>JAWZSP010000002.1:0-2838369 GCA_034401135.1 Volutella citrinella | reverse complement strand
CTTCTGAAGCCAAACAACCATAACGCCTAGGATAACGGACTTCAACACTGCCCGTCCTCCGTGCGCTGCAGCAGCAGTCAGTGCGGTAACTGCCAACAAGGGCTGGGCGCATGCTGCACATGCCTGTGGCATGGCTGGCCTTGCTGGTCATCCAGCCTGTCACCGTGACCGAAGCGAGACATTGGAGGGGGTTTAGCATGAGCATGGCGAGCAGGAGGCATGAGCGAAAGCAATGCGGACGATGTGGATTGCGCGACCGACAGAGAGGGTGTCTGTTGGAGTCACACTCGGATCAACAGTGATTGCTCTTGGAGTCATTGAGGCGCTCACGATGGGTTAAGGTTCCATTGCTGAGAAATACAGCTCTGGCTTGCAAATCCGTTACGCTGGGCCTGGGCTGCCGTGCGCAGCGGAGCTAGACGGACTTTTGATTCAGTTACCTGCGGCGCTGTGGACGTAAGCTGCGGAGGTATCGCTTGCATCATCCCCCCTCCTCCTCAGCCTGCGTTATCTGCTGGGCGGGCGGTGCCTCACAAGGGCGCTGCTGCTGACTGAATCATCTCTTAGCGGGGGGAGGGATTATGAATCACCTCGCGCCAGCCCTGTGTGAGATTGCGAGTCCGCTACAGGGCGCTGCCGCTGACGGCATGAAGTTACACCCAGCGCAGTCCGCAAGAGTGATTAGTGCGTGGTGTGGACGTCCGTCCCTGACGTAGCATGCCGTTGCGGTGCCGACTGAGGCCCCGTGGGCGCGGACGGCAGACCGGGGGTGCACAGAAGAGCGGAGCGAGAAAAGGAAGCAGCAAAAAAAAAAGAAGCGAAAAATCCCCACTGGCTGGGGTGGGGCTCAGTCCATCGGGGTATCCGGACTTACGATGGTACGTCAAGGCGCGCGGCGGTGGCCTGCCGCAAACAGGTATCGTCGGCACCAGAGGAACCCGACCGCTTTCTCGGTGGATTGCTCAGCACGGTGACGCCAAGGTCCCTGGGACGCGCTAATCCTCGCATTCTGTTGATGCCCTCTGTGCCGTCCGCGCCGTCCCACGCCCACGCACCTGCCACCCCCCCTCCACTGCGAAGCTCCCACACCCTCCCCCGGGGGTTTCTCGCTGGCCGTCCAAAGTCCGCTTCGGCCATAACCCATAACTCGAGGCCGGAGGGTCACCAGAGTTAAAAGCAATCTGATCCCCCCGTTCCCAAAGCACGACTCCAGATCATCTCATGCAGACCTGAACAGAAGAACATCACGACATCTCCAAAGAATATTCACCTTTGCAGAGTTCCATCACCGGCCGAAAGCAACCTGCCGCCCGCCTACTTACCTAATTCGCCTGGACTAGTAGCACCCAATTCTACGAGTCACTGGCATCACCGACCCCTGCCGCTAGTCTGCCTGAGCCCGCTATCGGGATCGCTGCCTTGAGTCACCTTGATAACCACGACGCATCTAAAAGGGCACACATCTCCACCCTTCACCATGTCGACGGTAACAGCAACCACCACCAACAACCACTTCCGGCCCCAGCCTGCATCCCTCCGACAGGCCGCCATCAAGAAGACAATGTCCATCACACAGACTTACTACCTTGCCCACAAGGCTCGGGCTAAGCTCTCCAAGGAGGCTGCCCAGCCTGACCACGACCTCCGCCTGCTCGTCGGACACGCCAACCTCCTCGACTCCTTGATGCTCGAGCTTGCCGACGCCGAGCGGGAACAGGAGCGATGGTTCAACCAGTCCGTCAGCGGTGCCACAAAGGGCCAGGACCGCCACGTCCAGTGGGCCCCCGCCAACAAGATTGCCGAGGAGGAGGAGTACGACTCCGACTCTTCAGATGAGTCCGACTCGGACTACGATTCCGACGAGGACATCGAGATGACCAACGTCGCCTCCCCCCGAACACCGGTCAAGGCCATCATCCCCATTGTCGAGGACATGGAGGAGGACGACCTCGAGGAGGACTACGCCCAGCTGGAACTTGTCCGAACACACTCCCACTCCAACTCCCCGCCCGAGCTCGTCGACCACGACACCGATTCGTCCGAGGACGAGTCGATGCCTCCGTCGCCGCCACAGCCAATGCTCTCCTTCGACGAGAAGGACGCCAAGGAGCAGTCGCTTGAACACGATTCGTTCTACGAGGAGGAGGAAGTCTACGTGCCACCTCGCAATCCCGCGAGGTTGGCAGCGCCCATCCCAGTCTACTAAGCTGGGAAGAGGCAGCGGCTTCATCCTCTTTAACGAATTGCATTAATACTTGACGACTTGTTCAACTACGACAGCGACATTGGCATGGGCTCGGAGTTTCTGATTTCTAGACATTGGGATACCACACGGGAAAATCGGGACAACTCCAACAACAAAAAGCATTGTTCAGGCTATTTTCTTTTTTTCAGGATACATACTTGTGCTACTACACACTTATTTCATATGCAACACATCAAAGCATTACAGACGGTCACCACTCACGCGAAGAAATCGATGGCTGGGAGATGGGGTTGACGAATTGTACGAGCTTGCCGCTCCCTGGAAGAGCCCACTGGTTGGGGATCATTGGTTGAGTGGCAGCATCAAGGTGCGCGCCCCACGATAGGCAGACATAGAAACAAAGACGGGCATCCGATAAAACAATCGGTGCCCGACAAAACAAATGAAAAACATGTCAAAAATCACTTCTCATTTTCCCCCGCTCCTTCTCTCATGTGCATGCTGTGAAACTGCAACGCAGTCCCGCCTCGACCGACGGGCCTCACTGCACAATTGGCGTGTGATCACGCATCACGTACAACGCAGCTAATCGGGTCCGAAAATTTCGCGATCTGCTCGCTATCGTCGGTGTGTCGGCGCTGGACAGGACCCGCCGGGCTCGGCATTCTGATGGCCTCGGCTATACGCCCACGCCCACGCTAGGCCTTGCGACGCCCCCCTCCCCCCGGGCTCGGTCAGTGCTGCGAATGATTCATCAGGCCGAGCCAACACGGCCAAAGGGGGCCAATCAGCGCCCGACAACGGCCTCTGCCCATGGCCCTCTGCAACAAAGTTGCCGGGGCGTCGGCCAGTTTGTCAGCCCGCCGTGATTGCTAAGGGGATTCACGGTCAATGTCCAAATTGTCAGCAGCGCCCTTGTTCCTTGCCGGAGCAGGGCAATTGGCTTCAAGTGTTCCCAGCCCTTTTGATGACGGCCGCCATCTCGCCCAACCCCGCGCCCGTGCGTGAGAATACGTGTACAGTAGGGAGTATTAAGGAGTCCGTATTGATAATCTCGATGCCTGTTGCTAGCAACCCCAAAGCAAGGCAGGCACAGCTGTAGCCTGGGCACCGTGGCCCTCGGAACTTGATCCGATTCAAGCCATCGTGTCGTTGACGCAGGTGACTCCTCGATCAAGTTTTGCGGTCCACATTCAACAATTGTCAACAGCTTGCGACGCCCTCCGGGTCCGCGGTCTCATCGGGATCCGGTGGCACATTCTCTCCCAATCGACGCCGGACCCACGTCCACGATGGCACTATCAGTCGCCTTGTGGGCCAGCGTTGGCAGCAAGGGAGTCACCCAGACAAGCCAGACTCCGCAGTTAAGAAAAAAAAAAGTCAGTCAGTCAGGCACACGGGAAGCCCCAGCACCTAAAAGGACCCAAGGTGGAGCCCTAGGAGCCGGGATGAGCCATGGGCAGGGTTTGCATCCGCGGACGGTCGGACCTTTGGGAGAGCCCGCCCGCAGTTCACAGTCAAGGCGATGGCGGCGAGCTCAATGCTCTGCCTACGTGTTGCTGCCTCAAGGGGCTGGGCAATCATGCTGTTTGGGCTGAGGCCAGAATGCTTGATGCGAGGACCCACGAGAGGTACGCGTCCAAGCTCGGGATGGGGCCCGCGCCTTGTTTGTTTCTACGTCTCTCTGGAACAATGGAGATTCTTCCTGCTGAGGAGTCCACTTGTCTGGGATGTGTTTTCGATGGCTGTTTTGCGCCCCATAGTATCGGACCTGGTCCAGCTGTAGCCTGTGCGCCATTCCTCATGCAAGGGCAAAAAGGCGGGCTGAGTGGGCGACTAGTCGAGTAAACCCGGCCCACCGCTCCTCGCCGGTGACCTTGAGGGCGGCAATACTATGACAAATGTACAGGCTGGGCATGCAAAAAAAAAAGGTGTCTGTCTCAATTTTCAAAGGCACGTGTGCCGGAGGGCGAGTCCTCGTGGAGGTTTGAGACGGGAGGGACTCCGTTGCAGGTACCGCTGATGCTTACAACTGGAGTTCCATGGCCGGGTGAACCGCCCGGTGGTGAAGGGGTCCCCCGCCGATTAGATAGCACAGGATTAGATAGCACAGGAGGGGGGCAGCTGATCAAATCATGGGATTGATAACGGCAACGCGGGGTGTTGCTTGGCTGCTGCGCCCGCAATGTTCCCCGGGTTCCTGCTTGGCCGAATGGACTGTCTCAGGCGATGAATCGGACTGGCACCCATCAACGGCAAATGATGCGGTTCATGGCTCAGCCGATCTCGCCTGGGCACGGCAAGCTCTGCTCCTTTGCCGAAGTCAACCAAGGTCACAAGGCGCCGGCCACCGGTCCTCCGGGCGGTCACAAGAACAGGGTGCCCCGCCCACCTCCGCAGTTCCAGGCCGAGGACGCCCGGGCCGTAAATCGGACGTAGATTATGACCACAGCTTATCAGGGCCTTCTATCGGTGGTGTTATCGGCACCCCAAGCTATGCCCCCCGGATTTCGAGATAGATAACTGCAACTATCAAGATTGGCATGTCTGCAGGCCGTTCTCATTGATTACACCCCCAGGCCCAATATTGTATGCAGCATGTTGCTCCCTGCTGACCATCCTCTCGGAGCACATACCCCGTCCCAGCTACTATGGGGATTGATGCCACTGGAGAGTCGGGTGGAGCAAATACAGCTACTCCACTAAAGAAGGTCATTCAACACTTGCAAGGGTACATGTAGGATGAAGTCCAGCCTTTGGCTTGCCATGCTCGACGCGGATTTGGTGCACTCTCCTCTGTATGTGCTGCTCTATGTTTTACGGAATCTCTGCCATCGGAGACGTAGCCAACCACACCCCGTAACCTCCGGACTCGAGCACAGATGATCGGCCTATTGCCAACCACGACCCTCCACTTCTCTGTCTGAATGTCGCAATTCCTCAAACCGCCATGCAATACATCGGGACACCAACAGACATCAGTCCAAGAACGCTTTGCATCATCTGGTATCAAGTTCCGGAGGAATCACACTATTTGCTGCCTGTTTGCATGGAATTTTCGAAAGGCGGCCCTCCAACCACACGACTTAGCCCACTGCCCCGATGCGAGAGCGAGCGATCCAGAATTGCGAGAACATGGTGTTACATCTCATGCTATCACCGCCTCAGCAACCAAATATTGGCCATGTCACTGTTCACGGTGCTGCCCTGAGGAGCACTTACTGGTCAATGCCAACGCTGGAGATGGTGTGGCTTTTCGATGAAGCTCTGAAACTACACAATAACCGTATGTGCTTGTTAGCCCATAAATGGCCAAACTGGAAAACCATAGTATATCCACCAGCCTCTTATAAAGCCCATAGACCTGTCTTGTAGGATCCACCTGTCAGGTATTCGCCTCATTAAATTGAGAATGAGGACCGCGGCGCCAACAACGTATATGAAGTCATCCTTGGATCCAGCAAGTTGGAAAGCTAGTGTTATGTACATACCGTATAGTAAGGGCTGAGTTTCGCCTGAACATTTGCAGTCAAGCAAATAGCCAATTCAACTCCAAGCTGCAATCACCAACGCACTTAGAGAAGGGTCAGCAGCAGTGCATGTTGGGGGTAGAATTATGAGCAGATTGAGACTTGGTAATATCTGGCACACTTCGTTTTCTGATTGACACGACGTGAAAAAGTATAGCCATTTAATGGAAACCTACCATGGCAAAGAGGTTGCCAACCGCAAGTAGTGCTGACCTCCTCCTCAGCTTCTTCCTGCTGAGCAATGATCCAATGACATTCTGACCCCGGAAAGAAGGGATTGGATGAATAAGCACTAGCAAACGACCCTCTGGAAACTATATCCATCTGCCGATCAAGGGTTTAACTTATCGGTGGTGTCGGATTTTCGAGTTTCCCAATGTCCGAGATGGAGATCTGGGGCTGGGGTACCTGCTTGACCCCACCCGGGACGCACGCACCACCGCCGACTGTCGGTACGTCATTGGGGAAGATTTTCGCAGCTTCACACTGGCATTGCCGAACCCTGAGGACTAGTAGCGAAGACCTCCCCTCCAAAGATACCATCGACCCAAGCTCGACTCATCACTATGCGGCACCTCCCGAAGCGAGCAATTGCCGGGGAGCTGGGCCCCGGGATAATCTGCCGAAGCTGTCGCCTGCAGCGCCGCCAATTCGCGACGGCTCCCTCGCCGAGTATACCACCACCCTCGGGGATTGCGCAGCTTTCCTCTCGACGATTGATATCGATAACCGGTCCGGACTCTGCCAAGTTCCTGCAAGGGATCGTCACGGCCAGCGTGACCGACAAGGAGGGCCTCCCCAGGCAGGATGCCTTCTACACGGCCTTCCTGACTGCCACTGGCCGGGTGCTCTACGACGTGTTCGTGTATCCGAACCACGGCGCTGGGTCATCTGCGGACGAGACGGGCTTCCTGATCGAGGTGGATTCCGACCAGGCCCAGGCGCTGGCCAAGCACATCAAGCGGTACAAGCTGCGAGCGAAGCTGGCTGTGCGGCTCCTCGGGGAGGATGAAGGTAGTGTCTGGCATGGCTGGGATAACGCGGAAACATCAAAGTGGGACGCGCTCGTCGAGTCGACAAGGCATACTCTCAAGGACCCGAGGGCCCCCGGCCTAGGCTATCGATCCGTGCGGCTTGGCCAAGCGGTGCCAGAGATTGACGTGGAACGCGTTGCCGAGGACGCGTATACGATTCGACGAATTCTACATGGCGTCCCGGAGGGGCAAGGCGAGATGCCCAAGGAGCATTCGCTCCCCCAAGAGAGCAACATCGACATGATGAACGGCATCGAATGGAGAAAGGGCTGCTACGTGGGACAGGAGCTCACCATCCGCACCAAGCACCGCGGCGTGGTTCGCAAACGCGTGCTCCCTTGCGTCATCTACGAGCCCGACCATGCGCCGCCCACGACGCTGGACTACCGACCTGACAGCCCGCAGCTGGAGACAATCACGGCGGAACAGATCCCCCGCGAGACGAGCATAGGGAGGTTTGAGAAGCGCGGGCGCAGTGCTGGCAAGTGGCTCAACGGAGTCGGCAACATCGGCCTGGGCTTGTGCCGCCTGGAGATCATGACGGACATTGTCCTGCCCGGGGAGACGGCCGCCGCGTCGTTTAGCCCTGAGGACGAGTTCAAGCTGGAGTGGGGTGAAGAGGAGGGGAGCAAGAACACGGTCAAGATCAAGGCGTTTGTGCCGGATTGGCTGAGGCAAGCACTGGATGCCTCGAAGCAGCACTAATGTACGATGGACGAGTGGATGGTGCTCCTTGCTGTATCAACAGGTCGAATGCTCACCTAATGACAATCTCAATCAAAGATACCCATGAACGTGGCCAGGCTGGTCGCACCCATTGCCACAGCGCCTTCTCTTCGGTGATGTCGTCAGACTTGGCGAATAGCAACATGCACAGAGGGCGAATCGGCGGCCAGAACAGCGACTCGTTTCTACATACTGGCAGGGTTCGACTTTTGCCAGGGGAACCAAGCAAAGGCTCAACTACATATGTAGTCAGCGAACAAGGCTGAGGTTCCATCGTAGCAGGGCTGATGATGGGAGCAGGGGTGCGACATGAGGGCAACATGACAGTGACGGCATTATTTTGACACCCGCGGCAGCTGGATAGGCCCAGCCCATGGAGCTACACCGAAAGGCTTGGGCTGACAGGCCCTGCAGACGAGGGGCACTGAAGGGGCACTGAGGGGGCAGAGGGCGCCGTTGATCTGTTGATCAGGACCTGTGAGAGGCTGTGGGATGTGTCAAGTGTCTTGGACGGGGCCATGTGGTGAGACATTGGACGGGGGCCGAAATGCAAGCCTGGGCCTTGTTGGCCTTGGAAAGGAGCACGCGCCGCCACGCACTCCTAAGCTCGCTCAAGATTCGAGGACAACGAGAGCGGACCGGAGTACGGCACGCAGTCCGGCCAGCCACGTCCCGGGTTGTGAAGCTGAACGGCCAAATGGGGACCTCTCGATGGGGGATCAACCACTGTGGCTGCGGGTAGTGTTGCCATTGAGCGTTCGAGCTGTCCATGAGCGGCGCCTCACAGGGCGACCATTGGTGCAGTGTCAGGTGTCCTTGTTCGGGGTATTTCTGACCAACTGAGGCGGAGGACTGGGGGCTGTATTGATGCCTCCAAGGGCAGGCGATGACAAGGAGTAGAAGGGGGCTGATATCCAGGGTCCAATAGCGATCATTGTATGGATAGCTGCAGAGCGCCGGGAGGGGCCGACTATAGTGGCCAGTAGCCACAAGGCGCCCTGCAGCGGGTAGTGCCTGCCTTTCGCGGGGTTGCCGCTCCAGAACTATACTAGCCGTAAGCTGGGCGGAGAATGTAAGTTCTGGGTTGCATCCATCATCAATCAATGATCCAGGATACCCATCAATTACAGTCCTCATTGCTCGTCGAAGTTGTTGCTTTTGCCTGTCCCGTGGCTCGCGCTAATTAGCGCCCTACGGCGACGGGCGGTGAAATGAACTGGAGGCGACCCGCTGAGATTAATTGAATAGTGCCCGTGCAGTGGTTCGCAGCATCCTCCCCCATGCGGGCCTCCACCACAGGACGGTTCAAGGACAAAGCCCTCGCATGGCTGAGCCCCGGCGGGATTGAATTGACAGCGCCCGGCTGAGGCTCTGCACCACATTGGGTTCGATCTCGCGCCTTTGAACCCACGGGCTCGTATTTGCTGAGGCTGCGTTGTTTCTATTGTCGTCTGGTTGCTGCTGCTGCTGCTGCTGCCGCCAATGCTGACTGAAGTCAGAAACCAGCATCGCCTCCACCCTCAAAGCAACCTGAACTCGTGCTTGAGGCCCAGCGGAGCCCCCCTGTCTGGGGCTGGTCTCGGCTTTGAATTGGTCGCCGATAGACCCCTGACGCCAGGACGCCAGTTGCCCGACCATTCGCCAAGACACAGGGCAGTAATATCGTCTGGGCTATTGCAACGCTGTAGGGACACCGCGCTGTCCGACTTATTTTGTCCGGCCCTCGAACCAGATGCCCAGCCCAAGCACGGAGCCGACACCCTGTCTCTGCGAGCCGCGTCCCTTGGCGCCTCGTCGACGACGTGGGCTCCTATAACAATCACGGCATTCCTCAGCTGTACCGTCTTGGCTTCTGCGCCGTAGACATCTTCTCTTCACGATCAGCAGCCACCGCGTCTCAAGACCCGAGCCCAAATTGAAGCAGCCCCCTTACAGCCTCGCATAGCAATCGCAGTCCTTCCCACAAACGCCATGGGTTCTGTCCCTGAAACCAAAGCGCCCACGATCAACACCAAGCGTCTGATCGCCTTGTGCGACGGAACTTGGATGGACAGTGACAATGGCTACGAAGAGCCCACGCTGTTCAATCCCAAGGGAACCCTGCAGGTCCCTTCCAACGTGACCCGCATCTCTCGCTGCTTCAAGCGCAGGTGCAGCGATGGTAAACTCCAAATCATCTCGTACGAGTCTGGTGTGGGCACGGGTAGCAACACCCTAGATAGCATCACTGGTGGTGCTTTTGGCCTCGGGCTCTCAGAGGTGAGCTTGCCGCCCGATCCTCATGGAGCAATCCAGAAACTAATACGGCCTCCATCTGCTAGCGAGTTCGTGAGACTTACATGTACTTGTGTGCAAACTACATGGATGGTGACGAGATCATCCTAATCGGATACTCTCGAGGCGCCTTTACAGTGCGCTCCGTCGCTGGTCTCGTTGAGAGCCTGGGTCTCCTCACACGAGAAGGTGTAGAGCACTTTTATCCTATTTTCAAAGACATGCAGCACTGGAATGACCCGGACTACGATGACCCCTTCCCCGACACGCCCTTCTCGAACAAGCCAAAAGGGCCCACTGCAATGGTAGAGTATCGCAGCCGCCTAGAAAAGATGGGCTATACTCGTGTGAAGCAGAATGAAGGTCAGGGTGAACTCATCAAAATCAAGGCCGTTGGCGTCTGGGATACCGTTGGCAGTCTGGGTATCCCCCGAATCGCTTGGCTAGACAAGTTGGGCATTCGCGCCGACAATGACGAATAAGTCTACCTCTCCCCGCAGGGCTTGAGCAAACCCGTACTGACTTGCGCTGCACATACAAGTGGCATGACACGAGCCTGTCGGACCGAATTGAGCACGCTTTCCAGGCTCTCGCTCTTGACGAGACTCGTCCGCCCTTTAGCCCCGCTGTGTGGGAACGGCAAGAAGAGAACAGACTCACAACCGACCTTAGACAGGTTTGGTTCCCAGGAAACCACGGCAACTGCGGTGGTGGGTGGGAGGACCAGGGAATGGCCAACATCACTCTTGCATGTAAGTATTCCCAAGGGTTCACTCGCTCCAAAGGGTGCAACATGAACATCTGCTGACACGACAAAGGGATGATGGACCAGCTCTCTTCCATTGGTGTCGAGTTCAACCCAAAATGCCTGGATCGTATCTTCCAGCAATCCGCCGAATTCTATGACGCTGCCAACGCCAAGCTGCTGAAGCAACGATCCAAGAAGGTCCCCAAACAGTGGGCTATAGATTCCGTCTTCAAGCAGAACTCTCCACGCCGCCCATGGGGTCTCGGAGCAATTTGCAAGACTAGTAGTCTCCTGTACAAGCTGTCAGGAGAGTCGGTTCGCTCGCCAGGGCTGTACCGGCCTCTGGATCCCAAGACAAAGCTGGACAAGCAGAGATACCTCATGGACACCAACGAGCGCATCCACAGCAGTGTGCGCATCCGTCTAGCTTGTCAAGGCCTAGGCTTGAACGACAAGGCCGTCTGGGACTGTCCGGCGCTCAAGCAGAAGTGGAAGGTCAAGCGCACACAGGAGAAGATTGAGGACCCGGTGCCGCACCACCCGGAATGGGACCCTGACAGCGAGGAGGACGAGATGGGCCATCCGAGCGAATGGAGCAAGGGGAGATGGGTCTGGGAGTACGCTGGCCCGGAGAAGGATGCGCCCAAGGACAAGAAGGCGCGTATCATGGTCGAGGAGCCCTTGGGTCCCTACGAAAGATACTTGCTGAAGATGGCTGGCGGCTTGCCCAACATTTATCACTTCGCCGATACCCAAGAGATGAATTAGTGCACTAGGGATGGAATTTTTCTTATCTTTCCTTACAGCAGCGTTGAACTTGGAGGGCCGATTGTAGGACTAAAGAAAGCGGCCTGGGTTGTATGGCACGGCCATGCTATGGATAGCATAATGCAAACTTGATATTTCTGTCCACTTAAAAAGTCCAGATAGAACCTTCACCGTACTTGGATGACGGAAAAGAGCAGTTCTCGTGGGGAGGCTGGCCATGACTGTCACACATGTGGTTGAACTTATCGACAAGTCACGTGCGGTCGCGTTGGAGCTCCAGAGACTATGGGGAACTTTTTGGGTCGGCCTTGTCAACTACATCAACTCTCCAATTTCTCTAGCCAAAAACTAGTTTTATTCCCAAGAGCATGCGCTGAGCCACAACTTGGTGTGGCCAAACGCAGCTTCTCCTTTCTGGAATCTTTCATTGCGTGCCTCATCTTCTTCCTTCCTGAACATCCCGGCGACCTGGCGTTGCTCAGTCCTCCCACCGCGACGTCGCCATGGAGGGCAAGGCAGCAGACCTCCTGCAGTTTGCGCAGGATTATGCGTCAAGAGACGTCGATCTGTACGACCTTCTCGGTGTAGATGCGCTCGCCCAAAAAGACGACATCCACCGTGCGTGGCGAAAACGATCCATCAAGTACCACCCCGACAAAGCGCGCGACAACTTTGACGCCGAAAAATGGGAGCTCTTCGAGCGCGCTCGCGATGTCCTATCCGACGCAGCTGCCCGCGGGGCGTACGACAGCGCCATCAAGGCGGCGCTCCTTCGAAAACAGGAGCGCGAGGCCATGGACAAGCAGCGCAAACACTTTGTCGACGACCTCGAGGCCCGCGAAAACGCCTGGAAGCGCCAGCGGGAGGAGAAGGAGCAGAGGGACAAGGAGGTAATGGACAAGGAGAGGGAGCGCTTGGCGGAGGAGCGCCGCATGCGCGAGGATGAGGAGAAGCGACAAGTAGAAGCGGCGCAAGAGATGGAGGATCTAGCCGAGGCGAAGCGACGCCTAAAGGAGAAGAAGGAGAAGAAGAAGCAGGACGACGCACGAGAAAAGTTCCTCAAGAAGGCCAGGAAGGCCGCGACGGGGACCGCAACCGAAGGAGTCAGAGAGCCCGCGAACGGGACCATTGTGGTACCTGGTGATTTCGTCGTCGATCTCGGGACCTCGAGGCGCAAGTACTGGGAGCTGGTTTGCGACAAACTGCGAGCCGTGCAAGCCGTACGAAACGTGCAGAAAGGAAATGGCACGCCAGAGGAGCTCGAGGAAGCGCAAAATGGCCTCCGAGAAGCCAAACGGAGGATCCACGAGGCCGAGGTCAAGTTTGCAGAGGGAGCAGCCGCAGCATGAGCGAGAGCAAGAACATGAGAGGATGGGGCAAAGAGGTAGCTCTTCCGACTCGCCCACATAAGTTTTGCAGTTATGCTAATGTAATGATGCCTAGCTAGCCTTACGGCTTTTCCTCCAGACGCAAGATGCTGATGGCGTTTCCACCCATGATGGCTCTGGCCTCGGCGGAACCCTCGCCTACCGCCTTTGTGACTGCCACGGCGTTCATGCTGACGCTCTCCCACTCGCCATTCTCGTCCGTGGTCAGCGGAGGGAAGAAGGGGTGATCTGTGCCAAACATGAGCCTGTCGGCGCCGCTCGCGTCAATGGCAGCTTTTAGGCCGACCTCTGAGTAGATGACGGCGTCGAGGTAGATCTGCTCCTTCAAGACGTCCCAGACAGACCTCCGGTCCTTGCCAGCTTTCCCCTGGGCGACGAGGTGGCCGTCGTGCATTATGCAGCTCTCTATCCTCCCGGCGAGGAAAGGGAGGGTGCCGCCGCTGTGGGCGAGCAGCATCCTCAACCCTCTGACTTTGTCGAACACGCCCGCGAGGAACATTCTAGTGACGGCGATGGTTGTCTCCATTGGGAAGCCAAGCGCAAGTGGGAGCACGTGTCCGTACTCGGCGCTCGCCCGGGGGCCCCAGACGTCGTTTGGGAGCCCGTAATGGGGGTGGAGGAATATCGTCAGTCCGGCAGCAGCCACGGCCTCGAAAATTGGGACGAGGTCGGGGTCGTCCAGCCCCTTGCCCAGTCCCGACGTCCCTAGGATGACACCTCGACAATACTTGAGATGCGTCAGGTGATTCACCGACTCGAGTATGGTTTGCAACGATGCCGTCAGGGGCAGCGTTCCAAAGAAGAATAGTCGTCCGTGGTGCTTCCCACACATGTCGGAGAACTCCACGTTGGTGGACTCGGCTATGGGCCCAGCCTCGGCCGGGTCCAGGAAGTCGAGCCATGGGTTGGCCAGGGATATGACGGAGATATCAATCTGATGCGTGTCCATGAAGTGAATCTTCTGCGCGAGCGACGCATAGTGTGCTGTGAGCGGCCTGCCCGGCAGCCTGGCCGACGGATCGCTCGTGGCCTCGTCCAATGCCTTGACCTCGGCCTCGAGCAGAATGAGGCGCGGGTCGGCAGCCTGGGAGAATGAACGGACCAGGGGGATGGTGGTCCGGGATTTCATAATCTCAATGTAGGAGGGGGGGTACATGTGCGTGTGGATGTCGACGACACGCATGGCAGAGTCCCGGTCGGAAGACATGGCGAGCGAGGTGAGCTTGACAACGGGCGAGATTGAGTTGAATGTGTAACTATTCAGAGGTCGCGACAACACACAAAGCAACCCGTTGTTATTGTTGTTGTTGCTGCCGTCTTGGAAATGGAACAAAGGGCCACTCAACGGGACTTTGAAACAATTGATGGCCTCGACAGTATCCGTCGGATGCGAGAAGATAAGGTAGCAGTGGCGGGGATGGATAAGATGGCGGGGTTATCCGCCTGCCTGCATTTGCACGTCTCTTGGACGTGACGAGCCACGATAGGCAGCCGGACAGCTGGAGCGCACCGGCGGCCAAATCTGGTCCCTGGGGGTCGTATCAGGGAACCCGCTTTGCTCGTCGGCATTGGCAAATAATGGCGAGGCATCTCACGTCCCTGCGCCGCAAGTGCTGCGCCGGCAGTCGTTTGCGGTACTGGTCATGCGTTATCGCGATGCCCGTCGGAGGAGGCCGATATGGGGTTCTGCATCTGCACCTCGATAACCAGCCCCGATAGACGAGGCGTGTCTCCAAGATGCTGGCTGTCGTCGCCTTATCAGCGCCGGCGGCACAAGAGGGCGCGGCACGCGCATGGGGAGATGAGGGGCAGGAATGTTGTCGCACTGACACGGCCCGGCCAGCGGCGGCATCTGCCTATCAGGGCCTTTTTTGAGCAACCATGGTTTTTTGCACTGCCGGAAGGAATCGTTGCCATCCGCTGGGGGGAGGGAGGGCCCGGGAGTCCCTTGGCCATCGTCGAGGGGCGGCTGCTGACTGGCCGATGGCAGACATTGGGTTGGAGGTGTGACGCCGTTGTGACTTTGGGCGACGGGTATTTAAATTCCAGCCCAAACCCAGTTCAGCGTCAACTGTCACTGCGAGCCGAGCCCTGCTCTTCACTCTCATGTCCACTCCAGACTACACTGGGCTCTCCTCTGCTCTGCCACCCGTCGATTGATAGCAAGTGACGTCGTGATAGCTTCACCCGTTGTATATCCCCCGTTGTGACCCCGGAACGAAGCCATGGCCGCAGACGCCGCCGTCAGCAAGGATGGACTCCTCATCCCGGTATGCATCACCGCAATGGAGCGCTGCGCCGTCGCGGTAAAAGAATATTAGGCTGAACCGTCACAGCTCATTGACTTCTCACGCTTCCTCAGCGGCACCCCCGCCGAGCGCGCCGAGACTGCCAAGGCAATCCTCCACGGCTTTCAGACGGCCGGGTTCGTCTACCTGAAGAACCACACCATAGAGGCCCAGGACCTCAAGACTACGTTTGCCGAGTCTGCGCGCTTCTTCGCCCAGCCCGAGGGCGCCAAGATGGACGTGGCCTGGACGACACCCCAGGCTAACCGTGGCTACTCGGCGCCGGGCCGCGAAAAGGTCAGCGAGCGCATGGACATGAGCGGCATCAAGGCCGAGCGCTCCGCCGCGCCGGACATGAAGGAGAGCTACGAGATCGGGCGCGAGGGGGAGCAGGGCAAGCCGAACCAGTGGCCCAAGCCCGAGGGGGACCTCGAGGGGTTCCAGGGCCACATGCTCGGCTTCTTCGACCGGTGCAAGAAGCTGCACGTCCAAGTGATGCGGTCCATCGCTGTCGGCATGGGCCTGGACGAGACCTTCTTCGACTCCTTCGTCGACGTGGGCGACAACACCCTACGGCTGCTGCATTACCCATCCGTGAGCTCAGACACCTGGCAGGTGAACCCCGGAGCCGTGCGAGCTGGCGCCCATAGTGTGAGTGTTCCGCGTCCCAGCGGTTTTGCCAGTGGCTTGCATGGCGTGAGCTGACCCGAGGCACAGGACTACGGGTCCATCACCCTGCTCTTCCAGGACACGCGCGGCGGTCTGCAGGTCAGGAGCCCCAACGGACAGTTTGTGGATGCCACGCCCATTGAGGGCACCGTTGTCGTCAACGCCGGAGACCTCCTGGCGCGGTGGAGCAACGATACCATCAAGAGCACCATCCACCGCGTCGTGGAACCGCCTCGCAAGGAAGGCGACACGTACCCGCCGAGGTACAGCATCGCGTGAGTAGTAACTCTTGTTGGTGGTGGTGGTGAGATGCAGTCAATGCTGATGGCAACTCTAGGTACTTTTGCAACCCAAACTTCAAGGACCACATCGAGGCCATCCCGGGCACGTATGCAACGGAGCAGGACAAGAAGTACGAGGGCATCAATAGCGGCGACTACTTGGTCCAGCGCCTGACGGCCACATACTAGCAGCCGGGCTGCGAACAAGGCGCTCTTAGCTTTTGAGACAGAAGACTCAAGTGGCCTGCTTCCCTATGAGGGGAAGCCACACAAAATAAAAAATTGATTCGCGTATCCAATAAGATGTCCATCTTAGAGTCAAGGTGCCTTTCCTTGGTAACTCAGTGAGGGGTTGAACGAGGCTTGCCCAGCTCTCACGTGGCATGGAGGCGAGGAGACGAAAAGTCATCCGCCCAGTTGGACGTGGGGGTCAGTCATATGTGATGGATGCCTCTGGCATGACATGACGCGCCGCCGCCGAGCTGGCAGTCGCACAGTTTCTCGCACCCCAATATCCTGCGCGCGAGCCATGGCAATCCAGACGCCAGCAACACGCAAGGCGGTCTCCTTTGGGCCCGCCCCCTTCGCTTCCAAGCCCGAGACGACTGAGACGGAGGAGATCCATGCCTTCTTCACCCGCAACGGCTTCGACTACCGGGCGCAGGTCGCCTGTGACGCATTCGCCCACGTCAGGTTTCCCAGCGCGCCGCTGAAGCCCGTGGCGACGCAAGGCTACTGCTCCTACACCGTCGTCGTCTCCGATGGCCATCTGATGCAGTTCCGCCCCGAGGGCTATCGCCTCGACATGGCCATTTGCGAGCAGGCCCGGTCAGTCTTTGGCCGTCTGGTCGCTCAGACCTTCTACCTGGGCATCGTCCCGGGCTTCCACCAGCACGTCCGTGACAAGCCCGGGCCGCAGCTTCACGCCTATCTCCAGGAGAGGATCCCCGGGGTCACGCTCGATGAGTTCCAGCGCTTGTACTTGCCGCAGCTGGAAGCGCCCCGGCTGTTCCAGCAGAGGTTGGTGGAGGACCTGGCCGGCGTGTTCGCCACAAGCTTCCGACACCAGCGATCAGCAGCTGAAGCGACCAAGGGGCTGGTGGGCAGGTCTCTGCGGCTTCGCCTGAGGGTGCTCAAGGGCCTGCCTGCAGGGCACCTGCAAGACACGGTGGACAGCGTCGCATCCTACATCGACACAATAGAGCAGCTACCGTGGTGCCTCACTCACGGGGACCTCGTCCCGGCCAACATAATGGTCGACCCTGCTTCGGGCCATCTAACGGGACTTATCGACTGGGCCGAGGGCGAGTGGCTCCCCTTTGGTATCGGGCTATACGGACTCGAGGAGGTCCTCGGCTTCGAGGACGAGTCGGTCAACTTTCAGTACTTTTCCGAGCACGAGCTCTCGCGGAAGCAGTTTTGGGCCAAGTTCGTCGAGCTGGGAGGCATGTTGGAGGGCACAGAGAGGGCGTGGCTGCGAGACATTGGCTTCACGCGACAGCTTGGCATCCTGCTGTGGCGAGGCATGGCCTTTGAGGACGGTCGCATCGATCGGGTGGTGGAGGCCGGGCGGGATGACCCCGAATTGCACAAGCTGCGGCTCTTTCTGCGAGTCCAGGGGCCTGGTTGAAAGGCTGGATAGGGGGGGGAGGAGTTGAAGGAGACGACCGTCACGAGGGGCAGTGCGCCGAGAAGAGAACCCAGGCTCCAGGCCATCAGCCATTTCCTGAATTGTACATTATTTGAAGCGTTTCGCAGTCTATAAAGCCGCTAATGGATAGCCTTTCATCCCAGGTCGGAGCCTGTTGACTGTAGAATAGAGCATATACAGATGGCTTTCGGTCAGCCAAGTCGTCAACGTTGAGAAAGCAGACGAGAGACCGTGCTCAGCACGAGACGTTTCAACGAGGCCCCATCACGATCCCAGGCAACATCCTCACTTCACCTTGGCTGAGAATTTGCCTCACGATATAGTCCCGGTTGCGCTCTGGGTCATTGGTCGAGTCCACGACGACGACATTCCGGTCCGGGCGGCACGGGCTCTCGACCCAGCTCTTGAAACGGGCGCGCGGGTCCTGGCCTGCGCGGGCGTCCCTGGCCGCCTCCGGGACGGAATCCACGCTGGTGCGCTGGCTCTTCAGCGGCATCCGCTCCCGCAGCCTCTGGTCGAGGAGGTCAATGTCCGTCACCCGGCACTCGACGTACCAGTAAGCGAAGCCGCACCGCTCGGCGAGGGCGGAACCCTGGTCGAGAACCATCTGGTAGTTGCAGGTGCTGTCGATGACGACGCTGAGCCCCTGCTTCATCATCATGTCCTCGGCCATCTTCCATTGCAGGTGGTATGCACGCTTTGCGACCTGGTCAAACGGGGCGTCGTCGGCGCCGTCGTCGAGAAGGGCAGACCTGAGTACGTCGTGGTCGATTACTACTCCGCCAATTGACTTTCCCAGAAGCCTCGCGATTGTGCTCTTCCCGGACCCAGGTGGTCCCGACATCTGGATCAGGAACTTGTTCGGCTGTGGCGAAGCTCCTTGCGTCGTCTGTGGCCTGAGATTGGACATGGTTGCAAGCGTGGGGTTGGAGAAGTGGGATTGAGTGCGATCCGAGGCAAATGAAGAGAATTGGTAAGTGATTGATGTTGCTCCTCGGGCTGTCGGGCCCAGTGGGAGTAGGGACGACCCAGCCCCAGGGCAACGGCTAGGCAGCCGAGTGGATTGGGGCGATGCAGATTGCGGGGTGTTTCCCGGCGATACACGAGTTAGCTGACGATCTATGCACTCAAGTATCTCCGTTGTTTCGTTGAACCGTGCTGCGCTTCCTTCCGTCCATCGCCAGCCCGTCGCTCCTTCTCGTCGTCGCGCCAGCGGAGCTACCCAACTACCCCATCCCCGAACTCCACCCCGGCGACTGATCCGTTTTCCCACCGAAGGTCCGTTGCGGACCCACTGCTGGCCCCGGCGCTAGCACCAACTGGGAGAGCTCGCATGTGTCTTTGTTGAATTGGTTTTCTCAACGACCCGACCCGCGCGCTGTCCCGTCCGTCCACACCTTACGCGCGCCAACCTACACTGGCCTTTGCCGGACCAGAGCTTCTTCTACGCACCTCCAATCGCCCTCGTCTGCGAACCAAAAACTCGTCCCTTCGTCCCCGGTTCTCAATCGCCATGCCGCCTTCCACCAAAACCACCGCAAAGCCGGCGCCCAGGCCGTCGCCCGTCAAGACGGGCTACCTCGTCCTCTACAACCTCGTCTCGGCCGTCGCCTGGGGCGTCGTCCTGTTCCGTACTGTTTCGCTCTATACTGCGCATGGCTCGGCTTTCGTCTACCTCGGCGTGGGCGAATGGACCAAGTGGACGCAGACAATGGCCGGCATGGAGGTGCTGCACTCGCTCCTCGGTAAGCTTCACCTCTCGCCTCCCGCCGGTGCTTGCTTAGCCAGAAATGCGCCATAAGCGCCGGCCCTTGTGTGAGACTATACTGAATCAAATTCGTCCAGGTGTCGTGCGCTCTCCCGTCATGACGACCGTCATGCAAGTCTCGTCCCGCTTCCTCCTCGTCTGGGCCGTTGTCGACGTCTTCCCCCTGCTCGCCGTCTCGCCCTTCTACACATCAATGCTGGTGGCCTGGTCTCTGACCGAGATCATCCGCTACTCCTACTTCGCCATCACCCTGTCGGGCTGGAAGCCGACCGCCCTGACTTGGCTGCGCTACAACACCTTCTTCGTCTTGTACCCCGTTGGCATTACTAGCGAGTGCGCCCTCATCTACCTGGCCACAGTCCCCGCCGGCCGCATGAATGAATACTTCAAGTATGCCTTGTATGCGATCCTGGCCATCTACGTACCTGGTAAGCACACCCGCTACTGTGAAGCTGTTACCCGCGAGGTTTGCTCTGACAGGTATCAGGTTCATACATTCTATACACCTACATGATGAGCCAACGGCGCAAGGTCATGCGCGATCTTGCCTCGCCCAAAAAGTAGCATGCGGGTTGAAATTGGCCTTGTCCGCTGAGAGCCTTCTTTTCCAACCGCCTCAATCGCTTCGCCTCCCGTGAGCCCGGGTGTCTCAAAGACAGAGGCCGGTTTTCACGCACATGGCAGGATATGCTGCATAGGATAAGGCGTCTCCCGACCGAGAGGACTGGGCGTTGAAAATACCAAGTCCCCATTTGGGGCCTGAACCCTGAATTACCGTAACTATAGATGAGAAACCCAATAGATATCAAAATGCAAAAGCCCGGCAAGGACCCTGGTCTCACCCTGCTCAGAGACTCTTGCTCCAGCGTGCAGTCACTCCTCAAATCTCTTGCCTACAACTCCAGCGCGGGTCTGTCCTCGACACTGTTCTCGTACCAATCGTTTTGTAGCCACTGCCGTATCAAACCAGCCGCGTCGTTTCCAAGCCTCTCATACCCGGGGTTCTCTTTCGGCGTGAACATCACTAGACAGTCCTTTCGTCAGTACTGGAGTCAATCTCTCTCGGGCCAGCATTACACCTTACCCATGTGTGCGTGCGTCTCATCTGTAGCCTTTTCGTTGACGGCCTCTATCCAGAAGCCTCCAGGCTGCTTTCGTGGCAGGTTGCAAAACGTCCGCTCGTTGCCTAGGACCGTCCCCGCCATGCTCCCCTGCCTCGCCGGTGCCGCCGTGCCCAGCCGTGTGTAGAGATTGGCGAACCCGACATTGAGCTCCTGTTGCACCTGCAAGAGACATGCCACGCGCTTCTTCAGCTCTTCGGCACGCGCCAGACACCCTACAAACTCCAGGTGGGACGTGGCCCACGTCAGGCCCTCGCCAATCTGCTCACGGTTCACCCATGCCGCCGCGCCCCCGGCGGCCACCGCCCCGGCCGCGCCGGCGTACATGGCAACCCGGCCCCATTTCTGCCAGCCGCCGCCGGCAGCGGTGCCGGACTGCGCCGGGGGCAGGGCGCCAGCCGTTTTAGGTGCGGCAGCCGTGGAGGCAGCCTTGTTGGCGCCCCAGAGCGATGCGCCCAGACCGCTGATCTGGGAGAATGCGGTCGCCGCGTTCTGGTAGTGGCCCTCGGCGCCGTGGGCGACAACGCCGGGCGAGATGCCCAGGTAGGGCGTGTCAAAGGCCAGGACGCCCTGGATGTAGGGGAACATGAGGCCATTGAACGTGGGGGCGGCAGGCTTCTGCACGCCGTCCTCGGTGTAGATGGGCTTTTCCGAGGCCAGTCCGATGAGCATCTCAGCTGCGACGATGCCCCCCATCGAGTGGCCGATCAGGATGGTGCGCACAGAGGGCTCTACAGTAGGCGAGGGCGTGCCCGCCGCGACTTCCATGTCGATGACTTTGTTTTCAAGCCTGCGCCGGGGCAGTGTAAGCAAGCAAGCAAGCAAGCAAGGCACGATGTCTAGGACATGATGATTCGTGGACAACCTACCAGTCGCGGAAACGACTCACGCAGTCGCCGAGGTCGCCGCGCGTTTCATACTTGGGATACACGAGCACCTCTACATTGACCTTTGGCAGCTGTTTGGCGACCTCTTTGCGGAGATCCTTGGTGAACTGGTATTCATGGCCAAAGGTGTCTTCGCCGCCCTACCGTCAGCCATGTCAGCGCTTTCTCACCCACCATTCGCCGAGGCCAACGCCCCACGGCCGGTACACACCTTGAAACCATGGACGAAGACAAGCAAGAGTGTCTTCTTCATCCTGCCGCGCTGTTTATAAATCTCCCTGGCCGTTGTCGTGCTGGATGCACAGGTTGTCGTCCGTGGAAGCTGGTTGGTGGTAGATGAATAGATCGATCTCACCTGCCGAGTTGGTTCCAGTGGAGTACAGAGTTCCAGTCGGTGGTGCCCAGTGCCTACGACGGGCTGCCGCTGTAGCGCGCAGCGACCTGATCCCACCTGATCAGTCTGTGACGTGGAGTCAACCCGCTGACACACAGAAGAGCCACCAGCTGCTCCTTCATCCCATTCAACATCCCTCAGTTTGTCCACTCCAACAGCAAAATAAAAGTGAGGGTGGGGAATGAAAGAAGAAGAAAATATTCGAATCAACTTCTATTAAAATACAATTTGCGCATCTAGATAAGGTACCTAGACGTGCTGGGCTACTTTTGCTGGTATTGGGGCTCTTTGCAGGCCAAGTGACTACCAACTCCTCAGGCAGCATCCATTGCCAGGGCTTGTCTAGACAATCCCTCCCCTTTGTATGTGATTTAGTTCCTCGTCTTCCCTCTCTGCCCTTTCCTGGAATACAAGCATGTTTATGAGCCCCGCCCCGTCAACGCCGTTTACATATATCATCAAACAACCGCCTCGAGAAATGTGGTCGTCGAGGCGTCAACCATGAACTCTCCCCGAGGCATGCCAGTCGCTCAACCGGCCTGCCTCAGTCCTCGTCGCTGGGCGCAGTCGTCGCAGTCGCGCTGCCATTGGCCTCCCGCGAGCCGCTCGAGATCAGCTTGATCCTTGTTCCGCTGGGCTGCGGGGTGCCACCACTGCCAGAGGGTGCAACCGAGCTGTCCTTGCCTCCCTCCTCGAGCTCCTCGAGCTCAGGATGCGCGGCGAGTTCTTGCTCAAACTGGGCGCTGAGGAATTTCTACGTCTGTTAGTACTCTTCGTCAAATACGAATAACGGGGGTTTAGTATCTTACCTCCATGGTTTGCGCATCCTGGTACAGGATACTTCCATCCTCATTGTACGTTTTGCAGTTGCTGATGAGGAGGTCGAAATCCTTCCGCAGGCCGCTCAGGTTCGTGTACTCCTCCTTCTTGATCCGCGTCTGAATCTGGTTCATGCAGATGGGGTTCTGGATGATGACATAATAGTCGGCGTAGTCACGCTTGGGCGGCAGCTTGATAAAAGGTCCAATAATCAGACGCTTTCCGGCGTCCGACTCATCGTCTTCAGCCGGGGGCTCGAGGTCATCCACCTCCAGGCCCATGAGGGCGTCGTACAGCGACCGTAGGCTCTTCTGCAGCTGCTCGCGGTGCTGAGACGGAATGCGGGAATCGCCGCCAGCCACCTTGTTGGGTCGGCCCTGAGGACCGCGTCGCTTCTTCGCCGGCGGCTCCTCATTCACTTCCTCGGCCTTGCGCTTCTCGTTCTTGCTACCAGGCTTCCGGCCGCGTTTCTTGGGTGTCTCAACCTCCTCGGTGCTTGCCCGGCTAGGCTCCGGCGAATCTTCCATCCCTGCCCTCTTGACCCGGTTGGCCTCACGCTTGTCCTTGCGGGCCTGTTTTCGAGCAGCTGCAGCTTCAGGAGAATCTTCGTCATCGTCCACAGCCATGAGCCACTGCTCCTCAGTGAGACCATCATCATACTTGACCTTGGTACGCTCACGTGCACCACGGCCCAGAACGGTGTCCGCCGACTCCTCTTCAACAGGGTTGCCCTCGTTCAAGTAGATGTCTGGCAGCTCCTCTTCGCCCATAAGTCGCGGTTTCATGCCGGGCTTGTTGCCGTACGGGGTCACCTGCGCCCGCTCTTCGTCGAGCTTTTGGAAAATGCCCAATTCATCCTCACTTCGCGCCAGGATCATATTCAGCTCCTCGTCTTCCATGTCATCCTGTTCGCCTGTCTCGGCCATATCTGCCGTCTCCAGTAGCGTTCGGAGCATGGCATCACGATCTGTTTCTGACGATTTGTTGTCGAAGCGACCGGCCTGGATGACTTTGCCATCCATGTCCAGCTTATATCGAGCTCGTTCCAGGATCTTTTCCTCGACCGAGTTCGAGCTAATCAACCGCAGAATTCGGACCTCGTTCTTCTGACCAATACGATGAGCACGATCCTGGGCCTGCAGATCCTGATGAGGGTTCCAGTCAGAATCATAGATAATGACAGTGTCCGCAGTTTGCAAGTTGAGACCCAGACCACCAGCACGCGTCGACAGCAAGAACATGAAATACTTGGACTCGGGGTGGTTAAATTCCTTCAACAGGTCTGATCGCTCATCAGACTTGGTTGTACCGTCAAGTCGCAGGTACTCAAACCGGCGGTAGCGCAGATAGTCTTCCATAATGTCCATGATGGCGGTCATTTGGAAGAACATCAGTACACGATGGCCGGTGGCTTGGTACTTAGGCAAAATGCGGTCGAGCAACTCAAACTTGCCAGCTGTTCGCCACAGGAGGTCGTTGCTGATGCTCATTGGGTTCATCACGTTCTCGACCTCATCGAAAACAAATGGGTGGTTACACAGCTTACGGAGCTGCATAATCATGTTGCTGAGGCCGCGGGCGCCAGTCTTGCCGCCCTTGCCGTCGCTAACGGCAATCTTGTTGTGGGTAACCATCTGCTTGTAGAGTCGAGACTGCAGCGCAGAGAACTTGCACTTGATGACCTTCTCTGTCTTGTCGGGGAGATCCTTTTCGACATCCTTCTTCAGACGACGAAGCAAGAAAGGCCGCAGCACCTTGTGCAAACGTCGAATGACCAGAATTTGTTCTTCTTCTGTAAGCTCCATCTTATCCTGGCCACCAGTGTTGGCAAATGGAGTGTTGAACCATTCATCAAAGGTCGTCGCAGACTTGAAAATGTTTGGCAAGACGAAGTTGAGCATGGCCCACAGCTCGGCAAGGTTGTTTTGCAGAGGAGTACCAGTCAGGATAAGTCGGAAGCGGGTGGAGTAATATTGTTGAATGGTGGCGCTGAGCTTGGAGTTCGAGTTCTTCATACGGTGACCTTCATCAATGATCATGTGGAACCACTTGATCTTGCTAAGAATAGGTCGGTCCTTGATGATATACTCGTAGGTGGTCAGAAGAACCTGGAATTTGCCCTGTCGGATCTTATCCTGGTGCTGCTTACGGGCATTGGGAGGACCCTTGTAAACAATTTTGGAAACGGACGGCGCCCATTTCTCAAATTCCAGTGTCCAGTTGGTCAATGTACTGAGAGGCACAATGACAAGATAAGGACCAGCCTGTAGCTTCCGCTCAATGAGATATGTGACCAAACTGATTGTCTGGATGGTTTTTCCAAGACCCATTTCGTCAGCCAAGATACCATTGAGGTTGTTGTTGTAGAGTGAAAGCATCCACTGCAATCCCTTGATCTGATACTCCTTGAGAGTTCCGCCAACCAGGATATTGGCTTGTTCCGTGACATCCTCGCGAACACGATGTGCCACGGCGTAGTAGTCAATCTTCTTGCCACTCTCCTCATCTTCCTCGAGGTCGCTTTCCTCTTCGACGATACTGTCAGGCTCGTCACCATAACGCTCAGCAGCTTGTCGCTGCTGCGCCTTGACAGATGACGCAAGCTGGTGCAGGAAGCCATCAGTCTGCTTGAGCAGGTGAGTAATACGAGTGTCTTTGGCTTGATCAAGCAGCTTGAGATATGCCTCTTCATCGTTGGCCTTAAGAGCCTGGAGACGCTGCTTGGCAGTCCTCTCAATGCGTTTCTGCTCTTCTTTCTCGATGTTGAAGTGCTGGGCATACATGAGGCGGCTGAGCTTGTGGGACTTGGTGCGTTGCGTCGTTGCAGACTCGAGGATCTTCTGTCGGTGGTTGTGAATAGCTCGAAGGAAGTCGGTGTGCTTCTTCTTTTCGCGGTTTTCGCGAGCGTCACGTTGTTGCTTCTCGAGCTTCTCGGTGATTCGGGCTTCCCGCACATTTTGCTTCTTCATACGGCGGTAATTTGTGCGATTTGTCGTCATTGCCAAGTTATCGTAGTGCATCATCTGGCGACCGATCTTGTCCCGGAGTGCACGCTGCTTCGCGTAGAGGGAAATGCTCTTCATCTCAATGACAGCCTTTCGCTTCAGAGAATCGTCGGCCTCAAGAGAATCCTTGGTCGAATCCCAATGAGCCAGATCACCGGGAAGATTCTTCAACTCAGCATAACGTTGCCTCATCCGGTTGGATATCACAACCTCCCTCTCCCATCGCAGATGATCGAAGTCAATGCCAGTGGGGAAAACACCGGGAATGAACCATCGATTCTTTCGCTGGGAATGGTCAAAGTATTTGATCGACGGTCGAATCATGCTGGTTCCATATGGAGACTTGACGGTCTTGAAGGTATGGGGCTTGGGTCCTTGAGAAGTATCCTCTTGAACAGCTGTTTCGGGGCCGCTGGGAGCGGCGTCAGTGGCATCTTGGCCCAGTTGGCTGCTGCGAGGAGCCGGAACGACCTGGGCCTCAGTGGCAGCTGCTTGTCGGCGTTGTCGCTGGTTAAAGATTGCCTGCTGAAGCTGAACAGAAACTCCGACATTCTTGCCAAGAAGCTTGAAAGCGTGTATTTGCTGCCTCAAGAGAGCGAGCTGTTGTTGACTAAAATGATTAGGGGATTGGCCGTTCGAGGGAGATGCGCCCGACGTCATCGAAGCCGAATTGTTCTGAGGCAGGGTGGACGGGGGCTGAGATCCATCAGGGGAGGCCTGCTGAGGGCGGGCAGCCTGAACACCATTGACGGGTGTGCCATTAGTAGCAGTTTGCATCTGCTGTTGTTGCAGAGCCTGTTGCTGTTTTTGTTGTTGCAGAAACTGTTGCTGATTTCGGCGCATCTGAGCTTGTTGCTGAAAGCTCATCAAAAACTGGGATGCCTTGATATACTCAGGGTCGGTCGGGGGTACGCCTTGCTCCGTCATCTGCTTCAGTTTCTAGTCAAGGGGTTAGTGGACGCCAGAAGAAGGAAGCATTGCTCGCTCCAGGGCCAAGACGACCGCATCAATTAGTGAACGCGTCATATAGGGACATACTCTGTAAACTTCTTCAGCTTGCTGCTTGGTCGCGCCCACAGGCATGGGCGCGCCAGGGTGCTGGACAGCCGGAGCAGCCTGCACCGACGCCATGATGACGATGTTTTTGGACACCTAGTGGCCCTTGAGAGGGATACAAAGCAGGCCCAGCGAACAAATCAATGTGAGCGTAGCTAGCTATGGCGCATATCGAGCGGGATGCTTGAGACGAGGGGTTCGTCGCGCAAGCAGGCTCGACGAGTCGCGAAAACAAAATACGGGAGATAAGAAAAGCGAGGGCAGTAACGAGCGCGTTGAGGTTGTTGCGAAGGCGCAATGGATGGCGAAAGGTGTCGTCGGGATGCAGGCGACACGTCGGGATGCGCGTCGGACAACCGAGGCGTGACGAGCCGCAAGGGCAGAGATCGCGCGGCGAGGGCGAGCCTGGTGGCAGTGAAAAAGAAGCCCAGCTCGTTGAGACGAGAGGAAAAAGTGTGTTTGGGGGCGACGTGGCGCGTCGGGGCCGGTGCCGGGGGTCGAGGCGGCGTGTAAATCGCGTGCAACACGGATTTGGGGACGTCTCGAGATGGGAGCCGATGGTTTGAGAGGGCCCTGGCGATTTTTTGGATGCGCGCGCTGGCCGGTTGATGATGGGGAATGGTGAAGACACAGCTGGACAAGATTCAGCGTGATGGTTGGTGCGGTATGGGGACCGTCGGCCACAGTATTTCTCAGCACGGCCCCCTGCCAAAGCGGCCCATGCACCACGCAGGCGGCAAGTGGCGCCTCAGGCAACCAGCCATCCCTGAGGCTCGGCTCAGCCAACTTCTCTACGCGTTCTGCTAGAGCGGAATTGATGATCACGTGATATGGCGATTCCTCTTCCAGTCCGTCGTAGTTTGTGAACTGAAGTTGTTTCGGCCTCTCGTTGCTCATAGTAAGCGGAAGGAAGAGTTAAAGCAAGTGCCAACAGATAGAGTCTGGATGTCAGTAGACCACCGCTCGGGATATGGCCCTTTTGAGAGGACGGCCCAGGAAATCTAACTACATTGGCTGCCGCCGCTCATCCTGCTGACTACCTCCTTGGGCCATGACCAGACTGCCAGGATGCATTTCGTTTTTGGCCAGTGGGTTTGTCACCTTAGTACTCCCATAGAAGGGTTTTCTTCGTACTACTAAGTAATTAATTTGCTGTGTCGTTATATGGAGATCACAAAGGAGCATTGCTGAATGCGCTATGCTCTGCTGTCAAAGTAATGCTGCAGGATGGCAACATACGTGCAAGCCGTGCGGGCTTTCACCTCTTCATCCGCTTCTTGTTGGGGCCGTCTTCCTCCTCGTCGCTAATTTCCGCATATTGGGTCTGGGGCTGTGTTTTACTCCAGGCTTTGGTGAACATGGGATCACTCTGGGCCTTGTCAGCGTATTTTAACAGTGCCTCGCGCGGGTCCTCGTGAAGCATGCGCGCTAGCGGTATGTTTTCCGCGATATGCTTCTCATCGGGTTGATTCTTCTGGAACGGCGTTTGTTGCGGGATATGGGGTCGCCGGGGGTCCTTGGACTTGCCAGAAGCTGTCAATCCGGACTTGCGCGAACCCGGCATGGCGCCTGGTGTCACAATCGAGTCTCCCGAAAGGCCAATCGATTGGTCTGTCGTTAGCTCCGGGTTGTCGTCGATATGTCGTTTCTTGGGCGCTCGAGACATGACTTCAACAGCTCCGCGGCTTGACATTGTAGGGTTATACAAGATGTGAGTTTCGGCATTCGCAGAACCTGTGATGATTTGGTTAATCTTAGGGTGCCAATCCACCGTGATTAAGGGTGACCCTGGCGTGATAGGAGTTACGTGCTCGGCACGTAGATTTCCAGGGTTTAGGATGTGAAGATGGCCTGTAGCGGACCCCGTGATGATGGTGGTCGAGTTCGGCGAATACCGGATGTTGCTCGTCGAATAGTGATCGGAGGTAGATGGGTGCGCAACGGTGACGAGAGGTACGGTGAATTTTCTAGTGTCCCAAAGCTTGATTGTGTCGTCACCGCCTCGTGTGACAACCATCCGACCGTCGGCTGAGATGTCGATTCCGCCAGTCCAGGTGTGTGGCTTGTGGGCATCCCGAACTTCGCCTGCTGGGCGGGAGAATGGGCTATTGCCGCTGTACATGACTAGAGAACCATCCAGCGCAGCTGCTACGAGGACATTGTTGCCGCCCTGGGCTGGTGTACCCCATGCAACTGTCGTCATCTTGGTTCGGCCCGCGGCACCTGCAGCCTTCGATTTGAAGACAATGACCTCCTTCTGGCTCCGCTTGTTGTTGATATCCCAAATCCGGAGCGTGCTGTCTGTACCGGCAGTGACGCATACGTTCTTGTCAGTGGGATGCCACGTCGCAGTGGTAATTTCGGATATGTGGCCCTTGGTATTATGCATATCCCGAAGATACATGTCGCCTTTCACAAACTCGGTCAACACTTCGCCATCTCGTGACATAATCTTGGCTTGCGGGTGTGCGGAAACGCAAAGAAATACACTGCCGGACAAAGGATTAAATTCGACGTGGTGGATAGGATGGGACTCGGACGCCGCGGCGGCTGATTTTTTCTCCCAAGGATCGATGCTTCGAAATGCTCTCAAGGTGGAGGGGGTCATGGCTGAGAAATCGTGGAGCTTGATAGTACAGTCGATCGAGGCTGATGCTAGCCGGCCTCCCGCAGGATCAAGTGACACAGTGGTGACAGCGCGCTCTTGGGTCTTCAAAACCAGTTCGTGGGACACGGGGAATTCGTCGTCGTCGTCGGAATCGTCGTCTGAATCGTCGGGATCGTCGTCGCTCGAATCCTTGGACGCCTTGAGCTTCTGGGATTGTTGCCCATCGCCAGCACGAAGGGATGCGGCTGTTTGGCCAGTGGTTCTCCGGCTACGGTCAATTTGAGCGGCAATATTGGCTTCCTTGGACTTCTTGCCAAATGATGTAGGCAAGAAGGCTCGCATAGGGTCATCGGCAGCGAGGTCGGGCGTTTCGATTTCGAAGTCGTCATCGGAACTCATGGTGGCAGATTTCAGCGTCGGCCGTTGCCAAGCGGATGTGTAAGAGGGAGAAGGACGAGAGTAGCGGGCGGAGGGGGGGGGCGTAGTATAAATCAGGCGCAAGAGAAAGTGTGGTTGCCCATCAATGTTTGGCTCTGGTTGGGCATCTGAATTAGGAAGTCTCTGCCAGCGGACCCGATTATTTACGCCTCGCTCGGTTTGCGGGGGTTCGCCCACTTGTCAATGTCATCCCACCGCTTGTTTGATCAATGCACGCCACTCCAGGAACAAACCGATGGTCTCTGGGTAGGTCTGTTGCCTCTTTATGGCCAGATTTGCGGTCAAAGGTGTCGTTTCTTTCTTCACCCGTTTTGTGCGCAGCCAGCGTTAGAGGTCTTAGATACAAGCTTGAATGAAGCCTCAAGGGAAACAAGGTGCACTCTTGTGAGAGGGCGACTAACAGTGCCACATCAACAACCCGATGGCTGTCATGCAGGTAATGCACACCACCAACCTTGGTCAAACCAAGCCTTGGCGCCGGAGAAACCGAAGAACACACCGTATTTTCCAGCATGGTAGAGCAGCCTTTAGTTTGGCACACTACACCTCATCAACACCAACGTATCGTTCAGCTGAGTGAAACGTAGTTGAGCAGCTGCCATTTGCTCCTTTATTAAGGAGTATTCCAAGACAATGTCATGGCCAAAACCAGGTTCAGCTCACGGAAGGGAGAGAACTATGAACTGAGGTAACAAAGCATGCGATATGGAGATACTAGCGTTGTTCCTAATTCAAGCCCCAGCGAGGAAGCGCCTTCGGGTCTTGGCATGTCCGCAGCTACTGTCATATCAAGTCGCCATATGAAAACGAATCCATGATTGATGGTTATCAGAAATCAACCAACGGATTCGTGATCAGGCAGTATCGAGACCAAGAGGCACAATACTCCCTAAATTACCAATTCCCTACCAACTTTCTGGTCGCCGTGACATTGCCTTTGGTGGTGCAAGCACGCACCAAGCGAGGGGGCTGGAGGGGCGGCACCTTAATTAGCACCCCGCTAGGCTCAAACATCCCCGACAGTCAGGATCGGAGAGCCCACCGCGACTCTCACGCGCCCAGTCACTGTCAAAAACTGCGCCTGCAGTCTCCCGCATTCATCCTTTCAAAATGCCAGCCGACCCTTCAAGCGACGAGGACGAGCAGTATGCTTCGTCTCAAGACTCCGACTTTGCACCAGATGCCGCCCCCGAACAAGCTTCCGACCATTCTGAATCCGAAACCGAAGCGCAAGACGAAGGCAAGACGAAGGAGCGTGGTGGAAAAGTGGCCAATGGAAATGCCGCCGATGATGGGTACGACAATTCAGGCGATGAGGCAATAATTAAGAGGGGCGAGAAAAAGCGAAAGAAGGCCAGGGCCAGAGATGCCGAAGATGACGAAGGAGGAGAGGGTGGCTTGGTCAAAACTCGAAGGCAGCGAGCAGCAGAGTATGTACGCTTGTCTGGGTCAAGAGAGCCATGTCTAACCACAGAACAGGAAAGAAGAACGAAGATATGCCACCAACAACGAGCCCGTCACAGTTGATGTTGACGCACTATGGGCCCAGATGATGTCTGGTGGTTCAGCAGTGAAATCCCAGCCCCAGCAAGCACCGGAGGATGGAAAGCAAGCAACTGCAGACAATTCCTCTCTAAATCAAGAGTCTGAGACTACTGGAAACGGCGACGAGTCATCGACGATGGTGCGGATAAAACGAACCTACAATTTCGCAGGGCGGGTGCACACGGAGGAGAAGCTGGTTCACAGGGACTCCGCGGAAGCAAAACTATACTTGGCCACGCATAACAAAGAGGCATCCGAGGATAGCCCTACCAAGCGAGCGACAAGAAAAGCGTTTCGGTCTGCGTTCGAGCCTCTCACCGACCCGCTGCCTCAGCGCGCCGACCTCAACCTGGGCATGGCGGCGCGAATCCAGGCAGGGAAGGACGCCCAGGCCAAGAAGCTCAACACGGTGGAAAAGAGTCGCATGGACTGGGCGGGCTTCGTGGACAAAGAAGGCATCAAGGATGAGCTCGAACTGGCAGGCAAATCCAAGGGCTCATACACTGCCCGGCAGGATTTCCTTGCAAGAAGCGAGGCGAGAAGACAGGAGGATTCACGGCAGGCACGGCTGGCTGGGCAGCCTTGACGGGGCTTTGTGTTTTTGGCGTTTGGATATGATACCACGGGCTAGGTTGGAAAAGAAATGCGCATATAGATATCATCAACAGCTGATGCTACCAGAGTTGGCATCAAGCTGTGCTACCGCTTTGGTTACGAAAGAATGAGCACCCGTTGTGAAGTTCGGGTGCAGTGCTTTGACGCGTGATTAAGTATTCGCTACAATATTGGTCAGTGAAAAAATGCTTTTTACGACGAAATGCAATTATGATCAGCAAGCAAGCCTTGAAGTGTTCGTCTGGTCCAACCTCAAATCATAGTGGGGCAGCCTCACCACTTGGCGCAAGGCTGAAAGGCTGCTTCCAAAAAATTCCGCCCAGCGGTTCGCTTCGAATTTCAAACATTGCAGGTTTCCCAACCCACGCAAACCCACTCTCGCCCAACATGGCAGTCCTTGGCAAGCGCAAGGCTCGCAGCGAGCCCGCCGTCTCCGAGGAAGACGCCGCCGCCATCTTTCGACGACATTTCGAGGCGCAGTTTGCCCCGCTGCCAGAGGACGGTCGGAAACCCAAGGCGCCCAAGGACAGTCCATCTGAGAGCGACGAAGATGACGACGACGATAACGACGAGGATGATGAACTGGAGGGAGACAGTAGCGAGGACGGGGGAGGACAAAACGATGAATGGGGAGGGATATCAGATGATGAGGCTAAGAATGATGAACACGGTAGGACATCTCGGTATCCATAGTATTGACGATTGCCAGCTAACAAGACATAGACACACCAGCGATTGAAATTGTAGATCATTCGAAACCCAACGCCCCGAACCCAACTACCATGTCCAAGCGAGAACTCAAAGCCTTCATGGTCCGTCCCAGTCCTTCACACCGCCCTTGATGGCTCCAATCTGATTTTCCTCCACAGTCATCACGACCGTTCGACCAAACCGCGAAAACCACCTCCTCCCCCGCCGCCAAGTCCTCAAAATCCTCCTCCTCCAAGGACCTTCCCGAAGATGCGCCCTCCCTACTCGCCCAGGACCTCGAGCTCCGTCGCCTCCTCGCCGAGTCCCACCTCCTCGGCCCATCCATGGCCGCCAACGGGACGCCGCTTCAGGAAAAGGCCTTTGCCGCCGGCCGCACCCGCCACAAGGCAACCGACCTGCGCATCCAAGCCCTGGGCTCCAAAACATCCATACATAAGCAGGAGAAGATGCCCATGAACATGCGCAAGGGCATCGTGGCCGCAGCTTCGGCGCGAGAGGCGAAGCGCCGTCGCGAGGCCAAGGAGAATGGTATTATTCTCGAGCGTGAAATCGGCGGCAAAAAGAAGCGGAGAGAAAGAGATAATGGGTTTGGTGTGGATCGCCCGGGTGTGGGTAGGCTCAAAGGCGCTGAGTTGAAATTGAGTGACAGAGACGTGAAAAGCATCGAGGGTGGAAGAGACGTCTTCGGTAGAAGGGGCCGAAGGTAGTTTCTCAGCCAACACCGACTGCACATATAGAGTGGACGAAGTAAATCACAGCGTGCGAATGATGATGATTATAACTTGTAAACTAAACGTTGCATACAACTTTATCTCCAATTGGTATCATTGAGCATGTCCTATCTGTCCGGTCAAGTGGCAAGGCAGAAACAACTATATACACACAGATGTATCCTTTTCACCTCCCGGGCTCGATAAAACGATCCTCCACTCCGTCTAAAGGGCGACCGACGACTGCGTCTAGCCTACCCACCGAGGCACATATCTATCCATGTGCGCTCCATTTTGCCTTTCCCACACCTTGCAAGAAGATTGAAGGAGCCGTACAAAGGAAATGTCCAAGTGAGGACTGGTCGAAAAAAAAAAGACCCGCGGTGCGAGCTTCCTCTTTAAAAGAAATATCCAAGCCATAAGATATCAATAGTCATAACCCACATATCAAGAAATAGCAAATCGTTTCGTACCCAACCATTACATCATACCACTGGCGTTAATGGCAGCCGGCTGGCTGAGTGCCATGGGCATGCTGAGAGTCTGCAGGTTGTTGAATGGCTGAGCAGATGCCACGGTATTGTGGGATGGAGGGGTGGAACCATTGGTGACAGCATTGAGCGAACCAGTCACGTAGGCGTTATCAGAGTGAGGGGAAGACTCCTCCAGGGAACCAAGGTGGTCCTCGCCTGAGAAGTCCTCTTCTTCCTCACCCGACAGGTTGAGTGCGCCATCGGCGCCATCCTCACGTCCATGGGTACGCTTGTGCCTATTGAATTGTCAAGTCAGCGGGTGATCAGAGAGAAGCGGCTCAAATTGATCGAGAACTATGCATCCAAATACACAGAGCAAGGCCAACTATGAGGGGGGGATGCATACTGTGCAAGATTGTCGGATCTGGAGAAGGCTTTGCTGCAGTGGGGGCAGATATAGGGTCTCTCTTGGGTATGAGTTCGCACATGTCTAATCGAAGAGTCAGAATCACTATGGCACAAACGAGATGACTAAAGAAAGGCGGGCCGTCTTACCGCTTGAGATGCTCCAAACGCTTGAAGAGGCGGCCACAAGTCGGAATAGGGCAGGAGTGGGACTTCTGGGGATAGGGTCCAACTTCCATCACGGTGGCAGACCGGGCACGGCGAACCACACCATTGACAGATGTTCGCTGCTCGGAGCCGTCCACTGAAAGGTCCTCACTGGCGAGCTGAGGGAAATCCGGGCGCTGCAGGCCCATCGGGTTATGGGCAGGGCTGCCCTCCACAGTGGAAAGAGGAGTGCCGTGCCTCGACATGTCAACTGAGTCCTTGTGGCGGTGGCCATGGACCGAGACACCCGAGGAACTGTAGGACAGGCCGGGAGGGGAGTTATCGGTAGGCTCCTCTCCCTCGGCCACAGGGCCTACAGAAGCCGAAACAGATCGACGAAGCTCAGAAGGTCGATGAACGGCTGACTGGGTGGGGGCAGTAGTTGTCGCGATTGCCGACATAGAGGGGGGGATGGATGAACGCCGTCTTCTCTGCTTATATGTCGGCGATCCTTCGATCACAGAGTAGACGTTGTTTGTACCATAGGAACGGGAGAACTGGTGTCCGGCCATGTTAGACGGGGGGAGCTGAACCATGCCGTTGAGAGCGTTCATGCCAGTCAAGTGATCAGGGATGGCCGAGTAAAGGCCGGTCTCTTCGTTGGCAATGTAGGCAGGTTCGGCGGACATTCCAAGCGCTTGCTGCGGGGGCGTAATGGGCTCGAATGAAATACCTCGGTTGCTGTAGTCCTCGTACTGCGAAGACACAAACGAGGGGGCGGGAGAGTATTCGAGGCCATACGTAGGCATGGAGGCATGGCGCTGGTGCGTCTGGTGAATGGGGACACCGTTCTGGTTATACTGAACGCGGGTGAAGTCAGGCTCCCTCTTGACCGGGACTGTCTGGGCCAAGTGGGCTTGCACCGCCATCGTTCCGTATGGTACCATCGCGTCCATCCCTTCCGCTAAAGGGGGCATGGACTGGGGCATCATGTTGGGTGGGGGCATCGAGTCCATAGCCCGCATCACAGGCGACGTGGACTGGCTCTGGGAGAAGCTGGGGGCTGCGTGTTGGTGCTGCTGCTGCTGTTGTTGCTGTGCGCTGAAGGAAGACGAGTTGGCTTGTTGAGCCTTGGTCAGCTGCTCGTACAGGGACTGAGACGAGTCGTATTGGAAGGACAGAGCGGGCTCGCTGACAGCCACTGTGGTGGCTTCCTGGCCCATCTTCTCACGCTTGAGATCTCGCTCCAGCGCATCGAGGAAAAGGCGGTCGTGAGGCACGCTGTACCAGTAAAAGACCTTCTGCTTCTTCTGAGTGCGAATGCAGTTGTTCTTGTAGAGGAAGTCGAGGAAAGCACTCTTGGGCTCTTCCAGAGAGGCATCGGTGCCCGACTTGAGATTTCGCAGGTCGGAGAAGATACCTTCCTCAAACTTCTTGGAGTTCTTCACAGGGCGGCCGAATGCTTGGAATCGGAAGGACAAGCATCGCACAATATCGGTTCCAGAGATGTGGAAGAGGTTGTTCCTAAAGCAGAGTCAGCTCACGCTGCAGAGGGAAAGCCTGTAAGCGTGTTGAGTTGTTACTTACCAGAGCACGCACGAAACATATTCGCCCGTTGGCAGCAAGAAGCGGCGAATGTACTGATCCGGCTGCCAGTCGACAGGAGCCGAGATGAGAAAGTACTTGACTGGGCCGTTTGTTAGACGTGGAAAACGGAAGCGCGTGGGTGAGTCAACTCACGGTTGTCAACCTGCTGGAGGGCGACCTGGGCATCGTGAGGCAGGGCCTGTTGAGCCTCGGTGCTCAGCATAAATGTCTCCGGTTTTTGCTGAGCCATGGCGGCATGTTGGGAATACATTATGGTGTGTAGTGCCGCTGTGAAAGCCCGACCAGACGTGACCGGAAGTGGTCAGTCGCTAGGGTGGCTTGAGGAAAATGCCTTCTCGAGATCGATCGACAGTTGGAATTGGTTGAGTTGTGGGCGACTGACGCGTAATCGAAGGAGGCGTGGACAGGGACGTAGTGGGAGCAACACAATAGGTCGGGTCTAGGCGCTGCCTGAACCGGAGATGTGGGATGATGGTTGTGATGAACCAATATTCGAGACCAGCCCGAAATAATGAAATCGCTATGTGAAGCGATTCAGACCCAGCTACTGCGTCAAGCAGAATAGACTGGGAGCAGTTGAGGATACCGTCAAGGCGAGAGCGAGAGCAGTTGGGCGGGTCGAAGCCTTGGTTTCGGGCGAAACGGGGAATCGAGCCAGATTAAAGCTGTATGCGAACAATCAAAAAGAATAGTGAAGAAAGAGCACACGGAGCCAGGCGCCAATGCTCGTGCTTGTCAAGCGACAGGGGAAAAAGAGCAACGAAGGGCGATGGAGGCCGAGTGACGTGGAAGGGAAACGGCGGGTTATGAGGACGGCTCCGGAATGGGGCGCGCGGAGGCGGGTGGAGCAAGGGGAGCGAGGGAGGGGAGGAGTGAAGGGAAACGAAAAACGGCGGGACACGAGGGGAGAAGAGGGAGATTTGTGAAGAACAGAGCAGACCAGGCCAGCAACCGACTCGGAGGGGGGGGGGGGCGTGTTTAATGAGCTGGTGTGGTAGCGTCGTGCTCGGGAGAGCAAGGAGCGCACGAAAGAGCAGGGACAGGAACCAGGTGGGAAGAGTAGGAAGCGCAAGAGAGTGGGATATTACCCACTCGCCAGCAACCAGTCGCCAGTCATCACCCACCATGCTTTTTAGGGGAGGAGCCCGCGATGGAAGTACCGCTTAGTCCATCAAAGGTACCTGCTGGTGCGTTGGGGTCACTTGCTGAAGGGACGCCCAGCTCCCGCCAGCTCCCGCCGGCTAGTCACGCCGGGGAAGTGGCCTTTGCAACCCCGGCGGGCGACTGCCTGTACATGGGACGCCCGTCAGAATACCCCGCAGCCATCAGCAGGGACATCAAGGCCATGTACCTGCCTATCAGAGCCAACCCCAGGATGGTGATGGGAATAGGGATCCGATGGGCAAAAGGTGTAGCATGTACTGGTTGGGCACTAATATAGTAATTACTGAAGTCAAGCAGCTGTCATTATACTTTGCAGTAATGATTGCTCGAGTGTAAGCAGTAAGAAGGGCGCTGTGTTCGCTGCCTACTACATGTCACTGCGTTGCGCGTTTAGAGGCCGCAACGGCCCAAGCAGGAGTACCTGACTTAATCGCAGTAATGGAGCGGGAGACAGCTGGGCAGGACCAGACGGCGAAGACCACCGGAGCATGCACAGGCCACGGTAATAAGACCAACTAACTCATCTCCATAGAAGAGAAGCGAGTAATGGCGACAGTGAGCTAGGTAAATCGCAAAACCGCCTTCGCCGGACCTGCTCCGTTTGGTAGGTGCTGGGACCAACTTTCTTTCTCCATCCCACGCGCGGGTACAAGCTCCATCCTCTTCAATCGCTGCACTATAGCACAGCACTGGAAATGGCCCCGTCCCCAGAGTCACACACACTCGGATCCGCGCAGGCCGCAGGAGTTACAGCACTAAACGTGCCTGTCAAACAACGACGCCTTTGGACAACTCGTCGCCGGAGTTCCATCGGGCTGTCTGGGCCTTCTGGGCTCCTGGGGCTCCAGCGCCAGGGCTGGCACTGCATATCCTGTCCACGAGGGCTTGCCAGGCCTCTTCGGGCTGATAGGATCGCCGGCTGTCCAAAAACTGGGTCGGCGGCGTCGTGACCAGGGCCCAAGGCAAGGTACGGAGCATCAGGGGTGGGTAACCCTGGGTTGCTCTGGCCTGGCTCTGTTTCTGTGGGGCCCTCGCCTCGGTCGCTCGAGGCTTGTGCGTTTCCTGTGCGTTGAGGCTTGAGCCTGCCAAGTACGGGTGAGCGGGTGTGGCCATTGACTTGGCTTGCTCAGGGCAGGCGCACCTTCAGCAATTGTGGCGGCCGTCTCTTGTGTGCATGAATGGCAGAGAGAGAGTTCTTGAGTCTCGCCGTCCACAAACACAAGCGCCGGCCAGTACGGACGTGCACTCCAAAGCATTCTCTGCCCTCTACTCCCTACTCGCATCGCATGGTGCTCGAGAGCCTTTGCGTGGAGCTATCACGTCCTCATCCGAGGAATGTTGATGGCTTTCCCTGATGGCCGAGCACAACAACACGATGGACTGGATGCAGTCAACAATAACATGGTCAAATAACTACTAATTAGTGCTGCCTTGACGGAGTAGCAACACCAACACTGCTAAGACGGCGTCGCGAGCCTGGAGCAAGGGCACCCCTTTTCCACCCACCCCCCTCTCTGGTCCATCGGACCTAACTAACTGAGGTGATGAAGCCAAACCTGCTGGCCAGGGTCATATCGCGGAAACAAAACACGGGGTCGTTACCCCCGCGCGTCGTCTCCCTCGCTGGGCCAAGTGGAAGGGGCAACGCAACGTTGAAGCTGGAGTCCAGATTCCGGATTTTGGCGCCGCATTGTGGCGGCCTTGCCTTGCCATCATTTGTTGATAGCCAGGTCCGCTGCCTTTTTTTTTCTGTTTCTCTCAACCACTCGCAATTCTCCGCATTGATGATGGTGGCTCCTGACACGGCCACACGCGGCCACGGTGTAGTTGTCGCTTGTCTGAGGTCGCTGATTGGCTCCTCAGATTCTTCTGAAGCTTTGCCCAAAGAATATGTCCTTCTCAAACGCGCCGGGCCACAGCCGGCTGACCAACGGGGTTGACTGTCCGAGACGAGCATGGCAGGGGCTAAGCATGACCAGCAGTGGCTAAGTGGCGCTTCTTGGTTATCAACAGGGATACCCTGGCTCTGCCTGATGTGTGCCTGTTCCATCCTCGAAAGCTCGCCCTCGGTCATCAGGGCGGCGGCCTGTTCCATTGTGCAATAGGGCCGGGGGCGCCGCCATTCGGCCATCGAGGGCTCCTACGCTCCCAGCGTGGCATCTCCGGCTCATCTGCTATTGCTGTGGACAGCATCGTCTGTGGGGTCAGAGAGATTACCAGCCATCATCATCTCGTTTTAGCGTCTGGACGAGCAGCCACGCCCACGCCACCGTTTAGTTAGCGTCTCCGTTCGGTGTAAAACCGTTGAGAAGACCTTGATCATTATCAGAAAAGTGACTCCCGCATTATAATACAGCGAGGTGATGTTGGTCTTTTTGTTTTTGCTCCTTGCCACGATGCGGCATCGCCCGCTTAATGGAGGGGAGGGCATACCCTTTTGATCATTCGTCCGTCTTTCCCAGCATTCATGTGGCATTCGGGTAGGTAATTACCTCAGTGTGTCTCCGGTAATCACCGCCAAAAGCACCGCGCAATGCAAGGCCTCGGACGTCCTAAAATCATCACTTTTAACCTGTCAGCTAATAATCGCTGTCTGGAGTTGGAAGCAGTTCCATCTCCCCATCGCCCCGACGCCAACCGCGACGCCTTGTCTTAGACAGCTAGCGGGGAGGGTAATAAAACCGCCAGGCAGATTTGGTCTTCCCAGGCCTGTTCCAATACTTCAATACTTGATGTTTTATGTATTTACGTGGAGCATAGGCTCCTCACACAGAGCGACCAACCCCGGGAGTCATTCATCCTCGGCCACAGTCCCAAAGCCTCTTTCTGGATAAATGCGACAAATTTGACGAAAAAATCTCATTTTAGAGGACGATTTCGTAACTCATAGAGCCAGGTGTGGACTGTACAATCTAGCAGATTGATTCCCTCCCTGCCTCCCCAGTGTATATCCCCCGTCACCCACGCTATGAGGGCGGTTGTGAATCAATCTTAGCCCCAGGTACCCACCAACGTATGGAGACCCTACTGAAAGAATCAGACCACAATATTGGGCTAGGCGGGCTAGAAGGCGGTACAGGCTTCCATAGGCGGGCGACTTCGCAGTAATAGCAGGGTGGGAACGCGAGTCTCTTGGTCTCTCCCTTCACGCAGTCCACCACACTGTGATGGTAATCAATTACAATGGTGTCGAGACTTGTTTGATGGCTAACAGAGGACGGAGATGACTACACTGTGGAAGCGGCCCGTCTCTCAAGCGCCAGCCAATGGTCACGAACGATGGCGTGGCATCCCACCCCGGAGCGATCAGAGCTAATTATTGAGCATGTGCCTCACCGTCCTCTCAACTCGAGGCCCGTCCTATCGTCTCTTCGCAGGGCTTGAAAAATTATTATTACTCTCGAGTGGCATCCATCCTTCGAGATGCAGGTGAACAAGACTGTCTGTCCACTGGCGCCCACACCGTCCGGGTAAGCATTGGGCATGCGCATCCCTGCCGAGGCTGTGCCGTTGCTGGGAGGAGGGCCCTTTCATTAATGTGAAACATGCCTGCGGGGCGGCATCAGAAGGGCATGCTCGTTTGGTCTGCAGGTGCTGTGAGCGCTGAATGGCTCAGCGAGAATTACACGCCCCCCTCCAATCGATCCCAGCCACATCAAGCTTTGCTCTGTCGACGCACCCAATGAACCTTCGATGCTCAGCGCATTTACTGCCGAGTCATTGATGACTATTCCCCAACTCCAGAGGACAGCGATGGATGGGATGGATGGGATGGACGGGATGTGTTGGGATGGATGGACTGCCACAAGCGTCCATAACTTGTTCCCAGTCAGGTCTTCGCGCCACCGCCGTCGCTACGTACTATGTACTGTCAACAACAACATGGATGCAGGAAAGAGCCACCGAGCTGAATGGCTACTAGTCCCAAAACTCCAAGCCTGGGTTGCAGTAATACCACACCCGAGGACGCTACACCATCGACTACCTCCCTTATGGACTTGCACCTGTGTGCACAGCTCAGCTGCACTTACAACCGCTCTTCTGCGGGCTTGATCAGCGCGGCCTGCCTCTGAAACATCAACGGGGCGTCCGTCTCCCGCTTGATCGTCCTGATGATGCGACCAGATGCGGACTGCTGGCTGGCTGGCTGAAGAGATTAGTTTCCCTCGGTCTTATCGATCTCGGGAGAATAATCCGATGAGCAATCGACCAGGAATTCAGGAAACGAACGGCCTTGGCCGCCGCTGTGCCGCAGTCACATCGGCTGCCACTGCGTGATAGTCACCGGGCTGTGCTGCAAAGCCCCTGAGCAATCTTACTTTTCAACGTTGCAACGAACCTGCGAGAAGCCAGCCACCCGCACCGCGCGCACGTGAGAGAGAAACACCAGAAACCGATATTCCTCAATACCACTGGGAAACGCCGCGAAAGGCATCCACGCCCGCTGAATCCCCGGCCGCCACCACCACCACTTCGCCCCCGGTGTCCCCCTTGTGCCATTCATAGTGTCGGGGGACACGCCGTCTGTGATGATCAAAAGACAGGGAAGGGACGGGATGCTGACAGCCATTCAGACACCGGTGCAAGGCAGCGCACGGCGTCTCGACCTGCTCCAGTCCGGTCTGGCGGTTAGAGGCCGCAATCTTGCGCACATCCCGCCTCTGCATTCATCAATCCATCATGTCACTGCGCCAGCGTAAACACCGACGGCGGGGAGGAGGGGGGGCACCGCGACTCGCGAGGGGAATGCCAACGCCAATGGCTGCACATCAGTCAACAGACCTTGGACGCCGGCGTTTCAGCGCCCGGCTGTGGACAAATTTAGGCTGAGCTTATTCCAAAACACCCAATCATCAGGCCGAGGAGCCTCCCGGTCTGGTGATGCCGTGATACAGACGACAGGACAGACTCCTTCGCGCGGAGGGGCCCCGCCGCTCTGCCCATCATTGGCCACTGTTGGGTCGCGGCCCAAGTCTCACATTGGTGCTTCACAACTCTGATTCTCCAGCGGTCCAGCCTCGTGTGCAGCACCCCGCCAGAAATAGCAACATGGCCGTTCTCTCTGTGGCCATCTCTATAATTAATTATCGACGAGTTCGATGATTCGATCTGTCTGTGGTCCCCGGGAGTGGATCTGCTGCAGAAGCAAGGCCTGGGAGGACTCGCCACTTCGAGTTGCTGCTGGGTGGCCGGGTCTGATTGATGGGTTTTCGCTCTTCAGTTGCTTTCCCAGCGCTTCGCCGTTTGGCGCCGCCGTCATCCAGCTCGAAATAGATCAAACGCATCAGTCGGTCTCGCCCTCTGCAGCATCGTCGCCACCGCCGCTGCAGAATCAAATCAGATCAGCCCCAGCCAGGGCCCGCCGGTGCCAGGCATGCGCATTGCGTCGTGATGATCCAAACTGTTACCATCTTTGGATGCACATCCAAACCCTCCAGCTGGACCTGCAGAGTGGGATAGCGTCTGGCCCCGGCGCAGCACACGCCGTCAAGTTCAGCTCGTTTTCCAGCCATGCCCAGGGTTTGGTCCAAGGGTCTACTACTGCTTTTGGACTCGAAGGCTACAACTGACTGCCAAGATCTCACATGGGCCATCACGTAGGGTAAGTGCCCGACTAACAACCTGAAACCAGCCCATCCATCTTGCGTGGATGCATGAAACCAGGGCCCTCTGAGTGTCACGGCGACCGCCCATCGGTAAAGTCGGGTCATGGGTTTGCTCTCGCGTCCGGGTTTTATTCCCTAAAGTGCTTTTCGCATGAATCTCGACCGCTCTGACGACATCTTCATCGAGCACCATACCAGGGCTCCGTCACTCACCCATCCAACCCCTGCTCACACTCAATGGCCTTGTCCTCCCGAATCAAGTAATGGCTCGGGTTTCGAGCCTCAACGGGCTTGACACATTGAATGACAACCCTTCCTCACCCATCGGGCTGAAGTCTATCCGCCCCATTGCTCGCAGCATCCGAAACGCCCGGGGCCATGGCTCCCCAGCCTCGGATAGATGAGCAGGGCTTGAAACGCCTTGGCCACAAATTCCAGAAGGAAGTTCGTTGACAAGTCTCCGAAAGACCCCATCGTGATTCATGGTCTTTCCGGGGAATTGGCAATCGAGCCGGGCGGGCAACTACAGCAACGGTGGAGAGAAGCCCATGCGTAGCTGCACCTACTTCCCGGTCAAGCTTAGCCATGATATCCAAGCCGCACACCACTGCTATTGTCTCTCTTGACCTGACTCGTGTCTTCAGAGTCAAGAGCAACCTAGGGCTTGCCACTGAAGAGATGGTGGAACAGCCGTCAATCTAGGTACGGTGGCCACCGGAGCCGGTAAACGGCACGAGACGGACAGTTGTTTGAGACTTCGGACTGCTTAACTTGTTGCTTGATTGTTTGATCTATTCTTCCTCGCTGCTCGATTCCCGAGCCTATCACCACTCTGTCGTGGCCAAAGTAGGCTTGGTGATGGGTGATGTTGCTGCCAACCTCACCGAATACGATTTGTCGTTTAGCGATGTGATTAACCAAATGTAGGATATGCCTTGCACAAACTCCTTTCTGCCGTGGGCCAGCCTCGATCCTGCCAGTTGGGGCGGCTGGGTAGTGGAGAGTGATCGAGTCGCGATGCATCCAGCACCAGGGATTACCCTCTGCGGGCCACAAAGAGTTCTCGGTGTCACAGTGATTGCTCCTTCGCTACTGCAACAATGATGCTAGGGCAGCCCCAAACAACATTCGCCTGCAGGTAGTAGACTCGCACGTTCCATCGGGACCTTATTCTGAAACCGGCCATTCCTAATGTCCTTCCCAGAGCAGGCATCCCCGGCATTCCGGCATAAACTCGCTCGACCCTTATGTCCAGTGTCCACCGTTGCATGGCCCCAGCAGAGGCCGTGCTGCAAATATAATGGGGACAGCCTCCAACCGGGGGGGTTGGTAGGGGCCAGTGGAAATGGACCCTCAGCGGATGGGCACCTGGCCAGGTTCGCCCATGCGGTGCCTGCGTTTGCCACTACCAAGTACGAGCGAAGGCCGACGATCTGAGATGCGGACCTGTTTCAGAGGCCATATGCCGCAGCAGACAAAAATCCCCGAGTGGTGTGCAGTGCTGGTCTCGCCCCGAGCGCCAGGGACGTGATGTTTAGAGACGGCGCTTAGCTCCAGGGGACGCAGGGTTTTCCTCGATTTCTGCGGGCTCGACGAGCACGATGCAACCGGTAACAGAGCTACCCAGGAGGCGGCCGAAGCTATTTTTTGAAACTTGACAGGCCATGTCGCGGGGCCGCCGCTGTGGCTGCCGCCATGTTAGAGGTGTGTTACGGATCACCAACAGGTGCCAAGCAACAAGAGTTGTCATGAACTCCCGAGATCGGCAGCGCCGGCTAAGCGAGAGACTCAAGATAGAGTATCAGCATCGGAGGTCTAGATGCCGATTCTTCTGGGCGGCTCACCGTCTGGGGTGCCCATGAAACGCCTCCGTTGCCCAGGGCGAAACCAAGGTGATACTGGCAACCAGTTCTATAGGGTAAATATCGCCGAAGCGATTGCAACAGAGATGCTGCCAAGCGGGCGGCGGCCAGCAGAAGGCATCAGAGATGGGGCTCCGCCCAGCAATTAGTCACTGGACTCCATGTCGCGTCGCCATCGCCAGCTACCGGCGTTGTGGTCTAGATGATTCCCTTGCACGTCATCCGCCCAGACCCAGGGCAGACAGACGAAACAAGCAACGTCGGAGTCGTGACGCCCAAGCTAGATTCCAGATTCGATGTGACGTCCGTATCTGGCAGAACTACCGAGTAGCAAGATAACTGCCACCTGTAACATCGAGCAGGCCTCAAAGCCACGATGTCTCTGCTTGCACACGTACAGGTGGGAATGTTGAGCGGCTCGGTGGAGCTGTAGGTCGCACTTGAGGTTCTACCCTCCATGAGTCCATGCGCAGTTTATCGATGAATAGAACTCCCTAAAAAGAATGGGACAGGACAAGGTCGGCGTTTAGGGTAGCCGGCAACTGTGGTTTAATGCTAGGATGTCGGAATCATTGTAATGGTACTAAAACACGAGTCTCCGTAGTTCAGGTTGTCCTCCCGTAAACGACTCGCTCATGGGGGTTGCGGAAAGGCTGACACTAACTGACTTTCAGCGAGGCATGCTGTCATGCTTGACTGAGTCTGGTCGTAATTGCGAAAGGCAAATCAGGGCTCTGGTTGAGCGTTTCCTTCAACCTTGCTGTATCATGAGCGGCCCCTGCAAAGCCCAAGTGATAGCTAGAACGCGACAGGAAGTGAAACTACTGCAGTGTCGGTGATCAAGCATCCGATGCGCCAACAGTGCAACATCGTTGAGGAGAGCTTATGCCCTGCATGGAGCACATTACACGGTTAAAGAGAGAGAGAGACGGACACTTAAACATGACAACGCAGCCTTTTGAACACCGTATATACAAGTCTTCTGAAGCCGTCCCCCAACACCCGACTTTCCAACACAAGGCCAACCTCTGGTGCCCGACCGCTCCCATCGTCACCACATTGTTCACCACGTATATTGGCACCGGGCCAATGCTTCAAGACCGAGCCTCCTCAAGCTCCAGCTCCAGCTGTCGGATCCGCTCGCTCTGATCCTGCGATCCGCTGCCAACCTTGCGCTTCAGGGAATCGACCTCGGATGTCAGGGATGTGATGAGCCTGTTCTGCTCCTCAAGAAGCTTCTTGATGTCGGCGAGGGTAGGCTCATGGGAGCCGGCTTGGTGAACGGTGCCGGTGGCCGTATGGGTGGTAGGACCGCATGGCTTCTCGGAAACCAGAGGTAGTGTGGGAGTCTGGGGCTTGGCGGGTGAGGCAGCAGGCTTGGGCTCAGAGCGGATGGGGACAGAAGTTCGCTGGGCAGGCCTAGAAACCTCCTCAAAGCTCGACGTCTCCTCCTCCTCGCTCTCCTCCTCCTCATCCTGGTCCTGGTACTTGGAGGCCATGGCCGAGATGGATCCCTTTTGGTCACTGACGGTGGGAGGGGGGGATCGAACGACGGGAGCGGGAACGGGCTTGGGCTCTTCCTTCTTGGGAGCGGGCTTCTCAACTACAGGTGCGGGGGTAGGGGCGGGCTTATAGTCGGAGGGCACCTCCTTGGGAGCACCGCCCTCGTAGACGCTCTCGAGGTCGATCTTGGGGGGGATGCCAGTCTTTCCCTGGAGCCACTCCTGGGCGCTGACAGCAGGCTTCAGGCCGGTGGCGGGAGGGAAAATATCAGCCTGGAAGGTCTCGGCGCGACGAGGCACCGTGAAGGAGATGGGCTCAATGTACTGGTCATTGACAGTCTTGAAGGCCCTCATCACTTCGTTTTCGTGGACCTGTCCTGGTCAACAAATGCAGGATAATTCGGAAATAGGTGACCTACGTTGATACCACGGCGGGGAAGGAAAGCGATTCCACGCTGGGGGTCGGCAGACTTGTACTCGCTGAGGAATTCGAACTTGTCGTTTTCATACTCAAAGTATCGAATGTTGCCATCGCTGCGAGGGGACAAAGCGTTAGAATCAACACGGAGGAGGATAAAAGTGGTAAATACTTACCCCTTTCCAGCAAGGTAGAGGCAGTTCGAGCCATCGTCTAAAAGAGAGAAGAAAGGTTAGTCCGTTTGGGGGCTTTCTTGATCCAGATGGTTCAACCTACCCCAGAAAGGCATGCAGACGCCAGAGATGGAGTCCAGCATGGTGAAGCCTCCGATAGGCTCAGGGTTTCCAGGCTCCCAAAGAGCCAGCTGCCTCTCGCTCATCCTCGAGAAACCAGTGGTGGCGAATCGGTTGTGCTCTCCCAACCAAACGGCACGGCTGTTCTTGGCACCGCCGTGACCAGCAGACTCGTGGACGGGCTTCTCCTGACGGACATCCCACACTCGCACCTTCTTGTCGCGCGAGGTGGTGACGAGCATGCTACCGCTCGCGTTCCATGACAGGCTCTGGACGATGTCGTTGTGCCTCAGGACGAGAGGCGACTGGCCAGTCGAGATGTCCCAGATCTTGATGTTGAAGTCGCCGGACGCGGAAGCGAGGATGTTCTCGGCAGCGGGGTTGAATAGGACCTGTCCGACCTTTCTGATCGGGGGTGTCAGCGCATGCATTTGTGAATGGCTGTGGCATAAGCTCGTGGCTGCCACTCACCTAGTGTGCCCAGACAGCTTGCTGACGGGAGCAATGTCGACAATTTCCTCAGCATCGGTGTGCAGAGTGAAGCCCTGGGGAACCTCCCAGATGAAGACTTTTCCATCCTCGGAAGCGGAGGCAACAATGTTATCGTTGAATGGGTTCCTTGAAGCTGGTCAGCAACATTGCGGGATTGGTGGGTTGGGGTCCGTGGCGTCGTCATTACCAGTCGGTGTCGAGCACAGCAGCAGTGTGTCCACGGAAGAGGGGCATCTGGTCGGGGAGCTTGCCACGCTCGTTCAAGGGGATAACGGCGAAAGCACCGCCGCCGGAAGAGTCCCAATTGACTGAGAGATATTCGGGGTTGGCCTAATAACATCATGAAGCCCCTAATCAGCGCTTCCATCCCCCCCCAAAAGAGGCTAAACGATGGCGCGGCTCTGGTCGTACGTACCTTGACCAAGTTGGTATCCCAGGCATTGCGGCTGATGTGTATGTTATCGTAGCAGAACTCCTTTCTCGTGGACTTTCCGAAGACGTGTCCTGGATCGCATCGTTAGCACATCAAGATGTTTGATCTAGCTGCCAGCCGCCCTTGGTTGGCGATGGGTGGTTTGCGCCAGCACGTACGGTACTTCGACGCCCGCACAAAACGGCCAGCCATGATGGCGGAGGGGTTGTTGAGGAGGCAGAGAGACGGGGCGAGGAGCGAGCGAGAGGCGTCGACAGGGCGCGGGCGCGGGGGGTTGAGTAGGTATACTTGGGTGATGCGGGTGGTGGTGGATTGGTTTTGGCCAAGGTTGCATGTAGGATGGGTCGGGGGACCTATCTTGGTGCCTTCCTGTAGCGCCGCAACGACGACCTGGAGGTACTACGACCTACCAAGCTTGGCGACCGACCTGCCTCCCGCCTGTGAAGCGCTACCTACAGCTCCAAGGCTGGCCGCTAAGCCCACTACAAACGCTGCTGCCAGCGCTTCCGGCCCCCACCATAAGCCTGTGGATCAGCGCTCCGCCTCCGCCTGCCGTTGCTGCAGGATCGTCACGTGCCCATAGCAACGCAACTCCCATGGCAACTGTCGTGACTGGCTTCGTCTCATGGACAGACATAACGATTGCGGTACGATTAATTCATAGAATTTTTGAAATTCATTATGCTCCGCATGTTACAGCATACAAAAATAAGAACCGCGTAATGGACAATGCCTCCGAAGACTGAAAAAAAAAAAGAAATACCCATATCCCTGTCGACGCCATAAAGTGCATAAACGGCGCCAATCCCCCTGAACCGTTATGTCCAACGGTCGTACGACTCCGTTTCAAAGCGAATACATCAATATCAACACTCCATCCGGGTACGTTCCAACTCGAGTCGGCCAACGAGGGATGAGTAGGGGGTATTAGTGTTCCTATCGACCCTGAACTCCTGGCCCAGGCCTGTCATAAGATCGTCCCAATTCTCGCCTTCTGCCAGGCTCATTCCATTCATCAAGAGTTAGTATGCAACGGCATCGCGCACTCAGTAAAACATGCTCTTAGGCCGTGAGTTTACTCGGCGTCCCGATGCCCGACGGCGCAACTGCTCCTCCCGTCGCAGGACAAGCTGACACCATCGTGCCTTGGAGCGTGGTCCAGATTCATCCTCGCCACCGTCGCGACCAACGACGTCGGAGAGGACCTTCATCCAGCCTTCTTTATCCTCGGCAGTGTCGGCATAGAAATCAATGACTTCGCCGTTGTTGAAGCGCATGCGGAATCCCTCCTCCACAAACATGTATCCTTCTTCCTCCTCAGCAAATGCAGACCGACGACGGCGCCCGCCCCTTCCGGTAGTTTCCTTCTCCGTGAGGGTTCGGCGGTCATCGATAAGCCTCTTTGCATTGGAAAGGTTAATGGTGGCGCGCGGCTGGCGTGTAGCTTCATGGTAGGCGGTCAACTTCGTGCCCACCAGCTTGAAGTATCGGCGTCGCCAGTACTATGCCCAGTGTTAGTGTATAGTAGGTGGTGATTCAGGTTCGGGAGAACTTACAGGGCAGTCTCCTCCTTGTTGGCTCAGATGGCCTTCATAATTGCGAGACATACGTTCCTCCGCGGCCTTGAGCTCTCGGATGCAAGAGTTCATGCTCTTGGGCATCTCCTCGTCCGTCGCATTCTTAGGACGAGGGACGAAGAGCAACTGAAGCTCAAGCTTGCCGATCTGGTAGGGAGCACGTCGAACGACAGCCGTGTTGCCGCGCTTACTCTTCACACTGGATGCAAAGCCAGCTTCTTCGGTGGCCCACTCATTGAAGCAGGCAACCTCCGCCATGTATGGACGACCGAAGCATCGGTTCTCGTGTTCTCGGAGGCATACATAGGCACGTCCAAAACTGCCATCTTCTGCGGCGAGCGGAGACAGCATCTCGTATGACGAGGGAGGCGTGTTGCGCTTCTTGGTCTGAGCATCACGCTGCTGGGCCGCAGCGCGCTCCTCCTCCTCTCGCTGTCGTAGTTCAAGCTCCTTGCGCTTTCTGGGCGACACGAAGACGCGGCTAAACGCTGATTGTTTGTGCTTGGCTGCTGCTCGGATAGTAGGGGCGGGAGCCTTGACCGGTGGCGGCTTCTCAAGCTTGACATTGAGTGTCAATTGGAACTCAAGGTCGTTGGGGACCACCAACTCGAACTCCTGGCCAATTGGAGCATTGCGAGCCAACTCGAGCCATGCGGTTGTCACGCAGTGCACCCCATTGTCCAATGTCAAGCTGAACCAGGTCCGCTCGTCTTTGTTTACCATGTTAGCGAATGTGACAGTGCAAACCAGAAATGGAATACTCACTCTTGGGAAGAGGAAGGTCCAGGTCCTTCACGCCCATGACCTTGACAAAGAGGCGACCCCGTTCACCGCTGTCAGCGGTCGCCATCTCGAGGCCAATGTCTTCCTCGATGATGGGCTGAGGAGCGGTTGCATTGCTCTCCTGGCCGGGCATAGGTGGTACGCCGCCCATGCTGCCGCCAACACGCTTCCGCACACTCCTGGTTCGTGGCTTACCATTCCATGGCTCAACAACACAAGACATGGGCCGGTCTTGCTTGACAGGCGAATTGCCAGCTGATTTGGCGTAGCGGTAGTCATCACCGTCCTTATCGCTAGCGGTAATGACTTTGGTGTTTTGACGCATGAGGTATCCGCGCTGGCGACGTGATGTGATGTTAGCATTTGAATCCATTATGTTCTGGAGACCGCTATTTGTAGACGCTTGTCTGCTAATGGCGGAGGTATTGGTAGATGGGTACTGTAAGAGACTATTGTTATTAACCTTTTGAGCTTCGATCACTCGCTCGAAGTCTTGATCGAGATTGAGGTTGAGTTGATCGAGATCGAGGGTGAGACTGCGATTCTTGAAGCTGGGGTGGCGTTCAACGAAGTCACCGCCCACTGAGACTTCCTCGACGGTCACGTCTCTGGAGAGACGCTTGCTGAGGCGGTCTGGAATCTGTGGCACTTGTGGAATCTCGATGCTGACCTGTCGACGTGCTTCTCGCATGGCAGCAAGATCAGCCGGGGTATTGGAGAGGCGAGTCTTAAGCTTCGATCCAGACGCCGACTTAATAGTTGCCATCCGCTCAGGAATGACAGGCGGCGAATCTCGCTCCTCTTCCACAGCGGGGACAGGGTGGTGGATGACAGAGTCAGGCGTGCCCGGTTCCTCTTCATACTCGTCCTCAGGCTCACCCCAGCCTGTTCCGTCGTACTCCGGCTTTGATAGCTGCTGCTCAGGAGTAAAAGGGCGCTGAAGATAGGCATGTGCATCAGCCATCTTGTGCGCCTCAGGCTCCGGAGCTTGGAGCTGCTCCGGCTCCGCCAACTCGACAGGCTTGGGAAGCTCAACGGATTTCTGAGGCTCCTCGACCTTTTCAGGCTCCTTGGGCTCTGGGAGCATGTAGGACTCAAAGTCCCTGGAGAAAGAGTCATCCTTGCCGTCTGAGCCGAAATCAGGTAGGGACCCGTGCAAGCTGGTGCTTGCAGTAGGTGTCGTGGCACGTGGAGTTGTGGCCTCCTCCTTCTGCTGCAATGCTTCAGGTTCCTGCTTCGGCGGCTCTTGCTCGGAGTAATGGCTCTCACTGTCCGTGTCGCCAGGCTGCTGGAGCTTGTCGTCTTCATCATCGAACTCTGATTCATCATCATCGAAATACTCGATTTGGTCCTCAGGTAGGCGAGTGATGATAACACTGCCTTCTCCTTCAGAGTATTCATCCTCCGAGTCCTCGGTCGAGGGAATCGGAACATCAGGGTCGAGGGGCAGTTGGCGTTCTGGGCTGCGTGTTGGGCTGGAGCTGGCAGGCGGAGATGAGAAACTGTACTCAAACTCCTTCTCCACCGCCTCGTTGCCGTTCACCTTTCGCATAATAGAGTCACGGGAAATCCGAGGCGGAAGCTCGTAGTCGAGCGCAGAAATGTCGCCAACTGCGTCATCCTCTTCTGCCTCCTCGGGATCAACCGTACTCTGGCGGCTGCCGATAGGGCTAACCACCGACTCAGGCTCAGACGCAGGACTGCTGAAGCGGTCACGGCCCACACCTCGTCGAAGCCGCCGCTCACGCTGTTGCTCTGCTGCTGACTTGCCGTCATTATCGTCGGACAGCATCATGAGTCTAAGGCGCTCTTCCAACGACATCTTTCCGTTGCCGAAGCTTTGGATGTCCGACTTGCTCGCGACAGATGCGGGAGGTGGCGAGGGAAGGCTCCTGTGGGATCCCAACATCCTTTCAGCCGTAGCAGAGAGTGCGGGAGACGTGGGTGCGGGAGACGATCCCACAGACTGGGCTCGACCGTTTCCGCTGGCCCCAGGAAGGGGCGGAAGTGGTCTATGCTCTCCATTCGAATTCGTCGAATCGGTACGACCATTGGTAGGCTGGCCATCAGCAGCCACGGATGGAGTGGTCTCGGGCATCGGGCTGCTCTCATACTCTCGAAGCCCTGCTCCTCGCTGAACCATGGGGCTATCTCCTCTCCAATCTTCAGGACCGACGACCGGGGTCTTGTCAGTATCCTCCAGGGATGCATCAAAGCTCTCGTCATTGATATCAATCTCTGCGGGGTCGTAGAGCAGATCATCGTCATCATCCTCAATTGACTCATAGCTACCCTCCCGAGAGTTGCTGCCGATGGAAGAGATGTCTGGGGTCGCCATCTCGTACTCGTTCACCTGGGGGGGAGCGGCGTCAAAAGTGACGCTCTTGGCGTGTCGATGCAAAACACGGCCTGGAGGTAGTTCGCGCTCGTTGAGAGAAGACTCCGCAGACCAGGTACCGGTTTCCATGTCAAAGCTGCTTTTGAATCTCGAGGTCGAGAGTGATGACTTTGTTGGCGAGACCTGATCGCGGCTGGGCGTCATGGGGCGAGTTGGTGAGGCTGGGGCCGGGGCGGCATGAGACTTGGTGGGACTCATGGTAGGAATATCGGTCTTGCTTTGGCTTCGACGGTGGCCGGCCTTGGGCTGTTCGTTGTTGGAGGGACGGGTAGAAGTTGAGGAACCGAAGGCGTTCCCTTGCACCTTAGCAAGAGGTCTCTCGATGTGAGGAATCCGAGTGGGATCATATTCCTGCTTCTGCTCAAGCGCCAGGATGTTGCTGTTCCTGACACGAGAAGCCCTCTGAAGACGCTCGATCGAGGACCGTCGGTTGGAAGATGGTGACCCAAACAGGTTCTCCGAGTTGCGGTTCTGCCAAAACATTCGCGGCGAGGTCACGGACTCGAGAGGCGATGACTGGAATGGAGAGGAATCGGGGTTTTGCATGCCCTTCTGAGTGGCAGGTGTTAGCTCAACACAGCTCCGGTGCGGAAAACATAGCGCGCCAAACTCACCTTGGGGGTGGTGTTCTGGCTCTGGCGCCAGCTGGGCGAGTTTCTGCGCATCTCTGTCGGAGACAGCTCCGACAGAGGGCGTGGGAGACCGCCGGCCATCTTGGCGGGCGAGGGCTTCGGGGTGTTTTTGTTAATGCGTAGAGGGTGCACCTGTGAATGGAGCGCCGTTAGCAACGTCGACCCCGTCAACATGGAAGCGCGAGCCAGCATACCTGTTCGGTGGACATGGTGCGGCGGTGCGTGAAGATTTTTGCAGGCAGCTTAGACCAGGTGTGATGATTCTGGACTCATTGGAATGCGGGAGGAAGCAAACAAAGAAAATGGTGTGGAAGGATGTCGCAGGCCGGCGTGAGGGCGTGAAAGCGTGGGCCCAGAGCGGCACTGTAGCAGGCAGCGTGAATGAAATGCAGAATATCAAATGCGATGAAGGCCTGCAGGGTTGGTAGAAGGAAACTGCGCCCTCAGGGCTGGCGAGCGGACGATGAAGCTCTCACGACGACACGGCAATGTAAACGAAGTTGCCTGACGACGGACGGATTGAACCAGCAGCTCTGGCGGGTTGATGTGTTTAAGGAACGCCGCTGCGAGAAGGGTCGAGGGGTCATCTGATTGGCCCATGGGAAAACAAACATGGCTGGTTCCCGCTGGGCGTTGCTGCAGCGACGCCGAACTCTGGTGAGCCAAGGATCCATCCAGCATCGAGGGGAGCCGGGGCTAGCGTTCGAGCCTTGCAGATGCGCTAATCATTCTGTGACGCTGCTAGCCCCGCCCCGCCCAAATGGCCTGCAGATGCTCGCTCTCAGAGGGCACTCACTCGCCGGCTCCGGGCGCTGCGACACCACTGGAGCGCTGTGCCGCCCAACCCGGCCGCCACTGCCCGCGAGTGGGCGGCTGAACCCCGTCCGAGTCGCCATGGCAGCGACGTAGGCTGCCGAGCCGTCAACAGACATTGGTCGGCGAGGAAGCTGGCATGATCCTGGGTTGCAAGGTTTCCGCCGTTGTTTACGAGGCCATGTTATCAGTTATAGTGCACCGAAATATGACTGTTCTCACTCTGGAGTGCCTCTCGGGCCCCCCTCCCCCCGCCTGCGTCTCAAGTTACCCGTGGCAATGGAACGGATTGCGACATGCAGACGACATGAAAACAATGGCTGACTGCCGATGCCGAGGACGAGGAGCTGCTGCGATGCCACCGTCGGCGGCTACCTCCTCTCCGCTAAGCAATGGCGCCCGCGATTAGCCTTGCCTAAATCGTCTTTTCCCTTGTCTTGCATCATCACATCACATGGGGGGTAAAGGCTCGAGGCCGTCCCGGCACTACTAATTGGGTTGAAGTGCCACCACACCACCTTTGTGCGGAAGAATCTGATGCGGCCGAAGCAGTGACCGCCTCTAAATGCTGCCGAATTCCAGAGTCATATGTAAGAAAACTTCTTCATGTATGCAGCGGTGGTAGCAATTTGCATGGCACGGATCGGTGCTTTGACGCAGTTGCAGTATCGAGGTCGAGGTGGGTGGGTGGGTGCCCTGTTGTTTATTTTGATACCCCCAAACAATTGCATGTCATCCACACCCTACATACGTACTATTTCCGCCCGCCATCTTCCAACTACCAGCATCGGCCTGTACATCCTGTACTAGTAGGACACCAGGACATGGAAACCATAACAGCGCTCGGGGCAGTTCAATACCAATTTAAAGATTGGACGTTGCCAACTCAGAGCAGTTTGCACAGGAACGCCCGTATCCACACGCTTGCTTCGCAGTTCCATGCAACGCTTGGTGTCGTGGCCAGTTCGCTGCACGCTCTCTCCAGCATCCCATGTCTGCAAACGATGGCGCAGGCTCACGGCAGACCTCCCTCCTCGGTCACTAGTTGCCTTGCTTTTTGTTCCACGCCACACAGTCATCAAACTTGACGCCTGAGCCACCAAAGCAATCAAGGGCGCTGCCAATCGTGAGGTCCACCTTTCCACCACTCAGTTCCTTCACCCGGTCCAGATCCTCCAGATTCCGACCACCTCCCGCGTAGGTAACGGGGATCGTGCACCATTCAGCAAGGCGCTCGACTAGTTTCTCGTCGATGCCTTTTTGGAGCCCCTCGTTGTCGGCTGCGTGGATCAAGAATTCCGAGCAGTACGGCTCGAGGGCCTGGATGGACTCTGTGCGATGTAAGACTGGGATTCAAGATGTCGCACAAGGCTTACTTACCCTTGTTTACTTCCATGTCGGTAATGGTTTGCCATTTGTTCATTGCGACGAACCACGAGTCCTCGCCGCGTCGCCGACAGCTCAGGTCGATGACCAGCTTGTTGATGTCACCGCCCAGGGCTTGCAGCACAGCATCCAGGCGATCTTGGCTAAAGCGGCCCTCGGGAAATAGATACGATGTGATGATGACCTATTAATGTTCAGTGTCAGCCGCCAGGTTCAACCGCGCCAAGAGCCAACACCTTCCTACCTTTTCTGCCCCGGCATCCATCCACTCCTTCGCGTTCTTGTCATTGATGCCGCCTCCGACCTGAAGGCCGCCTGGCCAGGCCTGCAAGGCTTCCTTTGCTGGTCCCGTGTTGCCGGGGCCTAGCATAATGACGTGCGCCCCCGCAAGCTCATTGTCCTTGTAGAGCCGGGCAAAGTGAGCGGGGGGGTGTTGAGAGACAAAGTTGGTTTGCAGAGCAGATGACTTGCTATCGAGCGTCCCCCCAACAATTTGCTTTACCTGACCTGCGTGCAGGTCTATACAGGGCCGAAAACGAGTCATTTTTGATAGCTGCACCGGGCTTAGAGTGTGAATGACAACGGCATGTTGGAAGCTCTGGCACCAGCTGTGTGGATATTCTGGACATGTGGGGCATAACCCCAAAAGCAAAGCATATTAATTCTCCTGTTGGTCCTGAGGGGATCACAGTGAATATACGAAGCAGCAATTAGGATACCCAAATCCACGGCAGTCCCTTTCCGCCGCTTCCTCCCAAGACGACGAAGAGACAACACTCGGAGACCACACATTTCTTTCTCAGCTCAAAAAGGAGGCCATCGGGATGGCAAAAAGGTCGAACCGGGGGTCGAACCCGGGACCTCTTCGGAACTCAGCATTTTGTGAACGAAGCGTCATAACCACTAGACCATTCGACCAATCATCAGGGATGACGGTTGATTTGTCAAGCGGAAGTTTATTCCAGTATATACACGCGGGATATACTTTCTCGGAGAGCATATAAGTATACAGTTATCAGGAGACGAATTGTATATCGATGGTATGTGACGTATATTATATGTGATACAAAGATTAGGCAGAATCTTTCTCATTGAAGGGATAGCGTAGCCAGCCATGGCGTAAAACAGTGCAACTCGTTCAACTAAACTATTGGTGCAGATTGTAAGGTTTGAGGTCTAAACAGAACCTGTATTATCTTGAAAACATCTTGTAACTCATCAGGTCATAAAGCATAATTCATCAATCAATTTCGGCGGATCGCACAATTTCTCAACCTCTCCCGGTTCCTCTCTCCCCTCACGTCCACACGGGTTTGGCGTTGTGACTCAGTGACAGATTGCGGGTGTGGGCACGCGGAGCACCACCACCACCACGATACCTGACCGTTTCCGTTCTTTTTACCAGCCACGTTTCTCTAGAGATCAAGGCACTCTCCGGGGGCCGGCTCGTGGAAGAAGCTCTCCGAACGCGAGGCAACGGGGCAGTCGTGGGGGCCGGAGCTCTGACGGGCGTGGGAGCTCTTTTGGGAGTTGGTGCTCGGGTTGACATTGAGCCCGACGCGGCCCTGGGTCTCCCGAACGGAGGCTCAGAGACACATCGTGAAGCAGGCAGGTCGGGGGACTTGTGGTGCAATCTGGCTCTCCCTCGGGGCACCGTTGAGAATTCTATGCTTGAGGAGGAGTCATCGTCGTCGTTGTCGCCCTCGTCGTCGGATGAAGCAGGTGAGATGCCCTCATAGAATGTGCCCCTGGATGTTGAATATTCTGTCTCCTTGCCTTTGGGGTCATAAGGCGTCTCTTGTGACTGACCTTGGCCCAGGGACTTCTTGCTTTGGACAACTTCCCCGGTCTCCTTCCCTCGTAGGCCATATGCGAAACTCTTAGCGTCGGGGTCAATGGGACTCTCCTTCTCATGCGGCTCCTCGCTTAAACTGGGTATCAGAAGAATATTAGTTTGTTCTGTTGGTCGCAGAGGCCCCTTGTGTTCCCCGCCGGCAAGGCAGTACGGGCATACTGGGCGATTTGGTAGAGGATCCTTCAAGTCGTCGCCTGTAGGGAAATCGGGAAAATGAGAGAGATGGCGGCTCTGGACGCTGGGCTCCTTTTCATTTGATCCATCGCCAGTACCAAAGCACCACAACCCCCTCAGACGGCCTGATCTGCGTGACTCGTTGGCTGACCGGTCCCCATTGACATAAAGGCGAGAGGGGAGACGTGACCTCGGGAGTGCGAGATCCCTACGCTCGTACTCGTCTTCGGGTGTACGGCCGCAGCAGCACAGGCGACGTGGCGATAGAAAGTGGCCAAGCCGCTTGAAGGCAGCCTTAGCCCTTTGCTTTCCGCGGGTCCATTTCAAAGCCGTATTTCTCTTTTCGTCGGATATGATGAACAAGTGAGTCGGCCGGACCTGGTGAAAAGGCCAGCCTTTAACTCTTTGGGGGAGCGTTGTGATATATGTGAAGCAACAAGCTCTTTGGCAGTAAACGGGCCAAAAAAAGATTATAAACCGGTAGGAAATTGCTGTAGGAATGTTGAGAAGAAATGGCTGAAACAAATGGAACTTGTGGGAGGGAACAAGAAGGCAGTGGTGGTAGGACAAAAGAAGGTGGGGAAATGAGTGGGAGAGCCAACATGTTGGATATGTCGTTCTTTTATAACAATGAAGACAGGGTAATGTGGCATGACCACGGTGTCTAATCTAGCTGGGGGCACGGATGTCAGGTTTCCAGCCGTCGACGCACTGCCGCCCAATAGTGCCAGCTCATGGACTCAATGACAGCGCAGGCGGGGATGGAGGTCTATGCAAGCCATTCTGCCTTGGCCCGACAGCTTTTAGTAGTCCCTGTCCGAAATGCGAATACCGTCATGTCTATGTGCTGGTAGCAATGGGTTTCTTCTCTTCCTCCAAGCCAAGAGGCCGTTGCCTGCGCACTCGCATGAGGTTGCACGTGGGCAGAAGTGGGTGGCTCTCACGATGCACACGAACGGGGTCTGCTGGACGTCTGCAGAAGGAATTCAGTGACTCTGGCTCTCACTGTGGAACTTGGGTATCAGAAGTCTCGATTGACAAGGCCGAGACTTATGGGCTGCCGCAGGTGACGTTAAAGCCTCGGGTCTCGAGGCCGGACTCAACCGCAAGATGAGTGGATCCGGAGCGAATCACGACTCTTACACCGCCGTCACGAAAAAGAAGAGACGAGGTTGACCCTGACTCAAGCCCGGTTCACTGCCTCTGGAAGTCCGACTCGCCCAGACGATCCCTGTAGCCGCAGCGTCTAGAAGCGTACACTGACGGACTGTGCCTGCGAGCCACGATATTTGCTTGTTGGAATCAAGCGCCGCTGATGTCGTCGACTATGGCCTGCAGGTTGACGCTTCTGCTTCGCATTCGCAATCATCACAAGTATCTCACGCCTTTTTGCTGTAACTTGGCTATCAGGGCAGTACGAGCGATGTTCTGTGTAGCACCATGCCGTTGCGATGAGCCTAACGAATTGGTTGCAATGCGGCAAATAACTCTCTTAGTACACACAAGGTTCTGTAGACGTCGATGGAAACTGGAAACAAATGTAACCCTCCTTTTTCGGGTTGTCCAGCGACATGGCATCAGACTCTGTGGGAGATCAGTCACATTTGCTCCAAGGGTTAGGTGCCGGCATTGCTGCAGCCTGCACCTGGCCTTTCCGATAATCTGAAACGTGAGAAGCCTGTTTGACTCTCTCTGATGGCTTAGGTCCGGGATTTTCGGACACGCATGCTCGCTCCGAAGGCGGTGATAGCTCTGCGTAGAGCAGATGGTGACGGAACAGCACAATCGCCAACGAAGCATGCATGGCTAGGGAACAGGAAGTCCAACTGGGGGCCAATAGCGGCGGTGGTCAGAAGCACAAGTGGGCCGAATGCATGCATTAATGGAGAGTGGCGGTATCAGAGGCTATAGTAGTAGTAGTCGAGTGGTGGTGGTGCAGTGTGACGACGTCAGCTGCGTGACATACAAGGCGAAACTAAAGAGCTTGACGCTTAGCCACGGGCGTCTACCACCCAGCCTGGGCTTAGACTGGATACCTCACATATTCTGAATCTCTCGGATCTCTCAATCCCATTGCAATCCAGAAACTGGCACATAACAGGACGGTTTTGCTCACCAATTCGCGCAAAATTGGATCAATCCCTTCTCACAGGAGCAAGGATCCTTCCTGGTTGCCCCGGAGCTCACCTAGACGGCCCATTTGTTTGGGTCTCAGCGGCGGGAGCCAATCACAATGCTGCGCAGAGCTACCCCCAGCTTGCGACACTGAGGGGCTTTGCAAGATGGTGACATGACGCGAATCCGTCTCACTTCGGCCTGCCGTCGCCATGCCCTCGACATGACCTAGCTTCAGCGCCGTCGCAGCGTTCCCGAACCTTTGCGCACCCACCCCTAGACTGGCATGCGCCGGGCTCTTGGTTTGACACAGCCCATTCCTGTAGCAGCTCTGAGCATTGCGACGCAAAAGTAGGAGCAGGACTGCCCTACTGCTCTGAGACCATGGCCGACAGTCCAAGACCTCGCGACCGCGACCGTGATCGGGACCGTGACCGCGACCGTGACCGTGACCGCGATCGCGATCATGATCTGGACCGAGACCCTCCGTCGCCCAGCAAGCGCAACAGCACCTACGATCGTGATTACGACCAGGACTACGGAGATCGAGACCGGGACCGCGATAGAGACAGAGACCGGGACAGAGACAGAGACCGAGACCGCGACAGAGTTCGCGATCGTGACCTCCCTCGCCGGGATCGAGCCCGGGATCGTGACCGAGAGCGGGATGCTCCCCCACCGACCAAGCGAAACAGCTTCTTCAGCCGCGGCGACCACAACCGCGACCCGCCCCGGGACCATGATCGGGACGATGACTACGACCGCGACCCTGCGCCGCCCAGCAAGCGCAGCAGCATCACCAGCCGCCTCTTTGGCTCCATTAGGGGACCCCGAAACGGAGCAGCTGTTGGCGGGGGCGCTCTCGCCGGCAGCCGTGATAGTACTCCGGGCGTCCAGCGGCGTCCGACCTCTGCCTCTGCCGCCAAAGGAAGCCCGATTGCTCGCATTCGCGAGTGGCTTGACAGCTGCAACGCCAACCACGACCATCATTGCGCCGTCGGCTCCAACGGCGAGGCGACAACCTACCACCCTGCGTGGCTTATAGATGTAGTCGAGCATCGCCTCGTCAAGGGGACCCCCAAGGACCGCTATGTCGCCCTCAGCTACGTCTGGGGGGCTCCATATCGTGCGCCTGCGCAACAGCAGCCACAGATGCAGCTGCTCAAGTCCAATGTCGAAGCCTTCCAGAACGACCTGCCGGATGCCGACCTCCCAAAGACGTTTGCTGATGCCATGTGGCTCGCCAAGAAGATGGGCATGCGCCTGATGTGGATCGACCGGCTGTGCATTGTGCAGGACGACCCGAATGAGATGCTCAACACCACCAGAAACATGGCATATGTCTTCGCAAACGCCTACTTGACCTTTGTGGCTGCATCTGGCGACGCAAACACCGGCTTGGTGTCTCTGAACCCACGACGCTCCATCCGAGGCGGAATACGGCAAGGAGGCCGCACCCATCGCGATCTCGTGGCAGCATCCGCCTGGAACACCCGGGGCTGGACCCTCGTCGAAGGTCTCTACTCCCGACGCAAAGTCTTCTTCTTTGAAGACACAATCACCTGGGAATGCCACTGCGAGACGTGGGAGGGAAGCCCAAACAGCGTCATGAGCAAGCTACGCGGCGGCAAACGGCAGGACTGCACCCTCCTGGTCCCCAGCGCTGCATTTGCCTTTCGACACCCACCTTGGCCGGACCTTGACGAGTATGCGCGCATCGTCATGGATTACACGGGCAGACGGGTAACGTACGTGGACGACACCTTGCATGCCTTCACAGGCATCACGCAGGTCTTGGCAAAATCGTTCCCCGGGGGATTTATTTATGGCATGCCGCTCATGTTCCTCGACATTGCCCTTCTGTGGCGGCCCCATGCCTCGATCCGACGTAGGGCGTTGACCCGGCCGCCGTTCTTGCCGTCGTGGTCCTGGATGGGCTGGTGGTACGACAACATCCCGGTGGACCTCTCGCTCTGGCGAGCCGCGGCAGACTACGTCGAGGAGTCGAGGCCCATCAGCCGCAGCCAGGACGCGAAGCGCCTGCGTTCGCCTCACGCGTTCAAGATCAAGCCCACCGTCACCTGGAGCCTCTCGGATCGCGTCGCGACGGTGCCCGTGCAGAACACGGGCCTGCAGTTCCGCGACCTGCGCGGCCGGCGCACCAACAGCAACTCGCTCCCGCCTGGGTGGTCGCGCAGCGGCTCGCACTTCAAACACGACAGCGACGACACGGCCCTCTTCAAGTATCCCGTGCCCGTCGAGGACCCCCCCGAGGAGGGCGACCAGGCGCCGCCGCCGGGCGAGCAGGCCTTCCCCGGCCCGCTGCTCTCCTTCCAGACGACCATGGCCTTCTTCGAGGTGAACTTCCACTCCGAGCTGGCGCACCGGGACAAGAGCAACCCGCCCATCGCCATCGGCAACATCTGGAGCCGCGACCGGTGGGTCGGTCAGTTCCGCGCGCACGACGCCTGGCTGGGCGTGCAGTCGTCCAACTACGACGGCGACGAGCGCCTCGAGTTCGTCGCCATCTCAAAGGCCACAGAGCGCCGCGGCTCGCATGTCTTTGACGCGGAGCACTTTGAGGAGAACATGGATGCGGACGAGATGATTGACATTGTCAACGTGCTGTGGATCGAGCGCATCGGCGACATTGCTTATCGCCGCGGCGTTGGCCACATCCTGCTCAAGGTGTGGGAGGCGCATGCTAAGGATGAGATGCCGATTCTTCTTGGGTAAATCTGAGGCTAGGGATAGCGCGGTGTTATATGGCGTTTGGATTCCCTTGTTGGATGTTGTGTAGGATGGAGATTTTGAACATGGTGATTCCGACAGTTTGTGCGGCTGTCCTCGTCATTGACCATGTTTTCTGTATGTATGTGTGTGTGTATGTATGTATGTATTTATGTAGGTAGTTGAATGATAACACCGTCCAATGGGAAACCTCACGCCCTAGTTTGAATATATGAAGCCTAGGATCCATTAGGCATTCCAGGCTGAGCCGTTGCCATACCAGGCTTTACTGTGGTTATCTGCCTGCCAGTACTTATGGCGGGATGAGACCAAGGAGAACAGGGAGGATGTATCTCTAGCGAATGCAAGATGGGGGTCTTGGTAGAAAGAAGTCGGCTCGTATGAATCAGCTTGCGTGAGGCTGTGGGTGAGTACTGGGGGTGTGAGACAGTGAACTCATTGCAGCTGACGTGGTGTAACTACTAGTAATACGCCAAGGGTCAGATGCTGGTGGTCACTGACGCAAGGGATCCTGGAGCTGCCATCATGGGACAAGAATAGAGTGTCCGGGGGGCAGAATGAGTGTGTGCTCCTCATGGGCCAGTGCATTTCTCCGCGACAAGTCATGCGCGTTTCCACTTGTACTCCGGATGTCTGTCATTTGCTTGGTGTCTGCTCTGGGGCTGGTCTCAATGTCAGGGTATGCATCTGGATCTGGATCTGGATCTCGAAATCACCCGACAGCTTCGCAGTTACTAGCGCCGGTAGGCACCGTGTTAGTTGGCCATCATCTGAGGCCGGGTCGTCACGGGAGGCCAGCTAGCGGCTGAGCAAAGCGGGCTTGCTCACTGGCAGTCTGGCACCGGCCACCAACAGGACCCCACGCGCGCCACCCCATATGCCTGATAGGTACCGTCCCAGGCTTGCCCGGATGGTGGCTTCGCTGCCTTCCAATTCCCAGCCCAGAGCATCGCCAAGCCTCACCATCTACCACTGCCGCCCGCCCTCTCCTCTCAAACCGCCATCAACGAGCACCGGCTACGACAAGGAAGCTACAGGACCGAACTTCGAGCCCCGGGCGGAAACCCCTCACAAGCGATCCAGGCCGATAGCGGCGTGGTCCGCGATCGCATTGGCGCACGCATTGACGGACAGTTGGCTTGCCTGGGACTTGTCCACGCGACCCCCGTCGAACGAGCTGGCATCGGATAAGCTGCTAGATTACGCCCCATGGATAGACTGTAGATGAGCAGTTGCTATAGACAAAGAGCACTTGGTCGGTGTCCGAGGTTGCCGTTCCGTGCGACGAAGCCTTGATCCCGCGCACGTTGTGACGCTGCCCTTCGTTCAGGTCGTGGTTCTGCACCCCCAACAGGATCCAATCGAGCCATTCGGCCAGCATATTAACGGCATTCAGAGCCGCGAGGTTAACATGGACTTTATTCGACGCAATTTCGGCCGTCGGCCGTCTATGAGATCCGAGTATGCTCCTCTCAATGCACCCGGAGAGGATGCCGCCTTCGAGGACCCCAACGAGCTCGCCGGCTCCGCCGTTCTGCCCGGCCAGGATGATGTCCCCTTTTCTTGGATGGAGTATAGCATATTTGCACTCTTGGGGATGGCTATGCTTTGGGCCTGGTAAGTCTACTGCACTGCCTTGCCTCTCCTGCTGGAATTTTGGTGCAATGCGATGCCTTAGATGAACGAATCCTGTGCCCAGCGGCACTCTGCGCAACTTGGAGAGCGGACATGGCAATACATTTACACCAGAGCCCGTGCTAACAAGTACCTCCAGGAACATGTTTCTTGCTGCGTATCCCTACTTCGCCAGCCGCGTCCACGCCGACCCGTGGATCGAGGCCAACTTGCAGTCGGCCATCCTCGCCGTCTCCACCTTCACCAACCTCGGCGCCATGCTCTTGCTCACGCACATCCAGCACTCGGCATCGTACCCCTTCCGAATCAACCTTGCTCTCATACTCAACGTGGCCATATTCGGCCTGTTGACGGCCTCAACCGTCCTCGGCCTCACTACTTCGCCGGTCCTCTACCTCGTCTTCCTCCTGGCCATGGTCGCCGCCTCGGCCTGGGCCGCCGGGCTCATCCAGAACGGTGCCTTCGCCTTCGCCGCCTCCTTCGGCCGCCCCGAGTACGTCCAGGCCATCATGGCTGGCCAGGGTGTGGCTGGTGTGCTGCCCGCCCTCGCGCAGGTAGCCACGGTACTCGCCTTCCCGGCTCCCCGGGAAGAGTCGTCCGCTCCGGATGGCGCTCCGGATGGGACGTCTCCTCCGCCGTCCGGGACCCACTCCTCCGCCTTCGTCTACTTCCTGGCAGCCGTAGCCGTCTCTCTGGCTGCTCTGGTTGCTTTTATCCCCCTGGTGCAACGGCACAACCACATCGTCGAGAACCGCATGGTGGAGCACATGGCCGACTCCCACGCCAGCATCGAGGATGCCGAGCGCGCTGCTCGCAAGGTCATACCCTTGTCGCGACTCTTCCGCAAGCTGCACTGGCTCGCTCTGGGTGTCGCTCTCACCTTCACCGCCACCATGTTCTTCCCCGTCTTCACAGCCAAGATTCTCTCTGTCCAGGACAATGCCGGCCCCCTCTTCCGCCCCGCCGCCTTCGTGCCGCTCGGCTTCTTCTTCTGGAACCTGGGCGACCTTGCAGGGCGTGTGAGCACGATGCTGCCCTTTTCGCTGCAGCACCGCCCGTTCGCCCTGTTTCTCCTCGCCGTCGCTCGCTTCGGTCTCCTGCCTCTGTACCTCCTCTGCAACATCGGCGGTCGGGGTGCCGTCATAAGCAGCGACTTTTTCTATCTCTTCATAGTCCAGCTCATTTTTGGCGCCACCAACGGCTGGCTTGGGAGCAGCTTCATGATGTCGTCGGGCGAGTGGGTTGACGAGGGGGAGCGTGAGGCTGCTGGTGGCTTCATGGGCCTGTGTTTGGTTGCAGGGTTAAGTCTTGGCAGTCTCCTGAGTTTTACCATTGCCGACATATAGGCTACGAGAACATATAGACGTTTTACATTGGGTGGAATAGGCGTTATGCGTGTGACGAATACAACTACTTCATAGAAACGCGTGATGCACTGGGGACTCTAGTTGATCGGTGAAAAGGCACTATCATCCTGAGATGGTCCGCCTGTTCTAAATTTGCTGCCCGGAGTCTGGCTCTCGGAACGACACTTCCTGCCTGTACTAATGCGATGCGATGCGATGCGATGTTGACTCAAATACGCTTAAAATGCACAAAAAGCCCTGACCGTGCCTGGTGATGCTGTGACCATGTCTAAACTCCAAATCACCGCCGATGCCTCCCTTCCCAAATGCTGTTTCCGCATACCAAATGCCGCCCAGATGCTTCAACAAAAGGCCCACGTACTCCAAAAAAAGAGAAGCCCTTCTCAATGCCAAGACTTTATATGACCAAAAAAAAACCCGCAGGCCAAACTGAGATGGCCAATATCCACCATTGCGATTAGCGACGAGGTTCTGGCCTGTAAGGGCACGTGTTGACTTTGGCGTTATCCTTTTCAAATCTTTGAAGAACCACCTTTAGCATTGACGGTTCAGATCGCATGTTGCAAAGTGTGCCGGTAGTTTCCCCAACGGAGGACTGCGATGGAATGCCCGATTTGTCCTGGATATTGATGATACGTAGAGGATGGCCAGGGGCCCGTCGCTTCCACTCCAGGAGGCACTTGGTTGGAGGGTGATAGTACTTATTGTCGCACAGGATCCAATCAGCCGTGTAGCATCCAGAATCGATCAGCTCACGCTCAGTGCTCTGCCACACATCGAACTTGGCGTTGACATCCTTGAGATCAAAATCGCCGAGACGAAGCCGGAGTCGTCCCTCGGGATGGTTCTTGTCGTAGCGGATTTGAGCGAAGCAAGTGCAATCTCGGATGGTCATGGCAAGCATGAACAGGGGGTCGTTCATAGAGGCCTTCAGGGGCCCGTTTGGATCGGCAAACTGCTGGACCGCACGCAGGTCGCGAATGACATCGGAATTAGCGATAGTGTTGAGATCCGCTAGTAGACCGTGGTCTTTGGTGCTCAAGCCGGAAGCAAGCCGCATCGAGGAGCTGATCTCAGGAGGCGCATTTGGATTGTCAAGAACCAGGGGGCAATGCTTTGCTTCGGGCGTCGACCTTGTAAGCTTCGGGTCTTTGATAAAGTTGCAAAGTTCCATGGCGCACTGTCTGCATCGGATTGCGTCGGATGGTGCGCTGGGAGATTGTAGGAGCCACTTAGGCTTGAACTCTACGAGGGTGCCCTCTCGTGGATCTGGCCAGGAGTTAGTTGGCATGGCAATAGACGGTCAGGATGGTGACTTGCGTACCCTGGATGCGCATGTCTTCTACCAGCAGGCCCCAGTTGCTCTCCGCAATGAATGATCCCTTGAACTTGGGCTTGCGTTGATTGTCGATGCGGTGAAGGTAGGCGTTGAGCTCTTGCACGATGTGGGAGCCCCTGAGGACAACAAGCTCTTGCTGTATAACATGCTTCTTAAGTGTGGCTTGAACACTCTTGGCATAGAACTCCTGCTGCTTCAGGTAGTTGAATCTGGCTGGCTCATCGTTTGCGGGTGCTTTGGCTACACGAAGTAACCAACCTGAAACAGCATCATGTTAGTGACATGCACCCTCACCGACGAGATGGTCGACGACATCAACGGCAAGGGCGTACCTTTGAATTCCTTGGCGGCAGGGTGGCCCTCGGGGAAGGCCAACTCGAAGACGACATTTGCGGCACCCTCACCAATCATCTTGACAGGTCGCACACCCCTGGGCAGCCTCTTCAACGTGTTGCGATTCCAGCTCAGGGGTGTTGCGCGACCTGACAACATGATGGCCATTTCGGCCACATCCTGGGCGGTCGGCCATAGGTCGTCGAGATGGCGGGCATTTGATAGGAAGTCGGTATCCGTCTCTGTCGGGGTAAGCTGGCCATCCGACAGAGAGATGGTGGACATGATTGGGGGCCTCGGTGCTGCAGGTTTCTGCAAGGCACGGCCACACGCCACAGATGTCTCGCAGCGGGCAAGAGGGCCGTCGTAGTGTAGCGGGGGGAGGCCGGCGTGGCAGTCCAAGTCGGGGGACGGCGGCGCAAGTGGCTCAAAGTCCAATTCAGCCGTCGAAGCGCACGACGAGGAGTCAGAGGACGGTGAGTGACAAAGAGAAGGAGGAGTAGAGGGAAAGAGGGGGGGAGGGAGGAGAGGAGGAAGAGAATGAAGAAGTTTCGCGGGCATTTGCAACAGCGCCTGGCGCTCCTTCTCTGTCTCTCTGTGTGTGTCTGTGTGTGTGTGCCGGGCCCAGTTGACTGGGTCCTCTTTTTGCAGCGGCGGCGGCGGCGGCTGTTGCACGAGGTGGGCTTCTTGCCCGTTGCGGTTGGAGCAGGGAGCCGGGCAGATGGGCAGAGGGAATGGATCGAGGGCAGATCCGAGGGTTAGATAGAGTTGGGCTAGTTTGGTAGTAAATGGGCGTTGGGGTAAAAGTAAGTAAGTGATGGATCGGTGCTTGGTCAGGTAGTCTCCGGCTTTGGAAGGCTGCGGGCCAAAGTCTATATGGGTCTACAGTCGACGGCTGGGCAGCGTGGGGAGCGGAGCTTGACAGGCCGGCCTTCGTAGCAACGTAGCGCAGAATCAATCCCGGGGTTGAAGGGGTAGATTTGAGTTTGCGATTCCCGTTCCGGCGGCGGTGGGCAGGCAGGCAGGCCGAGACTATAATTGCAACGCCGACAAGTGCAGTGAGGCGGGACGAGGCAGCGCGGCAGGGTAACAGAAGTTGGGGGTCAATGGGTCATGCGCCGTGCTGTCAAGGTGAAGTGATGCGATGGCCGCAGCTCCGCCTCTACGTAGTACCTATGCTATGCCTCGGAGCCGGCAGGCGGGCAGGCAGGCAAGCGGGCAGGCAGGCAGGCAAGGCAGGTCTGAGTGAGAGGGCAATTATGTGAGTAGGTATGCAGGTGTGGTTGAACCAGATCGTGGGTGCAGTAGTGAGGTCGACAGGGGAGAGGGGTGGGCCACTCACGCACTCACACGCACACGCGCACGGCTATACGACCAGCACTGGACTACTGATGCTCCTAGCTCCCAGTTCAGGCTTGTAGGCTTGTCCATGTAGCAGCACTACTAATAGTAGTACGTACATGTGCTCTGGCCTTGGTGGAGATGGCTCAACGGGGCAAGGCCAGGGACACAAGCTGGCAAGGCAAGGCAAGGCTCGGAACGGAACTTGGAAGGATGGGGGATTCTCTCACGGCCGAGGGCGTCATCTTTGTGCGCCTCACCGTCAGACAGAGCCCAGGGAGGCGGCAAACACAGGCCAAGGAGGCTTGGGGGGTCACTGCGCACAAGAAAATAGCAGAGCCGACCAAGGCCGTGGGTTGGCCGGCGGTCTGGCGATGACGGGAGGCGTGACGATAGTTCTCACAACCATCTACCTATCAGAGGCTGTCGCAGGGTTGTGGGCTTGTAGCTACTAATAGGCGCAAATGACGGTTGTGACCCATCACCGCCGCCGCGGGCTCGGTATTGCACCGGCCAGCGCAGGATACATCATACACGCCAGGCGCCGCAAGCGGAAGCGGGCCCCTTGTTGAAGATGGATGAAACGCATCTCGCAGCTCCCAGTCATAGGCACGGGGCGCGCTGGGCGAGTGTTGGCAAGCCGCTCTCGCTCGGGGGGTTTGGAACTCTTGGAAGCCAACGGCGAACCGTGAGTGGTCACTTGCCAACGCAGAAGAGTCGACGATTCGATCTGGGATCAGTGTGTGACGCACAGGCGTGAGGCCCCCCCTGCCGCCTCCACCAGGCACTCCGCCCAGCCCTCCGCCATGGTGCCGAACCCGGCTTAGGGCCAGCGCCAATGCCAGTCATTGTTGCTGGCAGCACGAGGGATCAATGTCCGCCTGCAGCGTGCGCCGGGCGGACTGTGTGGCTGGCGGGGCTCTTCGCTCTTTGCTGCTGGGCGCTGAAGGTTCTTGGACGCTGAACGCGGCACTGGGCTGGAAGTAGGAATCGATGCCGCTCTCAACGTTGTGAACCACGGATGACGAAGGAGGGCTGAAGAGGCGTTGCGTTGCTGCAGTGCTGTGCTGCACAACAGATGGAAACGGCGTCGTACAGCAGGTAGCGCTGCTAGCCCGGGCTGGTGCTGATGTTCACCTCAGCTCCGCCCTCGACCTCGATGCCATCCAGGGACGGAAGTCTCGCTGGCTCTCCAACACTCCAACGCCCCAACGCACGTCGTACATACCGCTAGTACGGTAGTGCCATCCATAAGGCAGGTAGGCACAGTCCAGTACCTGACGCAAGAAGACTGATGGTTGTTCTGCGCAGGGGCTCTCCAGACCAGGGCCAGGCCAGTCACATCACTGGTCAGGTAGTACGCAGTAGGTAATAATGGAACGAATGACCAAGGGGAGCCTGGGGATGGTGCATTCTGCCAGGCTGTCGGGCAGGCAACAGACAATGGGAGTAGCACCAGGCTTGCAAGGCTCAGCTCATTCACCGACCATTTTTGGCTGGCCCCAACTTCGCCAAAGTGCACTGGACGGGACACCTCAGCCTTTCAGGCGTCGTGCAGCAGGCAGGCCGCCAACCTGGTGCCAGCGCCTGGTCCTGACGAGGCAGGGGAAGTTCCTGGTGACGATCCCCTGCTGGCTGGCTGGCTGTTGACGAGCCTGTCGTTCCCTTCAGCCCCCCTGTCGCATGGAACAACGAGCAGGATGGAACCTCGGCCTCCATTGACGATTGGTCCTTGGACGACCGACTGTGGCGGCACGACGAGGGACCTGCTGCGCGGGCCCACGTTTCGAGGCACGGGATCACTCGCTGCTTTGCAACGTGTCGGCCATGCCCGAGCTGGCGGGCGGATGATGTCACGGCAGGCACGCGCCGTCAGCAACCAGCCCGCCAGCCGGGCCGCCGTTGTTTGCTGCCAACATGCGGATACGCTCGCACTTCAACCGCCGAGCCCTCGCCTCCACAAAGGTCCCCCGCGAGCGGCGCCGCTCCGTTGGTCGGCTTGCTATCTCCATCGTCACTGCCACTGCCACCAGCGCTATTGTTCCGAAAGGCGGACAACATGGCATGGCTGGGCGGCTGGCTGACTGGATGGCTGGATGATGGCTCGCTTCAGGCAAGTTGGGCTGCCGTTGATCAGCCACCTTGCACAGGGCCATTGGACAGACACGCTCACCGACAATGCTGCCATTCTCAGCCTCCGCGCGGCGGCACCATTTGGGCAGTGGGCGCCGGGCGGCACCACCTGAGGGCGTCGTGACCAGCGTGTCAAAGTCAGTCATTCAGAGGCAGAATCAGACCCGGATCCAGACCCAGACCCATTTTGTCCCGCGCCCGCCCGCAGCACGGTGCAGCCCAGCCCGGCGCGTATCACATCACATCACATCACCCACTACGCCGTCGTGGTGCTACGCAACAGGTGCGCCCAACCCAAGGTGCATCACAGCTCACAGCGTGGAGGTCGCTTCTCTGGTGGAGGGTCGAGTGCACGGATGGGCTTAGACGAAGAAAGTGGAGAAGCTGGGCGGCTGCGTCGAATTGCCCAAAATCATGGGGTCAGAAAACAGCCGAAGTCACCTCAGCCAGATATGCGACGTGAAACGATCTGGGTCGCTTGGGGGCGAAGACGAAGACACAGTACTAGTACGTACAGCGCTGGAGGGAGGGAGGCGTACCGCCACGCTGGTACAAGATACCGATGTGCTGATAGCGGAATTTGCCAAAACCACCTCGTTTTGCTGGCTGTGGCTGAAACAGGAAGGCATATCTCACACTTCACCCCTCATTTGGGCCAAGAGCCCACTCGCATCAGAGAGGCCGTTCGATCCAGCCGAGGATACCGGCGCCTTTATAGGTACTAGAGGTTTGGAATCCCCTGGCATCCCGCTGACTGTGTTGTCAGCACATGTCTGATAGGATACGGCGATGTCCAGGACAATAAGAGGGCTCTGCGTCGCAATGGACACAGTCAGGTCACATCCCGTTGCGTGCAACAGGCGCCGGAAGCGGTTCAACGCGGGGTTGATAGTGGCAGAATTGGGAGTGTGGGTGGAGTGCGCTGCAAAGAATCACCAGACCAGAAAGCTCAAAGCGGCTCAAAGTAGACAATCGTAGACAGGTCCCTTCGAAGCGATGGCAGGCCGAAATCGTGGTGCATGGCGAAGATATCCCGGAACCGGGCGGAGAGACGGCCAATGTGTGGGGGTCACGGGCTCCAGGCTGGGGAGGATGGCTTGTGGTGCAATGCTGTGTGCTTGCTTTTTCCTCGTCCCACGTTACGAAGCGGACCTCCTCCGAGCTGAGGAGCATTTGTGCGTGATAACTAATTAGGTAGATGACATTGCCGAGCACTCGCTTCCCCAGATCTTGGGTGCCACCTCATTAATGTAGCAAAGGCTGGCCTCCCGCTGGCCCGTGTTTTCGCGAAACTGATTGATGGACACCTCAGGTTAGCGAGGGGCAGATAATCGTTATCAACGCACTTCAGTGCAATTCCGAGGCCCCGAGGCCGCCGTTGGCCCGTCATATGCACCGAGCCACTGGCTTCGGGCCCGGCAAACGGGACCAAACATCGAACCACCTGATGCAGCCCTCGACCCACGCGACGGCGTCCACAAGCCATCATCTGATAGTTACGCACGCTGACTGGAAGAAAATCCTTCGGCAATCGCGAGGAACGGCATCTTCATCCAGCAAAATGCGGAGAGCATGGCGCATGCACTATAGGATCAGAAGATGGGAGACGAACCCTTTCCGTAGCCGCCGCTCCATTGGCGCCTTGGTTGATCGTCCCTGGTGCCTCCTCCAGATGACCTTGTGGCAATTGATCGTTATGCTCAGTAGCTGTTGTCAACTGGGCACTGCCCAGATCACAGGCTTGGTCTTGAGAGCCTAGAAAGCCCGCGCGCAACTGTAGTTCCGTTGGCCCTCGGTCACGCGACTGGTAGCCGGACCGGAGTAGAATATGGGGGAGTAGAGAAAGCATATGTTCTGACAAAACGCATTGGCCCGCCTCGACCCTCTTGCGCCCCAGCGAGCGACCACTACTCGTTCGTTGTTCTGTTCCAAGTTTGCACACACAGGCGCCTTGAGTTCGCCCATTTTATGCACCTGGGCACCCGCTTACCACTTGTGGGCGAGATCCCCAGCGCTACTCGCCCTCTCAGTGGCCACGGCTCCCCCGGGTTTGTCCCAAGGACCGAGTCCGCCCTGGTTCAAGCGCCTGCGAGCGGGAGGCACCTTGCACTTGCACCGCCTGGATACTGACGTTTGAGGATCAAAAATCATACCACTTTCGCCCCAGACCAGCCAGCAGGCCATAAAAAAAAATCAAGATAATCCTGCTGATCTGAGGTTCCCGTTCCGAAACAACCCCAGTGGTTTGCCCCAGGGCCTGTCTCTCTGGCCCGACACCTCATACCACGGGCCACCAACTCTCATCAGACCGCAGGGCGTTCCCGGCCGGACCCGCTGAGGCTCTGGGTGCATTGCACTGTGCTGCCAGGGCGCATTGCACCTCTAAATTACCTCCAGCGCCCGTCGCATTGGCCCGGTTGCTTCTCGCCCGGACCACCCACCCGCGAAGAAAAAAAAATATTCTGCGGCACAGGGGCGCTCCCAGTCCCGAAGCTCTCCACTTATTCGCCTCCTCCCCCAATAGCTAGCCGTTCCCGCCCGGGAAATCCTGTAGCGTCATCTCCACGATCCGGTCTCCTGGGCAAGCAAATTCATTGTCTCCATCTTCCTTCACCGTCCCTTCCATCAAACACCTTCATCGACAACGTCGACCTCGATCATCCGCCTATTCCCTCCAGCCCGACGGCGCCTCCTCAATCGCCTCGCGCTCGCCATTCCCTGAAATACGCAGTCGTCGCGCTTTCCGGCCGCCCATAAACAAACTTCCCTTCGTTCCGATCGGCCGACCGCGGCATATCATCTCAAGCTCCATGATTGTGGGCAAGTGAACGCCATTTCAACATGGCCTTCAACTTCAACTGGTCGCCCTTGACGGCCGATGCCGAATTCTATCGGCGCGCCCGCGACCTTTTGACCAAGGCTCTCAACAAGTCACCGAAGCCGCCCATCATCGTCGATGACATCCTCGTTAGCGAATTCAATCTCGGCACCGTGCCACCCGACCTGGAGATTCTAGAGATTGGCGACCTTGCGGAGGATAGATTCCGAGGCATCTTCAAGATGACATACTCTGGCGACGCGTTCCTGACGCTCAAGACGAGAGTTCAAGTAGGTTACCGCCTTCTCTCTGCCTTGTCGTTCTCGTCAACACACTCCTCCCATTCAGTTGCATATGGTCTCGGGCAATCAGGTTCAATCCCTTCACTATGGCATCTTGTTCCTTTCCTTGGGCCCCGCATGAGCGGGCAGCTTCAACCTGCCTGTTCACCGCCCAGATAACCCACCAGCGTGGCTGGGCAACCTCACTTCACCGCTTCGATGCCACCCAGACGCGTCAAACCCTCCTCCCCACATTCATGCCCTAACCAGCGCTATCCTCATTTGATTATTGGAACAATGCGCATTGAGTCTTGTTTACTTGGGCAATTTGCGTACAAGCGCAAGTTGTGTTTGATGCATTGTCGCGTATCTTAACTGAGCTAATATCGTCCCCACTTAGGCCAACCCCTTGAACACATACCTTTACTCGAAGCCGACATTCACATCGCCCCAGCCATTAGCTGCAGCTTCTGGGCTAACAATTCCGCTCTCTATCACCCTGTCGGAGATCAAGCTCTCGGCATTCATTATCCTGGTTTTCTCCAAGCAAAAAGGCTTGACGCTTGTGTTCCGAAATGACCCGCTGGAGTCCCTCAAGGTCTCTTCGACCTTTGATTCGATACAGTTTGTCCGCGACTATCTACAACGAACCATTGAGCAACAATTGCGCAACTTGATGATGGACGAGCTACCTGCCATCATCCACCGACTATCTCTCCAACTGTGGTGCCCCGACCAGGCGAACAAGGGCACCGCGACCCCGCAAGAAGCGGAAGACGAGGCTGGCATTGACCCATTGGCAAGCCCTCCTCTGGATCCCGTGGATGCAAATGGCAATCTTGTGGATCCGAACAATATCTCGGAGCTTACGTTGAATGGAGGTGGCGAAGTGCAATCGCTCTTCTCGCAGAAGAACCTGCTGCGTCTCGCCGCGCTGACCGACTCACACCGCACCTTGTCTCTTTTCACCCCTGGTATCAGAGACGTTGTTTTCCGTGCCTGGTCCGGATACGGAGACCGTTCCGAGACGCCCACACCGTCCGTCAGTTCTCCCAGCCTCACCAAGACGCACTCGTTCGCCGCCGGCTCGAGCACCACCTACACTTGGTCCGACTCGGGAAGCAGCTCGCATGGCTACCTCCCGTCGCGTCCTTCTCTAGTCAGCTTGCACTCTGCTACGACGGGTCTCTCCTTGGGAGCTGGCCACAGGTCCCGGCCCGGACGAAAGAAGAAGAACCGGGTCGTCAACCTTCGAAAATCCAAATCCGATACCGCTTCGGTCGACAGCAGCAGCGACACCACCGATACAAGCTCAGTTCATGTGCCTACATCCGAGAAGCTCGCTACTGAATCGATTTCGGAGCAGCCAGAGGACGGATCGGTGATTGCAGAGGCGCCAACACCCAATAAGGTGCGCTTTAGGGCCTGGGAGGAGACCCTTGAGCGACCGAGACTTGCGGACATGCACAATTCGCCACACTATCCCAGCCATCCATCTGCCCTCCGAAACTCGGAGCCTTCTGACGCTGAGGAGCTGGCGAAGAGCAAGGCCCCCATTATGATCGACACCGGCCTCGGGGTCGGCAAAGAGAAAGCTGCGCTCGAGAACCAGAGCGCGGAATCGGACACATCGTCCGTTCTAGAACAAGCCTGGGTCGCAAAGATGGCTGGCGAGATTGCTAGACGTGTTTACGACGAGAAGCAGCGCCACCGAAGCGGTTTCTGGGACGAGCGTGAAGATGCGCCGCCCCCTGCCTACGAGGCCGCTACTCGATAAAACTTGTACAAGACACTACTACACCAGTATTTTTGTACCACTCCACACTCCTTTGAACCTCAGCAGGTTTTTCTTTACTTCTACTGCAGGATGTACTGGCGCTGGTGTTTCTTCTTCAACGTTCCTTTTCGGGCCTGGTTCATTCTCTTGATTTTATTTCCAGGAGCCCCTTTTATTGTTAATGTATATCTTCGGCGTTGTGGAAGGCGATGTTTCACGATAAAACGGTGGGAAGGAGTGGCGCGTTCTGAGCAACCGGATATCAGAGGTTTCCGTTATTTTTTTATGACCCCCGCTCAAACAGAGGCGCGGTGTACTGGGTACATCGCTCAGTCGCACTGGGGGCGATGGATGATTGGCGGTTGGTGTGGGTTTCTCTTGTGTTTCTCATGTTCAAAATCGGCCGCGGTCCCGGGTGGATGTTTGCGTGTGTCTGAGCAACAAGACGGTGTTCCAATTGGATCTGGATAGGGTGATGGCGGGGTTTGGGTTTTGGGACACAAGGGCAAGGGCCTACGGCGGTATGATATGAACATCTTGGGCGATTATCGACTCGAGGCAATGGGGGGTTTGAGTTGCCTGTTGAAAGAGCGTGCAGTAGTAGCAACAAGGACAACTCCAATCTATAACCTTGAAAGAGCAACATGAATCCAATCTCGTGTCTTTCAGTGCATTGTGTGAAAGTTGAACCATATTGGCACCATTCTAAGGTGACTGTAAATGTTGTTGGCCGGAAGGGCAGACTGAGGACTCGGAATGACGTGTATGGCTGATGAGGGAGGAGTCTCAATCGCGACCAACGTTGGAAACCGAGATAGCTCTGGGTCAAATTAAATCGGTTTTTATACAGCGGTTAGCGCATTTTGGTGACATGGTGGGCAAAGAGATCTCGTTGTCAAAAACTATGCCACATATGAGCCAGGCGTTGGGTACCGGCAATTGCAGACCATAATTTGGGGGCTTTGAATCACGCTGACGAATTGGCGCCGGTTAGGCTGCCCGTTGGGATTGACTTGCTACTTTACTCATCTACCAGTGATGCCGCCAGATGGCCTCGCCTACGGGCCTCCGATTGCCAACAGCAGCGACTGAGAAGGAGGGTGTGGTAGGAATGCTGCTAGCCAAAACGTGGATATCAACTCAGGCTCCTCCTCCCTCTGCATTCTGCAGCCTGTCCTTCATAACATGGGGGTAAGGATATCTTCTCCATAGAACGAAGTGCCCCGGCGTTTTGACGATTCTTCCGTCGTGATGATCTATCCTCCCTGACTTGGAGCACGAAGCCCTCTGTCTACTGACCGAAGGTCATTTGTGACAAAACTGTGCTCTGCTGGTTGTAGCGATGGAGGCCAAACTCAGTATCGTCGTGCTTGGACACAAAAAGCGTACGTGAGGTGAAGAATATTACGCCTCAGGTGGACTGGGTGGTGTCGAGGGAGCACTGTCCAGGCTGGGACGGGACTTTGATTTCTTTCGCGTTGACTTGCGCGCGCGTTTGCCCTCTTTCTAAGCAGGCTTTGCCGCCGCCGCTGCCGCCGCGTTCTCTTCCTTGAGAGTCTTCAGGAGCTCTTCCTTGGATTTGAGCTCGGCCAAGATCTTCTTGGTCGTTTCCTCCGTCTGTGCCTGGGCGTCGGCAAGCCGCTTGATCTCGGCGGCCTCCGTGTCGAGGCTGAAGGGCTGGTCGGGCCGGTTGTGGGCGGGGATCATCGCAGAGCGCTCCCATACCTCATTGCTATCGGCGGGCGGAGGGGGCGGGGGCGGACGGTTCTTGCCCTTGCCCTTGCCGCCACCAGACTTCCAGTTCTTGGGCACGGCACCCGAAGTCAGGATGTTGTAGAAGGCTTCGTACGGCTCGTTGAATAGCTGCTCCTCGTATGTCCAGGCCCGGATCTCCCCGTTGGCGGCCACCATGGCCTGCTTCTCCTCTTCTGTCCTGCCGTACGGGTGAAGACGAAGGTAATGGTAGAGGGTCTGGGGCTTCTCGCCCGAGTCGTTGACGTAGTATAGCTTGATGGTGATGTCGAACTCTCCCCAGCCGGTCTCGTTCACCACAAAGGGCTTTCCGGCCTCTCCTTCCATCACTATGCAGACCCAAGAGTTAGCGGACGGCGCGCAGCGACAGAAGGCGACCTACTCCGGACATAATTGGGAATGGACTCGTGTAGCTTGAACTGCACGCGCCGCAGCCAGTATGTAATGTCAGTGCCATCGAGGCCCTTCACAAACACCTGCCAGGAGTGTGTGTGGTTGTCAGGGATGCCCACGGGGCGCGGGTTGGTGGTCTCATTGAAGGGAAGCGCGGTGCTTCCTACGATGAATGGGCGGCGGACCTGTGTCAATTTGACTCGCTTGCCCAGTTGGTTTGGGGGTGCCATGATGCCAAGTCGATGGTATTAAGGGTGTCTGGGCGCAGGTGTTGTGGCGGCGCGGGACGATTCTGGCAGAGCCTGGAAACTGGCGAATGCGCAAGATGCGAAGCAGAACAATTTAGACGTCAGCCTTGCGCTGTTGTTGGTACTGGGGTCCGTGCTGGCCAATGACGGAGTGCGCACCTTGCCGTAGTCCGCCGATCCACAAAAAAGCCATGACGCTTGGTAGGTGCAGCCCTTGTTGGGAAAGACCTTTGATCCTAACTATAAGCGCATCACGTCGAGATAAGACTCGTCCTCAAATTGTGCTAGTTAATTCCGAATGCTTTTAATTATATTAATAACTTGATTATACTTGAATGTGGTGCTAAATCTTGTCTCTTCCGATATGTCACTCCAGAATTGTCGAATTTAAATGGAGGCGTAATAGAGTTAGAGGTATCTCTTGGTCCCTGTAGCTCAGAGCTTCATCAGCCTCGGCCAACTCATGATTTCATTGATTGCATTACACTGAGCGTGTCGCAAAATGAGCCCCCAGCTCTAAACCAAAGGGCCAATTCGCAACCAGAATCTTGCCATTGATTCCAACACCCTCCTTTTGACTTACTCCGGCTTGCGTATTGGTTTTCGGGGATTGCACGACCAGGCGCACGTAGCCTAGACAACACTCACCTGTCCCTCACAACCTTGATCAGGCCATTTCCTCTATTCATACCATGTCTGCCACGAAGAAGCTCGTCGTCTGCGGCGGAACCGGCTTCCTGGGCTCCCGTATCTGCAAGTATGCTGTAGCTCGAGGTTGGGAGGTGGTCTCTGTAAGGTAAACAAACACTCCCTTTCATCAACACCAAGCAAGTGGCCGACTCATTCGTATCTGCAGCCGCTCCGGCCAACCCCGATGGGACACGATTACCTCCTCCGCCACGCCTCCTGCCTGGGCCAGCAAGGTCAAGTGGGAGCGCGGCGATATCCTCAAGCCCGCAACCTATGCGCCCCTTCTGGTGGGCGCCGACTCGGTTGTCCACAGCATGGGCATCCTGCTCGAGGCCGACTACAAGGGTGTCGTGTCGGGCAAGGAGTCGCCCATCTCTGGTCTTCGAAAGGCCTTCGCCCCGGTGCGTGACCGTGGCATGAATCCCCTAGAGAGGAAGACGGGCGAGGAAATCAAGCCGGCAAGCGTCAACGATCAGTTCTCGTACGAGGTCATGAACCGCGACAGCGCCATCACGCTGGCCAGGCACGCCTCCGAGGCCAAGGTTGGCGCCTTCTGCTTCATCTCGGCAGCGGCAGGAGCGCCCGTGCTGCCCCAGCGCTACATCTCTACCAAGCGACAAGCCGAGACGACCATCTCCAACAGCTTCCCTGACATGAGAAGCATGTTTATCCGCGCGCCCTTCATGTTCGACAACTCCCGGACCCTCACCATGCCTCTGGCCGCAATGGTCGGGCTGGGGACAATGTTTAACGGAATCACAGGACACTATTTGAAGGGCATCATGGGCGCGGCCGGCATCAAGCCTGTCAAGGTTGATACGGTCGCTGAATGCGTGGTGGAGGCGCTGGGAGACGACAGCGTCAAGGGCCCTATCGAGCCAGCCGAGATTGATGAACTTGCCTCCAAGGCATGGAGGAAAACCATGTTGTAAAATCATCAAGTGTATTTTGACAAAACGCCAAGCTGTACAATAATACCACCCCCCGCGAGGCCTGTATGCAATCTATTTCCCTTCCACCGCTCGTCTAAATCATGGTTCCCCGCTCGAAGCTGTCTCGGATCTCGGCCGTGTATTTGTTGTAGAACCTCGACAGCTTCTGGTTGAACTGCTTGTTCTGCTCGTTGATGTACGTCACGTCGCCGTCATCCCCATTCTTCGCCATCCTCTCCTTCCTCTTCTTCAGCCGCTGCTCTTCTGCCCTCTGCAGATCCTCGACCAGACGGTCCACCGCGGCCTTGTCTGGCTTGTTCTGGGCAAATGTGGTTGAGTCGGCCGTAGAGTAGAACGAGCCGTCCTTGTCCACGGCGATGAGCTCACCATCCTCCGTTTCCACAATATCCAGCCCGCCAGATGCGGCCGCCTTCTCGATGGCCTTCATCTTGTCCTTCTCATACTGATCCATGTCTGGATTGATGTTACGGAGCTGGCGCTTGTAGATCTTGTTGCTTTCCTGTGTGTAATCCTGGAAAGCGTTGTTGTCCCGGTGTGCCTCCTTCTTCTTTATGCGCTTATCCCACTTCTCGCTCTCGTCGATGGTCCAGTCCCATGCGCGTTTCCGCTCAAAGTCCTCGCCCGCCTCTTCCACATCCGCCTTGAGTAGCTTGTGCGATGCGATGGCATGCTTTCGGTGGAGTGCCGTCAGTTGGCTGGGGTCTGTCGCGAGCCTCTGAGATTCCAGAGTCGCTTCTTTCAGATTCTTCTCCGATGACGACTTCGCTCGGGCCTGTAGGGCTTTGAATCGCGCCATACGGTCCTTGGCCTTCGCAGCTGAACTAGAATCGGCAGTTGTTTTGTCCTCGTTTGCGCTTGTGTTTTCTGTTGACTTGTCGGGGTTTGCACCCGGGTCGGCACCCGCGGCGGCACCCGCGGTCTCAGTCTCTTTATTTTCATTTTGTGTCAGGTTAGTTGATGACTCTTCAGTAGCGGCGGCGTCACTCGTCTGCGTGCGACGTTTTTTCGCGGGTGGTGCCATGGTCGATGGTTTGTTGGAGGAGGCGGAATGGAACTGCGCCGGTTGCCTTGCGAAAGGGTGACGGTCGGGACGGCGAATGGAGAACAGCAAAGAAGGCGCAAAATTTGAAGTCTGATTTGTAGAGACACACTCAATAGCCAACAGGACGAGGTATTTCAGAGTCGATAGGATTTCGATGCCGGCTAGAGGAGTCGTGATTGTAAAGATGCGAAGTGGTAGCGGAAGTCCGCTATGGGAAATTTCGATTATGTCAGCACGGTGGTGGAAAGCGGCTGATGATTGGCTAGTCTCATTCTCAATCCTATTTTTACAGGGACCAAGTAATGAGGGTAAAATACTAATACGCAGACGTTCTCAATAATAGAGACATATATGCTGTGAGATAAGGAATGGCAAGGTGTAGGTATCCTATTGGATCTATGCTCTGGTTTTCGGACCTCAACGGTGAGGAGATATGACATGATGTGTGGCTGTGATCAAGCCACACCTCAGCCCCACTGGATCAGCCATATCTCCCCTCAATCACAGATGCGCTACCTTTTGTTGGTGGCCCTCTCCTGAAAAGACGAGGTGGTGGCGCCCAGGCACTTATGATGAGGACCAAGTGGTGACGCGACCTTGCTGTCACCTTGGCTTAGGGCGCCCCACCCAATCCGGCCTTCAACGGGCCTAAACTGCCCTGAGAAGCTGTTGCATAGACCATCATCGCAGTCCTAACCGGATAATTCGTTCCTGGAGCCAATTGCCGACGCGTGTGTCTGTGACTGCAGACGCCCCCCTTTCGAGCATAGCCGGAAACCAACCCTTGCACACAGTGAGAAATTGTTTGAATCTTTTCGGGAATGGCGGCGACCCAATTGGCTGCACTCGTGGGCCCCTGCCACATTGCGACAGTACGGCCGGATTGCCCAACGTGTGTAACCCAGCTGCATTGGCGCTCATTTGCCTCCCGCTGGGCGAAACCCAAAGAAGCAGCCGAGGACCACACTTTCCAAAAACCCGCAAGACATGGAGTCCCGCGTCTCCGAGTCTTGGGGAAGCGCGGCTACTGAGGTCGCGTTTGCACGGGGGAAAACGATGTTGGCGCTGGGGCACGCGACGGTCTGCTCGATTGTGAGCCCATGATCTGCCGGTACTCAAACGTCGAGCCTGGGGCGCCCTGGGTGCCGTCCCTTAGTGGAGACTTCCCCAGATATTCAGCGCCGCGCAGTGGGGCCGCTAATCCTTAGGGCCCGTCGGTGGGCGATTTCGCTGAACGACGCCCCTGCGGCGAGTGTGAGTGCTTGCTGCGACCTTGAAGTCTGAGAATACAGTGCGGTGCTACCTCGCGGGCGCCAGGAGCAATCCCCCTCCCTTCCCGCAGCCTAAATACCGCCGAGGTTACAATTGACACAGGATTTGCATGCCGCCCGTGGCTGAGAACAATGGCCACCCTTTTGCTGCCCTCCACGGCCCGCTGCCACCTGCCACCTGCCACCAGCCACGCCGCCCTGGCTGTCCTTGTTTACCGTCTCCAACAATGGATGCAACCCCTCTCGAGATCTTCCCTCTCTTCCTTCAATCTCCTCCTGCTCCCAGACTCCCCGCCCTGGCTGCGAGTCCTCTACTCTTTGACCGAAGCCCCTGCCGGTCCCCTCGTCGGCAGCTTATGATTGTTTTGTCCTTCCTTAGAGCTCCCCAATTGCCTCCAACCCCGCCATACTGTCCGCCATGTTGCGCCCTACAGGTGCCCGCCAGACCGAGTATGTCTTGCGCCGCCAAAATCCCGTCTGCTGGGACGGAAAGCCACGAATGTTCATTCAGCACCGCCTGAGAGAAAAGGCGACGAGAAGGATCGTCGAAGTATACTACAAGGTCAACAGACTTGGTCCTGCCAAAGCCAAGGCTTTGCCTCCGCACCACCTTTTCTCCATTTCTCGTCTTTTACTCGAGCTCGACGATATCGATAGCAAGACTGTACGGCCCTACAACCCCGAAGACGAGACGAGAATCGGAGAGCAGTGGGTCGAGAGATCTAAACAGCAGACCGTTAAAGAACAAATCAGCGCCATCAGGTCAGCGCTGGACTCACTCCATGGAGCAACAGAAGAGGCATCTGAGCCATTACGTGCGCAATGGCAAATCCGAAACTACGACGTGCTCTCCGCCGCGCTCCGAGGGTCCCCAGATCAGTCTTGCGTGTCCTATCTGGACTCTCTAGAAAAGACTGAGGCAGTTTTCCCCCGAGCGTATCCCCACGCTGCCCAACCGTTTAAGCCTCTGCTATATAAAGAGAATGGAGTCCCCGCGCACGCTTTTGAGGGAGACCAGATGCTGCTCTCATGGCTGGGAATCAATAAGAACATGGTTCGCTCCAAGACCAAGGAAGAATTCGCTCCTTCCGTCGACGAATTCCGCGACCTTTTAAAAGCCCAGACTACATTGACGGGAATACGCAGACTTGTGCAACAGTCAATCCCGTCGGGTCAGGACACAGCAGCTATTCGCTTCGGGGAAGAACAAGAAGGGCTCGACTTATCCTCGACGATGCGAGATGCGTTGACGACCATAGTGAACCAGAACGAACGAAAGCTCGACACAAGCCGTGAAGCTCTGCGGTTTCTGGGCAACCTGAAGCACAAACTATCATCGAATGGCGACGATCTTGGCGTACCGCTGAGCGGTCTTGGGCTCAAATTGTCAGCCCAGATTGGTGAGCCGGAAGCCTCAAAGGAGTTTCTTGACACCGGCTTCATGAGGGGGACCGTAAAGCCAAGCGCTGACACAGTTCACGATGTGCTCTCAACATTACGGTCGTATCTTGGTCACCTCGACGCCTACTCTGGGACTTTTGCGGACGTAAAGACGCGCAAGGGACTCCTCCAGTTCCTAATAAATACACCAACCGGCCTCTCAGCCCGGCAAATCATTCACCAATTCCTCCGCAGAACCCGGGGTTCTCTCACTGAGGTGGCCTTGGATATTTACAGCTGCTATATTGGCATTCTTGGAAAATTGGGTGCCGCACATGTGCTTCAGAGGGAGTGGCAGACGGCGGGGTCCAGGATGGAAGAGTTTGTGCCAAAGACGGCCCTGGATTCGATGGCGACGAGTTTGGCCGAGACGTTTTACTCTGCCCTTGCTGCATCGTTTTCCGTTGGTGCTCCAAAGGAGGGCAATTACGAGGCGCCGTCATATCCCTTGAGGATCGCTGTCCTTCTTGATTTCGAGACCATGGAGCAGTATGGGCCGGACAACTGGCTGACGGGCCGACAGAAGACGGTGGCCCCATATGAGGCAGCAATGGATGGAGAAGTCCGAGCGGCGCTGGAGGGGCCAATGGGGGTTGGCTTTGAGCGAATGGGGCGTTATATTGCCTAGAGGTGGCTTGAGGGTGCTTCGATAGGTGGCAAGGTCTTTCGTCCGCATCCAGAGGAGTCGCTGCCAGCATTGTACAGACTATTGCATACTAGAAGTACTGGTGGATGCCACCGCTATTGTATAGAGATGACTTCCCAGCGCATCAAGTTCACTCAACCGCGCGATATCTCAATTGGTGCTGCCTGTCCTGGGAGGGTTGGCAAGGCGTTATGGTCATTTGGGACCTCGACCGTGTCCAAACATCTGACGCTTTTCCTAAAAAAAACTTCTGGATAAATGGTATCAAACTGCGGCTTGGCCACTAAAGGGATCTGAGGCACACTTGTGCAGAGGCTAAGGAAAACAGGACTCGCATCTAGGATTGAGCCATCACGACACCACCCCCATTTCGGTACCGAAGATGCTACTGCAAGATGTCAATCCCACCGCATTTGTCTGACTGTTCCGTGTACATGGGTACCTCCAGCGGCACAAACGAGTGTGCTGGCCGATAACATGCAAGCCCCATTTGCCCCATTTGCTTCAGAACCGTCGAATTACGGAGGTGTGGATGGCAGCGACAATCATCAGTCCACGGCCCCGACGAAGCTTGGCAGGCGGAAACCGCAGTACTGGGAATTTTCGCTCACCGAATGCGGCCATTTACACGGGATTTCATTTTATTCTTGGCCACTATTGCTTGTCACTGTGCACTCTGTGCTGCAAACTACCTGCTCCCCCGGCAGCCACACCTGGCACGACAGCTCTGCGCTGTACAGCATGTCACTAGTAAAGTACTACTACCAGTAGTAAGACGAGCACGAGTGTCGCACGTCCAATTCAGCCCTGCGACCCGCCTCGTCAGATGAGGCCTGGATTGCTGCATGGCGTCGAGCTGAGACGGCCCAGGACAGCGTTCAATTGGACCCGACCGCGAATATGTGTCTGCTAGCTGCGTCAAGGCTTGGGGCGCCATGCGAATCAGCGCCCACACTAGACATGCAGGCCTGTGCCGTATCCCTTCGTGATACCAGTGCCGACGCCGGTGGCCTATCTCACGGGTCGCCATCCCCTGATTACGCCCTCAGCAGCGGGAAGTAGGAACACGGGCCGAGGAGCACCCAGCGGTTGACCCAGTGGTTATGGTCCAATGTGAGCTCTTCGTCCTGAGGCTGGATGGACCCGCCATCGAGCGAGAAGCTGGAGTCTGGAGTCTGGACCCTGGACGCCATGCTGGTTCCGCCCCGGAGTCCGCTTCCCATCACACCCCCATCTGCCGGCGTGTTGCCTCTGGGTCCTCAGGTTCTCTGGGACTGCCGTCCTGCGGTCATGTCAGCCCGCCGCTCGCTACGTGTTGTTGTCGACGCCGGTCTTTGCTCCCGTATCCATCCACCCGTTGACATATGCGCCGGCTCGCCTGTTGCTTCCTCCTCCAAATCTTGCCGTCCGTAGCCTGGCCTTGACCGCCGCTTATTGTGTCGACAAAGCATGTGTCTTGCCTTGTCTTGCCGGACACAATGAGGAATGCTCCGCCACAGACCGCCCTGACACAGGGCATCTGGGCCTTGGTGGTGGTGTTGGCCTGCCTGGTCGACCTCAGCATCCAGCAACGGGATCCCCTCAAGAACTTCTGCCGGCGTTGGGGTCACCAGGCCGCGGTTGTCGATGACAGGCTTTACATCGACGGTGGTTTACTGACGTACAGCCCATTCAGCGGAACGCCCGAGAATATCACGAGTGAGTTGAGGCGGATCTGGGTTTGAGACAGGCCGTGTCATGTTACAGCAAGAGGAACATGCACGCCGAGGCTGAGGGCGCAGTCGCTGACTCCACGATGGACAGACCCATATCTTATATTTCATGACCTAAAGACCGTCACCAACGAGGGCATGCCACCGCCCTATGCCAATCTCAGCAAGAACTCAACAGTCCCGAACGTTCACGGCGGTGCCTTGTTTCCCGATGAGGTCAACAAGCGAGTCTATCTCTTTGGCGGCGAGTTCTACAAGGAAACGCCCTGGTCCTTCAGCCTATACGCCTATGATATAATCAACAACCAGTGGGATGATCTAGGGGCCCCCCGAACCACCGTTATGTCCGGCATAGGATACGGCGCCGGCCTCTCCATCTCAAACCGAGGCGAGGCGTACTACTATGGAGGATGGATGAACAACGCAACAACCCCGGGCTGGGGAAACGCACCCGGCATGCTGACTTCGAGCATGCTGCGATACCGCATGGATGACAACACCTGGACAAATATGACGGGGCCCGACAACGTGGGTAGAGCCGAGGGGGTCATGGTGCACATCCCTGCGGGCGATGCTGGCTTGCTCGTCTATTTCGGAGGCATCCGGGCAACCGCGGGTGGGTGGCAGGCCCAGCCCATGGAGGAGATCATCTTGTATGACATTCTCAGCGGTAAGAGCTACTTCCAAAACGCCACCGGCCATGTACCAGAGCGACGGCGCAAGTTCTGTGCTGGGGTGACATGGGTGGAGGACCAGTCATCATACAACATGTAAGTGGCCAATCTCCACGCAACTCGCGGCAAGACTTGACGATGGCGACATAGCTATCTGTATGGTGGATTGGGAGAAGAACAGGGCAGTCAGGGCTTTGACGACATCTACGTTCTATCGCTGCCCTCGTTCACGTGGATCCGTCTGTATCCCACGGACAAGAACACGACGGGAGACTACCCGCACCACAGCCTCACTTGCAACGTCATCAACGAAGCGCAGATGATTGTCCATGGCGGCTTCTTCCCTCTGAACAACGAATGCGATGTGGTGAGCATCCCCCCGATCAGATACAGCGCGAAAGAGTATTGCATTGCTGACTCCCCTTGCTTCAAAGAGCGTGCAACACGGACTGCACAACATGGACCTTGGAAAGCAGAACAAGGACAAGTCGCCTTGGGCGTTGTGGGAGGCCAACAAGACCAGCTACGTGGTGCCAACCGACATTGTGTCCGTCATAGGCGGCAGCCCGACCGGAGGAGCGACCAACAAGGAACCGAAAGACGGCTTCATGCACCGCGACGTCAAGGCATTCATGACGCGAATGGCTCGAGCCGAGACGAGAACGCCAACAAGGCACATACCCAACCCATCGAGCACTCCGTCGCCGCCCCCCAAGCCCGACGACAAGCCCGCCCTGTCCAAGGGCGCCATCATTGGCATCGCCGTCGGCGGCGGCGTCGCCCTCGTCGTCCTCGTCGGGGCATGCGTCTTTTTCATCAGGCGAAGGAGCAACAAGTCCAAGGCGTGGACAAACAACGTGCAGCAGCAGCCGAAGCCCGTCATGGACCACCAGCAGGACTTCAGCAGCCCGGGGTACGTTTCCGGGAGCTACAACCAGCTCTCGCCCGGGCCGTGGAGTCCCCACTCTTCCAACCACAGCCCCGGCCCGCCTCCGTTCCAGACCCGGCCGCCGACCCACGTCGGGCCTCCGGTCGAGCTGCCTTCGGGCGGCCCGGACGACACGCCGCCGCTCCCCGGCGCCTACTCGGGGGAGCCAAAGTATGACGCCCACAACAACGTCTGGACGAGGCAGGTGAGCGCCGTACACCCTTCCGAGCAGCAGGGCCACTCTCCCGTCGGCGGCATCTCGCCCTACGAGACATCTGGCCCGCCTCCCCTGGCCCCATTACGCACACAGGGCTCGCAGCAGACGTCTCCGGAAATGTCGGCATACTCGCCGGTAGCAGCGCCGCCTCATCTGAGCGTGATGCCGCAGGAGATGCCCAACGAGGCTCGGGGTCACTCCTCCTCATACTCCACCGAGGCACGCACGACTACGACACATCACACGTACTACAATCCTTGAGTTTGGGAGGGCGTCGGCGGGTTTCACAAAATATGTTGCCATCTCATTTTCCGTCTTTCATTCCCCCGTCTTTTGTCCAATGACACACACTTTTTGCGGTCTAAGGCAAGGGCTTGATGCTCCGGCATGGCACAGGCTAGGAAGCTGAGCGTATGATGGGAGTACGATGTGAGCAAGGAAAGCTTGCGGGCTTGTAATGGTTTCTAATTCACTAGCAGCAGATAGTTAGCCAACATGACATTTCCAGTGTAGTCTATTCCCCAACGTCTTGACAATGCCTGAGTGCCACCCTTTTCACACGATTCTACTAGTGCGGCCCAGAGGCTGGGGTTGCCCGAAAGACGCTGGTGATTTTGTACACCCATGTTGGTTGATGGTTGACCCTTGAGTTGCTTCAGTCTCCCTTCTGTAATGCGAGACCTCGGTTTCACTGGAGTATGCAGTCTTGAGTCCATATTCCTGTCCACGTAGTTGAACCTAATTGGCAAAGACGATAGCACGCCAGAAGTGCTCACCATGACAGTGTAGGTACATAGTAGTCGGCTGAATTACTCTATGCGCCTCATGTCTTGCGCGTATTGCGCCATTTGCATGCTTCAACTAGCACCAAGCAAGGAATGGCCCAAGGCGTGACTGCCGCCTTTCCACGCGAAGGATGGAGTTTGTTGGATTTCGCATTTTGCCATTTCCAGGTCCGTTTGCATCATTTTCAACCGATGGTGTGAGGCACCGGCCGGTTGCCATACACGAAACGTATCGAGCATCTTGCGTGTCAGAAGTGCAGTCCTTCGGCAAACTGATACTGAGGGTTGAATGAACCCAAGGTTGATACGAAATAATAGGTCGCCCAAAAGCATTAGTTCGAGTCGCGGACGACCTATTTACTATGAGCTGGATTGGCCCCCGACTTGCAAACAGCCAACGGGGTCTGCAATGTAGTCACCATCGGCACGGTTCGCAATGGAATACCAGATGTCCAGGGCTTCTAGCTTCTAAAGCCATCATGTAATTGTTCAAGGTGGACACTTTCACAGATGCGAGTTTCTCAGAGGTAGCTCGGCGGCCGTGTGCAATGCCCAGCGTATGCTCGTAGTTGTCTGGCGCGAGATTCCCGGATTATTAGAGAACCGCTTGTGCCATCGCCTCGAGATCTGGTGTGCAGGGCCTCCGGTGTGCAGAACAGATCATGTCGCTGTGCTGCGCCTCTCAGGATATTAGGGGACAGTGCTCACGCATGATGGATGAATAGCAACTCATATGATGTGATCCGTACTGGCTGTTGGTCAGCTGGGGCGTCCATGCTGTCAGCTGGAAACATCGATCCACAGCACTGCGAGCACAGCCGTGGTAGGAGGGGTAGAGCTGCTGAGCAAGGAGGAAACAAGCAGGGGGGTAAGTTGTCAGTGGGCAGGCCAGTTGTCGAACCCTTCGGTTCGTGTTCCAAACGCGCGATGCAGATCTGGACAAGGAAGGTGGGTTATCCGAAATGCATGAACTCCGGCTGGCCCTGATACGCACACACACACCTGGATGGAGGCGGATAGCGATGGACTAGCCTTTGTTCAGCCCAGCGGATCAACCGTCCAACGGCCAAGGCAGGTAGCTTGGGAGATAAGCAATCAGTCACGAGGCAACCTGCTGCGAGCGGGATGAAGACGGTGCAGACCAACTCGAGGCAAGGCAAACCACCATGCGGGGGGGCCGCCTGGGGTGCAGCTTCGGGATGAAGGGGCTCGAACCCGCCACACCCCATGCAATGCCATGCCAGCGGATGTAAATGGTCGGTCCAGCGTCCTAGGACAACACCATCGCCATCCAGAGGCAGAGCGCCTCGCTGCCGAGCTCTCACTTGGGATAGCGAGTTCCGTCCAACCAGAAGAGGGTAGTACGTGCTGCAGCCGTCCATCCATCGATCAAGGTTACGTCTTCAGCACGGGGGATTTCCTGCAAGAGGCGGCGGCGACGCCAGCTGGAGTGGAGTTGAGCATGCACGACATGACATGGTTGGGGGTCCATGAACACGGACGCATCATGGAGCCACCATCAGTTTATGATGACGGGACGACTCTCTGTGTGGCCTCGGGGGCCTGCTGACGAGGACCTCTCCTCTCCGTCCGTGTGCGTTCCTGCAGCACCAGCAACCCCATCACCGGCTTAGCACTGGTTTGCTATAGGGAACTGCTGCCAATAGCCAGCCCTGCTCGTGGTCACGCACCCAATCTGCGCGCTTGGGGGACAAAAACCGGCGGGTGCGGCGCATCGGGTATATTTCCAGCTAATAATAAGACCAGGTGGCGGTTCCCTTATCAGACGCCATGATCCATCTCGTCGTCCAGAGGCACCCTGTGCCACCCTGGGTGGTGCAGATTACTGCCCAGGGGGGAAGGGAGAGTGTGCCCCCAATCTCAAATCGAAGCCAGTGGGGTATCCTCCTTCCGAATACTCTGACGTGCATCGTATCTCGGGGCGCCGAATCATCATTCGAGCCTAATTGGAAGGCGTCGGGTGCCGGATTCCTCGCACCTCTCACCTCGAGTGTGGGTTGGGCAATCTGCGGTTGAGCTGGACGGTCTAGAATCGCGCACGGGGATTCACCATGGCTTGAGAGCTTCTGCTGCATGTCGCGGCTGGCACCCCGTGTTGAGCAGTCCTCGCGCCGAGGATACCCGCCGAGCCGAGCGTGGGAGAACGATTGGCCCGTGGGCACAAATGATGTGATTTTGGGGCCTGGTGGGTTTGGGGCCGTCTTGACCGTCTCTGGTCAGGGACCAGAAGTTTTTTTTTTTTCCTGACCCTCATCGCCTGTGGACTGCACCCTTGCAACAGACACCATGCTGCACACGTGCTGAGATGCCCCCCTCATCAGGGTGCCCAAGCTGAAGTGGATCTCGCGTTTGGTGCAGTCAGCTCAAGGAAAGCTCTGGCAGGCAAGGCAGGACACGTTCTTCCTTCACCTTGGCCAAGCTCTGGATCCCACAAGCTCCCCCTCGTGGATTGCAGGCGCACTGTCGTCGGCGGCGCCTCCCACTGCGACCTGGCGTTCCATCGCCCGAGCAAGGGTGATGTGGGAACGGCAGCGAATTGATTGTCCTGGCGAGTGAGAAGTGAGGGCACGCTCGGGTTCTCGTCAAGGATGCCACGAAACGACTGAAGTAGGCCAGGATAACGGATCCCCCCCGTGGGACCACGAAGGCGGCCCTGTAGGCCGACCAGGGCAGCCATCTCTCATTTGTACCGTGGTCCATGGCCAAGGCATGCTGCGGCACTGGGAGAATTATCCATTATCAAGGCAGCTCAGTCCGGGTAAGCCGATGGGTGGAACTACCTGGCGCAGCGACGCCCCGGGAAGCAACCCCCACGCCAATCCGCAACACTGACGAGGTTGAATACCGAGAATCCGTCACAGTGCTTCTGCGCTTGCCCATGCAGGACGACGGCATCATCAGCAGACAACGGCATCAGAGCCGTTCCGCCTCGGCTGTCTTTGCCATGCTCGACTCTGTCCAATGCCGCCCATCGACCGAGCCCTGCACCCCGGTGGGCCAACAAGCCCGGGCTTGCGACGCTGCTATTAATGCTGGCTTGTCAACTGAGTCGTGGCCCTGCTTGCCCTGGTCGCGCTCCTGGGGTCGCCCGCCGCCCGTTGTCTCGTAAATCGGGCTGGTTATCTGGGGGTGCGGAGACGGCCCAGCGCCCGTGCCCCGCCAGGCAACCCCGCAACACGGTCCGCCGCTGCCTCTGCGAGTCTCCCTTAGCTTCGTAGTACAAGTAGTAGTACTATATGTCGTCTCATGGACACAGCCGGTGCTGTCGTCCCCCTGATAGTGCACTGCTATGTTGGCTGTGCATCGTGGGCGCCAGTCCGTCCCAACTAGTTACTGCAGGAGCTAATCTTCTGGGGGCAGATGACCAAGGGAATACCCAGTGTCCATCCCAGACCAGAGCGCCCTCGTTGGGGAAAACCGAGGAAGATGTGCAGGCCCGGGCTTGCTGCAATTGACCAAGGCGACTGCAAGTTGCACTGAGGCCAGCCAATGCCGCCCAAGTGGAGCGCTCCACGACGACGCATCCCCATTCAACCAGTCCAATCCAGTCGGAACCCAGTCATGAGCTGGTCGTGTCGTGGTGGATGGAGGCTATGATGGGGCACTAAGGAGCTACCGGCGCATTGAGGCTGCAATTGGCAAGTTTATCCTGCCATGGTCTCGGGTTGTCTGTATGAGCAGGTCTCGGGTTCTGTCTGCTGCTGTCGCGTGTTGCCAATAGACGATGCACCTGGATGCCCGCGGCGGGGTGGAGTGTAACTGTCCGGACTTGCTGCACCACAGTGCCTGCCAGACAACCCGGGCTCGCTGGACCAATGATGCAAGAATGCGTAGAAGCAAGCACCGGCACGGCGTCGGTGGCCAGCAGGCGCCGACGGGATGTACTGTGGCCAGTGTGTCGATCGATTAGGATGCATGAGGTGGTTACCAACTGTGCGAGCCGCAACCCACAACATAATCCCGGAGCTGCACAAGGTTGCGGCGGCAGTGCCGGTCAGGAAGGGGCCAAGGCACCTAAACACCTGCTAGGCAAGGTTGAGATGTCGAAATTCAATACATTAATGCGGAGATTGTGTCGGCTGCCTTGGCTACTTACAACTAACAAGTACCTTACTTAAGCTGAGACTTGGATATAACTTGGTGCTATACTACTAGTAGTACTAAGGGACTACTAGCAGTAGCAGTACCACCTTGCGGATAGCGTACCCAGGTACACATGGTACCTTCCTTCAGGTGCCGCCCGGCGCTGCAAGAGAAGGAGGGCAAGGGACGGCACGGCACGGAAGGCGCCCACCATGAGTTGCCTGGCAGCAACCCGACTCCCCGAATCCCATTATTAACGTTAAACCCTACATCGAAAACGGCCACTTCGGACAGCCGGAAGCCAAACCGCCCCGTCTGTGACGCTCGAGACGGCGGCAAACAAGGAGAGTTTCATTGCGTAATGCTTGCGCAAGACGCAACCGAGGGCCAGCAAGACGTGCAACTCGACGACGAAACGTGCTCGGTGGGGTGGATGAGACGACAGAGCCAGACAGACCGACCGCTCCGAGGCGCCCCCCTGGCCAACGCCAGCACGGCCTAACCCTTGTGGCCTGCCGGGCAGTCCTCGGGGGCCCGCCACAGCGCACAAGGTGTCCCGAGCGGAGGCCGGTGCGGTGGAGCTCGCTCAGTGGAGAGAGCATCATCCCAAGCCAGCCGCCCAGTGACGAGTGCGGTCCGCGCACACGCCTGGCGCTAGCACCACCTGCGAGACCACCTGCGAGAGAACCTCTCTGGGGAGCTCCATCCACAGGTGCCTAGATTGGACTGCAGAGTGCAGATGGCCACCCGTGCTAGCAGCCTAGGACAGCCACAGATTTCATGGGATCCGACATGAGGGTCATTGTACATGGCGGGGGGTTTCCATGGCACGTTTGCCCACGATGTCGCCATTCAAGGTCAAATTCTGGTGCTATTGAACGTCAGGGCAGAAGGTGGGCGGAGACTGGCCGAGGTTTGCTCATTGCTCGTCGACCATCCTGGCTGGTCTGGTCCACGATGCAATCGAGCGCCTACCCACCTTGCACCGGCAGAGTCCATGCTCATAGGACAGTGCTTTGATCAACGATACCCATGACAATGTTGTGGAGGCACTGTACGGCGCCAATAAAGAACAGACGTACCGGTACTGTACTTCGGTCGGCCCTCCGGGGTCCCTGATGATTGACTGGTGCAACCCCAGCAGAAGACAGACCCTGGCATTCCGTCCAGGTTCCCATTCCCCTCTCTGAACCTGCCAGTGGTGTATGCAGGAGGGCGTGGTTGTCCAGCGCGTGCCTGGCATCGACTGTGATGCTAGCTCCGATCGGGATGGCGGAGACTGCAAGGCGATTAGACAAGGGCCACAAGGCCCACAACCACACGCTAGCTGTCGCCTGCCGGTCTCTCTCTGCCAGCTCGGAGCTCGACGGCTGCCGCTGCTGTTGGTTGGCAGATGATTTGACCGTGGAGGATGGTCACAGAAGCACCTCTCTGGCTACTACTGCGCGCTGCTGCAAGCTGATGCTAACCAGGACCAATGCAAACGGGCAGGTTGGCTAGGACTTGGGCTTGCGCCAGCCGCTACTCGTTTCCCGTGGCCATGATTGACGACATGACCAAGCGCACAGCCAGTTCCGGCCCTGGGGCGCCCCAGCCTAGCATCCCCTCTTGAGACAGTACTTGTCGCCCATGTCGATGGCTGGGTCAGTTCGTGCGTGACAGGACTCCTGCATGTTCGTCAGCCAGCTAATATTACTACTAATGTACGGCGGCAACAGGATAATACAAGAGCCTGGCTGTCCCCGGGCAAAATCGTCGTGCTCCCTGGCCGTCCATTCATCCGATATCTACGCCTGCCTTATCTACCACCCGTGCTAGCTCGCCACTTGGTTCGACGTACTGCCCGCAGCCCAGGTCCATTATCATTAGCTCTCGCACAGCCGTCTATCTTATCAGCCTCCCAAGCTCCTGATACCGCACCAGCTACCTAGTTGGAAGCACACACGGCTGCATGCAGGCAACGCGCGCAAGTCGCTGATCAAGACCACCTCTATCCACACTGGTGATTGCCTGCGATATCATCTGCAAAGTCACACCCGTCAGACAACACCGTGACTGCCTACATACTACTTGGGCCTACTGCCCTGCAGGCATTGATCACGTACAAGAATTGAAGGGTCCCCAGATTCGCACGTTCCATACACACACGTACACTCACACACCACACTCACACACCACACTCTCACACGCCTTTCGCCTGCACCCACGCACACGTCGCCCGACTTTGTCATTCTGCTTGTCTTGTGCCCATCTGCCTCCCCAGGCCTGCCAGAAGTCTACCAATCCGGGCCTCCAAGGCATACCGCGCCTCGCCTACTCGTCAGCGTCAGACGCACACGCCGCCTCTCACACGCCCAAGGCTTTAACCCCTTTGACTGGGCAATACGACACCATCCGGCACCCCTCGGCACCCTTTTATAGCGACAAGTAGGCCGCACGGTCTCGCTCGCTTGCCCTGTTCCTCACCCATCGCGGCGCCACCATCAGCAAATACCCTCCCCAACGGGCAACGAACCCACCAAAAACGGTCACAGGAAGTTGCCGATTTTCAAGCCAGCCCCAGGCTCGCAGTCATTGTTGGGGGTCATTCCCTGTCCGTCAGCCCTTGCCCGCATCTGCCAGGCCCCGTCGTCGCCTAATACCGGGCTCCTGTGACAAGGCAGGCTGTGAGTCCTGTCGCCCTCTCTGGCCGCCGAACTTGGGATTGCGCCCAGTTATTGGCTGCACGGTGCGCCCAAGCCATCTCCGCTTTCGGCACCTCGCCCACTCTCCAACACCACAACCCACGCTGAGAGGAGAGACGAGTCACAAGTCCCGGACCGCCTCCTCTGACAAAGACGATTGCCCATCTCAGCTGGTCTTGGTTTTTTTTTAATAAAGCTCTTGTCTTCTCCCCGGCCCGACTTCTCCCACGCTCTCCCGAACTGCAAATTGCAAATCTGCTAGACGGTATTACTGCCATAGAATAGGCGGTCTCCCCCTCAACGACCGAATCCTCGAATCCTCGATCCCCGTCCTGCGGCGCGATTCCAACCAAACTGTCCCCGTCTTACACCATCAACACCAACCCACGCCGTCGAGCCACCACCCCGCTGCCAGCCCCCGGCCCCCTCTTCAATCTCTCTGAAAGGGCGAGAGTCTGCTTGTGCGACACTCGCACCACGCTTATTTGGGAGGACTAATCAATCAATCAATCTCGTCCGACCGTACCGGATCACACATAGCTCAGCCTCATCCCCACGGTGCCGATCCTGGAACTTAGTTGGTGACGCAACCGCCAGCCCGTTTCCCGTCAGTCAGTTAATTTTTTTTTTAATTTTTTTTTCTTGCTCTTCCGGCGGCGGCCCATCTGTTGCTTATCCATCAGTCCCCCGGGAATTAAACCTAGGGTCCCCTCCCTTCTTTTTTCCCTTCCATCTCCGCATCCAACACTAAAACCCCCGTGCTACTGGCGCTTGTTCAATGTGTCGCTAGCCGAGTACTCTTGTCCTCTCGTTCCTGCACATGCGCCCGCGCGACCCCCCCAGACAATTTGCCACTCGTCAACGCCTCCGATCGCACATTACTGATTTTTTTTTCCGGGTCGCAGATTCAATTGCAACACAAAGGGAGAAAACTCTGCAACCGTTTTTTCCCCTGCGCTTTAGCGGTCCACTTTGTCTATCCAGGCAGATCAGATCAGGGAAGGAAAGGGGAGCCCCTCCCGAAGCTGAGCCAGGCGATAAGCCCCCGCAGTCGAACCACTGAAGAGAGTGTCCCGGAACGGCTCCAGCTACTAGCTGCCTTGATCGGCTGTGACTATTTTCACCACCCGTCCCCGTCCCATTCATTCATAGGCGCCCCGGTTCCGCCTCGTTGCTCCCTCCGACTTTTATATCCTTGACTTTCAACCTCCCGGCCATTCGTGGCCTTGATACACACACAAACACACTCTCGCTTTCTCTCCCTCCTCTTCCCCCTCCATCTCCTCCTACTTCCAACCACAATGCACCACAGCCGCAAGAAGTCCGGCCACGGCCTGCCTAACACGTCCATGACGGACGTCCGGAAAGCCGTGACTGCCACCGATCCCACCAAGCACAAGCGCCCGACAATGACTCGACGACACACTCCCCAAAAGCTCGGCCGCAGTCAGCGCGAACGGGAACGAGAGCGCAGCGACATGTGGGAAGACGAGCGTGAGAGTTTCCCACAATTCTGGTATGTACCTGTCACGTCATGGTTGCTTTTTTCCCATACGTTTTCGGGGGGGTGATGGCGTGCGATTTTGCTTTTGCCTACCAACCCGTCCCGCCCGCTTGACGGCGATGGTGCGTCAGTGCCTGTCCTCGGTCGCCCGACCTCCGGCAATGCCGTCATTCACGGCCCACGAATGCGGCGACGGCGGCGGGTTCGGGTTGGCCATGGCATGGCAATCTCACGATGTGCACTTTTCTGCGATCCACACAAATCGATCCGACCAGCTAGGCTGACCTGCATCTCCTCTACAGCATGACGTGCGAGAAGCAATTCATTCCTCACGACGACATGCACCTATATTGCTCCGACAGGTACGTTGATGAGACGCCATCCTCCATTACCAGCGGTGGATGAGCGAAGGGCCGATTCATTTGCTGACTTTGGTATGCGCAGTTGTCGAAACGTCGACCAGATGTCGACGTCACATGCGGCATCGTCAGTACGAAGCTACCCAGCCGGCAGCAACTACCCCTTCTACTCGGCTGGCAACCCGGAGCCCAGAGACATTGTGCCCCGAGCGTCGCCCTCACGACCGAGTTCGATGCACTTCAGTTCCCCGCCGGCGACGCCCAACACAACTTCTGCCGCCTACAGCTACCAGCACACTTCGGCCGTCTCGGCCCTGCGATCCCTCAACGTCCGGCCACCGAGCCCGCCATCGCCTGTGGGCAGCTCGGCGAACCTGTGGCCGTTTAGCCGCAGCGCTGCAACCAGCCCTCACAATTCGTACTCGCGGCCGTCTGCCAGCTACTTCTCGTCTACGTATGACGGGGCGTACTACGGCGGCGTTGGTGGCGGATACAGCAGCTACGACATGTCTGGCGGCATGGACCGTCCTCTGCCTTCTCGACACCCAGGGACTTACTCACGACCCAAGAGCATCGAGCTCGTGACGCCCATGGTTGGCAGGTGAAGTGGCCAAGGCCCTTTGATTCGCTGGCCCACCCACCTGAGATGAGGGATACCTCGTTGGGCAGCTGCCAACAGCCACCAGTTCGGGGCGTGGTGGTGGTGGTGGTACAGCTGAAAGCCTGCGGGGGGGCCAGCGTGGGTGTCTTGGGGTCCAGGGAGCTTGGCCGCCCTCGCCGACGGTGGGGAATTGGACAGTCGCCGTGGACTGGGACCAAGTGCGCCCAGCGCGGCGTCGGACAAGACCCCCCCGCGGCGATTTTGCGGGGTTGCAAGGAATCAGGCGCAAAGGGAGCAGGCCTTGTCCCTGGATCGACAGGCTGCACCAATCTCACCTGGGAAACACAGCACCCGGTGGCTTTGTGCCTTGGCTGCCATCGTCTTTGGTCTTGTTTTTTTTTTTTTGTTCGAGGGGCTCGAGGTCCGATCTATCCGCACTTGACGCAATGGTTGCATTCCTCGCTCCCTCGAACTGGCGCACAAAAGTTTTTACATGGTCAGCATCGTCAGTTCTATTCGACTCTTACACCCCCGGGGCATCCGGTTAATTGCCTCAACGATCATCCCCACGGGGCGCCACTTATTGATCACTCAGCCAAAGCTGCAATCGCATCGGCACGCAGCAGGGGCATCCCACCCTTCCCCGCAAGGCTAAAGGTGCCATGTCTCGGAATTTGCATCAGCTGGGTTCGGGCGACTTCCCGCCTGTGCTTGGCATTTGGGCGTTGCATTGCATTTGGCTGGCGCCTGTGGGCGGTGGTTGTGTATAATCTCATCATCTCCGGTTCTCCTGGGGCCCCTCTCCACATTTCTGGTTTCAACGCCATCCATATGTGTGTTGAACAGCATTTCATTCAAACATACACCGACAGAGAGCAGCATTTTCTGCATCAAATCTCCCTCTATATTGACAAAGCCCGGCTTTCCGGGATGGGCGGTAACATTTCTAAGCATTTTTTGGCGGTGGATCCGGCGGGCGGCATTTTTGATTTGTTTGTTTTCCTTGAATAATTTTTCAAGCAGCATGAAGCAGCACGCATTGACGAGCACGAGCAAAGAAAGAAAGACCAAGAAAGAAAGCATATATTATACCATTGTTTATGTATCAAGTTTGCACAATTCCTTGAGAATAGGGTGGGCAGCATGGGACGAGACGGAACACAACAGCATTGCACGGAACATGGATTTCTCAGATGATATGAATTAGTTAGTTACTAAAGTACTACTACTAGTAAGTAGTAGTACGAGACCCGCAGACGAGAGTAGACATGCGGGGACGAACGTGTCCGTCCGTCCGTCATTAATTTCTAGAAGACTCTAATCAAGACCGGCTCCTGGACTGGGCAGAGACCATGACTGTGACGATTTGCCAACTAATAATCCTGTTTCCCCGCATCACAGCCGAGCCGAAGTATGAACGCTACCTACCCCTGCCCCTGTCCCCTGCCTGGTTGCTTTTAGATACGCCCCCGCCCGCGATATCACAGTTGCTTGGCCTTTCGAATGGCTGGTTTCTGCGCCAATGTCTTGCCCTAGGCCACTGGGCAAGTTCCGGGCGTGGCAGGATTGGGACGGGCACTGGGGAAGGGAAGGGGGCGGATGGCCCCATCCCACCCATGGATTCGCAACGGCCCCAGCTTCCCCCTTTTGTCTGGGGTTGCGAGCGGCTAGACAGACCACTTCACATCCTACCTAGCTCCTCCCGGCCGCCAGCAGTAGCGCCGGAGAAGCTGGCACTGGCGTACGGGGGGCGGGCGTCATGTGAGCGGGCACGCGAGGGGCTAGCTGAGAAGTCGCGGGGGGGCTCGACGCTAGAACGGGAATGACGATGGGATGTTGATGCTGTTTACTAATCCGATTGACGGGATGGCGTTCGTTGCTCCGAGGAAGGGGGGTTCCGGGTGAGTGTCCACGGGACCGGGCCTGAGACGAACGCTCAGTCTTTGTCTCGCGGCCGTGGAGTGGGGGTCGGTCGAGACATGGGAGTTGATGGGAAGTCGTAGATGGTAGTACAGATGAGACAGGGTCATCACGTCAGTGGGTTGCGGTGCCATCTCTCATCACGCGGATCAGATCATCATTTTGTGGTTGACGTTATTCGGCAGTGTCTGTGTATAGTCCATCCCATTCCCCAACTCCCAACTCGCCAGAGACACGAACAAACACCTGTTCCTAGTACATATCCCAGAAAAAAAAGGACATCCCTCCCTTCAGCCCCTGTTGGGGTCTCGGGGCTGCGTAAACTCGCTCATGGAGCATTGAATCTTCTCGCTGCGAGGCGCGCGGCCATACGACTTGTCCCACTCGTCCATGTAGACCCAGGCGCCGCGGTTGTCGCCGCAGGTCCGGTTGAAGTGCAGCTCGGCCGCCTCCCACTCGTAGCGCGGGCAGGGGCTGGTGTTGAAGATGACAATGGTGAAGCTGCACACGTAGACCTGGACGGTGCCCATGAGAGCCACCTCGATGCGCATCTTGTCCACCTCGGCGTCCTCGCAGTAGTTGAAGAGGGCCTGCTTGGACGCCCAGTGGTCCTCCGCGTCCAGCGGCGCCGGGTTGCGCGAGCAGCCCTTGTGGGAGACGGGCAGGTGGATGTGCGTGTAGCCGTTGGGCGTCGTCCCCTGGTATTTCTCGTCGTTGCCGATCCGCGTGTCGCCAATGTCGTGCTGCGTCCTGTGCGGGAAGAACAAGCCGTTGTCCATGGGGGCCCGCTTCCTGAGGCGCTCCGGCAGGTCGCCGCGCCGCTTGACCAGGGGCTTGGAGGCGACGTCGTTGTTCTCAAACGTCAGCGAGTAGAGGCCGTCGGGCAGTCCGGAGTCAAGTTCGTACGAGATCACCTTGCCCAGCGCCGGTGTCACGGCCGCCAGAAGCGATATGGCAACTGCTAATCCGGCCCTCATGGTGCTGAGACGGAAGAGCAACCAAGGAGTGAGTCGAGTTTGTGTAAGTGGGAGACCGAAGAACAAGAACAATAAGGCCAGGAAGAGGAGGCCATGGGCAGCCTCCCCCAGAGTTGCACACTTATATACTTGGCCGCATGTTCAACACCCAACAAGCCCTAGGTTCCACCTCACAACAGAATATTGGACTCGTACTCGGGACTCTACCAGTCTTCGCTACAGCGCGGGCGAGATGAGGCCATGTGTCCTGATGTGTGCCAACTCAGAGAAGAGAGGATGCCAAACATTTGTCCGCGGATGGACCACGAGGATAGAAAAGGTAACGGAAAAACTTGAGCCCACAGATGATGGGAAGGCTGTGCCATTTATGTCGTTGCCCTGCCTTTGATGAGCCGCCCCTATATCTGTCCGCATGCAATGCAGAAGCAAATCGGCGGGAATATCAACAACAGGAGTTAGCTCAACTGCATGGTACAGCAAGCTGAAAGCTTCCCGGGAACCAGAATCACGATAGCGTTTCCTTGCGCGAAATGTCATGCAGAAGTAATCATAGCCTTGTCTCTCTGTCAACACTAGGGCCCGCAGATACAATACATACATAACACAGTACACGTCGAGCCACTCGTCGACCTCGACCCCAGTCAGCCATCAACCAGGCCAAGGGTGTTGTTGGCCCTGCATGTGGAGCCTCCTTTCTGCTCGCAAGACGCAGATTGCGGCTCCTTTCCATCAGCATCGCGCCATCCGACTATACTGTCCTCTCCCAACCCTCGGGGAGTGGGCGTCGTAACTTCTGCGGCCTCGAGCCACCGAAAGGCCGATACAAGGCGTCAGCTAGGTGCATAAGCACGTCAAAGTAAGGTAGGCTTGCTTGGTTTCGATGTAAATGCTGCATCACGGCCAGACCCACGGCACATCCACAAACAATAAAGCCACCGCAAGAAGCAGACCAGATAAACAAAAAAGTATGCTTCAATCACACAGCGTGCAACTCCTATATCGGCCCAGTTTGCTTTAGTTATCCATCATGTGCATAAAAATTCACGGTTCTTGCTCCGTCCATCCATTACCAAACACACACACACGCTTCATCAGTTTGGCCTTGAGCTGGCCATTTCTCCGTATCGTCCGCGATGCTTGGTTGTGTCATATGCCTGGAGCACACGTGTCTGACTTTCGTCGGCTTGCGAGAAGGCATAACCGCGCTGTTTTCGCATCCGCTGCACCTGTCGAACCTTACGGATGGCTTTCTGGAATTGCTCCATTCTAGAAAAGAGAGTTTGGTTAGTTGGCGTTGAGCGAATCCCCGGTTGGGGGGGGGGGGGGGGGGGGGGGGGGGGGGTGAAAAACTTGCCTTGGGCGGTAATCCTGAATGTTGTACTTCTGGATCTCCTGGATGTGGTGGTACGTGTTGGGCCGATACATTCGCTTGACATACTTCCAAACGATATCACGCAGCAAGCACATGATGGCCAGCACAGGTGTCTGCAACCAGAAGACAGGGTTCGTGAAGAGCTTGGGTATCACGCCGTGGTACTCCTTCGAAGCACCCGCCATGGGTGCGACCGTGCCGTAGGCTGCGACAAAGACATACCAGATGGCCATGCTGCCCGGGATCGCCAGGACGTGATACTTGGTCCAGTTGCTCGTAATCAAGGCCGCCTTGCCCAGGACCGTAAGTAGGACCGCGCCGTACAGCGCTGTTCCCCATACCCAGTGGCCAGCGATTTGGCCGTCGGATAGCATGACATCGCCATACCAGAAAAGCTGAGACCAGATGTAGAGGATGATGGAGTGGTAAATGGCGTTGCCGATCCACTGGCAAAAGATCTTGAGCTTGAAGAATTCGTTTCGCTGCCCCATCATGTACAGTTGGGGATATCGGTCGAGGAGGCGGGCAGAGATGAACTGGTCAAGAATACCGAGGGCGAGAGGCGGGAATACAGTGTAGAAGACGTTGTAGAACGACAGCGTCCACGACTCGTAAATGACCTGCCCGGAAAAGACATTTTGGAACGTGTACTGCAACAATGTTAGTTTTTTTGCTCAACCGTTGCCCAGACAGTAGTATCACGAGGCTTACCCAAAATTGTGTCATGTACAAGGTAATGTTCTTGTAAAAGGAGAACAGAATCGTCTTGCTCACGCGTTGATAGCTCCAGGCACCATGGACCAACATCAGTTTCCGGAGGAATCTGAACTGTGCAATGGCGACATCGGCACTGCGCGCCGCCTGGAGACCTTCCACGCCGCTAATGCCCACACCAATGTGAGCGGCTTGGATCATGGAGACATCGTTGGCTCCGTCGCCGATAGCGAGGAGGATCGAATCTTTCTGATACTTCTTAACCAGCTTCACCACCAGCGCCTTTTGCAGGGGTGACACTCGGCAGCAGATTACAGCCTTGCACATGACTGCGAGGTCCAAGAACAGCTTCTCCAGGTCCGGCTCCAGTGCGTATGTCAGGGACTTTCCGTCAATGATCAAGGCCAGAGTTTCCGTTTCAATAGTCCCATCGCCCTGTGTGCGGATGGCATCCAGTTTCTTCTGGATATTGTCTCGTGTAGCAGATGCAGACTCCTCGTTGACAATCAAGAGCATCATGTCCTCGCTGAGCAGCTTGCAACTCATGCCGATGTTGATAGCAGTTTCTTGTCGATCTCCAGTGAGAACCCAGACTTTGATGTTGGCCTCCTGCAAGGTGTGAATAGTCTCGGGCACGCCGTCCTGGAGGCGATCTTCAATAGCAGTAGCTCCAAGGAGGAAGAAATCTTTCTCGATAATCTCGGCGGCCTTGTCAAGCTCGTCGGCACGGTTTCCACCAACGGTCGTCTGCGCCGCATCAAAGATCTTCCACCATTCCTGGAACTCCTGCTCGGGAACTTCTCGCATGGCCAGGCAGAGGGTTCGCAGACCTTCAGAGGCGTACTCCTCCAAATGCCTCAGGGTGACTTCAACATGTGGGTTCTGGTCGTTGAGTCGCTCAAGGATCACCGTATCGGCACCCTTGGTGTAACAGCGAATTTTGCCGTCGGGGCATCGATAGATGGTAGACATTCGCTTTCGAGTCGAGTTGAATTCGCAGACGGCAAGAAGTTCGAATTCCTGAGCCTCTCCATTCGCTTCAATGATGACGGATTTGGGCTTTCTCGCAACAAACTTGTATCCAAGCTCCACGGCGCCTTCCACCAGAGCACCCTCATCGGGAGAGGCGGCTTGATATTTGATCTTGCCCTTATCATCCTGCTCGGGAATGACGGTGTGGCAGGTGGCGAGGAGGGCGAGGAAGTGGTCGATGGCCGAGGCTGTCTCGTGGCCATTCTTCAAATTGGCCCTGAGAGCAGGGAAGTCGAAGAGACCGACCTCGACTCCATCTTCAATGGTAGGGCGGCGTTCTTCGGGGACATCGTCGGCGTACTGGATTCCGGCAATCGTGCACTGCTTGAACTCCATCATATTGCAGGTCAAGGTACCGGTCTTGTCGGAGAAGACATACTCAACCATGCCCAGTTCTTCCACCAAGCTCGAGGTTCGGCATGTGGCAGGCGTGTCAGTCTTGTCGTAGTAAATGTCCAGGTCGTCGTTAATGAGGATACCGTGCCAGTACTTGACCACTTCGACGGTGACGAAGAGCGAAATGGGCACCAAAGAGGAGAACAACACCCAGTAGGTAACCATATCCTTGAAGAATGTGTTCACCACATCCCCTGCGTTATTGGTGCTGTCAAGCATGAGGTACCGAAGCGCCTTGCCCTCCACGCGCCGCTGGATGAGATCGCCGACGGAACAAATGATGCTAAGCACCAACAACACGCCCACAAGGACCAAAACGAGCCAGTTGAGCTGCCTCTCGACCCGAGTTCGCTTGATGGGAGTGGCCGTTGCGTTTCGCATAAGTTTGGTCTCGTGACCTGTGAAGACGACAATACCATGCACCCAGGGAGTGTTGCGCAGGGTAGCGCCTCGCAGAAGAAGCTGCTCGGGATTCAGGGAAAGCTCCTTCTCCCCACCTCCGGATTGCATGGTCAGTGTCGCCTCATAGGTATACAGGCTGCTGTTGGGCTGTTCCGACTTGATTCTCCCGCTTAGTCGACTCAGTTCGCTGGGAGAGACCAGAGTCGCAGTCTCCGGCAAGCCCTGCTTGATCTTCAGGTTGGTTTCGCCATCCAAGTTTGCCGTCTCGATATAACAAAGTCCTTCGGGTTCGGAACTAGCTAGTAGAACCAGATCGGCGGGGAATGGCTCCTCGGATTCAACACGCACGACGTCGCCCACGGCAACGTTGATCCATTTCGTCTCCTCAAAGCTGGACCCCCGCAGGACGCGGGCCTTGGAGGTGTTGAGCGCATTGTCTGCTTGTTTCCGCCTGTAATCCTCCACCAGCTCCTTTCCGGCCGAGATGAGAAGCACAATGAGGAGAGGCGCAATGGTAGTGTACGGATTCGTCGGGGAGAGGTTAGGGATCTGCTGCAGGGCAGCAGTAAACAAGAAGAAGATGTTGGCGAATTTGGAGAACTGCTCGAAGAGGAACTTGGGGAGGAAGGTGGCGACGTTGTACTTGGCGGTTGAGATGTGGTTGTCGACGTATTTGTTCGCAGCGTTTGCTGGCGGGTTGTTCAGGTAGATGATACGAGGACCCAGGGTCGAGGGATCTGGCTTTCCTTTGCCAAACCCGAACTTGAAGTTACCCATATCGAACTTCTTCTTCTGCTTGGCCTGTTGCTGGGGAGCCTCCCGAGAGTCTGACCGCTCATGGCCGGCTTCCGTCAATGGAAGGTCCATTTCAGAGTAGCCTTGGCCCATCCCCAGCCTGTTCTTCACCCTGCCCAGAAAACCCCCACCAAGTCCCAGAACACTGTTGCGATTCCTGGCCTGGGACCTGGCAGGACCCGAAGCTGAGTTGGCAGCACCCCCATGTTGGTAGTAAGAGTCGCCATCGGCAGGGTAATCATCAAAGTCGTCAGCGTAGCGATCGTAATTGTTCAGTTCCGATGTCTGGCTGAACTGGGTCGTCGAATAGGGGCCCGAGGGGGCGGATCCTCCGGGAGCTGAGAGGCCAGCACCGGGGCGTGATGTAGGGGCCGGCCTCGCGCCGACGAAGTCATCGTAGGATACCGAGGGTCGGTTCTGGTCTTGTTGATCTTGATTGTGGAATCGCATAAGGTCGTCGTCATTTATCGTGGATCGTTGGCCGTCGTTGTAGACGGGTTGCTCATTGTCGAGGTCAAGCAACAAGTTGTCGCGATTGTTCGAGGGTCCGCCTTGGAAGCCTCCAGGCTGTCGTCCAGCCATGATGGCGGACAGTCAAGGTCAGGAGAGTCGACTCGGCAAAGCAACGTGAAGCATGCGGAAGCGAACTCAATGCCCGGAGATGTGTGCGAACGGGGAGTTGGTCGTTGATGGTGGTCGTTGCGCAGCGTCAAGACCTGGGCGCAGGCTGACGGTCGAGGGGCTGGCGTTGATTCGCTGCTTGTCGCCAGATGTCGTCGTGTTCCCGAAGGGCTGGCACAGCCTCCTTTCTTGACGACGAGATACGCCACGCAAGAACGCAGCGACAGTCCTGATTGAAAACGCGGCGAGCGGTCGTGGGCTCGTGCGACTATCTTGTACGTGGTGATTGGTCTGGACGTTTGGGATCTAGAGTTTCCAGGTCAAAGAAAGCTGCGTAGCACCAGCACAGACTGTAGACTTTGCTGCTCCGTGTCAGCAACTGATTCCCGACTGGTAGTGCTAGCCCATTAGCAGTGGAGGTACCAACCTCAGCTGCGCTGCGGATGTGTGGCGGGTGCTGCTAGTGGGCCTGCAGCGGTAGTCCCTCAGTTGCCAGGGAGGTGGGTGGCTGACATCCTGTCATCAGTGGTCCAGTGGATGCCACTGGCACACAAGTCAGGACCTGGGGGACCCCCTGTGTGCCCCTGTACATCAGGATCGGGATGTCCATCCCACCTTTGCTTCATTTCTCGCCGGGCATCAGCGGGCACAATATTGTCCATCCCGGGCATCAAAAACTCCCAGGTACCTACTAGTACTTCTTGATCTAGCCCATTTATTGCACAACTACACGAACTGTCGACACGGTTCGGGATTGCTTCACCCAACAGCAAGGCTGTCGATGTGCCTTGTCGGTAGTAGCTCCAGTAAAGCGAGGGCTGAAGCCAGCCACATCAAGCGCCACAAAGAGGTGAACGAGGAGTGGTATAGCACTAATTAAGGCAGCGTGGACACTGGATGTTGCAAATGGCCGGGGTTTCAGGAGTGCCCTGGATGTACCTCGAATCCGACTACGATGTACACACCGTGACTTTTCACGCCTGGCTCTACCTCGTGACAGCTCGCCCGCCAGCTAGAGGTACCCGCCCCAGAACCCACCCAGAGCCCCCCGAGCCGTTGAACCATTGGCCTCCTTTTACGAGATGTATGGGTTGCGCGCTAACCGCTCCTCCACCCATTCTGCCACAGCCACAGCATGGTACGCACGTCGTCATCTTTTGTCGGTCCTCGCCCCTCAAGGACTCACAAGCGGCCCGTCTCGGCTCGAGAGCACGATGTGTGAGAATTTCGTGTACACATATCAGCGCTAGGCGGGTCTCAAGTCGCCACGCAAACTGTTCAACAGCTGTTCAACAGCTATTGTTGAATTAATTCAATCTCCATACCAACTTCGGTCACATATAATCCCTAGTGCTCCTCCATTAGTAGGTACAAAAAGCTGCGTTAGCCAGGAAAATTTCGAAGAGGGATCAGCATGCGCTACACACGTAAGGCTTGACGAATTATTCAAAGTCCACTCATATCAACCCCTTGTCATTGCACTTGGAAATCTCATTATGCTCGTAAAGTGACCCTGTAATCGAAAACAGCCCATCATACGTACTAGTACGCGTCGCCCGTGGACACGCCGCCGTTTAGGAGGTCATCTTACAGAGAAGCCCTCAGAGTATTGTTGCCAAAGACCTTGCCCAGCCATGCGCCAATGTTCTTGTTCACGTCTTGCGAAGCCTGCGAGAGCGCCCAATGCGACGCCTTCACCTCTCCTCGGGTCAGGTCGTCGAAATGGCTATCCATGCTCTGCGACATCCAAGGCGGCAATGCCGCATCGTCCGTTGCCCCGATGAACAAGGCCGGCATCTTGAATCGGTGATCCTTCCCAGCGAGCTCGAGCTCCTCCTTGTACGTTATTTCCCTGGTCCGGTACCAGTTAAGCGGTCCCCGGAGCTCGGGCTGGTGACGGAGATATTGTTGTGCGTAGTAATCGAGCTCCTCCTCGCTCATGAGCTTTGTCCGCTTCAACTTGGGAAGGTTTTCGAACAAGATGCCATCATAGGTGCTAAATCCCTTCTCCCCATTGGGTCCCGTGCCACCGTGGAGCGCATTGAGGAACTGGCGGACCTTGTCCTTTCCGCGGATGTGATTCTCCACGTCAGGCCCCATAAACTGCAGCTGATAGCGGAAGTTGAGGAGAATGCCCTGTGAGATCCTGTCCTCGAGAGACATGTACTCCTTTGAGGGGGGGTGGTAGGGGGTGCAGACGCTGAAGACGGCTTGAATCAAGTCAGGGTACCACAGGGCGACCCTCCAAACGGCCATGCCGCCCCAGTCATGTCCGCCCAGGACGATTTGCTGGCTGCCGACAATCTGCCTGGCCAGCTCCTTGATATCGGCGGCGATGCTCTTATGCGAGTAGAGCTCAAGATCGGCTGGAGCATCGGTTCCGGCATAGCCAACCATGTCGGGGGCAACTACCCTGAAGCCCAGGGACATGAGGTAGGGAATCTGGTACCGCCAACCGAAGCTGATGTCTGGGAAGCCATGGATGAGGAATATGGTGGCGATGGGCTCCTCCTTCGGCAGGCCCAGAATGTAGCTGTATGTCCTGCCGCGGACCTCAGCGGTTCTGGTCTCGACGCGCGGGTCGTTTGGTGCTAGTGGTTTTGCCGCCATTGTTTGGATCAACTTCAAGAAGCCCCTCGAATTGGAAATGGATGAAATGAAAAAAAGGGCGGATAGAGCCCGTCAACGGAGGCGGGTGGCTGCTCCCGTCCCTTTTTGTATCCTCAACCGCCCCAGAAGCTGGTGGTACCATCAAAATGTATATGCACGTCGGTCCGTTCCCTGAGGCAATCTACTTCCTCATCCAAGGAATAGTCTCGGCACACACATCCTAATTGAGGGGTGGAGTAACTCGAGAGAGGGACAGCAATGGGTCCCGGGATTCCCGGCAAGCGGGGTATCCTCACATGCTGGTTTCAGAGCCTCGAAAACGGTTTGTCAGGGCTTGTCCTCGTGCATGGGCATTCAGACTCCACGGATAGGCGGCCTTGCGCAGTAACAAACCGATAGGCGGGGCTGGTGTGCGCCAGCTTCCCCATTCTGCCGGACGGGGGTCACGGGGCGGGCAAGGCGGGGTGGGGCACAATGCACCGGATGCCGAGGCAGGATCGGAGTCGGATCATTACCCTCCCTGATGGCTGGCCCCGCATTGCTCCGCGCAGATGGTGATGGCTGAAGCCGACAAGTTGCAGATGGGTGGATGTAAATATGGCATTGTGCCACTATCCGCGACAGCCATCGGTGTGGGCTGCACCATGGGCCAGGTGCCAGCCAAATATTCAACTTGATGTCTGTCGTAGATCACAGTCTTGGCACTATTGACGATGGGCCGGCCTCAGCTTTTAGACGCATATAGGGTATCGAGTTAATATTGGTATCTGCAAGCTACTGAGCGACGCCGTTTTCGACCAAACACTGCTTGGGAAGTTACAAGAGACTAATCCCATATGTCTCCCATGTCTCCGCGCCGTAACAACGCCATACCCACACCGGAATGGCTAATGTGCGAGCGACTCGCGATGTCCTCGTCAAACTAGAGCATTACATAATGATACAAAGTCACAAAAAGCGTAGGCCGATACCTGCGCCTGCGAGACGGACAAATTAATAAATAACCATGTCCTCATCTGCTTCCTCAAGCACGTCTGCCTCGTCATGGTGGTGGTGATGGTGGTGCTGATTATGGGCCTGCCGGTTGCTGGATTCATTATCCGGTATATCGGCGACTCCCTGGGCGTCTCCGTTGGCCCCCTCTGGAGGCTCTTCGGGAGCGGTGTCTTGGTTCACCTGTTCCGTGGTTTGGTGCCTAGACGGCGGTGCCTCCCGTTGACCGTGGTCCTTTGCGTGACGTTTCTTGCGTTCTTCAAACTCGCTGACCTCTTTTTCGATCACTGCTTTGGCGTCCCGTATCTGGTCCTCAATTTGGTCCTCTTGTTCCGTCGTAGGCTTCCAGGGCAGGTAGTACTATACCGACGTCAGACTGACAACTCGGGGCCGTATCATAGTCACAAGAACACCTACCACTTGTGGACTGGATTTAGTGCGGAGGAATTTAGCCATGGCCAGCATCTTGGAATGCCTATTGAGCATCTGATTGGCGCCGTCAGTACCGCATGTCGAGTATTGATAAGCTTCAAACTCACGACCAGCTCGTCAAAGTAGATCTGTTCCGATTCGCGCATCTTGGTCGCGCAAGCCAGTTTGTCTGCCTTTTCGCGATCATCGTCATTCTTCTGCTGTTGTAGCCGTTCCTGTTGCCGCCGCTCGATCTCCAAGCGGCGCTTCTGTTGAGAGCTTCCAGTTGTTTGGCTTAGGGTGCTCAGCAGCCCCCCAAACAGTCGCTTCCCACGCTTCTTCTCCTCCTGAGTTGCCGACTTACGGCGATCGGTATCATGGGTTGTGGGGTCATCGTAGAAGTCTTGAGGTGGCGGAGGAGAGCTTCGGACTGGCCGGCGACTCACAGCCTTGTGGAAGTGTTGGTCATCGCGTTTCGCCCTCTTCGGGGATTCGTCGTCGTCGCTGCCGATTGCTTTTCTCTTTAGCCCATCTCGTTCGGTTCCGTCGCCTAGCGATGCATCCTTCTCTCTGTCTGATGTAGTCCTATCTAGAAGTTGCCCTCTATACAGGAATTAGCGATACGTACGCGTTTGTAGGTGCTAAGTGAGGGATGCATACTCTTCCACCGTCGCCATTATGATATGTCATTGACCTCGCCAGTATGTCGCATTATTCGGGATGTTCCGCTATTGTGACATGAAACCGACGGATTTCTCGCCCACAAAACCGACCGAAACGAAGATGATTGCACGGTCAAATTGTCGAGGCTGATGAAGTTCAAGTCCAAGGTGGGGACCGAGGGAGCTTGATAGCCTGTTGCGCGAGGGAGATGAGGCGCTAGCCACATCTGGCCCCGCAAAACATGTGGCACTGTGGCGTTTTACTCAGCAAACCGCGGCAAGGCTGACAATCTTGAAGCTTCTACCGAAACGTCGGCTGCTTCCTCAGCTTCTCAGAAAATCATAAAAACGGTCACCACCGTTGACGCACCATATCCCCCGACACACTCCACACTACCGGCTCATCGACATGTCTCGTCACCACCCCGATCTCGTTATGTGCCGCAAGCAGGCCGGAATCTCCATCGGCCGCCTCTGCGACAAGTGCGATGGCAAATGTCCCGTCTGCGATTCCTACGTGCGCCCAACCACCCTCGCAAGAATCTGCGACGAGTGCAGCTTCGGCAACTACCAAAACAAGTGCGTCGTTTGCGGTGGCGAGGGAATCTCGGATGCCTTCTACTGCTTCGAGTGCACACGTCTTGAGAAGGACCGCGATGGATGCCCCAAGATCATCAACCTTGGTAGTTCAAGGACAGATGTGAGTGTTTACCTCTACCGACTGGGCAAGACTTGTTGCTAACTATCACCCCCCCTCGCAGTTGTTCTACCAAAAGAAAACGAATCGTACGGCAAATTATTAACCCAACGGTGCCCTGGGTTGGGCATCTGGTTTTGTGATGGCAGGATGAGAACTGGCTTCAATAGCCTGCATCAACTGGCGTTCGGGCGTTGTCGTGTTGGAACAGAAGGAAATCATCAATTCGATTGTGAAGCAAAAATGGCTCATGATTGTGGTGTCTGACAAAGGAATACTCCAAATAAGTATTTAAGCTGCTAGTAATGTACAGCCATGATTATTGTACTAGGCAACAATAACTCGATCCAACCCGTGAAACTCCTCATTATGCGTAAATGACGACCTTTTGGTACAGTATGACCCCCTCGAAATCACATATAGCTCACCTTCACTCCCATTCCAGCCGTGGCCTTGATCTTGTTCCAGGAAGCGGACAAGACCCTCTGCACCCGTTGGCGAATGGCCCGATTACCCATCATTACAATAACACCAACGATGAACGCCAGAAGCCTGATGAGCAGAATGGGGTTGGTTCTGAGTGATTGGCTCAGTTGCATGACCATGCGGTGTGCCCGCGACAAGACCATTGAGGCTCGGGATGCCAGAGTGGGTGCCGTCACAGCCTTTCCGTTTGGTTTCATCCCCGCCGACACTCGCTTCCGTGCTGAGCCATTGGACAGCGTACGGATGTGCTCTCTCCGGCTGGATCCTGCCTGGCTGACATTGTCATCGACCCCGTAGTCGACTTCACTCCCTTCCCGCCGGGCGCGCTGCTCCTCCAGCCGCTTGCGTTCCCTCTCCTCATTCTCCGCGCGGAGTCTCTTGGCCTCCTCGAGCTCGCGTTGAAGGGCCTCTTCCTGCTTGCGACGTTCTTCTTGTTCCAGCCACTCTTGCTGCAATTGCTCCTCGTGCAGACTCTCGAGCGCCTGGAGAAAGGCCTCGCGCCTCTCTTCATCCAACACGTCACTGGCGCTGATGAACTCACGCGCGTAATCCCACTCATTGTTACGCAGGAGGACATGCAGAGTGTACAGCTCGAGAATCTTGACACGGGCATGCAGGTCCCTGGGTGTGTTGGCGCCGCTGGTTCCCTTGGCGGGCGACCGGTAGCGGTTTGACATTCGGGGGCTTGGCGATGGCGACTGGGCAAGTCTGCCAGCAATGTCCAGGTTCGGCTGGCTCGAGGACGCAAAATATGCCTCCAATTTCCGCTGGTTGAAAATTTGGTCACGGGCGTGGGCTAGAAGCAAGGTCGCGCTGTTCGTGTTAATAACGAGTACTCAATGTCTCGGATGGCTTCATTCCAGACTCACAGGTTGATAACAACATCCGCGTCCACGTCGCCCTCCACACCATGATAGCCATTCCTAATAATCTCGTCCCAGACCTCGCCGTCCCGGACCTTATTGCACAGAGATCTCCACTCCTGTGTTCCAAAAGCATCCTTGCCATCGTCCGGCTCGAGCTCCGCAATGGCATTGAGGATGGTGAGGTATAGACTCCAGATCTTGACTCGTGTTGTCTTGGAGGCGCGGGCCACGGGCGCGGGCTCGGTATCAGAGAGTGGCTCTGGTGGGGTGATAAGCGGGAGGAGCGTAGTCAGAGCTTCGGGAAGACGACGCGTCAGAAAGAGAGTCGATGCTTGACGGTAAATCTTGGAGATTTGCGACGGGTGCCGAGAGGACGAGGAGGAGAGCGTCGAGCCGTTGGAGGCGAACAAGCTTTGAGCAAGGCCATTAGGGCCTTTCGACGACGGGGCCGCGTGGCCAAAGCCGTTCTGGTGACCAGTGAGAGACATGGTGATGGCGAAGGTGATGGCGATGGAGGACGAGGGGCCGAGGTCAGAGAGAGCTCGGGCCAAACATGGATGGCGATGGCGTCGTCGGCAAGCTGTCCGGCAAGTGCGGAGGAAGGGGCAGCGACGACAAAGCTGAGGGCGATGGGCGACGCCGCGTTCACGCACAGAGGTGGTCGGTCAGGCTCAGAATCCGGGGCGAGAAGACGGTGGCGTGCACCCGCAAGGAAGGGGATGGGGGAGTTTATGATTGAGATTACAGAAGAGCACGCGCACTACGAAGCGAAGTCTTGGGGCCGATTGGTGAGTCGGTGACATGTGGTTAGCCGGGCTCAACATGCCAGCCCCAGCTGTGGGGTGACTTTCATTGTTTTCGGGCTTCCGTCGCTTTAGCCTCGGCAGCTCGCCAAACGGCAGTCCGCGCGGTGGCCCAAGTCGTACCTGCAAGGCGCTGCTCGGCCCCTGCGGCATCGCCTCCGGGGGCTTGGGAGGGGGGCCCCAGTGGGGACGACGATCCGCCAGTTACGAGATACACGCTTGAACCTTGGGCTACGGTGCGCGAACTGGTACATGCCTAACCTCCGCCAACCTATGCTTCCCCAGCACAGAGCTCAGGCCGGCGTTGTTACCAAAATGGTTACAAGACGAACTGATCAGATGGCTCTTGTCGGTTCCGTCCGCCAATTATGTGCATCGATCCCGCATTCCCTATGCACGGTTTTATTGCTTTTAGATCTCGTCCATGCACTTCATCAATCACTCTCGGCTCGCATGTGCTCCCTCTTATCCTCGATTGCTTCACCAGCTTCAACCCACACACCCGCAAACATTCGATTGCTGCCAACGAATGAAACAAGTATTTCGATTAACGGGCAACTCGCTGTCTTATAGTGTGTGTGTGACTGTCTAATTCTAGCTGTTGTAGATGGGGACGAAGCTGATTATCCTTGTGCCTCGAACGTGGTAACAAATATTGCAAATGGTATAAAGTTCCCAAAATCAAAACGCCCGCTTGGTTTGGCCTGGTATACGGTGTGGTGTCAAGCGCATCCTTTGGGATTCGATCGCGTTGAGCGTCTGCTTGGCAGCTCTGCCGGCACCTCCTCCCTCATCATGATGATGCTATCTTCGCGTTCCAGCGTAGATTCCTCCGCTCCGACAAGTTGCTCCTGGGTCATCCACCCGGCTTCAACTGCGAAGCAGACGACGTCCGCCGCACAGCTGAAACATGGGACACTTTCGTCGGCGTTCGGATTGAGATACATCCACATTTCCTTGGTATCTTTCTTGAACCTCGCGAGCTCCTTTTTGTCTCCCTGGAAATGGCCAATGATGTACTCATAAAGGTATGCCAGCCACAGGACGTTGGTGTAAGGCGCAAATGCATTCCACGACAGCGTGCCATCGATACCCTGTGGGTACGGCGTATTGTGCGCCTCTGGCGGGAGGCACTTCCGGTCCGCTCGTAATAGAAAGGATCGCATCTGTCTATACACTTTGCACTGATTGGCATGCGTACTGGTGAAGATGCCGAGATCCTTTTCAAAATCATATGCTACCGGTGCAGCGTCATCGACTGACAAATCCTCTGCCCGCGATAGGCCGTAGTCCAATATTGTTATGTCGAGCCCTGAAAATCCAAAGAAGCCCTTCGACCGAGGCCCCATTTCCTTTGGTGCTTTTACCCTCCGAATGCAGAGGTTTCCTTCGTGGAGATCCCGGTGCTGCCCAAGTTAGTCAGGCTTCTTGTGCTTGTGAAGCTGAAGAACAGCCCTACCTCAAACATGGCGAGATCTTCGGCCCGCGCCAAAGCGATCGCTTCCAAGAGAAAGATGTCCCACAGCTGGCTCTCGCTGCACAACTCCCAGTCCTCAAGCGCTTTCCCAGCATCACCAAGCTCCACCACCAGGAATTTCGTTTCATCCAGGTACCGACTGGGAGATGGATAAAACTGCGCACGGCCAGGATCTTGTCGCTTTAGCTTCTTCTGAAACGCTTGGTGTGTCTCGAGAAGCTGCTTTGTGGTTTTGCCTTGGACCACATAGCGCTCTTTATAGACAACAAAGCCCGGGATGTCAGCCAACCACTCGGAGATTTGCAGCTCGCCCGTTACGTCCTCTTCCGAATGAGGCTCCTCGTCAACAAGTCCAGAACGGACCTGGGCCTTCGTCTGTGCCTTGATGGGTGATGAAAGCCGAATCACCTTGATGATGCTTGTTCCGCGATCGTTGGTGACCCGATAAACTTCTGCATATGATGCCTCAGCAATCTTGTCAATCCTATCCCCGGGCGGACAGACATCGTCCCACGTCAAGGTCCGCAATAGTGGCTCTTCCTCGACTTCTACCACAGGAACTATTTTCGATGAATTGTTGTCTCCTTTACACACGGGTTGGGGAGTCTGAACCTGTGAAGCATCTTCTGTTGGTAGATGAGCAAGTGTCGGATCCGGCGCCTGGTCAAGGGCAGTTCCCGTTGTCTTCTCGTCTGCAACCGGAGGACATTTGGGCTTCCTAGGCGATCTCCGCGGCGGCCTCTCCTCGTCAATTTTGATTGATGATATCTTGGTCGCCAGGGAATTTAATTCATCGACTCCAGAATCTTGGTCTGTCTTCCTTTGGCGCAGTGGACTTTGGGGTAGCTCGGCGAATAGCCGCTCTGCTTGCGACTTCTTGGACTGCTTTCCATACTTGCGGGTCGCGGTTGACCGGGTCGACATCTTGAATGGCGCGTCGTAGAATCAATGGATCATCATCGGGATAGCTGGCCAAGTGTAGGAACATGGTGTTGAAGAGTCGGCCAATGGTGAGACTCTCCGCGTTGGCACGGCAACCACCACAGGCATGGGCTGCCTCGAGCAAACAGAGAGACCATGGGGGTTTAGGGTGCAGTCTTTCGGGCGAAGGAGGGACCATTGTCATCTGCTTCTCGATTCCCCTTCCTGCTTGACACTATGGGCGGGATGCTTTTATTTTATTCAAGCTCCATTGCCTAATTTGGTGGGTTGCTCACAAATAGGGAGCGACGTCCACTTCTTGTCGTCTCATATCCCATGTGGGTTTGGACGTAGCTAGACGAGCTTACTGGCTCGCTTACAACTCCTCCACGCCCTGTGCCTCCCATAGCGAGCGATGGGGCTGTTGCACTGAAGCCTGCTACGGGAATGGTGGGAATAGGGCGATGCTGTGCGGTTATCATTGCGCAATCTGAGGTCCGCTGTGCGGTTAGGCTGCCGAGATTGCTCTAGCCTTTCTTGGGGAACACGACATTATGGTAACACTTCAGCCTCGCGCCCATGCGCTGGAGACGGAGCTGGCAGGGGCATTTCGATGGACCGTGAATTGCGACAATAAGAAAAGGGAAGGATTCTGGAACTTGCTTGACTTGGTCTCGGGTGGCAAATTCCAAGCGAGAGTGCAACGGTCGTTCCATCCTTACAACTGACAACCCCCCCATTACGCGCTGTGCAGCTGCCCCAGATTCAGGCCCCACTGTTGTGTCCGAATCGAGCAGGAGCACAGGAGCTTCCCCAAAGCGACAAGTCCGCGCCAGCTAATTTTCTACCTCCTGTCTGGCGTCGGCCACGCTCTCTCCGCTCGATCTCTCTCTGTCACGAGCCGTGCCTGTATCTCGTCTCTGCTCGTCCTGCCACCCCCTCGCAACCTCCCACCATGGCTGAATTCTTGCGAAACGCCTTTGGCGGTGCCAAGCAGGCTGACGCTCCTGTTGCCGCAAACCCCGACTCTGGTGAGTTCGTCCTGCCGCTGTGAGACGTTCATGCCACTTCTACGCCAGCCCGCGCCGTTGCGCGCAAAGCTGCCTAGGTGGCTCCCTTGACCCTCGACCACAATGTCGCCCGAAAATCGTCAATTGACTCAAGTTTCTGTAGATTTTGCCGACTTTGCTGAGGCCCCCAGTGCCGTCCCCGAGCCTGCGCCTGCTGGTACGGCTGCTGAGGCCGTTTCGTCGCCATCTGCGACTGCCGTCCCCTACACCAAGTGGTACAACGTCCACGAGCGTCACTCCCTCTCCGAATTCAAGATTGAGGGTTACATTCTGGCTATTGCTAGTGTTGTCTTCCTCCTCCACTTCATCGGTGCCAGGATCAACCGCAACAAGGCTAGGTCGTGGATGCGTGCCAATGCCCCTCTTGTCAAGAGCGAGTACGCCCTCGTTGGCTTTGGTGGCGTCCCCACCATGGATAACGACGTGAAGCCCGACACCCTTTTGAAGGAGAAGTCGCTCTTTGAGTACTCTACCTACGCCACCGGCCGCCAGAACGTCGCTTTCATGGACATTGACCTTAATCTCATCAAGCGATTCAACCCCATGGTCAGCATCTTTGAGATTGCTGCCGGTTTCTTCATTGAGTCAATGCCCGCCCCCTACGATTCGCTGGAGGCGACCGCATACCCTTTCGATGGCCGCGAGAACCAGACCGTCCCCTCCCTGCCTGGTTCCGCCGAGGCCCGTGCCAAGGACACCAAGAGCACATATGATTCTTTTGTCTGGGCTGTCGTGAACAAGGAGAAGATGCAGCGCACCCGTGACGAGCGCTTCGACCTGTCTCTCACCTTCACCAAGGACCACCCGAAGCTGCCCAACTGGCTCAGCATTATGAGCGAGAGCGCCGAGATCACTGATGCCCTCCTGACGCCTGAGCTCATTGAGGCTATTACGGCTGCTGGCGATTTGTTCGAGCACATCATTGTTTCCGACCAGCCCATCAACAAGCCCACTACCCTCGAGGAGACTGCTGTTCGTAAGCGCGTCTTCCTCAAGTACCGCCTGCCATCCAACAACAACTATGACAACCTGAAGCCTCTGTTGGAGTACTTCTTGCGCCTGCCCGATATCCTCGTCAAGGTCGCGCACTTCCGCCCTGAGGTGCTCAAGAAGGTCCGCAACATCCGCCAAAGCACGATTTCCGAGATTCAGAAGACCATTGATGAAGGCAAGGCCGAGGAGCGAGCTCTCGAGCGTGAGAAGGAGCGCAAGGCCAAGCGAGACGCTGACCTCAAGGGCCTCGACGCCAAGGCCCAGAAGAAGTACCTCGAGAAGGAGAAGGAGAAGGAACTTCGCAAGAGCCAGAAGCGCCAGACCATGCGCGGCTAAGCAGCCCACAGCTATTTCAAGATTGGGAAAAGATAAATCGGATGTGGAGGGTTCTTGTATAAGAGGCTTTTCTATCACGTGCTGTACTACTAGTCTACAACATCCCCAACTTGGTCTTTTAGAACCAGTTGGATTGGTGTCTTTTGTTTGATGATTTGCCATCTAGGAAACGACTTGGTATTGATCATGCTGCAAAAGTAGTAATTGAAAAATGACTGCATTTTCCTGATGGCTTGCGGGCCTAGTTTCTCTAGCTCAATCGAGACCTTGCAACAGACGATGGAGACGATGCGAGTCAGATACGAAGGAGGATGTCTTGCTAGGGAAGCAGAACAAAGAATACGTTGTATGTCTGCCATATGGGCCTAGACAGGTATTAATAAGAGAAGTATTGCAGGTCAAGACTTTTCTGTTGTCATGCATCCATCAGTCCATGCATGAACAGCCCACCTCTACTCACACGCGTCCCTGCGTCCATGTTGCCACCTCAATCTCCCTGTAGACGCCGTTTCCGTATCCCATATCCAATCACGATATTTCCATTCGCTTATCCAAGGCCCGCCCAAGATGATACTCATACCTATACACTTGCCCGCCAACCGGCCAGCCTGTACGGCCGCCGTTCCTCCTGCATAACCGACCTTATCCTAATCCTACACCATCGGATTCTGAGCACAAAAGACTCAGATCCTGCGCTGCATCTTCCATCGGGCGATCCCCACTCGGACACGTTGTCGCCCGGGAGCTTCCATCCTGGGCGGCATCCTCTGCCTGCATGGGGACAATGGTGGGCCGCTTCCGACCTTCCATCGATATCACACCGATATCACACGACAGCGGTAGTTCCCTCGTTGCAATGCACAACTCATCGCCGCGCCACAGGGCGGGCGAGTTGTGGGGACCGAGTGAGCGAGAGGCACGACCGTCCTCAAAACGGCCCCTGCTGAGGTCGGGCGTGGTGGACCTCGGCAGTGTGCTGCATGGTCTGTACCCACCCGATGATGATGATGATGAAGCCGTGTCTTTTTTTGGGGGGGGTTTGGGGTAATTCGTTTCCTCCTTTCTGATCGTGCCCATCATGTGAACCTACTAGGCAACGAACAATTCGAGTATCAGTGGCCCATGGATCATGGGCCCATCCACATACCCCCGTTGGCAGTACCTGCCATGCTCTCAGGGCTTGGCCCGAAACCGTAACCGAACAAAGTGGAGAACTCGTCCATGACCTGGGGAACGGAAGGGAAGTTGGCGTCCATGCCGCCGATAAAGGGGCTGGCCGCATGCATGGCGGGCATTCCGGGTCTCGTGGTGGTTCCCATGCCCCGCCAGAACGCATTCGGGTTGGGAGGTAGAGGCAGAGAGGACTCGGGCGACGACTCCTGGGTCATATCCTGTGCAGGAGTGTCGTTCTTCCAGAGGAGCTCCCACTTCTTAAATCGGGAATAGTCAGACTCGCGGCCCGATGGGTCAGCGGTGGCGTCGAGTCGAAGGATCGCTCTCTCGAATACCTCAATCAGGGAGTACTCAGATCGCGCCGACTCGCCACCGGCCGACATCTCCTTCAGGATGGCCATGCCGGTACGCAGCCCATCGCGCAGACGATCCGTCTTCTTCTGCAGGCACTGGGTAATGACAACGAGGAGAGCGGCGCGGCACGAGCTGAACTCGGTGTAGGAGGCGCGAGCCAGACCGATGGTACTCTGTAGTAGGTGGCATGTGTCAATGATGGTCAGGGCAGCCTCGACGCAATCAGCCACGAGAAGCGCGCGGGGGTTGGTCTTGGCTGGGGTAGCCGGCCGCTGGTTGTTAGAGTCGGCAGGGGAGCTGGAGGTGCTAGCGTTGCCCTTGATAGCTTCGCGGGGGAATATGAATGGCCTGCCAGCATACATGCGCAAGAGGCAGTACTCGAGCTTCAGATGCTGGTCGGCTCGGGAGATAGGGTTCTGCATATTCGCATCCTTACGGAAGGCGGTCTCAGGTAGAGCCTCCCACCACTTGCGGAGATCCTCCTTCATCTCGAGGACCCGTGCGAGGCCTTCGGTAATCTCATGTTTTTGAGAGGTTCTGAGCACCGATCTGTAGCCAAGTCGTTAGCACTGCGACGCTCTCAATAGCGACCTGGTTCGCGGACCAAGAAAGGGGACGCACATTTCATGGGCAATCTTGCCGAGAGCCTGATTCATCCTCAGGGTTGCAAGCATGTGCGCTACATTGGTGGCGTTTGATGGCATGATGTCGGGGCGATCGACAGGCATCTCCGCATCCACATCCTTGCTCGGGATGGATGTTGGCCGTCCATGATAAATCCCGACCCGCCTGAGAAGCCAGTTAGTCTCCTGATCGATGAATTAGGGGTAAGGCGCGGGTTACTTTTCAGTTGTGTAGGCTGTCCACCACACGCGATTCCTCGTCTCACGCACGTAAGGGTCCAAACCCTCGGCCGGGTACCGTCGGTGCAAGCCATTCTGGATCGCCAGCTTGACGGCAAGGTTGAGATAAACGTATGACAGGCCCGATGCATCGAGTGGGAGTGTATAGATTCCGATGAGCAAAATTGCCTGGACGCTCTCCAGCGACGCTACGGTGATGACGTCGGGGACCAGCTTGCAAGCCTGTTGGTAGAACATGACACCGATTGTATCCTCCGAGAACGGACTTGTGTCTGGGTTCGACTTGGAGTCATGGCCATCCCTGCCAGACCGGGAGTCGAGATAGGCGTACTGGGTACCAATTGCGAGGATGATCCAAATCATACACACAGTGCCGACTTCCCGTCGGGAGAGCGCGCTGGGGTTCTGGTAGACGAGATCAAGCTGCTCGGCGAGCCAGCCCCTCTCAACATAGAAATAGTTCGTTTCGGCGTGTTGATAAAACACCTGCACTAGGAATTCGGCGACATATCGGGGAGGTAGCGCTGCCAGGGACGTGGCTGTGTTGGAAGCTGACTGCAGCTCCTCGGCGCGGTAGTACTCCTTGAAAGCGAGAGTACCTGGTACACCATCCTGCGTCGCACCTGATTAGCGACTACGCCCTGATAGCGTGACAAATGCGTCTGAACATACAATACGGCCGCTCTCGGGAACACACTGCTCAATCCACTGTTTGATCCGCATCGAGAAGTTCCAGTGGGAAAACTCGCCAGAGTAATCTACAGAAGGGTTAGCAGACGCTACCAGACCACACATGTATATAGCCTGCTCGGGGTTGCATACGAGTTGTGTTGTTGTCAAGCGGCTGAACCGTGAAGTTTTCGTCGTCCACACCCAGATAGTCGGATCCTGGGGAAGCCAGCGCGTGACCATTTCTGTGGCTTCGGGGCGCATCGGGGTTCTGGTCAAGCGATTCCGCGAGTGCTTTTAGCGATCCAGTGTCAAGTGGGACGTTGCCCGCGTAGTGAGTGACAATTTTCTCGAGATAGGTGATGCGTTGGACGAGTTCCGTGTTCGGCACGCCGGGGCGGCTTCTGCTGATGCGACGGGAAACAATCGATTAGCCGGGTTCCCCAAGGACACTGGCGAAGCGAATTGAAGCAGCGTAGAGCGCTTACCTAGTCGTGCCATCGGTGGCATCTCCGTCTCTCGCCGAGGGGCCGAGGAATTCACACTGGCGATGCAGTCGGGTGCATCTTCGACACGGAACACCTCCGTCACATTTCTCCTTCTGGCGTCGGCAACCGTCGCATCTAGAAGGCGCCGTAGTGTTAGCAACAGGCACACGATAATGGCTCCAAAGGTGATTCTGATCGAGCGGGGTGCGAGTCGAGTGTCGTGCGAGATATGGGGAGGAGGAATGAGGACTGCGCGTACACACAGCCAGTTGCGGCTGGCTGACTGGCTGGTTGGCTGCACAGCCTCGGGTCAGAGGAAGGAGGGGAACCTGGCGAAAAGAGGCATCGTCGAGTTGTCGCAATCCGGCACACTTACGCTCGCAAAGCTCGCTTCCGCTCTCTCTCGGCCTCACGGCGCTGCCGGTGCTTCTGGAGACTCTGTTGGTTGTCCATCTGGGCGAGGTCGTGGGCGTGGGGGGCAGGCCAGTGGTAGCTTCGAGTCGGCGCACAGAGGCCCGGCGGAAGCCCAGCGGGGCGGGGGCAGGTGTGCAGAGCGGTGATTTCTCTTGTGGTCGACGACGGAACGGACTACAGGCGATCGAGGGAGGACGGGGCGGGGTTGTTGGGTTGGGAGGCTCCGTCGAGAGGGCGGGTTGGACGGAGACGGAGGTTGATGATGAGTAGAAGCGGGAGCGGAGAGGGCGGGATTCGGTAGCGGGACGTGATCACGGGCTGCGGCTCGCACGGGGGTCGCAAGCGTCAATGGAGAGTTCGAGAGGCGAGATGCTCCATCCGGAGCCGAGCGCACGCAATGGGCGGGTCACAGCCTGGTTAAAAGAACGGGGATGGTCTGGGTATGGGTTTAAGTATGGGTCTTGGACTCTTGGGCTGCGTGGATGCTGCTGGTGGGCGGCGCAAGTACTTCAGTAATACGTCGTGAACGTCGGCATTGTTGGAGGGCGCGTGGTACGTCGGAGTGCGCTACTCCGCCGAGAAAGCCTTGGTGCGCAAGTACCCCGTTGGGTATTCCGTCCTGCGCAGCGACGAGGCCTGGGGCCTGGAGCCTGGAGCGCGTGGCAGGGACCGGCCGGTTTGGCGCTTGTGATTCTGGAAACGAGTGGGCGAATGGACTTGAATCGATTGGACTAGGGCCCAGCTGGGTTTGCTTGACGGCCAGGGATGCGAGCTGCTGCAGGCTAGTGTTGCACCCAATGTAGGTTCAGTTGGCTCGTGGCTTCAGGCCAGTGGTCTCCACGGCTGATGGATCACGGACGCTGGGCCCCCAATAAAACCTGGCCAGGTAATAAGCTCGTGGGCAAGAGGAGAGGACCGACAGCGCAGTAAGAACACAATGGAACGCCTACCTAGTCCTGGAGCCCTGGGCTGGCCATTGTAGCAAAACCGCACGTTGAATTCACATCCACACTTGTGGTGCTATTCAATACCTATAGTCGGACTAGTAGTCGTAGTTCGGTTCACTGTGTTCTTGTGCCCCGTGCTCCCCCGTGCTCCGTGCGGCAGGACAGACGCGGGGATCGCGCCTGGTGCCCACTGAGGCTGGCGACGGCACAGCGTGTTGGTTGTGGCGGCGGTCTTTGGCTTGCTACAGCCATGCTACTAGTGCTACCGCTGCGCACCGTAACGAATTTAGCACCCGGGCTAGACCTGTAGGCACCGTACGAGTTGCTCGCTAGCCGCCTTACGCCGTACGCCATCGCTATCTCGTTACCCCGAGCGTCAACTGGTGAGGCGCCGCCCACCGCACCAAGCGTGCGGTCTTCGATCCGGTGCTTGAATCAAAAGCAACAAGAACAAGATGAAAATTTCGAGGCTATCTATCGCTTGCAGCTTTCGAGTCGTCCATGTCGCAGTGGGGGAGGGGTTGCGCGGAAGGCCATGCCCGCTGGGGCCCTCTAGCTGCAGGCTTGTTGCAGCACACGCCCAAGTCTGCAACACGCCCAGGTTTGGAACACAAGCAGGCTGATGAAGCAGCAGCGCGCGATACCACTGGTTGGCCTTGCTACGCCTTCCCTAGGGTCTCACTCTCATTGAGGATCGCCCGCACCAAATATTGCTTTTTCTCCGTTAGCGGGGCTAGCGGCGGTGCTCTTCACTTGTTCTGCGCGCTTCTTTTGACTCGCCTGGGGCCCGCTGATTGCTGGGTTGGGGTTGACAGTCGATTGATGTATCGGCATGAGGTATCGTGGCTCTGCTGGAGGACGATCCGGGATGCTATCGTCCACGTTGGAGTAGGAGCAATTTGGCAAGGTAGTGCATGCTCGGAGTAGATTTCGAAGATGAGCCTGCATGCCCATCCTGGCTGCGAAGAATGGACGGAGCGGAGCAGCGTTGCAATGAACATTGCTTTTTTTCATTCAGATTGATTCTCACTGACCCACGAGCGCTCAATGGCTACAGGGGCTGTGACCATGGTCCCCGGCTGCTGTGGGAGGGTTGTCCAGCTGTCGGCCGAGCCGTCTAATGTAAGTCCCCACAGCAGTCACGATGTTGGACCGTATCTCTGCGTGGTCGCTCGCTCCTGCCTGGAGCGTGGTCGCCTGCTGCCAGTGGGGCAGGGACGACCATGCGGCGCGGGGCTCCACTGTTTCCTTGCTCGTGGCCTGGCCATGGATGTCTCAGTGGGCGCCAGCCAGCCTCAGGGACATGAGGACGACAAGGGCGGCGCGGGTTCAGCAAGCAGGCGCTCGGCACAGCTTCTGCATCGTGGATCCTCCTGGGCCAACTGCCTACCACAGCAATTCTAACCACCTCATCGTCACCCAATCTGTCAGCTTTCGGTGCTCTCTATGGCGTTCAATGTGGGACAACCTTGATGATGACCAGCCACGGACGCGCACTAGTAGGCGAGATGCCCGCCACACGGTAACACGGCCACGACAATCCACAACAACCTGGAGCTCGCAAGCCCATGACAGGCCGCACCTCCCACGAAGCCTCCCTTGGCCGCCGCTGGGGGTTGCCTGCATCCCGCGCTACATCCAACTTCCAAGGCTGTGATTCGCTTGGCTTACTGGGATCCCGTTTGCGGGGTACTCCCGATGTCATCCTCGCAGTTGCACGCGCCGTTGGCGTCCTTGTCCTTGTCTGCTCGAGTGTTGGCCAACTGAAGGACGATTCGTGGTACGTACTGGTACCAAGGAAAGCAACGCGCAAGCGTCAAGGAGCATTCTCCTTGCCTCTCACTCGATCTGCCTGTACAAGAGTGACACGCACCTCCCTTGCCTGCCTACCCTACCTTACCTAGCCGTGCTCATGGTGACGATCATCAATGCTAATTCCCGATCCCGATGACCCCCGCGCGCCGCGCCCCAACGCTCACCCGCAACTAGCCACACCCCTGGATAGTTGCGCTGTGACGAAATGCGAGATGGTTTCCGATCCCAGGCTCTGCCCCTTTGCCAATCCGCTCTGGCAAGTCGTGATTGACGTGCCCCTTCAACTGGTGCATCAGCCGCCTCATATCAAATGACCAAATCAGTTTAGCTAACCGCTCTGCCAAGGTCCAAGTCTCCCTCCCCGTTGCTCACAGGAGCTTTGTCCCGCCTCCGTCGATCCTCGCTAACATCCTGGACCCCCAATGTCTCCCCAACTGCATGGAGTTCAACAGGCCACTGTTTCACGAAGAAGTAATTCACGTAGAAAGGAGCTTAGTACATATTGATTATGACTGCCTGCATAGTGCATATCTGAGGTAGGTATAAACACTTCAATTCCTTCCCCTGCTAGCTGCCGCACTGAGGCATACACGCAACACAAGCGATCTTGATATCTGTGATTTATCCGGCCGCTTATGTGCTGACTGGACGCCGTGACAGTAGACGATGCCCACATCCGTAGCCTAGTAGGCAGGCCTGGGCCAATACTACCCAACCAAGACCGCAGTTCGAATACTCGGCCCGGTCACTAGATACTGAATGCCGAGCCACCCCTGCCTGCTAGGCAGTGGCCTATCTAAGCAATTGCCATATTATTGATTCCTCCCTTGCTGCTGCTGACTGGGCTTTGTCTCGTTCCCGCGCTTGATAACGATGTGCCCCACGAACTTGGACCGGGAGTGCAGTCTCGATAATCGACCTGGCACTTGCGGAGTCGCGACCATTTCTCAACCACGTCCTGTCAATGGCTCGCATAATCCGGGCCCTGGCTTGTGGCTGCGTTAATGCTGCATACCCCTCCTCCTCTCCGGCATCTTCTATCATCCCTCATCCCTCCTCCATCCCCATCCACGGTTCTCCTCGCCGCGTTCCCGTGTTCTCGTGCTCATAGGCGGACGCAACCGCTGCTTCAGCTCGAAACGCCACACCACGGCAAGATAATCGCGTCCTCGAGCCGCCTCGTTGATTTCTCGATCGGGATGCGGGCATGATGCGGGTTCGTGTGGTTTTGGGCCTCGTTCTCGCCCTCCTGGGCGTGGAAAGGGTCTTCTCGTCGGCCGGATCCGACCTCTGACCGGGGTCCCACCGGATATAGATCCAACCAGATGCGGCACCTCCCTGTAGGTTGTTTCCTCCCATGCAGGCCACGGAAGACTGGGTGTCGCAGACCCCGGGCCTGTGCTTGGGGGCAAGACGTCGCTACCAATGTCTGAAGCCAGGCTATCCACCCACCCAGTGAATTCAGATGGGTCCGAACCTGCCGGCTGTTCGCCAACTCGGGTAATAAGGTTGATGCACGTGGCTTTGACCATCCTGAGACCTACAGCACTCTGCATCTTATGAGACCTGTCCTATAGTGAGGCTTGGGGGCGTTCCCCCGTGACCGCGGATCACTGACACTTCCGTGCGGAGTTCCGAAGCTCGTCGGACGGACGTCCTCAGCGAAAGTACGGTTGGCAGCAGAAATCCTCGCTGTGTAGTTGCTCTGGGAGTGTGCTTTACTCGGCCGATTGCACGTCGCACTCGAAATTGCGCAATTGGGATATGCCTGGCACTCGGTGGTGTTTTGTTGTCATGAATTTGTATTCCTGTAATAGCCCGAGGTACGCCGTCGTGCGGAGCAGCCTGGGCTCACACGACTCCGTGCTGTCTTGGACAGCTTGGTATAAACCATACGTAAATCATCATCCCACAGACGTTTACCCCGTTTTCCCCTGAATCCCCAACAAATATTAAATGCACGCTAGTTCACATGTAGAAATCCAATTCCTGCTCGATCTTGGTCTTGGGGAATTACGTTTACTGGGAGCCGAGGACCTTGTCGAAGGCGTTGATGAGGATGGGGACTGTGGCCATGTTAGCGACATATTGACGACTGCAGGATTAGAATTGAACCATACCGTGAGACTCCTCGAAGATGAGCATAGGGCGGAGGCGGACAGTCTGCTTGCCGCAAGTGCCAATGTTGACACCGATGTGGCGCATGGAGCGGACAAGGCCAGCGGGGTCCTTGGTGTCGAAGGCAATGAAGTGGCTGGACATTGAGTTAGCGTTCAAGTGTGCGATACCTCAGAAACGGTGGAATCTCACCCTCGGTTCTTGCCGCGGAGGTTCTGGATGTGCTCGGGGTACTTGGCCGCAAGGCGCTCGAGCTCGGTGTACAGGACACCGCCGACGCGGGCGGTCTGCTGGACCAGGTTCTTGTCAAGGATCTCCTTGATGACAGCCTTGCACATGATGACACGAGCAGGGTCGCCGATCCAGGTGTTGAACTGGCGGTAGGCCTTGTCGGGAATCAGCTGCTCGTTGCCGAAGAAGTAGCCGGCAGTCTGGGCCTTCTTGGAGAAGGTGACGATGTCGGGGGGGCTGGAGAGCTCCCAGTGGTCGTGGCCCCAGAAGGATCCGGTGGCACCGAAGCCAGTCTGGACCTCGTCGGCGATGAGAACAACGTTGTGCTTGGCAGTGATGTCGCGGAGGCCCTGGAAGAAGGAGGCAGAGGCGTGGTTGTCACCACCCTCGCTCTGGATGGGCTCGACGATGAGGCCAGCCACGGGGCAGTGCCAGTTCTTGATGAGGTCCTCGACCTCGGCGAGGCAGCGAGCCTCCTCAGCCTTGTTCTCCTCGGTGTGAACGTCAAGGGGGTACTTGAGGGCAGGGAAGGTGGCCTGGGGCCAGTTGAAGCTGGGAATATCAAGCTTGTGGACGGCCTTGGAGCGGGTGGTGGAGAGGGAGCCGAAGCCACGGCCGTGGAAGGAGTTGCGGAAGCTCATGATGGCGAGCTCAGGAGAGCCAGGCTTGGCGTTGTTGAGGCACGAGGCCTGGTCCTCCTCGGACCAGTCGACGCCTTCACCACGCTTGCGGCGGGTGTAGAGCATGAAGGCGGCCTTGTAGGCCAGCTCGTTGGCCTCGGAGCCAGACTGGGCAGTGAAGATGTACTTGTGGCCCTTGGGGGCGACGCGCATGAGGCCGTCCTGGAGGATGCCGAGCCACTGCTGGGAGGGGAAGTTGCCAATGGCAGGGCGGTTGGTCAGGGCCGAGATCATCTCGGGAGACTTGGCGGCATCGACAAGAGTCTGGTTGTTGTAGCCGACGGGGATGGAGGCAATCTGGGCGTAACTGCAGGCTCGGTTGTCAGTGGCTGAACGGATGAGATGCAACCGCCATAGCCGACCGATTCGGTTGGACATGACAGGTTGATGAAGCGCAAGGAAGACTTACACGTCCAGGAACTTGTTGCCGTCAACATCGACAATGTAGTTTCCGTTGCTGCGCTCATAGTCGACAACGAAGTGCACGGCACGAGCATCAAAGAGCGAGTCGAGTCGCTTGGTGCAGGCCTTGGAGATGGGTCCAGGGATCTCCGTGGTGACGGGGGCTTCGTCGAAGGCAGGCATCGTGTCAAGGCTTGGGGGGTGAAGTCTTCTTGCGATGTCTGACTGTGTTCCTCTGAAGGTGAGATAGGGATGGGGAGTAAAAGAAGAGAGAAGAGGCAAACTGGGGAGCTGCAACTATTATAGAAAACCGAGGGCCAGCAAGCTCCAGTTTGGCAAAGACAGACCAGACCCGACCAGACCCAGGCGGAAAGGCAAAAGAGGGCGAGGCGAAACCAGAGAATACTCGCAAAAAACTTGTTGAGCTGCTCTGGCTCCCTACGCGGCCGAGGTACCATGGCACGTACCGGACAGCGCCGTAGGGGCCGTTGGAGGATAACCCCGTGGATGCGGCTCGCCTCTTCGTGGGGCCGGAGACATGACGACCGGGACGCAGCCGGAGGGGGAGGGGCCTTGCCATGACAGAGGCCCAGCCAGTGGGCGACAGATGGAGATGAGGCCCAGAGCGCCTTCCGCCCACAAGTAAGGTACCTACCAGCTTGGCCGACGGCGGTTCCGCGGGGCAGCCGATGACGGGGGCTGGCCACGGTACTTGGACGGCTATGAATAGGGCCTGCATAATCGCAGTACCGGCCTGTGGCGTCCCAATCTCCTAGCGGGGAAGCTACCAACGACCACCTGGTAGCTGCCCTGCAGGCATGCTGGTCGCCTGAGCACGAGGAACCACCAATGCCCTTCCTCACCTTCAGTTCAAGCTGGGTGTAACTTCGTAAGGTAAGAGCATCGGTCAGTCATGGGCTCGCAAACTGCCCCAAGGCGCCGGGGTGTCCACGCTATGAAGTTACCCTACCTCATGAGGTAGGTACTAGCTGGTAGGCACGCTTGGCCGACCAGTGCAGTCCATCCACCCCCTCACATGCCCACCAGAGATCTCTCCTCTCTGCTCCGCCGTCCCCCACCAGATCCCCAGTGCTACGAGACAGCCACCTTGCACTATTGGTGCCAGATGCCCGCGTGTGACACACCCAGATTCTCCCCAACGACCCCCCCATCCCTTAGGCCCAACCCCCTCCGTACCTGCTGGCTGGGCCTTCCCTTCGCTGGGCGTACCCCTCCCAAAGCCGGCCCGGCGACTTCTCATCGCCTGGACCGGCATCAATTCTCCGCCGTGGGCGGCATCACGACGTCACCGAGCTCCGGAGACGAAATTTGGCCCAGCCCCAAAACCCGCCTTTGCTGTGCCGGTTTGATCCCGTTCCTGCCTCTGCCCTCAGGCTGACGATGCGGTAGCCAAGTGTCTTTCTCGGCCGTATTATCAATTCGTTAGTCTTCTTTCTGTCAGAGCGTGCCGGTCTGGCAAAGAAGTGCTCGGAAGCTCGCCGTGGATTGGGCCAGCAAAGTGTAAAGTCTAGATACAACTGAATATAATAAGCTCCAACACCAACCCAGGCCTCGCACTCAGGGAAGAGGCTCGCCACTTTGCAAGTTCCCCCAAAGATCGCTTCTCTCCCATTGCCCAAGTCAACAACACCGTGAACGCACGCACGCCGACAGCTCTCGCAATGGCTCAGCCAACCTTCAAGGTACGTACGCGCATTGCCAGACCAGGATGGGTTCCTTGTCTGGTGCTACCCTCGCTCGCCTCCTCCGCCGAGTTATCTCCCAACTAACACCGAAACCCCCCGTTGGCAGCTCAACGACCCTACGCTGCTCAAGACGGCCTGCTACGTCAACGGCCAATGGGTTCCCGCAAAGTCCGGCAAGGCCTTCGCCGTCCACAGTAAGCGACATGCCTCCATCCCCCTCTGTGCCACGGGACCAACAATCAAGCAAACCCCCCAACACCACCATCACCGACCCCTACCAACTAGCAGCTCTTGACCCCAGTCGCTAATACATGGCTCTTTCCGTCGCGCTGCAGATCCCTCCACCTCGGACGAGCTGGCCCAGTGCCCTGAGTTTGACGGCAGCGACACCGAGGCTGCCATCGCCGCCGCCGATGCCGCCTTCGCGTCGTACCGCAAGACGCCGGCGCGAGTGCGTGCCCGCTTCCTGCGACGCTGGTACGACCTCATGATTGAGAATGCCGACGACATTGCACGCCTTATCACGCTCGAGAACGGAAAGTCGTTTGCCGACGCCAAGGGGGAGGCCGTGTACGCGGCCAACTTCTTCGAGTGGTTCTCTGAGGAGTCGCCCCGAATCTACGGCGAGACCTTTGAGGCCAGCAACCCGACATGCCGCCTCATGACGCTGAAGCAGCCCGTGGGCGTGTGCGGCCTCATCTGCCCGTGGAACTTCCCCGCCGCCATGATCACTCGCAAGGCCGGTCCGGCCCTCGCGGCTGGCTGCACCGTCGTCGTCAAGGCCCCGGCCGAGGCGCCACTGACTGCTCTGGCTCTGGCCGAGCTGGCTCATCGCGCCGGCATCCCAGCAGGTGTCGTCAACGTCATCACCGCCCTGGACAACACTGTCGAGGTCGGCAAGGTCATGACCACGCACCCTTCGGTCAAGAAGGTCTCCTTTACCGGATCGACTGGCGTCGGCCGAATCCTCATGAACCAGTCGTCATCGACCATCAAGAAGCTCTCCTTCGAGCTCGGCGGCAATGCCCCCTTTATTGTTTTCGAGGACGCCAACCTCGAGTCTGCCGTAAAGGGCCTGATGGCCTGCAAGTTCCGCAACTCGGGCCAGACCTGCGTCTGTGCCAACCGCATCTTCGTGCACCGCAGCGTCTATGAGAAGTACATTGAGATGGTCATTGCCGTTGTCAAGACGTTTGTCATTGGCGATGGATTTGGCGAAAAGACGACCCATGGCCCGCTCATCCACGGACGCGCCGTTTCAAAGGTGGAGGAGCACGTCCAAGACGCCGTCTCCAAGGGGGCGCGCCTACTGCACGGCGGCGCCCGCCTGCCGGAGCTCGGCCCCAACTTCTTTGATCTGACGGTGCTCGCGGATATGAAGCCCGGTATGAAGATCTGCACCGAAGAGACTTTTGGCCCAGTTGCCGCCTTCTTCCCCTTTGACACCGAGGAGGAGGTGGTTCGGCTCGCCAACGACACCGAGGTGGGACTAGGAGGTTACTTTTACAGCAAGGACGTCAACCGATGCTACCGGGTGGCCGAGGCTCTGGAGGTGGGAATGGTCGGCGTAAACGTTGGTAAGTGATCATTTTGTTGAAACCTAGGCAGACACTGTTGGGACGCGGCTAACAAAATGGTGCACTAGGCGTCCTGAGCGACCCTGTTGCTCCCTTTGGCGGTATCAAGCAGAGTGGCTTCGGTCGTGAGGGTAGCAAGTACGGCATCGATGAGTTCCTGGTGACCAAGATGGTTATGACGGGCATTGAAGACTAGATTCCCTATGTTTTGGTGCAAACAAGTATGCGTTTACATGATTTACGAAGGAAGACGGAATACCCAAGGATCCAAGTTTGGAAGGGAAAGAAGAGCTTTCACGTTTTTTTCTGGTTAGATTTAGACACGGCTCTCGTTCACAAAAGGAATCAACACTTATTTTCATTGAAAGAAACCACTGGGAAGCTACGCACGACGTTGAAAGAAACATTGCCACAAGGGAGTCACCACGTGCAACTTGGCACGCAGGTCACTTACACCGACTGTGACAGACAACGCCCTGCGACAGCAGGTCTACCCCAAGAGGCAACAGAGTGGCCAGGGCGTGCAGCAATGGAACACTGATGATCTAATGGGCGTGTTCCTGGGCCTTTCCACATTGAGCGAAGGGTGGGCCATCGGCTCTGCACGCAGAAGAAGGGCCGAGACTCGCATCGTGGGCGCTCAACTCCATCGGACATGCGCGATACTTGCCAGAAGCTGGGCAGGCCAGCCTCGGGAACATTCTCCGAGCAACTATGGGCCATGGTCATTTGTGGCTTGGCCAAGAAACTGCGAGATGGGGTTGATCTCTGCGACGGCCCTCAATGACCACCTTCTTGGCGAGACATTTGTCAAGCCCTAGTAGATGAGGGGGTGTTGCGAAATAGTGAAATGAAACAACTGCCAAGACCATATGCCATCAAAGACCAAATACAGTATCTTAAGAGATGGCCGCTTCATGAAGCCGTGTTGGGAAGGTTTATCGACGAATGGGCCGGCCCGCGGACGTTGAAGTCATCGCCGCCGCAGCCAACCCACCCCGGCACCGGACCCCCGTGGTGTTTTTGCCGCAACGGGCCCAGACTGGCGACCATGCCAAGCCAGATCTGATCGGGGGGACCAAACTCTTACTGAGTCTGGAGTAGTAAGCCGAGGCCCCCCTCCTCCCTAATGTGCTGCTAACGTGTTAAGACACCCTCAGGGACAAAAGACAAAAAAGACCCGGATCGACGCCTCGCGACTCGTGGCGGCGCCGGTCCGGTCCGGCGTGGAGGAGAAGCTTCCACAAGAAAAGAAAGCGCGATGCAAAGGCCCCCGAGCAAACGTGGTTTTTTTGCCCAAGATTGCCGCCGCCCGTGGATCAGTGACAAACAGGAATCGGGCCCGAAGGCGGCGGCGCTGGTGAGGCGCACCGGACTCTGAACAGCGGGTTAGGTGCCCAGAGCGGCGCGGCAGAAGAGAGCTGGGTGGTACAAGCGCCACAGGCGGGCAGCCTCCCGCCACGACCGGGAACGGTGCCGGTCCCACAGTCCAAACCTCGTGCGCAGGCAGAAAAAGGAGGCCAGAGAGGGCGATGTCACGGGAAGTGACTGCTCGGAAAATGCTGCGGCAGGGGAGGGGGGGGACCCAGGACGGTTCGTGAGGCCCTGGCGTGCCCATGGATCTTGAGATTGTGGGATGCATGCGGTACTAAGCCAAGGGTAGTAGGAATACCTTAGGATACCTCGGTCCTTGGGTGCTGTAGCTTGTACCTAAGGTGCTGCGCTGTAGCGCGCCAGTGGGTGGTGGTGATGGTACTCCGGCGCAGTGCAGCGGGTCATGACACCCAAAGATAGCACTGCATGCTCTGGTCGCCTCGCTTTTGCATCCTCCCTGATAGGTTGGGATGGACAAAGGCAGGTGCAGGCTGGAAATCCATGTCCGATGCCAATGGGAAATGCGTGGGATTGCAATGCGGCTCAGCCATGGCATTGCCCATAGCGGCAGCCGTCTCGTTGGCCGGCCATGCCGGTTGACGGGCAGGCCATCATCACAGGGCCTGAATCCGTCTGTCGATGCACATTGATCCGTGACCGTCTCGGCCGTGGACTTGCAACTCCCCGGACACTCGACATACGAAATGCTGTATGTAGTAGCACACCAGAGCAAGCTGCCTCTAGCCTAATTATTGACTACAGGTGTCACACCCCCACGCCCAAGTCGGCCTTCTTTCGCCAGATAGCCATTCCCGGAGCCAATCAATAGCTGTCCCGAGAGCACAACTACTACGACGACGACTACAACTACAGTCCTATGCAAGTATGCACACCATCACCAACCCTCATCAGTTGTCAGTGCGTGACTGTACCTCGCCGGCCCTGTAGCTCTTAGAAATCCGGGGCCCCGGGGCTGGGATACGGCACGCGCACCGGTAATCGGGCCCAGCCGGCACAATAATGCAATGGAGCCCAAGCTCGCAACCGGGAGCCTGCTGATGCCGTATGACTGACTGACTATGACTCCATCTTCCCATCACGAACATCCTCGCGTTCCCCAGATTTGTGGAGTCGAGATGACACACGGAATTACACACTGACCAGCCGGGAGGAGAGGGGGGGTTGCCGTCGAGCGAAGTCGGGCCTGGGCAACGGGTCCGTCGATGGGGTGCGGACGGACCGATGTTGCTACGGATCACCGGCCGTCGACGCGGCCTGGAAGGTGTCGTTGTGTAACTGAGGCTGGCGACTTGACGAGGACCGGGTATTAATTTCCACTTGATATTCTCCGGGCAGCCATCGGTCAACCTACAGAGATAGTCCATGGATTTTGTATCCGTGTATCCGTATATGTGTAAGGTAGGGCTGTATATATTGCTACTTGGACTCGTCGGCGGCCAGCAGTCCCTCGACCCGCTTGACCTTTTCCTCCGCCGTCTGCTTCTTATCCGTGCTTCAACGGAGTATCGTCAGCCCGGGGAACTTACGAGCATGCAGGGGAACAAACAACTCACCGGCTGCCAGCCCTCATGGACGACTGGATCCTCACCACGCCGCGCTGATGTAGCACCGCATGCGCCTTGCCGACGGCCGCCATGACCTCGTCCCACGATCCCTCTGCGCGCCGGTCAACGTCTTGCAATTAGGCTCACTCACCCGGGGCACACGGCACCGAGACGAGGAGAGCTGCGAGGGGGGCCGGACGACTCACCAACCGTGGTGCCTGCTGAGTGCAGCGTGTACTTGAGGCCACTCGCCTGCAGGACCTTCTGGACCTCTGCAATCTCCGAGGCCACAGACGTGGTTCCCGTCCCGATCTGAGGCCGGTCAGTCATCGACGCTTCGTGGGCGCCATCGATGCTCGCTGTTGGACTCTGCAAGGGCCGGCGCCGGAGAGACGGAGACTCACAGGGAGGAGGCAGAAGTCGACGTAGCAGGACGACGGGGTAGGCAAGCTGGAGTAGTCCATGGCGGATATGTGCGGCGTCTGGGTGGCCTTGTGCAATCCAATTTTTGGTGAGTTGACTGAGAGAGACCTTGTGTGCATGAGGAGGTGATTTATTTGCGTCATGGCCGAATGGAGCCGATTGGCGGGGCGACACTAACGCTGCCATCACCACCACCGAGATACTGCACAGCCCAGCAACTGCTCTCCCCAACAGTGCGTGAACATGATGATCAACAATTGCTGTTGGTCGATTTTTTCAGGATATCAGCTCGGTTGGAAGTCTGTTTATTTGGGTCCCCAATTCTATTCAAAGACGACCCATATCTCGGAGTCACAGAGATAGTCTGTATCTTCTGACTACATGTGCTGAATAGCCATTCAGCTCTAGTTATTCCAAACTCCATATTTGCTGTAGTTCCAATTTCATATGGCCCCCTGTGAGAGCTGTGCTGCAAAAAACGCCTCGCTAAAGTGGAATGCCCCGAACCCTGGGTGATTACATGGATGATGTTGGCAAGACTGCCTAGAGGTTGAAAGAGAAAAGTGAATGTGTGAAGAAGACTCAAGGGAATGCCCCTGCTGCCATTTTATACCATCAGGACAGCTGCAGCCACAAACGCAAGCATGGCGCCGGTGCCATAAGTCTGCTGCCTGCTGACGCCCATCGACGTAGCCTTGACCGCGTCTCCGGCAGCGAAGCTCTTGCGGCCGGACCCCTGGACGCCGTTCATCTTGTCCACGGCCGCGAAGACGCCGCCCTCGTTCCAAAAGTCAACGAGGACAAATGTGGGCACGACGCCAAAACTCTGGCGGCACTCTTGCAGGTGCAGGCCCATGTTGCCCGTCTGGGTGCCCGGGTCGTTGACGGTGGTGATGTTGTCAATGTCCGGGACGAAGGCGTTGGTCAGGATGGTCTTGTACTTGAAGTGGTTCACCAGGCCCATGAGGCCGCCCTGGATGGCTGAAGAAGCCGAGCCGAGCGAGGACGGGCGGTCGACGGTGCAGTTGAAGCCGGACAACTCCGTGACCTCGAATGGCGTCTCGAAGACGTGGTCGAACTCGGGGAGGATGTAAGGGGACTCGGTGCTGGCGTTGACGTTGGTGACGAAGGCAACAAGCCGCTTGCCGTCGTCAATCATGGACTGTAGGGTCGGCCACTTGTTGGCGGTGCCCTTGGCCGTGGGGGAGTAGGCCATGCCGTCGAGGCCGGCCGTCTTGAACGCGGCGCCGAACTCGCTGGCCGCGGCGTTGTCCGAGTTGACCAGCAGGACGGTGACGACGTCGTTCTTGTTCTTGTCCATCCAGCTGCGGATGGAAGTCAGCCAGGCGTCGAGCGGCCCGGCATCCATCAGCGTGCAGGTCGTGTGGCAGAGGACGAGCGAGCCGTTCTCCTTGTGGACCTGGGCCTGGAGGAGCCTCACCCCCGCGTCGAGGGCGTCTGTGGCATTGTAGTGCTGGTTGCCAGCCAGAGAGATTCCCTTGCCGCTTCTCAGAAACGAGCTCCCGTGGGCCCCGAGATGTGTGATGTTGTTGTAGCTGCGGCTGCAGAGGTCGGGGGAGTTGTTGCAGCTGGAGGACGACGATGACGATCCCGAGCCGGAACTAGACTGGGGCATCGCGGTGGCCGAGGCGATCAGGGCGGCAAAGGCACCGATGGCCAGGGATCGAAACGAAGGCATCATGACGGCTTCTTTCCGTCGGATTCGGTATTATATAAGAAGTAGCAAGATAGGAAGAAGGAAAAGGAGAGCAGTGCCAAGCCAGCCAGAGAAAGCCCTCCACGGTCTTTAGGAAATGCCTTGTAGTGTTTGTTCCGCCCGCCTTTTTGTTAACCGGATAAATCTGCAGTTACAGCAAGCCCAGCTAGATTAACGAGTGAAAGAAGATGAACAGAGACGGCACAAGTGAATGTGATGAATGTCGGCATGAGCGACGTGCAAACGGGCTCCATATTAGTACTTACATGGCCATGGGGGGCTGACGTCGCCTGTCTGTCCCAGAAGGTAAGGTTAGGAGATTTCTTTTTTTGGCGGTTGGAGGCTGACAAGGGTGGCCCCCACCCGAAACGAGGGCCGTAATGTTAGATGGACGGCGGCGGCGGTGTCAAATTGGCAAACGTTGTCTTGGGAGGCGAGCCAAGCAAACCAAGGGACGCTTGGTTGGGCGTCGTCCAGCGAAACACAATGGAAAGCACCAGGGCCGCGCTGAGACGGCTTGGACGGGTGCTGCGCCTCCCGGGCTGGACGGGCGACGTAAGCTAGTGGATCCAAGTGTCTGGGCGTCCCTTCAGTGCACCGTGATATTCAATGACAGGCGGTACAATGTTGTAACTGGTATCCGTACAGCACGGCATGGGGTCGTGTTTGTGTTTGGCCTTTGTGTGGGCGCCAACACGTATTATGCACCAGAGTTCCCCAAATAGCCCACAATGCTTCATCGTTTCCGGACGATCGCTGAAACCCTTGGTGTCGAGGCCGTGATCCAGGTAGAGGACGCAGCCCATCCGCGAGGCCGCCGGGGGCCCGGATGGCAGACAGCTCTTGCGTTGCGTGTGCCAGGCAAGCTGATTCATCGCCGCAGGGACAGATGCGTTGATGGCAAATACGAGGTGGCCAGGGACCGACCGGCGAGTGTGGCCATCTCCAACGCTACGGCGACAGGGTTGCTCCGTATATTTGCACATCACTGCACGTAGCCTGGCTCGATTGGTTGCTGCATCACGGTGAACTGACTGCTTGACTGCCAGTAAAGTACAGGTAACATTTGGTGTGTTTGGTATTCGTTCGGAGTGCAAACTACTACTAGTATGGCAAACCACGGTGGCTGCCAGTGGCGCCTGCCACAGAGGCAGTGCAGTCGGGTTGCACATCGCCGTGGCCTAGTGCATAGCCGCTGCCTCCGAGGCGTGCACAACTGCGTCCTATTTTTATCACAGGTGCGCCCATTGGCATCATCTGCACTACTTACATAGGTAGTCTGTAGAAAAAGGCCTTGTCACCTCATGATCGGGTATGAAAACGGCCTCGCGTCAATCCCGCATTGTCCCGGTATAGCACGTAACAGTATTGCTTTTCCACCATTGTCACCTTTACTCGGGATCGTCTGCAGGTTGTTTCGCCTCGGCCGCCCGCGCAGCCTCCATTTCCTTGAGCTGCTGCTTGCCCTCCTCCGTCGTCGCGTCGATGATCTGCTCCTCCAGGCTCAGAATGTTGGCCTGGGAACAACGTTAGCCTCGGTTTCGCCCACGTCAAAACCCTGTCGTGTTGGTACATACCTCGCCAAACAAGCCCACGAGCTCCTCCGCGTCTTCGATGGTCATCTCGCCCAGCACCTTGTTCACCTCGTCGAGCTTTCCAGACTCAAGGGCCTTCTTCATCTCTGGCTTGAATCCGTCGTAGACCCTGCGCGCCTCCTGCTCATCGGGATCCTGGCTGTCTGCCTGGGGCACCTGGATCTTGATCTCGGTACCCGGCTCGACGGCGTGTAGCTGGATCTGCTCCACGCCCTCGCCCTCCTTGGCCCGCTCCGAAATAATCTCGCGTGACCGCGTACGAATCTTCAGGTATGTGTCCTGAACATCCTTGAAGAATACCTCCTGGGCCTGGTGGCCCCTCTGCGTGATGCGCTTGAAGAACATTCCCACGCCGTCCTTGCCCAGAGCGCGGCAGTACTGCAGCAGCAAGGCCTGGTGCACCAACTGCCTCGAGAGATCGTCCTTCTTCTCGAGGGCGGCGTCAAAGGCCAGCACCAGGAGGCCGTCAGTCTCGCGCTCCGTCAGGATCTGGGGGTTCTTTGAAATGAACTGCAAGCTCGCAGAGTAGTCGCTGGCTTGAATCTTTCCAAATGCCTTTCCTGCCGGGGAAGCCTGAACCTCTTCGTCATCATCGACTTGGACAGCTTCCTGCTGCCCGGAACCCTGTGCGGCATCTCCAGAAAACCCGGGATTGAGGAGCTCCACCTGGGTCGACTCAGCCTTCTTGTCGGCGGGGGATGACTTGTTGACGTGCGAGCTGTCGAATCCCGTGTGGATTCCCTCGCTGGTAATCTTCCGGCCCTCCTCCTTCTGCAGCTCTGCCAACTTGGTCTCCAATTCCGACTGGAGCTTCTTGACCTTATCCTCGTGCCCTTGGATCTCGTCTACCATGGCATCGTATCTATTCTCGGGCTTCTTCTCGTCTAGGGCCTTGTTGACTTGGTCAAGCAGCGTAGCCATCATCTTGGAGTAGGTGGGCAGCTCTGTATCCTCGGTGTGTACGCCCTCGGGTCGAGGCGGCGGGCGGTCATCTGCACCACTGCTTGCCGATTCCATGACGGCCTGGAAGGCCACCTCGGCCGGGTTTCGGGTAGCTGCTTCCGAGGCATGGGCGCGGAGAGAGGCCAAGAGGGCCGAGATGCGCTTCATGAGGCCATCGTTGATGATGCGCTCGTACTTGAGCGTCTCGATGTGGTGCTTCCGCTGCTGACGCTCTTGGTGGATTTGATTCTGCTTCGCACGGATGAAGGACCGCTTGTCAACATTAGGGTGCACTTCAATATCGGAGTCGTCGCTGAGCTCCAGCGCGTCCTAGCTTCTGTTAGCATAGACCTCGACATCGACACCACCGTCGCTGGCCGAGGAGTACCAACCCATTTGCTGTAGTCGACAGGCATTTCGGCGGTTCGGGGGGCGCTTTAACGCGATGATGGATAGCAACAGAACCAAGACGGGTTCCAGCAGAGACGGCCGAAGAACATAAGGGGGATATGTGCGCGAGTAAAAGAAGCTTCTGGACAAGAGCATTGTCGGGCGTGCGCAGCGCCGGCGGGGTTCCCCGCCAACCCCACTACCACCACCGTGGTGTAGGCGAGCCACACCCAGCCAGCACTGAACAGCCACAGAGCCGCAGACTCGGTTCAGCACTTTGTTGTGTCGTCTCAGCTGAACAAGCCTCCAACGGCCACACCGCCACATCTGCACCACCGCCAGCCTGCTCAAAGCGCATACGTCAAAAAGGCGTGCACACAAAGCAAAAAGAAAAAGTGATGGCGATGCTCAAGTGAACATCTGAAGACGTTGCGTAATCTGGGAATCGAACCCAGGGCTAATCGAAACTTGAATGGCAACGATTAATTTTACCACTAAACCAATTACGCTTGCTTATTGGATGATGGTGTGGTGAGATATTCCGTACTGTATTTCTGGAGCGTGTACGTTTGAACAGGGCCGAGACTCTTACAAAGTGAAAACGGTCTTGCGTGGAACAGATTCAGGCCATTAAAGAAACGTTGATATGTGTGAATGTCCGTAAGGTCGAGCACAGTTTGTTGTCCTGCCTCGAACAAACATGGAGCCCATCAACCAGATGTTCATTCGTAGGGAACCCTGTCATCAAAGATGAACGACTCACAACGGGCACGCACGCAATGATAGGGCTCTGTGCAACTTCAGTATAGACTCAATTGGTCCATCCGGATGTAAACGTCAATTCAAGCAACTGTACTCCCACGCTGATGATCTATTATACAGTCAGGCGAGTTGCGCCGTCCTCTAGCAATCCTCTCCAGTCCCTTTCCGAGCAAAACAGCCATTGACCGCAGTTGTAAGCTTCCGAGCAACCTGCAGGCCTCTCAAGACATTGTCTTCATAAAGTCGTCGAGATCAAAACTCTCTTCGTACTGCTTGTTATCCCAGAGCTCTCCCAGGTCGTCCAGCCAAGCCTTCTTGCCAGGCTGGCGCAAGACGTCTCCCGTCTCGAGGTCCACCATGTCCTCTTCCCTTCCTTCCATATTATTTTGCGGTTTGTCTGATATGAGACTTGGGCCAGTGTCTCCCAGATTAAACAGATCGAGAATCTGGTCCGTGTCCATGGTCGACAGCCCGGCGTTCTGTTGGTTGACGACTGTTGACGCCACGTCAATCTTGAACCGTTGAAGACTCAAAATCTTTTCTTCCAGTGTACCACGGGTGATGAGGCGGTACACGTTGACCACCTTCTTCTGGCCGATACGGTGAGCACGGTCCATGGCCTGGAGATCCTTCTGCGGGTTCCAGTCGTGCTCGACAAAAATGACGGTATCAGCACCAGTCAAGTTGAGGCCCAAGCCACCCACGCTCGTCGTCAGGAGCAGCACGTCGTACGACGGGTCGCTGTTGAACTTGTTGACAATGTCCTGTCGCTTGTTGGCTTCAACGCCACCATCCAGACGCAGGTGCGACACGGACGGTAGCATCTCCTTGAGGACCTTGTTCTGGACCATGTCAAGCATTTCCTTCATCTGACAGAAAATCAGGGCTCGGTGGGGCTTAATGGGCTGGTACAATGGGTCATTCGAGTCGCCTTCAACACCGATACCGCAGTCGACCAATAGATCGCGTAGTGCCGTCAGCTTGGGCGCGTGTTGTGGATCTTCGATCGATGTGCCCTGCTTCTGCAGAATCTTCTGTGTATCGTCATAGAGGGTATTGCCCGGTTTCATCACCAGAGCGGGCGAGTTGCAGAGCTTGCGCATGTATTGCAGAGCCTGGAAGATGTGCTGCTTGGATTCCTTGTCCTCTCGGCCAGCCTCTGCCTGGATCTTCTTTCCTTGCTTGCGTGTAAAGTCCTCAAACAGTTTCTGCTGGAGATCGCTGAGGTCGCAGTAGTAGTTCTGCAGAATCTTGGGCGGGAGATCGTTCAGGACCTCCTCCTTGAGACGACGCAGCAAGAAGGGGAGAACCTGCTTGTGAAGAGCCTCGATGGCAAGCGCACCGGCCTCTTGCTCCTTGGACGAAGCCTTGCTAAATCGACTCGCCGCAATTGGCTTGGCGAAACGATCCAAGAAGACCTTTTCGGCTCCCAGGAAGCCAGGCATGAGGAAGTCAAACAGAGACCAGAGCTCGAGAACGTTGTTCTGGATGGGGGTGCCAGTCAGGATGAGGCGATGATTGCTTGGAAGCCTCTTGACAGCCTGTGTAATCTTGGCCTTCGGGTTCTTGATCAAATGCCCTTCGTCCAAAACAACATAGTTCCAGCTGTACTTTTCGAGGATCTCGGAGTCATTTCGGCACACATCATACGAGGTGATAACGATGTCCGTCTCACCAAGCTGATCCTTCATGGATCTCCTCTCCGCCGGCGGACCGACGTACGCAGTCACGCTTAGGAACGGCGCGTATGTCTTAATCTCCTGCTGCCAATGTCCCGAGAGGGTTGGGGGGCAAACGATCAATGAGGGCAACCTCCTCACGTCAGCAGCTTGGGTTTTGGTAAATTCTTCAGCACGTTGGTGATGGTCGCTGGCCACAATGCAGATTGTCTGAAGGGTCTTTCCAAGGCCCATGTCATCGCAGAGAATGCCATGAAGGTGGTACTTGTTAAGAAAGTGCAGCCAGTTCACACCCTCCTGCTGATATGATCGAAGTTCCGCCTTGATGGCAACCGGAATTTGGAATGCCTCAACCTTCTTGGGATCAAGGAGCTGGGCAATAAACGTCCGTTCACGGTCCCTGCCCTTGAGCAACTCCTCGGAGAGGCCAGGCGGGTCGGGGATGCCAGCTTCTAGGGGTACCAGTTTGACAAGTGTCGCAAATGACGTGGTCGCAATCAGACGAATTTCATGGTCCGAGTCACTCATGCGACCAAGAACCGGGACAATGAGGAAGATGACGTATGGCAGAATGGCGTCGCCCATGACAGCAATGAGGTGGTAGATGACTTCGATGGCACCCTGGCGGAAGTTGAGATCCAGGGGATTGTTAATGGACGGAAGAACCTTCTCCACAAGCGCAGTCATGCCCTCCACGGTGATGACGCTGCAGATGGTAGCCAAACATTTGGCCGCCATGTAGCGGAAGACGGAAAGCTCAGAATGCAGGGCTTTAATGACAAGAGGCATCATTTGCATGACGAAGGGGTGCAGCTCCTTGTCAAGAGTTGGTGTCATGGTCCTAAGGACCGACATGGCATCGACAATCTCTTGTCCGAACGTCTGCTCGGGGTCCTTTGCATCTGATGGAAGCTCGTTGGTGAAGGCCCTAACCATCGGCTCCTCCATGAATGTTCGGAGGCTCGGTACGGTTTCAAACACCTTGGCGCCATAGGTCATGGAGAGGATCTCAAGAGCTTCCTTCGCGCCACGTCGTGTGATGCGAGCCGCCTTGGCCTCCTTCGCCCACTTGGCTGCATCTGCGTGGTCGACCCTGTCCTCTTCCTTCTGCATGGAAAGAATGCAATCAGTCTTGCTGGCGTGGACAGGGAACTCCGGAGTCTCTGCAACCTCGACGCAGGAGAACTTGACGAGGTTGGAGACAACCTTGTCGGCCGGACCCTTGCGGCCCTTCAGTGTAAACACTTGGACGAGTCGCGCAATCGTATCCGCCGATCGGCTTTGTAGCAGCTGGCTCTCTTCCAGTTTGATAGAGTCCATGATACCCTTGATCAGGGGACTGGGCTTCTTCGGCAGGACGTTCATCGCAACCATGGCACAAGCCGCAGCAGCCTTGATCCTAACGTCTCGGGCGGCCTTCACAGACTTCGCCTCCTCAATAGCCAGCACAGTGACATCCCGGGCCTCCGCTAGCTGCTGACTAGCAATCAGGCGTTGTCCAGGAGGCATGGCCTTCTTCAGCTTCTCATAATCGTCGCTCACGCATTTCTCGGCAGTAGCAATCGAAAAGGCACTAGGACCAGCTTCCGCCTCGCCTTGAACCACGACTGGGAGGACCGGGAGCTTGTTGTGGGAAACCTTGCCGTGGTCGCGGAAGAGATGGATCAGCTGCTGGGACTGTGTCCTCACTCGCTGGATATAATTGACCAAGTCTCGGTACGCTGCTGGGCGATCCGACTCGACTATTCGTTGCATATTCTCAACGTATCGCGAGGAATCTGCCGGATTCTTGCAATTCTTGGCGAATTCGTCAACAACAGCACATGCAGTGAGCTGCGACGACGAATACGCTGAAGAGAGGCCGGGGACTAGTAATGCGTCGTAGTCATCAAGTTTGGCAGCGGGAACAAGTGACATTATCAGGCCCATGGCTCGGGCCGCAGATATTCGAGAGCGGATGAGCGCATCCAAGCCAACGAGGTCAACATCACCTTGCATCATGTGTCCATCGACATCATGCGTCAAGCTTGTTGCTGCGGCGTCTTCTACCTTGGTCGACTTTCTCCGGCGCTTTGGCGCTCGGTCCGAGCCATCGGGCGAAGAAGGCTTGCGAGGTGTCGATTGGATGACGCCAGGCATAGAATATGTGCCACCAGAAGGTTTCTGGAACAGTGTCGCATTCATCGGGATTGGGTTACGCGAGACGCCAATGGGGTGCAGCGTAAGCTGCATCATAGGGTCGATGTGGCTCGCAAACTCATCGGCCAGGATGTCAGGGTTCTTGGCCAGACTGCGAACCAGGGCGGTCCACAGCTCAATGGACATATTGAGAGCTTCCTTGTCCCTCTCAACAAGAATATTCTGGAAGATGAGGCGGAGAATCCTGCCAGTCAGCCATCCCTGTGAGCTTTCCCCATCCAGGTTGGCAAAGGTTTGGAGGGCCTTGAGGACGGCCACGCGGACCGATGTGATCGTGTGTCGCAAGAACGGGTACAGTCGGGGCACAAGAAGCGTGAATGAGCGTTCTTCGTCTTGAGCTGCGGAAGTCTTCATGGCATCCAATACCTCTGGGAAGCTGCAGAGCGTCGCCAAAAGATCCATGATGCGACCAGTGCTCGCGCTCAGGTCATCGCCCAGGTTGGAGAGACTTTCCCAGATAATGTTGATGAGTCCGTCCAGTTGTGCTGGCCGCATGGTGACAAATTCCTTGGCCATAGGAATCAATGTTGCGGCGCTGACTGAGCGGACGTCGTCGTCAATGTCTCCCAGACCCTTCATGACCGCACGAATAACGCCATCAATCATGTCGCCATCCTGGAGGAGAAGGTCCTTTCGAACGGCGACAACATATCTCAAGCCAACCATGCCACCGTGGCAGACGGCCCAGATGGGGCGGTCGAGCTTCAGGTCTTCTTGCATGACCATCCTATAAAGGATTCTGAAAGTGCTGTACACAGAGGCCGTGGGCAGGTGCTTGAGAACGGAACCTAGGGACTGTCCAATAGTCTCCCTGATTGGAGCCACGGATGTGTCGGAGCTGTAGTCGGTGAACCGGTCGAGCATGAGAACGGAGCAGAGCCGGCATGCAAGATCGTCGAGCCATTTCTTGTTGAGGTTGTTGTTTTCATCTCGCGACTGTCCTCGCACCCGGCCAGCTCCACCACCATGGGCGCGCAACACCTCTCGCAACCCCATAGCAGCACCATGGCGTGTCTCCCACGACGGGTCAAACAGATCCACCTTCAAGAAGTCGCACAGTCGCTCGTATGGCCACTCTGCGCCTTCCATGGTCTCCTCTGCTTCAAGCTCTGATTTGATAGGAATGATGGGGCCCTTGAACTCGCTGACCACTTTGGAATCTTCATCCACGTCGGCAGGCCGGTCAAGGTTGAAGTAGTCGCTCATTTTCCCATTCTTCTTCGCTTCTGGATCCTGGCTTGATGGCTCCTCTCCAAAGCCCTCGGACCCGGCCGTAACCGATCTTCGTACGGAGAGGTCGCCAAAGCCGCCTTTGCCTTGTGAGGCTTTCATGGCCTCGCGCTTCCGCTTCCGCTTCAGCACGTTTAGTTGCCGTGAGCTGAGCTGGGATTCTTCCGAGGCTTGGGGTTGACCAGCACTGTCCTTGCCCAAGGCGTTGCCGTTGCTAGTATCCAGCGGCGTCATTGGCACATTTGCTTCGGGGCCACTGAAGGCCATCTCCTCATCTTCCAGCTTCCTCCCCAGCAGGCCAAGTCGTCCTACGAGTGTTTTCTTCTGGTGAGCCAGGCGGGCCTGCGGATCGAGGGACGCAAGCCCATACTCGATGCCGCCGCCCCGTAGCAGTTCACGGCCATACTTGAGGATCATTTCGACGTCCAACGATTCGATGTTGAACGTCTCATTTTCAGAAAGATCGAGGTCCGTTTCCTCTTCCTCCTTTTTGACGTGGCCATTTTCTTGAGCCGACTCTTCTTTCTTGGGTTCTTCTTTCTTAGGTTCTTCTTTCTTTGGCTCACTGAGGCCGTCTTCTGAGTTGGGGTCGTAGAGGGGGGCATTTTCTACGATTTTGCCAATAGCGGATGCCGCTGTCCTCCGCGTCTCCCATTCTTTGTGCCGGAGGTACGGCACAACGCGGGAGAGGAGGTTGAAGAGCTCATCGGGATGTTGCTTCTGCCAGTCGGCAAGTTGATTTACGGCAGTGTCCCTAATCAACCTCGTGCTCCCCGTCTCGAGGATTCTGTGTCTACGTTAGCAAAGTCGCGCGAGATGGGGCATAAAGACGAGCAATCAATTACTCACGTCACAAGTCTGTCGAGTCTGCAAAAGAGGTTAGCGTCTCTATTCAAACTGATCATTCACGGGTGGTGAGAAGCCCATACCTCGACGCCATTTTATCTGCAGGCGACTAGTATCTAGAGAAACCCGGCTTGCATCATTGCGAACTCTGTAAATCCAGTCAGACGTGGCTGTTCAATTGAACGTTTGATGTAAAAATGAGGCAACGTTGGCTGGGGATTTAATAGCCTGCAGCAAGGGACCGCGCAGCGCGACGCGACGGGATGCTGTGGGGCAATGGGGCGTGAATGCGTGCATCTGGTGTCCAACTGCACCCATCCGTTGAACGGGATGAATGAGATGTGAGCAATGATTTACCCAGGTGGACAGCGCAGCAGCGAGCCAGCGGGCCAGCGGCCAATGAGCGGGAGAGAGGACGGTGAAAGAAGACAAACATCGGAAAGCGACTCAGTCAGGCCCAGACGTCGTTCAAGGATCGACCAATATGAGCGGCCGATCGAGGCCTTCCTCGATGACGCAGTCAAAGGAAGAGTGGGGACCAAGGGGAAGTGTATGTAATGGAGCGGAGAGAGGTGTCAACTTACTGGACTAGGAAATGGGATGCTTGGCTGGCCTAAAGCGGACTCGCAAAAGGGGACTTCAAATTGGGCTGGAGCAGCACCAGTGGACTTCGTCAGCTTGTAAGCCCTTGCGCTCCGTTCGGCAGACTCGGATCTCAAAGCTGGAGCTGCAGCATCGGCAACACGGCGGCGAGACTGCTGCTCGGTTGGCCAATTGGTAGAGAATACCTACAAGTAGGAAGATGAGTTTCGCCAAGCTCTTACAATCCAGGCAAGGCCACAATGAATAAGGTGCAGCCAGATGATAAAGACGATGGACGGATTGGTCCCTGTTGGCGATGGGGCCGTTGATGCGCAGCGCTGTGTAATGCTGGCTCGGGTGCCTAGGGCTGATGGCAGGTGCCTAAAGCCAGCGCAAAGCCTGCCTGGAGCTGCCTGTGAAGCTACTGCAGTGCGCGGGAGCGCAACGGCAGGAAGTTGTGTGGGCCGTGGTTGGGCGCGCAGTCGCGCGGGTGCGGGTGATGGCGGGTGCTGCGACGGCTGCGCTGCGCTGTGCGTGCGTGCTGAGTGACCAGCTGAGCTGGGAAAATCGGGGTGGAGGGCAGGCCCGGTCTCTATATGTGTGTGCTTGTATTTTTATACACGCGCCGCAGGCTTCGCCAGCACTACCAACGGTTTCCCACGCTGGCGTTCGCTTAATTTCCTCTTGCCTTGCTAGCGTCATTTTGCAAGCCCCTGCTTGCTGACTTTGCGCCGGGCCCACAGCTGCTGGGGGCTTGACTTGGGGCTGAACCCGAGGCTGGAGCCTTCTGTATGCCAGCCTTTTGCTGCCCGCCCCAGCGCCCGACTTCTCCTGTGGCGGTCTGTAGTGCTCCCGCTCAAGGCGATGGCGAATCCTGACTAGGCCGCCCCACACATCTGTGGCCCAGCACTGGCTGGAAAGGGTACGAATCTTGAGCACCAGCCACATCCTGAACCTTGCACGAATGTCGCCCGCCATTTGCTGTTGGTCTCTGGCCGGTCCAATTGGCTGGGCCGAGCTGTCGCATTTTCCCTGCAGATGCATGCTCCCTTCCTCCATCGCCGGGGACACGGCAGCTAAATAAACTCTCATGCAAGCACTGCAAGCCTCCCGCTACCCTACGCCATGAAAATGTCATGACCATGAAACTCGCTGAGCGTTGGGCAGGAGGTCTGCCCGGGCTATATGGAGTATTAAACAACTACTGGTAGCAGCTGTGACGTTTCTGCCATCGTAGGAACTATATTGAAGAGAGGACGTTGTGTTTTTTGGCATGGATGCCAGAGGCAGCCGCCTTCTCTAAGTCCGGCTGGGGCAGGGTTTGCGGGTCAACGGCAATAATCAATGAGCATCCCTACGGGGTCGGGGATATTGATGACATAGGACATAGATGTATAATGTCTAATTCCCCGGCACATCCCACCATCGCCGCGACCGGCTCTACAGATGACTGACATGCATTCACACTGTGGCCGCTTCCAGCATCTCTTGCTATGCCAGATAGTTCTAACCCTAGCGGCCTGCCCTTTACCCGTGTCGCGCTGGAAAGTTGAAGCGGACAGGGTTGCAACGTGTCACTCAATTCGCATCAAGAGATCAGAGACCATTGGACATGCAAGCACTCGTGACATCCAACCCCTGGGCCTTGTGCCGCTTGCCTGCGTGTGTTCCCGTCAACCACATTCCGTGAGTGGGCCGACGTACGCAGCCACGCACCTCTCAGCCATCTGCAACATGAAACTAATAAATCGAAGTGTAATCACTGGAACAAATCGACCCAGATACAGCGACATTCGGTCGAATACCAGAGGAGAACTCCCACCCTCGGTATTCTCCTAGACCCCATTGCTAGGTCTGTCAGTCCAGACCAAGACCCGCATGCAGATGACTTCGTTTTACTGCCCTGTGATTAAATACGACAAGGTCTGTGCCTGGCAGACTGCACAGTTATCACCGACAGGCGGAGTATTTAAAGGAATAGCGAGAACAAATTGCAAGCCCGTGGTGCCACGGCTGTGGAACAGATAGTCGACCTGCCCGAGGCTGCGCTGTTAGATGACAAGCGTGCTGGGGCGAGTGAATGAAGCCACACCGCATAATCACGGGCTCGCTCGCTGGGTAGTGACTCGTATTTGCAGTGTTCGGCCCCCGAACCGCGGTCGATTACTGTAATTATGCAGCGCCGCAACGGCTGGTGGCCTGGGGGAATGGTATCTGATGGCTGGTTGCAGCGAGCGCTTGCTCCTTCCTACTCAGCAGCGCACGGGCCAACTGCCCAAGGATTGCACACGGTTAGGTGCCTTAGGCATAAGGCACAAAGTCTACGTGCAGCGCCGCCTTGACGCGACAACCCATAATTGATCGCGGTACAGGGCCGACGCGTCAATCGCAACAGTTCGCATCCCCGAGGCCAAAATCCACAGCCTGAAGCGAGACTGTGCCGTGTCTTGCAGACAAGCTCCTTGACTTCTCGCATGTCGCGCAACGGCGCCGGCGCAGCCCATCATGTACATCAAACAGATCATCATCCAGGGCTTCAAAAGGTAATTCGATCGACGGCTTGCGGCCTTACCCGCGCTCGCTTTGCTGACAACCCCTCCTAGCTACAAAGAACAGACCGTCATTGAGCCCTTCTCGCCAAAGACCAACGTTATTGTTGGGCGCAATGGCTCTGGAAAGAGTAACTTCTTCGCCGCCATCCGCTTCGTTCTCAGCGATGCCTATACCCAGATGAGTCGCGAGGAGCGCCAAGGCCTCCTCCACGAAGGTTCAGGCTCGGCGGTTATGTCCGCATACGTGGAAATCATCTTCGACAACAGTGATGATCGCTTCCCCACCGGAGGCAAAGAAGTGGTTTTGCGACGGACGATTGGTCTCAAGAAGGACGAGTACTCAGTCGACCGCAAAGTGGTGACCAAGACCGACGTAATGAACCTCTTGGAAGCTGCCGGTTTCTCGCGCTCCAACCCATACTACATTGTCCCCCAGGGACGTGTCACGGCCCTGACCAACATGAAAGAGTCTGACCGACTCAATCTGCTGAAGGAGGTCGCTGGAACGCAGGTTTACGAAGCGCGCCGGGCCGAGTCGCTCAAGATCATGAACGAGACGAACAACAAGCGCGAAAAGATTGACGAACTGTTGGAGTATATCAAGGAACGACTCAGTGAACTCGAGGAAGAAAAGGAGGAGCTTCGGGGTTTCCAGGACAAAGATCGTGAGCGACGATGCCTCGAGTACGCCTACCACCACCGCGAGCAAGTCACCATCCAAAACGCGCTCGAAGATCTCGACTCCGCCCGGCAAGATGGCATAGACACGTCTGATTCCAGCCGAACCGAATTCCTTGAAGGAGAAAAGGCCCTCTCGAAACTCGATGCCGAAATCCACAAGCTCCAAAGAGAGATGGAGCTTCTTCAGATTGATAGACGCCAGCTCGAGGAGGATCGCCGCGACGATGCCAAAATTCTCGCAAAGGCGGAGATGAAGACCAAGACCCTGAAAGAGGGCCAGTCTGCCCAGGAACAATCGCGAGCGCAACATGCTGCCGACTTAGAGGCTGTCCAGAACGAAATCGCTGCTAAAGAGCAGGAGCTTAACTCGATTCTTCCACAGTATGCTCAGAAGAAACAGCAAGGAGACGCCGCCCGGCGACAGCTCGACAGTGTGGAGGCAATGAGAGCCCGATTATTCGCCAAGCAGAGCCGTGGCTCCAGGTTTAAGAACAAGTCTGAGCGCGACTCGTGGCTGAAGAATGAGATCAAGGAGCTGGACCTGACAATCAGCACACAGAAAGCCAACAAAATAGATGCCGATGAGGAAGTGTCAAGGGTTGAAATGTCCATCGCCCAGACTGAGAAAGAAGTTGCGGATCTGAGGTCTCGCCTGGCCAATTGGAGCAACGAGCGTGCGTTGCTCGCAGAGGAAGCAACCAGGGCCCGCGATAACTTGGATCGGCTCAACGATGAGCGCAAGCTTGCTCGACGAGAAGATGACAAGCTGAACTCCTTCATTTCCAACGCCCGACAGGAAAAGGAGCATGCTGAGCGGGAACTGTCTCACACCATGGATGGCGCGACTGCTCGTGGTCTAGCCACTATTCGAAGGCTCAAGCAGGACCGGGATATTCCTGGTGCTTACGGAACATTGGCAGAACTCCTCGAGGTTGGCGACGCCTATCGCCTTCCAGTTGAGCAGATCGCTGGAGCCAGCTTATTCCACTACGTCGTTGACAATGCCGATACCGCGACGTATTTGGCAGATACCCTTTACAGGCAACGTGGAGGCAGAGTGACGTTCATGCCCCTCGCCCAGCTGCACCCCCGCCCTGTCAACTTCCCGCGGTCTAACGATGCGGTTCCTCTTCTCAGCAAAATCACCTACGACCCGAAGTTTGAACGCGCTTTCCAGCAGGTCTTTGGAAAAGTCGTTGTTTGCCCCAACTTGACGGTAGCGGGTCAATACGCAAGAAGCCATGGTGTAGATGGCATCACCGTCGAAGGTGACACCACCAACAAACGAGGCGCCATGACTGGTGGATACATTGACCCTCGCAAGTCTCGCATGGAGGCTGTCCGTGCCGTCGAGAAATGGCGCAAGGAATATGACGATATCGTGGGCAAGTCCAGAGAAATGCGGAGGGCGGTTGAGATCAAGGATCAGGAGATCACGGGTGCCATGTCTGAGGTCCAGAAAGCGGAGCAGAAGCTGCGACAGGCCGAGGATAGCTTTGAGCCTCTGAAGCATGAGCTGCGGAACAAGTCCACCCATCTGGAGAACGAACGCAACCACCTTGACGCCGCGCTGCGCCGCCGCGATGCGGTCGAGAATAACATGAGCACCTTCTTGGAGGAAATTTCTGGCCACGAGGCTGAACTTGGCACAGACTTCAAGAAGAGCTTGACGACGGCGGAAGAGCAACAGCTGGAAGAGCTCACCAGCTCCGCGCAGCAGTTGCAGAAGCAATGGAATGAAGTAAGCAGAGTGCGTCGGGAGCTTGAGCACCGGAAGCAGCTGCTCGAAGTCGATCTCCGGCAGAACCTCCAGATGAAGCTTGATCAGCTCAACAGCCAGGCTTTTGAGAATTCGGCATCGGGGTCTGCTGCAGGCGGCCTCAAGGAGGCACAGCGGGAGATGAGGAAGGCAGAAGCCGCCTTGCAGGCTGTTGAAAACATGCTTCAGGCGAATGAGGCCACAACGGAGGACTTGCAACTTCGCTTCGACCAGTTCAGCGCGGAAAAGGCCCAACGGGAGCAAACCCTGCAGGAAGTCTCCGCCAGAATCGAAAAACAACAGAAGCGAATGGACAAGAGTCTCCGAAGGAAGGCTTTGCTCACCACACAGGCCGCGGAAGTCACCAAGAACATCCGGGACCTTGGTGTGCTACCTGAAGAAGCCTTTGACAAATATGAAAACATGGAGGCCAAGACCGTGAGTTATTTTCTTGTTGTTTTTGGTTGTTAACCGTTGAAACGTCTGCTAACCATTGAATCAAGATTACTTCGAAACTGAAGCGTGTGAACGAAGCCCTCAAGAAGTACAAGCACGTCAACAAGAAGGCCTTTGAGCAGTACAACAATTTCACTACGCAGCAGGATCAGCTCATGAAGCGACGAAAGGAACTGGACGATTCTCAAGCATCCATTGAGGAACTCGTTGAGCATCTGGATCGACGCAAGGACGAGGCCATTGAGCGAACGTTCAAGCAGGTGTCAAGAGAGTTTGCCACCATCTTTGGGAAGCTTGTGCCGGCTGGCCACGGGCGTTTGGTGATTCAGAGAAGGACAGATCGACGTCAAGAACCTGAAGAGTCTGATGAAGAGGCCCGCGGCACCGTGGAGAACTACACCGGCGTCGGAATCAGCGTCTCGTTCAACTCGAAGCACCTGGATGAGCAGCAGAGGATCCAGCAGCTCAGTGGTGGTCAGAAGAGTAAGCCGATCTTAACCCGACCCCGGATTTTTGTGACTGCGTCTAACGTGCATCTCTAGGTTTGTGTGCTCTGTGCCTCATCTTCGCCCTCCAGCAGACTGAAAGCAGCCCGATGGTCATCTTTGACGAGGTGGATGCCAACCTGGACGCTCAATACCGCACAGCCGTGGCCGAGCTTCTCAACTCCATCTCTAACGAGGCTGGCACTCAGTTCATTTGCACGACCTTCCGTCCTGAGATTGTGCTTGTCGCGGACAAGTGCTACGGTGTCACATTCCGTAACAAGACGAGTTCCATCAACTGCGTCCCCACCGAGGAGGCACTTGATTTCGTTGAGGGCCAGGCCAAGCCGACTTGAACCCAGTGGCTGCATCTGAATGGACGGTTAATCGATTGTATGTAGATATGCGGACCGTGATGGCACCGGCGTTGGGGGCATGGATGATTTATGCGACAGAGAGAGAGGGAGGTGATTTTTCATTCATGCCTATGATAGCACAGGATGAGATGCTCCGCACTTTGGTGCTTCTCCCTAGGTACTGAATAGATACGCAAACTACTCGTAGGGAGTTTATGGCCCAATCTTGATTTCGCCCCCCCCCCCTCCTTTCTCACCCTCACTGGAAGAAACGCTAGCTGTGAACTCGTAGCAGATATGATTGCTGCCTTACCTGTAGCTACTAGTCGTATTAGCCAAAGCCGCTTCGTATTGCTACACTAGGATTGGGAGGGTGAAGGTGACGAGGATTCCTGGATACTTGCACATTGGGGATGAGTTGAAGGGACCTGGGCAAGCACATAGATGCCTGATACGAATCTGGAAGAGATTGGGTTCGATAAACCGAAAGCTTTCTGTACAGCAAGTTTACAATGTAATTGTACACGCAGCGTTTTGTTGCTGCCTTCTAATCTACCTGTCCGCCATCATGTTGCGCACGCCCTTGAAATACTCGGGCGTGAACACCTTTTCCAGCTCCTCCCGCGTCAGCCACTTGAACTCGGTGTAGCCGAAGGGGTTGCTCGTCAGGTCGGCCTGGCCGGCCATGATGCGGGCCTTGAGGAAGAAGGTCTTGGTACCCTTCTCCTTCAGAGCGCCGTCGGCCTCGAGGGTGGGCTTGGTGACGAGGTGGGCCACGGGCACGCGGCCGACGACCCAGGTGTTCATGTTGACGCCGGCAGCATCATCCATGATCTTCTTGGCGGACTTGAAACATGGTCAGCACATCTTGGCCACTTTGTCGTTATCGGAAAGAAAGTGGCTTACCTCATGAAGGTTCAGTTCCTTGGGGAGTACGCCAGAGGGGAATCCCCAGCCGCTTTTGCCCTTGACCACCAAGTACAATGTCCGGTCGAGCTGGCGATCCAGACGTTGCTCATCACCCGTTTTATCCGCCTCGGTGACACGCTCGGCAGGCGGCTCAACAGGCACAACGTCCTGAGGAGCGATGACTTCGGCGTCATCGCTCACACGGGCCTCGGCGTCCTTGAGGAGGGCACTGACAATGCTCTCCTGCTTGCTGAGCTCGTCACCGACCTTGAGCTCGTCATCCCAGGCGCGGGAGCTCTTGCCCTTGTACACGCCCAGCTCCTTGGCGACGGTTCCCTCACGATCCTGGACCTTGATGCTCCAGTCGAGGCGGCGGGCCGTGTCGGGCTTGAAGTAGATGTCTGTGATGAAAGGGGTGTTGAGGCGCTCCTCGAGACGCTTCTGGTAGAAGAAGAATGCATTCTCAAAGGGGTGTAGTTTCCTCGTCACCAGCGGCGGTCGGGTGACAATCACACCGGAATGGATATCATAGGTGATGGGAGTGCCGCGAGGGATGGCAGTGGCCGCCGCATCAGGCGAGGTTGTTGGCGCGGCATCGCTGGTAGAAACGGCGGCGGCGGAGTAGAGACGGGTTGGGATGCGGGATACGGCAGCGGAGGCGCTGAAGGAGGACGGGGCGCAGCGGGCGCAGATACGGGGAGAGGCTGTTGCTCGCATGTCATGGTTAGTCGAGGGCATTCGCAGATGGGGGGCGGGATGGTGATGGGCTCATTGCAGCGAGTGACGGCTCGCCGAGCTGGGCAGCAGGGGCAATTCGTACCAAAAACAGTTGCCAGAACGGCGCGTCGGCCTCTACTCGAGGCGGACATTGTGCAATGGCACCCTCTGCGGCTGGATCCCGACGAATTCGAAGAAAGCGACCAGCTGGTTTTCAATCGCCGAGCGCTTGTCGCGTTTCTCAATCTCGAACTTTTTGCACTCGACAGCTTGTCGGTACGTACCACGGTCGGTCTTGTTGCTGCTAGCCCGCTTACCTAAGGGAACCCACCACAATGTGGGGACTTGAACGGGGTGTGTATTGGTTGGTGCCTTAGGCAGATCTTCAGGTACCCGCCGTATCAAAACCTCGCCGACGCTAAACGACTTTCGCTTCCTTTCTCTTCTCTCTCATCCAAAGGCACCATTTCCTTATCGTCAAGACCTGTTTCCTCCTCCAGAACGTCCTGATCATTTTCGTGTGCCCAGAGAGAACCATCGCAGTCTTTTTCGCTAGCGGGACCTGCAATTTATTGCCTTACCGGGTTCTGTTAGATAGATACTGCTGACATGCCTCACAAAACTGCCACTGGTGATTGTAACTGTGATTGTAGCCAAAGTTTATGACAGGGGAGAGGCGTACTATCGTTTCGTGTGGCATGTCATGACGATGATGTGCTGTTGGCCTCGGCTATCTGATGAGTCATTTCATGCGAATTCGGGCGTCTGAAGGTGTGCTCTGGGCCGTAATCAGTCATAATTGCCAGTCCCTACTGCAGTCGCCTATCATCGATAACCGATGGGATGCTCCGCTTCAGATTGCGGTTGTGGAGGCTTTGTGCGATCTTCTAGCCCACCATCAACAGACCTTTTCGGATTCTGGGGCCATTTTGCAAACATTTCTTTTTCCTTCCGATTTGCTCACACTGATTGGCGCGTCTTGAAGCTGCACATCAATTCTAATGCGCACAGGCTACAATTCCTCATGCGCCACCCGAGTTTCCTAGATGCTAGGCCACCAAGCCAGGCGACGAGACAAATATTCAGACACCGTTACCTAGATACACATGTGGAGCCAACGCTTGTGTTTGTGTGCCCCAATACAAGATGCCCAGACCATAATTACCATGCAATGGATCTGACTCCCCCGTGAGACACCTCGCTGCCAAAAGCAAAGATTCATGTCCGCCGTCAAATGATGCTGGGTATCAAACCATATGAACCGCCCAATGATGATGATACCTGAAAACGCCTATAAACAATTGCCGTCCCCTCACCACGTGCCGTCAAGCCTGCAGCTCTGCCACAGCCTGGGCCACCTCCTTGTTGGCTCGCTTCTCCCACCCTCGGCGGGCCTCGTTATCCAGCGAGGAGGCGCCCTTGACCTCGTCGTACAGTTTCCTTGAAATATCTCGATTGATGGTGGCATACTGCTCCGTTGTCAGCTTCTGAGCCCGCCAATGCGGCCTCAGAGCGCCCTTGACAATATCATTGATGCTCTTCTTCTCTTCCGGGGACATGGCCAACCTTGTCGGTGAGCCCTCCTCGGCAGGTACGGATACCTCGTGTGGTCGACGGGGCCGGGGCTGGCGCAACTCCAGCGGCCGAGTTTCGGTTCTGCTTGGTCGTGACTCCGAGTCACTGTGGCTGTGGCTATGGTTGTGGCCGTGGCCGTGATCGCCGTTTGTTCGAGTCGGCGAGTAATTTGCTGGCGGATATCTTGGTTGAATATGGGTGCTCAGTGAGAGTGTCGGGGAGGTAGGCCGGCCGCCCACGCTTGGTAGAGGTGGCGGGGTTAGAGAAAGAGCTCGAGGGCTGCTGTATGCGGATGGGGAGGGGGAGATGGCTGGCGATGAAGCATCAGGCGGTGGACGTCGTCCGCGTCGAGGAGCTGACGTTTCGTCTTCTGACATGGCGCTGGGTTCGAGTTCTTTGAGCAGAGAAGACACCAAAGGCGGCTGATCGCTGTGCGGCGGGCCCGAATGCCCTGGTTGTGCTGACTGCGTTGGTGGTGCTGGCTGCACTGGCTGCGCCTGCTGGGCTGCAACCCCGTTGGTGGACGATGGGCCGGCTGCACTCCTCGCCGTCGAGGGCACAGCATGTGCTGCCGGCGAAGACACGGAGCCCGAGCCCTCGCCATTGTGGGTTGGTAATCGTCGGGTTCGTGGACGTTTGAGCTTCCGCTCAGGCTCCTGCTGCGGAGCCTCTCTCGGAGACGCCGTCACCGAGCGCACCTTGCGCTTGCGTGAACCGGCGGTCGAGTTCGAGCTCGGCTCGTCGGCTTCACGGGCACGCTCAAGAGCGCCCCAGGCCCGTCTCTCATCGCGGGTCTCCTGAACCGGCTCGGGTGCAGGCTGGAGTCGCTCACTTATAGCGGGAGGGATAGTGTTGACGAATGCTTCTCGAGCACCCAGTCGGTGCGCGATTGCCATTCGTTGCTGCCATCGGTCGAGCTCGCGGCGCCCAAGCTCCTGGAAACGCCGATACTGCTCGAGTTCCTCGTCCTCCTCGTCGTGGTTGTCAAGATCCAGGTCGCTCATCTCGTAGAAGCGACCAGAGAACTGGCCCCAGGGCCCCTGCCACTCGGCATTGCGAGCTTGCCGGCGGGCTCTTCTGAGGCGCTCTCGTGTTCGGACATGGTACCCTCTGACGTTTCTGGGATTTGGTCGACGGACAAACGAGGGTCGCGGGGATCGGGTGAGGGCCGTCTCCGAGGACTCCGTTGGCTCGTCCGTGAGTTGGAACAGGTGGGAGCACTCCATGCAGTACCAGTCGCCATCAGGTATCTCATCGAGGCCGATGCAGTGTGTATGGTAGGAAGCGTCGCAGCTATCGCACAGGAGGAGGACATCTTCGCGGTCGGCCGAGTTGCAGATGGGACATGGGTTGGCGGGCTCCTCTTCTTCTTCGGGATTCTCGCCTAGCCATTGTTGAACGTCGAATTCGGCGACCTGCTTCTTGTCCTGGACGTCGTACTTGGTGATGGCGGTTCCTGCATGCGAAAGAATATCAGTCAGCGGCTGCCGAGATGCACGGTGGTGGGGATCGACTGGCTTACCATCGACGCCGTTGTAAACGCGGACCGTGTGAAACGGATTCCGGCAGATGGGGCAGGTATTTGTCTTTTGGGCCCAGGAGCGGATGCAGGCATCGTGGATGATGTGATTGCACCCGTCCAGGGCAGCGACAATGTTGAGGTAGTTGGACTCGTCCTCGACGGCCTTGGAGGCGGATGTGGTGGCGGCGGGTACTGGCAGTGGCAGGCCGCCCTCGCCCTCGCCTTCGCCTTCAGCAGCGTCGAGGGACTCCTGCGAGGGGAGCGGCAGGGGATCCAGGCATATGATGCACTGCTCCGGCTCAGTCATGATGTCGATTTCGGTAGTGCAGACAGTCTCTTGATGAAAACATGTAAAAGAAGTCTGTTGGGTCGTTCTGAGGAGCCGGTGCAGTTCGGTATGGCGCGATTGGGGCTTCTTGGGCGGGAGGTCTGGGACTCTGGTGTGAGTGGTGATGTATTAGTGGATGGTTCTCAGTGCAAAACGCCTGGAGGAGCCTGCTAGGAATTGAAGGAGGGAGAGTTCAGCGGGCAGGGTCCAGAGGCGGATTACGCGCCTGTTAGGAGACACATCAGCGGGCCAATCAGCGGGCTTCCGTGGCCGGGGGCGCCACGTCCCTGCTGATGGCCCCGTAATGGCCGCCCAAGCACAGGCGGCCTGCACGAGGCCATGAGCCAATCCTTTCGGGAGCCACGAGGGATGGCATGGCAGGCATCTCGGTAACCCTCTGCCTGTTTTGTTTTGGGGGTGTGGGGAGATGGGTTCGGGCCAAACTAGAGAGAGGCGTGGAAACACTTACCTTGAAAGTCTGGTTGCTTTCGCCTTGCCCTGCTGTTCTTTCTCTCGGTGCTGGGATTGCCCAAAACACCAGAGGGCGGAAACTTGGGTGCGCAGGGCCTTGATGTCTTGTCTTGGGGTTGGGGGATGAGATGGGTGAGTGAGCGAGCCGCTTATTAGGCGGGTGGCTAAAGTAATAAGCAAAGTTGCTCGGGGGATCGTCAGCAGGCCTTGGAGGCTTGCTGGGTTGTGCGTGCTGTAAAAGCGTGCGCCGAAGGGACTTGGGGAGACAGGTTCTGGGGTTCAGCGTCGTGACTGACGACAAAGACGACCAGCGGGATGCAGGATGATGATATGCGAGAAAGAGGGTTACCTGCTACTCTAGGTTCCTGGCAGTTAAGGTGTGTGGGAAATGAGATGGGGATGGGACTGGACTGGACGGTGCACTTTTCGGAGATGGCACTTGTTGATTACAACCACTAACACCACGGCCAGAAGGAGGAGTACTAGTAGGCAGAAGTAGAGGAGTCGTTGCAGTGGTCGTCCTCGGGGGGCCTCGAAGCCAAGCAAATACAACCCGAGGCAGGACACGTACGGCAAAGAAGTTTCAGCGCATGTAGGTATACGTGTGACTGGGCTGGGACTGGCAATGTGGCGGGGGGCAATTATTAGCAGCAGCGCGAAGACGAAGAGGCGGAGGGAACGAGGTAGAAAGGGACGGCGGGCCGAGAGAACTGATTAATTACAGTGAGGTAGGTGGGATTGGGTTTGCATTTGGCTTGGGCCTTGGGGGCATAGATGACGGCGGCGAAGGCACGGGACATGGCACTTGATTTCTAGGCGCTGCTAACCCATTTGATAACATTTGACTCAATCCAATACCACAGCCTGGCTGCCACCCAAGGCAATCGTGAGGTAGTATTATCCGGACTCCGTACCTAGTCATCCATCACTTCACCGTGCGGCGGATTGGCCGTGAACTTTGGACATTATCATCCAGGCCCCAACTTGAGCAAATGCACCGTCATTACTTGGTTGCCTCTCTTTAGCTGCTCGATCTTGAACTGCTGTCACTTCTTTCCTTATTAGCCCGGCGGGCTGTTCTGTGGCATGGAAGCTCACACGTGTGACCGTGCCAGGCTATCCATGGATGAGATGGGGCCGCCTGGAGCGTGACCCGCACGACACCACTCGCACCAGTATCTCGCATCTTGCGGCTATCACAGACCTGCACATTCTGATTTGGCGAATATTTCCATAGTTACAAGACAGGAAAGGATGCGCGGGGGAGTTTCTCGGCCTAGCTCAAGTTCAGCAGGCAGGAAGCGGCTCATCCTCCATGTGTGATAGTACGCAACGCTTGTCCTTGGTGACGGGCGAGCCATGCGCGAGCGATGCCTCGAGTCACATGGCATGTTCACCCCGTTGGCCCAATCAAAATAATCAAGCAGGATAACGCGGATGGCACAGGCTGTCGCCCGCCCCGTGTTTCGTCCGCAATGCCGACCAACCTCACCAAGGCCAGCTTCCGCAGGGCACATGGACGTGTGCTGAATGGCCACGGGCTCGCCGTCGATTGGAGAGAGCATGCTAGAATCTTTGGGCTTGAGACATGAGTAGATGGGCATGCAATGGTCATCGTGTTCCTAATACGGACCAAGTCTCCGGCTGGGTAATTCTTGATTACTGACTGCTTGTCATCCGTCGTCCCTCGCATCTCTCTGAAGCGCTCAGGCAGACCCAAACCCCCAACGAGATCCACACAACAACCCTGGGCCACCTGTCAATGTCGTCAAGGTTGCCAGCTAGCTGGCCTGTGATACAATTCTAATTCCCCTGCATCTTGCTCTGTATTCCAGGCCATTTAGTTTCACACCAGGCGCGGCAGCTCCCAAAACCTGTATGTCATGTCAACTCGCCTGCGTCTCGCGAATCGAGTCACTTCGTGGGGACATCCATCCTCCGGCCCGCTCCCGCCCGTCGGCAGGCGGATGCCACCCTGGTGGGCAAGCTGGGCTGGGCCTGGCTCAGCGCTTTCAACACGCTACGGTGCTGCCCTGCATTTGCCGACCTGGCCCCCGCAGCGAGGGGCTACCTATTGCACTTGTCCTTGGGCACCGATTGGAAGACTCTCATCCAATCGATATTTCGTCACACCCCGTTTTACTGTATTTTTATTTTTTTTTTAATTTTTTTTTAGGTGGCTGGCTATCGTCCTGCGGAAACTCAACCAGCGCAGAGTGGATCGCGACGCTCAATGGTGAGTTGTTCTGAAGATACTCCGACTTCGTTGGTGGGAACAGTGCTCAGGGTCGGCGCCACATAATCCATCATCCTGATAACGAGGCTGAGACTACGGCCGCGGCGCGTCGTCTGCGCACACGCAAAGGGGCAAGAAAACTGCGAGTTGGCGCGTGTTGCAAATAATACCACGGGGTGCAATGAATTCGACCAAGGCTAACGAGTATATTCCTTAGCGCCCCCTCTCGGGGCATGTTTCCTGTTCCCGTTTGAACGATGGGGTTTCGTATCGTGCTTGGTAGCGGATGGTCCTCACGCCCGCACACCGACATTGTCAATATCTGGACAAGTTGTGTTGTTGACGATGCACTGGAAAATAACAGTCTGCCAACGAGGAGGAGTTGGACACTGACTTTATCCAGAAGCTGTAGTACCAAAAAAGAAATCAGCAACCCCGTGACATGAAGTTGACAAGATACCGAACATGATGTTGATATAGATTCCCCGGAGTGGTTTCTCTGGAGTGACTTCGCAACTCAGGTCTCAGGGTCATATTGCCGGGAGCTCGTCATGTTCAAGGGTCAGAGACCATGCAATTGTTCTTTTGTTCATTGCTAATCGACCGGCCTCTATTGACCGAAGATCGGGTGTCGACGTCCAGTTCGTCAACTCGTAGTGTAGGCACGAAATCCATGTCCCCCCCGTACACCAGACCGAAAAGCAAGCCGTAACACATCCTCCGCCAAACCCCGCTCCTTTTTTAAACCTCAGCAATCTCACGGAGTCGTCGCAGGGTTGATCGCATAGCGGCGGCAGCGGGAGTGCTGCATACATGTTAGTCTTCGTCGTCCAGTGATCGAGGGCGGGTGCACTTGGCGGGCAAGGAGGTACGCACGCAAGGGTGTAGGCGCCACCAGCCATGGTGCGCTTGCAAGACTTGCAGTCCCAGATACCGGTGGCCTCTCGTCGGACGGTGGTCTTGCCGCAGAAGGTGCAGGTGTACTTGGCGTGCTGGGTGATTTCCATCTTCTTCACCTGCTTTCGCAGGGAAGCACCGTAGCTGTCAGACATTTCAGTTAGTCGGCGGGCCTCCCAGGTTTATGTCAACTCTTCGCCGAAGAAATTCGTCGCCGCAACAAGACCTGCCACAACCGCATGAAATGTGTAAACCGGAGTCGTGATATGACGGGCATCCTTCATTTTGTAGCGGGCGTCTCATTCGATGCAGATCGTGGCATGGTCGGGGCGGAAACGAATCGTGTTCGGCGGAGTTTGGAGGCGTCGTGGTGACTTACCGGGTACCGTATTTACCGCTGGAGAGGAGTTAGCAACACTGCAATAAACAATTCAATCGAAAGAGGTTTGACATACGTAACGCCGACCTTCTTTGTGCGCTTGGTCATCTTGTCTGGTTATGTGTGGGACGTCTTGAGGTTGAGTGAAGACGAGAAGATGGGCTGCAGATGGAGGCTAGCTGCACAAAAATGCTGAAAGTAGGAGTTTGTGATTTTCCTTAGGGCACGCACGTGAGGGAAATCGAAAGGGATCCACCCACGCCGAAATCATTCATGGCCCCAAAAGGTCGTTGCCGGCGCAAAGTTATCCCGCCCCTCCGAAGCCACTCAGAGGTGGGGGGCCAAGGGGGCTTGATGAGCGTTCCTGAATCATGACATTCACTGCTGCGCTGCCAGACCTCCGCAACAGGAGTCGCTGCTAGCGGTCGGTCTTCAATCATCACATCTTCTCCGCGGGTGGCTAGAACAAGCAGATTGACCCCCTAAAAACTCGAGTATGATGCAATAGACCTCATGCAAATGGAAGATAGATACGCTCTGGGATGCAACATAAGTCATTGTAAATCGGGGAGTGCGTAAGGCTGATAGAGGAAACCCGTCAATGAAGCTCTCCGAATCAGGCTTGCACTACGTAAACATGATGAAGTGTACAAGGTGAACCGATATGCGGGACGGCCATGACCCCCTGCATTCGGGCGCGCTTGGTGGAGAACCCATTGAAACACAAAGGCCGACAGTTATCCCCATGAGTGAAACAAGGATATATAATATGTCACTCGTGAAAATCTGGAGTTAGACTTTACAAATCCGCGGCAAGTTATTTACAGGCCCCTTTGCGACTATGACAGGGATGAAGCAACACGATCGACTCTATGACATTGTCGTTTATGGGGCTACAGGTGAGCTGCATGTTCAAGGGACCGTGTTTCTGGCATCTGACGAGGCTTAGGCTATACGGGCAAGTTCACTGCCTTGTATGTGGCTGACAAGTTTCCAACGAATCTGAAATGGGCCATTGCTGGTCGATCGGAGTCGAAACTGCAAGCTATTGCCGACGAGTGCAAGCAGAAATACCCAGACCGTGAACCACCAGGTATGTCTTGAATAACACCCGCTAGATCCTGCTGAACGAACTTGGCGAGATCTAACACCACGAAGCTGTCGAAGTTGCTAGTCTGAGCGACAAGGAAATTGGTGCGCTTGCTAAGAAGGCCTTCATCCTGATTACGACAGTCGGTCCATACGCTCGACACGGAGAGTATGCGTTCAAAGCATGCGCTGAGCTGGGCACTCATTACATTGACATCACTGGGGAGTCGGTATGGACGAAGCAGATGATTGACAAATATGAAGACGTCGCCAAATCCAGCGGAGCCATGATGTTTCCTCAAAGCGGACTCGAATCTGCGGCCTCTGACCTCTGCACATGGGCTCTCGCCAAACTGATCCGCACACAGCTGGGAGCTTCAACCAAAGCCGTGACGCTGTCGCTGCACACATTCAGGTTCGCATTCTCGTGTTTGCTTTTCTCCCTGTTTCATCACGTACACCCCGTGCTAACTGAATTCAGCTCAACCCCGTCAGGTGGCTCTATTGAGACATTCCTCGGCCTCTTTGAGGTATACTCACCCGCCGAGGTCATGGCTGCTACTCGCCCGTATGCCCTGTCCCCCATTCCGCACAAGGAGCCCTCTAGGCCCCCGAAATCAGTTTTGGAGGCAATTTGTGGTGTCAAATCCGTTCCAAACTTGGGACTGCTCACGACCTCCTTCATGTATTCGACAGATGCCCCTATTGTTGAGCGCACATGGGGTCTGCTGTCCACAACGCCCTCCCGCCAGGGCGAATTCTACGGGCCCAACTTCACTTGGGGCCAGCATTTCAAGGCGCGCAACTGGCTGCAGGGGGCCCTCATCCATTGGCTGATTGCGGTTTATGGATTGCTTTTGGCGTTTGTGCCGCCCGTGAGGAGCCTGCTGAGACGTTTTGTCTACCAGCCTGGAGAGGGAATCGAGGGCGACAAGGCTGCAGAGACGGATGAACTCGAATTCCAGGGAGTGGCTTACCCGGACTCCAGAGACCACGCCCAAAAGAGTGCATTCTGTCGCATGTGGCATCGGGGTGGCATGTACTACTGTATGATTCCCCATCCTCCTCTCCCTTGAACCATGATACAACATGGCGGATACTGACCCTGATGTGATGATCAGTGACAGGCCTGTTCGTCGGCGAGACTGCCAGGACAATCTTGGAGGAAGATCTTGGCTTAGGAGGAGGAGTTTGGACACCTGCGTGCATGGGACAAGAGCTCATTGACCGCCTAGAGGAAGCCAGTGTGCATTTCGAAGTACAGATGCTTGATTCATAAGGTAGGTAGACAGGTCGCTTCTTCAGGCTTGCTTGGTAGGGGGAGGGGCAGCTTTAAGCCTGCGGGCGGCGGAACATGACTTGAACTAGCTCCCTCCCTGCAAGCTCGAGACCAGGTAGCTTTCAGTCGACAGGATCAACCGGATGGACAACTACAAGCTCCATCTCACTGTGAAGGACGAAAAAAAGAAAAAGAAGAAGAAAAACCTTCGGTGGCCTCATCGCGTGAGAGAATTGGAGGCGTAAATCCATCTCTCCTGTCGAGGATCCAGCTGCCCGTGTCACCGAACCTCATGGTAGATCGGTCCGGGGGCCTGAGCTTCTGGAGCCAGCAACAACTTAGGATGGCGGCATGTGGCCCGTGGTCATGCACTGAAGAGGTTGCCTTAGTGGCTTGCAGCCCCCTGTAGCCAACCCCACAGTAGCTCCAGTTTAGTGGGCCAAGTTGTTGCCCGTCGGATTGCCTACCATCAGAAAACCTTGGGCCATGAACGTCATCAACAGTCATCCATTCGTCCCGCCATTGCTTTCAACCCATCGCGTGTCCTCACCACAATCCATCCCTAGCACCGTGTGCTAACGGATGCCACATCTTTAACAGCACCCGCGACATAGCAGCCATCCACGAGCCAGACTTAGCCTTGCGCGCAGCAGTCAGTGGCCTCCATTGCTTCTCGTGTCCACCCATCCCTTCTCTCGCCCAGGGCAACCAGAATCGACACACTCCACCCCGAGATGGCTTCGCACAGCACCGACGACGCCGTAGAGGCCGAGCCTCTGCTGCCCACCGAGGAGCCTCGACCGAAGGCTGCTCGCTCCGTGAAATTCAGCGCCAATCCTGTGACAAGGACCATTGAGCCAGAGCGTGCTTCGAAGCCGTCCCGGTCCTCGCTGCCCTCCCTTCGCGAATTGGGAGGAGCTTCTGGCACGGGTAGCGGCCCTCCCATGCTTTCTGCCCTGAATAAGCTGCGACGCCGAAATAGCCAGGGGGCCGTGCCTGCGGTCGCACATTTGGCCATGGGCCCCAAGATCGGACCTCAGCGAACGACGAAGAAGACGGAGAAGCTAAAGATTCTCCCAACGACGGATCTCGAAAACGGCGAGGATGACGAGGAGAGTGGCAGGGATGTTTACTCACAGTACACACGGATTAAGGACCCTACGGCTCGTCGCGATGCTGCTCGGCTGGGCAAGGCCGACCGGGATTTGTTGCCCCGTGTGACAGCATACTGTACTGCCAATCGGTACGAGATGGAGGGATTGATGCGGTTCCTAAAGGGCCGAGGAAAGACACGCAGTGCCAACCCGAAGCTCATCGACGAATGCATATATACACCATACAATTATTCCAAGGGCACTCGCAACCGCTCGGATCCGGTACAGAACTATGAGCGAAGGTACTCGACGGGAAGCGACGCCATGACAGATGAGGCTCGCCGGGAGGACTTGATTGACTTCCGCAGTGAGATTGAGAGCTCCGAGCACGACGAAGACTTGGTGGATCGCAATGGCCACAATGACAATGGGCCTGGTCACTACGAGGACTTACAACTAGGCCACGGCGAGCAACACCGATCCCTGGGAGGAGGCCCGGATTTCGACACCGTTGTGCATACGCCAGAAGTCTTCCTTTTCGACTATGGCGTCGTGGTCATTTGGGGCATGACTGAGTCTCAGGAAGTCAGGTTCCGAAAGGAAATCACCAAGTTTGAGATCGAGAAGCTCGCCCTCGATGATGTCGAAACGGAGCGGTTTAATTTCTACTACACGCGAGAGTATCAGGCGCGTATTTACAACGATTTCATCACACTGCGGGATAAGAACAACTACATGATCAAGTTGGCTATTTCCCATGCTCTGGCCCAGAGTGTCAAGGTTTGTGGTGCCACCCCCCAAAGAGTTTCGGCCATTGCTTACCGGTCCAATCTAGACATCGCTCTTTGAAGAGTTGATTGCGTCGACAGTCGACACGTGCAAAGACATTCCCACACACATCGCACTGACTGGAAAGATTGCAATGACTCGCTCCCAAATCAACATGCAGATTGGAGAACTGTTCATTCTGCGAATCAACATCCACCTCAATGGCTCCGTTCTGGACACGCCGGAGTTGTTCTGGACAGAACCACAGCTGGAGCCGGTATACCAAGCTGTTCGGAGCTACCTTGAGATGGATCAGCGAGTCGGCCTACTAACAGAAAGACTCGACGTCATCGCTGACTTGCTGGCTGTGCTGAAGGGAGAGCTCAGCCACGGCCACGACGAGATGTTGGAATGGATTGGTAAGTCCGCCCCCGCAATCTTTCCATGCCCACTATTACTACAATTCCATCAGTATGGAGTATGCTAACGGCTGTGCCCCGTAGTCATCATACTCATTGCTGCGGAAATCCTTGTTGCGGCCATAAACATTGTGGTTGACTTGTATGCTGAGTAACGTGTCATTGGGTGTGTTTTTTTTTTTGTTGAGGAGCCGCTGATCTCTGTTTTGGTTGTGTGAGGCGCATGGGACTCATCTTTATCGGAAGGGAAGGGCCAAAAAACAAACAAGGCATAATAAGCTTGATAGTGTGTACATATATAAAGTCTTAGATCCACGGGGCTTCGCGGCACGATGTGGTGGATACACGCAGACAACATGCAGTTTCGAGTTCTGGGTAGCTCCAATGCCATTCTTCATGCGAAGCCCGCTAAACAGCTCTACAGCCGATTCGCGATGTGTTAGATTTGATAAAACAAAAAGACAAACGATCCCGCCGATAACGCCAACCCTTGGTGTTCTACCAATTGCTGGCTTATTCGTCGGCCTTTTCGCCAGCCTGAGTATCTTGATCCTCAGTGTCCTCGCCCATCTCAACATCTTCATCCTGTGTTTGCGGCTTCTCCTCGTCCTCGTCGGGGTTGGCCTCCGCCTCCTTCTTACCAGAGGACTGGTCCTTCGCCTCAGCCTCAGTTTCGGCCTCGGCCTCTGACTCTCGGGCCATAGCTGCTTCAAACTTGGCCTGGAACTCGTCCTTCTCGGCCTGGGGCAGCTCCTTCCACCCGGCAGCCAACTCGTCGTCGATGTTGATATCAGAATCGGCGTCTTTGCTCTTGGCTTCGAGGACTGGGCGAGCCTCCTCGCAGTAGACGTCAAAGGCGTCGGCGGGCTTCTTGTCGGCCTTGGAATCACCGTTGGCGGTCTTGCCTCGGCCCTGAGAGTCGGAGGTGGGGGATGCTGGGGGGTTGGAGCCAGCTGTGCCAGCCTTTGACTCAATGTCAACGGCCATGGACTTGCGGTGGCCTCTCTTCGTGCGCAGTGGCTTGTCCTTTGGCTTCCGGGGGTTAGCACGCAGCTCAGCGGAGATGTCGAGGTAGCTGTCCTAGTTTGCGGCACCCAAGTATCAATATTGAAACGGGTGCGGGGAGAATAGAAGGGAATGGGGGGTGTTTTCTTTCTTTTGGAGGCAGTGGTAGGATCGCGGTGGATTCTCTCATGCCGAGACGATACAAGAGAACTGGAGCGAAAAGGAATGGCTTACAGTGGGAGGTGGGCTTGGGCTACCGTCCGAGTCCTCAACATTCGTACTGGTGCGCTTTGCTAGCTGCTCGAGGAGGAAGGCCCGTTCTATCCGGAGTTTCTCGACCTGCCGCTTGATACGGGCGAGGCGTAGACGGGCGGCATCGTTGGCGTCCTCGACTTCGTTGGTACGGTTTCGAAGTTGAATGCATTTCCGTCGGTAGGCCTCCTCGACAGAGGGGGGCAGGGAGGAAGGAATTGCTGGCGCGGGAGGAGAAGTGTTAGCTTCGGCGGCTTTCCGTTTGAGAGAGGGAGGCATGGCGAGATCCTGTGTTGCTTCCAAGGGTGGTCGAATAGACGCCTTTGCGTGGTGTGGTTGAAGTGGAGTGGATGTGAAGAGGGGAGAGAGAGAGAGAGGCGTCAGGAATGTGATGCAAGGGGGGCAGGCGATTCTGGTGTCGCTGTGAAGACGGTTTGAAAGTGGGCACGGTACCGGCAATCAGAGCTGGGCCCTGACGCAGAACCATGGCTGAGGGCGAGGCAACCCCAAGCGCGCAGTCTTACCAGGCATGACGACGAGGCGTCGGTAATAAAGGAATCCCGACGGTCGGGAATGGAGCACGTTGTGTGCGGCGTCCTAACGACTCTGAAGCCGAACCGACTCGACAGGAGACCAGGACGCGGCGCGAGACGGGACGAGGACTGACGACGATGCGGGAATGGAGCGATGGGAGGACGGGATGCGCCCGGTGCTGCAGCGCGAGGCGAGGTCCGCAGTTGATTGCTGGCAGCTGCAGCGAGGACGCTGACTGAAGTTCTGTAGTTGATTGGATGTGGGCTCGACTTGTCGCCAATGGGTCGCAATTGATGGCAGAGATGACGGGGCTGGATGTCTTTTGCTGATGGGAAGAAAATAGTTGTCGCCAGCCGCACGCGCGCAGACGCCGGGGCCCCCATGAGAGCCAGCCCGGCCTCACAACGTTAGTACCATCCTGCATGGTGTTCTCCTTCCACTGCGCGACCGGCCTGCTGCGCCACACCTGGCGAGGCTGCTCATCTCAGGGGATCAGGGCTTGTGGCGCATGAAGCCAGCGCGTGGTGTGGCGACATTGGCGCGGAAGCTCCCAGAGAGTACAGGGGCCGTGGGGACCTGGAGCCTTCCACGCTCACTAAACAACCCCCGCCCCAAGGCTGCAGCCCACCAAGATTTTCTGGCAGAAGGTGGGACATCCTCTTTCGAAGCTAGCGACGAAATCCAACACCCAGGAGATCTCGAACCTCCTGAATCTCTTCCTCAACCCTCGGAGCCACCACGACCTCGCCATCGAGTGGCCCTTTCCAAAATGTCGCTCAATATCCCTAATGCCCCCAACGCGGGCCTTTTTAAGCAGGGCTACAACAAGTGAGTGCTCGCTTCCAGCACCCTAGGAGCTTTCCTTTGCTTCGACTTCTTCCCCCGCCATTTGGTGCTTGCCGACATGCCTGCCCGCTTCAGAGCCTCAGAACCGCGATGCGATATCCTGCAAGCATACAGCAGTATCCCAGAGACGAGATATAAGCTCCGTTTGTTGCGGCGTTATACTAACAAGCCCCCTCCCTAACCAGTTACGATTCCGAAGATGGTGCTGTCCTCCGCAATATCGACGCCTGCCGCGCCATCGCCTCGACCGTCCAGACGTCGCTCGGCCCTTATGGACGCAACAAGGTTGTTATCAACCATCTGCAGAAAATGATTCTTACCTCCGACGCTGCCACCATCCTCCGCGAACTCGATGTCGTCCACCCCGCCGCCAAGCTTCTTGTCATGGCCAGCCAGCAGCAGGAGGCCGAGATGGGTGATGCCACCAACCTCGTCATCGTCCTCGCTGGTGAGCTCCTGCGTAAGGCCGAGGACCTGCTTCGCATGGGCCTGAAGACGTCCGATATCGTCATCGGCTACGAGAAGGCCCAGAAGTTTGCTCTAGAGACCCTCGATGAGCTCTCTGTCGAGAAGGTTGAGGATCTCCGTGATCAAGAAGAGCTCACCAAGGCCTTGTGCACCGTCATTGCCAGCAAGCAGAATGGAAATGAGGACTTGCTCGCCAAACTCGTGGCCGAGGCCGTCCTCGCCGTCCTGCCCAAGAACCCGGCCAACTTCAACGTGGACAACATCCGTGTAGTCAAGATTATGGGTGGAAGCCTGGATCAGAGCCGAGTTGTGAAGGGTATGGTCTTTCCCAAGGAACCCAATGGTTCCGTCAAGAAAGTCAAGCACGCCAAGGTCGGTGTCTACACCTGCCCCATCGACATCAGCCAGACCGAAACCAAGGGCACCGTCCTTCTACACAACGCCAAGGAGATGATGGACTTCAGCAAGGGTGAGGAGGCCCAGCTCGAGACCGCCATCAAGGAGCTCCACGACTCGGGCCTGCGAGTTGTTGTCTGCGGCGACCGTGTGGGTGACCTGGCCATGCACTACCTCAACCGCTTCGGCATCCTCTGCATCCGAATCCTCAGCAAGTTTGAGCTGCGAAGAGTGTGCCGAGTTGTGGGCGCAACCCCTCTCGCCCGCTTGGGTGCCCCCATGCCCGACGAGATGGGAAGCATTGACGTCGTTGAGACGCTCGAGATTGGTGGTGACCGTGTGACCGTGTTCCGACAAGAGGAAGAGGTCACCAGAACCGCCACCCTGGTGCTCCGCGGTGCCACCCAGAACCACCTTGACGACATTGAGCGAGCTGTCGATGATGGCGTCAACGTTGTCAAGGCCATTACCCGAGACCCTCGTCTCGTGCCCGGCGCTGGTGCCACCGAGGTTCAACTGGCTGAGCGGATACAGGCCCATGGCGAGAAGACGCCGGGCCTCAGCCAATACGCCATCAAGAAGTTCGGCGAGGCTTTTGAGGTCGTGCCTCGCACCATTGCCGAGAGCGCTGGTCTTGATGCTACCGAGGTTCTCAGCAGGCTGTACGCCGCTCACCATAACCAGGACAACTGGGACACTGGTGTCGACATTGAGGTACGTCTTGTAGAGAGTTATGTTGCACGATTAGCCTACTGATGGACTAAAGAATGATGAGGATACTGGTGTTCTGGACGCCCGGGACGAGGGCATCCTCGACCTACTGATTTCTAAGCAGTGGGCTATCAAGCTTGCAACTGAGGCAGCCCGAACTGTTCTGTCTGTGGACCAGATCATTGTGGCACGACAGGCTGGTGGACCTAAGCCCCCTGGACCCAACCCTGTGAGTATCTGACTGGACTGAGCCGGCGATACTTTCTTGACTACTAACACTGCTTCTCACAGAACTGGGATGAGGACTAAACGATGACTGCATTGTCGAGCTACGGATGCCTAAGCGGGGATAACAACTGGTCTCATGTAAAAATTTGCCCCAAGGGACATGGATGGATAGAGAATCACCAGCAAGGCGCACCTCGGTATACAGAGGCACTATGTTGTGGGAAAACACCAAGCGAGGGCCTCACTCGGGCATTTGAACGGAAACTTAGGAATGGAACACCTGATACTACCGTAATGATTTGATTTCCAATCAGCAGCTCCATGCGCAGGGCCTCTCCGTATGCTAGCAATTTGTATCGAAAATACGCGATCTGAATGAACTGCTCAGGTGTTTGCCGAAAGGACGATGCTAGGAAATGAACAATCACGCATGAATTCAACCATGTAGACGGAGCAACTTCGGGCACATTGAACAGTTGTATTGTGTATCGGTCGGGCCACAAGGACAAAACAAGGGACTAGCACTCCCCACAAGGTGTCATCCACTCTAAATACTCAAAAGAAGAAGCCAGCAAACATCGCCTTAACATCCGAGAAATGATATCTATGTGACAGTGGATCTCTGCTCCGAAGGACAAGTCCACTGACTCCACCAGTCGTGATGTAAAAGAAAGAGCGGAAAAAGTAGCAAAAACTATTCAACACAGAAACGAAGAAAATGAGGCGATGCACCTGAACTAAAGGGGGAGGCTCGAATAAATGGGTATGTTGAGGCATCTGTAGGTGCCATTCCAAATCCAATTCAGTTGACGAAAGCCCGTGGGCTGATGATTGCGCAAAATATATATGGGTAAGACCGGACGTGTATATATCATCGTCCAGGGCATAAAAGTGGTCATGATACGTCGTGAAAAACGAGCCGTGAAAACCAACCGTGACGCCAGCCGCTTGCCATGTCTGCACAGGCTATGCAAGGCAAGAAATAATCAGGACTCAAGGTTTAGATCGGTTTTTTTTTTGGTCATCCGTCTATGCCTCTTCCATGATGCCGCCCTCGCCTCCGCCTTCCTCCCGCCACTCACGGCTCTTCTCTGTGAGGCGCTTGACGCCAGTAACACGACCAGCCCATAGGCTCTCGATCGGCGTGCGGAATGTGAATGCCCGCTGTGAGCTAATGACACCAATGGTCTGCAGCACGGCCTTGCGACTGTCACGGCCGAAAACAGCAGGGTGGTTGATCCACTCGAGGCTGCTCTCCAGCTCCATGTCCAGAGCAGTGACTGTTGTGGCATCGATGCCTGTTCCCAGGGAAAGCCCATCGGTCGATCGGCTGCGGCCAAGCAGACTGTTGGGATTCGTGGCCGATGTTGCTGATGCTGGCGGCGAGGGAGAGTGCTTGCGGTCAGGTGGAGTTACACCCGCAGCCGAAAGGTCGGATGGGTGATGGGGCGTCGAGGGTGTCGACTTGGTCGGGGGGATCGGGGGGAGTCCACCCTTTCCGAGGCCCTTCAGAATAGAGCGTGTCTCGTTCAGGAGGGTGTGGGCACGATCATGCTGGCCTCGGCTCACCAGAGTCAGGGCCCGGGTCAGCATGTCAGAGGTGAGAAGCTCCATGCGACGCTGGACGATGCTAGGGTGGGGAGGGATAGGGGGCGAGTTCTGCCAAGGCTTCTTGGTGCTAGAGGTGGCCGGGAGCATGGTAATGGCCAACAGCGAAGGTCGCGGCAGGTGAGTGACGGTGCCGTCGCGCAGGATGTCGCCCCAAGTAAGGTCGGCCTGGATAAGCGGAACCTCTTCGACGGACTGAGTGCGGTCGCCGTCGTTGTCCATAGAGCCTCCCAACGCTTCCAGTCCCGAGACAATGTTGTCCCAGGGATCTTGAGGCAACTGCTCCTGAGAAGAGTTCTCGGGGAGGATAACCAGCTGCACCAGGACATCGCGCTTGTCACCAAAACGGAGATCACCCAAGGAAGCCTCAGCATCGCGACCAGTGGCTCGCTTGGTGATTTGAAGTGCGCCACTAATCTTGTGGAACTTGGCCGGGGAGCCTTCGGGAAGCTTGAGCTTGAGCTTGACGTTCTGGTGGGAAAGGGTCTGCATGCTGCCGAGGCAGCCAGCGAGGCACTCCCGAAGCATCATCCAGTCCTTGACATAGGTGTAGGATGCCTTGGTTCTGGTGGAGAGCTCAATCATTGTGTCGGGCTTGTGTGTCATTCCCAGGCCGAACGAGTGGATCGTAATCTTGGCGGCCTCTGCCCGCGACACGACAAAGTCGACGCTGTCTGCATCTGATGTAGAAGCGTCGCTGATGAGCATGATGGAGGCAATTGGGTTGTTGTACTTGCGCTGCATCAGGAGATCCATGGCAACATTTGCACCCTCAACAACGTCAGCACGGTGGCTCTTCTGGCCTACGGGCTTGATCGAGGACAGAATGTTGCTCCATCCCGGCCACGCCTTGGTTGTCATGCCCACAATCGGCACACCTCCACCACCCGAGCCAAAGGTGACCAGGCCCATGCGGTCTCGTTCTCCAAGAGTGTTCACCATGAACTTGAGGGCATCGCGAACCAGGTTGATCTTGACACCTTGCATGGATGATGAGATGGGAACGACAACGACAACGTCGATGGGCACGTGGACGGAGCGGCCCAAAACAGGGCTCTTGGGGAAGTTGGTGTACTCGGTCGGCGCAGTGGTCACGGATCGAGCACCCCCCCAAGAAGAGGCGACCGAGGAAACCCGCTGTGGGCGCGATCGCTGCCAGTCGAGATCCTCGTCATTCTCCGAAATCTCGCCACGATCATAATCGGGGCTTCGAACTGGAGAAGTCTCAACCGCGTGGAGGTCGGCCAGAGCCTGTTGCCACAACTTGAGTTGGTTGCGGTTCTCGAATCGGAGATGGAATTGGGGGAGCTCGGCAACAGAGAGGCTGAGTGTGAGGATGTTCTCGTCCATGGTTGCCGTCTCGGCCACCTCGTTGAGGTGCTTCTTGATCAGAATTGAGCCCTTGAGGGTGCACCGGGTTGATTTGCGGGGGGCACCGGCGTCGTCCCACTGCTGGTTCGTCTGTTGGGGCACCTTCTTTTCCTTCACGCAGATGAGCATCTCTGCGAAGAGGAAGCACTCCAACTCTTGCCATGACACCTTGTCTTTACCCACCCGCAAAGTGCCGTACAGTCTCAGTTTTCCGAATCTAGCAACAAGTTAGTGCACCGTTCGATTGCCAACTACATTCGCAGGGAAAGTGGAGACATACCTGCTAAAATCTAATCCATGCCAGTTGTCAACTCGATTGCGTAGGTTCTCGGTCATTTCCTCCAAGACCTCCACTGACTCATAAGGGTGGAATCGGGGGGCAGTGCGTGCTGGGGAAGGAACCCGGCCAAATGCGTCATCAATTGAATTGTGAGATTGTTGCTGGTTTGGTTGAGGAGCCGACTGCGGAGGAGACAGGCTGAGGTCCTCGGGATCGGGCCTCCAGTTGTTGTCAGGCACTTCAACAGTGACCAAGCAAGTCAACGTCTGTTGCTGCCGCGACCGATTCATGGTTGGGAACTCGGAACGAACGGTCACTAGGGGGGCAGGGATAGGGTTCCGGGTTACAGGGCGGGGACTTGTAGGGGTGGTTTCCATCGCCTGAACATCGTAGTCATGGCGCCTCGGGGGTCCGCTCTGGGTCGTCTCCGGGTAGCCTCCAGATGATGCCACGCCTGTTTGGCCGCTGTCGCTGCGAGCATGTCTAGAGGGGCCATAGCGGTCTGACATGGGCGTCTCGCGGCTGTTGCGAAGGCTTCCCGGGTTGACACTGTCTCGTGCGGGCACATGTTGTTGTTGCATATGCCTTCTCTGGTTGCTCTCGAGGCTAGGCGTCCTAGCCTGCCTTGCTGTCTGGGTTTCCCAAGGGGCTGAAGGGGTTGGTGTGTTGACCGATCTTGTGTCGCTCCCAGCAGAACGCACGAGGCTGCTTATTTTTTCTAGAAACCATCGTCAGCATTCGCATGATTGGCCCAGAAGCTAGACGAAAAAACATACCAATATCAATCACATTGCCTCCTCGGCTGGTATCCAAGTGTAGTGGCGCATCGCAAGTAGGGCAGTATTGCGACTCAAACTCGCGAATGAACTCGTAGAAGCATGCCTCGTGCGAGACATGCGAGCAGGAAAACTGCAAAATCCTCTCACCACGCAGGGTGTGCTCAAGTGGCTCCTCGCACACGGCGCATTCGCTGCCAACAAAGGTCCGCTCGCGTCGTGAGCGGCTCCTCTCTGCGTTGGTAGCCATGACGTTGTTATCGATGCTACCGACTCGGCGCGAAGAATTACTGACACCCGATCTAACTGAGGCGGACGAACTCGACCCTAGGCCACGACTGCTCAGAGTTCGAGCTGTTATAGAGTGACCTTTGCAAACAACGTTAGCATTGGAGCGCAATACAACCCACTTCCAGGTCTCACTCGGGGTTGCGTCGTCTTAAGGCAGACGGTTGCCGCTCGCAAAAAGTGCAACGAAATCAAATTGCGCTCACTAACCCTTCTCAGGATACGAAGTCACGTCCGGGGATGACTTGTAGCCCGGGGCAGGTTTGGGCTGCTTGGACAAGCGAGCTCCAAGCAGGCCGAGGTCGCGAAGATTAGCAGTGAGCTGCTTGTCGTTGGCTGATCGGCCGGATGTCGATGGTACGCCGTACTCCTGTTTTTTGTGTGATCGACGAAACATTTAAGAACCAAAATTTCAAGGACTACCACAAGGCAAGCTTGTGATGGTGGTGGAGAAATCAGAGTGCAATTGTCGGAGGATGGCCGTGCATGGCAAGCGAGATCGCGGGCTGGGGTTGAGTCGAGATCCTATCTGCGTTGTGGGATCTGGTTGGCGACCCAGGACAGTGCCGCGAGAGGCGCAGAAGGAAAATGGGCCGGGCGTGATGTGGAAGCGATGCGACGCGATGCGATGCGATGCGATGCGACTCGGGTCGTCCTTGTTGGTGGTCCGGAGCTGGGCAGCCAATAGTAATTTGCAGCCGTCAATGAGAAGCCGCCGGAGAGGGAGAAAGGTCTATTGCACGGCGTAGAGAAGAAGCCCAGGATTATGAACAGGACGGGCCAACGCCTGAGGGGCGGCAAGGATGAAAGAAAGGCGCAGTATGTTTGCCTTTTGCGCCAGACTCCGATGCTTTTGCTTTTTAGCACAATGCAGACAGGTCAACTTCTGTAGGCCACACTCACGTCTGAGAAGTGACAGTGGTCGCAGCTGGGTGCTGTATCTCCACCGGCGGCCAAAATCGTGTCACAGCGGCAGTTGTCAGGCGATGTCGTTGCTTTTTTTGCTAACGGTTTCGTCCGATGAAGAAATGCCGTCGACTTGGGGCGGGTCGCTGTCTAGTTCGTATGCAGGTGCTCTCCTTGCCGCGTCGATTATCTGTTTGGGGCGTTTTGTGCGTGTATGGGCGGGTGCGAGAGGTGAGAAGGAGACGGGAGGTCTATGGAAGGAAGGTGGTGTGGGTTGGCGAGAGAGTGAGCGCCGAGATGTATTTGGGGAGGGGATGGGCGACGAGGGGGGGTGTTAAGGAGGAAAGGAGCTGTAGGCAATTAATATGCAGAGCGTACTACCCGTACTAGTAGCCAGCAGCGACGGACGTCGTCTTGGTCCGGGAGGGCAAGGCCAGGCCAGGCGTGCTAAGCGGGCCCGGAGGAGTTTTAATTGTTCGTCCCTCTTGAATTCATTTGCACCGTACGACCGGGTCTCCATCCTAGGCACAACCCGGACGTTGGTGCTTTAGCCTGGGTGCGCTTTGGCTGGGTGCTGGAGCCTGGGTGCCTCTGTTAGGTCCCAGGACGAAGGCCTGGTCTGGCGGGTAGGCTTGGCTGGCCCCTCGCACACATGGCGTCGTAGTGGCTGCCGGGGTGGAACCCCCTGGCCAGCCGGGGCCATGCCACACCCCCGTCGCTAGCAGTGCAGCGGTCCAGGGCATGGGTGGGGCTTGGTGCGCCCCGACACACCCCGGCCGACGCCGCAGCACTACTGCTAAGGGGATCTCTATCCACGATGACTTCCATTGGTACTCCAGGGGCACCCAAAGCAGCAGTAGCCTACCCGCTTAGACTGTGCTACTACTCGTAGTGGTAGCATGGAATAAGGTGGGCAGTTTCTCCATGGCCATGAGCCCGGCTCACCTCACAACACAAGGGCGGCCCGCGGCCTCCCTCCCAACCCATCCTGTGTAGCGTGCTGTAGTAGAGTCGCAACGCTACGCAAAGTGCACAGGAGGCGAGCCAGCCTCCTCTTCCGCGACGCCTTGCGAAAGACTAGTACAGTACTTGCTTGTTCGACGAAGCCTCATCCTTAGTACAGTGGCCACAACCTGGAACATTAGTCGTGGTGCGTGATGGCGCCAACTAGACATTGCCAGGAAATGCCCATAGCTTGGCGATGCGGAAAGAGCACCTTGTAGTAGTAGACGCTTGGCCACCACCAGGACAGAGTGGCAAATACCAGCTGCCAATGCCGCAACGGTGACTGTGCTCAGCGAGCAACGCCGCGGGACGGATGGAGTGAGGTGTGTGAGTGAGTCTGTGACAAGCTCAGCAAGCCGCCCGCGCCAGTGAATGAATGCGAAGCCACCGCTCGAGCTGTTCTGCCAGCGCGCTCTGCGGGGGAGGGCAAGATCCTGCTGATTAGGCGTGCTTCGCACTTATGGATGCATCCGCTTAGATGGCCTGCGTGCAGACGGTCATTGTGCCTGATTGCTTGGGATACCCCTGGTAATAAGCCTTGTCGTCCATCCGGAAGGAGCAGAAATGCCCACATCTCTGTCAATGCGTCCAAGCGCCATCGGCCAGACGGGCCATCTTGTGGATCCTTCCATGGCTCGCTCAGACACTGTCCCGCGCAAGGGCCCATCGAAGTTTGCCTCCAGCTTTTTCAGGGGCGTGACTTTGCGACTCACGAGCATGGCGAATCTGGGAGCGGCTCTCCATCACCGCCAGGCGTCAAAGTGGAGGGCTCATCCGAAACGAACAGACCCGCTGCCGGTGCCCGGTGCCTACTGCTGCAGTAATATCGCCAGAATTCAGATGAACGACGTATGTGCTATGAGGTAGCACGCTGTGGTCCAGCAGGGCAGATCGGCCTGGTTGCCATCTCTCGCCTCGCGTAACCGAGCATCCTGGCAAGCCCATACGCCCAGGAGACGACGATGTTTCGGAAAACGCGCCGCTAACAACGGCCGCCCGTTGTAGACGCCAGGAGCACATCCTTTTCTTGCTTTGTACGAATAGGCGATGGCAACAATAAATGACAGACTACTCCGTGTGTTATATCACGACAATATTGCAACGAGTGGCCGATCAATGGGCCCCGACCTTCATCGCCGGTGCCTTGTCCTTGCCATGACTCGCCACCGGTCTCACCACCTCGCCCAGCAGGCTGTGCTAATAAGGATGGGCACTGGATTTTCAAAGAGGGCCAGCGAACATCTGCTGCGCCATCACTCAGGGTGCTCACATTCCAGCTCTTCTCCGTGATACGTTCACATGGGGCAACATGATGCCGAAAACGACGTGTGGCTCCTAGAGCTCAGTGCTCCAACCAGTGCTGTTCGCCCACTCTCTACTGAGATAGCCAGCAGCTGGCCAGCCATTGAGCTGCAGAAATGCTCGCTCGCCAATCACGGGTGCCACGGCTCATCGCCAGACGTTTGGGTCTGGTTTGCACGGATGAGGTCGAGTCGCTTCTTGGTACTGTGGTACATACTACGTACATCTGAAGCTGAAGAGCGATCTGCATGAGATTCTGCAAGGAAACAGTCAGCGTTGCATACATGCAGTATCTATAGGATGTGACAGTTTGAAACCTATTCCATCGTCGGGCGACACCAGAAGTTCTTGCCTAATTGCTTTACTACTTATTATATCGCTGCAGCAATGGGAAACCGAACTTTGAGAGTGGTCCAACGGATCCTGAAGGAGCCGAGACCATCTGCAAGATCGGGAGCCTCACTGGGCGGCTCCTGAAGACCAACGCTAGGAAGCTGCATACCACTGCCGACTCTCAATATGTGGTGGCCCCTCAGGTTCGTCTACAACCCCCTGCCGGCTAGTCGAAGTACCGTGGTGCAGGATGAAAACCTGCGCCCAGACGTCCCAGATATTCCTTTAGTGAAAACTCGTGGTCTGTCTCGTCCGATATACTCGGAGATGCACCGTCATAAGGTCAACGTGTCGCAGGCAGAGAGCGGCTCGAGCAGAGATGGCGAACGAGCGGGTAATGTAACGGCGTGTCAAGGGTGAACCGTGGACGGACGGTGCGTCGGTGCCTTTTGTGGGGGGATACCCAACTCTTGCTACCAAGCATTTACCACTACGCCGAACTTGGATCCTCTCTGAAACAGATAAGCCTCCTCCTGGCAACGCTTTAACTGAGACGACCCAAGAAGTATTCCAGCATCGGCCGAGAGCAAGGCTGCTCAGTGCGCCGGTCAACAATCGCCACCAATGCCCCGAGCTTTCAAGGCCGTGCTCGAGACGAAATGGTAAAAGTCGAAGGATGAGAATTCGGTAGGATTTGTGCCGGTGCGCATGTGAAGATGTTGAAATGTCTTACATGCCGGCGGCTCACAGCATGCGTGTGCCCGGAGAAGTACTGCACTTCCAACCAGCAGCATACACATACAGACAGTACCTTGGTACCTCAATCAATTAATTTATTACTTACTTGCTTGATGAAGTCAGATGTGGAGGTGTTCGCGGAGGGCACGCCGGCTGACGGATGGCATCCGGGTAGCGACCCTCGGCTGCTAGGATCCTGAAGTGGAGGAAGTAGCATTTTCCTGTCCCGAGGCAAAGACTGTCTGTGTTTTGAAATATCCGCCAAGAATTTGCACTCCTGAAACGGGCTTGCAAGGACGCAGTCTTAACACAGCTGCGATATCACAATCCTCCGTACTCCGGTGATGATGCTCACGCCGGCCTGTTTCTGGCCGGCTCCCTGTCTAGCAGTGCCCACAGTCCAACGCGATCATCGTTACGCAGGCATGCGAGAGAGGGTCTGGACGAGGTTGGCCCGGCAAGTGCGTGGTCACCCTGTCGGTGGTTTCCTGCGACCCTAGCGTGGCGAGAGCTTCAATGGGCAAAGCGACGGTGGAGCACCATGACCAGGGCCGGAGCAGGGGCCTGGAGCGTTTTCCGCGTGCCGTGGCATCGTCGTGGTATCTAGGATGGGGGAGGGATGGGTTCCAGGGGCCCGAGCGAATGATGCCAGACTTGACAGCCTTGAAAACCTTGAAGGGGGATAGCTCGGCCAAGGGAGATGCACCACCGTCCTGCCGCTGTCCCTGAGTTGTTCCTTCCCGGATCATGGAAACATGAACGCCGTCTGACCGCGTGTGTACCCTCGTCTCCTGGGATACAATTTGTTCCGGTCTGCCGGCTGGTTTTCAGACGACTGGCTCAAGTGCAATAAGGCCCCCCTTCCTCGCTCTAAACGCCACAATTACTTGGGGAGTTTTTAGTTATCTCTCTTTTTTTTTAGGAGGTCGCCTCCCATCTCCCATGCGGTATTAAGGTGGGTGGATATTCGTTCCCCGGGACTTATTAGCTATAAATGAATGGGTGTCAATCTTGCCACCCTGTACCCCAATTAGACGTAGGCCAGGGGCTAACGGTGATATCATTCTCCCAGTAACTGTTATAGCCCATATGCACCCGGAATCACCTCGTGGGCCCTCCGAGTAAACAATTTTACTCGACGGCAGTGGGCAGCACATATCTCCTGTTGGCAGTCTGCGGTGTCGATCAACGGCAGCCCGTTTTCTCCCCGAATTGAGAGACCCCGCATTTGGGTGACAGGAATGCGCATTGAGCTTGGCCATGTTGGGCTACACAGGCGCATTCTGCCGCCCATTGCCTACACCTTTTTGGCTCTGCAGCTTCTTAAAGGGCAACGGCATGGCCGCATGGGCGGGGTGGTGCTGGGCGTGCAGCTGGACGGGCGGCCTAATGTACGGCCCTAGGCTGGTTCTCGCTGCCGGCTTGTGCATGTTCGAGCGAATGTTCTGTGGAGAGAGGTGCTGACAGCCCCAAAACGAGACCAAGGGGGGCCCGTCGCCCATGTTGAACATAAGGAGATGGTGTGTGGGTGAATAATAGGTACAACCAACAGCTGATGTCACAGTCGCTATTCTCGGCAATTGCGAGACGACGTTTCTGTCTGGACGGCAGCCACAAGGACAGGTTCAGCTTCAGCTGTGCCGCACAGAGGACAGACCGCCAAAATGATCAAAGTTTGCTATCCGCCTCGCTCTGGCGTCCAACGTGATTGTCGTGATGGGCTACACGAACCCGGGCTGCTCGCATGCGTCACACCAACCAGTAATCAATGTATATGCGGCGCAGCAGCACAGCAGGAAGCCCACAGCACCTGGCGAGTCGCCGCAGGGTCGTCACACACATGCATATGACTACTGCTACCGGGAGCGCAGGTAAGACAGTCTGTGTACGCCAGGGGCGACTCCTTCGATTTCGGCACCGGCAGACTTCGACTGTCAACGAGGCGCGCTTTGGGCCCCGGGCTCAGCGATTCCAGGAACTGGGGAAGAGTTGAACTGGTGGGTGGATGGCTGGATATGGTGCGTCCGAGCGCGGGAGGATGGGCCTAAGGATTGATTGCTCCGCTGGGTCGGTCGCATGACGCCTCCCGCACCGTCCGGTATGGTCGAGTGTCGTTGCGGTTCGCCGAAATCCCAAATGGTGAACTCTGAACTTTCAACTTCACGCGCGGCCAGCTTGTTTCCTCCTTGGCGGCACCTGTCACAAGCATCATCATGGCCACAGTGGCACCCGACTAGCACGTTCCAATGCCTGTTCGGCGGGCGCTTCGAGAAGCAGAGACGCCACGCGCCATTCACGAGCCTTTTGCTGGAGCGGCCGGCGACCTGAGCTCCAGCACGGACGTTTCCTGCAGGTCTTGCGCACGCCAGCCACCTAGTGCTTCGCAGGCTCGCAGCTGATTGACGAGTCGGCTTATCGATGGCCCAGGATGCTCGTCGTGGCGTATACTGGGGCCCAGCGGCTGGCAGCATCGACGCGGCTTTGAGCTTGCGTGTGGCCCGGGTACGTAGATCATGGCGCTTCCCACACCGATGCGGATGACTGAAGGACTTTGCGTTTTTGCTTTTGCTGTGCAAGGTACGATCTGTATGCCGCTTTGACCGTCTGGTGAGTGCGCGTAGCCACTGTAGCGTGAGGCTGGGAGTCTGATGTTGGCTGCAGGAAGGTACGTTAGAGACTATCACGTAGCTCGGCAGGTAGTCGCTCGCTATAATAAATCTCCCCGCAGATCGACTCGCAGACTTGCTTTTTCCCGCCATCTCTCCCCACCCTGGACGAATCCCAAGATTCCAAAACAGGTGCGAGAACAACTAGAACAGCCGCCGCGACCGCAATGCCAGCCCGTGGCGCATCTAGAGTGCCTGCCACTCAGCTTTCCGCTCCAAAGATGCCGATGTTGGCCTCGGTCGCTTGCACAAACTTCTGATTTGGCGTGCGACGCCGCCCTCACACGGACCCAAGCTGGACAGTGCACTAATTATTAGGCGGAGGGGTCCTTGGGGCCACTGGGCCACCTGCCGCAGTCTGCCAGACGACTTGTCTCGACTGTGCCTGCGCTGCCTGTCACGTTGCTCCCACGTGGCTGGAGGGGGGAGACAGACATCAGTGATCACCTCCGCAAGGATTTTCCAGAAGCCACTAGCCTGGGGGCTCCGAGACGCACAATGTCGGTGGCTGCGGCTCCTTGGCTGACCTGTTGGCGCCAATAGCCTCTCGCCATCCACCTTCACATCGATTTGGCGAGTCATTGCATGTAGTTGCCCATGTTGATGTGTGCCAATGAAGCATTCAGCTCCGTCGAAGGCTGAAAAGCCGTCTGCCTCTGGGCAGTGGAGTGATGGCGTGTAATTACTCCCTACAGCTCACCTCACTTCGCCTCACACAAACGGCATGAATATCCCTCCCCCAGCAAACACGTGAGCAGGGCCAGGGGCTTGAATTTCGAAGCATCGCATCTGGGCCCATCCATCTGGCCTATCAAACGCCCAGGGACATACTAACCGCCTTCGTAGACGCCGCCAACGACAACATGCATCAAGATCAATTATGCCCGCCGCAATCCAGGGTGCGGGCGTGACCTCTCACTGCCATCCCACCAGGACCAGATGATAACGGAATTGGCGCGGAGCCGCGAAGTGAAGGCTTTACGTGCTGTAATATGCTATCAACCGGGGGTTATACGACTTGCCTTGGCCATCCGAGCTCCGACGGCGTGTCATTTTCCACATCCGCCACTGGTCGGGAATTGTATTCGAGCAAGGCCGACTCAGGTGTCAAACGTCCATCTGTCACTGTCATCCGGTCGGGTCTCCTACCGCAATTAGAGCATTCGCTTTGTTCTGCGTGTTTCATCCACTTCCCCTGACCGGCTCCACTCTCAAAGGTGAAGCGGCGGTTGTGATGATCGTGGTGCAGACGACCAGGACCAGGGCGGTTGCAGGAGCAGAGGGAATCTTGACCGGCCCCGATCAAAGGCTGCCGCCACGACAAGAGCGTGCAGCACCAGTGGCCGATGCGCAAAATTGCGCGCGGGGAATCTCTGCTTCAGCAAAGCTCGGGGCAGCCACTTGTTGCGGGTGCGAATGGGCAGCCCCGATTGCCGGCGAGCGCACCCTTCACCTTCACCGTGAGGCAGTCTGAGTCCCGAGTCCGGCGTCGGTGACATGGCTGATACCTTGGAAGCCCAAGAGAAAACAGCGTGAAACCCTCTCCCCAAAAAGAAGCGCCGTCTCGGTCAGGCCCAGATCCTCCGCCGCTAATCAAGCCATTCTGGGATCTTGACAGCACAACACCACCTTGACCTCCATGTGGTCTTAGCCTCGGTCTTGTCAACTGGGTTGCCCCCGACAAATTGAAGAGGGCCCGTCTGCACGCGTAGCGACGGTAGCGTAGCCGAGATGGTCCCTGAGTCCCTTACCCTCTCCACCTTGGGCCTGGGTTGCTCGCAGAAGTACCTTGCAATTGGGTGCGGATGAGCCCTGGGAGATGGGCCTTTTAATGAAAGCTGGGCCGGCGGCCGAGAGGGCCAGCCACAAGCTGGGGAGAGTCCAACGATCACGCAACCGAAGGTCTGGGCACATATGGGAGCAGTACCCGCCTGCGGAGATGTTTCAACCCAGACTACGTACATGCAATGCGTATGGTTTGTAACGCAGTCTGGCTGGGGTCTGCCCGTCCCGATTGCGCAAGCTGCCATTATTCTCGGAGGGTATACTCAATGGTCTCTGGCCTGGAGGGAGCACCAGAGCTGCACAAACTCAACTGGGATACGTCTTGTAGGGTAGGGTAGGATAGTCAATGGCGGCGTAAGCGCCTTGCTGGTGTATCTCCATAAACCCCCAATGCAACAGGTCTCGAGGCGTCACAATCAATCCGCAAGTATAGCGAAGGTGAGTCTACGACAGATACCCCCACTGCAACGCTGTATGCAGGCATGCGTGTCTTGTATCAGCAGGCGCCCAGTTATGAAAATGACCAATGCACCACGATCCAAGTGGCTTTGAAAACATCATGCACGGCCCCACCGGGCACACTCACTATTGATGTTGTCGGATCCAAGCAAAAGCTATCTTCACCGGCCGTGTCTTCGGTTGAGAAGAGAGGAGGAAACTCCTCAACAATTTGCAAACTAGCTTAACGCGAAAGCTCCATTTCTATGCATGTACCAAGAACCCGCCAGTCTATCCGAATGTGTTGTAGTCCAGTGCTCAGCAGAGGGCTTGCTGTGTTCGTTACGCGGAGCCAAGAGTCCGTACAAGATCCAAATCATCAGTGGCGTTACTTCTTGACAAAAAAGCCCCCCGATCGTGGCTTGACTGCTTCCCGGCCTCTCTTCAGGAGCAGCTGCTTGGTGCTCTTTGCGTACTTGCGCGCCTTTGGCGCCATCCTCTCGTCCTCCTTCTTGGTCACCCTATACAGGGTTGAACCGACGATCTCGTCCTTCGGTCCTCGGGTCTCACGCGCGAGCTTGCGTTCCACACCTCCAATCCTTCGCTTCTTCGGTCGCACGACCGCACTTGCCATGTCGTCATCCGCTTCGTCCTCGCTCGACGAGTCGTTGAGAAACTCGGCGGGAAGCAGGTTCGGCACAGCAGGCTTGTGTGTGCGCCGGGGTTGCCGGTCGAGGGTGCCTTGAGCATCCTCATCCTCTTGGGTAGATGCATTGACTAGCACGGCCTGAGCTGCTTCCTCCTCCTCAGCCTTCTTGCGCTCGTCAGCTTGCTGCTTGAAGAGAGCATCTCGTTGCTGACGCTTGCGCTTCTGTGCGGCGTTATTCCTTTCGAGAACCGTTAGTAGAGTGCCTCCATGAATCCTACGTATGCAGGTGAAAAAAAAGCTGAAACTCACTCTTGGGCAGCCTTTTGAGCGGCCTGTGACGACTTCTTCAAATCCGCGGCAACCTTTGATGAGGACACTGCCTCGGGAGCCTCATCGTCGCTGTCCTCATCTTCTTCCTGCTCCTCATCCCGAGCCACTGTCTTCGTAGTTTCCACAGGAGCGGGAGCTGGGACATCTAGGTCATCATCGTCCCCGAAAACCTTCAGGTTTCCCGACGCAGGGGCTGAGGTTGACGCCTCGGACTCGGGAGCATCGCCATCCTTCGCCCTCACTGGTAGCTTCTTTTGCCGTTTTGAATCCTCGGGTGATGCCACAAGAAGTGAATCCTCCGACAGCCCCAAATCGGACTTTCTCTTTCGTGTCAGAGGGGCCATGCTGGCGGTTGTTCTGGTGAATTGATGAGATACGTTCCTGGGCCAAGCACGGCAGTCCTAGTTATCACCCGTTGCAGTAAAGCAGTCTTTCTTAGAAATCGCAGAATTAAATCAGTAAGTCGACAGCTAGATGAATATCCAGGAATTGCGACTCGCTGCAGGGGGTGCAATGGCGTGGCTTCAAGAAAACGATGAATTTGGCTGTGCAGAATACAGCCGGCGCCTTGTTGAAAAAAATTGTATTCGCAGTTGGTCGTGAGCCCAGACCCCTCATTGGCCGTTGCCGTTGTGGCTGCTCCGTGTGGCTGGTGCCACATTTCAACTCACGCAACCTCACTCATCCAGTCCCGTCCTGAGCTCAGTTGAAGCAGGCAGGCACTCAGCCCAATCCTCAATTGAATTGCCGTCGTCAATCATTCAGCAACAGAAATATGTCTGGGACATCAAGGGCATTTCAGGGTTGCCAGCGGCTGCTGCGTGCCAGCCCGCGACGGACAATTACTTTCCCTCATCGAGGCGCTTCAATTTCATCCACCAACACAAGCTACACTCCAACTCACAGGTTTGGCCAACGTCGCTCATATGCAAAGCCTCGCGCCCCCAGGCCTCCCCCCTCTCTTTCCGAAGTCTACAGCCTTGACTTGATCACGCCGGAGGTTTTCGCTGGGGCCGTCGGAGCGAACAAAAGCTCATTCACCAGCCTAACGCCAGCCGAGTACCATCAAATAGCGGTGCGATTCGCAGAAGCGATCAAGAAAGGGTCCTCTCCCTGGAATGTGAGGCTAGCTGGAGGTTGGTGACGGTCGCCCAATATCTGTGCACGGTGTTGGGTTATTGACGAGCCATCCTAGAACACGCCGTGACGGCCGACACGCTGCATGAAGTTGCTTGCATAATGGCCCATATCCCTACGAAGACTGCAAATGCATTTTCCGTTGCAATGTGGGCATCGGCTTCAGAAATAGGCAATCGAGCTGCAACCCTGTCTCTGGCCAGGCAGCTGATCGGGTCGGGCTCCTGGGGCAAAGCGTCGCAGTTGAGCCGGGTCGAGAACCGGTTCAAGCAGCTCGTTTCCGAAGGCACAGATCCCAATGTCTTGACCCTACAGGGAGAATTCCAGTACCGACAAGGCAACTACGTGCCATGTGTCAGGACACTGCAGCGCGCACTGGAGTCAGGTGTTGCAGACTTTGAATGGAAGTCAAAGTGCCATGTGTGCCTGAGCAAGGCATACATCAAGCTGAATAAGCACAAGGAAGCAAGCGAAGCCCTGGAACCGCTGTCGCAAACAGACTCCGAGGTAGTGGACTTTGAGCTTGGCCCAATGTTGCGAACGGTTGACGGGAAACAAGCCGAGAAGTATCTCTTCAGTGCTGCCATCCATGGGAAACCGGAGCTGTTCCAGCACCTCTCCGAGATGGCGCTGGAAAGGGAGGTAGAGGCCACGAATGAAGAATCCAAAAAGGAACAGCAGCGATGGGCCATGGAGTGGTCAAGACTGGGCGATGCAAAGTCGCCATTCTAAGAACTTAGGAGCCGGTGTCACTTTTCCGATGACGGGGACGACTTGTACAATAACTGTAGTATCAAAACAGTTGCGATAATGTTGAAGACTACACAACTACCATTTCAAAGTCCTTTGCCTTTTACCGTCCTTGTCTTGGCCGGGTCTGCTGTCTCTTTTGCCAGACCCCCCCTTTGTAGTGGCTTGTTTGGTTGTGCGCTGCTTGCCCGTGTCATTTCCGGCTTCTGCAGTCTCACCATCTTCGCCTTTGTCGCTATGAGGAAACATGGCACGCCAAGATCCATCGAGGACTGCGGGGTCATTTCCGTGGAGACCAACTTGGTACGCGTCTTTCATCGCGGCGAGGCAGATGTCCCGTCTCTCTGGGAAGTCAAACATGGGCTTCGGGTAAGTCCCTTCCTCGGCATCCGTCATCCCATCGCCCTTGATGCGGACGCCAGCCCTTTTCTGGTCCTGCAAGGGTGCCTTCCACGGCTCGTAGATGTACTTCTCGTCGAGGTCTTTCAACTCGGGCACCCAGCGGCGCACAAAGTTCCCCTGCTTGTCCCACTTCTGGCCAAAGGCAACGGGGCTGTAGCAGCGGAAGTACTGCGAGAAGAATGCAGTGCACGAAAGCCACTGCCAGTTGCCAGCGTTGCACGCAGGCTCATGGTCCAACAGCCACTCCTCGAAAACCTCGTAGCCGCGCTCCCAGTCAATGTAGCAACCCCCTCTTGTCAAGAAGCAGGCAACGCTGTGGCGCCCAAGATGGTGTATCCAGCCTTCTTGTTTGAGCTGACGCATCAGGGAATCTATCCACGGGAACCCAGTGACACCATTTTTCCATCTCCTGAACCACTTCTCCGCCTCCTCCGAGTCGACGTGATACTCTGTAGTTATCAGCCCGGTTGCGGGGTCCAGTTTCGATGGGAGGTGCCAAGGAATAAACCGACAATGCGGGTTGCGCGCAGTTTGCGTAAAAGTATGCCCCAGAGCGGCATGGGCCGCGAAGTACATGTCTCGAAAGTACAGCTGCCCGATGAGGCTTTCCGGCGGAGTCGAGGCACCTTTCCCAAACTCTGCTACCGTATCCTGAACTCGCCAGTAAAACTCCCTGACTGAGAGAGCGCCAAAGTGTAGGAACGGAGAGAGAAACGTTGTAGACTGTGGCTCGAACTGGGCCGGGCTGGTCCTCGGTTTCTCGAACGTCGCGGTGTAGTGCTTGTCTGCGATGATGTCGTCAAGCATCCTCAGCGCGATTGTCTCTCCGCCACGGTGAGGTGTCGTGGCTGGTGGGAACCCGAGCTCTTCCATTGTCTCAATGGCAAAGTCGCCATTTGGGCCTGAAATGGCGCCGTATCCCGTGTCTTTCTCGGTTCGGTACTCTTTGTTGAAGTCAGGACTGGAGTCAGGATGCACCTGGTCGAAATCCACAGGCATATCTCCCGGGCTGGGCAGGGTCTTTGGTGCCGGTATTGGCCTCGGTATCTTACCGACCTTCTTCCCTGCGGCTTGGAGTTGAGATGTAGACATGGTGGGCTTTCCACCGTTTTTCTCAGTAACCAAATCGCTGTCCCACAGTGTCCGTCCTGTGCGGACGATGACCTTGACACCGGCATCCTTGGCGGCATTGGCTACGACCTCGTCTCTTTCGCGTCCATAGGCATCAGTGTCCTTCTCGAACACCAGGTGTGTTACATTCCAAGCTTCGAAGAGCTTGGGGAATAGCGTTTGCGGGGCCTCTCTCAAGACGAACAGCTTGGACTGGTTGTTGATCTTGGTGATGGATCTAGAGAGGTCATTTTGGCAATCGAGCCTATACTCAGTCAGTGGGGCTATCCTGGGCCGAAGGAAAAAGGACTACGAAGGCCACATACAAGAATTGCCAGCGATTGAGGCCTCCCCGGGCGCGATAGACGTAATGGGGATCCCAGGTGAAGATGGGCCATAGCACGTCTGGGTCGAGATCAAGCGCCGCTTGCAGCGCTGGCGAGTCGTGGAGCCGCAAGTCGGTCCGGAACCAGTAAATGACACGATTCTTCCCCATGGCGGATCCTCTTGATTACGATCGAAGTCCAGGTGGAATTTTTTGCAAAGGAATTATGCAGTGTGCTGCAGATTGAGTGGTGATGTCAACATGGCCATTAGCGTTTGTGATGCAGCCACCCGATGGTTGGCGATGGTGAGACACAACTGAGCCGACCACCATCGGCCAGAATATCAGACTCTACTTGTGATAAAAAAACATCTTCAACCACTTAAGATGATGTCAAGATCAAGACAGAGACATCGAAGTGGAATACTTGATCTAACCTCGGCATCCAAGTTCGATGCCCTGAGAAGCCGTTTTACTACGTCTTAAAAATATAGTTGATGCAAGACGAGCTCCGATTCTTACTTTGGCAATGCGCACGGCTCCCCGCGAAGATATTTAGAAACAAAGTATTCCCCGTAACTGGCTCAAGCAGACATCACGACTTTGGCGCCGCCGAACATGTCTTCACCAACACTCCAGACCACCATCACACGTAAACTGCTCAGGCCGAAAGACGTAGTTTCAAAACTGGATGGTGGGAGGGCCAACTACCAAGGTCGGCATGCATGTCAAAAATTGAGGCCAGCTTAGGCGCTTGCAGCGGCAGGGCAGTGCTGCTGGGTCACATACATGAATGGAAACATTAAATGGTTGGACAGCAGTTGGTGGTTGGCGTACCATCAACCAGCAACCTCTTTACTCACCAGCGTCTGCAGCCGTGTGCCGCACGGGTGCTATGATCGTATTCGTTTGCCGTCCTCAAGCACCAACGCCATATGTGCGTCCGCTTTGGCTTCTCTATCCGTCCAGCTGCGATGCATCGACTCAGCGTGGCTTGACATGTAATCATGCCCGTGACGACGCCTCACCTTGCTCGGTGTGGCTTTCTGGGGTGTGTGCGTTGAATCTTGCCGTTGAACTGTCATTACTCTGAAACAAAAACGCCAACCCGGTGCATTGGGAGTCGTGTGTGCGGTCACCGGTGTGCCAACTCTTCTGCAATGCTTCCAAAGCTGAGTGCGTGCATGACAACGGCTCTTTGTGTCTCAGTCGCGGGGTCAAAGCAGAGTGCTTGAGCAAAGGCACGCATCCCAATTTCAAGACTGGAAATATGTTGAATAAATCGATAATATGCCACAAGATATTCCAGGTGATGGTCAATAGAAGATAGTATGCCATATTCTCCGCCACACAAAGGGAACGGGTACATAACGTGCCCTGGCTGAAAGAATGCTCGCTGGAACCAACTAACAAATGCCAGTCCGTCCCCAATTTTGGTACGGGTCACCAGCGCGCAATTGGTAGTCTATTAGTTGGTCGAAATTATGAGAATCTGATCGGAGCCCTGCCGAGGTTTGCAGATGACATCCTGAGAGATTGCGCCCACCTAATTAGCGTAGCTTTTCCGACGCCGAGGCCACAAACCATGCCGAGAAATGTATAGCGGGTGGATTCGGAGCAGGGACAAAAGACTGGACGAGTCCGCCCCCATTGATAATAATAATACTATAATAATATACATTTACGCTATCCTACTTATTGCTAAGCCGAGCCGTCCCCATTATTTGTTTGTTTGTTTGTTTGTTTACTTATTTATTTACTTTGAGCTCAATCAAGACAATAATAGCGGTCAACCAACATGACCCAGGTCATCTGTTGGTTTGATCTGATCAGGCAGTATGCTCCTTGTCCTGGCCCAGCCTTGACCCATCGTTCATCAGCCGCACCGCCGGGGATGGCCCTGGAAATCGAATCGAGAGTCTGACAACTTGAACACTTACCTGAAAGATAAAAACAAAAAACACTCAAACAATCACTGTGGTAATGGGCACGCGGCGATATTATCTCCCTTGAAATGACTAGTTTGGGTTGTTGAATTTAGCGCTTCTCACTAGGCTGGTTGATCGAATTGAGTTCCTCGATGTAATCACTGTAGTGTGTTATGTTTTTGCATGAACTGTTCCGCACCTGACGTCAATCTCCATCGGCGCCCGATGGAATCTGAGCCAAAGCATCGGCAATCGGATTCTCTGAGCAAGATCGTGACCGCAGCGTAACTACTGTTACAACCAGAAGCGGATACTCTGTGATGAATGACCCAAGCCGGCCAAGATTTGCGCCCGGAAGAACCATTTTGTACCCACAACAAGTTCAGGCGGTACTTTTCACACGAACAGGATGCCCATGCCCAGCGCGACGCCCTGGCCATCGGTTTATCGGATGTTGGCATTGCATGGCAGAAATTTGTATGCGGTGCGTGGTAATTAGGTCACATCCAGTTCCGAAGACGCCGGGAGATATGCGGGCAAGTGCCGAGACCACTGGCAGGAAATTGGGAGCTACGAGTTGATGATGAAGCCGGCTCAATGGAGATACGGAATTGACTGGCCGTTACGTGTGGATGAACGACGGCTATACCCGAGAAACTTGAGCCGAAACTTCAGCCTGAACTTCGTGTTGGTGACGTCGTATGCGTCGCATATGTTTGGGAGGCGGCCATGGACAGCGAATGCTCCGCGGGATGGCGTGAGGCACGGCGATGTGTCGATCTTACCTCGTGTCTCGCAGCAGCTATTATTAGCCCTGCTCGATCGATTCGCTTGTCTTCATCGACGGGCCGAATTGATAGCCCTGGCCCTATCAATACGGCCTTGGATGGCGTGTGACAGTCACACGACATTTGATGGTTCAACAATGAAGCAATCATGACTGACCATGGCGGCGAAGCTCGCGGGGAGGTCATTTTCGAATTGTCCAGCTGCCTCCCATGACTGGCTGAATGCTTCTTCCGAGACGTCGGTCCTGAGACGAGCTGCGACTCCTCTGCGGTATCATTGCCTCCAATCATGGGGAGGCTCTGGGGCAGTGGAAGATCCTGGGAAATGCCGCGCGACTGGGAGTGCCCTACCAGGAAAAGGGCTACTCACCGGTCAGGCTGATGATCGTGGGCCTGGGGGCGCACGGCCTTGGCTGCTTCAGAGGAGTTCGAAGACTGCATCCACCATTTATCATTTAATCATTTACTGCACAGTCCACGGCCCTGAACCCACAGACAGGTTGCGTGTCCACGGGCCGCCAAGGATGACTGGCGGATGAGGTGATGGCAACGCTCCGACGTTGGAACTAATGCAGGCTGGAGGATTTTGGTGAGGTTCTTTCCTCCGCTTGCTGATGATGTCCAGCGACTCCAACATGCATGTTGAGGGTTAGGCAAGGTACGTACTGTTGTCGTCAACGGCCCCAGGCCGAAGTATTCAGGGCAGCGGGCCGCAAATGATGAGGCAGGGCTGGGGCCGTTGGGCACTGACCACAGCGAGCAACCAACTGCAATTTCAAGACGACCCAGGCGGCCAGGTCTCTCGCTGGCCCCAACGAACGGACTGCCCCGGCAAGCGACAGGGCTCCGGTGCCTGTGAGGCTGTTGGAGACAAACTGGCTCCCTCACGAGGGCGGGTTGGTTTGAAACAGGAACCGATGAAGCAACGCTCGGCCAACCTCTCTGTCCCCGGTTTCGAAAGCGACAAGGCATTCCCACAGCGCTGAGCCCAGAGACGTTTTGCTGGGATCTGGTGCAAATGCACAAGGGCAAGGCTCCCGCGGGGACTGACCATCACCCTCAGCATTGGTCGAGTTTCGTCTTCATCTGATTTTCTTTTTCTATCGATTTTTTTTTCGTCCTAATGTACGCTCTGGAGGGCAATTTTATTGCTGACAGTCCAGGTTCCGGATGCACCGTTGCCGTTGGGGCCAGTCCGCAGCTTGACCTAACCATTTCTAACTCATAAGAGCGACAAGCTGCACCGGCAGCATGGTCTTGGTGAGGGAAGGAAGGGACAAAGAATTATCGTTTGCGCCTCGCAGGACCCGGGCCAAGCCTCTGAGGTCTGCGGCGTGTGCGTAATTATATGAAACAGGGCCCAACCAGGCATGCGCCTTGAAACAGAGCTCCACCAAGCCCCACCAAGCCCAGGCATTGGTCCGGCACGGGGCCCCGGGAGGTGCTCAGAGGCTCAGACTGCTCACAAAATTGAAGCGGTTGCGACAAGGCGGGGCATCCATCCATCGCTCGACAACATGTCATCACTCATCCCCTTCCATCCGCCTCCGACTCCCCGCCGCCCTCTGCTCACTGAGTCAGGCTTGACAGGCCGTTCACGGTTCTGTAACGTGAATGGCCCGAGCCCAGATTTCGACCGAGGAGACCTATTCCTGTCGCCGAGGAGCAAACTCAAGCAGGGCCGCCCGGGTTATGTACCTATCTTGGTGATGTTTTACAAGCCAACACACTGGAGAGTTTTGTTTGTCGTGCCGCCTGAAACTCGGCTAGGCGCGAGTACTATAGCCTTGCAAGTTGCGACCAAGGCTGAGCGCTGCTCTTTCATCGCCTCGAACCCTAAAAATGGTACGGAACCCTAAAGTGACGCGCGCTGGATGCGACTCCGTGTCTCTATTTACTTTGGACGCGTCGTTGGGATGCCGGCTGGCCTGGCAATATCAACAACACCAAGGATCGGTCATGGTTTCTCTACCAAGGAGCTAGCGGCCGCTTTCCCGCACACGGCAACGTGCCTCCATATTGGAACCAGCTAGGACGGATGTTTGGTAGCGTTCTCCGGCCTTCGTCTCGTCGTCAGCATTGAGATGAGATGGGGCGGCCGCTAGGCTGCTTCTGAGAACTGGCCACAAAAGGTGGTGGGATAGCGTCGCCAGGTTTGTTGCGTTCCTCCAAGGCAGGGATGAGGAGCACCGCTGCGCCAGTAGAGTTTTTCTTTGACTTTCCTCCGAGATCTGCCCCGGGGTGGGCCGGGGGTTTCGAGGGCCATGGTCGAATACTACTATGGACGTAGTTCCCCTGGTTGATGTTACCATGCCTGCCCGAGGTTGAATTGCCCGGAAAAGTGCCGTTCTTGGGTCGCAGCCCGTTATTTCGTGTATATTGTGTGAGGCTATTGTACATGGGACAGACAGACCATTGTGCCATCCAACTGTTGCAGGTTCTTGGCCACTGCCAGCCGCCCAGTCCTTCGAAAAAGCACATGTTGCAAGCGGCGGGGGGCATCGGGAGGGCCATGGAACAGAAAAGGAACATCTCTTTCATCATCTGCATCCCGGCTTGCCAGTTTCCGTGCCTGGCTGGAGCCCTGCTCTCGCACCCCTGCGCCGTCGGAGATCGGGTATCCCTGTCGAGCACAGGCCGGGGTGAAGATGAGGGCTCAGCTCAGCTAACACGCAGCCGCAGGCCAGCGCCAGCGCCCTCGCCGATGCCGAACGTACACACCCCGGTGAGTTGACTGTGTGTGAGTGATACAGCAATACCCATGTGGCCCGCGTTTTGGCGGTATCGATGTACGTGGGCGGTTGTGTGCCAGGATGATGGGCCTTGTTGGAGAAGGGTGGGAGGGAGAGGAGGATGGGGAATTGCTTTTGAGTGCAGGACGGACAAGGCGCACAACTTTCAGGTACCCGCCCACACACACAGGTCCTTGTTTGCTCCCGTCTCCCTACCACACGCACAACCACATTGCCCCTTCGGGTGGTGCACAGGAGCGTCCCGCGCGCACCGTTGGCTGCCGGTGGGGATAAGGCAATCCCGCTCCTCTTGTTGGTGACGCTGTTGAGTCTTTTCTGCAGTTGTGGCCCGGTGCCAGAGATCCGTTATTATTACAAGTAGCAAGTAGCGCGCCTCCGCATCCTCCTGCTGCCATGGGGTGCTCGTGCTCACGCTGCGCTCAGTCGTCGAATGTTACTAGTGCTGCCAATTCGACCACTAGGTTTGGCTAGTGAATCGTCCTGAAGCCCGTGCTCTACTTGACCCTGCCTGCTCAGTGGAATCAGTGCTCAGTGCTCGCGCTCGTCACTCACACAAAGTCACAGCCACCCAACGGCTTCCCAGGTTATTATTAGCTGTCGCCTTCGCCCTCGCCCAGCACTCCCAGCCCTTCCTCCCCATTCTTCATTCGTTCTTTGCTCTTTTCCGAAAACTTTTACAGTACCACTTCTTTCGGCCAAGACAATCAATTGTCTCGTCGGCTTCCTTGAGCTCTGTTCCTTTCTTTTACAACAGAGCTTGCACACTCCCTCAAAACCTCTTACACGCCCACCGTCGCGGTTTCAGTCTTTCCTTGATCCGAGGCACGGTGCCGGACTTACTCACCTGAGCTCCATCCAGCCTTGACCAACGCATAACAAAGGTGCCTCCGCTTCTCGTATACGCCAGCGAGCTCCAAGCAACACAGCCTGCCCGGCAACAGCGCATACGACTTAGCATTGACGCGAGCCGGGTCATTCCGCCAGACGCTTTTCCACAACCCGACGCCAACACCAAGCCGGAGTCACTCTTCAACTCCCTCATCGGCCCGGGGTCTGCATCACGCCGTGAGCTGACCTGCAGCGGGGCGATGCCGTTGGCTCTGTCCATTTCGAATCCTGGTACCTACCTGTAGGGCAATTACTGCCCCCTTCGTGGCCTTCTGGCGAACGACCGTTTCTCGAACACGCCTTTGACTCGACGTCGTTCTTCATTTCCTTCGTTTACAAAGCCCGCCATGCGTCGGGCCATCTCAGTGGCACTGGGTGCCGTAGCCCTTCTCACCACCATCATTGCCACCAGTCTTCTCGGCGTTTTGGCTGCTCTGCTTCCAAGTACAGGCGGTCGAACCACGGCTCAAGTATCTGTCGCTCTTGACGTGCTTGTAATCGTCTCCTTCACCTGGCTCCTCTCTACTTACATCTTCTCGACCCTACGACAATGGTCCTCGCGAAGTCTCGGTGTCGACTATGGAATTGCCCTCCTAACTATTGTGTTCGCTGCCGCGTCGTCGGCAGTTACCCTTGTTCATCTCAGCAAATCGGCCGACTCGCAGGAGGAGACAATCTTGGGCGCCCAGAAGCAGAGCTATCTGGCCGGGGCAGCTGTCGCTATTGGTTTTGCCATTGCTCTGCAGCTGGCAGCGCTCCTTTACCACTTTGTTCTGGCGCGAGAGACGCACAAGACTTCCGACTCGCCTAGGGATCTGGAGCATGATAGGCAAATGGCTGAGCTCAAGTCCAAGACTGTTCGATCCTCGACGACCACACCGGACAGCGACTCCACCCGCTGGGTGCACTCGACGGACTCTCGAGCACCCACACCATCGACCGGAAGGAGCTCACGGTCAGGGACAATGACCTCAGTCAATACATCGTTTTCCCAAGTGATCCACCCCATGTCATCCCAAACCGCTCTCATGTCCAAGACGAGCAAAAGTTCGCTCCGAGCATCCTCGATGGACTCGAGCATTCGCCGACCTAGCGGTGAGGATGCCTTTGACTCATGGGATACATCGTCGGTCGACACGCAAAATCGCCTAGTTGTCCTTGAGCTAGCACCGCCTTCAGCTCAACCCAAGGGACGCTTCCTCGAGACCATTCCTGGCAGCCCTACAGTGAGCCGCACACCAAGCCCCAGTGTCTCGATGCCTCTGGAGCCTCCGCGTGCGCGACCAAGGAGCCGCAGCTACAGCCCGGCAGCTACACAAAGGCGAGAGATGCCTGAGCTCACTTCGCCGCCGTCCATGAGCGAACTGCACATCCACCCACTGTTCAGGTCCGATTCACCAACACCGCCTCCTGCGGTGACCCCCGGCACTGTTGTGGTGGCTGCACCCAACGCTGGACAAGTCATCAGTGATCGCCACAGCATCCGATCTCTCAGCCAAAAGCGTGTCTCTAGCGCGCCAACGTCCAGCCCCCTATCAAGGCGGGATAGCATGGAGTCGAAGAGAACGCGGGACACGCAGAGCATTGCTGAGGAGACGGAAGACGACAGCGTATCGACAGCATCATCGGATGCCACTATCACGCCTCCAATTCCAGACTGGATTATGGGGGCGGGCGCTCGAACAAGTTGGACAGGATACAACAGTCGTAAAAGCCGAACGGGAGAGGTAATGGGCCAGCACCAATGACGAAACAAGAATTTTTTATGACATAATGTGGAATACCCAGGAGGCAAACCGGAACTGTGGCGGGCCTCACTATCCGTGTTTGGCCTTCTGGCGGAGTTGATACTTTCTGGATGGAGTGGGAGCGCAATGGGACCTGTACCGGATGATACCAGTTAAACAGGAACAGCGAGGCGTTTTTTGTCGCATTTCATCTCGGAGAGGGATGGTTGACATGTGAACCAATGGTAGACTAAAAGAGAAAAACACTTTCAAACCTATGATAGATAGACGACCTGCTCAAGAAATAAAAATTCGAAAACCCCAATGAGAGAAGGAGCCCATCGTGTAATTATCAGGTACGAGACTGGAGCCTGCAGACGCTGCGCTGCTATAGTGCAAAGGAGATTTGCCCTAGCACGGAGTTTGTCTGTAGTCAATAAATGTGCGGCGCCGAGTCATTGATAAAGCCTCTGAAGTGGCAAGCCTGCCTATACTTGCCTATTCTCAATTGAAATCTGCCCCTATCTACTAGCCATTTGTAACAGACTGAAGTGTACCGTTCTGAACTTGCGTAGTTTTTCATTATCTTTGTGGTTTGTGGCTCTTGGTGATGTTTCGAGGCGTGGGTGGCTTGAGAAGACGATCGGAATAAGAGGGCATCATGGTCAACTTCAGCCACAGCCTTAGCAGACGACGTCGTTGAAGATTGCCGGAACATTCATTGTCTGCTACGTGAATATGTGGTAGGGATTCGGTTCAGTCGATGTGACTAGAGCAGGGAGCCCATGCCCCCGTAGTGCCTGTAGCAACCGATGAGGCACCTGTTTCTGCATTTTAAGTATTCGCATGACGAAATGAAAAGCACGAATAGAATAGCACAAAATAGCGAAGCGAATCACAGGTCAGGCAAGAAACCCGGTTATCTTGAATGTTTACAGAGACACTCGGCCCTGTTCGGGATAGCTGCCTTGTGGTGTTGGTAAGGTAGGCACCAATCAAGGCAGCTTGACTAGCACAGCGCTTGGCCTGTGGCAGTTTGCTGCATGGGTTAGTCTCATTGAAAACAAGGTACGGTATTGGGTCTAGTACGGACCCCTCTGGGTCGTAGGTGGGGAGCGTGGCTGGAGTGCGACCGTGCAGTTATGAGGGTAGGTACCTCTATCGTGGGGCAAATGTGGCTCGGCTGGTGTTGCCTGGGGCCGCGCGGGCGTGGGCGCCTGTTGCTACTTCCCTCCAGTGGGGTGTAGCAGCAGCTCGCGGCCTGTCGCATCTGCCACCTGCCTGCCTGCTGCTACTGCTGACCTTCGCTAGCGCTGCTGTTGCTGGCGACTCTCGGCAACGTCAACTCCAGGTGCCAGATTCGACGAACTCACCCTCTTGTTTCCTCTCGCTGCTTCCCCCCATCTTCCTCCTCCTCTCCCCCGACCTCCGCGACAACTCCCCCTCGCGCAAAGAACGTCGTTCGCGACCCCACCTCTCCACCCTCAACCTGCCTGTCGTCTCCAACACTGCCAGCTGCCCGCCGGTTCGCTCGCCCGCATCCAACCGTCGGTCCCGCCACCTCTGCAGAGTCTTCGCCCATCATGAAGGTCACATTCAAGGTCGGTCAACAGAAGCCCCAAGCGTCCGCAGAGGCCACTGCCGCTACTCTACCGGCCTCTATCCCATATTCTGGGCGATTTCGCATGCTGACACCGTAGCTGGTCGACAGGATCTCAAGCAGCAAAAGTTTACTCTCGACGTCGAACCCTCTGAGCTGGTACGGCACACCCCGCGTTTTTGTCCCCCGCCACCTTCGCCTAGCTGTGCCGCCGACTGACTGTGATATGCACAGGTTTCCGCCGTCAAGGAAAAGATTTCCGCTGAGAAGGGATGGGAGCCTAAGCACCAAAAGCTCATTTACTCTGGTATTTTGCCTACGCACTCCTTTTTCGCTACGGTGACAATCTTTTGACCTCGTTGATAGGCAAGATCTTGAAGGATGACGCAACAGTTGGCTCATACGAAATCGAGGAGAAGGGCTTTGTTGTCTGCATGGTGAACAAGGTGCGCTGCGAGGCCTCCATTTTCGTCGATGACGGGTCCAATTAACTCTTTGATAACAGCCCAAGCCCAAGCCTGCTCCAGCTGCCGAATCGTCCGCTGCTCCTCCCGCAACTCCTGCGCAGCCTGTGGCCAGCACTCCTGCTGTCCCTGCTGCTCCCTCTCAGGTCGCCTCTCAACAGCCTGCCGCCCCGGCTACCCCGACTCCCCAACGCAACGTCGATGCTGGAGCTCCCGCTCCTTCCTCGGACACAGCTGGACTGGCAATGGGTGCCGAGCGCGCCGAGGCCATTGCCAATATGGAGGCCATGGGTTTTGAGCGGAGCCAGATCGAGGCCGCCATGCGCGCCGCCTTCAACAACCCCGACCGCGCGGTTGAATATCTTCTGAATGTAGGTTTTCTCTCCTCACAAGTCGAGGTTGTTACGCATTGTTGACGAAACCCATGCAGGGAATCCCGGAGAACATCCAGCACGAGCAGCGACAACGCCAAGCCACTGCCGCCGCCCCTGCCGCCGGTACAGGCGCCGCAGAGCCCCAGACTGGCGGCGAGGACGATGTGAACCTGTTCGATCTTGCTGCTCAACGTGGTGGTTCTGGACGGGGCGGCAGCACTGGTAACCCGGCTGCTGCAGCCGCAGCCGCAGCCGCTGCTGGTCAGGGTGGCGATCTCGGAAACCTCGATTTCCTTCGCCACAACGCCCAATTCCAGCAGCTTCGACAGGTTGTCCAGCAACAACCCCAGATGCTAGAACCTATCCTCCAACAACTTGGTGCTGGCAACCCTCAGCTCGCCCAGCTCATTGCTTCCAACCCCGACCAATTCCTTCACCTCCTTAGTGATGTGGGTGATGATGATGTGCCGCTGCCTCCTGGTGCGCAGACTATCTCTGTAACTGAGGAGGAGCGCGATGCCATTGAGAGGGTATGATGAAAATGGTAGCGTTCTGATTGTGCAGTAACTAACGACGGCTCACAGCTTTGCCGACTTGGATTTGACCGGGAGCAGGCCATTCAGGCTTACTTTGCCTGCGACAAAGACGAGGAACTCGCTGCGAACCTGCTTTTCGACCAACCGGAGGATGACGAGCCTGGACCGGGCGGTAACAGCAACAACTAAAGCAGCATCAATGTGATCGACATTTTTATGATAATGAGAGAAAGCATCGGGATTTCAAGGTCTAGCCCAAAGTAATATGACGGCCAGGCAATACCCTGGCTTGGAAATGTGTGGATAGGATTCGTTCTACACACTGGCAGCCTGTCTTTGCCACGTGAGGACGGCCATGACCCGAGAGGGAGAAGGGACTCCGTGAGCCTTGCTTCCATGTGTCATGGGGTCCGGATTTGCGATCGATGAGATTGAGAAATTGCAATTTTGCAGTACCAATCCTTGACAACATACCCATGTGCAGCTCAGCTTGGATTGTTCCGTCAGAACAGAAGCCGGACTGGTGTCGCAATCAACATCTTCTTCAGCACTCCGGTTGCGGACTTAATGCTAGGCTTGAGCACTTTAACCTTGACTTGGTGACTGTATCTACTCTATCACTATGTTTGTGTTTGTGCAAGCTAGAAGACAGCCAAACTAGAACCAAAAGAACCCGGTGGGTATCATGCCGTTCCTCATTGCCCATTCGCCCTGACGCCGTTGATAAAGAAAAAAAACGAAGAAAAGCGCTGTGCGCAAACTTGTTCTTGCAATAAACCAGCAAAGAGCTACCAGGTATTTCATAAGATTGCATTTCTAGGCCTCTGTTGTGATGGGCTCTCCGTTCAGGCCATAGCTTATCACCTGCTTCTTCTTACCCTTCTTCCGTTTCTTCGCCAAGGCGTCTTCATCTTCTGCGAAAAGCTCTTCTCGCTTCTTGCGCATGATCTCGGCCTGCTCGTCGGCTACGCGCTTCTGCTCGGCTTCGAAATCGTCCTGGAACTTGCGGTGCTCGGCCTCGATTACTTCGACAGGTTCGAACTCGGCGCCAGTGTGCGTTTTGTATTCTTCAATGTCAATCTTGACAGTTTTCTCGCCAATTAGGGCTGAGTTGATGCGCTCGGGGCAGTGACGCTCCTCGCGGTTGTACTTTAGCTTCACGTGCCGGCGTCCCTTACCAGGAATCATCTTGGAGATGATCTCAAAGTCGGTGCCGAACATACGCAGCCCACGATAGAAGAGCTCCGTCTCTGCATCGTTCCAGATGTTGGGGCCCTTGAGCTTGGACGTGTTCATAAACGAGTTACTCGTAATGAGCCGAGTAAAATCATTTTCCTCCACGGTTTCCATGTGACCCTGCGCTGCGACATCACGGGCATGGCGATCCATGACGAGGGAGCTCTGGTCGACAACAATCTGACCGTCCACGATGCGGAATTGCGGGCCCGAGGCAGGCGCCGGGCCAGATGGAATCGAAGGGCTGTCCTGCTTGGTTGGTTGATTCAAATCAGGTGTCTCCGAACCATCTCGATCTTCTGAACCGAGTCTGGATTTCATCCTCGCCCGCCTCTCTCGTTCTCGAAGCTCGTCGTGTCGACTGAATTTGCGGCCAATGTGAAGGTCTCTGGTCAAGTCCGACATCTTGAGCTTCTGGAGATCAACCTGTTGGCTTTCCGAATCCACAGGCGTAATCGATCGTGCTCTTCTCCTTGGTTGGGTGGTAGCGCCGTTCTCACCCTCGGTGGGCGTCTTTCGCTTTCTAGGCTGCCTGGGTGTCGCGCCCGCGGCATCTTGGCGGGTCTTTCTTTGACGTTTCTGGGGCCTTTCGGAATCATCCGTGACGGCGCCTTCTTCTTGGCTCGTTTGTGTGGATTGCTTCCGCACGGCACGTCTCGGTGCTGCGCTCGGAGTCTTCGATTGGCCGACGTCTTGAGGGGGGACAGATGGTGTCGCAGAGCCCTCTATCGCGGTGGAATCCTCTTTTTCATCGCTTGTCGAGACTTGTTTGGCGGAGGAATCGAGGTCCACAGCGGGCTTATCACTTGCACCAGGAAGAACAGTGGATTCTAGTGAGGCGAGGATCCCTGGTTGGGCATCTGTGGTGGGCGATGGCGGCGACACAACGACTTCTGGTTGCGAATCTTCACGAAAACCATCTTCGGGTTGCACTTGGGGTTCTGATTGTGATGTGGTTGGCTTTTTCTCTTCAGACTGTGTGGGTTCTTGGATGACAGTCTCAACTATCGGAAGAGCCTCGGATTCTGGCTTCTCCTGGGGCGCTTCCGAAGCAGTCTGGGGTTTCGGCTCGGTGGTTTCGATAAGAGGAATCTCGGGAGCAGGCGTTACCGGCGTTGGAAGGGACGGGGCCTGCAGCTGTGAGTCTGCCGAGGTTTGACTCTGAGGCCTCGAGGTGGTGGGGCGCGGTCGAGCCGATGGAATCTTGGGCTTGAAGGCAGGCCCGCCCTTCTTCTTGAACATGGAACTCATTGTTGCTTCGATGAATCACCTTTCGGTTCGGAGATTGAGTGAAGAAGAGCCACCTCACATTGCGCTCAGCGAGTCACTGGCAGCGAGGTTGAAGAAGAAAAAAAAGTATCTCGATACTTCAAGGCAGAAAATGCGGGACAGTGGGGAGATGCAGGCGAAGCGAAGTTTAACCGGCATGCGAATCGATAAGCCAGGGCCAAATCGGGCTAGCGCTCCTCCATGCCCCTTTGAGGTGGAGGGCCGCGCCTCTGAATGTACGACTCAACTTCGAAATTTCAACTCCTGCCCAGGGAACGTCCCATTAGCACCACACACCCTTACCGCGTCCCCCCCCTTCATGACGATCCGTACGCCTTGCCTTGGGAAGGGACTTGGCTTCATTGCGCGCCCAGGACCGGGGCCACTCTCTGTTTTCGCCTCGCGCCTCCCTTGTTCGCCTCTGCCACGCGACCTCTGATGCCTCTAGCAACGACCCCTTCTGCCTCGCCCCGTCCATCCACGCTCACCAAGATGGAGGACAGGAAGAGGCCTGCCATCAGCAGCGCCGATGACCTCGCCCCTCCTAGTAAGAGAGTCGCCGTCAATGGGTCCAAGGCCAAGGACGACGCGCTCGAAATGAAGGAGGAGAGCTGGATTGAGGTGAGTGTCACACGACACAGTTTCCTTTCACAGGAGTGCACACGGGCGCGGCCGCATTTGTGAGAATTTGTCGCGCGCCTTATGCGGGCTCGCGTTGGCGGAGTCGCTGCATCTGCTTATCTGGTCCGATGCGGGTGATGATGATGCTCACACAGCCAGTGCCTATCATCGTCTGAAGCGACTGCAATTCCGGTCTTGCAGATGGTTCATGACCGCGGCCATCCGTCAGCGCCCGTCTGTGCACGGCTCCGTCCACGTCGTTCGATGCTCCGCGCGTGAATAACCGGCTAACTCAAAGCTTAGGTCTACACCAAAGGAGCCATTTACCGACAGATGCAAGAATATAGTCGTAAAGCGTCAACGGCTGAATCGCGACTCGAGGAGCTTCATAAACGATCCGTACATCATGACGATCACTTGAGGATTATCGACGCCTGGTGGCGACAGGTGAGTCGCGTCCGGTTTGGTTGATAATGTGGACCCGTGAGCTGACAACGATAGATCCTCGAAGAAGTGGAGCTACTTGCCGACGCAAATGTAGCGACGTCCCCAGATGCCTCGGGTAAGGCCCCCTCAACGTCACACAGTCCTCACTCATACTGACTGACTGTTTGCCCAGACCCCCCGTACTTGAGCGGAGTGACGTTCAAGGACCTCCACGACTTCCAAAAACATCTGCAAGACAAGGGGAAAACAATCAAATCTAAAGCTGAGGCGCTCCTCACCCGCCTGGCAGCGAATCGCGGAAAACTCAACCCCGATGCTGCGGCATTGGAGAATAAGGTTGCCGGTCTTTTGGGGGCGCAAAAAGAATATCTGGTGAAGCTGGATCGACTAAGCAGCGAAAAGGAACTGCTCTCGGAACAGCTTAATGCGGCAACATTGCGATATTTCAAGGCCGAGAAGAAGTTGGATCGAGCCAAGAGCTCCCAAGTTCAGAAGCTCGAGCAACAGGCGTTTGCGAATGCGACCCGGCCAGCTGCTTCCGGGGACTCAGGCTCGGAAGGCGGAGAGGTTAATGGCAAAGCCAGCGAGATGCTACTGAAATACGAGGAGGCTACCGCAGCCGCTACGAAGCAAAAGGAGCAGCTCGACACTATTCTGGCAGAGATCAAGACTTTGCAAGACGAAAACACGGGATTGAAGGCGCGACGAGAGAACCTGACCGACGAGGATTTTATACGGACCGATGTCTTCAAGCAATTCAAAAGTCAGAACGAGGATCTCATCAAGCGCATAAACAATCTCGAGGCCACGAATAAGCAGCTCCGAGAGGAGGCTGAGAAGCTTCAAGCCGAACGATCTGCATTCCGCACCCAGCTGGAGGCCGATGCCAACCAGGTGACGCAGGAGCTTGAAGCTGAAATTATCTCTAGGGATCAGGATTTGGCTCGTGTACGCTCGGCAAGGGATGAAATCCTGGCAGAAAACACCCAGCGGAAGGCAAGCATGGAGCAGGAATCGTCGTCCCTCGAGCACATCAAAGATCTCATTAGCGCCAAGGATGATCGAATCTTGGCACTGGAGTCTGAAATTTCACGTATCAAACCCAGCGAGGACCAGCCCATGGCCACGGACGACGATTTGCCCCACGACGTGCTCCGGCAGAAGTACAAGAAGCTGGAGCAGGACTTCCAATCCATCAATCAAGAGTTACCCTCTATAGAGAAGGCGTACAAGAAGATGAAGGACTTGGCCCAGAAGAAGGTGCTGGATTTCACTGCTTTGGAGGAGAGGGTGTCCATCTTGATTGCGGAGAAGAGCAAGGCCGATCAGAAGTACTTTGCAGCACGTAAAGACGCGGACACCAGGAACAACGAGATTCGATCCCTGAGACACCAGAACAGCAAGAGTGCCGAGATCATTGCCCAGCTGAAGGACCTGGAAACACAAAACCGAACTCTCCTCGGCAATCTGGAGAAGCAGTTATCCGACCTAAAGCAGGCGAACGCGGCGTTGGCTGCAGACAACAAGAAGATGGAGGGCACCAGCCTGGAGGCCGTTCGACGAACGGATAACCTGAACAAGCAGGTTGGGGATCTCATGAACCTCGTCAAATCCAAGGACGCGGCATCTGCCGTTGTGCGCGAGCGCAATGCAATGCAGGAGGCAGAAGTTGAAAAGCTGAAGGTGCGCATCGAGCATGTGCAAAAGGACCGCGACAATTGGCGAAACAAGGCATTGAGCAATTCGTCGGAGGAAGAGGAGATGCTTCGGGTGAGTGAGATGATTGTTTGCTATTCTGCGGGACGTTGCTAACAGTACGCCAGACCTTTGCCCTTTGCACAATCTGCCGCAACAACTTCAAGAATACCGCCCTCAAGACTTGCGGGCATCTATTCTGCAACCAATGTGTGGATGACCGCATCAGCAACCGGATGCGAAAGTGCCCTACTTGTTCTCGAGCATTCGACAAGATGGATGTGATGCCGGTGCATCACTAAGCCAGCAAGACGACATCCTTCACACGCGCCATCCCAATTGCCCTGTCACAATACGTCTTTTTGTTAATCGATTTGTCGAGCTCCGTGTAAATAGGTCGACAGTCTTGGTGGATTTTTCGCTTGGCTTCTCGCTTGGCTTCAGGACAGCAGTTTGGTTGTTGTGGCTCGCTCGCTCGCTCGCTCGCTCCATCAATCTTCGTCGACCCATTGCTGCATGCGGCATGGGGATGCTACTCCTACTTTTGAACTTCTCTGGGTTAGATGGCTACTGTGTTTGGAAAGCTGTCCGTGTACTTGTATTGCGAGGGGGGTGCAGGAGGTATCAACCACCGTGTATATCCTACTACTTTTAAGGCGACTGTTGTTCAGGCTTGATAGTTAGTGATGACTTCGGGCTGCGGGCGGGCTGGATAATTGGAGCTCCTTGGATGAATCACTCGTCCGCAAGATGTACTCGATGAGACTTCATACCCAATTGTGATGAAGCCGTGCCCAAACAAAACCTTGCGTCAGGGTCTTGAGCACCATAATTTGCATCAATGCTACACTATGAGATTGATTACTGATGATTGAGAGCTTTCGTTACATCGTCGTCCCAACCGACCGAGCCACGCTATTTTGACTGGTAAATAAATACACACGGAACTGTGGCTATCTTCGACTCGTCGAGCCAAACCCAGTGCTTTCGTGACGGGCACCGGAGCTTGAGCCGGCAGATGAAGACCTGTCAGACGAGCTGCCCCATCGATTACCTCCATTAAAGCTTCCGTAATTCGTATGACGGCCATTGTCATTGCGGTTTCGGTTCCCGGCCATGTAGCCCGCGGCAGCGCCTCCAGCCAGACCGCTCCAGAAGCCAGGCTGCCAGCCCTCCTGTCGAGGCTTTGTGCCGGGGTACGGGGGCGGAGGGTCTCCAGGACCTCCGGGACCCCCTCCGCCGGGACCCCAGCCAGGGAACCAGCCGCCCTCGCCCGGCGCTGGGCGAAGTCGTCGGTCTTGTCGAGCGGCTTGGCCGTTGATGCAGGCGGAGACGATGATCCATACGGCGACGGCGGCAAAAATGATGAAGAAGATCCATGCACCCCAGTCGGTGCCTCCGTCGCCATTGTCAAACCAACCACCACCGCCAAGGTTGGGATAGCGGCGCTCGCCTTTGGAGGTTAGGGCGAGGCGGTACTCGACTCCGCAGCTGCCCTTGAGGACGTAAGGGTCTTTGGAGGACGAGTAGCCCTCACAGATGACGTCGGTGCTGGCGAGCTTGAGCTCTTCGGGGAGGGAGGCCTTGCAGCTCCACTCGATGTCCTCGTCGCCGTAGGAGGAGCCCTGGTTTGTGCAGCGCATCACATCGATGTCGTACAACTCACAGATGGCACGGCCCGAGACGCACTTGAGCTGGGGCACGGCGGGGACGCGGCGATGCGATGTCATGGCACCGTTGCCCCGAAGCGTCAGAGACTGCACATCGGAGAGGAGGATGGCGTCCCGAGGACGGGCGGCCAGCGCCAGCGCCGGCAAAGCGAGGTAGCATGCGAGTGAGAGGGGAACCATGGCGGGAGTGTCTTGTCAAGCAAGATCTGTCGCAAAACTCCCAGCGGGGCTGCCTGGTCGGTGGGTGTGTGCACAGTAGTTTGGTGTCGTGTCGCTTCACTTGGGCTCAACAGTGGGTTGCGCACAATGTTGGGGTTGAGTTTTCTTAGACGACTGTTCGGTGACAAAGGCCTGCTATCAGCCCAGTTTGGAGGACACGATGGCCTCAAAGGCGTGAGGTGATGAGCACGTGAGAGCTGAACTGGTAGGTCGAGCTTGGCTAGGCAGCCGAACCGAGTGAGGCAACGTGGCGAGGAAAGCACGGCTGGGAAGTTGTTGCAATGACGAAGCAAGTCTAGAACCTGCTGGTTTGTTGCCTCAGGTGTGGGGCAGCAAGCACCTCTCAAGACTGTCCCGTAAAGGCTCAAACGGATGCACAGAGCCGCATTGCCGGTCCAGTGCATGTAAATAAATGTCAACAAATTTTTTATTTGAAACCCTGCTCTTGATGCTGTTTGTGGCCGAGTCTCTGTGCTACACTGGCTGTCATCGTGCCCAACAATGTTTTTTTTTGGGTTGGCAGAGCTCGCTCCGACTTACACAGGGCAACCAAAACGCACTCCCTGGTTTGCTTGCAAGTGACACACTGAGCGGACATATATTTAACGAATCGATGATGTTGGCGAATTCTTACAGTTTGCGCCCCGGACGAGTCGACAAGCATGTATTTTCACAGAAATGCATGCTCAGTACTTGTATATTTGTTGGTTCGTGTTACCGGTCATGTTTGGCCTCGGAGCCACAAGAGGGAGTACGGGTGAGATCTGTGACAAAAATTTGTGGATGGGTGCGGGGTTCTTTTCGAAGAAAAAACGACAACAATGCCCATCTCTACCCAGCCTTGCTAACTTCGGAATGCCACCGGAAGCATGGTCTCTGAGAGAACACTTGCGGCTCAACTTGTTTGCTAGATTGGTAAGGCGATCGCCCGTGCGGCCTTGCGCCCCTGTGCTGTTGCAGCGGTTCGGCGTCTTCAGTACATCGCGGGAGTGCTAACTCCGGGCGTCAGCAGTCTGCATTAGCGCCAAAAACCCAAAACCATGACCGCCGCTGTGGGGCCAGGACAGAGTGGTGAGCCGTCCATGGCTTGTCATGATGATCCAACTTGGCCCATTGGTCGCGGGCAACGGATACCCCTTTGGGAAGGGAGCTCGAGTTTGCATCAATTGTCCTCCAAGTGTCCGTACCCCGTTACCTACCTTACCTGTAGTACTACCTTTGTCCGCAACAGCGCTGTCGGCACCACTGACCGGTAAGCTGCTATTCCTCGTGCAGCCTTACGAAGCCCGCCCATGGGACCCATCTCGGTCCGCTCCAGCCACGCAGCGAAGCAGATGTGCTTGGAATGTCTTTTTTTTTTCTCGAATCGCTGGTGGAGATGCAGCTCGGGCGACATTCCTCAAAGGGGACCGCCTCGGCAAATCGACTGACGTCACACCGCGAGCATGGCCCGTGAAGCTTTGACGCCTCGTTGTTGACGGAGCATCTGGGCTGCTTTTGGCCGTGGGTGCTTGGTCATTCTCGGCTGGTCGCATCAATGCGACACGGCACGCCGCCAATCGACGCAGCAGAAGCTTCTGGCGAACAGCCCCCGGGGGTCCGTGTTTCCATCTTTCATGCGGTGAAGTTGAGTGAGCCTCTATAAAGGCAGCTCGCGGCCTGATGAAGCTCTGGTGCTCCATTCCATCAATCTTCAACACCACACCAGCAACACAACCCCGCCTTCGCCCCTCTACAGCCAAAAACAATCTCCCTTCTCACCACATTTCGCACACTGTAAAATATACACAATGGCCATCCCCAAGGTCCTCGTTGTCCTCACTGGCCGTGACAAGCTCAACAACGGCCACCCCACTGGCTGGTACCTGCCCGAGCTCGCCCATCCCTACTACGACCTTGTCGGCTCCGACGCCACCAACCCCAAGGTCCACATCGACGTCGCCTCGCCTGCTGGCGGAGAGGCACCTCTCGACCCCGCATCGATCGAGATGTTTAAGGACGAGGAATCCATCCGGTTCCTCAACTCCCACCAGAAGCTCTGGAAGGAGACCCGCCCCATCAGCCAGTTCCTCGGCAAGACGTCCGAGTACGCCGCCGTCTTCTACCCCGGCGGCCACGGCCCCATGTTCGACCTCATCAACGACAAGGACTCGCTGCAGCTGATCCAGGAGTTCCACGAGTCTGGCAAGCCCGTCGCCTCCGTCTGCCACGGCCCCATCGTATTCGTCAACGCCATCTCCGGCGGCCGGCCCCTCCTCGAGGGCAAGCAGGCCACTGGCTTCAGCAACGCTGAGGAGGACGCCGTTGGCCTCACCAAGGAGATGCCCGTCCTCCTCGAGGATGAGATCAAGCGCGTCGGCGGAAAGTACGCCAAGGCTGCCGAGCCCTGGGGCGAGAAGGTTGTCGTCGACGGCCTCGTCATCACTGGCCAGAACCCCGCGTCCGCCCACGCTGTCGGCATTGCCCTTGCCAAGGCCCTGAACCTGTAGAGGCGACAAAAAGGATCATTGGGTGGCGGTTGGTGTAGGTAAAAAATAGTGAACGATTAATGATGAACTTGATATCAATTACATTGGAATAATTGCGACTGTCCTGCTTGTACAAGTTTGAGCTTTCAACATGGTGTCGCCCTACAGTCATGTCGTTGTAAATTATGCACACTGATTACCTCTACGACTCAGCCGCAACCACATGACCGCACATCGCAGCATCGTGGCAAGCCTATAGAGATGGCAAATGGGCGAGGCGGAAGGTAATCACCATTGTTGGCATCTTCACAAGCCTCGGCGAAGAGTGGATCCACGGCCCCGCTCCTCCGGCTCCGTTCCGAAACAGTTGTTCACACCATCTTCGTCATGAGGGCTCGGCCGGAGTATGGCTGTGTTACCCCCCCTATCACATAATCATAGAAACACATCAAGAGACAAGGAGACACGGCTTGTTGCGAATACAGTAATTGTGACATGAAATGTGCATCGCTCAACACCCAAAGTACGCGCGGTGCCCCGTTGTTCAACATCCCACTGACCCGAAATTATCGAGGCTCCTTCACCCAACCCGTAACGCCAGTGCCAGTCGTTCCGATACTAAAGCAAAAACCAAAGGCCAAAAAAGCGATATCACAGTAGATGAAATGAAGGCATGTCCGAGCAACGACCCGCTTGACAAGTGGTCGGGCCCGGTCCTCCGCAAGGCGCAAAATTCATCTCGACTAACAATCCAGACAAATGAGAAAGACAAGACAGTGTTGGTTTCGCCGTTGGTCGGCGCGATCGAGTGTGCATTCGGCACCGAGAGACCATCCAAGACCTTTCGCAACTGATTCTCGCACAATGACGACCTCTCAGCTTGACTCGGTTTTTCCAGTTTTCGTTTTTGGTTTCCTTTTCCCCCCGTTTCCCCTCTTATCCAACATGTTTTGCCTCGAGGCTTGTCCGCCTCTTGAGCTGGCCGAGTTTCGTTCTCCATTTCCCCATCGCCTCTGTCTGCTCCATCTTTCCGTGGGCGTGTGGCAGCTTCAACGAGTTACCCCATCTTCACATCGCCGTTGGGCTCCGTCTGTGGGAGTACCGACGCATCCTCCTCTGCATTTCTGCCGCGTCTTTTGCCCATGCGTTCGCACCACTCCTCTGCACTGACAATAGTACCGTCCAAGACACCGCTGACCTGGGCAACCATGTCAAGACCTTCTTGGGCCAGGACCAACACTTTGTGGGCGCCTTCGCGCACCGCAGACTCGCTGTGCTTGTCGCCCTCCTGGCCAGCGTTTTCATTCAAAGTGGCCAGGCGAAAGCGCTGAGGCAGACTGGTGAGGTGGCGGCGCACAAGAATACGGGCGTTTTCCGGCAGGGCACCGCCGGCATACTTGGAGACGGTTACGATGACGCTCTGGAGGGTCTTGAGGACATCGTTCTTGAGCGTTGTGATACGCTCAATCAGCTCACCCCGCGACTGCTGCTGTCCGTTTTCCATGACAACGGCGTTGACGTCAATGAGCGGTTGTCCCTTTTCCGACAGTTGAACGGTGTGTTGGCCGCCCGGCTGCTGGTCAAGTTGTGCCAAGGTGCTCTTCAAAGCAGCAATGACACGAGCAATGTGCTCATTGGCCCACTTCAGCCACCGCAGGCAGTATTTCAAGCTGCGCAAACTCTCATCGCTCATGGCAATGCTTAGGCCAGACGTTGACATAATAAGGCGAGACTGCCATGCGCCCTGGTGGGACCCAGTGGAGGTCGGCCGCGGGGAGCTTTGCGCGTCTGCCGCAGCTGTCTCTGTATATGCCGGGGAGCGCACGTCATCGTAGGCTGGGAGCGAGTCGATCGTGCTAGCCATAGACATGCGCCGAGACGCTGTTTTTGAGGAGGGAGATGGGTCGGCTTCATGCTGCTGTTGCGCTGGGGCACCGTTCTCTGCGGGGAGCTGGGTCAACCCGCCGATTTGTTTCATTCCTTCGCCTTCCAATCGCTTATTGCTTCCCCGCTCTGCTTCATTTTCAGCCTTGCGCCTCTTCTTGGACCTGTTGCCCGTCTCCAGATCGGAAGAATTGCCCGACTGCCTTCGTCCGAGGAACCAGCGTACGCCACCTTCTACGCCAGTCACTCGACCAACGGATCCAACAGTGTTGGCAATGGGCGTTAAATAGCCCTCGACGTATTCAGCGCCTGAGCGAAAGCGTGGCGAAAAGTTCTTTGCGCCACCATAAGCAGAGGTTGCTCCTTCAATAGTGCTGGCCAGCAGCGGGTGGGATGTGGTGAGGAGGGAGAGCAGAGGTTCGGGCTGAGGCTGTGGAGATTGCGTCCTTGTAGAGCAATGGAAAGTCTGCGACGTCGGCGGGCTCACAGGGAGAGAGGTATTGTGGTTGGGCGGTGATGAAACGAAATCTATAATCGGCGTCAATATCAATTATTCACCGAGGGGGGCAGGAGGGTAGTCGGGAGACGAACCGGCTCGTAGATCGCCAAGAGCCTCAGCTGCAAGGCGAACATCTGGGTCATCAAGGGTCACGCTGCTTGCACGGGCATCATAGATGCGGTCTGGTGACGCAGCGCTGGCACTCCCGACACTGTTGCTACTTGTGTCGATATCCATACGCGCCGGGCTGTCGGCGGTTTGGGGCAACTGGATCGGACCTTGGTAAGTCGGGATGGCCGTTAGCGGCTGGGGCGGCGGCCAATGTGTAGCGGAGGAGTTGAGAGCCATATCGTGGGTGAGAGAGCTCAGCGACGGCAGTTTGACATCGTGGTCGGCGGCGCGGGACAGCGGGGGGAGGGCTGTGTTGGGGACCTCGGGGAATTTGATCGCAGAATAGGCAGGCGGCGATGGTCCCATGAGAGATGGCGGTGGAAGGGCGGGCGGCGGTCCCAAGTCGCGGGCGTGGGAGGAGACGGCCTCACGGTCCCGCGTTCGGGCAACCATGTGATTGCGCTCCATGGCGGCGCTGGCGTCGGCAATAAGACGGATGCCGTCAACCAGACATCGGGGCAGGGTCTTGGTGACGTCGGTTCAAGGAAAGGGACGGAGATTGGGGGATGGACGAGTTTGGTGACAAAGGAAAGGAAATGCGATGGGGTTGGAGGGGGGAGATATCACGAAGGAAGACGACGAAGTGGTAGCGGTGGTGGAGGAGTGCGTGGCGGAGGAAGAGAAACGTTGGGACGGAGGGCAGCGATGGGAGGCAGAATGAGGTGACTGGCCGACAACCACTAGCTTGGTGCTTGTGCTTGTATATTAGTCGCTGGAGGTGCTGCGGTTGTAGCATCGCTAAGTGGGGGACAAGGAGCAGAAGGATGCGCAGCGTCAGGCGCTCACTGCAGGGACCCAACAGGAGCCGCCCACCACAAGACCGCTATTAGACCACTGCCCCGGGCCGGCCCCATCCTCCCTTCCCTTGCCTCCCAGCACTACGATGCTCGCCTAGCCTTGCTCATGTACCCCTCGAGTAAGGCACCCACGAGCTCGGTTGTCGCAACTGTTTTTGCTCGGGTTTGCTCGGGGGTGTGGAAGCCTGCCTGCGAGTGGCCACAAGCTAGAGGCCATAGCCGGGGATGTTGGGAGGGGGGACCTGTGAAGCACGCGAATCATACATCAGTGTGTCGACGGCTCGGTGATCGGGATGCCCACCGCCTGGTCTATTTGTTTTTATTCCGACGGGCTCCACGGGCTCGACGAGCTGAGTCGGCGGCCCTGGATGGCAGTGCTTCTTTATTCTACGCGAGGCCAGGCCGATGAAGCATCAAGAGATAAGGATCACGACGCAGTCGAGGAGCGCGCCCGTATCTCACAAGAGCTGGGCGAAATGCTTCTGTTTTTCCAACAAGCGAAACATCAGATGCCCAGCACCCAGTCTGGGGGAATCACCTGTGCTGTCTGAGTACCAAAGCAATACCTGTGAGTACGGTTCCAACCCAACACGCTGGGCGGAGGAGAGGCGCCGCTGTGGCCGCCGCCATGTTATCACAAGCACGTGTCAGCGTCCGGGGGGAAGTCAGGCAGGGCGGGTGGATCATCCTAGATTCACATGCCAAAACACCGGGCCCGGGCTAGGGGCCGAACAGTACCTCCAGATAGCGCTGACGCGGGAGCCGCTCTATTCTGCCCTAATACGCGCAACAAGTCAGCACGCATCCGCGACACGGGGTTGCCCCGGGTGGATCACTCAAGTCAAGATTTCGTTGATGACGATAGGTTGTCTCGCGCCTTCGCCATCCCATCCTCTGCTGAGTGAGCCTGCTCTTGTCCGCCATGGCTCAACCTTGCTTTGTTGTCGGGTGTGTCTCATAATTTCGCCGCGCGCCTGTCTTCTGATTCGCTTCGCCTCCCCCCAAAGCTGCCGTTGTATGTGCCGCGAGTCGTGCCATTGATGGGCCAAGGGGCTCGTAATATTGCCCTCCTTGCCATTAAAGACTCAGTGCTATGCCCAGATTCAGATGATCAGATCTTTCCTCCCAGAACACTCCGGCTCTGCATTCCGCCCCGACTACTTTGCCTTTCGCTTGGCAAAAGTGATGGGCAAGTCAAAGGTGGTACCGGAGAGCGGGTCCGGGTTGGATCGCTTAAAAGCCTGTGGCAACGCACACAAGCCTTTTGCATGTGAGTTTGGGGGTTGAGGGACTGAGATGCATCGTCCACTGACATTGGGGCGATTTTCTCGACTGCCTCCCCCCTCCCCATCCGCTGGATATTTCTGTCAGTGACGACAACGATCTTTACCATTGAGAGATGCGCCGGATAGTGGCCTACCAGCCTACCAACTCTCGGGTCTTGTCGACATCCGTTCCCAGCGCTGGCCCCTGCCCCCACCTACCTTACCCTGGTAAGCATCAATCAGCAGGATACAGCCAGCCCCCCAGGCAGCTGAAGTTGGCCCGTTGGCGATTCAAGCAGGACAACAGGACAGCCAGGGAATTGGTGTGATTTCGATTGGGCACGGATCAAAAGGAGCAATCGTGGTGTTGTGCTGATTGCCGTCCCTCGGCCCGGAAATAGGAAAAACATATAAAAAAAGCATCTGACAACCTGAGGTTGGCTGATGATTGGGACCGTCTGGTGGTGTCTCCAGGTCCCGACAGCCCCACGGCTGCTTACTAGTCGGAGCTGTCAAAGGAACACTCCAGCCCATCACGTTTTGCAGTCATCTCCAATAGTGGCGAGGGCTTGCCCATGTGTGTGACGCCAATGAGAGGCTGAGAGCGCAACTTGCAGGCCTGTGCCGAGGATGGGTTTCATTGATCAACATGGCGGCACTATCACATCAGCACCACCAACAAACGGATTGCAGTCTCCAAGTTGGGAGGTTCCATGCCTTCACATGGGAAGCGTGGGCATGTGTCTCCCGTCGATCGGTCCTGTCACCTGCCCTTTCCTGCCTCACCACCTACCCATCATTGCTGCAGCGCCTCTATGCAAAGGCACAGACACGGCGCAGCAAATGCTGCTCTACTGTGTAGTAGGCAGCTGAAGGGCCGACTCCGGAGGTCCAGCCGGAGAGCGGAGCCTGGCTCTTGAAGCCATCCGGAACTTGATAGTGTTGCATATCCGGCGCAGTCGGCCCCCATTGCGTCTCTCAGCATCAACATGTCACATAGGCAAGCTCTGGAATGATGCCGTGATGACGCTCCACGTGGAAAGCCATCTGTGATTGCAAGAAATGATTGCAAGAAATGTTCGGTCCCTCTGACACCGCCCAAGCCACGGTTGAAATAGTACTCGGGCAGTTCTTATGGGACCATGAATAAAATCCTTCTCCGCACCACGAAATCGCAGTTTCATCAACGGCTCCACGGACTGGAATGACAGAATGCCACCCAAATTGCGGGCTAGGTGATGGTCTGCACTGTCTAAAAGGGTGCGTTGGAGAAGAAGAGAAGGAAAGCAGGAAAGCAGGAGCTCACAGAAGAGTTTTTGTGCAGCTCCCCACCGGCTAACGAGGGCACGTGACTAAAGGTACGTACCTTCGGACCCGTGTTCAAGAAGTCCTCAACTCGTCGTACTTACAAGTACCTTAGGCAACACTGGTATGCTAGATCCCTTTGAGGACAAAGCCTCGTGTAAGATCATCTCATATCGATGAAAAATACATCGGTGTTTAAATCTAGGATATTGAGCTGGAGCTTTTGAGCGGAAAGCACCAGTTCACGACTTGGTCACGTGAAGAGTGCGGTCTATGTTTCAGACCTCGCTCAACAGAATAGCAAAGAAGTCACAGGTGGTTTCCGTCAGATAGTTTCTGTGGTCAAAACCAAGATCTGCGGATGTGAAACATGACACCGACGTAGCTTGTGGCTTTGAGGGAGCTTGGGGAGGAAGAAGGGACAGCGAAACGGGCCCCACCAAGCCCGCCAACGTGGTCTTGGATCTGAGCAGTTTCGTTGCGGTTTGATCAAGACAGCGGTTGCTAAAACGTTGACGGGTGGCAGCTAATCAGCCGGCTACCAATTTCGACCTTGCAACCGGGAGACTTGCACATATTTGCTCAGGTTCAGATAGAATGATGACGCCTGCTTGGGTTGAGCTAGTGGTGTCTGTTTCCATCCGAACGAATTGGGCATAGATGGGAATCAGGCAGTCCATATCGAACACCCACGCCACCGGCCCCGCCTAGCTGAGCCACAGCACTTCTGTGGGATGCCATAATGAGCCACAGGCATCCACTCCATCCCCAAAGATGCCAAATCTCCAGCCCGACCTACCAAACCCCCCGAGCATGAATACGACTGCCTGCGCTCCTCTATGATGACCAACCTGTGACCTTTGCCCACCCGTTTCCGCCAGCTACCGCTCCCTCTGCTGCGACTCTTCCCCTGCGCATGAGACGTCCTTCCTCGCGCCTCCTTCTTCGCACCGGCCGCCGCGCCAATTGACGACTCGCAACGACCACCTCCTTTCTACCCCTCGCGACACCGCTTACAGCTTCATCGCCGACGAGTTGAAGCTCCCACCCGGCCACTGCGCACTCGATAGATACTCCTTCTCTGCCTTTTTGGCACACCCCAGTCCACATCATCACAATGGCTTCTGCGCTCTTCTTCCTCGACCTCAAGGGCAAGGTGCGTGGCCCTTTTCTCCACTCTCAGCCATGGACACAAGCTCACCCCGTCGCAGACCCTTCTTGCCCGAAACTACCGCGGTGATATCCCCATGTCAGCCGTTGAGAAGTTTCCCATCCTGCTCTCCGAAGCTGAGGAAGAGTCATCCTCGGTGCCACCATGCTTCTCCCACGAGGGCATCAACGTTCGTCACCTCGTTCATCGTCAAAGCCGGCCCATACTGACCCCGTAGCTCAGTATCTCTACATCCGCCACAACAACCTCTACCTCCTCGCGCTCACAAAACGCAACACTAACGCCGCCGAGATCCTCCTGTTCCTTCACAAGATTGTCGAGGTCTTCACAGAATACTTCAAGGCCCTCGAGGAAGAGTCCATCCGAGACAACTTTGTCGTCATTTACGAGCTTCTCGATGAGATGATGGACTTTGGCTACCCCCAGACCACCGAGTCCAAGATTCTCCAGGAGTACATCACCCAAGAATCCCACAAGCTGGAGATCCAAGCCCGGCCCCCCATCGCTGTCACCAACGCCGTCTCGTGGCGATCCGAAGGTATCCGATATCGCAAAAACGAAGTCTTCCTCGACGTCGTCGAAAGCCTCAACCTCCTGGTCAGCGCCAACGGAAACGTGCTGCGCAGTGAAATTCTCGGCGCTATTAAGATGAAGTGCTATCTCAGTGGTATGCCTGAGCTGCGACTCGGCCTCAACGACAAGGTCATGTTCGAGACGACCGGCCGCAGCACGCGTGGCAAGGCCATCGAGATGGAAGACGTCAAGTTCCACCAGTGCGTTCGGCTATCGCGCTTCGAAAACGACCGTACAATTTCCTTCATCCCCCCCGACGGCGAGTTCGAGCTCATGTCGTACCGTCTCAACACCCAGGTCAAGCCCCTCATCTGGGTCGAGAGTGTCGTCGAGTCCCATTCGGGCTCTCGGATCGAGTACATGCTCAAGGCTCGCGCCCAGTTCAAGCGTCGCAGCACTGCCAACAATGTTGAGATCATTGTCCCAGTCCCCGATGACGCAGACAGCCCCCGGTTCCGAACAAACATTGGTTCCGTGCACTACGCCCCTGAGCAGAGCGCGATTGTCTGGAAGATCAAGCAGTTTGGAGGCGGCAAGGAGTTCCTCATGCGAGCCGAGCTCGGCCTACCTAGCGTGCGCGGCGATGACGAGCATGGCGGAGGTATGACGGGCGGTTTTGGTGGTAGCATGGGTGGTGTTGGGGGACCCAAGGGCGCCAAGCGACCAATCCAGGTCAAGTTCGAGATTCCCTACTTCACCACCAGCGGTATCCAAGTGAGGTACCTCAAGATCACAGAGCCCAAGGCAAGTATTCGCAACCTGATGCTTCTTCGGACAACCTACTAACCCTGACAAAGCTTCAATATCCCTCTCTCCCCTGGGTCCGATACATCACCCAATCCGGCGACATTGCCGTGCGACTTCCCGACGCCGTCTGAGCTGCGTTGACGCAGCGTCAACGTTGACTAATTTACCACAACGAAGCCAGCCGCCGCTTCTCCCAACCAGCTACAGCTACACGGGGCAACTCGCAGCCCTGAGAGCGAAGGGCTGAGCCCTGAGTGACGAAGCCGATTACGAGGGCGGGCGATTTATGCGGGTCTGGCGTAGGCCACGGAACAGAAGCAGAGAATGAGGAGGGTCAGTGGAACGGAGAGTGAGTGAACATGTGGCTGTATTGCACGGTGTGGGCTGTAAGAGCATAGACAAGGACGTTACAAAAACGACTAGGAATGAATAATTGACCCAACCCTTGATCTCCATTCAAAACGTTATCAATCTGGATGTGGCTCGCTGTATGAGCTTGTATCTGTCATCAATCATTCGACCTCTGATGAGGCATCCCACGCTGGTGGGTAGGATATCACGATTCCCTGTCCCGGCTTCTGGTAGGACCGGGACACACTCACACCTACCCTTAACAAATGAAATTAACGTATATCAAAGCATTCGGGGAAGCAGAGAAGCACAACCCCCCTGGGTCCATGTGAGAGCAGCAGGGCTCCCGTTCTTAGCGTCGGCTCTCAACAACGATGGCCTGTCCCCACTCAAAGTAGTACATTAACTGTTCCGTCGATAGGTCTGCATTCTCTGGATCATAGAAGATCTCGATTAGGAACCCTCTCGGGTCGTCGCGGTCATGCTGCGGGTCTGTAGAGAGGCATCAGCACATCGGAGTCATACTCGTCACCAATAGTGATCCTAGCGAGGCAGGAGCACCCGCGGGCCGTCGGCGCACGAGACTGGCCAGGACATGTCTTGGGCCTCCTACTAGGTCGGACACGGACGGGAACCTGCAACTTACATCCACGAGGGTTGTGGCCGTTTGTCCACTCCCTGTCCCGCCACCAGCCAGGATGGCTCGCGTCACCGAGGAACGCCCTCTCCGCGGTGCTCACACCTTGGGCAGTGCTCCCCTGGCGGGCGCTGAGGGACATGAGGCCGAGTACGATGCCCAACTCCCCCCCGAGTCCGCGAGAATGGGGTGCATCCCAGGTCGGACGGTAAGTCGATGGGATCAACGCCGGCATCCAGCTGGCGTCGCGGCCGGCCAGCTGCCGGCACAGCCCGCCAGAGTCGTCCGTCATCTGGCTGTCCTCGACAGCGACCTGCGAGAGCCCCTGCAGCGGCCCTCGGGGGTGGTGGATCTGCAGCAGCTCCCACATGTTGGTCGTGTCGGTGATGCAAGGGTCGTTTCTCGTCACCATGATGGGCAGGTGCGGGTTGCAGGCAAAGACGGCAAAGGAGCTGTACTTGAGTCCTGCGTACTCGGCGTTGCGATAGTACAGTTGACCGCTGCCGTGCAAATCGCGCCGCCAGGACCAGTTCTCGCCGACGCTCACGTTCCCATGGATGTACCGCATGACCCTGCTCTGCACTAGCCCCGTGTATCTGCTTGGCGACGAAGGAGGCCGGTAATGGTGGTATTCGTCACTGTCGGGCCCGTCGAACTGGCACTCGTGTGCCACGAACAGGAAGCTGGGGCCCAAAGGCTGTCTGCTCGAGGCTCCTCCTCCGCTTCCCCGGTACGACGACTGGCCCTTGCTGTCGTATTGTTTCTTACTCGAACTCCGTGACTACGCCTGGCAAGTTAGTTCAGGTGCAGCCAAAAAGCCGGTTCCATGGGAGGGTGTGATATGGAACAAGGGACCCACGGATTCTCGAGGCATGGTGGTTTCTGGCAGTCAGTCCAGGATATCACAGCAGGTCAAGTCAAGTGGCAGCGGGGTAGACAGCGACGAAGCTGGGAGAATGGTGATGCATCTCTAGACTCGGCCACATCCCGTCGCGAGGGAGCATCTTATGCCGTTGCAACAAGGCCCCCCCCTCCCCTCCATCTTCTCCGGGAAGCGGCGCGGCACAGGCCAGAGCAGAGCCTCATCGCATAGCTACCCAACCATGGCCCGTCTAGTCCCATGGACGTCGTCCCCTTTTAGCTCGATTCTGGTTCTTATAAGCGCCCCACGAGGAGACGACGCCCTCCCCAAGGCCGGCAGTCGGAGCTGGCCGCCGAACTCCCTTCCCAGCAGTCATCTGCCTGGCATTTCAGCGCTCAAGCAGAAGCAAAACCAATCTTACCTCGCGTCAAATGTGACGTATGCGTACATGTGCGCAATGTCAATGTCTGTTGACTGCAGCGTGCATCCTGCAACCCGAGAGTAGGGTCGAGCCTGGGGGAGCATGGGACGCAGATGGACGGATGATAGTACTGGCCAGCACTAACACCAGCCAGCCCTTCGGAGACACCGAAGCCCCTCCTGTGCCTTGATTTGCCTGCCGTATGGACTGCATGCGACAGTAAAGACGCTCGCGAGCACTCCACTCGCCGCACACCAACTCGGGCTGCGGATGCATCCTCGCTCGATGCGGCTGCCGAAGGGGACCCTGGTCCAATACGCTCCGTCACACACCACCTTGGTCAGCCCATCGCTCAGATAGAGCCTATCGCGGCAAAACTGCAGATCTATCTATTTCTGTTCCCTGTTCACCGCCGCATAGTTCCAGTCCCGGTTCGAGCACATCATAGGGCAACAGCAGGGCGTCTTGAGGAAACTCGACGAATGCTTCCGAGTGCTCCTAGAGCTACCGGCAGAAACCAGTCGCTCTCATACTCACCGAAGACTCGACCAGACGGAAGTGCCCGAGAAGATACAAGACTCACTCGTAATAAACGCAGTTCCATGTCACTCAAGCGGTTATTTGCAGGATCCGTCCTCCACAACGGGCTGCGTGCTTAAGCAGTGAACAAGCGTGCTGCCATGACACACCCGAAACACACTGATCAAAATATCTCCTGGCGGCCCATTTCTCCTATATCGTAGTCCGTCGCTGTTGAGGTATTTCCTCCCAGCTAGATCCTTGTCGGCCGGCTCACGTTTCCCAAGCCTATCGAGCTCTCGGCCGCGCTTCTACTGGACGACAAGCTATGCCGCAGCTGTCCGTCTCGAAGCGAAGGGCCAGTCATTGGCTGTGCGAGACACCGATGATTTCTGTTCAATCAGCGCGCTGTCAGACAAAGCACGCACGGCGGCCTCAAAGGCAAGCCTTGCATGGCCATGACTGACCGGCGCTCAGATGCTGGCGGTTCATTGGCTCGTTTCTCCATCAAGGCCAACAGTCATGCGAGCAGCCGGTGACCGGTAGGCGCTGGGTCCAATAGAGCCAAACACCCGGGTTGGGGGTTCTCATGGTCTTCTCCGGCTGCAAACCAATGGGGAGTGGACGCCTCCGTTGGCCATATCGCGAGCAGCAGCTCTCTTACTCGAATTATTTCGTACGTGGAACAAATGGTTGGCCTGTCCCGTACGGCTGAGTTCCACCAACGTCATTCGTCTGCACCTTTATCGTGTGTTGGTTCGGCTGAGGCGGCTATTTTGATACTGGCCTCGCTTGCACGCTCGCAGCATGGGAATAAAGTGATCGCCTCGAGGGGGTGCTTGGAATGGCCACCTCCTCGGGTACACTAACCTGGTGGGCATTTACACCCAACCATCAAACCAAGAGTGCCTGGGAATACGTCCTCGTATCAATCAGCCGAGCAAAGACTCTGAAACCACCCCAGCTGGGTGAATTAGGTGCTCTCGTTGTCTTGATTACGATTATTTCATACATGTCAATACTATTGGTGATGACGAAGATCGATACACCAAAAAAATTGAGAAACCAAGGCCGCCGTCCACACACGACAACCTCAGCTCAACAACTCTACGCTGGACCTGCGGGGGATCGAACCCCGGACCATTTAATAACTGCATTCGAATGCGGATCAAATATCATACCACTAGACCACAAGCCCCGTTATTGCATAAAGGAGGTATTGCTGAATCTCGCCTCATACTCTGTGAATCTAGTTGCTCCCACCTTGGTCACTATTTTTGCCTACTGAGATATCAAGAGGAGACCACTAACAAGTGAAAGTCATACTTGTTCATTTACTTTTATCAGATTCTAGCGCCTTTTTTAGGATAAGATAGGGCAAACATCACCGTCGCCACCGTCCCCAACTGGATATTGCTCTCTCCTTGGTATCAACCGGCAATTCTCTTATATGTCATCATCTTAGCAATGCCACCCCCCCCCCCCCATCTACCTTGACACTTTGGCGCGCTTCTGCGGCCCTGCATCGTCACCAGCCGTCATCTCGACGTCTCCGTCAGACGACAGCGCCACAATGGCCTCGTGGAGCAGCCTCTTCTCCCCCAGCCTGACCTCGACCGCCATCCTCGTCCTCCGGTCCAGGCCTTGCTGTGCGAGCAGGATGGCGTCCTCGGCAACGGTGGTCGGGTAGCGGCCGGCGAGCGTCTCCAGCGTCTTTACCAGCACAGCCTGGTGGACCTCATCGCGTTTCCGCTTGTCCGGGATCGCCTCGGGCTGGGCCTTCTTGACGCCCTTGAGGACCGTCTTCAGCTGCTGCTCGAGGTCCTCGGGCATGCCCTCGAACTTGGCAGGACCGGCAAACGTCCCATCAGAGTTGACCTCGCCGGTTTCCCGCTCCAGCACAAACGTGTCTTCGAACTCTTCCTCTTCCTCCAGCTCGCCGCGCTATGCCATGTCAGCTCAGGGGGGGGCTCGCGGGTGTTACGGTGATGTGACGTACCAGCTTCTCGAGAATCTGCTCCGAAATGCCAAAGTTGGACGCCAGGGATGACTCTACGACCGCCCACGGAATCTCGACGACGTCGTAACGCGAATGCAGTTCTGAGGTGTAGCCATAGCGCCTGAGTAGTTCCGAGTTCGGGTGCGGTCCGTAGTAGTTCAAAATCTCCTCTCCGGCTTTGATAGGACGTAAGGAAACTACGGTGAGGCTGTCTTCACCGTGGTTCACATGAGCCTGCTTTGAGTTAGCATTTTCAAACAGCTCGTTGGTTCCGATACACACGTTGAACTCGGCGTCGGCATTGAGGATGTCGGCCATGGGGACCATGCCCATCATGGACTTGCCATCCCGATCCTCAACCCAGCCATCGGCCCCGTCCTCTTCCTCCTCTTCGTCGTTCTCCAAGTCAAAGGCATAAGCCATGATTGTGCTACCCATCCTATGCGCAATGCCGATGATTTCCTCGTCACTGCGGTCACCACTTGATAGGAAAAGATCTGGGTGGCTCCGAATCACCGGCAAGAGAGTCCGCCGAAACATATCCTCGGCATCTGCCTTGCCAATCTTGGAGCGCATGTGGCTGGATTGAAGCTGTGCCATCTCCTGCTCAGACCAGAACATGGGGGTATCAAAGGCCGACGGCAGGACATCAAAGTATGGCTTCCAAGCCGAACTGTCGCCCCGGAGATACTCGAAAATCATGATCAAAATAAGTGAGCTCCAAGAGTCCATCCGAGGGGCATCATCATCTTCGTCGTCATCAGTCGCCCTCTGGAGGTCAAATACTTCAGGCAGGCTCTTGGGCAGCTCTGAAGTCTCGACATTGATGATGGCCTTTCTCGGGATGGTGAACAACGTAGTCTCGGGGCCAATGTCCTCGAGGGCGACTGCTGGGTGGTCAGGCATGTATGTCATTTTCATGTTTGCGCGATTGCAGACTCACTGATTCCGCGGCCGGCGTTACGGTCCCTGAGATCCACCATCTTGATGGAGCTGGAGAAGGTCGCTCCCGGCAGAGACTGAAACCAGCCGAGGAATTTCTCGCTGGCCTCTTCAAAGCTCGGTGAAGCCATAATCGCGTGTGCGGTACAATCACCAAGTATCTAGGTGGGGGATAAAATGCGCCAATATGACTGCCTCTGGACCTCAAGATAGAATGGCAGGCTGTTGGTGAACGCTCTCTCCAATCTTTTTTCATCAAAATAATTATTATGGGCCAATTAGTTAGTTGCTGCGGTGAGCACACTGTGTGCGTACATCGATTAACTTCTCGCACTGTGTCTACCACCCTCAGCGTGTGAACTCGGTATTATCAACATGCGTGAAACTACGGCACAATGTGTCTTGAGCTTGGGGCAACTTGTACATTTCATTTACACAATTAAACATTGATTAATGTCTACCGCCCGCTCTGGAATCGTACAACTACCATCGCACAACCCCATCACCACCACCACCACCACCACCACCACGACGTCCACCCAATGTTGTCATGTAGTTGAAAGAGCAAGTCCTCCTTGCAGGACGTGCTGAAACCAATTATTCCTCCGTCGATTTCGTTTTTTTGTTGGCCTCCCGCTTTTTAGGCTTGAGCCAATCTTCCATGCCCGGCGGCCAATACACCCGGTTCTGAGGCCCTCCCATTCCAAACTGTTCGTCGGCAACTACCCTCTCTGGTGTCTCGTCCTCGTCCTCGTCCTCCCCCTCTTCGAAGCCATTTGCTGGCCCTTCGCCTTTCTTCTTACTCTTTTTGGCCTTTTTCTTCACGGCCTTGCGTGGCTCGTCCTCTCTTTCGTGGGGAATGATGTCGTTGAATCTGTCCCACCCTGGAAGCCGATAGGTACGCATGAGCTCAAAAACCGCCTGCTCCTTGTCCTTTGCCTCGATCATGAGATCCATGTCCGGAGCACACGGCGGGAGCACCTTCACACGTGGTGAGTGTTTGCGCCGGTCCCGGTGAGTGATGGCACTGGCCGTGGGCTCGCTGTAGTGCATCTTCTGGCGAATGTTCTTTCTGGTCCACGTCTCCTTGATCCGATCAAACAGTCCAATGATGTCTTGAGTCCCTTCTCGAATGCTGGCGTCAAACACAATGTTGTTGTGGTGAAAGTCTAAAACAAGCGGGATGTTCAACTCCTCGCAAATCGGAAGCAGGTCGTGCACACTCCACGACACGTCGTCGTTTTCTAGCACCATCCTGCGCTTGATGCTATTAGACAGTGTCGCGTAATTGCCCCGGAAACGATCAAGGGTCGCGGCCTTATCACCATAGGTACCACCCATGTGAAGTATCATGACAGCATCACGATCCATCTGTTCTGGAAGACGGAGAAGAGTCAGCAGCTCGTCGTGATACTCCAATTCGCGGATGGAAGCATTGATAACCTCCTTCCTGGGGCTTCCGATCTGCGTAAACTGTCCGGGATGCATCGTCAAGCGATGCCCTAGCTCTGCTGCCACTTTCCCAGCTTCGGCCAACACATCAGCGGCAAAAGGAGCGAGTTTGTACCCATGCTCGTCGTGGCTGGCGAACGGGAACATCTCGCTGCTGAGTCTCATGAACTTGATGCCGTACTTGCAATTCCAGCGTATCATCTTTGGTATATCTCTCGCATTTGCCAGTCCTAAGGCCTCGACATACCTCCGCCCTCGCTCGATGTCTGGCAGTTTAGTTTTATCAGGGCGGTTTTTAGTTGGGTGCTCTGGTTGAGAAGGATCTCTCAACGGATATCGATGTTCAAGGATGGAGCCAAGGCGACATGTCCTGGATGAGAACACGGGAGGGTTGGAAGTCCGAAGGTAGGTATTGAGGCAAGCCTGTCTTTCGTTAGCCGCAGTTCCTCAACACAGCGGTGCCCGGCTATCTTGCTCACATAGCCCAAGCGGCCAACCCACGGTAAAGGCAGAAGTTCACTGTTCACCGGCGGAGGTCGGGCCGCACCACGATTATTAGTGTCGCCCTCCGCTCGGGCGTCTTCAGAATCGCCCTCCGCCAATTCCACCGCATGGTCGTCCGCCTGAGTGCCCTCCATAGCTGTATCACCGTTCCTTTGGACGTTTTGGTTGATGGAGGTCTTGTCTGGGGCGTGAGCCTTAGGCCTGTCTTGAGGGGACACGGATGCGGCCGGTTCAACACTCAAGTCTGACGACTCGATGGCAAGACGCTGCTTCCTGACAGCATTCTGCAGTTTGTGTTCCATCTCGCTCAGATCACGCCTGGCTCGTTCAACAGCTTCCTTGGATTCCCACAAGTCAAAATTCTGTCTTTTGTGCTCTGTGTCGATGTCCATGTCCTCACTGTCCATCTCCATCTTGATGGACAAAGGACCTTGATCCCTAATCCTCCCGCTGCGCCTGGGACCATCGAGTCTCTTCGACGGCGGCGTCGGTGCAGGGGGCGGTGGTTGGGCCCCGGTTCTTTTCCGTTTGGTGGGCATTGCGAGCAGAGAAAGTCGAGCCTGGTGCGATATGGAGGTTGTGGGGGAGGAGAGCCTGGGGAGAGGTGCTGAGACGGCAACTCGACGGCGCATCGGGTTTCTCCAACACGCCGTACAGATGCTAGAGAGCAACCTGCGAGTTATAGGAGTAGGTGAGAGGTGAAGCCGAGCGTCGACGACGACGTCTCATAGTGCGCAGATGAGTGTGTGCTGCCCGGGACTGAACCAATGACGTACAGTGCGTCATGCATGGCTTTTCGGGGGGCGCATTGCCAAATAACAATTGCTTCTGGGACGGCAAATAGGCGATCAGCAGGGGCCCGATAGGGCAGCGTGACCGTTGCAGCGCGCCAGAGCGCAAGGTCGACACATGCATAACTATCCAAGAGCGATGGGGGCGCGGATTTCTCGATCCCAGTGGCTTGGGTGACGATGAAATCATCCACGTACAGGGGCAAGATCGCCGATTAGCATTAGGCCAGGAGGTAGCTCCGGAGCGGACCTCCGGCCCCAACTGGCCAATTACCGCCACCCGGGCCATATGGTGACCATCATTATCTTGATCAGCAACAGAAGCAGCGGAGATTGAGCTGTTGGGTAGATCTGGAACACACAACTTGCGCCCAAGATCATTTTTGAATCCAGTCCCAAGAGAGATGATGATGGCACGGTTCGATGGCGTGCCATCATCATCATCATCATCGTATCTGAGGCACATGCGTCAATCCACATGGCCAGCGAATGCAGATGCTGAGCCCATGCGCCTTTCGAAACGATACTTTGATCTTGCAAAATTCAGGGGTATCTCGTATAGAATCACGGTCAATAGAACGGCGGCGAGGCCAGAGTCCGAAGTCGCGGCCGCTGCCGAGGAGGCGCGGGCTTGTCACTCTTGTAGTACGGCACCCGGCAGACTGGACAATCGAATCGCTCTATGAGGAACCACGACGACAGGCATTTGGAGTGGAACGAGTGGCCGCAGCTGTTGAGAGTCAGGATATCGTCATTGTCTTCCTCTTCGCCGTCGTTTGCACCCGTTTCGCAGGCCGAGGCGTTGACCTTTGCCGATGATTTGGTGGAGACGACGGCGCTGGGCAGCCGAGAGCCAGCACCGTCATCGGCCGCATGGACTGGCTCTGGGACGAGAGGGCCGATGCAAATAGGGCTGTAGCCCGATGTCAGATGTTTCACTTCACTGAGGGCTGATCCGGGACTCGGCCTGCGTTGGGGAGATGCCGGGATCAAGCTCCGACAACTACCATGTGCTGCTGTGGAGCCGGATCGCCGGGGAAGGGGAGACCCTCACTCACCATTCTCCGTACTCAGAAGGTGGGGCGACGGCCTCAACATCGGCATCGGCATCGGGCGAGGGTGAGCGCCCGTCCGTCACGGTTGAGCAAGTCGTCACGGTTGTCAGCTTTTGCCGTGCGTCGCAAATCTGTCGGGGCTGCGGGTTGAACTCTTGGTCGGCCGCGAATGGCTCCCCGCGCATCCACCTGACACAGGCACTGAGGGGCACGGCAACAGGTTAAAAACCATCAGATCATTCTTGCCGTTCTCGAGGGTCTGCTACTTACAACGGGCCCACGACAATGAGGAGGAGGAAGACGACGAGTAAGATGATGCCGAAGTTCTCCATTGGAGCTGGTTGATGAGCGCAGCGACAAGAGGTGAAGTTGTCGAGATGCCAAAAAAAAAAAATTGGGGCGGGCAGAGCGTCCTTTGCGGTGAGTGAGAAGCGTACTGAAAAGTAAGGCAGTCGGTGATTGTAGGTCAGGCAGGTAGATGTGGGTGTGTGACGATGGGATGGTCCTTTCGATCAATGGCGCCCATTGGACTGAAGTACTACAATCAACAAACGCTCGCAGCGACGACTAACGAGGGCTATCAAGGCAGCCGACAGTGTGCCACCTCGTGCATTATTATATCCCAACATGGATCTGCCGACGCTTCGGTCGTGCGGCCAAACATTGGAAGGGAAACATTGGCGACTTGGTAACAGTGGCGTGTCACCACGACAGGGGGGGCTCGACTCGCCAAGTGGCGCGGCATCAGTAGCATGCAAATGCAATCACCAGAGGGCGGGCGTGCTTGTCCCGAAAGAGTGAGTCCCGAGACCGACCGAATATGGGAAGGCCTAGAACAGCCATTGAGATACGGCGGCACGACCCGGTGTCCGGCCAAGCCAAAGTCTACAAGCTCCCAGTCTCCAAACCCTCGAATGGGGGCGCCTTAGGCGCGTCTGGTTGCTCAGCTGAAGCCTCTAGCGGCGATGACGAGCCCGTTGGGCATGGCCTTGGCACGATTAGCCGGGCGATAAGCTGTCTTACTACTCAGCGACTGGGTATCTTGTCACATCAAGGGTGGCGGAGCGTGTTCGGTTGGGAACTATTTACTACCATCGGCTTGGTGTTGACGGGATGCACTTGGCATCACCAGATGGATGCCCTGGGTCACCGACACCTACAGTATATCCGAGGAGAGTGACCAGCCCAGGCGGCCTTGAAGCGCCGACTAAATCACGGCACGTCTTATCCTGTCCTCCAGCTACCACGGCGCAGGGAACGACAGCCAGTCCACATGTACAGTCGCCGCCACATGCAAACCGGTAAAGGTTCGACCAGCCTGCATGCCTCGTCACATCATGAGCTTCAAGCTGGAATGCGCCCCCATCCAAGGCCACACCCATGTTCGTAGGTTGCTGGGTTTCCCCGCCGCGGGCTTGGCGTGCCCTACATGTCCCATGCCACGCTTTTGCATTGCCGATTGACAGCCTGCTGCTCTTCCTCCCATCCGGCCTCCTAGTCGCTCGCCACCTCGGTGGCCGAGTAAACTCGACGACACCCGCGAAGGGGTTGATATGCCTGCCGTGTGAGATGTGCTGGAGTAGTCATGCGCCAAGCTCCACCAAAGCATCAACTGCTCCAAATGGCAAGATCCGACCTATTGAACGCACAGTTGGGCCCGAAGACAAATACCTGGTCAGCCTTCTGGGCCTCCTCGTTGGTACTAATACTGACCGCTAGCAAGCGAACCCCGCCATTTCACAAGCCAGTCAGAGTTCCAAGCCAGTCGTGCAGCCAATCACGACGGGTCAGCGACAGATGGTAACGTCGAGGGGGAACACAGGAGACGAAACTCAAGAAACAGCCACTCAACCCGTATCAAAGAGGAAACTCAGCGTCTTGAGGAGCTTTCTCTCCGGAATTTCGGGGATATCCCGCAACGTGCAGAGCTGCTTTCCGAAAGGAATAAAAAGCGAATGATAGAATCAAGGTCAAACCCACTGCCAGGTATAGGGTACATAAGGGCGTGGTTGTTCAGATGAGTCTGATCAAGACTAATTGCGCGGACAGTGTCTTGTTGCTAATAAATAAAGCAAGAACGTCAATTAATCAATCCTTGCACTAATTTATTGTAGGCAATTTCTTACGCGTTTGCATCTTGTTCAGACACAGTGTGGCACGGTTTGGGAAGTGGTTGATCTAGTATATCGGGTGCAGCTAAAACGTCAATACCTGCGCTGACAACAAGAGTAACTCAAGTTGACAGCCTCAACATTATTCTTGGATTTAAAACACATGAAGGAAGTAACACTGGGTTTCTATGATCTATGCAGGTTTTCTTTGTCATCTATACTGAGCAAGTGACAGTTCTCCAAACTCGGTGGCAAGAGCTTGCCATGCCGGAATTCCCGTTGGCATTCAATCTTCATCGAATCAATTATGGCAAGCATACCAGCGGATGTCCACATATACCGATGATGACACTTGACCCTCGATATTGTTGCGTAGTCAACCCAGCAGATGCGATACATGTCAATAGATGAATTCAGAGAGACATCGCTTGCCCTCAACTGTCACGCAGACAGTCACTCGTATTGAACCAAGGAGCCATAGATTGCGGGGAAGGGTACTCTTCTCTATTATAGAGACCATGGTTATATAGATAGCATCCGCAATCAGAAATACTGCAGTAGTCATGTTCTCTCCTGGTCTTAGGGGAAAGAGTCTGTAACGAACCCAGAACTTGAGAATACACATTGATGTCAGTTGGACAGCGATCACCAAGATGATGTGCGCTGGATCGTTAGGTGGATGGACCACTGGATCAGTGACTCAGGGACACTTAGACGTCTATAATTTCCCTGCTGTGCCATGGAAGCTCCTCGTACTATATGGTATGCCAGCAACGATCACGGGAGATGCCATCGACCTTGTAGTGCATTCCTTTGTACAGCCATCTTAGGTCCTTGCTGATGATACTTGCATCACACCAAAGAGTTTAGATGGTGGAGGCTTGTATTCCACTTTGCAGTGTTCAGTTGCCAGTGGTGCGCGCATTCGACGCTGCCCAAAGGCACCAGTTGAAGTTTGTCACTGCGGAGAGTATCCCTCTGAAGAATGTGGTAACCGTATCAGACTGATCAGATTGCGCATAATCCCGCTCTGCTCATCTCAAGCCTGACACTAAGGCGTTCTTTGTTCTTGTAGTCATCGTCCGTACGCGTTGGATTTGGTTCGATGCATGTTCGTTTTGAAGGTTTACCCCTGAATGCAGGGTGGTTGTCGGCGAGAGCCTGAGGGTTCCGTGCCTGCGTATTCGAGCTCTTCCCCGGAATAAATATCCGAACCAAGTTATTTAAAACACATCAATAGGGGGAAGAATGACCTTACAAAAGTACCACTGACGTGTGATACAACGACAGTTCCCCAGATGTTGGCTGCCCACTGTTCAAGTTGCAACCATCCGTGGAGTCGGCCCCCATTGCATTTACACGCCAGGCATGAGCAATACTGCTGAGCCATTCCATGTAAAACACTGCTGTTTCATTATTACCCCATTATGAGTCGCACCGAGTTGTGTTCGCAGAAGAATCGGGCTCGGAGGTGGCGATGCAAGATTCGTAGGTTGACAGGAGCTGGTTGAACGGCAGAAACGGTCAGGGATTCAGTTGGAGTTGAAGCACTGCGGACTCGAGTAACGCAGAGCACGGCTTGAGTTGGAGAGAACTGCTGGATGTGGCTAAATTACAGCCTCTTCATGATGTTTTTACATTGAAAAGGCGAAGTTGCGCAGAGATCAAAAAATTTGCCCCCCCCTGGTTGCGGCAAGTCGGCGTTAAGACATTGCGTGCGGACAATGCCAACTTTACCAAGAAGCCAGCATCTACAGATCAAAAGAACCACTTCGTATCTCAATGGTCTGCCATCATTGCTAATTTCGAGCAGACAAACGGTATACCTCGCCTGTGGTATTTTTGCCTCAACGGCATTGCGTGAGGCTATGGGGGTAGCTAGAGTCTCGTGTCTTTCCATCACGCGCTCCTGAGATCACTTCGCCACAGCTCCACACGCAACCCAACTCAAGAGGAACAAGATGGTTGTTACCCAGCCATGCAGGAATGCCGGTAGGAGCTGGCGAGTGAAGGAGCAATGTTCGGCCATTCAGTACTCGGTAACCCGTGGGCTCCGCGTAGCTTTTTTTAGCCACTATGAATTGAAGCTGAGCTGGATTATACACAGCCTGGATTGCCAAGAGAGAGTTTGAGGATGAAGCGGTATTTCCCAAGGACATGGATCTACGTGTCAGGGCATTGAAGCATTTTTGGATTCGGTGGAGGGTAGGGGAGAGGAGGGGGGGTGCGCCTTTGCTAAACGGACGCTCGCTTAACGAAGCAAAGTTTGGCCAGGAGAACGGGCAAGGGGAATATGCTAAAGCCATGAATAGGGGAGTTGTTTGCGGAGGAGCCGAAATGGAGAAGATTGGCGACTAAAGGATTCGTGCGGCGGAGTGGCCGCAAGTAAGCACTTGACTCCGGGATAGTCGGCATCGAGACAATGGGAAGCGATCAAAGAATCGCCGTTGCCGCGGACAAAAGCTAGAACTGGTTAGCCATTGCTAGTTAGGCAGCCATCAGAGTGTCGTCGAAGCAGGCTCTGAAATCATCCAGAGTGTGAATCAATATTTGCCCCTACGTTCTGTGAATCTACGCAATCAACCTTACCAGCAAGATCATAATTTCCAACTCTCCACCGACGCCTGCTTTCGTGACGATGCCGTTGCGTGGACTTCACGATGAGTATTACACCGAGCTAATTTTGGAGACAAATCACAGCATCTTCCGCCCGGGATGACTCGTTGAAGGCGCGGAATCGCAACTTCCCCGTGTCAGTTACAGATCAGTTATAACGTTGTGGATAGGGACGCAACGGCGGCTCCAGTTTGCACAGCCCGCAACATCCGTCGACGCTCCTCCCTCGTGTTGCATGGACGCCATGAGGGCAGCCACCTCCTGTAGATGGGATCGTGTTATGGACCGAGATATATCTTCCCAGGCATACCCCTTTCCTGGGAAAGTTGGCCCCTTGACTTTCATCCACCGACTCCAATGGCTGCCATGTTGTCGCCACCAACGGGCCCCCCTAGCAGCGACCAACACAGGCTCGGCATGCCCATCTGGGTTGATAAGCCCCCACCATGCGAGGAGCTCGCGTGCCCGGGGCGGATGAGTATGGTGACAGGTGGATCAAGTGCGAAGGATGTTGAAGCTTGGTTGATGGGGTCAACATTGTGCATGTCAGTGTCGATGATTCGAAACAAGACCTCTTCACTCTTCGCGTCTCGTGCCTCGCGTCTCGCCTCAGCCTCCGCCACCGCACCCTTGATCCTTCGATTTCTGAGACATGCATAGCCAGCACAGGAAAATCACTAACGTCCTCGGACCGGGTGCGTTACTTTCCTTGGCCCATGCTGGCTTGTGCACGGCGTGTGCCCGGGGAATTTTTTCTCAGACTCTGGCGCCCGCGAACATTATGCAAACCGTCCCGTCCCGCACTTACACCCAGACTCAGAACGCCCGCCAAGCGAAGATCCTCGAAGTCTGCGTCTTGCCCCCGCTCCTGCTAAGTTCGAACTGCCGTACGCGGCACTCTCACTGCCCCGGGGCACAAAACTATGTCGGAGTGGAACGTCTGGTTGGGCTCTGGCAACCCCGGACTGGCAGGTGAGCATTTGCTGTCTCACATTGCTTCTTTTCCTCTCACAAGTTCTGCAAACGACCCCGCGCTAGCGCACAGCGCTCCGGATATCTCATCTCCTGTGGGCACCTGCTCTCTGCTAACCCCCATCGTGTGTTGTGTGCTGGCTTCAGTGGAAATATCTCAAGCCCTTTTACTGTCGATTTGGCGGGGCCCACGTCCCCACGACCCCAGCCTCAAACTGCGGACTACTATGTAGACTAGCCTGCACGGAGTAGGTAGTACGTAGGTAATTGGATCCTCGTTCCTCAGCGGGCCCTTCCTCGGCGCCATTCGCGTTTGGGTCCAGTGACGGTCAAGTCCGCAACCTTTACTAGTTGAGGAAGACGATGGATGAGAGGGAGGACGTTGATTAGATTGACGAAACGTTAGGCACCGCTTCTAGTTCAAGCCACGAAGTTTATTGCCTATGATGGGCTTTGTATTCGTGATGTTAGCTGAGGAGATTTGGGGAAAGCTCATACCAGGTTTACACCCCCTGAGCATGTGTTCACCACCCCGGGGATCCGGACGATGTCGGTCCTCGTGGCCGGCCCCTGGCTTCATGGCTACACGACATGGCCCCATGGCCGACTCAAAGGTTCCAGAGACAGGCCAGGCTAAACAGCCGCCTGATACCATGTTTCTCTCCTGCGAGGCCAGGTCATTGCCATGCCTTGGGCCCTTGGCCTGTCTCGCTGAAGCGCCTAGTCTGATATCGGAAGGGCTGGGCATGCTTGCTTGGGCCTCCTCCCTGTCAGACGGATTGACAGCGCCTCGTGCGTTCAAGTTTGCGAAACAGAGATTTGATTGTCCCCGCCTGCCCCGAAGTTTGGAGCCTGGGCCTGGGCGCGGATTGGCCATCATGGACGTCTGAGCGTTCAAACAGGCACGCAGTCAACTGCCCCGTGTGCCGAATGGGGTTTGGGGGCAAACCATGTCACTTTGGCTCCAGCGGCGCACCGGCATTGCTGGACGTGGTGGGGAGCTGCTCCATTCCTGGCCTTATTGTGCAGCCCTTCATCATGAACAGCGCTTGAGCAGCTTGGCCAATGGGCGGTGGTCGGCGTCCGTCCGCTCCCCACCTCCCTGGGGCTTGCGTAGCCTTGTAACAGCAATACGATATGGGGCGTGGCGATGCAGTCAAGCTCGCTATTGTAGCCCCTTTGAAGGAATCTTGTCGGTTGATTGCGCAGCAATCTCGCAGCAGAAAGGGGACCCGGGCTGTGTTAAATGGGATCAAACATAACCCATCTCAGGGGATAGGTTTCGACAGACAGGCCGACGGATGTTTTGATGAGTTGAGGTAAAAATTGTGGACTGGAGAAGCTTCGGACCCAATGTAATCCTTAGCGAGGAGGAAGGTTCGGAACGTTGAGCTCTCTTGCTGCCTGAGGTCGCATCGAGGCGCGCACCCCTGGCAGGCGAGTCATACGCAGACCACAGCTAGCTCTAGGCCGACGTCTGCAGCCATACAGGACCACACGATATCTACGATGCTGACCCGGCAAAAAAGGACCGAGCGTGGATCGAACACGCGACCTAGAGATCTGCAATCTCTCGCTGAGGAATTGTTAGATATGATGTTTCACAGGTGTACAGGAGCCATGTTGTCCCATACCTCTACCACTGAGCTATCGATCCGAGTTGGAGCGCTGTGTGGGGTAGGCCTTATGACAGCTTATGAGCCGGGGTCACTGAGCATTGACCACTCTTGCAAACGACACGCCACTAGCTCCCCACAGCCTCTATCAAAATAGGTCGCCTCGCCTATTGACTCTGCCCCAACTTACTATGCAGGTACAACTCGGCAGGTTCTAAGATGCTGGAGGAGGGGGGTCGTGAAAAGGTTGGTAAGGTAATGGGCACTAGTATTTAATTACCGCGGTGTAATACGTAGTGGCAGAAACTGACAACAGCCATGCCGGCCACCGTACTCCCAGGGCACCAATAGGGAAAATGGGAGATGATCCTTGACCAGAGTGCCAGGTACTGTATAATAGCACACCAAAACCAGAACATACACTGCCCAACTGGCTGGCCAACTGTCAAGGTACCAGGTCGTGATGCAATGCGGCGGAGCGCAATCTGCAGCCGAGTCCCTGTCTAGCTCCCTGCCACTTCCCTCCCACGAGCCTCTCCTGGGCACCTGCTCTTATTCAACAGACAAGGATGGTCTGTTTCTTAGATCGGCCAGTCTGAATCCATACTATACCAGCCGCGACTCAGGGACGGACTGTGGTACTGTGCACAGCCCAGTGTCTGCGCAGGCAAGCGAGATGCTCCACTACGGTGTTCTGTGGTGTGGCATCCTTGCTGTAGACCCGCCCCTCCTTGCCCTCCACAGTCAGGTGTCGACACCACTTCGATTGTCCGTCCGCCTCATACCTTCTGGTGGCGCCTCCTACGCCATGACAAGTTGAGCAAAAGCAGCGAGACTACCTCGTATATACCAGTGGGCGTTTCAGCAGGAACTACGCGCCATGAGGCGAGTAATGCATGATGTTTTCGGCCAATCGCTGGTGGTGCTGCCATCGTCCTTCCCAGCCCGTTGGGAACTATGTTGGAGCTGTGCAAGCAATACTCCGTGCCTAGCCTCCTCCCTGTGTGTAGCGCTCAGTAGCCGCGGCCAAACAACTTGACAACCAAGCTATTGCGCTGATGGGCTGGAGTGGGCCATCATTAGGCGGTGTCATGGTGACGCCCCGAAGGATGTGGCGCAAGCTTGCTATGGTGCTTCGATTGTCGAGGCGATTCCGGGTCACCACCAGCCGCACGTAGCGCTTTCCCGCTGCATGCCTGACAAGGCTGCGGATAGTATATGCGCGTTCGACCGGGCAGGCTGTTGGGGTCGTAGCTCTCAGTGAGATTTGCACATCCCGTATCCGTACGCAATGGCATGACAACACTCCATGTCCTAGGTCAGTCAGCAGTGACGCTATCGCGCCTGGCCTTAGCATAGGGCTGCTGGGATATGCGCTGATTTGGCCTGCTCCTAGTGCGCAACAGTACTGGCTTGTTCAAACATTCATATAGGCCGGCCGCAACAGTAGCGTCCGCGCGCCTCCGTTAGGCGCCTCCACAACCGTAAATCCGAACCCCCTGCACTTGGCCTAAGGCCTGGGGATCCGCCATCAGAAACCCAACCCTTCTCGGTGACACTTGCGAAAAACGTCAATCGATCCGCCGGTCTGTGCTTCTCCCGCCGCTGTCAACGGCCTAACGCGCGTATTCTCGACGGCATCCATCCATGTTTTGGAAATGAATTGAATCGGCACCCGGGCCCCCCTTGGTCTGTTCCAGAAACCCGAAACCACTCAGCCCCAGAGGCAGGAGCCTGGCCCCAACTGTGGAGGCGCTGTTATAGAGCACACCCCTGACTGCTACCAACGCTCCCCAAAGTTATTCAGTAAGGTAGGTGTGGTCCAGCCTTCCAGGTTGCATCCATCCGCCCTCACGCCCAACGCGCCCACCCATGCGTCCCCGGTGCCCTGCCCTCGGGGCTCCAGCTAGTCCCTACAGGGCATTTGACACTGGGCTGTGGGCGCCACGGCTCCTGCGGCGCCTACAGCCGTACCCTGTTCCGCCCTGGTTTCCCTGGGTGGCCCTGGATCTGACCCTTGACATCGCGCCTGCCACCTTGCGCCGTTCGTCAAATCAGTCGTGTCCTGATGAACCCCGTCTGCATCTTTCACTTTCCGCGTATTCGACCCATCTGCCGCCCAACTAGGAAGACGTCCGTTCTTTGACAGCCCACTTCGCGTGCGATCACAACCCTCGCATCCCATCCCTCCTACAGTTCGCTCTCTATTCGGTCCCGCCATTCTGCGCTCCGTTGCAAGCCATCATACCCTGCTGTGGAGGCAGAACCCTGTCGTGCCGCCGCCGCGTCCGTCTGCCTGCCCTGCTGGGAACCTCTGAGCCTCTACACCCCGGTTCAACCCCAACCGACTAATTTCGATACCACTGTATCTGCCGTGCAGAGTTCCATCCTCCCCGGCAGATCGGTCCCAGGCTTCGAATCCATCCTGCCCTGCCTCAAGCAACACTACGGATCGCCAGGGGGCTTGTTGTGGCCACGGCCCGACCACCGACAGAGAGCCATAAACACACGCCTCAGACGAAATACATACAGGGAGAGACTGGGGGATCAGACCAGCCAGTCCCCTGTCCTGATCTCGTGCCTGGGTACATACTCCGGCGGGCCTCTCGTCGGCTTCATCTGCACACCTCCACAAGGAAGCAATACGCGAAAGCAAAGGGTCGTGACGGTGAGGCTAAGCAATAGGCAAAGCAACGCGCGCGACGCATCTACGGGACGCACGTACCTGTTCTCTTACTATTTGTGGACTACTCTACCGTGCCATCCTCGTCGGGTGCTCAGCAAGCGTCAAGTCTCTGACACCTTCATCCACTTGTTCGAACTTGCTCGTGCCTCTTGCCCGAAACAGCGATCCTGGATGGGCCTCATTGCGGATCAACGCCCACTGGGCTAGTTGAATCCATGTCCTGACCGCGCCTAGCGCTACGCCGCCAGACTACACGCAGCATCCTATCGCTTGGCCTCGACAAGACTGCATCATCACTTCGGACGGAGGCCACACTAATCTATGGTTCCTTCTCATGCGGGCCCATTTCATCGTCAACGTCTGTGCATGATTCAGTTCTCGATCCTTCTTGGCCGTGGGAAACAAAAACGATCCGGAACCTCCGGCCAGTGCTTCTTGGCCAGCCCTATAACGAGGAGCTTTCCCCTCGACTAATGAGCTGCCAGCCAACTCGCTTATTGACCCCACGCTTCGACGCCTCATCGCCCTAGCCTATCTTTGCACCTGGCTACATTTGCGTGCTTTAACTCCCCTTGATTCAACTCCCCTGGCACACACATATTAGTGGCTCTCCCTTGCCGCGACACAACCAACCGCGCACGTTGGTCCCCTCAAACTCATTCAACTATTGTTGCTACATTCCAAGGCGACTTTCTCCTGGAACGGTATCGCTGCCGCAATTCGACTTACACAGAACTCTCCCGTCCTGTGGGGTTCGTTGCCGCTGTCTAACGGTTTGTGGGCGCTTACATCCGCGCGCCGCCAGAAGTCTAGTCCCTACCAACGGCCAGCTGCCAGCATTAAACCACGGCAAACTACAGCAACATCAACATGCCTCATTTGCGAGAGGTCAAAACCTGCGATCGGTGTCGTCATTTTAAGCGCCGATGCGATCTGATTAAGCCTTCATGCTCACGCTGCCTCCAGGCTGGTGTGCGGTGCAGTTTTGATACAGCCGCAGCAGCTGCGGCGGCGGCTGCCGCTGCAACGGCCGCTGCGGCCACTACGTCCGCACATATCGCCGGTCCCCTCCCCTTTGCCATGTCCGCCGCTCCAATGGACGATTTCCCGCTAGACATGACTCTGGAAGCGACGCTGGAAGCGTCGTTTCCCTTCGCAAACATACACGACCATACTGGTAGCCTTTCACCAACCCCTCCCACCGTTGGCCTAATCTCACCAAGCACGTCTACAGAAAGCCCTGAGCCGAAGCCTGAGGCTGGTGCGCAGGGTGACCAGGCCCAAGAACCGACCAACCCTACTCCTCCCACACAGCGAGTTGTGCGAAAGCGCAAACGCAATTGTCTTAGCTGTCTCAGATGCCATCGGCTGAAAGTCAAATGCGACAAGGAGCTGCCTTGCGGCCGCTGCAAGTCAAGTGGCAACGGCAGAGAGTGCTATTACAGCTACAACAAAGGTCCCAATGGCGGCAAATTCCCTTGTCCGTCTGCGCCAATGTCTTCCTCGAGACGCGAGTCCAAGAACGCTGGCGCAAGCTGGATCATCCCTCATAAAGTGCGAGGCTCCAGTCACTGGCGAGACCTGATGGCCAAGATTGGCTCCTTGCCAACGGTCGACAAGAAAGCCTTGGGCGTGGCGCTCGAAGGTGTCGCAACTAACGCCTGTCTGGCAAACTTCACCTTACCAGGAAACTTTCCCTTTGGGACCCCAGGCGCGACGAAGTACTTTGCGAGAGACGCCGTAACCCGACTACTCGAAGCCGAGAGAGCCAACCACCGTGGATACATCGACCAATACATCGGCGTACTCGACTGCGTCAACCCTGTTCTCAACATTGAAGAGTTCAACCAGGAGGTGGAAGAATACTGGCAGGACCCCAACTCCATGAGCCTGGACTGGCTTGCACAGTTTCTCATGGTTCTTGGCCTCGGCAGCTTCATGTCTGTCGAGGAGCCTCACCAAGCTACTGAGCTGATGATGGCCTCGGAAGCTTGCCTTGTTCAGACACCTTTCATATTCCGACCGACCCTCCTCGCCCTGAAGACCCTGACTCTCATGGTAGTGGCAAAGCAAGTTTGCAATGCCACGTGTTGGTCCGTGGATTCATGCTGGTCATTGATCGGACTACTCGTCCGAGCCGCCTTCATATACGGCTTGCCTCTTGAGCGTCTTGAGGGCGAAGACGCGTCTATGGAGGCATCGGAGCGAGACGAACGCCGCAAGCTCTGGCTCACGATATTGTACCTGGACCTTAAGGTCTCCATGTGCACTGGGATGCCCCCGCTGACGAGACCAGATGAGCTCGCCAGCATAAGAAACCAGCCGGAGTGGGATCACGCAGATGGCCTGCACATGGTTCTCTACAAGTCGATGCCGACCGTGCTTACGGTGTTGGCAAAGCTCAACTCCAAGAGCGATCAAATCTCGTACGAAGAGGTGTTGATTTACAACATTCAACTTCGAGAGTTGATGGCTTATGCTCAACATGTCTGCCAGGGAAAACTGCAAAAAATAACCATTGATATTTTCTTGAGACGATTCATCATGGTCATGCATCGGCCTTTTGCCCTGCATCCCGATGCGCCGACGCTCTATTCCGAGTCGTATTGGTCGTCACTGGAGTGCTCACTAGCTTTGCTGATACACTACCGCGAATTGTGGTGTTGCACCGCGTTAAGCTGTATGAAGCTCGTCGGCCGATCTTTTATCCTTGACTTCTTCTCTGCCGCATTGACGGCTTTCCTACATATGCTGAGGCCGGATGCACCCCTGACTGGAAACAATGCCATGACGTGTGCTATACCACCTCGGCAGATCATCTTAGATACCCTTCGGAGTTGTGTTGACATATGGAGCGGGGAGCGGGAGAAAAGCGTGTGCTACCGCACTGGTTATGATCTGCTTTTGGTGATTTTGAACATGCTACCGAACGCTTAGGGCAGAGAAGGAGATGAAACGCGACAAGAGCGTTCTGAGAAAGTGGTTGCAGCAGTGGCTCATTTGGATGTGGACCGCTGGCCACGACGATAAAGGAATGCAGAATACTTTGCATGAGAATGCTTGATACTTTTGCTGTTTACAACCAATGGTGGAGTAAAAGAGGAGAGTAAGATAAGTAGGACACCAGCAATGGGCTTTGATGTTAACAGCCACGAATGAGACAGCTTGACTTGTTTATCAATTTAGAGCGCATAAATTCAATATGAGAAATTAGTTGTCATGTTATGAGAGACTACTAAACGCCAAGGGAATAGCGGGAGTCTGGAGTAGAGGGCATACATAGAGTGGTTGACGTGCCAGCATGTATACTACTAGTAGTACTTAACCTTATGTAGTAGATCCTTTTGTTCTCATAGTGTGTCTCCTTCGGGCCACTCACCAAAAGCACAGCTGACGCTGACGCTGACGCTGACTTACCAGTAATGTCTCATTGTAAGAGCCAGGATGGTGCCAACTTGATTGAACGGCAAGAGGGATACGTCGTCGTATCGGACGCTCGGCGGCATCTCCGATGGGCTCATGAGATGTGCCATGTGATCGCTCAGACGTTTGAGGGCGCGAGGTGGGTGGATGAGGATGGGAGGTTGCAAAACTTGAGGCGGCCACGGGCTCCTTGGCCAGTTGCCGGGCTGTCACGGTACTCTGGGGACTGGTGCACTCGGGTTCGGGTTCGTGCTGAGTCATGACGTAGTTGATGGCGCTGATGGCTGGTTGCACCAATGGCATGGTGCGACCATGGCCGCCGTCGCACGCTGGAGGTGTGTGGTGGGATGATCTGAGCACGCATCTGCGGCCATCTCGTGCTGTGCAAGATGTCGCATGTTGTTTGGCGGCTTTGCCTGAGGTGCAGCTTTTGAGGAATTGGAGGCCAGCCAGATAGACGAGCCCTCCTCCGGGCTCCATCAAGCCAGTCAGTCACTTGGCTGGCTGTCATCGCAGGTCGTGGCATGGAGCATGAGGAAAACGTTGGAAAATGACCTGGGCCCTATGGACGGATTGGGGCAGATCTACCCAATGCAAAAGGCAGACCAACCAGCAAAGGGCGGCGGAGAACGGTTTTGGCGACTGATACAGTGGTAGTACGTTTAGTAGATGCTTAATTACCATCTTTCCTTGTTTGGTGATCACCGTGATATTCTGTCATCGTGGTCAACAGGGCGCTGGCAACCTGCCCCATCCCAAAGTCTCGCAGTGTGGTTGGGTACCTCCAGAAATCTTTAGCATGTGCTGGCAGTGGTGGTACTTGAACCACCTGAGGTACCTGCATGACGAGACCCCTCCTCTCAAGCTAGTGCGTCATATGGGGCTGTCCCCGCCTCTCGTGTCTGGAGTGGGCTGCTCCTGCAACGGCTGCTTTTCGTTGGTGCTTCCGCTTGTGCTCACGAGGAGAGGCTTTACATGGTCTTGGGTTTTCCCCCGGTTGATCTCGCGACAACATCACACACAAGCTTAATCACTGGCACACGCCCCAGAATAATTTCGTCTGCCGTCCCTGCGCCTGCTCCTCCAGATTCATCCTCCCTCCCCTTGCTGCGCTCGTCAGCTGCTCGGACTCGAACTACCTGCCTGCCTGCCTGAGCAGCCACTGCCCGAACTTGGGATCACATCCCCGCACCCGACCACCTCACCACTATTCATCAGTCAGCTACGACCTCTGCGCCGCACCCCGAGAAGCTCAAGATGGCCTCCACCGTTGACCTCCCGCCGCCTCACTCGCCTCCTGGTCACAACGTCCAGCGACCAAGAGGTAAGGAGACTTCGACCCCGCGCTGTCAAATTCATGGCGCCATTTGCTGCTTGACGTGATGTTCTAATGACGGTGCTTCAGGTATTCTCAAGAACTCCTACAAGAAATCGCCCCCGGTTTCCCCTCAACGGGAGCGATCCATGTCCTCCAAGGAAATCACGATAGCCAACACCCAAATCAACGCTGGCGACCGCCCTTCGGCATCTCGCCGACAATCCACCCTCAGCCCTGGCCTGGACAACGCGGAACCGTCGCAGCGCCTCCAGTGGGACGAGGCAAACCTGTACCTCACCGAGCAGGAACGTTCCTCTACTATGAAGATCACCGAGCCCAAGACTCCATATGCGAAGCACTACGACCCAGCGGAGGACCCGTCTGACGATGACGAGGATCCTTTGGCGGACCGTGGTTCTCACCGTCAAGCTTCACGTCCTGGTACTGAAGACGACATTCCAGGCCTGTCTTTGGGCGAGCCGGAAGAGGCGGTCCCGGAGGGCTACGCGGAGGGCGCGCCGTCGCCAGCGTCGCGCAGCGATCGCAGCGAAAAGAGCGTCCACGTCGACGACGAAAGCAGCGTCGGTCACGACGCGGAGGATGAGCTGGCGGGCATGTCTCCCGAAGAGCGTGCGAAGCACCAGAAGTTTGAACGGCTCCGCAAAAAGCACTACGAAATGAAGAACGTGGCCCATCTCCTAGGCCATCCCGAGGACCTGCCCGAGGATGACGATGACGATGACGGCGTTGTGCCCCCGGTTCCCCGCATTCCCAACGGTACTGCATGATAATGCGTAATGAGAAGTCGTGGCCATTACTCTGGCATGCGATGGCCCTCGCTTCGTTTTGTTTCTCGGAGTTTCGTGGATACCACCGTGTGGCGTTGGAACAAGGGGGAGGAAGAGGCAGTATTATGGGTATACCATCCCACGTCGGTGAGAGCTGTGTGGGACCTACTAGGGCGTAAGGTTAGGTGGCATTGGGTCTCATCATTTCCTAACACTACAGACATATTGAGTTCCTCTTAGAATGAATTTTTGATATTCGCACACAATGATCAATACGCCTACACAAATGCTGCATACATCGTCTGACGGTCCTCTTCTGATTTCCGATTCGACGTCGTTTCGTATACCATGTCCCTCTCCCGGCTTGAATGCACCGATTTCTATGTGAAGCCTTTTATGTTCCGTCCAAATCTCGAAATATCATGCACCGTCGTCTCACAGCAGTCCCTTGCGCGCTAGCTCGATCTTCCGTGCCGCCTCGCCAGCTTGGAAACCGCCGCGCGAGATGCAAACGCGCTGGCCCTCAGCGAGCTCGAATTTCTCTTGGTGTGCATCCCAAGCACAGGGGCAGTGGTGTGGGAAGTGAACGCAGGCCATGGTGTCGGGGCAGAGGTAATGGTCGCAGTTTGCTTGGAGGGCGATCGTGTTAGCTGGTGAAATGTCCTTGCAAGAGAGAGAGCGCGAGATGGCCATGATTTGGATGGCCGATCTACGTATGGTGTTTGCTCACCGTTATCATAGTGCTGTCTGTAGTGTGAGGCATCGCTGGGATTGTTCTGCTGTTGCTGGTGGTGTCCATGGTCGTGGCCGCCGCCGCCACCTTGGTTGCCAAACATCTGGTCGAAGAAGCCGCCAAATTGGGCGCTAGCCACCGAGATGAGGGCGAACAGAGCGATAAGGTAGCGCATTATGGGCAGCGGTTTTCTGAGGCAGATCGTCTGGTGATTTCTTCGTTGCGACAAGTTAGATCCTCTGGTGCAGCTGTATGCGGCGGATGTCATTGTTGTCCACTTGCACAGCGCCACTTATCGATAAGGCGATTCCACACGGATGACTAAGCGCAAAAACTCCATTCGCCTGGAGAATTGCTACTCAGAAATGTGTCGCAGCTTCCGACAGCTCACCAACCTCAGACCACAACGACAACGTCACAACGCCGCACCATGCGGTTCCTCCTCCCATACCGGCCGATCCTGGCCGCTGCTGTGGCTCTCACCCGACCGGCGATTACGGCCGCGCCCCCGCAGAGCTCCCAATTGATGAATGCACTAGTGCAGGGTCATCGATTCGCGTCCGTCAAGACACAGGGAGCGTACAGGAAGAAGAGCAAGCGTGGAATTCCCAAGAAATTGGGAGCGAAGAGGACTGGTGGTATGTATCACAGCTTCACTGGGACTCAATTGCCTCAATGGCGAACGGCAGTGGATTCAAGGCGCTGACATGGCCTGCAGACCAATTCGTCATTCCCGGCAACATCCTCTACAAACAACGAGGCACCCACTGGTGGCCGGGCGAGAACTGCATCATGGGCCGTGATCACACCATTCACTCCATGGCGACCGGCTACGTCAAGTACTACCGCGATCCAGCACGACACCCCGACCGCAAGTACATTGGTGTAGTGTTCGACAAGACCGACACACTGCCGTACCCGGCCCACGCTGAGCGCAAGCGCCGCCTGGGAAAGACAGTTCACGCCATCCGCGAGGAAGCAGCCAAGCCGGATCTGTCGCCATCGGGTATCCCCTTCCAGGTCACACGTGTGGAGGCTGGGGAACCGGATCGTATCCTCAAGCTGCGCAAGGATTACAGCTACCGCGAAGACAACTGGCAGATCGGCCAGTTGGCGACGACGACTGGCCTGCGGACGAAGCGCTTCCGCACGCGCAAGCAGTGGTTCCGACACCGACGATGGCGGCGCGAGCGTGAGCTCGAGGGTCAGCGCAAGGCGGACGCAAGGAGGGCCGAACTGGGCATTGGCTCGGCTAAGTCGGCCAAGCCCATCAGCAAGAAGGCTGCCAAGAAGGCTGCCAAGTCGATCAAGAAGAAGAAATGAATGTGATCTAATGCCAGGGGGTGGTGATGGCATCACATATCCCGCGTCGTCGTGAGCGTTGGCGACGGTGGGACTCGCCTGCCTAGGAGATTAGGGAGAGCGATGTAGAAATAACAAGTGTAGTCCTTTGTACAGTAGCCCAATATACAGCCTTCAAGCATGCCAAGACTGAATTGCTGTGTGCATCTTGGAAATGGGGCCTGGGTCGAGTTTGGGTGACAGTCTGTGAGGTACTACGCGGCAAAGGCGCTCAAGGTGCAGTTCTGCGCATGTCAAAATATTCACAAGCGAAGCACCAATAAAGAACTTGTTCTAACATGTGTCCGTGTCTACAGAGGATAACTGTCACCTTCAAGTGGTCTTTTTTCGTAAGTGTGCATCTGCACACGACTCCAATATTAGCGCCAAAGGTGAGGATGTACTCCTCACCCGCTCTAGCGAGCAAAGTACAAGTCCTAATTAAGTAAGCCCCACTTTGATATGGTCGCGTCTGTCGCGTCTCCCACTAGGGAACGAGCTTGACCTCCACGAAAGAGCAAGCCTACCCTTCATGGGCCTTGCGGCACCCGCGAAGCTCCACAGGCGTGTTTGTGCGATCTAGCACTCACTGAGAACTCGTTTGAGACGTTTCAATTCTGGAAGCATGGCGAGGCGGTGGGTTGTCGGGGCAGCTGTGCCAAACCCGCTTGAGGCACAGCCTGATGTCGAACGGACAAGGCGGGCTGCGGAGCTGGGGCGCGAGATGTTCGGGGACAAGCCCTTCCCGGCCCTACAGGACGAATCGTTACCCACGCACCCATCAAATAAAATCAAGCGCACTGGATTTTCACCATGGAACTCGGGCGTCTTGCGGAGCAGCAAATCCACGGCGAGCGCGGCCAAGGCGGACGAAGCAGGCAGCCCAGAGCCGGCGCGGATTGTGAGTGATGTCGTTGGCCTGGCCGAAAATCCACGTATTCTAGCGGCTCAGATGGATTGGGAAAGGCAACAAGAGAATGGCGACAGCGGGCCAGCGCAGAGCGATGGGGGAGAAGACCCAACATCAGAGTTCGAAACATCCTCGTCGTCAAGCGAACCGGTCGTATCGCAAGATGGACAGCAGCTACAAAATAATCAGGACCCAGGTAAGTGATTCACACCTCTTCTTTCGTCTGATGTATTATAAGGGCTATATTTTTGCTCTTATGCCATCCATCTTTGCTTCTACAAAACACAGACCGCTAACAAGCAACGTTACAGCGGGCAGAGTCTATAGGCTCTCACAACAAGTATATTTGCCCCAAGGACCGGATAACAAGGCAGATGCTTCCAGGCCCACTTCGACCTCCATGGACCAGTCATCGCTAAAGCGGCCCTTGGCTGAGCCGCAACCTCCCGTACGCGGCGAACCGGATGCCAAGAAGCTGCAAACCGAACACCCATCTTTGCCCAGCAGTCTTCATCCCCTTGGTATCTCTCCTTTGGCAGCGAAAGCCCATTCAATCCACTCTCAAGAAGTGACGCGACGTTTCACAGAAGCGGCTGTTTTGAAGGAGCTGCAAAAGACGGCTGCTATGAAGGAGCTGCAGAAAGCGGCTTCTGAACCTCGCACACGCCAAGGACATGGTCTACCAGCCAAACCGCCTGTATCACAACCCTCACAACCCCCCGACCTCCCCCAGAAGCCGGGAGTGGCTTCTGAGTATCTGAATGCTGAACAACTGCTCCGCCAAATCAGATCTAGTAGCGTCAAGGCAAAGGCATTCTCCAGTTCGGAGCCACCACCACAGAAGTCCGCCTCCAGCCCCTCGGTTCCAAGAATCGGAAATAACATCGAAGCTATACCAATCGCAGAAGGCGACCGCCCTTATAATTTATTTCCAAGTCAGTCCCCCCATAAGAGAAGAAGTCAAAGTGTGCTCGCTAACTTCCTCCAGCTCCTAGCGGGGAAAACATTTCTGCTCGCGGCGCTCTCATCCCGCCAAACTACAAGTTGCACGATGACCCTGACCTTCGATACATCTGTCCCGTAAGAGACTGCCGCCGTCTATTCCAAGGGCTTAAGGGCCTTGGTGGCCACTTTGGGGCTGGCCATTGCTCAAGCACTTTCAACGACAACGGAGACGGGACCTTGACCAAGCTAGGGAACTATGTGAAGCAAGGGCCTGGTCCCTCCCCCTCCATCGTCATATCCCGACATGCCCTTCCTTCTGATGCGCCTCCTCCGGTCACACCCGGGCTACCATTTGTAGCAGCCAATGCCGCTCTCAAACGCACCCTCAGCACCGGATCCCTTCTTCTGCCCCAGAGAAAGCCATCTGAAAGAGTGATGGCAACGAATAACAGTTCCACACCCCCCCAAAGCAAGGTTGTTAGCTATCTGCACAGTTATTTGGTCCCGATGCATACTCTCTTCAAGAGGGAGGATGTGCTGTTTATGAGCGGTCTCCCCAAACAACGGGATTTGCCCAAGACATGGATTCAATGCCATCAAGGCAGCGCGCTTGACGTAACGCATTACGCTGCCGCCCTTGCTTACCTGACAGGAGAGGAAGTGACTGATTCTTCCATTTGTCGGCGTCGCAGCTCGCACCCCTCCCCTCGATTATCGATGAAGTGCGTCGCATTGCCCAGCAGCATGCATTTGAGCGCGCGTCAACAGTTCAGCTCCGTGCGGGCATGTGTTGGCTGCCGTTACTGGTCTCATTTTGAAAGGAAGACGATCAGCTGTGACTGGTCTGATGAAAAGCCAGAGACGGAGCCACGGCATGGATCTGAATCGTCTGCAGTGACGCCCGTTTTAGATGCTACTTCACCACCGCTAGCCTCCGCTGGCGAGGGGTCTGAAGAAAGCTATGAGGACTCGGATTCAACGCAGAAACGTCAGCGCCCAATGAGGCGGACGAGAACCAGAAATTCCCCTGCCGAAGCGGAGAAAAGCGAGGGGTTGGCAATCAATAGATGGGACAAGACGCCAAGCCAGATGCCAGGTCCTGACTTGGAGATGGAGGATTGGGAGATTGCACCTGGGCGAATGGTGGATGATGTCACCGCTGAGAGTGAGTCGTGTTCTGGCCGAGAAGAACGAAGAGTCACTAAGATAATTTCTCCCTTGCAGGCATTGCTTTTTCAAACTCGTACCTCACCAGCGGACAAGCAGTCCCCGTGGTGCAGGACGTGAGCTTCAACGTGCAGGTTCTGAGACCCGGGTCATCTAGCCACTGGGCTGTCGACGGCGAGAGGCTGCGAACCTGCTCCGTTGCCTCGGGCAAGGTAACAATCAAGATGGCCGACAAAACATTCCAACTTGGCCCCAACGGCGTGTTTGTGATTCGGCCTGGCCAGGAGTGTCGAGTTGAGAACCGGCTCTATTTTGACGCTGTCTTGCACTGCACGACGATTGCCGATTTTGGCATGGAATAAGCACGAGAAGCAACTTGAAGCATTTTGCAACCCTGGAACCCAAACGGAACGGTTCTCGTGACGCTTGGGCGGGGGTGCGTTTACACGAATCAACGGCCAGGAGCATCAAACGATTGTGGGTAGTTTCTGGAGTTTATGGGTGCATCATCATGGGCATAATGAGAATGTGCTTGCAACAGCTACTTTATTTCTGATCACATGGAGAAGAGGGAGAATAGCTGTTATTTTCGGCGCCAGACATGCAGGATGCGAACTTATCTCTAGCAAGATACATTGATACCAAATTTGAGGGGGCTAAATCGAATTTCGCCCAGTTTACATATACTCTGCAGGTTCCAGGCAGAAGTGTGTTAGTGTGTGTGTGGTTTTGGCGGCGTGTGTGCCATGTGCCAGGTGCGGCTGTCACGACACCTCGTAATGTCTCAGCCGGCGGCGGGTGTGGCGGCCCAGTGGAAACTTGAACGTAAGCCAGCAGTCCCCTTTGGGATTTGGTGAAGATTTGGGTGGATTGCACGCCTCGCAGCCTGTGTCACGGGAACCGGGGGAAAACGACGCCGCCTCCAGCTGATGGCTCGAGAAGCACAATGTCGTCCTGTTCAAGGGAGGAACTTGGTTCAAGTGAGGGTGTGCAGGATGACCAGCCATCAGGCGGCCAGACCATACAGCATGACTACGACGGCTTCGGCGGATGATGCGAAGTGCAGGACAGCTATTAGAGATCAACTCAGGTTTTGGTTTTGTCTTCCTCAATAAAACCGCGATACTAGTTTGTGCTGCAACCACTTGGTGTGATAAAGGAACCTGCTGCACTGTCTCACTCGATTATTTGCTATCCGCTTCGCAGAGGACGACTCGACTTTATATCGACTTGTGGTAAGGGTGTGTCACAGGGACACCCTGTTGTGCTATAGCGATGTCCGCCAGTGGGCTTAGGCCACCGCCGTCACCCGCAAGCCCTAGAACTCCAGCGGATGAGCCTTCCAACGACAGGGACTCAATCAGCGTCAACCCAGGCAGTCCGCCCAGCCCACTGCCACCGCTGGACAACACCAAGGACGAGAGACATGGACGAGAGAATGCGCAGCTGTTGGCTCAAGGCGTCGGAACAGATGATGTGACAACGTCGACGGCCAAGGAAAGCTACCCAGGCGAGAAGGAACGCGATGCTGGAAGAGATGACGGCCAAGACGGACGGCAAGAGCTTGAGGAGAAGAATGACGAAAGGAGCGACAATGGGACGGAACAGGCTCGCGTCCTTGGCAGCTTTACCTTTGACCCGGAAGGAGGACTTACTCATGACGAAACCGCCGTCGATATCGTCGCTGTACCCTGCCCAGGCGGTGATCCGCTCCGGACTTGGAACCGTGATGGCCTCATTGGAAGATTTTTCGGTGCTCCCTCTATGCGCGATCCCGAGGCGACTCAGGAGTCGGCAGACCGACCGTCGCCGTCATGGATCCGACAGGGCATTCGGCGTGAGGCTGACCGTGCAAGAATTCTGCTGTACGAGCACCCGTCGATTGATGTCGATGTCCCTGGCACACAGACTGCCAGTGCGAAGGGTCCAACGCCAGTGACACTGAGCAGGCTCGCAGATGCATTGCTCCAGGCATTGTACAAGGTTCGGCAGGAAGAAGGTGTCGACGAGCAGAGGGCTAGGCCATTGATATTTGTCGGGCATAGCATCGGCGGACTGGTCCTGAAGATGGCTCTGGTCAAGGCTGCGAGGAGCAACGGGCTGGACAGCATTCTCAGGCAATGCTACGGAGTAGCCTTCTTCGGTGAGCGACGACCAAAGGCGAGATGATGATGATGGCCAGCTAACGATGGATTTAGGCACCCCTCACCAAGGCTCCAGCTACTTCGCCATGCCCAGCCTCGCAAACAGCATCTCCATCCTTCTCGGCCTTGAGGCTCCCCTGCCCACGTCCATTACTGACGACCTGCGCGTGGGAAACCACCTCTTACTGCACCTCGATGATGACTTCAAAGCAATTGCAACAGACCTCCGCGTCTGGACGCTGTACGAGACGATTGATTCACGGCTGTCCGGGTCTGGATCAGGAGACATCTACTTCACCGCCCCTCTGACATCCATCAAATCTGCCATCCTAGGGATGAGGCAGGAGACGATCCTGCCGCTGCAGAGTGACCACGCCAACATCGCGTCCTTTGGACGGCACAACATGCACACTCTACGGCTGTTCCTGAAACAACTAGCCAGCCTGATTGCGACAGCGGATGAGAACTCCCACGAAGACACTCATGGAACCCTCAATCTGGAACAAAAGGTCGGCATTGAAGTGCACGGCTTCTTCGAGGACCCCGTCGTGGGACCAGACGCGGCTCCGGCTACCATTCGTGCATGGTCGACCAGGCTGCCTCTGCGAGAGTTCTTGCAAAAGGGCCCAGACCAGTGCCTCGCGGATCGACTGAATGAGGCCGACGGCGTGCCCGAGGAAGGCCGGTTTCTCAAATCTCGCGGACGGACTTCAGTGATCCGGGATCGTGGACGAAACACCATCAGCGATATGATACCGGACATGGTAAAGAACCCCTTGGGTATCAAACAACCTGAGTTGGTTACCGCACCACCGACTGCCTCGCCGCCGCCGGCATCCCCAGTGCTGAGGCCAGTCGATCTTGAAATCAAGCCAAGAGCAGACTCCGTCCCCCATACCATTCCAGGGGTTCCAATGACTCCTCCATCCCGTCCGGCTTCGCGTCTAACTCACTACTCAACTCCGGTCCGACGACCCTCTCCCCTCGTCCGGGCCAACTTTGACCAGGATCTCGCTGTGGACCGGCTCTCGCCTCCGCCAAGAGGCCGCATGGGCAGGTCAATGAGCAGATCAATGAGCGTCGGGAGCACAGCGTCCCTATACGAGTACCGTGACTTCCCGCCATTTTCGCAGCGCAGCAGGAGCACCATTGATCGGCGTTTCAGCAGCGACGGCGAGGATGTGAGCGACGGCATCGATGCCTCGCCGCGCCTACCAGAGGCGGTGCTCGCCATCCGCCAGATAGCCAAGGCCGGAGACCGTCGCGCAAGCGAGACGGTCATCGTTGACGAGGCGCCGCCTGTGGCCTTTGCCAAACCCGAGGTGGACGCTCGCAAGTTTGTCTGGATTCACCTGGCGTACAACAACCCGACGTGGGTCACGGTATGGCTGTGCTGCACATGCAAGAGCCGGCGATGTGCAAGAGCCGGCGATGGACCGAGTGCTGACGTTGAGAACAGAAGGTCTTTGAGACGATTCAGATTTCGTATAATCGGAACCTCGCCCCCCTCTACAACTCTGACTTCTGGGCGACAAGACATACCCGTGGGCGTCACCCGCAACATTATGCATATTTCGCGAAGCCAGGCTGCTACTTCTCAGCCCCCCGTCATGGTATGTATGATTGTAGCCCTGTTCATGAGAGTCCCGACTTCTAACAAGCTCAAGTATCGTCGAGAAACCAGTCCTTTAGCCATCCGTCCCAGTCGCCACCGCATGCCGATGGGGGCGCCTACACTTGCCTCTTTATCCCCTATCTGCACTTTGACTCTTACAAGCGCCTCATACGCCGTAGAGAGATAATCATCCAACGCATCCGTCGCGGACGAAGCCGGCCCATTCCGGACAACGTCGCCAAGACAGATTCCATAGAGGGACAAGTCCTTTGGGAGTTTCTCGGCCACGACCCGCCGATAAACTCACGCCGGACGCTTGACCAATTTGGATACCCATCCCTTAGGGACACGCGATCCCGAGACGATGACCAGATGCTTTACAAGTTAACAAAAGAGCGAGCGTGCCATCCAGGCGAGCAGCCAGGTCTTCATGGGCAGTGGTCGAGCCTTAGTGCCGGCAGTAGGGGAAGTGGGAGTGGACGAAGCAAGTCCAGTGAAGGCGAAGGGGCGGATGACTACGACATCAGGGACGATGTGTTGAACGGAAACGTGCTCATGGTTGACCAGCTTTGGCTCTGGGTGCTTGATTCCCGTAAGTGGCTTTTCTTCCCAATTCAGTGCTGATAATATGCTTACCAGCGGTAGACACTGTTCTCTCATTTTTCCCCAAGAGGGAAGGGGATGCTATCGAGGGCCCTCTGTATCAACAGGCCGACCTCCGCGACAGTATTTTCAACGAGGTGAATGTTGATCTCACGAGGCAGTGCGAGAATGCATTGGACCTAGCCGCTCTGGCAGCATTGCATGCCGTTACTGTGCTGTTAGAGAGAGCCTCACACCCAGACCTGGAAGTCTTTCGTATCTTTGAAGAAGCAATCAGCGTATTGGTGAGTGCTTGATTTGGGAACCCGTGATGGAGCGATCTAACAAGGCATAGACGGAGAAACTGACATCGTCGCTCAAAACTTTCCAAGCCGAGGGATTTCGCGACAAGGCGATAGCATACGAGCCAGTGGAGAATAAGGTGCGATCGATCCGCGCTCGCCACAAGGCAGAGGGGCAACGGGCCGAGGAAGCGAACCGCGACAACACTTCGGCGCTGTTGGAGCTGCGGGACATTGAAGACGAGCTCCTCATTCTCCTGCACCTGTTCGAGAAGCAATCCAAGGTGCTCAACACGATGCTCTCCACCTACGCCCGCGGCGAGCTGCGGGAGCGGACAACAAACGGGCGCGGGTTCCTGAGCGAGGCACTCAAAAAGGTTGGCGAGTACGTGCACACGACGCAGGAGATGATCCAGAGGGTACGAAACACGCGTAACGACTACGACAAGCTTCTGCAAATGGTGCAGCGCCAGGCGCAGGTGGACGAGGTGCGCCTGAGCCGACTCCACGCAGACCTGGCGAGCTCGCAGAGCCGGAGCGTCATGATTTTCACGACCTTTACAGTCATCTTCCTCCCGCTGACCTTCTTCACCGGCCTCTTTGGCATGAACACGCGAGAGTGGGGTGGGGGGGACAACCTGTCGCTCAAGACCATCGGCTCCATTACGTTGCCAGGCAGCGCCGCGCTCATCGCCCTCGCCCTCATCATAGCGTGGAGCAACACGGCCCGCACCTTCTTCAGATGGATTGGCAGGACGTACAATCGCACTGCCCGGTTGGCATGGGCCCGGACGCTCGAGCCGGCGTCGGAGGCGGTCATGGCCCAGGTGGAGCACTTCCGGGGCCGTCTGGCGACACGCAAGCGGCCCGACAAGACGGCGCGGGAGGAGCGTGAGGGTGGCGGCTGGGGCAGCTGGGGCAAAGGCACGCTGGACCACGAGGCGAGCGACTTCTGGGAGCGGCACCGGCTGGAGAGGGATCGAGAGTACCAGGTGCCGGACAAGAACAAGAGGACAGCCAGGAAACGCTGGGGGAGCGGGAAGCTGAGGGACGGGAGATCGCGGACGTGATGGCGCATGGGCGAATGCGGTATGCGATAGACGCGAGCGGCATACGGCATGTTTCTCACAGGCCAGTTATGAACACTTGCTCTGGATTGTTTATACGATAATTTCCTATCAATATCAGTAGAAGGGTGAAGTTAGGAGTCATCAGCGCACCCACTTTGCTTTTATGCCCAAACGTGGTTGCATATTTTCTGCTTTTGCAAAGCATACATGAGAAAAACAGAGCCTCAGGAGTCTGTCTGCCCTTATTAATGTCACATGATGATTATGCTGGCCCACCCATCTGCGCTGCCAGCAAAGACTGGCTCACGATGAACCGTTCGTCGGGCGAACAACTGGCAAGCATGCGCCTACCACATGTCCAATGCCGGAAACGCCTGCAACGGTTTGCACGAATGCATTCTGGCTAGCCTTGGGAAGCAATGAGTGTTTAAGGAGGCAGCACCGGTCTGCAGTCTCCAAAGTCACGGGGTTGCTCCCGACCAAGGCCGTGCAGTCACTCGACCACCTCCTTCCACTTCCACGTCCACGTCCAGCACCTTCCCGCTGCCTCTGCATTATTCGATTCTTATTCGATTGCGTGTTCCCACCTCCACTGCCAATTGGTGTGACCACGCATCATCCACAGCTGCCGGTTGCCAGTTCCGTATCGGCCTTTGCTTTTTACCCGACTTCAGCTGCGGCGTTTCCATGGCGCGATGCATTCCCCAGTGAGGGCGCAGCGCTGAGCTCGCATTCGATGCAAGACGCCATTCGCTGGGCCAGCCAAACAAACAAGGCGCCTTGCCCGGGAGTCTGGCCTATGGTTGTGGGATTCCGGATATGATGGACAATCGCACAGGCGCTATGCCGGAGGGTGATCCATGCCTGGCGTCCATCGGGGCCTCGTCTTCTCGATCTGCAGAATGAATGGTCTCTGCCTCCAACAGCGCAGCAATAAAGACATGCCGCCCTACAGGGATCCCCGGTTGCACGATCGGTCGGCACGTCATTCTATCGGGAGCTAGGAGAATGCACGACAGGGACCGGGGCCCGTAGAGCGCGTCCCTTGGACGTGCAGCTCTCACTCCTCACCCCCACCGACCAAAACACCACACCACCTCGTCCCCGACACCCAGTCCGCCTCAACGCGTCTTCTGCTGGCATCCTGCGTGTGGGGTAGAAATGGGAAAATAATTGACGCCCGTGCGGGTGCCGGTCCTTCCCGACGCCGTGTCCCAATTCCCGTCTGCCTCTCCGTCGACTGAGCGGCGTTCCGAGTCCCACTGTCCTGATACAGCCTCACCACGACGAGGGATCTGGGCTGCGAGGGTTCCATGGGGTACCCTGGGCTAGTTGCGCATCTCGACGACAATCGCCCGTGGCTCCATGCTCCGCATCCGGGGCGTCCCAATTGGAATTTGCTGCACGCCTGGCGTGTTGTGCTTCTTCACCCAGAAGAAACGAGCTCCCTGGGCTGCACAGTGAGCCCTGCTCTGGTATAAAACCCCCCCAGCCGCTTCCCCATCTTTCTTGGTTGCCATCTGTGACTTTTTCCAGTTGTCCGTCTGCTGGAATTGAGACTCCTCGTCTAAGATCGTCGCGGGATCTGTCCTTGCCCTGTCTGCCCGGCCGAGCCCCCTCTTTGGCCATTACCCCAAAGTCTCTATCAACACCCTCTTGAACCATCCATCACCAATCCCTTCGCACCATGGCCACCTCTGCTGCTGCTGCTTCTCCTGGGGCAATGCCCGGATCGCCTCGCTACGCGGTCCCGACTCAATCCTCCTCGAGGCGCACCAGTCCGGTCCGGAAACCTCCCTTGGAGCGTCCCCCGACCCCCACTCGTAGCAGTGGCCGCCCCCCGACTCCCACTCGCGGTGGTCGACCGTCGACTCCTACACGTGGAGGTCGCCCTTCGACTCCGACCCGTGGTGGCGGGCATAGCAGAGCTCCTTCTTTCGGACGGCCCAGCACCGGCACCAGCACGCGCCCGACAACTCCCACTCTGAGACGACGCCCCTCGGACGCAAACTTGCATCGCTCTGCCTCCAATGCCTCAAAACACTCGCGCCCTACAACCCCTCCTTCCGCCCGGTCTCCCCCAAGAACTCCCAAAAGCTCTGCTGGAAGTCCCACGAGCCCCGTCAAGAGACCTGCCGCCAAGGTTCCGTCCACTCCCCCGGCCCCTCGCCCGGCGCCCAAGATGGAGGAGCCAACTCCGATGGATCTCATGTCATCCCCCATGGAGCCGTCCCCCGTGTCAGTTAGGGACGATATAAAGCCACCTGCCACGCCTCCCTCGACGTTGAGGTCTCAGTACCAGGCACAGCCGCTCTTCACCATCCCGCAGAGCCCGGCCCAGTCTCCTCCCCAGGCCAGGGCCGAGAGCATTGCCGATATCCTCTCACCCCAGCGTCCTCTTGAAGCTCGCAGGCCAGTTGAGAGGCCAGTCGAGTCTACGCCTGCCACGCCGGTCCAAATTCCTGGTCGGCCCCAGGCCCCGGCACCGCCCATCACCCCTCCAGCTCCAGCTCCAGTTGTTGCTCCAGTTGCCGCCCCTGTTGCGCCGCCAGCTGTTCCCCGAGCTCCCAAGGCAGTCGATCCCGTCGTTGCTCCGGTTGCCGCTCCTGTCGTGCCACCAAAGGCTACCCCGACCCCCAAGGGAGTTGATCCCGTCGTTGCTCCAGCCGCTGCCCCGGTCGCTGCCCCAGCCGTCCCTGCCCCGATCAAGGCGCCCGTTGCACCTGTTGCAGCTCCCGTCGCAGCTCCCGTCGCAGCTCCGGCTGCCCCTGTTGCCCCCAAGGCGCCCGTATCAAAACCTGCGCCGACCACCAAGCCGGCAGCTCCAGTTAAGTCCAGGGCTCCCGCCGAGACGGCACCTCCCTCGTCGACCTCTGCGCCCGTGCCTACTGCTGCAGTTGTACGGACCGCAGCTCCATCCTCAACCGCGCCGCTTGTGAAAACATCTAGCCCAGTGCCTACTCTTGCCCCTGCCAAGACCGCCGTTCCAGTCTCAAGCACCGCGACTGCCCTGACTCGTTGGGGCCCTGAAGTTCACGCAGCTCCAGCCGTCCATGGGTCGCCCTCTGTTTCATCTGCTCCAAGCACTGCTCCGCTGCCTACATTGGCCGATATCCCCGCTGTTGCCATTGCCCCCATCGTCGCAAGAGCTCTCCTGAATGTGCTGGTTCCCAAGGTTGCTCCTGCTCCTTCCATTGCCCCATCTCCCACAACACTTCCCGCCCCGAAGAGCAGGCTGGCCTCGGCTCTCCCACCCGACTCCCCCAAGACGTTGCCTCCTCCCGTCACACGCTTGTTGATCACCCAGAATTAGAGAGGGTTTTGCGACGACTACCGACCCATTTGGCCAGATTGAGTATTGCCAAGGGGTTGAAGACGCATGTGTCAGAAGTCTCTGCCGGCATCTTTCTACTTTGTCGTCATTCATTCTGTATTGCAGCCCTTTTTGTAACGAGTATGTAACGAATTTCCATGGTTATTTTAGTTGGAGTTTAGGTACTGGCATATAGGAATGTTGGAAAACAGCTATACGCACCCACTTGCCCGCCCGCGAAATGACAACGTAGCGGCTAGCTTCGTCACCGCACCATACTCTGTCTTCGTAACTCAAAGATTGTAACTGTCATTGTGCCTTCTCACGCAAGACGTAGCGCGGTGGGCGCGACGCACCAATGGTCGAGTCCACCCTGGCAGAGGGCATTCCTATTCCATGTCGTTATTTTGACATTATGCAAGATATCGGTCTTGATCCTCGCTAGCGCAGGCACCAGGGTGCTAGCAAGTACCAATGCAGTCTCAACACTGACAGCTAAAAGGGCCTGTTTCGCCTCTCTCCTTGCTTTGGATCAATACTTTGACTAGATGCAGCATATCGGCGACAAGAAGACCAGCTTAGGCCCTTCCAAAAGAACTTCACCAAACAGCAGTACCAGATGACCAGCCAGATTTCTGCCAAGCAGCCCTCTTGTGCTCCGGGAGGAGTCTGAGTTCTCTGAGAGCCATCCCACCTCACCCTGCAGCACGTCTGCAAGGGTCAATAGATGGGCATGTTGTATGGGGCAATAATTACCCCAGAGCAGAGGACCCATCGGGCGATGGGATGCAGCCTGCAGTGCAGGCCCCGCTTATGGCTGCTCCGAGTCCAAGCTGCCACGTCTCCTTCGGAACACGTCGTCGCATGACTGTCAGGGAGGACGAACAATCGTCGCAGGTTACGACGGGAGAGAGAACCCTCTGCCATGGCAAACACGTAGTTTGCACCTCGCCTACATGAACCGACATCGCGAACGGTTCGCCCTCGGTGTGCAGGAACGATGCAAACGGGGAGCATCATACAGAAGCTTCTCCTTCGCGATGGAATTCTCGTGGAGCTTTCACCAAGAACGGAATTCGCGCTCCCCTTCCCGGGAACAGTGGGAATCCGAAACCCTTGTCCCGGCGGCAATAGCCGCACCGGGTGGCCGGCCGCGGCGCCCTCCGCATACTCGCTTCCAGGGCGTGTTCGGATGGACAGCCAAGTCGACGTTCCAATGGTGAGGGTTTCTGCCTTGGAGCACGATTCGTGTGCGAGAATGTGGTGTGTCGCAGCTGGGGTATATCCTGGTGCTGTGGCGCCTGTGCATCGCCAGGCACTCCCTGTCAACGCATGCCAGCTTGGGATGTGGTCCACAGCGCGGATTGGTTTGAAATCGATCCGGTGTGGGCTTTGAATAGCCACTCGAGGCATGCTTTTGCAGGCTCCTATCAACCAATCTGCAAGTGATGAGTCTGTCTGCCAAGTTGACCTCACTGCCAGGAGGCCGCTGTGGTGACGCGGGCTTCAACATGATACCCAATAAAGCTCCAATGGTACGCCTCTAAACGGACAAACGGACAAATTTCGCCGAGAGGCCCATGACCTTGTGGGATTCATTTGATGACTGGTGGCGTGTGCTAAGCTTCTCCTAGCTTGTGGTATCAACGAGGTTGCTGGAGATGGGTGGATGAAAGGCCGACTCCCGGCCATTGCGGGCCGTTTCAAGCCAGCTACCAACCATCATGGCGATGTATAGCATGTTCCATCGAGGGCCATCACCGAAGCACACATATGAGTCTGCGAGTGCATGCACCAAGGGAGCAAACACCTCGACCGCAGCTTGGGTCCCTCTGCCCTCGACCAGTTTCTGAAGCTCGACTTGTTCCCGAGAGTGCAGGCGTTCCTTCAGATTTGTTTCGACGTCTTGTGAGTTCCTCCACCACTCCGGAGAGAGTCCTTGTTTGTGATAATCCTCCTTTACCAGCTCGAGAAGGTCCCTCGACGTGCTTTCTGCCAGTTTGTGGTTGGTGGAGGCATGCTCAAAGTGGCCCCCATTCAGTCGATACTCAAGCCGGACTTCCGCGAGAGCCATGATGAATCCATAGTCGTAGAGATGCCCAGAGTGTCCGAAGACTCTGTCTAGTACTCTTTTGGTTGAATCGTCCGTCCTCCCAGTTGTCTTGAATTGCCTCCACAGCATGACTGTCTGGTAAGTGCACGCCCAGTAGAGACTGCCAGCAAATGTATGCAAGCCCTCTCCGAGGTACGGTACGACATCCGAAGGAGCATCCGCAAGCCTCAGTAGTCGATCGGATTTAAGCCAAAGCTGTTTGGGGATTGGAGGGGTAAGGTGTGGAATGCGCAGAATGGTCTCAATGCCCCTCCGCTCAGCAACTCCCTGCTCTCCTACAGTGGTTCGCCAAGCAAACTCGTGGGTTCCGGGATGTGATGGCTTGCGGTTTTCTGTTTCCTGGACGCCATCTTCGTCAATTCCAGCGATTGTCTTTGCTTGGGCAAGCACAGTGTCAAGCTCGACTCCCAGGTGCTCATTGGTGGCGGCGACTTTGCAAATGTTCCGAATCACGTCCTTCAACCGCTGGTTCTCCTCCTTGAGAGCTTTGAAGGTGACGGCATGACGCTGGCGATATTTTCGCTGGGCTTCTACGCCTCGCTCACGTTTCGACTACACCGGGTAAGCAACTGATGCCAACAAGCGGGTGGCTCCAGCCGGTAGGTAGGGGCCGAGATCCACTTACACGGGAGGTCGGCTCTGGCTCTTGACCTGGTGGCATTGGGAACGAGAGCTGTCAAGTTCGCGGCTCAAGTGCACAGGCGAGGCTAGGATGGCAATAACGTTACTGGCGATTTTGGGCTTTGCGATGTTGTTTGAAGATGAGAAGGGTTCATCCGTCCATTTCTCAGCTTATACATTACTAATAGGCAGGAGCGGTGGAGGATGTCGTTAACAGAGTCCGCCGATAACGTTATGGGGCCCATTTAGGCATAGCGGGCAACGTTATAGCTCCCAAAGAGGAAGACGACAATTGACTTCCCTACAATGAGGGATCGCTGGCTTATTAAAAGAACGAGGTCTGGAAACATTTGGGGCATGAATCGCTGAGGAACTGAGAATTATAAGTATCTTGATATCTCAGTCGATTTTTTTTGGAAAGATGTGACAAGCACCGCAAACTCAGCATCTTCATTCATCCAACTTCCTCTAGCACTTACACGCATCGTCAATTATAAACCATGGCACCCAAAGTCAGCATCACGTCAACTCGTCACACCACATACCCAGCAATCTCTCCTGATCGCCCAGAGCTTTCATTGAAGGGAAAGAACGCCGTCATCACCGGTGGGGGCACAGGCATCGGGGCTGCAATTGCAAAGTCCTTCGCCCAGGCCGGCGTTTCCAACCTGGCTCTGTTCGGCAGAACCGAGAAGACGCTCTTGGAAACCAAGGCAGATATCGAGGCCAGCAAGCCAGGGACCAAAGTGTGGACTTTCATCGCCGACATTCTTGACGACAAGGCACTGTACTCGGCTATGGAGTCCTTCGCCACCTTGGTCCAAGCCAAGATCGATGTTCTTGTCGCAAATGCCGGGCTGATCGCCGATGTCAAGAGCATTGTCGACTCAGAGGCCGACGACTGGCTGAGTTGCTTCGATGTCTCCACGCGTGGCAACTTCAACCTCCTCCGGGCCTTCCATCCCTTCGCCGCGAAACAGGCGGCCGTCCTCCACGTTTCCACCGCCGCAATTTACATTCCGTATATGCACGGCGCCTCCAGCTATCGTGCTTCGCGACTCGCTGCCTACAAGATGTTTGAGTTCTACTCCTATGAGAACCCCGACTTCACCGTCATTCAGTTCCACCCAGGGTTGATTGACACAAACCTCACGCTGCCCCTGAAGCCGTACATCAAGTCCTACGGTTACAAGTACGATGACATTAGCCTGACGGGCGATTTCGCTGTTTGGGCTGTGAGTGATGAAGCCAAGTTCCTCAACCACAGGTTTGTGGAGGCCAGCTGGGATGTGGATGAGCTCAAGGCATTGAAAGACGATCTTGCGGCCGATGAATCGCTTCTCACAATTACCCTCGCGGCTTAGATGGCAGGGATCATATGAGTCCTGGCTTTGGTTCATAGTAATGGACAGCTAAATTCATTCTAATAAACTACGCTCCTTGCCTACTTTTTCCCACGGCCCAAATGCTAAACGCTGATAAACGGCAGAAAGTACAATAAAAAATAATGGGCATGTGCCCACAAAGGTTGAAAAACTCTGACATCCGTGAGTTCATCACGATGTTTTGTAACAACCTTTTGTAGTGCAGAGACCTCAAGCTTAGTGGACAAGGAGGCCACCAGTTGCTTCATTTCTTAAACGTTAATTGTGACTCTTGCTGAACTAACAATGTGGTTGAGATGCTATGCATGGCATCTGTCGTAGAATTGACTGGAAAACCACCCCCCCAACCAGTAAGTGTCATATCACTCCTCGAGAGGCCTCTGGGAGAGATGCCTCATATATTTCGCTTCCGTGGTTTCTAATTTCTCATTTCCCCATAGACTGGCTTGTGAAGGAAGAGTCGTAACGAGGGTCGAATGGTCGCTGCTGGTGCTGGGGCAGTGAGGCGCCCCTGTGCGTGCCGTAATTTTTGAAGTGGCGGAAATCGTGTAGGCAAATGACTGCCGCCCAGAGAGAAAGGGCACTAATTTGAATGCATGTTAGCATTCTGGCTCAGCTGCTTGGGACCTGGATGGGCGAGATGTTACGTACACCATCACGAAGGCGACCAGGACCACGAGCCAGTTCAGGCCGCAGCTCACACCCTGGCAGAACCTAGTGATGCCCATGAGGGTAATGATTACCACCACGAACCAGAAGAGGATCTCTAGGAAGTTGAGAATTGTGTATGCCTTAAGGCTGCCCCATCTCTGAAGCCGCGACACGTGCTGGGTGAGGAGTTGATACATTAGCACAACCAAGGTTTTGACTCCCTATCAAATCAAATATGCCATGATCAGTACTGGTTTCCTTCTGCGGGTCGGGGTTTCTAGTTGAATGCATACCATGGTGATGCCGATCATATCGGATCTTGTCGTGGGCACTCCCGCCGGTTTTGTGCTCATTTTCGCAATGGTCAATCCGATGACGAGGACGACGAGGACCAGCTCAGCCACATGTAGCTTTGTTTTGTGCTTGGCGTCGAACCAACTGCTTCTGAAGAATGACTTGACTCCGTCCAACATCTTGAAGGTGGTCAGCCTGTCCTGAGTTCTGCTGAAGAAAAGATGTGTCGTGGGGTCGGTTTCGAGGTCAGTCAAAGGGCTGGAAGGCGTGCCGTCTCGGCTATCGATTTTTCTTTGTTTTGTTGTTGTTTTCTGGTTTGAGTAGGAAACAGTAATGACCGTCAGCAAAGGCTTTGGGTGTGAAATATCGAGGAATGAATCTTCATGACACGAACAAAGGGGAGCTTTATAGAAGCGCAGAGATGATGGCAAAGGTCCACCAAACGATTAAGCTTCAAAATAAGCCATTACGCGTCCCTTTTTCGTATTACACGCGCCGTAACGGCTCCATTATGCGGTCGTTTTGGATGCATCCGTTTGTTGGTCCGATTGTCTCCCTTTACGCGTATAACGTATACAAAGTCGTATCGCATTGTGCGGGTCCTAATCGCCTGTTCAAGCAAAATACGCCATCCCTGGATCTGATAAATTTCAGATTCATGTCCCAAACTAGATCTACAGTTGACGCGGCTCTCCAGTTTAAAGTAACCTTTTTTAGAGTCACCCTGAGATTATACGATTAAACGCCGTACAGTTTGAGAGATGTTACGGTCGGGAAGTTGCCGATGAGGATGTTTCGCAACACTACAATACGTTCCCAGGGGATAGCTTTCGAGATCAACAAGGAACGGGAGTTTAGTCAATAAAATTAAAATCAAAGACACCAACGGTTGTTCTCTTGCTTAGAATCATCTCTCATGCCTCCTATGAGCATGGTTCCGAATCAGATTGACATCCCTGCCACCAGCCATGGTGGGGCTCAAGCCGCGGCTGCCACCAGCCACACTACCCGCTTTCCAAGTGTGCTCAGACCCGTTGACTTGCGCTTTTCTACACCCGATTCGTCCAAACACCACATTCATCATCGCCAAAGCAGCACCAACCACCACCGCGCGCCATGGCTACCGATACGCCCAAGCTGCTCTGGAACCCAGACAATGTGAAGGATGTCGCCGAGTCTGTTGGCATAGGCTCCCTCAACGAGGAGGCCCTCAAGTGCCTAACGCAGGACGTCGAGTACCGCATCGGCCAGATCATTGTCGAATCGCTCCGCTTCATGCGCGCCGCGCGCCGCACCACACTCACCGTCAACGACATCTCCCTTGCCCTCCGCGCCCTCGACGTCGAACCGCTATATGGATACGACTCGACGCGCCCCTTGCGCTACGGCGAAGCAAGTCTCGGCCCCGGCCAGCCGCTCTTCTACATTGAGGATGAGGAGGTGGACTTTGAGAAGCTCATCAATGCGCCTCTACCAAAGGTCCCGCGCGATATGAGCTTTACTGGTACATGGCATATCCCTCTCGCGCTTCACTCCGTATGGCTAATACTCATCCCGTAGCCCACTGGCTCGCCATCGAGGGCGTCCAGCCTTCTATTCCCCAGAACCCGACGACGTCCGAGTCTCGATCGCAGGAGCTTCTGCCAAAGGGTCCTGGCGCTAACCCTGCTCTATCTGCTTTGGCTGGAAACGACACTGCTTCCATGAAGCCCTCTGTCAAGCACATTGTGAGCAAGGAGCTCATTCTCTACTTTGACAAGATCCAGGCTGCCATCCTCGACGACAACCCGGATGAGGAGGTGGAACGGCTGCGACAGGCTGCGCTGGGCTCTGTTCGAGACGACCCGGGACTTCACCAACTCATCCCTTACTTCATCAACTTCATCATGGACCGCGTGACACACCATCTGGACGACACATTCACTCTTAAGCAGATGATGGAGCTCACCAACGCGCTAATCGAAAACAAGAGCCTCTTCCTCGATCCTTACGCTAGCCCGCTTTCTGCGCCCGCCCTGACGTGCCTCATGGCCCGAAAGCTGGGCTCCGAAGAAGGCACCGATGCACTGAGGGACCAGTACGACCTGCGACAGCTCGCTGCTTCTCTGGTCGGGCAGATTGCGCGCAAGTACTCTGCCTCCAACACATTGCTACGGCCAAAGCTCACACGGACGTGTCTCAAATACTTTTTGGACCCAACGAAGCCACCTGCGGTCCTTTACGGTGCCATTCACGGTCTTCTTGAGGCTGGCGGTCCTGAAGCAATCCGTGTACTGGTGTTGCGAAACCTCAAGACATTCGATCAGGCTATTTTGCAGCCCCTCAAGGAAAAGGCCGAGGGCACCATCGAATATGAGATGCTGGTGCAAGGCATCGTGCAGGCCGTCGTATCCCTGGAGCACCGTGCGGAGAAGGAGGTCAACGGGGTCAACGGCATCACGGCGGAGACAGCCGCCCAGGAGCTACTCGATTTCATCGGACCGGTCGTAGGGCAGAAGGTCGCGGCGACTGGGAACTCGCGCCTCATCCGCACCATCCTGGATGCTCGATCCCTGGAGTAGAGGCGGTAATAGGGAGCAGCGATGAGAGGGAAGGACGGGGGATGGCGGGGGCGAACGGCGTTCCGGATCTGGCTTTGAACCACAAAACTACGAGATATATCAGGCGGTGGGTAGCAATGAGCATCACCAGTAGCTGTATACAAATGATCAATTGTTTGTTAAAAACTCGGGAAAGCCGTTTCATGGCTGGTATGTCTACACAGGAGCCCCCAACTTGTGTCCGACTGGGTATCCCAATCCCTGCCCTTCACGGCGTTTACTCCATCTAATGACGCCTCCATCCCAGTACAGCCCATCTTTTTCTTCTCCCTCGTCCCTAGGTGAGTTGATAGTTTTACAGCAAGAAAGCAAGGGCCAGTCCACCAATGATGCCGAGGGACCAGATGGCGGTATCGGTCTTCTTGATGACGGGGCGGGAGAATCCCTTGGCGAGGTCGCACGTCAGGTGCTTGAGACCGGCGAAGAAGTGGAAGGAGAAGGGGAAGGCGAAGAAGAACTTGATGCCGCCCTTGACGAGGAGAGGCAGGCCAGCGAAGGCGGAGACGAGGCTGGCGGTCTCGAGGTGCCAGCCGAGGAGGGGAGCGACGAGGTAGGCGGTGGCGTAGGCGTAGAGGGCGCCGGAGAGGGTGCAGCCGGTGATACGGGTCCAGGCAGAGGTGCCGAGCCAGATCTGCTCAATCTTGTAGATGCCCAGGTGGGGGGAGACGGGGCGGTTGAGGCGCTGGTTGACGAGGATGCTGCGGCCCTCTTCCTGGGAGAGCTTGGCCATGCCGGCGGGTCTGGCGGCGAGAACGGGTCAGAGATTCGCAGGAGACACAACGGCTTGGAGGACGGATACGCTGGGCGAGCTTACCGGGTGGTGGTGGTGGACATGCCAGCAGCCAGAGCAGCCCGAGGCAGCGTCTTGGAGATGAAGAGGCTGCTGGGCTTGGCCGCGCCTGGGAGGATCACGGGTCAGTATGAGGAAGCGCTGGGACATCAATTGAGCGACGCAGGGATCGCGGGAGCGCACCTTGTCGAAGGGCGGAGATGCCAACTCGTTGCGCGATCATGGTGACGGTGTTGGGGAGGAACACTGCTATCAAAAGTATGACCGAAAGCCGAAGGTTTTCCCAGAGGTCGAAATCCCAAGTTGGACGCGCTTCTGCAGTTCCGATGCCGGGAGGAGGATCGCGGGCGTGGGAGGTGATGGGGGTGGGATGCGATTCGGTGCGGCGAGCTTGACCTCCTGTGGGTTTGCAGACCTTTGGGTTGACCTGGGGGCGGGTTGGGATGGCGTTCTCTCGACGTTTTGGTTGACGCCTCTATTTCACGCTGCCATTTGACGCTGGGCCACTACGCACATCGGAACGGATCCTCGGCTTCTCGGTCCAGCCTGGCCAATCGGTGGCTTGCAATTCCTCATCCCTACCATCACGTGAGCCCATAACTGGATAAAAGTTCGCGGTCACGTGGGGCTCGGCTACTTAGACGCACGTGACTTTCCGGAAGCCGCTCGCCTTAGTCAGCGTGCACAGACCCCGTTCTCTGCTCTTTGTCGCGATCTCGCCTGGTCGGATTTTGTTTCTTTTCTTTCTTCCCTCCTCAGATAGTAAGAACGTCCGTCGCATGCTGCCTAGTCAGAATGGGCAGCGTGGCAGACAGGGTCTTTGGACCCAAGGACTGATCTGAGAAGAAGGAGATCCGTCGTTAATCTCGGCACCTAGTTTGTTCTCCGTCTAGGTGCCGTTTCATTTTGAGATCTACATTTCCCACAGTGACAGAAAATTCTACATAGTTTGGCTCGTACACCATTGCCTCGATGCAACAATATGTTATCACGCACGTCACAGCCTATGAGCGTGATGTGAGATTCAACTATCCGTGGCACCGCCCTGTGTGTTTTGATGAATCCGACTGCGCAATGAATGGTGTGGCTGCATGGCCGAAGACAGGACAGCGGGATACTCTTCAACCACCCCTTGTGTCCTTGATAGTCGTATCTGCACGGCTGGATGCGAAGTCAGCTGTACGGCCAGCGCCATATGGCGAAACTGTAGGGAGATTAGCCTCTGAAATTCTCAATCGTCATCAGACAACATTGAACTCATGACGGGCCGCAGCTGCAGCTGTCAGGAAAGTCACACTCTTCCGTGTCCCCCCTTCACGGATGGAGAATGACAGTGTCAAATCGCCAAAGGCCCAACTCGTGTGTGAATGCACCTAATTAGCAGTGCAATCCTTTGGGTCCATCAATCAGGTTGGGTGGCCGGGGGTGAACTGATCAACGAGCGCCAGCTTTGCTCATTCCACTCATGTGTGAATAGAAGCCGCCCCAGGTAGGTGAACCAGGTGATGCCGCCAGAACCCACGAATAAGAAGGCTCTTATAAGTAAACTGCACATGAGCCCACGAGGGAAGCTGTATGACACCCCGATACAGCAAAGCCAGCACCGGCAGTCACAGTCTCAGTGGCCAGAGCCCCAATCATCGCCAGCCCGATCAACTGACAATTAGACCCGAGAATACCCTGTTTGGCACCCCTAATAGTTCAGACATGGCCCTATCAGAATATGCGTTGTTCAATCCGATCCCGAATCCGAATCCGAATCCGAATTATTGGTCAACTCCTCCTCCCAGTCCGCCACGATCTCCTCCCACGCCACCACCCACTCCCCCTCCCAACCCCTCGCCTACTTCAGCTGTAGCTCTGTCTATTAGCGGTTGGCCGCTTGGTACCCTCCTTGGGGGGGGCATAGTCAGAACAGTCTCGATCTCTGTAATACTACATGTCGCAGAAGCTGTTGGAGAACTCTCGATCTGGCTGGACAATCGCCATAGAGCTGGATGATGCCATAACTCTAGGAATGATCTTATATATGTATGATGAGTTATCAATTTGATGCCATAGAGCATGATAATGTTTATTTTCGGCCCCTGCCAGATTCCCTGGCGACAGATCGCAAAACCCAACATGACGACTGTCTTGTGTGGTGTGGGCATCAAGGACACACAAGTATTCGCATTGCTTGAAGGGATAGAGGCACGGGAATAACTAAGATTTAAGGGAAAGTGTCAGACAAGCATATCGGATGAGGTTCACCTCTGTTGCTTTTGTTGTACAAGTCATGATATTGCTTCAGTATCTGGTATACAGGTGGCCTTCTTTCCACTTCCGCATTGGTCCAATAAAACGCATAACACAGCAGAGGCTATCCTCTTGGAACCGCCAGTAACCCAAACGCCCCGATAACCCTTCTATGAACCTGTTTATAAACTCCATGTGAGATTCCCCAAATGCATATCCGATGAGCAAGCTCGCCTTGTCTGGCCTAGAAAAAGAATTCCAGCCTCATTAACACAGAACCACATGCCTCCCTCAATTCATACCACCACCCATTGGGAACCCACCGAAGAGGGTGCTTGCGGCTGCTTGGTTTTGTCCATTGTTCATGTTGCCCCACATGTCCCAATTGAGTGCCGAGACGTCCAGATAACCACCGAGGAATTGGTCCATGTCTGTCATTTGCGACGGCGCAGAGGTTGGAGTCGGTTGCACAACCGGTGTCTGGTGCTGGGAATCTGGGCCACGGGGTTCGATTGCACATTCGCGAAGTCGGAAAATGAAATCCGGACACTTGATGGGTTGTCCGGCCTGGTTATATGCTTGTTCACGAGCCTTCCAGGCTTTGAGGACGAGTTGCGCTTGTGCCGCATAGGGTTTCTGCGACATGTCCATGAGCTCCTGGTGGTAGCGATAGATGGTCTCCAAGATTCTCCAACCCCTGTCGGAGAGCGAGCCTGTTGGGCGGTGGCATAGCTGACCAGTCATGACCGCAAATAAGTCGAGCTGGAAATGGAACTTGACAAACCAAAGAAAGCCAGTTTGGTCCATGGTTCGATATGCATCCGTACTGTGCTCGGTGTTCATCAAGACAATTTTGAAGAGGTTATCCTTGCTGTTGAAGAGCTCAGTACCCCATTCTGGCTGTTCTCTCATGGGAACCATCATTTCCTTCAATTTCTTGACCAGCATCGGGCGAATGGTGAGAGCGGCGATATGCACGTTGCCTGCCGTGGCATCAATGTATCTCTCCTCCACTTGAGCCAAACTTATATCCAGGTCATCAACGAGGGCACGGTATCTTTGCAGGGGGACTGGTGACGCGCTGTCATCGCCAGATTCCTGCGCCATAATCGCTGCCTCAATGCCAGACGTTCCGTGGAGACTGTCCGCGTTGATGAGAAACTTGGCGATTTGGTAGCCCATCAGACAAAAGGCCATTTCGGTCGGACCCTCACGAGGCTGTAATGGCTCGGTCGACCCAGGAAACAGGTCTGCATCATTCACGTTCTGGGGCATTTTGGTGTCCCAGTTTGTAGGAAGCATGGAATGGCTCAACCCAGAAGTCAAGGCATTCTTAGCATCCTGCAGAATAATCTGCCACCACATCCGTCGTCGCATTTCGGTCTCGAAGGGCGTCAGGCCAAGAGTATCACCATCTCGGTGGTATCCCATCTTCTGCGCTATCCGAACAACCATGCCGCTAAGGACCCAGGCTGCGTGCCTGTCATATCGATTTTGAAGGGAGAGCTTCAATTGGTCAGCGAGGACTCCCCAGCAGTTGGTTGGTGGGGGCATTTACCAGATACAATAGCAGAGATTGCAGGGCAACCATGTCGTAATTTTTTAAGAAGTTGAAGTTTGTGAGCGCAATTTTAGTCCCAACGGTGTACTTTCGGAGCGCTTCCTCTCGGGCGATACCCAGCAGCTGGATCGTCTCCGTGTCATTCAGGGACGCAACGGCCATGGTAAAAATTGAAAATAGGAGGGCCTGGTAGTTGGGTGGGATATTGCTCATATTGGTCGCAGCCTCCATCGCGTAAGGCTGGACGCTGGGAACGTGTATGACCTTTATCAGTGGGTTGACTCGATCGATGAAGAGCTGCCATAACCGAAAGACATGGACCGGCTCCGGCTGGTAATCCTCGATTTGTTGAGTACATCCTTCGCCCTGGAGGAGGATGTCTATATTGCCATCGGGGCTGTAATCTTCTGATCCGAGAACGCTGTGATCTTCGGGGTCGTCGGTGTCTACAATTTCTCTCATGGCCTGGAGCTATAGACGAGAGTTAGAGTGTGGTGATGAAAAGAAGTAGCAGGTATGTCAGTTGCTTACCTCCTCATGGATGCTTGCCCATAGATAGCTATCCATGAACCGCACTCCTCCATCCTCCTTGACCATCTTCCCGGTGGGCTTCCATTTAGATATGGGCTCTTGGCTAGTCGGGGTAGAGGCTGAGGAGTCTGGTATCGAACCCGGGGTAGCTGTGGGGATCTGTGCCGGTTGGACGGTAGGAGATGGCACAGTTCCGTCGGCATATTGCTTGAGAAGCGTTTCGCAGCGGGCGAGACGCTCTTGAAGGTCCTGGTTAGGGCGACGTCGTTTGCGCGCGGGTGCGGGCGTGCTTGGGGTGCATGTCACATTGGCCTAGGTTCTAGTCAGAACATGCTCTCCATGGCCGGGTGTCTCGGATCTGGTGGGGGACGAGGCAGGACAAGACGAGAGGACATTAATGGGGACACAGAGGGCAAGGTGGAATCATCGTGATAGGCTTCTTGTATTTGACACACCTTGACGCAGTTGGAGCAAGGCGTGTTGCGATCGCATTTGATCTTGCGGTGCTGGCAGAGAACGCATGCCAAGACTCGCGCGGACTTGTGCTGACTCGGGGGCGTCATAGTCGTCGACATTTCCGCGAGATCCGAAGGGCTCTGGATCAGCCTCACATGCCAGCTGGAGGTCTGTTGGCCTCAGGGCAAAGTCGCCGACCAAGGGCGTCGATGAGACGGACGGTTGGTGTTTTTTTGGGGAGTCGGTCACAGGGGCGTGCACCACTGCTGTAGCCAACCAGCCCGGTGGGAGTGGGAGCAGATGAGGGGGAGGGGCAAAAACTGAACGGGGCCTCGCGGATCGAGATAGACACGGGTGCGGATAGGACGGATTAAAAGGAAAGGAAGGGCGTGAGGCGTGTCTGATGCGTGTCGAGCGGCGGGCAGTACGGACGGTCTGGATACGGCTATGTGGAAGTTCAGGTATGCGAATCTGAAGGTGGATGGATTTGCTTGGTGCGAGATGGAAACGTCGCGAAGTGATAATGCGCGCGCTGCCGGCGGGCGGATCAGGCCTGCCAAGGGTGGGCGGCAGGCTGTGGTTTCGTTCCAGTGGTGGCAGCAGGGTCGGCCGGCAGGATCGGTACCTACTGTGGGCGCTAATGGCAGCGGTCCGGAGGGCGCCCGGCGAGACTCGGTCGGTAGGTGCCTGTAGTGGGCGTGCAGCTGCACCCTGGCTGACCTGAGGTTAGGGTAGCGTGGTGACCTCACCACTGTGGCTGTCTGCCAGTGGATTGGACCGGCTGGCGGAGTTCCGGCGGCAAAGCTTTATGCACACCGGCGGATATTGGGACTGGTAGCGTGCGGACAAGGTCGTGTGCATATCAAGCATAAGTTAGCCTAAGGGCAAGAGGTGCAGGGCAGTCGGCATGGAGCTCCATGTGTCAAAAGGAAGACGCAGATGCAAGTGCAGATACAGGATATAATAGATGCGCCCTGGGACCTTTTGAAGTTTCCGCGGCCAGCCGAACAGCCAGGGGTCGCGCGTGTCTGTAGGAGAGGATTCCGATGCCTAATGCAATGCACGTTACCCAGGAAGAGTGCTAGTGGTCAGCGCTTGTTCGATGGGATCACCATTGTTGATTAGTACTTGTCGTATTGCTACGGATACATGGGCTGCAACAGGGCGGTATTTCTCGGTGGTCTGGCTGACGACGACTTCAATGGCGTCTGCGTGCTTCGTGCGCCGACAATGCCAACACCGCGGCGACGTGGGCAGTCCCGAAGGTTCCAGCTCTAAGCCAGGTGGCATGGGTGCTCCCCGGCGGGCGGTGGAACGCACCAGTGGGTGTTTGGATGGGTGGGCGCCTGCTGACGGGCGTCGGATTGGCGTTGGATTGATCGACAAACGTCCCTGGACTCCCTGGTCCGTTCTGACTTCTAACCTCTTACCTGATGCCCTAGCCGGTGGATTGGCGCCATGCTTTGCGGATTTTGCGGAGATGGGGAAGCCTCCCCTCCAAAATCCTTGTCCAAAACCTGCTAAAAGCGAAGGCTGTAACATAATTGTTTAATTAATTCGGTAGCTAAGTGGTGACTACGGTGGCCCTCCGTGCGTGATGCGCTTGGCGGCCTCTTTGGTCTGGCATGGCATGGCGAAGAGGCTGAGGCCGGCGGGAGGGAATCCAATAATTACAAAGGAACAACGAAGCACGCCAAAAAGCATAAACCCCAAGCTGCAACGAAAAGGGAAGTTCGGGGACGAGGGGTAGAGCAAAAATGGATCAGCAGTTGCGCCGGTGCGGCCCGCGCGGAGTGTCTCCAATGGTTGCCAGCTTGTCACGGCCGCTCACCGAGGAAGAAGAGACCACCGTGGTCTTCGGCTACTGTATGAGTCAACTTGATCTTTGCAGGGCATGCCGAGACAAACCACGAGGCAACGCCCGTCGCATCGCGTTTAGAGCCATCGACATCAAGGGAGTAAGTCGGTTGCATCTGGCATATTTGTTCAAACAGCATGGGTGGATCAGTCCAGGACCCCGAAACCCAAGCACATGGGCGACGGCACTGCCTGTCCAAATCCCGGGCAGCCTCTTGATTGGGCCAGTCGTCAAGACGTTGAGCCGACTGCCTGTCGCCAGTCGAACGACGGCAAGGGGTGCGGCCCTGGCCCGTTACGAATTCTGTGGCACGGTCTCTGGAGCTTGGCCCAAGGCAACTAACACGTTGCGTGAGTGCCGTCCAGCTCTATTAGTTGCTCGATCCCGCATTCTGGCCTTATCACCTCCCATGGGCAGTTAATGCCGTCATCGGGAAGCCCAGACTGAGGCCGCCGATTAGGAAACATGAACCCTGGATGACCACCATTCCGCGGCCCAGGCGGCCAGGCCATTCTTGTTTGTACCGACACACAGGAATCAAGGTAGACAATCTCCGCTAGCCCCGCTGTCTCGCATCCGATACGAATCTCCCAACTGCCCTGGCATGTGAGCCGGAAAACAACTATTCCTACCTGAGCATGTGCTCGGTCATGGCCTCATCCACGAGGGCTTCTGCCTGGCCCATGGCCCGGTTTCAATATCTCATTCCTCCACGCTTTACTGGCCAATAGGAAGGTATTGTCCCTTTCGGCGAGGCAATACTATACCTGACTATACCCCACGGAAATACCCCATCAGTTTCTCCAATTTCACTATTTGCGAACAGACTCAAAGCATTCCCCAACCCTGCACGACTACTTTCCGTGCTCTCGCCTTGAATTGTTCCACTCCATTACTAACGTATCCAAAATTGGAGCGAATTTCTTTGCCTCGGTCGTCGTCTTTGTTTATCGGGCTCGGGCATTGTTGGAATCCCGAAGCCTTGGGGAATCCCCGACTAGCGGTGCACATTGACACATGCAGACCGCGAGTGGCCCAGACGCAGCTAGCTAATCGAGGATAACCCTAAAGCAATATATCAATACCGAAGTGGATATCTGTTTTCCGATACAGAGAGACCCCGTAGCTATTTGCCGTCCACGAGTTGTAGAAAATGCCTATTGGCTGCCGGCTTTTACCGACAAGCTCGAGAGGTTATATAACACAGCCTGACATGTCAATCATGGCTACAGGGCACGAAGGACCCAGGTAATTTTGCTGATGAGCTGTGCATCATCGTGTTTTTTACACAATTCTTGGTTCCTTTAGTTCCGTCCGGCATTGCGTGATTGACAACCCAACCGACTGATGCCACGACTGTCCCGGCTCAGAATGCCCCGTGCATTCTTGCTAGAACCTTCGAATCTTGAACCAAAAATCCCATCTACGGCAATATCTGAAACCGCTTCATGGAAAACTCGGCGACATAGTCCGAGTGCATTTTCTTTTGTGCAAAACATGACCCGCAACATTGACTAGAAGCTTCTATGGATATTAGTGACTGCAGTAAGAGCGCAATTGTGCAGAACAAACAGCGAGATCTAGTAGTCCAGCCGGGAAGGCTCCGCTTCATTAGAATTGGCTTCATAGTTCTAAAATTTGGTCCAATTGGGTGGGAAATCTCCAAAACAAATTTGGCTGGAGGGACGATGAAATGAGAGGAGAAATCGGGAGGACGGCGAGGGATGAGATAGAAAAGGGAGCAGAGATGAAGAGCAAGAACGTCAGGAGCAAGCAAGCTGCATGCTTGACAATGGCAAGTATATATTGGACGATAGGAAAAAAACGCCGTACCTTAGGCTTTGAGAATTTATTGAAAGAGGAAAGCGTCACAGGTGAGCAAGCAGCCAGAAGGAAGGAAGCTTTCAGCCTTGGAAGGGAAGCACATTCTGGTTTACGATCATAAAGAGCAAGATTCAAGTAAGCACGCTGCCCTCCTGATAGCGAGTCAAGGTGCAAGGAGCTTTTCTGCAGCATGGGTATATCATATCACATCATAACTCCAAAGCCTATGAATCTATCCACTGTTGGTTTCTTCCGCTTTCGAGTCAGCGGTTGACTGGTCTCCTTGTGTCGTTTGGAAAGGTACAAGAGACATTTTCTTCTTTCTCCGTACAGCCCTCTTATGTGTTGCGCTCTTCATGTGCCGATCCCAGTCCTCCTCTGTCATCAGTACCGTATGGCACACCTCGCACATGCGCTTGCAAGGAGTCGGTTTCGGCTTCGGAGCGAGGACCTCTGTAAGCACTTCCCGAGCCAGTTCTGACAGTTCCGCTGCCGCAGGTCGCGTCTCGCCATTGAGGAATCGGGTGGCGACTTGCACTGCCGGCTCTACCACGTTGTCTTTATAACGCGACACGTCTGTACTATCCAACAGATACAGACTGTTCACCGCTTCAGGTCCAATCTCGCGGAGCCGAGGGATCTGCTTCAACCTGATCCAGCGAGTCTGGTAGACGGCATATCGCCTCGTGGCGCTTTTCATCTCCTCTAGGGCAGTAGTCTTCAAGCGGTCCGTCTCGGAAGCATCTCTGCCTTCATCCACGGCGGTTAAGTATGGCTCGAATTGCTTGTAGCCTATCGACTGCCAGATTCCCTTGGTCATGTCGAGAATCTGGCCAGCAGCCTCCTTGCGCCGCTTAAACTCGAACAACTCGCGCACTTCGGGCATTAGCCCGCCATCGAGCATTTTATCGACACGATTGTCCAGGCGATCACGCAGCACTTCGCGCTCCGAGTACACCCAGAACAGCAGGTTCTCCCAGCGGCTTCCGTCTGAGTCGTTTTGCATTGCGGTATCCTTTCGCGCCTGCTGTTCGGCATAGTACTCGGAGGCACGCTTGCCGGTGCGCAGAAAGATTTCAAGGGAGCGTTGGATTTTGCGGCGATCCTTGGGGTGCCAACGCTCTGCCATGACAGGGTCGACTTTTCGCAGCTCGTGGAGCATCACTTCGCTAGACTCCTTTAGGATAGGAAACGACTGTGATGTGTCCAACTCCATGTCTTCCAGGATAACTTCCTTAAAGAGGAGCGGGTCGACATAATATTGTGAGCCGCCCACGAGAATGGGCAGCTTTCCCCGGCCACGGATCTCGCGAATGACCTTGGTCGCCTCTCGCTTGAAGTCATCCACATCCCAAGGGGTTTCGGCCAGTGAGATATGGCCCAGCAGGTGATGCGGAATCCCGCGCTGCTCTTCTGCAGTAATCTTATTGGTAATGATTGGGAGGCCGTTATACAGCTGCATCGCATCCGCATTGATGATCTCTCCATTTAGGCGGGATGCAAGCTCTACGGCTAACTAGACAAGCCGTTAATATAATGGGGAAGCTGGCACCTATAAACTTGCTGAATTCATACCTCAGACTTGCCCGTGCCAGTAGATCCCAGTACCACCACGAGAGGTTCGGCTGGAGGCTGTGTTGCGGCCATTGTTGCAACATCGCGCGCAAGGATACCACTAAGACGTCTCAACATCAAATTCAACGCGTTGCCACGAGTGCGTTGCGCATAGTGCACTTTGCATCAGATTTCGTCGCAAAGTATCAGATCAACTGGGCTGCTCGGCTGAATGGATTGATTATTTTCCTTGGTGGTTAGTGGTTTCCAGAACGGACAGCCACCCCCACACATACGCACGGAAAAATTGCGGTGCGATATGAGGCCAGGAGCTTCCCCACTGTCAGCTCCTGTAATTCACAACATGAGAATGGTGTCGCTGGTCCCTGCTGCAAGGATCGGGATGGGGTGGTGAGGCTACAGTGGCAAGTTTGGCAAGTCCAAAGAGGCATTACCATTGCCCGGGTCCTGCCATTTACATTCATGCAGGAGCATCGCGCTGCAAGAACTGCTTTGTTAGAAAGCCGGGTCGGCCTCCTCTCCAGAAGAAGCAGTATTCAAGCAACTCCTGGCACTAGGGTCATAACTAAGGTACCTTACTCAGGTAGGGAGGAGCCGGGCTAGGTTCTGACACTGCGCAACCCCTTTCGGGCCCAAATTTGGCGCCAATTGGCATGTCTCTGCCACTGGGCATGTCAATCAATTTGTCTTCGAAGAAGCGCACAGAAGCTCCATCAAATGATGCAACGTGTCAGCCACTGCAAAAGGGAATAATAGGTCTCGCGAGATGCCATGACCAGCTCTCAGCTTTTGACCATCTGGCCTTGGAACCTTCTAGTCACGTGCAAAGATGCCACCCTAGCACCTGAGCTTGTAGCAGCGGGGAGCGTGTAGTGTCTCCATAGGGTGGCGCGAATTGGCAATTGGTCCGGGGGGTCACCGCGCACAATAAGCTCTGAGCATGGCACTGCACCGCAGCGCAATTGGGGTAGCTACTAAGGTCACGTGCCACTTTTTTGGACACATCTCATCTCGCCTTGAGCCAGATGGCCGTCTGCTCCCCCCAGCTCCTTTACCCCCATCGACCCCCTTCACATCCCGCCTGAGCTCTGCCAGCTCGGCTTCTTCATTCTCTTCTTTTCTTTACTCTTGGATGAAATAGGCCAGTTCTTCTTTGTCTTTCTCGCAGTCCAACCGCCACCATGAGTTCCCGTAAGTGCCCGCCAACCTTCCCGTCACCCCCTGTGCGCAAACCTGATCCTGCCCACCGTCTGTCGCGACATGCTCGCACGACCACGGCGGCAGCGCGCAATTGGCGTCGCACCGCGCGCAGCTATTCGCAGCACGACGAGAGCTAACATTTGATGCGCCCTACAGTCCGATTCCTCGACCTGGTCAAGCCGTTCGTGCCGTTCCTCCCTGAGGTTCAGCAGCCGGAGACCAAGATCCCCTTCAACCAGAAGCTGATGTGGACGGCCCTCACTCTCCTCATCTTCCTGGTCATGAGCCAGATGCCTCTGTACGGCATTGTCTCGTCCGACAACTCTGACCCCCTCTACTGGCTACGAATGGTCATCGCGAGTAACCGCGGAACCCTGATGGAATTGGGCATTACCCCCATCATCTCCTCTGGCATGGTCTTCCAGCTCCTCGCTGGTACCCACATGATCGACGTCAACCTTGACCTCAAGTCCGACCGCGAACTCTACCAGACCGCCCAGAAGCTCCTCGCTTTCATCCTGTCCGCCGGTACTGCCACCGTTTACGTCTTCAGCGGTCTCTACGGCCCTCCCTCCGACCTTGGTGCTGGTATTGTCTTCCTCCTGATCCTCCAGCTGGTTGTTGCTGGCATGATTGTCATCCTCCTTGACGAGCTCCTCCAGAAGGGCTATGGCCTGGGCAGCGGTATCTCTCTGTTCATCGCCACCAACATCTGCGAGTCCATCATGTGGAAGGCCTTCTCCCCCACCACCATCAACACTGGCCGTGGCCCCGAGTTTGAGGGTGCTGTCATTGCCCTCTTCCACCTCCTCATGACCTGGCCCAACAAGCAGCGTGCTCTCCAGGAGGCCTTCTACAGGCAGAACCTGCCCAACATCATGAACCTGCTGGCTACCCTCGCCGTCTTCGCCGCCGTCATCTACCTCCAGGGCTTCCGCGTCGAGATCCCCGTCAAGTCCTCCCGACAGCGTGGTGCTCGTGGCTCGTACCCCGTCCGCCTCTTCTACACCTCCAACATGCCCATCATGCTGCAGTCCGCTCTTTCGTCCAACATCTTCCTCATCAGCCAGATGCTGTACTCTCGCTTCTCGGAGAACCTTCTTGTCCGTCTCTTTGGTGTCTGGGAGGCCAAGGACGGCTCTTCTCAGCTCCACGCTGTCTCCGGTCTTGTTTACTACATGTCTCCTCCCCTGAACATCAAGGAGGCTCTTCTTGACCCCATCCACATGGCCGTCTACATTGTCTACATGCTCGGTGCCTGCGCTCTCTTCTCCAAGACCTGGATTGAGGTGTCTGGCTCCAGCCCCCGCGATGTTGCCAAGCAGCTCAAGGATCAGGGACTTGTCATGGCCGGTCACCGTGACCAGAGCATGTACAAGGAGCTGAAGCGCATCATTCCCACTGCCGCTGCCTTCGGTGGTGCCTGCATTGGCGCCCTCTCGGTCTCCAGCGACCTCCTCGGTGCCCTCGGCTCTGGCACCGGAACTCTCCTTGCCGTCACGTAAGTTTCACCCAATTAATCTACACTTTGATCCATGCTAATATGAATTGCTAGCATCATCTATGGTTACTTCGAAATCGCCGCCAAGGAGGGAGATCTGTCCGGCATGAAGGGCATGATCATGGGTTAATCGACCAAGATTTACCAGAGCCAACAAAATCACGGGTATTCATTGATGGATACCTCTCTTACTAGGGTTCGGCTATGACCCTACTGTGTATCACCAGACCAGAGAAAATGAAAAGAATTAGTTATACATGGTGTGTTTTATTTCATGCTCTATAAGCCAAGAGGGAGTCGGGGGATCGTGGGTCTTCGTTTTCTTGCTATTGGAAAGGGCATCTGGGCGGTCGAGATCCAAAATCAAATACTGTATCGGGCTGTCTTCATTGGTTGTTGCGTAATGAGGCTGTTGCGTAATGAGAGAGCCCTTGGCGGAAGTCGTCAATATGGACTAGGCGAAGGGTTCAATTGTACCTACTGGGCTATGTATGAATGACAGATCTCTCACCAATGTTGTCCTGTCGCCAGTGTCCACAAATGAAGGCAATGAAGGCTCCCTCTTGAAAAACCAAGTTGTCGTTCAAGTTGAGACCGGCCAGATCAGGCCGTGTACGCATCTGGTCGATCACGGCCCGACATGAGACTCGACATAGGGTAACCGCATCTCTGTAGTTTTGCAAGATCAACCTGAAGGAGACACCCTGTAGCTGGGACTACAGAGTAGTTCAATACTACTAGTAGCTACTGTTATCGGTCATTGGGGATCAACAGGACGGAATGCCGCTCTTATCTAATAGTATGTCTACATCTGTCCCGATGGTAGAAACGAGGCCAACTCAGTTGGAACTCGCTTGCCCCGCCAGTCCAGCAGCTAGCACCCTCTAATCGGGATTCTTCTATCTCATTTTTATATCCCCATGCTGGGTTTCTTGGGGCAGGCTTATACGGCGGCATATACTATGTAAGATTAGGTTGCTCCGAAGTGAGTGGCATCCCCTTGGTGAAGCTACCTTTCCCTTTGTCGTCCTTTCCGGAATCCTACGTGTACCCTGGTAATAGAGATGCCACGTTCACCTCAACCGATAGGGCATTAATGAAAACCCTTCCCTCCCTGTAGCAATGGGGGGAGGGTTGCGCTGGCGGCTTAGAAAATCGGAGCGCATTACTGCTGAGGTTGGTGTAGGATTCAGAGAAAATGAATCTTACTCGGCTCTGCTGTAGGCGGTGGTCCTACCCCAGGAAAGATAATCGAGAACGATTCACGAGCCGAACATGGACAGCCAACCAGAAAGCAGGTATTAATACGACGGTTGCAGCAGGAAGGTGCCATCCGCATGCTGTTAGGCCATAATTGGCCGACTGCGGAGCTGCTCCCTTGTGTATCGTGGGCGCTCGCCTACACCGCGGCTTACATAGTCCGGTTCGTATATGCCTGGCTGCAGCCGCAATCTCGACCCCGACGACTGCGCAGCCGGTGTGGAAGTCGCTAGGCATGGATGACAGCGCCTCTGGGCCCAAATCTAGAGGCGCAAAGGCTCCTCGAAGTAGATTGGATGGGATCGGTGGTAACGATGCTGCTGCGGTTAATTACAATGCCGGGCCTCACATATCCCACTCCTTCGGCCTCGGGCTTCACAGTCCTTGAGGTACTAAGAGTATGAGTTGGCGGCTGAAGATGCAGGCTGCGTCCCAGACGACGCCATTAGTTCGGATAGCTAGCACGACACACTGCACATGCAGACTGCAACGTTCTGAGATGTCTGTTTGTCGAGAAATACCTAGCCATCACTTCACGAATACAGTATATGATCGACGGGAGCGTGTGCCAAGATAGGATATGGCGCAAGAGCGAATTGGAAGACCCAATTGGCGGTGAGTCACGGGATAAGCTTGACCAGACCTGCAGAGTCACAAGCGTTTCTGTCCTGCAGTAAAAACCCCAGCTCCATGCATGCAAGGGCAGCAGCGAGTCCATCGAGACCAACGCACGAGGCCACCGGAAGGCCCTGTGGAGAGCCGAAGAGGGGAGACGGAGTCCACAATGGGAAGGTCAGTCATCAGTGAATAATACTGTAGTGATAAAGGACTGATGGCAGAAGCGCTGAGAAAAGAGGGGATGGGATATGCATGTGATGAGCCCATGGAACAGGGACCACGAGCTGGCCGGGATAGGGTCCTTTTGAGAGCTGGGTTCGCTTGCGTGACGTCTACGTGGTATTGCGCAGTCAAGTACTGGGGACTGTAGCGAACAAATCCTGGCCAGCCTGCAGGCAAATGCGTGTGCTTCTGCATTGATCGTGGAAGAAATGGATGCTCTCCATGGTAGTACCGGTGCCAGGCGAGCCGAATTCATTGCAGCTGGCCTTCGAATTTCGAGGAGGCACTAGGTTCTTCGTTCAATTTTCTACGCACCAGATCTGGAGCTGTCGGGGCTAGACCGCCGAGGTCGAGGGATGGAGGTCCAAGATTGATAAAGAAGACGGATCGAACTATTATGACGAGTGACCGCGCAAGCCCTGCAAGGGTTCATCAGGCTCTCTGCGGCGCCGCAGCGGAATCCTAAGAATGAGGTGCCTATGACTGCGGCTGGCCGGCTACACAAGTAAACCCCATGGCCTCAGGGCGATAGTAGGCCTCAGGCGGCCTTCGTGTATAGCGGTTCGCACGGAAGACTATCAGGGCACGATGTGCAGCAGCAGCATGACCAGGCACCGCGAGTCTCAACCACCCCTCGGCAGACTATAGTGGGGCCACCGTGGACCTCCTGTTATCATGGGGCTCCACTCTCTGTCAGGTGGGTTTTATTCCCTGCAACCAAGTGGCTGTGACACGCTAACTTGGGACCTGGAGGAACCAGCCTCCAGTTCAAAGGCGCGACACCACTCCATGGTATGATTCCAGGTGAGGTGGTTTGGTAGGCGTTACGCATGTTGGGCCTCTTCGGCAGCAAATGAATTGAACTGCGGCGATCGACATGTTGTGTAGTCCATGGCAAGCTGGTAACAAACTCGATTTTAGTGAATGAGCCCGCGGAACGCCATGCGTTTGCTCATAGCCTGGCGCCCCAGTCGCACACGACGCTCCTTGACCCATGATCCGAAGTAATTTATGACAGCTCCATCTGGGCAAGTAACAAACGTGGCGATAGCCGATCTCGATCGCGTCTGGTGAGCCCCATGCAATGGAGGCTAGACGGGACTGGTATTCTGTCTGATTCAATTGTCGATGCCAGCGTTCCTGGCCGCCACCGTGATAGCCTTGCGTATCAGGATTCTCATGTCCAAGGGAGAGAGGGTCACGGCACCCTCCCCAGCTCTCTAGTTTCGGCATCCTTTTGGGATGTCCCAAAAGCATTGCAATCGGGCTCTTTTGCTGTTATTGGGCATGCGAGCCAGCCAATGTGAACCTGGTAGACGACGTCAGTCATGTTGGCCAGGACAACACCGGAGACGGGGTGGCTCCTGTTAGCAGGCGGGCCTAATCAAGTGTAATTACCCACGATGGGCCTCTCCGCCCTGGGGAACGCAAGTTCGCAATAGGCACGGATACGATCCGATTTCACAAGCCGTATACACGTAGCGGGTACCGGCTAATTTGCCCAGTCTTCTGCTGAACCTGTTACTCCGCCTGTTACTCCGCACCTTGTCGTAGAATTTACTACGGCGGGCACAGTAGTCAGGTCCCAGGCGCCGTGCACAGGAACGGTCGCCGGAGCAGCCGGTCAAACTTTAAGAGACCCTTCGCTTCCCCAAGACTCATCCAGTGTCAAGACGCGCCCGGTCGCTACACGTATCCACGCCCAAGTTCATACATACGGTGGCAGTGATGCAATGATCGAGGTGTCGGCGGCCAGGTGGCAAGCAACCCAGATCAGACCCGACATGCCAGGCCGACCGTTGGAAGAAAGGGCAGCCACGGCGCTGCAGATTCAACACTGGGCTTGGTCGGGTTAGTGGGCTCGTCAGATGCCCCACCGCCTAGCACCGTAGCATCTGCATGGTGTTGCAGGCGGGCCCATCTTCTTGCAAGCTAGCAGCGATTGTAGGCTTTGCAGCTCGGTCTGATGCGAAGGTTGTTGTACCTGAGCTTGTACCGAAGGTGTCGACGAGTGCACTGGCCTTGGTTGTCGGATAGAGCCTTGAATTCTTACCAATGAAGAACCTGCCCCCCTTGGCGAATTGGGAGGCACCTTGGACAAGGCACCGGTACTGGCGCAGTGTGCCGTCCACTCAGGCTGTGTCAATTTGCAGTTCTCTTGACGCGCTTGCAGACCAAGGGTGCATTGCAGGGCAGCATTTGGAGCAGGGCGGGAACAAGCGCAAGGGAAGGGTGAGCCTCGAGGTACGCCGTACATACCTACCTGCCTTCGACTTGGCGGTGGGTTTAGCTTGATCGCGGCGCATTCTTTTGCTCCACCGAGACATCCCGCTCTTCCTTCCCTCTGCTGGTAGCATTCTTTCTCCTCTGCTCCTCCCTCTCCTCCCATTTCCTAGCTTTCTTCGTCGCTTCCTCCCCAGCTCTGAAATCTCCCACGCCATATATTTTTATTTTTCGCGGGCGCTTTCGGCTTGCATTGCGCATCGCCGGGGACGCTCTTTGCTGGAGGAACCGCAACGCCTGGGGATTATTATTAGTCGACCAACGGGACTCGGTCGCCACCCTCCCCAGCAGGACCCGGGTCGAATCACGAAAAATCCATTGAGCGGTTGCTCTGCGCTCCGAATTGGCGTAAACAAAGGCATTGGCGCAGCAAGCGTCACGGATCATTGGAGATTGGTCATAGGGCCTTCTTCGGACCCCGTCCCCCGTCAAGCCATCCTGGTTCTCGTCACTGGGCAAGTGGACGCGGCGCGCACTCCGGCCCGGACCACAGGGTGGTATATCTTACCTCGAAAGGGACCCTAGATCCCCGCCACCGGCGAACCGGTCTTTGACGACTGGCCGTTGAAGACATTTTCCCGGCTTTTTCGTTCTCTCCCGCCGAACCATACGTCCTGCAACACAATCCGCACGTCGCTGTAAAACCTCCACGCCGACAGCATCAACCGTGTATCCTCCCCCGTTCCTCTCCCCCCAGGAGAGTTTCACGGGGACGGCCTAGCGACGTCATTTCGCCAACATGGGGTTTGCGCAGTGTTCCTGGCCAGTATGGAGGGTCGATGACTTCTCCGAATGCTTTATGCATGAGTTCGTGCTCCCCAATCTGAGACCCCGCCTTGCTTTTTCCCGTCGTTTGGCACGTTTATTCCGTCGATCTATGCTGACTGTGTTACAGCTACCTCAAAATCCTCTTTCCCCTAATCGCGCTTTTCCTCTCATTCGCCCATATCCTTTTGAATAGCTTTTTGCGCATTCGTCGAGCACGAGCCGCTAAAGCTGGCTATACCCAGCTTTCGGGCGACGAACGACGGCGCAGCCACACCGATCTCCCCCCCGAGCAGCCTGCGACGCTCGACGACCTCGTCGACTCTGACGACGACGATGCGCTCGAGATCAATGGAGGCCGACTATCCTTGGTCAAGACTACGACCCGCGGTTCCATTATTCAAGCCGATTCCCCCCCGACCCAGCGAATATCCGTGTTTATCGAGGAGCTTGCCATCTGTGGTCTCGTTGCCATCAACATCACTGCTCTCGTGACTGATGCATATCCATCCCATGGTCAGGTGGTTGCCGCCGTTGGGCTTGTCAATTGGATTTATGTCTTGATTTTGTCGACTCTGCGCCTACTCTTTGGTAACTCGAAATGGCGCGTGCCGCACCTCTGGAACCACACCGCAACCCTCTACGGCGTCAACTTCGTTTTCCTCCTCTTTGTCTTCCGCTCTTATATCCTCTACCCACCCTCGCGGCTCGCCCGGATTTTGGTCATCACTGAATTCTCTCTGGTTACTCTGCTCTTTGGTATGGCTGTCACGACTAGGAAAGGCAACAAGACCGTCCTCATGGAGTGGGAGGATGGAATTGAGCCCTCGCGAGAGCCCTTGGCCAGTCTCCTGTCCCTTGCCACATTCGGATGGGTCGATGCCATCGTATGGGAGGGATGGAAGGGCAACATGGAGATGGAGAATGTCTGGAATTTGCTTCCAAAGGACAAGGCTGCAACTATTATTGCAGATTATCGCCAGTTGAAGAAGACGGGATCGCTGGCATGGCACCTGCTCAAGTACTTCAAAGGCATGCTATTCGTTCAATGCTTTTTGGCTTTTATCTCGGGCTTCTTCACCTTTGCCCCCACTTTGCTTCTCAAGGCCATCCTTGAGTATGTCGAGAACCCCGACCAGGCACCCATCAACGTACTGTGGCTCTATGTCATCGGTCTTCCTGTTCTGGATATCATTCGTTCTTACAGCGACAACGCGGCTTTGTGGATTGGACGCAAGATCTGCATTCGCATCCGGGCTATCATCATTGGCGATATCTATGCCAAGGCTCTCCGCCGGAAAGCGGCAGCTGGAAAAGACAGGGTTTTACTCGAATCTGGCGCCAAGCCCAGTGGTGAGGGTAGCGAGAAAGAGACTACAATTGGCAAGATCAAGCGCGCACTGGGCCTGAAGAAGAAGACCAATGCCACTTCGTCAGACGACTCTGAAGCAGCCAACGGCAACGCCAAGGACAACAAGACCAATGACTCTGACGACGAACAAGCAAACCTTGGCACCATCATCAACCTCATGTCAGTCGACAGCTTCAAGATTGCCGAAATTACAGCCTACCTGCACTTTCTCTGTGCTGCGGCCCCAACGCAGCTCGTCGTGGCCATCGTGCTACTATGGCGAGTCATGGGTCTCAGTGCCATCCCTGGTCTAATCGTTATGGCTTTCCTTCTCCCCATCAACTACGCCCTCGCCAGAGGCTTCTCCATCACGTCCAAGAACATTTTGTCTGCGACCGATAAGCGAATCAATGTCACCAATGAGGTGTTGCAGAACATCCGAATTATCAAATACTTCGCGTGGGAGCAGCGATTTGGTCGCATAATTGAGGACAAACGCCGTGCCGAGCTCAAGGCTTTGCGGTCGAGGTTCATGATTTGGGCTCTTGCCGTCGCCATTTGGAACTCGGTTCCTGTCCTCATCACCTTCTTCTCCTTCTTGGTCTACACCACCGTGGAAAAGAAGCCACTGCTTCCATCTGTTGCATTCACCGCTATCTCTCTGTTTATGCTTCTTCGTGTTCCTCTGGATCAATTTGGCGATATGTTCGCACACGTCCAGGAAACCAAGGTTTCAATTGAGCGCGTGGAAGAATTTCTCCAGGAAGAAGAGACGGAGAAGTATGAGCAGCTGGGACTGGATAACGTGGATGAGAATGGTGTTCGACGCATTGGCTTCCAAGATGCGACCTTCATCTGGGGCGGCAAGGATGCCGTCGCTGAGGACGGTTCACGAGCATTCCGTCTGCTGGACCTCAACGTGGATTTCCGGCTTGGCAAGCTGAACATCATTGCCGGGCCCACTGGATCAGGGAAGACGTCGATGCTCATGGCTCTTCTCGGCGAAATGTCCATCATGGATGGAAATATCTACTGTCCTGGTGGACGGAGCCGAGAGGATGTTCGGCCCGATCCCGAGACCGGTCTCGCCAACACCATCGCATATGTGGCCCAGTCAGCTTGGCTTGTGAACGCCAACATTCGCGAAAACATCCTCTTCTCTTGTCCATTCGACGAGCGCCGTTATCGAGATGTCATCGTCGCCTGCGCGCTTGAGCGAGATCTTGAAATCCTGGACAATGGTGATGAAACTCTTGTTGGCGAGAAGGGAATCACTCTCTCCGGTGGCCAGAAGCAGCGAATCTCGCTTGCTCGAGCCCTGTACTCCAATTCTGCCCACCTCCTTCTGGACGACTGTTTGAGCGCTGTGGACTCTCATACAGCACAGTGGATTTTCAGCAACTGCATCAGGGGCCCGCTCATGACGAACCGCACCTGTATCCTTGTCACACACAACGTTCAGCTCTGTGTCCCTTCCTCCGACCACGTGGTGCTCCTCGACAATGGTCGCGTTGATATCCAAGGGTCCGCCGATGAGGTCATTGCTTCAGGTAAACTAGGCGAAGATATCCAAAAATCGCATACAGTGTCCGCTGATCCATCGCGCGTTCCATCTCGAGTGCCCTCGAGCGTTGGCGATGCCGAAACGATGGTCAACGGTCAGGGCGATGCCCTCGACGGTGTCGATAGCTCAAGGAAGGACAATGCGAAAAAGAAGCAGCAGCAGGATGCCATGGACGAGGGCAAGGCCACTGGATCCGTCAAGTGGCCTGTTATGAAGCTATATTTCACAGCCATGGGCCCCTGGTGGTTCTGGATCGTGGCCATTGGCGTTTTCACTGCCCAGCAACTGTCAGCCGTGGCCACAAATTTCTGGGTGCGAGAGTGGGCGAACCAGTACGTGACAGAAGACAAGAAGATGGCGTGGGGCTCTCAAATGCACTCATACAGCACTGCGACATTTTCAACCGCGCAATTTCTCGCCGTTGGTCAACTCGGAAGCACCGAACCTAGTGACAGCTCTCCCACATACCAGGGTCAGGTAACCCTTGCCGCAAAGGCTGAGCCCCAGGTCAATGCCATGTACTATTTGCTAGTGCTTGCAGCCATTGGCGTTGCCGGAGCTGCAGCAGCACTGGTTAGGGACCTCTGGGTGTTCTTGGGATCGCTCGAAGCCTCAAGACGCATTCATGAAAACCTGATCTCAGCAGTCACTCGTGCGAAGTTCAAGTTCTTCGACATCACCCCACTCGGACAATTGATGAACCGCTTCAGCAAAGATTTGGAAGCCGTCGACCAAGAAATTGCTCCAGTCGCGATTGGTGTCTTGAGTTGCGCCCTCTCCCTGGTTTTCACCGTGGTCCTGATCGCGTGGATAACACCCAGCTTTTTGATCGCTGCGTTCTTCATTGCAATCTTGTTTTACTTGGTAGCAGTATTCTACCTCCGTGCATCCCGTGATTTGAAGCGACTCGAGTCAGTTCAGCGCAGCCCGTTGTTCCAACAATTCGGCGAGACACTGAGCGGCATGACGACAATCCGCGCGTACGGCGACGAGCGCCGTTTCATTCGGGACAATCTCGAAAAGGTGAACAAGCAAAGCCGGCCATTCATCTATCTGTGGGCATGTAATCGATGGCTGGCTTTCCGCGCCGATCTACTGGGAGACCTCGTTGCTTTCTTTGCTGGAGTCTTCATCATTCTTAGTCTGGGCAAAATCGATGCTGGTGCTGCGGGTATTTCCCTCAGCTACGCGTTGGGCTTCACGGAAAGCGTGTTGTGGCTCGTCCGACTCTATGCGATCAACGAGCAAAACATGAATTCGATGGAGCGGATCAAGGAGTATCTGGAGGTGGAGCAGGAGGCCGAGGCTATCATTGAGGACAGCAGGCCCCCGCCCAACTGGCCCGGAAGCGGCTCGGTCGAGTTTGTGGATTACACGACCAGCTACCGTAAGGAGCTTGACCCCGTTCTCCGCGACATCTCAATAAAGATCGACGCAAAAGACAAGGTCGGTATAGTGGGACGAACAGGCGCTGGCAAGAGCTCGCTGGCTTTAGCCATCTTCCGCGCACTGGAAGCCGACCGAGGCAAGATCATGGTTGATGACCTTGACATCTCGAAGATTGGATTGCAAGATCTACGGGAGAACATCACTATCGTCCCACAGGACCCCACGCTCTTCAGGGGGACCATCCGAAGCAACCTCGACCCGTTTGACACATACGAAGACGAGGAAATATTTGCTGCTCTCCGCCGAGTGCAGCTCATCGGCCCCAACGAGCCGTCGACGGGCCCGTCGACTCCCAATGGACAGGAGTCGGTGGTGTCGAACAAGAACGTGTTCCTAGACCTCCAGTCTTCGGTGACGGAGTCTGGATCCAACCTGTCACAGGGCCAACGGCAGCTGCTGTGCCTCGCCCGAGCCATGCTCAAGACACCCACGGTCCTGGTGATGGATGAGGCAACGGCATCCATTGACTACACGACAGACTCGAAGATTCAAGAGACAATTCGAGAACTGACGGGCACCGTGATTACGATTGCGCACCGACTGCAAACAATTGTGGACTATGACAAGGTGTTGGTACTGGACAAGGGTCGGGTGGTGGAATACGCCCACCCCTGGGAGCTCATCAACAAGACGGAGGGCACATTCCGCAGCATGTGTGAGACGAGCGGGGAGCTGGATGTGCTGATGAAGGCTGCCAAGAAGAAGTGGGATGCAGACCGACTCGTAGACGTCTGATTGTACGAAAAGCTCGGTAACGAGTGTACCTTCCAAGGGGAGCTGGACTGTATAAATGCGTGACTTTACGGCACAGATGGGAGTTATGACGGGGCCCCTTGGAGAAAATAAAAAGATAGATAGTCATGCCAAGTCGCTTATCATTGTTCATTACTGGTATGCCAGATGGATGTGAAGAGACGCCGCGGAGAAGACGTGTCGATCTGATCTGCCTTTGTCATTCGTGCGCAGTCAGCATTTTGCGGAACGATGACCGCACAGTGAGATTATTTTCGCTTAGGGTTTAGATGAGGGTTTGTCATTCGGGAGACGAGCAGCTGTTCTGGGCAGAGTGAGTGAGCGGGTGAGTGGGTGTAGTAGGATTCCGAGGCACGGTCATCAACCATGGATCACAACCCTGAATGACAACGGCACGAGCTGCTTCCTGACCCACAGGCATGCCATCTCGCACGGCATCGCATGGGGCATGTGTCCCAAGTATTCGGGAACGCTCTGGGTGCGGGTTGGAGGCTAGGTTTAGTTCTGGGGGCGGATCTCGCCATCATCTCCCAGTCCAAACACGCAGAACACCGCCTGGCCCACCACTATAAATGAAGCTCAGTCTGCTTACTGCTAATAATGGTCCTTTTGCGCATAGGCGCCGTCGTTGATTTTTGCCTCACACGAGAGTACACGAGAGTACACGAGAGTACACGAGAGGGATCACTGCCACGAAACAGCCATTTCCCATCATGTGAGGCGGAGATGGGCTGACTGGATGGTCTCAAGTTTCAAGAGGGAACGGAAGCAGAGGCTCAGCCGTGGCCAAGTGACGATGAAGCCCGCAGTATGACTCGATGGGATTTTGTGCGCATGTCACAGCTGCACGTCCTGGTCTCACAGCTGGGGTAAACGGCTGCCACTCATGCCGAGTTCCCAAAAGGGCCTCGGTCGGCGTAGGAGCCTCACCGCTGAGAGACCCTGATGCTCCGCAACAAGGGCGAGGCCTCACGATAACCTTGATCCGACCCCTGCCCTAGCGGAGCGTTCCGGTGTCAACAGGTTGAATGCTTGCAGAGTTGGCGTGCCCAGAGAGTAGTCACCCCAGAGTTCTCCACGGAGCCGAGACGACGTTTCAAAAACGGCCGACTCGCAGCCTGTGATAGGTCGAGGCTCGCTTAGATCACACACGCTTGTCCGAATAAGCAATTCTTCTTTTGCAGCGGCCGGCGGAGGCTTTTCCACTCCCTCTCTCGGGGCATGTATGGGGAGACTCGGCCCATCGTGCGAGCTTGAGGCTCGGCCAGTCGCAGCCGATGGGAATATGCATCTACGGCGGCAGTATGAAGGGATCTAGGACTAAATGAGGCTGTTTGTGTGTGTGTATGGCCCATTGCCAGCGCGGGCCCGGTGGTGTGGGCGCTTTTCAATCTTTGCCGGTGCCCTCAGTCGGATTAGAGAATCGACTACGCTAATACACGCAGCAGGGGGCCGGCATAAATTCATCATGTACGAAAATACGCATTTAGAGCATAGATAATCACAGATAATCATCCGACCACCCCTGTTTGGCTCTGCCGGTCGTTTGGCGAATTTCCTATTCGGGACACTCGAGAAACAAACATCGACCACCAACCCATGCCCAAGGGTCCATCCCCCTTGTTCTGGCCAAGCCCCCATCTCAGCCAAGTCGTTTTGCTTTGATGTCGAGGCTGAATGCCCTCTAGGATACTGCTCCTGATGGTTCATCCTCCCGCTGTCGACCCGATGGCTCGTCCGCTCAGATCTCACGGCTCTTACACGTGGGGAGGTCGGCCAAGAGAGACAGCGATCTGGCCGGCCAGGGCTGCAGCTGATGGACCACATCACAGAAATGCACGAGATGATGGTCTTGTCGGCGGCAAGGCTCACGAGCCCACGTGGTGCTCAGAGCAGAGTCTGTGAGGTCCAACGACGCGGAGGAGAAGTCGTCAAAGTCCACCCTCGAGACGTATTAAATAGTCTGGTGCATCTCCGGGAGAGAATGTTGTAATTGAGGCATCACAGAGCCACGAGCCACTCTCAGTCACATAACGAGCCCTCAGAAAGAGCAGTATCATGGTCTACGTGTCGCTTTTCCCCAGGGCAGTCTGCCTCGCCCTCGCGGCTTCTTCCCTCGTCTCGGCTTCGCCGATGTAAGTGCCATGGATGGTCGGTTCTCCCGGTGCAAGATCTGCGTCCTAACATGAAATGTAAACCGCAGGCCCCAAGTAGAAATTGCCCCCTTCGAACCGTAAGTATGCCCGACTAGTCACCGAACCTCGCTCCAACGGCATGTCCGGTTGCTAACCTGCTTCCTTGTAGCCCTGCTGGCGACCCTGGAGCACCACAGTAGGTCTTTTGGCCCCCGAAGCCAATTACAGGCAGGCAACGTCTCTAACTGCGTGAACTACAGAGAGGGAGGCGTCATCTCTATGAAAGACGCCGAGAAGGAAATGGTCAACAAGTGGAGGGACGTGATGTGCACCGAGCCCGGAATCGACGATGCCAACACAAACAGCAAGGAGCGTTGGGAGAAGGCCAAGGCCCCTCTAGCTTGGGAGGCTGTCAAGATCGGCTGGGCCGAAAACAAGACCGACGAAAACTTCAAGATGTCCTTCCCCCAGGCAATGAGCAATTACTTCTACGGCCCCGAGGGCTTCAACTGCGATATCATGACGGAGAGCAACGGCTGTCACGACAACACAGAGAAGTGCTCCGACTCGGAGAGCATGCGCCCTGCTGGCCAGTTCCTCATCAACTCATTTTCATCCATCGACAAGCTCATGTGGAACTACTATTCCTCCATCAAAGATTCCTCCAGTTATCTCGACATGATCATCGCCGAGTTCTCGTCGACTTTTGCCGCAATCCCCAAGGACAGCAACCTCAGCTTCACAATCATCATGGACATGGTCCTCATGGGCTACGCAGTCTTTGCCGGCCCGACCTGGGGCAAGGTGCTGACCAAGAGGAGGCTCGATAGGGGAGCAACGCCCGGCATCGACCCCGGCACGCTCGGCTCCGTCAAGGACATGACAAACGACATGGTCAAGGCCTCCATCACCCTCGTCAAGGACCTCTACAAGACGAACCCCGCGCTCAGCAACGAGATTGCCATGTCCCGCCAGCTGGCCGAGATTGTGCTCAGGTGGAAGGAGATCACCTCCGAGCTTGCCAAGAAGCTGTTTGACGGATCTCCCGAGTCGCTCGGCCTTCTGGGCACCATGGTTTCGGACGGAAACATGCTGCCAAACAACGTCGAGCTCGTGCCGGCCGTGGAGATGGAGAACGCGGTGCTCCGCGCTCTGTACGTGGTGCTGATCCCCTTTGCCTGGAAGCTGCCCGAGCAGGACATGAACCCATTCATCCTCAACTCGGAGAGGCGCTGCGACGACATCCCCGCGCGGATCCAGCAGCGCGAGCTCAACCTCGTCCAGGACCACCGCGAGGGCCAGATCATCTGCATCGACGGCATCGCCCACTACATTGCGGGCATCAACAAGCCCGAGGACAAGCACCACTACGACGGTGGATACAACGGCATGGGCGCCGTGGACATCTATGGCACCTTCGTGAAGCTTGGCGGCACCGACAGGCTCGATGGAAAGCAGTGGCAAGGCATCACCCGTGATGACATTGTGCAGAGGTTGGTTTCCGTCCACATTCCCGTATTGTCATTCGTAGTTGTTGCTAACCATGACAAGTGCCGTCGATGCGTACAAGGCCAACGGCAACAAGAACGGCTGGCCCGTAGCCGACCCCACGAGCGGTGACTTCCTGAACAAGGCCCAGGAGGGTCGTGTCAACCTCGCCGGCATCTTCAACATCCCCGTCTGCACGCACAAGGTGGCGTGGGAGAACTTCGTGAACGTGGCCAAGTATGGCAAGAAGAGGACCGAGTTCTTCCCTTGCTAGGCTGGGAAGTTCGACGACGGCTTTTTTTTTTCTGGGATGTGGGATTTCTTGCGCCGCAGCGCGGCCTGACGATTGTATGACTTTTGATAATACCGATGAATGCCTTGGCCCGGCTCCTCCAGCTACAGGGGCGAGCGGGATCCTTGCCCAGCAGATATTGCTATGAGAGCACGGAGGACGGGATGATACGGCAGAGGCCATGGCAAGGCCGGAAGGGCAAACGACAACTGAGATTTTGATAGTTTCACGGTGTCTCGCACGCCGAATATGTTGTGCTGCTCAAGCCGTGTGTCATGGACCGGTGACTCGAATTGTGACAAGACCAAACCCTACCCCTGACGCTGGGGACCTCGACAGCCTAGACACACATCCCGCCAACTGCGTCTCGTAGCTTGAGGGGCGATGACAGAGAGGCGAGGAGAAGACAATGGACAGCTCGACTCTCCGTCGTGAATGTGGGTGGTTGAGTCGACGGCTGGAAAATCTGAGAGATGGACGTACGCCATCATCCACCGCTGCAGGCAAGTTGGCCAGCCACATCAAACAAGGCCATGGTCCCAACGGTTGAGCAGAAGTATCCGAACTCTGGGGACAGTCATTGTTAGCGGAGAGACCGACCGCCTGGTTCATGCGCGTCCCCCTCCCCCCCAGTGTTCTAGATCTGTTGTGGGGAACAGGCCCATCGTTTTCAAGGGCCCAGATGCAGATGCAGCATCCAGCGTCGCGCCTGCCCAGCTTCATTATGCGCTATTATGGGGCATCGCCTTCCCTAGTACGCTATCGCCTTCCCTGGCTTGGTGCAGCTTCCCCGGTCCCCCTTCCCGCTACGCCGATGCGCCAGTGGGCGGTGGCGGCCAGTGAACAGCGATTACGGCGTATGACCTCGCACTGCTTCGCCGTTGCACGTTGGCCGGTGGGCGCAACAACGCACGTCCATGTCCGGCCAGCCAACCAGGCGTCCAACCGAAATATGTGACGGAGAGCCCTGCCGCCACTCGCTCGATTTGATGCATTGCACGGAGTGCGGATAACGTAGCCGGACAGACCTGGGTAAGGGAGTCAAATGGGCACCATTGCATGCAGTACCGGCCTCATAAGTTGTGCTTCTCTTGCCACGAGAAATCTAGCCGCGTCAAGTGAAAGGAATCAAGGGCCGATCCAGTTAGTAGTCGCCCCTCATGACTGCGCCCCAGTGGCAGTCCGTGACGACGCCTTTGGGGACTTGATTCATGACTGCGGCTAGCACTACCACATTGATAGTAGTCTGTTCCTCCCCTCCACCTGGAACCGGCCTCTGGGGTTTTAGGCTCACTGCGCGTCCCCCAGTCCCTCGTACCTCGTACCTAAAGCCCGCCCACCTGCCCATTCCGGGCCCTCATCATCTATCTGCCTGTCCACTTCCGTCTTCGTGGCCATTTTCCCACTTCGTTGGGCTTCAGCTTTCGGCTTGATTCACCTACCAGGCGCACCCCTTTCGCTCGTTTCCTCTTTTTCGCCTTGCTCAACCATCTTGCCCTGGCTGGAGCGCTTACCGATACCGACCCGAGATTTGAGCCTGTGCGCTCCTCGAATACATTACACTACCTTGCATTACTTACACCCGCCAGGCAGCATCTCGTCTCGCCTCGTCTCGCCAGCTGACGCGGGCTGGCCAGTCACCTCATCCTCATCCCACCACCCACGGTCCATTCCTCGACGCGCGTCACCACGGCCTTTTCTGTTTTCTCCGTCGCCGTCCTCGCCCTTACATCTTCGGCCATCGAGGCCAGCGCTTGAATTCACGACCGCTTCGCCACCCTCTTCAGCGCCATGGCCCCGTCTCCTGTCCCTCGCCCCTCGTCGAGTGCCGTCTCTCTCCACGCAGCGGCCGTCGAATCTCTGGGGCCCTGCTTCGATCACGACCTCGATCACAGCGATCCCCCGCCCGAGTATTCTTATACCGACGACATCAACGCCACCCCCCAACCCATATCTAGCCGCACCCATGGCCTCGACTTCAAGCCCGTTCTTCGCAGACCTGGCGTCGATTATTACATGGATGCGCGTTTCGACAACAACCCAGCCTTCCTGAGGGAGAGCATCGATCGACTTTCCGTCGAGCCTCCCCGCCAGTCTGTCCGTATTCGCGGCTTCCACAGTGAACACAAGAAGACAGACAAAGAGCACTCTGAGAAGGTGGTGGATTTCGATGTCCAGGTCGACCTGACCCCGTTGCTCTACGAGGATCTGCAGTCACGACGTTCCTGGCAGAGCCTCCAGACCGTCACCAACTTTGACAAGGTCAAACGTGGCACCGTCATGGCCTCACGCGCCCCGGGCTTTGGTGGTTCCGGGGCTGCAGAGCAGGGCACGCCCACTGCCGATGAGTGGTGCCGGCGCTATTGTGCCCAGCAATGCGGCATGAAGGCCCTGACGCTCGAACGCCGAGTTGTGGGCTGGGACTTCTCCTACGTCGGTGGTAAGCTGGAAAGCCTCGTCAACGCGAGCAACTACCGGGGCCATCTCGAAATCGAATTCCCCGCCACCAACGCTCGAGTCGAGATCTACAACAACTCCATCGTCAACCGCTGGCGTCTTGTGCGGTGGGTCCAGATACTCTGCTATGCCACCTTTCTCTGGCTATTTACCTGGCCGTGGCTCTTCTTTCGCACCAAGCGTTTCGAGACTCTCTATGTTGAGTGGCCCATGAGTGTCAACCGCAACGGCTCCGTGCATTATACCTCGATGAGCGAGGATCAGTGGTATGACTTGTGGTGCCGGCCCATCCAGCACGCCGTCATGGCTCGCCGAAAGGGCTTTCTAACCCAGGCAGACCTTGACGATGCCTACAACACCGAGGAGGGACAGAACTTTGCTAGGGGCATTCGTGCTGGGATGGAGGCTGTGCAGCGAACCATGGGATGGGGCGCCGATGTGAACGCTCGGTGAGTAGGGGTCAAAGCTGGCTAATGAAAGAAGGATTCTTGTTTGGTTTTGGATGCCTCCCTGTTTCTTCTTGCGTCCTGGGATTGTGGCGTTTTCGGGTGGTGGGTGGTTCGGCTCATGGGTGTGGCTGCATTGGCATAGCTGGCATATCGGTCCTTTGGTTTCTTTCATTTCGTCACTGGCATGGTTCATTGTGTGGCTGGCTTGGATTTATTTACCCTGGGATGCGTGGCGATAATGTTGGCTTTGGGCGGGTTTCGCACTTGTTGATATCACAAATTGGACTGGTCGAGCGTTTGTTGTCCTTTATACCTTTTTATTTTGTACTAGAGATCATGACCATCTCTGCTCCTGGAGCTTCGCTCAATATATCGCTGAAATATGTGTGGGTGTAGCCTTGTGAAGCGTGTGCCACTTTGGGATTTCGCTGACTGCTGACGATGCTGTTCTTGGTGTGTGAAGCTGGGAGCATTAGTAACATTGAGACGTGAATGACAAAACAGGGTGGGTGCATCTCCCAATAGGGGTGGAGGCTTGTTCTAGAAATACAGATTGCGAATAAATGTGTCGTATTGTCGCTCTCGACTCTGCCTTGTGGTTTACCTTCCAATATCGAAACTCCTAAACTATCAGGATCAAGAAAATTACCATTTGGTTGGGCTGCCTTTCCGTCAATCTCAAGGATAGGGTAAGCTGCGCCCAGATGTGGGGTTTCCAAGTACCTGCCCCCACCACCTAGACGTCTCGCCTTCTCGGATTCCACTTCATCTCATCATCATCGAGCGCGGAATTCTGACCATCCGCAGGTACTGTCGAGTTGAAAACTCTTCAAAAAACACAGAAATATCACGCCAAAGCCCTGCAAGACCAGCTACGCGGCATTAGAGAGCAGCCGAAACCAATCATCATGGCAGATGAAGAACTAGGCTCCTCCGGCGCTCGCCGCATCTTGGCAGTCTCACTCGAGGGCCAAACAGAAGCCCTCTCGAGGGTAATCAAAGGTGCGCAGAACAAACCTGTGATGTTTGGAATTAGAAACACCTCGCAAAGACGATTTGCGGAAGGGACCGAGCGAGGACTGAACTGTGAGGCTGGATGTCACTATAACCAAGGAGACATATCTCTCCTCATGTGTGGCATCTTGCACCCCCCTTTTTCGTCAAATTGTAGTGTTATCTCAGAGTTATCAAAGAGGAGGTGATGAGTCTTTTCTGCTCTAAACTAAACTGAAATACAGACCTAACGGGATCTTCGCCCTCCCCGCCAGACGGTGCCCTGTCCCTTGCTGGAACATCACATCCTCTGCACCTCAAAACCCCCTACTACACCACAACAGTACCTATCTGGCTGGATCTTGTCGCTGAACCCAAGGACTGGTCGTCTTCATTTCTTTCTCCCGAGGCTGTCGAGGTACTGGCTGTGCTGGGCGGCGTCGTTGTCATCTTTAACGCTGGCCCTGCTCAAGGCGCAGGGACGGACTTAACGCGCAGCCTCATCGAGAATGTTGGCCGTTTGGTGAAAGACGGGCTCGGGGGGTGGGACTGGGATGGTGTCGGCCTTGCTGTGGGCGTTGGAGAAGGCGGCGAGGAGGAATGGGATGAGATTTGCGCCGAGGCTGGCCTCGAGTTCGTCCAGCTCGGGGGCAAAGAGTCTGCCGGACGGAACGAGTTTGGTGGTACGTTTCCCAAAACATCACTACGAATGGGTCCCGACCTATATCATAAGCGAATGCTAACTACGGAGTAGAAAAAACGGGAATTGCGAGAGTCAAAGAAGCTCTCGAGACAAATGACTGGACGCACATCCAGCCCGACCTCTTGTCCGACGACGAGTTTGGCGATTTCGAGACCACATCTGCAAAAGATGAAGGCGAGGATGCAAATCTGGAGCTGGATCCCAAAGACATGGGGTTTGGTTTTGACAAGTCGGACTTTGAGGGGCTGAGGCGGGCAATCTGGGAAGCCGGACAGCCCCAGGACGGGGAGCCAGAGGAGTCAGAGGAGTCGAAGAAAGACACCGCCGACAAGGGAAATCAACCGAGCAAACAGGAAGATGGAGAGGGGGACCTGGATGACGCAGAAGTGGAAAAGGTGGAGAGGATGATGCGGAAGCTGCAGGCCGTGCGAGAGGCAGGTGAGGGCTTGCCCGAGGATCAACGGCGAAGAATGGCTGCCAGAGCAGTAGAAGAGGTCATGAAGGATCTTTGAGCCATACAATCCAAAATACATGAGGTCGGATGGAAACCCAATTATTCTCATCAGCATTCGACGACGACGACGACGAAGGGTCTTGATAATAGACCTGAAGCCCATCTGCTATTGAGCCGGCGGGAGATGCTCATGGGCGATATCCTCACGGGCTACCAACGGGTATAATTGAGCGCCACACAATACACCGACACTTATTCCGCGGATTCCCATCCCACTTTGCAAGGGCGTGACTTAACTGGACCCGATTGACCAGCTGTGCGTGGACCGAGGGTCACGATGTTCAGTTGGTTGTGAGGGGGGATTGTCCCGTTGACTTGCAGAGAATCATGTGGCAAAACACCCCCAGCGCTCTTCGACAATCGACTGGCCCTTCCCGCCGACGGACGCAGTCTGATTGACGCAGAGTCATCCCTCAATAGTCAATGGAACTAGTCTAGTGTCAATAATAGCCGTTGCTCGGCCTGTGTGGCTCGCCAGCATAAAGTGCACGGCCAGCAGCTGTACGATCCTGACTATAGGAGAGCGCATGAGTCCATCAGGCAATCGCAATGGATGGAGTAATATGAATGCCGCATAATAGCCTGTCTCTGTTAAAGGGACCTGATACCATGTGTCCCGCTGCTGGCACAACACACGCATACGGGTCCGGCAAATTTGGGACGCCCGTCTCGCGTGGCCTTCAGGAGAAAGTCGTATTCAAAACAGGCCTGCAACGAGCACACACCGCGACACCAAGAAGCAACGCGCCTGCGAGCCGAAAAGGGAAGTCCTTGTCAGGGGGCGAGACTTCACGCCCTCGCGCGCTAACGGGCTTCCGCAGAGAATGCCCCGAACTAGCGTCGATCAGAGCGCTTCGAGGGCAGCTTGGCACGCAAGGGCGGAAGAATGGAAGGCGAAAGCCGCGTTTCTAAGCCTGGCAAGCCCAAACAGGCTGGGGCGCGGGTCTGGCCTAGCCGCCTACTACTGTAGCACGGTTAGGTATCACCTGCCAGCCAGCACGGCACCGTCAGCGACGAGTTGACGACCAACCTGGCCAGCATGCCCGTTTGAGACGTTCAAGACACTCGGCTGTGAAGGAAATGTGAATGGGGCAACCACAACCCCAGAAGGGAACAAGGATCTCCTTCTCCGGTCCTCTGTGCGTGTTCCACGCCGCAGAAGGTTTCGGGCACCACAGTCCGAGCGTCATGCCAAGCAGGGGTTGACTCGCGTTTCAGCGCGCTGCCTGGGAGCGTGCCTTGAGTGCCTACTAGGCTCCGAGTAACCGAGTCTGGACTCTGAGTGTGCAAGGCGTGGTCGCTCGGCATCATCACCGGCCAGACGCTTGGGGCAATGATGTCGTTGAACTCCACAGTCAAAGGATCACCCGTGCCATGTGGACTTGAACCACCACACGAACTGGACATGCCAACTCGCGTTTCCGGATCCGGGCGCCAACTGCTGAGCTGAACTAATAATACGCAGCGGTCGGAGAAGGATGTTGTGGCATGTGTGTTGATGCTGACAAGATGTGGCTGAGCAGTAGCCTGTAAGAAGAGGCCCATGGCTTGCAATTGGACGTTTGCCGACAGGTCTCCTGACCAGTGCATGTCGATTTCTGTGCAGTAGAAATCCTCGGAAGCTAAACCACCCTCAGCCGTCGGGTGTAGTTGATCAGTGAGCGCGCCTCGTCTTCGTAGTGGGTAGCTGCCTGGCCCTCATTGGCACGCTCTGAGCCACTGGTTGTGCATGTCCTGCGAAGGGCTGCGGCATCCCGTTTGTGGGGGAGCTTTTAGAGGTATGACCATTCAATAGGTCCGTTATGGACGGGCGGTGGTCAGGTAGCCCGACCGTACATTGACAAGAAGCTGGGACGGGCTTCGTCTGCCGTAAATAATGCAGCAAAGAAGCAGCTGTCGGAGTAATATATCAAATATCCCTCCATAGGTTCTTGCACCCTCACGTCCTAGCAGCTTTTGTTCGTCTCCCAATCTGGCTTGCGCCAGCCGGATTTGGCGCAGGCCTTCGCTCAAGCTCACTCACAAAAACTGCACTGGAGGGAAAAGGGGGGAGGCTAACGCCCCTCCCGACCCATTCCGTGCCATCTACGCCATGCGGGCGGCAGCCGACCCGGGACTTGTGGGCTTCCCAACGGCGCACTCTTCGTTTTTTTCTTCTTTCTTTCGCCTTCAGTTCGCCCCGTGAGAGTGGGGCACTTGCTGGTTGTCAGCATAGTATTGGTGGGCGGGAAGATGTTCAAAGGGGCGCTTAGGGCGATTACCTACCTTAGTTCGGCTGCCTTGGTGCAGACAGAACTGAGGCGAAAAGGCTGTTGTTGGCGCCCGCGAGATGTGGAGGCCTATTGCTGGTAGCTGATGTTGGTTGGCTGCTTGTGCTGATCCTGCATTGCACTAGGGCTTAGGAGTGAGCCTGGCAAGCCTGGCAAGCCTGGGTCAGGGGTAAAGGGTTGCTTGCTGCAAGAAGGATCCAGAGAGTTTGGCACCCATTCACGTTCTTGTTCCACAAGGCGCTGCAATAGTTCTCGTGGCTGGCTCATCAGGTCAGCAAGCCGAGTCCAGCTGACCTTCCCTGGCTGGGTCATCTCTGGAGCCTCTGAAACGTGATTGGCACATGCAAGGCAATCAGCCGTCTGAAAACGAACAAGCCGGGGCATTGATAAGATCACCTCGTGGTGTGTCGGACCCGTCGATCGTCCTACCATAGTAATTACCAGAGTTCGGATACGAGTCTATGGGTGCTTGGTGACTGTGCCACCTCCAAGACACCGAGCGGGATGCCTGATGTCTGTTAGTTGTTGGTGTGTCGCGTTTAAAGTGGTATCTTGGCTATTGTGAAGCGAGGACTTCGGGGGATCACTCTCAGCCATCTGGAGCAGAAACCAGTTGATCGCTGCTTGGCCAAAGCCGCACAGCCACCCACCCAAGCTTGAACCTCAGTGCTGGCTGAGGTCGAACGTGCAGATGGTCCCGCCACGGACCCACAGCATAACGACGGAACGTGAGAGACTACTGCAGGAACCATGCCGGTTGCAACCCCTCACCCCCTTCTGGAGACAAACAGGGTTCACGAGTGCATCATCCACAGAGAGGAGAGAAGATGATCGTGAGCAGGTGGAAAGGATGCCCATGCTGAGTGCTTAGGACTGAGAGTAGTACCATAACCAGCCATCGTTGAGGCACTGGGCGCAAAAAAGCGGGCCGATAGCTTTACATAGTAGTCTCTCCCTCGACTTTGGCCTGTGCCGCCTGTTGGATGTCGATGTGCTATTCCCGCCACATGTCAATCAGAGTGTATCGGCAATATATTTCTCCTCTGTCGATGCCAATGGTGTGCCTGTTGGTACCGCCCAGTGATTATGCAGGTTCAGCGGGCCAATGCCTAACGGGGGTTATCAGCAGCGACTCTAGCTTCACTTATGACCGGCTGCGCCCCAGAGCACACGAGAGCAGTGCGCCGAGTGTCGCAAGGGAATTGGGATTAAAAATAGGTAGAACGCCTGCAACAGACGACGACGACCCGCCGCCTTGAAAAGGAAAAAAAAAGCCATAGCAATAAGCCCACTCAAAAGCTACCAGAGCTGGGATGAATCCTTCCCAATTCTTGGGGCAAAAATCCGTAGGATTGAGGCGCATGCTGCTGTCATCTTCGGCACACGTTACCTGTGGGCGGCGGGGACTCAAGGGACGAGTACCGAAGGGGGCGGAGCTGGTATTTTGCTACAAAGAAGATCGATGGCAAAAGTGGTACGACGTAGTCCCGAATACCGATGCGGTGAGGCGCTTGCAGATGCAGGACTCAGCAGGAGGCGGATCCCACCCGAGACGAGCGGCGAGATCTGCCATCATGGCGGGCAGAGAGGAGAAGACTGGTAAAGAGACATGAAGCTAGCGAGCGGGTTGGCGTTTCGCGAATCCGTTTATGGGCTTGGCCAGCGACTGCGGGACTTCATCCGACCTTGCCACCCCTGCCCTAGCTCCACCTCGTCCTCCGAGTTTGTAACACTGCAACTGACTGCTCGATGCGGCAATGGCAAGTCTCACTGTGCAAAGGGTACCGAAGGATGTTACTCATTTGTGGCCTTTGAAGCACCTCTCGCTCCCCGCGTGCGGTGCGGGTCAGGTGATACTTTGTCCACTGCCGCCATGTAGGTGGTCGATGTCTTGTGTCGTCTCGTTTGAGCAATTGGATCGCTTTCGCGTTTGGGTTGGAGCACCTGTCTGTGTAGCACAAAGGTTGCCAACGATGGCCGTAGGCTTGCCGGGCGGTGGTCGAGGGAATGTCTCAGTAACTGCACACTAATAAAGGAAGAACTGCCCTCGGCAGATTGGCGGACAAGGCGATGAGGAAAAGGTGTCCCATGCTGGAAGCCGGGCCAAGAGCACCTGTGGGTCGATGTGTGGGCGACCACTGTACACCCTTTTCTAGGTAGAAAAGGGTATCCTGGAGGAGAGTGCTTTCAGCCCCGTGTCACGGTATCGAGTCGTCCAGTGGGCTAGTTGGAGGATGTCTGAAGGGAGGGCTGTAGTTGAGCGATGGACTAAAATACTTGCCACCCGGGAACGGCAAGAGGACTGGGAACAGTACAACATTAGACCCGACACGGTCCGCCACGAGGAGGGCAGGTGCGGTACGGGTGCACAGCGATCCGAGGCCACTTTGCGTTTTCGTGCATGGGTGTCCGTCCAAGGCCTCCCAAAGCCCCAAAGAACGTCAAGCCAACCCAGAAGTAGGGGTACCACAGCGATGATGGCTTTCTGAACTTCTGGGGCCGCAAGGTCGGTGTGGCGTGGGACTGAGCCGCTCTGTAGTGGGCACAGTAGTACTGAATGTGCTCACGGGTGTACCTTACCTTATGGGCGCCCGGGGATCATCCCATCGCATCGCGCGTACCTTGCAGTAGCGGCCCTAGCGTTGGCCGTCAGGGGTGGGGCGCCGAGGGCTCAAGGCCCTTGAGGCCGTCGCATCCATGGCTTCCCCCTACCACACAAGGCCCGGGATCCAAGACACGAGCTTGGGGAGGAACCCCGGGCTTGGTGTGCTGTCATGCCTGGCACGCCTGCCTCTCAGGCGTCTCGCCGTGAGTCTGAGCCTGGGGCGACTGCGACGTGCCACAGACCCCTGCCAGTGGCCGAGACGGCGTCTGGGACAAAAAGACGTGCATGACAAGCATCCTGGTCTAGACGGTACGGATACTGGGAAGAAACAGTACTTCTCCCCCTGAAAGCTCCCCAATCCGGTGTAGTTCGGCTGTGGGATGGGAGGCAAGGCACCACAGCAGTCCGTCCGTGGGCGGCATACACCTCTTTTTTTTCTTCGTCCCCTTGTCTCCGCGTCCGATGAAGGATGAAGAGGGAACCAAAGTCTTGCTCGCCGTCGCAGATGTGGACAGATCAGTGTCTATAACCTGCAAATTGCTAGCTTCACCGCGTGGCACCTCGCTGTGCCCGTGTATTCTGCAGCCTGGGATGAACCACGCGCTTTAGGCAGGCGGTGGATTCAGGTGGCGAGCAAGCACCGCGCTCTGTATGGTGTGGCATGGTGGCAGGCAGATCATGGGCACGCTCCAGACCTGTGGTGGCACGCGGAGCACAGAGCACGGGGTGGCTGTAAGCTGATACGGTCCATTGCATGTACTATGGTATGCACAGTAGCTGGTGGTCGATCTGGACCGTATTGCCCATCAGGCAAGGCATCAGACAAACTGATGGACGGGTCAGTCAGACGGCCCATCGGTCGTGGACGAGTCGTCTGGTGTTGAGATGGCAAACCAGCGTCTGCAGAGGTATGCCTGTAAAGGTGCCCCGACAAAGCGAACCTGTGAGACAGGCAATGGTTGCGGCAAGACTGCCGAATCCCAATCGATCTGTAGATAATTACTAAAAGACTAAAAAGCCTCGTGAAAATTGGGCAATCACGTTGTTGCGGACGGCCGCCAGGCACCGCACACAAAAAACCCGATGCCACCTCTCCATGACAGGGCAGGGCTGAATGGTTGATGGAGGTCGATGGAGTGGAGGGATTGGGGAGGGTGGGTAAGCAATGGTCCTGTGTCAGCTTCGTGCCGTCATTGGGTTGGAGTGCTTCGGGCGGCACAGGGGAGAGGAGGGGGGTTGCCAAACGGCTCCTCAGTGGCTCTTCCGTGCTCAAGGGGGAGGGCGAGCGCCAGTGGACTGTGGGTGGCCCTTGGTTGCTGGTGCCCGCCCACTAGCTACCACTGGGCTGTTTGTCGACTGGTGCCCTCCCAGGTTGTGTGGGCCTCGTCCACCTCTTGCAGTAGTGGGCCCGAGCAGGCCTTCGAACTGAGTGCCGTTGGTAGGACGTAGAAGGTAGTGCAGGGCCTGCAGGCTTCGGACAGGAGGCGGGCAGCAAATGCGAAGACATGCCTGGGACTGACCGCCGATGGGGATTGCATGCACTTGCTTGGTCGAAGGTAGGGAGAATGGGGAAGCCCCAGGGATGGATGTCATGATGATTGCAGGTGCCGCCAAATACCTTTGGAAGAGTGAGCATGAGAGAGCGAGCAGCAGAACGGCACCGAGGTGATGCGACTGGAACCGGAAAGGGGGGGCGGGATGGAGAAAGGGTTGGCTCTATTGTACGTGGATTGTTTGCGCCTTGCGTTCGAGTAGCTCTGGACGAGCCGGCCGTCTCAATGCGCTTCCAACGACGTAGGTATCTACCTATGGGGTGGAGGATACAGACTCATCCAGGAGTCAAGGTCATGGAGACGCGCCGGCGCCGGCGTTGGCGTCGACCCGTCCAGTGTGTGTGGACAGCTGGATCCATGATACCGCACACCTCCAGCAGCGACTAGTACCAAGGTAAGGTGGGTGGGCGGGCGGGCAAGGGGCCCCCTGGGGCACTGCTGCCGCCCGCCCGCCCTGCTCTTCCACCACCCGATACCACTGCAACTGCTGCAGTGCACCCGCTGACTGGCCCACGCCTTTGCCCAGTGGCCACTGGGAGAAGGGGGAGAGGGGGCCGACGCTACTGCTCCTGTGCCACCAGTACTTGACGGGCGTGCTGCATCAGTGCATCCCCATACCCGGCCCCGTCCCGTACCTGTGTCCATCCATTTGTCTGGTCCAGTCCCCCAACGTCCCAGCGCCCCAGCCCAAAGAGGAAACATCCAGGCACGGTACCTGAGCCCTTGTACCTTTTTTTCTCTCCCACGTCACGCCCACCACTCGTTCAGAGCGGTACCCGGCCCTTTTCCCAGGCGTCCCCTTTGAAAGCCCCCCCATCCCCCCATCCCCCGACCCTCGTTTCTTCTCCCATCCTACATCGCCAGTCCTTCCTGAGACCGCTTCTCCCATTCTCTTCCCCCTTCGTCCTTTTTTGTTTCTTTCCTTTAAGTTAAGTCACTCTCTTGAAATCTCACCTTCAGCTTTAGCCACTTAGGTACCCGTCACTCCTTCCGGGACCTTTATTTTCATTCGGCTCGAATCTGCCCTGGCTTTACAACAGGCCCGCGTCTCGAGACCATTTGGCAAAACCGCCCATTTCACATCGCTCGACAGCACTTGCCCCGCCCCATTACACAATCAGGGCCACACTCCTTTTAACGGAATCTCATCTTTTCCTCCACCTACTCGAGTTGAAGCTGCCTGGCTGGCTCGCTATATTCGTCGATTGTTGATACGACACGTCCACGCGCCTTCGAACCGTGCCCTAGCTTCCGACGATCAAAAGGTCGCCATATAATAATCAACGACGACAAGTCAACTCGAATTTTTTTTACACACATCGCATCAGGATAATCAATCATCACAGCTATGGCCACTGAGGTTGAACAGCCCGTGGCTCTCGGCCACTCGGCCGCAACCCCAGCGGCTGTCTCCACTCCGAACTCTACTGGCCCTACCTCTGTCCCAACTCCGGCCTCAGCTACTTCGGCTAAGCAAACGCCTTCTCCCTCTGCTAGTCATGGACAGTCCAACTCGAGACGCCCGCCTCGCAAGAGCACTCTCACCCAACAGCAGAAGAATCAGAAGCGACAACGCGCCACCCAGGATCAGTTGGCAACCTTGGAAATGGAATTCAACAAGAACCCCACGCCCACCGCGACTGTTCGCGAGAGGATAGCGGAGGAGATCAACATGACTGAAAGGTCTGTTCAGATTTGGTTCCAGAACAGGTAAACCTTCTACACATTAGTCCCATGAATCAACCAATTACTAACAAAGCCCCCAGACGAGCCAAGATCAAGTTGCTTGCCAAGAAGAGCCTGGAGACGGGCGAGGACATTGACTCGATTCCCGAGTCGATGCGTGCCTATCTTGCTATGCAAGCAATGGAGTCTGGCAAAGGCCTCGGCGGAGGCTACCTTGGCCGCACAGGATTGGTGCCTTTCGGCCACAACAACATTCTGCTTGGCGGCGACCAAGGAGGACAGGGCAAAGTTTGTAAGTCAACCGCTCTCGCGCTCTTGACCTGATCCAGCCAAGCTAACATGCACAAGTGATTCACCATCTCACTTGCCGGTCCCTGAGCATTGGCAAATGGACACGTGTGGGACAAAACACCATGGATCTCATCATCTTTTACTCGCCCGATAAGTGCACCATGACTTATTATATCAACAATGAGCAGGCCGGATATAAGATCGAGTACCCATTTTCCCACATCAAGAACATCTTTCTGGAGAACAGCGAAGGAGACCCAACAAAGCTTGGCGGCATCGTCATCGAGCTCAACCGCCCCCCCAACTTTTTCATGGATTCCTCGCCAACCACGAATGGCTTTTTCCAGTGCGGCGACTTTACGGAGGATCACCAGGCTACCCAATGTCTGGTTCACCACCTGGGAGGCAACCCCAAGGTTTTGAGCGGTCAGCTGGCCAAGCTTGTTTCTCTGGAGTCATTCATGAACCGCCACAACCCTCACCCCTTTGGAGATCCTCACGTCCTCTCAGTGTCCGCGCCTGTCTCGCCAACTGCTCGCCCATCATCCCAACCCAGCTTCCAGCCACATGTGGGCATGTTCCAGGAGCAGTGGGGAATCAACCAAATGCACTCTGCCATGCGACCGGGACCTCCTGGACACAAGCGCCAGCGAAGTCGATCCGTTCCCGGACCTGTCGACTTTGCCATGTTCCAGAATCAGCCCATGCCTTCCTTCTACATCCAACCTCCGGGTGAGATGGGACCCCCTCAGCACAACCCAAACATTTTTGCGCCTATTCCGCAGCCTCCCCCTGGAGGAATGGCGAACAACCTGCGCATTGACACGCAGGCCGGATTTGGGCTGGACATGAGGCAGTATCCCATGTCGGCCACCACGGCATCCCCTGCCGAGTTCCCGCCCAGCCCTGGCTTCTTCCCTCAGCCTACGGATGGCAATGTGATGGCTCAGTCTAGTTACAACACGCCATATGGTAATGGTTTCCTGTCCCCTATGGGGAACCCGGAGTCGAGCCTGCCCAACTCCGTCTCCCCTATGCCCTTCACCAGCCCTGGCGAGCCCTCGATTGTTGAGCAGTCGCCCCCTATGGCGATGATGGGTCGTCCTGGATCCGCCGACATCTATCCCGTCAATGACGGCTCCTGTGCTGTATCAGACGATGGTGCGAGCCTGAATGAGATGTACTCGAAGCACACAATCAACCTGCCAATGCACACAGCTTCGCCAGGTTTTGTTCAGCCCCAGCAAGCCGAGCTAGACATGGACCAGTTGGTCCAGTTTGATACGGTTGACCCTGCAAGCTTGTCTCCCGAGACGATGCCGCCTGTGAACCAGTAAAAGCTGCTGCAGCTGGTCGTGTTGCACTGGGGAGGGTAGCTCGGTGCAGAGGGCTGGGCATTTGGGCGGTTCTATTAATGTCGCCAAAGACATTATCATACCGGGGCGTTTGGCGGAAACTTATACCACTGGGTCCATTTCATTTATTCTCCTTGTTTTTCCTCATCGATTTTCCTCATCGATTTTCCTGATCGCTTCTCTGGCGGTCTTCCGATCAACATCACAATCTCGCCACCATCCCCTCACTAGCTGACACCATGGGGTGAAGGTGAGATTTGATTCGATTCTATCCCCTATCCACCACGGCTTTGATGAATCTACATGACGATACATTTCTTGGATATCGGTCATGTATGTCGGGTACAGCACAGCGATCGTATATTTTATCCGTTTTCAGTTATTGCATTCGAAATACTTCGATTGGAAAATCTTTTGCCTCGAACAAGCTTTTTTGGTTCTTGGGTGGTCTTGTTTATTTATTCGATGGGGCTGTGTGTTGGCTCGCCGCTCGTCTCTTCATCCACCGTCCCGAGGGGTGCCTGACCACCGCACCTCCCGGGCAACTAATACTTATACGCACACACGCCACGCAACACACCGCTGCTTCGGAAACACCTGGATGTACGAGCTTGTAATTCTGTTGTCTGATTCCTCTTTTTTCACTTGGTTTTCGCGCGTCATGTTGGAGAATGGGGAGAAAGCCCAGGAGGCTTAGATAGGGTCCTGGGATCATCTTAATGGGGTCACTTGGGAGATACACACATTTTGCGGAGGATCATGAGCAGCTGCCTCGTGACATGCTGGTACAGAGGGGCCTCCGTTTGTTTGAGGCTAAGCTCATCCGTACCGCAAGCCGCGCTGCAGTTGGAGACGATCTTACGGAGTCGGGGAATTAGTTGGACATTAAAACTGGCATTTCACGTTCATCTTGCTCTAGTCTCTCCCTGTGATGCATTCGAGATTGTTGTCGATAAGACCGCCGGTGTGGGGCTTAGCAACATGTATGGGCTCAAGGTGTAACTGACTTTCTTATACGCCGTGCATCATGACAACAGCGAAACACTGAAGGTATTGATCCAGCTGGCTGGTGCTGGCGGGGGATTGTTTCGGTGGGGCATCAGTCAGGCAGTCAGTATTAGGTTGGGCAAGGTCGTGCAAGTTGGCCGCCTTGTGTTTTGTGTCGTTGGAAGGGGGCGTGATGTATCGCCCCTTGGGTTTGCATTGTGATTGTTTGGATAGGATAGCTTCCACTCACGCACACGGTGGTCGTTTGAACATCGACGGCGTTCAGCATGGTAGGTGGGGCCAATGTTGGGAGGTCACTGGCAGGCGGCGTTTTATCAAGAGACATGTGGGATGGCTAGACTGGTTGGAACTTGCAACCCATGATGTTGTGGCGCTTGCTGGGTCCTGTTTGCGGCACGAGTGGCTAAGGATTGTCAAGAGCCTGGGGCGGGCGAGGCTGCAGCAAATACATGTCTGAGAACAGGGGATAAGGATGCGACAGAGGAGGATCCATTGGACGGGAAAGGACATGGATGCGCGCGCGAAGGCAGGATGGATGGGGATGCGGCGGCTGACATGGCAGGTGGAGCTGACACTAACTAAAACCTAGGACGGCAACCGCTGTGTCGATGCGTGACGGTTTGCGAGGTGTAGAGGGTCTGAATAATTATTACCGAATAAGGTACTGACATGAAGGAGGCGGTCAAGCAAGGCCTATCGAGAGCGTCGACGCAGACAGCGAGGCCGAGGCTGAGTTTCACTTGCCGTTTAATTGTAAGACCAGCCTGGAATGATAGACTGGAGACATTGCACGTGTGGATATGGCGGGCTAACACGGGCTGGAGCTGGGGCTGGGACTGGGGCTGGGCCGGGGCTGTGTGGGCGGAGTCCTAATAATAAGACTAACTGACGAGGACGGCCAGTCTGGTCCCCGAAGTGAACCAGGGATCTGCTCCATCTGGACAAAGGAAGGCTAGCAAAGCATTCATTTTGCAACTAGCAGCGTGTACTATTGATCAGTGGCGAGCTCTGCTGACCGACTTGCTGTATATTCTTCCCATTATTACACAGCACTTCACATTCATCGACTTAGGAGACGCCAGCCGTCACGTCTGGAGTCTGGACTGGCGGAGCTTGCGGAGGCCGAGCGATGTCTTGGGGCCCACCCAGCTAATTATGGCAGGGAGCGCAGTGCGGAGCCAAGTCTGCTCAAGCACTGCCAGATGCCAGGAAGCGCCAGCCGGGGATGGAGCACCCTGTGTGACTGCGACAGTGACAGTGACTCTCAAAGCCACCCACCTGCACACGTATGCATTGCAGCACTCCTCGCTCGTTCCTGATGCGCCCAGCCAGCCATCCCCCGTTCCGAGCATTAGGAGTTGCCCAGTGGCAACCGTCGAGCCTGTCTCCCTGTGTCGCATTGCGTGGGCATTGTCGGCCATTGGTTGGCTCTCCCGTATTGATGATTGCGTACGGACGATGATAGCCTACCTGGGTCTTTGCTGCGCCTCGATGCCTGACAGGAGGACGAACGTCTAGAATTGTCGGTAGACCCGCCCCCTGCGGAGTCGGGGAAGAAGAGGAGTAAGCGCCTGGATATAGAAGTCTAGTCCCGAGCAGCGCACGACTGCCACCTTCCATGGATGATACCATGAGCCGCTGACGGCCAATCAAGTCGGCGACCAACGTTGTGCTAGCATAAGGTTAGGTCAGGCAGGGAGGTGGATAAGTTGGGCCCCTACCACAGCAGTTATCCTCCAAACGGTCCTCGCCGTCATAGATTGCTCTGAGAACACAAGCATGGTCTTGGAGCCACGGGCGGCTGCTTGGGCAAAAAGGTCGCAAGCACAATTGCGAATTGATCGGTATCCCGCCAATAATTACATTACGACGAGACCTATCTCATCGCCTGAAGTCGACGCTGAGCGGGGCTTTGGCGTCGCTTGCATGGGAGGCACTGCCCTGTGGACGCGCAAGACCTTCCAGCTTTATTAGCCATCCAGCTGGGCTGGGCTGCAAGCAGACGGTAGCACTTGGCCTGGTGCGTGCAAATTAAGGTGTGCCGGGTTCGCGGGTGGGTACTGTCGTAGCGCCTGGCTGGACCAATCTACGGCCTGCCCCTTGTACATGTTTCTGGAGTACAGTCCATCCCCCAATTACCTTCTGCCCGCCATCACCATTGATTACCAGCACTTCGCCAGCAACGCGCGTTGCACCCTTACATCATCGCCAACACTGGCGCACTCTGCGGCCCGCACACGCACACGCACACGCTCTTTGTACCGCCGCCCATTCTTAATCCTCACCCTTTCGTATCTCTAGTACATGTTATTTACTCGTGCGTCCCCGATCTGTTCTTAGCTCAACTCATTGTACAAAGTCCGAGCATCTAACCTTATCTAGACCAGTCGACCGCCGCTCAATCCCCAGCCCTTCCGCGACATTTGTCTCACCGGAAATCGTTCGGACTACGAAGCAACCAGCACACCTAATACTAGTTCACACCCGATGTTGAGGCGACAGTCTTAATATGGCTCCCCGCCACACCGGTAATAGCGGCCGGCGGCAGCCTCCTCCCCACGGAGCCCCCGACGACTTCGACCACCTTGCTGCAGCCGATGAACGATTTCCTCCCGCTTCAACCGACTCACGGAACCCCAATCGATCACACGACGCTCCGGCCTATGAAGCCCATTCCTCGCGAAACCAGACCACGGCTGCCTCTTACAGCCGCGAATATCACCAAGCCGGCGGCACCCACCACGAGTCGCATTCTGACCAAGACCGAATTGTACCGCCACCCCAGCCGACACCCTACTCGCAGGTATCGATGGATACCACAGAGAAGCCCCCGGGCAAACCGGAAGGCAGGGTCTCTGTGCGCGCAAGAGTAAGGGCGTACATTCGCAGAAAGCGGGCCAAGAAAGCGGGCCGACGGCCGAACCAGACCTGGAAGCAACACCTTCGCGACCGGCTCAAGCGATTTTACAAGAAGATCATCCTCGAAGCCATTTTGCGACAGAAGCCGCTGCCTCCGTCCAAGGATGGCCGCCATATTCCGCTCGACAACAGCAGTCGCGGGCCTAATGGGCTCATCGACGAACGTCGCGGCAAACCCTACGTCAGCAATTTCATCCGATCAAGCCGATATACTATATATGATTTTATCCCGAAGCAGCTGATCTACCAGTTCAGCAAGCTTGGTAACTTCTACTTTTTGGTTATCGGTTCTTTGCAAATGGTCCCAGGTCTGAGCACTGTTGGATCCTGGACCACGATCGGACCACTCGGCCTTTTCGTCGCATTCAGTATGGCCAAGGAAGGATTTGACGATTGGAGGCGTTACAGGCTGGACCGGGTCGAGAACCGCAGCGAAACCTGGGTCTTGTCCGACCGACTACAGGAAAAGGTTGCTCGTCAGACTGAACGAGAGAATCGCCGGAAGAAGTACAGAAAAGAGAAGGACGACCAACAGGACGGAGTCATGATGCACAATCTCGAAACCGGCGGACTCGTCAGCCGGGGAAACAACGACTGGACAAGGATTCAGTGGCAGAATGTCAAGGTTGGCGACGTTATTCGCCTTTGCCGAGACGATGCCATCCCAGCCGACATCGCTCTTCTCCATGCCACTGGACCAAACGGCGTGGCCTACATTGAGACAATGGCTCTCGACGGCGAGACTAACCTCAAGAGCAAACAAGCATCACCTCTTCTTGCCAAGCACTGCAATACTATCGAGGGTATCAGATCGGCTCGAGCCATCATTACCGCCGAGGACCCCAACCTAGACCTTTATAGTTTCGACGGTAAGGCCACTGTTGACGAGGAGACTCTGCCTCTTTCGTTGAACAATGTCGTTTTCCGCGGCTCAGTCCTGCGCAATACCAAGGAGGCCATCGGAATTGTCATTAACACTGGCGAGGAATGCAAAATCCGTATGAACGCCAACAAGAACGTTCGTGCCAAGAAACCAGCAATGCAGTCCATCATCAACAAAATGGTCTTGCTCCAGATTGTTCTTGTGAGCTGCCTTACCATGGGTCTCACAATCGGATACAGCCTCTGGAAGTCAAGCACCGAGCGAAAGTCTTTCTACCTTTACATGCCTGGCCAATGGGATGCTGGTGTGAGCTATACGCACATCTTCTTTGGATACCTGATCATGTTCAATACCCTGGTGCCGCTGTCTCTCTACATTAGCTTGGAGATTATCAAACTGGGCCAGTTGCTCCTGCTTCAGGATCCTGAGATGTACGATCCGAAAACCAACACACCCATGGTAGCCAACACAACCACCATCCTCGAAAACCTGGGCCAAGTCAGCTATGTTTTCTCAGACAAGACGGGCACCTTGACGGAGAACATAATGCGATTCCGCAAGATGAGCGTTGCGGGCGTGGCTTATCTTCATGACATGGACATTGTACGGGAGGAAGAAGCTAAGCAGAAGCTCCTCGAGGAAATGTCCAAGAAGGAGAAGGGGAAGTCTAGGCAACTCGTGGACCAGCACAATCTGCCGAAAGCAGGCGGCGACGATGACGACGATGACGATTACGGCTATAACAATAACGGGTTCTCTGCGCAGACACCACAACCTAAACGCTTCTCGTCGACTAGGTCGGCCTCGCATTGGAGAGCGTCGGTTCATATCAAGGAGGAGACCGAGCTGAAGACCGAAGACATGCTTGAGTACATTCGCCGACACCCTCACACAGCTTTCTCGCAGAAGGCCAAACAATTCATCCTCTGCATCGCTCTTTGTCACACTTGTCTGCCGGAGAAGAAGGACGATGGCACCATTGATTTCCAGGCGGCTTCCCCGGACGAACTGGCTCTGGTCGAAGCCGCGCGTGACTTGGGATATCTCGTCATTGACAGACCCGCACAGTCCATCAAGCTTCAGTCTCAAGATGCCAATGGCAACCTGAAGATGGAAGAGTATGAGGTGCTGGATGTGATTGAGTTCAGCAGCAAGAGGAAGCGAATGTCCATCATCATTCGAATGCCCGACGGGCGCATTTGTGTTTTCTGCAAGGGTGCTGACAATGTCATCATGTCCCGCTTGAAGTTGAGCAACCTTGCCGATCAGAAGGCCCAGGAAATCAGCCGGCAGGCCAGCATTCGAAGGACTGATGAGCAAGGCAGGGCCATGAACCGCAGGAGCGCACAGAGCCCAGGTCCCTACGGCGGCCAGCGCAACAGCTTTCATCTTAAGAGAGGCGAGTCCTCGCGCCGTGCCGACAGCAGCGTGAGACTGAGCTTTGGAAGAAGGTCATCGGAGCTGAAGAGGATGTCTGAATCTCACCCTGAACCTCACTCGCCACGGTCATCTGCCGATGTTGCGAGTCCTGCAAGCCCCGATCCCTCGAGGCAGAACTACGGCCGGGTGCAAGATTTCGATGAGATGGACCGAAGGGTCGACGAGAGCGTGGCAGCTAGCCAGTCGGCCACATTCGAGAAGGTCTTCCAACACATTGACGAGTTTGCCACGCAGGGCCTTCGGACGCTTCTGTACGGATATCGTTACATCGACGACGATGCGTACGTTCGGTGGAAGAAGATTTACCGAGAAGCCGAGACCAGTCTGGTCGACCGCCAGCGCCTTATTGAGGAGGCTGGAGAGCTGATTGAACAGAAGTTTGAGCTTGCGGGCGCCACGGCAATCGAGGACAAGCTTCAAGACGGCGTTCCTGACACCATTGACAAGCTGAGGCGTGGTGATGTCAAGGTTTGGATGCTGACTGGAGACAAGCGCGAGACTGCCATCAACATTGGACACTCGGCTCGAGTGTGCAAGCCATACTCGGAGGTGTATATTCTGGATTCTACGGAAGGGCAGCTCCGGGAAACGTTGAGTGCGACCTTGGCCGATGTGAGCAGCGGATCGGTGGCCCATTCTGTTGTCGTCATCGATGGACAGACGCTTGCTACAGTCGATGCAGATGAAGATCTCGCCGTTATTTTCTATGATCTAGTCATCCAGGTTGACTCGGTCATTTGCTGTCGCGCCTCGCCGTCTCAGAAGGCCAAGCTCGTCAAGTCGATCCGTCGCTATGTTCCCAAGAGTATGACCTTGGCCATCGGAGATGGTGCCAACGATATTGGCATGATCCAAGCGTCCCATGTCGGCATTGGCATTTCTGGCCGCGAAGGCCTTCAGGCAGCGAGAATCTCCGACTTCTCCATTGCGCAGTTCCGCTTCTTGCAAAAGTTGCTGTTTGTGCACGGTCGATGGAACTACCTGAGGACGGGCAAGTACGTGCTGGCGACATTTTGGAAAGAAATCCTCTTCTTCTTGGTCCAGGCACACTTTCAGCGCTACAACGGGTATAGTGGGACGTCGCTCTACGAGGAGTGGAGTTTGACTGTCTTCAACGTTGCCTTCACCTCACTTCCGGTCATCCTGCTGGGTATTTTCGACAAGGACCTAAGTGCCGAGACGCTATTGAAAGTGCCTGAGCTGTACACTTTTGGACAGAGGGGATACGGATTCAACTTTATTCAGTACTTTGGCTGGGGAGTCATGGGTATCGGAGGAAGCTTCCTCATCTGGTACTTTACTGAAAGCTATTATATCTTGGCGACGTCCAGCGACGAGAACAGCCTGTACGCCATGGGCATGGTCGGATTCACCGTTGCTGTCATCTTCATCAACGTCAAGCTTCTGTAGGTTTTCCCCCACCCCCTTTCTGACTGAGCCAGCTTGGGACCATTTGACTAATAGTGCGCGATAGGATTCTCGAAATGCATTGCAAGACCATCGTTGCTGCTATCGGCTTCACACTGTCTGTTGTGTTATGGTTTTGCTGGATGTTGATCCTAAGCGGGCTGTACAAACTCCAGCTCGGGCCGTACATTGTCAGGAAGTCGTTTATCCACAACTTTGGCCGCCAGCTCTCATGGTGGGCATCGGTTCTTCTGGCTCTGGCTTCGCTTATTGTGGCGGAGCTGGTTGTTCAGGCCATCCGCCGAGTTTATTGGCCGTCGGATCAAGACTTGATGCAGCGACTTGAGAGAGATGGCATGGTGGACTACGCGTTCAAGGACAGAGAGGCAGCCGCCGGAGAAGATAACGTTGAACCGGAGGACTTGTCCCACAAACACCGCGGGGCGGGCCACGATGACGACTTTGCCCCAGCAGCCGATGAGCGAGAGATGCGGCCGGGGCACTATGGGCGCGCTATCTAGTTGTGTGTGCGTTGAGCGTGTTTGACATTCGTTTTTGCGTAATCTTCACTTCTTATTCTTTTTGGTATATTTATTCACGAGGCATGGGTAAAAGCCCAGAGTGTCACACAAGTTTGTGATGCGTGGATTTGGCGACGGCGTCGAGGTGCTTGACTGAATGGGCCTAGAGATGTGGCTCCTGTATTGATTTCCTCGAATAGCTCTGCAATAGAAATCCGTGCATTTCTATCGCGTGTCGGACTTTCATGTGCATTTGAGTGAGGCAAGTATGCAAGGGGTGCGATTCGATGCTAATGATTCATTACTGGATGAGGATGTGATGTGATGTTGGACATATTCATTACAGTAAGACTATGATTCAAGACTGATACAATTATAACACCAAGAGTTGAGAGCAGTGACAGCAGAAACCATGACTGAATTAGCATTCGTCGTCGTCGACGTTGGCGTCAACTTTGACAAGGACCTTGCCTCGGGCATGGAGCCCGCCGAGCTTGGCATAGGCCTCCTTGGTCTTGTCAAAGGGCCAGATGCTATCACGGACGACGCGGATGTCGCCGCGGTCCAGCATGTCCACGATGCGCTGGCGGTCCTCGAGCGTGGGACTCATCATGGCAACGGGGGCCCAGACGCGGCCGACGCCCCCGAGCCAGCGGGAGGTGGGCCACCACTCGTTGAGCTTCATCTGGATGACGGCGCGGAGGAAGTCGGGGACGAAGAAGGTCGGGGGCTTGATGCCCACCGACGAGTACATGCCCGTGGGGACGAGGTAGGTGGGAGAGGCGCGGTAGATGGCCTGGTGGCCGAGGGTGTCGATGATGGCGTTGAAGGGCGATGAGCCGTAGGTTGTGGTCAGATGGGCTGGGAGGTTGGGATGGAGGGTGTAGTCGATCACCTGGAGGGGTTGTCAACCGAAGAGCAGACAGTTTGGGAGATGAATAAGGTAGGTCAGGAGGGCGCAACTCACCTCGTTGGCTCCGAGGATCTCCACCAGCTCCTTATTCTTCCCGCTACACGTCGCGGCAATGTATCCATCCTTGCCAACGGCCTTGCGCACCATCTGCACCACCATTGTGCCGATGCCGCCGCTGGCCGCGTTGACCAGGACACGGTCGCCTTCCTTGAGACGGGCCTCCCGGACGAGCTCCCAGGCCGTGAGGGCGGGCAACAGGCAGCCGGCGCCGTTGGCCAGCGACACATGCGACGGCTTGTGCACGACGTAGCGCGCGGGGAGGCGCACGTACTGCTGCAGGGCACCCTCACCCGTCGGAAGTGTGAAGTTTGCGGGCAGCATGGCGACGACCTTGTCGCCGGTCTTGAAGCGGGGGGCCGGCGGCGCCTGGCCGGCGGATGCGGAGGCGGATGCGGATGCGGAGGCGGCGTCTTGCTGCCCCGGGTGCCAGACGTCGACGACGGTGCCGGACAGGTCCATCTCCGGGACGGCGTCGCGGCGGCGCAAAAAGGGCGGGACCAGCGTCATCTGGAAAATGGCGCCCGGGTTGAGGCCCGCAAAGGCGGTGCGGATGACGAGCCACTCCTCCGGGGCGGGCACGGCGCTCGGCAGCGGGAGCGGCGGCGGGAGGGTCGGCACGGGGCGCGACGTCAGGGCGAGGACGTCCCACGGCAGGCCGCGCTCCGGAAAAGTCCACGCTTGGTATTCGGACATGGCTGGATGAGAGCGAGCTGAGCAGCTGCTGGGGGTGGGGAATTAGAGGGGAGGGGGGGTTCTGTCGTGTTAGTGTCGCGATGTTGCAGACGATGTGAGTGACGACGGGTAATCGCTGATATGGGGTTTCTGCCAGTGGCCTGGGGCTGGGGAACACGATGCTCTTTTGAACCCTTCGTCTCGGCTCTAGGCTACAGCCAAAAAAAATGGCCCGGCCGTATTTCTCTCGCGGGACAGAATGACAGATTGCATCTGCCTGTGGTTAGCACCAGTGAGGCTGAATGCCAGGCTCTGCGCCGATTCGCTGAGTCTGTGCCGGTGGCTTGCGAAGAATACGACGAGACCGAGCGTAGCCACGTTTCATTGCGCAAACCACCCACTGGACGAGCAGCGGGATCTCCTCTTCTTTCCGTCGCCTTTTACCGTCTTGGGAAGGTGTGAGCAATGTCTTTCGAGGCGTCTGCCATGGTGTCTTGCCGTATTTATGATCATGTAGTCAGGCCGCCACATTGCATGCATACAAATAAACGGTGGGGGCGAGCCGAATAATTACACAAGTCAAATAAGCACTCAGTTAGTAGTCTAGTTACTCTATGTATAACCTAAAACCTTAAATCATCCATGCGAAATTCTCCATCCAGCCAACACAGCTAGCAGTTTCCGACAGGCGCTACTGCCTGGGGATTCGTCATCACAACATCCGGCCCCTGGTATTGTTTGGGGATCATGACATCCCTCGAATCCACAGTCGTACAACCGTTGTTGATATTGGCTCTGAAGATGTTTGGCCTGTTGCTGAAACTGAGCCTCTCCGACCCTTGCCTGCCACCTCGTATCGACACTGACACGCAATTCATGTACATCTCGCGATTCCCCAGGTTGTTGAACCACGTCCACGCCAACAGTGCTCTGGACCGCCCCGGCACGTCGTAGGGGACCTTGAATCCAAGCCGATTTTCTCCCACGTTGGCTGGGCAGCCCCCAATGAAAGTCCGCAGCACCTTGAATGTGGCTCCTTGGTCGACGGACAGGCTGATCTGACAGGAGCCGCCGTTGTGGATTGTGTAGCCGGAAACATCGACTGAGTACGACCCCCCTGCCCGGAGAGCCTTGACGGGCGTGCCCTCGCTGCTGGTCCGGAAGGTTGCATGGTAGCGTTTGCATGGATAGTCAGACCCGTCAGCCCGAAGAGGGCTGGTCATGCTCCAGTCGATGTTGTTTTGCAGAGTGTGAGGGTTGTATTTTGATCGCAGCGGAAACGGCCTCGACAGCTCCATGTGAGCCATTGACGGAGCGATGAGAAGCACGAGCAGCAATGCCACTGTCATCGCAACCTGGTTGGTCGTGAGACCAGATATCCGGAGAGGAGAGGAGAGCATTGTATATATCACTGGAGAGTAAAGTTGACGGTGAGTATAATATCGAATGTCGAATGGGATTGAAGACTTCAGCACAACTTGAACTACCATCTTATATAAACTACAGGTCGTCGCCAGCTGAGGGCTTGCTACAACGGCGGGTCGCAGCCAGAGTCATTGATCAGCAAACCCGTTAGTCTGCCCGCCACGATGTCGAACGCCAAGCAGCAATTCCTTGCACAAACCGCGTTCGAGGCTCACTCAACGATGAGTCGTCTGCTCGGCGCGCATGCCTGGACATGGCACAGGAATGGGATAAAAAAAAGAACATGACTCAGATATTGCCTGAGACAGGACGGGACCCAAAAGACCGGAACTGCAAAAAGGATCGCGGAGGGGCAATGAGCTCCTCCGAGGGGATTTGCTGGACGAACAGGGAATCGAACCCTGGACCACTCCCAGATTATTCAGTTGAATCATGCTAAGGGAGTATTATACCACTAAACCATTCGCCCGGTGGTTGATGAAGGTGGTATCCTTAATGAGGTAGATACGTCTGGCACAGGGTTTAGGGCATAGTTTTTCTGGGCCAGGGTTCTTAGTGCTGTTGGATTCGGCTAGGTGGCATGTGGCACCAGGCACAGCCAAACAGAGGCTAATAAATGGGAACCGTGTTGTCCCATTCGGCAACGCGAGACCTCTGCTCTCAAAGTTTAGACAACTGTCCTGAGATGGCCGGCACTGGGCAGGAAGGCAAGGCGGGCCAGGGCAGGTAACAGGGCAGTGCATCTACTAATTGCTTATGGCAAGAGAGAAACATGTGCAACTGACAATGAGACTCGCCACGAGGGAGTGCCCCTTGTTCCACTGTCAAACAACGCCCAGTGGCATTCCTGCCAAGTCAGACACCGGTCAGCTCGTCAAGACTCGAGCCCATGTTCTGCGCCCTCTCCTAGCCACGTCGACATATTTGCGACGATGTGCCCTCTACCCTCACACCTTTCCGTAGCATGTTGTGCCGCCCCCCGAGCCCCCGTTTTGGGCGACGACACCCCGGAGGTACGTACCCCGGGATGCCGGAGGCCGGGACCCCACATGATTTCGGGGCTAGAGCTGTAGGTCCAGACTCCAGAGCGCACCAGAGAGGCAGGTCATTTTCCCCACTACAGCCCAGACTCGCAAGCTCCATCGTCAACCACTTCCCTCTGCCACACCACACCCAGCAGCGCCCGGCGACCCCAGCTCGCCCGCTCCAACACCCAGCTGCCAGCCTCTCCCACACGCGGTGCCATCGCCCTGGCCCAACAGCGGCAGTTTGCGCGCAGCCATGGCCTCGTACAATGACAACCCGCTCCCAGGGGTCGCCGCCCCAGCCCCAGCAGCCGCCGAGGTCGTCAACGAGCTCAAGAAGCCCAAGAAGAAGAAGGTCCTGCTGATGGGCAAGTCGGGCTCCGGAAAGTCCAGTATGCGCAGCATCATCTTTAGCAATTACATCGCCCGCGACACCCGCCGCCTGTGAGCTAGCTGCCTTCCCCCCCTTCAGCCCCCGTTCGAGGGGGAATGTCTCGACCGTCGCGTGAGCTTCTCACTGACCATGCTTGCCCCCCCATCTCTAGAGGCGCCACCATTGACATCGACCTGTCGCACGTCAAGTTTCTTGGCAACCTGACTCTCAACCTCTGGGACTGCGGCGGCCAGGAAGCCTTTATGGAAAACTACCTCTCGCAACAGCGCGTCCACGTCTTCTCCAACGTCGGCGTTCTCATCTACGTCTTCGACATCGAGTCGCGCGATGTGGAGCGCGACCTCGCCACATACGTCTCCATTCTCTCGGCGCTCCTGCAGTTCTCGCCCGCTGCCAAGATCTACATCCTCATCCACAAGATGGACCTCGTCGTGCCCAACGCCCGCGAGGCCGTCTACGATGAGCGCATCCGCATCGTCCGACAAAAGACGTCCGAGTACGCAAACTCGGTTGGCGTCTCGCCCTCCACCGTTGAGCTCACCCCCTTCGCCACCTCCATCTGGGACCAGAGTCTCTACAAGGCCTGGGCCTCCATCATCCACGACCTCGTGCCTAACCTGGCCGTCATCGAGCGCAACCTTGCCAACCTGGGTCTCGCCATCGAGGCCGAGGAGCTACTCCTCTTCGAGCGCACCTCCTTCCTTGCCGTGTCCTCGTGGACCTCTCCCGAAGGCCTGCTGAACCCTACCGAGGACCGCCTTGAGCGCATGTCCAACATCATGAAGCACTTCAAGCAGAGCATATCGCGATTCACCGGCACACCCCGCAACGCCGAGCAGTTCATACGCATGGAGCACAAGGCGGGCATGCGCTTCAGTCTCTTCATCCTCAAGTTCACCATCAACACCTATCTCATGGTCGTTTTGCCTCCTGGCGAGGCCCGCTTCAACGCTGCAATGCTCAACTGCCAAATCGCAATCGAACACTTCAAGTTCCTCGATGGCCCGGTGACACAGGCTATTGCTCACAATACTAATGCATCATCTGCGGCGGCTAGCTAGATATGCAGCGTGGATTACTAGGCATGGGGCGGTTACTGGGTTAATTGGACTTGTTTCCCCTGGTTTTGGCGTTTAGGCGCGGAGATACCACAAGAAGGCGGCAACAGAGGGCGTGTCAGCAGCCCAGGATATATTCATTAGACATGGGTTTGCATAGGCGACGATGATTAATTTTTTACAAAGCGGAATTGACATGGTTTTTTATCATTCTTCTTTATTCTGTCGCAGGCCCTGTTAAAAGCGAAACCCTGCGAAGCCTTTGGGGGGGGGGCAGCTTTGGTCTAACTCCTCTTGGGACTTGCGTCGACAACCGCCCCAGTCAATATTCTATTGATTTTTGTATCCCGGTCGTTCCACCCTCCATTGTTGAATCAACAAGCCTGGCCCACCCAAACATGGTCGAGAAACCCACCGAGGCCCGGCCCTCAAGTCCACTTTACCACAGCTGTGCCGCCCTTCTTGAACTCGGGCATCTCACCAAGCACTTGACTCTTGTCGGTATGCTCCTTGTTCGGGAAAGTGGTGGCCAGCACCCAAGACCGTACCCGGGTGTCTGGCGACGCACCTTGGACGAAGCCATACACATCCTCAACCGTGTGCGTAAGGTTGAAGCGAGCCGGGAGGCGCGTGCCGTCAGGCATCTGGATACGGAGGAGGAGTGTTGGTTGCGAGCTATCCACGGCCGGGGTCGCCGCACCAGCCACAGAGGATGATGCGGAGGCTGCTGTAGATGCTACTGCGGCGTCCAGCGAGGCAGAGTCCTGGTTCCCGTCGCCAGGGACAGGGCTGCCCAGACGTCGGCCCTCGCCACCAAAGGGCTTGTAGGTCTTGGGCTGGGGTTGGTATGGCGTGTCGTGCTGGTGAAGCTTAACATCAATAGGCTGGTCATGCTGCACATTCATCAGGTGTAGCGGGGCACGGCCAGATCTAATCATCTGAAGGTCCATCTGGTTGGCAGGATCGTCGAAGCGACGGAGTTCCCCATCATCGATGCTGAAGCCATCCTGCCAGATGTGAAGCACGCGTTCTTGAGGCTGCGCGTTGGAGGGTCGAACAGGGCCGAGAGGGTCTGGGATGCTTCGACTCTCACTGCCCTCTCCGCCCAGCGTCATGCCAGTGCCCCGGAAGCGAGAAGGCTGCGAGGGTCCAGCATCGGGATCAGACTCGGGTCGGGCGGCATTTCTATTCAAAGGTCAGCGCACTTGGAACAGAGAAGCCGCGCTGGTGGCGAAACGTACGCTCGGGCTTTTGCGAGAATGTCGCTGATAATCTTCTTGGGGCCACCCTCCTGGTTAGGGTCCTGCACAGCCAGACCCGACTTCTCTCCTCCAGCGAAAAGATTCCCACGGCCATCATTGTCGTCACTACCGTCAAAGTCGTCGTCGTCGTCATCATCGTCATCGTGTTGGTGCGAGCTGCCTCCAAGTGACCCTAGCGTCGCAATCCCCTTCTTCTTCTGTTGTGTTGTTGCCTGCTTGCGCCCTCCTCGGCTGCTGGAGGCAGCCTCGGGAGCTGGTCTTCCATCGAGAGTTCGAGGGCCGGTATAGTTATCTTGCGCCTGAGATGCTTCCTGCGCAGTGCGCTGAACGGTGGCTTCATCTTCGTCGGCGTCTTGAAACCAGGCGTTGACGGCCGAGCTCATCTCCCAGTTGTGGGCCTCGAGGTATTGGTTGGCCTAGAGTCTACGTTAACAGCTGTACGCTATACACGGTCACATCTTTGCCGCCTGGCGCATAGAAGGCATACCTCTTCGCGGCTAGCGCCCGTCATCCCACGAAACGTCTCGACAAGAGCGTCGTGATCCTCTCGATCGGCCATCTTGGAGGAGGTGGGGTATACCAACGAATACGAAGGTTAGAGATGGTCAAACGATGAGATTGGAGGCAATGGGGCGGGATGGTTCTTAAATTGCTGTGTGCGACTGCTCGGTGTGGAAGGCAAGTGTCACAGTCGGGTGCTTGGCTGGTTTGTGAATTGCAGGTCCAAGCAGGCAGCTCGTCGCCTCGTCAGCCAAGCTCAGGTGGCTCCTTGGTCATCAGTACAGCTCCAGCCTTGACAAGTGGCGGTGGCTAGTGTGCTTCAAAGCCCCACCACAAGGGCGGCGGGTGGCTGTTACGACCAAAATCACAATCCCAGCCACATATCCACCTTACGTAAGAAATCTGGGGCAAGGGCGGCCTGCGGCAGCCGATCATCGACGCCGTTGTCCCTCGGCCGTTGCGCAAGCTTGGCCCTGCCGCCGTATTCCGCCGCAACGATATCTCCCACTCGAGGCCGTCAACCAACCCCATCCGCACATCCAGTTTCCGCCTCTTTGTAGGGTACGAATCTGCGAATATGGCCTCCGACGACGTGCCTCTTCACAACCTCGCCGAGTCCGGCATCACAGTGCGCTCCGACAGCGAGCTGTACTCGGGCGCCGAGGAGCTCGACTCGCCTCCCTCTTCCGGTTCCCCCGTTATCCTCTACAAGCCCCCGACGGTCTGGTCTTTGGTCCGGGGTGCTGCCATCAACCTCCTCCTTCCCTTCATCAACGGCATGATGCTCGGCTTCGGAGAGCTGTTTGCTCATGAGGCTGCTTTCCGTCTCGGCTGGGGGGGTACCAAAGTAAGTCTCTTCTCCCGCCGGACTGATTTCACCCACCTACCATCTACTCGACTCCCCGAGGTGGAAGGAGTGTCATGGTGGTGTAAATTCAGGGTGCCGTTGCAACTCAAAAGTCCCGAGCTAACTTTACAAGGTCTTCCCTCGTTCTCGACGGAGAGCGCACCCTATCGGCCCAGGCATCGAGCTCCGTGAGAGCTCATACTCTCCTCGGCCTTCACTAGACGATATTGCTAGCCTAGAATGAATATGGTGTGGCTTGCCTCCACGGTCAGCAGCCAAACGATCGAGATGCTCAGCTAGAGCTACGTCCGCCGGCCGCCACAGCGGATGACCGCTTCCACTTACTCACAAGATTGATATGGAGTCGGACAGTAAATATGGATTAGGAGAGAAGGGATCTACTTTGTCGGGACTTAGCATGTGCGCCTCACTGCATCATTTAGACGGCGACATCGGAGTGAGGCGATAATATCAACGGCACTTGGGCTTCTGTATGTAAATACTATATGAATGCGGCAGAGATGGTTAAATCGCCGCCATGAGACCTCGATAACTCGAATACAGGCCTCACTCATTCGCAAGAAGAAGCTTCATTGCTCAACGAGTAGTCTTCGAATGCATGACGTTTAATTGGACGCAGTTGGTGTATCAAGTTCTACCTACACACACGCACATACAAAAACACAAACACGGCGGAAATCACAAACCGTCAAGATATAACGAAGAAGGTTCAGACAGTTGAGCGATTCAATAATCAAAGCTTCCAGAAGCCGTAACTTGCCATACAGCAAGTGGTCATCTGCTGGCAGCCGCGCCGAATTTTACCCGTCGGCCGGCCTGTCGGAATTGAACCGCCAAAAAAATTCCCAGCAACTCCAATGCGCGATCCAGGCGCCACCTTTTCAACCCTCGTCAATCTCACCACACCCACGCTGCTGTCGCAATGCTCCCGAGCCGAGTAATTGTGCGGTCCCTCCCCTCGGGGGCCGTCCATAGGCAACAGGCCGCCCTATCCGTACGTCAAATCTCCAATTCGCCCTCTCAATGGCACCACCCGGCACCCTTTTACACCCGCCCCACTGTCATTTTCCTCGCCTGACTGATTCTCGTTGGTGCAGATCTCAAGGACGCTCGGAAATGGTCGCCAGTTCGGAACCGCACCAAGAGGCCCTCGCGTGGCCTTGACGGCTGGGCGCCGGGTGAACAAGGGGAACTTTGCCGCGCCGATCATGCTCACCGGTGTGTCGGCTTCGAGGAACCTGTCCCTATGGGGATATGGCAAGAAGGCTGAGAAGCCCGCGGAGGAGGCTACAACGGCGAACACTCCTGCCCCGGTGACAGAACCCGTGGCCCCTATCGAGACGATCGAGACAGTCCCTGTTGTTGAGGCTGCTGCTGCCGAACCGGTCATAACGCCCGATACCGCTGTTACAACTACCGACATCGACTTGTCTGCCATTACCGACCTTGCCAACCACGACATCCTCAACATGGCCGAGGACATTGGATATCTCTCGAAGCTGGGCCTCGATTATGGCTGGGGCCCCACCTCGATTATGCAATGGACCATTGAGCACATCCATGTTTACGGCGGGCTGGGTTGGGGCGCGTCCATTATCGCCGCAGCAGCGCTGCTGCGAGTCATCATGTTCTACCCTCAGATTCGTAGTCTTCGCTTCAATGCCAGTATGACGCGATTGAAGGAGGACCCTCGCCACAAGGAGCAGATGGAAATGCTGAAGCAGGCAAGCAAAACACAGGACAGGGAAGCCCTGCAGAAGTCCCAGTTTCTCGGGAAGATGCTTCGTGAGGAGTATAATGCGAGTCCCACGGGCATGCTGTGGTCGTTTGCGCAGATTCCGTTCAGTTTCGGTCTTTTCCGTATTATTGGCGGCATGGCAAACATCCCTGTGCCGGCTATGGAGAACGCTGGCTTTCTGTGGTTCACCGATTTGACCGCGCGGGACCCCTTCTTTATTCTCCCAGCCCTGGGTACTGGTCTCCTTTTCGGCGCCATGCTGGTGAGTCTCCCCAACTATTCAGTCAGTCCAGTCAGGTTCGTCTAACATTCTCTCAGGTCAACTCCAAGTATGCCCCTGCCGCTCAGAAGGCCATGATGAAGAAGATGATGGTTGTTTTCGGCGTCGTTGGTTTCATTGGTACCACCTTCCTCTCTGCTGGTGTCAACCTCATGATGGTTACCACCGGTGTCGGCACGCTCATCACCGCCGTCATCCTCAACAACGAATCCGTTCGTCGACTAGTTGGTTTGCCCATCCTCCAGGTCCAGGAACCCCCCAAGCCCAAGTACGAGGCCCCGCGACCAACAAGCTCGGGAGTTGCTGGCATCCGCGAACGCCTGACCCACAACCTTGACGACATGAAGAAGTCAATGTCGGAACAGGTCACCAACTACACGGGCAAGTATGCTGGTACTGAGGAAGAACGCAAGGAGAAGGACCGTGTCGAGAAGCAGAGGAAGATCGAGAAGATGCGCCGAGACTTGGAGCGCGAGGAGTTCCAAAAGAAGTACAAGAGTGGCCGATAAAGATCCTTTTCTGTTGTACAATTTCTGGGTCAGCCATTGCAAGGGCGCATAGCGATTGGTCATGTGGAGGGTGAACCAGTGGGAATGCATCATCTTGTGTAAATATAGAAGCAAATAAGCGGGTGAAGGTTGGATCTACGGATGGCATCATTGTCTCAACTGGAGGCAAAGGGCATTGTACTATTACGCCATGGAAGATATGGTTTGGTGTATCTTCCCCCTGGAAGGTAGCCTTGTAAACATTAAAACAAAGACTGCAGGTAGTGAAGACAAACTCTTATCAGTGAATCAAGGCTGTCCAAATTGCCTGCCACATGAAGGCCAAAAAAAACAGCAACGATTTGGCGGTCTGTCGTCTTGTTGTGATGTCGGCGTGGAAGACGGCCGAAACGAACTCCGACGAGGTTTCGAAGGGCATCTGAGACCGTTACGGCAAGAGGAAGAAAAGAACTGCGCAACTGCACACAAGGAGGATGCTTCAAGCATACAACTTTATTTTCAAGCCCTGAAACTAGAATAAGACAAATCGGACCAAGGCACTATGAGATCGAAGATGCGTGACTATTTTGGCCGAGTGGGCAAATCGAGACATGGTTTGGATGAACCAAGCGAGTAGCCAGTGGGGACACACAAGTTCCACAAACTCAAGCACAAGCTAGCATAATAGTTGGAGCAATCTAAAGTCATAGTACCACTCATACACTGACAAAGGACCAGCCGTGACTCTGGAGACATGGCACGATTCAACGAGCTGAGAGCAGAGGCGCATAGGGCAACGGGGACTTGCTCCCAACAGGGGAAATGCAAGACGTAGAAGTTATTCAGCATGGCTTTGCTGTCTGGCGATTGTCGCGTGCGGAATCACATTCCTCCCTAACATCATGGCCGGAAGCATCAGTAATAGCTTTGGGAAACTGATCTTCAGGCCACGTCACTTGACCTGACTTATACGTGGAGGTCCTCGTGCTCGTCCGTTGTCTCACTATATGTTGTCTTTGGGCTGCAGATTCTCATCCGCCGTTCTAATTTTAAACTGCAATTGTGGCTAGCCAATCGCCCTGCGGGATAAAGACAAGAGGCAGAAGGAATGTTTTTGCTTCTGTCGGCAGTTGAGTACTCGCAGGTGGATCGGCATGCAATCTCTCGGGTGTTACGCAGAGTCTCGTGGGTGTGGCTGCTCTCGTTGGCCGAGACAGCGCAGATCAGGCGCCTCTGCCGCTGCTGCATTCATCTCGTGGCAATGTGTGCCCAGTCAATCAGTGTTGTTAAATGGCCGGCTCCCGAGTCTCGTGGAGATGACCGGCGGTTTCTCTCTCAGTGGGGGCTGCGTTGGTGGAGCATCTGCTGTGTTGCCAGCAAACAGGCAGACTCTGTCTAGGAAGCTTGTCATGGCATACGCGTAAAAGACCAGGGCAAGGAGAGGGGATACAAGAAAGATTGAGATTTGCATCAATTTGTCATAACTAGATGGTGACCTACCTAACTACCTTGCTCAAGTTACCTCGTAGGACCAAAAGTGGACAATTGACCTTCCCTCGGATTGATGAAGAAACGCTCGCCAACCTACCAAGTACTGCCAATTCCCACCCTTCAGCTGCCAGTCGTTGTTCGTCCCGCCATGCAGGTAAATCACACCCACACAAGCACTTTGTATCGCGTGTCATCCAGACGAGGCATCGCTGGCGTTGCTTTTCCCCGTTGTTGTCTTACAGGGTTGGTACCTGCTGCAATCGCAGCCAGGGGCCGTAGCCACTATAGTAGATTGTGGCACTGTGCCGGTACGCCTCACAACCTGCCAACAGCGCCCTTGCTTGTTGCTACCTCCTGCTCCCCCGGTCAATCAGGCAGGTCTCTTTTCTTTTTCCCGCTCTCGTTCCTTTTTTTCCATCTACCTCGGCCATCCACATCCATTCTCCTTGAGACCTCGACAGCCGGGTCTCCATTTGGCAGTCTGTCCCGCTGGCGCTTGTGTCATTGGGGGCGTCGGTTGCCTTGTCGTCGGCGGCCGTCCCCGTCTGCCCATTTGTGGAGCTTAACGCCATTCGACTCTCTGGCAGGCGAGTGGCGGCCAGCCAGCAGTGAGACGGGGAACTGCTAGTCTGGGGGCCACGCTCGATTCTGTTGCTGCAGACCTAATTACTGGGGTCTCCAAGAGTCCAAACACACCTTTTTGGGGGATATGTACCAGTCTAACTTATAGTAAGCCCCCCCGGCCAGATGAGGCATTGCAGCGCTATCTGTCGTGGACCCGGCCCATGGAGCGGCCTCGATGACTGACTGGGTGGATGGACGGAGGAATAGTGGAACAGCACACCGGAGTGCCACTGTGCCAGAGGCCGGACCCTCTTCTTGGGTGTGATTAGGACGACCAGCCAGTCCGGGTTGGGTCGGGTTGGGCTGGCTTGTTGCTTGTTGCTTGTTTGTCAGTCAGTCCAAGGCCTGCCACTTTCTCATCGGCACCCGGTGCCAGGTGTGCAGCCGCTGTTAGCACATCCGCCTGGCGAAAGCAGAGGACGCTAACAGCGCCTGCGGCTCATGACTCGCAGTCTCATTTCCGCCTCCGCTGCGCCGTCTCTGGAGGGGACCATCGTCTCCAATAGTCAACCCGGCTTGAATCCGCACCCATTGGGCCAACAGTATGCGGCCATTCGCCATGCAAGTCCGCCGAGCTGCTACTCGTTGGCCGACAGGTGATAATATTATTTGCGTGTCGATGTACTGAGCAACTCGAGATACGAATCCACAGCGCCATTGTGTTAGTCCATACGACCTTACACGCACGAGTTTTATTTTATCGCCATTGCTCTCTCACCTCACCTCACCTCAACTGGCCTCACCCGTTCCGGTCCCAATATTGCGGCCCTGCGACCGTTCCCAGATTGGGGCCCCGCAAAAAAAAATGTGGCCGCGTCCGTCGGCAGACTCCTAGCAATAGTAAGTAGTAAGCTTGCTCTTGGTGGAACCTTCAACAAAAGAGGCTCATGTCCTTCTAATTCTGACTCGAGACTTAAGCTCGGGAATAATATACGCAGTACTCTCACTGTGGCCCTGGTGCAGAGAACCGCCTGGCCTGTTCTGCGACTCATCCACCAAGGCGCCCAAGATCAGTCGACCCATCATCCCTGGCCGTGATCCCCCCCCCCCCGAACCACGCCCCCCTTCACGCCATCAGGGGCCCTAAACGACGCTCGGGCTCCTCCCAAGCTCCGCCTGGGCCACTGTTGGGCCTAGCTCCAACCCCCGCAGACAAGTCGAGGGTCCCCCCTGACGCCTCGTTCCCTCACAGCTTGGGTTGGGTTGCTCGAATGCCAGTCCCTCAAAAGCACCTGCCCCCCGTTCTCGTCCCTCTGCCTCGAGCCTCGAGTCCATAACCTCTCCTAGCAGTGTCTCCAGTCGCTCTCCCAAGCCCTTCCATTGAGTTGGTGGTCGTTTCCGCGGCACATCTTCGGCGCACTGCTCCTCGCAGATCTGCCCTCCTTCCGCCACGGGCAGCATCCTCCGTATCGAATCTCTCGAAAAGCCCGTGCGATTATACCACCCACTGTCCATTGACAGCCCCACCAGCTTCTCAAAACTCGAGACTGTCGCACCCGCGCTTCAACCCAACGACAACTACCCACCATGGGCCTCTTCTCCCGCAAAGAGAAGGCCCCCAAGGCCGAGCCCGCTATCAACACCATTAACTCCAATGCCAGCGTGAACTCCCATACCTCGAGCCTGCGGTCCCCAGGCGCCCACCGAAACCCTCTTAACCGCACCTCGGCCGCGAGCACGAGTCCTGGCACTCCCATGTCTCCAATGTCGCCCATCAAACTCCCCAAGATCGACCTCCCTCGACCTCCGGACCCCCAGCTCGACCCGGCTGGTTATCTGCGAAGCCTTGGTGCCGTGAGAGAACGAAGCAAGATTGTCGTCGACAAGGCTTTGCGCAACGACTTGAGGCACTTTGACGTTGACATGGGAAAGTTTTCTGATGTCGTAACATTTGTCTCCGGACTTATCAAGGTATGTTCTTACTGCAAAACGCCATAGCCACCTTGGTTGCGCAGCACAGGGCAGAACCCAGTGTGAAGAGCTGCACTTGACAAGCCCGCCATCGCCGCAGGGGGTGAAAATCAAGACTGACTTTTTTTCCTCTTTCCGTAGCGAGACTATGACGCGCCTTTCACAAGTATTCCGGGACATGGAAGATACCAGCACTTTGCTGTGGGTGGACGCGACCGCATTGCGCAGCTTCTATCTACCTGGCCCGACTCTATCGACAACACTGAGCGATGTCGTCGCCTCATTGACCTATTCCTCGTCAGTGTCCTACTGGACGCAGGTGCTGGCCTAAAGTGGAGCTATAAGAGCAATGAAAATGGTCGCATCTACCGACGGTCAGAAGGTATCGCTGTTGCCAGCTTGGAAATGTTCAAAACTGTAAGCAAAAGCAAATGCCAGCCTAGCTTACCTCGTCGGGGCTAACCTCTCCCAAGGGACTATTTTCTAGTGACCCCAGCAACAAATTCCAGGTTGACAAGCAAGGTCTCAAGGCCTTGACGGCAGAGAAACTTGGCGCCGCCCTCCAGTCTAAGCCCGGAAACGAGATCGCCGGCCTGGAGGGCCGAACAGATATGCTGGTCCGCTTGGGTGGCGCCCTCCACGACAAGCCCGATTACTTCGGACCCGAAGGCCGCCCCGGAGAGTTGGTTGGTGAGTCAAGCCTTGGAAACCTAGCAGCACTGCATTCAAGCTAACCAATGCGCATTAGACCACCTACTTGGCCACCCCTCGACCCAAGCCTCATCAGTGCTTATTGTGCCTCTTCCCGTCCTATGGAATGTCCTCATGAACGGCCTGTCGCCGATCTGGCCCTCGTCGCGAACCTCCATCAACGGCGTCTCCCTCGGCGACGCCTGGCCCTGTCAATCCATGCCCCAGCCGGGCAACTCTGCCAAGGTTTCGGCCTTCCCCAACAGTTCCAACGCTGCAGCTTGGGAATCCATCCTGCCATTCCACAAGCTCACACAGTGGCTCACGTACTCGCTCATGCAGCCCATGCAGTCGCTGCTCAAGATGCACTTTGCCGGCACCGAGCTTCTCACCGGCCTGCCTGAGTATCGCAACGGCGGGTTGTTTGTGGATATGGGCGTGCTCAGCCTGAAGAAGGACGACAATGAGCGCGGTCTACAAAACTACACCGACTGGTGCCGAAGGTCGAACACTCAGGGGGTCGAGGTTGCTCCCATGTTCGAGCCTAGTGACGATGTCATTGTGGAATGGAGAGGCGTGACGGTGGGCTTCCTCGATATGCTGTGCAAGGAAGTGAACAAGTCGCTCAGGAACGAGCTGGCTGGCCATGAACTGACCCTGGCGCAAGTTCTAGAGGCCGGTAGCTGGAGGGTAAGTTAAATTCGCATTGCGTCGTATTTTTATTAAGCGCTCGTGCTAACTACAAGCAGGGCGGCCGCGAGCTTGCCGAAATCCACCGGCCCAACACCAAAGAGCCGCCGATCCTGATCGAGAGCGACGGGACTGTGTTCTAAGACGGTGAGGCCAAAGACGTGTAAAAGCATCGAGGAACTTGAGAGAGGGAGCCGGACCATTGGTCCTGTGTACAGAAAGAAGGGCTGAGCGGCGAGTGGACGAGATGGATGAGATGGATGGACAGGACACTTCAAACGTTGGTAAATTATTTCCTAATCCCCAGAGCCCTGGTGAAAGGGGCTTGCTTGAGAGGCACTTGTTGTTGCCAACAGACACAAAATGCCGTGACAGGCCAGATCTGGTAATGGAGGCGTCGCACAATTGGGAGGCGGCAGCTACTCTTTGAATGAATGAAAGTTCTCATCCCTGGGACACTTTTCTTGAACCAAAGCTTGCGTTGACCACTGTTTGCTGTATGTAGCCTCGCCCAGGCTGGCATCGTCTCAAGCGGGTTGGGCGACGACTACAACTCTTGCCATGGACCGGACGAGAGTGCTTCCCTCCCTCCCATCCTCGTCCCCTTATCCAGGCTAGGCTAGATCCTCGTCCTCCATGCTCCTACTGGCCGGTGCACGGCTCCTCCAGCTAGCAACCCGGGCCTGTTTGGCGTGAGCTTGGGAGCTTGGGGAGCTTGGGTGATTCACCGATGGACCCATGGTTCCGGGACTAAGATTTTTAAGTCAGGGGTTCGTGCGCAGCGCTTTGCGAGGGCCAAACTCGGAGAAGCTTCCTTGGTTGGTACTAGTTGCTGAATTGGTCATGGTATGGACTGGGCTTGTGCGAAGGGAGAAGATCGCCTGTGGTCTTGTCATCCTCCGTCGTTGCCTTGACAAGGCTCTCCAGTGCTGATCTGCCTTCCAGACCGTTTCGGTGTGCAGATCAGTCCAGTCAAGCGCGTTTCACACGGAGATTGTTGTTCAGAGTTCGGATCAGCATCTTTCCCGATGGTGGAGTGCATCGCACAGCCAGAAGGGATAGTTGGACCAGCGATACCTGTCGTTGCGTTGCATGCTCATAAATAGCTCTGCTGGTAATTAGCGGATCACACACAGCAGGCCCCGTCCTGTCGTTAGGTGGCCATCTGCGATTGCATCTTGTATTGTATTCGCAGCGGGGCCAGGGCCAGGATGGGGATTCCGCGGCCAAAATGGATTCGGTATGGACGGCGAAAGTGACCGGGAAGTAATTGACTACTGACCGGACGAGACGGAAAAGATCCCAATACGACACCGGCGATTGATTAGGCCATCAGGGGACTGGTAGGGGACTGGCTGGTGAGAACTAATCGACGTATTGGGGGCTATTGGCTACCTTATAAGACGTGCGCCTACAACAGCGCAATTTTAGCACGGCACAAGGCATTCTGCTGATGTTGTGCTGCAAGTGCCGGTCACAAAGACAATGCGGTGCACGGGCGTCTCGATGTGAAAGGCTGCTCATGTTCACTTGATGAAGGCAACGTCAGGCCAAGTTGTGTCGGTCAGTCAGGGTCAGTCAGCTCACGGCATTCGTCCTCCGGTCAGGTCGCCGTGGACATTGGCCAGCCAGCGTTGGCCTTGGCCTCTGACTGCTGCACTGTCAGCGATGCAGAAACGGCCAGGAGGTGACATCTTGAGACAAGACGGGGGGGCCAGGATGCGCCATTTGACGAGGATCGACTTTCCCGAACGAACGAGGAAGAAGACGACAGCGACGGACAGCGAGGCACGACTCGGACGAGAGAGCATGGATGGGGAATAAGCGAATAGGCGGGCGGGAGAAGTGACAGGGCCGCCATAGAAGCCTGCTGGCCAGAGTGGCAGCGACGCAGATACAGGGCGCTGGTGCAGGGGCACAGGCATACTCGTGCATGCCTACCACGCTGCGCAGGCATTAGAACCACGGGCATCCCTCCGGGGCATGGGACAGCCTCTGGCTCCAGAGCATCGGGCCGGATCGTCGTCTCCCCGGCGGAGCCTCAGGGGTCCGTAGGGAGGCCCGGGAGGGGGGGACTAGGGGAGTGAGGGGCTCGGGTCCCTGCAGGCGAACCGAGTTGAAGAATTGGATGGAAGCTGGACGCCAGGGCCTCAGGTCTGGCACTTTCTTTGGGGCGAGGACGCCGAGACCCCGGGTGCCTACAGTAGCGCGCCTGTGCCTGGCGCTAGGTGCCAAATAATACCACCCACCACCGTTCGCCGCCAGGCTACTATCGACGGGCTTGTGCATGCTATGTACACCACAACTCGGGAGCCGGCCTGCTGCTGCAGAACAAGACGCCTCAAGCGCCAGGGAAGGGGGGAAAGGAAGTGATGGATTGATTATGTGGCGGCGGTGGTGAGCAGAAACGCCCGCAGGCAGGCACACGAAGCCAACACCAGACGAGGAGCTGAGAGGGTGCGGCGTCAATACCTACTTATGCCATCCAAGCTGATCTCCGTTAGGTTCGGAGCACGACTAAAGATATACATAGCATGCAGATGGCAGTCAGAGCACATCGCGGCTATGCATGCCCCAACGGGCACCACGCACAGAGCTTCACCTTCCGGCGCCAACTAACATCAATCCATCCTAGAGCCACCGCAGCCAAGAAGCTTCGATTCTTGGGATGCTCCGATGCCAGTAATCACCGCCCCCTCGTTCCGCCCCCCAGAAGGTTCCCCCAGAAGCCCTGCCAAAGAAGGCCAGGGCTCCAAGAGCGCACCCGTCAACTTGCTCACTTCCTCTCATCTCCCACCCTCTGCCGGTTCCCATCTGGTGGCGTCGCCCATCGCTTTGCTGGGCCTCACTGGACCACACACGGACACCCACGGACCCAGCGGCTCTGCATGGCTCTCTCGCTGGCGGCTGTCGAGTTTGTGTGCGTCCCCATGGGCGGGAAGAGAGAGCAAAGGACGGGCGGCAAGATGGCCCGACGGGCTCCCCCTACACATCGTCAATACTCATCATCAAGTATTGGGGGCCCGCCCGATCCTGAGTAACCCGGTCCTGGACTCCTTTGCCCCAAAGAAGTAGAATGGGGGGTGCTGTGGCTCCAATGCTACTGCTACGCCGCGTGGCATCCATGGCGGTCGGGTGCAGGGCGTCGAGGCGTCAGGGCGTCAGGCGTCAGGGTGAATGAAGGTTCAAGCCATCAAGGAGGCGAGCAAGCGAGCGAGCGAACCACGAGGCTACCACGTTGTCCCACGTTGCCCATGCCACAATGCGTGCGGCTGCCATTCCGCCTGGGTTGACTGGCCTCCGCACCCCCCTAGTTGGTTACAATACCGCATCGTCATATCGCTGCCTCATATCAGTCATCTCGTCTTGTCACCCTGGGCGATGCCTATACGTCGCGAGATATAACTGCACGTCATCCAACCCTCATCGCATGGACCACATCCACGAATACTTGTTTCTCCGTCTCCCTCAACACCTTGTGAAGCACATAATTCAGTCTCCGGGGCATTTTGGCATCCCATTGTCACGTGAACATGTGGTGTTACACTACACGCCCAGAGCTGCGATTCTCAGTTGCGCATGCAGGCTCCTTCAGATCTCGCCTACTCTATTGATTAGTTTGCCAGTGTTAGGAAGTAATGGACATCATGCTACGAGAGTGACAAGAGGTGTACTAATACTACTCCAACCCGGTCGTCGCTCTGCGCCTCAAGAGTTGAAGTTGGCCAATGAGTAAACCAATGACGCACAATAACCACATAATTACCGTTCCTGCTCATCAATTTACATCGCATCACGTCAATCCAAACACCAGGCATGCCGTATTGGGTTACAAGTTCATACTGTCTCACTAGACTCCCTTCGACTCTGCATCAGACTTCAGTTCAGTATGTTGTCTCAAAAACGGCATTCCAATTCGTCCCTCGAGCTGACGGGATTACCTCCCAGTTATCACCTTCTCGAAAGAATGGTGCGCCTGAACATATCATCGTGGCACCCAAGTCTACCGCAGCATCCAAATCCACCATGGCCAGACTTCTGCATATTGTAGCCATCGCCCAACTCGCGGCATGCCAGTTGCTTGTCCCAGACAAATCCCCTTCCGTCGGCGACAACTGGAAAATCATCGCTCAGGTACCCAGCCGACCCAGCACTGCTGGTTCGCTCGATGTCCGAAACTGGGAGCTCAACTATTTCCGCTCCGCCAACAGCAACCCTGTCGTCGTGCTCACTGAGCCCAAATCCCGTCCCCCGGGGCTCATTCTCCACCTCGACTCAGAGACTCGCACCGTCCTAGTCGACCTCGGAGGGGAAGCACGAGGTCTACACATTCCCGAGCCCAGTGGTGCAGATAATCTTGACGGCCATGGCGGACGTGCTTTGTCGCTGGCTTCTGATGGTGGGACGCCTGGCCTGAGAACGACAACAACCGGAGGCATGCCCTACTTGGCATTGGAGAATGGCGCACAGTTCTTCGCGTGCGAGACACAGATCGCGTCTAGAAGGAGAGTGCAGGTTTTCTATCGGTCTGAGTCGAGGCCGAAACTACCGCCAGCCTGCGTGGAGATTACTCTTCATCCCCAGTGTATTGATGGGCCCTATCGAGGGGACGCAAATGTTGGTCTGTGTTGTGACTCGGTGGTAGATGGGGAATGTCTAAATGAAAGCTGACATGACAGCTGTTTGGTCACAATGAGATGATTGGGTGAGGATTCAAGACGGTGCTTGGGAAATCAAGATTTATATTTTTGTAATTAAACAAAACGCACAGAGATCCGTCTTCATGGCGAGTCGAGTTGGCATCCGTACTATTGGCTCGCTGAAACTCCGGTTTAGCAATCTGTTCCAGTCTTGTCCAAAAGTCAGCGTCGTTGTTAGAGAAGCGATTCGTTGAGACGTACTTTTTACAGAGTAAAGCCCCTTTCCTCCACGCACTCCATTGCCTGGCGTCCCTTTGACGCGGCTCCTTTTCTTGCTTTCTCGTCATCTTGGCATCTGCGGCATGGCAAGGACATTGGAACGAATGAGGTTCTTGGTATCAGCTTTCAGACCTTTGCTGAGAGATTATGAGATGAGATCCGCAACGTTCATGGGCATCTCATCGATCTGAGTCGAATAGTACACTTCTGCTTGTTAGCACCAAACTCCGACGGAGTGCTGCGAGGGAACTCACACTCAATATCGCGGAGGATGCGGACGTCTTCTGTCGTGACAAAGTTGATTGCCACACCCTTGCGACCAAATCGACCGCTTCGGCCAATACGGTGAATGTAGTTCTCTCGGTTGCTGGGGAGATCGTAGTTGATAACCAGGCTCACTTGCTGCACATCGATACCACGCGCCCAGACATCAGTCGAGATGAGCACACGGCTGTTACCCTGACGGAAATCTTGCATAATGCTGTCGCGCTCCTTCTGGGGCATGTCGCCATGCATGCTGCTGACAGTGAAGTTGGCCTCACGCATCTTGTCCGTAAGCCAGTCAACCTTGCGGCGCGTGTTGCAGAAAATGACGGCTTGTGTGATGGTGAGTGTGTCGTAAAGATCGCATAGCGTATCGAACTTCCAGTCCTCCTTTTCTACAGCAATAAAGTACTGCTTGAGACCCTCGAGAGTCAACTCGTCACGCTTGACCAGAATTCGCACGGGGTCGGTCATGAACTTGGTCGTCATATCGAGAACATCGTAGGGAAGGGTGGCGCTGACGACGACAACCTGTGTGGCCGGGGGCAGGTATCGGTAGACATCGTAGATTTGCTCTCGGAATCCCTTGTTCAACAGCTCATCGGCTTCGTCGAGAACCAGCATTTTGATATGTCTGGTGCGCAGGTGTCGCCGCCGGATCATGTCTGCAACGCGACCGGGGGTGCCAGACACAATGTGCTGGCCGTAATCAAGCTTTCGAATATCTTCGCCAACGTTGGTGCCGCCAATGCAGGCGTGGCACTGGACGTTCATATAGTCGCCGAGGGCCATGACTACAGACTGGATCTGGGTCGCCAGTTCACGGGTAGGGGACAGGACGAGAGCCTGTGTCTCGCGCACAGCCGTGTCGATGACCTGCAGCATGCTGATGGAGAAGGTAGCCGTCTTTCCCGTACCAGACTGGGCCTGGGCGATGGTGTCGCGACCCTTGCAAACTTGCACAATGGCACGCGACTGAACAGCGGAGGGAGATTCATATCCATAGGCGTAGATTCCGCGAAGGAGGTTCTCTGCGGGTTGAGTTAGCTCAGTCGAAAGGATTCGCGACGATGGGCTGGACACCTACCCTTCAGCGACATCGACTCAAAAGTAGGGTGGACGGTGACCTCCTTGGAGGTGGAGAACTCCATCCGCTCATCCGCCTTGCGGTCGATTCCACCAGCGCCTTCGGCCATGATTGCTGTGTAATAGAATGTGATTTGAGGCTGGGATTCCGTCTTCTTGGGGTTGTAGTTGGGGCAACCTCAGTAGAGTTTTGGGAAATTTAGAGCTAGCAAAGCGCGATGCGACGGGTCGGGGAAACCCCGGCTCCGTAACCCAGTGCTGAACGCCACTGTCAAGACGCGCGACAAGGCTGGGGGCAATTTTCCACTACACAGATCAAGCCCACGACCAGCTCCCATCCGACCACGACCAAAAAAAAATCAGCTTGCCTAGCAGCCCCGATTGCCTCAGACGAGCATAGATTGCTAGCCTCAATACACTTCCGGCGAAATGTTGGTCCTCGAGGAGCAGCGATATATCCACGAGGACCTGGAGCGTCTGGAGCAGGGCATTGCCGATCGCATTCGCGATGAGCCCAAGCACGTAAGTTGCAACGCTCTGCAAACCGCACAAATTGGAAAGCTAACTGTATCTTTGACCAGATCCGTGATCGCCTGAACAGAGACCACGAGATTTCACAATTACTAGACCAGATTCAAGTCCAGTCCAACAACCTCACAAACATCTACAAGGACGAGAACGGCCTAAGGTCAAAAGAGATCCAACAAATTGGAACTGGTGACCCTTTCGAGGAGTTTTATAAGCAACTCAAGGATGTGCGCGACCACCATGCGCGGTACCCCAACGAGCAGGCCGAGAACTCTGAGCAGCGATACAAGGTCAAGCGACAAGGCGAGGGAGAGCCCTCAGCCTCTCTCGTCGACACCCTCTTCTCCGGAGAGGAGGCTTACGGTCGATTCTTCGATTTGAATACGTGTCACGAGGCGTACCTCAATCTTCCCAACGCAAAGCGATTGACGTATCTACAATATCTCGAGACTTTTGATAACTTTGCGGCGGGCTATGGAGGCGTCAAGAGGGGCGAAAAGACGACCGACCAGTACTTCAAATACCTTGGCCAACTGGCAGAATATCTAGAATCTTTCATGCGAAGAACTAGACCCTTGGAAAATGTCGACAAGGTTCTGTCAACATTTGACCAAGAGTTCGGGGATGCGTGGGAGAAGGACGAAGTGGAGGGGTGGAAGAAGGAAGAGCCATCCGCCAACGCCACGGCGAAGGAGACTACTGGCGCCGATGCAGTGTGGTGCGAGGATTGTGAGAAGGAATTCAAGAACGAGAACGTTTACAAGAACCATCTCACTGGCCGAAAGCATCTGAAGGCCGCTGAGCAGCGGAAGCAGCGCGTGGGGGATTCACAAGGCCAGGCCAATGGCACACAAACCGGCGCAGTCTCCGCGCAGCGACTAAAAGAGCGAGCTGTAGCAGAGCGAGAGTATCGGGTGAGGCGACTGGCCAGTGCGATGAGCACCGAACGAAGCGACACGCGCGTCAACGTCGAGCGCAAGCAGGGCATGACGGAGCGTGAACGACAACAGGAGCTAGACAACCTCCTCAACGTACCAGAGGGCCCCCAGGAGATGGGCGATGAGGGTGAGGACGATGAGGAAGACGGCGAGGAGCGCATCTACAACCCGCTCAAGCTGCCACTGGGCTGGGATGGAAAGCCCATACCCTTCTGGCTGTACCGGCTACACGGTCTGGGCGTCGAATTCCCCTGCGAAATCTGTGGCAACTTTGTCTACATGGGACGACGGGCATTTGACAAGCACTTCAACGAAGCGCGGCACATCTACGGCCTCAAGTGTTTGGGCATCACCAACACGAGCCTGTATCGCGACATCATCCGTATCGACGAAGCGCTCAAGTTGTGGGATAAGATCCAGCGCGAGAGCAAGCGGACTACGGTCGATGAAGGCAGCATGGTGCAGATGGAGGATGGAGAGGGCAATGTGATGCCGGAAAAGGTGTACTACGACTTGCAAAAGCAGGGGCTACTGTGATTGCGTCACTTGTATTGAGGAGATGGCTAGCGTGCCTGAATAGGCGCCCGTCGGCCTTGGGAGAATTAAAGGAGTCTTGCGGTTTGCATATCACAACAAACGACGGAGCAGAATGACATATTGCGACCTTGCTTCATCAGTGATCGGAACGGATTGCGTTGCATCGTGTCTGCTTCTGCTTAGTCAGCTGCTTCATCTCACAACTAGTGTGCTGCCCCTCGACTTTGGTGATCATATGCTAGTAAACAAGCAAGTAAACAAAAGTCGCCTCTGTGCCAGACTGGACATGGTGCAGCTCGCAAGACCCTTGCCGGCCCTGTATACGGTCTATGTTCTTCGGTCTACTGTACGGCATGCATCGATTTATATCGGCTCCACGCCGAATCCGCCACGGCGGCTAAAGCAACACAACGGCGAAGCCCGTGGGGGCGCCATTCGCACATCACGCCAGAGCCTGCGACCCTGGGAAATGATTGTGCTGGTCACCGGGTTTCCCAGCATGGTTGCAGCGCTGAAGTTCGAGTAAGTTGGTGCTCCCCGGTTCCTGGCTTGGCAGAGTCACTGATCCTGCTTGAAGGTGGGCCTTGACCAATCCGCAAGTGTCACTGCATATCCCATCTGAGGACCGCCTTCCTGTCGCCACCACGACGAAGCAGAAGCGCAATGGCAAACCACGGCGAGCCCCCCACACGCTCAAGTCGGTCGTGTCCAACTTGCATCTTCTGGTGGGCGTACCCAGCTTCACTAGATGGCCATTGAAACTTCACTTCTTGGCCAAGGAGCCTTACAAGACTTGGCAGACGGTGGTGAAATCAGCGGGCGAAGCGCGAATGAAGGGTTTGAAACTCCTCACAGATTTCGAGGAGGGGGCTGAGCTTCAAAATCCTGCCGCGCAGCCACGTGGGATCCACGCCCTACCACTTGATTACTCGCCAATGAAGGATTATGTGAGAAAGGCGCAGGATGTGGTTTCTTTCGAGCAAGAGGGTAACTGCGTGCATTGCAATGCACAACTCGAGTCAGGCCGCGGTCTCCATCCCATGTGCCCGAATGAGGGTTGCACGGCCATGGGACATTTAGATTGCTGGAGCCAACATGCCCTGGGATCCGATGTGGCAACACTAATACCCGACACATGTCAGTGTCCGTCATGTGACGGGGAGTTTCGCTGGGGGGATATGATCAAGGAATTAAGTCTACGTATCCGGGGGCCCAAGGAGGTAGAGAAGCTACTGAGGGTGAGGAAAAGAAGAACAGCAAAGAAGGCGGTCGCCTCTCCCTAGGTTCTGACACTCGCTATTGGACGTGACCCAGCGATGGATACATAAAGCTGGAGAGCCAGTTTGGCGCGTGCTTGACACGCGCATGGATGGAAAATCCCTACTTTTAGATACCCAAGAATAAAACACGTTTGCTTCCTCTTGTGCAATGTGTCCAACTCTCGCAGTCGGAGCGTGGAATTGCTTCGGGAGCTTGTCGATAGTGGCTGCAGTAGGGCTAAGACGGCGTCTCAGTCCCACCCATGAAGGAGGCCAGAGCCGCGAGACAAAGGCGACAAAATCGTGATAGGCCTTGGCAACGCGATGGATGTACATTTGGGGCACGGACATAAACGAAGTTGGGGGGCAAGGAGAGAAGCGAGGAACACTGTGATGCAATGTACAGCCTCGACGCGAGGAGCCCGAGGCGAGGAGTCATGACAGCTGATGATGTTAGGCATTTGCGAGCAAATGCCAGCAGGCTCTGCCGGGGTTCCCCGCGGCAGCCGACAAGCATTGAAGCACCCCAGTGAGCCAGCGCCGAGCGCTGAACGTCATGTGGATTTGATTGGCCCGGTCTGGGGCTGCTGCTCGGCTACCCCTGCAGGCTGGAGCCTCGATATCAGACTGGGGTGTTGAGTTTTTCTTATTTTTGTCTAACCTGGCGTCCCTGCACGATGCTCGCACAGTGCTGGCTGGAAATACCCAAGCCGCCCTGTCCTCCTGGTCCCTTGAGGCACCCACCCACATCGGATCCCATTGATAGCAACAATGTCGCCAGACTAGAGTACATGAGCGTCGCAACCGCGACTAGCATTGTTCGGTCACAATAGGCCTCGATAGCCTGTTGGTGTGAAATGGCAAGAGCCGCATCCTGGCACTGCCCTGGCGTCGCAACCTGCTGGCTGAGTGGCTTGAGCACTGTTGTTTGGCACATCGCCCCTAAAGCACTCATTGGCACTCGCCAAGAGGGGGTTCACTCCCTCGACCACTGAGGCTTGCAGAGAGAGGCACATTGGAGCCTTCCAGGAGCTGCCTCTTGCCGACGAGATACAGAACCTTGCTACCTCCGTCAAACCCCCCTCTGAGACGACGCGACGTGTGTAGATTTCGCTATGCTTCATCGTCAGCAGACAGTAGATTGCGCGACGCAGCGAAAACCGGAATAATAGAGAAAAGCCCCGGACATGATTCTGGCTGGGCGCACGGGAGAGGACCCCTTGGTCTCGGTAATGGGGTTGTGTGTGCGCCTGGTCGGATGTCGTCGCTAGTGGGTCCGCCACATGAACATTCGGCGCAAGAGTTCCATTTACCATTCGCGAGGCCAACCTTGACCAAATCCGGAGGCAAGCCGTGCAGAAAGTAACGTGCGCATTTTGCAGCATGTAATTATCCAGCAAGGTGCAAGTTTTGAGCTGGCCCTGACTGCGCGGCGCCCCCGACGCGACAAAGTATGGCAGCACTGGCGCTGCTCCAGGGACCGCTCCTGCCCGTTGTCACAGGTGCGGGTCCGAGAGCCACCGGGCTTCCGCACATTCCCACCGTAGCAGCAACGGACCAGCCATGCGCGCTGTTGGCCTCCTGGAAACCCAGCGGTGGGTCACTCGGAGTGACTTCGACCACACAGCCAAACCGGCTACCCCCAAGGTATTCCCTTCCTCCATCGCCGCCGTCCCGTCGGTTCTTGTACCTTCTCCGGCTTGTCCACCCAGCGCCGGACCGACCCCGTCAGAGGGCAAAAGTGACCACCGCGCAGCACCAGAAGTGACTACGCACCTGCCAATCAGTATTAGCAGTGCCACTAGAAGTCAGTTGCGAAGCACCTTGGTATTGGGCTGTCTCGCGCACCTTAAATCTGGCAACCCTCGACCCATCCCGAGCCTTCCCTTGCGGTCACTCACGCCCACGCCCACGCCCACCCACGTCCACGCCGCCCAGGCCCCATCCCATACCCAGCCCATTACACAGAGGTACCGGCCGATACCCACTTTCCACTTCCACAGGCCCAGTAAGCTCTACACTGCCGCCATCGCTCTCACACACCACACACCCTTCCCTCCTTCCCTTCTCCATACTCACTCTCTCCCCAACTCCAAACATCTTCCCGCACCCACGCTGGGCTGCATGACTCGCTCACTCTCCCAGCGCCACGAGTCGCATTGACGATTTGACTCCTTGTTCGATCTTCTTTTCCGTCGTGCTCCTATGCACCTCTTTGTCTTTTTTATTTTATCGCCTTCCCTAACCCTGCCGAGTGAGTACCACCTCGTCCGTGTTAGTTAGCTCACGCATCAGCCTTCCTCTGCACCCTCGCTCTGCAGGTTAAGCTTTTCCCTTGGGGCCGCGCTCGCTGACATTATAAAAGCGACAGGATCCCGGATCGATAGGAACACATATCCTCTATTGTCCAACTGGTCCAACCTGTGTCCCGTTGTCTGACACGGCCCTACGCCGCCATCGCGACAAAGTACTGCTCGAACCACGAGATCCTGCGATGCACGCGCTCCACCCGGCCACAACCTCCTCGCCCCAAGCATGAACTCTTCTCTAGCACCCGGCGCTTGAAGCTTCGATCATTGATATCTTGACACTCACCCACCGACATCCCGCCTCGTTTTCCGCCCTGGCGACCTTCACCCTTCATCATGGTGTCTGTGCCAACCGTGGGCTCGGTCGCCGCTGGTGGGAGCAGCACCAATGCCAGCTCACGAAGTTCCCCCGCCGTGGGCGCTGCATCGAATCTCTCCTCTTCGAAACCAAAGCCCAAGGTCAACACCAACGGCTACCATCCAATCAACCCCCAGACGCCTCTCAGCTCTCTATCCAGCGCACCTCTGGATCTCACCTCGGTTGAGCGTCGTGGCCAGCCCACCGCCGTGCGGGAACCTGTGATCAAGAAGAATCGGCCACATGGATTGGAAGAGGCACCGACATACTACCCTACCGATGAGGACTGGAAAGATCCTTTTGAGTATATGCGCAAAATTACTCCAGAGGCATCCAAGTATGGCATCTGCAAGATTGTTCCGCCCGATTCGTGGAACCCTGACTTTGCGATTGATACCGAGGTGCGTACTCCAACTCCGCGCTCACGCGGTGCGACTGTCGCCAACATCGCATCGCCGAGGCTGGGCTTCATCTGCTGGGAGATATATGCTAAAGATATCTCAGAAATTTCACTTTCGGACGCGGAAACAAGAGCTGAATTCTGTAGAAGGCAGTGCGTAGTTTTGTTCCCGTCATGGATGTCGAACTGATTTTTTCCCAGGCACCCGAGCCAACCTCACGTATCTAGACGGTCTAACCAAGTTTCACGTGCAGCACGGCACTAATCTCCACCGTCTACCATACGTTGATAAAAAGCCCCTCGATCTCTACCGGCTAAAGAAGGCTGTGGAGTCTCGTGGTGGTTTTGATAAGGTGTGCAAGCTGAAGAAATGGGCCGAGATTGGTCGAGATCTGGGCTACAGCGGCAAAATCATGTCGTCCCTCTCTACCTCGCTGAAAAACTCATATCAGCGGTGGCTATGCCCCTATGAGGAGTACCTCCGTCTTGCGAAGCCTGCTGTGCACCAGCAGTTAGAGCAGGAGTATGGCGGCCCGTTGACCCCCAGCCCGGCCAATACGCCCGTCAAACGGTCTAATGTCAGCACGCCTGCGAACCGCGTGGATTCGCCAGCGCGAAACGCCTCCGATGCCTTACAGGCAAGTATCAATGGATCCGCGAAGGATGCGGACCGCGACACACCCATGGCAGATGCCACCCCAACATCGGCCAATGGAGGTTTTACTGCTATCAACTCTGGTGGATTCACGGCTGTCAACGCCGGTTTCACCAGTGTTAATCGCAGCTCGAACGGTGATTCCAAGAGCTTCACGCCTGATTCCAAGTTGGGTGGCAGCCCGAATACATCCGCCAAGAACACACCGAACAATAGGGCGACGAGCCTGGTGGCGACAGCTCTGAAGCGCCAACTGAGCTGCGAAAGCACCTCCGATTCGATAAAAAGGGAACCAGACACCGACAAGGACGAAGGAGATGCAGGCAGTCGCCGCAGCAAGCGTCTCAAGAAAGGTAGGTGACACTGAGCTCTCCTCTCTACATTTTTATTTACGGCTGTGCACTGGCTGGTTGTCATTTCCCCTGCTCAGCTGGGTTGGGACCGAATTGGAAAGCACGCCGCAGAGCCTTTCCTCTTCAGTGCCGTTCGTGTTGCAACCACCCGAGCGCAGCCCCACCCAATGACCCAAGCCACCCCTCATTGGTCATTGCAATTAGCCACTAACGTGATGGACTTTGCAGATGCTGTCCCCACTGTGGCTGGATCACACATGACGCCATTCCGTCCGTCGGTACCGAGGATTCCTCGAGATGAAAGCGCTTCTACAGGCGAGGTGAGTTTGGGAGTCGAGTTGTGGCCGCAAAACTTCTGCTAAAATCAATACGATAGAAATGCGAAACATGTGCCAAAGGCGAAGATGCTGGTCCCCTACTGGTCTGCGAATCATGCGATCATGCATACCATGGCACGTGCCTCGACCCTCCCTCAAAGCGCAAGGTTGACGCAGAGTGGAATTGCCCGCGGTGTCTTGTTGGCGATGGTCAATTCGGCTTCGAAGAGGGCGGGTTATACTCTCTCAAGCAATTCCAGCAGAAGGCCAACGATTTCAAGCAGGGCTACTTCGAGAAGAAGATGCCATATGATCACGAACTGAAGTGCCACCGCCCAGTCACCGAAGACGACGTCGAGACCGAGTTTTGGCGACTAGTCGCCGACTTGGAAGAGACCGTGGAGGTCGAATATGGCGCCGACATACATTGCACAACCCATGGATCCGGTTTCCCGACCGCCGAAAAGCACCCGAATAATCCCCATGCCACCGATCCTTGGAACCTCAATGTGCTACCCTTCCATCCCGAGAGTCTTTTCAGGCATATCAAATCCGACATTTCCGGTATGACCGTGCCTTGGGTCTACGTCGGAATGATATTTTCAACATTCTGTTGGCATAATGAAGATCACTACGCCTACTCCGCCAACTACCAGCACTTGGGCGCAACCAAGACTTGGTACGGAATTCCGGGAGAAGATGCCGAAAAGTTCGAGGCAGCTATGCGAGAAGCTATCCCCGAACTATTCGAGACTCAGCCAGACCTTCTCTTCCAACTAGTCACGTTACTAACCCCTGAGCAACTCAAGAAGGCTGGGGTCCGCGTCTACGCTTTGGATCAGCGGGCTGGGCAATTTGTCATCACATTTCCACAGGCCTACCACGCAGGTTTCAATCACGGGTTCAACTTCAACGAGGCTGTCAACTTTGCGCCTAGTGACTGGGAACCGTACGGGTTCGATGGTGTTCAACGCCTCCAAGCCTTCAGGCGCCAGCCATGCTTCTCTCACGACGAACTCTTGTGGACTGCTGCCGAAGGGAGCCCTGCAACCACGGGCCTAACAATTCAGACGGCAAAGTGGCTAGCGCCGGCTTTGGAGCGGATACATAAACGCGAGATTGCTCAGCGTGAAAGCTTCGTCGCGAAGCATCTTCAATTCGCAGGCGCCCATAAATGCCACATCCTTGGTGGTGAGGAGAATTCTTGTCCTCTTACCTTCAAAATCGAGGATGAAGACGTACAGGACGAAGATGAACAATGTTGTGCGTATTGCAAGGCATTTTCCCACTTATCTCGCTTCAAGTGCCTGGTGTCTGGAAAGGTCCTTTGCCTGTCTCATGCCGGTGAGCATGCGTGCTGTGATCTCAACGAGCAACAACGGTTTTCGGGCGAGAGTCACATCCTATTTTATCGGAAGACGGATGACGACATGACTACCGCTTACGAAAAGGTAATCGAAAAGAGCCGTACTCCCGAGGCTTGGGAGGAAAAATACGAGAAGATGCTGGATGAAGAGGGCACGCCATCTCTCAAAACAATGCGTGCTCTTCTCCACGAAGGAGAGCGCATTCCATTCGACCTTCCATCTTTGCCGGTTCTTCGACAGTTTGTGGATAGATGTATTGATTGGGTCGATGAGGCAACGAACTACACTGTCCGAAAGCAGCAGAACCGCCGGAAAAACGAAAAGGCATGGCAAGCCGGTATGCGAAAGTCGGTTGGCAGCGCGGAGCAAGACCAAAAAGAACGTGAAATGCGCAAAGTCTCCAACATCGGTCGTCTGCTGAAGGAAGCGGAGCATATCGGATTTGACTGTCCCGAGATTCTGCAACTTCAAGAGCGCGCGGATGCAATTAAGCAGTTCCAGATCAGCGCCGGGCGTGCTTTACAGAACCAAAGAGCCATGACCATGGAAACAGTCGAAGAGTTGCTCGAGGAAGGGCGTAGCTTTAACGTGGACACTCCTGAGGTTGATCAGCTCTCGCGATTGCTTGAACAAATGCGATGGAATGAAAAGGCAACCGCGAATCGGGGCGTCTTCATGTCACTCAAGGAGGTTCAGGACCTCGTCGAGGAGGGTAAGCGACTGGAAATCCAGAGCTACAACGATCATCTCACGTTTTACTGCGAGCAGCTTCGAGCGGGACAGGCATGGGAGAAGAAGGCCCAGGAACTCATTCTCGCAGAGGTGGTGCATTACCCACAGCTGGAGGCGCTGTCGAATCAAGTCCAGCTTAACGGGATACCTGTGTCTCAGGAGACACTGCAGCAAGTTGATCAGATCCTTCACAAACAGCGTGAAGCTCACAAGCAGATCCTTGATCTGACGGATCGGTCTCGCAACCCCGACTTTCGAATGCGACCCAAATACTCGGAGATCGTTGACATAATCAAGAAGTTGGAGGACCTCAACTCCAAGCCGAACGGCACTATCGATCTCGAAAACGAACGCAAACGACACGAAGATTGGATGCGCAAAGGCAAGAAACTATTTGGCAAGTCGAATGCACCCCTTCACATTCTCAAAAGCCACCTGGAATATGTTTTGGAACGAAACATGGATTGCTTCGACGTTGAACACGATACTCCACGTGTTCCCGGAGAACCCGTTTCCAGGGAGGTCAGTCCTGAACCAGGCGTCAATAAATGGGAGGATCCGCGATCTCGGCAGGTGTTTTGCATCTGTAGAAAGGTTGAGGCCGGGATGATGATAGAGTGTGAATTGTGTCATGAATGGTAAGATGGTTTGTCCAACTCTTTCCGGCATTGAAGCTAATTGACCTGACAGGTATCACTACAAGTGTCTCAAGATTGCTCGTGGCAAGGTAAAGGAAGACGACAAGTACACATGCCCAATCTGTGACTGGAGGATGAAGATACCCCGAGATGCCTCGCGGCCAAAGCTTGAGGATCTGATTGCTCTCTCTGAAGAGGTTGCGACCCTTCCATTCCAGCCAGAGGAAGAAGATGTGTTGAATCGCATCATTGACAACGCAAATGGCTTCCGGAACCATATTGCGCAATACTGCAGCCCGCTGCTATCTACGGAGGCTGAAGCCGAGACTCAGCGGTTTTATTTGCGAAAGATTGAAGGCGCCGAAGTATTACTGTCATACGAGACAAACTTCTTCCGTCAGGAGCTTCACAAATGGTGCCCAGTGGCTCCGGAGGCGCCACCGATTTTGGAGGTTTCGCTCAGCACGAGAAAGCCGAGGCCTACAAAATTGCAGAAAATGTTGGTTGAATTTGGCGTGGACAACCCCGACGATTTGCCAGAGCATGCCAAGGGTAAAGCAAACAGCCTACGTCGCAAAGCTGCGAACGCAGAGGCAGCGGCAGCAGCCGCTGCTCAACCATCGGGATCGCTAGTGCCGCCAGCGTCGGTCTCGAATGCACTCATGCCATCTGGACGAGCCCCATATATGATGTCCAGCAACTCGCGAGAAAGCATCGACAGCGCAAGCGCCCATGGACATTATGATCGCCCACGCTCTCAGTCCGGCGCATCATCTTCCAGGGGTGATCCCATGGATGTTGACAACGGAGTGCATCCGGGGCTTCTCGGAGCAAGCGGGCCACAAATGGTTGGTGACGATTCGACCTTGTCGCTCGAGGAAAAGCTGTTGCAAGATAGAGATGATGGAATCAACCTAGACTCGGAGGCAGGAAAGAGTAAGGCTCTTGAAATCCTCTCCCGCACAGAGAAGGGCAGGAAACAAGCAGAGAAGATGTGGGGTCCAGATATCTGGGGTCCTAGGCGAGGATCTCTCGGGAATCACCAACGCTCGATGACACCGGACCTGGTCAAGCAAGACGAAGGAAAGGTAGATCGGATGTTCCAGGAAATGACAAATCAAGGCGATGATGATGAAGGGAAGAAACGAGATCCGGCGGCGGATGCCCCGGTTACAGCAGCATCCCTCGAGAACGAACGGAACGGCATGGACGCCCTTCTCGACGGGGAGTAGAAGCGGAGTTGCGGTGGTGGTGGCTACCGGGACAGAGATGGCAACATATCGGAGTTGGGGGACCTGGAGTTAGAAGAGCATCATCACCTTTGCTGTTTGTTGATGGATGGATGTACCAGTAGATGGGGTGCTAAACTTGAAAGGGAATGTATGTTAGTGGGTGACGGTCAGTCTGGCGCTCTCAAGGGTACCAGGTAGCATTGGCGTTGCTTAGTTCGAGTTCGAAATGTTTATTATGGAATCACAAGCACTTTTGCCTTGTTATATCTATCCTAAAGCGCCACATGTCGTGTAATCAAGTCAACTCCTGTGCTGTCCTTCGCATCCACTCACTCTGCGGTTCTAGGGTAAGCAGCAGCGAGAGTAACGCGGAGCCTGGAGGAGCCCTGCTAATAACATTTGAGATGGTACAGTGTATTTCAAATGTCCTGGGGAGTTGTTCTGACTCATCTTCAGATCTGAGGAGGGGCGGAGGGTTTGGGGTTGAGAAAAGCCAATTCCTTATTGCATTGCTGCAGAGGAGACGAAGCCATCACCACGTAGCAAGTAAGGTCGCTCCTGCAGACAGGAGAATTAAACCCCTCTTATTCAGCACCTGATCATCGCCTATGTTATCTTAGTGTAAAATTACTCCGAGACGGACACTGGAGAATGTCGTCCATTTCGTCCACCAACTCATCTGTCGTGACCCCCTTCTTCATTGAAAGATGCAATCACATGATATGTCACGTGATCATGCGTCAGCTTGATCTTCGGAAGCCAGTCTGAGCTTTAGCAGTCGCGTGCAAAGGCGCGTACCAGGGCAGTGAATGTGGCCAACCTTCGATTTCTTACACCATCTCTCAGCAGCGCTGCCGTAGCTGTTGCCGACCGACGCCTCGGAGATAGAATCATCGAGTTACAACACCTCCAGGATAGCCACGGTTACCCCAACCCCGCCACCCACATTGCTACAGATCTGCCAGATCATTCAATCAATAGTCGGCTCAGTCATTGCCTCAACTCTTCGCGGCCGCATCTAACTGGCACCAACCGATATCGATACCCCCTCAAAGCGACAGCAGCTGTTTTAGCTGGTGCAGAAGCGATAACCATGGCGTCACCGCCCTACGCAACCTCACCATCGGGCATGTCACCACCTTACCCGTCGCCCGCCCAGATTCCAAACAAGAAGCGGTCGTCCACGTTGGATGTCAATGGCCCTCCTGGCAAGCGCCGTAAAGGATCGACACTCTCCCAATCTTCATCCAACATCCATCCGCTCCGACAGACATCCTTCCCTCCCGAAGCCCGCTCGCCTTACGCTCGATCACCCTCCGTCGATGCCCAGTCGCACGTCAGCGGTAGCGCTGTGAGTGGCGTCACAGCCAGCGGCGCGCCAAAGAAGAAGCGCGGCCGGAAGGCCAAGAACGCCAAAGGCAACGACGATGCGGGCGAGAAGACACCCAGCCTCGTCGGAGGACGGGCTCCCACAAATGTCAGCGGGCAGGGCGGCGAGGGCGGCGGAGAAGACGACGAGGACGATGAGAAGGCTGAGATGGCGCTGGAAGACGTGGTTGCCAGGACCCAAGAGCAGAAGCAAGAGGAAATAAGGTTACGTGCAATGCTCGTGGAAGCATTCGACAGTCAGCAGTACAACCGGTATGAGCTCTGGCGTGCTGCGAAGCTGGCGGACTCAGTCGTCAAACGGGTAAGCCAAACGCCTCTCCACCTTGCCCACGTTGACCACGTCGACCACTCCTCTCCCGGGAGGGGGGTGACCTCCGCTGCGCCGGGGGGCGGGGCGCAAGTCGTGGGATGGGGTCTGCGCCGCGCCGCGCCGGAATTAACGGCATGCTAACTCATGGCAGGTGGTCAATGCGACGGTATCGCAATCGGTGCCTCAAAACGTGAGCACTGCCGTCAAAGCCGTAGCCAAGCTCTTCGCGGGCGAAATCCTCGAGGCGGCCCGCAGCGTTCAGGGCGAGTGGATCGCGACCGGCGAGAGGCAGAGTGACCTTCCGCCGCTGCCAAGTTCAACGATCGGGCATGGGATCGGGGGTGCCGTCGGCCGCGGTGACGAGCCGGAGGCGGACAAGGATGAGCTCGACAAGGACAAGCCCGCCGAAGATGAAGCTGGTGCCAAGGCGGACGGCAGCAGTAGGACCGACGATGGAGAGGAAAAGCGCGATGCCAAGTCCAAGGCAGACGAGGCCGAGCCCTTGAGGGGCCCCTTGCGACCCGACCACCTGCGCGAAGCCTGGCGGCGGTATAGGCTGGCAGGCGAGAGCCGTGGGGTCGGCGTGCAGCAGCTGTGGCATGCCCAGCAGGGCAGTGGTGTTGAGCGCTTCTCAACCCGCACTGGGAGACGTCTGTTCCATTGAGGAGTGGCAGGCGGCTGAATTGAGCACGACCGACTCAGTGGGGCGGGAGGACGATGCATTGGTGAATACTCCGTAATTAACCTCACGCTGAGAGTCGTATATTCGGCAGGTCCTGCCGAAGGTGGTTTCAGTGGTTGGCGCTTGCAGGACACGCGGCGTTGTTTACAATCAGCACAGGAGAAGGGGAAGAGCTGAGACCGAGGAGGGCTCGGAGATACTACCACCAAACTGGCCATGATGGCCGACCTACCGATGGAGGGGCAGCTTCAGCCAGATGTGAAGTGACATCCAGGCGTCATGAAGGGCCAGGCCGCCACGGGGCTGCCACATTACATTACCATGTTTACGAGGCGACTAGGGGCGGTTGTACCCCCGAAAGGAAACATTGAATGATACCCAATTGATAACTAGAGTCTGCAGCAGGACAGGACAGGACAGGACACGGCGGAAATAAATCAGGCAGCTGCGCGCAAGCGAATCAAACTCGTTCTGTGACCACGATGACGGCGGGGAGTAGACCTGCAGGTCAGCAAGCCGCTGCTCGGCTCGGATATTACAACATGAGAGCGCCCAGCGTCCTATGTAGAAACGGTAACCCCCAAACAGGTACAGCACACCACACAGCACCCCCATGAGAAGAAAGGTCCCACATTCAGCCCTTAGTGTTGGTCGTTCGTGACTCGTGGCTCGCCCGTCGGAGACAATGCATTACGACCGCTGGTATGTAGGGCTCAATGGCTCATGCTCCTTGGGTACCGGCAAGACAGGCATCGATGGGTATCATCATGGGATCACCATGGTGGGGTCCGGGTTGTCGCCAATAGAAACTTGGGAGCAACATCGCTCATGTCGCACTGGAGAGCGGGCGGTTGACAACTAGGCCAATAATAGCCTGGGAGCTGGTGAGCCAGGGACGTTCCGTCCTGTGCGCCAAAAATGTCCGCTTTTCCCATCCAGCCCTGCACCGTCTTTCCGAAATTTGGTCTTGGGGATCTAGGCCTTCATGGCCCTTGCGAATCCTTACGTAAAAGGTCGTTTCAAGCTTGAATACGCTACCGTTGATCGTTTTGTCCAGAGGTCAAACGGAATAACACAACCGTACAGTCGGCTGTTCTCAGTCCCGTTCAGCTTCTGGGTGTATCGTATTCCCTACAACGTCGAGCGTGCGCGTGTTGCTGACACGGCGACATGTCAGAACAGGCTACCTAGACAAGGTAATTAATGACGCGCACGATTGCGGCTGGGCTGGACAACAAGACAAAATGCTTCGCCGGAGCGGTGGTTGGCTGTTATCGGCGCCTGGGACGGACCACAGTCTATGCAGAAGCAGTGTACCGTACCCATAAGGCTTGCCCAGACCGACAGGCACGTCTTGGCTGCCGAGGTGTCCGATTATGCCCTGTGCCTGGGCCGATGCGGAAAATCCCTGGGCCTTTGCCTCTGCTGGGGGTCATCTTTTTGGCTTTGGCTGGCTGGCTGGCTGGCGAAGCGGCACAGTGAGGTGCCGCTTATTATTAGCTTGCTACCGCCAAGGCTGGCTCCCACGTTCCAATGGCAGGCAAAGTCCCTGTGGCCCCCCTTCAGGCGCCTTTGTCACCCGCCAGCCAAGACCTTGCCAGGGAGGGGCACGCCCAGCGAACAGCTTCACCCTTGGGTCAGAGAGCTTGGCAAGGGGGCCCGGCCCGGGTTGGCGTGCCCTCTGCGACCCCAGAACAAGCCCCGTCGCCTCCTCCTGTCCAAGCAGATTGGTCCGGTCTCAACGTCGTGCTGACACCAAGCCTACCACAGAAGCCCAGCGCCCTGGGAGGCTCGGCATCGCAGTGTCTCCGGATAGAAGAAGCCGAGAGGCTGGCTTGGCAGTCGGGGCACCCGACTGCTCGTGGCGCAGTCCGTACGCGAGCCCCAGTAACAATCGCAGAAAAATCGGGCTTGTGTTGTTCAATTACACAGTTGCAGAGAGCCAGAGCCCTTGAGTCGTTGGGCCTGCAATAAGTAATTCGGGAACGGCTTTTGGCAACCTCGCGGCATGCTAATTCGACGTGGGCTGGGGCTCGACGCTTTCTCCACTGCTCTGCTCTGCTCTGTTGCCTTGCCTTGCCTTGTCCTCGACTCGTCTCATCTCCTTGCCTGACAAGATCAAGTAAGGCCAACTTCATGTGTCCCACGGCCTGCTCGCCTTGGGCGCTTTTGTGAAATCGAATCATCATGTGCCTAGCCCTTCTCTTTCATTTGCCGTTCCTTGCAAGCAAGCACTGTCCATCCGGAATCCTCCAGTGACCGACCACGCCGTGCAGAGGCCCGCCTGCTTCCCCATCCTACTAATTACCCCAGCGTCTTTCCGATACTGGGTGTGCTTGCTTTACTAGGTCGTCTCCATCTCCATACCTTTATTAGAAGGCGCTTGGCGCTACAGGTAACTGGATCTGCACACGCCGGGAGCTGGGTCGGTGCCAAGACAATCGGAGTTCGGCCATCAACGCGCGTCCATGACCTCGAGGTACATGAACAAGATCTCCAGGCTTATTCGTGTGTGTTGAGTTTCACAATCGTCATTGTAGCACTGGCTCAACCTAGACTTTTGGTCCAACTGCACTGCTCCAACATGGCGGGAGGGAAGGTGAGTGCCGCTCATGAGCCAGCCCTAGGAGGGGAAGGCGGCTAAATCTAAGCTGCTTGCCGCTGCGAGTTCTCTGTTCTGACCCAACTGCCCTAGCAGGGCGCGCAGGGCAATGAAACGCAGGAAGCTGATGCTGCCAACGCAACCGCCATCCGCATCCGTGACAACCAGCGCCGCTCGCGAGCGCGTCACAAGGAGTATGTCGCCAACCTGGAGAGAAAGGTCCGCGAATATGATCGTCGTGGCGTCCAGGCCACCATGGAGATGCAGCAAGCAGCGCGAAACGTTGCCACCGAAAACAGCCGCTTGCGCCAGCTCTTGGGTTATCGTGGCGTCGCCGGCGACGAGGTCGACAAGTTCTTGCAAAGCTTCGGGGACTCGTCCTCCGGCGAGGCAGCTCGCGCATCGATTGCGCAGTCGATCATGGGACAGCCTGGCCTCGAAAACTCGACACCAAAGATGCTCCTCCAACCTCTGTCCCGATCGGTATCATCGGAGCCGTCTGGGCCGCCTTCCATCCTCCCGTCCGTTCCCCGAGAGGTCAACAGCACGAGGGATGTTGTGGACGCCATTGTAGGCATCAAGCGCAAGGTTCGGAAGACCAGCTCGGAAGGGTCGAGCGACTACCAGATGAGCCTGCCAACGGAGCCGATACAGCCGACTCTTGAGCCTCGGCCGCAGCAGCCCTTGGCGCTTCCTCCCTTGCCTTCTCTTGTCGTCGGACAGTCGAAACCTGGTGGGGAGCAAGTCGATAAACTCTCTCTTCTAGCAAACGCGAGCATTCGCCAAGACCCAAACGACGTCACCTACCAAGCCCAGCGACAGCGCGCTGGCAGTCTTCGCGTACCCAGCCCGTCCACTGCGGAGGGCAACTCACCACCATCGTCCATCGTGGGAACGCCAGGCCGTGGCCACTCAATGTCGCCAATACTTCGGATGGCAGAAAACGGTCATAATCGATAGTCTGCACTGCGGTCGAACAAGATATAACGACTCAAGAACTGGTGATGATATGAGAAACGACCACGCCGATTCAAAGATTGGCAGCTGAGCTGAGACAGCCCAACTGGAGAGGTCAAACAACAGACAATGACCAACCTGCGACACTCGCGAAACAGCTATCGCTAGCAAGATAGCCTGGATAGGGTTGCGATACTCGATGCCACACCAAAAGCGCGGTTCGCCGCCATCCGTGTTGAATCCTGATATCCCCCAATCCAGGTAGCTTGCCACAATCGCGGACCGGTATATTTATCGGTGAGAGTTCCCGCACACCAAGACCAGAGCGAGAACCGGCAGACAACGCTGAGACGCGATCAACCCTCTGAACCCGCAGCCATGCTTTGCGGGGCGTTGGCAGCCCTGAGTTATATTTGCTCCTGGGAACGGGAGGACAACGGTGATTGGCTGGACTCCATCACTTCCTAGCGACTTGTGGTTTGGATTTGGGTATCCTACTGGATCACTGGGACGATTAGTTACCGCCCGCCTAGTGGCAAGAGCTGGAACTCTCGCCAAGGCCCCAATAAACGACGGAAGAAAGAGGGGTTGATGAAAGTGACGACGCAGTGCCAGCCGGCAGCAGGCAGCGTGGCAGCTGTATCCTCAGCAGGGATTCAAATACCAAGAGCAAGCTCAGACTTGAAATGAAGACATGATGATAAAGCAACTCAGTTTGTGCCCACGTGGTTAGGTAACATGAGAAACGGCGCGCCTCAAACGTTCTTCACTCGAAGCATGTTGCGGCCTGTCTCACCCTTGGTCGTATCGGTGCAAAGCTGGGCTGCTTGGACAGGAATTTGCCTCCATATCGGCGCCTTGTCGCCCACCTCAATGTGTGTCGACATGCAAACATTGGAGCGGATCCTGGATGCCCCAACGAGAGTTGGGCTGGTTGCAGAGCGTTCGGTGAAGCTGAATGGGATGCTTGAGAAAGGAGCTGCAGTCTTCGCTGAGGTCTCTTGGAGCCCCTGGCCCGTAGAGAAAGAAAAATGGAAGGCGCTCTGCCCTGGGCGGGACTTTCCATCAGATTCCTCCTTGTAGTTGCGGGCGATGGCAGGAGGGCAGCCAGCACTGCTTCAACGGGCGGGACAACAGCCAATCAGCAGCTGGCAATGACAAGCTGTAAATTGGCTCGTGGGGCCGTGCATCAGCTGGTGCCATCTGATCAGCACCCAGGCTGCACCCTGCAGCTACTTAGCTGACGCCTGACGGTTGGGCCGGTGACATCTCCCATTCCTCGTATTGGCCCGAATGGAGCAAATGAGGGTGATCCGAATTCTGGTAGGATTGGGAGGTTCGGGGTTTCGCGAACTGCTGACTGGGGCTGTCGTCGAAGCTGAACGAAGGCTGGATGGATCTTTTGTGACGTCAGTGCCGTCTGCTCCGCAATGGTCCATGGACCATTTATGTCGGTGGATTCACAATGTTCGAGGTTTGTGAACTTGGGTCAAGCTGTTCGATAGTGTGCATTGGGCACCATCATACAAGTCCAGATGATGCATCCGCTCGGCAGACGTCGGTCATGCGAGAGGGGGCCCTCCTCCCTAATATGGGCTGGAGACGATGTGTGGCAGTGCAACGATAGTCGCTCCCTAGACCTCACTAAGCGAGCAACTTTACATACTACTAGTCCATACAACGAGTAGCAGCAAGTGGCGGTGGACTTGCATACCTTGGATGATTGATAGGAATTGCGGAGTGAGCCATAGTCGGTCTGCTGAAGTCCCTCAAGCTCTTGGCGGCTGGCCAGGCGGTTGCGTGAAAGGAAGTGTTGCACGCGTTTATCGTCACGTTTCCCCTCGCAAGCTGTTGAGCTTCCGTGGCGCAACCCTTGTTCTTATTATTAATTCTTTGTCTGGCCACCAACAGCTTCTCCGCGGACGAGCCTCTCTCCACCATGCCCTCCTTGGCGGGGCCGAAGATTCAAGGGCCTTCGCCTACATCGTTTACTATTCGATAGTTTGAGGATCAATCAACGAATGCCTTATCATGTGTTTGGGCTCGTGCAGCCCTGTAGTTTGGAGTCAAGGCCAAGACTTGTTGGAACATGAGTAGCTGGGTGAGGGAAGTAGGGCGGAAGTGTGGCGTCTCAAGCCATGACGTGCTCTATAAGCTTGCATAACATGGCCTTGTAAAGAAACGAAGGACTTGGCATTGATCATGTACTGTGGGGGATTGGCGAGCTCGCCACATCTACTGCTGGAAACACAAATAGGTATTACCCCAACGGCGGCAGTTTAAGCTTTGAAATGTTTCATCGAAGCGGATTGAGTTCTGACACGGGTGGTGTGGGTTGTCTCGATGCTTGGGTTAGTTTCTTCTCAGCACGTGCGGCCACCAAGGTCGTGTTCCTAGATGACGTAGCGGTCTACGGGTCCATAAGGGGAACAATAGAGATACTACAGTGGGATTTATTAACTGCATTTTTCGCGATGTCGAAGAAAAATAAACCAGCGATCCAGATGCAGCTTGCACTGCAGATCCTTCTCAATTCGCCCACCGAATACATCTAAACTTTGTAAAAGGCCACTTGAAGACGAAGTTGATACGCGGGAATACTACGTCTACGGCACAGACATCCTCATTCGGCAGCTGGCTGCGCGCAACACGCGTTGTGAACATTACTTGAAGCCGATCCTTGCGTCTTAAGAAGCCACAGGCTATCAACCAGTGCACTCTCGGCACGGCCCGTTATCCTAAAGTGAGCATTCCTCCTAGTTGGGGCCAAGGCCTCCTCGTAGCGGCAGCCACTCAGCCCGGAACGTGTGCGCGTGCTGCCCCGCACATCCGACCCAGAATCACTGCCCACAACGGTAACAACGCTTCAAACCGAGGCCTTGACGGAGTTTTACACCCTCCTGGGTCATCTTGGCTAGGCCAATGGTAGCGCACGTGTAGAGGTCAGTGACCCTCGGTGGCGAGCTCGGCCTTTATGTGAGCAAACGACCAGGGGTCGCCTGCGCCGTGATTGGCGGCTGATCTTCAATGCACTACAACGGTGCGACGGCCTTCGGTCGAGGATGAAGCTAGGACTCGTCGGCCTTGGATATCACAGGCGGTGCTATAGCCTGAGACCTGACTGGCAAGGCTGGTGTTTGGAAAGCGCGAGCTTTAGAGTTCAAAGACATAAACAGCCCGCGCAACCACGGCGCAAACTTCACAAGAAACTCCATTCTTGCAACCGTGTCGAGATTACCTGGTCAATTTGGTAGCCATGAAGTCCTCCGTCGCTCTCACTGTCGCGTACGCTCTGGCTGCCCAGGGCGCCCGGATTGTCCAAGGCAACGACGATGGCTGGGCCGAGATGAACGTCCGCGTCTTCAACGATGCCCTGATCAAGGCCGGCCACGAAGTGGTCCTCTCATGCCCCGCGGAAAACAAATCCGGAACGAGTGAGTATTAACCAGGGCTAAGCCCGTGATGAACGGTTGGCGAGAATATTCATGCTGATGCTGCTCGCTGCAGGTTCTCTCGATAGTGAGCCCACCGCTCGCAAGTCGCCTTGCCAATACGACAGCTGTCCTGCCAACAGCGGTCCGGTTGGCTCCGATCCCAAGCGTCCTGACTTGAACTGGGTGAACTCATACCCTGTGACGGCCGTACGCTATGGATTGGACACCTTTGCCCCGCAGGTCTGGGGTGACGGGGCGGTAGACCTGGTACTGTCCGGAATCAATACCGTGTCAAACCTCTGGCTCAGCACTTTGGCATCGGGAACAGTGGGCGTGGCGGCGTACGCTGCCAAGCGAGGCATTCCTGCGATTGCATTCTCTGGCGGTTCCGATTCTCCCAAGTCGTTTGAGACCAAGCCTGTCGCCCAGGAAAGCATCGTCTACGCCGAGCTGGCCACCAGATTGACCAGCAAGATCATTGCATCGGGCAAGCCTTACCTCCCCGCAGGTGTTTGGCTCAACGTCAATTTCCCCAAGGTCGAGGGAGATTGCACGAACCCCGACAACTTCCAATGGGTTTTCACCCGTATCAACGTCGGCTTGCTCTCTCCTCGCGACGTGAACTGGTGTGGCACCACCCGACTGCCCCACGAGTCTGAGGTTATCAGCGAGGATGGATGTGTCATTACTGTCAGCCCCGGTGATGCTAATGACAAGTCCACTATCAATGACGTTGCTAAGCAGCAGGCCGTTCTGGACAAGATCAAGGATATGCTTGTTTGTGACCCGTGAGCAAAGGCGGCGCGCCCGACAGGATGATGGAATGAGATGGGTTGTTGAGTTTCAAATCTCAGGAAAGATAGTCGAGGCTAGGATACCAATATACCTTGTCGTATGACGTCAATGATGGACCAGATGGAAGGCGCAAACAAGGTGATTGCTGCTGTAATTTTGCGAGCATCTTGACTGTGAACAATTTGAACGCTGGGGAAGACCAACGCTGTGCTGGCTTCCGTAAATGGAAATCTATTGCCCTTGGTCTCCAACGTGCACTAAATCTGGGGGTCGCCTTATCGATAACAAAACGTGCCATTTTGGCCTGACGTGTCAGGCAGCAAACCAATCACCCCAATTCACTTTTCGCGAGGTCCAAGTTGCAGAATTCAGTAGGAGCTTCAATTTGCACGCGAGGATGGCGCCAATTGACCGCTGCCTGGCCTCCATGGCCAGGCTTTCTCTCCTCCAGGCCCCTCGACCGGCAATCCCTACGATACCCCGATTCCTCGCCCCGACGCTGGCCCTGCAGACTCGGCACGCCTCCGTGGTGCGCACCAGGAAGGCCAAGAAGAAGAAGGCGATCCCCAAAGACTTTAAGCGACACAACCTTACCAAGGCCGACTTTCCACGATTCTCGCTGTGCGAGGCAATGAGGTGAGTAGTTCTAGGGAGGGACGAAGCTCGGGCTCCTCTGTGCTGCCCGATCTTTCAAAGCCATCGCCTGCTAACCAAATCGCTCCCATTAGGATCCTCCGCTCCGTTGAAGTCGGCCAGCCGCCCGCCTCCGTCAAGTACGAACTCTACATCAACCTCAAGACGGCGCGCAATGGCCCCGTCATAAAGAACAGCATCCGCCTCCCCCACCCCGTACAGAGCGACTGGCAGATTGCGGTCGTGTGCCCCGAGGGCAGCCAAATCGCCAACGACGCCACTGCCGCCGGCGCCGTGGCTGTCGGTGAGGAGAGCCTCTTTGAAGCCATCCGCCAGGACAAGGTCGAATTTGACCGCCTCATCTGCCACGAGTCCAGTGAAAAGGCCCTCATGAAGGCTGGCCTGGGCAAGATCCTCGGCCCCAAGGGGCTTATGCCCAGCCGACGCATGCGCACCATTGTCAACGACGTGGTTAAGTCTATGCGCGACTCAGCCGGTGCTGCTGACTACCGCGAGCGCCAGGGCGTCATTCGAATGGCCATTGGCCAGCTCAGCTACACGCCCGACCAGCTCAAGGAAAACATCAAGGGGTTGTTGACCAAGGTCAAGACCGAGTGTGCCGAGATCTCGGAGGAGTCGTCCAAGGAAGTCCACGAAGTGATTCTCAGCACATCTCACGGACCTGGACTTAGCTTGAGCGGAAAGTTGAGAGAGGCGGATGAGAAGATTACCCCCGAGGCGCTGACGAGCGTCATGTAAAATACTGCGTCTGCCATTGGCCTGTATTATTGTACCATATGTCACATTATTCCAGTAGACGACCATCCTCAAAAAATTATGTCGATGAATTAGCTTGGGTATCTTTTGTTGTGCGCTGTATATGTCCTCTGGCCATGCTGTAGCTAGTGCCCGCGCAACGTCTTAATTGCGTCTGCCTGGGCATCAAGAATTCTATATACTGCAAGGTATTTGAGAACCCTGTCTTGGCCCTTGGGTCCCGCCTTTTTGGCCTCCTTGAGCGCGTTGCCCAGATCGAGCACCAATGTGTTTCTGCATCTGGTAAGCCGCTCCTCCGTCTTCGCCACGAAGGGTTGATCATGGCCCAGAGCGTCAGCCAATGCTTCGATGCGGCAGTACTCTTGCGCAGAAGCCAACAACTTGGCAGGTGAACTGCCCAAGAACCCTTGATCCTCCTCCTCCTCCTCTTCTTCGTCCCCGTCCCAATCTCGCTCTGACTCGCCTGCTGGTAGGCTGGCCACGGTGAGGCGCTCCTCCAGTGACGTTAGCCGCTCTGACAGCTCAATCGTCTTCCGGCCTTGTTCAATTGCTGATCGCACATCGAAGAGCTCGTGGTTTAGCTTGAGAGTCTCGTCCTTGCGAGACGCTACCCGTTCCTTCACTTCCTCGACAGCTCTTCTGAAGCCCAGGAGCGCCACCTTGACATCCTCGACCTTGTCGTCGCCACCGCGTAGCTCATTGCCAAGGGATAGAAAGGCAGTATAGTTTGAGTTAACGAGCTCAAGCAGCTCGGAACTGATTGCGCTACTCCGATCGCGGAGATCTGAGCGAAGGTCTTCGAGTGTCTGGTGGCGGTGGGAGAGGGCAGATAGATATGCGGCTGGCTGAAAGTCCGGAGCAAGGAAGTCGGAGCGGGGGAGGGCTTCGGGGAAGGGCAACGGCGTGTCTTCGTCGACGTCGGAGGAGTCGGAGGCATCGAGGGTGAATGCGGGCGCGGTGCGGGAGGTGGGGCGATCGGAGCCTGGGGCTGGGCCCAGGACGATGCTCGCCGGTGCCATGGCTCGGAAAGGCGACGGAGCGCGGTAACCTCGATTCGCAGAATGCGCCTCCAAGGGCGAGGGTGCTTCAGCTGTGCTTGGCCAACTTTCCGTAGTGGGATGCGGGATGTGGTTGCGGCACAACGCGGGAAATTCGCGGAGGCTAAACCCGTTGGAGTGAATCAAGAACAAGGTGGGAGGCGGTAAAAGATGCGCCGGGTCCGACGGAGACGGTACGGAGGGTGGGAAGACTTTAGTGCAGGGTGTGGTGGTGAGTATACTGTAAAAAAGGCATGAAAGCACACGTTGCTGTTGGTTCCAATATCATGGAGCTCCAATTCAACTCAGCAAGCCATGAGCATGGGATGGGGTGCTGACTGTGGGGAATGCGCAACATGATTGGTTGGCCTATTACATGGAAATTTGGTGCCGTCCATACTGCACACTTGGTGGGCTGTCACTGCCACCATGGCCAGGTAGAGGGATCTGGTTTTGGGGGAGCTAAGCGAGAGGTCCAATTGTCCAGCGGGTACGGGCGCCTGCAGCGGAACCGAAAGAAAGCTAGGAATAGCTCACGCGCCAGCGAGGCGAGTGCTTCTTTGCCGAGGATAATAGCTCAGAGCCGGTCTGCGTCTGGGGTTGGGGTTTGGACTGCGATCATGAGGCCCTCGTCTTTCCCAGCCTGAGGTGCTTGGCGTCTCCGCCTGAGTGCGACAGCTAGCCCGGTCCTCTGTCGAACAGGTTGATGGGTTCTGATTCTGCCGACACCGGCATCTGCGGCCTGCCGATCAAGTCTTCCGAGGGCCTGTCACTGTTCTGCAAAGGGCTTTCGATCACCCCGGCCATTCTTCGCCATGGCCAGAATAGAGGGTGGCAAAACCCCTGCACGCAGGCCATGTGGACATCTAGCGTGTCGGAGAGCGACCTTATCGCCGGAAATGCCCTCACATCCTGGGATCCCACCTACATAATTAGTGCAGTGGCCTATCGCCTTGGTGCAATGGCAAATCTAAGCCTCGTACGACCGGCCATTGTCAGATCCGAGACAGCAGCCCAGGTGTCCCAAGGCAAACCATAAACCCGAGGGGCAGTGGACAGGCGAACCCGGTGGCTCTCCACAAACCACGCGCCCAGCATTTGCAAATCGCTGAGAGTTTGAGCGAGCGAAGTCGGCCGGCCAGACCCTGGCTAGATGTGTCACGACTGACTATGGACCACCACGACCAGATGGTCTGTTCTCCCCAAGCGAGAGCCCGCTCGCCCTTGGGTGCCTCGTAAACCATATGGTGCCCGCCCACAAGCACAAACCCAGCTCCACGCGTAGCTCCGATCCGAGGACCGCCGGCCGCTTGACGTAAGCACGAAACACCAGTGACGAGTCAAGAGCCAGGCGTCTGGATTCAGCTTGTTCAGAAGGATTTTCTGAGGCGCGGCGCTATTGGTAACTGGGCCTTTTGGGTTTCGGGTGCGAAGTTGGGAGCTGCAAGGCTGGGCGAGGCTCTAACTGGGTCCGGGTACCTTACCTTTTTTTCTCTTTCCCTTAGACTCTTCCTTTGCATAGGTAGGTCAATTGCGCAGCGTGGGATGAGGGCGGACAAAATGACACTGTGGCTGCAAAGCCCGGCTCCCGTAGGAAGAAAATATTAAAAAAACCTTGTGGCTGAGATCGTGTATCTTGCGTGATTGTTGGGGTGCAGAGGAGTCCAAAGAGCCTAGTGCAGAGGAGCCCCAGTGGGGTTGCGGGGACTTGGCAGCTGATTGATTGCTGGGCCACTGATTGATAGGCCGTTGAATGCCTGAGTGCGATGCCTGGCGCATGTCTCTGGCAGGGTGCGCCCTGGCCGGAGCGCTCCTCCGGCAATTGAATTGCGCATGGATTTACTCGCCAGTGTGGCGTTCCAGGTTGAGATGGAAATTTTGGCCTCGACGGTCATGGGTCCTCGAAAAAAAAAGTCACTCAACATTGGATTTTAGGTGCCCAAACGGCCGAGTGCCGGCAGCGGTATGCAAAGCGGAGCTGGGTCGGGTGGTGGGTGTGCCTGGCCTGCGTGGGTGCATGCAAAACTTTTATCAATCAAATCTTATCAATCAGATCAGATCCACCCCATCGTCTCCTGGAATCGGACCATTGGCTTTCTGGCCGGCGCTTTTGGCTAGGGACACAAAAGTAGTGGCACACCCCACGATCCAATTCCCTTGAAAAGTCCTCCTTCATTTTGCTTCCCCCTCCCCCCCCTCCTGCCTCACTTACTGCAGCGAAGTTGCCCTCTCCAGCTCCATCGGACGCCTCTGCCACCCATTGACCTGGATTGGAATTGATGGATGCCATCTTGCACTGCTTCATCAATCCCGAGAGCATCTGTCGCTGACTTTCGGGTTCGGAACCTGTTGCACAAGCCCCGACAGTCTCTGACCCTGCCAATCCCCGAGCTGGTCCCTGCCCCCTCACCGTTGACAATTACTGGGCGAGCACCCGATCAATAAAGGACAAAGATAATCAGAGCCTCGGCTGCATTCCAGTATCCCCTGTTGGCTGCACCCCAACTGGCTGAGCGCGCTGTGTCCCGCGTCATCACTTGGATTTCCCATCTCGGACTTCCGAAGGCGGCAGCCCACCAACCGACCGACCGAGACCCGCAGCGTCTCGCCACCCACTTCTGAGCATCGGCTAATGCTCCGACCGAACTCGATTCAACATGTCGACACCATCAACACCTCTCGCTCCATCTCCTCCATCTGGAATCAACTCTCCCGGAGGTCCATCTACTCCCGCCGGGTACAGGCCGCATCCTCGCCAACTCTCCGTGGCCCCCGGCGCCGGTCCAGCCACAGCTGTTGGTGCTGCGCCACACCGCACGCCTCTCTCCATCCAGCCGAGTCTAAAGCCACCTCCACCCGCACAACCTCAGCAGCGAACTGCTCTTCCTTCCATCAACAAGATGGCCATGTCGTCCGTCATCACCCCCAACCCGGCGGCCGCTGAGGCCCCCAGAATTTCCATGACATCAAAGGAATGGGTTATTCCACCGAGGCCTAAGCCTGGGCGGAAGCCCGCCACGGACACGCCGCCCACCAAACGTAAGGCGCAAAACCGCGCAGCCCAGCGGGCCTTCCGGGAACGGAGGGCGGCTCGCGTTGGCGAACTGGAGGAACAGCTGGACCAGCAACGGGATGAGCAAGAGAAGCAGGAGGCTGAGTTGAAGGACAAGATTCACGAATTGGAGTTGGATGTCCAGTCCTTCCGGTCTCGCTGTATGCTGCTCGAGAACATGCTCGACCGGGAGCGACAGGATCGCATCCGGGTTGAGACCGAGGCCGAGACTCTTAAGCGCCGCCTGGATGAAGGCATCTACACTCCGGGGTTTCAGTCGAGGAGCATGAGCACGTCGCAGCACCCGTTTGACGACCTCCAAAGCCCAACTAGCCAACAGCCCCGTCACAGCCTGTCAGGCGGGCGATCAGGAGAACGACAGTCTGGACATTCATTCTCCATCTCTCAGATCATCTCGCCGCCCGATGCCCTGGACATGAACTCGGCCAACAATGCCCAAGAAGCCTCTCTCACTTGCGGAAGCTGCTCCCCAAACGGACCATGTGCCTGTGCCGACGAGGCCATGGCAACAACCACTAGCGGCTGTACCAAGTGCGGACTGGCATCTACCTGCCAGTGCCTGAAGGAGGCCAACGAGGCAATCATGAGATCTCAGGAGCTGAAGCGCCCAGGTTCTCCGTCGCTGATTTCTTCTGATGACAAGCGGCACCGAACTGGTTCCAGTCACGACGACACTGAAACGGACTTGACTGCCATGTTCTCCCGCAAGCCAGCAAACCACGATCCTGAATACTCAACCCCTTCATCCGTCACCCAGATCCCATCGCTTGATACCCTAGCATTCAAGGATGGCTGTGGGTTTTGCAAAGACGGCACCTACTGCGTCTGCGCAGACACATCCCTAGCCACTCCTGCCATGACCCCCAACGACACCCTCCCTCCTATCTCTCACCAAGTCCAGACCCCTCCCCCGTCTGAGTCTGATGCTGTCCCCCCTGGCTTCGCCATGGAAATGACAGCAGACGGCGCTGTCAAGCTCCCTCCTCGCCGCACAGCCCAGAGCCAGTCACAAGGTCGCGAGGGCCGTGGATGCGGGCCAAATGGGCCCGGCTCGTGTGCTCAGTGCCAGGCTGACCCCAAGTCTGGGCTTTTCTGTCGCCTCATGGCTGCCAACTTTGACCGCAAGGGCGGACCCGGAGGCGGCTGCTGCGGTGGAAAGGGAGCTGGCGGCGGATGCTGTAAGGTGGCCCCCCCGAAGAAGGAAAACATTTCCCTACCTAGCCTTCCCAGTCTCGGTCTGAGCTGTGCAGAGGCATACCAGACCCTGGCTAGTCATCGCAACTTTTCCAAGGCTGCTGATGACATCAGTTCATGGTTGCCAAAACTCAAGGCGACTCCCCGTGCTGCTGCGCGACCGATTCCACCAGGGGCCATGATGCCCATCGAAGTGGAGGCGGCGAGCATCATGAGCGTGCTCAAGGATTTCGACGTCAGGTTTGGGCGCGGGATTTGAATGAACGAAAATAATCACATGCACCTACAAGGGCAACAAAAGTACAGGAGGGGAGCGTCAAGCATTGAATCAGGTTTCGCAAGTATTACGAGAGATAGGATGCTGCAGCATACCTAATTAGGGTCAACTGGTCAGGGTCCAGTCGGATAGCGGTTGTATTATACCCATGTTTGCAAGATGAAGTGGCGGTACCCTTCATATCATTATTATGCATCAATGAATCTACGTGTCTGTCTTATCAAGCCCCATGATGTCTCAGCTACCCTGCTTTGTGTGACATGCGTAGCCCGTCTTTGGCCGTTGATAGTACGTACTGGGCGGTCGTGCCTCGGCGGGTAGTAGTAATTGGGCCTTTTGCCGTCCTTTCGGAACTCGTTCGGCTATTCTGGGAGACGACTGGTTCTAGAAGCACTGTTCTATGAACACTTGAGGGCAAACCTGAGAGCAAGCCCCGGATAAAATGGAGCTCCATGCTGGAGCCGGGGGGCTTTGAAGCTGGGAAATCTAGATCGAGAATAGTCGTGACACTAGCCAACGCATAACGCACATGCCTCGGGTTGAGCCTTGCTGCCGCGTCCGTGAGAGTTGCTGACGGTGCGCCTACCAGGTAAGCTGAGAGTAACAGATATGTTGTTGAGAGAGGCGACAAGTGGGTTCGCGCCACGTCGTGAACTGGAAGATGGTGCAATTTACGGTTACGGGCTACACCTTGAATCAGCCCGCAACCCATGGCCCAATCAATTGCTGTCGATACATGGGTGGGCGACTATGTATGCATGTATGTGCCACGAGCTCGCAGAAGCAGAAGCGGGATGGACAACTGATCTGGAGCCACGACAGCCACAGCTCGCCTCGTGCTTGGCCTCACTGCCTACTGAGACTGGGCGGGACACGGCTGTGGCATGCAGGGAGTCGCTGGCACGGCGGCGAGACTGCCGGAGGCCGCATTGGGAGATACGGGAGGATGGCATTGTTCAAAGAGTTCCTCGTGGCCCGAGCTGACATGGCACGGATGCTGGCACGGATGCCTGTAGTCTGCGGATGGGCCATGTGTGCTATGGAGCCATGAAGGGCGCAATGCATCGACAAGATTCAAGGAAGTCCGGGGTTAAGCGGCGATGGCTGGGGGGTTCAAGCCGTCAAAGGAGATGATGGCTTGATGCAATGCAAGGGCGCTGGTCCGGAGCAAAGAACTGTTGGGACGGGGGGTGGATACGGAGGTGGGCCGGAGGTGGGCCGGAGCGATACAGCGCACCGCCGCACCGAGTGGACGGCCCTCCCGAGTGCTGGTTCGACTGCGGCAGGGCTGGTAGGTCCCTTTCGCAGTAAGGAACCGACAAGTCCGGGATAGAATGTGACGACGGTATGAGGCATTGTTCAACAGTGCAACGCATATCATGGGGTGCAAAGTATCAACAGGGACAGCTCAAGCGGATGGCGATGGGCAAGATTGGAGGGGAGACGGCGTGTGTGGCAGGCGCAGGGTGCAGATTTAGGCACGGGTTGGCCGCCCCCCATACGAGCACGGCAGTAGACGGGAGTCTTATTTTCAGTGCCACCTCCTACGGCATATCAGGTACTGTATGAGGGCCAGCAGCACGGGCCGCCGGTGACATGGCCAACAATGACGGGGCGAGTCGAGGCGAGGTGAGGCGGTGGTGGCTAGGAATCATCAGCAGGCGAAGGCCGAGAAGAGGGTTTCCCTTGGGAACCTGTCGCTTGTTTGCGGTGTCAGCCGGAGGCAATGTCGTGATTGGCGACGAGGGCGAGATGGAGCCTCATGGGGGGGAACAGCTTGTATGCAGGCCATGGTGTGTATGGCGCATGATTGGGCCTGTGATGAGTGTGCGTTGGCAAGGGCGAAAAGGCGGGCAGTTGCACTGGCTGAAAGAGCATCATCATGGCGGCGGCCTACTTGGCTAGTCCAAAGTCAGGGCTGGGGCACTAGAGCACAGACAGACAGACTCCTCCTCCTCGACCGGTACACCTGACGAAGGAAGCAGGCAAGCGGCGGGGAGGGGAGGGTGGCCTGGCTGCTCGGATGCCTCAAGCGTGGAGGCACCAGATTGGCTGGACAGGGGCGAAAGGAGGGGTGTTGTCGATGAAGGGTGTGGGGTTGTGTGACTGTTGGATGGAAGAGGAGCAAGAGTAAGCCCCGGGAGCTGAGTTCTGATAATATTAAGTCTTCCAATATGATAATTATTAATAATTTTTTTCAAGGTCCTGTGGGCTTCCATATTATTCCTGCGTGCCGTCATTGTGATTACTATTATGGGGACTGTGGTGATGCGCATGATTTTGGTTATTATTTACGAGTCGTCGCTGCTTGCACATGAACTAGCCTGGGAGTGGGAATGTTTCTCGCAGACCATGTGCAGTTGCAAAGCCAATAATCAGTGAGCGTGGAGCGACAAGGCAGCTATCGGCATTGCTATCGTGGCCGAGATAGAGAGTGTCGGTCGATGGCGGTGTGGATAGGTAGGTAGGTAGCTACAGCCTCGGGGAAGAGAGTGCTCATGGCTGTAAGTCGAACCGGGACTGGGTATACCTTACCAGACATAGTGGAGGAGATACAAGAAAAAGGAAACGAGATGCAATCTTGTAAGAACTGGTGGCTAGCACAGGCATTGAACTCGTCCTCTACTGAGGCATGAGCGACAACTCTGCTGGACCGTACGAATACGGGGATCTGCAGAGTGGCCTCCGGGCCGGTTTCTTGGGGTCTGATGCAATGGCCTCCTCGTGTGGACCAACCAAATGGATGGATGTACGTACATAATTAGTACGGAGTGGTCAATTAGAGGAAGGGTGGATGGGATTGTTCGCGCAGGCGATGCACGGGAGGGCCCCAAGGGACCCCCTCCAAGATGCAATGCCAACTCACCACCCTCACCTTGGGCCTCGTCGGTCGACCGGGCAGGGATTGGGGGTGTTGCACAGCGCCAAGCAGGGTCTCGGTGCGAGCGCCTCTTTCGTCGACCAGCTCATGGAATGACATAGGTATTCTGGCTTCAACCGCCCCTGTGGCCACACGTGTCTGGCCTGTTGCCGGAGCGTGGAAGGGAAGGAGGGCTTGGGAGGCAACGCGACCAGGAGGCAAGGCGTTCGTCCAGGGTTCGTCCCGTGTAACCTGAGCAAATGGTGCGGGATGGGATCCATGGCCAGTGGTCATGACTGGTGGTAGGCCCTTTGCCACTGTGACATGGCCAGCTGGCTGGGCGGCAAATGCACAGGGCCGCAGCAACAGGAAAACGATTGATCCCTCGGCAGGCAGCCCTCTCTGGTCGTTGTGGGAGCGGCTATAGGCCGGTTGGCCGGCCATGATGTGCAGATGATATATCTCATCTTTTGATCCTTGGGACGGACTGGCTCGCGCGAGTGCGGAGCTGATCGCCTCCCAGGCTTCCCAGTGGACCAGGGTCCAGTCCCGGGACACGGGACTGGTAAATGATATAAACCATAACCTGCCCAAAATGCTCCGGCCTGGCCTAAAGCGCTCACTGTATGTAATAAAAGGACACCCAAAAGCCACACCAACGCAAGGCGAGGCAGAGGCAAGGCACAGGCGAGCAATTAAACCTCCCAGCAGGGAAGTCCCTAGTTGCAATGCCGTTGAGACATGGGGGCAACTCTGTGTTCTGGGGCGTCATGGGTCGCCCGTGGTACAGTGCTATAGAGGTAGGTACTAGTGCCTTCTATACCGTTGTCCCAGCTGCCATTGTATCATAACACACGCGTAACAAACACAACAACGCAGCGTAAGCCGGAGTAGATTGATAGGACTGACTGCGGCATATGATAATGGTAGATGGGGGAGGGGAAAGAAAAGAAAAGAAGAAGAAGGCGACAAAATGCTCATGGAGCTAGCTCACCGACATCACGTCCAGCACGGCATGGTAAACTTTGAGAGGACGGCACTGTGAGAAACATGATGCAGAGCGCATCCGTCAGCAATCAGACTCGCTGTAGACACGAGCGCATTGCCAATTAATCAAGCATCAAATGCACATACTCATGTCGGCACAGCCCAACTCGGCGAAGAGAGCCAGCACACATGCGGTCCATGTCCTGCACAATGTGGTAGGTCGCATTGATGAGTGTCAGTGCTGGCGCGAGCACCTGACCAGGGAATAGTTGTCGTTTATCTCGAACCCTTCTCCACACAATGACACAGCAAAGAAAGACGTGTGACGGCGTCAAAACATGTGGCCTTGAATCTGATGTGTCCTCTGTAGTGAACCAGAGTAGGTTGTGTTATCAGCCGCTCGGGTGTCCCTTTTCGTTTCCCGCACCCTTGTTGAGGTACTGGAGCAGGACATCGGCACAACAGACACGGAACGGAAAACACGACACGACATGTAATATGCGTACTCCCTTCAACCTCATCTCTGGCCAGTTTTACTCCTACCCCCAGGTACCTAAACAATTTGCGTGTGCAGATGGACCATGCAGCACGACTGCAGCCTCAGTTTGGCTTGTGTCAGGTACGTGCCAATCGCACGCAGGACCCCGACTTGGCCACGAGGTACCGCTAGCTGGACGTCCAACGGGAAAGCTACCTCGCAGCCTTCAACGGCAATTCCTGGACCCACTCACCGTGTGGCTCGATCCTCGCACCCGCTGCAGTACGGTACTCGTGACCTGGACAGGGCAAACACCCCAAATATGGCCCGCTCCGCTCCGCCCTCGGGGGGTGGGAGGGGTGCCTAAAAAGCCTGTGGCTTGGGTTCCTCCCCTCCCACATGCAGCCAGGAGGTCCTGTCCGGACAGGTGCTGGCCCTGTCGTACCCCTCCTGCAGGCTTCTCTGCACTCTGAGCCAGGCGCTAGGCCCAGTGGCTGCCCCCCCCTCGCTGGGTGTTGCTGGCGGGTGCACCCACCCCCCACCTCCATTGGGTTGGGACCTTTGGACCCAGCCAGCCAGCAGCGGGAGCCCAGCCAGCCAGCCCGACGGATGGACGCGAGCCAGCGGTGCGGTGCGGGCTGATCCCAACCCCAAATCCCTGGCTGCCAGCTGTTTTGTGCCCCAAGCTTGGGGTTTGGTTCGCCTCTCCGGCGGTCTCCCAAGGTCAGTCAGCCAGCCCGTCTCTTGCTGTTGATACGGTGGTGCATTACTCGGTCATACTCCAACCAGAGCTCGCCTTTCGACGGTGCAGTCCAGGTCACCGGATTGCCCCAGCTCTTAGCCAAAGGTACCTGAGCCAGCACCCGAAGGGGCGTTTCGCTGAGCGCAGCCGTCCCCTGATAGACGTGTGTGAGTTGTTCAACAGCGAGGTGCCCACCGAACTGCACATGCGCAACAAACTCGAGTACTTCTCTTCATCATCCCCCCCACCACGACTATACCACCACCGTCTGCTACCTCGTCCCCAACTCCCGCACCCACATCCTCCCTCTTCCCTCTTCCCTCTTCTTGGGTTCTCTGCTGTTCGCGCATCAAGACGATCCTTGTTCTCTCCGTCGCGTGCGATAGACCACGTTCCTTATCTAACGACTACCTTTACGACTCTGCTTGCCCTAATAGGTTCCTGGCTACGGCTTTGAACACGAACTGTTGCTCTTCCAGGCGCTGAGCAACCAACCGTTTTATACTACTAATACCTCCCCCTCCAAGCCAGGCGCTCTTGGGCTCCACGCCAATCCCGATTGTCGCGACTAGCTGCAAGCACCAACCGCAACCTCGAAACGAAGGCAGCTGCCTTCTTCATCTCTGTGCGACTTTCGCTGCTTGCTTTCGCCGCCGCGAGTCGCCTTTGACTCTGGCCACCTCGATCTCGTTCTTGCACACTCGCGCAACAGGCCCGTGGGCAGCGCCTCACTGAGCGCTGTCAGCGGAACTGCGGCTGCGACCTCGACGGTTGTCCATGGGCTCGCCATGATCTCCATGCAACGCTCCCTCTCTTCGCCCGTCTGCGTACACGCGTCTCCCCGTATGTTTGGCCCGGCCCGCGCTGCCCAGCAGTTGCAAAGCCACTAATGCCACTGCTCCTCTTGTCCGTCTCCATGTGCTGATGGACGTCACTGCGTCAACAGCCGTGTCACCCACCGTCACCACTCACGATCCCGTCGGTGTCCATGCGCAACCCACCCGTTCTCGCCGAAACCGTTCTCCGAGCCCCGGTCGACCGTCCGACAAGCAGCAAGCTCTGCCAACTCGACGCGCCGACGAGAGCACCCGCCGTGGTCATGTTCAACTGCATCCACCGCTCATCCTCCCTCCCTCTTCGTCTCGGAAGCCTGTGGTCGCACAGCCAAACATGCCTTCTCATCCCAGCCTGCGACAAGACATTAGTCAGTCGCCTGTGATACCCGACGACAAGCTCTCGACAGACGCTTCGCCGCCCACATTCCCGAAGCCCCTCTTGCGGGACGTGTCCCAATATACTAACCCGCACCTATCCCCGGATACCGATAGTACTACCTTGGAGGAACTTGCCCATCTTGTGCGACTTTCCAAGTACCAGGAGCGCAAGCGCGCGAACACCCGGCTTCGCCTTCAGCGGACTTTGGTTTCTACTGCTCTCAGCGCGCGCCTGACCCGCTGCGGCGAGATTGCTCACCGCAACCTTGTGGAAAACTTTCGAAAGGATGAGAAGGATAGCTTCACGGCTCTCCACGGAGCGATTCACGATGTTAGAAACAGCTGTGAACTGCTCCATCGATACTCCCTTGTGGACCCAGAGATGGAGTCTTTGGCCCCTCATGCCTTGAGCTCCTCAGATAGTCTGGATACTCCAACTAACTCCGCAGCGGCCTCACATCCACTTGGATCCATGACCCCGTTCCTCCATGACATTTCAGCCTCCGCCCGGGATACTTTTTTGGATTTCTTGACGCAGGTGCGGACAAACCCGGACTATTTGGCGACTCGTATCTGTGCCCTTTCCAGTTCCGAGCTCAACTCTTTCCTTACATACCATAAGGGGTTGGAGCCTGTGGAATCAGTCCTCCCCTACCATGGCCGATCAGCCGCAAGGTCTCACGCAAGCGCGTCTGGTAGAAACAGCACTGCTGTTGATATTGAACGCCTTCTGTCCTTCCAGCGGCATGATCCTCTCTCGATCCTAATTCACATCTGCTTCGCCAATTCCGCGGGCCCGGACAGCTCTGAGGACCAGCGACGTACCGAAATATGGTCAACTGCACTCGCGCGCCTTGTTATGGAACCTAATTCCACCAGCGAACACTTTCTCATCTCGGTCCTCAACATTTGGACGGCGATGCGGGACTGGTCAGGCAAGTCAAACATGGAATGGTACCTCATGAAGATCCTAGAAGATGGTGCATTCCTTCTGGACCGAGCTGAGGACCAGCATGGCACCCGATTCAACCTCTCGGATTGGAACCACTCAGACGAAGTGGCTGCTAAGGAGTTCTATGACCGAGCAGTAAACCAGTTGTTTGAACTTGTCGATGATGAGGATGCGACTGGAATCCCTGAGGGTCTTCTGGAGCTCGGAAACGCCGTTCTGAAGAAGCTGGACAGCAGATATGTCGAAAACACGTCTCGTTGGTTGGTATGGCGATGCCTCTTTTTTGTCTTCCTCCTTGGTGTCATCATCCACCCCGAGTCGTACGGCCTGCTCGCCGAATACCACATTACCCCTTATGCTCGCGAAAAGATTTTGAAGAAGGTGGCCATGAAGGCCCACGAATATGTCTCTAGCATGTGGAAGGGCAAGCCGTCCGCGACATGTGTACCCGTGGAAGTGCCTCCCAAGATCAAGGGCCACGTTGAAAGCATTCTTGCCCGGTTCCAAGGATCTCGGTCCAAGGTCCCTGCCGCGAAGCTACTCCCTGCGAGGTCTATCACGTCGCTGAGAGAGACCAAGGAGGTCCATCCTTATCTGGTAATCAGCCCGGCAGACTTGGTAACACTTGTCAATGCCATGTTTCCGGAACGACGACCTCAATCAGCTGCTTCTGGCAGCTTCAGGTCCGGGCCTGCATCCATCTCTGGAATGTCGGCCATCTCGCAACCTATTTCCATGTCGAACCCCCGGAACAATTTTGAGACTGCCTCCATCATCAGCACCAGTGCATCGTCTGTTTTCAGCGACGCAACTGCCTCCCGGGATAGCTACATTGAGGAACAAACTTCAGTAACTCCTCAGCGATACTCCCCCCCGGCCATGGACTCTGAGTTGCAACGGCGCTTGAACAAATACGAAGATGACGGTTATCGACTTCGTCTGGCTCTCCACGAGATGATACAGAATCTTGGCCACGAAGCAAGCCGCGGCTCCTGCCACCCTTGCCGTGAACGGTGGATGGTCCTGTTCATTTCTTCTGACGGCAGGAGCCTTTCTACTCACATGACATTTGACCCCGACGAGGAGCTGGATGACGAAGAGAACTCTTCGAGTAATGATACAACAGATGACGAGGCTCTGGATGGCCCGGAGCTGGACAAGGACTATCACCAATTACGGGACTCAATTCTGAAACTCGTTGAAGATTATGAGATCCCGCGTAGTCTCGAACCTGAGACTGGTCGGACGCAGCTGAGCAATCGGGCTTCCGGGTTGAAGAAATACAAGTCAAGAACCAAGATCATTACACCAGAAAAGTCGATGGCCAGCCGTAACCCGTATCGGAAGCAAACTGTCGATGAAGGAGAACGTTCCGCCACAGATGGAGATCAAAGCGGAGACCTGAGCTCTTCGCCGGAAAAGAGCGAGCACGACACACAGCCTGAGGCAGTTTTGGTGACGATGCTCAAGGCAGCCTCTGCACAATCAAAAGCCCTGGCTGACTTTGTTTCGGCGCATGAGTACTGGAATACTCTGAATCAGCTGAACGCACTGGCCTCGCCGTCGCTTCGGGCTAATGGCTTCGCAATTCTCATCAATATCTTCTCACGAGGACCGAGAGACACTATCCGCCGATCTGCTTCCGCTATCGAAGAATATGATGCATGGTTGGTTTGGCTGAAGCAAAGCCAAGAACGTCACGAAGGTCTTATTGACCGGATGATGAAACGTGTCCGGGCTGTCCGCGACAAGATGTGGTATGTGACCGATGTGCGCAATTCTAAGGAATACGCGCACAGTCGAGACATTTGCCAGGCCTTGAAGACAATGGGCATGCCTCGGCGTTGGAATTCCTTCCAGCGGTCGCGTGCAAGCGTTTCCCGTGGCCCTGGTTCTTCATATCTGTATCGCACAGAATCCCAAATAATGGATCTTCTGGCCGCTTCAGAGGAACAAGGCGGGCCCAACAAGCTGAGCGATGATCAAGCAGAGATGACGGCTCTGTGGCTCCAGAAATATGGTATTGAAAACTTCTGCCAGGGAGAAGAGCGAATTCATCGTTTCTGTTGCGAGGTTGACAAATGCATTTCGAAGTTGGTGGGAGAGACGATTCGCGAGGCACCTGTTTTGTGGTCGAGTGAGCTGTACAAGCGAGAGAAGGCGGGCTATGACCGCGTTCGAAAAGAGCGCGAGCCGTCTTGGGCCGGAGATGATACCGCAAGTATCATAAGCGAGCACGATCGCAAGTTCCCTACTTCATCAAGCAGGCCAAACTCGTTTGCCCGAGACTTGAGAACGCTCTCGTCTCTAAATCAGAGCCAGCAATCCATCGACTCTTTGCGTCAAAGCTATCCTAGGGCAAGTTCGGCACTGTCCGACATTTTGGATGGGCAGGAATACTTTGATCGAGGCTCGTCAGCTCATACGATGGACTCGAACACCTTCTGGTCCCCTTTCCAACCCGTCATGTCACCAGGGTCCGGCGCCTCCCGTGGCTATTCGCCAACCACTAGCCTGACGAATCTCTCAACAACCTTCTCCCACCATGCGCACGCTGCGTCTACCTCAAGCTACTCCACTGGTCGTCCCGGGACAGCAGCATCCTCAAACGAGACTGTTTTCCAACATCGAGGGGATGACGAGAAAACCAAATTCCTGAGCGACCTTCAGCAATCATTGACCAGCCTACTGTTATCTGACCTGGGCAACCAGGTGTTTGCTCGAGGATCAGAAACAGATGGTTGGTTTGAGCAGCTGGGTCAACAGTGCATCGACCGAAAGGATGCATTGGATCGGAGAGCGAAGCGTCGGTCCGAAATCAAGGAGAAACGCAGCTCTGGGCGTCCCCGCGTCATTGAGAAGAAGAAGAGTTTTGGGAACTTGCGAAGTGCTGGCGAGCCCAGTTCGGAGCGAGCATCAGAAGCGTCCGAGGCCACCGCTACTAAGACAAGCGATGCACCAACGGCCAACGACACAACCCCACGAGGCTCAATCTCGAAGGAAGCGAGTTCCGAATTCCCATTCAAGGGGGCTTATCAACGACTACTGAACATGTTCATGGTACATCCTAATCCATATGCCAAGTTGAATGCCCTCCATGAGTTGGAGAATCTGATTGTGGCCTCGCTGAACTCCAGTGGGCACAAAAGACCTCGTTGGAACCGGTCAGACGCCGGGTCGAGTGTTGTTGAGGACCATGCAAGCAAACGTCCCACTTCCCTTGAAGGCACCATTGACAATGTGAAGGAGCGCCGTTCCCAAGCGCTTCAGTTGCAAATGGCCACGCCGCTGTTTGGACACCAGTCCCGGCAATCGGGCTCGGAGACGCGGTCTGTGATTTCAGGGGGTGCTGCAAACACAGACGCAATTAGCAAGGAATTGCAGGCCCTCTTTCGAGAAGCATCGATCCGGCCGAAGACGCTGTTTCGTGACTTGCAGTTCATTGCCTCGTTTGTCCCGTCCACTGTCTTGGACAAGCCAGAGCGAGGCAAGGCGTTCTGGAATACGGCACTTGCAGCCCTGAAGCTCAAGTCCGAGGTGTGCCGTACAATGGTTGAGATGGCGGACGAGGTGGTGGCGGCACACACGCACGTGCGGAAGGCGGCAAACGAGGTGTTGACTTCGGAGGTTCCGCAGTCGACATCTGGCACGCCACCGCCGCCTTCGACAACGTACAAGCTCGATGACGCCGGCAAGATGTGGGCCATCACGGCAAAGGAGGGCCATCCCACGGCGCAACGTGAGCTAGCATTGTTCTACCTCTCGAATCCCGAGTATGTGGAACGAACCACGAAGCCCTTGTCAAGGCCACGGGAGGTATTCAAGCAAGCCGTCATGGACAAGTATGGACGGAGTGAACGAAGTCGCCTGAGCGCTAGTGGCCCCGGCGGAGGGCACGGCATGGGCGGCGGAGGTAGCAGCGCAAGAGGCTCAGCTGGGCTGGGCTCGGGCGGCGGAGAAGGCGGGACCGAGAATGATGTGCGAAGCGATCCCGGCCTGATGTGCGTTGCTGTGCACTGGATGGAAGCCGCCGAACATGGGGGCGACGAGCTGGCAACGAGCTTCCTGCGGCAGAATGAGTTTATGGGGTTGGGCTGAGTTTATTATACCCATGATGCATTTGTTTTGCTTATTACACGGAAGCAAGCGTGAGATATGGGCGCCGGGCTGATGTCTGGGACAGCTGGACAGACGGATGATGGACACGAGCCTGTGCTGCACGGCTGGATACGGATGGATGAGGGTGGATGGGACTGCCTCGAATTCCTCGCAAGCCTACGCCCGTGCATTTTGGGGTCATTTTGGAGCCTCGAGGTTTCTTTTGGGGTACCTAGGTGATATGTCTGGCCGAATACCAATAGATACGGATGGGGTGCATGGGGATGTAGAATGCTGGAATGTTTCAAAGCATTGCTTCTTGTTCATCTAGGCGGCATCAGAAGCGCGGAGGATATACCAGGATTACGCAGGGCATATATACGCGGCAGAATTTACTGCCTTGCAGGAGTTGAATTGATTTTGCTTGACGACGAGACTCCTCTTCGACTGGCTGCCCAGGTGGTGAGGGATGGTGTTGGTGTCGTTGCATGCAGTGGCTGTGGCGACTGTCTGCTGAGGGAGGGGGTGGCTACACTGCTGGCTGGTTGATGCAATGTGACCGTTTGGGCAAGCAGCATTCACCGCCCGCGCACGCAAGGCAAGCTGCATGGGCTGGGCTGGGCAAGGTGGAGAGGTGACGGCAACGTTTGGACAACTCACGACTTTGTCCATCAACAACTCGGACGCATCGGCCTCGAATCAGCGCAGGTAGCAAGTTTCGTTCAAGACCTGGCCCTCGGCCTGTATTGGAAGCAAGCGAAGCTACCCAGGTAAGCAAGGTAGGTCGGGAGCCAATCCCCACCTCTGCCTATTCTCCTAGACGCCTCCTTCCGTTGCGGGGGTTGTCGCGTAGCGCAATATCCCCCAGCCGGCTACGGGCTCTGCTGCCTGCTCCAGGCTTGGGGCCAGCGTGAATCCACCCGGCTCTGGATCACTGACAACTAATAATAAAAGCAACACCTAGACCCGGGCGCGACAAGTTGTTATCGAGAGGACCAGCAGCAGTAGCAGCAGCAGCAGCAGCAGAAACCTCTCGTGGTCCTTGGCTTACGATAGCATGCACTGGTGGACATAGTTTTCCTGAACTTTTGGCCTCAGACGCAGCGCATCCCTGCCTCCAGTGGCCTCACCATCATCACCATCATCACCCTTGCACCACAGCGGCACCTCACAGCAAGAGCCTCGCCACCTCGTCAGCTCCTCTTGCTTCTCTTGCTTCAGGCCAGGACGACGCCAATATGGCCGAATCCTTGGATATCCCAATGATGGGAAGCGACTCCAATCTCACGGCGGCTACTGCTGCGTCTCCCATGCAGAAGATCCCGCTCGAGGTCCTGCTGCGCATCACCCATTTCCTGTCTACGCCCGAGCTTGGCCGCCTACGACTGACGTGCCGTGCCGTTGAGCAAGCTCTCTACACATCCTTTACAAACGAGTTCTTCACACGCAAGCAATTCATGATGTCCCAGGACAGTCTGCAGGCCCTCATCGACATTGCCAAGAGTCGTGTCGGTGCCCACCTCCGCAAGGTGCACTTTGGCCTCGAGCGCTACCCCCAAAACCTCCAGCGCTTCAGCGGCGCCCCTGGCGATGAGGAGCGCTATGCTAAGTACCTTGCGCTGCATGCTGCCCAGACGACTCTGTGGGCGACTGGCTACCAACGAGAGATGCTCACCGAGGCATTCCGCCACCTGAAGAACCTCGAAGACGTCGTCATTCGGGACTTCAACTCCCAGCGCCGCACTCGTGATGGGCACGGCAGGGAGTGGACGAGCTACGGTGCCACGACCCAATATCAAGAGACCGGCGTGCGCCTCAACCTCGGCGAGCAAATCTATGGGGCCAACTCTACAAAGGACTACAGTAGCCAGGTCTTTTCCTCAGTCATCTTCGCTCTTGGAATGGCCGAGGCGCGCCCCTCGGGTATTGAGGTCATGTCGCGGAACATGAACCAGTTGAGCAACTTGGCGTTTAACATTGCATCATACATGGAAGCGCCTGTGATCCCGATGCTTCAGCACCTGGAAAAGCTCCACATAGACATAAATTTGACGCGAAGCAGACTTTTGGGCTTCGGAGGCTTCAGGCCCAGCAGTGTAGATGGCTCGGACGGCATGCTTCGTCAGTTTCTTCTCCACGCCACTGCCCTCAAACACCTGCGCATCAATGAAACGCAGGTTGAGAGTGTCGGGCTCGCGTCGCTCCTCGAGTGGCTCGCGGCGCCAGCAGGATCCACGAATGTGCAGCAGTCTGACCCGGGCGCGTCGCCGTCACTGCCATCTCCGGCGATGGAGCATCTGGAGGAGCTGAACCTGGGATCCATCTACATCGAACCGAAGCTGATCTTGGGGGTCATCAAGAAACTCGCGCCAAAGCTTCAACGTCTTGAACTGTGGAAGGTGAACCTGGTGAAGCAGATCCCGGACGGCACCACAGGAGCGCTGCCCAAGACTAGCTTCTGGAACAAGTTCCTCGAGAGGCTGCTGGAGGTTCCGGGGCTGGATCTTCATCACATCAAGATCGGCAGCTGCCAGCAACAGTGGATGGGACGCCAGCCCAAATCACACGCGGGTTTCCGCCACGCCTCTGGAAAATTTATGCCCACCATTGAGTACACCGGACCGGACTGGAAACACTATGTTGGGGAGATGATCCCCAAACTCGAGGTGAATTATGCTCAAGATAGTGGGTACCCCCTCAACCACGACGCTGATTCCAATGAGGACGACAATGAGGACGAAGAACTTGATGACGGTATTTGGGACCAGTACGCCCTCGATCTTTAAAGGCCGTCATTGCTGACCTGCGGGGACCTCCGTCGCCCCTACAGGTTCCGAATCAGAAGAAGATTCTGACGGTGATGACGACGAAGAAGAGGAATAAGAGGAGGGACAAATGACGATCATGTTACGATTCACGCAGCTAACACGAGAGCAGCCTCGTTTTCGGTGATGTTTCCAGGACTGGGCGATGAGTTCACGGTGGAGGATGGCGGAACTATGACATTTGCCAACGAAGAACTTCTTGTTGACTTCGACTTTTCCACCATCCATGAAAATGGCCACCACCACTTGGACTTTACCGCTGCGTTTATGGAAGATGCTGACGGCAATGTTGGCTTGGATCTGAGCTTCCTTCCACTCGACGGCCTGGAAGGGGGCTTTGACGTCGAAGACGACTGATGGGAAATGACAAGTGGGACAAAGGATCGTCGGCACAACCATGCAACGAGGGCTCGCCAGTACGATGAATAGAATTGTCGGGAGCGTCGCATGGATAGGGAACGCGTTGACGCAGCCCGAAGCCAGGGGGCAGGGGATTTGGGCCGGAATAAATGGAGCTATCATGTTTGAAAGTCTGCGGCTGGCTAGGTTGAGCGGAAGCATGCATTGAATAAGTCTATGTAGCCCGACAAAGTTCGTGTGCCTGCCTACAACATGCAAGGACGAAGCGTCAACCGCCAAGACGTCATGCTACATACACGCGTCGAACTTGTTACTATGTGCGTATAGGAACCTGCTTACCTGGCCTCGGAGGGCCCTTCATGAACCCCTCCCCTGGCTTCCCATCGAAGTTCACCACCCGCTTCCGACACCAACATCGCCATTGCTTCTAACATTGATGATGAAAGCCTCAACCCTCCTTGTGGTCGTAGGTGCCGGCTGCGGACTCGTAGCTGCCACCAAGTATCCATCTGAGATTGACCTCGACAAACATATCAAGTTCTCTTGGTGTCGCGAGATGGGGCTCCACGACACTTGCGGCACGAGGGACCTGGAGCACGCCCGGTGCTGTGAGTTTCGGATGCGCGGCGGCATATCCACGGCCCAAGGAACTATCTAACTGAAATGATAGACAACTTCAAGATCCTCGACGAATACCTGAATGACAACCTTGAGATATTGTGGGTCAACGAAGGACGATGTGTGATCTGGGAGTAAGTCTGTTGCTGGTCCGCCACCCCGTGCGCCATGAGACTGACCCGGAGGGACACCTATAGAAAGGACGACTGCCACGGCGATCATACAGCGATGATCATCGGCGACAACCTTATGGCCGTCAACCTCTGCCCGAGATATCCTTGGGATCGGAAGGCGTCAAGCATCAAATGTTGTGCTGGGGACGCTGATGCCAACTTCTGTGCTGATCCTGGAGTGCACCCAGTGTGCACGGGGTAGACACTAATATATCGAGGGATTGAAAATACGATAGCCCTGCGCCCGGAAATGCTTGTTGCGTGGCTGATGCTGGCGGGTCCCGGGACGGATTGTTTACTAGTGGTCATGATCGCAGCTTACAGACTTTGACTTGGTTTCTCGGTTTGACTTGGGCTGTAAGCGCAATGTACAAAAAGCATCCGCCGAGATGCCTGTCAATACGAAATCGGTGGATCTTTGCTACGTCCGTTTTGTGGAATTGTCAAACAGGGGAGAGAGAAAGGGGAGGTTGCGCGGACAATGCAGTATAATCTCGGCGACTTCCTAATTGATGAAAGAACTGTTGTTGACCAGCTTCTCTCCCTCTGCGGTGTGAGAACCAAGCAAGTGCGAAACAAACTCTCAATGTACCGAACTGACAGGCCAAAGGGAGAATTGGTTGGCTTGCGCAAAGCTCATCTCGTTGCAGTCCTTAAGCTTGCCTGGATGTGTGGTCTGCTTGGTAGTTTCTTGTTGTGTGACCTAATGCTCTGGCCGAATCAATTGTGCCCGCGGGAGGAAGCATCCGGGCCCAAGCGTCCAGGCAACCGTATCCACTCGATTCACGCATGGCTGCCATCGCCTGTGGAAACCTGGGAGAGGACAACAAAGGCCGTGATGGCCCGAGAGCCAACAAAACGTCAGCGAGACACGCAGTCCCCGACAGCTTGAGAGGACCACTACTGGTGATGCCGCAACCGGCCACGTGATGTCGTGCCCCCGTCGTGCCAGTATTTTGGCGCGCTGGTGCCTGGAGGAAGGGAAAGACGCGGGCAGGCGCGGCGGGTCTTGGGTTCCAGCTGCAGGCTGCCAAGAGGGCCCAGTGACGCCAGTGGGAGGGAATGGGGGAAAGAGCGGGGGGATGCCTCCATCAGCTCAGCTGAAGTCCGGGCCAAAGTGCGAGCGGGATCTTCATAAAATGGGAGGTGCCAACCCTCCTGGTCGCCTCGAACGCTCTCCATTTCCCTTCTCAATCCTTTCGTCTCAGCCTCAGCTTCCTCCTACGGTACTACTTGCGATCCCGCGGCTATTTTGCCTTCAGAGCCCTTCACAAGGGTCTGTCCTTGTTTCCCATCGCACCTCTCAGGTAATACAATTCCGCTTCCCACTGGCGTTGTCCACCACTAGCACGAGGAACTTCAGGGCTAGGTCTCCAGCTTCGGGCAGCGGCTGAGAGTCCCTAGGCCTGATGCGCTTCTTTCCCCTGGCTAAGGCCACTACGGGCGTAGCACAGCCACCCCTAATAATACCCAGTCAGCAGCACGGGAACCCCTGTTATTGACATCAACGTAGTGAAGGTAAACACCCAGGGATCTCGTCTCACATAACGCCGGCCAGCACCACGCGCTGCACCGTCCAACTTCTGTTCTGCACCTTTCCCCTTCACCAGTTTGTACACAGAGTGTCAGAAAACAATGCCCCCACGAAGAAGCGCGCGTGCTGCTGCGGCTGCCCCTGCGGCTGCCCCTCTCGACGGATGCACCGTCGCCATCAGTGGCAAGTTCGATGACATCGACCACAGCCAGTCATCGCTGGAGCAGCTCATTCGCAACCTCGGTGGAAACGTAAGCCGGAGCGTTACCAAGGCCACCACCCATGTCGTGTGCCCCGAGTATGAGTTTGATGCGAAAACCACAAAGGTCGAGGCCGGCAAGGCTAAGGACCTGCCGATTGTGAGCCCAGACTGGGTTCTCCAGGCCGATTCATCCAAGCAGAAGCCCAAGGAGGATGACTATGATTGGGTTGCTATCAAATCCAAGCAGGGTAGCGCAGTGACCTCAAATGGCGCTGCTAAGCCCAGTACTGCCAAACCTAGTGCTGCCAAGAGCAGTGCAGGAAAGAAGCGGGTCAAAGACGAGGTCAAGGACGAGGAGGAGGAAGAAGAGGAAGAGGAGGAGAAGCCCAAGGCCAAAAAGGCCAAGGCGGCCACAAAGGCCACCAAGGCTCAGGGGAAGGCTAAGGGAAAGGCCGACGACAAAGCTGATGCACCCGCCCCAGCTGCCAAGGCTGAGAAGGCCGAGAAGGCCGTGGCAGAAGGCCAGTTCTTGAAGAAGAAGGACATTGTCGTCCCGCTTGACGAAACTTGCCCTCTTCAAAACTACGTGGTTTACATTGACCCCGATTCCGGTCTAATCTACGATGCTTCGCTGAACCAGTCCAACTCCTCCAACAACAATAACAAGTTCTATCGGCTACAGGTCAGCTCCCACTCACATCTGAAAGCTTAGGTTTCTAACCGTTTGGCAGATCCTACACCAAACCTCCACGGGTGACTTCAAGACTTGGACCCGATGGGGCCGTGTTGGTGAACATGGGCAGAAAGCCATCCTTGGTGATGGTTCTCTAGCATCCGCGATTAAAAACTATGAGAAGAAGTTCCGTGATAAGTCTGGCCTCAGTTGGGAAAACCGCGGCGATAACCCGCAGCCTGGGAAGTACTGCTTCGTTGAGCGTAGCTACGACCCTGACTCGGATGGCGACTCAGATGGCGAGGAAGCTCCCAATGCTGTCAAGAAGGAAGAGGATCCCGAGGCCGCGCCTGTGGAGTGCACACTTGATGCACCAGTCAAGCAGCTGATGGAGCTCATCTTCAACCAACAGTACTTCCAGGCCACCATGTCTTCTCTCAATTACGATGCCAACAAGCTTCCCTTGGGCAAGCTCAGCAAAGCGACCATTACCCGTGGTTTCCAGCAGCTCAAGGATATCGCTGCTCTCATGGACGATCCCACCCTCGCACAGAGCCAATATGGCACCGCCTTGGCCACTGCAACGGAGCAGCTTTCCAATACTTACTATTCAGTGATTCCCCATGCCTTTGGACGCAACCGGCCTCCGATTATTCGAGACGAAAGCTCGCTCAAGAAAGAAATAGAGCTTCTGGAGAGCTTGTCCGACATGAAGGATGCTGCTGACATCATGAAGATTGACCGCAAGACCAAGGATACGATCCATCCTCTTGACCGTCAATTCCAGGGTCTGGGCATGGAAGAGATGACACCACTGGACCACAAGAGCACTGAATTCTCGACCCTTGCTAACTATCTCAATGAGTCCCGCGGCTCCACGCATAACGTCAACTACAAGATCCAGGACATTTTCCGTATTGAGAGACAAGGAGAGTTCAAGCGGTTTGATGATTCTCAGTACTCCAAGATCAGTTCCGACCGCCGCCTCCTTTGGCACGGATCCAGAGTCACCAACTTTGGTGGTATTCTCAGCCAAGGTCTACGGATTGCTCCTCCAGAGGCCCCCGTATCGGGATACATGTTTGGCAAGGGCATTTATCTCGCGGATATGTCGTCCAAGTCAGCCGGATACTGCGCCTCTTACATCTCGAATGGCCACGCACTTCTTCTTCTTTGTGAGGCGGAGCTGGGAGACCCGATGCAGAAGCTTGTTAATGCCAGCTATGATGCCGGCAGCGACGCCAAGAAGAAGGGCATGTACAGTACTTGGGGTCAAGGGAGAATGGGCCCCAGCAAGTGGATTGACGCGGGCGCTGCGCATAAGAGCCTGAAGGGCATCAAGATGGTAAGTTTCCAATCTATGTTCTCTCGCCGTATGCCTTACACAGTCATGTTAACCTTGAACCTCCAGCCCGATCCAAAGGTCAAGCCCGGTGACACCAATGTCGACGGTGCAGGCCTGTACTACAACGAGTACATCGCCTACGATGTGGCTCAAGTGAAGCTTCGCTACCTCTTCAGCGTGAAGATGTAAAAACCAGACACTAACAGTAGCCCCACGGTTTCCCTGTTGTGATGCCTTCATGATGGGCCACTGGATTTGTGGCACTTACAGAGAGGCGGCTAAGATTTTGTAAATCAGAACACAGCGGCCAAGAACCGTCTTTGCTGGCATGGTTGAGAACTTGACATTTGGCGCGGGCTTTCTATTTATTTGTTCCTTTTTTTTTGCCAAAGCAAATGGAGGGCTCGGTTAGAGCTGTACATAGTGGTTCGTTCGTGTGCCTTGCTACGTGACTAAAATATGCGCGTTGAAACATATAAATCTTTTGTGTTGCATAGATTCGTGTCCAGATGGGTATCGTATTCAGCTATATGTGCTGAACTCCTGTATGCTCCCAACAAAAGCCGCTCTTGCGCAATGCCGGTGGTTCCTCACATGCTAGCGGGCTGCTCAATAATGCCTCTCGCCCGCCTCCGGGGCCTCCATAATCGCATCGCCTTGATACGCCCTGAGGTCAGCAGTTTGAAGGGGAACCCCTTGCTTATGGTTCCTCACAACTACGTCGTGGATAGCCACGCCAGCGATTTCAGCCCAGCTGTTTCCAAAACACGAGGCAAGGTGTATTTGCAAAGGAGTAGGTCCACACTGTCGTCTCACAACATCGCCGTTTCAGATCCGGGTTCGAAACTGGAATAATTGGTGTGCGGAATTTCGCATGGTTAATGTGCATCTTGTTAGCTTTCTGCCTTGAATCAGCCTGCTCCCCCGTTCAGCGTTTCGACCCCAAGCCAGTCGTTGCTTGGGATCCAAAGATTCTGGTCGAAGCCCATGCCGTAATCTACGGCGTTTTCGATTCCGATGCCGTCTAGACCTCCATCGTAGGCATTGTTGATTTCTTGGACTGCGATCTCCGGGCGAGGAATTAGGTCGGGGATAGGTGCGCTTGGTTTCGGAGTCATGCGTATTTCGCTCGGCGGCGGTGGTTGAGGCCCAACTTCTGCAGATACCTGGCTCTCGGGTGCCCATGGATCTGCAACTAAGGAGGGAGGGAATGTCGATTCGGTGAGAGTTGGAAGACAAGCGGGAGCAGCAGCAGCAAAGTGAGATGGGTTTGCGTTGGCATCCTCCGCTGATCCCATGCTTCCAGGCAGAGACTGTCGAGAAAAGCCATTTTCTAACGCAAGACGGTTCGAGTTATGGACGTCTGGTGTGCAGGTACCGGTGGATGGGCTAATGCCATGAGCAATAAGTTTTTCGAGGTCATCCTTGATACCATCGGCAGTTTTCCCGACACAGCAATCTTTGATTGTCTGCAAACACACTCTGGCCCGCTCCATGACGGCGTCAGTAGTTAGGTCAAACTTTAGGACACTGGTGCGATTGGCGTATGCGAGGACACTCGCACACTGATAAGCGCAAACAGCCAGGTCCAAGTCTGAAACAGGCTTTGCATTCAGCTTCTGCATAGACGCAAAGATATTCGCCATTGCTAGAGCGTGTTCGATGCACTGACGCTGGCAGTGATCAATAAAGCTCTCATCTAGGGCGAGGAGGGCCGATCGAGGGAGTGCCTCTCGCAGACCGACGAGAGACAGACGATAGAGGTCGCAATGGCACTGGCGCCACCAGACGTGAATCATGATGAAGGCGCATATTCGAGGGGAGTAGGCTCGAAGTCGAAGGGAGCTCTCGGAGAACTGGAAGGATGTTGGTAGATGCGAGGCAAAGTCGTCCAAGGCCTTGTGGAGACTCCAGATGCCGGATTGGAGTTCTTCGGGCTTCACATTACGACTAAGCACAACACGCTTGGTGAATTCCATGATTCGACGGCGCATGTGTTGGATCCGGATGTGAAGTGCCAGTGTACCTATATCTTCGACTTGCTGGGTGAGGGGGTCGCGAACCAGGCGCTCGATAGGCTGGGGGAGATCAAACTCGAAGTTGCGCTCATTACAGGGCAGCCCCACATGAATTCTATCAGCGTTCCAGAGAGAAAAGTCACGATATCCTCCTGAGATGCTCAAATCCACACAATACAAAGCCCACATAAGTCTCCTTCTGGACTCCTGTGCAAGGAAACAGAGGTTGGGGGACTCGTGGTTCAACCGGAGAGCGGCCGCGTAGCGCGAGGCAACGCTGAGCAGCATGAATGCACTCGGAGATTTCTTAGAAAGAATTCGATGCTTAATTATGAGCATCAATGCCTGAACCTTGATCGTGGAGGGTCGGGTGTAGTTGGCAAAGATGAGAGCCTCGGCGTCGTCGATACACCTCTCCCCGAACTCGCGCATTCCAGGGCCCATGTCGGTGAGATAAGAAGTTATGCCGATGAGAGCAAGAAGAAGGGCCTTTTCAACCTTGCCCGAGTTGTAACGTTCCATCAACGACGCGCGGTGCAAGAACGAGTACATAGGGATATGATGAACGTGGCGGAAGAATTGTTCGAAGGTGCGGCCTATTAAGGCATCGAAGGACTCGTCTGGATATTGCCTATCGCTAGATGTCAGCTCAATGTCCATCAAAGTAGAAGCGGGCGTAGATGTGGCAATTACCCATCATGCTGGTACGCATTAGGAGTTGCCGAGCTGCCGTGGTCTGTCAGGCCCGGGTCGCTATCAGCATGAGCATCCTCCCTGTCTCCATCAAGGCTCTGTGGACTCGGTCCTTCTCTGGGAGTAATCCGAGCCCGTTTACTTGGGCGGTAGACACACTCAATTCCCTGGGAGCGGCATCGCTCGCAAGAAGGCACATGGCCGGAACATCGGGCCTTGCGGCTATGGCAACTCAGGCATGCTTGGCGAACACGGCGACGAGGGAGTGCGCCGGACATTGCGCCGGGGTCGGCATCGTCATAGGAGCAAGGGAAGCCGAGGCGTTCGCAGTTGGAACAAATGTCGCGTGCGCCGTTGCATCGCACCTTGCGAGCGCGACATGTGGTGCAAGTCAGGGACGACTTCTTCGGCTTGCGGTCGGCAGAATCGACGTGGTTTGGCGTCTGAGATGAGCTTGACAAGCCATGGCCGGGGGCGATAGCGGCGACGACAGGCGGGGCATTTACTGGGGAGTCGTTATGGGTTTCACGGCTTGGGATGGTGTTGTTCGGGTTGTCGCCCATGGGCGGAGCGACTTCCATGGTGGCGGATGGGGCGTGAGTATAGGCTCATGGAGAGATGCGCATCGCCAGAGTGAGGAGTTCTCAGGGCTGAGGCGATGCACCGGGATGTCGAGCGTCGGCAGTCATGGGATCGCGAGGCCGGAGCAGAGTTTGGCAAGTTCAGCGACGTTGAGTACGCGACAATGGATTAGATTCGAGTCAAAGGTGGCAAGTGGTGGTGGGAAAACGGGGCCGGAATGACCAGCAGGGTGGTCACCGTCAGAATTGGCAGGTACGGCTGCGTCTTGCATCAGGCAAAATCCTAGCGCCATGGAAGACCAAACCCAAGACGCCGCCTACCACCTTGCCAAGCAAACGCAGGCGGCGGGCACTGCGCCGCCTGCCTCATGGCCGACTTTGAGTAGGAGGAAGGCACTAACCGAGCACGAGGACTTCCGAGCTTCGGTACCTATTCAGTCGCCCGCTGTACGCGGTTTTAGCCGTCATGCTTGCTGTAGTCGTAGGTAGCTCCCGACGTTCCAATGTATCTCCCTCCTCTTCTGCGGGGCCCATTACCCGGGGTCCTGACGTGTGTTGAGTGTGGGCCACCCAATTCCCCCAGCCTTCAATCCTGCTGCTGCTGTCTGATGCATCTCAATCCAACTGCCGACACAGACTTCGATGCGCGTCTTAGCAGTTGCAGCAGCAACAGAGGTAGTAGTCAGCCTCGCAGTACGCGGCTTCAAGCAACACGGAAAAAGACAAGACGGTCTATTGGAGGGAGGGCAGCGAGCGCGGAGCACCTCCGACCAGCGACCACCGACGAGAATTCGCCTAACCAATACAGGCGCGTCAGTGCCTCGCTGGCCGCCTCCACCATCCATTCCATCCGCATGACCAGGTGCAAACTGAACTGGAGCGCGATTGAAGTGGGCCGTCTGGGCGAAGATCCATCCGACCACACCAACTAGGTACGACTGCCTGGCTTGTCATACATACCCGGGCTGGCCGGGAAGATGGCCGGTTCCTCTGTTTTCATGGGCTATGCGAGGAACGGGAAGTCTCAACGCCATGTCGGGAAGTAGGTGGTTGACCCCTCCCCAACGCAGCAACGCAGGATGCACAAATGCAACCCTTGGTGTGTGCCGTAGCTCTGCATGTCCTGGATGGTGGGTGCAGAGTGACTGACGTCTTTTCTGCTGACGATCACGAATTGACAACGAGGGCAAATGAGACGCCAGCTGCGACAGACAGTTCCTCCCTTCCCTACCACTGACCAAGCGCTCGTGTCACGCACGGCCTGCCAGGCTGGGCATGTCAACGAAGTGTGACCGAACGAGGCCTGACCGCAGTGAACATTGCAGTCCACGGACGCAGAAGCGTCGCAGTCAATCCTGACGAGCATAGCATCGCAATTGGGTCTCAAGCTTGACGCTGGGCGGCAGCCGCCACCAGATAGGAAATAAAGATGCTCGGATGCCAATGAGAGTGCACCGGCACCGACAAGCGGTTCGATCCTGGTCAAGCCCTTGCTCTGGCGGTGCGCCATGGTTGTTCAGCATGGACCAGGCTAGAACAAGCGGTGATGGCAAATCGCTCAGGGGTGTGAGCCGCTGGTGTCATGCAGTGGTGTGAGGAAGTTGAGCAGTGTAGCTGGCCGCCGACGACCCGAAAGCAGGCGACGTTATCTGGCTGTCAACAGCGACCAACCGAAGTAATTAGGGCGGGAGGGCTGGTTCCACTCGGCCCACTCAACCCACTAAGTCGCGTCTAGGGCACTTGGGCTCCAAGTCATGTTCCCATTTTTCCCGTCGCCCGACGCCCGCCCGACTTCCGGAATATCACCAATTCGCCCCCCTCTCTGCGCCTCCATTTAGCTCCCGCCTCACCGTTGGCGCGGCCGAGCTCAGGAGAAGCAAAAGGAGCAAACGTTTAGCTGGATTCATACGAGACGGTACAGGTGCTGAGCTGCATCTCATAGCTGGGCGACCGAGTGCATTCTTTCATTGTCCTGGACGTATCTCGGGTGTCGGCATCGTGCGCCTTGTTACCGAAAACCCCATTTCACCTTGTGTAGAGATCATGATCTTCACGAAGGAGCCATGACCTCTCCACTCTATGCTCGCTACTCCGCAGGCTTCGTCACATTAGGAGGGTGTCATTTCAGCGCGTTCCGGCCTCATTAATAGAGGCCGAGCACAACTGATGCGACATTTGATTTTCCCTTTCCTCAATTGAAGCGTTCCCAGTCATGATGCAGTACTCAGCCTAAGGCTAAGACTGATGGTCTCTCCCGACAGCAATTTTCTTGCTTGCGCATGTTCCTGCTTCCAATCTGCCTTTAGCATCCAGAACGGAAGCAGTTTGAACTTTGCCTAGGCCTGCTCGGCATCGCCATTTGCATCCTTCCTCATGATGATGAGGTTGTCAACCCGCGTCCTCCTTGAAAGAATTTCTCTGCGGCAATTTGACTGCCAGTTGTAACGCTGACTTGGCTACTAGTTAGGTTGATAAGAATATCTCACATCGAACTTACCCTCTGCGCAACAAGCGTGCTCGTCGAAACCATGGACGGCGTGCAGCAAACTCACAGGGATTACAACATCAAAAGACATTTTCCAGTCCAAAATCCAACAATCGACTCCGTAACATGGTGAGGGGTCAACCGCCAGCTGGAACCCCTTGCCAGAATTGTGCCCTTGAGCTGCCTGCGCCAAATCATACCCCACTCGGACCACGAAAGGTGCTTCGACCAGAATAGACGAGTTTAACCTGATATTTCATAGATGCTATACACATGAGGTGTGTTGAGTAGTGTCTGGAAATTGACATGTCCTTTTCCCTCATACGACCCTCGGTACTGAGGTGATGCGGCATCGCATGTCGGTCGACTCTCGGTGCCATTGGCCCGCAGCTTTCTTTGGCCTGGAGCGCGGACTTCGGATCATGAGTGGGGTGGTCCAATGATTCAGCAATACCTCTAGCAAAGCCGGCAGCAGCTTTCAGTTTCATGACGCCCTTGGATGGCTTGGATGCTGGTTCAGAGCTCATGTGGGGCTTTGGCCGATGTTGCAGCTTGATATTGTTCGTTGTCTTCAACTCTGTGAACACGGACAACGACGCCGAATCTTGCACCAGCCGCGACGATGATAAGGTCGTCCCAGGGAAGATACACATCATTATATTTAAATCCTAGGCTGGCCATGAGGACGACACTATGGTGATTTCAGCACCGGAAGTGAAAGCGAATGGCGAAAATGCATGGTGAAGACCCGAGATCCGACACCCGAGTCAGCCCTACGAGGCCCAGTCACTAAACATGGAACACATACCGCGGGGCTCCTTGCTGCAAGTCTCGTGGACGGAGATTGACCCGCAGGGTAATCGAGATTGTCAGCCATCATGGCATTCAAGGGGCTGTGAGTGGCACTGCCATGACGCTGCTTGTCAGGCCCCTCGGGCTGTCGGGGACCGGGATATCGGGCACTCAACACAACTTGAGAGATTCACCCGCGGGTCATGGATACAGAGTCTACATCGTGTCACGAGAAGTTTTGATTTCATGTTCCTCAAGCGCAACTATTAGTACATGTACTGCTCATCAAATGCCCCGAGGTAGCCGCTCAGGTCTTGCGGCGCAGGATTGCACGCCCACGCGTTATTAAAGTCCAGGCTGCCGCCGCTGTATGGCAACCCAAACAGAAAATTAGGGTCGTTTGTGGACTCTGTCGTGAGTTCCCCGGCCGCCCTGGCCGTCCACTCGCGCTCCGGCTCCTGTCCGGGCTCCTCCTCCGATGCCGTCCAGCTCAGCGCCGGCTCGCCCGGAGGCTCGGGCGCAGCGTCCTTGCTGTCGTCGACAAAATCGGACTGCCGGAGGAGACTGTGGATGGCAAGGCGTTGTCGTATATACGCATCGCTTGTGAGTTTGGGTGGTGGCTTGGCTGTCAGGTCGACAGTCGACACAGCCATGGAGTCGGACGACTCAAGCCATGAGCGGTGCTGTTGAATCACACGCTCCAGTTCTTGCCTCTATTGTTTGTTTTGCCTTGTTAGCTGCCGCTCCAGAACTTTTTTCATGCGAAAGAGGATGCGAACCATGTTTTTCAATTGGGCCGAGAACTTGAAATACTGTGATATCATATCCAAGCACAGCTGCGCCTTGCTGATGGCTGTCTGCATCGGCACGCCCGTGTTGTTCGAGCCTGTGTACGTGCCAAACAAGGTGAGCCGGGCGCCGTGATAGGCACTGACGGCGACATCGTGCTCTAGGATAAGTCTTTCATCATGGTTCTGCACAAATTCGGTAAGAACCTTGACAATCTGCTCCGCATGAAAGAGGCACTTCTCCTTCATCAGCAGTCTCTCGGCTGCCGACATGCCTTCGACTGCAGCATGCGCTGTCGCCTCTGGGTACCCGGTCAAGAACATGCGGTAGATGTCGCAGTGGCAGTGGTGCCAGCTCATGTGCTTCGAGGGCGTTAGCAGGGGAGATAGATAGTGCTGGAGACAGCTTCACCCACAAAGATGGTGTACAAGGGAGATCGGTAGGCGTCTTCCTTGTCCGCAGGGGGGTATTGGTCCTTGGCGGCAATCTTAGTCTTCAGACGCAGGAGATCGCTCAAGATCCTTTCCATGGACGAGAAAAGCTCTGTGAAGCTGACTTCCTTGATTGAGACTCTTCGGTTTAATCTAGAATTGGATGGCGTCGTCAGCCCGCGCCCCCCGCCTGATGGCACCAGCACAGAAGACACAATTAATTACCTTATGGCGCCTCGTCGAATCATTGTCAAACGAATCCAGGCGGCTCGCAGACCCAAGATTTCCGGCTCAATGCCTTTGCCGGGCTGCAGATACCCGGTACTCACCGGCCTCTCGGCATCCAAGTCGGCATCTTCGCAAGGAAGCTTCAGGTGGACCGTGTCGGCGTCAAAGAGCTCGAATTCCTTGATGCCCACACAAAAGCTGTCCTCGAGTAGGAACAGTGACCAAAACGTCCGCCTTCGTACCTCTTGCGCGAGCGGGCCGAGCTGCGAGTGCTCATAGTTGAGACGCAGGGCGACGGCCCAGCGAGCAGTGAGCCCGGCCATGATGAAGGCGCGGGGGAACTGCCCTACCGCCGCACGGTATCGCATCAGCAGGATGGAGGCCTGGATCCGGAAGATTGACGGCTGGTCCAGCCGGTCGAGCACCAGGCGTTCGGCCTCTTGGGCCCATGCGTCACGCTCGTCGCTGTACTCGTCAAAGAGCTGCGCAGTGAGCGCGCAGATGGCCAACTGCAGAGCCTTGTCGATGGTCCTGTTGCGGCTCCGCTGGATTATGGTGGCTCTGTGGAAGAAGTTGTATGACGGGAGAGAGTATAGCCGTTCAAAGTACATCTCTAGCAGAGCCATGATGGCATGGTCGGATGGGGACGGCTGAGGGGGGGATCCTCGGTTCGAGGCCGGGGGCTCTATCGTGTCGTCAGAGGCGTCGGTTTGTTCCTGGACGTTGTTGGATGCGGCATCAAACACGCCGTCTTGGCTGGCGTCCTCCATGGCCGCGTCCGCAGCTCCGATGGAGGTTGATGTTACCGACGAGGCCTGGGGAGAGCCACCTCTTGCAGACGAGTAATGGCACCGGCGGTTTCGACGATTGCAGTTGGTGCATTGGGGGCTATCGCCAGAACAGCGGACCTTCATGGCCCGGCACTCAAGGCACGCCTTGGACCCACGGCACTTGGGCGGCAACCGAGGCGAGTATTGGCCCACGGGCTGGGATCCGTCGTGTTCAAACGAGCACTGGAAGCGGAGGCGCTCGCAGGTTCGGCAGCGCGGGACGGTGCCGTCGCACCGGACCTATCAAGAGAGCAGCAAGTCAGCATCGAGACATGACGACCATCCGGACGGGGTTCGCGGGGCCGATGGACCGGCATCTGCGTCGCCAACTCACCTTTCGGACACGGCATTGAACGCAGGCAGCCCTCATGGCGATTCCATGGAGGGACATGCAGCGGTCGATAGTAGGCCTGCGGGGGAGAGCCAGGCAAAACCTGGACTGGGGAGGCGGCGGCCACTGCGAGGATTTATGATCGCTGTGAAGTGACCGGCAGGCCCGAGCAGTGTTGCACTGGAACGGCTGAGTCTGGGGGCGCGCGCCCGGACGAGCTGGTTACACCGCAGGCAGCCTCGTGGGCCCGCGACAGGACGGCGATCGGGTGTTGGAGGCTAGGCGCGGAACGTCTTTCGGCTGTGTGTCGCGTGGCCGATTGCGATTGCGGTTGCGATTGTCGAGGGGACTGGGCCAGCACGAGACACCAGGTGTGCCCGGTGTAGTTTTTTTTGTTCGGGATGCTGGACAGCGGGAGGTTGAAGAAATTAAAAAAACGTCTGGCACCGTGGTCGGAGGTTGGTGGCAGACAGCGGCGCAACACGGGCCGACGCTATTCAGCAGGCGGCAGGCACGGCGAATGGCCACGGGCTGTGAGTTTGCACAATGAGGTGCGATCTGCCCAGCCCGGAGGTGGAGATGGAACCTAGTATGACCGACCTGGCATTCCTGCTCGAGTCGTCGATTTTTTCTCCTTGTCGACATCAACGCAGCTCAAGAACTCACCTCACCGAGCACGCCATCCTCAGGGGGTGAATGGCCTCGGCGTCGTCGATGACTGCTGCGTCCAGTCACGGCAGGCTGATTTGCCCACAGCCAGCCCATGAGTTCGTCGTGACCCCCCGCGGACCCCCCACCCAGACCCCCATGTCGTCAGTTCACCCTGCGATGGCGTGCGGGGTCTCCGCATCCAGCCAGCCTTGGCCAATGGCGCCCTCGACCGGCCGAGTGCCCAGCTAGTCCCGCTTTTCCCGGCCAGCGCCCTCCGTTGATGCCGGCATCGCGAATCGGACTCTGCACCTCCGGAGTGGGTCGAGGGCTGGAGGCTGCAGCATGAGAGGGTGACTATCCAGCGCCTCCTGCTAACCGTGTAATGTGAATGGATGCAACCGTCATGTCAAGTCGTTCCAACGGCGCCTTCCAGGTACACGCATCGGCCAGCCCATAATGCCGAGCAAAGGGACACTTGCTTGGCTGGTCCTAGCCGGTGTTGGCTGCTTGGAATGTATTCTATTGCACACGCCGAGCTCTTATCTCATCCAAAAGGAGGGAAGGGCAAAAGAGCTTCGCGTCTGGTTCCATGGCTCGGCCGAATAGTCCGTGTCATGAGACGATGTCTCCAAATATAAGGTACGGTTGCATGTGCCACCAACCCCATCCTCCCAGGCTCCATCATGAGAACCAGTGTCTCATCATCAGCCCGCACACAGCGCGGGTGCCTTGCACTTGGCAATTGTGCGCTTGGTGATTCGTACTGTCCATTGGGGCGAAATGATAAGACCCACCGAGTAGCCCCTCTCTGAATTGCATCATGAGCTAGCGGACAGAGGCTACCCCGCATCATGAGACTCCCCAATCCCATCATGGCGGGGTTGCAACTGAAAGCCCCCCAATCTCGTACTACTGTGACGTTGGGGTCAGATTGCGTGCGAGAACTCGACGCTCGCCAGTCCTTACATCAGGGGGCTCTCGCGTCTTGTTGCACCATCGATGGCGTGTGTGGACCGTCAAGGCGTGGCATCTGCTCGCATGAGAACTAATCAGGGCGTTTCTACCTACTTAGGTAGCCACCGTGGTCCCGCCTACCAGGGTCGGCGAGATGGCCGGTCCTGTTTTTGCCGCCAGTTGGTTCTGTCTCAGCGTGGGGGTCTGGCCCTCAATTGGGGTGGAGGACATTGCTTGCAAATAATTATGCTCCTCGTATTATATAAGCTCCCATTGCCTTCTTTTGATCAAACCGACCGTGCCTGCCCTCTTTATGAAAAGGTACCTTTTACCTGACAACTCGCACTTGAAGTGGGGCAATTCAGAAACACAATGGCTTCAGCAGAGCAAGCACACCCTCCAGCTTAGTCTGTCACACAACTGCTAACAAAGAACAGTCTGCCCATTCTCGTGACCGGTGCGACGGGGTTCATCGGCGCACATGTCGTCGATAACCTGCTCGCGCGCGGCCTCAAAGTGCGAGCCGCAGCCCGGAGCAAGGCCAAGGGCGACGCCCTCCTCGAGGCTCGCCCGCAGTACAGCGACAAGCTCGAAATCGCCCTGATTGACGACTTTGGGAAGCCCGGGAGGCTGGAAGAGGCCGTCGATGGGGCCGGTGGGCTCATCCACGTCGCCAGCGTACAAGAGCACCGCAGCCCCGTGTCTTTGCATCGACTGCTGACCGCGGCTCTAGCCATTCACCTTTGACGTCACAGATAACGAAAAGGAGCTCATTCTTCCGGCCATCAACGGAGTTCGCGGGGTCCTCCAGGCGGCATCCAAGAACCCCAACATCAAGCGCGTCGTCATCACATCGTCTTTCGCCTCAGTCGTCGACATCAACCGCAGCGCCCCGCCGTATTTCACCTACACCGGCGCAGACTGGAACCCGCTCACGTACGAAGAGGCCGCCGACAGCGCGAGCGGCCCGGTGGTCGGGTACCGAGGGTCCAAGAAGTTCGCCGAGAAGGCGGCCTGGGCGTTTGTCGAGGAGAACAAGCCCGGCTTCGACATCGTGACGCTCTGCCCGGCCATGGTGTTCGGCCCCACGGTGCACCCGGTGCCCAGCGTCGACAAGCTCAACGAGTCGGCCGCGACCCTGTGGGACGTCGCGACGGGCGTGAAGCCCCTCCCCACGGCCCGGGTTCCCTTCTGGATCGACGTGCGCGACCTGGCTGCCGCGCACGTCGAGGCCTTTTTGCGCAAGGAAGCCGGCGGCAAGCGGTACACGCTGGGCCCCGCCGAGAGGTATTCATATGGCCTGGCGGCCAAGATCATCGTCGAGGAGTTCCCCCAGCTGCAGGGCACTGTTACTCTGGAGGAGCAGCCGGTGAATGAAAGCCATGGCCTCGATGGCGAGACGGCCGCAAAGGAACTTGGCCTAAAGTATCACACCTTCCGAGAGACGGTCAAGGACTTTATCGGTGCCACACTCAAGCTCAAGGCGGCTACAGAGTCCAGCTAAATGAGGAGGTATGGGATTGAGCGCTACCCGTCGTTTAGGGGTTATATGAATTAATAGAGACCCTGCCATTCATGACGATGAGTACAAAGAGAAATACTATGTGAGTGTTGGCCTTCAACCCGAAAAATATGTCCAAGAGCAAAACGCCCGCTCCCGTTTCCCCTTAAAACCCAGTCCCTGAGGCTGCTAGATGAAACAAGCCTACCCACCCAAAATCTCACCGACGGCTTGGAGCAGATCGAATATCTTGTATCGCGCACGATGCTCCGACTCTATCGCGATCCAGCAGGTGAACACGATGAGTTCTTCAATCATTTCGCCTTGGTGGGGGCCATCCAGGTTGAGGTTATTGATTGGCGCCTTCTTGCGCCTCTCCTCGTCATTGGGTATTTTGGCCTTCAGCTCCTCCTCATGTCGATGCGCGTTCTCAATACAGTCCAGATTCGTGCATGTGTACGCTTCTGGGTATATGGTAAGGGTGCCGTAATACCGCTTCTTGTGGTTGGCCTTGTCCCCCGTTTTCAAGGCCTTCTTGAAGGTGGCCCAACGGTCCTTCTCAAAGGTAGCAATGACGACACCTTCGGAGTTGACGAGCTATTGCAAATTATCAGCATATTGTATTATAATCATTCGGAGCCACGGTTCGTACCTTGAGATCATGGGAAATCCACTTCCAGTTCCTCCAGCGCTGTGGCAGGAACTGTCGGGTGCCCGTCCAGCGGTAGGTTTCTCCCCCCAACTTCCAGTTCAGGGTTCTGCCTACAAAGGCTTGTCTCTCCATCTCCAGAGGCATGACAAGGCCTTTGACCTCTTCCTCCTCCTCGAGGGGTTCCTTGGGTGGGGTTGGCTTCATGCGAAAGAACTTCCTGCACTTCTGTCGGAACTCATACCACTTGCGCACTCTCACTCTCCTCTGGTTCTCCATAACTTCGGACACGCCATCGCCAAACTGGATGCGGAACGAGCTCCATGACTCGGAGCGCCAGGCTCGAGCGATGGCCCTGCTAGAGGGGGTGTACTTTGGGTTGTCGCCTCGGAAGAACACGGGCGTCCACCTGCGAGCATTTTTGTTTGGGATGAGATTCTTGACAAAGTACTGGCCTGGGCTGGTGTCTGAATCTGCGAAGAGGTGTTTCCGACCGAGGATGGCGCGGCGATATATCCTCAAAGTTTTCGCGGGTGTCGAGGTGTGGACGACCGTTTCGGGCTGAAGCGGCTTCTCATCGTCCAAAACCTCGAGCGGGAGCTTGACGTCCTCGTGTCCCATTTTTATGCAAACCGAAGGGTCACAGAGAGTGAAGTAAGATAAAATCAAAACAGCGATGCTGGCTTTTCAGCTTTTCAGCTTGGAAAGGAGTCATTCTGGCCAAGAATCGCGGCCGTGGCCTTCTTTAATATGTCTCGGCCGGGAGCTGATAGGGCGGGTGCTGTACCATCGGCAGCGTCCTGATCCTGGTCGACCTGCCTGCTAGGCCGGTTTTGGATTTATAACGCGAGGCACGTGACCTGGCCAATCTGGGGGCCCCCACGTGGGTGCTGGGACTCCAGTCAAAGCTGCCGTCTCAGTGGCTGTGCCGCCCTAATTAAAACAACACCGAAGGCAGCCACAACGGGGTCTAGGGCTGAGGCTTGCGGCAGGCTGGTCTTCAGCTGTGTCTCCTCCAGACTGATAACAATTGCGCATGACGTGTGCTGCCCACCCAAAGATGGTATCAAGTCCCGAGAATAGAGTAAGTGCAGCTCGGTAGCCAATCGACATTTAGCTAATAATCGACGCTTCTCAGTGGAAAGACCAAAACGGCACACACGCATTTTCTACTAATACCTAGCTACCTTACTATACACCTACTAGTACTAGTATGTACCTGTGGAATTGTCTTGTTTGATGGCGAGCTGCCAATAGTGAGTCGAATTGTATTCCAGACAGCCGTTATATCTCCTCCGTATCAATTCTGCCACGCCAATTCTCCAGGGTTCTTGCGTTCAAGTTGGCGAAGATGTGGTCAGTGGATTGATTATAGCCAGGGGCGCGGGCATAACGGTCAGTGGCCAAGGTTACACCCGAGTATGCAACGCTGCGGGTTCCCGACAGTGAAACTTGAGTGGACCAAAATTGTTTTAAAACATAATAAATTCAATGCCTTGCATTAACGGCTGGTATCGTTTCTCCTCGTGCAAGCTGTTCCATATCTACTGGTGACAGCCACTTTCTATCCTGGTGGCAACGCACACAACCTGTAAGGACTCGCTGCGCGAAACATGTATTTCAAACCCCGTAAACACCAATTACCAAACAAAACCCTTCGAGCAATCTACTTTCGCCAGCCGAGGACGTTGTAGAAGCTGGTTCGGGGGTCCTCGACGGCGCCGTCGAAGGCGGCCTTTCGGTTGGCCTCGCTGATGTTGGTGTTGTAGTGGTCAAACGACTTGTCGAACTGGCCCGAGGTGTATGACAGAGACCTCCGCATGAAAGCACCGACGGCAGTGACACTTCCGACAACCATGAAGAGGGCGACGGCGCTGCGGGGCGATCAATTGTCAGTACGATACGACTTGACGGTGTTGTGTCGATATATCGGGGATACTCACGGGTTGGCACGAACGGGAACAGGCATGATGAATAGATTCAAGGTGGTAGTGATGAGGTGACTTTGGAGCGGCAGTGAAACGCGAGAGCGGCAGTCGAGAAGAGACGAGACGACTTGGATGTAAAGAACAGGTGATTTTGTCTTTAAGCTTGTTGCACGAGATGCTTGGGATTGGGGCCACTGGGCTGTAGCGCAGCCATAGCAGTGCTTTATACTGTGACCTTTGGCTCTGGGGTGAGTGGTGCGGTCCTGCTCTGGGGTTGCGTGTTGATAGTTCGACGGTGGCATGATTGTCCTCGGGACCCCTGGCCAACCGCCCTCTCGGGGGATTCCGGGGAACCCTCCTCGATAATCGCCATGTTATTTTGGCAGGAATCAAGATGCAATGCATACATGGTTTTATTAGCTGTGCTGGGGTTCATTTTCGTCGAATTCATGGACAATTGCTGGTTCTTGGCGGAGACCTGGTGGCCCCCATTTCTTGGGTGCACTGGTCTGTGCAGCAGCCCGTTCAGTGGAGCACCAGCGGTTCTTTAGGCGCGACGGGAGTGCTTACAGGTGCCGCTAGAGGCTCGTCTTTAGGGCATCAGAGGGCCTGGTCAGTAAATCGATTCCTATGGATGACTGCAGAGCCGAGTGTCATCGCCTACAGTTACAGCTTTCCCGATCAGACGTGGCCGAAAAATGTCAGATTGGTGATCGGCTTCTGCCGTGAGACGGACGACGACGGCGGTAGGCGGCAGTGCCACGACGAGCAGCGGTTGCATGATTCCTTGGACGCCCGAGAAGTCTGCGCAGCCTCGCTGACCATCTTATGATCTGGGACACCCAGAGCGCGGGGCTGCCCGACGATGGACAGCCATGGCCCATCCCCTGGGCTGGGCTCTGTTGCCCAACTTGCCGTTTCTGGCGGGCGGATCATCCCTCAGGCACCCCTGGATGGATGCCGTAACCAAGTTCGGGGCGGCTTCCATTGGCCATCTGCCGAGTACGAACCGCTGTGGTTCGTCTTTTGTTCCCGCCCATCGGGTTGCAGCCCTGCAGATGGCACCAAAACGGTCCCGGCCAGCGGCCGCATTGCGGGGCCTAACATGACCACCACGGCGGCGCCTTCCTGCTGTAAGCCTGCCCGTAGATACCACCTGCCACCTGGGCAGTGATGCCACCGCCAGGGGCAGCAGGCACCGGGCGGCTTGTCGGGGCAGTCCAGGCGGTAAACGGCCAATGTGCCTCTGGCGCGTGTTGCCATCGTACAATTATCTGCCCGTCGCCCCCGTTTCGTGGCGACCGGCCCAGATGCCCCTCCTGCATCTTCCGTGGCGTCCTTTGACCCGGCGACTCGCGACCAATTTTCAAGATGAATTGACTACTGGAGCTGCAACATGGTGAGAGAGGAGGGGTCGGTGCACCGGGCGATCACCATGTGCTTGCCACTGTCGGAACGATTTTCGCATCGTCTGATAAAGAGGAGAGGTGCTGCTGCGCTGGACTGAACGCGGATTACGCCGTCACGAATCCACCTCGCAATTGCTTGACACAAGACAAAGAAAGCAGCCGTTTTGCATCATGTCCTAAGTGACACCCGCCCAAAGCTCCTCCTGCGACTTCGACAATCTCCAATCACCTTCGGGGCGGCCTCTCGTGGCCGTCAGCGGGGCCTCGTTGGCCATACAACCCTCTCAGCATCCTGCCATGAGGATACTGCGCTTCCGAACGAGCCCGCGTGACCCAGTCTGTTGCCGACAAGGCGAGGCCACAGAACTCGAATTGTCGTTGGATTTTCCTTGCATGGACATGAACTCGACTGACAGGCTTGGTCGTCTTACATGGTCCAACACGTCGTATTCCCCCTCAAGCTGAAAGAGTACTAGTTTCCGCAACTCTCAATGCATAGCCCCACGTTTTTGTGGTCCTCTCGACGCCATCGTCACGAGCCTCATCGATGTGCGACGGGGAATAATCAATTGACTCCACCCACGATGCGACAGTTTTGATCAACTTCTCAATTCGCCGGCAGCATGTAGGACTGCCTGCACCGTCGGCCGCCGATGGGCTTCTTGGTCGTGTCTGAAACGCAGTCTTGGCTGAGGCCTTTTCGAGGCCGATTCGCTTGGCAGCCCTTCAACTCCCGAATCGATTTGATCGACAAGCCGGTCCGGTCTCCTAGAGCCGTCGCCCTTGATTCTCTCGCCGAGTACCAACCAGCACCGACCTCCAAAACAACCGTGTCCATATATCATGATACTGCGGCCGACTTCTGGTTGTGGTTTGTCCATTTCAATATGCAAGCAAGCAGCCATTTTTGTGCTACCGCTAAACTCTACAAACCATCCTCGATGGCATTATTCCTAACCCAGGGGTTGGGGCTATATTTGGAAGTTTAGGATTGCCATGTTCAGGTATGTTGAGTCTGGGTTTGGGATGCTCCACCGCCTGCGTGCCTGGGCACGGAAGTATAAGAGTTCTGCTACAGTCAAACCACAGTGCGCTTGTGAACTGATTTATCTAACCTTGCTTGCTACGGCTGAGGTTGTGAAATAGAACAGTCTGGGCGTTCTGTTCCTAGTGAGGATTGTGACCTCTTTCGATGGTGCACAGTAGCCGCCTTGCCCAGCAAAGGTCCCTGGATAATTGGATGCCAAACCCTTGTGCCTGACAAATTAATGAGCAATGCCCTTACAAACTTTGTCTATGAAAGCATATCAATGGATCCCTTCAATTGGCAGCCAATGCCAAGGCACCCGCGCAGAAGGGGGGTAGCTCGGTCGTGGCGTCGTGCCGTGACAGCATTAACGTCATCGGCACATCATGGAGAGGAGTCTGAAGTCATCGGCACCACGGGGTCCCACGAAGTCAGCTAGATAAAGTCCATCAATCCCAAGTCAGTCGCGGTCGTTTCATCTCAGTAACAAATCTTGCAAATCTGCCATCATCAAAACATGGCATTCGTCAAGTCGTCCAAGTTCATCGTCCCCATCGCCCGGGCCTCACAAATCCGCTGGGCCACGTCCTCCCCGCACATTCGGCGAGATGGCAATCTAGGCGGCCCAGGGCAGCAGCCCGTGTCGCCCAACCCAGGCGGCCCTGGGCTCTTCAAGCGAAAATGGTAGGCAGCCTTCGGCAGACAATCCCCCTCGGGAGGCCAAGACTCACGCAATGCATGTAGGCTTATGATGGCGGGAGGCGCACTGCTGGTCATGGCCGGCATATCCTCAATGCGTAAGAACAGGGGCCAGTCTTCAAGCATTGACTGGCAGAGCAACGCGCTGCCGACCGAGATTGGGACAAGGTCTGGGGCCCCGGGAAGAGCGATGGTGGAAAGGCTCGAGGGCAGGGAAGCGCCGGCACTCGCCGAGTTGAGCGGTCGAAAAAAGAACGGCATGGGACCATTTAGGTCGGAATGAACCATTGTTCAGCATCAAGGGCCGGCTTCATCTTCCTGGCTTTTGATATGGATAGATTGAGGGCCGGTCCAAGGAACGAGGCGCGAGAAAGAAATTGTCGTCTAGTATGTGTGAAACAAGTCAATGTTCAATGTATAAGTGTAATTAATCCATCATCGCTTGTGCTATGTTCGCTGACCCTCCGGATACGCATACCCGTCATGCAAGTCTAGATCTAAGACATCTGATCCGGCTGCGTCTGCGCCGACACATGGCCAATAAGCCTTCACGTCTAGACATATCCTACTCTCGTTTCGCTTTAGCGACATCCGGCAACGACGTCTGTTTCTGCAGCAGGTAATCACCGCCCACGAATGCTCTATATACTCCCCGCAGGCCTTGGAAGGGCCAGCGAGTAAAGACTGTGGATTCCAGCGCAGTCTCGCTCTCGTCCTCGTACTTGACCCTGACCTTGTCGTAGACGTTGGGCAGGTATCCCGCGCCGTACTTGTCCCGCAGCGCGTCGTATGCCGGCCGGTCGTAGTGCGCCCAGAACTCGTCCTCGGTGTAGTAGGCCTGGGCGTAGAGCCACTTCTTGCCCCCGAGCTCCTGCACCTTTTGCTCCAGGGCGCGGTTCCGCTCGATGACGCGCCGCCGCTTGCCCCAGACGGGGCCCCAGACGCCGTAGTTGAGCAGGTCGGGCACCCCGGGCGCCGCGAACTCCGAGTGCAGGCCGTGGCCGGAGTCGGGCTCGTCGCGCTGGACGCGGAGCGGGCAGAGCCACAGCGGGTAGATGCTGAGCTCCTCGTCGAGCCAGGACTGGAACTTGGGGACGGCCTCGTACGGGACGCCCACGTCTTGGACCATGTAGAAGTCAAACAGGCCGCTCTTGTGCCCGGCGGAATACATGACGCGGGTGTGTAGCAGAGTGTCGAGGATGTATCTAGTGATGCGGTTGAAGGGCGTGAGGAAGTACTTGAACGCGTACTTGGCAACCCAGAAGCCACCTCTGTCGTATCGGAACAGGTAGTCAACCAGGGGGATGTACTCGGTGAATGTGTCCACGCTGCCCGCCATTAACCGGTTCTTGAATCGCTCAACGTGAATATAGTACCACGGATCGCCCCGGCGCGTGAAGTGGCATGTGGCCGCACCGGGGGGGACGCCGTCGACCAGCCGCCCGAGGCACAGGACCGTCGCATCTGCAGAGTAGGTGATACCCTCGACGTAGTCGTTCTTCTCGTCGGCGCACGCGTCTTGCATCATCCTCACCGTCTCGTCGGCGCCCCTCGACAAGGAGTACGTGTTCTTGACATATGTCTTGGCGTCCTTGAGCTGGACCTCGAGGAGCGTCACAACGCCAAGAGTCCCAAAGGCCGAGGCAGCGCCCCAGAAGAGGTCAGGCTTCTCCGCCTTGGAGGCCCTCGTGATGGTGCCGTCCGCAAGAACAATCTCAATGGAGTTGATGGTCGCGTCGAAGGCGCCGTAGCGGAAGCTGCTGCTCTCGCCCGACGTTCCGGAGAAGCCGCCGCCGACTGTGATGCCGGGAAACTCCATGACGACCAGCGGCACGAGCCCGTGGGCCAGGGTGGCCTGCACAAGGCGGTCCATGGGCACGTTTGGCTCCACGAGGGCCGTCTTCGCCTCGGTGTCGACCTCCAAGACATTGGTGAGCTTGCTGGTGTCAATTGTGTTGTCCACCCGCCGCGTCGACTGTCGCGTGCTGTTGGTCGAGCCGTGGTAGATTCGAAAGGGCTCTTGGTGGGCATGGAACTGCTTCACCCGCTCCGAGATGGTCTCCACGATGGTCGCGTGGACCTCCATAGCGATTGGAGATGAGATTTTGATGCAAGAGTTGAGATGCGATGCGATGCGATGTGATGCTGACAGATGAGATCGCGGATGCGACGTCGTACCGGGTTGTCGTCTCCCAGGTTTTTATGGGCGCCCGGCTTCAGCCCCCCAACCCCAACCCCGCTGTGATCGCTTACGGATCTGGCTACGCACTCGGCATGTGATGGAACAACTAAGGCAGCGATCCCTTTACCAGGTGGTCAGGGTTGTTGGTTTTGGCAGAAGTTGTTGCATCCTGGCCATGGCGCAGCGCCAGTCGACATACGTAATACGACACCGACCCATTCCGGCCCAGCCTATTAGTGACCTTGCTTGCAAAAGCCAAGACCTCGGGACAATAGCACCGCCCTCACAGCACGAACAATAGTCGACAATGGGAGCGCATCATGACCGCTTTGGGTTCAGCTCTGAAAGGCACTGTGCCGCTCTGGTACATTCGCCTGTCTGACTGTCTTCTTTAGGACTGGAGATGGCTCAATTCACCACAATCGCGATAGAGCCCCAAACTCCCATCGTCTTGGTCCAAGTCCCATTCCCCTGATCGTAGCCCAACTTCATCCAAGTCCATGTACCCCCAGGCTCATTGCCCATGGATCCCCTCTCTCCAAATGCTTCCAGACTGCATGCCTCTCAACGGCGGACCATTGTGATTTCCTTGAGCGCCGGTGCCTTGTATGTGACGACGGTGCTCCACGGCTCCAGGTCAATCCCATTGACGGGCGTGGGCGTCTTGTCAAAGAACCCCTTGAGGAACTCTGCGTGTTCCAGCTCCCTGGCCTCGAAGCCCCGGACCGGTGCGGCATTCCACCGCGCCGCCTCGTCGGCGAGGAGCCCGTTCATGTCGGAGAGCGTCGCAAAGGCGCGCACCGACTCGCCCGCCGTGCCCTTGGCCGCCTCGCGCGTCTCGTGGGTCCATCTGCGGAGGAACTTCCTGACGGTGCAGCGGCGGCAGTCCCGGGTCACGAAGCCTTCGGGCCCGATGAAGAACTCCTTGGGCAGGTAGAACTCCGAGGCCACCGACGGGACGCGGGCGGAGATGCTGGGATGCTCGCACTCGAAGACGATGCGGCTCTGGCAAGGGGGCGACCAGTGGCGAGGCTCGTTGCCCGATGGGCCGTTCCATGGGCAGAACGGAGACGCCTGACCTTCCTTGCAGGCTTCTATCAGCATGCTGTAGCACGTGTAGCCGATGATGTGCCCGCACGGCAGCGCGAGGGGCGGGTCGAGGACGTTTCCCGGGTCGTCGTCCTCGCAGGGCTCCTTGCATAGGATGCATCGCGGGCGGATGAAGCGCCGGCGGACGACTCGGCTGTCTCCGATGCGGGCGTGGTACTTTTGCAGGAGCTTCTCGGTCCATGTCTGCATCCTTGATTTCCTTCTTTGAGCTTCAGGCATTTCCACATATCAGCTTCCGGGATTGGGGGGACCTACTTGTGCCACTGGTAAACGTCAGGGAGGCCCAGGTCGCCTATCAGCTCCAGTTCTTCCTCGCCGCCAGGCACGATGTTGTTCAAGGGGTACTCCATTATGGTCGATGATGGCAGCAGCGCCTTGTTGTGTCTTTGGTCTTCGTGTTGGTTTCAAAGTTCAGAGTTGACCGTGGATGAAAAGAGGATAGGTTGTTCGTCGGGACGGTGCCTTTCGAAGTTCGTTCATGGCTTTTATAGCTGTTGCAAAGGGACCATTCGGTGATTGGGTCTCGCTATTGAAATGACCTTCGTTTCCCTGATTCCTCATTAAGAGTCATCTCGAATAGGTAACATCTGATTTCAACTGGCAACAATTTGCTCGTCTCGCTGATTGTCTGGTGCAAGACTCAGCCTGGGTCAATGCAATTGTCACTGCTCTCTCACCCTTTGTTCATTCAGAAGGGCTGCAATCGCTGTGGGCACACGTACCTTGTCATCTGCCTGTCACCATTGCAGCTGCCCTCTTGTTCAGCTCTGAATAGCCATTCTCATTCTTCGCTGAGAGGCCGTTGACACATGTGGGACTTTGCATACAATCTGCAGGTTTCAGCCTGACATGTTTGTCAGCAGCAGGTGGCTAGGGCCCTTGTCTTGTAGTCATTATTCTTCCCACGGAGGCTCAGACAGGATGTAACGGTGGCGACCAGCAAGCGGCAATAGTGACAGCAACCGATATCGCTAGATATCCTCAGCTGTGCCACGTCGGTTAAGTCGTACCACCGCGGATCTTCTCTGATTACTTCTGCCAGGTGATTTCAGGAGTTCGCCTCCTACATTCATGTTCAGATGCATTGCCATGTACGCAGTAAAACACTTGTTGATTTCGTTGCATTTCTATATTGCCCAATTCAAACCCGATCTAAAATCCATCTAGCATTCAAAATGACATGGGAAACCATGTTTTTCCCCAACTTTGTTTGTGTCCAAATGTGTCAAGTCCTCCCCACACGAGTGCAGCTCAAGGGCAACAAGCCCGCCCTCCACCATCAACACATCATTATAATCCGCAAGTTACCAAAATATCTGCGGGTTAGCTTGCTATGGCACATTGGCGTCATTTTTCTCATCATCCCCCCGGGGGCTCGGCTCAGTGCCTGGAGGGAGAATGGCATTGACCTGGTCGAGAGTCCAGCCCACCCAGGTGAATTTCAGCCAGGGCAAAGGGCTGTTGGACGCAAACACGGCGCTCTGGGCCTGATTCTTGTAGAACAAGGCCAGAAATAATTGTGTAATAAACACGGCAGTATTCCCCGCGCAGTGTGACAGGTCTCCCCACCGGCCGTCCTCAAACCGGAGCCCCAGCGACTCCAGGGCATGCGTTATAGGGGGCTTTTCCCACGGGAATCGAACATTGAGCTGCGTGTCTTGCTGGGCGTCCCAGATTTTGACATTTTGCTCGCTCAGGAGTCCGAAAAGTTCCAGTCGGGCGAGGTCATTCACGACCGACTGAGCACCAAAGGTTAGGAGAATCAACTCCCGTGAGTCTCCCCTCCCCCTTTCCTGGGCGGTCAAGTTTGTCGTCTGCAATCTTTCAAGTTCCTCATATAGTCGAGCCTTAATAACGTTCTCGGCGATGGACTTGGATTTCGCAAACGCGAAGGGACATTGGGTTCCGCTCAAACCGCTTGATTCATTGGCCTTGTAGTCCTCGATGATATAGTTCTTTTGCTTCATGGATTTGAACCAATCCGATCCCCGGTCTCCTGGAGCAACACCATTGTTAACTTGGGAAACCAGTTCTCGCGTATCCAGGATCGCAATCCCCATCTCCGTGATGGGGTGGAAACGGAACTTTTCCCCGTCTGCGCTGCCAACGCCGATCTTACATTTTTTATGCCGCGCAAAGTTGATCGCGACCAAGATCGGGTCCCTCCGAGTGCTGGGCAATTCAATACGGCCGTTCGCGGTACATCGTGGCAGAATCTCCTCAAGGCGGTCCGGTCGCTGAGCCTGAGCAGTGGCCGGGGTTTTATATTCCGGAACTTTGTCGATCGAACTTTTTTCGTATAAACCAGACTTGGCCGTCCAGCCAGTGATTGTTTTTGTTCCTTGGGCCATCTTGCAGGTCGATTGCGACTGTTCGAGAGAAGCTGAGTGGATGCCCAGCCACTGTCGGAGGGAGGGAAACGGTCTCGCAAATATATACACATTTCGTCAACAAAAATATATAATCTCCTCCTGGTTCTCATCGCCATGTTTCGTGAATAGTTGACGGTTCTTTGTTCAGAATAGCCGACAGCTCTTTGTCTTATAGTTTAGGCTGTGGATCACGTTGGCCTTATGTGCCCGAATGAATGTCTAGCGGTCAGCCAAGCACCTGCGGAGAGCCTAGTGGCAGTGCTGAAACAAAGATGAATTTCTAAAAATGTAATGTTTGTTTGTACAGCACACATTTGTGGCGTAGAAACTGCCAGTTGTCTTGATACACGCTTGGCTGCAGGCAAACCATCATCACCTCAAACATTTGCTCTTAATTCACTATTACCAGTACACCGAATAAAAAAACACCCTTTTACAGCTTCGCTTGTGTGGTGAGGTACACGTTGGCCAGCTTCAGCTGACCGACGGCCTCCTTAACCATGTCATCGACAATCTCCTTCGAGGTCTGGATGCTGGTGATGGAGCCAGCAACCTGGCCCATGAGGTGGGGAGGGTCAAAGTCGTTGCCCTCGTCCAGGTCGTGCTCAATGGGCACGATGCCCTTGTCGCACAGCTCCTTGATCTTTTCGGGCCGTGCGTGCCAGCCACGGATGTAGTCGTTTGTCTTCATGCGGAGGGGGCGTCCAGAGAGAACAAGGGTACGCTCAGTGTCGGAGAAGCCGCAGGACACAACCTCGCGCTTGTGTTCCTCACTGCAGCCAGCCTCAACGGCGGCGACGAAACGGGTGCCGACCCAGACGCCAACGGCGCCCTGCATCAATGAGCTGGCAAGGGCGCGGCCGGACGATATGCCACCAGCGGCAACGACCAGAGCGGGGAGCCCGTTGAGCATGGGGGGGTTGTATTTGTTGGCGACGTCGACGACGGCGGGGATGAGCACAGAGTTGGCAATGTCGCCGGTGTGGCCACCACCCTCACCACCCTGGGGGCAGATCATGTCGACGCCGAGCTCAAGAGCCTTCTCCTGGAAGGGCGTTAGCAGGCGCATCGCGACTAGAGAGCGAGGGAACAGATGCCGGACAACCTACCGCGTGCTTGGGGTGGCCAACCATGTTCATGACCAGGATACCGTTGGCGTGGAACTTGTCAATGGCATACTTGGGAGGCACGCCGACAGCGCTGACGAAGAGCTTGGCGCCGCTGTCAATGATGATGTCAATCAGCTCGTCCAGCTTGCCGTGGGTGTAGTCGTGGTTCGTCTTGCGCGCGTTGCCGCCGACCTGCGGGAGGGCCAGGTCAACGCCGAAGGGCAGGTTTGGCTTGTTCCACAGCGACTTCATCTCGGCGATGATCTCGCGCAGCTGGTCGGGCGTGTACATGAAGCCGCCAATCACACCAAGACCACCGGCGTTGGACACAGCGGCGGCGAGAGGGCCACCCGACGTGCGCGCCATGCCGGCGAGGATGATGGGGTGCTGGATGCCCAACAGGGTCGTCAGCGGCGTGGTGATGGGTCCCTTAGCAGCAGCCATTGTGTCGGTCTCGGCACAGCTTGGTTCAGATCTGGGTGATGCGGCGGTCGAGAGGGGAAGGGGAGGTTGTTGTTCAGTGTGGTGAGGTGGTGATGGTGAGGATGATGCGAACGCCGTCGCGCCCGTGTAAGTGAGACTTCGTCAGGGCTTAATACTCGCTCGGCTTGTCAAAAATCCCCGAGGCCTGGGAGTCACTGGGCAACGCAAGCGCAGATAGAGACGGGGGCTCCCACTCGGTGGCAGCGGTGCGAGCTCGCTTCTTCTTACTCGCCGTTCGTGGGAGAGGCGACACAACTGCAGCTTTTACCGAGGCGACCTGAGCAGCTTCTGGTTTCAAGGGCAGCCCGTTGGAGTTGAGAGTCAGGCGACCCCACAGTGCTATATAGAGCAACGGAGTATCGGGGCACCCCATCAGGTGCAAGTGGCGGGGAGGAGGTTCCACGGTGGCGTCTCCAGCGCTGTTGCTCTCACTGTCACAGCACCCATACGCTGTCGCGGCCCACTGAGAAACGAAACCTGGGGTAGTCGGGCGGGCCCATAGATGCGGGGGAAGGGCTCTGCACCGAGGCATTTCCCTGTTTGGGGAAGCAGCTCGTCAATCCCGCGGTCGTCGTCTGGCTTTGGGACACGACGTGGGGCGGGCCAGCTGCTCGTTGAGCCAGAGAGATAATTACCGGCGCTCTACTATTACATACCCAGCTCGCGGCCTCCTCGGCACTTGTGCAGCAATTGGAGCCGAACCAGCGTTGCTGTAGTGGTGAAACCCAATATGCAATTTCGACGGCATGATTCCCGCAAGCAGATCACGGCCACCACTAGCTAGAAGGGCCACGCAGAGAGCAAGGCCGGCGTTCCAACCGGGTGTGAAAACACTGATTCAGACGAATGCCTTCAACATGAATAATCTTTAAGCCCCGCGCCTCGAACTTGTAGTGAGCTCGCTTGGGCCTTGGGCAGTCGTGGGGCTATGCAAAAATGGCCCACGGCTCAGATAGCCTCCCCGGGTTGGTATCATACATATGCTCCCGCTTTATGTCATCATCGTTTGCCCAGCACGCCTCTCCCATCTCGGGGTGGCCCTGCAAGGCGGTAGGGAAAATCTAGGTACTCGTACCCGTCCGATCGCAGTCAACATCAATTGCACCAGCCATAGCCATGGCGGTGATGCCCAGTGTAAAAAGGGAAAAGAACAGGACCGGGCTCGCCAGCGACTCCAATCGGTATCAAACACCACCATTATGCCGTTCAGCCAAAGTGCGGGAGACGCGCCGGGACGAACCCAACCGGGTCCGGCACCTTCACCTCGCTTGTCACCTCGCTCGCGGGCCAATCTTGGCTCTGATCCCGCCGGGGTCGGAGAATTTTGTCCGTCAGGTTCGGCACTTGCCCCGCGTCAACTGCTTCCGCAAACGCCTTTGGGGCCTTCGCCTTGGGAGCCTCGGCCTCATAAGCCTCGTCTTCAGCTACTTCAGGCTTCAGCTCCGCAACGCCTCGCCCGGTACCTCCCACCTCGAGGAGGCCTTTCTCGGCAGCTAGATGCGCCGCGGCAGCCTTTTTCCGAGCCAAGTCCTCTTCTTCCGCCCGTTTTAGTAACTGTTCCTCCATTTCCAGATCGTCTAGCGATGGAACTCCTTCGGCATCTGGCGTGTTAGGTAAGGAGCTGGACCTTCGACTGGTTCGTAATGAGTCTCTCGACTTTGCAGACACAAGAGTCGTCCGTGATACTGTCCGCGACCCCGAAAGTCTGCCGCCTGGTTGCTTCCCTTTGGGGTCGGCGTTACTCCAGGCACTGTTTCCGCTTCGCCCGCTACTTCGGTCGTCTTTCCTGACCATATCATAAGTGACGTCGTCATCCAAGGGAACGGCATCCTCCTCTCCTTCTCCATCACTTGGGAATAGATCCCCTCGGGATCGATAGGAATCCGATGTGTCGCCCGACCCAGTCGTCCCGCTTCGCTTCCTAGTCACAGGAAGTTCGCCAACGTCGGATTCGGAGTCCGAGCCTAGGAGCGGCTCCGCCTCGCCATCGATGTGTCTATTTGGATGATCCTGGAGATCTGCGGCGCTGGGTTTGTATCGTAGCGTGCCGCCTACCTTCCACGGCAGCTTGCTCAGGAAGCCGATCGGTTGTGTGCTGGGAATAATCGTCGGATCTTCTTCGGTCGGTTTCCTTCTACCACCTCGCGTTCCGTAGCTCATTCCTCGTTTCCTCTGCGGTTGCTCGGATGTTTCGCCCGCTGGGTGCCTTCGCTGGCTCCCGGTACCAGCTAACAAGCGATCCCAGTCCTCATTCCCCCAGGTGCCAAACAAGCCAGCGCTCTGTTCGTCTTCGTACCAATCATCGTAGAAGTCGAAGCTGTATTCCGCCCTCCCTCGCGCACGCTCTTGCTCTCGACGCCTTCGTAGGCGCTCTTCTGGGTCGCCAAGGCAGACGGCTGTGCATTGCTCAAAGGAATTGGCAATATTAGACAGGCATGGGTTGATGTAATGATGCTGAAATGACCAGATCCCGGCGGCCGCGTTCTCTGTCACTGCCTCAGCATCATGGGTGATCTGGTTCCAGCGTTGGCGCAGGCGCGGGTCTTCGAGGAAGGCCATGGTGTCCGGCTTATGGATGACGTCGGGAACATAGGGTGTGGAAGCGAAGATGGATCATCGGCCGGCGCCCGCCTGTGGCACAAGGCAACACGGGAAATCGGAATCACACACGGGTGGTTTGACAGGGCGGATCTACTGAGGGGGACCCATGCCCGGCAAGAGGTGACGGTAGGCAGAGATGAAGGAATGTCGAAGCTGCTGTTGCAGCGAAGCCTGGTGACGAGGAACAGCCTAGGTGGGTCGAAGCCTGGCACTCAGGTGGCACGTGCAGGACATGAGACAACCATTCCACAGCGACAGACTGTTGGGTGGCTGGTTGGGGAGCGGGCACCGAGTGCTAGCGCCCTGCAAGAGTGCGCCAAGGACTGCCGATCCGGTCCACCAGTGGCTGGTCCCTTACTTTTGAGTCGGCCGCTTCCCTCGATGCTTCAAGGTGACAAAGCTAGAGCAGAAGACGGAGTCCAAATAAATCAAATAGGCACAATTGAGGCTCTGATTCATTACAATTTTTCTTCCATGATAATTATATCCGATTTTCAGTTACAGCATCGCAACACCAACAAAACCTACGTGTAAGCCAGAGCCTTGGCGAATCCAGGCATTGAATGCTAGACAGACGTCATCAATACTGCATTCGAAAGGCTAGATCAAATCAAGTGCAATGACTTACACTGCAGACCAAATCAGCTCCTTGGTGTCCTCATGTTTGCCAATACTCTAGCCAGAAGTTCCTCCCTCGTGTCCTTTTCTTGGGGATATAAGTTCCGCTGTGAGTGGTTCGGTCAGCTCGTGGTGTGAGTTCAAGGAGGGGTTCAACCAACAGCAGCCAACCACCTTCGCATCTCCTCCCTCGTCCACGTATTTGGGTCGCCCTTGGGGTCTGGTGGAGCTGGAAATAAATCACCTCCCCATAGAGTCCATGCTGTCGCGGCTGCCACAGCGCCTCCGAAGGCTAATTTTTCTCAGCAACACTCAGATGCTACCCTATAAAGATACTCACCCAATACCAAGTTCTGTAGTCAAGTTAATCCAGCTGGCAGAAATGGATGATGAACGGCAGGAATACTGTAGTTTGGCATGCATACGTACCTTGGACTTCATCATGTTGTCAAGTGGAGCAGGCATCTTGAACGGCGACTGACGTGAGCAAGGTTTCACTCATGTACCGAAAGTGGATGTCAGGCCAAATAGCTCCTTTTGTAATGTTCTTGTGGAATCAGGACGAATACCACCTACATGTGAAAGAGTCTACGAGTCCTAGACACATTCACATGAAATAAAAGGGTGAGGGTTGCTTCGACTGATGAAAGGTGTCCAAGTCAGTCTTGAAGCTAGGGTCGAATGGTTGCCTCATGCTCGTGACGTATGCATTGGCAGACGATTGCCTGCGCCACACACCACAAATCAGCCACAGGCAATCTCGAAGCCACAGCACCAGTGGGCCTAGCTACATCTCTGCCCAATTGAATTTGCAGTCCACCAATGGTCCGTGCACGAAGACCGCCCCGCGAAAACCAAGCGCACAAAAATAATTCCTCCCAAAATCTATCGAAATCGATAATCCGTGCCTTCACAAGACCCTGTTCAACCGTCCCATTGAACCACCGCCAAAATGCCTAAGGAGGTCGCTGATATCAAGAAGGTGAGATAACAGAGAGAACGCCTTGTGTTGCTTTGTGCGAAAACAAAAATACTAACGCGCGATTGCCAGTTCATCGAGATCTGCCGTCGGAAGGACGCTTCCTGTATGTGCCAAAACCCTTTGCGTGGACCTCGAACGGCAACGAGCCATGACACCCGCGGGATGATGGGAAATCGACGATGGAATATTTTCTAATACAGACACAGCCGCGCGGATCAAGAAGAGCAAGCAGACCAACAACGTCAAGTTCAAGGTCCGCTGCCAGAAGCACCTTTACACCCTGGTGCTCAAGGACTCCGACAAGGCCGAGAAGCTCAAGCAGAGCCTTCCCCCCAGTATGCCTCCCCAACTCTTCGCCATAGAGCATGCCGAGGACGATCGCTGGATAAAGTACTGACTAAACCCTGTAGCTCTGCAGCTCACCGATGTCTCCAAGAAGAACAAGAAGTCCGCTTAAGGGTATGGAATGAAAAAAGGGTAGCTTTGGGTGCGGAAATCTTCACATGCACGAATGGGCGTCTTGGGATACCTTGCATTTCATGTGCTCTGAATGGAGGATGTTCGGATAGAGTCCAAAACAGAGAACGATTCGAGTTACAAACCTCCAACCATGGGCCTCCCCTTCCACACCATGTCCTAAGCCAGGTGGCTCAGCTCTCGAGCAAAAGTCTGAACACCGGGGAGTTTGAACAGATCCCCAAGGAGCTGCTCCACGATGTCTCCAGTCCAGAAAACAACGAGGTCTTCGACATGTTCTTCCTTGTCAACTCTCCAACCCGCCCAGATCCATTCCACAGGATATTCTTGGGTGACCTCCGCCTCGATACCTCTGTACACATTTTCGGCCCTCTCCAAATTATCGCGATGCATTGTCATCCGGCAGAGATGTATTTGTTTTCCTGGAGTGCTGACATGCTGCCAGCTCGCTGTTCCGATTGGCAGCATATGGAAAAGGACCACGGAGTCCGGATTTTGAGCGATGTGCTGAGACAAGGATCCAAACACTTGCTCGTTTTCCTCGCTTTTGATCCATTCTTGATGTCCCTCTGGTGATTCCCATGGTGCTGTGATCAAAAGGTAGGGCGCTTGAGCTTGTTGAATGAAGAAACTGCTCAGGTTCTTTCGGCCATCGAGTAAGAACGCCTGGTATTGGTGTGCCCACTCATCTTGAATCGCCTGGCTTTTCCTGATCACATTTGCAAAGTCTCCCTTGCTGTTGTATTCGCTTTTCAACTGGATGAGAGCGAATTCTGTCACGCGTGACATGGTGAAGGCCGAATTGCAAGATTCGTGAATGAAACGGCGTCACCTCCCTCCGTTGTTCCAAAACTGCCCCTCATTTTAAGGGTGTCATCTATTCCTAGGCAACCAAGGCTTACGCTCAGTGAAGTGCGTAGCCATGGCGGTGCCTCCACAAAGGTTACACAATTACGTCAAATTCCTAGCATCCATCTATATATAGTCTACACTCTGGAGGCGCCCCAGTTTCCAACGGTGAAGGAAAGGCATTGTGTTGTCTCTTCGTTCTACACAACCTTCGCGCCCAGCATCGATTCATCAGATCTTGAACCCGACCTGATATGATGTAGCGCTAATACCATTGACGTGGCCATGCCTATGTATGGCTCGCGTGCGGATTTAAGTGAATGATCTGATTCGATTGGCCAATCAAGGTCGGTTCTAGATCTGGAGCAGAGTGAAGCATTTCGGGTGTGCTCTCACAACCGCCCTGTATCTCCCTACTCTTGCTCGTGGCTATGATGGTTTGCATGTCAAATGGACATCTATCGGAGGAAGCCGTTGAACTGACGCATTTCGCCGCTGCAATATCTCTCACCGCCGGGGCTGATAGGATTGCATCTCTGTCAACGTCAACATGCGTGCCAGGTTGTCGCAAGAGGGTCGGTTCCGAAGGGCAGGTGGACGCTATTACCCCTTGCACCAATTCGGGGTAGTTCAGCCCTCCACATCCACCCCCAACCCACTATCTGCAGGCGGGGCTTCCGAATACGACAAAGCCATGCATGATCGAGTTCGGGACTTTATGTGCGACAAGATATTGGAATTGGCAGTGAATGGTGAGTGATTGGCCTTTATTATGCCGCATCCAGACAGCCAGGGTTAGGAACACAAGCGGACATCAACGATGGCCTGAACATGGCCCACCCAAGCCACCACAAGGGAGCGGCCCAGTTGGTGCGACGATCAACGCTCTTGCATGAGCTGCCATGACGGGTCTTGGTGGCATGCGTATTGAAGACTCAAGGCTATTGAAGACTCAAGGCTATCTCAAAAGACGACTTCAGACTTGATGTCACCAGCAGAAGAAGCCGTGATGGTCATATCAATGATAGCGCCAGCAGCCTGGTCGTTCCTGATCCATGGTGTTGAGGTCGGATACCTTGCTCGGTACGCCTCGACCGTGCCATGGTAGCATCGAGGCCCCAGAGTTCGTAATCCTGGGTGTCCTGCAGCACGGCATCCAGCGAGGCGAGCCGCGAGAAGGCATGGTTGCCAGATCCCTCTGCCCTCCCCTGCAACAGGTAACACTGATGCGGGTGTTTGATCTGTAAGCCGTCATTGAGCAACACACCCATGTCTCTGAGCCCGGCGCCTACATGGATCATGGCCGGCATTGGTTCGGGACAGAACGGCACGAGAAGGCTGTTGGCTTCTTTCGGCTGTATACCCGGATGAATATGTTGTGGGAGGGGTGAGCGTTGTTGTCTGATGTCCTCTCCGATCTTCGTCCCTGCGCTTCCATGGGCCCTTGGAGGAGAAGCCTGGTTTGTTGTCCTATTCCGAAAAGTTGATGAAGTTGTGGAGAAGCCTCGGATTCCTGAAAACCACACCTGTCATCTGCTTTGGCGGCCGTCCTGTTCTGTGCGGTCCAATGTTATGACTGGGCAACACTGTAGCCCGTACCTGATCGGTGCCGACATACCTTACAAGTTGTGGTGGGCTATGGTAGTAACCAAGTTGCGCCTCGCACCAGCTCCCAGCATACGAGTACGTCCCTCGCGTCAATCTTGGTGGGGATCGCCCCTGGCCTCGTCCAACTCGAGCCCCTCCACAATGCGCAATGCGGCTGCTCTGCGCCTGCCTGCCACCCACCATGTATGTCCAGTTCGGGCATCCTCATTTTCGTCATCGGCGCTGATCCCCGTCGCGTACTCCGGTGATTGTATCCCTTCTCTTGCGTGTCTTTCGAGGCGGAGGCACCCAAGCCACTCATTAGGCCCTGAACAGACTGGCAGCGTGCGTACGGTGCGCTGAAAAAGCCAGCTAGCCATGCGCGAGTGCTATTCTAATAATTAACTTTCATGGAGCTGAGGCAATGGCTTTGCGTTACCGTCCCGTGCCCAGCTGCCGTCATGCCCCTGCCCTCAGCGGGCAAATCGGGAGTTCCAGTAGGGTAAAACCTGGCCACTGCTTCCAGCATAGGTCTGGCGATGGGGAACTAGACCGCCACTTGTTTCTTCCAATTGGCGGTCTATCATTACTCACGTCCCCTCCCGATGGTCTAAAACGACCCGAACCTGATCTCTTAAACTCACCCGAACGCGACGGGTCACCTGCGCTTCTCTTGTTGGGGTCGCTACCTACGCTCCTCCCCCTTTAAATCACCCGTGGCCCCCTGTTAGGTCGGCCAGAGGTGAGAAAAAAGGCCCTGTGGCAACCACGCCGTTCAGCCTGCCTTTGCTTCATATCGATTATCCACCTATCTGTGGATTGTGCCTAGCCGACCTTTTCCTCTTCTGGGCACGCGCCACCTCCCATCCTCCTGCATCCCTCCCACCGTGTCCCACCTCCCTGGCACCGGACGTGCAGAGGCAGAGGCAGGTACGACACGCCCTCCTAGAAACGCCGCTCATGGGAAAGTGCGGGGGGTTGTTTGCTTGACACGACACACTAAGGTAGACAACCTTTGGAGACAAGCCACTAAGTCGTCGCACGGCTCATGACTTTTGATTAACATCCGTGGACTCTTAACTCGTCGCCCTTCCCCTTTCCTTCCTGCTGCTGCCCCGTACAGCTAGCATCTGCTAGTACACAAATTCCACGACATCTCGCTTAGACCAATCTACTCCCCTGCAACACTGCGAACCAACAGCAACAGCAACAGACCAACCATCCTCGAGCGCATCTTTCGATTCTGTGTCCTGACGATACTCGACCATTCAAGGTTCGCACGATATACCAAGAAAGAGGCAGTCGAGTCCAAAACCACCCAGGAGGAATCCCTAGAACCTCAGCGCCCCTGAACGACAGGGAGCACCGGCGCTCGGCGAGCAGCGATTTCGCATCGCTTTTGCAGGACGCACGACACACCCTGCTGCGTCCGAATGCCTTCGCAAAACCCAAAGATGGGCAACGGCACCAACGGCCACAACACCGTCAATGGCAATGGTGTGGATGCCTCGTACATCAACGGCTCCGGAATAGGCGACCGGTTAAGGATGGAGCGCAGGAATTCCAACCCTATGGCGCCGCCCTTCATGGTGTCGGCGCCAGGAAAGGTCATTGTCTTTGGCGAGCACTCTGTTGTGCACGGCAAGGTATGCCACTACTGAAGCCCCCCTCAATTGCTCGTTATTCATACTGACGACTCTGGATTCGAAGGCAGCCATTGCCGCAGCCATTTCTCTGCGCTCATACCTACATGTCACCACTCTCTCCAAGTCTCGACGAACCGTCCAGCTACGATTCCCCGACATCGACCTGGTCCACACCTGGAATATCGACGAACTGCCCTGGGAAACATTCCAGAACCCCGAGAAGAAGAAATCATACTACTCCTTGGTCACCGAGCTCGAACCGGAATTCGTCGAAGCACTTCAACCTCACATTGCCGCCGTCTCTCCTGATCGACCGGAGGAGATTCGCAGAGTCCACTGCAGCTCGGCGTCCGCTTTTCTCTACCTCTTCATGTCGCTTGGATGGCCCTCATTCCCCGGCTGCCAATACACTTTACGATCAACAATCCCAATCGGCGCAGGCTTGGGTAGCAGTGCCTCGATCTCTGTCTGTCTCGCGGCTGCTCTCCTGCTCCAGCTTCGAGCTCTGTCAGGACCTCACCCCGACCAACCGGCCGACGAGGCGCGACTTCAGGTAGAGAGAATCAACCGCTGGGCCTTCGTCTCGGAAATGTGCATCCATGGCAACCCGTCGGGCGTGGATAATACCGTTGCGACCCAGGGCAAGGCAGTGGTCTTCCAGCGCACCGACTACTCCAGGCCCCCATCGGTGCGTCCACTCTGGGACTTCCCCGAACTGCCGTTATTGCTGGTGGATACCAAGCAATCCAAATCTACGGCGCACGAGGTCGGCAAGGTGGCCAAGATTAAGGGACAGCATCCAAAGCTGATTGGAACGGTGCTGGATGCTATGGACAAGGTTACTGCCGCAGCAGCCGAAATGATTGCGGATGACGACTTCGACAACAAGGACGAGGACTCTCTCAGGCGGCTTGGCGAGCTTATGACCATCAACCACGGACTGCTGGTTTCGCTTGGTGTCTCCCACCCCAGGCTGGAGCGAGTGAGGGAGCTCGTGGACCACGAAAACTTGGGCTGGACGAAGCTCACCGGTGCCGGAGGCGGTGGTTGCTCCATTACCCTTCTGCGACCCGGCGCCCCTCATGAAAAGCTAGTGAAGCTGGAACAGCAACTAGAGGCCGAGAATTATGCCAAATTTGAGACGATACTTGGTGGAGATGGCGTCGGCGTACTTTGGCCAGCTGTCCTGAAGAATGGAACAGAAGAAGATGATGAGGGTGGCATGGAGATTGACGTGGAGAAATTCCTCAATGCCGAGGGCACTGAAGGGGTGGACAAGCTTGTGGGTGTTTACGGGGATGGTGGTGAACGCGAAGGATGGAAATTCTGGCGTGTTGAAAGCGAGTGTTGAAAGCGAGTAAGCCCCAGCTGATTCGACTTGGCCATGCTTACACTCGACAGTGCTCAGCGGCGCCGCCAGGGCTGAAAACATTCCAAGGTGTAATATAGGACGACAACCCGATTGCCGTCATGTGGTGTGCTGAAAGCCATCGCAGAACTGTAGGCATCTCAGGGCAATCAACGTGGAGAAAGGTGCATTCGGGTTGGGCTAGGCATTCACGATTGGGTTAACTACATACATGTCTTTTTAATTTTTTTAATGCGTTACGAATTCAAATTCTATTACGTTGATTTGATGAAAGGCATATCTGTTGTTCCGGCGAAACTGAATTTCAGTCCAAGTCGACCTTTTCTGAGGTAGGATCTGGACATGCGGCGCAACTACTGCACGAATAAACGGAACGAATAGTGAATATATGGTTTCATCATTGACTGGCTAACGGCTTGCCTTCTGTGCCGATAATTCATCCAACCTATGCTCATTGCTCAGGCATGTACACTCAAGCAGTATCGGTTGCCTTGAGCTGCTCCAGCCTGTACTTCCAGTAACCTTCTCGTACAGGGTCCCACTTGTCACTGAGCCGCTCCAGGCACAATCTCGCCTTGCTCAAGTCGTTGTTCTCATGATACGCCTTGGCAAGCAGATCCAGAGCGTGGGAGCTGCGTACGTCCTCCGTTTCCTCACCGAGCCCGGTGACGTACTGTTCTGCGAACTCCTGGACCGAGCTCACCTTGCGACCGCCCTTGGCGAGCACGCCGAGCAGATAGTTCCAAGCCGACTGGTTCTGCGGCGCGAGGGCGATCTTCTCCTTGGCGTAGGCGATCTCGCGGTCCAGGGTCTCTTCGGGTATCTTGGGGTCGTGTTCGGTGGTGCCGGATCCTTCTGTAGATGCGGTCGGGTCGGAGAAGACGAGGTAGAAACGGTGTGACCAGGCCGAGTTGTTGCGGACATCGTCCTCAATGAGGTTCTGCGTCGAGCCCAGCTCGCTGGCGGTCCACATGAAAAGCTTGCCAACAAGGTACTGGCGGTACGACCAGACGTGGTAGTTTTTGGCGTCCTCGGCCAGCATGCGGGTGATGAAGGACGTTTCGGATCGGGCCAGGTTGCGGACAACGGAGCCCTCCTCCTCGATGAGTGGGTAGTAATAATCCATGAGGAGCTGGCGGTGGTTCCATATCTGGTAATTCTTCAGGTTCGCGAGGGCGACCTGGTTGAGCCAGGCGATCTCATCTGGAATGGACAGTTTCAACACGGAGATGATTTTGAAGCGGTACAGCCAGACGGTGTAGTGGGCAGGATTCATAGAGATGACATGCTCTGTGAGACGCATGCATCGTTGCGAACACTCTTCCGCAGCCATGACGGCCCGCAGGTACGAGACGGCTACGCCGACGTCAGTCTAGATACACCAAAGGATGATGAGGAATCAAGTGCAGACATGATTGCTCCCGAACCGAGGGACGGGGAGGGAGAATTCATGTCTAAACAGACGTACCCTCGGCATAGTCGTCCGGGTATGCAATCTGCGCGAGGGCGCCCTCGGGCTCATTCTGGGGAATGGGCACGACATCATCCCACTCCGGGTCCTGAGCCAGCGACCCCGTAATCTCCCCATAGAGATACCGCTTCAGCGCAGCCATGGTCTTCCTTCGGGTCTTCTCCTCCTCGATATCCTTGTCGGTGACGCCCTGAGGGTCGCGGTCCCGCCTGCTGAGGAAGCGACGGTGCTGGATCTGTAGCGCCGTGAGGCGGGCGTGTTTGGCGGTGCGCTGTTGGAGCTCGGCGGGCGAGTAAGTAGCAATGTCCCGACCGGAGCGGTCGTTGCCCCACGAGTACGGACTGTTGCGGGAGAGGCGGCGGATGGGCAGGCCCTCCTTGGTGACAGTCTTCCAGTACTCGCGCTCGGTCTTGTTGGAGAGCGGGATACGGCGGTTGGCGATGGGGAGGACGAGGTTGGCGTGCACAAACGTCTTCTTCTCGGCGGTGGTTAGGCCCGCTATGCCGACCTCCTGGCGCCGCTTCTCTGCCGGGTTGGTCTGGAAGACGCGGAGCTGCGAACGCTGGCCGACTGTTTGGGGTTGTTGCTCGGACGAAGCTGTTGATCGGAGAGCTAGAGTGTCAGCGCAACAGGTACAAGGCAAGGCGTTTCAAGGGCTGGGAAGCAGTAGGAGCAGGCTCCCTGAATGTGTCGGTAGCTACTGACCTTTGGGCTCGGGGACAGTGGCCTTGGAGCTGCCTTTTTGCTTGGGTGGCATGGTTGGCGGACGGCGAGGTTTGGGGAAATGCTGATGGCGATGGTGGGGTTGGCGGATTCAGGCCCGACATGGCGCGCTCGTGCCCCGCCATCCAGGCCCATTGTTGGCAGCACTGTGCACGGAGGACAATATTAGAGGCAGCAATCAGGTGAAGCATTGAACATTTTTTTTAAGATGAATCTACTACTAGTAGTTTGCACGATTGTTCTTGTTGGTATTGTTCTCAGCATATGACGGGGCGCCATCACTTGCAAGTCGTAGTGTAGTGCTAGTAGTAGTACAATGGGTGTCTTGGATGTGGACCTTGGGTGCTCATCCTACGTCCTGGCCCTACCTTTGGCGGCGTTGGGCTTGGGCTGATAAGTTAACAACTACATGGAAATGACCGCTACAGTAGCAATATGGCAGGTGATGCTTTTGAATTCTTCTATGTGTCTATGCTTCCCCTCGTCGGGTATGTCGCAGTGCGCCCGGTAGACCTAGTGGCTTCCCTGTGGTCAATGTTCCCATGAGCTCCTCTCAGCCTGCTCTCAGCCGGCTCTTGAACTGGCCCCAAATTTTTGATATCTCTTCATTAATCTTGTCGTCGTATTCGTAGTCATCGGTGTAGCCATGTCGCCGCCCTCGCCCTCGCCTTTGCCCTACAAGGCGCGGAAGTTTTGCGACATGATCAGCCACCTCTTTACTCCTCGCGGAGGATTCCTTCCCATGGATTCCCAGTTGGGGACCAGCACAAACGTCTCGTTGAACATTTTCTGTGGCGCTTCTCTTCCTTTTCCAAACTGCACTCTGCCCATGATGGTGACCACGGTGCTCATTCGGCCTCCGTTCTTCTCGATTTTGGCGTTCTCCTGAATGTTGTCGGGGGCGCCGTACTGAAATGACGGGTTCATAACGTGGGTGTCGAACGACTCGATGTCATAGTGAACGTCGGGGCCCTGGCCTTCGAGCAAGGTCAAGTAATCGGCGGGCGTCGGCACTACCGCTCCGTTGATGGAAATGTCGGCGGGGATCGCGTATCGTGATGAGGCATTGACGTAGAATGGGGTCAAGTTGGACTTCTTGTTGACACATTGGTAGTAGTTTGTGACAAAGGTCTCTGCGGCTGTAGAGCTTGTCAGGTTGGGGTTGTTTTCTGGAGGGAGCAGTCCAAGTTTTGTTCGGAAGAGCGCTTACCTTCGCTAGAGACCCTGACTTCTGTGTCGTGATCGGGAAGGGGCATTTTGCTTCTCTGAAATATTCTAGACCACCCGGACCTGAATATGCAGATACCACGGCTTGATCTTGTTGTAAAGTGTGGAAGAGGGAGTCGGCGCAAACAAACTGGAAGCCTAAAGTTCAAGAATTGGTCCAGGCAGATAGAGGCTAATACAGTTATCGCTCGGCACAATGCGCACTGTAAAGAACGGAGCTCTTATCGGGACTTTGAGGATTGATCTCGGCGGAACAACGCAACAAATCATCGCGCAACTATCGCGACAGTCTCGCCTCAGACGACACGCTCGGCGCACCCATCGCCATGCAGTCACTTAGGCTACAATCCCTCCGCAGTTTGCGGTCGGCCCACTCGAGGATTTCTCAACACCGAAGATGGGCCTGCCCAGGCTACCGATCTCATCACGGAACACAATTACGATGGAGTACCACTGAGAGCACCGAGACAGCAGCGGAAAAGCCATACTATGCTACGACTCCTATCTTTTATGTCAACGCCGGTAGGAGCTAATGAATTGACTGCACCATTTCTTCTACTGATATCTTCTCTAAGCGCCGCATATTGGTCACCTCTACACCATGGTCCTGACTGACGTGCTCAAGCGATGGGAGCAGCTCAAGGGAAAGCCGGCACTCCTCTGCACCGGCACCGATGAGCACGGCATGAAGATCCAGCAAGCGGCCGCGAAAGAAGGAATCCCCCCGAAAGAGCTCTGCGACGCTTATTCGTCAAAGTTCCGCGAGCTCGCCGAAGCCGCCAACATCTCGCACGATTTCTTCATACGCACTACGGACGAGGATCATAAGCACGCTGTTGAACTATTCTGGCTCCATCTGAAAAACTCTCCCCCGGAGGCCCTTGGGCTGTACAAGGGCACGCATGAGGGTTGGTATTGCGTCAGTGACGAATGCTTCTACCCGGAGAGCGTGGTTCAGCCCAGCATCGAGCCCCAGACTGGACGCAAGATGATGATCAACACCGAGTCGGGCAATGAAGTTGAATGGATCAAGGAGGACACCTGGTTCTTCCCCCTTTCCAAATACAAGGAAAAGCTGCTGGATTTCTACGAGAAGAACCCGGACTGGATCATGCCCCGGTATCGCATGAACGAAGTCAAGATTTGGGTCAATAATAACCTCGAGGATCTCTCCATATCTCGCCCAGCGTCGCGCCTGTCTTGGGGGATACCGGATCCAGAGGATAGCTCCAATACCATCTACGTGTGGGTTGATGCGCTTGTCAACTACCTGACCAAGGCGGGCTTCGGAAGCCAGTGGCAGCTGGACAGCCCCAACAAGGGTCTCTGGCCTGCCGATGTTCAGGTAATTGGCAAGGACATTATCCGATTCCACTGCGTTTATTGGCCGGCAATGCTCATGGCGGTTGGCCTGCCCCTTCCCAAAAAGATTATCTGCCACAATCACTGGACCATGTCGAACCGGAAGATGTCCAAGTCGCTTGGCAACGTTGTCAATCCCTTTTCTGCCCTCGAGTTGTGGGGCCAGGATCCCTTGCGTTACTTCCTTATGCTAAGAGGTAGCTTCAACAAAGACATGAGCTATGGAAACGGCCTTGTCTTTGCTACTTACGAGAAAGAGTTGCAGGCCAACATGGGCAATCTCCTTAACCGAGTCAGTCAGTCCAAGGGAAGGTGGTCGACATTTTATGCTGTCGAAGCGGCACGACGAGGCGACTTTGACGAAATCGCCGATTTGGTAGCACAGCGACGGAGCGAAACAGATTATTTTGCTCTACAGCCTCATCTGGACAGCGCGCAGAAGAAATTCACCGAGGAGATGGATCATATTGACCCGAGCGCTGCAATCCGGGTCGTTTTCGAATTACTCAGAGATGTATGTTGGGAGGATATCTCTTGTAACCTCGATTGGACATTCAATGCTGACCCGACGATATAGACCAATCGCTTCATAGCCGACACCAAGCCCTGGGATTTGTTCAGAGAGGACGACGCCGGGTCCCAGGTGCTTCTCAATTATGTCATCTACAAGTGTGCAGAGGCCTTGCGTATTGCTGGAGTTCTGATGCAGCCCATTATGCCTTCCAAGGCGAACGAGCTACTTGATCGACTCGGGGTGAAGCCTGAGAAACGATCGCTTGAATTTGCTGCCCACGGAGCTGATCTCATGTTCGGAACAATTTCCACTCGTCCTACACCAGAGGAGCGAAAAAATTCCCGGTTTGATAGCTTGTTCCCGCCCGTCCCTGAGATGGAGTTGACTCCGGGAGAGGAGAGGAGGCGAATGCAGCCTGCCGCCAAGTCGGAAGCTAAATCCAATAACAGGATGAACAGGCTCTCCTATGCCCTGGCCGAAGAAGCCCGCAGCGAGGACAGCGGGGAGCAGAAGGCTTGAGGAGCTGAACGATAACGGTTGATCAGGCGCGGGCTCCGCCGCAGCGATTTTGTATAATATAATGCGATGGACATTGGTTTGTATAAATAGTCACCATTGTAAAACTTGGGTAGTGTAAATCTATGATGATGGAAGTTCTCTACGAGACACGATAATGAGATGCTGTGTTTCTGGTGTTTCTCCCTCTGCGCCACTTGATTCTGATTGTGGTCGTGCAGGCGTTGGAGGAGATGCCCCCAGCACCTATCACAGGCTAGGTCCATTCTTTTTTTAGCTGGGTTCTATTCCCACCACCAACAACAGCACCATTAATTGCGTCAACCAACGAAAATGAGGATAAACGAAACAACAGGTTTGTACAAAACGGTCCTACTCAGCATGGGAAGGGAGTTCTCACATGCTGTAGCCCTCGCTTCGAGCAAGGCCCTGTTAGTGCCCTATGAAGCACGCCACGTGAAGAAATACCACTCATGGATGCAAGATCCTGTACGAGATCCAGAGCTTTCCACCTCTTTTTAGCATGCGAGCTCGTTTTGGCCATCATCTAACGTGAGAGGCCTAGACCATCCAAGAGGCTACGGCGTCTGAGCCCATGACTCTCGACGAGGAATACGAGAACCAGCAGTCCTGGCGCACGTCGTCTGACAAGCTCACCTTTATCGTCTGCGCGCCTCCTGACGAGCAAAGACTAGCCTCGCCCATCACTGAAGGCGGTCAAGATGCCGATGAGCACATGCGTGGCGACATCAACTTCTTCCTCTACCCGTACGAGGCCGACTCGGACGCCGAAGCCGCCGAGGCTGACGCGCAAGGCTGGTGCACGGGGGAAGTAGACGTCATGATCGCCTCGACCGGCCATCGCAGGCAAGGGCTGGGGCGGGCTGCCGTGTGCGCGCTCCTCGTCTACATCCACAGCCACGCCGAGGGCATATTGGGCGAGTACGCCGGGGACGGGCGGGCGGAGCTCAAGAGCCTAATGGTCAAGATCAAGGAGGGCAACGCGGGCAGCCGCGCGCTGTTCCGCAAGCTGGGCTTCGTCCAGAGAGGCGAGGTGAACTACTTTGGCGAGGTCGTCATGGTGATGCCGTGGCGCGGCTTGGAACAGAGGGACTGGTGGGACGTGGCTGCTGGGGACTACTCCGAGGTCAAGTATGAAGCGGCGGCGTTGCGAGACTGAGAGGCGGCGAGTGGTTTGGTATCAACAAGTCATAATTAGAGGATCCCTGATGCTAGCCTATATCAAAAGCGGTTTTCTCTCCATTCCATTGCCCATATTCCCGACCCAAGGCAGAGGGTGAAACCAGATCGCAAATTTGAGGACGCGGGAGGGGTGTCAGGCCTGGTAAGAAATAGTCAATAATTAGCTTATAGCCTTGAAAACGCCAGCCACCCCTTCAATTTCCATCCCCAAAGCGGAAACTCGCCAAGGGAAGATGCCCACGGTCGCGTACCTAAATGGAAGTGTGTCTCACCTTTTCTTGCAGGCCGCTATTGTGCATGGTTTCTTCTCTCCTGCAGGCGACGTCGAACTGGACCAGTGGCCGGCGGAGGCGGCGGGGGACCGAGCTCGGGGTGCTCCTCGTAGTATTTGCGCTGGTCTTCTTGCGCCTGCTTCTGGTCCTTCTTCTTCTTTCGCACCCTGCGGGCAACAAGGCAGGGCCAAAACATTTTGTTTCAATGAGGAGTAGTAAAGCGAGTATTCAATGCCAAGATGTGAGGCTCTTGGCAGCGTTTTGGAAAGATCCGAGCAGAGAGCTGGCCGTTTATATAGGCGTTTATTCGGCCTGGCCGAAGAGATGCAGTCAAGTTTCCAGGGGAATGGATTAGAACTCTAACAACCAAGGTTTCAATCAGGCTTGTCAGGCTGGCGAATAGGATTTCCCAGGCATTTCTGGAAGGCAATTAGGTTCGTCATTGTGGACTATACGCGGCCTCCATGTGGATTGTACGCGGCAAGTATCAACTAAGCGCGGACACCCTCACTGGTGCCCCATCAAGAATAGGGCTGAGGTGGCCAATGCTGTCATGTCAGAATTCTAGTTTGGATTGGGCTGACAGGATCCAGACTAACGAGAGCACCCCCCTGTCTTGTAGTCATGCTCCTGTTGCTGCATGGGTCCCGTCCTGGTATTGCCGTAATATGGGTTCCCCTGGTTGAGCAACAACTGAAGAAGGGGAGGATTCCATTCTGGGCTTAGGGGAAACGATATGCTTCATTCGGAAGTCAATCGTTCCAGTGCATCGCCACCATGATCCTTGGCATGATTCTAGGCCAGCCTGCTGGATCGATTGCAAGCAAGTCCAGCTTCTCGTCTCCAAAATGCCAGGTCATGAGCGTTATGCACTCTTCATGGGGGAGGGGGGCCGTTTTCCAAATTTATCGGGCTCCTCTGAGGTCGCCGATGGTTAATTTTGCAATCTGCCGTCGACCCTTGGTCCCCCATATCGACGGTGTGTTTCAGGTCCGATTTTCCACCATTCCAGCAATACCATACCACAGCGTCGATTGTCTCGCCGAGGCAGAGAATGAGTGCATGATTTATTTATTTTCCTTCTTTCCCTTGTCTGAAGCGGACCGGTACGTACAGGACGCGGACAGAGTAGAAGAAGCAGACGTGACGTCTTTCATCTGCCCAGCTTCTCGGCTAAAAGGGACCCTCCCATCGTCATTCGCCTCTGGGTCTCGCGCCGCCCCCTGTGAGCGCAATCCGCCCACAAAATGGCCTTCACGTACATCACCACCGCCTTGGCTCTGTTCGCGGCCATTTCGACGGCGCAACTACCATGCCTCGGGCCCCCGGTGAACCCGGAAGCCCTCGAGCTAATCGCTGGCTACGAAACGTTCACGTCTGTGCCGTGTAAGCTGCTCAATCGCCCGATCTATTGCACAGATGCTAAACCCGCGGCTAGACGTTGACGCGACGGGAGCCCAAACAATCGGTTTTGGCCACAAGTGCAGGCTCCCGCGCTGCCAGGAAGTGTACGCGGTGCCTTTATCAGTGGACGCCGCTTCATGGCTGCTTGCAAAAGATTTGGCTGTCAGTTATGGATGCCGTACGCTGTCTTGTTCACCCCCAACTGACAAGAGACTTGTAGGAGCCTCAAAACTGCATCACCCGGCTCTTGGCGAAGCCTCAGGTGACGCTGAATGTCAATCAGTACGGCGCCCTAGTCAGCTGGGCCTCCAACGTCGGCTGTGAGAACGTCGCATCGTCTGCCCTTGTTCGGCGGCTCATTCATGGAGAGTTCCCCCCTACGGTCATCAACAGCGAGCTTCCCCAGTGGAACAAGGAAAACGGGGTCGTGATAGAGGACCTCACTCTGCGCCGAGAAGCCGAAGTGCGTCTATCCAACTGGCCCACAGACAAATCTGGGCTTCCTACGGGCCACTGCTAGGTGGGAATGATAACTGGGAATCATGGGATCGGATCCGTTGGGTGAAGCTCTGGGGATAGTTGCACCCCGCAATCTTGAGCATCTCGCTGTGGGACAGGCGGGGCTCCCTTCCAGATTGCCAGCCCCATCGGGTAAATGTAATGTATGTACGGAGTATGAGAGCATATTTGGGGAATTTCGCATCATTTTAATGGGCCTGCATTGCATCGGCTCTAATACCCGAGCTGTAGCCCCTCTATTCTTACAAATCAACACTGCGTCACGTCCGGTAAACCACCGCCCGCAACAAGCACACCACGGAATACGAACAAGTGGAATAATATCACGTACCCTGTTGCCGACACCTGAGCTTCCACTTGCACCAAGTCAATTTCCTCCAAGGCTGTCTCATCACTCACCATGACGACCTTCCAGCCAGCCAGTATCCTTATTGTAGGTGCCACGGGCACAATTGGCAAGTACATCACCGAACAGATTGTCAACGCCCAGCCGCCTTTTGCGCAGGTCACCGTCTTTACTTCCGAGGCCAGTCTCGCAAACAAGGCCAAGCACTTTGAGTCTCTTCAGTCCAGGGGCGTCAAGGTCGTGACGGGCGACGTCACCAATGAAGCGGACGTCAAGAATGCCTACAGCGGCATCGACACCGTCGTCAGCGCCGTGGGCCGGAATGTGCTCGAAACGCAGATTGACTTGCTCCGCATCGCCGAGGAATCGTCTTCCGTCAAGTGGTTCTTCCCTTCAGAGTACGGCACAGACATCGAGTACGACGAGAGCAGTGCGAGTGAGAAGCCTCACCAACTGAAGCTGAAGGTCAGGCGATATATTCGCGATAGCGTCAAACGCCTCAAGTACACCTTTGTCGTCTCCGGTCCTTACCCGGAGATGTACTTTGACCAGCACTCACTGGCCCCCGATGCGGGTGGGTTTGACGCGGACAAGAAACATGCCAATCTCATTGAGGATGGCCAAGGAAGAATCGGCTTCACCGCCATGCCAGAGTGAGCATACTCTTCCCTATTACATCTGTCTTCTCTACACGTATTCTCTCGACCAAGCTGCGGTAACTGACTTGGACTTCTCAGCGTCGGTAAGGCAGTGGTTGCGGCACTCCGCCACCCAGAGGCATCCTTCAACAAGGACCTCAAGGTCCAGTCCTTTGTTGTCACCTCCAGGCAGATTCTTGCAGAGTTTGAGAAGCAGACTGGTGGCCAGCCATGGGGCACCACGAGCCACACTTTGGAGGAGATCAGGTCTGCGGAACAGAAGGCGTGGACTGATGGCAAGCCGTACGCCGTCTCCTACACTCTGAGGCGCATCTGGTCCGAGGGCAAGACGTTGTACGACTCAGTAGATAACGCGGCTATCGGTTTGGACGCCTCACAGTTGGAAAGTCTGGAGGATGTGGTCAAAAGATCACTTACAACTGGCTACTGAATAAGAAACAACGCCAAGGAGGTATATGAAAGACAACCGCTGAATAATGAATGAATGGACTTGGCCCGTGAATCACCGGCATTAGCCCTTTAGTGTCAGGGGAGACATAGGAAAGCCGCACAAACAGGAAGCTCTAAAGATCAAGTGCGCCAATAAGGAGATCCAAAGTCCTCTGAGAGATAGAGAGAAAAAAAGAGTCAAAACTCAAGCCCAAGCACACACCCTTGACGACATGCCTGCACGTCCTCCGTCGTTTCAAGCCCTATTAAGGCTCGACATGCGGTGATTGGCGCCATCGACAATCCTCTGGGATTCTTTCAGATGCGCAATGTCAAAGTTGACCTGCTGCCTCTCTCGTGCGGTCGCATCATCTTCCTGGCCGAGCTCGTTGAGCTCCTCCTCGGGAAGCAGCCGGATGCTTTCGGGGTGGAGGCCGCGAATGGGGCCATCCTTATGCCCAACAAAGGACTCGACGACAATAGAGTTGATGTTTCTGATGAAGGACTTTATCGTGATCTGTAACCCCAGGGACTTAGTATGAAGAAATCAACTCGTTGGAGAGGCTGCGTGGTACTTACCTGGTAGTACACGTAAAGGACGTCGTGGATATCGTCGCAGACATTCCTCTGGATGAAGGGACTCAAGGCGGCGAACAGTTGCGTCTTGAACACATCGGGCTTCTTAGCGGCTTGCTCGATATCTAGCTGCTCAACGGAAGCGTTGAACCGGTGCTGCCGCAGGTTCCAGAGCTCAGTGGTGAAGTTGGGGTCCGAAGTGACCAGGCGACATTCCTTTGTTTCGAACTCGCAGAACTTTCTGCACTCCTCCTTGGCAATGTTGAATGTGGCATCGAACTTTCTGTCGAGAAGAGCCAACAGGCCGTCGCGCAGCTTGGGTGTCTGAGCTCCGACTGGGCAGACGGAGTCGAAGACGGTCCTGTAGCAGTCTCTGACGGCCTCTGCGATATTCTCTAGGTGGGTTTCTGCTATCCCGGTCCACTTCTGGACCTGCTGCCTGTAAATGGCAGGATAGATGACAGGGTTGGCGAGGCCAGGAAGTACGGTGCCGTTGGCATATTGCATCTCCCTGTCAATGGCCTTCTTGAGATCCTTGAACGGCGCAACATTCCAAAATTCATCGTACAGGCTCAGCGCATTCTGGTCGGGGCCAGGTTCAGCGCGCGGGATTTCGAATTCCCAAAATGAGCCCCTGGCCTCCAGAAAAGCAGTGAACATGTCCTCCAGGTTGGTGATCTTGCCCCGAAGCCTGGTGTCGTCATTGGACGCGAAGCTGGGGTTGTCCAGGGACAGCGTCGCTTCTCTGTGATAGCGGTCTGCCACGGCACAGACGTAGGCCTCCCGCGCCTTCGTGTCGTCGCGGGACTCCCCAAGCTCGTCTCGCCTGGCCTCCTTGGCCCTCAGCTGCTTTCGCAGGCTGTCTCTGATTCTCGGGAAGCTGGTCTGAATCTTGGTGTCGAGAATCGACCCCAGGTGTGCTTTCAGGGCCGGGGTGCCAAGTCTATCCGCAGGGACTCTGTTCCAGGGAGAACCTCTGAACAGTTTGGCCTCGTTGGCGTTCAGGTCGGCCGTGGGAGGGTCACTTGGCGCTCGGTTCCGGACAAGAAACCATGGCATCTTGACGAGGATCTGATCCGCCGATAAACCCCTTGCCCGATTGACAATCTGTAACCATTATTATTGACTATAATGTAAAGCTCAGAAGGGAGAATGCTTACCCTCTTGGCGACCTCTGGTTCGCCTTGTAGCTTGTCGCATTTGGTAAATACACCAACACAGCGATCACCGCTTGCATGCTTGTTTGCCAGATCGACAAGCGCCTGACGATCCAAATCAACAGGTGCATCAAGAACGCAGCTTCGGATGGGTTAGCTTCAGTTTTAAGGCGGACTCTTGACATGAGACTTACATGACGACATTCTCGGGCTCTTTCATGTACTCCGCAATCATGTCTCTGATGTAAGAGTTGTCCTGCTCGTGGCAGTTGGCGGTGTTGTTGAAGATTCCGGGGAGATCGGTAATGCTAAAGTATGAGCGGTTCGGCCCGGACAAAACAACCTTCAAGACTTCGCCAGCAAAGTTCTTGGAACGGGCGCTTGACCCAGGGTTGATTCCCATGTGCGCCGAAGCCTAGCAGCAAGTCAGCTAGTGTTTTGATGCATCAGAGAGATTACCATACCTCGCCAATGAAGTCCTCGAGCTGCGTCGCCGTCAGGGCCGTGCCTTGGCGTGTAAAGTCGGACAGCTTGGCAGTGGACGGCCTCAGACCGGGCACCTTGACCTCCGGGGGCTCGATCGTGATGTGGAAAGAATCAGTCGTCCCCGGATCCGTTCGCTGCGAGACAATACGGGTAGGAAAGCGTGTGCAACATTTGTGGTTGACAGGGAATGGGATGCCGGTCAAGCGCTGCAAGAGTGACGATTTCCCGGTGGATTGGTCACCGACGATTATGAGCTGTTTGATGCGGCGTTAGCCACGCGCCCTTGTAGCTCGGTAGCCTTTGACTTAACCATACCTGAGGGGTCTTGATGTACCTGGAGAAGTCGCCGGACCTCAGCTGGTCGACAGCCTCGAACAGAATCCTGCTGCCCTGGCTCTCAAAGGGGTTATCGGGGATCAATGCAGCGGCAGATCCATCTTCCTCTGGTTTGTTGTCCTCTGCTTCGCTGTCCGTATCATAACTGACACTCGTGCGCTTCTCTGGCGTGCCAATTGCCGAGTCGACAAACGAAGCACCGGGACTGCCCACGGGTGTGTCGGGAGCCGCGGTTTTGGCAGGCTTGAGGCTCGGGGTGGAACTGGAGATGACAGAAGGAGACATGATGGAACAATATGGCATAGAAAATTGGTTTGAGCAGACGGAAAAGAAATGCAATGAAACGAGGATTGAAACGAACTTGAAATGGAAATATGTTTGTGGGGAGCTGTGGGGGGAGGAGGAATCATGGCTTCTTTATACTTGGACTCAGCTCAGCTGAAGCACACGGTATCCCTTCCCCTGCCCACCCGTCCTCTATCGCGTTACCAGGAAGCCCAGTCTACGCCTCGACTTATGCGATATCCCGCCGATCCTACTGGATAGGTCAGGCTGCATTGCATGGTTTGACCCGGTCGGCGGTTAAATGAGTGTCTTGAAACAGTTTACAGCTTATGAAAACGTGCAGGTGGCTTCGAACACTAGCTGGGGTGGCGTATGTATGTTGGTTCCAAGCAGAGCTGCATGAGGCCTTGGGCCGCCCAGTATTAGTTACAGGCGAGGTCGAGAAACCGGGCCAACAGATGGGTCTGGAGACAAGGTGGAAACAAGAGGCTGAGCGGGCGGAACCGTCCCCCGAGATGCAGAAACGAGATCTTTAACCGCATGTGGCATCGTTTCGACATATCACGATGCCACAGCCTCGATGCAGTTGGCAAAAATGCCCTCAAACATGGTCCAGGGGGCGGGCCATTTCAGCTGTTCCGCGGCCTGCCCATTGCAGAGTGTTGGTTTCATCAACTGGAGGGATTGTCAGTTAGGTGCATATTCAGCGCCCTGGCAAGGGCCCCTAGTTCACACCAATTCCCTTGAAAGCTGGCGCCCTGCGGAGCTGTCTTGCCCTGGATTTGAGAGCGGCTAAGCCTGCTGTTGTCCAGAGACAAGCCAAGGCTTTATTAAGTCGATCGGGTCTGTTTGGTCGAGTTGCTACGAATTAGCAGCGGATCTTCGACCTTCGGCAAGTGAGTCACTCCGGGCACAGAGAACTACCCCGTAGTTCACTCCAACCAACCAGTGAACCATCTCAACTGGCACAGCACCAAGCTTCACCCCACAAACCCAACATTGATAAAGCGATTGCTAGCCGCCCGTCGGCTCCTGGGGAGCGACCCAGTTCTGCCTCAGGTCAGGTCTCTTCTGCGGCCGGCCTCCAACTGTTTCAACTTCATCTGAACCAGCCCAGCCAGAAGCCCTGGTATCCCCGGTCCAAAAATAACAGCCAATCACAATGGTTGCACCAAACGCCGAAGCGCTTCTCAAGCACTACGACTTCGAACCCAGCGCCCTCGAGCGGGTCTCGTTCCGCAAATCCAGAGCCCCCATTACGATTGTCGAACCGGATCCCGCCTGGCCACAGCGCTTCGCAGAGGTCAAAGCCCGCATCGAGGCCGCCCTTGGCCCCGTTGCCGTGTCCATTGACCACTGCGGCTCAACCAGCATACCAGGAATGCCGGCCAAGGATGTCATTGACGTGGACCTGACCGTGGTCGACGTCCGCGACGAAGCCGCATACGTGCCGGCCCTCGAGGCCGCTGGCTTCCAGTTTCTGACCCGCGAGCCCAGCTGGCATGAGCATCGGTTCTTTTGCTGCTACGAGCCCAACACCAACCTGCATGTCTGGGGGCCAGGTTCGCCAGAGGTCGAGCGCCACAAGATCTTTAGCGACTGGTTGCGGAGGAACGAGGCGGATCGGCTGCTCTACGCCAAGACGAAGCGAGAGGCGGCTGAGTTGACTGTCTCGAAGGGGGAGCTGGTCATGGACTACAATTTCCGCAAGCAAAAGGTTGTCCGCGAGATTTTGACGAGGGCCTTTGAGGATTTGGGATATCTATGATTGCCCTGATGTAAATATGATGAGAAACTCGGAGACGGCAAGGCCTGAAGTGAGAGTAAGCAGGGCTTTGGAAAGCCCGGTCGAACTTCCTAAGAATACCAGTCTGAGAAGTTAGAATCTCAAATTGCCGTCGCAAGATGTGTTAAAATCACGTTGAACCAGCTGTTAAAACACTCGGAGCGTATTCATGACCTCAGCAATGAGCAAGAGCGCAAAAGTAGATAGTCCAGGCACACGCTGACCAGAGCACCAAGGAATCAAGTTCGAAAGTCTAGGGTAGCAAGAATGGCGGCGCTGTGGAGCAGCGCCCACCCCCGGGTTACCGGCACCAATGGCAGCAGCCAATCCGAAGCTTGGCCCGAAATTTCAACATCGGACCGCCGACATCACCAACCTGGCATTCTCCCACCACCCATCGTGACACGCAGAGCCTCTCTACGTGCGCAGCCACGATGAACGCCATGTTCCGATCAGTCACCCGCCTGGCACGTCCAGCCGTGGCCAAGCCCCTCGCGCAAGCCCCTCGGTACGGCCGCCTCAACGCTCACGCGACGGGGGCGCAGATTTGCTGACCTTGTCGACTGTAGCACCTTCACCACCCTCGTTCCCCTCCGACCGACCCTCACGCCTTCCACCGCCGCGATCCGCCGATCCGTGCTCCCTACCAGCTTCACTCCCGCGGCCTCGGCCACGGCTGACGTGGTTCCCACAGCGGCCGTCTCGGCGCACCCAGCCCTCGCTGGTCTGCAGATCCGCTGCGGCCCGCGCAACACCATGAACGGCGCCACTCGCCTGGTCCAGAAGCGGAGACACGGTTTCCTGTACCGCATGCGAAGCAAGACTGGTCGCAAGATTCTTCAGCGACGGAGGATCAAGGGCCGACGCAACATTGCCCAGTGAGCGAGGGACTCGTACAAGTACAATCGCATGACTAGACGAGGAAACTAGACGGAGGGCATGTGAGGGCGGGCGAAACGTGATGGGGATGGATAGTATGAAAGTCTGAGGCTCTAGCCATGTGGCGCCTCCTGTACGATATGGTTTTGGGTTGGTAGCGGGAGAGGCGAGGTCTGAAAGACGCAACCTGCCTGGCCTCTCTTCCCCCAGTGTAACGCACGCTGTATAAACACGGAAGTCGAGATCTATGCATTGAATTACCCAACTTGGATCGTTCCCTATCTGGTGACATTTTTTTTTTTCGCGCTGGGGGCGATAGGTAGAGCGGAGTTGCTTTGTGGTTCTCTAATCAACTGCTCGCAAGGAAGCATAGTCTAGTGTTTGGTTGGGGCGGAGTTTTATAGCCCAATGTCGTTTCTGAGCAGGCCATATTTTCTCTGGAGCCAACGGATGTGAAGCGACGGGGAGTACCTTGCTGGGGAGACCTGGCGAACCCGCCGTTGGTGCACCCAAGCGCTTTTTTGTCAAGAATGAATAAGTTAGCCCAGTTATGTTGTTAGTGCTACGTACTTGCGGTGAGTGAAAGGCCTGGGTATATTGCAAGTCAGATAAGTTGGGTGGGGGGCTATGGAACGACTCTGGCAGAAAGTGCTATTGCTTGCTCCTTGCTAGACTCCGATTCCCACCCAGTGGATTCTCTTCCCTTCTCGACTGGGATTCTGTGTGGGGTAATTAGCCGTGAACTCATGTCAAGAGAGGAAGGTCGTGTAAATGCCATTGTCCCGAATGTCGATGGTGGTTCACGTGGCAGTGTTTCGGCATCCTATCCCCTTTGGATTTAATTACTCACAGGCATTGATCTTGATCCGCATAGATCGAGAAGGGTCAATCCATGCGACCGGTTGGTGTGAAGGTAGCTTGTCTGTTGAAAGGGTGGGGTTGGGCTTAGAAATGATGCTTGGTTGATAATTACCTGCATGCCGCAAATGATAGCAGCGACTTATTACATTGACAATATCCTGCAATCCACGACCGGGATATCTGAATTCTTGGATTTGCAGCCAAAGATGGTTCGCGCACTGCAGTCCTAGCGCAGTCAAGGAACAGAGCAGCTTTGTCCAACCTTCTGGATTGTATACACCATCAGCCCGAGAGCACCCCGTGACGCAGAAGCCGAATCCTGCATCCATTACCAAGCCAGAAGCCCGCCCTTGCCCGTTCAAGGAGGTGCCCGAGCAGAACTGCCGATCGGACTTGGTGCCGGATTGGACGCACGGGACCTCGTGCGCCGCCCGTACCCAGCGCCGAGGAGCAGAGCCTGACACCTCTTGCGCGCATGGCGCAGGGCTGATGCAACGCCGCAAGACGGCACCTGATGCGCCTCTGAGGCCAGCTGCCTGCGGGGTGTGTTTGCGAAAAATGTGGGAGGAGAAATTTGTGAGACGTTCGCCTTGAGAGGCTTTCCAGCGGTGCCTGTGACGTCTTGCCGTCGATGGCTCCCGTCTGCCTCCTCGTCCCCTGGTTGGACGAGACAGCGATGTGACGAACGGGCGCCAGGCGGCAAGCTGCTGCTACCGGCGCTAGCTCGAGCCTGTAGGCATTGGAGCTTGCCAGTGGAGGGGTGGTGACGAGGTGCCGCGGGACAACTGACTGTGACTGGTCCTCGTCCAAATTAACCCGATCGACCACAGACACAGACAGACGGCAGCGACGGGCAGTCAGTGGTTGAATGGAGCTTGGCAACCAATGCTGGCTTTCTTCTTTGGGGGTTGTCTCCTACCCCACAGACTCTAAGTCCTCCTAGTCCTTGGTGCCTTCCTGACTCTGTCCCACCCGGCCCCTCCATGGAGCGGCCCATCTTCATGGCTGCAACCCCAACAAAGAGATCCATGGCAGGGATGCCATGCCTCCCGACTTGCCAGCCGCCGCGAGACCTGCTGCCTCTCTTTCGTTTTTTCTGAACGCCTCGTTTCTCTTGGACGGTCAGCTATAGACGTCTCGAGCCTGCCATACGCCAGCTCGTCACATCCAAGCCTCGTCCCATCCATCCCACACAGGCGCACCCCCATCGCCAGTAGATCACGATGGCCCTCAAGTGTGCCCCCTTGTCCAGATGGGTAGCTCTTCCGTAGAGCCAAGGGCTAGTGCCATCCTCTCCGCAGACCCTCCCGGACTAGATTTCGCCGTCAGTCGATGGTTACGCATCCCTGCCGTGCAGATACTACCACCCTTGGCCTTCAACTCTGTTGACCTGACTGGCCTACGCTATCGGGCGATGGCGTAACGGAGCCCGCCCCTGTTGTCCCCAAGGCTGAATGGCCAACGAGAAGATGCCGCTTCCCGCTGTTCTCGTGAGCGGGCCAGCCTAAGAAGGCGCAGAAGGCTGTCGGCAGACGTGCCCCAAGGGGAGGATGGCCGTTAGCTATCGTGTGTGTGCCTGTGAGGGGTGTGTGTATGTGTGTGTGTGTGTGAGGCATGGCAAGTGTTTCTTCCGTCACTTATTTAATCTTGGGCCGGCCCGCACGAGAGACACGGAGGCATGGAGGCTGAGAAACACCCTTGCATCGGACCCATATTGTTGTATTGTTCTCAAGGGAGGCTGCCCCCTCGCCCGGTCACCACTTACGCCAGTCACAAGACGCTTTTCGTGGTAAACAACGCACTACATGGCACCCATATAACGGGAGACCCGCTGATTTTATATCCGAGCCGCAGGATTCCGGATCGTTCACGTAGTTGTGGTTGATAGAAGAGAGACGATGTTCATTCTTCCTCTCCTTTCCCTGGCCGTCTTCGTGGCAGCCGGACCCCTTACGGTGCACGACTATGCCAGTCTCCTCGATAAAAGAGGCACGTACATCCCCATCATCCATCATGCCCCCCTGGATGCGCGAAGGACACGAGGGGCCGGAAACTGACTGTGACCACAGCTGTGAGTGTCGACCAGGAGGATCTCGACAACTTCAAGTTTTACGTCCAGCACTCATCCGCGGCCTACTGCAACTCTGACGCTACCGCCGGTGCCAGGATCAGGTGCTCTGGGACTTGCCCTGCGGTTGAGGGCGATGGTGCCACCATTGTACAGTCCCTTGTGTAAGTCAGCCAACTCTCCATTCGGGCACATCGCCAACCCACCCCAGCATCAACTGTTGCTTACAACGTTTCTAGCGGCCAGGAGACTCAAATAGGCGCCTACGTGTCTACGGATGCCGCGCGGCGGGAAATCGTTGTCTCCGTCCGCGGCTCGGCAAACATCCAAAACTGGCTCACCAACCTGGACTTCAGCCTGGTGGACTGCTCCCTCGTCGCGGGCTGCCGCGTCCACAAGGGCTTCAAGCGGGCTTGGGACGAGATCTCGGCCGGCGTCACGGCCGCCATCTCAAGGGCCCGCACCGCCAACCCGACCTTTCGCATCGTCACCACCGGCCACTCCCTGGGCGGTGCCGTCGCCACCATCGCCGCCTCCTATCTGCGCAGGGAGGCCGGGCTGGCCGTCGACGTCTACACGTACGGCTCCCCGCGAGTTGGGAACGCGGCGCTCGTCGACTTCATCACCGTGCAGCCCGGCGCCGAGTATCGCGTGACCCACGGCAAGGACCCCGTCGCCCGTCTGCCTCCCATCATCTTCGGCTACCGGCACACGTCCCCGGAGTACTGGCTGAGGGATGGCGCATCGGATCGGACGCAGTATGGCCTCAAGGACATCGCCATCTGCGAGGGCAACCTGAACCTCAACTGCAACGCCGGGAGCCTCGGCCTCGACGTCGATGCACACGGCTACTACTTCCAGAAGGTGTCGGGCTGCACCGTTTCCAAGCGCGTGGAGATGACCAACACCGAGCTCGAAGAGTTGCTGGACGACTACGTCAAGCAGGATCTCGAGTATGTCGCAAGCTTAGGACAGTAAAAGTTCCCTTGGTCTTTCTGACGCCAGGTTTGGGATGAGAATGGCAATTGCGTCTTTGTTTGGTTAGCCTTCAGTTCTTGGCCTAGTTGTATTTGTCGTACGAGTATTGGACATGTTTACGTCGCCGAGGAGAGTGAGCTGCTGCTGGACTTGAATTTTACTACAAGATCATCAGGTAAATAGCTACAGCGAAGCAAGCAAGTACAAAACATGTGTTCATGCTCCGAACTCCATGCACCATTGCCAATCGTACTCATACACAAGGAACCGGAATTGCAAATAATTCCTTCCTTCAGGCCACCCCTTCGGTGATCATGCCCTGTGCATTGGGAACGCCCACAAGAATGACCCCGCGGGGCACGCGCACTTCCTTCACTTTCATACAGCCAAAAACATTGACTTCTCGGATATTGGGGCACGCCCTAAAGATGCTGCCGAGGATGAAATCGGTCACCTCCTCGCAGAAGCTGATTTCCAAGTGCCGGAGTTCCGGGTAATTAGCCGAAGCATCAAAGACCTCTTCGAATGCTTGGCGTGAGATGTGGCGACATGCATGGACATTCAGATCTCGGAGTTTGGCGCCAGAGTGGGCCATCAATGCCTTGAAGGCTTCACTGCAGAATCCAATGTCGAGAGGATTCTCTCGTGGCTTGCTGGCATCCAGCTGGCGACACTTCTGAAAGTCTGCGACCTGGAGAGGATGGTTCTTCCAACCGGTAAATAATTTGGCAAAGCCGGCATCTGTCATGAATTCGCTGTCGGTGATGCGGAGCTTCGTGAGAGAGCGGCAATGCATGTGTATTGCCTCCAAGACAGAGTCGTCCAGCTCAGGAACAATCTTGAGCGAAAAGGTCTGCAAGGGACCACCGATCTCTGAGATGATATGATTGTAGGCTTCACTCGAAGTCTTATTCTGGAGCTGCAATCCTAAATGCCGAAGCGAGGGGATGTTGGCAATCAACTTGACACCCTCATCCGTGACCATTTGGTTGTGCTCGACCTTGAGCCGTGTCAGAGCGTGACAGGATTCGCTGAGAAGACCCAAGCTGTTATCTCCAAAGTGCTTGTCAGTGTAGTATACCTGCAGGGTCTGCAGGGACTGGCCCTTGGCCTTGAGAAATTCATGCCACTTTTCTTCGCTCAGTAGGTTGGCGCCGTGGAGATAGAAGGACTCGAGAGAAATGTCGCGGGATAGGAGATAATCCATGACCTCATCTTTGAATTGGATGCCACTGCGGATCTTCAGCCGCCGCAATTGCGGTGCGACTTGAAAGATTCCGATAAAGTCCTGCTCTCCAAGCTTGGCGCCGTCATATATGTGCAAGGTTTCGGTATTGGGCTGCGCAAACAATGCGAGCGTCTCGGGCTTCAACAAACGGCGCTTCGAAAACATTCTGGCAATCTTGTCGATCAAGTGGTCAGGTAGATCGCCCAGACTGTCTGCGAGGTCGACATTCTTGGCCAAGGTCTGGACACAAAGCGTAGCTAAGCTCTTGGTGCCAACGTCGCCGTCAAGAATCCGGCTTTGGATGGCTCGTCGACGTCCCACGCCTCCGGCTCCAGCTTGCTTCTTGGGCTTCTTCTTGGGCAGGCCCTGTCTCTCTTTCGCAACCTCTCGCCCGCATGGTGCGCACAGCAAACCACCATCCGGACCAGCGACGGAGTAAGGCGTGACCGTGAACCGTTTTTCGCAGATGGCACAGTTTTCCATCTGACCCGGCATAGGCCCCGTTGCCTTCTCGTTCATGATGGCACGAGCCAGGTCCTCGTCATCATCGGAATCGAGAACGTGCCGCTTCCGCTTCTTGAATTCCTTGCTGGCCTTGATCTTCTCGATGGCCTTGGCCTCCTCCTTCTTCTTCTTAGCCTTCTCTGCTACCGTTGCACCTCGTGCAGCTCGTTGTCGGGAGGCCCTTGGTGTGGTCTCGGAGGGCTCAACATCTTCATCCGGCTCGCCGCTGCCACCCTCTTCTGCATCTGACCCAGCTTCCTGTGCAGCGCGTCGCCTGCGAGAATCTGCATCGCTTCGAATCTGCGCTGCTGAGATGTTGTGAGACTTAGGGTGCAGGGTTAGTTTCAGTCACAGGCTGCTGCGGGAGACGGAGGATTAGCTTACGGCTAAGAAATCCGTTAAAGCAGATTGTCTAGGAGAAGATTAGGCAAAAAAACTGCGATATTGTTTCTGAAGTAACCTACGGTCCGTACACAGCTCGAGTTGGTCGATTTGGTCGGTTGGCATTGCCATCCGGTGGATTTGGGTTCGGATTCTGGTTTGCCCTGGATGGGTTAGCACTTGCGTTGCTTCCATCTCATTTCAGTGGATAAGTAGCTTACATAGCTGCTCCCCAAAACCCTCTTTTCCGACAAAAGGTATAACGGAGAGTAGTAGGACTCCACCAGAAATGGATAACCGGGTGAGCTTGGAGGGTGGAAAATGAAAGCTTGTCGCAGGGTTGGGGATGAACGCAGCAGGTGGCGTTCCAGCAGTGATCTGGGCGTGCCGGGGTTCTTTCAGCCCATCAATCACGGGCGCGAGTCAGGACAGCGCGGATTTTACACGGTGTCAGGTGACCTCGGGAATATTTTAATTGATAGCTCCTGGATTTCCTGCACTGTAAGCTTCATGATGGCACTAGCAAACCTCATTATCGGGAGTGATCTTACACAGTGCGCAAAGGCTGTGAGACTGCCTACTCAAGGGAGGATGCTGTCCACGTGACTTCGCGTAGAGGGGCTGCTTGCTCAAACGCGGCCTGGCGCCTTCAACGCTGGCACTGTCAGACACTGTGAGGCTGTGAATTGGCGGCGTTGCAAGTGCGGGAAACTGGTGGCAACTTTTCATCCCGTTTCTTTTCTTTGTTGGCATCTCTGGCAAGGAACACACACACAGTCCTACCCTTTTCGCCAAACAGCCCCCCTCGTGTTCCTTCCCCTTTTATATATCTCGTTCGCTGTTTCCCTTGCGCTGTTCTTGGTCAGGCTTCATATTAACCACCCTTCCCTTTCCCAATCGGCAGGTGCAGGGATCCACCCCCATCCCGAACGAACCTATCCTCCCCGCTGTCGCTGCGTGACAAGCTCCCTCAGCCTGGTTCCATCACGGCTACCTTTTCATCGAGTGGTTCTTAGGTAGCCTTCTCCGTTGTAAGGCCTCTGCGACCAACAAATTGTGAGAGCAGTGCGTCGATCAAGTCGCCAGGTAGCAGCGATGCCTCGTGGTCGACCTTCGACGGGGGCCTCAACACCAAAATCGGCCAACACTGGTAAGCTAGCATGAATTAGTTGTGATTTATATGTCGTGGCAGCTACTTATTCTGCACAAAGATACTCTCCAAGATGCCAGCTCGATTACAGCTGGAAGGTTGACCAGGGCTGCTTCAACGAGAAGTAGTCGTACCGGCTCGCCGTTGGTTATGGCCACTCCTGGCTCAGCCAGCCATGTTGCAGCATCAGATAAGCGACCCAGGGGACGACCTAGAAAGAATCCCCTGGTAGCAGATGAGGCTCTATCCCCTGTGGTATCTGCGCCCGATCCGACCCCCACAACGGCTCCTCGGAGGCGAGGGCGACCAAGCAAAGCTTCCTTTGTGAGCAGCGAGTCTGTGTCGTCCGGCCCCACACCTCTCGATGCCACCTCGGAGAGTGACTATTCAACACCGGGCACTAGCAAAGTGCCAACTCCCGCCGTCACGGAGTTGAATAAGTCAGGCTCTTCCTTCGAGGTTCGCATTGACACGCGCTCTGCTGGAGGAGACAAGGAAAGAGAACTTCGCAACAGCTTGTACTCCATGAAGCCATTGCCAAGACGAAGTGCTCGTGCGATTGGTGACACAGATGACGAGGAAGATGGCTTCTCCGACGAGCTGGCAGACGCACAGGTTGCCCGACGACTCCAGGAAGAGGAGTACGCCAAAGTTGGAAGTTCTCTCGGACCTCAGTTGCCTAACTTGCGACGAAGCTTGAGGGGAATTGAATCAACTGCACAGGCATCCCCGGCGACCGTCAAAACCCCAGCCAAACGCACTAGAGCCTCCACCGGTCCCAGCACAAAGCGCGGCCGCCCGCCCAAGAAGCAGAAGGTTATTCTAGACTCAGAGGACTCGCCGGACTCTGAAATCGATATTGACGCAGAGATTGCGGCTGCTGCTGACATTGGGTCTGACGGAATTCCGGACTCTCTCGATTCCGATGGAGACGAGTTCGCCGACCAGGTTGCAGGAGAAGATGACGCCGCTGAGTCAATGGATGACGATGATATCCCTCTTGCTACCACTCAGAGAAAGACAAGAGCGAGCAAGGTTCCACCACGCCTGCCCACTCGACCACCTAGACGGCCAGCAAGAAAAGCCAAAGCTGATGCTCAAGCTCCTTCGGATTTGAATCGAGCTGATGATGACGAAGCCATGTCAATCACCAGTTTGATTGATCGTCTCGATGATGAACATGATGCAGACAGCTACATGTCCTCTGGCATCGATGCTTTGCTCTCTGGAGAGTCGGAAGACGAAGACGAGGTGGCCCCACCAGACACTCAAGTCAGAAGAATCAGTACTCAGAGGCGAGCATACAGAAATCCAGGCAACAGCCGACGCCTTAGAAAGGAGCGAGATCGTCTGGAAGCCAATCATCCTGAACTCAAAACCATGTGGGTAGAGTTGGAGAACATGCCAGTTCTCAAAGCCGGCAGGGCACCACAGCCTCAAACAATCACACGCCAGCTCAAACCTTTCCAACTCGAGGGGTTGGCCTGGATGGTTGCCATGGAAAAGACTGAGTGGAAGGGTGGCCTTCTTGGAGACGAGATGGGTCTTGGGAAAACCATTCAAGCAGTGTCACTCATCATGTCTGACTACCCTGCCAAGCACCCGTCTCTGGTTCTTGTACCGCCTGTTGCCCTGATGCAATGGCAACAAGAAATCAAATCCTACACGGACGGTACTCTCAAGACGTTCGTGTTTCACGGCACCAATCAAAAGACGAAAGGTATCACTGTCAAAGAACTCAAGAAGTACGACGTCATCATGATGTCGTATAACAGCCTCGAATCCATGTATCGGAAGCAGGAGAAAGGTTTCAAGCGCAAAGACGGCATCTACAAAGAAAAGAGTGTCATTCACAGCATCAAATTCCACCGCGCCATCCTAGACGAGGCTCATTGCATCAAAACCAGAACGACAATGACGGCGAAGGCTTGCTTCGCTCTCCAGACTGAGTACCGATGGTGTCTGACCGGGACACCACTTCAAAATCGTATTGGAGAGTTCTTCTCATTGATACGATTCCTGAACATCCGGCCTTTTGCTTCCTACCTCTGCAAACAGTGCCCCTGTGAGACCCTGGAATGGACTATGAATGAAGACAGCAGATGCTCCGCATGTCACCATGCTGGTATGCAACACGTCTCCGTGTTCAACCAGGAGCTCCTCAACCCCATCCAAACGTTCGGCAACTATGGGCGTGGCCGAGAGGCCTTCGCGAAGCTCCGTTTGATGACTGATCGGATTATGCTGCGTCGCCTAAAGAAAGACCACACCAACTCCATGGAACTCCCAGTCAAGGAAATTTATGTCGACCGTCAATTCTTTGGAGAAGAAGAGAATGATCTCGCTAACAGTATCATGACCAACGGTCAGCGGAAATTCGATACATATGTTGCGCAGGGTGTTCTTCTCAACAACTATGCCAACATCTTTGGTCTCATTATGCAAATGAGGCAGGTTGCTGACCATCCTGACCTTATCCTCAAAAAGAATGCCGAGGGCGGCCAGAATGTTCTGGTGTGCTGCATTTGCGACGAGCCAGCCGAGGACACGGTTCGTAGTCGCTGCAAACACGACTTTTGTCGAGCATGTGTCAGTAGCTATGTCCGCTCGACAGACGAACCCGACTGTCCCCGGTGTCATATCCCTTTATCCATCGACCTGGAGCAGCCCGAGATTGAACAAGATGAGACCTTGGTGAAGAAGAATTCCATCATCAACCGCATCAGGATGGAGAACTGGACTTCTTCCTCCAAGATCGAGTTGCTCGTACACGAACTACACAAGCTTCGTTCTGACAACTCTTCTCACAAGTCCATCATCTTTTCGCAATTCACAACTATGCTTCAGCTGATTGAATGGCGCCTCCGCCGAGCTGGCATCACTACTGTGATGCTGGACGGTAGCATGACGCCAGCTCAGCGTCAAGCATCGATTGAACACTTCATGAACAATGTTGATGTTGAGTGCTTCCTGGTGTCTCTGAAGGCTGGTGGCGTGGCGCTTAACCTCACTGAAGCCTCACGAGTGTTCATTGTGGATCCGTAAGTGCCTCTTCTCTTTCTTTTGCTTTGCCTATGACTGATTGTTGGCAGGTGGTGGAATCCAGCGGCAGAGTGGCAATCGGCTGATCGATGCCATCGAATTGGCCAGACACGGCCCTGCACCATTACCCGCCTTTGCATCGAAGACTCGGTGGAGAGCCGCATGGTTTTGATCCAGGAAAAGAAAACGAACATGATCCACTCCACGGTTAACGCCGACGATAAAGCTATGGACTCTCTCAGCCCAGAGGACATGCAGTTCCTGTTTCGGGGTAGTTGATTTCCTTTCACATGTGGATCATTTGGCCCACTTCTTCCTCGAGGCCGTTTACATGTCACTTGCTAGCGATCGCAGACTTGCTCTAGATTTTCTTCCATTCCTGCACTGTCCGAGACTTGAGATTTATAGATCTCTCAATTAGTCTTCGGGGTATTATTTTATAGCACGCAAGTGTCTCGCAGGGGAGGGCGTCTCCCAAAACTGTGAGCTTTATGGAGGGGACTACACGGTTTGATGTACGATTAGAGGTATCACGGAACGAGACTATACAGCATCGTTGATGATTATCCGGAGCTGGCCCCAACCGCATTTTGACTGGTAGCTGGCCAATCTGGTCACGAGAGTGATACTAATAAAACGGTTGATTTTGATGGTCACTAAAAGCGACCAAACGCGAAGCTTCATTTTCTAGATGCGCAAGTTTTCTATATAGGAGTGTTCCCCTTGTCAAGGTGCGCGTTCAAATTTAATTCGACCAAAAAATTTCCGACGCGGAAATTATTAGAGAAAGAAACATGATTTGCCATGAGGCTTGTGGACGGACCATGGCATTCTAGAGGCCGAGAAGGGCAGATGCGCCCGGCTCGCTGCAGACGTAGATGACATCGTGAGCATTGGAGAAGCCATTGAACTGTGTGGCAGAGCACCTGGTGTAGGCGCCCATGTCCTCAAAGTAAAGCCAGTCGCCAACGTCGAGAATGGGCTCGAAGCGGGTGCTCTCAGTGATGCGGTCGATACCATCGCAGGTGGGTCCCCAGACAGAATACTCGACGCCCTCGCCAGCAGGAGTCTGGTTGGCAGCCGAAGTGTCGTAGAGAGTCTTGCCACTGGCACGGAGGATCTTGGCAATAGGGGCTTGGTGGTCGAACATGATGTTGGAGAAGTTGCCGTAGACACCGTCGTTGACGTACACCATGTAGCCCTTGCCGTCAAGGGTAGGGTCCTCGACAGTGCGACGGGCGATGATGTTGCAGGCAATGGTGAAAGCCGTGGCTACGTAGTAGCGACCAGGTTCGGCAATGATATTGACATCGTGGTTGGCGGGGAAGAACTCATCGAGAGCATCCCGCAGAACACCAGCCATGGTCTCGAAGCAGTCGCCACTGAAGCCGCCTCCAACGTCGAGGGTGCGCATGCGGAAGCCCAGCTCGCTGCCCTGCTGGAAGACCAGGTGGGCATCGCGGACAGCCTTGTAGAAGGCCATGGGATCGGAGGCGCCCGAGCCAACATGGAAGCTGACGCCGACGACATTGAGGCCGAGGTTCTTGGCCAGAGTCAACAGAGCTTCAGTCGTGTCCATGGCAGCGCCAAACTTCATGCTGAACCGGCACATGCTGTTGGTGTCGTCGGTCATGATGCGAAGGAACAATTCGGCGCCGGGATAGAGCTTGGCGATCTTGTAAAGCTCGTCGGCGTTGTCGAAGGTCATCTGCTTGACGCCCAGGGACTTGACATGGCGGACGTAGGAGTTGGTCTTGCAGGGTTGAGCATAGATGATGCGCTCGGGGCTCAGGCCCATGGACAAGACCTGCTCAATCTCCGTCTTGGAGGCGCAGTCGAAGCCGGTGCCAAGTTCAGCGAGCAACTGGATGACGCGGGGGTCAGGGTTGCATTTGACAGCTGTTGGGATAGGGTCAGTAAGAGGGCGCGAGAACGTGGGCCGGTGCGATGGGAAATCTCACCGTAGAAGGGGCGGACACGCGGCAGGTTCTGCTTCCAGCGGAGATGCTGGCGATAAACCTCGCCAAGGTCGGCAACGAAGAAGGTGTCTTCGTCACCTGGCTCACACAGCTCATGGTCAATGGCCTCCACACGTTGGTGGAGTGCCTCGCCAATAAGCTTCTTGGGATCAATCACTGCATGTCGTTGAGGAAAGACATGTTTCTTCAACAATGCGGTATCTGTATGATTGACATTGTTGGTGTAAGTGTCGAGGACAGCCGTTGCCATTACCATATCCCAAGAGTTGCAGGGATTGCGACCGGGGATAAACTGGGGGAGGGAGACGGAGGGAGTTGTCGACGCCTAGGAGCAAGCTGTGTTGCTAAAAGGCGTTTGCGTATAGCAAGATTGGGAAAAGCTTAACTGGGGGGTTAAGCTGGTGTTAGGGTGGTCGTGAGCGGTAGCAAACTGGTCCCTCAGTGGACTGGCGAGGCCTCCTCGACTCTTCCTCGGTTAGAGGAAGAACCTCGTAGTTCCTCCTATGCGGCAGCTGGTGGGCGTCGGGAGACGGGGGCGGGAAGCTTTGGTGCAGGTTGTCTAGGACAAACAACAAGTCGTAGAGCTTAGGAGAGTGCGACTGCAGCAGTGGCGGGAGGAGGAATGGCGTTGATGATATGAGAAGTCTTTCGAAGACTAAAATCTTTGTCACTAACGAAGCTCACGGCCGGAGGAGCCGTGGTCGAGCGGTTGCCTTTGAGAAGACCAAAGGCAAGTCGGGGTACGGTGAGGCGGGGGGAGCGGTAGCTCTCGAGAGTGCGAGGACGCGGGCGGGGAGTGTGGATGTGGTGAATCGGCGATGACTGCGCTGCGGCGGGCTGCGAGAGATGGAGGGAACAAAACCTGACGATTCTGATCGAATGGTGTGACGAGGGATTTGGGCTGTATTTGAACAGGCGATTGAGCGGGGAAGCAAGACAGTAGAGTCTGTGCGAATGGCGGTGGGAGGTGGAAGCAGAAGCAGGAGCAGGAGCAGCAGGTAAGGGGAGGTCAGGGAAGATTCTTTGGCGAGGTGGAGCGGAACCTTTTGCCCTGTGACGTTGACACGAGCGAGGGGCACCACACGGTTTGGGGCAAAAAAATACAAATACAAAATTTCTTACTTGCAATAGGCAGGCGGGGCGGCGGCAGGCGGCAAGCAAGCAAGCGGTGGGGGACGTGTGGCGCAGCACGGCCCGTACGGGAGCTTGGGGAGCACTGTACGACTAGCAGAGGCGAGGGAGGTGTGTGCAAAGCTCGGAGCGCCTTCCCAACACCACTGGAGGTGCAAGGTGAAGGGCTGAGGGATGCTATCCACGAGGAAGACGAGTGCAGGCGTTGAATGTATCTGTAGAAACGAATATCGACTCTGTTTGCGAGAAGAGCCCTCATCGCTGATGGTCCTTGTTCTCTTATAGCTCTCGCTACCTCCCATGTCCAGCGCACTGCGACAGGCGCGCCACAGGGAGGTAGTGGTGCCACAGACTGCGAACGGTCCCAGGAGACTGGGTACAGTACGACGGACCGTATGCGCAAAAGGTCGCAGGGCGCGGGTACGTACCGGTACCTGTGCCTTCACCGTGAGCTTGTTTCAATGTGGGCTTCGCTTCCTTGCTTCTTCCGTCCACCGAGTAAGCCCCGACCTACACCTTAGTTGCCTGGGACTTACGTATAGGGAACTGGAAAATTCGCCCACCCACTTGCGCGCGTTCCAGTTGCCTTCAAGTTCCTCGCGCTGGCTCGGGATGCAACCCATGCCAGCCGGGCGACTACGGACGGCGGTCAAGTCACACACGACCACTGCAGCGCTCCAATTACTCCGTACGGATACAACGGACCGCAACTGGAGCCCTTGACACCACGGAAGCTCGCCGTAGTTTCCACTCACTGCAAGCCTGGCCAAAGAGTCATCATTGCTACTACTGAGGTAAGTACAAGTTGGTACTAACCAAGTCGCCTCTGGTCTGGCCAAAGAAGCCAACGCGGCCCGGAACCTTTGGCCTCGGCCCTCCCTGCCCTCCCTGCCCTCCCTGCCTCTGTCTCTACATGTCCCACACGAGGTTGGGTGCAGCAGCAGGCCCGGTAATTCCCCATGGTACTAGCTTTTACCGAAGAAAGCCAACTGTTGAAGGCACCATCAAACCCACCGCCCACCCGCAATCCCCGCCCTGCAGCCTCGAGACAATGTTGAACTCAGTGGAGAGACTTCGAATCGCGCGTGCCCGCCTTGGCCAGTAAAGTAACCGTACCCAACGCAAGACAATCAATGACGATGTTGTTGCGTGTGGCTGCAGTACTCCGCGTGTCGGACGGCCGAGTTTGGCAGGCGCTCACATGTCCACAGAATCCAATATATCGCACACAAACACACCTACACCGAGGTTGAAAATAAAATTATATCAAGAGAGGGAACTTGGTAAATGGGGGAAATGCATGGCGCCGCTGGCACGACTGCCTTTTCGTCGCCATGAGTAATATACGTAGCAGCAGCATGTGGCATATGGGAGCACAGTTATTGGGCCAGTGTTGCAACCACCACCCCCAGTCAACCCACTGGCTCTTTTACGACTTGGCCCGAGGTCACACAAAATGCACCCCGCCTACCGACCTCTGCTGGCTGCATGGTCGAAATAGCTCGGGGGATTTCAGCCGCCTATCTGGCTAGCTCAACCGAGCTCGGGCTGCCTGTGCCTGTTCTTAGGCTCCATGTCATACGGCATCATCACCGGGGAACTTTCGTGCCCCCCTTCAAGGTCTGCGTCGAGACCCTATCGAGCCTGGCCGCGTGTTCAGCATTGTAAAACATACATTCGTGGCGGTCGGCGCCTCCAGCGTCCCCTCTCCTATTTCCTAATTCCCTCATACACCGTTCAACATTGTCACCTCACCCTTCCAGCTCGTCCTGGTCGGCTTGGTCGGGTACCCAACCGCGGCCAATACATGAGCTGACCGCCTGAAATCTGGCCCTGGTTCCTGGCCCTAGTGTGGAACCCAATCGATACGGCTGCACTGTAGGTCACTGTCCGGGGCTGTATCGACGACGGGCAGGTACTTGCATCACCATCGGCGCAAAAATAGAACCAGAGTCGTCTCATTGATGGATTGGGCATTTTATATTGGGTCCTGCACGGTCAGCACAACTCCAGGCTCCAGCACTCACAATGGGGAGATTGTGCCCGATGAATATCCATAGTCCAGTAAAAAGTTTGTTTCCATCGAGCAGCGGCTGCGTAGATCCATCGACACAGCCGACAGCAGCAGCCACTTTCCCACACGTAGGAAACCGTCATCACATCGATCCAAGGTTGAACTCAAATGAAGACACTTTCCTAATCGCCAAATTGTCCTCTTGTCATGAATGTACTCTGTTCTTTAGTCCGGCAGAATCCAACGCTCAGGGACTCCGGCTCTGATAGAACGAGCTTGATCCTCCAGGCAGAACGCCCGCGCCAACCACTTGCTCCCAAAAGCCCCTTGCCGTCTCCTTTGAGGAAGCCAGCGTCTTCGCCTTAACCCTACTCCGTGCTTGGTGCTTGCGCTCCACAGCCCCGGGGTCCGGAAAGGCGGCAACCCTGGTAGCCTCTCCAGTCGTGCAAGAACAGCCTGAGAGCAGGGATAGAACAGCATGGAAGGTCACCTGGAAGCATTTTTGCTCTTGCGTTGCTCTGTGGTCTCTCAGCCATCGGGAAAAGGGGCAGAGAGATGTATCGTATCCGAACGCGTGCATGAACAGTGGTCTCAACAGACCAATTGTTGGAGTGGACATCGGCTAGTCGGTTCCGAGCTGCTCCTCGGGCGACTAGAAGAGCTCACCAGTGGGCAGAGCAGGATCATCTTGATATTGGTTACATAAGTTATCGTACATCTCCTCAATTCGAGGTTCTTTCGTCTATCGTCGCAACGTCCGGCGCCAAGTCTAAATATCAAGTCAGTATACACGAGAAGAGGCCAACGCTTTGGTTCACAGGTGCCACAAGCGGCGCTCTCACTCAGCACCCTTGACATCCATCTCTCGGACAGTCCATTCACCATCAACCCAGGGCTGTTTCTCTCCCAAAAAGGCCATTTTGGCCTCGCCGTTGTTCATTCCATCAACAAGGTAACGCTGGGCGACCTCACGGACTTGATCCTTGGTGACGTCCAGCAGCTGCTCGCGCTTGCGCTGCTTCATCTCCTCGGTGATTCCGGACAGGAACCTGCCCATGCCTTCCTGGTTGACCGACTTGGGTGCATCCACGGACTGGAAGACGGAAATCTTGGCCTCCTCTAGATCTCGGTCCGCCCACTGCTTGTCGACAGCCCATTGACCAGTGTTCTTCATGATGCTCATAGTATTTTGCGGGTTGGGGTCACGGTAAGAGTAGAAGCCGAACACGCCATCTAGAGCGCGAGAGTAAGCACCACCGCCGTAGGCACCACCCTTCTCACGGATCTCATGATGCAGGTGCTTGTGGGTGAGCAGTTGCGAGAGAATCTGGAGCGGGGCCCCGTCGGGAGAGCTGTACGAAGTGGTGGGCACAGACAGACCGCCATAGTAAACCTGATACGGCAGAGGGAAGAACGTCTTGCTGTCTCGTGGCAGCGCCTGGGGCGAGGAACTCTTGAAAGCGGAGTTGTTGCCAGATAGACCACCGATGAAGTTGTTCAAGGAAGCAGTGTTATCGGCGACACTCTCGGTGCCGCAAGTGACAGCAACGCGCATGTTGCCGTTGGTGAGCGCAAAACTCTGGATTTGCTTGAGTTTGGCAATGACATCTTCCAGTTTGTCTGATTCAGGTCGGCTGGCAAGGGATGTGATCAGCTTGACCTGTGAGAGACCAGACACTTGCTGTCGAAGCCATGCACTGCGAGTCAGCCCGGACTCGGCGTAGCCCATCGCGAATCGGTGCCCAGTGGAGGCAATGTCATTGACTACACCATCCGCAGAGGCCTGTAGCAACTGGCGGATCCTGAGAGCGGCCTCCGGGCTGTCAAAGTCGGTGCCCAAGACGAGGTTCTGAAGGATGTCGTACATGACTGGAACGTTTCGGTCCAGGGCCATACCAGTGAAAATGATTCCTTCAGAAGCTTGGTGGAAGTCGGTGGGCGAGGGCGTGTTGTGGTAGCCCACAGAAACGCCACCTGTCTTGAGCTTGATGAGATCCTCGAGTTGCTCCATCGGCATGTCTTTGGTACCCAGCCGCATGATGCTGTCAGTGAATAGGGGAATCAGCTCCCTGAGATCGTCGGGCAGGCTCTCCAAGGTGTTTATTGCGCGGAAATAAGTCAAACCATTAGTGGGGGCTTCGTGCCACTGAACTTGGGCACCGTTGACCTTCTCATCGCGAACAACAACGGCTTCCTTGCTTCGTGGAAGGTCCTTAACATAAACAGTTGGTAGGCAGCTTAGATCCTCCGTGTTTGTCTTGCCTTGCTCCACCAAAAGCTCGGATTCCTGCTGCTCGAAACGCTGGCGAGCAAGATCCTCGCTTCCAGCCTCCTTCACAGCCTGCTGAATCTTGCCCGAGAGCCTTTCTTGCTCTTCCTTGGCCAACTCGTCGCCAAACGTAGCGGAAGGGGCCATCGTAAACGTCAAAGTGTTATCGTTGAGTAAGTACTTGTCAATCAAGCCTTCAAGGTAATTGCCCTGAGCCAGCTTGGTCTGGAAGGCCGTGATGGTGTCGTTCCATGCTAGAGAATCGAACGGGTCAACACCATTGAACCACTTCGGCTTGAGGCGGTTCAACATTGAGAAGCCAAAGTTGGCAGTCTTGTGCTTGAGGGCCAACTCCAATTGGTGCAGTGAGCCGTCAATCTTGGTTTTGTCGAACCCTTTATCACGAGCCTCGCGCAGGATCTGCTGCACTCGCTCCTTGAGCAAGGGCACGTCGGCCTCTTGAACCCCGGTCAGACCAATGGAGAGGATACCCTTCTTCGCGGAGCTGTCATAGCCAGCATTGGGGCTCCAGTCCGCACCCATGCCGGTCTCGATCAATCCACGATACAGAGGCGAGCCGTAGCCATCCATCAATAAGGTAGAGAGAAGAGACAGAGAGAAAGACTCGACAACATCGGTCGTGTCACCCATGATCCAAGAAACTGATGTCTTATACTGGCGGTCAGGGTCAACCAGAGGGTCCTGAGGTCCATACAAGGTCACATCCCGAGGGCCGTTCAGCTCGATAGGAGCATGAACCTTGCTATCGCTCTGGATCTTTTCAAATGCCTGAAGTTGGGCATTGACCTCCTGGAGATGATCAGCCAGGGGCATGTCACCGTATGTAAAAAGCTTGGCATTGCTAGGATGGTAATGCTCAGCGTGGAATTGCTTCAGTTGCTCGTAGGTCAGATCGGTAATGTTCTGAGGATCTCCGCCTGAGTTGTTGATGGCAGGGAAAATGTGGTCCTGGAAGCGAATGTAGTATAGGTAGCCAGCGTCGGACATTTGGCCTTTCATCTCGTTGTAGACAACGCCCTTGAAGACAAGCTTCTTGCTGGCCTCATCCTCGGCCAGGGGGTTCTCGGGTCCGATGCGCCAGCCCTCCTGGGTGAAATCGGACTGCTTAAGGAGAGGGTGAAGGGTTGAGTCAAGATACACCGACATGAGGTTCTTGAAATCCTGGGAGTTCGTGGTCGCGAAAGGATAGAAGGTGTGATCGGACGCTGTAAAGGCGTTCATGAAGTTGGAGAGTGTTCGGGGAAGCATCTTGAAGAAGGGGTCTCGAATGGGATACCTAGGACAAAGCATTAATTACACGTAGAGGGTTTAGAATACTGGGAGGAAATTACTTCTGGCTGCCACAGAGAGTGGTGTGCTCCAGGATATGCGGAATGCCGGTGTCGTCAGGAGGGTTAGTCTTGAAGCCGATGGAGAACACATTGTTGCTGTCGTCGCGCGCGATGTGCAGGTAATCAGCGCCCGTCTTATCGTGCTGTAGGTGAAGAGCTGTGAGCTTGAGCTCCGGGACGTGCTTGGACCGTACGAGAGTAAAGCCATGGAGCTTCTCGCCGGGCTTTGGGAACTGCGACAGCTCCGTGACAGCCTTGCGGGCTGACGATGCCGCGTTGCGCAGCATAGTGGCGGGATTTGCACTGAAAAGTCTGCCCAAGGTCTAAACGGGAAAATCGAGCGAACGAAAAGGGCGGGCGATGTTGTTTTCAAGAGCAATGAAGTGAACCTGGGGCGTGGTCCCGGTCCAAGTCAAGGTTGGAGGTTTGATGGGGCGTGTCGCGATGCGGCCTCGGAGAGAAATTCAACATCCGGCCGGTAGTCCAATGGCCATGACGCTGGTTCGTTCCCAAATTTTGCATGGCACCCACTGTAATTGGACCGTCGGAGGCATGGTAGCGCCGCCGGCTAGGATGGGGTGTGCAACGTCAGCAGAAACCCAGTGGGCGCCCCCAGGCGACATTACCCATGCCCGGCCCTGAGTTGGTGGGACTTTCAAGGCGATTAGTCAGTCCAAGTCGCCTGTAATAACCTCTGTGCTACCATGCCGGCGCCCCGAAATGCCTGGGCTAGCAATTGTCCCAAGAGTCCCACAGGGTGGCACGCTAAAACGCTAACGGGGGCGCAGCAATAACACGCGCAAGTACCGCTAATGCTCTAGCGGATGCCGGCGGATGGTGGGCGATGGATGGCCACAAGGCGCGCGGAGTTGAGAGACCAGTAGCAAAACCCATCCGGCCTGTGCGAGGCTTTGCACCTCATCCATGAGAAGGCCCGTACCACCCGATCACAGAGCAAACCGTGAACACCCACATCAGGAGCCTCGAGATCTTGGAGATCGTCAGCGTTGAGAGCTCCGTCCTGCGGCGCCTTGTAGAGCCTGTCCCTGGCCATTGTGACCCTCCAGCAGCCCAACCGGCGTGCGGCTTCTCGCCCTGCAACCCACTACCTGCGGCACCGCGGCCGTTCGTGCGTGCGCTACACAGCAGTGTGGCCATTTGTCGACTCCAAACTAACGCCCAATTCCCCAACTTCAGCCAACGCCCTCGTTGTCACAGGCCTCACCTCCCACACCACCGGCCTCGGATCCAGCACGACGAGTGCCCGCGGCGACCAGAGCCCGTCATCGCAGCGACCCAGACCATCCACCGCGACCAGAGCGAGCACCCATCTCGACCCCGACGAAACACCTCTTACCGTTGCCGCATTCGACTCCACAGACCTGCTGCCTCCCATGTCCCCGGGCCCGACTACGACTCTGCCCTCGTGACATTCGATCCGACCCTTGCCCACCGTCGACAGCCCCTCGACGCTCTCGACGATGCCCGCGAGCCAGCTCGACGCCCCGCTGGCCAACGGACACGACGGGCACACACACACGCAGCCTGTCGCGACCAAAAAGCCCAAGGGCAAGAAAGCCATGGACTCCTCCGAGGCTTCGCGCCTCCTGCAGGCTCGCATTTCCCAACTCGAACAAGATGCCGCCGGCGAGAAAGACCAGGAGCTAGAGATTGGTTCGTAATGGTCCACATGTGACGCTGCCGTGGCCGGCGCTGCAAACAGGCGCCGGTTATCGACGGACTGGGGCAGTAAAGACTGATTTATGGCGGGTACAGAACGTGAAGTGAAGCGAGCGAACCGTGACCTGCTTCAACAGGTGTCCAAGATGGACAACATGCAGAAGATCGAACACCTCACCAAGCGCTCTAGCGAACTGCTGGCCGACATGCGACGTCTCGAGCGTGACAACCAGAAGAACAAGCGCCGGGGCGACAATTTGCAGAAGGAGCGAGACAGTAACCGAACCGAATTGAGCAAGACGGTGGGGTTGAAGGAGAAGCTCGAGAAACTCTGCCGTGAGCTCCAGCGTGACAACAACAAGATGAAGGTGTGTTCTCTGCGGCGAAGGTCCGATCTGCTTCGCGACGAGCGACGAAATGCTGACCTGTGCGCCGGCACAGACCGAAAACAAGGAACTGCAAACAACGCAGAAGCGCAACAACGTGGCCTGGGACGACAAATATGCAACCTTGCTGTCGAAACTCGAAGGGTATCAGGAAGAAAAGGACACCCCCAAGAAACAGGTTGTAGATATGGAGGTGGACGAATTGTAAGAGATGTCATCTCTTGACAACGTGGGCAACTCTGGCTGACCAGGACTAGGTTCCGAGTCCGCTTCAAGTCCTTCATCGAGCAGTACGAGTTACGAGAGTTACATTTCCACTCTTTGATGCGAACCAAAGAGCTCGAGGTCCAATACCACATGGCGCGGTATGAGCGAGAGAAGAAGAATGCCGAAGCTGAAGCAACGAAAGCCCGCCATCTACAGGCCCAGGTACAAGCCTTTACCAAGACAGAAACCGAGTTGCGCAATCAACTCAACGTCTACGTCGACAAGTTCAAGCAGGTGGGTGATAAGAGGAGTTGTCAAACTTGCTTAGGGCAGCAGCAGCTGACTGTCTTCTCAACAGGTGGAGGACACCCTGAACAACAGCAACGACCTATTTCTGTCATTTCGAAAGGAGATGGAAGACATGTCGAAAAAGGGGAAGCGTCTAGAGAAGGAGAATGAAGCCCTCAAACGACAGAAGGAAGCTACGGCAGCCAATATTATCCGAATGGCCGAGGAACGCCAAGAGTGGAAGAAGAAGACAGAGATGGCCGACAAGAAGACGGAGAAGCTGATGAGCATCATCCAGCAAATGCAGCAACAGGGCCGCAAGGTCCCCCCGGCCATGGCCAACGCGGTTGAGAGCTGTTACCCGGACGGCCATGGCGGCGAAGGCGGCGACGAAAGCGATTACTCGGACGAGGAAGGCGAAGACGAAGACGAAGAACTTAGCGAGTTCGACGACGAGACAGAAGAGGAGCCACAGCCCAACGAGCAGGACGCCCCGGTGCCGTATGGGCCGGAGCGGCCACCGCAGCAGGCCACCGCAGCGGCAACCAACGGGCACTAGGAGGCCTTTGGGAGCGGAGTCTGGCCGGCAGGGTTGGCACCTTCGGGCGCCTTTGGAGGGGTCAGAATCACACCTGCGGATTTCCGGTCGGATATGACGCAGGAGCAGTTTGACCGGCTGTTCGCGGACATGGTCCGCTTCGTCTCGCAGACACCGAACCCGGGCGCCGACGCTCCGCCGGGGTACTAGCCACTGTTGGCATACGGGTTTCCTTGCCGAACTGGCTGGACTCTGCTGTTTGTGTAATATTTAGACGCCTAAGCTGCTCACCTTGTGTTGAAACGCCGCCATGTTTACAATCCAATCGACCACCCGCCCAACTCTTCAATCCACTTCATCCCATAACCCTGACTGATGCGCCGTCTGCCTGCTAGTACATGTCCTACCGCATGTAGCTGAATGTCATCTGTGAGAGCCCAAACAGCCCAATTCATCTGGTTGAATGTTGCACACTTGTGATTTTGTAGGACAGCTAGCCCGTTTCGGGTTTCCAGCGTACATCATAGTAATACTAGTAGTTGTACGCCTCTATCCGGAGATGGAAATGGATTCCCCAAGGGCAGGGGCACAGGGGTAGCTAAGGTACGGTACCATGATGACGCATGGTGGGATAGCACGCGAGCACTCATCATGCTGGAAGTCGAGCTAGCGCAGGTCGTGGGCATGACGGCACGAGGGGCACGGCAGCAGAGGCGCGCAATGACAGAGCCAATTGCTTCGTACGGTCTCGTGCTATTCGGTCGTTGATATTTCGGTTGCGTGATGCAATATGGCTAGACAACCACAACGTGCAATGCTGGCTTGTGAGACAAAGTTACATGAGGGGGACCCCTGGGAGGTAGCACTGCTACGGCCGTCGGGAAATTTCAAGGCCAACTGGGGAAGGACCACGTCGCGCTTATGCATAGAAGGTGTGCAGTGCCTGGACAAGCATGTACTACCTTATGTATGCCCGGCCGCCAAAGTACCTACCGACCTTAATTAGTCGTAGTAGCATCCGCAGCGCCTGGGTAAGCGGCGGGTGGTTAGGCCACCTCATCCATCCCATCCCACCTGTCGCGCAACAGGGTCTTGCTCCTCCAACTCTCATTCATTGACAACTTTGAACCTTCCCACCATCGTAACGTGTCCTTGGCGGTACGCCCACTATCGCAGCCATGGATTTTCTTCAGGTATGTCCTCACATCTCGCTAGCTATGGAAATTGCCAGCTCCCTTCCCCTTCCATCGAGCTGTCGTTGTTGGACAAGCTGCTGACAAGCCTCGTCATCTACAGCGTCTCGCGCGCTTCTTCGACCGTCCCTTCTTCCCCTGGAAGCGTCTCATTATCGGCTTCTCTGTCGGCCAATACGTCTTCGATACTCTCCTTACCCTGCGCCAGTACCGTGTTCTGCAAAAGTCCAGCCCGCCCGCCGTCCTGTCCAAGGAAGTCTCCCAGGAGGTCTTCGACAAGTCCCAAGCCTACAACCGTGCCAAAGCCCAGTTCGAGATTGTCAGCGGCCTGATCGGCCAAATCCAGAATTTTGTCTTCGTCCAATTCGATGTCCTTCCCAAGCTGTGGTCCTGGACCGGAGACTTGCTGCTCAAGTTTGCGCCCGCCCGTTTCACGGGTGAGATCAGCCACTCCATTGTCTTCGTCCTGACCTTCCTCGCCCTGAGCCAGCTACTTCGCCTGCCGATTTCTCTGTACCACACCTTCGTGCTTGAGGAGAAGTTTGGCTTCAACAAACAGACACCCCAGGTTTTCTTCACCGATATTGTCAAGACCTTTGCCCTGTCCGTCGCTTTCGCCCCTCCCATCCTCGCTGGTTTCCTCAAGATTGTCCAGAAGACTGGCGACCACTTCTTCTTTTACGTCTGGATCTTCTTTGCGGGTTTGCAGCTCTTCATGCTTACTATTTACCCCACCGTCATTCTTCCCATCTTCAACAAGCTGTCTCCCCTCGAGGAAGGCGAGCTCAAGAACAAGATCGAGGCCCTTGCCAGCAAGCAAAAGTTCCCCCTCCACGACCTCTCTGTCATTGATGGCAGCAAGCGCAGCGCCCACTCCAACGCATTCTTCTCTGGCCTTCCCTGGAAGAAGCAAATCGTTCTCTATGACACGCTGATCGAGAAGACGGAGCATGACGAGGTTCTCGCCGTTCTTGCTCACGAACTCGGCCATTGGAAGCTGGGACACATCGCCCAGCAGTTCGGCATCGCTCAGGTACGTATGAATCGCGACGGGTCACCAATATAGATTTACTAACTTGCTGTAAGGCTCACCTGCTCTACATCTTCACCCTGTTCTCCGTCTTCATTCACAACAACTCTCTGTTTACTGCTTTCGGATTCAAGGACCACCCCATCATCATTGGATTTATCCTTTTCTCCGATGTCCTCTCCCCCACCGATGTCTTCATCCAGTTCTTGATGAACCTGCTTATCCGCAAGTTCGAGTTCCAGGCTGATGCCTATGCCAAGAAGCTGGGCTACGCCGATGAGCTCGCTCGCGGTCTGCTCAAGCTCCAGATTCAAAACCTCAGCAGCATGGATGCCGATTGGCTCTATGCCAGCTACCACTACTCCCACCCCCATCTGACCGAGCGCCTTAAGGCCATCGGCTGGAAGGGCTCCGAGGCTGTCACTGAGGGTGTTCCCGACAAGAGCACCGCCGCGGATGACAAGGAGGGTGTTGCAGTTGCCACCGGACGCGATGAGCTGTAAAACAACAACATTCTTTTAAGATGGGGAAAATTGGTTGGATGCTATTGGGGGGTTCAAGCTATGTTGGGAAGACCACGGCGTCTTGGAGAGAAACTCCTGGCAATGGCCACTGGCGAAGAGATGGGAGGTTACAGAAAGACCCGACGGCATAGTTTCCGATAGATATTGCATCAAATCTAGTTCTAAGCCTAGGCATTTGTGTACAATACTAAGTCGATTTCTCCGTCATCACACGTTTGACCTTCATTTCACTGGAGCTTATCGTCAAGATTGTTACAGTGCGGATATGTTTCGTCCCTCGTAAAACGTCTATGGATTCGTTGAAGCCCTCGATAGGGGGTTTGCCCCGGGGCAGCTTCTCTATGTGCCATCTAATCCTCTTCGTCGTACGAATCATAGGAGCCTTCAGATCCGGCGAGTTCATCGTCCTCTTCCTCCGATGACTCTTCCTCCTCGCCATCAGGCTTCAGGCCATAGTCGTCGTGGAAGTGGCTGAGCTCATGCGTCTGAGTCTTGTAGCCCATTCCCTTGAATGCAGTCTCCATTCCCTATCTTCAGTTAGCTCACGCGCTCTCCCACAAAATGTTGGACGGAACATGGATTGGATTTAAGGAAAGCATACCTCTTTCATCAGCGTCGCACATGTGACAACGATGTTGCTCTTGCCAGGCTCGAAGCAAGGCATGATCAGCGAGCGCAGGGCCTCCCGGATCTCGTCTACCGTGACCTCACGGACGCGGCGCATGATTTCCTTGTCCCAGTCCTTGGGGTGCTGTCGGATAACTCCCTGGACGAAGTTCTGCTGAGCGGCACTAGGCATGGTAGACTGCTCATCAGCGAACATGACGACAATCTGGCTGATGGCTCCCTCCAGGAGGTGACGGTCAATCTCAACCTCACCCTCAGCGATCTTGCGAATCGAGTCGCGGGATGCGGCAATGGCCTTGAAGGCGTCGGGCGAGCGGTAAACGCGGTACGAAAGAACGCCCGTGGTGATGTCGCGCGAGAAGTAAGAGCCATACGCGTATCCGGCACCACGCACGGCGTTCCAAAGCGGTCCCTCGGGGGCTTCCAGATAGCCGATAGCAACCATGAGGCTGGCTAGGCGAGGATCGGAGAATGAGAACAGACCTGGAGCGGTCGAGACGGAGTAGGAGCTGTCAAGAGTCGTCATGGGGATGATTACAGCACCAACAGATCCCGGGTTCCGTCCCTCCTCATTGAGCAAGCTTGCGGGGTCGGGAATCTTGACCATCTCCTCCTGCGGCTTCAAAGACTTGGATAGTGCGTCCCAAGTGGTAAGAGGCTTGGGCAGCGTCTCAAGGTTTGCAGTGACGAGGAATCGCATGTTCTCGAAGGTGAAGAGCGATTTACGGACTGAGTCAAACCAAGACAAGACCTTCTCAGGCTCCTTCTCCAGCAACTTTTTGAGTCGCCTGAGATAGACAGCACGAACGAGAACCCGCTTGGCGACTGCAAGTGACGTTCGCTCCATGTGCAGCGAGGCATCAACTTCGCTCGCCATGCCTCGGCCATCCCGCTTACCTTCGGGGATATCTGCTAGCTGCTTGGTAATACCAGCCTTGAGGCGCTGGGGGTCGAAGACGGACTCAAACATCATTGTCTGGATCCACTCGACTGCGGCGGCATACTTGTCTGGCTCGACTTGGAACTGGATCATGAGACCATCCGCATCTCCCAGCGAGCGAGCAGAGCTGAGAGAATAGCTAATGGTATCACGCTCGAGTTCCATGACAACCTGTTCGAAACCAACCAACTTTCCATCGCGCATGATGTGGGTGTTGAAGAAATTGTCGCTAAACACTGGCATCAAAGGTTTCAGCTCGTTGGGAACTTGCGAAGTGCCGATATGGATGGTGATGTGTACGAAATTGGTGGGAACGTCCTCGAACTGAATGAAGAGGGGCAGGTTGCCATCAGGAGCGGCATCGATAAGCTTCTGAGCCGAACTGGATCCCAATCCAACAGCACGAGCGCGACCGTTCCGGGCCGTATCAGACTCGATGAAATGGATCGACTCGGTTCCAGGCACCTCCCAGCGATCGATCAGCGAACCGGGAATTGGCTCGTCATTCTTCGTTTTCGCGTCTTCGAGACGTTTGCCCAGCTTGGCGAGTCCGTCCTTTCCAAGCTCCTCCTTCCTCTTGGCCACACGCTCTTCTTCATCCTTCTTCATCTTGGATGCAAGCTCCAGGGAAGGTTTGCCCAGGATGGAGATATGGTGGGCATCGGCGATCCATTTGGCCAGGAAGTCACGCCATTGCTGATCAGTCCAATTCTCCAAGATTTCGTATTCATCCAGGTTCTGCAAGTCCTTCAAGGTGGAGCCGTCCCTCTTGCCAAAAAGGTAGTCGGTGATGATGTTTGTAGCGTAGAACGACTCAGACGTCTCGGCATGGTACTTGACCTGGCGTCTCTCACGGCGGATGCATTCCTTCATATAATTCATGTCCAGCGGCCCGGCAGCAACCTCCTTGAGAAGTTCAAAGAGACGCTTTTCCACAAACTCCAGCTTCTCGGTAGCAACGCCAGTTGGCTGAAGCCAAATAACCGAGTTGGGTCTGGAGTCCCACCAATAGCTGACGGAGCTGGCAAGCTCCTCTCGCTCAACCATGACGTTTTCCAGAATTGATACTGAAGAACCGCAAAGATATGTGAGGAGAACATTGAGGGCGGAGGAGTCGATTGTATCAATGCAGTTAGGGCCAAAGAAGCCAACAAGAATCTCTCCAACAGATTCATCTTCCTCCGGAAACTCTGCAGTGACAAGCTGGGACTCTTTCAATGCCGGCGGCTGAGCAGAGTCGATCCAGGGCCTTTGCCAAATGTGTCAGCCATTGAAGGAGTGGTTTATTAAACGGTGTAACAAACCTCTTGAAAGGGGAGTCAGTGGACGGAATATCATCCTTGATCGATTCCTCAAACTCATCCAGGATTTGGAGAAGGTTTTCAATGTCAGTCTCGCCGACAATGACGAGACAGAGGTTGCGCGGTTGGTACATGTCACGGTGGAATTGACGGATGCGCTCGGGGGTGAGCACACGGAGAGCTTCCGTCATACCGCCGGTCTCGTATCGAAACCCTACGTTTTCCGGGTAGAGAAGGCGACGAGCTTTGAGGTCCATGATTTCTGAGCTCCTGGACTGGACGCCCTGCATCTCCGAGTACACAACGCCAGCATCGTTGCCTTCGCCGTCAATGTGCCAAACTTCGGTAACGACGGCCTCATCCGTAATAGTAGGGAGGATTAGATGCTCTAGATAGACGGGGAGAATCTGAGCAAAGCCTTCCCATCCAGCGGCCTCGAGGGTGTAAGCGGTGTGATCGGTGGCGGTCCAGGCGTTTGTGTGGGAGTAAGCACGAGAGGAGAGCTTGTCCAGAAGTCCCTTGTACTGATAGGTCCTAGATCCCATGAAGACAAGATGCTCAAGAGTGTGGGGAGCGCCGGAGTCGTCAAAGATTTCGGTGGCTAGGGTGAAGTAGCCATTCACTTTGGGGCCCTTGCGGTCCGCCACAACAACCTGCATGCCACTGCGCTCTGAGACATACTGAGAGATGTTGCATGGGGCATAGTCGGTCTTGAAGCTCTGAATCTTGCGAAACCGCGTCTTGGTAGGTTCAGGTGACATGGCGGATTGCTTGAAACCGGCGTATGCCCACAGCTGACTAGAAGCTTGTCAGCGTCACATGCCTAATGATTGGGAGTTGCATCAGTAGGCTCGGGGCATTTAGGTGAAAGATGTAGTACAAGCGGCGCCGGCAACCTTAACACGAGTGGCGGTGGCAGCGCAACGCTTGCAGGGCGCAACAATACAACGGAGAAGGTGTATGATCCCAGACGCTGCCATGGTATCCATTTCAATGGAAGAGAGGCTCTGGGCAAGCCAATCGATGGCAGGGGTCCAGGTCGATGTGGGAACCGAAGGCAAGCCATGAAGAAGAACTACTAACTCGAGGCGGAGAGCCAGTGACAAGTTCTGGCCAATGCCAGGACTTGAGACAAGAACAAGAGCTAGCGAGCTGATCAGAGCAACCGCGGCGGCGAGAAAGAGGGACAAGGAGGGAGGGGAGGAGGAGCGTGAAGGCGCCATGGCCACTAATGGGGATACCAAAGAAGGAATGTGTCGCTGCAAAACGGTTATCAAGCCATAGACGGGCAGAATCCCGCGCGCGATTGCAATCCCGTTGACGATGGTCTCAGTGGCAGTCTCGGATTGACGTGGGGTGCGCTATCGATAACGGCACAGGCTGAACGAGGAGCGGGGTTGTTTTGTTTGTGTTTTGTTTGTCGCAGGATCGATTTCAGCACAGGTGAGACTCACGGCAGAAATGAATGATGCTGACAGGGGGGAAAGGCCGAGCGCGAGAGGGCGAACAAGCGAGGCAGTGTTGGGGATGGAGGGGATTAGGGAAACCGAAGAGGCAGAAGGAGAAGATAAGACGCCCACGAAAGGAATCGAGAGCAGAGAATGAAGGAGAGGCAGAAACTGAGCGGGTGATTGAGCGCGGGCCAGCGCAGGTTGGCTACGGCCTCGCCTCGCTCAAGGCAGCACAAGGCACCAGAAGGCACCAGAGGAAATTCGCACACACTCACCTGGTTCTGGTTATGGCTTGGGCGTGGGTTGCAGGAGGCAGCGTTTGGTCCTCGTCGTGCCCAGCAACAAAATGGAGGTCCAATCAGTGAGGGGACCGGTACAGCGGGTTTCCTAGCAGTGCCTCAGCTACGGTCGCTACTAGCACCAAGCTGGATTACCCCGCCAAGGCGAGAGAGCAATCACGGAGCCTGGGGAATGGCGGGGGACTATGCCGGCAATGAGCGACGGATATGAGCAGCAGGGCAGTGGTCCAGGTCAATCGAGCGGAGTGGATGGAGGATGGAAGCCAGACAAGTGAAAAGTCGCAGTGGTGCCCTCACAGGAGAGGCAACGGCGGGAGGAGCGGAGGAGCGGAGGGCGCCGCATATGATATACTTGGCCAGCCTTCGACACAACACACAACTCGACGGCCCGCGCACCTAACCGTCCTGTGCCTCGTGCGTCTGGGTGGGCGCCGCGGCACAGCACGGGCTCTTTGTCGGTGCATTACGACGGCTAACCCATCATGGTCGGAACTGAACGCTGCTTGGCCACCAAGGTATGATGCCAGCAGCAAGCATGGATGTCCTTGTCCCGATGGACATCTGGCAGACAATGCAGAGGAGGAGGCCAGAGCCAGAGTCGGCAGTCGGCAGTCCCAGCCACGACTGCCCAAAGTTACCTCTTGGTGCTTCCCACAGCCTCAGAGTCAGCACCGATCCTTGCCACGGCGCCACTTGGACAAACAATGTCGCCGCAAGGCGGAACAATACCTGCAGCATATGCGCACCGCGGGATGGGCTTCATTGTGTTCAGCTTGATTGTTTGAAACCTGGAGTGGGCTTGCTCCCCGCCAAGGGTCAGCCACACCAAAAGAGTACCCGCCTGGATACCTCCCCAGACAGGTGGCAGCCACTCCCCCAATCTTAGCGCCTGAGGTCGGGTGCCTTACAGTCCCTGCCATGGGCAGCTTCAGCCACAAGCCGCATGTGGCCACGTCAGGGGACGTACCCGCCGGCTCAGTGATGTATGTGGACAGCTTTGGATGGCAAGACGCCACAACATCCAACACAAGCTTGACCTCCATCATCGGCGACACGCAACCTCGAAGCCACGCTTGGCATGATGCTAGCTATTCGACTACTGCCTCTATCGCGACCCTCCTAAACTGCTCGTCACATCCGTACTCGCGTCATACACACCCGGAACCGAGCCAACCGACCTCACAATTGGTGACGTGCGCCGTCCCCAGACGCTCAGCCAGTCGGCATTGCATTCAAACGCATTTGACCACTCGATACAATGGCCACCGCCGCAGCAGGTCTCAGCGACGCTATCGTCCAGTTTGCGCTCGAGGGCCGCTTTCCTGACGACATCACTGCCCTTCCTCCCGTCTCCGACACCAACCTCGAGCCCGCTATTCAGGCCCTTTCCAAGGCAAAGCACGATTTGGAGGTACGGACAGGCATTGACTGAAGGCGATTCGCGTTGTCCGTAGTACTCAAACAATTCTCTACAGGCCGAGCTCCATACCATCAACGAAGAGACCAAAGAAGATGTCAGCTCCTGGGTTCGGAATGCGAAGACACTTCAAGAGGACATCATTCGCTCAAAGACAATAGCCAACGATATTGTCCGACAGTCTGAGACTCCAGATGTATCCGGTCAGGCAGTCGAGCGTGTGGAGGAAAAGGCCGCTTTCCTCAATCGAGAGGTCCAGTACAGTCACCAGCTCCATGGAGTCCTTCGTAGCATCCATTATGTCAACGACTTGCTGAACGAGGTGGAGGCTGCCAAAAACCAGCGGCGCATTCTTGATTCCCTGCGCCTGCTCGAAAGTATGCGAAAAACATGCATGTTGCCATCTTCACAAACTAACCTCCGCGACAGAATCCTGGACTGCCCTCGATCAAGTTGGCGTCAGCAAAACATGTCGCATCATGAAGATTCTCGATATTCGAAGCTTTGAGCTCAAATCTGCAGTTCACGAGGTATTCGAACATGTGTGGAAAACTCTTGTCAGCGTAGACATCGAAACGGGCAAGGTTGCCATCCGAGACAGTGCCGCAGGTATTACAAATCGTCCCAAGGCCCTTTACAACCTGGCTAACTTGGTATCCAGAAGAGCAAATGACACTTTCCGACGCTGAAATCGGCCTTCAGGCATATAAGGAGGTGGATGAGCGAATGGAGCAACTATGGCGGAACGTCGATGCCGCCATTGTGACCCCTAGGATGAACCGAACAGGAGAGGCGATCCCAAACGTCCTGATGGAAAACAACATCCTACAGCTATCTGGAAAAGCCAATGGCTCCATCAATTCTCTTCTTGCGGATCTGGAAACTGTGTTTGTATATCTGGCTGAAAGACTTCCGCCAATGCTTCTACAATCCTTAGCCAAGTTCGCCATGGCGGACGTCACTCCGAGACTCGTCAAATGTTGGCTCAACCCAGCGGTGCCATCATCGCTGGCTGAAATTGATAAGTTTCAGGAGATGATCCATCTGGCGGGGGAGTTTTGTGCAGCGCTCGACAAGCAAGGCTACAGCGACTATGACGAGTTGAAGAAATGGGTCGATAACGCACCCGCAACATGGCTGGGACGGTGTCGAGAAACCAGCCTTGATGGTGTGAGAAGAAAGCTTATGGGCGGGATTGGCAAATCAAAGCAGGTGGAGAGAGTGGAAAAGCAAATGGTCTCCATCGCGGAAGGCAAGGAGATTTCCAAGTCTTCAGGAGCCGTGGCAGGCGCCGATGCCAACGACTGGGGTGGTGATTGGGGAGATGCGTGGGATGAGGACGACAACCAAGATGAAAGGGGGGATGCTCCTGACATAAAGCCCAAGGAGGACAGCACTTCCGATGCCGCTGAGGATGATGGGGCCGACGCCTGGGGCGCTTGGGGCGACGATGAAGACGCCGACAAGGGCGCAAAGTCTGAGACAACTGAGAATGAAGCGGACGAGGACGACAGCGCTGCTGCTTGGGGATGGGGTGATGAAGAAGGTGCTCAAGAACCCGAACCGCAGACAGAGCCTGTCGCGCCTCGCAAAAGCAAGCCGGCAGCTACACAAGAGGAAACGAGGGAACTGGTGCTCAGGGAAACGTTCAATATCTCGTCAATGCCTGAGCCGGTTCTCGAGATGATCTATTCAATACTGGAGGATGGCGCCATACTCACGAGAGAAGATCCCAAGAACGCATCTGTTGCCACCACAGCCCCTGGTCTCTTTATGTTGCCTACGATGGCCCTCGCTCTATTCAGAGCCATCTCGCCTTACTACTACTCGCTAAGTGAAGGCGGTAACATGTCAGTAACATCTGCGAATGGCCCCCGGATCAATTACGATAGCTAACCATGGTGCTAGGTTTCTGTATAATGACGCAATGTACCTAGCTGAGCAGCTCAGCGACTTCGCTAGCAAGTGGAAAGGGCGCGAGGACCTAACTCCCAGAGCACGCAATATGCTCCGCCTGGATAATGACATCAAGAGCCTCCAGGGGTTTGCCAATCGCAGCTACGGCAACGAGATGGCCATCCAGAAAACTGTCCTACAAGATTTTCTAGGCGGTTCACAGAGCCTGATGCAGCAGGATGAGACAGAGGCCTGCCTCGAATCGGTCACCGCACGAATCCGGACAATGGCGGCCGTGTGGGAGCCTATTTTAGCCAAGTCCGTATGGCCTCAGGCCGTGGGCTCTCTGGTCGATACTCTGGCCACCAAACTCATCACCGACGTGCTCGAGATGTCGTCCATTGGACAAGACGAGGCCTACAACATTGCCAAGTTCATCGCCACGGCGACAGAGCTCGACGATCTCTTCTTGCCGAGCCGGCTCCACGGCGGAGCCAAGAGGACGGCAGCAGCCGAGGATGAGGTTCCGGCCACGGCACAGTACGCGCCAAGCTGGCTACGGCTGAAGTATCTCAGCGAGGTGCTGCAGAGCAACCTCAATGACGTGCGCTTCTTATGGACCGAGGGGGAGCTCAGCCTCTACTTTTCCGTCCATGAGGTCGTCGATTTGATAGAGGCGAGCTTTGAGTCAAATCCTCGCACGAAAGAAACCATTCGGCAAATTCAGTCCAAGCCAACACCTTTGGCTGGGCATTGACGACGTTGGAATGAACCTAAATATCAGCTTCTGTCTATAGACTAGGGGTAACCATGTATCGCACAATGTAGCAAAATATTACCCAAAAGAAACAATCATCCTGCCACTGTCGTTCATTTGGAAATCACATACATGATATGGTATACTATCGGCAACGACATTGTTTACAAGATGCGCAACTTACCCTGGACCACTTGTATTACTTCGCCATTGACAAACTCCCCAACGCATCTAGCAAACAGCCAAACGTTTTGCGTTGAAACTGATATACATACAACAATGGAAAGTCAGATTACCGCCGTAACTAGACATTACGAACAAATACAATACGTCACTGACGGATGCTGTTGAGTCACTTGAAGAACACACATGCCGCCAACTCAAGACGGCTGATCTACACCTTCACACCGACTTCTCTACTCTGACCCCACGGAGAGTAACAATTACCCTAGAGGATCATTTTGATGTCCCCAAGGGCACCAATGAGCCTACAGCATGCACGCCTCCTTGCAGAGTGGAGATCTCGTGGGAACCTGCAGCGAGTGATCGTGTGTCGGGTAAGCCGCTGACCGCAGACGGCTGCCGGTGGGCGCAGGGCCGACGCAGCCATTGTGATCAACTCGTAATACCCCTATTTTGATTCGAACTTCACGTAGGCAGCAGGAGACGGCGCTTCCTATGCCCAGCTCCGCCACGCGCATCGGTAAGGGGGGCTTGCTGCCTGTGGCATGGCACTGGAGGCTGGGCACGCAAGGCACGCCAAGGGAACCAGCAACACGAAAGGCTCACACAATCCGTCAGCGTCTCGCTGTGCGTAGACGATTGGATGGTTTTGGAGGGAGACTCCCTGACCGACTCCGGACTACGGAGTCCTCTTTTCGCCTTCTGGATTTGACGTGTTCCGGTTCGATGGGCGACGTCAGAAAAGGGTTCGTCGTCATCCATGTGCCAGAAATAGGCCACACCGATGATTCACATCCTCGCGCAGTGGCACGAGGGGGTGTGCCGTGTTGTTCCAAGTAGCAATGCGATATTTCGTTGCTTGTCGTTGCTGTACACGAGAAGCCACCGACGGCGTTTCGAAACACGGGAGATGCGCGCAGGGGATCCTTCTGCGCCGAGAAACAATGCCACGGGATCCAACATCATCTTTGTCCGTCGTCAGACTCACCGACTGGAGAAATGCCAAGGGATTCCAAGGCTTTCTCTGGCCGTTGGCAGGGCACTCGCGGCCAGGGCAAAGGCACGGCCGATTGCGCATGAGTGGAAGCCGTCAAACGCATGGAAATGCCTGGCTCACGCGGTTACTACTCGCACGGCATGCTCGCGTGCCTCCTTTTCGGGGGACTCAGAGGCGACGCATGAGGCAAGCCGAACAATGGCAAAAGGAGAGACAACCAACACTGTTGCACTCAACGTCCGACAGGGAATTCGCAAGCCCGACTCCACAACCCACATTGTCTGTTCCACGGGGAGCCAGCCAGAGCACGTCAAAGGCTGAAGACGCACATACGTGCCCCTTTAATGAGCCCTTGTTTGACCGGCGAGTGAGGACGGGAGTTGCAGATCCACCCGATTTGCAACAGGCGACGACTTGCTGTTGGCTGCAGCAATGTGCTCATCTACCGACAGCGCCTACATCATACATGCGACATCCGGAAGTAAGGAACAAGGAGCGGTGATGGCGCAGCCTCTCTCCATAGGGCAGTCAGCCCTCCACCCACTGCAACACCTGGAATAGGTAGGACGGCACGCGGGCAAGGTTGGGTGAAGGGGATTCGCAGGCGACCGCGGCGTCATGGTTGGGCGAAATAGTAGACGAAGAGCTTGCAAGAGACGCCAGCACGGCTTGGTTTGGGCCTCGCCTCAAGTTGTTGCTCAGCTTCTCATCCCATCCTTCCTTCGCCTCACCCTTTGCGAGTCTCTGCTAAACAGAAATCGGCGGGTAGCCACCATCGGCCAGCGGGTTTACGCCGCGGCTCCCCGAAGACAGGGTCGGGCCCTCGACTCGGGCCCTTAGACCAGGACGGGGCGGATGAGAGGACCAGAGCCGAGCCAGGCCAGGCCAGGCCATGCCATCACAGGCAGGTAGGGTGCTGTAATTAGAACAACGGCCCGAGTGCTGTAGACGTGGCAGGACGCCGTATTGGCGCGAGGTGTCGCGATAGCGTCAGGCCCGCCGCCGGCTCTGAAACGCAGGCTCGAAGAACAATTAGATCCCGGCCGCTGGCCAAGCCGGAGCCCGCCGCTCGGGGCCAGGGGCAGGAAGGCATCCCGAGTGCCAAAACGGGCCAAAATGAGGGCGCGGAGGGAAGGGTTGAGCCCGCGAGGAGCCTGGGACAGTGAGTGGGTGGTTGGCTGGGTCCCGAAATGCCCCTTCCATCTCCCAAGTTGCGCGCTAGGCACCAGGGCTGTCTGAGCTTTGCTGTCGTCTCCCTCGCTCATACGCAGCCAGGTCAGACCCGTCCCCTCGGATCTGCGACTACTCACAATCAGCCCTGCCTGTTTCCAGAGGGACCGTGTCCGTGAGTCCGTGGACCGTGATGCTCTGGCGACCCACCCGGAAGCTGGTCCCCGAGTGGCCGGATGCCGTCTAGGATATCCATGGATCTCATCCTGTTCGCTCAGGCACTGGACTTGGTGGACACTGGGCATTTGATAGTGGACTTGGTTTCGCTGACGACGGATCCTGGCAGCAGCATCGCCACCTCCTACAAGGCGACGGAAATAGCCCAATACACCTGTCAACTGCCATGGTCCACCCCCGCAACGGGACCAGTTCTTCGGAACCGAAACACCCATATGGCCCCCCGTGAGGCCCTTGCGCAGGCTTACACAGGCTTGCGCCGGCTGGCCGCCGTGGCCCGTGGCTGCTGTCCGAGTGGATAAAACGTGACTCGGGGCACATGCGAGTGGATGGCGTGATGATCGCTGCTCACTGTAGGAGATTGATTCAATGCATGATGCGTAGTGTACAGTAAAGTGCAGTACAGCAGCTGCCGGGATGCAGTTGATCTTTTCGTTGTGCATGCCGAGACATGAAAATGGGCTTCCGTCGGCCGGCGTCCTTGACCGAGTATCCCCTCCGTCTTCTCCGGAGCCCTGCCGGGTCCCGGGATGGAGGACAGGAAGAGACGCAATCCTTGCCCGACCCACGTCCGATCATCCAGAGTGAGTCAGCCGAGGCGCAGGGCTGTCACAGCACGCGGCTTGGGCGGGCTAGTTGCGGTACCGTAGACGGGCGTGTGTGCCTCGCCTCTTTCTGTCTGTCTTGACGTGGCACGCCGTCTTGGAGGGTTGCAAACATGCAACGGCATAGTGGTGAACCAAGAAGCTACCAGCAGGTACCGAGCCGGATGTGAGGCGGCCTTCCGAGGTGAAACCCAGACACGGCGAGACGACCTGTCACCAAAATCACAAGACGCTTGGGCGAGTTATGTGGGTGACAACTCACCCGCCTCATTCATGGAATGCCACGGCCAGCCTCAGGTGATGTGCAGATGGCAATATTGAGCCTGGGAGATGCACGGCACTTTGTTTCCGTGCAACCCTCGGTGGATGATCTGTTCTTCCTCGGTTCTGTCCGTGGCGAGAGATGGCTTGGAGAAGCAACACCTCACATCGTTGCATAGTAAATCAGTCAATGGCCGTATCCCACCAATCCCAGCCACCTCTGGAAGGCTCCCACAGCATCAAGTTTCGAGCCGAGCGTCATTCTTGCGTCTTCGGATACGTAGTCCGGGACGGCCTTGCTTACCGCAGCATCCAATTGATAGATGCGCCGCACGACTTCTGCTCTGCCCCGTCAAGCTGACCTGATCTGAGCGTTTACTAATACCGACGCCACCCTGCCCTCATCCCGGCGTAGATCCAGTGGCAGAGTGAGGTGTACGCAGCATGCAGCGAACCGAGAGAGCGGGCATTCACACCCACCTAGCAACATTGCCCGGGAGTGTGTGGCACAAACCGGAGCTGTACTTGCAAGTATACCTGGGGAACCGCTTGGTGCTTCACGGCTGGACTGTCCTGTGGTTGCCTACCCTGGTCTTGTCCTATCTGTCAGACAACGTGAGGATCAAGTAGAGCCTTGTTCGCAGACAAATCCGTTGGCCCAGAGCAGGTGCAAATGACGAGTCAATCTGCAACCACACCCACGTGGGGGGGGTTCCGGCCCGAGCCCTCAAAGTCGCGGTGCGGCTTGGTTCGAGACGTCCACGAGACCAACAAGCTGCCCTGTGCTGTTGGACTGTTGGTGTTGGTGTTGGTGTTGCGCATACGGATGCATGTATGTGCCTTTGGCAATGCAGCTCAGCAGGCGCCTCTCCGTCAACCGACCCCAGCCAACGGCCTCAGGGATAGGCGGTGACGGCGGTGATGGGTGCACAGCAACCGACGCTTCGAGTCGAGCCCCTCCAAATGGCGGCAACAGAGGGGGAGGGGAACCAGACAGGGTAAATCGACCAGGCTGGGATGTTCCAATTGTCAGCCTACGTCTCGGCGAGTGCAGGCTGGGAGGCTTTGCAGCTGACCTGTCTGGCGTCGGACAGCTGCGCAACGGCAAGCCATGTCTGTCCATGGGATGGGCCAAGACCAGGCCGCCTGCAGTTGCGGTGAGACGAGGTGAGAGCCACAACCAACACAAACAGCGACCGTGAGTGTATCATATTGAGAGCGGCCTTGGCAGTCGACAACGCCTCGCCACCCCTGCAGAAACGTCGTCTCGGTCATCTTCAACGGCTCCGTTGCGTACTTCCGTGCTTGCGTACGGAGTAATGCCATGTACTATCGGTCAGTCAGTACACGCCCGCCAGCTACATGGCAAGTCAATCACCTCGCCTCCCGCACTCCCCCACAGGAGCGCACAGGAGCTGCATTGGCCTCAATGCTCGCCCGCCGTGTGATGCGGCTCCATCGGCCACCCGCCCTGCCACAGAGCTCAAGGCGGCGCCGGCGGTGAGTGCTTGCTCACGGGATGCTTCAGGTTCTGCTCGGCAATTGGCCTGTCTGGACTCACCGAGTTACTCCCCTTGGCCGAAAACACAAATTAAGGAACTGGAATGGAACGACTGCGTACCTCCCTCCCTCCGCAACGGCTTCTTGCAAAGACGGCCTGGCCAAGCTAACAGCAAGGCTCCAAAAGCCACCAAATTCCAACCAGCTCCCCGAGGCTGCCAGCAGGGGCCCCAATGGCAATTGCCAACGATGGTGTTCTGTGCACTGTCCACGCCCTTCACCCCCGTCGCCGCCTGATAGCTGCGGCTCAAACAGAAGCCTTCTAGAATACTGGGCTGCAGGGCTAATGAGACGGCCTCTCTAGCGTAGCAAAGCTGTGGACTGCCTGGGTTGGCTGTGCCGTCAGTCCTCACATGGCGTCGGCGTGAACACTCCAGCCGCAAACCTGCCCAAGCAAGCTATTGGGAAGTTGTTGGCTTGACAGTAGGGAGCTAATTAGCTGAATATTGCATCCTTCCCTGGCGTACACGCTGCCCACGATCATCGCGCGCGCGCGCGCCGCCTGGTCACGAGGGGGTCATCCTACCCGACCTCTCCACCGACGATCCAAGGCTCAGCCCCTGACAAGTGACATCTCGAGTCATCCATCGCACAGGAGAAGGACCACGGCTGATTCATACAATGTGCATTGAACCTGTATCCCCTGGTCTGTCGTGTATGAGAGAGCAGACCTCAGCGTTCGCAGGGATCCTGCTTCACTGTGGAGGCGAGACCTAATCCTTAGGAAATTCTTTGATGGGTGGCGTCGTGCTAGTTCGTCTGACATAGACGCAAGGATACCAAGCATCTCGTTTTGGCCGCCGCTAAGTGACACCATTGCATCACCAGCCGTCCCTTAAAAGACCCGGGTCTGTCCCGAGAAATTGGCACATTCGTATCCCTACCCCGGTATTTGGCAGTTGCTTGAATCGCGTCTCCTCAGTCTCCTCGCTGCTCTGTGCTCATCCACGCGTGGGCGAAGAGCTAACATCCCTTGTCCGTTCCCACTCCAACAAAAGGGATGATGTATGATGTGCAGCGGGCCAAAGCGCCATGACCCAGGGGCCGCCCTTGCTCTCATCCTCAATTGTAATCCCTTCCGCACACTGCCCAAAACAGTTGGTCCTCGGGCCGTTTGCTGTCGGATGCGGAATTACTGCTCTTGCAGAGTTTCGCTGAGCTGCATTATTGGGTTTGGTGAAGCTGACAGGATCTATATGAGCCACGGATGTGCGCCACTTGTCCGAGGCAAATGAAAGGGAAAAAGGTTATCTGGTACGACTGTTAGCTAATCAGCTAAAAGTAAATTTCCCCCTCTGGTCCTCAGCTCCTGATTGAGCTAGGGGCTCGGGTTAGGTTTGCATGTCTCAGTCTTCTGTATGAGAATTACTATGGGCTAAACAGCTGTCGGCTTTGATCTTTGGAAATTGTTCGGGGACGCTAATGATATCCTGATGACGAGCGAGAACCTATAACCTTTTGCTTGCCCCGAAGTCTATTATGTGACTGGTGGAACAAGTTATGTGCTCTCTGATAAGCGTTGCAGCATTGCCGTCGGCCGGCCTCAGCATCCACGTGGACAGCTTCAAGCAGCGTCACCGGAGCAAAATGGTGCCGTTTCTCTGCCTGCTACCTTCTTGAAATCCACATCTGCGGGCACACGCACCACGTCCAGTAGTGAGCCTGCGAGACCTGCAGTAGACTAAAGTAGGGCGGGCGAGCAGATTGTGTCGGATGAGGGTTACGAGATACCCCAACTTACTTGCATTGGCACCGAGACGGCCGACTCGGCGGGCCAACAGGGGCTGCATCCCATACACGATACTGCTAGCATGCATGCATACATGCATGCTGAATTCGCTGTCCGCACCCTTCCGCATTGCATCGTGCAGACAGCTGCGATGAAGTGGAACTGCGGCAGGCGCGCAATGGGACGGGCGCTCCCGCACTCAATTGACTGACACAAGAGCCATCCTGGATTTCGAGCTTGCAGGTACCTTGCTGTAGAAGTGACCTTGTCTGCAATGCGCGTGCTCGCTATCCGGCCCGGCCATGCTGCCCGGCCAAGCTGCCCATATATGCGGTGATGATATAGTGGAGATTTTGTTATACCCTTAGTGCCTTGCGTGGTGCTGACATGCTGGAGATGCGGGCAGATGTGATGAAGCGACAGCGAGCTGCGAGCCTGAACCGGACAGACGTGGTACCTACCTTGCTTAGCTGCGGAAGAAATGGTCTGAATCTCCTGGACTGCTGATTTAGTACGTACGTACTGCATACCCTCACAAGCTTCATTGCGGCGGATGGCTGCCTGCAGTCACGACAGCCGCGGGCGTGCCCTGTCCGACGTCGTCGCGAGTGTTTGACCCTGGGGACGTCAAATGGCGTTAGGCCAAGGTGCGCTGGCTAAAAACTGCATCGTCACGAAGGTGGTGGTGGTCTGGTCTCGGGTTCGTGTTTCTTCCTTTTCGGCTTCGGTTCTGCACTTGACGTTAAGGGAAGCTCGACGAGAGTTGGGCCCCAATCCTGACTTCCTTCAGCAATGCCACCTCCCACTGGCAGTTTTCTTGCATGGATGCGGCACGTAGCACATCAGGTGCCCCTCTGCAAAATGCAAGCCGAGATTGGACGACACGTTCCCGCCCTGTCAAATCAGATACCAATACGGGCGCCTAGGTGCTCCGTACCGTACAATCCAATCGCTTCCTGGGCGCCATCACCCCGCCTCCTCCGTATCATTGTATGCCGCAAGTGCTTTAGTCTGCATCCATGTTTGGCCCGCTCGCACCTCAGTGGAAGCCGATCAGTTTGGGGTGCTCCCGTAGGGTGGCACGTGGACTCCGCCCGAATGTGGCCGATTGCTTGGTCGGCTCATGTCCTGTGACTCCTGTCTTGGTACGGGACGGTCGGCATCCTCTGCGTCTGGATACCTCACGTCGTGAACAATCAAACTGGCCCTCCACACATGGTAAGACGTACCAAAAAAATGATTCTTTCGCACCCCTTGCAAGCAAGCATGTCTTGGCGTCTACCCCCCCGCGTCACAATCCCAGAATGTCTGGCTCCTTGTGCTGTCTGTCTCGGCGTCTTACACCGCGTCGTTCGGTTCCGCCATCATTCCAAAGAAGTGCCAAGGCGACGGAGGCCTCAGCTGGTTGATGAGCGGGATCAACCCACCCCCGCGGAGCGCACAAATTGTTCCCACCAAGTAGATTGGGATCCCCTCGATTGCCGAGACATCATGTAACCAAAGAATGGTGTGCTTACGGGAAGTCAGTCGTTATTGCCTCCCAAGAAGCCAGCTAGGGCATGGTGTTCTTGACTGGCACGAATCCCTGCACTGGTCCAACGGCTGTCCGAGCTCGTGGTTTTCCACTGCCCCAAACTCGCATCGCAGGGCAGCATTGCAGCTGCAAATTTGGTGCATCGCACCTTAATAATAATACAGAAAGGCACGAAGGAAGTATCCATGCCACAGGGTGACATAAGAACTCCTACGTCACACTTCCAGGGATGCTGGGCCAAGACAGCACTCAACGCCAACGCCAAGCGGGAATTGCTTCAAGTCCTAGCCGGCCATATCCGGGCAATGGTTTGGCGGCCTGGAGCCTGAGCACATGCTTATGTGCTCGGATAATTCCTGGCGGTTGACGACTTGGTGTCGTGTCGGGCGTTGGCAGTCACCCAGTTGCAGGTTGCTCTGGTGGTCCTGTGAGGCAATGCATAGGCTCCTCTGAACAGCTGGTGGAATAACACGGCACAGCCCTTTGAAACACTGGGTTGACCCGAAAAGGGGTGCCTGTCCATCCTCGCCCAACCAGAAGCAGCCTTCTGACAATCTCAGCGGGAGATACGGCCACAACGACGTCAGCCAACCTAGCTTCTGGCCCCGTGAGCCCGGGGGCCATTGACAGTGACACGGCCCCAGGGCCACAGACCCATGTCTCACAAACGGGGACCCTCCAGCCCATCGGCACCACTTGAACCCTGAACCGATTGGACAGATGGAGGGACGGGAACGTCATTCCCCCCACGAAAGATGGATACCCACTTGAGTGAGCGAATCATTCAAGCACCTGCAAGGTGCAGTTGGCCCAAGTTGTCGGTGCCCATTTCGACAGCAGCGAGTATCCTCGGGGGTTGCTGGGTTTGTTGTGTTTGTTTCCTGCTGGCGCATGGCGCGAATCCGCTTGTCCAATAATTAAATTGTCGCCAGTCGGGTGTCGTCAGTACTCGCCGTCTCCTTCACTACTGTGCCCATGCCGAAACGTCAGATAGTGTCGCCGCCCAACCGTCACTGGTTCAGCGATCGTCGCATTTCATTGCCATTGATAGCCATTTCTTCATGGATGGCAATGAAAGACCATGGCGGTAAGTCCTACGAATCCCATGCCAAATCCCCACCCCAGGTCCGGAGTCGGGAAGAGCATGGTGGGTGGAGAGGGCGTTCCCTGGAATGCCCAGCCGGATCCAACGTCGCCGGGGCCGAGGCTCACTGATAGCGATCGAACTGATGGATGGGATGTCAACCTGGCTGTCCCACCAACTGCTAACTCTGATTGATCGAGCGCTGCGTGCGTTGCATTGCAGCAATTCGGATCCTGGCGAATGCGATGACGAGTGTAGATAGGAACCGATAACACCATGTGTAAAGTCACTGTCAGCAGACAAGGACACGCTTGTCGGGCGACCTTGTTGATGATGACGCTGACTGAAAGCGCGGGGGGACTTCGCAAGGCTGCAGAATGCGCGCTGCATCAAGCTTTCATCTTCGGGGCGGCTGGACAGTGATAATTTCTTTGAGAGAAGGACAAGGGTGGCTCGTTTGCAGATACAATGCCCGTGCTGAACATCTGGACAGAGCCTGAGGCAGACTCCAGATCGGCGACTTGCTTCTTGAGGAGGAATTCGTAGATGCAATTTTACTCCGTCCACAGGCACGGAGTCGTAGGGGAAGCGCATTCGAAATAGGCAGATTCCAGGTCGGCGAGGGCGGGCACGACTAGCCCCGCAGACTGCCTCGAGCTGCTTGCTTCATGCACCATGCTCGCTCGCCAGCCAGGGGGCATTGATGGGAACACCCCTGCCGTTGCAACAAAATATATGTAACCGCCTACATGCATCACCTCCACGAGATGCGAAAAGTCTTGGCGCTAGCGGATCGACGAGACTGGTTCAGGCGTTTGTTTCGAATTGTTCCGTTGCCCAACGCAGGCGCAGCACTTGGCGCCCTGTATCAGCGGCTTTCCCTTCCCTTCAGCAGGTGCATCATTGGGCAAATGTTGTCGGGATGTGGGCTTTTGTGCCCTCTCAACCTGGGAGCCGGGATAGTCTGGACAGTCGTCAGTAAGCTTGAGCCTTGAGGGGCCGGGGACAGCATCCGGACAAAGTTTGGGTCATAGTGCTGAGTGATCCGGCCATCTGGGCCTCGGAAGGGGTTCCATTGGGTGCGGTCTTCGTGCGTTCAGCCGGGGCTCAGTGCCCACAGTCTCACCACCCTCGGAGTTTCGCCTTCGGTGACGTTGGCCTCCTCTGTTGCCCAGTTAGACCAGGAAGCAGCGCTCTTTGCTGAGTGGTGAGCAAACGAGACACTGAGACCCAATTTCCAAAATATTGCGCTTGGCTGGACCTGTTGCAAGCCACCCAATGAACCAAAATAAACTCTGGTTTGCCACGTCACATCAAGTGGGCGCTGCTCATTGACAGCACCTGTCGTGGGGGACAGCAACAGACGAGGAAGGTGATGCGAAATGGAAGCTCGAATTAGGAACTTGCTGCCTGTCCCGATACGACCTGCAGTGGAATAATTCTCTGCTCAGCCTCCCTCTGATCAGAATCTGCACCTCGTTGACAACGAAGCCCTGAGCATCCGTAGCGCAGCTCGGCCGTATCGGGCCTTGAGCGAAATGAGATAAACGAGTGAGCAGAATCGACACGTCATGGGAAGGGGTGCCGCATACGCTGGGCGGACTTCTAGGCACTCATCCGCTGAAGATAGTGACGTCCCGCCGCGTCAATCACCTTAGTTCTCGACGCTGGCGGATGAGATAGGGCTGCCGTTAGGGCTTCGCTTCAGGGCACAAATGTACCGGTGGAGTTCCGGCTAGCTGTCGCGACAGCTTGAGGACAGCTGAGACGGACGGGACCCAGTGGGTGATGGACCGTGGCTCTTTTTGGTGTGGATAGCCCCAGGGGTACAGAGTCAATCACGGCAAGGTCGGAGTGGAGGACTTGGCCCGCCTCGCTCTCGTGCTGCCAAGCAAGCCGCACAAGATGTTCCTGTGGTGGCAAGCGCGGCGTCGGTGAGTGGATGAGCGACGCTCGGTGGAGAACTTACGAGGCGGTGATTACCCTCTCTGGACTTGCCCTTGTCCTGCGAAGCCGGGAGCTTATGGTTGTCTTGTAACCTTGCGATGGCGAGGTAGTTACATTGAGGTCGGAATGATTTGCTGCACAGGGTCGGTCTGTTCTGGGTCGGCAGCGGTGATGCTGTTGCTGTCGCCCTCCTGGTCAATTGACCCAGCACCACCCGGCCAGCACCAACTGGTGGCGTCGGCAGTGTGCAAGTCCGTCGCAGGATGGCCCGCCCATTCTTCCTCGGTGCCAGCGCTTGTCGACGCCCACGCCAGCCGTTGCCCACGGTCAAGCATGCTGGCTCGCTCCAAGCCCTCACAGACAGGCATGAGCATGGTGGAGAGGGCACATGACCTCACGCCTCAGCCATGACCCCCTCCCTCATTTTGACCAATTCCCCGGAGTGTCGGAGGCTGAATATCAATTACCCCTATTCATTGCGATTGGAGCTACCGCGCTGGCATTCATCGCATTCGGGGTGGAAAAGTTTTCGTGGTCATCATGCTCCAGTGGTGTCAGACTGAGGTCATGGGCCGATGGTTGATGCCCGCGCGCTAATTACAATACGTAGGGCCTTGCCTCTGGGACGGGACGAGGAGGCAGGGCGAGCCGTTGAAACTGGTTTCGAAGCGACAGGACTAGGCTGGTGGGATTTGCGCAAAGGTACCTGTGGGCGGTTGGGCTTCTCGGGGAAGGTACCTTACCTAAGGCAAGTACTTCGCTGTTCGCATGCCCTTCAGCCCCTGACCCGGGGCCGGCCTGCGTAGGGCAGACCTGGCCCCAGGCAGTTGGGTTGGTCCTCCCCCCTTCTTGATCCTGGCATGGGCCGGACCAGTCCACGTTGGTGGCAGATCTATCTCGGGTACCTGGCCGCGCTGCGTCGCCTGGCGGGTGGCGCATGTACCAGTGTGGGCTGGGTGGGAGGGGACGACAAGAGAGGGGGGGTGGCGAGCTGGCAGGTCCATCCCCATACCAGTCGCTAGACCCTTGTTATGGAATGCGCCGGACACATGGCGAGCAGGCGGCGGGTACCGTAAGCGGTACCTTGGCACTGGGAGGCGGCCAGCTGGTCTCCCCCCCAGTCATGGAATTGTTCTTTTTCTGCGACTATCCAACTCTGGCGGAGGGCGCTGAAAGTTGAAGACCAGCGCCGGCCTGCCGGCCTGCCCTGTTGGTACGTTTCGTGTTGGTTTAATTCGGCTCAGTGAACCGTCGTTGGACACCTCGTAAAGCGTGGGAGTTAGTACCAGCATGGCCTAGCCCCGGCGACACTCATGCCTTTTCCCCTCGCCAAGCGCAATACCTGGAGCAACCTGCCTTTCCCGCTCTCGTTTGGCTAGTCCTTGCCTTGAGGGAGCCAGGTCTTGGGAGGTGCCTATTGTTCTTGACTCTTGGGTAATTAGTGCTCTGTCCCACCACCTGCCTCCTTCCCCTTGGCCACATTGGTGTGTCGCTGCCTCCGCTTGATGAAAACGGCGGAGTGACTCTGCGATGTGTACTCATAGTTGGAGAGAGGGGAAGGAGAAAAGCTAATTGGAGCAAACCGCGATCTGAGGAGGACATAGCTAGGCTGGCAAAAAGAGGGGCATAATGTTGATTGCGTTGGCCGGCGGCTTGATGGGCTGCTCTGCTTGTCAGACTTTCTGGCCTGTCTTGTTTCGTCTCTTCTCGTCATCTGCCACCGGCAGCCCCTCTTTTCCTCATCCGGGACAACCTTATGCCATCGTTAGACAGCACGTCGACAGCGCGTCATCACCACATTACACGAGCGGTAGCCAGAGCGCCCGTGTGGAAAAGTTTGTCACCCACGGCAAAGTCTGCCCGCCAAGGGACCGTGTCGGCGTGTCCACACTTGAACTATCGTCATTATTTCGTCGGCCGCTCATCTTCCAGCGATATGCTACCCACGATCAAATTAGGGCAGCCAGCCTTGTCTCGTCTCCCGAGCCCGTTGGCCGAACTTACCACCCTGGCACATCTCAACCATACCTTGTCAATGCACACACTCTGATGACACCCTGCTACCGCCAACCTTTCACAGTACAATTACCGTACTACTCAGCCACTTGGCCATCGTGCTCTGTTTGTGTGCGCCTGATGCGGGGATCGTGGGACCTTCCCACAGGACAGCGGACAACTGAGCATGGGGCTAGCGTCAAGGGAGTCGGTAAGGACTCGCCATAATCAAGCTAACAATAGATTTGAGTCTCTCAAACACACCGTAATATTGTGCAATGCAGTCAATCGACCAACGGCCCCTGCCTGTAGCATAGCAGGAAACACCGGGACGTTCTTCCCCACCTCTCCGGGGAACAGCTCACTTGCAAGGCCCACCGCACACTGCCGCTCCCCGAATAGACAACACTGACAGGATCCGTTATGACGGAAAATACTGGCGGCGCATTGGTGACGGAGGCCGAGCTTTGGGCCCAAGTCCACAAGCGGCCAAGCCTCAATCCTTCCCCAAAAGGGTGACGCTCGTAAAATGCTGACATTATTACAGGTGTATGTTCGCTGTGTGAGATGCCACTGGCTGTAACCCCCGGATGCTCCAGATACTGAGGTTGATCTTGCGCTGCGCGCGGAGGGGAGCGTAATGAGAATGGCGCTGCCCATCTGTGGCCCGTCTAAGCCATCCCCGTCCATCATCCACGCCCATCCCCAGGCCTTCCCCTGCCCACTTTGGTGCACCCCTGCTGTCTTCCAGAGAGAAGTTAGAACTGACTCCGTACGCAGTGCCGTTTGCGACTGGCCAAGTAACGAGGCCAGCATCGCGACTAATCCTCCCTTGCCTTTCTCGGCTTTTTTCTGGTATTGATTCAACGAGCCTTCGGGCAGGGTCTCACGTCACCTCAGCTCAGCATGCAGAGATCCTTTGCTCTGTCTGGGTGGGCGATTGATGATACCATGTACAGCTTAGTGTTCCCTCCCTGCCCTGAGGCAGCCTTTTTCTTTTCCTCTCTTGTACTTCGTGGTGCCTGCTGTCAGTGTGCCCTTCCCCTCAAATCGACCGAGCCTTGGTTCGCCCTGTTTCTGGAGACCCGTTGCGGCTCGGTGCCGCCACACCCCTGTCCTTCTTCCCTGACAGGGTTTGGACCGCTTGTAGCAGGAGGTGAAAATCGGCAATAGGCATGAGGCACCTCATCCGGATCCATACGCGTACCCTGTGCATGCCCCGCTGTCCCTCCCACAATCCAGAGTCCTATGCCAACACTGGACTTTCCTGTGCTGTCTCGCACTCTGTGTCAATCTCTCACACCCAATTTCGCCAGGACTTCCTTCGTGGCCCCCGCTGCCACCAGTGCACGCCCCCCCGGCCTCCCAGTCCACTCTGGCCCTGGTCCCCGTCGCTGACTTGAGATGTTCCCAAGCGTATGGTGTACTAAAGGGGACGGCGGCGTGGGCCCAGTCCGCACCATGGTACCCAGGAAATGTCTGTTGGGTGTCAACGCTTCGATGTACCTACCTGCGCGCCTCCGTTTCCCAGGGCCGGAGCGACAGAGTACGTGCTCAGTCATACCTCTGTGAGTCCCTGTACCCCGTACTGTGGTGTGGTACACCTCGCCGCGCCCCGAGTGCTCCGCGCTGGGCTGTGGGTAACGCTTGCCTGAGTCGCTCCAGCCCCCAGCCCTGGCTCCTGCCAGGCCTGGGCGGTGCGGACAGTGGACAGCGGGCAGCGGCCACCTCTGCGCGGTGGTGTCAGAGCTTCGCTGGTCCGCTCACTCACTCTGGCTCGTTGGCCTGGTCCTTCCTACCACTCCTCCTGGCTGAGACGGCCAAGACGTGCACCGCCAGCAAGCATTCTCTCGTAGTCGTGGGTGCTCCAAATAAAGCAGCTTCTTGGTCGGTGTGCCTCCCGTCATAATTTCCCGGCCCCAGCTCAACCCAGCCCCGACAAGTTTGCCGCGACGCATGCTCTTAAGACGCTTGCCCTCCCGCTCAGCTCGCACACTTGACGACGCCGTACTCTCCCTTCCCTCTTGCCCTACCTGGGAATTGGCTTTTTTTTTCTCCCGCTACACCAAATAGTGCTACCCTCACACACTGAACTCAGGCCCGCTGCCCCCATTGGACTTTCCACATCCACAGCTAACTGCCAGACGGGCGACCTTATTTACTACCTTGACTCCCCCCGTTGTGCTACCTTCCCACCCTCTCTACCTCCACCAACCCGCCCCAGAGCCAACTACCACCGTCAACCTACTCGGCCATCTTCTTATTTCTCTGGCCAACCCTTTTACCACGACAACCGTGGAGCTTCAACCCAACATCGACTGTTTCGCTTCTCGCCAACCACGGCTACACTGTCACCATTACGCATCCCGCGCGATCCTACCAGTTGGCTCCTTTCTACCAGCACCCGGTCAGCCCCTACGCCCACGCGACTCGTTTGCTGTATCACGAACCTGGCTGCCAACATCGGCATTGCTCCTAGTGACTCAGCGACTCGTCGCGCTCCCCAACAACCGTTCTTGCGCGCCTTCGTCCTTGTCTCGCGCCGCCATACTTGGCAGCTCTAGCTCTATCCTGACGGTATCTGCGGCTCTGTTCCAGCGACGGTAACCACCCACGTCGACACTGTCGTTCCCATTGCGGCGGTTCTCGTCATTCTGCAGCTCCACCACATCCTTGCCGGCCAGTGCTGCGTGACGTCTCTTGCTGTCACGGACCCGCCATTGTGCGTTTGTTCCGCGACGCCGCACTTTGCTACCTAGCTAAACCACCTCCAGCCGGGCGCGACTCTTGACGGGCGCGACTACCATTCATTTCGTCTTGGATCTCCGCGCCTCGCGCTGGTGCGTGCTGCAGTTGTCGCTTCTCTCGGTTGAGGCTGCCTTACCAACACCACCTTGGGCGCGGCCCAAAAGCAGCCACCTGCATAACCCGCCAGATTGCCAGCTCACCACACTGCCGTGACATTGGCACCTTGCCGTGCGTCAGATCGGCCTGGAGGACTGTTTGGCTGCTCCCATCCCCCACGACGGCTGGACCTGTCGGCCCACCAGACGGCGTCCTCGTGCTGCATCCGTCCCTGCATCTGTGTCGATACATTCGTCTTCCGTTCACGCCCTGTCACCCTGCCACTTCGTCAGGCGCTACCTGTACCCCAGGTTAACCACGGCAGCCGTTTGATGAGATCTGCCTGAGCGCAGTCATCCTTCACCCCGCAGTCTGGTGCTCACAATCCCTCCAACCCCTGCGCCGCCTGTCCCACCATGGCCTCTCAAACCGCATGAGCTCTTATATAAGTCGTCCCAACCTTCAAATGCGCCTCTCTTCGCCCTCGAACATATTCTCTCGAAGCTCCAGCCATGTCTCTCAACACAGATCCTGAACACCCGCACATTCTACTGCTTCCACCTCTTTCACCCCTTTCGCCCCTTTCGGAAACAGACATGTCCTCATTAGTCCTCCAGCTCCCACGCGCACATCCTGTTGAAGAACAAACTACTTACACGGCTCACATACAACCGGACACCTTTCCCGCATCAACAATCAGTGCCTCATCGGTGGCTTCAAACTCGGAAGAGGGATCGCCCATCATGTCTCCCGAGACTGCAGTTCTGACCACGAACTCGTCTGTGCAACCGTCTCCGGAACAGACTTGTGGCCGAGACGAGGAGCCATGTCCTCCTAGTTTTCAGCTCCCAGAGTCCATCCTAACCCGAAAGACGAGTTCCAACTCCATCGGCCAGGGCGTGGTCAGCCCCGTCAACACCCTGCCTGAACCTGCCCCCAAAGGCAACCTTATCCGTCGCTTCTCCAACCGCTTTGCCAACCGAAGACGCCAATCATCGGCGGCCCCAACGAGCCGCGACGGAAGCGTCGGTCCGAGCATCCTGCGACGACGCAGTGATAGCAACGCCACCGCGCCTCCAGAGTCAAGTGCATTGAGCGACACCGACGAAGAAACCGAAGTCGTTGCTGATGATGCCATCTCATTGATGGGACTCGACGGTGCACCCCAAATTTCACCGGGCAACAGCACGGCGGGATCCATCAATGGCAGCGCCAATACGATGGCCGGCCCGGTCCTGCCTGCTGATCTGCAAAACGGAAGCCTGGTTCTGAAGATCTCGAGAAAGAACCGCAACAAGAAGCTCCTCATTCGATATGGCACTGATTCCAACAAGCTATGCTGGGATATGTCCCGCCCTAGCAAGTCCATTCACATCGACGACGTCAAAGAAATTCGATCCGGATCGGATATCCAACAATATTGCCTGGATTTTGGTGTCCCTGAAGTGATGGCCTTGACCTGGTTCACGATTATTTACGTAGGGCCCGACACTGCGAAGACTAAGTATCTTCACATTGTCGCGGATAACCAGGAGAATTGCAAGCGATGGGTCGATTTTCTGGAGGCCATGCTGAAGTATCGCCAGGACCTGATGATGTCACTCATGGCTTTCAATGATCGCGCTGTGGCGCAGTACTGGCAGATGGAAATGTCCAGGAGGCTGTCTGAGCAACCTCGCAGCTCGGAACGGGATGAACTGGACTTTGACGACATCAAGCGGGTCTGCCAGAGCCTTCACATTTACAGCCCCGAAGCCACCGTCAAAACCAACTTCATGCGATCAGACGCCCGAGGACGGGAGCGACTCAACTTTGCAGAATTCAGGGATTTCGTTAAGCACATGAAGGAACGTCACGACATCAAGCGAATCATCCGAGCTATCGCTGCCGAACCCGAATCTGGTGTCACCTTGCCCGAGTTCTTGACTTTCCTTCGTGACATCCAAGGCGAAGATGTTGACACCAACCCAAGTGCGTGGGAAACTATCTTTGCTTCCTTTAGCCGGAGGCACCCCGCCAGCGGCGTGATCACTGCCGATGCCAGCGCCGACATGCAGGTCATGTCGGAGTCTGCCTTTGTTGCCTTCTTGACCTCTGATCACAGTGGACCCTTGTCACCGGAACCCCAAGAGTACACTCTGGATCGACCCATGAATGAATATTTCATCTCCAGCTCCCACAACACTTATTTACTTGGACGACAAGTTGCCGGCCAATCTAGCGTCGAGGGGTACATATCAGCCTTGGTACGTGGCTGTCGCTGCGTTGAGGTTGATTGCTGGGATGGGAGCTCTGGTCAGCCAGAGGTTAACCATGGTCGCACTCTTACTACATCTATCAGCTTCAGAGAAGTGATGACGACGATCAGCAAATACGCCTTCATCAAATCTAAATTCCCGCTGTGGATCTCCCTTGAGGTCCATTGCAGCCCTCCCCAGCAGGTTATCATGGTCGAAATTATCAAGGAGGCCTTTGGATCACGTCTGGTCACCGAGACACTGGAAGACTCGCCCGACAAGCTTCCATCGCCCTCGGAGCTCCTAGAGCGTGTTTTGATCAAAGTCAAGAAGCCGATCAAAGAGGAGCCCTTCACCAACGACTTGCGAGGCCGGAGACGCGGCAACAGCTTGAACTCCCCACTTAGCCGACCTACTGTCCCCGATGGATCGTTCATGCCATCGCAGTCCCTTCCTCAGAGTCCAATGCTTACCCCAAGCCACTCTTCCCGCCGCCTGGTGAGCAAGACAAGAGTCAACACAATTACTGAGGGCCAAGTCCAGGGCATGATGAGCAGCAGTACCAGCGACAACGAGAGCGGGGGCGAGCGAATCTCAAGAAAGGCCTCGAACAAGACTGTCAAGGTGCTTGGCGAGCTGGGAGTGTACTGCGCCGGCGTCAAATTTTCGGGATTTGATACCCCAGAAGCCAAACAGTACAACCACATCTTCTCCTTCATGGAGTCCAGCTTCGCCAAACACGCTCGTGTCAAAGAAGAGAAGATGGCTCTTGACATCCACAACATGCGATACATGATGCGTGTCTACCCTGACCGTACCCGAATTACATCAAATAACTTCGATCCTGTTCTCTACTGGCGCCGCGGTGTCCAGATGGCCGCCCTCAACTGGCAAACATTTGACCTAGGGATGCAGCTCAACCGCGCTATGTTTGAAGGTGGACGCGACTCTTCTGGCTATGTTCTCAAGCCGCCGGAGTTGCGCGATATCCAAGTCCTGCCTTTCAATTCAGACATTGCCGAAGGCAAGAAGGAGCGCAGTGTGGTGACGTTCAGCATTGACGTCATCTCGGCTCAGCAATTGATGCGCCCAGCCAACCTCGCCGTCTACAAGTCAATGGATCCCTATGTCGAGGTCGAAGTGTTCCATGCCAACGACAAGCGTGGCAGGAAGGAAGCGGATTCCCATCTGGCTTACGAAACCGACTCTCCGCTGAAGGTGCAAACCGATATCGTTCGTGGGAACGGGTTCAAGCCACTCTTCGTCAATGGCCAGTTCAAGTTCAAGGTAACAACAAAGCACCCCGACCTTATCTTTGTCAGGTGGTCGGTGAAGCTATCCACCGATGGCGAGAACTATAACGAGCGGCCAGCCGTGGCCACATACACGGCCAAGCTGTCCAACCTGAAGCAGGGTTACCGGACTCTGGCTCTCAACAACCACGATGGCGACCAGTACTTGTTCTCAAAGTTGTTCTGCAAGATCAAGGTGGAACCCGTGGAGAAGATGATGATTGAAGCACACCGTCGAGTCCAAGACAGTGGCAACAAGTTCAATCGCCTCGGCGGGAAGGTCTTTGGTCGCATCAACAACAACACCAGCCCCAAGAGCACTTTCGAAAAGTCTAGCATGGAAAAGACTAGCTTTGACAGCTACCCATGATGTGGCCGAGAGGCTTGTAACAACAGCAACACCCAAATTTCGTTTCACTGAACATACTTTTTATCCCCCCTGTGGGCACTCGAACCTGGTTCACAAGCTGGACTCGCGAAGCCTCGTTTTCAACCCCCTCTTCTTCTTATCACATCAATTTGCCCAACCTTTTCCAGAAGATGGATGCCCATTCTTCTGTTTTTTCCCCGTTTCTTTTTTGGCACCCTCGGCCACGATGGCAAAAAGCTTGATTCTTGCCAAAACCTTTGTCAGTCACAGTGTCACTGTTGCCTTGTGCCTCTTGGCACACACTCGTTTATTTCCTTTGTCTAAAATTGGCGCATGAAAAGAAAACTTTCAAAGACGGATGAATACCCGCAAGCGAGATAAGGTGTTGGTCATGTAATTTCTGAATTTTTGATTGGGATGCTGTCTTCTGATGGTAGCAATACAGCGACTGTGGAGCAGGAAAATGGGACATGCATATGCCGCGGTTTTGACTGTGGCTTCTTTTCATTTTACTATTTTTCATTATTGCTTTTGGAGCCTTAGGGATCATTACCGGACGAGGAAATGGGGATGCGCGCACTACGTATAGACTGGATCAAGGCGGGAAACCTCGTTGGGAATCTGTTTGTTGTATATCATGATGAATAATGCCCCAATCGTACACGAGCACTACATGGCAAGCTGCAACGGCGCGAAGGATAGGATCGGCATACTCTTGCTCGACCAAGTTAGCAATGAAAAACGAGATTGCCGCAGTTTCATGAAATCGAACAGGGCTTGTGTTGTGCGACTTGACTTCCCCAGTCTTGCCAGTCAAGGATGAAACCCAGATTGCCCAGGTTGCCAGGCCCCCATTTCCCAAGGTGCCAGAGTCTGGGGTGGATGGATCGGATCTGCGCAGGGAGGAGAGTCATGATTCATGATTCACGGCAATGTGTTTCGCTTGCCACTGGCAGTTTCCGGGGTCGTCTGGCCAGGGCCCTTGTCTAGCCCTGGAGCCTCTGGACGTCTTTCTTGCATCCCGGCTCAAATTGGCGCCAGATGGCGGTGCCGAAAAGGCCATGAGTCTGGGGTTGAAACGAAGGGAGGCCTCAAAAAATAAATCCATGCCAGTGTCAACTCCGCGACTGGCGTGTGCTTCCTCTTTGCTTCCACGTTAGCCGGGCCGGTGTCGATGTAGCATGCATGCCCAACCGACCGACGCGCGCGTGCCTGTCGTTGCAGGTGGTGACATGATGCCAATGCCGGGCGTCCTGGCCGTGAGGATATGTCCGTCCCACTTACTCCCTCTGTGAGGAGCAAGTTGTGTGCTGCCACTTGGTACGATATAATGGCACTAGAGCACGCACACGCCCCCTGGTTCCGTGTGGGGAGGCGGGAGAGAGGAGGCCGCTAAGGGAAACGCAATGTCATGAGGGCTTGTCAGACGAGGCCGGTGATGTTGGTGGTTGATTTATTATATCCTGTGCAATCACAATCAGACAATATATCTCGCAGGTGGCGTGTAGGATGGCTGCTGCATGGGCAGATTGATAGATAGGCAAGATAGGGCCCCCCCAAGGTGTGAGTTTTTGGCATTGGTGGCGGCGTGGGGGCAGTCTCGGAGAGAGACCAGAGAGAACGACAGAGCGAGAGAGCGAGAGAGCGAGTGGGAAGAGAGAGATGCGAGTATGCGCTGTATGCGTGGTGGCAGCGAACTTGCATCCGGCCATCCGACCCAGCGTTGCCAGCCCGTGCCGTCAAACTGCCTCTTTGGGAACCGTCATTGTCTGCCGACTTACACGGCACGCAGTTTGGCACCATGTCAGCCCGGCCTGCCTGCCGGGCGTGTGCTTATATCCCTGAGCAGTCGACGCCAGTGTAACAGTAGCCTGCCGCCCGTCTCGGGACGCCCACTGCAGTGCATTGTCGCCTGCAGGTTGCCATGTAATGCACACGCGTGCTGCGGGAAGGGCGTCGAAGGGGGGAAAAAGGAGAATGGAGAGCATCGGAGGGACAGAGTGGAGAGCCGAGATTCATCAGCAGAATTAGAATGGTCACATGTGGGACACTGACGCCGCAGGGCTTGGCTGACTTGATAGGTATCGGATGGCGTCAGAGGGCCGCCCGGTTGGGGATGGCACTGGCATGAGGCTGAGCGAGAGTGGTGCGAGACAGGCGTGTGTGATGGCTGGGCAGAGACGGACTTGATCCTCCATGGCGTCAGTCGTGATGCAGGCGACCCTCGAATCAAGGACCGCAATACAGAGGCCCAGATCGTGACTCCCAGGTGCCGCGAGTGAGCAGTTGCTGCGAGTTCGTCACGGGTTGCCTCAACTCCTTCTTCAGTCGGCATGCAAGCCATGGATCGGCCATGCCACAGCCAACCGGCCCCATGTGGAGCACCGGTGAGAAGCTGGGGTTGATGGCTGGGCGTCATCGCGAATCGCGCCAGAGGCACCCGTAGACCAGACAAGCTCGGGAGCCACTCTGTTTCGACAGTCTCGCCTTTCCAAGCCTGAATGTGAGCAGTGACAGGACGGGAGAGACACACAGGGATAGTAAAACAGCCAGCCACCTGCTAATGGCTAGGCTCTCTTGCGTTGTAGTTGCGTACACAAAACACATCATATTACAGGCGTACATCACATCAACAAGTAAAAACCACAAGAGCCGACACATTAAAATCCCCGGAACAGCGGTAAAAAAGAAAAAAGAAAAAAGAAAAAAACAGCGACAAAACTCCCCGAACCCCGGATGCTCTGGATCATCATGATGCCTCCCAGTCGCCCAAGCTCTTTTGTCATGACATCTTGCTCGTTCCGCTGTGGTGGCCGCCTGCTCGCATGCTCCTCTAGTAGTGGCAACTATAAAACAACATTGACGCGAATGCTCGCTCGCTGGCATCAATCCACGCCCTCATCTTGAAATCGAGGACTCGCTGACCGGGCCAGACTTGTCTGTGAGCTGCCCTTGCGCAGCATCCCGCTGGCACCACCACGGCCCCAACCGCCGTTGGTGACCACATCCAGGGCACGCTGCTCGGCTTCGTCACGTCGCTGCTCTTCCGAAAAGGTCGTCGCACCGGCGCCCTTGTCTTCAGCGTCGTCAAAGTCATAGTCATCCTCATCGTCGTCTAGCTCGGCCAGCTCCTCATCGACCGTCTTGCCACGAGGGCTCAACCGCCGCATGGGCACGTTCTGCGTCGCGTCGGCGTACAGACTGGGGTCCCGGCCCAGCACCCGGTCTGCCTTGCTGGGCGGCCTGCCGGCGCCCTCATCGGCCAGCCAGTGCCGGCCAGCACCGTCGGGCCGCGTGGGTACCACCATATCATCCGGGTTGCCCCAGCCGGCGTTGATCTCACGGGCGCGCTGCTCCTCGCGCTCGGCTCGGAGGCGCTCTCGAGCCTCAACCCACTTGGGGCTTGCTTCCCATGACCATCCGTCGCCCGTGGTATTGCAGACTGGGAAGAACCAGAGAGCGGGAGTAGGGCCAAAGAGATGTTGAAGATTACGCCTCCACCCGAGGTCGAAGGCGCTGGGCAGCTTTTCCGAGTCCTGTTCGTCGAGATACTCCTCATATCGCCTCCGTTGCTGATCGCGCTCCATCTCGGCGTAGGATCGCTGGAAGGGGACCGAACCGTCGGCTGGGTATGTCCGAGGCAGCTCTTGGGTTCGGCGCTCCTCACCCTCCTCGGGGCGAGTGATGCCAGGCAGAGCGTTCGTGTGGAAGTCGACGAACTGCTGGGCGACCTGGGGGAGACGGTTGGCCGGGTTGTGGGCGGACTGGTACGTCTTGCGCAAGGGCGAGAGGTATCGGGTTGTCTCGAGGCACTCGATTGTTGTCTGGCCGCGGCTGGCGAGGAGCACATGCCACGACGTAAAGGCACCTACAACGATGCCAATAATGCCACTGACAACGCTCAGCATGATGAAGTTGACGGGCAGAAAGCTCTCTAGGTATTGAGTATCGTGGATCACCTCACTCCAAACCCATGACGCGCTGACTGCGAACGACCAGAAGCAGAAAGCTGTGGTGTAGAGGAGGAACAGAAGGAAGGCCTTGTGGTTGCGCAGCCCGATGCAAGTGGCGAGCCACGGGCAGTGGTGGTCCATCTTGAGGACACAGCGCCTGCATGTTGAGCAATGGTGGGCGCGGTCGGGCTTACGGGCCTGGCACTTTTTGCAGAACCGTATCTCGCCGTTGGATTTGACAGTGAAGGATGTCGTCGCGGGGGCATTCTGCGTCGGGAGCAGACCGTAGCCGTTCTCGTTGGTCGTCGAGCCCGGGGGAGTGAAGACAGCCGTCGTGTAGGACCAGTTCAGCATGAGATAGAGCAAGACGCCCACGACGGAGGTGCCAGTGCCTGAGCGTCACGGAGCTGTCAGTTGAGGTTCCCGAGGCACGCGCGGTCTTGAGGTCAATGATGGGAGAGGACCTACCAATCCATGCGCTATTGCTTGTAGCCCTCCCAATGCTAACCACCACCCATACCGCCCACGACGTCAATCCATAGACAAAGACGAGGGGGATGTAGGTAGCAAAGAGGCAGCAAGCCCGCTCGAACTTTCGAGCCCACCGACGAGCCATCATGGCGCCACGAATCAGCAACGACGACTGCGTTACGTCGTAGCAAAATATGGGTGCCGTCCGTTCGGTCGGTCGCAGCAAAGAAGTAATTGAGGTTGTCTCGAGAGCCGCTTACGCCATAATCTTATCCTGCGGGCCAGGAACGAACCAAAGGAACAGTAAAGTTCGAGCGTCTAGAATACCTATCCGGCGCTTGGTCAACAGCGAGCCGTCGGACGTGATAGCGTGGACTCGGATGCCGCGGATCAAGGAATGACTGAATGCCGTCAAAGGGCGCGCGTTCGGGTTCGGGTGATATCCTAGAGCCGTTGTCGTTGGATTACGCTGTCCTTGAGCTTGAAATTACGGGCGCAGCAAAGGCTTAGGTCATCAGGGGGCGCCGGGAGGCTGTGGCTAGAGCCTTCTCGATTTGGACATTTGGCACTCTACCTAAACAGTAGTCCACTGCAAAAGTGGGCTTCGTCGGCATTGCTCACCAGCAATAATTGCACTGACAGGAGGACAGTCTCGTTTACCAGGGTCGTTTTGGAAGTGTAAAGGCTAACTGCATCTCATTCTTTAAGCTAGTCCTTCCGTTCAGCAATTTCGTTGAGTGTTGAGCCGAGCACAATTGATAGAGCATGTCCAGTCCCATCCCCCCAGGCCCTTCCCCCCAGGCCCTTTACGTCCTGTATAGCTTGTGCACCAGACTCGGTGTCACGTTAGCGTGCAACGGTCGCAATGACTTCCTCAATGTCGCGACTTCGTTTCGAATGCTGTCTTGCTAGCCCGTATCGCTTTCCACTCACCCTCACCAGCGGCCCCCCGTATTTGCCCAAGGGTCGTCAGACTCTGTTGGCTCGTTGGATTCTGGCACTGCAGCAGCGCCCACCGGCTGATTCGAGGGCTTCACCGGCGCAGAAGTGTTGTACTTGACTGTACCATCCCCATGACGTTCCTCTGCGACATCTACCAATCCTGCTGATAGAAAGTTCATGTATGGATTATATGCCTCTGTGTCGCGAATCCTGCACCGCTGTCCGTTGGACTCTATGTGTTGAGATATCGCTGTCATAGATGCAAACATCCTCAAACAGTAAGGGCATTGGTATTGTCGCCCCAAATGCCCGTTGCGAAGGTGTGTTACCAGCCCGCCGCCCTTCTTGAAAGTTTTCCTACGCGCTAGGTGAGTAGGTGATTGTAGTGAAGCTGGGGTGGCACTTACCCGCATCGATTGCGTGGACAAACATATTTGTCTGACAAGGAGCAAAAATATCGGGCAATATTGAACGAAGGATGGTCGGGGTTGTCGGCATCTAGGCTCTCGAAGAGAGATCGTGAACTAGGGGCAGTGACTTCTCTAATTTGCTGCTGCGTTGGTTGTTGCGCTGGAGGCGCATCTTCAAACAGTTTCTTTCCTGTGCCCCAGCCGTCAGGCATCTCGTTTTCTTGCTTTTGGTCTGTGTTTGGCTGCTTGTTGAAGCTATAATGTCGGTTCTGAGTACCCCCGGGGGCAGCGAGTCTGGGAAACTGATCCTCGATGTGCAAAAAGGGATCGGGCTGAGTTTCCACCCTACCATTGCCGTCTGGTGTGCTAGGGACTGGCGGCATATACTTGGTGAAGTTGGACTTGATCGGCTGTTGCGTGACCATCTCAATGTTTCTTGTAAACTCGGATTTTGATTGACGAAGTTCTTCGAGCTGTGAAGAGCCCATACGATGGCACTCGTTCTCAACATGTGCCATGAGCCCGCCCAAGCGAACGAATGGGCCTTGACCACAAGCAGGGCACAGTAGGTTTTGCGCGTGCGGATGGTTCTTTTGTGTATCAGTATCTAGACCATTTCATCCACTTTGGACAGCAACTCACGAGCTGAATGTGACGAATTTCTGCAAGCTCTGTTTTGAAATCTTCGCCACAGACACTGCAGTGAATGTGCTTGGCCTCGCCAGCGCGCCGCATGGAGTTCTTGTGTTTGTTCAAGCCGTCCCAACTGGAAAATAGTAGTTGGCAGGGCTTGCAAAGCCAAGTATCTTGCGAAGATGGCTTGGCTGGCATTCTAAATCGTAAGCGGGGACTACTCCTCGGTGTGGGTGGTGGAGATGTTATGATGGGAAGGAGTCGCTTGGGGAGTTGAAGGGGCTTTGTCAGACCAAGAGGTTGAGGCAAAGGTGGGGAATTTATAGGACGACTTTTCAGATTATAAAGTTTGAAAGGAAGTTGCTACTGGCAACTGGGTTCCTGCATATGTGCAAGCAGGCACAGAGGGCACCTGCCTAGGCGTGCCTGATTCACCTCCAAGGTGCAGAGATGAGGTGCCGCGGTACCCTCATGGAGCACCCAGCAGCAACTTGAGCACTCATCTCCACCTTCAAACCCTTTTTAAGGCGTCTACAGTAGGGTGGTGACGTTATGATTTGGCTTATTGGTTCGCTTGTTCTCAAGGCAAGTAAGCACCTCTGCAATTTATCGTTGAATTGTGGTATGGTCTGCTATTACGAGGCACCTCAATCCTCCATCTCATCAAGCCTGCTCTTATCAGGGACATCATCTTCTTCCGAATCGCCGATGTCAGGATCACCATCCCTTGAATCTTGATCCTGTTCATCATCGTCTTCGTCTTCATCATCGTCCTCCTCAGTCCCTGAATCACCTTCCTGCCCCGATGGCGCCTGATCATCAATCTCGAGCATTCTTGCCTCGTCGTTGGTATTCCCAGAGTCGGCCATACTAACGTCTCGCTTGGATAGTGTGGCAGGGTCTCTCACCCGAACACTGTATCCTTTATGCTTGCTCCGCTTTGATGGTTGGCGACCACGCAACAGGGTCAATTCTTCATCCGTGAGGTGAAGATTAGGCAAGGGGAGGTGTAGTGTGGCACCCACTGAACGAACGGGAGTCTGGTCACCAGCTTGTAGCGTCGACGCAAAGTCCTCTCGCGTAACCCGGCGCCCAAACTGGATGGCGACCAACTTCGTCTTCATTACTGCCTTGACCTTGGCCCAGAGCCCACCATGATACCAACCGCTATTCGGGTCCCATGCCGGCCGAACCGCTGCGTTATCAAGAAGCTCCCTTAGAAGAGGGTCGGTGATATCGCAGACTTGCCACACCTTACCATCGGTGTGATACGTTTCTCCGTCAAAAATGTGACTTTCCGATAGCTCTTTGACAAACTCTTTGACGGGACCCATTTGAGCTTTGCGAAGCGACTTCCACGACTGTCCTTGCTTAGCCCGCTTCTGTTTCGGGAGCTTGAACATGAGGGTCTGATAGATTCGATATTTCGGATCCGTCCTCGGATCAATGCCATATGGGACCACGCCATCTCTCCATGGGCCACCCTTGAACTGGTACGCGGTGTAGTTGAGGTACTTTTTCAGCTCATTCCAATTCTTGAGCTTGCCACCCAGGTGATTGAGAAGCGACCTGCGAGTCCAGACCGGACGGTCTTCAAACGCCTCCTCCAACTCGGCAATTATTTCCACCATTCGAGGATCTGTCATGTCTGGTTGGATTTGTGGCCCGTCTGGAGTGGGATCTTCCGCTCCGATGAAGTAGCCGACTTGCTTTACGGCTGTTGTGTTGAAAGTCCCCCCATCCTCGGTGGAACGAACGTAGGGGTTTTGCGAATACTGGTAATTGAAGGGAAGGCTCATGTGCGTAAATATCGGGGGCGGCAGGATATCGATGTTCGGTCCCTTGTCGACCCCTGGTTTGAACTTGAAGGTCTTTATTTTGTCCACTTCGGGGCTGTTAATGGCAAACCACTTTCCACGGAGCAGGAACAGGGCTGAGCTTACCATCTCCTGGAAGAACCTGATCCACATACCGTTGAGCAAAGTCTGAGCCTCTAGGATCCCAGTAGAAATCCGCCAGTCCTCGGAAGCGATGAGTAAACTTGATTACACCCACCGGCTCAACGTGGTAATTGCCAATGTTGTCCTCGAGCTTGCGACGAATAAAGGCAGGGTCATCAAGCCGGCTGTGTGAGTCGACCTCTTGTTGAGTTGAAGACTGGGATTTGGCATCCGGAACTGTGGTATCGCCTTCCCAAGGGCCATTTGTTCCTCTTTTCCGTTTTCGTCCCGTCCTTTTGGGTACGGTGATCTTGAGAACGATATTGTGGCTCCGAGCATTATGCGACATAATGGGCTTGCAAAACGGACTCTCTGGGTTTCTGTAAAAGGGAATTGAGTTTCTCATTGGGTCTAGGACCTATCGTGATCATAAGTCTTGACGCTTTTTGCGGAGGCATAGTGAGGGACCAACATGTTGTAAATGAGGCACTCTACCAAACGCTCTCATCGCCCGATCGACATTTTGTACAACAGCAGGGATTTCCACTGCACCCAAAACACGACCCGGAACTGGATACTCCGGGGCAGCCTCAGATGGCGCAGGGCTGGAGCGGAATGGAGGTTCGGTCTCCAACAGTTTGTCATCGGCAACGCTAGTGCCGAAGCTTTCGTCGTCCGAGGAGACGTCCATGATTGCCCACGATCGCGGCTAGCGCTATCCTCGAAAATTCGACGCTCTCTATTTCAGACGAGAAACACTTGGCGATTGAGACGTGCGATGGCGGAGGTAGCTACGGTGGCGATTGATTGAAGTGTGTAAGTGAGAACAAAACTTATCCTGGCCTGAGTCGATTGTGGATACCGGGAAGGAGCGAATCACAGCTGCGCAATGGCGCTCATAGCGATCGGGTGTTTGGGTATGAGCCCCGGGCCAGGAGGTGTGGAGTGGTGGTGCTGGTGGGGAGATGTGACATGGAGGATGTGTGCATCTAATTAATTGAGCAAGCATAATGAATGATGACCTCCTGACATTTTGTTGGCTTGGGTTGCAAACCAGCGCCAGGTGGGCAAAGTGTGAATTTCCCCTCCCATACTGTAGCAGAGTGGCCTTTAGTGCTTCAGCCACCTGGATTTTCTCGGCAGTGGGCACCAACCAGGGGAAAACTGGGGACCAGGCATGTGGCTTGGGTTTTGTCCCGGCCTATGCTGTGGCGGTATGTCTACCTGTCGGCAGGTCGTCGCAGGCAATGGAACCGGCGGCAATTGGCAAATAAGCCGAGTTTCATTGCAGGATGGGCCTTGATAAAATATCTGTGCAATCCTTGGACTTTGCGGAGTACACTTGAGGAGTTTATTATCAGCGTGTTGATGTTCGCCAAGCCTAACCCACCTCAAAATTTTGAAGTGTTAACAGGTTAGACCCGAGTGCATTGACATTGGTGATTTCTGGAAATTCGTTCAATGCCCGCCCGATATTATCAGAAACGTTGCGAGAAACCGTCTCGTCTTGAGGAGGCTAGCTGCACGGCAGAGCCGTCTCAACCGCGCACCACTACGTAACTACTGTGCGCTGCACTGTCCCGGTGGCTTTCAGCCTCAGCATCCCGTCTCCTTTACCCACCCACCTCCTGGTTGGATGGTCCCCCTCCTGCCCAGGAGGACCAACAGGCGGCAAGTAAAGTGGCGGGACTGGCTGGGAGCATCCCGTCCCAATATCCTCAGGCGACTCGAGGGACCCGGAGCCAAGAAAGCACTGGCGCTCAGCTTGTGACCCAGCATGACGGAGTAAGGTAGGTAGCACTAGGAATCACCCGCCCCAGCTGCTAGATTACACCGCCACAGCCCGCCAGCCGCCTCCTAGCCCGCCCCCCGGCCACTATCAAATTAGCGGGTGCGTTTCTCACGGGGGCTGGCTCAGAACTCGCACGTTAACGGCGCGTCCTCGAGAGCTTCCCCCCCGCAAAGCACCACAACCTCTCATCGCTGGCGCCCAACAACCAAAACGACTACGAAGGCGACGACGCTGCTGCCCCGACGACTGCGAGCCTCGACCGCATCTCTCTCCTCACCTCCCCTCCAATCTCATCATACTTCCTCTCTCGTCCTTCATCCGTTCCGATCGATCCCTGAAGCGTCAGCAGCCGCCGCCGCTGCTTCCCCCGCCCAGCCCAGGAGCGCCAGTCCTGAGTGCTCCCCATTGCCAGCGCCAACGTGAGGAGCCAGCACCGCCGCCTTTCGTCCCGACATCCCTCCGAGCCTGGCTGGTTCAGCGCTTCCAGGCTGAAACGATATCACCTTGGCTTCGGTTATTCCGACAATCGAGCCTCTTTCCTTCCCGTCGACTTCAGCTGTCGCTGTACTCACCCCGACCTGGCGCTGAGCTCGACGCCGACGTCAACACGACTAGCCCCTTCTCGTTGTCCCTTGCTCGACGTGCTTGGGCTCGCCTCCTCCGCAGCCCATCCGCCCAGGACCATCCTCCCGCGGCGCTCTCATCCTTAGATCGCCATCGAACCCCTCGATACACTATTCTGCATCGATATCTTCGCTCTATCGGTGCTCTCCTGTCCCTGACGTCGTCGCACGGTTGCCCCACCGCGTTGTCCCAGCCGAGTCGGCGCCTGAACCCTCCCCCACCATAAGCTACCATTCTGTCCAACACGATGAATCGCTTGCGCCAGCGAGTGGTAAGTTCCTTCTAGGCCTGAAGATCTTGACGGATGTACTGACATGTCGTCGAGGAGAAGCTCTCGCGGGGAAAAGATTCCAGCAAGTCATCTAAGAAGAACAAGGAATCAAAGGATGGCACCGCTTCGCCTTCCCGGGATTCGAACCAGTCTCCTGTTCTAACGCCTAACTCTTCCTCCACGACCCTCAACGACCCTCGCAATAAGCCTCTCCCCCCGAACAGCTCCGGTGATCATGGCGGCGCCTCGCAGCCTCCCAACGCGGCCCAAGGGGCCAACGCCCCTGATCGCTTCGGCGCTGGAGGTGCCTCCAGTCCCAATGGTGGCCCCTCCAACGCCCGACTGCCGCCAACTGTCATCATCAGCCCGACCCCAGGAGTACGTCGCTACCTTGTCTTTTCGTTTCTTGTCCTGTTTCGTGCCTTGTCGCACCGTCGCTGTAGAACGTGTGATTGACCATATTCCAGCATGTTCCCCCTCCCGGTGCCGCGGAGACGATGCCGCATGACTTGGCCCCTCCCAAAGCTGGCCAGAAGTCCCTCCTGATTCACAGGGGGATGGACAACCGGGATGCCATCCCTGATGGGCTGCGGACCCCCAAACGCCAACATTCATCGCGATTCGATATATCTGCCCATCGCGAGCTTGAAAAGCTCCCTGGCTTTCACGAAGTCCCCCCCAACCGACGCCAGGAGCTATTCATGCAAAAGATTGACCAGTGCAACGTCATCTTCGATTTCAATGATGCCAGCGGTGACATGAAATCCAAGGAAATCAAGCGCCTGGCTCTGCATGAGCTCCTTGATTACGTCGCTAACAACCGACAAGTGATCACTGAGCCGATGTATCCCAAGGTTGTTGATATGTTTGCCAAGAATCTTTTCCGCCCTATTCCGCCACCTATGAACCCCCAGGGTGAGGCATTCGATCCAGAGGAGGATGAGCCCGTCCTGGAGGTTGCTTGGCCCCATATCCAGGTCGTATACGAGTTCTTCCTACGGTTTATCGAGAGCCAGGACTTCAACACAAACATCGCCAAGGCGTATATCGACCATAGCTTCGTTCTCCAGCTTCTTGAGCTCTTCGATTCCGAGGACCCTCGTGAGCGGGACTTCCTGAAGACGACGCTTCATCGCATCTACGGCAAATTCTTGAACCTACGGTCCTTCATCCGACGGTCCATCAACAACGTCTTCTTCCAATTCACCTATGAGACGGAACGCTTCAATGGCATCGCCGAGCTGCTGGAGATTCTTGGGTCCATCATCAACGGCTTCGCCCTGCCGCTCAAGGAGGAACACAAGATCTTCCTGACCCGAGTTCTGTTGCCTCTCCACAAGCCCAAGAGCCTCAGCATGTACCACCCACAGCTTGCGTATTGCATTGTGCAATTCTTGGAAAAGGATGCATCGCTGACCGAAGACGTACGTTTTCCCCCCTCACATATACTGACTCTAATACCAATGCTAATTCGTCGACAGGTCGTGCTTGGGCTGCTCCGCTATTGGCCAAAGGTCAACAGCACCAAGGAAGTCATGTTCCTTAACGAGGTTGAAGATATTTTCGAGGTAATGGACCCCGCTGAATTCGCCAAGGTCCAAGAGCCTCTTTTCCATCAACTGGCGAAATCGGTTGCCAGCCCACATTTCCAAGTCGCCGAGCGTGCACTGTACTTCTGGAACAACGAATACTTCTGCAACCTCGTCAGCGACAATGTGGAGATCATTCTTCCCATCATGTTTGCTCCGCTTTACGAAAACTCGAAGGGTCACTGGAACAGGTAAGAACCAATCTCGCGGCGACAATAATATAAGGCTGGCCGCTGACACATGTCACAGGACCATTCACGGCATGGTGTATAATGCCATGAAGCTGTTCATGGAGATCAACCCGCAACTCTTTGACGACTGTTCGCACGAGTACACGGAACAGCAAAACAGTGCTGCCGCCCGCGAGGCACTTCGGGAGCGCAAATGGGCTGCGTTAAGCGAGAGAGCGAATCAACAGAGGGAAACAAATGGTGTCGCCGATGCTCCGGGTCGTGCTCACGTTACTCCGCTCGCCCGTGTGGACGAGATCGATCCTGTCACTGAAGATAACCAAAAGCGCCTGGACTCCCTGAAGCTGCAGGATGGCTCTGCGACTGGTCGCCGGCCCAGCCTCCACGAGCGCCAGAACTCTGTGGGGTCCACGCGAAGCCGATAGCTATTTCTCCTGGCTATCTGAGGGCCAAGCCATCGAGCAGCCCTGTTCCACGGCTAGAACTGGGAACCCAAGCATTTCACATACCTCGTATAAAACCTGCCTGGGAGGATCGTCCGACCCAAAAAAATTCTCCACCATTTTCGGTCTTCAACAACAGGTACACAGTTGATGGCAGTTTCGACTCGAGAGCCGCTTAATTGTTGGAGCTTGAAACTTCACAAACTAGGGGCTTGGAGACACGGCGGTATAGCCCTGCGCATCCTGAATTCTCCTCCGCACTCTAGAGATTGGCCTCATTGTGCCAAATCGGTCCACACACAAAACCTCGCAGCTCTCAGGATGGTCTACGCTATTGGCCATAATTCAGCTCCCACTTATCCCTCTTCTCCAAAAAGGTCAACGCTTGTCGGAAACCGGGTGGGTCTGAGAATGAACCTATCAAAGGGCCCATATAAACGAATGAGCCTTGCTCAAGGCTTGCTCTCTTCTATGGTCCTCCATCACTGTTGCCTCCTGTTTTCATACTTTTTCTTCCAACCTCTTTTTTCATCCTTCTTCCGTTAGTTCTTATTATTTCTTCATTTTTTTTTCTCTTTACTTGCTCCCTTGGAACCAGCTTTGAGAGACCAGGCGTATGGAGGAATTACGACGAGTGTCTTGTTGCTGTTGTCCCCCCGTCTATCCGTTACGTCGGCGGCGTACGGGCACGTATCAGCCGCTTGCTATAGTAGTGACTGCGCGTGCGAAGAGAGACTAGGTGTCCTGGAAGGCGGAGGGGGGTGAGAATGGGACAACGGTGCTTGGTCTATGTAGACGATGAATGAGTAAGACTAAAAGTCGACCGGATAGATTTTCATTGATCACGCGGCGAATGTCATTTGAGTGTTGATGCATCAACATGCGCTTTGATGTGATTCAGCTTTGGGTATCTATTTGTAGAGGTTCACAAGTACGCAATGCTCCGTTCCTTCGTTGCACAAATTTCACCACCCTCCTCGTCCACGGTCGTAGCCCCCTCTGCCTCGCCCACGATAACCGCCATTTCCCCGACCTCCACCATAATGATTATGAGGCGGTGGGGGAGGGGGCGGTGGTGGGACACCTTGCCAGCCCATCATCTGAGGCATCATCCCTTGGGGAGGGACCCAACCGTGAGGAGGGGGGCCGCCTAGGGGAGGGAGTGGAGGGGGTGGTGGCCAAGAGCCCGGATATCCGGAAGGCGGCGGTGGAGGCATTGGCAAGTCACTCGGAAGGTGTGGAATGGGAGGTGGTGGTGGTGGTGGCGGCGGCGGCGGCGGCGGGAAAGATTGCTGGGTAAAACGGTGATCCGAAGCAGGTCTGTGGTGCTCCTGGCGAAATGGGGATCGCGAGCGAGACCGCGAGCGCGATCTGCTATGGGAACGGCGGTTGGTGGGCCTGTTATTACGTCCGACTGGACTTCGAGACCGGCTGCGACTGGTATAAGATCGGCTGCTGGACCGGCTGAGGCGTCTGCGCTTGGAATCGGGAGAATAGCTCCGCGATCTGCCCCTGGAGTAGCTGCTAGATCGAGAACGGGATCTGCCTCGGTGTGGACCCTTGCTTCCCCTTCGTTTCCTTTGCTTCATCTTCTCGCAAAACTGGCGGGACCATCCGTAATATGTTTCACCCCCGATCACCTCCCCAGTGATTTCGTCCAGGATGACACGTTCACCGAGCTCGTTCAAGTCAACTTCGGGTTCGTCATCCATCATCCGGCCCTTGGAAAACAAGCGGTCGACGTCGGAAAGCAAACCCTGCACGGCCGCGACAAGCGCTTTCTCTGCGGGGCCGGGAGCCAGCTGGATGGGTCGGATAAGTTCTGGTAGCATTGGCTTCGTCGAATTCGGGGCGAGATGCGGGAGCCATGTACCGGCTGGGAGGTCGTACCAGGGCGTCGTAGGGTCGCCGTGCGAAGCAGGGAGTGTGTAAGGCGCATCCTTGGAGACCTTGCGCGGAATGCCAGAGGCTTGGGAGCTGGTGGCCATTTCGCTGGCTTGTCCTGTTTCCAGAGCGGTCCGAAGCTTGGCGATTACACCCGAGTTGATGTGTAGCTTTGCCTCCCATAGTTCCACAAGGCTGTGTAGCTTTTTCTTGTGCTTGGGGCAGTTGTCGAATGCCCCGGCCAGTGCGAACAGGCCTGGCAACACAGCCTCCCACGCAGTCGCAAACTTGTTGTCGCCGATCCTCTTTCCGACGTGATGCAGCACATCATTGACTAGGTACAGCACGTGCAGCCTCCTCCTCTTGATACTCGGGCGCTGGCCGTCATCCTGCAAGCTCTTGGACAGCGCAGCCAGGAACTTGGCAAGGGCAGTGGTACGGGCGGGCGATGGGACAACGTTGTCGACAATCCAAGCTTTGCATCTCTGCCAGGGGGAAACAGGAAATTTTAGTGCCTCTGTGGGACAAGACTGGGAGCTTAATCAAGCAATGGAGCAAACCTGGACGTTGGGGCGGGAGCACTGGGCGAGGGCGGCGTCGACAAGCGGGAAGAATGCGTCGACGGCAGGGCGGCTCAGCGACGACGGGTCGGCACGAAACAGCGTGGCGGAGAGGGTCGCCTTTGCGATTGCAAGCTCAGGCGTGGTAGCCATGGCGAAGGCAAAGATGGGGATAAAGCCCTTGCCTGGCGAGAAGGATGGCGGGTGCCACGAAGTAATTCGGACGCGTATCACGAGAGAGCAATTCGAGGTTGTCACCGGTAAGCAAGCTCCTGCCAGCTCGTCCAACAGGCAGAGAGAGCTTGCGCTGGGAGGTGTCTCGGATATACTTCGGCTTCCATGAGTTGACGAATGGAAGTCGCCGATAAGCGGCGGACAATCGTTATGAGGTCACCACAGAGTGGTTGCAAATTCACAGGCAAGCTGCCAGGTACACTAATTATAGCATTGGTGCGATTAATTGCCTTCTACGCTGTCCTACCTGTTGTAGTATGGCAAGGTGACGGAGCAGAGACACCGGAGATAGATGGTTCCGGACTCACCCATGAGAACTAGATACGATATGCTCCACCCAGCAAGGATGTGACCATGACATTGCCGAACCCTGCCGGTGCTGAGGGAAAGGAGGGAAAAAAAGTGCTCGTTTTCGACATATTCGAGTTTTTTCGTCATGGTGTTCTAGGTAGATAGGTAGGAACAGTAATTGTACACAAGCTTTTCGAGAGATACGCGGTGCGCATGAGCATCAGAGCTTCCGCCTCTTCAATCTTCAATTCCTTCTGGCGTCTTCTGCAGCTGCTGGGTGAACAGTTGTGGCCACAGCTTCGTTTTGGCCACAGTATTAGGAGAGCCGGTTCCCTGTTCGTGCTTTGTATGGCACCTCACTTTCATATTTGCTCTTCTCGGCCGTGCGCTCGGCTTCGGTCAACGGTGCATGTCTGGTTGGGGCAGGATCGCTCGTCGCTTCCTGGCTGGGCGAGCCAGTGCTGTCGGTACGCGCAGGGTAGCCGTTGACGCCCTGGGCTTGCTCGAGGGACTCAATCATGGCCTGCTTTTTGCGCATGGCCTCCATCTTGGACTGGCGATCGGCGTTGATCTGGCGCTTGGCCACCACGTAGGCGCCACCGGCAGCTATTGGATCGGTCAATTCGGGACATACAGGAAACGCGACAACGGGCTGCGCGTAAGGAGGCCATCATACCAACACAGAGGGAGCCCCATCCGAGCCTGTTGCCAGCAATATGGTCAGTTAGACTGTGACTGTGGCGAGGATTAAGCGCTGGACACGAACCAGAATGACTTGACCTACACAGGCTAGTTAGTATGGGGATACGAGATCGGCGCAGAGGATGGCACAGCGCGGCAGAGTCGCAGAGTGGGAGTTAACTCACAGTGTTCATCTTCAAGGTAGCTCTGCGAGTCGCGGGTCAACAATCTCTGAATCTGGGCTTGATGGAAGCCGAGGCCGGATGTGAGATAAAGTAGACAGGGTTTTGCCAAAGTGTAAGTGGAATGGCCTGACACTTTTTGAAAGACCACCCCGGTTGGTGGTGGGCTCCATCAACGGAACAGGAGTCCAGGTACGTACCGCCATGGGAGCCGCCCGGACAGGCTTCCAAAGTTCCAGAGCCCGGCAAAGCTGCACTGGAACCAAGATGCTGGTCGGACAGTGGGCACACGAGGACGTACTGTACACGGAACGCTACGAGTATTGGAGCACTAACAGCCAAGCCGCCCAAACCAGGCCAATCCCGTTAGAGCTGGCCTGTCACTGCGCTGCTGCTGATGGCCCGGCAACCGTTGCAGCCGTCAGTGCATCGTTTCAGCGATCGTCAGGCGCCAGCCAACGCTAGGCGGCACTGACGCTCAGGGCACCGCCCAGTGCCGGCGGAAGTGTGACGGAACAGGCGGGCTCCATCCATGGACGGTGGAGGTGAGTGCGGCAACACCCCTGCAACAGGCATTGGCCGCCATTTTTAGCACCTTGGTCTTTGGCGTGTTCCCCCCGCTGTGGCGCGCCTGGGGAGACGCAATGCCCCATAACCACACTGTATTCTCTGCTGTCTTACGTGTGCCAGATACAGTACGAGCCCCTGCCGGGCCACGCACCCACTTACCTTATGACATAAGGGTGGCTCAGCCAGCCCGCGCCAGTGCTGGAAATTGTGAGAGACCACGCAAGACATCCAAGACAAAAGCTGCAACATCAAAGGCCACGAGGCGAATAGGGGATCAACAGCCAGCCGAGAGAGAGAAAAAACAATCACCGACCAGCCGTCTCTCGGGCCCCCAGCCTGCACTTCTCCCGCGTCCCACAGGGGCTGCTTTTCCTAGTATGCAGCAGCATCTTAAGCCCCGCCGTTGTCCTGTCGCACCCCAACAGCTCGCCCTCACCTCCCAACGCCAGCTCTCCTGAGGCTTGCCTTCGTTACCTCGCCCAGCACTTGACGGCGCCCTTCGGACGACACTCGCTTGCTCTTGTGCGCGGGCCTCCTCTCGTCGGTCCGCCTAGCATCCTCGACTCTGCTGTCCTCGCCCTGGCTTTGATGCCTTCATATGCAAGCCTACCTCGGCGCAGGTGTAGTGGGTAATCCTTGGCCCCGCTGTCGAGGGGCATTCTGCCAAGCATCATGGAGCCTCCCGCTGGTGACGGGCCTGATGGCTCATCTATAGTAGGCCTTGTGCTTATTTCGTCTGTTTGTGGCCACCAGCTTATAGCTAGCAGAAACCCGTTTCGTCGCTGAGGGCCAGGTTTGAGAACATAGGCTCCAATCCCGCCTCGAGCTCCGCCAAATCGATTAACCTCCCCGCCGCGCCTCCCTCACGACCCATATCCCCAGCACCCAAACCTGATCGGCTGCGAGACTTCAAGCCAGTTCAAACGCAAGATGTTAATCCTGCTCCGACGACACCCGTCGTGCCGACCAGGCCCAAGGAGAAACCCAGGGCTGCCCCTCCAATTGCGAGTCGCGATGTAGACACACCACCCCCTCCGCCTCATCCCTCGACCCGGCCACCTTTAAACTCGAAGCCCCAGCCTATCCCGCAGCAGCAGCAACAACAGCAGCAGCAACAAGCTCCTCCTCCGGCCGTCACAGTCCAGCCTCCTCAATCGCCCCCCAAAGGACGGGTTTCCAGCTTCCCTCCTCCAGATCAGTCTCCCTTCTTGAACCCAGATGCCGTCGCACCTCCTTCAACACCAGGGGCTGCGTCCAAGTCATTCAAGATCCCGAGTCGACCTCATACGCCATCAGCGTCGGTTAGCCTAACCCGGTCACCACAAATGAGAGGCTCTCAGCCACCCTCCCCTCCTCCACCAAGACGTTCAGCGGAGCTCAGACGAGAAAGAGACGTGAAAGTTCCTCCCCCAGCTCCGACCCCTCGGGGCGAGAAGCCTTTGATCCCAGCTTCGAAATCGTTCTCCCTTGATGCGCAATCATCAGTAGTTCGCAAGGGCGATATTTCCCAAGAAACATCTCCCTTCAACAGTCCCCCGAGTAGTCTGGATTCATCCGGTGAAGCACCTCCTCAACTCCCTACCAGGCCCCGGCCACAGCCACACGCAGATGCATCAAGCCGACCTCGTTCCGTTGTTTTCGGATTTGACGCCCCGCCGGTACACCATACCCTGGCCAACCGAAGGAAGGAACCCGACTTGGTTGGTCCCTCGAAAGATCGGAATGCTAGCCAGGTCGCCGACGAGCAACGCCCTGCTCTGCCCACCAGACCACCAACCTTTGACATCCCACCCCGGCCGCCAATTAGTAACAACAACAGCATGAAGCCGCCTCCGCGCCCTATTCGAACAGGAATCACGTCCACGGTCAAGACGTCAGTTCAACAACCCTTGGACTCACCCATCACGCAGGCGCCGCCGAAACGAGTTGTCTCAACGCCAACCACTCAGCAACATTCACAGCAACAGCTAATCCCCCCCACTCGGACGCATAACAGGTCCATGACTGTTGATAGGGCTTCCGAAAAGCCAGCAGCAGAGTTCCGACCACCTGCTACGCCTGTCACCCTCACCCCCACACCCACCGCTTCCAAGCCAATTCAATCTTCGATAGGATCGACGAAGATTGCTGCTCCAAAAACCGAACCGGTGAATCATTTCACCACATACCCGGATGCATCCAATACCAATCGACGACCCCCATTCAGCAAGCATGGCACGTGGGAACTGTCTACCAAATACGATGCTAAAGTGTTTGACGTATGTGGAGAATATGTTTGCGCAAGTGGGCAGATGACTCGGGTCTGGAGCCTTCTTGAAGGTGAGGTTATCATGAGCTTAGCCCACACCGAGGGAGTCAAGGCGACAGCCGTTGCCTTCAAACCAGCTGCAGATCCGCGAGAGGAAGGCAAGAAGCTCTGGATTGGTACTAATGGGGGTGAGCTAATGGAGGTGGATATTGCGACCCACGGCATTACCCCTGGGAAAGTCAATGTTCATGGACGAGCCGAAGTCATCAAGATATACCGACATTTCAATGAGCTGTGGACGCTTGACGAGGCCGGTGGTCTTCTTGTCTGGGGCCCGGACAGCAACTCGGTCGCAAATATCTCTGGCAGCCCGACACAGAGCTATAAGGTGCCCCGAAATCACACCTTTTCGATAGTGGAGGGTGATCAACTGTGGCATGCTACAGGGAAAGAGATTCGTGTGTTTGCGCCGTCGGCAGATGGTCGAGCCCAGTTCCAGGTTCTCGTCCGACCGTTGATCTCGGAAAACGCAGGCGAAGTGACCTCTGGCACGCTTGTCCAGTCCCAGCCCGGCAAGATTTTCTTCGGCCATGTTGACGGAAAAGTCTCGATCTACTCAACCAGCGACTATTCTTGTGTGGGCATGCTGAACGTCAGCACTTTCAAAATCAACGCCCTAGTGAACGCAGGAAATTATATATGGGCGGCATACAATACTGGTAACATTTGTGTGTACGATGTGGAGGGCGAGCCCTGGATCCTAAAGAAAGAATGGCGCGCGCACGAGAATCCCGTGGTGCGAATGCTATCAGATTCCGCAAGCCCTTACTTTTTGGATCGCTTGCAAGTCCTTTCTCTGGGTGCGGACAACAAAATCAAAGTGTGGGATGGCCTTCTCCAGGACGACTGGCTCGAGGAATCGATGAAGTCGAAAGATACACAGTACTGCAGCTTTGAGCAGATCAAGGCGCTATTCTTTACATGGAACGCTGGAGCCTCGACCCCGAGCAGCCTACGCCACTCAGGTGGCGATGCGACTTTCTTTCAGAATCTTGTTCAATCGAGCGGGTCTCCTGATATCCTTGTATTTGGATTCCAGGAACTAGTTGACCTGGAGGATAAGAAGGCAACTGCCAAGCGATTCCTCAAAGTCAAGAAGAAGGTAGAGGGGACCGACCAGGAACGCATGAGCCACCAATACCGGGACTGGAGAGATTTCCTCATGAAAACATTAGACGACTACATGCCAGCGGATAACTTGTATCATCTGCTTCACACAGCACCGATGGTTGGGTTGTTCACATGCGTCTTTGTCAAGTCATCACTACGTGACCGGATTCGAAACTTGAGCGGCGCGGAAGTGAAGCGCGGCATGGGGGGTCTACACGGGAACAAAGGAGCAGTGGCGGTGCGATTCCGGGTTGACGACTCGTCGATTTGTCTGGTCAACTGTCACTTGGCTGCTGGTCAGTCACAGGCGAATGCTCGACACAGCGATATCGCCGCCATTCTGGAAGCGAATCTGTTCCCGACTGAGAAGGATTCTGACACCCGGATCGACGCCTATGTCGGCGGGGGAGATGGCGGGCTGATCTTGGACCATGAACTCTGCATCATCAATGGTGATTTGAACTACCGCATTGACACCATGTCACGCGACACGGTAGTGACAGCAGTGAAGCAGAACAATCTAAGCAAGCTGCTCGAGCGTGACCAGCTCTTGGTGGCCCGCCGCCGCAACCCGACCTTCAAGCTTCGCGCATTCGATGAGCTGCCCATTACGTTTGCTCCAACTTATAAGTATGACGTGGGCACGGATAACTACGACACCAGTGAGAAGCGGCGAAGCCCAGCGTGGTGCGATCGTCTGCTTTACCGAGGCCGCGGCAGGATCGAGCAGCTAGACTACCAGAGACACGAGGTCAGAGTGAGCGACCATCGACCCGTCACTGGATCCTTCAACCTCTGGGTCAAAAAGGTAGACCAGCGGGCCAGGACGGTGGCATGGATGGAGAGCCAGCAATCCTTTGAGAAAATGCGACAGCAACATATGGACGAGGACAAGTGAGCAAAAACATTGGCACCAGCAGCTTGGAATAATGGACTAATCAATACTTATAGGCTGCTCTATCTGATGGACACATGCGGCTTCGATAGTGAAACGAGCAAACGACTAGCAAAGGAAAGAGCTTAAAATTGGCCAAGCAAGAGTTCAGGCCCCATCGGTTTGCGTTGCTGCCGGTGTGTATGACCTGATCCAAAGGCCGAAAAACAGGCACATATACGAGTCGGAACAATCTGGCCAAGACACCGCAGCATGGCTCCCGCCGAAGCTCAATGGTGCCCTCAAAGGCGAATCCCAATCATAGACGATTTTCTTTGCTTGTTTTTGTGGTTGTGTCTTCCACTTTTTCTCCATTCCTGTTCTTTTGATGTCTTGTTTAGACATGGCCAGCGCGCATGAGGCTTGGAGCTGAGGGCATTGGGGTATCATGAAAATAGACAGGGTTCAAACTTTTATAAACAGCCCAGCTGGTGGCTCGGGCTAAGAAGGCTATGTTACTGGAGACTTGAGAGGGAGGGCGAAGATGTGGATAGGTAGCATCGGGACAACAGCCCGCCGCATGATCTTGTGGTCAGAACGAACGAACAAGCCGACGCTCAGTCCAATTGAAATCTGAGCAGATTTAGTAAAAATAGAGTCGATCCGGAAGCAATCTAGAATTAGTCGCAGGGCTGACACCAAGGTAGACATTACCCCTGGGCTCTTTATGATGGGAAGTGAGGAACCTTCCCTTGACAGCTAATAACCCCTGCCTGGGGTTCAAGGGTGGTGGCATATCAGCAGAAGGCCTTTGGAACAGGGATAAGCCCGCTTGATAGCAAAAGGGAGGGCGCTGGGCTGTTCAAAGAGCAACTGCCCGCTTATCGATGCTGCTGCCCAAGGCGACACAACGCCCGAGACCATTTAGTTAGGCCTCCCCGATCGCAGCAAGTTGCCCAGGGAGTGGGTGCAATAGAATGCATCCCATTGTGGCGCCAACAATAGATCTTACATGCATCTCGCCTGATGGAAACTGCTCGACGGTGCGGTTCAGGGAATTGGGTTGCGGGAGCGACGGGCATGGGGCCCCTGGAAGTTGGGACAGTGGGCAGCCTATCACGGCAGCTGTCCCCTGTAGAGTCCCCTCCAAATGCCCTGTAGCGGCGGGGTCGCACCACTGCGCCAAGGCCGGGAATTGGACTTCCCCCATCGGAAGATCTTGGGCTGGGTGGACCCGACAGGACAGTGAAGGCGGCGCTGGAAAATGTGCTAAGGGGACCAGACGGCGCCGTTTTATTAGTCGTCGTACTCGTAATTACTTCTCCTATCCGATCGGTCGGATTCACCCAACCAACGGCCGGCTTCCTGAGCCATTGAACTAGGCCCAGTTTCCAGAGTGCTGTGTGCCGTGTGGAATTCGCTCCTGGCATCGCAGTGTTTGATAAAGAAAATATTGTCGGTCAAAGCCTAGCTGCCCTGATCCCCCGCACATCTGTCAGCTTTACGGACGGACTTTGGTAAGTGAGAGTGAGCGAGCGAGCCGCAGCCTAGCACATCCCGACCAGGCATAGCTCGTTAGAGCGGCGGTGTGGGTGTGGGTGTGGGTGTGTGAGTGTGAAAGTGAGGCTCATCAACATATTGACAGAAGCTCAACGACACGACAATCATGGCCAGCGCATCCGACGAGACGGCGGCGCCTCGCAAGACACCGCTCGAGGCTCCCCTGGCCGATTGCAAGCCGGCGGCCAAGGCGGAGCTGACAGAGGAGCAGCAGACCAAGTACGAGGCGCTGCTGGACAAGGCCAAGGCCATCAGCGAGGTCCAGTGCGACGAGAAGGAGCACGCGGACAAGTCGGGCGCCGTGACGGACGCTGAGCGCGCGTGGCTCACCAAGGACTGCCTGCTGCGGTACCTCCGGGCGACCAAGTGGAACGTGGACGAGTCGGCCAAGCGGCTGCACGCGACGCTGGCCTGGCGGCGCGAGTACGGGCTGGCGGGCTTCACGCCCGAGTACATCTCGCCCGAGCAGGAGACGGGCAAGCAGATGATTGTCGGCTTCGACCGCCAGGGCCGGCCGTGCCAGTACCTGACGCCGGCGCGCCAGAACACGGACGCCAGCCCGCGCCAGATCAACCACCTGTTCTACATGGTGGAGCGCGTCGTCGACATGATGCCGCCCAACGTCGAGACGCTGAGCCTGCTCATCAACTTCAAGCCCACAAAGGAGCGCAAGAACACGAGCGTGCCCGTGTCGACGGCCCGCGAGGTGCTGCACATCCTGCAGAACCACTACCCGGAGCGGCTGGGCAAGGCTCTCATTATCAACGGTAGGCTTTCCCCCTCCCGTTTTTGCTCACCTTTTGCTCGAGGGAACAACGCTGACCCGTGGTGCAGTGCCGTGGATCGTCTGGGGCTTCTTCAAGATCATCACGCCCTTCATCGACCCCGTGACGCGCGACAAGCTCAAGTTCAACGAGGACATGAAGCAGTACGTGCCGCCGGAGCAGCTGTGGAGCCTCGACTGGGGCGGCGACATGGACTTTGAGTACGACCACGAGACGTACTGGCCGGCCCTCAACGACATGTGCCGCCAGAAGCGAGAGGAGCGCATGCGCCGGTGGACGGCCGCCGGCAAGGAGGTTGGCGAACTGGAGGAGTTCCTCACCGGCGGCACCAACATGAGCGTCACGGGCTTCCAGTTTGACCCGACTGCCACGGCCTAGGGGAAGACCAGCAATACGGCAGCATCTAGGCCGAACTGAACAGCGGGTCAGGGAGCACGAGGCAGAGGAGTTAGATGGGTGTGGTGAGGTGCGGTGTGCTTGGGGACGACGCCGGAGATGCGGTCTGTCGCTGCTGCGGGATATGTGCACATAGAGTAGATGATAGATTCAAGGCATATACGATGCTTGCGGAATACGACGGAATTGGCAGCGGTCAAGACATGGGTCGTGAGGTAGAATCTGCCTACGGCGTGCCCCATGTGCATGTGTAAGTCGACACCAAGAGCGAGAGTCTTGCTCGATCATGCACTGGCGCCCACGAACAGTAACGCCACGGCTGCCTTGCGTGCACAAGGCGCCTGGTCAGTCAGATGTGTCAAGTGTCAATTTCCAATGGTTCGCATCGCAGTTTGATGTTGTGCAGAGTCCGTCTAGGTGTCGACCGACGAAGGAGCCAATCGCAGCAGAGGCCATGTGCAGTTTCGGACCCCATGTCAGTCTCCCCCTGGCGCGGCGGTCTACAGGGCTGAAGTATACGAGACAATTGATTCACGCCGGAGGGAGGGGGGTCGTATTCACCGTTTATGCTGGCGGCCTGGTCCTGATTTGCCTTGTCCGTGGGTGAGAGGCACGACGAGCCGCTGGACTCTCCACAGTTGAATGCTGCAGGCTTCTTCCTGATGCCAAAGTGGGCGGCTGGCTGTGTTCCGTCTTGCCTGAACAGTGTCATGGCTTACACCACGACCATACGGATACAACAAGACCACCACATGCCAGTCAGGCCAGCTGCTGTCAAGGCCCAAACGGTGAAAATATGACTGGTCTACCGGATCTATGGGTTTGTGACAGGTCGGATCCTTGCATGTAGACGGCATGAGACAGGGAAAGAGAGTGCGCGTGTGTGCGTGAGTTTGTGTGAGTATGTGCACTTTTTCGAGATGGCCGTTGCGAATCAATGAGATGGTTGCCATCAACCCCGCCATGCCGTCGTCCACCCCCGTCAGATATGGACAGTTCGCCTCCCGTCCGCCGTCAGTGGATGCTGCTTCTCGCACTGCCCTATCGTTGACTCATCGACAAACACGCAACCGTCGGCAGCCTGTGTATGAAGAAGAGACGTCAAAGGTGGCAAAAGGGCGTCTAGTCGCGCTCCATCAATCTGACAGACGGGGCTCGACTGAAGCTCTCTGGCGCGAATTGTCGACGCAAACCAAAATACTTACCTTAGGCAGCAGCAGCCATTGGCAAGCAGCAGGCTCCTGGGGGTGCGTCGGCCTGCTTCGTCAGTGGATGCCTCGTCTCAACAGACGGCCCATTATCACCGCCACCCGACGGTGCAGTAAGACCCCGCGAGCGGCGCCTTCCCTCCATGTCAATCAATTATCGCCCCTCCCCCCTTGCTCCCGTCAGTACGCACCTCGCTGTAAGGGCGCCCAGCACTCGCTCCTCATCCACCCCGCCGTTTTAGGCTGCAAGGCATTTAGTGTATGTACAGTCCGACGTCTTCCATCGTGGTGCGCGCCCAAAGCAGAGCCGCATGTATTCCATTGCTATCCATGATGGTACCGGTACAGTACCTTAGGCAGCGCCTGCTCTACGCGGCGCGGGGCATGTCGTCTGGCAGTAATCTGGAACTGATGCGATGATGGGGACTGTACAGCGGCGAATGCATCCCCATTGGCCTGCATTGGTATCCAGTGTCACGCGTGTAGACGGCTTACACCGGTCGCTCCGGTGTGTAACGAACGAGTTGATGCCAGAAGAAACCCGACGCCAGGCCCAGGCGAATGACGGGCAGTACAACCGCGGGGTAATAGTGCACGCACCTCAGTCACTGCAGCGACTGCAGTGACATGGGGACGGGACGTGACGTGACAGAGGGTGTTGAGACAATGGCAGCATGGCTGCGTTGGAGCCTTGTCCGGATTGTCGGGACGGTGGCTTTTGTGCGGCAGTGTCAATGGATTCTTCGGAGCGACACACAATACAGCCGAATGCCCATGCCTTGTCATGCTGTCGGAATAAAGAGGCTGATCTGATGTATCAATGGTGTAGTGTTGGCCATGTCTGTCCAGCATCGATTGCAGCAAAGGAAGGCACTGTGCTACCACTGTACCAGCTGCCACTGCTTGCCCAAAACCCTAGTCGTATTCCCACCTCTCACACCTCTCCCCGTCCACCATCCAGCGTTCAGCATTTAATCATCAATCAGGTCAGCTCCGACAGGTATTACATGCGCCCTATTCTGTTCACACGCGCAGCACCTACCATCCACTTTCTCGCCTTGCGCGCTGCCTTAGACGTAACCGGCCTGCCTTGCCTCGTCCCTGCCTGGCCTGCCTGGCGGGTTGTGCCTGGCCAGCTGCTGGCTGCATGTCACCCAGGTTAGTTGCATCATGTTTGGTCCAGCCAAACATGCCCACTTCTTTGAAGTGAGGCCAACCGACTTGCTTGGGAGGGGGGGAGGCGGGGAGGGGGGTGTGCCACAAGCAGAGGTCAGCAGAAGCAGAAGCAGCAGCAAGCATCTAGCGAATGCGTGTGTACGTATGCGTGCGTATTTCTCAATTCGTCCTGCTGCTGGTGGTTTCCTCTGATTCACGCACGCTGGACAACTTATATCAGTATAAATAGGAACCCTCCCCTCCCCCCCCAAATGTCATGTCTTCTCAACCATCGTCTGTCGCTCATCACTTGGCGCTCGCAACCTCGCCTTCCGGTATTCCTCACAGGTTTGTTCTCAGAGAGGCGCCGTTATCCAAATGGAGGCCTTGACCAAGCTGGGGAGGATAGGCCTGCCCCAGCTGATGCAAGAGGCTGTCGCCAATGCCTCCTCCAACGGCAGCGTCAACCTGCCGCCAGGCATTCTAGACACCCTCCTCACCTCGGCTAGCCAGGCCTCGCCTCCCATGCAGCTTGTAATGTTCGTCTATCGTCTGTTGGGCACCCAGTTCGGCCTGGACCCCTCCGTGTTGTTGGCCCTCCTTGGTTTCCTCTGGGGCCTCTCCAAGATCTTCAACCAGGTCTACGAAATCATCAAGTCACTCATAAGCCGCTATCTCATGTCTTCCATGTACGTCAGCGAGGATGACCACATCTACCTGCAACTCATGAAGTTCCTTTCCGAAAAAAAGAGCATCGCCAATAATCGCTCCCTCATGGCCCAGACCGTGTGGCGAAGCGCCTGGGAGGAGGAGGAGGATATGGCAAACGCCTTGCTGCTCACAGCCGTCGAGGATCATGACAAGGGGCCTCGCTATCTCAATTTTTCCAATCAGGCAGCCAAGTCTGTAAGTGAACCTCCATATGCCGAGCGTCGTCCCTGCCATCTCGCTCACACGTGAATCGCAAATCGTAGAATCCACGCTACGTGCCCGCCATGGGAACCACCGGCTTCTGGCACAATGGCAACTATTTTCGATTCAACCGAAAGAAGGAGTCATTCATGAACACTAGAGGATGGGGTGCCATGAAGGACCTAGAGGAAATTCGAATCTCCTGTTTCGGCCTCTCCATAGGTAAAGGGGTTCCAATGAGGATCTCGTCGAGGATAAATGCTGACCCGCTTCTTCAAGATCCCATCAAAGTCCTCCTATCGGACGCAAAGCTGGCGTATTACCACGATACCCGCCAGAAAACCAGCATCTACCGACCCCGAGGCAAGGACGGGCAGCGAGACGCAGGAAACTGGCAGCAGGTTGCAAGGCGACCTGTCCGCCCAATGAGCACCGTTGTCCTTGACCATAAGGAAAAGCACGAGATTCTACGAGATGTCAACGAGTACCTCCATCCCGCTACCCCTCACTGGTACGCCGCTCGAGGCATTCCCCTGCGACGCGGCTATCTCTTCCACGGGCCCCCGGGGACAGGAAAGACGAGTTTCTCCTTTGCACTGGCCGGAGTGTTCGGCATCGACATCTATGTCATCAGCCTCCAGGACTCCAACATCACCGAAGAGGAGCTAGCGGTGCTCTTCACGAGGCTACCGAGACGCTGCATTGTCCTCCTCGAGGATATTGACACGGCAGGCCTCCGCCGTGCCCCCGATCCGGAGCCCGAGGATCGGGAGGAAGAAAAAGAAGTCGAAAAAAAGGAGGAGGAGAAGCCTATCATCAACGGAACAAGCAAGAACAAAAAGAAGAGTAAGAAGGAAGTGGCAAGTGACGAGTCCGATGACAGCTCTTCCGACTCTAGCTCCAGCTCCGAGGACAACGCATCCAGCAAGAAGAAGAAGAAGAGAAGACGGAGAAAACGGAGCAGACAAGTGGAGCGGACCTTGCCAGGTGGAAAAGTAATCGCAGTCGAGACCATCTCGCTCTCGGGACTACTCAACGCAATCGACGGCGTGGCCTCCCACGAAGGCCGCATTCTCATCATGACAACCAACAAGCCCGAGTCCCTCGACGAAGCTCTGATCCGCCCCGGCCGTGTCGATGTGCAGGTCGGCTTCCGCAACGCATCGAGCGTGCAGGCCGGTGAGCTCTTCCACCGGATGTACGAGACAGCGCGGCTGCAGCAGCCCAAGGTCATCGGGTCTAGTGCCGCAAGCCCAGCGGCCGCCGAGCAGCAGAAGAAGATTGAGACCAGCAGGGCGCTGCAGAAGCTGCTGCCGGGGTCCAACAAGGAGCTGGACATGTCGGCCGAGGAGCTGCGCGACATCGCCGACGAGTTTGGGCGGCTGGTGCCGTCGGACATATTGTCGCCCGCGCAGATCCAGGGCTTCCTGCTCAAGAGGAAGAAGACGCCGCGCAAGGCGCTTTCCGAGGCGCCGCAGTGGATAGAGGCCACGATTAAGCAGAAGGAGTCCAAGTCCAAGGTCGTGACTGTGCAGTGAGATTGGAAGAGGGTATTCGCTATATGTTGATGGAAACCAGGCTCTGTTGGATGAGGCGTCTTAGCTTGCGAACACGAATGGCTTGGGCATCATAGGGAGTTGCACAGCAGATGTATGTGTTGAGTAAATGATCAAAGATACTATGCGTGTTTTGCGTGCCAATCCTGGTGCTCTCACAAGACATTGATAAAACACGTTCGTAGTTGTCCTTACCTAGGTCTTCTCCATGCTTTTTTGAGCGAGGAATTGTAAGAGCTTGCTAAGAAAAGAAACAATAGTCAAAACATGGAGACAGGGAGAGTGCACATGGAAGAATAAAGACGTATACTAAATTGGCGGACTCAACGTACACTGCACCTTGCTGTGTCTACCCTACCCTGCACTTTCGCCAAGGTGAAGCCCCGGTGGCCGTCGGTGAGCTGAGCTCCTGAACCCCACACCTTGACCTGTGGCGGGCAGCGGTGCGGTCCAACTCTCCCAAGCAACTCCAAGCCCACCTCGACCACGACCAGCTCCATCTCGACCGTGCAAGTCGAACGCCGACCCCGAATCCGCCCACAGCCTGCCGCAAAGCAGCCGCAAAAGGCCGAAGCCGAAGCCGAAGCCAGAGGCCCAGAGAATGCCCTGCGGGGCCGACCAGAAACCATGGCCAACCTAGAAGCGAGCACGACGACCGGCGGCAAGGAGTCGGCGCTGCGATACCCGAGCAGCGGCAAGACCATCTACCACCGCCCGCTGAACCGCTCCAAGACGGCCGAGCTGAGCCAGGCGAGCTTCGCGTACCTGTTTGGGGAGATGGTGACGTATGCGCAACGGCGTGTCAAGGGAATCCAGGAGCTCGAGCAGCGGTACGTGTTTGGCAGGAGAAGCACAATGGAGAAGCAACGGCCGGCCGGCCATGGCCTTTTTTCGCGCGAGAAGCTGACAAGACGGGCTCTTTTACCCCCCCGCTAGACTGAACCTGCAGGGCCACCCGATCGGCCTCAAGCTGCTCGACCTGCTCCTGTACCGCGAGGCGCCGCGGACGCAGCTCCGGCCGCTCAGCATCATCGCGCTGCTGCACTTCATCAAGCAGAACGTGTGGCAGCACCTGTTTGGGCGGCAGGCCGACCGGCTCGAGAAGTCGGCCAACCCCGAGACGCCCGACGAGTACATGATCATCGACAACGAGCCCCTCGTCAACCAGTACATCAGCGTGCCCAAGGAGATGAGCCAGCTTAACTGCGCCGCCTTTGTCGCCGGCGTCGTCGAGGGCGTGTGCGACGGCGCAGACTTCCCTGCCCGCGTCACTGCTCACACCGTCGCCGAGGGCGAGATGTGGCCCGGCAAGACTGTCTTCCTCGTCAAGTTCCGCCCCGAGGTCGTCGAGCGCGAGGGCTTCCTGGGCAAGAGCTAGGAGGGCGGGGGATAATACTACTACTACTACTGCTGCTGCTACTTCTGCGTCTGGAGTTCTGGGAGTTGAGGGTAGTGTTTTGTTTGCTCATCCTGGGCTCTGCACGCTGGGGAAGATGGACGAGGGCCGTGATGGATTGGGATGGAAATCAACAGCCCGTTTCTGGTGTCATTTTGTGTGTTTGCTTCGGCCAAGATAGAGACGGACAAGCCATGTATTAAGACAATAAGAGTTTCCCCTGCTTGCAATTCCCCAACTCCAAACGCCCGTCAAGAAACAAAAGAGCAAGCGCGGCTAGTCTGAACCGCGTCCCGCCAGCCGTCTCATCGCGGCAGTGCCCGCCCAGCGCCGTTCGACTTGTTGTTCTTGGGCGGCCCCTTGTTCATCAGCTCCGAGAGCCCCAGGTCCTTCCACGCCGGCTCCTTGGACTTCTGGGTGGCGCGCTGGATGCCAAACGCGGCGTGCTGGTCCGGCACCACGTCGTCCTCGTCCTCCGGGTTGATGGGCTGGTGCTGCGGCGGCACGTAGATCTCGTCGTCCGGCAGCTTGTCCTTGCAGAAGTCGTCAAAGAGGTCCGCGTCGCGCGGCCGGTGCATGTGCACAAATGTGAAGGACGAGTCTTTGTTCTGGATCGCTGTGAGCGGCTGGAGTCTCTAGAAGCCCGACGCTAATGCTGGCGGGGAGAGGGTGCTTACCATCTTATCGACTGATCCTACGAGGCTGCTCTGCAATTGGGAGAGAAGATGTTGGTTGACACGATGGTTGTTGCTCATGGTTTGTGAGTGAAGGTGGGCTTGGCATCTGAGCGTCTACATGGCCAACCAGCGGGGCGCGGGGTGTGGGTTGTGGGGCACGCCTCAGGCTTACAGGGCCAACACCCTTCACTGTGCAGGTCGAGTTGGAGCCAACAAGAGTAATATATGAGCAAGCATGCCAATTACACAATGCAGAGTAGTTATTTTCATCTTCGTCATTGAATCATGAGCGCTGCTTCGTGTTCTAATCGCACAATACGCGCCCGCCTTCACTCCGCTAGACCATGCGTGTCTGCAACTGGCTGTTCTCCTCTCGCAGACCTCGCAGCTGTTTCTCAAACTCCTTATTGACCCACTCCCAGTATGCGGTCCACGTCCCAGACGCGCCGGCATTGCTAGTAGCAGCACCGGCATTGCCAGTCATGGCCTTCATCTTCTCGCCAAGCAGCAGCGTCACCCTGAGGATGCTCTTGTTGGCCTCCTCCTGCTTCTCCAGGTCTTGCTTCACTGCGTTATCCTTCAGCTTAACCGACAGAACAGATCGATAGGCTTCGGCGATGGCATTCAGCCTGCGGGTTGTCTCCTCGGGATCGATAGCGATGAGCTTGGTCACCATGAGGTTGCAAAGCTGACGAATATCGTTGTCGTCCTTGAGTCCCTCGACTACCCGGTCGTAGAAATCGATGCTGCTGATGCGGGTAAAGGCAATCTCCATGAGCGCATATAGAGTCTCGTAAGCACTCTGCGTAGTGTCAGTGCCGTTTGATGAACTCTTTGAGGGCTTCACTTCACGTACCTTGCGGACCTCCAGTCCGTCATCCACAGTGTGCTTGAAGGGTCCCATCATGACCTCCCTCACCAGTTCCTTCTTGATAACAGATTCGGTCAACACAAATGGCATAAGCTCGCCGAGGTGAGGGTGGATCAAGTCTGGCTTATTTCGGGCGGCTGTGGTCAGCGTTGTCATGGCCAGTCGGCGGATGTCCATATCCGCATCCTGAAGCATAACTAGGAGCATATCAATGAGGACGTCCCGAAGGATGGCATCGAAGCTTTCGTCGCTCTCCGGCATGGTGTACCGAACGGCCTGGACGGCCATGCCTCGAACCCCGGATGACTGGTCCTTGAGGAGGCGCTACGAGGGCTAGTTAGTCGTGGAAATCTCAAGATTCTGTGAGGTAGACCCACCTGAAGCCGGGGCATGAACACCGAAGGGTCGAGGGTCACGAGCCTGCCTACGCATTCGGCGCAAACAACCTTGTTGTCAGCGTTGTCAGACGCCTTGAGTAGCTCGTCCCAGATGGACGGGGCACAGGCTTGCAAGTCTGCAGACTGAGCTGGAACGGACTGCAATATCTCCTTGATGGACTGGATAAGCAGGTATTGGGTATTTCCCCCCTTCTGCATCGTTTGCAGGATGATGGGTAGAAAGACTGAGACGTTGCCAGATCCAGCTCTGCCGAGTGCAATAGCAGCCGCAAGCGAGACCTTGTCTGGTTCGGCATGGAACTGGTCCAAAAACAAGCCAGGTTTGAGAGGAGAGTCATGACCAAGCCTCATTCCAGCCTCACCCAGTACTGCCAGGGCGAGGCTGACGCGAGCAGCATCCTCGGTTTGCGAACTCGTGCTGAGCTCGGTAACGAAATTGTCGAGTTTTACACCCGAGGAATCCCCTCCAGTGACAAGAAGTGTGCCTATCACCTTGCCAACCACCGAAGGCTCCCCAGACACGCTTACATCCTTCAAGAGCCCAGTCATCAGAGGCCCACCTGTGCCGCTCTGGCCAATTTGGCCGATCAGTTCTAGGAGCTGATCCAGCACAATGACTGCAAAGTGCGACTTGAGAAGCTCGCAGAGGGACGTAATCAACTCTGGGGTGACAACAAGCTGGGCATGATCGGCAACAAGGTTTGCTAGGATTAACAAAGTAGGGCCAAGGAGATGAGTGTCGCTATTGGTGATGATAGGCATCAGAGCGGCCGCGATGCCTTGGATCGTTTCGGGCTCTAGCTGGCCCTTTGATGCCTGTGAAAGTACCAAGTGCTTCAAAGCGACAATGCTCGAGCCCCTGAGAGCTCTGTTGGCCTTCCTGAGCTGGGCAGAGAGCTCGAGGGCAACGTCTTGAACCCAAACCTTCTCCAGCTGCCCGGGGACCTTTGAGTACGCCGCCACGTTGTCAACCGCTCTAACGGCAGCTAGTCGGGTCGTTTCGTTCTTCAAGCGTTCTTGCAGAACGCCCAGCGCTGCCTTGCGCTTTTCTCCAGAGATCAAGCTCGTGCCCTCGCTGCTAGATGTCCGGGAGATCAGCACGCCGAGCGCATGAATTGAGCGCTGGCGTACTTCGGCATCGGCGTCGTTTGCGGATGCCCTCTCTAGGATTACCTCGTAGAGTGTTTCCAGTTCCTGCTTGTACTTTGAGCCCGAATTACGGGACCGGGGAGGGGTGATTGCCTTGATGAGCTCCTCAACGGTTCGAATAGCCTCGCTGGAAATCTTGTAGAATCGGTCGTGGACAGCAGAGGCAACTCCGCTCACAATTTGTGTCAGATATGTCTGAAGAACGGTGGAGGAGTGTGTCTTTGAAATGTCGCTGATAAGCTTCAAGGATGCCAATCGCAACGTGCCAGGTGTCGCGGATGAGCCACCAGCAGAGGTCAAGGATGTGGACACAGATCCGGAGCCGGTTGTCTTGACTGCCTCGACAATGGGGCCAATGAGCTCTCCGAAGTATTCCGCTAGGCCACCGTGCTGAACGGACACCATATCATCGAGAAGGCTGATGACGGCTTGCTTGGTGGGGATTGTCTTGCCTTTGAGCTGCTTGGTTACGGCCTTGACAATGACAGGTGTCAAGCGAGCAAGGTCTGCTCGGGGGCCGGTAGCGGGGATCTTCTCGAGGACAGGAGAAGTGAGGCCAGTGCCAGACATGAACTGAGATGGAGCAATTGCGACACCACTGCTTTGGCGTCTTCGCTTGCGGCTGATTGGCATTCTTGACTCAGTCTCAGCCTCGAAGTCATCCAGCGACAGATCGGCTAGGTGCAATCCCTCCCCAGTTTTGCGCACCAGGAGGGAGAGGGCCGAGATGATCTCCAATCGAACATTTTCTTCCCTTTCATCAATGCGTTTAATGAGGAGCGGTGCGGCCTTGCCGTACAAGACGCCACTCTCGAGGAGATCACCACTTCCGCGGGTGGAAATGAGAGTGTACAAAGTCTTTGCTGCGCATCTGCGCACCTTCCAGCTGGCATCGTCGTCGTCGTCCTCGAACCCATCATCATCGTCGAACTCGTCGTCTTCGTCATCCTCATCGTCCTCGTCATCAACCTCCATATCCTCGTCATCATCGTTGGAAGCGTAGTTTGGATCGTATTTAAGGAATCGAAGGCAAGCAGAGATGGTGCCCTCGGTAAAATCTCGCATTTCTTGCGGGCAGGAAGCCAAGAATGCTTCTAGAGCGACCAATGCGGCCTCGCGAACTTCATTGAAGTCCTGGCCGAGATCATCACCATCGCTGAGTTGCTCAAGATGGTGGTCCAATTCCTCATCGCCCAAAGCCCGGAGGATAAAGGGAGCAGTTTTGGACAGGTGCGGACCGAATCTGCTGGGGATGGATCGCGCCATGCTTCCTAGGATAGAGATGTAGAGGCGTCGGGTGACGGGGCTAATGGATTCTTGGGCAAGACCTGCGGTGATTCGGGTAATAACATCGTCGAGGTGCTCATCTGATAGGTAGACGGCCAGCATGGAAATGGCGACCACTGCACGTTTCTTGACGACGGAGGATCCCTTCTCGCTCTCAAGAAGGTGAATGACAACCTCCTGCATAGCCTCAACCTCAACCTGAATAAGCATCGGGCCGAAGCACCGTACAACCTCGATGAGTACATCGACGGCTTCTGCGTTGAGGTCACTTTCGTTCTGTAGCAGGCCCTCGGGAACCTCGGGAAGGGGGATGCTGGTGTTTTTCGGGACCTGGGTCTTTGGCCCCGGACCGATCAGTCGAGGGATGAGCACCCGGCTGATAGCACTATAGGCTTCTTGGACTTCGGATGTCGGGGGTAGGCCTGGGACGGGGCGAGGAAGTGCGATGATGACGGATCGCAATGCGAGCGACGGGACAGCATTGTCAACCGAGTTCTTAAGCTTGATCGACGACAGCTTCTCTATCATGGGCGCAATAATAGGTGTTGGGATCTTTCCGACGAGAGGACCTAGGCTGCGAGAAGTCAGCAATGCCACGCCATATTAAACCATGTTCACGGGGGCAAACGTACCACTTGATTGCCAGGTTCTGGACCTCACCATTCTGATCGTCTAGCGTCTTGATGATGCTGTCGACGGTCCGGGCGGCTATGTTATAGTCGTGGTGCAAGAAGTCCGACTTGGCGTTGGTCAGGAGCTGTAGGAGATCGTTCAAGGACATGAAGCGAAAGTCGGGGTCAGAGTCGCTGAGCTTCTGAACGAGGCCCATGACCGCCTGCGGCGTGGCGCTGATGGTGGGGGCTGCCATGCCGGGCGAGCTTCGCTGAGGCGTGGGAGAGCCGACGGGAGCTTCAGATCATACGAATCGGGGGCTTCGGTGCCGCAGAGTTCTGAAATTGCAGTACAAAGAGAGACGCTTAGAGTTGCTGTGCAGGAGTGAAGTGCAGCAACGAGACTCGTGGGCAGTGCACCACTGTGGTGTGGGTGAGTGGGTGGCTTGGCTGCTTTGTTGTTGGTTGGAGGGGTCGAGCTCCTAGGCAGGCGGGAGAAGCTCGGACCTTCCCCGCTATGACATCCCAGCTATTGCCTGGAGCTGTAAGGACTTTTATTTATCCGCATCCCCGTGGCATGGTTGTCTGGAGATTTATTGCCCCATGCTCATTGGCCTGGCTCATTGCGCAACAGTTGACTGCTTGGCAACTGACAAGAGTTTCATGTCGATCGAACTGGACTAATTTCAGAAGCCTTGATGGGGAATTCTGCAGCACCGTGGAGTGGCCTGAAGGGTTACTCAATTAGTCCTGGATAGTCTCGCAAGAACAACTACATATTCAACCCCAGGTCCACCGCAACTTCACTAGAGTGACCATACCTTGCAGATGGCGGAAATGGAGGACCTAAGAATAAACATAAAATAGGTCGCATTTTCGGAATGAACTGCTCTTGTGACTCTTCACTTGCCTGACTCGGCTCCCAGAGTGGCATGACGAACTCTGAGACAAGCGGGGGTCTCTTTTCCTATGAAAAGACAAGTTGGAATCGGTGAAAACAAAGGAATGCCTAGGCATAGTACGAGTGAGAAGAATTGCTACCCTCGCTGAAGGTGGTTAATGCAAAGGGTTGACTGCAAGCCCGATAATGCGCCTGATAGAACTGAGAGAAGAACCTCAAACCAAAGGGCATTTCACATCATCGATCTTGGGCTTGCTTCAAGGCTACCTGAAACACTGCCAGGCAAAAAAGAAAAAGAAAAGAAAATTGGCAATACTTCTTTGACGAGAGCGAGAATAACGACGAGAGCGAGACCTCCTAGCAAGAACCACCGGTTTCCGACGAAGAATCTTACGCCATGGCTCCCGTAACTCCCCACGACAACCGAGGCCAATCCACTCAGAAAATCTCTACGCGCCTGAGACGAGTCAGCGGACTTCTCAAGGCAAACTCTGAGGATCTGTCCGGGAACAGCGCGGGCGTAGCCGAAGTGTGCATGGTCCTGGCCGAAATGGTGGACAATATTGCTCCCATCCATCTGCCACCTGTCGGAGCGGAAGAGGTCAGGCTGGGAGAGGGCACAGCCTTTAGCTCGACGATGAATACATACCAGATGATCTTCCGGACTATCAGGGCTATTTGCCCACGGACTGGTAGACCGTAGCGCTTCTAGTCGTCGGCCCCCCCAGGTTACTAAGTGTTTAGAGGGCTCTGTACTTCGGATCTCGAACTCGTTATACTGCAATTTGGAACGAGGACTCTCCCTGTCTGGCGTTATAAGAGCTAAAGTACTGCCTTTATTGTGGATCTCAATCGGTCGTTCATCGAACGTGGTCTTTTTCGCACGCATGATCTCCGAAGACACAGAGGAATACCCGAAGTGGAGTTTTAGGATAGTGTAGGTGACCCTAGCTTGAGTCCCCTAATTGAGCGTAACCCATCCCTCTGCACCCACAGTTCTGGTGATCTTCCAGAGAGCGGGAAGATTTCCACGCGACGAGCAGCGTGCTCCATTGAAAATTCCTGGCCTTCTTACTAAGTAGCCACTCTTTGCTACGCTGGAATGGAAGCCATCTGCAATCGGGAGTTATATTCCTCAACGCAAGAGGCATTCATTTCACAAGGAGTTGTTCGGCCAAGCCAGGGCAAACAGGTGGAAATAACCTCACAGGGTTATCCATGCAAACGCTGGCTACTTGAAAATAAAATGCAATAAATATAAATAAAAGCTGCAAGTCCCTTAGCTGGGACAAACCCATCGATGCTTGGGACAGTTTGCTTCATCATCGCCTGCTGGGATTAGGCTGTAGAAAGGGGCGGTGGTTTTCAACTATACACCAGCTCAGCGATTACCCTTGGTCTTGAAGCAAGGTTGGAGCTTGTTTAGGCACATAAACTGGGAAGAGGTTTTTGAAAGTGATGCATAGTGCGGTATCATAATATCCATTGCGAAAAGCCTGAGACAGGCTTGTCGAGCGGTCTCGGCTAAGGCCGATTCTAGCCAGAGCTAACTAAGGGGCATCTCGTTGTCTCATGAGATTTAACTTTGGTCTCTTACGCCTTTCGCTCGTCCATCTCAACGTCACCCTTGTCGATGCTTGCAGTCTCAATGTCCTTCTTGGGGGCATTGGTCTCCTCCATACCGGCAATAGCACCAGCGAAGCTTCGTCCGCGCTTCTCAGGGCCAGGCGCCGTGGTAAAGATAATACCGAGGGCAATGATGGCAGTAGCGACGCCCATGACCGGGCCATAAGCCTCGACCTTGACCCCCTTCTTGGTGTGGACAAAAGTCCTCTCAGCGATGGCATTCACGATCTGGGCCGACGGGGACGAGATCATGTTTCCGATCTGGTAGGTAACACCAGGGAAGGAGGAGCGGAAGGCAACGGGGGAGAGCTCGTTCAGGTGGATGGGAATGACACCCCAAGCACCCTGGACGAAGAACTGCATGAAGAAGCCCGAGGCACTGAGGCTTCGCTCACCCTCGGGGAGGATCCAGGCGGGGATGAGGATAGCAGAGAAGAGGGCGCTCATGATGATGGCCCGACGACGGCCAATGAACTGACTGACGTAGCCGATAATGGTACCACCAACACAAGCGCCGACCTTCATCATGATGGAGGCTCGGGAGGCACCGGCATTCTTGAGCTCCTTCTGCGAGAGCATGAAGGTGGTGTAGGAGTCTTGGGAGGTGTGGGAGAAGAAGTTGAACCAGGTCATCAGGATGATGCAGTAAACGCACATCTTCCATTCGGCGACGAGCATCTTCTTGCAGTCACGCCAGAAGGCACCAGGGGAGGTGGCCTTCTTGCCAGCCTTCCTGGCCTCGATGAACTGCTGGGACTCGGGGAAGAAGATGCGGACAACACCGACGGCGATGGAGATGCCGGCTAGAACACGCAAGTTAGATTGGATTTTGAGCTTCTCAATTCACGAGGCCGTGACGTACCAGCAATCCAAAAGACAGTCTTCCAGCTCTCAGTGCTACCGCCGACGCCAAGGTTGGCACAAGCAGCCAGGACGTAACCCAGAGAGTATCCTTGTTGGAGGATACCGGACATCAAGCCACGAGCAGTAGTCCTTGGAAGCGTTAGTACGATGTGAGACAAAAACAGCCAGGTTCCTTTCAGGGGCGAAGGGAACTGGTCACGACGACGAGGGAGACTCACGGGCACTGCTCGAGGGCCATGGCAATGGCGTTGCCGTACACTCCGCCCATAAACAGGCCAAAGAGACTTCGGACAGCGAGGAATTGCTTGTCTTGTTAGTGAATGAAGAGAGCATGTGAGAACATGTGAGGGCTTACCTGGAATGTGGTGGAGTAGATGGTGGCAATCTGCAATAGACCAAGGACAACCATGTTGAACACTGGAGGACATGGAGTTAGCCACCAGTACCTCACACCGGAGGGGCTAGAAGTGAGGGCTTACCCATGGGCCACTTTCGACCCCACTTGTCACCAGCGAGACCGAAGATGGCAGCACCAACAGAGCGGAGGAGGAGAGTCAGGGTGATGGCGGTGGTGATGTCAGTCTTGGATCGGTGGTAGTACTTGGCGAGCTTGACGGTCTGGATGGAAAGGGCGTGGAAGTCAAAGGCATCAGCGGTCCAAGCACAGAAGCCAACGATGAAGAAGATCCAGTCCTTGGCGCTGAGCTGGGCCATGAGGCTGATGGGGTTTTGGATGGGATCCGGGTCCCTCCACTCGCAAGCCTCCTCACCATTCTCGTTGATGATGATGACGCGCTGCTTCCAGATGAACAGGTCACGGAGGCCCTGCTTGGCCGTAGGGATGACGCCCTTGGCCACAGGATCGGCTGGCTCGCCGCGACGGACCTCAGTGGGCTCCATGATGGCAGAGGAGGAAGGGTTTGGAGGGGGAACGTGAGGGGACAATATCAAATAGAGGGCAAGATGCTGATGAAAAGATGAGGAAACCCCAAGGCCTGGTAGTAGGTGTGCTGTTGATCTAAGAGTCTCTTCCTTCTGGATTTCGCAAGGAGACGAGGGGCTTTAAGTATTTTGCAACGCGCAGAAGGTTTCGCATGGATGAGAAGCTAATCGACGCATATTACATGACTTGACGGGTGGTGCCTCTGACGAAAGAGGCAGCACAACCCACATGCCATGCCATGGACCACATAGCGCACCACCCCGTGAGCAGGCTAGAAAAAGCAGACCCAAAAAATTCTCGTTATCTAAAACATTCGGGAGGGTTGGCACCACAGTCACAGCAGACGTGGGGTAGGTAGATGGGGATGGGGTCGGGATGGGGTCGGGATTGGGACCCCCTGGTGGACAACGGGTTGGAGTAGCTGGGATGAGGAGGAGCAGCCAGGATGAGGAGCACCAGCCAGTGGTAGTCAGTGGTCGCGGTGAGGGGGGAGAGCCCAGCCCCTGTGCTGCTGGCTTACCCCGCAACGGGGATCAATACCAGGGACGTGAGCGAGATGAGGAGAGAGATGAGGGGACAGATTCCGCGCTGGAGGTGTGAGTGCGAGCATCCCTGCGTGCGGGGAGGAGTCGTGTGTGTGTGTGAACGTGCGTACGTGAAGGTGTTGTGGCGGTGGGCTGCATCGTTTGTTGGATGAATCACGAAGCAGCAAGCAGCTGGCGCTCGCCCCGTGTCGGCCCGAGTCCGACAAGCTGCAGCATTATCATCCAGCAGGAACTCGTTCATGAGTCAAACAGTCCATGCAGTAGTTTGCCGGGCAAAAAAACAAAACAAAACACTATAGACATTGTCGAGTGCCACCACATGCGGGCGAGGCCCCAACAAGCAGAAAGGCGAAGCAGCAGCAGCTGGAGCCAGCTGGAACGATAATTCCGGCCGGACCGTCTTGAACAGTCACAGCCACGGCAAGTGGGAGCACCTCTTGGCCTACTCGCCGGAAGAGTCGGCACCGGTGGTGGTGCTCTCTCTCCCTCTCGCGTTCTTCTATCCATGGGCTGGCGTTGCATCCCCCGACACGACCCAGAGCAATAATGGGGCAAGGATAGACTTCCAAACTGCCGACCCCCTGGCCGGGCAGAAAAAAAAACCGGCCTGGAGCCAGAAATTAGAGTCGACTATAACGTTAATAAGCTTACCGAGACCTAAATTATGGGGCCCCGTCCTATGAGCGTCTGAGGCCTCTGGCTGTCTGGGCGGCCAGAAGAGGGCCTTGGTTTGCAACTGCATCAATGGTCCATGGATCAACTGTACACAAGCGGAGCGGACCCGACGGGGCGACGATCGAGGCCAGGCCATTTCTCAACTAGCTCGTTTTTCGGTTGCTGCTTGGGTGGATTCGCGTAGGGGAATAATGGTCCAGCATCGGACATGATGAGCGTGCACAACGCCGTTTACAGCAACACCGGCCACGGCCGATGCCACCGTCGATCCTCGCCATCATCTCATCAGAGCAATCGAACCGGAACCGAACCAGTCCGACCGTAAGCGCGTCGGGGCAAGAGATGGCGAACAGGGATGCTTGCTGCGCGGGGGAAGAAAAGCCCCGACGTATTTGGAGCCGCCGTGATTCGCACAATGCCTCAAGCGGTTTGCCCATGACAGCCCCGTTGGGTGGGTGGTTCCATGTGTCACCAGCGGCGGCGGAGGGATCCCTGAACCCGGTAATTAGAGTGGAGGAACCTTTGGAGCAGAGTAGCGCTGTTGTCGACGTGCGGCGCGCGACTGGCATATCGCCTCCTGCGAGCAGTGTGCAACCAGCCCCCCCTTGATCGATGGCCGGAGTCGGCGGGCTGGCAGCGGCGCGTTATTGCCGGAGAGCCCATCACATCTCGTCCCGCCTCGTCCACGTTGCCGCTTTGGACCATGGGCGCTTGGCAACGGTGCGGGACCGCACTTGGAAGCAGCGGTAGAAGCAGAAGAAGGAAAGAAAGAAGAAAGCGAAGGGGGGGGAGGCAAACCAACAATCCCTGCTCCATGCGCCAGGACCAACAACGTTGACCAGGGGGGAGAGCAGGGGCCTGTTGACTCCAGTCGAGGCTCCAGAGCGGGTCGTACGATAAGCACGCGAAGGCCACAAGACGGGGTGTGCTGGATCCAGATGGGATCATTGGGGATAAGTCTGGGGCCCCATACGGGTCATATACTGGATCTGGCTATCTCGTTCGACTTACCCGAGGTTAACCTCAACTTCCGTCGATCCGGGGATATAACCGGGGCCCGGGCCTGAGACTCGGGGTCCATATTGTCAGTCCAGCCGCAAGGATGAAGGCGTCGCCAACGGTTCATGTGGCCCCCCCTTCATTGGTTTTGGGGCCTGCAGACCAACCACGGTGCCCACGATGCTCGCCCGATGCCACGCCTGATCTCGGACCCGAAGGGGAGTAGCCACAGCCCATGATGATTCATGGCCGTGTCATCTCGACGTGGCTTGCGCGCGGGAGATGTGCAACGGAACCGACGCTGTCCCGGATCCGGATGAGATTGAACAGAGGTGCAGGGGTCGAGTTTTTCTTCCCCAGAGTAATTCTCGGACATGGGAGCCCGTTGAGGCCACCGGCCCGGGCCTCTGGCTATTGCCGAAGAGGAAAAAAAATGCAGCGGCCGCTCGCGATGCGGAGCTGGCCATCTGCCGACTGGATGTCTTGGCTCTACGTGCGCCTGGTGGTGATGCTGGCTGGCTGGATCCTGCCGGAGCTGAGCAAGAAGAAACCCACTCTCGAGAAGCACCTTGTTTCTATTAAACTTTAAAAGAGTTGCTATGCTTGATTGGATCTGCATATGCAGATTAACCGCCTCATACGTGACGCAGCCACGCAGGCCCAGGCTAGACTCAACTTCTAGAAGCCGTCGAAGCCCGTCTGGCCTGCACCAGGCTATCCCGTTTCATCCAAGCCACTGACATCTGGCCACCTCCTGTTGGAGAGCCCGTCTCAGAAAGCAGCAGTCTTTCCCATTTCGTCTCCTGCATGGGTCCGGATCCCTTTTGCGGCGGGCTGGCAGCGATAGCCTTGCCACGCCCGCTCGGAAACCTTCCGCACGACCCCAAACGACTGTGCTTGTGAGCCAGCCAGGGATTTGAGGCCCGTGGCGAACGAGTGCGTGGATTATGCAGGAGAGAAAGTCAGTCTTCCTACCACCCCCGGGTGTTCTCGGAATCCGACAAGAAGCTTGCCCGGCATGATCCCACGCGCGCCCGTTCGAGAACGCAGGCCGACGTCGCTTGACATCAAGGTGGATGGGCGCTTATGTTTGTCGTGTGTTGAAGGACTGATTCTGCGGCTACAGCGGGCGGTCATGGTGTTCCGGTCGCAGGCGAGGTAGATGCAGCGCCCTCCCATCGACGGCCTCTTGGCGTTGTCAGGGTCAACCCAGGCCCTCCGTCGGATCGTGGTAGAAACATACAAAGCTTGACCACATGCCCTCCTTGTGCGGCACGGCCAAGAGTCCAAGACTGTCCCCCCCGCCCTCGTCCTCGCCCTCCCAACTCTGGGATTGGTGGCCCTGCGCCGGACCAAGAGCGCCACCCGTCCGCCATCTCTTGGCTGACAGCACCGAAACCACTCGGCAGGAGAGGGACTGGCCTGCTGGTGCGATTGGCGATGGTACGCTGCCCAGCCTGCTCGGATGCCCCTGGTTGTGCGTGGGTGGTTGTGGCTTGCATACAGATCTCTCGGCATCATCTGCTATTTTCGACCCTGTGACGCAGGCAAGCCTACTACTGTGCGAACATATTTATGGTGCTCTATTGACCAGGTCCGATCGGCCGAGATGTTAGCCGAGTGAACCGACGTTCGTTGCCTCCAGACTCCAGTGACGTTGAAATAATGGCATTGTGTCCCCAGACTGATAGGAGCCATTCAGCACCGCAAAGTGGCAACTGGAAAGCTCAACAGCGTCGGTGGTCCTCTTGAGCTCCGCGACTCGTCTTGTTCCTTCGTGACATCTCGCTTAGCAGCGTGCCAGTCAGACAAGTGCGCGTGTCTTGGCTGCCATGCCGCACCAAGCTCATCCTCAGTCTCACACAGATGCCTCAGCCTTACGGTGCTTGCCATCGAAAGGCAGAATTCAATACAGGAGAACACTGTGAATCCGGTACCAACCAGTTCAAGCATCTCCGCGGCGCGAACGTGGAAACGCCACGCCAAGATGTGCCAAGACAATGTTTGGCTGATCGTTCGCTAGCGCACCAGTCGTAAAAATAGCCTGCGCCTTGCCACTAATTATTTAAGGCCATCTCGAACCGGTGGGCCTCCGATTTGGAGAATTGGAGAAGTTCAGGATGGGGTAATGTCTTGGAGCATGACGGCAAAGGGACTCGGAGTTGATTTCTTGATCCGAGAATCACAGTGTGGTTTTCTCCTTTGCCATGTAATAATGAGATTCCTTTTATGCCGAGACCTCTGGCCAGTGCTTTTCTATCCGGCTCAGTCTTCCTTTGGGCCGAGCACCCGAAAATGCATATGGGTTAAAATTGCCGATGCCACCAACGCATGTTTCAGTCGTCAGCCCTTTCGCCATGAATTCCTAACTACTTAAATCAGTCATAACCTTCATCAGCTTTCGAGTCTGCGGGATCATCCTGATTTCCCTGTTTTACACGGCCTTAGATGGCATCTTCTAATAAATCATTTGAAACATTCTAAGACCTATTGCTAAGGGATGACAATAAATTTTGGGCACTTATGTAAAGAACTATAAGAAGAGAAACAAGTGAGTGGATTAATTCATAGTAAGTATACCTAATTTACTAAATCCAATCAAGATACTTAGAAACAAGACCATGGACGAAAAAAGAACGTCACACCAGGCAGCCTCATCTACTGCCCAGGCCAACAATTACGAGACGTGCCGGTGATGTCCCGGATTGCATTGTCGACTTGCCACGCAAGTCTTTTCTGCCAGTTAGTGTCATCATCGGCTTATGTGATTGCTGAGACTCACCCAGCCGTCGTGCTCAAGTCCACCTGCCACCAGCCATCCTTGGTCTTCCAGCATTGCCAGTTATGAACTGTAACAGACTTGCTGCGAATGCTGTGCAGGAAACACTGGCCATAGATTTCCTCGCAATAGCCCTTGAATTTGAAAGAAAGCCGCTTGAGGCCGCCATCGCGCCAGGAGCCGTTGCACTTCCACTCAGCGGCACTGGCTGCGGGGACGGTGGCCGCCAGAAGTGCTACAGTATTTGAGAACTTCATATTTGGAAGCGAAGCTTAGTGTGGTTTTGTAAGATGGGTTATGTTATTTGCATGAAGAACAGATGAAACTAATGCATTTGGAGGAGTTTCCCTGCCCCTTTATACTCCAGACTACTGAAATATATGGTTTTGACAAGGCCCTGAACGGAATGATGACGTTAGATTTGCTATAAATGTGAGGAATCTTGCTTTCGATTGGGTAGATAGTGAAACCTAGTATTAGAGCCTATTTGGAAGATGCGCTAATCGGGATGATTTTAGATGTGCAAGTTGGGGGCTTTTGTCCGTCGATGGGGAAGGTCAGGATTCTAGAGCACGCAACTGAGGTAAAGAATTTCCATTTGCGGAACTATCGGAACCGTGGCCCTTTCTCAAATTCCTTCCCAACGGCCCATTCTGCGGCTAGAAGCGAGCGACAAAACCTTCGTAGCTACCTTATCCAAAGCAGATGAAAATCCCACCCAGGTATGGAGAGACATATCAAGAGGCTACAGATTTATACCGGCCTGTCGCTTATCAAAGGCTTTCCAGGCGCCGGTCCATTCCAGCCGCAAACTCGCAGTAGTTCTGATACTGACCGGAACCATCGCAAGTACGACAAGTTTTGGGGATAGTTCCGCCCTCGTCATTACGAGTGCAATATTGACTACGAGCAACAAAGTGTTGTCCACGGCATTTACAAAAAATTGATCTCGATTATTCTTTGATATCCATCACTCTTTCATAGCTATCACTGCATTGTGACGGGCCTGTCGCAGTGAACAGTCCTTTATCATAGGTGATTGCTCTTTCGCAAGTATGACAAACACTGATCGGTCCAGTCCTATGTTTGGACAGGCCACCATCATTACCAACGTAGATTCGTGGCTATATATTCCACACATACAAGACAACAGCGGTTTCAGAAAGAACTTTGATAAGAATAAAAGGGGAGAAAGTATACGGATTCTTTTCTGGTCTTGGCCTTGAAGGCGGAATGGAGCAGGGCTTTATACGGGCCATGAGGCACTCAGCGTTTTCTGAAAGAAGTGACTGAGAAGCACAGGCGAATTCTCGACGTTGTCAAGACTAACGACGATCTCTTGAAGGTGATTCGATCAAAGGCGAAGAGCGGATACAGATACAGGCTCGAGGAAAGCGCCCAGGCAAGTGGAGCACGAGCACCAGACGATCCACCCAACCATGTTAGATGAAGTGGAGCACAAGACAGTCCCGACGACCCGAAAAGTGAAGCTTCGTCTGTTTAGGGTGGACTGGGTGGTTCACCATCAGTGCCTCCGCATGACGCCCAGTGCTGTATGTTACCGCTTCCACCGGCCTGGTCTTGGCATGCCGAACCAAAGTCCCACCATCACACCAGGCTTCGGCTTTAGCGCTTAGTTGGCAACCGTGATGCACAGAAGCATGCCCAAGATGCTTCCTAATCCGGGTTGGATGCCCAAAAGGGTGAGTCTGAGAGCAAATCTTGGGAGGATCATTGCCAACTACCAACCGGTGCCCTCAGACCCTTGGTTTCAAAGCTTAGAAAGAATACAGCCGTACCAGTCCTGCCAGACTTGACCCAATGAGCCGACTGGTAAGTCCTAACCAATGCCAATCCTACTAAGCGAGGGTAGGGTTGTTGGACCTAGTAGTTGCATCGCTAGGTCCATGTAGCTCGCCTGAATGGTAGCATTCTGGGTAGACACAGCGTATCACAACCAACCATTGCCCTGGGTGTCAGTACTCATTGGTCCATTCCGATGCGGTTTTATTAATTACGAGAGAAACCAACCGATCTATTCATGTCAAACACAAATATCGGAATAACGAGACCTGAGGTGGAGTGCGGCACTCGAGCGCACAAAGTCGATCGCCAGCTTGGAGCCACGTCGTTTACCCCTCCGCTCACCACAACGGCACATCACTCGCCAGCACCAAACCTCCAAGACACTTGAAATGATGGACTTTTACGACATTGCGATGCGCGACCCGGCGGCCTCCAACTGCTGCGCAGTGAACCCCTGGAAGGCCCGCCTGGCGCTCAACTTCAAGGACATTGCGCACGCCACCAAGTGGGTTTCCGTCCCGGACATCCCGCGCGTCCGCCGCGGCCTCGACGTGCCTCCTTGCCGTAAGTTGGCCGACGGCAGCGACTTCTTCACGCTGCCCATCCTGGTCGACCACGCCGCCGACGCCAAGATTGGTGACTCGCTCGACATTGCCGTCTACCTGCAGAAGACGCACCCCGCTTCCGGCGCTGGTGATCTGTTCCCCGCCCAGGTGCTCGACTTCACCTACGACGAGGACCTCCCTCCGTGGGCGCCCCCGCTGTCGGTGCCCAAGGACACGGGCTACGACGAGTACGCAAAGTTCAACACGCACGTCGACGGGGCCTTTAGCGCCCACGTTGGCCTGATGGGGCACGCCATGCCGCTGGACTCGGAGGCGAGCAGGGCCAAGTTCATCCGCCGCGCTGGCGTCAAGTCTTGGAGCGATTTCGAGATGAAGGGCGAGATGCGAGACAAGATGGTCGAGTCGCTCCGCAGCATGATGGGTGATCTGTCCAAGCTCTTTGCGAGGAACACTTCGGGGCCTTTTATTCTCGGCGACAAGGCAAGCCATGCGGATATGATTGTCGGGGGCTGGCTTTTCATGATGTCGCGGACTCTCCCGGCGAAAGAGTGGCAAGACGTCAGGACCTGGAACGACGGCGTCTTTGGGAATTTGTATGATGCCTTGCAGAAGTATGCAGAAGTGAAGTAGCCGCTGCTGTTCCAAGCGCAGGTGGTAACTCGAGGTTGATATTCTTAGTCAGGCTTCTTAGCTAAGAATCAAGTATCAATTTCAGGGGACATGACACCGGTACAGAAGTAATAGTTGGTTTAGATTCGAAAATAGATCATGTTCCATAGTCTCTTTGGTCTAGATTCTATCCATCCCGGGCTATGCTGGATACCGAAACCAGTCTCAAGATTGGCAATTCAATATCTCCTTGTTTCCATCACTTCAATGCCAGAACGATGCGCTCAAGCCCCATGTCGAGAAACTCATCATCATGCGAGAAAACGATGCGGAACCAGCCCGGACGTTCAGACCCGAAATCCGTGCCAGAGGCAAGGAACACCTTCTGCGCAAGCAGCTGCTTCGTGACGACCTGGTTGATGTCCTCCGACTCTGCAACGCTATGCACGGCCTTGTACGCCGCCCCCAGGTTCACCCAGAGGAAGAAGGCGGCGTTCACGCCAGGCGCATACTCGATGCCGTGCCGCCGGGCCCAGAATGCCACCTTTGCGTACTGCTCCCCGAGCCGCCTCTGGTTCTCGGCAATGTACGAGTCTACCCACTCGTCGTCCTCCAGCACGTTGGCTGTGACGTGGTCGGTAATGGACGACACGGAGCTGTAGAGTCCGTTGGCCACCAGGGCAGAGTGCAGGGATCGGTTGGCCTGCGAGATGAGCACGCCAAGGCGGATGCCGTTTGCGCCAAAGTCCTTTGACATGCCCCAGAGGGCGTGCACGCGGGCAGGATCGATGATGCCAGACGGGTCAATCGTGAGGACAGACTCGAAGGGCACCTGCGGCGGGTGAGTGTCCACGGTGTTTGTGAAAGTGGACAGCGCGTAGATCTCGTCGCTGATGAAGTGAAGCTGGTACTTGTCGCACAGCCTCATGAGGCCGGCCAGGACGTCCCGGGAGTAGCAGCGACCCAGCGGGTTGTGCGGGTGGCTGATGACGAGGGCAGACAACTTCTGGCCGCGCTGCCGGGCGGCGACGATGGCTTCTTCATACTTGGCCACGGCATCCTCGCCAAGGGGATCGACGTCGTTGAATGGCACGGGGAGCAGCACGGCGCCGAACCGCGACGTCAGGTCGGGAACAAAGGTGCCGTAGAAGGGCTGGCCGAGGAGGATGCCGTCGCCGGGGTCCGCGCAGGCCCACGAGAGGTGCTCGATGGCGGCGCTGCATCCGTTGGTCATGGAGAGGTGCGCGGGCTCGAGCGGGGCGACGGGCCGGAGGCGCTTGTTGAGGAAGCGGCACACGGCCGACTTGAGGCGCTTGGTGCCCGTGGTGCCGTCGCCGTACGTGAAGGCATGGTTCGACAGGGCCAGCTTGTCGTGGATGTGCTCCGAGAGGGTGTTGTGCATGAGCGAGTTTTCGGCGACGCCCAGACTGACGATGCCGGATGGGTTGGTCTTTGGGTCCCATAGGTTGGTGATGACTTCCCAGATCAGGAGGCCGTCGCTGGCCTTGGCCGTTGCTGCTGCCCGGTTTGAGAGCGCCATGTCTCGGGGCTGTGCTGGTTCACTTGGTTGTTTGGTTGTGTCGAGTTTGATATCAACACGGAGCATCGTCGACCATCGGAAGTCGGGGGCATCGGGGTGTAAATAAGCCCACCCGGGCAAGAGTGGGCCATTCAAAGTGGGCAGTCTGTTTTTCGGAGGGCATTCTTCTGTTTTGCGTGCGAAGGGCGTCCTTGATTTGACACCTGTTCAGCCACAACCACGGCAAACAAGGCCTAGCGCTGGTCAAGAGCTGCGGGACTGTACGTAATTTACCTGCTACGGGGTATAAATCTAGATACCTGTGTCATTGGCAGATCCACGCATGGATGCCAAAACCATCTAACGCATGAAGCCATCCACGACAGTTGAGAACTAACTGAATATATTATATGCCTGAGAGTATGCCTCAAACTCGGGAATCTATCCCGTCGCACTTTTCCTTTCTAGCTAATCCCAATCCACGTCTTACCAATGACCTCACCACGTTGAACGCCCAAACCCCGCCCATGGTGGGGGTGCACCACCATCATCGGCCATTCTTCCGGACAGACTGCTAGCGATGGCTTAATAATGGTGGAGCTTGACACCTCTCCGTATATAAAGTCTCGGTGACGCAGCGGGTCACCAATTTCGACATCTCTGCTCGTCATCCGTTGGAATCCCAGTTCGCCATCATGGTCACCGTATTGAAACGTCACTCACCGAATGGTGCTGCGGCCGCCAAGGTCCACGAGGCGATGCGCACCCGCAGCGCGCCAGTGCCCATTGCAACCCCGCCCTCTGAGGTTCGTACAAACTTGAAATAGCAGATTCCGTCCGCGGGTGGACTGACGATGGAACCCACATAGCTCGAGGCCCTAGAAGCAGATGGCATGTCCTACACGCTTGCCTCCTTCACTGCCGAGGACGCCTTTGAGCTCGGCAACTTTCTTTACGCCCGCCTCCTCCACTTCGCCCCGGAGCGATCCGCCCTCATCTCAATCTCCGTTGGCACCAGCTCCCAAGTGCTCTACCAAGCTGTCACTGGCCCCGGCGTGACTGCGGACAACGAGGACTGGGTTCGACGCAAGCGAAACACCGTCGTTCGGTTCGGGAGGAGCTCTTGGTACATGCACAACAAGTTCTCTGGCGACGAGCAGTTATTCGCGACCAAGTTCTGCATCGGGGACGACAAGAAGGGCGACTATGCCATCCACGGCGGCGCGATCCCCATCTACGTCCAGGGCGTCCACGGGATTGCGGCCGTGGTCATTGTCAGCGGGCTCAAGCAGCAGGAGGATCATGGCGTCATTTCCGAGGTCATCCACGAGAACTGGAGCTGAGCGGAAGAATGTTTCCCATTGGCAGGCTAGTAGAAGTGAGGAATAACAGTGGAATTATTGTACAAGATTGTCAGTGGTCTACTCTGGCGTTTGAGGCCTCGGGTTGATTATTTTGGGGGATATTCTGGACTTTGACATCTTCCAGTTGACGCCAGGCCAGAAAATAATTATGCCAAGGAGGCCACGTGGGTAATTTTCCTCCACTCCAGATGCTGATTGATATGCGTCCAACTTGGGAAGATTTGCCCCTGAGGATTTCAGATAGAATCGTGGAGGACTAATACGAAGCCCAATTAAATAATGCTAGGCTGTCACCTTGGATTGCCTTTTTAATGGATTCCGTTGGGCGTAGACGCATCTTTCGTCAATGAAAGTATCATGTGCGTGGTTTGCCATATTGGATCTTCTTCGATGTGTAGAATGCGAAACCCTTGGCGATGCCAGAAGTCGATAGCTCCGGGGAGAAACGGGTGCGTATGGAGATAGAGCTGCTTGATTCCAGCCTCCTTCGCCAGCTCTCTCAGGGCAGCGAATAGTTTCGACGCAAGACCGACACGACGTTGGCTCGGATGGACGTATAACTTGACCACTTCTGCCACGCGCTGGGGTCCAAGCTCCAGAAATGGGAAGCGATTGTCGTAAGCGACGAGACCGATTGTGGCGACGAGCACGCCATTGGCCCTGGCGATGAGGAACGCGCCATCCGGATGCTCCAGGTAAGCCTTTCGGAAGGTGTCGTGGATGTCACCTTTGCTGAGATTGTCGTTTTCTTCTGCTTGTAGCATGGGGAATATGTCGGCACGTGCTGCTTCGGTGAAGTTGAGGATGTCGGCGATGTCGTCTTGGGCGGCACGTTGTATCACCGCCTCCTCAGAGGGCGTTTGCTGTGTCGACATCTGGTCATGCCAGCTTTGGATAGGGCCACTCAAAACCAGCTCCTTGCCGGAATTAGGTTGTTCTGGGATGGTTCTGGAATGGCCATGGCCTCCCTGGAAGATCTGATAAGCAGGGAGCGAGTGGGCCGCTGTGCAATGCAACAAGTGGGGGGCTACCGGGGAGAAGAATCTTTTATGCGAGCTTATGCGCTTGGCGGTTAGCACTGCCTCTTGCCTGTTTCACCCATACAATGGGTTTTCCCGAACGGCCGACGACATGCGACCATGACCACAACCATGCTGCCGTCGACCAAATGGCGCATCTCCAAAGCCTGCGAAGAGTGTCGGGAAAAGAAAATCAGGTGCAATGGCGAGTCGCCCTGCCATAGCTGCAAGATGCGGGCTCTCAGCTGCGTCTACCGCGAAAAGGCCCGCAATCGTAAGCGCAAGCCACGGACGGCCGCATATGAGAAGGTGATGCTCCAGGAGGCCGCGCTGTCCAACGACACGTCGGATGACGGGTCCGCGGCGGCAACGTCGCCCATAGTGGACGCCGTCGAGCCTCCGGCGGTCCCGAAACCCGGGCTGGACGCCGAGAGGATCATCAACAACCATAGCGTCGCCGCCATCCACCGCGCATCGCCGTCCTGTCTCCTGCAGCTGTACTACGGGCCGTCGTCCAACTTTGCCCTGCTCAACTCCATCTACCACCAGATTGAGGGCACGCGACCCAACCAGCACAACGTCGAGGAGGTCGGCCCGGGTCTGGATCTCTTCCGACACAAGACCTTGTACTTTGGCGACCTGGCGTCCAGCCAACAGTCACGAGGCACGGCCGACGACCACTCGGCAATGTTTCTGAACCCGGAAATGGCTCACAGGCTACTCGAGAGGTACCTGTTGACCTACTGGCACGCCATGCCGTTGATGCCCAAAGATGAATTCAAACGGCGTCTCGACGAGCTCTTCAAGCCGCCAGGCATCTTCGACTTTGATTCACCAAATACCATCATCATCATGCTGGCCGTGGCGCTGGGCGCTTCGATGATTGGAGAAGAATCAGTCGCCGAGTTCTTGTTCAAGAAGGCAAAAAAGGGTGCCGCCAACCTGGAGGAGGTGGTAAATGTGCAGGTGGTGCAGATGCATCTCATGATGATAAGTCCAACTCGTGTCCCAACTCAACTTTCCTCAAAGCTAACACTCAACCACGCCCATTTTCAATCAGAAAGAGCTCGTCCGAATTCGTCGTTTCTCCACCTCGGCAACGGTGTGAGAAAGGCCATCGCGGCTGGCCTCCACAAGGATGTCTGCACGCGATCAACGGGTCAATCGCAAGAAGATGTCGATGAACGAAGAACGACGTTTTGGAGCCTTTTTTTCTGGGAGACGTCAGTAGGCCTCTGAATATCTCATTTTCAAAAAATCTAACAGCCTATAGATGGACCTGCTTTGTCGTTGGGCGTCCCAGCTCTATCCCTGATCCGGGGACAGCCATACCCGTTCCCGCGGACCAGAAGTTTCTCGCGTCTCTGGTGACGCTATCCAGGATCATGACAAAATGCGTCAAACGAATATACAGCCCCAAGCACGATTCCCTCTTGCCCGTGTGGAACGCGGCAATCGACATACGGCGCGAGCTTCACCAGTTTGCCGAGAAGCAACTTAAGGACATGAAATTCGGTCTCGTTGGAGATCCGAGTAATGGAGAGCTCGGCGTTCGTCAGGCGATCTTGTCTACTAGTGAGTGAACGGAACGTCATGCAAACGCTGTCACATCGGTGCTAACCGTCCAAGTCTACCACCACACATTATTGCTCACGTTTCGCCCGTTTTTGATTTTGAAAGCCAGGCTCAAGGCAGACGTCGGGGCAAACGGTGCTGCGGCAACCCCCCACAAGCCTCCCGCTTGGCTGGACACTGCGTGTGACTACTGTATTGAGGCGGCCAGGAACTGCATTGGTTTTTTGGCGGGCTCGTGCGCGTCAAACGTCCTCTGTCATGTAAGCCCTCCCCCTCGCCAGTCTTGGGCATCCAGTTCTGACCATGCCAAGGACATCAAGTACCACGCCTTCTTCCTCGAAGGAGCCTGCTACACGCTGGCGTTTGACATGCTGCAGGACAAGCAGAATGCGCACCGCAGCCTTCCCTGGATCCATTCCGGACTGCAGTGCCTCCGCTCAATGGTCTTCAAGAGCAAGGGCAACACGCATGAGATGCCCACGACTATTGCGGCAATCGAGCAGATGGTTCACTCCGTGTTCCCCAACCTGGAGCTCAACGAGCATGTCGAAGCAGAGGCACAGCCGATTTACTTTAACCAATCAACCCCGTCGGCCTTGGTCAACACGCTGGAGAACGTCCCGACCAGCCGGCTGGGCGAGATGCCGGCCTTCACGTACCCCTCTATGCCCTTTGGGTTTGACACCACGGGCAGGGTGAATGGCGTCTCGCCGTCGGACATACCGCCAGAAGATCAGACGGACTTTACAACTACGGACGCCGGATGGGACATTAATTTTGGCACCATGGATATGGAGGCCTTTTTGTCACTGGACCCTGGCCAGGTTTTTCACTTGTAATTGGGATATGGGAGCGCAACATTATATTGAAGCCGATTATATCAACCATGGCATTCGCATTGTATCGGATAATAGACTAATTCCTCATGGAACATTTTGTTTGCTTCCTCCGGGCCCTGGCTTATGAGTTGCATCTTCCAAGGTACTCTCGCTCTGGTTGCTGTTGTTGAAGCCATTGTTCTATATTGGCTTTGTGAAGTTGATAACTTTCCAATGCTCAATATCTAGCCCTGCTAGGTCCTGGAAGTTTTGATTCATTGTGACTAGTTTGAAAGCCAGGCGTCAGACGAGTGAGAAGTTCTTTGACATCCACACTGCAGGCTTAGTCTCTCTGGGTTGTGTGTGCGCTCTTTTTACTAGGACGGATGGTGATCTCCACATCCTCGTAGCAATATTAATAATGACTGTCAACTAACTGCGTCTCCACTGTCCTATGATCATACTATGTCCTTGATCCGAAGTAGGGCTCGCCTTGTGCCAGTGCCCAGCTCATGATGCCTTTCAATGACGGGCAAGGGCATATGTCCCACAAATTTGACTTTGGCCTTGCCTCGCCTTCATGTATATCCCTTGGTCAGGTGTAGCTTGACCGGGGTGTTTGTAATTATCCGGCTGAATGGGCTGTCATGAGTCCAGGACCCGCTTTGGCAGCAATACACCTGGGGAAACTGCCGTATACCGGTATTCTCGTCGGACGATCCGTTTAGACTTGTTTATGGCAACTCCAGGACTGATTCATGCAGGCTGCAACTTCAGTTGAGAGAAACGGAGCTACACAAGAGGCACATCGTCGTTGAATGGCAGACTCGGCATTGAAGCGCAGATCTTTGCCGGTTGAACTCGACATAATGACGATCCCTGGGTTGCGCGAACCACTCTATCCCCAATGCTACTGTAGCTGGTGCTGCGGGGCATTGCGCTTACAATTGCCATTCCTCGTCTCGGCCGATGAAAAACGGCCGTCTTGTGCCGTTTCTCGGACCTCACGAGATTTCTGATCCCCGTAGTTACTCGCCAGGCTGCTTCGAGGCACGAGGGGGGGCCCCGGGACGAGGCCATAGCCACAACAGGGCCGATTGACATGGCGGGGAAGTGCGGTGCTTTGGCCGTTTCTAAATTATACGCACCATGCCGACCGGGCCAGCGTCCGAACTCGACAGCCCATCTCGGCGGGGGGTCCCACCTCGCTCGCGCAAATTGACCCCATCCCGAGGTCTTCTGACGATCAGTCGCCGCCAGGGTAAACGTCGGGCCCTCGGTTCTATGGCGGCCCTATTCGCGTCTGGGGGTGGGTATCTCTGCAAGTGGCCTCCTCCGCCTTTGCAGAGAGCCTGGGGCTATTCGGGCCATTATGTGCCTGAGGGCCCTCATCTCGACGAGTCAACCCACACTGGATGACTGTACCCGTGCTCCATGGGCTCTGCGCTCTCCATCTCTGGCGTCTCCCCCATGTTCGCCCCCCCAGAAACCCCACACGACCTTTGCCGTGTCGCTGGGTCCCCGGTTTGCGGGATGACGCTATTGGTCAACCCTATTCCAGCTTGCGGGAGTCGTCTTCGGCAACCATCACGGAAACCGGTTGTACAGGAAGCAGAGCAGTGACGTACCGCATGGCCCATGGCAGCATGATGGGCAGACAGAGGCGGTTTTTTTCTGTTTGGTTCTTTTCTCCTTCTCCTCTTCCGCGGATGCCAATCCCGAAAGTGGTCTGCACCGAGGGCATTGGGTGGGGAGTTGAAGTATATAAAGAGCACTCAGAGCCGCGTATAATTTGAGAGGACCAGTCTAAGCAGCAGATCAAGAGCCACAGTCACAATGGCTTCCATTCTTACTCTTGCAGTCTCTGGCCTTTTGGCTGCCACAGCTGTCAATGGTCAGGCCTATGACGCTGGCTCCCGGTCTCAGGATGCCTTCGAATGGGTACAGCCCAAGAACACCACCATTCTTGACCAGTATGGGCACTCGGAGCCCGTATTCCCCTCTCGTGAGTGGCTGTGATTTGTTGTGAGAAATTGTCAAGGAACGGGCTAACTGGACGCAACAGCGAACGCAACCGGTCGCGGTGGTTGGGAAGGTGCCATTGTTAGAGCAAAGGAATTCGTCCAACTGTTGACGCTTGATGAGAAGGCAGACATGGTCACTGGCCAGCCCGGACCTTGCGTTGGCAACATTGTTGCAATCCCCCGCCTTGGTTTCCAGGGTTTATGCCTGCAGGACGGACCTCTGTCCATCCGCGTCGCTGACTACGCGAGTGTCTTCTCCGCTGGAGTCTCGGCCGCAGCATCGTGGGACAAGAACCTGCTATATGAGCGAGGTCTCGCCATGGGCCGCGAGTTCCGGGCCAAGGGCGCCCACATCGCCCTGTCTCCCGTGGCAGGGCCTCTAGGCCGATCTGCCTACTCGGGCAGAAACTGGGAGGGCTTCTCGCCTGACCCCTACCTGACAGGCGTGGGCATGGAGCTCACGATCCGCGGCCACCAGGACGCCGGAGTGCAGGCCACTGCGAAGCACTTTATTGGAAACGAGCAGGAGACGCAGCGGAATCCCGTGTACAACCCCAATGGCACGCTCACGGATGTGTCGTTTGAGGCGCTGTCGGCCAACATCGACGACCGGACCATGCACGAGCTGTATCTCTGGCCCTTTGCCAACGCCGTCAAGGCCAAGTGCGCCAGCTTCATGTGCGCCTACCAGCGCATCAACGGCTCTTACGCGTGCCAGAACTCAAAGGCCCAGAACGGCCTGCTCAAGGACGAGCTCGGCTTCCAGGGCTACATCATGTCCGACTGGGGCGCCACCCACTCGGGCGTGGCCGCCATCGAGGGCGGCCTCGACATGGACATGCCCGGCGGCATCGGAAACTACGGCATGGCCTTTGCCGCCGGATCCTTCTTCGGGGCCAACGTCACCAAGGCCGTCGGCAACGGCACCCTCGAGGAATCCCGGGTCGACGACATGATTGTGCGCATCATGACGCCGTACTTTTGGCTCAACCAGGACCGGGACTTCCCCACCGTCGACCCCTCGGGCGCCGACCTCAACACCTTCTCGCCCCGGTCGACCTGGCTCCGCGAGTTCAACCTGACGGGTCCGCGGAGCCGCGACGTCCGCGCGAACCACGGCGACCTGATCCGGCGGCACGGCGCCGAGGCCACGGTGCTGCTCAAGAACAAGGGGGGTGCGCTGCCGCTCAAGGCGCCCAAGTCCATCGCCGTCTTCGGCAACGACGCGGGCGAGATCACCGAGGGCTTCCTGAACCAGAAGGACTACGAGTTTGGCACGTTGGTGGCCGGAGGCGGCTCGGGAACCGGTCGTCTGACATATCTCATCTCGCCTCTCGCTGCTATTAACGCGCGCGCAAAGCAGGACGGCGCCCTCGTCCAGCAGTGGCTCAACAACACGCTCATCGCCACCTCCAACGTAACCACACTCTGGAACCCCACGCCTCCCGAAGTGTGCCTCGTCTTCCTCAAGACGTGGGCCGAGGAGGCAGCCGATCGCCAGAGCCTGCACGTGGACTGGGACGGCGACAAGGTGGTAGAGTCGGTCGCCCGGTCGTGCAACAACACCGTCGTCATCACTCACTCGTCCGGCATCAACCTCCTCCCCTGGGCCGACCACCCCAACGTCACCGCCATCCTCGCCGCCCACTTCCCCGGCCAGGAGTCGGGCAACTCCGTCGTCGACCTGCTGTACGGGGCCGTTAACCCGTCCGGAAAGCTGCCCTACACGATTGCCTTCAACGGCACCGACTACAACGCGCCTCCGACTACCGCTATTAATACTACTGGTGTCAATGACTGGCAGTCGTGGTTTGACGAGAAGCTCGAGATCGACTACCGCTACTTTGACGCCCACGACATCGACGTGCGGTACGAGTTCGGCTTCGGCCTGTCCTACACCAGCTTCGAGCTCACCGGCATCCACGCCGAGCCCCTGGCTGCGAGCATCACCTCCGAGCCCGAGGCCCTCCCCGTCGAGATGGGCGGCAACCCCTCCCTGTGGGAGAGCATCTACAACGTCACCGTGTCGCTCACAAACACCGGGGCCGTCGCCGGCGCCACCGTGCCCCAGCTCTACGTCGGCTTCCCGGACAGCACCCCCAAGGGAACCCCGCCTAGGCAGCTGCGCGGCTTCGACAAGGTGTTCGTCGCCAAGGGCGAGACCAAGACGGTCTCGTTTAAGTTGATGCGCCGAGACCTCAGCTACTGGGACGTTGTGTCGCAGGACTGGCTGATTCCCAAGGGCGAGTTTGTTGTTAGTGTCGGGTTCAGCAGCAGGGACCTGAAGCAGGAGATTCGCATCAGCCCCGTCAATGCTTGATGCAGTTGTCCCAAAGGAGAGGAATTTAGGGTTACGTAAATATGTAGTCATGAGTATATGAACTGACGAATTGAATGGCATCGGCCGAACTGATGAAAGGCATGTGTCTCTGAGCCTTTGTTAGGAACTACCTACGCGGGTGGGGAGGGGGTTTCTCGACATGAATTATTCTCGACGGTATGTAGTGATTTGTGAAAAGGCATTCTGCCAGCGGCTTGTTGCCTGAGCTGTTGGGGCAGCTTGCAGGAGAACCTCGGCTGATACCCCACTATAGTAGAAATAGCGGACCTTGTGTTGCCGCGCCAAATTAGGGAGGCACTGCGCCAGAGGTGCCGGCACGGTACTATAAGCCTAGCACAGTGACAGAGATACCACCTGGGCAGCATGGTGCCAGGGGGCTGGCACTATTGCCGGAAGGTGCTATACTGGCGCTGAGCTTTTTTTTTTTTTTTTAAACTATGGGTAAGGGTGCAAGGAAAATGCGACTGGAACCTCTACAGCACCTCTGGCACTGTGCATCCACCCTGTCAACTGTGAGGCTCTGGCACCGTGCAGGCACCACGAAGCGTAACCAACATACTGTACCACAAGCAGGGTGCAGGACAAGGGTGGGGCGTCAGGCGAACTTGCCGTGATTGCAGCTCGAACATCACTTCTAATATCACTTCCAACGATTAGGCATGATCCTAAAGGCGACAAGTTAATAAGTCCCTATCTGACCCTAAGATGAATTGATCAACATCTTAGTGCTTGAACACCATGTTGAAAACATGGCTGAAGCAATGTTCAAAACACCCCCCGCCCGCATAGGTAGACTCCCCGAACCATACTCTGCAGTAACTGTTCATGATATGACTCAGCGCCGAACGCTATGTTTGGTGCATCTCTAATGTCTGGCAGCTCAGATTGGGCTCTTTTTTTTTTTTCTCTTCCCCCCCCCCCCCCCCTCTCTCGTGTTTGGGCCTTCCCCCTCGCTACTCCTTGGAAGCGTAGACGAAATCGTCGAGCTCCTTGATGGTGCGCTCGAGGTCGTCGTTTGTGAGGATCTTGTCAAAGCTGGCCGTCTTGGCGAACTCGAGCTCCTCCTGGGCGCGGGCCAGGCGCTGCTGGATGCTGTCCTCGGTCTCGGTGCCGCGGCCGCGCAGGCGCTTCTCGAGCTCCTCGTTGGAGGGCGGGGCGACGAAGACGTAGCGGGCGTCCATGTCGGACCGCTTGACCTGCTTGACGCCCTCTATCTCAATGTCCAGCACCACGACCCGGCCCTTGGCCGTCTGCTGCTCGATCGTCATCTTGCTGGTGCCGTACAGGTTGCTGCCGAACTGGGCGCTGTTCAAGCGGAAGCGGATGCTCGCGTTAGTCCAGAGCGGCACGAGGATGTGGGGGAGGAGGGGGAGGGGGAGGCGGGTGGGAGACGCACTGCTCGACAAAGCCGTCCTTGGAAACCAAGTCACGGAAGGAATCCTTGGTGACGTAGTGGTAGTCGACGCCGTCCTGCTCGCCGGGGCGCGGGGCTCGGGTCGTGTGAGAGACCGAGAGGGTGAAGGTGTCAGGGTGGTTGCCGAACAGCGCCTTGATGAGCGTGCCCTTGCCGACGCCGCTGGGACCGCAGATGACGAGAGGACGACGGTCCTTGGGAGCAGACATGGTGGAAATAGTTCTGCGAGTAGATCACGGTCAGTCGGTCGCAGGACTCGTGTATTCTTGCGCGCTCGTAGATGTGAGTGTGTGTGAGAGAGTGAGAGAGAGAGAGAGAGTGTGTGTGTGTGTGTGTGTGTGCTCTCGGGCTTGGGCGGGCTTGGTTGGGTGTGATGTGGTCAGGAAGTTGGAGCGGGTATGAAGGGGCAAAGAAGCCGCATTTTTATACAGATTGGGCCAATTAATATTCACTGGTAGGGTTCGGCAGGAATCATCATCAAGTTGGTTGTGCAACCTGGACGGCCAGAGTTGCTGTGAATCAAGGTTGTCTCTGCCTGGCTGGTGAAGTTTCCTGTATGCACCCTGTGGGGCTAAATACAGCCAAATCTAGGCTTATCACAAGAAGAAGAAGCATTCTTTACAACTAACCTCTGGTTCAATTGCCTGGCGGTGGCTGAAAACTGTTGCAGCGCTCGAAGCCTCAAGTGCATTGCAAATTCGCAGGTTTGCGCGGCGTACGGAGTAGTCAATAGGCCAATGACTAATACGGCGGTAACATCGGGGTGTAAGACGCCCACTGATCGCGGTGCGAGTAAGCCACGTGACTTTCAGCACTGCTAGCAGGCTACGGTTAGGTTTAGCAGGTTAGTATTAATTAGTATTAATTAGCCAGGATTAGTTAGGATTAGTTAGAATATTTTAAACATTTATTTTCATTTTTATTTTTATTTTTATTTTTATAGAGTCCTAGTACGTAAATATATAGCGCAAGGCGGGCTCAAGCCACTGGCAGAATGGCCTCCTACAGGAAACAGCCACTATTGAAGAGAGAAGAATGTGCTGGCTTGGACACTTAAGTTATATTACGAGGCTCGACGTCTCTCCTCGTGGCTTCATTTTGCTTTCATCATCATCCCAAAGTCATTAATTAAGATGTTCGAGCCCGTCATTCCAAATCTCCGTCAGGTCACCCGAGGAGCTGGGCCACTTTCGTGCAATCGATCCCTCTTAACGCCCGTAAATGCATCCAATTCTTTTTGTGCTGGCGCCAGCCGCGCAATAACGAGTCGTCTACTCTACTCGGTGCTTGTTTCGAGAAGCTGCTCGCTCCATCTCCGGTGTCCTCGTCCCCCTGACACGCGGCTCTTGGGAAAGGTCCACCACTGTCGTGTCCCAGTTCACGTGGAAGATGTTGCCACGCCAGTTGACCGTGCTTCCACAGAGCACTGCATACGTCCAAATGGGTAGCGCAAACGCTTCGCGACCCAGCCATGCGGGTAAGAACTCCAGGAACGATCGAGCGGGTACACCCCCAGGGTTCGAGGAGCCTTTGGCGAAGTAGGGGGTGTCCTGGTCGACCTCAACGGTAGCACCGGACTGTAGGCGGCGGACGAGGATAAAGTCAACGAGGATCCAAAAAGCCACGCATGCCAACCACACGAGGCCAAACGCATGCCAGGTCGGAGGAATTCCCAGCTGATCGTGAAAGAAGGGCAGGGTCGTCGCTGCAAACGCTGCATATGCACAGCAGAGGAAAGACTCAATACCTGGCTCGACCAGGGTCGCTGGAATCACGGTATACTTGCGAGCTCTCAGCCAACGGGCGCGTCGGGCCGCGTAGGACTTGACCGACATGCCCGACATCGGCTGTACAGCCAGGTCACCCCAGACCAGACCGTGGTTGCGGTATCCAGGAATCTTTGAGCGCCAGAATAGCTCGCCAATGAGGTGGTCCTCACAGATGTTGTGCGAGAAGAAATCCACTCCAGTGGGCAGGTTCCGGTCCTTTGGGAGGATGGGGTTCTCGACGGGGTTGGTTATCTGATCCAGCTGAGCCTTTCTGAACATGTTGCTCTTGCCGACAATGCAAGGTGCCAGGAGAGAGGCGTTGATGGCGCTGTAGAACTTGGCATGCGTTGTTCCCATGAACATCTCGTCGAGGCGACCACCGCCGTTGGCGCGGATCCGGGAGAGCAAGCCATCAGCGGAGGCACCTGGTTCCTCCGAGGTGGGTAGCAACAGGCTCTGCTCATCTTCCAGCTGATGGGCACTATAGTCGACGAGATCAACCACAATGGGCAGCTGGTGCACGAATTTGTACGGATGCGCAGACGTGCCCCCAACCCTATAGCCATTCAGCTTGTCCACCATGCGTCCCATGACGCCCTTGGCGATCCAGACGTTGCAGTCAATGATCCAGACGATCTCGCCCTTGACTTCCCGGTACGCCCGGCTAAGGTTCCGGATCTTTGGATTAGGTCCCATATTCTGAATCTGCTCGCCTAGCCCGTTCAGGAGAGGATCCTCGGACTCAACGAACACCTGTGCATCGAAATCGGGGAAGTCTTGGACGATTTGCTTCAGCACGGGGTACGCAGGATCGCTCGTTTCGTCGACGCAGAGGCGGATGGACAGCCTGTCGCGGGGGTAGTTTTGCTGGAAGGCCGAGGCGATGCACTCGTACAGGTGCGGCTCAACACCCTTGACGGGTCGGATAATCGTGACATGAGGTGCATTCTGTCCAAGTAGGGGGGAAACGGGCGGCGCGGCGGGTTTCTTGGTGTTGCGGAAGCTTCGGCATGTCAGACGGTTGGGGGGCAGCATCAAGATGGCCTGGGCAACTCACATGGATCGCAGACCAAGGGCCTGGACGAGAATGACGGCGACGGTCCAGATCAGACAGATCCAGGCCACCGTCGTCGTGATATCGGCCATGTCTAGCTTCGGGAGGCGACACGATATACTAGGCGAGGGCGAGTCCCAGCCAAGTTGGATGCAGGGGAGAGAAAAGAACGCTGGGAAATGTCGAGGCCGCCATATGGAGTTGTCGAGCAAGGAGTCCAAATGAAGTGGGCGGAGAGCACTAACGGTAGTAGCGGCCATGCTGCTGACCAGGGCCTGCTGCTTGAGAGCAAGCAAGCTAAAAACACGGGAGTAGCGTGATTCGTAGGGAGAGCGGCAGGCCATCAGCGGAGCGAGCCGGACAAGGGTGATGCCCACGAGTCAATGGAGGCGGCAAGCAGTTGTTTAGTGAAGCAACATAGGAAAGGTTACGCATCATGGCTTTCCCGAGACCCAGCACTGTAATATTTATACCAGCGCCCGGTGCATAAAATTAGCGACAGCCCGAGTTCGAGCCAAATTCCATTCGCGGCAAGGAGGGACCGATCCAAGTCTTGTCTCGCAATCCAAGGCGCCGTGTAATTAATTGCTCCTCCCCTCCCTCATGAGAATGTCGGTGGAGGTGGATCGGGCTGAGGCGTCCCGCTAACAAACGTCACCGTCCCGTCCACTGTAATCAGCTGCTGTCGTACGCATGTAGGTACCTGGAATGCTGCGAGCCTGTAACTTCCAGGCACTGCGGAGCCGACCCCAGCGCCGTGGCACCCGAAAACCACCAGGCCAATGAGCCGGCGGTGGCACTTGATGGGGGAGTGCCACCACCAGGAGCCAATGTGTAGCGAAGGCAGCCCTGGAGTGAGGCTCTTCACAGGGGCTGCCGTGCGTACCTGTAGGAGCACGAATTACCGCGGGTCCATTGGGTGGATCCCCCAGCCACAGTCGCCTGGCGCCTGGCGCCTGGCGCACGAGGCACCAAGAGTGGGGAGCTACAATTCCGCAAATTTTCCTCTGCTCAATTCGTCTCCTGCTTCCGTCTCACACATCTTCTCCTGCCACCAGCTTTTTTCCACCGTCATCCACGCAAAAAGCTTCGGCTCCGTCCCTCGAGCTGGCCTCACCGGACATTGCTTCTCCTTAGTCGCCAGCGGCGAGCCACAGCCTTGGCTCTGGATGGCCCAGACGACGTCTCTTGCTCCTGGTCCCTAGCTTGGACCCTCCTCCTCACAGGTAGGTTTCCATTCCCGAGATCATGTTCCGGTACCCGGTGCCTGCATCGAGATCGAGTTTTGCACAAGACAAGCTTTGCTTTGCCCAACCCAAACGTGCAAAATTTCTTAGCCCAAATCCCCAACACATATCTCTCTGCTTTCCTATCGAGACTCCCTCCTGTTGCTATGATGACACCTTTAATTGGTGCTTAGAGGAACCATTCACTTGGCCTCGCTGAATGCTTAACCAAATAGACTACAACGGTATCTGAGCAACATTTCCCCTCCACTCATTGGCTGCACGCTCTGTCGCTACTACGCACGTCATAGGCACCGTATGGCTAACAGTCGCGCTTCTAGATCAAGATGACACCCGCAAGAAATGGCTGAGATTCACTCTTCCAAATCTGAGCCTCTTGCTACCCCGCCCTCGTTGAAAGCTGCTTCGGCACCGTCCTCGCAGCCACGGGGGCCCCCGTTGCACCAGGTTTATGCGCTCCCAGTGCCGATCCGGACATTTCCGCTCCCGACCTTTTACCCGAACAACCCCGTCAGCTTCTTCCATGTCTGCTACGCGTGGTTGAACCAGCTGTGGGCGCCGCCCGCGGCAGAGCCCTCTGTTGTCCATGCTGGCGTTTGGTCGTCTGCATCATCTTCGGTGCACGTCACCGATGATGCCTCCATCCGTGCCTTGTGGGAACAAGGCTTCTATGGCAAGGGAAACTTGAGTCGAAGCGAACCCAACTGGTTGAAGCGAGAACAAGTTCGCCGGGGAGTCGTGCAAGTGAGTGTCAGTGAGATCCTGACAGTGCAAAGACGAGAAGAACGCCTTCGCGCGAAATGGGAACGCGCCCGCCTTGAGCAGGAGGCCATCCGCCAGACAAGACTGGAGGAGGCCGAAGAGGCCGAGAAGGGCAAACCAAGTTCCCATCACAGCGGCGTGGAACCGACTCGAAGCCCTATCCTACAAGCAGAGCCTGGGCCTCCTGTCAGCCCGATGGCATTGTTGGCGTTGCCAAACTCAAACGCTGGTCTTGTGCGGGCTGCTGTAAATGAGTCGCATGCCGAAGGCCCGACTCAAGTTGACGGCATCGTTGAGAATGGGTTCTTGGCAGATCCGTTCGTCAATGACCCCGCGGCCTCTCCGATGTTGCCTGGTGGCACATCGGCCTTGAGTCATTCGGTTGACGAGACCCTTGCCGGGTCAGCCATGAGCAATGGTCACATCGAGCTACCCAAGGTAGCTCAGTCGCCGACCTCCCTCACGGACGAATCGGACGAGGCAAAAAGTGTCAAGCGCCGGAAGAGCGTGAGGTTCTCTCCCACCGTAGAGTCTACAACGTTCAAGCACGGCGACCCTCCTAGCACCAATCACCCTCCGAGCAAGGGAGACGGGGCAGCGAATGGAGATGTAGTCGAACACCCCGGTACTGCCCTAGATGAGCTCCCACCGCTTGTCAACAAGGAGCATCTTCAGCTGACACCTGAGGAGGCCTTCTTCCTGGCCTTTGGTCTCGGGGCATTGGCGGTCAAAGACCCCGATTCGGGGCGGGTTCTGTCAAACAAGGAGCTATTCACACTCTTCCGGCAGTACTCGTACTTCCCTCCGCGTGTAGAGCCAGACGACGTCGCCCTTCGACCTGATGACAAGTTTTTGATTCACTACGCCGTCTATCATCACTTCCGGTCCTTGGGCTGGGTGCCGCGAGCTGGCATCAAGTTCGGGGTGGACTGGCTGCTCTACACTCGCGGCCCAGTCTTTGATCACGCCGAGTTTGGGCTGGCTATCATCCCCTCGTTCTCCGACCCGGGTTGGAAAGACTCGGAGAGGCAACATGCTGCCAAGACGTGGCAGTGGCTGCACGCATCTGTCCGTGTGCTCTCGCATGTCATGAAGAGCCTCGTGCTGGTGTACGTGGATGTCCCGTCGCCGGCGAAGTTTGACGAGGCTCTCGAGCGAGGGTTTACCGAGGTTTTTCGGTTGTACAAAGTCAGAGAGGTTATGGTGAAGCGGTGGTCGGCGAACCGCAACCGGTAGACGGACGTGATGCAAGACGCAAGACGCAGTCCTGCACAACCGGGCCGGGATATTTTAGATGTAGACTAGGACATGCACGCGCAAGGTGCCCAACATTGTACAATTCAAACCATGTCAAACGGCAATTGGTCGTGCGCGCAGCTTAGCGAGGTGACTGTTCACATGCCGGCAGAGTCGTCATGGTCCTGCAGAGGCAGTTCGGAGTCTGGACTGCCGGATGATGGGTTTTGCTTTTGACGGATGAGGTGATTGGCCCCGAGAAAACCGGCAATTTGGCCCTGCATTGATTCCCCGGTGGGCTGACATGCAATTGACACTAATAGACCAGGCCACAGATGCTGAATCTGCGTCGAAGATGGCTACTGACGGCATGCTAAACGCGGGGTCGGTGGCTCATCCCCACATGAAGCGCTCACGGTTCCCCTTCGGCCGAGGCATCGGGAACCTTTTCATGTAGGACAGCAGCCCTAGCTCCGGTCCATGCGATTTCGATAATACACCTTTGTCTTTTGAGTATCGAGGGTAAGAAGATAAACTGTCGCGATATCCCAGACAAGGAACACGGCCACAGCCAGCAGACTCGGCACATCTCGGTACTCATGATGCTCAGCCCGAGGAGGCTGCTGCTTCACAGCTGTCGTTCCGCACCGGCTTCCCGACTATCTACTGCTCAGACAACCGGATCCCGCGCCGGCCATCGCCTCGCCCGCCACTCCATTCATACAGCACCACGTCAATTGTTGACTAGCCAGCGGCGTTCCTCATCCAGAACAAGGTGTCTGGTCCCGTGGCGCACCCAGCATGCTTTCTCAACAAAGGCAGGCCACGAGGCTATCGTCCAGGGCTCCTTAAACGGCGGGGCGCCAATCACGGTCAAGGCTACCGAGCGGTGCATCGTCGTCGAGGATGAGAAGCTGGGCGCTTCCACCAGCCTTGATGTCGTTGCCTTGCGCGACAGCTGCCCGTGTCCCAAGTGTATGGACCCGGATTCCGGCCAGAAGAGCTATGCCACCAGCGACATCCCCCTGGACATCGCCATCGAGGGCGTGAGGATGGTTGGCGACGGTATCGGGGTCTCGCTGAAGAACGACATCCCGCGTCTGGCCGAGGGAGGCCATGAGATGATTGTGCCCTGGGTCATCATCGAGAAGTCTCTCGGCCATGTGGACATTGAGAGACTGACCAAGCCCCGCCAGGACGCCATCTACCCCAAGGCAGGGCGGACCTTCTGGGACAAGCAGACGATCGAGGGGCGGGTGCGCAAGATCGACTACAACGAGTTCATGAAGGGCGACGAGCAGTTCTGGCAGGCCCTGCTCGACCTGGCCAGCCTGGGCCTCGTCTTCCTCAAGAACATCCCGCACGACAGCGAGTCCATCACGCGCATCACGGAGCGCATCGCCAACATCAAGTCGACCTTTTACGGGCGCACCTTCGACGTCAAGGCCAAGCCCAACGCCGAGAACGTGGCCTACACCAGCGGCTACCTGGGCCTGCACACGGACCTGCTGTACCTGACGTCGCCGCCGGCCATCCAGCTGCTGCACTGCCTGGAGAACTCGTGCGCGGGCGGCGAGTCGCTCTTCAGCGACGGCCTGCGCGCGGGGAGTCTCCTGTGGCAGCAGCCGCGCGACGAGCTCGGCGCCGTCGAGGCCCTGGCCGGCGTGCGCGTGCCGTATCACTACGAGAAACACGGCTACTGGTACCGCCAGAAGCGCCCGCTGCTCAATGTCGACGGCGGCGTGCTGGCAAACGTCTTCTGGAGCCCCCCGTTCCAGGACCGGTACCAGCGGCCGGTCGCCGACATGCGTCCGTGGCTCGCCGGCGCCCAGCTCTTCGACCGGCTCATCAACCACGAGGACGCCATGTTCGAGATCAAGATGGCTCCCGGAGAGTGCGTCCTGTTCGACAACGTGCGCGTCTTCCACGGCCGTCGCTCCTTCGACCCGGCCGGTGGGGGGTCGCGATGGCTGCGCGGCTCGTACATCGAGCGCGAGGACTTTGTGAGCCGTGTGCTGCATATCCCGGAGGACATGGCCAAAGCCTACCGCGGCGGCGCTGCCTGGAGTCGCGAGGCCGAGACGGAGGCGTTGAGGGCGTCGCCGTGGTTCGGTAAGGTGGGCGCGCAGTTGGATGAGGTGGCAGCGCGCTTGAAGGACGGGGGAGCGGTCCGGATGACTGCGCAGGACTATGCCGTCCTCAACGACGGCGTCGACGAGACCACTTGAAAGGGGGAGGGAGGGTTCACATTGAGAAATGTTGCATGGCGAGTGTTAGTATCAAACAAAGTAGATCCCAGCGACGTAGCTCCCTACCTAGCTAAAGAGAGGGGCAGAGATGCGCTGTTGTCCATATTTTCCTGCCATCGTCCATTCCCATGCGCCAGTGCTTCCATAGATACATACATCATCATGAGTTCATTTTTTATGCAGACCAGGCACGTAAACGACCATGTGTTCCCTTCAAGACTCCCACTTCTTCGCCTCCACGCCCTCCGGGGGTACAGTCTCGACCTTGCGGTCCTTGACGTCGTTCCAGTCGGTGCTCAGGCTGGTCCCGTTGCTCTCGGTGAAGCTCTTCATCATGGCGCGCTGCTGCTCGGGCGAGGCTCCCTTGAACAGCTTCTTGAAGAAGAAGTTGACGTCCTGGCCATCCTCCTCGTCTTCGTCGGCGCCGAACGTGTCCCAGTTCTTGGGCCCGGTGCGAGATGATGTGGGGTAGGAGATGCCCGCAGGCTTGGCCGCCGTCTCCTCGTCAGGCTTCGTTTCGGGGGCTTTGCCCTTCTCTTCGGCAGCTGTAGTGTCAGCCCCCTCCGTTCCCTTGTCCGCAGCATCCATGGCCTTCTTTCGCGCCTCCTTGAGGAATTCCAGCCTAGGCAGAGCAGTTAGAACAGTACTCACGATGGCGGCAAACGACAACACTTACTCGGCCTTCTCTCGAGACGCGTCCTCATCCTCTCCCTTGCTCTCCCCCTTGAGCTGTGGCCACTTGCCCCGAGTCTTCTTCTTCAGGCTCAGCTCGACCTTGTTCGGTGTCACCGTATGCTTGGATCCCTCAGTGTCAATCTCGCCCCACAGGTCCAGACGGAAAGGCTTCTGCTCGCCACTGGGGTAGATGACCGAGTCAAGTACGACAGCGGTCGGCAGATACTGGACTTGCAGCTTGTCCTTGTTCACGCCCTTGGAAAGGATGGATACGGTCATGACCGTGTCGCTCTGGAAATCCTGCAGTCGTAGCGGCGCATTGCTAGGCGCTGCGGGCTTGGCCGTGGCCTGTGTCTGGGTGGAATCCTTGGTGGCCTCCTTCTTAGATCCAACCTCGGCCAGAGCCTTCTCCTCTGGCTTCAGCCCGATAGTCAGCTTTCGACCAGCGTCGTCCTTGGGCAGTTTGTCCATGGAGAAAAGGATCTGCTGGCGCAAGGTGCTCGCCGTTCTCCACTCCTTGACCATAGCAGGGCCTTGATCCCCCATGGCCACAGCCGCGCTGTTCTTTGCGTTCATCTCGTCAGTCTGAGCCTCCAGCTTGGCGTCCTCGAGCGTAACAGTGTAAAACCCATTCTCGTCCGTATTCTTCTTTGCAGGATCCTCCTTCTCCGTTGCGGGTGATCCCTTAATCAGGCGCATCGAGTATACGCAGCAGGCGTCGGCGTTGGCGTACTCCTTGAGCCGGAAGTGGGCGACAGCACGGCGATACTGCGCCTCAATCAGGAGCGCACGCTTGTTGCGTTCATAGGCCTTGTGCCAAGCTAGGTTGGCATCGCCGAGTGCTTCTTGGAATCTGCCGAGGCCGATGAGGGCCTTGGAGCGGGCAACCAGCCATAGCGGATTCTGTGAAGCCTTGAGCGCGGCCGAGAGCAACGTGACAGCCTCGTCCCATTTCCGTGCCTCGGCGGCAGCGAGACCTTGGTGGGCCTGGGTAATGTGCGACATGGCGAAAGTCGCACTGTGATATATCTGACTGTCTCTGTTCTCTGGCACTTGTTGACTGGTTCGTGGTGCCCGGTCGCCTGTCACAGAGCTCGTGGAAATGGATGAGCTGCTGGAGGGTGATGATGTTGGTGGTTGGTTCTGGAAGCTATGGTGGGGGCAGGCATAAGCTGCTTTTATAGTGGGGTCGTCAAACAAAGAGAGCCAGAGCGCCTTGAGGGCGCCTAACACTGCCTCTGGTGTGCACGGCTTGCGAAAGGTACACAGCCTCGAGGAACACAATAAATCTGAGTCCATATCATAGTCATTAAATTAGATGCGCTGGTCCGCAAACCGAGCCCTCTTTTAGATTCTCGCTTGCCCTGTCTTTCGTAATCTATCTTCTCGCAACTACCTTCTCATCCGGGAACCGCCTGGCAAACATGCCCAGAGCCTTGATGGTGAAGGTGAACTTGTAGTTGGGATACGAGATCATGCACGACTTGTTGAAAACACCCTCAATGGCCTCCTGCAGCCATTCTCCGTTCTCCTGCTGCCGATCCATGATCAGTTGGATTCCCTTCTTCAGTGGCTCCGGGTCAGGGTACTCCGCCTCCATCAAGGCGATCAACGCCCAGGCCGTTTGCACAACCAACGACCCTGATGGGTGCTCGTGCCACTCCATTGTCTCGCATGCCTAAGTCTGTTAGCGACCCGCTCATCCAGCCTCGCCTCGAACACATACCTTGTAGCTCTCTGACCAGCCGCCATCCTCTCGCTGCTTGGACAAGAGGAAGTGGCAGCCCCGCTTCGAGATCTGGCTGTTGGCATACGTCTCCCCAACATGCTTCATGCTCTCCAAGGCAAACATGGTGGCGTACGTGAAGCAGATGCCCCAGCTCCCGTACCAGCTGCCGTCGACTCCTTGGTTCGTCTTGATCCAGTTGGTGGCTCTCTTGATCAAGAGCTGGATCTCGTCGGTCCGGTAATCCGGCCAGTGCTTCTGGAACAGCGACAAAGCTGTGACACACGCAGTGGTGCATTCCGGGTAGTCGTACTCAATCATGATCCGGCCGAATACCTCTGCGGCATTGAACATTTCCAGATACTCGCCTCCTCTGCGTGTTTCATATGACGAAATACCCCCATTGTCGTTTTGGTAAAATAAGAGCGTATCGACGGCATCGAAAATGCGCTGATCATCCAATAATTCAGGAAATCCTGCTGTCTTCTGCAGTAGGATAATACCCTTCAGCGCCTCCGAAATACAGTCGCTCACACCGTAGCCCTGGTCCTTGTTGCTGAAAGGCCAGCCTCCCTTTCGTGGCTGTCTGTAGCACTTTTCTTGCTCATCACAGTTCTCTCGAATTTGTTGCTGTTCGAGGTATCTGAGCGCCTTCTCCAACATTGGGCGCCACCTCTCGTCATCCTGGAGGCCGGCCTCGAAAACGGCTTGGATGAGGAATGCCGTATCCCAACATTGCACACCGTTCGTGCCATTGACCAGCATTCCTTCGTCCTTGACCCAGAGGTACTCCTCTAGGCGCCTGACATGCTCTTTCACACTGTGAGCATCAGGGCCGTCTCTCACGAGGCATACCAGAGTGTTCATAGGTGCGTTGACAGGAGCCAGATCGGCGTAACCAGTATTAGCATCCTCCATGTCGACCAGTTCACTAACCCAGGCCTCGCCCTTTTCTTTAAGCCAATTGGGTCGGAGGTACGGGTTCCAAATGTTCACCAACGCCCAATTGATGGTATTCAGAAGCCAAGATTTCGGATGGTAGTTGTCACCAGGGGCAATGCTGTTTCGGTGGCTAAGCCAGTTGATTTCGCTGTGCGGCTGTGTGAAGAGCTCCTCCTTCAATCCTTTAGTGATCGGTGTTTCTTCGCACTGCCATTTCTTGGAATAGAGGTAGCCCATGGGCAGGAAAACCATGCGGATGTGGATCCACCATCGCCAGGGAGCAATCGGGACCCAATCTGGCAGCAGCCAAAGTTCTGGTGGCACTGGGTTCACAATATCCCAATCCATGACACCCAGCACAGCCAACCAAAACTTGGCCCAGTGCGGCGAGTAGAGGGCTCCTCCAAGTTTGTGCAGCGTTCCACGAGCCTTGACCATCAAAGGGTCCTCAGGGTCCACACCGATCAACCGGAGGACGGTGTAGTTCAACGTTGTGCCGAAGACAGTGCTTTCGCCCTCAATATGAAGGCCCCAGCCGCCATCCTCGGGGTGGGCGCGCGCGGCGAGGTAGTTCTTGATTTCGGTCGCGTACGCAGAGGGAATTGGCGTCTTGGTAACGTACCATGCGATGACTATTCCGGGCAGTAGAAACATGGGTCCGCCGTATTCGCAAGCCCAGTGACCGCTAGGCAACTGAAGCTTCTCGAAGAACTCAAGTCCGTTTTTTGCAGAGTCCATTGGGGATTGGGCGGTCGGTAATTTGGGGAGGCCCTATGACCCGAGAGTTAGATTCCATCGTGATGTGGTGTCGAAGCAAGACGTACCAGCGGCATGTTCAGGTAGTACTTTTCCGCGTAGCTCTGCGGCCACTTCTCTGCCTCCTCCTTGTCGGTCAGGTAGTGCCAGGTGTGGCGACTCTCTTCGTCCTTGATTCTCCATCGTGTCTGGTCCGTCTTCCCCTCAATCTTGGGCATCTTGGGGAAGGGGGCGCTGTGGGCGTCGCCATTGGCATCAGCGCCTCGCTTTCGGAGCCGGCCATTGCCTGGTGCGCTGTGGCCGTTCGAATAGCCATTGCCATTCGCATCCGCCGCGGCGGTCGATTTGCCGCTCGTAGACGCCATGTTAAGGATGCAAAGCAATTGCAACGAGAAGTTGACGTGCGAGGCGGTGGAGGGGGCAGTTGAGCAACCAGGAATGGGGAATGGCGTCCGCGGGCTGCCGATTTCAAGTACAATTTATTGAGCGGGACCTCAATCCGCCGGGGTGCATTTCAACACCGGGACGCACCTGCCCCATGCACCACAGTGTGGCCCCCCATCCAGTCCCTTCCGCCGCCCCTGGCTCCTTCCCCATCTTGGCACTAGTGGGCGTCTGTCAATGAGGTTGGCACCTGCAATTGTTGTCAACCCAAACATATCCACCTCCTCAGCCGCGAAAATACCCCAGATCTGCGAGTACGCAGCGACGTCGTAACCGTAACCTGTTTCCCCCTAGCCCAAACGGAACTTATTACCAGGTTCCTGCACCAGCGTACTCGGGGCCCCTGGTGCCACACGGCAGTTAATTGTGGCATCCATCAACATCCCGCACTCTCATTAGCCACTGCAACCCTCCAACATCTCGCAATTGGTAGACAACATATGCGGGGTCGTTCTCGCAAAGACCCCTTGCGGCCCAGCGCACTGATCCTACTAGTGACCGGTGATCCCAGAGACGCTCACGCAACAAGAACACAAGTCGTCTCAGCCATCATCAGCAAAGTGCCAAGTGGTCAACCAGGCCTGCGATAAATTATTCCTCAAGAATAACTACCAATGTCACGCCGTGAACCCAACCTGGGCCGCCGCCGACCGGTAACGAGAGCCACAGCCAATGATACGAATACGATCGCGATCTCGGACGGCAGTGTGGTGTCTCGCATTGAAACCATGCTCGAGACCATCGTGGATGCACTCTCCGCCAATCAAGAGATGTCCATTGCTTTCGCATCCCGGGCAGCCGACGACTTGACTGAGCGCCCACTCAACCAAATTCGCTTTCCAGGGCGGACCCCTGATGAAGCCAAGCGATTCAGTATGCCATTCTTCTTTGTACAGCATCTAGTGATGCCCCTTCTCACGCACATTGCCAGCCCGGGTTCTTCTTATCCTCCAGCTGTCACACGATGCACTGGTTTCTGGTACTATCCTTACCAAGCGGTATGCATTGGCTTTGCTCTGGCCATGAAATATGTGGGCCTCATTCACTGAGTCTATTACAGCCATATCTTTTATCAGCATCCGGAGTTGTTTGACAAGCAGAGCCAGGTGGATAGTATTGTTGATGACCTTGCGCTGACATTGCGTGTCAATCGTGCCGACTTGAACATCGTACTCGTTATCAGATACGTAACAGGGCTTTTCATGCGACTAATGTTCCCTAGGTCGCGGCTCCCAAAGGACAACTCGCAGGCCACATTGTCATGTATTTACAAGATGGCAGCTGCTTAGACGCGACCGCAGGTGACCTAGTAGGTTTGTTTCATCATTCTACTCGACATGACTGACTCGAATAGGGTTTGCCTATTCCGGTAATTAAGTCTCTCACCGAAGTGACCCTTGTCAATGTTCGATGGATTCTGGTGGTAGAGAAAGACGTCAGTCCCTGTTGCAGGGTTACATTGACCCTCCTGCTAACAGCACTAGGCCACGTTCCGATCCTTATGTGCCTCCCGGTTCTGGAGGATAGCTGCTTCAGGGCCAGGAGTTCTCGTGACTGTAAATTTTTTACTTGATGGAAGCATTGAGTTGGTGCGTTGCTAACTGGTTCAAGGCCAAAGGTTACCCTGATCTCGCAACCCGCGAGTTTCTGAACCACGTGCACCTAAAGTACCCGCGGGTGCCTATCTTAGCCCTCGTCGACTTCGACCCGGATGGGCTACGGATTCTCAGGTGCTACCGTAATGGCTCCGAAAACCTCAGGCACGAAATGGACGCCGTAGTACCCGCGATCCAGTGGCTGGGAATCAAGTTCCATCAGCTGCTCCACCAGCAGACCTCGGCGTCCCGAAACCAGCTGTCCGCATCGATATCCGATCAATCGAGAGAGTCTATCTCATCCACAGGCTGCCGAGAGCCAATTTCATTTCTCAGTTACAGGGATCGAAAGGTTGCCACACAGACCCTGTTGAAACTCGAAGCCGACGCATACATGGATTCGGAAAATACTCTATTGTTTGCAGAACTCCAGCGCATGCTCATGGTTGGGGTGAAGGCAGAGATTGAATGGCTTGACGAGTGTGGTGATTTGTGTCGCTGGCTAGATCAAACCATTGATGACGCACTTATTTGTGTTTGACATTTGCCCATGGCAATATTTGCAATGCAAACTGCACGATGCAGCCCGAGACTCTCGTTTGCCCGTCTTTGAAGAAACCTTAGTATTTTCTTACCCTGCAGCTTGAAAACCGTCGCTGGTGGGGGCCGTACCGTGCGAGAAGCGCGGGGTAGTGGTCGCACACAGTCCCCTCACTTGTGACAAAATTTTGTGTTCTGACATCACAAACCAAACAGTAAAGCAAAAACGCATCACGATGGCCCCCAAACTGTCGGAAGAGGAGATCGATGATCTGATTTACTTTTCTCGTGCCGGGGAGAAGGATGACCTGACCGAGACCATCAACTCACTGGCGGAGCGGGAGAAGGTGTCGCCTGCCGAGATTGTCGCGGCGGCTCAGGACGATGCGAAATCCACATGTCTGCATATGGCAACTGGCAACGGGCATTTAGGTATGTACAAGATTTGCGGCTCTCTGTTCTTTTTTTTTTTTTTTTTTTTTCAAAAATTAAAAATTTGGAGTTCACTCGTGCTTGTCGAGCGACTGCTGACATGCCCGTGCAGATATTGTCCGCCAGCTGATCGAGTACTTTGATGGGCGGCCAAAGGAGCAAAAGCAGGCTTTCCTGGATGAGGCAAATGAGCACGGTAACACAGGACTGCACTGGGCAGCCCTGGGTGGTCACCTCGAGACCGTCAAGCTTCTACTGGAGCAGGGTGCTACTCCGGCACTCGCCAACGAGCAGAACTACGTTGCACTGGACCTGGCTTACTTTAACGATAAGAATGATGTCGCTCAGTACTTCCTGTCGTTCTCCGGCGCCCTGGAGGACAAGAATCAGGAGGATGGACTGGATGCTGCCGTTGAGTCTGTCGAATTGGAGGGTGGCGACGACGACAAGAAGGACAACAAGGCCGAGGCTTCTTGAGCGTTGAGAGAATGGCCGAAACTCTCCCATTATGAAATAAAAGTTGTTGGGAAACCGTTGGGTGTGTGCTGGAGGGGACAACATCGATCAGGGTGAACAAAATGGCCCAGTGTATTGCTTAGGGCACATCGGCTCACTGTAACTGGGCAGGCGAGGAAAGAGGGAACTTTGGTATTGGTTCGGGATACATCTTTTTGTTCGACGAGGAGTCAGGAAATAGGGGCTAGGATCAAGAACATAGACAAAGGGGGCCGGCTGGCCAGATAAAGCGAGGGGGTAGGTCTAACGTTGAGGCTCGTTAGGGGCGCGACAACAGGCCAGGCACGAGGGTACAAGTCTAGTCCCAACTAAATTTTACAGTAAAAGACCTTGAACTAGTTAAAGAACTAGACTCGAGGACTGCTTGAATTCCTATAGCGACATGCGGACTGTTGACGCAGGACAAAGGAGGCGCAGTGTGAATGGAAGCGTTCAGAGAACACTGAATCTTGACAAGCAGACACGGAAGCCAGGCTGCATTGATAAAAGCTTGAAACAATGTCAACTGTAGCACGCAGATTTCTTGCACTGCCACTCAGCCCCTCAACGCTGCAATCGTCACAATGTGCCGCTTCCTGTTGATTGAGTTCGAGTGCAACCATCCACAACAGGAGAAGATGTGGCGATGCGAAGATGCAACCAAGTGCGAAATGAGTCCCACATACCAGCAGGAGCTCGACGTGATCAAGTTGGAAGGGGTTCAGTGCAAAGAGTGCTGGGAGGGAATGGTACTTGAGCAAAGGGAAAAGGAAAAGGACTTGAGAGACATCCAGTCCAAGCTCTGCGAGATGGACCGAGATGTACGACGGCTGTCTCAAGTGCCCGTGTCCGAGCCGCGTCCTCTCCCCGAGATCCCAGCCGTGGTGAAACAATTGCGGGGACGACATGGAGGCAGCTTCAGCCAGCGAATGGAGTCGATGGCGAGAGCTTCTTCTGCGTCCATCTGCACCTCTGGAGCCTGCAGCGAGAAGGTCGTGGCCACCAAGGACGGGCGGCAGGGCATGTTCTGCGAGACGCACACTTGCTCTGCGACGGGATGCCTCAACGACGCGATGCTGCAGGACATCCATGAGAAACAGGGCGCCCTCTGCAGCAGCCATGCCGACGCGGTGCCCCGCAGCGAGCCTGGGTGCTCTGGCTTGGTGCTGAGTTCCGGGACGGGCATGTGCGAGAACCATGGATGGGTCAACTTAGAGGCCAAGCCGTCGCTGAAGGAGCAGAGGCGTCGCCATAGGAAGATGCGACAGGAGGTGTGGCTCGCTGAGCGCGGGCTGGACATGGGAGATCCCTGGCTAAACTTGGACTGATGTTGGTAGCTCGGCAGGGACAGGTTGACGATTAAGTTGGTAGTTTAAGAACATTTTTTCACAGCTCAAATTCAGGCACGTAAAAGTCTTATTTGAGGACCCTGAGGGTGATCTCTCTTTGCTGAGCCTCAGGATGGTGATCCGCAACTTTGTTTCCATCCTAATTATAGGCCTCATGGCTTCAGATTGACTGATTTTACACTTTTTGACGTTTCTTGTAAAGTCTTCAAGGCCAATTTGAGATGTGTCCTTGTCTTTGAAGACCAGCGACTGGGACAGACCTGCCGCCCCTCGAGTTCAGCTTCCTTCACCTACACCCTTATCCCCTCAGTAACAGAGAAAACTGGTCTCTAGGAGATCCCAATCCGCATAAATGCTTATAAAAAAGGCCTTGGGCCTCTTCCTTCTGGCCCGGGCTACACAGGCCGACAGCCGGTTTGTGGACGTGGCCATCATCGGAGGCGGCCCCTCAGGTCTGTCCACGGCCGCGGGCCTGTTGCCGTTCGGCCACACCGTCGCCATCTTCGACGACGGGATACATCGCATCGACTACACTAACCGCATCATCGGCATGTCCGGCTTCGAGAACATGACGGGGAAGGAGTACAGACTCCGAAGCCGCCGCAACCTGGAGACGTACCCCGAGGCCCAGTTCATCGACAAGACGGTGGTCAAGATCTATCACCGCAAGAAGCACTTTCTCGTGCACACGTCCGAGGACGACTTTTGGGTCGCCAAGCGTCTGGTGCTGGCTAGCGGGTGGAACGACACTAGGACGTCCTTTGGGCGGAAGCATGTCGAGGGCGTCAAGGAGCTGTGGGGAAAGGCAGTGTAAGTGGCCTCTCTCTCTCTCTTCTCTCTGGTAACTGGCGTTCTGACCTGACAGATTCCCCTGTGTTGCGTGCACAAACATCCCGCCCTCAAACGGCGGCAACCTGACGATTGCCTTCCTGGACTGGGGCCCGTCGTTTGTGCTCTTGGACAACACCGTCGAGGTCCTGCAGGCGATGCGACTCGGCTACAACGTCAGCTTCTACGCCAACGCCGCCTACGCCTCGTACTCGTGGATGGACAAGGACTTTAAGGAGCATTACCCCAAGGAGCTGTACGACCGCATGTCCTTCATCAGGACCGAGGTACGCAAGGTCACGCAGGTGCGCGAGGGCTCGACCGAGGTGGTGGTGGATCTCGGCCGCGGCATGAACGCGACTCACGCGCTGTTCGTCCAGAGGCTGCCCGGCAACGTCAGGGACATGGAGATTGCGCCCAAGCTGGGCGTTGACTATCATGTCGACAGGTTCTCGGGCGACACGGTCAGGCACGTCAAGGCGAGCGAGGTTGGGCGGCAGACTCAGGTCATGGGCGTCTACGCCGTGGGCGACTGCTCCACCATCTCGCACTCCATTTCCGAGGCCCTGGCGACGGGCTCGCGAGCTGCGGCGGCCCTATTGATTGATCTTGGTAGGAACTTTCCTTAGACGGACACTGGGTTGGCTTGCTATTGCACGGCATGGCCCAAAGCTCGCTTTGGGGCACATTGAGGAAGAGCCTGAAGGGGCCATGGCTAAAGATGGACGAATCTGTACTGCCGGGAATCTCCATAGTTGGGTAGTCTTTTGTGAGTCTTGAATTGAAGTTTTTCATCTGAATACAATTGTAACCGTGAAATGCTGTCTGTCGTCAAGTAAACATTGAATGTCCGTGAGTGCATCCCGACTGCGGCTTGAGCACTTCGAAAGACCGGCGAAGATGCTCATCACCTCAAAGTACGGCATCCAAAGATGGCTGGGACGGCGTCCTGTGCATCACACACTCCCCAGCAACCAAGAGTCAGTAGGACTATGCGGGTGTTGCATTCACTTCCAAGGAACCGGCGACAGAAGGTAACATGGATATCGGCAGTGTATGGCTGTTCCGAAACACCCTTAAAAACTTGCGGGGAGGCGAGTTGACAATGACGCTCGACACCTGGTATAACACCCTCAAGCCCCGGGCCCAAGGGTCCAGGACAGGCTCCTTGGGTGATCCCAGTTCACGGAGCGTTAAACTGGGCTGCGAAACCGGCTTTGCTGTGTCTTTTGCAGCTGGTATTACGCCTGACAGCGCGACGAAGAGCAAATGGGGCGTCATGAAGGGCCGGGGAGGGTGCTGTAGACACGAGGGTGGCGCTGAAGGATGTTTTTTTTCTTTCATTCAATGAGATTCATATTCTAGTGCTTGAGAAGGTGATTGGAAGCTTAATAATGGCCAACTCAAATGATGGTGGAAAAGGCAGGTGCCCCCGATGCCACTATCAAGTTTGACATCTACGAAACCAGCCCTCTGTCTCCCACCCCTGAAGACAATCAATGCAACAAGTGCGCCTGGAGGGAGTACAACTACTAGAGCGAGTGTCCCTCAACCTGAAGCACCGTCTGGAGATGACCAAACGATAATTTCTTGCCCCGGTGGCATGCCAGCAGGTTGGCCGTCTTGAGGACATTCTTGATCTGCCTGCCGTTGAGGGCCAGTCCAGCCAGGGCATCCACCTCCCCAGCCGTCAGGCAATGGCCAGAGATAGAGACACCTAGGTCGTCGTCACCATCGCCATCACCGGAATCTGGGCCAACGACGCGCGTAAGGCAGCCCTCCCACACGGCGCGGCGGGCAGCGGCATCGAGGACCCCGTACTCGAGCGACATGTGGATGCGGCTCTGGAAGGCTGGGTCCATGTTCTTGACGCGGTTCGTCGTCAGGAACAAGATACCCTCGTAGTACTCGAGCGTGCGCAAGAAGATGGACACGATGCGGTTGCGGTCCATGTCGCTGGCGCACCGCGCCTCGAGGAAGACGTCGCACTCGTCGAGCAGCAGCACCGCGTCCCAGTTGGCCACCATCTCGAGAATCCGGCCCAAGTTGCGGTCCACCTCGTGCGCCGACGCCCCGAGGTCGCCTGCGCTCATGATGTACAGTGGCACCCGCATCTCCTCGGCCACCGACTCGGCCGTCAGCGTCTTGCCGATGCCTGGTCCGCCAGAGAGGAGCATGATGATGCCCTTGCCCTTGCCCGAGATGACGTCGTCGAACCGGTCCTTGTGCTTGACCTGGCTCTGCGCAAATGCTAGGACCAAGTCCTTGTGCGTGTCTGGGAGCACGAGAGACCGGAACGCCTCTGAGCTAAACTTGATGTCGCTGATGTCGTCGACGTAAAACTCCATCCACCGCTTGTTCTTCAGCGCGTAGCCGCGCACCAGCGGATACGTCATCATCAGCTGCTCCTCCGTCAGGCGCGGGCGCTGCTCGTTCTCCTTCAAATCGAGAATAGCAGTGGTTATTCCAGCGACTAGGCCTTCTGGGTAGACGGTGTGGTCCGGGTTCTCCTTCTCCCAGTTGAGCCCGTCGATGACGACGCGGGACTGTACCGCCTCCTTGTATGACCGGGTCGAGCCGTGCCAGATCGCGGTGCCGTTGTACGCCTTGTAGCAGTAGCCGGCCAGCCCCTCCCACTTACGCCCTCGCTCGACCAGTGCCGCCGCGACGAGCTCGTAGCAAGGGTGGTATTGGAGGGGGTAGCATGCGAGCTCCGAGAAGGGCTGAGTGCCAGGGAAGCAGGTGATGAGCATCAGTAGCGAGGTCCATCCGACCTCCCTGCCGTCCCACTGGATGATCTTGCACTTCAGGATGTACGCGGGGACGCCGGCCCTCGTCTTGCCGTAGTGGCCCTCTTCGAACCTCGCCGCGATGGTCTTGTTGTGCTGTGTGCCCGTCACGATGCAGCCGGGCGGGAACAGAGCCCAGACGTGTTCGAATGTGACGGCGCGGTTGGCAAAGTAGTCGCCGCGGAGCTGAATAATGTCCCCAAGCTCCTCCTCCAGGATCTTGACCAGCAGGGTGGTGTGCTCCCGCGTGACTTCGTCGTAAGTCTCTGTGTCGTCCTGGACAGCATTGAGACGGTCCCATCGGTGGACGAAGCAGTGGAATGGGGCGTGGAACTTGAGTCGCGACACGTTGGTGACGATTCCGGGGTAGCCCTCAAACACATTTGCCAGAACTCGCCTGAGGTAGGGCGACTGGATGATGATGCCCTCAATGACCAGGGGTTTGGTGGAGTCGGCCTCCTTGGGCTTCACTGAGTAATGTGTGAGCTATCCTGGCGGCCATGCAGGGGAAACAATCATGTAGCCTACTCTTGCGGATAATGACGGCATACTTTCGGGTTTCCTCGTTCTCCGCCGCATCCTCCAAGTCATCGGGTCGGGTTTCGGTCCACGACCGGTCCCCGTTGGCGTCGTATTTTGCGTAGAGATCCTTGGACTCGGCGACTGTGCCCGTCATAACCTTCTCCTTCGCCTCCTTCTCATCTCCGGGCTTCACCTCTCCGGAAGCCTGCCCATTTACAACCGCTTCTGCGATGAGAGTGCATGAGTAATTACACTGCATTTATAAAGCGTCATAGTAACTCACTCGGGGTTGATTCAGTTTGGTCCAACTTGATGCCATCATCCGTAGACGCGGGGGTCAAGTTGGTCGACGAAGTGTCGGTGCTGCTGCTGAGTGAACCCATGCTGTTCTGTCCCGTTGGTGAGCAATCCCGTGGTTGAATAATAGTCTGGTGAATAAAGACGAAAAAGAGCCGTCGTGAAACTCTTATATGTTGTAACTCGTAGTCCTACACAAACTTACCTCTCTGCCTAGAGAATAACTTCTGCCTACGCGAGCTACATACCATCGTGAAACCCCCATCTCAGCACCAGGCGTCCAAAGACGGCGCAAAGATTCATGGTCGCGCCACTATTACCATGTCCAAGAGTTGCCTGGCGGGCAATACTGGGGCGAGAGGCGGACTTCCAACGCTTCGTCTGCTCCGTGATTGGCTTGTGATGATACCCTGTCCATGACGGCGTCTAATCGTCCAAATACTGCGTCCTCGAGTTGCTGAAAATTGAAACTGGATTGGGCAGCGGCAAGGGACCTGCAAATAAAAAGTCATCCCATTGGACTACTCAAAGCCCGCCGCAATTCGCCCACAGCCAGCTTCACCGCTAAATTTTGGTTACTGCCTGGAGCTATGTCTGGTAGCATCGACCCAAGCTCTTAATTGTGTAGATTGCTAGACACCTTGGGTTGTGGGGAGCTAGAGTAGCATGGTTGCCTAGTCAGACGGAATCTGACATCTTCTCTGGAGTGGGGACGAATAAGTGATATTTACGGATAGTTGTCTCTATTACAATGAGAAAGCAGCGCGAAAATCCTGACTACGCGTGTGGGAGAATCCGAGTCTTCCCTCTTTTGCCCCTTGCGCCTTGGTATCCGAACGACAAAAGAAATGAATCAGTGGTTCCTGCAAGGAACGATTCCGGCCCGTATCTAAAACGAAGAACAAGAAGAAAAATTCGCTCGTCATGATTCGTAGATCAGGTTTGTCCCGACCAGTCAGGGTGTTGTGTTATGTTGTGTTGTTGAATTTAAGCAGCGGCGCTGGTCACAACGCTTGGCAGGGGAGCGCGAATGGCCTCATTCTTGCTAGGCTCGATGTCCCCCTGCATGACCTCCTCGCCCTCCTCGACCTGCTGGGCAGTAGTCTTTCCTGTCTCGGCCTCGCCGGCGTCTCCCAGGCCGACGACATCGATCCAGTTCCAGCAGTCGATCGGGTTGTTGCCGCTTCTGTCGAAAATAGCCTTGTCGTCCTTGATGCCGCCAAGAGTGTCGAAATCCTTCTGGCTGATAGCATCGAGCTTATCGAAGTTTGTGCCATCAACTAGATCACCGACATGTGTACGCGCGACGGGAACGCCGTTTTCGCGCAGCAGTTGCAGCTGGGCACGCAGGTTCAGGCGCAGAGCGCGCTCGGGCTGGACGGCGTCAAAGACCTTCTTGGTGAGCATGGGGAAGAGAATCCCAAAGTCTGATTGGCTCAGATGCGCCGACTTGGTGACATAGAAGAAGTTGGGCTCCGGAAGCTTCATGCCACTCGGTCGCTCAAACGCCAGGGGGGACACCACCTTGGCCTCGGGGTCCGGCGAGAGCAGTCGGGACTTGAGGTTGAGGTGCTCGCTCCACTTGTAGAAGGCCTCCGACTCCACGGCGAGGATGGCCTTTCCGCCAGGAGCGGTGGGCACGTCCGCATAGGCGGGATATGGCAGGTTGAAAAGCGGAGCAGAGTTGGGCGCCATCAGGGGCAGACACCACATATCAAGCAGCATGGTGACCGTCTTTTCGGTAATCTGCTGACAGATGCTGGCCCCCTTGTCAGGGACAAACAGGGGCCTCTCCATGTCCTCCAGCTCAGAGGTGCCAGCGTAATATGTACTCTTGATGAACTGAGTTATGGTTGCAGCGCCGAAACTGTGGCCTGCGAAGATGATGCTGCTAGGGTCGTGTACGTGGAGCTTGCCGCGGAACGGCGCCAGGGTCGGGGTGGATCGGTTGAGGTTGGTGAAGTCCTTGCCAGTGTCAAGCGCGAGCACGGCTTGATGGATCAGAGACAGCTCCCAGCATCGGATGCGGAGCTGGGCCTCGCGTCGCAGGTAGACTTCGTCGTTGACTTCGTGGGCAATCCGCTCGTAGGGCACCTCACGTCGGCTAGAGGAGGAGATGGTGTCGCCCTGGCGCTCGGGGATTCGAATAAAGGTGGCGACTGCGGTTCCTTCACGGTGCTCGGGGCAAATGACAACGACGCCGTGGGAGGCGAGAGAGCCGGCAATGTACGAGTACGAATTTCGGCTTCCACCCAGACCGTGGGAGAAGATCATGGTGGGCCATCGCTGGTTCTCGGTTGTGGCGTCTCGCAGCGTCGCATTCTTGTGGACAGGGATCGTCGTGTAATGCAGGTGGCGTGGCAGATATCTAGAAAGTTATATGTAAGTATGGAACAACAAGCCATACACCGCCGCCGCGAATACGATGAGCAGAACTTACGATAGGAGGCCGGCCCAAGAGGCACTGATGCCAAGAAACTGGGTGTAGGCTGCGACGTGCGCTCGCTGGGGAGCAGGGAGCCAGTTGATGCGCTTCTCGGCGGATGCATCGACGGCAGGATAGTAGATGCGAAACTGGACCGTGTGGATGTCGCTGGCGCCTTCGGGAGCAGGGCATTGGGCCTCGAGGTCGGAGACGGGGATCTCGACGTCTACGGTGCCGACCTTGTAAGGGCCGGTATACTCGGGAAAACAGGGCACGGGGTTCAGGCGGGAGAAGTACGAGGCCATCTTGGCGGTCGTCGTCGGCGCTGGTGTAGCTGCCACTTTTTCGTCGATTGCGACGGACGCAGGTTGTGATGTTGAAGTCAAACGTCGAACAGCTTGTATGTCGTATCTTGTGCCAAGGAAGGAGGCCGCCGGTTTGGTGGAGATGGCAGGGCGCGGAATGAGAGGCTGCCGAGGACTGGCCAGATGGGTGAAGCAATTAAACGATAGAGGGCGAAAGAAGGACGAGTCGAAAGGATGGCTAATCGCAATGGGCGGCGATGGTATTCTTTTTGGTTTCAAATGGGAAGGAAGAAAGCAAAATCCCAAAAGGGGGAATGGGCGTATTGTGTAAGACGAGCCTCGACAGGGACTCGTGGCTCGTTTCGTTTCGGTTTGTGATCTGAGACTAGCCCAGTGTTGACGTATGTGATTGTGCCGGGCTGGCCTGGGTACGTAATCTGCAGTGCAGCTTCAGGGGGTAGGCGCGGCGGTGCAGGCCTTCTTTTTTTGGGTGCTGCGCTCTGCTTTCGGTGTGGCTCAGCAGGCTTGGCCAGGGTAGGAGGTCTCTGCGCACAGGCCGTGGGGCTTTTCACATGCCAGATCGGAAATCAATGTTGCGCTGCCTTGTCACTCCCACGAAAAGTGCTTGTCAACCAGCAAATGGACAGGATGCAGCACCAGGGACACAGAGAAAAATCTGAAAATCAATCCAGATCAAGGAGAAGATCGCTCTCGCATGGAGAAGGGTCACGCGACCCTTTAATAGGTTGCCCGAGGATGCGTCGGGCGTGGCGACTGGAGCTCAGTTCTAGGCCTGATTGGACACCGACGCTGCGAGTGTCTTGTGCCCTGTTGCCCTATGCCCAGAATCCATTGCTGCACCAGTGCGAGGAAAACTCTTCACGTCATGGCTTGTCGCGCTAACGCCATCTTCTGCACAGCAAACCACCTACTTGATCAGCCACTGAGCGTACTCTCAGCGCACGCAAAGCACCATCTGTGGGTCGACGTTTCCCACTCCTGGTATCGAGACAGCGACCTAGTTCCAAGGCACTAACTTGTTCAGAGCTCTGTCTGCTCGCCTTTGGACTGGGGACTTTGGTAGGGCTCCTGCAAGGGCCTTTGTTCTGCACCACAGGATTGTCGCGGTTCCTGAAGGATTCTTGCTAATACCTGACAACTACACCGGGCGACCATTTTGCTCCAAGGAGCGCGCCAGGAGGATGTCCGCTAGATGACATTGCGCTAGCGTCAGCATGGACGGATTGGCGGATTCTGGGGCAGGGCTTGGTCTCGGCCGCCCCCGAGATGGGCCCTTTTAGGCCTTGGCTCCGCGACTTGTCTGCGACTTGTCGAATCAACGACTCCCCATTCTGTGACGCTGATTGTCGTCGCTTGGCCGAAATGCCGGGCTGGCTTGGCATATTCGCGGCTGTGTCTATACTACGTACGCGCATCTCATCGTCTCAGCCCCTTCAGCTGTGCGCGTAATCAGACAGCAATGCGATTGGAGCAATGATCATCTCGGGAATATTACGCCACATGGCAACTGGCACTTTGTCCACCTGGGGACTGCCAATAGCAGCCAAGAATTGGCCGTCACTTTGATGGTGACGCGGGGGCGGTAGGATGCGGGAACCGCCCTACGCTCCCGTGGACGGCGCGCTCCGCCTCAACTCCATATTTGCCCGCCTGTCAACTCTTTCTTTCGGAGGGCAGACAATCTTGTCATGGCGACTCGGCCGATTAGCTGGTCGCTTCTGAATTGAATGCGACAAAGCCGCTCCGGGGACAGCCGCGCTACCACTCCTCGCTCTTGATGGCGGTGGGAGACTAGTCGGTAGCTACGCGCCTCATGTGCGACAATTGATACAGAGGCCAGGACTTACACCCAGCGCCTCCATACTATCGATCATGTTTGACATGGCGGTTCGAGCATGCTTAAGAGCGCTGACTAGCTAATCTCAAACGCAAATTTGCGATGCTCGTATATTCTTTTACTGGTTGGCAAAATGGGCGAACAGCAAGCCGGCTTCACTTGATAAAAAATACTTGCAGCCTAGGAGAGGCCAACACAAGAGACCATGACAATTCTATGGTCGCAGAAATGCCGTCTCATGCTAATGATCATCACTCTGCCAGGCAGACTAATAGGCCTATAATAGGCGGACGAGGGGTTCTACGCTTATTGAGAGCTGCTTACTTCCAAAGTCCCCATCCAGCCACTGTTGTTGCCTAAGGTACCCTGGTCTAATACCCAGTAACCGCGGTCACCCAACTCATCATTCTGGTCAGCTTCCATCATACCGCCATTTAGGTTGACATTGCAACAAACGCCAATACCTCGCTCACAACCATGTCTACTGATGATCTGGTCACGATAGGGGAGCCTGCTCAGGACGCCGAATCGTGGGGCGATGGCAGTGATGCTGTCATGGTTAGTCGTGATGATGTGAGCGACTTCAACGAGGACAACATCCTGCCTCAACCCCGCGAAGTCAGGGAAGCCATCCTGAAATGGCTACAGCCGACCTCCTACGATGCCGAAAATGGCGAATTTCGGAAACATCTGGCTTCATACTTGCCGGGCACCGGCGAGTGGCTGCTGTCATCGCCCGCCTTTCGCCAGTGGCATGATGAGGACGACCAAGGAATTCTCTGGATCAAGGGCATTCCCGGCTCGGGCAAGTCCGTCGTTGCCGCCTCTCTAGTAGATAGGCTGGCCAAGGAGGGTGTTCCAGTCCTCTATTTCTTCTTCCGGCAAATCATTGATGCCAACCACTCGCCCGACGCATTGCTCCGCGACTGGCTGGCCCAGGTGCTTCCTTACAGCCCTCCCCTGCAAGTCCTACTCAAGGAGTACACCGAGAGCCGCCGTTCTCTGAGTAGTGTATCGATGAACGATATGTGGCGGGATCTCAGAATCGCGATGGCCTCCCTCCCGAAAGTGTATTGCATTGTTGATGCTCTTGACGAGATGGACAGTGGCCGGGATTCTTTCTTACGCGCCCTCGCCGCATTCGGACGATGGCGGCCATTGCGAGTCAAGCTCATAATCACCAGTCGCCCCGTTGTGAGTGTAGAGCGTCCATTGCGCCAGGAGCCCATTCTCCAGATTCGACTCGAGGAAAAAATGGTCGATTTGGACATTGCCAGCTATGTTGCACATCGGCTTCATCAGTCAAAACGGGAGCTTAGCAACCAGAAAACCGAAATTATCAAGCAGGCGGTTCCTGGCCGAGCAAACGGTCTCTTCCTCTACGCCAAATTGGCCATGGATGCATTCCTGGAGGATGGTGCTGACGTTGAAGCTGTGCTGGAAACGCTGCCACTCGACCTCAACGTCATGTACACAGCTCTACTCCGAGAGCATGCGCGAAGATCCGGAATCTCTCATGACGTCCAGCTTCTCATCCTGTCTTTCGTTACGCATGCATCCCGTCCGCTGCGGCTGTTGGAGATCGCTGAAATGGTCCGCATTGTGGGGACGACACAGCACGAATCGATACATGCTACCAAGAGTCTAGTAAGAGCTGCTTGTGGCCCATTACTCGAGATTCTACCTGACGAAACTGTCTGTGTTATTCACCATTCCTTCACCGAGTTTCTGAAGGGCTCTACGCGAATGCGGGATTCGCAGACGGCCACAGGGAACGACAGCTACCCCGTCCTAGATGCCAGTCCAACCCACAGCAGACTGTCGCAGTACTGTATATCATATCTCCTCTCTGGATGCTTGGACGACACGAAACTAGCGGATGCTGATGATTACGAAACCGACAGCGACTGGGGTGACTCCAACTACGTGATGCCTGAAGTGAACAAGAACCTTCGATTGCAGTATCCATTCCTGGCTTATTGTTTAGACAATTGGCATGTCCACGCAAGGAAAGCCGACGACAGTGGCAAGTTGCCGGACGAGCTTCTGAAATCGCTGTCTGAGCTCCTCTCGGGGAGAAATTTTGAGGCCGTTTTCTTACTCAATCAGCACAAGAGCTGTGACACGACCCCTCTTCATACCGCCGCCAAGTTTGGGATAAGGCAGTATGTGGAAAAGCTCATTCATGAGAGCGGTTGTGACATCAACTTGGTCGACAGTGCTGGCGCAACTCCTCTCCTATGCGCTGCATCGGCTGGACGCCCAAGTGTGGTCAAGACTCTGCTCGATACTGGGGCAAACCCGAATGAACCATCCAAGCACAACGGACTAAAGCCACTACATGAAGCAGCGCAACAAGATTATGGGGAAGTTGTTGAGCTGCTCCTACTAGCTGGCGTGGATCCATTGACAGAGAAGACAATACCGGATCCTGGCATCCTGTGTGGCGACCCGACGAGAACCGTCGGCCATACCCCTCTGATGTATGCGATGAAAGGCGGTTGCGAGTCGGCAGCCAAGGCATTCCTCCCATATCTCAAGGATCCAGAAACCGTGAGCCGTGCGCTGGCATGGGCCGCCAAAGGGGGATGCCCTGCAGTCATCGACGCATTGATTCAGCACCCGCTTGTGGATCTCAATTCCAGAGCGCGCGGAGAGACTGCGCTCTACGTAGCTGCCCGACGTTCTGATTACGAATCAGTGACTTCTCTTCTGAAGGCGGGCGCGGATCCAACCATTCCATCTTCATCCCAGGGCCCAGAGTTTGGCAGGGATGCGGTCAGGAGGCGAGAGGCGAGAAATTCCGGGCAGAAGAACATGACGCCACTACACGTATTGTGCGGTGCGGGAAGGCACAAGTTCATGGATGACAAAGACAACGCAGAACCAGAGGGGGTGGCGGATTGTGCATCGCTGATGATCAAGTGCGGCGCGGATGTTAATGCGAAGGACGGTCTCGGAAACACACCCCTCCACTATGCGGTTGGATGGTGGCCCAGCCTCGTACGGCTCCTGGTCACATCTGGGGCAGATACCCGCATCCATTTTCGCAATGGGGGGACGCCTCTCCATTGCTGCCGGAACCCAGAAATTGTCCGCATCCTCGTTGAGGAAGGGGGCGCGGATATCAACGCACAAAGGGAATCCGACGGGTATACACCCTTCCTGACCATCATTTTCAAATACGACTCGAATCTGGTCCGTCAGTATGTTGACATGGGCGCGGATCTGACGCTGGCCGGCCATGACGGCAAAAGCCCGTTACACATATGTCTTTCAGGGCTATACCAGACCAGTTATGATCGCATCGAGATTCTGGACTCCCTGTTTGAGCTGGGTATTCCGGCTGACATGCGAGACAATGATGGGAAGACGGCGATGCACTACTTGAGAGGCCTTGGCCGTGATTACGAGGTCGTTTTGCGACTCATGGCCGCCGGGGTTGATTTGAACAGCAGAGACAACCGAGGGCGCACCCCTCTCTTCTATTTTGTGGCTCTTTCATCCGATGATGAAAAAGACGGGAGCTTTTTAATCAATCTCGATAACCTCATTGCCCATGGCGCACAACTCGGCGCTGTTGACTACCAAGGGAAAGGCCTTCTTTCAGTGTGCCTAGAGCACTGCTTTGGTCAAAAGGTCGACTTTAAGAGGATGGAGGAGCTGATATCCCGCGGACTCGATGCCAAACACCGAGACTACCAAGGAAACACACTCTTGCATGATATGGCGGTGCGAATGCGCTGGGGCTGGCATGGTGATGACCAGCCGTCCTTGGACTTGGTGAAAGCCTTGGGCGTTGACGCGGACCAACAGAACAACGCCGGCCAATCCCCGCTGCATTTTCTGATGGCACCTCGCAAGGATCCTTGGATGAAACCCTTCCAGAATTTCCATGACTTTGATGCCAAGGACACTGATGGCGTGCGCCCGCTCCATGTGGCAGCACGCTCGTGTGAAGATTACGTCCACGCCTTGCTCGCCCGGGGGGCCAGCCCCACTGAACCAACTCGAGACGGGGTGACTCCAGTGCATGTTGCCGCAAGATTCTGCAATCCTAATATTGTGGGAATATTGTTGGAGGTCATCGAAGCGCAATCAGGAAAGGCGGGAGTCGCCGCGCATCTCAACTCGTTTCATCGGCAGGCGGCTCCCACGCCGCTGCATATCGCTTGTCGTTCTGGGATCCCTGAAACGGTTTCTCTGCTTCTTCAGGCCGGTGCCGATCCGAATTTGACGAATGGGAATGTATCCGCTCCGCTTCAATGGTGCATTGAGCATGAAGCTGAAGACGCCTTGTGGCGAGCTGGCCCGGCCGTGCCCCTCGATATGGACTGGTCGGAAGTCGAGCAATCGGAACAATCGGTGGAATGGAAGAATATCGATGCTAAAAGCTTCCTTCTTGGTATCAAGTTTCTCGATCGGACAAGAATCTCTGCAAGGCCCAAGCACTTGACAACTCGGCTAGAGGACATTTTGGAAATGCTGTGTGCCTACGGTGCCGACATGGTCACTTCCAAGGACGAAAAGGGGCGGACAAATTTGGATTTGGCGATTGAGAAATGTCAGGATGGCTTTGACTACACTATGGAGTGTCTCGTCCGGCTACGACTACGGCTTGAGTGTGCCGAGGTCCGTTCAAGCCCAACCACTTATCCAGACCTCCGCCAGTATCTGGGCAACTTGCTTGAGGATCACCAAGGCCTGACCCTTGGCGCAATCCACAGAGCCACCGCAAGTATATCCAGGCGGTGCGTCACACAGGAAGCCTTCCGCACGACTGGCCGGTGGAGAGACGCGCGGTCAGCAAGGTGGCATGCCAGGGAGACCAACGCCTTGCTTCGAAAACTCATATCACGCCACGACTGGGACTCGGTGGGATGTATTCTCCGCGACGGACCTTTCCTTCTTGACATGAAGGACGGCGACCAAGTTGTGCAAGATCTTGTCAGGTTTGGAAACGTCTCCATCGTCCGGGACGCAGCAAGGTGTGCGATGTGCCAGTCGCCAGACGCGGAGGAATCTGGACCCAAACTCGAACCCCCCGAGGAACACGAGTGCTTCAGGCAGTTATTGCTTGAGACTTGTCAACTATGGTCGGCCTGCACACGCTCGTCCGGAAACATGCCGATGCTGCGATTCTTGATCGAAGAGTTGGGCGTCAGTCCTGAGGGTGGACGGTAAGATATCCCCAGCATTTCCCTTAAAACAGGAAGAACAACAAGCGACTAATACCACAATCAGGGACTTGTACCGAGGGAATCACTGGTGGCAAGTCGCCGAGGGACTGCCGTATTTGATCTCGAGGGGTTGGAACCTGGAGAGCCAGAATAGTAGCTATGAAGGACGGACAGTCTTGCACTGGACGCTTAGCTTACGCTCGAGGTGGTACGCGTATCGAGTTGTCAAGACGCTGATCGAGGCTGGAGCGAATGTCAATGCAATGACAACCAACGGGGAGTGCTGTCTCGACCTGGCCACCGACCACACCGAGTTGGCCCAACTGCTCATCAGCCACGGCGCAAAAGGCACCATAAAGTCCCTCTCACAAGCCATCAAATGCTGCAATGTCTCAGTTGTCGAGGCTCTACTTGCCGGGGGCATGGACCCGAATGCGTGTCGAGTACTAGCAGAGGATGCACCGGCTTCCAAGAGCGGATGGGGGGCAGCTGACGAGAAACAGATTCTCCCACTCTTCTTCGCGGCCATGCACGACGCAATCGCCTCATCCTTTTACACTAGGAAAAGCCTGGAGAAAGAGCTGATGCCCACCATCAGACTGCTGCTTCAACACGGCGCGGATCCACTCGCTGTTTTCACGAAACGTTGGCAACCTGATGACGCAGATTTCATGGCTTCTGTTTGTGTACTCCATCAGATACTAGATCAAGGGGGGATCATCCAGCCCTTCTTGGAGCTTCCAGGGCTGTATCTGGAGCATCGGGACCCCCAAGGCCGCACCTTGCTGCTCGCGGCCTGTGGGAGCAAGCATAACCCAGACGTTGCGGCTAGTTCTGTGCGTTACAGAGCATCAGCCCGGGAGATAAGCGTCCTGAACAGCACCGACAATAATCGGCAGAAGCAAGGCCCTACCGTCATCGAGATACTCCTCGAGAGGGGCGCTTCGCTCGCGGTGAGGGATCAGCAGGGGAGAAACGCGCTCCAGCTGCTTCTCGCCGTCCCATCATTCGGGGGCCATGAATCGCTTCGGCTGCTCATCTCCAAGGCACCAGAGCTCGTAAACGAGACCGACTCCCTCGGGGAAACTCCCTTGCACTACGCCCTTCGACGCCAAACTGCAGGCACGCCTCCGGGCCTAGACACGGCGGCCATTGAGATACTCGTCGAGGCCGGTGCCCATTTCCGACAGCCCGATGCCGGCGGGAACTCGGCGCTCCATCGGGTTGCCAAGGCTCTTGCGTACGAGGGCCACATCTACGGCGAGAGCGACAAGCCGCACGAGCTGTTCCGCCGCCTCGTCTCGCTGGGCCTGCCGATCAACGGCCGCAACAACAAGGGAGAGACGCCGGCGTTTTCATTCATGGCCAGCGTCCAGAAGGCGCAATACTTTGAGAGCAGGAACGACGAGGCGTTCAAGGTCCTCGTCGACGAAGGGGCGAATCTGTTTGCCACGAACAACGATGGGGAGACGCTGCTCCACGTCGTAGCGGGAGGGGGCGATCTAGAGACCCGCGGGGGAAACGTATTCGGAGAAAAGTTGATCGTCCACCGGTTCAAGACGCTGCTCGAACGGGGGCTGGACCCCATGGCCGAGGATGCCAAGAGCCGGACCTGTTTAGACATTGCGGCTGCGAAGGGCAAAACAGGCATCCTCGAGTTGTTTAAGCCGCCGGAGTGAGAGGACAAGGGGTTCATCTGACAACTCCAACAGGCAGCAGGAGGGTTGAGTATTATACCTACCTTTTATGCTTTCTATTTTCCTTTGACCAATCCCCAAGCCAACTCGACGACGCGTTTACTTTCGTTTCTATATCTAAAAGACGAGTCCGCTCCTACCCTGACTCAAGACGCCGTAGTCTTGGCGACGGCATCCCGCGTCATGTAGTACTCGACAACGTCTCCCTCTGGTGTCTGAAACTTGCCCTCGCCCACGACCTGGAACCCGTACTTCTCATACATTGGCCGGCCATTCGGGGTCGCATCCAAGTATGCGGGCAGGCCCTCGTCGTCGGCGCGTCCCAAGCCCCAACGCATCAACGAGCTGGCGGCGCCTTTACCCTGCCACTCTCTCCGCACGGCAATCAGCTCGAGGTACCAGTGCGGCCGGTCCCCCATGCAGCGCTCATGGGACGCGGCCATGGCGCCGAAGAACTCGGCGGCCAGCGCGGGGTTTCCGTCGGCGGGCCAGGCGTCGAGCGGCGGGAGGGGCTCGTACGGGGTGCCGGGGCGGACCCATTTCGCAAAGGCCACGACGCCGGCCGAGGCGTGGGCGACGACGAGCAGCTGGCAGTTTGGGTCGGACAGGTCCCGCGCCAGGCCGGAGGCCCAGAACTCGCGCGTGGCCGCCGAGGCTTGGGGGAAGACTTGCCGTCCGATGAGGGTCCCTTCAAAGGCCGATGAGTAGACGCTGTACATGGCGGGGAGGTCGTCCGTGTTGGCGGGCCTCGTTTCGAAAGCCATGGTTGTCGTGTGGTGTGTAGTGGTTGATTTGGCGGATGAGTGTTTGCGAGGGATAAATCACTGCTATTAACAAAAGGCGAAGTGCGTAGACAACGGGCTTTGTTTGCTTCTTCTTGCCGGTGCGATCTGACTGCCCAACAGCTTACAGTCCCCACTCCGTCGCGTTGGCGCCTTCGGCTGGCTCATCGGTAGATGCGCTCGACTCCGCAACCCCATCGTGAGTTCGTCTTCCTCGACCCAAAGCGCTGCCAAGTCATGCAGCGGAATTGCTAGCCAGGAGATGAAGAGGCAGGACTCCCCTACATCCACGAAATAATTTGATGCTATTCCCATATGAGCACTTATTACGTCACTGTCGGAACCGAGCGAAACACCATGGCGGGGGTGGTGGTGAAGTCGCCGAAAACTGTCCGCAAATGGCCAAAAAGGACGAGCGAGTCACGTCTCCAAACTGTATATGCCTGCAAAACAAATCTGCAGCCCTTTCACTATGTCTTTTGAATACCCCGCGAGCCGGACATTCACTTCGCACGACGGAAACGAGTATTCATTCATCCACGTCGCGCCCCGAGAGGCACAACAACCCACCCTGCTGCTCCTCCACGGATTCCCATCCACCCACCGTGACTGGCACTTCCAGATTGCGCATTTCGCCACGCTGGGCTATGGTATCGTAGCGCTTGACATGCTGGGGTACGGCGCCAGCAGCAAGCCGTCCGACCCTGACCAATACCGGCTGAAGAAGATGAGCGGCGAGCTGGTCGAGCTACTGGACCACATCGGGCTGGCTGCCGTTGTTGGCGTCGGCCACGACTTTGGTGCGACGCTGCTCTCGCGGTTCGCGGCATACTATCCTGCCCGAGTCACAGACCTCGTCTTCCTGGCCGTGGGACCGCCGCCCATGGGCACGCCATTCGACGTGGACGCGATCAATGCAATGACCAAGAATGTCCTCGGCTTCGAGCTCCTAGGCTACATTCCCTGGCTGGCCCGAGACCCGCGAGCCCAGGCGACGCTGGAGCAGCACGCAGAGGCCGCAATGAGCCTGATGTTCTGCAAGGACCACGCGGCTTGGGACGAGTGGTTCCGCCCGCTGGGCAAGATGGAGCAGTTTGTTACGGAAGACCGAAGGCTCGAGATGGGACCGTGGTACGCCGACGAGCTGCGGCGACACCACCTCGCGGCATTCGGGGCGCGGGACGGGTACAAGGGGGCGACGAGGTGGTACAGGATGTGGACGGATAACATGTTCGCCCCGGACGAGGCGGGACTGGAGTCATCGCAGCTTGGGCACCGGGCGCTGCTCGTCATCCCGAGGGAGCCGGAGTCGGCGTCGGCCCAGCAGGAGCAGATGCTGTCGTCGTGGGCGCCGCAGCTGGGGACTGTGAGGATCGACGCGGGCCACTGGCTTCACGTTGAGAAGGCGGGCGAGGTCAATGATGCCATTTCTCGGTTTGTGGGCGGCAAGGACAATCTTGGGCATGCCGCCATGTAGATGGATTCTGAGCATGCGTGTTGCTGTCAGTCAACATCTGCCGTCTCTAAGTGTGAATATCTGCAAGCAAGATGGTGACGATGCGTCCATGGACAAGGGTGCATCCTGTGAGTCAAAGAAGAGAGTCCCACCCTCAATCCCACCCAAGCAATTGCCAATTCTGGCAATTTTCAACTCTAGCAGCGGGAGATGCATATGACTGCATTACAAGCACGGCAGCCAACCCATCCGCCACATCTATCCATCCTCACGCTGCCTTGTGCGTTATGCCGACCGTGAATTTGGCTGCAGCAATTAGGCTTAGTCCCCGGCGCTTCCATCTGCCCCGCGCGACGCCCTCCCGTTGATCAAGACGACGGCTGGGTCAATAATTGTCCCGCCTCGAGCATATAAGACGTCGTCATCTTGTCGCAATTCTCAGGTATCCCCAATCCATTCAATTCACTCCATTCAGTTCACTTGCGATTCCAATACCAAAATGTCCAACGAAGCCGCCAAGGCCCTCAAGGCCCTCCACTCGCCGTCATCGCCCATCGTCTTCACCAACGTGTGGGACACGGCATCCTTCAACGCCGTCACTTCCCTAAACGCCGGCGACGAGAAGCCCGTCAAGGCCATCGCCACGGCGTCCTGGGCCATCGCCGCCTCGCAGGGCCTCAAGGACGAGGAGCTGACGCAGGAGAAGAACCTGGCGGCCGTCGCGCACATCGCGGCCCTCGCCAGCGCCGCCGGCCTGCCGCTCACCGCCGACTTGCAGGACGGCTACGGCGGGCGCATCGCCGAGACCGTCAGCCGGGCCGTCGCGCTCGGGGCCGTCGGCGCCAACATCGAGGACACGGTGCCCGCCACCGGCGCCTTCTACCCCATCGACGAGCAGGTCGGCCGCCTCAAGGCCGCGCTCAAGGCCGCCGCCGACGCCGGGTGTCCGGACTTTGTGCTCAACGCGCGGTCTGACATCTTCCACCTGGACACGGGCCTCGATGAGGCCGCGAGGCTGGCCGAGGCCGTCGCGCGGGGCAAGGCGTTCCTGGCGGCCGGCGCCACCACCGTCTTCTACTGGGGCGGGCCCGGGCGGGGGCTGCGCGATGCCTGGGTCAAGACGCTTGTCGAGGAGCTGGACGGCCGGGTCGCCGTGCTACTGTCGGCGGCGCCGGATGCGCTGTCGGTCAAGGAGCTTGGTCAGGTCGGCGTGGCGCGCATCAGCATTGGCCCGAGTCTGTTCCGGATCGCGCAGATGGCGATGCAGAAGACGGCGGCGCGCATTCTTGGGGGTGGCCTACTAATGGGATAGATGAGGCCTACAGCTCAGGCATTGGATATGATGGCATGGGAGATGATTTACTTGAAAGTTTGAACCAATGCTACTTGGAATGATTCATGTGACAGAAAGAAGCATCGCCATTGCCTGATGTTGTGTTGCCTCTCAAACAGCCACCCCCGCCTCAACCACCAGCGACGCTGCGTCGTTCCGCCAGATGCCCCCGCTGCCATTCATCACGCACTTTTGCGAGATGGGGTTCCATAGACGCCCCGTAATCTCGTCCACGGGGATCTTGAGTCGAACGTAGGGCGCGCAGGCGACTGTGCGGCAGTTCCCGGCCGTGACGGAGACGCACTGGCCGGACGCAATCTCGACGTCGCCGTCGTCGCCCGCCACCGAGTCCCAGCCGGCAATGGCCTCGGGGCAGTCTAGTATAGTCGGGCCAGGGGTCTGTTTTTTTTAGTAAGTTCCGCCTTGATAGCCAGAGACAGAATGAGGATGACTTGGGCGACGAAGCCTACCTGGGTGCAGGCCAGCGTGTGGTCCTTGATGTACTCGTCCGGGTTGAGCCCCGTCTCGTCCTGGAAGCTGCCATATGAAAACCCTCTAGACTCGACTACAGCGTCCCGCGGCACTGTCGCCCGTCGGGGAGATCCTAGTCTACCGCACATGGCCGAGGTGGCCAAGAAGGCGAGCATCGTAAAGGCAAGCATGGTAAGATGGGGGCCGAAGTGAATAGAAGAGTACCGTGTGTGTGTGTGTTGCTTCTTTGCGCTTCGAGCCCGGTCGTACATGGAAGCCCTGTCTGAGCAACACCGGCTTGTGGACAAGCGGATGCCTTGCTCTTATACCCATGACGAGGTGATGCCACACGTCAGACAGCGACGGTTTCGGGCTTCGCAGTGCCGTCGGATGCAGAGACGTCCCTCTGCAGGAGCGATCAGCTCTTTTCTGCTTCCCTCGCGTGTAGGCTGTGTGCGGAGCGATCGCAGCGGGCTGATTGGCAGTCGTTGCCGGGGCATCGCACGACCGAAAACATCACCAATCCGATCCCATGTGGGCGTCGCTCTGACGTTGTCACGACTCGGCACCGGCGCACAAGGGGCTACAGCGGTGACAGTCCGGGGATGGATGGCCCCGGCCCCCGGGACACGGTCTGGCGGTCAACGAGTATGGCAAAGTGGGCGCTTGGCGGGCCGCATGAGGAGGACGAACTGCCTGCGGGGGGTGCTCAAGATGACCATGATTGACTTGTAAGTTGGCGTTGTGCAGGACGATGAAGATGGATAAACGATGAACGACGACGAGAAACTCAATTCGAAAACGGTGTCAGGGGTGTCACGTGCCACGATTGGCTCTGAGACCATGCGTCGACGGTCATCAGCATCCAAATGCAATTCTCAATGACGTCCTGCTTGCCAAGAGTATCGGATATAAAAAAAAAAGTAGCTTGGCGTTGACTGCAAACGAGGCTCGCCGATCTTGGTGCTAAGCCAATGCGCTGACGGTTGCGGGATGGAACTCAATTCTCAACTGGAGATGTGTTGATCACCAAGGCATAATCCGAGATGACTCTTGGTTGGGTGCAAGGGCCGAAGGGGGAAGCCGGATGTGATTGATTCAAGGCCGGATAATAGCACATGGGAGACGGACGGCGGTTCTCCCCAGTACGGGAGGCCAATCCCGGGCCGGCTGCGATTCGACCGACGGCGCCATGCTACTATTGCTGGTGTATTGGAGCTCACCGATTTCGGCAAGGCGCTCACTACTGGCTCTCCGTCCCCGCGAATTTTTGTGCCTCGGTCGAGCCATCGCCGGCCCCGCCGGGAGCGGGCTCCAGCCAAGGACCTGCTAGTCATCTAATTGCCGGCGCCGACTTGCATTGCGAGAATGGCATCCATCGTGATAAGAGGGCGTCGAGAATTAGCTGTGGATCCCGCTGCCTCTGCCTCACTACCCCTCTCCACCAGGACACCACCCTACATCCAAGACTCAACCTCTTGATCTTCAACAGCTTCAAGGGTCATCGCATTGAAGGGTATTTCCTTGCGTTGTTGGGTCACATTTTCAGTGAGCGGTATCAGCGTTGCGTCTCTGGATGGTGTATCCTGCATCGTGACAAGCTGATACTCCAATCGACAAAATGGCTTCAGCTTCCCAATCAACACGCCCAGACTCACCACTTGCGCAGGTCCTCTTGGTCGGATCCGGTGGCGTAGGTACCATTGTGGCTCTCAACATCGAAGCTGGAGGTTTGGGCACAGTGACAGCCATTCTCAGGTCCAACTACGACACTGTTGAGAAGAATGGATTCACCATTGATTCCGTCAACCACGGCACCGTACAAGGCTGGCGCCCAAGCAGGAGTAAGAATACACTCCTCCCCTTCCATCTTGTCTCTAGGAGATTCCTAGGCTAACTCAAGTAATAGTTGTGAAAGACGTCAGCTCAGTCGCCGGCACTGAATTCAAGTACGTCGTTGTCACCACCAAGAACGTGCCCGATGCCAAGCCGACAGTGGTGGACATCATTGAACCTGCCATCACGCCAGGCGTCACCGTCATCGTCTTGATCCAAAACGGCCTCAACATCGAGAAGCCCATTTTCGAGCGCTTCCCAAACAACGTCTGCCTCTCCGGCATCAGCCTGGTTGATTCCCATGAGATCTCGCCAGGTGTCATCGACCACCAGGGCCCCGACAAGCTGACCATCGGGGCCTTTCGCAACCCGGCCCTAGCCAGAGATGCCGAGACCCGCGCGGCCGAGGACTTCGTCGCCATGTACAGCGCCAGCGGCAAGGCGGAGTGCACATACTTTGAGGACGTCGCGTACAGTCGCTGGCGCAAGCTGGTGTACAACTCGTGCTACAACACAATCTGCGCCCTCACCCGCATCGACACGGGTCGCATGCGCCTGGCCGACGACGCCGTCAAGAACCTGGTCCGGCCGGCCATGGAGGAGATCCGGGCAGCGGCCGCGGCATCCGGGGTCGAGCTCCCAGCCGACATTGTCGACCAGATCGTCGAGGCAGACCCCTTGACCATGTACCTGTCACCGAGCATGCTCGTGGACGTACGAAAGGTGAGTTGATGGAGTCTTTTCTTAGAAATTCCTCATCCTACCCGACCCTCTCGGTCGCTGAAGATGAAACAAGAATACTGACAGATGCCAGGGCAATCTGATGGAGGTAGAGAACATTGTTGGTGAGCCACTCGCCGCAGGGACGGCCCTGGGGGTCCCTATGCCAACATTAAAAGTCATCTACCATCTGCTACAGGCCATGCAATGGGGCGTCAAGGAGTCAAAAGGTCTGGTGAAGATCCCCGAAAAGGATGCCTAGTTTCTATTTTAAAGCCGCATGTGTGCACCGATGTGTGCATGGCCTCCGGACTAGATGTTTTGGCTGCGAGCCATGCGGATCGAGTCGACAAGCCATCAATCACTAAGCAGCATGTCACTGGCTCCAGTCCTGCGAGTTTTGTTTCATGCCGATCATCATCGCTCCTCTGAGTGGTGCTAATTTTAGCTGGTGACATTCGCTAGGGCGCCACATCGGCCGCCCGGATCGTTTGGTCATCGGGCCATCTGGCCGGGATTTCCCAATCGATGCATCCTGCGCGGCATACACGTGTATCTGTCCAGCACTTTGCGGGTGGAAGACATACTAAGAAGATTTTCGCAAACCTACAAAACTTTGAATAAATCCCTAGCGAACTTAGCCCGAAAGCTTGTGTTGAGATGCGTTGCTATCATTTGTAAAAACCATCACCGGAGCGTCCAGATAATCAAATGATAGCCCATATTCAAGTCCACAGAGACAAGTTGCACCTCGAGTCTTTCCGAGCTCTTGGCATAGATGCGACCGCTTCCTGATGACGCGTCCAGGATCTTTTCCTGACCCGTCCCACGTTGACGTGCTGAAAGGATTAGAAGGAATTAGGCGGCCGCCCCCATCTGGTCCCATCTGGTCCACCAGAATTGACAGTCTACCCACGTGAAGGCGATCGCCAATTCTGGCAGGATTTTAAAATCTTCCTTGGCAGTAAATCCAAGACGACTCGAGTCAGAGGCGGGTTCGGTGCAGGAGCAGAGAGGATTTTCGCAAGTGGATGCTTGTCGCCGAGCGATGTGGGAGGCCTATCTGCCAGGATCGGGCTCTAGTTGAGTTGCGGACTGGACTGACTTGAGATATTTTAGATCTCTATGTACATACATATATATATGTTTGGCTCTTGGCCTTTTCTGATAAGCGTTTGTTCCATAGCAGCAACCACCAACCCCCAGTCACCCCTTTCAACAAACCCGCACTCACTCGAGCGAGTAGATTATAAGATACAACACCATCACGATGCGCTTCACTCCCTTGCTCATCGCGGCCCTGCCGTCTGCCTTTGCCCTCCCATGGGCTGCCAAGTATTTGCCTGGGTACCACGCCCCGGACCCTACAAGGACCCTGACTCCAGTCACGTGGACTCCGGTCCATTCCACCGGCACCAAGACAGTCGGCCCGGAGCACCCAACCTTTGCGCCGGACCCCAATGACCCTACTCGCACACTGACCCCCGGCACCGGATTCACCCTGCCCACCCATCCCTCGGGCCCCAACTGGTCGGTCCCTGGCTCCGGTGACGAGACCACGGTCTCGGATCCCCGTCCCACGGAACCCGCTGGTCCCGGACCTCACTACACTCAGTCGTATGAGCCTGCCTTCTCCGTCCCAACTGTGCAAAAGCCTCCGAAACCTTCTCATTCAACAACGGGAGCTGGCAACCCTTGGCTCCCTATCCCAGACTACACCCAACCGGGCTGGCAGCACTCCACTCCCACTCCCACGCCCACTCCCACTCCGCACCCCGGAAAGCCGGCGGCCCCTCAGTGCCCGAACCCCAAGAAGTACCGCGTGAAGCGTTTCAAGGGCCGTCGCAGCGGAGGCTCCATCCTGGACGAGTTTGAATTCACCTTCCAGGACGACGTCGCCATGGTCCACACCGTCTGCAAGTGGGATCACACCCTGAGGGCCAACGACCAGGATCTGTACCCGTGCGAGGACCCCAATGTGCTGTTCGGCTGGGAGGGCTCCTCCAAGACGCTCAAGCTCGTCCTGAAGACCTACTGCGCAACCAAGGGGTACGTTTTACGCAATTTGCTCTCCGCCATCGAAAGTGACCCCAGGCTAACTATTTCTTCACAGAACTCACGTCCACTACAAGGCCCATAAGGTCATCCCCGTCAAGTTTTCCGGGTCCTCGGACGAGTATGCTGCGACTGGAGACATCACCGGGTCTTACACAAACCCCCCTGTGGCGGCGCCCACCAAGGCTTGGTATGCTTGATTGTTTTTTTGCGTGCGTCATGCTTCTGAGTAGCCCATTTTCGAGGGGCGATTCAGGAGAGCCCACCACGTGCAGGCTCGATGTGGTGGGTTTGAGCCCAAGCAGCAGTACACTCGTTACTAGATGTTGTATATAGATTGTTCAGCTTTGAGAGCCTTTGCATTGCATGTTTAGAACTGGGGACCTGTCTTTCTTTGCTCCTTGGTCGTCTAGTCTGAAAATAAAGTAGTGGTAGTATTGGTACCATCCGCGGCATCTGACTCCTCATGCAGTGACTTGGTGATCAACACTCACGGCCGCAGTCCTTGCAATCTCCAGCTTCGCCCACATGGGCTTTATTTTCAGAAGCCGAATCAATATTGTAGATAATTTGCATTCAATGTTGATAGGCTAATTGATTGAGGTGCTGATTGTAAATATCAAACTCGAGGACTTGTAGAAGTGGAGGCAGCCACCCTTATTCAAAGGCGTGTTGGTCAACAAATGGCAGAATAACCAAGTCACTGGTTGCACCGAAAAAAACCTTGTGATATGCTTCGCGCAAGGTGTATCAATGCGCTGTTTACATCATGACAACCGCCAACTACAAACCTATTATATTCTACAACGGATAGTCTTCAGCCTAACGCCGTAGATTGCAGCCTTTGATTCAATGCACGAGGGAGTTGAGCTGGCATAACATTTCCTTGACCCGACCTACAAAATATAAGAACACGTCGGGGTTTCCAGGGTAGACCCTTGAGGCATGAGTCAGTCACAATTAGCCATGCACAGCACAGCAGCAGAGATGTCTGGACTTTCAACCCCCACTGTGCCTCGACATCCAGGGTTGTCGGTGGATAATCAGCGTCTTCCACATCTAAATCGTAATTTGACTAGCCACAGCTAACTGCCGAGACATGATAGTTTCTTTACATTAACACAATTCTCGTTGGCCTTATTGTACTCAGACTGAGAGACCCAATGCCCTTCCTTAGACCAAAGCCTCGCCTCGCTGACAAATATGTGCCACAGCACATTCTATCAAGCTCATATGTGAGTCTAGGGTGAGAAGTTGAATTGCCTGAAATAACCCCTAGTGCGGGGGAGTCTTATTCCTTGCAGGGGTGCGTCGCACGGTGAACCTGGCGTCTTCCGACAGACCGGCTCATCTGTAGTAAATCCCAGATACAATAGAAATACAGAAAGGCAACGTGGGCTCGGGACGGTCGGCCCGGCTCCCTGCAAGAGGCGGAGTATGCTTGACCGCCGGCGTAGTCTATCATACGAGCGGCACTTAAAGTGAAGTAGTCTCTTTGGGGTATACGAGATTTTTTCGTATTGGAGCTCAAATCGATTACTAAGGTCCCTTATCCCCATGAAGCGCATGAAGTGGCATTTTAGAGCTTTAAGCCTAAAATTGGCAGGCAATGCTGGACTGGATATGGCTTCAATCGTCATAGCAATGCCATGATTCTCAGACATTCAAGGTGCCGAGGGGTTACCACCTTTTTGACCCAATATGCGTCGCTGCTGGATTTCTATTAACGCTTCATTGGCTCATAGACCGTCGCCTGCGGCCATTGCAGTGCTTGGAGAGATTCCGAGAGAAACCCATACCCCTGCCACCCCGAGCATCGATCGGCCGCCTCAACCAGTGTCAATGCGGCAGGTGACCCCGTCGCCGAAAAATTGAGTTGGGATTGTTGCATGGGTTGGAACTTTTGGCCTCATCGCCTCCGCGGCCGACGAATTGTCCTACACCATTCGCGTTCGTGCTCGGCGGCGATATCCACTCTCACGAGGGACAGCAATCTCCGCCGGTGCAGCTCGCCATCATGGCCGTGGCACGGGGTCTGTCAGTAAGTTAACCCATGTCTCAGATCTGCAATATATAATTGCAAGTCAGCCTGCACCGTAGAGTAGTCCGACTGCCAGCACATCCTGAGTGCCGTCGTCGAATCGTTTACTTCATAGCCCCTCACTCTCGGTCCCGGGTTGACAGCTCACGATGCGTTCCGTTGCACTGCTCTCCCTGCTGGCACCATTCGCCTTGGCCGCTGCCACCCCCGAGGCCAGCCCAAAGTCGTACGGCGGATACAAGGTCTTCCGGGTCAGCGGCGAGTCGTCGGCGCTGGAAAAGGAGCTCTCCTCCATCACCTACAAGCAATGGAGTCGCCACCAGAGCCACATGGATGTCGAAGTTGCCCCGGACCAGCTATCTGCCTTTGAGGGCCTCGGTCTCACCTACAAGGTCATGCACGAGGACCTGGGCAAGTCCATTGCCGCCGAGACTGCTTCGGTCAAGACACGCAAGAGACAGGTGTATGACAACACGTGGTTCGACTCGTACCACGATTATGCGGATCATCTGAACTTCATCAAGGAGCTCACAGAGTCTTTCCCGAACAACTCGAAGTTGGTCACTGCTGGAAAGTCATATGAGGGCCGGGACATTCAGGGAATCCACCTGTACGGAGACGCCGGGCCGGGAAAGCCTGCTGTTCTGTGGCACGGCAACGTGCACGCCCGAGAATGGATCTCCTCCATTGTAAGTCATTTCCTCCTTTCGGCTAGAATGAGTGTTTCTGACTTGTCAGACGGTCGAATTCCTTGCCATGCAGCTGGTTGAGGGATACAAAACGAAGGATGTTCTTTCCCGGAGATTCCTCGACAAGTACGACTTTCACATCTTCCCGCTCGTCAACCCTGATGGTGAGTCTGAATCCATTTCCATATACGATCCTGGCTCATCAATCTATAGGTTTCGTTTACAGTCAAACGACTGACCGACTGTGGCGCAAGAACCGTCAGGCTCCGCCCTCCTCATCGAGCTGCGTAGGCCGCGACATCAACCGCAACTGGCCAACCGGCTGGAACTCCAACCCCCGAGGCGCCTCCAAGGACCCTTGCTCAGAGGGCTATCAGGGAGAGTCGGCCGGAGACGCCCCAGAGACCCAGGGTCTCGACAAGTACCTCCAGGACCTTCGTGACGGTGCAGGAATCAAGTCGTACGTCGACTGGCACAGCTACGGCCAGTACATCCTCTTCCCCTTTGGCAACAACGAGACACACTACGCCCCCCAGCTCGGCAAGTGGACCAAGACGGCCTCCATGATGAGCGAGACCATCCACTACAGCTTCAACGACCACACCACCTACACCTTCGGCCCCAGCGGCGCCGTCCTGTACGCCACGACCGGTGTTGGGCCGGACCATGTGTACGTGGTGGGTGGTGCCGACTTCTCTTTCACTATCGAGATGCGCGACACGGGCGACTACGGCTTCATCCTGCCGGCCAACCAGATCAGGCCCAACGCCGAGGAGATGTGGCAGGGCCAGAGGGTGATGATCAGTCTGCTCGATGAGGTGTTCTTTGATGGACAGGGTGCTGCTTGATGGAAACGTCAATCTAAAGACAAAATTAGCTGTTAAGGGGCTTTTGAACTGCATAGCATGAATATTAAAGGCCATAAGCCCTAAATGATAACGACATTACTCTTCCATTCTCGGTTCTCGACGTCACTCAGCCTTAGATACGCCCTATCACGCTTGTGTCGGGTTACTCCAAGTAGAGATCGACGCACATTGCGACATCAGTTGTTCTTCTTGTTCTTCACGGCGTCCCTCAGCTTCCAAAATGGCCACATCCTGAGCATGATGAATCTGATCCAGTCGTCGCCGAGCAGCTCCATGAGCCACATCTTGGTGCACATTGTGCCAATTCGCATCGTCTCCCGGGTTCCAAAGAACCTCCAGGGCCCAAAGCTCCAGCCCTTTCCTCTCAGCGACTCCGCCACGACCTGCGTGGCGTACTCCTCGGCCGTCATCCGCTTACCGCTGCCAGCCGACTGGCCCACCTCGCGCATGCTGTCGAACAGGCTGTCCTTGGGCCAAGGTTCTGCAACGCCGCTCTGGCCCTTGCTGCTCACAAAGGACGTCACTACGTTGAGGACGCGCACGTTGTATTCTGCCAGTTCGATGGAGAGGTTGCGCGAGTAGGCGGTCAGAGCAGCCTTGGACATGGAGTAGACGCCCTTGAATGGGTAGCCCAGGCGGTCCGAGTAGGATGAAATGTTGACAATGAGGCCCTCTGATGCGAGGAGAAGCGGCATCAGCTTGTTCGTGAGAGTCATGACTGAGATGACGTTGGTTTCAAAGACGGAACGGACACGCTCTGGCGTCGCGTCGGTCAATGGCATGACATATCGAACGCCACTGGTGAGGGGTCAACCCATCAGATCTATGCCAAGGCGGCGACCAGACTTACGCATTGTTGACAAGAATATCAAGCTTTCCGCCAGTGAGCTCCTCCACCCGAGCCCTGGCTGCCTCGATGCTCTGCTCATCATCAACATCGAGCTTCACGGTCGTCAAGCCCATGTCAGTCAGCTCAGCGATAGCTTCAGCCCGACGAGCTGTAGCAATGACATTACAGTCTTTTAACAAAGAAAAGTGTGTTAGCCTAATTCAATCAGAAGATTGGCAGGTATTCGACCTACTTCGCGCCTGATACTCTAGGGCCAGCGCGCAGCCAATGCCACCAGGCGAGCACCTATCTCATTAGCGACGGCACAAGCACATAATGCTGAGAATCCCTTACCCGGTGATGAGAACCGACTTTCTTGACTGTGTACTCATGTTGAAAAGCTCATGGGAAAACAGATGCGAGATGGAAACCTTGATCCCTTGTTGAGTTGCAGCCAGTTCAGATCATGGCCAGATGCGTCGCCGGATTAAAGATGTGCCGTCTCCCGGAAACATGCCTCGGCATCTCCACCCAACATTCCTGTGCAGGCGGAAGATTGTTTTGAGCATTGAGAAACTGTATTCGTAAATCTTAGAGAGTAAAGTTGTGTGTGTACAATCAAGGGGTCGTTCTAAATGCCGTAGTATCCATGTTCTCAATACCAGCAAGACACGCTATAGGGACGACCTCAAAGCGGCTGGCATCTGATGATCTTAAACGGTTTAATTGTTTTTTTTTCCCCTATTGACGTTACCCTTCTGGATCCGGTCCCTCATTATCATGATACAATCTATCGGCCTTCGTTCCCTGGCCGTAACTCTCAGTGACTACAAAACTACCATCAACCCTATCGCGCTGAGACATGTACTTGAAAGTCCAGCGGCTTAACAAACCAGTAGTTGTTCGTGTTCCACTCACTTCCCTGCAACGATCCGCTGAGCTTAAAATCAAAGTCGCGGATGATCCGAGGAATCAGCTTGGACATCTCCAGCATCGAGATGTGGCGGCCAATACAGGTCCGCGATCCTAGGCCAAACTGAGCAGCGCGATTAGTCGTCCAGTATGATCTCCATGGATTAACAGCACTTACCGGCATCCAGTACCGATTCATGATTGAAAGCTGGTGCTCGTCTCCCTCAAGCCACCGCTCAGGCCTAAAATCGTCTGCGTCTTGACCAAAGACTTCCGTGTCACGATGGGCTACCCATGTGTTGATGCCTACAATTGACTGGGGAAATGAGCATCTCTCTGTTATAAGTAAAAAGTGTGGACAAGACTTACGCCAGCTGGGAAGAAACGGCCTAGGATTGTAGCACCACCCTCGGGGACGACCCGTTCCAGGGGCAAACCTGTGGCAGGGTGCAATCGAAGGGCCTCTTTCATCACAGCCTGTAGGTATGGCATCTGCTGGCTTTCCTTGAAAGTAGGAGAATTGGATAACTCTCCTCGTTGCGCCGCCGCATCAATCTCTTCTCTCAGCTTCGTCAACGTCGAGGGATTCTTCAATAAGTAGTATAGCACAGCCGAGAGACTGATGGCCGTGGTATCGGAGCCAGCCACCATGTTTGACACGCATCCTGACATGACGTGGAAGTTGGTGAACGCCTCAGGATTGGCGGCATTCTTGGACAAGAACTTTGTCAAAAAGTCTTCCATCTCAACCTTCTCCTCGGGCTCGATCGCTTTCGGAGCACCCTGCGCCTCCTTCATCCTGTCAGTCGTGAACTTGATAACATAGGCCCTGCCTGCGCCCTTGGCGCCAGCCCAATAGTTCTTCAGGTGGAAGAGATAGCGGTGCAAGTTGGGGTAGACGCCCACAAGCGTCGCATAACCGAGATGGTCTTCCAGCGCCTCAATCACGCCCCCAACATCGTCTCCCCGGTCTAGAAAGCCGAGTCGCTTGCCGTATGTAATCATGCCGATGACGTCGAACGCGTAGCACTGAAACCAGTGTCGAATATCGGTCGGGAACTTTGATTTGGCCAACTCATGCAGTCGCTGGATGAAGATGTCGGCGCACTCGTCAGCAAACGGTTCGTAGTGCACGAGCGCAGACATGGCATAGGTGGCCTGGTAGAGCTTTCGGTTCTGTGCGTGTCTTCGGATCGACTGGTCTCCGAAAATGGACCACTGCCCGGGGCTGGACCAGCCGGTATACCAGGACGACTTGGCATAGTGGTTTCCGAGGCCGTATACTGATTTCACAACCTCGGGGCCACTTAGGCTGTATCTGTTTGGGCCATATCGGACAATCTTGCCTGTTTCGCGAATGTTAGCATCAGTATCAATGTAATCCCAGGCCGGATATGGACTCGCCATGCTTCTTGTGAAGTTCAATGTTAATGCGTTCAAAGGAGCCCTTGTACACTTTCCGGAAATACCAGGCGTCCGTAAATCTGGCGGTAAATGGGCCTGGGACCGTCCTCAGGGGCGATCGAATGACCTGAAAGACAAACCAGACAACCTGCAGAAGAGCCAGGCCTGCGCCAATGGCGACGAGCAGCAGTGCGCCCATCTTCGGAATACCCGGCTTTCAAGTTCCGCTGGTCAGCTCCAAACTAAACAGAGGCGATCCTCGCCTGGTACTAGGGTCAGCAAGATAGCCGTCGACTCCCCTTGGCGAAGAGCGCAATTGCAATATATAGAGAGGAGATATATCAAGCAATTCGCGACATCGTCTTGGCCAATGAGCGCTCGCTGATTCGAGGCTGTCGGTGATTGAATCTCAAAAGCCGAGATTTGTTGCCGGGTCTGCGTTCCCCTCTTTTTTTCACAACAGCCACCTCGGATGCCGCCCCTGCGGGATGGACCCCCCGCAAACCCGATGACGCAGATCCCAGCTGCGGCTGACGTATTGCCAGCCACAATTGCAAAGGCTCGACTTTGATCCTCGGGGCCAAGAAACCCTGCAGCGTCCAGAATGGGTACCGGGACGTGAGCAAGGCAGTCGAGGTCGGAGAAACAATGCTTGGTGTCTCGCTGTTGTGCCGACGGGCGGATATCAACTTATCCGGAGACGGCATCCCGGGGCAACGGAGGCTACGTCTATTGTAAATATCCCCCATGGTGCCGACGCACGGGTATACTCTCGGGCGAAGTTCGCGCCTGGAGATAATTCGGAAAACATACGACTAGAGAGCTCTAGCACGGCGTCTGGCAAACTGACCTGACTCCCGACTCTCGAGGAACGGGCGCAATCTGGGGTAAAGTGGGTCGAGAATCTGGGGAAGCGGAACAAATTGAACAATAAAAAACAGCCCAGCACTCTCGGTCCTCGGCACCCAGCACGATACCCCTCTTTCCTCGTCGCATCTGTTAACATTAGACGGCCTATTAGTGGCTGCGGTGAATTGGATCTGCGCGCGGCAGAGCTCCACAAATGCTGTCATTGGGGATGGGCCGAGGCGCCTCATTCTCAGGAGTCAGGATCCGGGGAAGGCTGAGGTCTAGGCCTTTGCCCATGCGAGGAGCTCCTGATCTTGGTGCCATGAGTTGCTACTGAGTGCCGTCTATAAGACAAACGGCAAGCACTGCTGTCGTTGTGGTCGGGGCATACAATTGTCTTCATCACCAACTACCGTACTCACATCATGGCTCAGAAAGGCGGCGACAGGGGCGTGGCCCACCTCGAAGAAGTTGCGCAAGCACACTCTCCGGCCGCGAGCCTCAAGGAGATTGAGGAGTAAGCTCCCGCTCGACTTCAAGCAAAACCTCTATCGATTGAAAACCGCTGACTCGTTTCCCTGCCTTATCAGCTCAGACGTTGTCCGATTCGACCCAGACGCCGAGAAGAAGCTGCGACGAAAAATCGATTTTTACATTGTGCCCCCGGTTGCACTGCTCTATCTGTTCTGCTTCATCGATCGAACCAACATCGGTACTGTCCCGCCAGCTCAAGTCCCACGACTTTCGAATTGATATCTAATTGCCACCTATCGGGTTTAGGAAATGCCCGTCTTGCGAATTTCGAGCAGGATCTTGGTCTAAGGGGCAACGACTACAACCTCGTTCTGTCCGTCTTCTACATCTTCTACGCCGTCTCGGAGATGCCCGCAACCCTGCTGTGCAAGGTCATGGGGCCGGGGTGGTTTCTCCCTCTAACGACGCTCGCGTTCGGCATCTGCACCATCGGTACGGCCTTTGTCACAAACAAGACGCAGGTGATTGTGTGCCGCTGCTTGCTCGGAATCTTCGAGTCCGGCATGCTGCCGGGAGTCGCATACTACCTCTCGCGGTGGTACCGGCGGGCTGAGCTCTCGCTCCGGCTGGGCTTCTACATGATCATGACCCCACTTGCCGGGGCGTTTGGGGGCCTCTTTGCCTCAGGGATCCTCAGCCTGGACAGTGTCGGTAGCCTCAAGCACTGGAGAATGATCTTTGCCATCGAGGGAATCATTACGGCTGGTCTGGGCCTCATCATGCTCGCCTTGCTGACCGACAACCCGGAGACGGCACGGTGGCTGAGCGAAGAGGAGAAGACGCTGGCCATGGACAGGGTCAAGTCGGAGCGCGTGGGACAGGAGCAGGTGCTCGACAAGGTGAACTCGACGAAGCTGAAGAATGGGTTCCTCAACCCCATTACTCTCTCCACGGCCTTCATCTTCTTCCTGTCGAACATTGTCGTACTTGGCATCTCCTTCTTCCTCCCCACCATCATCAGGACCATCTACCCAAATACCACGAGGGTTCACCAGCAGCTGCTCACGGTTCCCCCCTACTTCGTTGGAGGATTCTTCCTGCTCCTTATATCGTGGCTCGCAACACGCCATGACACCCGCCAGATGCTCCTCTTCCTGAGCGGCCCGCTGGTTGTGGTTGGGTACGCCATCCTTCTCAGCACCACCAACCCCAGCGCGCGATATGCTGCCATCTTCCTTACCGCCAGCTGCGCCTTCTTCGGCGGCGCTCTTTGTAACAGCCAAGTGAGCGCGAATACAGTGTCGGACACGGCTCGCAACATTGCCATCAGCACAAACAGTAAGTAGAGAGCATGCCCCCCAGCCCCCCTCCCAACCATCACATGTTCTGATACGCAGCCCCCTATGTTTTTCCGTCGTGACCATTGTGCTGATGACACCTTGCAGGCATGTTTGGGTACTTTGGCGGCCTCATCGCTACTTGGACCTACCTCCCCTGGGACGGACCCATGTATCCCATCGGCAACGGACTCAACCTGGCGGTTTCGGCGCTCATCTCGATCACTGCGCTGGTTTTCAACGTCTGGATGAAGGCGGACAACAAGAAGCGAGACTCAAAGAGCCGCGAGGAGAGAGACCAGCAACTGGCCGGCCTTACTCGGCAGGAGATTGCGGACCTGGAGTGGAAGCACCCCGACTTTCGGTGGAAGCCATGAGGGGATGACTCGTGTAATTTGATATTAGCCTCGGGCCAAGTAACAAATACTACTCAACACAGGGATTTTTTATTTTCTTCCTTGGCAGTGCAATGGCGCCATATGATTGATACCGAGATCGCTGCGCTTTCGCCCGAGAAAAAGGCGGCTGGGGGGCCTGCGAACTGAAGAAAGGAAGTGAAGCGGGAACCGATGCGATCCACATGGTGATCGGTCGATACGAGGTGGGTCGGGGTCACGTAGCCGGCGGTTCCAGGGCATGGCATGGCAAGTGGCAGGGAGTAGTGGCAGGGGCCCTGTTCCTGACCCCTGTTTATCAATCTTCTCCTAATGCAGACTCTGCTTTGACGACCAGGGAACTAGCTCACGGTTGTTTTGGCCGCTTTTGTCGCCGACCCTGCCTTTGTTACATCCTCCCACCCCCCCCCCCCCCTTCTTTCCCCCAGAACTACGAACAAGCCATTCAGAGTCCAGGAGGGGACGGCCTCGGTGTCTGCAGTAACCGCCCGTCGCTCCCACGAGTTGCCGTCGAGCAAGTCGAGCAAGTAGAGTAACCACGACAATCCGATCAGCTCGCCTATATCGGACGATCCGGATCCGACAGATCGGTATGCCAGCTGAGCTGAAGTGGATCGGAGAAGCCTGGGCCCAGCGCACGGTGATAAGTGGCGGAAAACACCGACGATGGATGGTCCAGGATGGATCATGGACGGATGGGGCCTGACTCTGAGCGACAGGGGATTGCCCCCACCCTTTTGCATCCAACTCGTGGGTGGCCAAAGCCCATTTTGGCACTTTTAGTCCGAGCCATAGACGTCCCAATGAGGGATGCGCTCCCCCCAATCCAGAGAATTCCTGTTGTTGCTTGTGGGTGAGGCAGGCTGCCGCTAGGATCCAATAGTCGGAATTTCGGGAATAGCGATATCCGCCGTTGGTCGGGCGGGGCATCGTCAAAGCGGGAAGCCGTCGGCAGCGGTCAAGGTTCAGCAAGCATCTCCGGCTTCGCATGCGCCTAACTGAGCCTATTCTTCAGCTGGGGCGACTCTACCCTACACGCTGAATTGTATTCAAGACTGTAAGTTAATTTTTTTTCAAGTATTGCCGTGATGAGAATGTCAGGAAGGGACTAGAGCTAGTCGTTGAAAGGTGTCGAAGCCACTTTCTGCAGTGACTAGCAAAGTGCATTCCATGATGAGATGTAGCATTGAACTACATGAAAATGAAAAGAAAAAAAACCAGTCACATTCCCTCTCCTGTCCCAGCCCCAATGGCGAGTGGAAAGGGCGGCTGGGGCGTAACCAACCTGTTGGATTTCAAATATGCTACACCAGTTGTGGCTGCGCTGGTGCATCGCTCCAATGCCTTCCCCACCGCCACTCCAAACGACGTGCAGTTTTGTCACTGATAGAAAGCCCAGTGGCTGCAGCACGGAAGCTAGCTAAGGTAGTCAAGCAGCCAGTACAAGGCAACATCATACGATACGCCCTCACCTCCATTCGCTGGCTCTCCCAAGCCACGCTGCTTCCCGAACCCCAACCTCCCAATCCCATCCAGCACCGCGATAGCCATCCAACATGGAAAAACTCCCGCCAAGACCGCTAAAGCAGCCGCTACAAGGTCAGGTGCACCCGTGATGGCAATGCTGGCTCGCCGGCCTGGGCTTGCTGGGCTGGAACTTGGCCCTCGGATCTTGCTGCGGAGACCGAATAGCCCTTGTCGTGTCCGGCAGCCAGCATTGGCGGGGAAGTGCCCCAAGGCTGTCCACTGTGTCCAGGGCTGTCCAGTATGTGCAAGCGAGTGTCCGATGCCAGCCACGGCTAATGCGGCCGGGGTGTGCTCCAACACCAACACAATAAGCAAGAGGCACCTCAGTGTCCAACCCTGGCATCCATCCACTGCCTGCGGCGCAGCACATGAGGCCCCTACAAGCAGCACGCTGCGAACAGGCCTGGCCGAGGAAGCGAGCACGGCAGACTCGGTACACAGCTGGCAATCTGGCTTGGCGGATCACGATCAAGTGTGCGTGGGTGCGGCAAGAGAGATCAAGCAAGGCATTTGAAAATGGTAATTTCATTATCAGTTTCATGATCATGGTAGTCATGTGGTATCAAGTCTCGAGAGGATACGCCTCATAGTCCAGTCAGTCATTACAGACACACCCCCTTTGCAACCCGTTTTCCTCCTCCCCAATATAGCCATCAATCGGAACAGAGCATCATCATTAAGCGTTGTTGGCGCCGTTTCGGACGCTCGAGGTGCCCGACTGCGAGTCCTTGGGGGGCTGCATCTCCCAGTTGACGCCGCGCGAGGTGGTGGCCTGGCGGATGACGGCGATCTTGCGGGACGACTGGCGGTACCAGAGGAAGGCGAGGCCGGCGATGATGGCGACGCCGGCGACGGAGCCGACGACGATGCCGGCGATGGCGCCCTTGGAGAGGCCGTCGGAGCCCTTGGCCTTGGCGTCGGACGAGGAGCCGCCGGTGGCAGAGGCGCCCGAGGAGCCAGTGGTGGTGGGGATGGAGATGCCGCTGTTCTTTCCGTGGCCGAACTGGTCGCCACTGTTCTCATCCGTCTCGCCGGGCGCCTTGGTGGAGTTGAAGCAGGGCACGGCCTCCTTGAAGTCGGACACCTCGACGATGGTCACGTCGGCGCACGCGTAGAAGGTCTGGTTGTACGGCTTGTCAAAGTCGGCAATGTACTTGACCTGGAGCGTGGCCTTGTCGCCGGAGCGGGAGTTGGCCTTGACGTCGGGCACGGGCACGCAGGTGTGGCCGCGGAGAGCCTCGGCGAACTTGGTGCCCTCGATGAGGGTGGTGAAGTCCTCGTCCTTTTGGGGGTCGTCCATGTAGGCAATGGACAGCTGGACATCATAAGACTCATCCTGTGCGACCAGGGCAATCTTTGCACCCCCTGCATAGCCAGGTTAGCATCTCGTCTCGTCTCAGATCAACAGGGCTGTCCTGTTACGTACTCAAGGGATACTGGCTTCGCTCTCCGGGCTTCGCGGAGGAGCCGCACGGGGCAGTGTTGTCCAAGTCGCCGTTCCAGACACGGTCCTTGGGCCACATGAAGGCAGCAGGGCCCATCTGGGTCTTGTCGCCATTGTCGGTGGCAGCGTTGACGAGGGGGGCGGCGACAGCCAAGAGGCCGACGAGGGATCCGAGGACAGCCATGGCAACGTTGTCAAATTCTTGCTTGCGGGGGTAAGAAAGGCGAGAGCTGCGAGTGTTGCGGCGCGAGAGGGGGAATGCAGAAGCAAACTGCGAAGAGGGGCAGATGAGACTGGTGGATGTGGTATCGTGAGAAGTGCGACTCTGGCTTCAGGAATGTGTCCGGGTATTATACTTGTGGCTGTCGGCCGCGATGGGTGTGGTGTGCTCGACTGCTGCTTGTGTTGGCATCAGATCCGAGGCCTTTTGGAGCCATCTGGGACCCATCACCGGGCCAGCCGGGCTGGGCAGGCAGGTAGGGCGGGAAAGCTGGCAGGGCTGGTTGGGGCTGGTGGCACACACTGCGCTGGCATGCTGGGCACACTGTCACACTGCTGTCTGCAGCGTCTTGCAGCACCCGCAGCGTCTGGGCACGGCCTTGGGCCGGCGGGTGTTTGTCGGACGACTCCTCACGCCAAGCGAGGGAGTGGGCCGCTATTGGGGTGGGAAAAACCCAAAAGGCTGGTGTGGCGCCATTCAGCTGCCCCTTCAGGGACTAGCAGGCGCTGGGGCGGGTGCATGCACGCTATTAAACCGGGACTGGTGAAGTGCGCGATTATCAGATGATCAGATAACACACCCACTGCATCTAATCAGATGAGAATGGGCTGGGTGATTGGTCCACCGTCAACCCCACCCCTGGCCGTAGGGGATCCACCCAGGACCGTCCACCATTAAGCTTCATTGACAGGGTTGTGTTAGCCTGGCTTTAGCCTGCACACTTCTGCAGAAGCCGACATCGGTAGCTCGGCGCACGGCCAACACGAGCACGAGGGAGCGGGCAAGACAGGGTCCCCGTCAACAAGGGCTCCATTGCCATTGCTGCATTGCTCGAAGAGCCCACGGCCGCCCCATCACGACAGTCCTGTTCGGGCCATCACGAGCATCTTTGACGTTTTTTTTTTCTTTCCCACCCTGGCGCGTACCCCACCGGCTGGTCAACGGCCAAGCAACGAGCCAGCATCCTCTAAACGGTAGAGCCAATTGCCAGTTGAGCCCCAGAAAATTGCAACAACAAACTCCCAAGGGCAAGGGCAACTCGGCCGCATGGGCCAGCCTCCTCCCACCACCGCCCCGCTCCTTTTTAGTTATCAATCTACCAGGTTCTTTTGCTGTGCCGGACTCCAGGGTGGGGAGCGCAAGAGTCAGATGGGGGGAGTACCGGGGGGAAGAGCTCTGAGTCTCTGACTGGAGAGGCGAGGAACGAGGGCCCCCATCTCAATCCCCAGCTGCAACATGCCACGCCGTGGAAAAGCGGCGGCCGACGCCACCTTTACTTCGGCGCGTGGCTCGGAATCCGCGATGGCGGTTCTCGCCTTGCAGGCTGCACGTCCGGACTGGGCCCATGCCCAACTGAGCCCAGCCGCCCTCAATAGAGTCACAGCCCGGGCACACTTCTATCCCCCCCAGGTGGCCAGGCCCAGAGCAAGCTAGGGCCCAGGTCCCAGGCCGCCGAAAGAAGCCAGAGCCCAATTTCCGCCGTCCCGCACCCAGCGGCAGTAATCAGATTGATTGACAAGCGGAATGGGAGGGGGGGCCCCTTGCCCCATGGCCGTTCCTCCAAACCGACTGGCTGGACTCGTCCTTGAAGGAGTTGTTGCTGTCGTAAGCCCGCGCACTACGGTGGACTCTGCAGTTGCGCTGCAGCCGAGCCGCCCTCTCCCCCCCCCCCCCTATGGAGTGCATTGACATGAACGCCGTGGGTGTGTGGTAGCAGTGGTGCCAAAGGGTATAAGTAAGCTGCGCCGTGCCTGCATTCAGGAACACCCGTCACAGCTCTCTCTCAACCCCATCTCTCGTTGACTTTTGACTTTGGTCCTTAATTTGCCCAAGCCTCAATTCCCTCGTTTAAAACAACATCAATTCAACTAGCCAAGATGCAGCTGACCCAGACCGCCGTCGTCCTCGCCTCCCTGGCCTCCGTGGCCTCGGCTGTTCGCTCCGACGCCCTCGAGCGTGCCTTTGCTGAGCGCGACCTCATCCTCCCCGAGGGTGTCAAGCTCTTCGGTCGCCAGGACGGCTCTACCTACGAGTGCCACGCCAACTGCGGTAAGAATTGACTCTGGTGAACAAGTCCTCAGTAACACACGCTGACGATGTTGTTTGATAGGCTACACCATCCTCAACGCCAAGGAGTCTGGCTACTGCGACAAGGCCGACTGGAAGAAGCTCCTCTCCGACTGCCTTGCCTGCATCAACACTGGTGACATGCTCAAGAACTACGGCGCCGGTGTCAAGGCCGCCGCCAAGGGCTGCGGTCTCGACGTCCTCGGCGAGGGCTCCGGCTCTGCTCCCACCACCAAGGCCGCCGAGCCCACCAAGGCCGCCGAGCCCACCAAGGCTGCTGAGCCCACCAAGGCCGCTGAGACCACCAAGGCCGCCGACCCTACCAAGGCTGCCGACCCTACCAAGGCCGCTGACCCTACCAAGGCCGCCGAGACCACCAAGGCTGCCCCCGTCACCACCAAGGCTGCTGAGACCACCACCAAGGCCGCCGCTGGCACTACCAACACCACCAAGCCCACCACCCCCGGTGCTCCTGCTCCTGTACGTTGTCACTGCCATTGCCATTGCCTCCTGCTTGACCCGTTGCTAACACCTGCGACCAGACCACCGTCATCACCTCTGGTGCTGCCGCCCAGGCCCTGCCTGTCGTCTTCGCTCTCGGTGCCGCTCTCTTCGCCACCCTCATGTAAGAAGGGCCCTCGACTTTGGCGAGCTGTTTGTACATACAACCACGTACATACAACACACTCACACACACCAACCACCATTAATTTAGGAAACGACTGGACTGGACTGGGATGGGAGGACTTAATTGTGAAATGATGCTTATCATGTAATCCAAATATCAAGCTTGATGCTTATCTCGCAAATCCAAAATATCAAGCTTAAATAATGCAACGCTTCACTACAATCATGCCATTAAACGCCGTCCTGTACCGTAGTCATTTCAATGCCATTCCTCCAAATGCCAAATCCAGCTGCGCGCCTGCCTCATCGTCTGCCGATGTACTTGGCTGTCCGTTTGACGGCTGTGCTTGGGGTGGGCCTCCTAGGCCTTGCGACTGTGCGGGTGTGTTTCGTTCCGGCTCCAGGATGTGCATCTCGCTGTCCAGCCACCCTGGCGCGACCCTCCTCTTCTCGGCGAGGTCGCGTGCCTGGATCCGGCTCTCAAACTCCCTCAGCTCCCGCTCCGCGTCCTCCTGCATCTTGGCGACGTGGGCGTGCAGCGCGCGGCACGAGGCCATGATGTCGTCTGGGTGCGCGGCGTGTCCCGTGCTCGACACGACGTACTTGGGCTTCGGCTGGGTTGACGGGTCGTCGGAGGGGTTGGCGATGCCCAGCGCCGAGGGCGGGACGGCCGAGGGCATCGTCTTGTAATTGTACGAGAGCGTCGTCGCAGAGGGCAGAGACACGAAGGGGGAGACGGTGAGCGGCACCTGCTCCAGCAGCGGATGAGAACCTGCCAATTGTTAGCGGCCGGCCAAGCGATCCTGGGCCGGTGTTGCTGCTTTACCACTCTTGGTGTGCATGTTGAAGGGTCGCGGGGCTGGCGATGGAGGGGGTGGCGCGGTTCGAATCCCGAGTCGATGAGAGGCGGCGGACTGCGACCTGAGAGCCGAGTGTTCGTCTGTGTGTCTGCGCGGGGGCTACTGGTCGGGACAAAATAGCCGCGCTACTGGTCTTCGCATTGAGTGCACAAGCCGGCTGCGTGGTTGCGTCTACGGGCCAGGAGGCGAGGAAGTCGGAGAGATGGATGCGAGGTTAAGGTGGGTGGCTCTGTCGCGCCGCACTGGGACGGTTGCCGCCTGCCGTCATCAAGGCCAAGGATGCGCGATAAGCGGATAAGCAGATAATCGCGATAAAGCTCACCAGCCCCACGTCGACATGCGGCTCTGCTGCCTTTTCTCCCCGCCAGCGCCCTTGACAACCCTCGCGCACCACCGACGAAAGATGCTGCCAACGACTATCCGAACGCCGCCGGCCCTGGCCGACTTCACGCCGCTGGCGGAATACCAATCGCAGACCCCGGACTCCTTCGTTGGCGGAAAGCCGGTCCTGCATCTGCACATCCAAGGCGCAAAGGCATGGATTCCCAAGTCGCAGCGCGGCACCTTGGCCATCTTCCCTGCCGACTCGGTGCAGGCGCCGAGCGGCCCCGAGGGCAGGGCCATCAACGGGGAGGCCGATGGTCTGATCGAGGAGAAGGTGGACATTTTTGTCAACTCTGAGTGAGCCAAGCTGTGCCCCTCCTCTGTCGTTTGGAAGCTAACCAGTCCAGAAACCTCATCATTTTCAGCTCCCAGCTCGAAGCGGGCGTCTCGATCCCGTACCCTTCGATATCGATTCACGCGGTGAAGCATATTGGTGGCCAAGCCCCAGGCAGCCCGACCCAGGCCGTGTGGATGCAGCTCGAGTTCTCGGATGGCGGCGCCGACGATGACGACTTCAACAATGTGGACCTTACCGTCATCCCCCCGGCCACGGATGCCCCTCTAGGCCTTGCCACGCAGCTCTACGAAGCCCTGTCCAAGTGCTCCGACCTGCACCCCGACCCTGCCAACGGCGACGGGGATGAGGAGGACGAATACGACCGCATCGTTTTCGAGGGCAGCGCAGAACACGAGGCCCTGGAGGGCTTCACCGGCGTGATGCGGGGTGCCAGCGACGGCGGGCTTCCCGCCCCCATGCCTGGCAGCGGAGGCTGGATCACCGCCGACAACGTGCACGAGTTCTTTGACGAGAACGGCAACTGGATCGGGCAGGGCGCCGACGGCGAGGAAGAGGAGCTCGGTGAGGGGGCCGGCAGAGTGCGTCCCCACGATGAGGTCGACGCCGAGGGTGCCAACGGATCCAAAGAGGAGGAAGACTCCGATAGCAAGCGACCCCGGGTGGACTAGCTGTATGTGAAGGAAAATGTCAAGGCAAAGGACAAAGAGCGTGGGCGTTTAGGCATAGTTGCGTTCAACAGCTGGTACATTATGGCGGATAAAAAAAGAATAGGCGCCGGAGAGGGGGACACTGAATTGACAACATTTAGGAACGCAATGGATTCGCATTGCTGCATAGTTCCAAACAGAGAGTCAAGCATGCAAACGGCCAGTCTACTGGAACTGTCTCTTGGAGATACAGAATAGGGACGTGATATTGTGTTTGGTATGTCTATGTAAGTCAACGACCCTGATACATGGCCAAAGGGTCCTTGCCAGCCACCGACACATACGTAAAAGTATGATAATGTACAAGAATATTACATTATTTAGTTTCTCGATGCAACAAATGAAAGTTTCAACCAGGAAAATGGTACTGTCCATCCACATTCAACTTAAATTCCCCACGACTCCACTCAGACTCACTCCGTCCCCTTGCTCGCTGCCCCGACTTCACATCCTCGGACACCGCCCCTTGGCGTCCCTATCCCAGCGGTCCGGCGAGCTGCGCAGGAAGCCCTCCTTGTCGTACAGCCCGGGACTGCCGACGCCGGCCTTCCTCTCACGCTCGTCGGCCCCGTGCTCGGCCAACGTCCCCAACTTGGACTTGCTCGTGACGAGCGTGTCCCGCGCCTGGTTCTCCTTGCCCGACTCGAAGCCGCCGTCGCCCAGGCTGGCCACGCTCTGCCTGCTGGACCGCCGGTGGCCCAGCGGGCGGCCCGCGCTGCCGTTCGCGCCGCCGCCGCCGCCGCCCGTGCTGGCCCGCTTCGGGCTGCCGAGGCTCAGGTAGTTGTGGCGGCCGATGGCGCCGTTCTTGGAGTTTGTGCGCGACGGGGAGAAGCCTCCGCCGCGGAGGGCCGGCAGGGTCGGCGACTCGACCTCGCCGTTTGCGCTGGAGGCGAGCGACGCCACGCTGTACGTGCTGTTCATGCGCCGCAGCTCGGCGATCGAGTTCCCGACGGAGCCCCCGCCGGCGAGCGCTGGCGGTGGCGGGTGCGAGGGCGGGCTGATGAGCGATTGTCGCATCGAGCGGCGTTTGGGGGAGCCCGTCGACACGGCTCCCGGGTCGTCAAAGGACGACGACTCCTCGTCGTAGAGGGAGCTCTCGCTTGATGCGCCCGACATGTGTTTAAACTGCTGGGAAGAAAATTCTTGGCGAGGTCGTGGGGACAGGGGCGTCGGCATCATGGACTCGTCCATGGCCATGAAGTGCCGTGGTGGCTCGGGGAGGGCTCGCTTGCCGCTCGACATCAACATGGACATCATGTCTTGCTCGTCAAAGGGCGACGACGCAACCGTTGATGTTGATGGACTCATCGGGTCGTCCACCACGCTGTTATTGCTGTCCCGAACTACAACAGGGATGCGCTGTTGGGGAGGAGGGCTCTCACTCTCACGAGACACCGGCCCGATGCTCGAGTCTCCGTCGACAGTCGTCACTGAGGGCGTCACCATGCTTGTGCAGGACGGGCTGACGGGGAAGGCAATCGCAATCCCCTCACTGTCCGCCTCGAAGCCCTCGTCATCTCGCGGGTCGATCTTGTCCGATGGTGGCCGGAGGACGATGGACAGCCCTGGCCCGCCCACAGCTTGAGTGCTCACGATCGGCTGGCGCGACTGCAAGCGGGTTGGCGACATGTTGGGGATGTTTGCTAGTCCCAGCGTCCGCGAGCGTCCTTGGAGCGGTCGAGAACCGTACGACTCCCTTCTGTCGAGTGACGAGGGACCAGGCTGCATGTGTTTGCCCTCGGTGAATGGATCGGCCAAGGTTCCAATGGCGGGTTTCTGTGCCTTCCTGTCATCCGGGTCGCCAACGCTGTACACCGTCGACAGCGAGCTTGACACGTCGCTCCCAAACGACGCACTTCGCGGTCGCTGTAGTTGCAGATTGCTCTCCTCCCCTTGTGGCTCCCACTGCTGGCCGCGCAGCCGACTAGGGCTGGACGCACTCCCCGGAAGCATGAGCTCTTCGGTCGCTTCCGCGGTGAGGCCGTTGTCGATGCTCTCGGCAGAACAGACGGAAACACTTCTGCTGTGCTGGTGCAGGGCCGGCGTCGCATGAATGGTTGCCCTCTTTCCAGGACTGGACCACATTCGCGAGATCTGAACCGTCCCGGTGGTTTGGATCGACGCCTGGGAGGATACCGTCTGCAGGGTATGTACTGTCTTAACTGGCGACGTCTTCGTTGGCGATGACCGCGGCGTGTTCGAACCTGCCGGTGAATAGAACTTGCCTTCTCTCAGGCGCTGATCCGTGGATCGCAGGATATCTCTGAGGTCCAAGTCCGTCACCGAGCTTCGCACATGGGCTTGTGCCGGTTTGCGCAGCCGGGCGGCCAAAGGGATCTCCATTGGACCCCTCGCTGACAAGATAGGTGCTGTTTGGCTCAGTTTCAAGTTGGAGTTCGCATTGGCGTCGGCGTCGGCATTGGTGTTTACAGTGGTGTTGGTGTTGCCGCTCTGTCTCTTCTGCACAAATATCATCTCCTCGGCATCCAGCTCGAACTTCTCACCCTTCTCCGTGTCCTCAAAGAAGAGGCTCGGTAGCGTTGGGACCTTGTTGTTCCAGCTGACGCGGTTGAGCCAGCTCTCCCGGGCTTTCGTGTTCACCTTGGGGCCGTGGAACTTGTCCTCCTCCACCCAGCTCCTCGAACGCTTCCTACTGGGTTGGGCTGGGCCGCCGGGCCCAAACAACCCGAAGCTCTGTTGAGTTGCCAATGGCGGCAGCACCGGAGGCGCAGACAGCTCCAGCCGGCTCGACGAATCGGCCATGACGTATGTGCGCTTGGTGAGCCGCCGCGCGAATCGAAATCTTGGGTGATCATCTTCAGTCGAACGCTCCGTCGTGAATCCCCATATCGTAGTCGTGCCCGGGCGAGCCTTGAGGCGCCATGCGAGAAGCAGCCCGAGACAAGTAAACAGCAAGACCGCGCTGCACAGCGAAATCGTGAGCACCCATCCCAGCCCCAGGCCTTGCCTGGATGCCTCTCGTCGCAAAATCTCAAGTCGATTCATGGTGAGGACGGATGCTGCCTTGGCGCCGTGGAAGCAGTCATCCACCAAAGATACTGTCGCCTCTGTTGAAAGCGCATGCAACAAGCGAAAGCAGACGCGTCCAAGAAGTCTTGCAGGAGCAGAGTGCAGGTGGGAGCATGTCCAATTTGTTAATGAGTCCCATCAACAACTGCCTAGCTATTATGGACGTTATTTCCATCGTCTCACCCCAATTATCATGAGGAATGCGTTGCTAGGTGTGGTTCATTCCAAGGCGGGCCAACCACAGCATCACTTTTCGGCAGTCAATTTCACGATGTCTCGTTAGTCCACTTTGTCCAAAGCGCCTATTATTCCAGGGTCGGTAAAATTAATCGTATTGCCTGGTAGGGGCCCGTAAAGCTGGGCGAGGGCGAGGGCGAGGCTCCGGCAGTTGGCGCTTGGCGGTTTGAAGGCTACTGAGGCGGGCATAGTCACACTCGACTCATCAATAGGGGGCAAGTCGTGCAGCTCAGTTCGACAAATCAGGCCATCTGAAGGATTTTGCTATCATGTTGGAATTGTTTGTTGTCTTTGTAGCTAGCTCCTGTAAGTCCACATGTTCCAAAGACCTGAGCGCCCATCATGGCCAATGAAGTAACACAAACGACATTCCCGCACCCAAATGCTCTCCGCCAATCACGCCATAACATCTGGAACCAGTCCAGGCTAGTCAAATGCAAATCCGCGTAGTATCATACTCCATCAATCGCTTCCCCATGCATATCGTAATGCGGTGCTTTGTTAGATATGGCGATGGCCGTGACCCCGCATGTGCAAGGCGCGACGACGGCGCTTCGGCGTCGGCTCCGCGACAGCCGTCACTGTCGATGTTGATGTGACAGTAACCACGACGGTTTGAGGTTGATCGGTAACATATACGATGGACTCCGCCCACAAAATCTTGCTAACAACATTTCCGTTGGTGACGTACTCTGTGCTCCAGTAACTGGCGGTATCAGTTTCGACCTTGATCTCGGGCTTCTCGGTTGGAGCAGGGTCGGCAGCCGCCACCTTGGCATCGTGAGCAGGAGCCTGAACAGAGGTGGAGGCGGGCGGTGGTGGCGGAACAAAAGAGGAGCTGGTGGTGCTCAAAGTAGTAGCCGTAGCCGGGGCCTGAGGGGCAGGCATGACTGACTCCTTGAAGACTTGTCCTGGAAGAGGTGCTGCCGTGTTGGACGGAAGTTCGCCGGGCTTGTAGGTAAGAGTAGGCGCCTGAACTCCGCCAGAGGGGGCCTTGGTCTCCTTGTCATCGCTGGGCTCGCCATCTTGGTATGTGATCTTGACGCCGCCTGGCAGTTCCTTCATGGGGCCCTTGGTATCTTCCTTTGCCAACGCAGGATAATCGGCCATGGTACAATTTTTCGCTACGTCCTCGCTGACAATATCAAAGAGGGGGCAATCGTCAATTCTGCCTGTTTCGCTGGTGCATGTCTTGATAGCTTGCTGGAGGAACTTCTCTTCCCAGCCCATCACGAAGTCGCCGTGGTATCCGTATCCTGCTTCGCGTCAGAGAGGCCAATAGGCGCAGCAACAGCTGAACTTACCAGTCGTGTCGCCATTTGCGAAAACAAATTGGCCATTACGGCCGACATAGGCGTTGGTCTTCCAGATGACTTCGTACATGAGGCTAGGCAGGCGAACATCAAAGCCCTCGGGGCAAGTGCCCGTCATAACCAGATCCGGGTACGCAACGTGAGATCTGTGGTTTTTGCTGTCGAGGTTGTTTCCTCCCTTCCAGCAGGAGGGGAACATGAGCTCCATTCGAAGTCCGTTTGCACAGTTGGCATCCAGATAGGCCTTGTCCGGCATGTAGTGGCGGTACAGAGTTCCTTCAGGGTCTCTTGCGTAGTTCAAACAGTTGAAGCCCAGTGCACGTTGCTCTAGGATTTTCTGGGTAGTCTGACCCTTTGCCTGCCACAAAGACTTCTCGGGGTCGGGCTTGCTTGGGTCTCCAGCAGTGTAGGTACGTCGGAAACTGTCACCAGCCATCATGCGGAAGTCGGGGGGAAATGCAGTCACATTGTCGCCGTATAGAAGGTAGTAACTGCATTCGCGTCAGCTCTGTGCAATCACACTCCACGTATGACTGCATCCAACTTACGCCAGCATACCACCGACTTGCTCGACAAGTTCAAACTTGCCAGTGCCAGCATCTTGAAAATAGAGGGCAGGATGCCAGTACGCCGACTTGTCTTGGGTCACACGGCAAGAAGTGCAGTCTCCATTCAACAGAGTGTCGGTACCAATCGTGTCAGTGAAGCCTGGGATCATTAGCCATCGATAGAGAGCCATTGGGTGAGATGATTTCGGCAACCAACGGCCAAAGGTGCGCTTTGGAGCTAGCCAACTTACCAGACGAGCCGTGAATAGCATGCATGTGCTGGGATACAGTTCCAGGATTGACAATGGGGTCGAGGCGCGTAAGGCCGACTCGGCCCTGGCATTCCATGCGCCAGAATGCATGAACGCCGCTGACCAGTCCCGCAGAGACAGCGACGAAAGACTTGAGCATCATGGCGCCGAGGTATCAAAGCTCGAGTGGTGTTTGTTGTAAAGTATTGTTCTCTCAATGAGCGGACGACGCAACCAGGCAGTCTGAACAAGAGTTAGAGCAATGAACAAGGGAAGAGGCAGCTCGCGAAGTGGGGGGATGGAAGACGTATTAAGAAATCCATGGGCACAAACGGAGAACCTCAAAGGCAGGAGCGAGGCCTATTCTGGGTGAAGGCAAGTGCCCCGTGGCTGGGCTGTTGTCAACTGGCGCATTGATCCGCCAGCTGGCAAGCATAGAACACCGCTATGCATCCATGTGGGCAACCACGATGAACCAACTCCACCCAGCTTGGGCAGTTCTTGGGCCATTTCCTCCACACGCGGGATAGGGGTAATCTTGACAAGGGTTTTTCTAATGAAGTAGACAAGAAGACGCAGTAGGGTGAAGAGGGCCTGGGCTTGCGGGCATGTTCAGATCGACTTACCAGTCAGACACTCTGGCTGCAATTCTGGTTTGTGGGTGAGCCCCGTCAACAGAGTTTCCCTTGCGTTCGCCTCAAAATCTCCAGGATCTCTTCAAGAAATCACAAGAGCAGAAATTTTAGAAGAAAGCCCAGCCCAGAGGCAACGCAATCCTGCTATACCACGGGCGCCTTCCTTCCTCTTAATGAGGTGGTTGTGCAGTCTTCCAGCCCCGCCACTGAGTGAGACTCAGGATTCCAGCGGGTGGTCGAGTCCCAGCGTCTAGGCACTGCCCACACGCTCAGATTTGCGTCACGAGTCACGCGTAGATTGAAGTCGGCAGCTTATCGGTGCGATAAGTGCCCGGAAGAATGCTTTGTTAGTGATGTCGCTGGCAGGTCTCCGTCGCGGCTGTGGCGGTTTCTTCCCAAAGACGGCGAGCCGGCGTGTCTCAGGATCAAACCACTTGACGCTTCAACGAAAAAGAGATTCCAGCACTTTGGTCTAAGCCTCTTCGGACCCGTAGAAGCTGGAATGAAATAAAGAAGGCTGGTAAAAGGTGTGTCGGAGGCCTTCCAGTGTCGAAACCGAATCCTTCAGCTGTAGCGAACCGTCGGGTCGTCGGCGTGTGCGGTTCGCTTTCACTGAAAATGCGATGAAGGCTTGCTTGGCGCTGGAGGACCTATCGTTGCGCTTTGAAGGTTACAACAATATCTAATGCCTTTCGGTATTGGCTTGAGGCGGTCCAATGAGAAGAGAACAATCGGCCTGGTGCACAACAACGAGAGCAATGACCGGACAAGGCGAGTGGGTTTCGAAATGAAGTTGAAAAGAATGATGTCGTGTATATTGAATCTGCCGAGAAGCCGCGAGATCCAGCGAGTCCTTCGGAAACGAACGTTGGCGTGTCTGCCCAGGCAGCACAAGGAATGGATTGGACACTTAGAGTGCTGAAAGAACGGAAGAAGGAACGGGCGAATGCACGCTTCAGCGAGCTAACTGAGGGGCCAGCACGTCAAAGAGCGCAACGACAGAAATGAACGAAGGGATGGCAATGGAAACGAAGGAAGGGAAGGGAGGGAAACGTCGACGTCCAGCGAGGGCGAGGTGGTGGAGCAGATGTCAAAGACGGTTGGATGTCTTCGTCGATGCGGGTGGCTCTGGTCCTGGTAATAGGCAGGGTGTCGTGTTGCCGTCGGCGCGGGGGGCGATGAGCGACTCCATTCATCAGGGGTCTGGGCCTTGCCGTCCGTCGCCGCCCATGCGTCGCAAGGAGCCGGACGAGGCATCGCCTGGCACAAGGATTGTCTGGTCGTGTGCTGCTGTGTATCCACCATCCCCCAAGCGGCAACCAGGAGGTCCCCTATACTCGCCAAGCACCAAATGCCATGTCCGTGAAACGCCGGCATGCAGGTACCAGGCGCCTGCGTCCGTGCCGTGACAATCTTGGGCTGGCCATTAGCCAAAGTGGGTGCGAAAGCCGGAGCTGCAGGGATGTCCGCGGCAGGTGATCAGCGTCATGTCAATGGCTTACACGGGGATTGGAGTGACATGCGGTGCTGTAATGATGGATGCTCGAAACCTGGCTGGCGCACCGAGAAACAGTTCCCAAGATGCTGCTTGGCGAATTGATTGGATTCCCGAATCTCGGCCAGCAAGGGCGGACGAAATGCCGTGCGAGCTGCGTCCGCGGGTGGAATCCAATCGCTTGCGTAGCCTGTTTGATTGCCAGGAGCGCATGCCAATCTACTTGCGGGGATGGCCAGGATCGATGGGCGGACATGGCTCCTTGCACCGCATCCAAGGCGCAGCACAAATTACAATCACAACTAATGAAGACGCTCATCAATTCAATTCCACACTGCATCACCGCATATTGCACATAAATTGCCAGCTAATTATTCCATGTCGGGCGAAATGTCCGGATGCCAAAGCGCGGAGATGTCGCGTGTGAAGCCTGAGACGTGCAAGGGAGATGGTGGCTCGTGAGAAAGGGACTATCGCCCTTCCCGTGCCACACGGACGGACCTGGAACGAGAGAGCTCTCGGCAGTGACCAATCTGAGAGGATTCGACCACTCAGCGTTCTCGAAGCTCCTTTGGGGCAGCAGAGCACTTTGAGATGCGGGAAATTTAGGAGATCTCCAGGGGCCTGAAACGCGTTTCGACTAGACCAGCTACCAATCAGAGCTACCGAGTCTGGCACCAACTCCAACTGTCAATGCAAATGGCATTGGATTGTGGTTGACGGCAAGAACCGCGCTCTAGACTCATCACTCACTCTCGTGGACTCGCAGGGTCGTTGATGGACTAGCAGCATTTGGATCGGATCGACGGCGCAGTCCCCGTTACATTGAAGTTGGGTCTGGGGCTCGTTTCCGCCGCCAGTCCCATCCGGCCTGTCTGTGTGTCACCACCCGTAGGCGCTTGACTAGGATACATAGTATAGTGATCATTGGAGAACAGTAAGTGCTCTTGAGTTGTCCTTCCGGGTCATGGCAAAATACGAGGAGAAGGCTTGTAATGTGCTTGGGCCTTGCTTGATCTCCTACTATTCAAAGAGGTGGGTCCAAAAGGGCATTGCGCTGTCAATACTCGTAAATCGCCTTCACTGGTTGCAAGATTTGGGGCAGCTCGGACACATCCGTTCCACAATGAACGAGAGCCAGTCTGTGTGTAATGTGTATCAATAGAAACTACTATACTAGAGTGCTTGTTATCCTCTTTTCGTGCTTTATTGTGCAAAAATTTGGCAAGAAACTCTCCTATGCACAGTGTGCCAGCTGTGTGCACGTCCACTGAATTTAGTGTAAGTGAGCGACAAGGCGTGATTCACGGCACCGCACGCTGAGTAAGGTCACTCGCGGTTTACTCAAGGCCAAAAAAATGCACACGAGTGATTAAAAAATTAAAATTAAAATACAGTAACATAGGAGCCTGTTTTAAGGGCTTCTCATCCATAACCATGGAAATTCAGCTCGATTAGGACCGGAGATGAGAAATGTAGGGTAGCTGCATGCCAGAGCTATCAATTTAGACTGAAGTATCTACACGACAGCAACCCTCCGTGATGCAGACAGGCAAGACACATTGGTGAAAGAGCCGCATGGATTTGATCACTTTATCAATTCGAGTGATATATTCTACCTATACATGTTCACAGTCATGCACTTGGTGCGAGGCTTGGGTTGAAAAACCGCACGTGGGTAGAGGCATGAAGGAGTGCATGCGCCACAGCTAAGCCACACGCCGCCACATATCATCATGCCCCTGGGTCCAGACAACAGCCTAAGCTCCACGTCTGGTTGCAGTTGCGACACTTGCATCTCCGTGAATCTCAGGGTATGAGTTACGATCTGCGATAATCATCCATCTCGTTACAATGGATGACCTATCGGGCCTTGATTGGTCCTCCAAGCCCAGCGGCGCGCAGCACAAGCCTCCCGTCATGAACTCGGCATATGCGTCGCTGCGACCTACGCCATCCCCGCTAGGATCGGCCTCCGGACGCAACACGCCTCTCTCCGCACAAGGATCTGGAGCGCCTGCGACCCAGGCGGCACCTGTCAAGGCGTCGCAGGACAGCTTCAGCAACCTGATGAACTTTGGGCCCGCCAAGGCAAAGCAGAACCTGAGCCTGGCCGAACGCCAGGCCCAGCTCGAAGCCGAGAAGCGGCAGAAGGAGGAGGAGCGGAGAAGGCAGACTGAAGCTCAGTTCGGAAATGGACAATTTTGGGATTCACTTGGGAGCCGAGGCGCATCTGCGAGCCCTGCTTCCATGCAGCCGCTTTCGAAGCCACCTACTGCCAACGACGACGACGATCTCTTTGCCGCATTCAACAAAGACACCAAGGTCGACAACGCGAGCCACTACCCCCCACCCCCAGACTCTCAACGATCGACGCCCGCGAACTCTACACCGATAGACCTGAGCAACGCCAGTGCCTGGAAAGCACCCGCTGCCTCGAATGGCGGGGGATTTCCCATGGATGACGATGATGATCCTTTTGGCCTGAACCAGATGAAGCCCGTTTCTGCGCCAGCGCCCCCACAGCCGCAGGACGATGACGACGATTTCCTCGGTGACCTGGGGCGACCGGTGGAAGAGGTCCGGCAGAAGCAGCAGGCGGCACGACCCGAACCGGGCAAACCGATTGAAGACGACGAGCCTTCCAGCTCCGAAGACGAGGCACCACCCGTCGAAAGAAAACCAACAGTGAACAAGGACCCTTTCGACAGAGCGGTAGCGCAGCTTGTTGACTACGGTTTCACTGCAGAGGATGCCCAGAGAGCGCTGGTTGAAAGTGGATCAGGGTACAACGCACAGGCTGCAGTCAACTGGTTACTTGATGAGGCGCATCGGAAGTCAAGGGAGCAGGCACAGGGCGGACGAAGCTCTTCCAATGCCAGCGCCAGCCGTGCCCCTGCGAGGGATACTAGGCCGCCTGCCCATGGCGATCAGGACTTGGCCAAGTCGGCCGCGTCCGTGGGGAATAGCTTGTTCAAGACAGCCAACTCCCTGTGGAAGACGGGCCAGAAGAAGATGCAGCAGGCCGTGGCAGATTTCAACCAGGAGGGTGGCGACCCGAACCAGCCCAAGTGGATGCGCGAGGCACAGCAGGCGCAAGCCAAGGGGAGGGCCAAGCCTGCGGCAGACGTCACCGACGAAGCTCTCATGCTCGAGGGTGGTGGCCGACCACAGCCAAGGCAGCCAAGGCATCCAGCCGTTGAGCAGCGAACTACGTCCCAGCCATCCTCCCGGGGTCAGTCGCCGGCTCAATCGTCGGGGAGCCGCTCCAGTCCGGCACCGAGGTGGCAGCAGCAGGCACCACCACCTACCTCGGCGTTTGATGCCAAGTCGAGACTGAACCGTCTTGCGGCTGACGACGACAGCTTCTCCACGTACAGGAGCCCGAACAGACGTCACAAGGCGTCTCCTGCGGCCGCTCCCAAGCCGGCGGAACCAGAAGCGGATCTGCTCTTCAGTTCGCAGGAGGCCAAGCCGTCCCAGTCTCTCCCACAGCGCCCAAAACAATCGCTCCCTCAGCGTCCATCCCAGTCTCCCCGACCACCCCCAAGCCAGGCTGCCAAACGACCCTCGCCTCCTGCTCCAAAGGCTGCACCTCGACCTGCCCGACAGGTGCCTTCCATTAGCCCGGTAGCCCTCCAAACGTCAACACAGCATCGGATCCAGGGTACCACCCACTTTAAGCGCGGCGACTACGCTGCCGCCCACACCTCGTACACCTCCTCATTGTCGGCCGTCCCCCCGACCCACCCGTTGGTCATCGTGCTCCTCACCAACCGGGCGCTTACGGCCCTTAAGACGGGAGAACCTCGACAGGCTGTTGAGGATGCCGATGCCGCCGTGAAGCTGATCGGGCCTGGAAACGGACAGGGGGAGACTGTCGCTGTGCGGAATGAGAGTGGCCAGGATGAGAGCCGCGATATGAAGGAGCTCTATGGCAAGGCACTGGCCCGAAAGGCAGAGGCCTTGGAGCAGATGGAGAAGTGGGCCGATGCTGGTGCCGTGTGGCAACTCTGCGTCGAGGGAGGCGTAGGCGGAGCCAATGCTATCAAGGGGCGCCAGCGATGCCAGACAGCCCTGACCCCGAAGCCCAAGGCCGTTCCGAAGCCGCGACCGAAGCCTTCGGCTGCGGCCAGCCTGGCGCCGCCAAAGAACTCGGAGGCGGTGTCACGGATGAGGGAGGCGAACGCGGCGGCTGCGCGGGAGGAGGACGAGAAGTTTGCGCTCTCTGAGAAGATTGACGCCAAGGTGTCAGCCTGGCGCGACGGAAAGAGGGATAACCTGCGAGCGCTGCTGGGCAGTCTTGACCAAGTGCTCTGGGAGAACAGCGGATGGAAGAAGGTGGGCTTGCATGAGCTCGTCATGGCCAACAAGGTCAAGATCACGTACATGAAGGCGATTGCTAAGACGCACCCGGATAAGGCAAGTCCCTGGACACACATTTCCTTGCTTTCTTTCTTTCTTTCTTTTTCAATGCACTGAGCACCAAACGTTACAGCTACTAACCCGAGTTTACAGCTGGCGCAAGACGCAAGTACTGAGGTGCGCATGATTGCCGGCATCGTGTTCGCCACGCTAAACGAGAGCTGGGACAAGTTCAAAGCGGAGAATGGGCTGTAAGTCAGCCCGGTTCTCGATTCATGCATGTTTGGAGTTTGTAGAGCGTTGGTTTGTCCAGAATAGAAGGCCCGGAGCCGGGCTCAGTTGTGCGGTAGGGTCAAAGAGGAGGGATCAGGGAGAGGGGGGACGACAGGTTTCGGCGAATGCCGTACTGCCAGTAAACACCGTGGCTATGCTATGTGTAAATACGAAGAGAATGAACATTTACGCCGTGACTCCTAGTGTTCGGTCTCTGCTAACGATGACCCGGCCACCACCAGCGGGCGGTGGCCACGCTCCCCAGCCAAACCATGATGGAGTGAGAGCCTTGGAGTTGAGCCCTCCCCAAGGCTCACTCATAGTCCCAGCATCTTGCGGACCCCGTCGCGGACCTTGTTCTCGTACTCGGACCGACGCTCACGCCACATCTTGGCGGCCTCGACGTTGGCCGGGCTCTCGTCGTTGGGCTCGGCCAGCATGCTCATGACGGAGATGAGGATCTTCTCGACCGACTGGATGGGCGACCATCGCTCGGAGGCGTGCTCGTAGTGGTTGGGGTCGTCGCCGGGAGGGTGGAGGATGGAGATGCAGACGAGGCCGCTGGGGTAGACTTTGGGGAGGTAGCGTTAGCACCGCACGTTGGATTGTGTCGCGCGTATGGACATGGGGGACTACGCACCGTTGGGGTGCCAGACATCGGACAGGAACTTCATGGACGGCGGCGCGAGAGGGTAGTCCTTGGGGAACTTGAGCTCGGCGGGGAAGACGCCGCCCTCGAAGGGGGTGCCCTCGGGGCCCTGGATCAGGCACTCCCAGTGCAGCAGGTCATCCTCGGAGACGGGGCCGGCGGTGATGCCCTCGGGCGGGTTGTTGGTGAGGGCGCGGTACTCCTGGAGGAGACGGCGGTGGGCGGTCGATTGGGCCATGGCGGGGGGGAGGTACTGCGCTGGGAGAAGTCGGAAGGCGGGCGTGAGGATGGGACGGTGGACGCCGAGGTGGGATGGATGCGCAGGCGTTGCAATGCTGGCTGTTTGGTCGGTATCGGGTGAGTTGTCCGCGAGTCGGGAGTTGGGGTTGGGTGCATCATCTCTCCCGGACGTGGTGGACGATGAGACGTACCGATGGTGGGGTCGGAATGCCCCGCGCCGCCGAGCGGAATGTCGCCCGTCCCCACCAGTCCTCAGTGCAGTGTGACAGCTCACCGGAAGACGAGGTGTAATTCTCAACTACGGTAGCCACGAAATTTGCTGTGTGTCAGAATCTCTCTGATCTAGGGTATTTTTTTCCATCTGGAACTTGGAAGGAAGCATCGTGCAAAGCCCAAGCCCGGCACGGGGAATGACAGTACATGCCACCACTTACAAGCCACAAGTGGTGGACAAATTTACGGCCTGTCATCTCATTGTATTGCAGATGGACCTGGTTTCCGCTATGTTTTATTATTCGTCAACTTGCCAAATCTCCGCCGCAGTCTAGCTGGCCTCCTTCTTGGCATTCTTGGCAATCTCCTTTGCCTTCTCGGCCTTCTTCTCCAGCACCGACTTCAGCTCCTCGACCGTCTCCTTGAACAGCTTCTCGCCCTCCTCCTTGTGGTGGTCGGCCACCTCGCCCAGCTCCTGCAGCTTCTCAAAGATGTCCCCGCCGTGGGGCACCTGCTTCAGGTACTTGTCCACGTCGAGCCACCCGCCCGACACCTCCAGGCCCTTCTCCTTGGCCTGGTCGACCGCCTTCTTGACGTAGCCGTTCAGGTCGTCTAGGTTCCCAGAGTCGACGGCCTTCTTGACCTTGTCGAACAGCTCCTTGACATTTCCTTCCTTTAGCGTGTCGGCATTCTTCTCAACCAGCTCCTTGACCTTGGAGTTCTTGTCGAGAAGGGGCTTGGCCTCCTCGACGGCCTTCTTCCATGCCTCGTCCCCAAATTTCTTGACCTCTTCCACCTTTTTCTCGAGCAGCTTGCGGATCTCGTTGATGCTGCCGACACCAGCGCCTCCAGCGAGGATGTCCTTGACCTGCTTCCACGTGTCCTCGACCTGCTTCTGCGCATCTGGTCCATACTTCTCGCCAAGCTGCTTGAGCTTCTCCACGTTCGGGCCGACCTTTTCCTTGACCTGGGGGTGGTTGTCTAGGATATCAGAGATGGCATCTCCGGCGAGATCGGCGAGCTTCTTGGACAGATTGGCAAGCACATCGTAGGCTTTGGTGGCCGTCTCGAAGCTGAGCCCGGACTTGGAGATTTCTTGGAACTTCTTGTACGTCTCGTTGACGAGCTCATCTGCCTCTTTCTTGTGGTTCTTGCGGACCTTTTCCCAGTCATCGAATGCGGCATCGACGTAGGCCCGGCCGCCTGGGATCCATCCGACATAGGAGTAGGCAAACTCCTTGATGGAGCTCATGGCCTGGTCGGCGGTCGGGGTGTTTTCCTGCAGCTTCTTGGCCGCGGCCTGGTATGTCTTGTCGGCTTCCTTGGCCGCCTTGTTGAGCTTCGAAGCAGCCTGTCCAGCCGGGGTGTATGAGTAGAGGCCGAAAAGGAGCACCGAGCCAGCGACACCGCCGGCCAGGCCTGAGGTAAAGGGGGAACTACTCCAGCCCGTGCTGGAGGAGGACGTCGAGGACTGGCATCTGATTTGGCTGCGGGGAGCCCGTCGCGCGGCTTGTGCCGCCCGCGGCAGGCTGGAACGCAGAAGAGGACGCGCGGGGATCATTGTGAACTTGTTATCAGAAGATGAATATTAGAAAAGGTGAATGGGAAGTCAATGGTCTCGAAGATGGTCTTGAGCTACGATGAATGGTAGGCGCGTGTGATGGATGAGAGCTTGACCTTGGATACACCACGACCCCGCAAGCCGGAGGGAGAATATATATGACCAGGAATGAACAGACGCAAAAAGTAATGACGTAGTGCTCACTCAATTGCGCACTCAATTGCGAAGCTTCACCAGTCGACAATGATCCCAAAACGGTGAGTGGTGACGTCAATCATGGCAGCTAGTGTGTGGCTTTCTTAGCTCTGTTCCACCCGACGTGGTGTTTATGACGGCTGTCTGACTTCCCCTGGTGCTCTAATGTAGTATTATTCTTATTTCCACGTGAAACATTGCGTGCTTCTCAATGCTCTCCATTTCGTTGCAATGGCGGGTGGTGCATTGACACAGTGTGGCTTGGTCTCAAGCTCTTTCAAGTCAGGCTTTTCACGCCCTGGGCAACTACTAGTTGTTGCGAATGCCGAGGATATCTTCCTTATTTCTTTTTAGTATCTATGGTGCGAAAAACCATGGGACTGCTTGTACTATTCTCCCGTACCTTATTAAACGTCAAAAATGAGTCACGTAGCGAAGCTTATGTACGTTGGGGTTTATGTATGTGAATGAGTTTGGGCGGGGCAGCTCCCGAATCACCTACAAAGGTGCCCATTTCTTCACACTTGATTCCTCGCCTCAGAAGACCAGGGCGCACAAAGTTCCCATAAACAGCACAGTTTTTCTCTACTTTTCTGCTCAGAGTCTCTCAGGGTTCAGAATTCGTCCAACACAAATTGTGAGGGTGGCTATAAAGCTATCAGATGTGCCGTCGCCTGGCGGTCATAGACTTCTACTTGTTCACATCACTGTTACGGCCAACGACACAGCTTCAGCACTTGGGTCTGGCAATCGAAAAATACGATTCAGAAATGGCACCGGCATCGAGTCAAAAACACCCTGTTGCAAAAGACAATGCGTCCCAAGCTACTGCCCCAGCCCCGTCGCCTCCCCTGTTCTTCTATATGCCCGACGCAGAATGGGGAGAACTCTGCCAGTGGTTCCCCAGCGACTTTTCCGTTTCTAAAACAGAGATATCCTCACTGGTTGGGCACCCTGTTGGAGACATGGACGGGTCCATTGTCTTTGGATGCGCGGAGCAATTCATGATGTTCTGCAAGGCAGCACGTTTCCACGACACGGACCGCCAGGCGAAGATACTGGCAATGGATAGCCCAAAGGAGCAGAAACGACTAGGGAAGCTCACCGTGGGTTTCCGCGACGAGAGCTGGGATGAGATCAAGAGCCAGGTGGTCGAGGCCGGCAACATGGCCAAGTTTGGGCAAAACGTGCACCTGAAGAGGAAGTTGCTCGAGACCGGAAACCGATTGCTATGTGAAGCAGCTTCGCGGGATCGCGTCTGGGGCATTGGGTACTCAGCAAAGCATGCCATGCAGCACGAAAAACACTGGGGAGAAAACAGACTCGGAAAAGCCCTGATGGCTGTACGGGAGAGGCTACGACAGCAGGACGAGCAAGAGGACCGCTTGATGAACCCTTGGAAGTACAACGAGTGATTAATTGTACATGAATCTTTGGAGTATAAATCGCGTAAGATGTTCCTGAACCTGTGCTGTTTGTTCCATCATTAATCTTTTCGATCAGCCCAGTACATTGAAATTCAAATCTCATCTGCCCTAGTAGCTATCAGCCAAGCCCGCTCCGAGTCACTAACACTCTCTTTGCTTTTCGTACTCCGTAAGGATGAATAGAGGCAAAGTGTCGGCACCACCTGACGATTCGTTATTGCTTCGCCCTCAGTTGTTAATTGCTTTGATTGAGGCACCTTAGATTCGCCCATCGTCAGCCAAGATGATTTTCAAGACTCAAATGGCCTGTGATAGGTGTTGGGTGCCAAGACTCGTTAGGTACCTTGCGTTACTGTAGCTCACCTCAGGCTGTGTTAGCTTGGGTTAGTGCTCTAGCCTCACTGATAGCTTCAGCTCCCCTGCCTGAGAGCTTACCTCCGGTTCGCGGATCGCCCACTACATTCACCAATGTTACTTATTTAAAGGTGAGTGAATGAATCTAATAGTACGGCCCTCAATTTATTTTGCTTTCTCCTACATAATGGTATTGGATGGTAGTGTGAGCACAACTTCGAATCGGTGTAACGTTGGAGGTCAATTGGTGGCACTTGCTGGCCTGGTGCTTCGGGTTTTGCCGGGCCTTCTCCGGACCCAGACCCATTGAACTTGGCCGCCGAGCCTCACACCTGAACCCCAAAAAGCTGTCCAGGCTCATCCTCGCCACCTCGAAATGGCTTCTCGACGGCCAGGTCTGCCCCAAACGGGGAACCTGCGGGCTCTGATCCAGAACCAGAAGCCGCGCACCGTCTCATCCGTGTGTCCCATCTGCTCCTCCGCGCCCTCGGTCGGTCGAGCGCGCGCCAGACCCCGTCGAGCCGTCATCGCCCGACGATTCCAATCGACTGCCGCGAATGCGACCACCAACCCCCGCGCCGAGCTCGAAAACGCACTCGTCGACCTCCAGAAGCAGGTCCCGGCCCTCGTCAACCCTTCGAGGCTGCAATTGGCCCTCCAAGGTCTCCGACAGACCCCTGGGCTCGAGGCTGTGCGCGTCGCCATCCTGGGCTTGTCCGACAGCTCGGATGCCGGGACGACGGCGAAGAAGGTGCTGAGGGTGCTGCTAGCCGATCCGCTCAAGGACGAGGAGGAGTGGGAGCGACAATTGAAGGACCACGACCCGAAAAACCCGCTCATCGTCCGCATCAGCCCAGCCCACGACAAGCAGGGCAGCCTGACTGTTTCAAAGAAGAGCCTGCTGAGCGAGGTGCGAATATCCTCTGCTGAATGGAATGGCCTCAACCTGGAGATTCTATTCATGGAGGCCAGCGCCCCAGCTGCATCCAACGCCGGCTTGACCTTCCAGGCCGTAGAAGAGTCGCTGCTCGTCCCAACGGTGAATATTGCCTCTGCCGAAGATCGGGCGACGCCAATGGCTACCCCCGTACACAAGTCGCTCATCATAGCCAATGGCTTGATGGGTGCTGCGCAGCTGGCGACTCTACCGGTGCTGGAGGGCAAGGACTCAATCCTAACGGCGGCTGACCTGAAGGGCGTCAATCCCGAGCAGCTGGATGCCACCTTTGAGATCTTCGATGTCGCCTCTGCTGAGAAGGGCATCAGCCTCTTCCGCGAGGGTGCTCGAAACGCCATGGAGTATGAGCGCCTTTGGTCGGCCAGCAATGTTCCTGCGCTCGTTTCTTGGCTCAAGTCCGGCATCACGCCCTCCGAGGACGCGACGAAGCCTGCTCTTCGGCGGCTAGTTGCATCCATTTTGCAGAACGCTCTTGCAAATATCCAGGAAGAAGAGTCCCGAAAATTGTCGAGTGCTCTGCGAGCTGCCACTTCGGGCCCCATTGAGTCGAGCGCCCTTAACGAGGGACTTGCTGTGTGGGCACAAAAGGCCCACACAGAGCTGCAGAATGAGCTCGATCTCGCCTTCACTGGTCGGCGCTGGCGAAAGCTTGGCTGGTGGCAGCTGTTCTGGAGGGTCGACGACGTCGCAATGCTCACAAACGAGATGCTGAGCCAGCGGTTCCTGCCCACTGCCGAGCAGGAGCTCGTATATCTGACTGGACGGATCGTGGAGGCGGCGCCTCACCACTCCAAGTACCCCCAACCTGTGTCTGCCCAGACTCCCCAGCTAGGCGAGCCTCCTGTCCGACGCCTCGGCTCCGGAGAGCTTGCGCCCATGGTGCCTGCTACGGCGCCTTCTGTGCTCCCCAAGTGGCCTGGCCACATTGCCTTCACCCGCCGCTATCTGCAGAACGAGACAATCCCAGCGCTCCAAGCGCTTGCCCAGCGACTGGTGATGGAGTCGCTAGGAACATCTGGCGTGACCACTTCCCTTGCCGCACTGCTCTACGTCTCATCCTTCTCCTCCACCATTTACGAGGCTGGTGCTGTCGCGGCACTCGGCATCATGTGGAGCTTGGGACGCCTCCAAAAGAAGTGGGAGGCCGCGCGAGGATTCTGGGAGGGCGAGGTCCGCGAAGAAGGCCGCAAGGCAGTCCGTGGTACCGAGGAGAGTGTTGCAGAGGTACTTGACGGAGGCAAGTCTGGGGAGACGTCGATTGAGGTTTCCGAGGAGCTGGTCAAGGCCCGGGAGTTGGTCGCCGCAGCTGAAGACGCCCTCACAAGGATGAAGTAGAGCGTGGGACTTTGTACACTAGACGAATTGACGAAAGCTGTCGATTGTGAGGAGATACCTGGCGTGGACATACGCCTTTCTTTTTTGTACTCTACTCAAATACCTCGGCATGGAATCGGGCATAGCTGCCGTCGGCTTACATTTCTTGAATCTTTCGCCATGTTCTAGGGCCGCGAGCACCCCCATGGCCCTCTCACAGCAATAGCTCCTCCTGTGTTCTAGACGGGGTATTAGTTGCCCGCTTTTATCCACAACTTCACCGCAGATGCTGCTTCCAGAAAATTATCCCAATCAACCTGAACGCCAAGCACAACCCCCCCTCTCTCCGACCCATAAGTCCTCTCGTTTTTTCGCCGGCTGGTGCAAAAGAGATGTCCCCATTGTCTATCGACCTCCGCGTCCGCCGGCGCGCGCTCGGCTGACCGTCGCACGGCCACGGGCGAGACCGACACCGCGGCCGCGGACGTTGCGGCTGCGGAACATGGGCGCGTTGCGAAGCATGTCGGGGACGATGAAGAAGCGCACGTGGGAGCCGCGGATGTACACTTGGTCGAGGTGGGAGACGCGGCCGTCGCGGGCGGTAACGGTGATGTCCTTGAGCTGGACGTTCATGTTGTCCTCGGCTGTGGAAGAGACACGCGTTAGAAGGGTTTACACCGGATAGAAAGGAGAGCTCTGGGGAAGCAGGAGCAGGGGCAAGTCTCACCGTCGAGGAGCTTTCCACGGTAGGTCGTTCCAGAGGTAATCTCGAGAGTGACGATGTGGCCCTGTTGTTGGGTTAGCGGGGGGAACGATGCCGAGCTGGGAGCAGGAAATCGGTGAGACGCACCATGGCCTCATTGAGGAGCTTGATGGGAATACCAATTGTGGACGTCATGGCTGCGGAGAGACGTGCTGGGTTGTCGCGTGGGAACTGTCTTAGCGATCTCGTGAAAATTGGCGAGGCTGCAGAGGTAGCCTTTGATGGAGGTGACGGGCAAGCTGAGGTGGAGAAAGGTTGTTCCGACAAGACGGTGCGACGAACTGTGTGGTGCATGGTAAGCACTGTACGATCTGCATGATATGCTATGCGCTGCACAGTGTGGGTATTCCATATCCTCTCATGCATAGACAAGAAGTAGCTATGAACTGCTTGAATTGGCAGCTTCCCTTGGAAGTCTCTAGGTTACATATTGCCTGGTTGTACGATTGGTGAGGAGCGACGTCGATCTACATCTTGCTCCAGGTCGCGATATTCATCCATCGCGCCGTTGGCTGCGCCCGGCTGATATGCTCTCCGCCCAAGCTGGAAGCTGGGATCGTCAATGGCTGATCAATGACTGAGAAAATTAATTCCCCAGTAAGCGGCCAGGTCGGGAACCGCGAGGCTGTGTCATGTAATCGGGATTCCAGGGGGTGGCGGCCGGCCGTGCATGGGCGAGAAGTGAGGCGGACGAAGATGTGTGGTCGTCCTTGGCGCTTGGTGGTGATCGTTTGCCAGGTCGCGGAAGTGTTCTCCGTGGAGTAAAGGAAAAAAAGAAAAGGACCTCCGAGAGTGATATCATAGTGATTTATTGCAGCAAATCATCTTCTACTCCTAGGGCCCTTCTCAATTGCGAGCTCGGTTTTCTTGCTACCCAACAACTGTCCAGGGCTTGCAAGCTCAAGGCGAAGGTAGACAGATGTTGACATTGTGCTAAAGGATCTATAATACAGGTACAACTTATGAGCCACGCCGTATAGGAAAACATACATATTCCGCCCTTGAAAGGAAATAAGACCGCCATATACCCATTGTGCTCCATTCGAGCAAGGCCGGCCCAGTGTTGAGACTTAAGCCGGCTGCGAAATGACAGTGACAAAGGAAGCCAACCTGTAATTCTCGAAACGTATTGTCGTGTAATGGTCCGCACTAGCTGCCCAGCCAGGTGTAGACCTTGGCCTTGGGGTTGATTCGGGCGTTCTTCTCCTGCCGTAGGCGCTTGCGTGTCTTCTTGTTCAGGACGAGGGAGTGCTTTCCGGACCTATGGCGGGTGCTCACTGGTCGACCGTCAGGGGCTTCCTCATCGCCAATGATGGATATATGGTGTACATTGACGTCAATTGCTGCGTCGGGAGCAATGGCTTCGCCGTCAATGTCGGGTTCTAGTACGGCCGGCTCCTCCACATCATCGTCATCGCTGCTCTCGCTGTCATCGGTGTCGTCCTCGTCGACATCAGGCACCGGAGGCGCCTGCTGCTGCGAGACAGCTGCGCCGGCTTCTGCTGAATTGTCCGTCGGCACTGCATCTGACTGCGCAGGGGCCGACGGATAGTAGGAGCTGTGGGCTGCGTCGTTGACGCCCCAGAATTCGTAGTGGATGTAGTGGCCCTGGCCGTCAGCAACAATGGAGCTGCGGGAGTCTGCCGCTATCTTGGATGCTGCATCGTAGGAGAGGTAGCGGGCTCGATAGTAATGTAGTCTGGAGCTGTGAAGGGTCCATTCAGACCACTGTGGTTGGTCGGGATCCCCCCGAGACTGTGATGATTTGGCTGCTACGTTTTTGGACTGGCGGTGCGAAGAGCTCTGATGTTTCCCCTTCTTTGTCTTGGCCATTATATTCAGTCTTGTGATGATGTTGAGGCCCGACGCAGCAGTCTGTGAGCGGTTGCATGTAGGTCATTGACCGGTGAGCTCGAAAAGGGTTGAAAGTGCAAACTACCTCGGGAGAGGAGGGTGTGGGAAGATAAATAGTGAGGATCGTCACGGCACGCTCGGGTCCAGTCAGTTACTGGAAGGAGAGATGAGAGAATGTATTGTGAGATAATTTCATGTCATTCGATTGTCCTGTCTCGACAGCCTCACTCTATTTGGTGGCGGGGCACTGCCTGTCGCTTGCGTGGGAGGGACTTGCGCGGGACATGGGAGCTACCGGTTCGGCAAGCAAATGACCGGGCAGGCTTGTTAGGCAGCTATTTGGGCGCACCGGCTCGCTCAGCAGCAATGCTACGAGAGGTTCATGACTGCTATTGGTAAAACCCAATGTTGGATTTCCAGAGGCATGCGCGAGACAAGTGAGAGAGCCAATGGATGTCTGTGCGTGGATGCGGCCGGATGCTGGCTATAAAAGCAAGCTTGCGCCGTTGGGTTTTGGGGAGACGTATTAGGCTGAGACACATAATCATGCACCACGCCTGATTTGGTGCGCCCGAGCATAGCCGCAGCCATTGCCTCGTCTCGTGCTGCTGCCACAGCATCTGGCGCATTGGGAACATGCACCGGCCCAATTAGTCGAGCAAACCAGCCAGTCCAAGCCAGTTCCGGCTTTTGCTCGTGTCAATGGTTCGGTTTGGTTGCAGTAAGGCACCGACGCGGCGGCAGGCGCATGTGCAGATACTCGGCTGACTGTGCGGGACGGGCTTTCGGTGAGGCTCTGTGCTGTAGGCGGATCAAATGTTGAGAGTGGAGGGTGGGTAGGATGAAGCAGTCAGTCCGTATCGGAGCGGTGGTGTCTGCGTATTGTATCTGCATTGCTCATTCTTCTTGGTTGGCCGACACGGCCGCCGATTCCTCCGCCCTCTCCTGGGTATCATTCGCTTCCTCTGCCCCCTTGCGCGCCTGATTCAGCTTCTGCTTCTGCTTCTTCTTTGCCTGCAGCGTCTCTCTCGTTTGTTGCTTGCGCGACTTCTTGTCGATGCTGCCAATCACCTTGCCCTCGCGGCCACACGGCCACTTTTCCCAAGCGGCGGCCTCATCCTCCTCGCTCCATTCGCGGGGCAGTGTTGCGAAGACGAGGTACGAGGTGTGAGTCTTGATCTCCGGCTCCGTCCGGTGGAATAATCTGCCATTCACCCACGGCTTACTGCTGCTTGCCTCTGGTGCCTCGTTGCGCGTCGTCTTGGTCTCTGACGTGGAAGCTGGCGTGTCGACGTCCATCTCGGATGTCTCTGCATCGCCATTCAATGCTCGAAACTGCAGCTTGTGGAACTCCTTGGTCCTCCTGCTGATTTCCTTCAAGCGCTCCACAGCCTCAGCCACATCTGCAGGCGTTTGGACGTTGCCCCTCTCTGCGGGAAGGTTGGCCCCAAGTTGCTCTCGGATGACGCTGAATTTCCTGTTGGACATCTCGACCATGTCAACATCCACCCACCCCTGCAGTCTCAGCTCCTCTACAGTCCGAATAACTTGCTCGATGCACGGCGAGAATGTACAAATGTGGACCGCCTGTTTGGGGTCAAGCGGCGAAACCCATGGCTCGGATTCCGATTCACCTCCATTCTTATTACTGGACTTGGGCCGTTGGCGTGCTAGATGGTGCAGCGCTTCCCATGGCGCTGGTAGATCCAAGAAGACGGCGGTGGCATTTGGAGACTTGCCGTCGACCAGGAACCCCCCTTCGTAGACGTCTCGATGAGAGATCTGAACAAGCGGACCGAGCTTATGAGCTTCAATTTCCTCTTGCATCTTCTTGAATCGCGGCTCGTGAAACTCGAAGCTGAAAACCTTTCCCTTGACATCGTCTGAATCCTTGGGGTAGCCGTTGTACACTGCTCTCACCGATGCGTGGGTGAAGCTGCCACTTCCAGCGCCGGCCTCGATGATCCGCGTACCAGGCAAGGCCCTGATCCGGTGCAAGACGTAACTGTAGTCTGGCGTGTACACGACTTGCGTACGATGGGGCAAGCTGCTTGTCCAGAGCTCCGGGGTCGGTCTCAGGATGTGGATGAAACCACTCGCGGCTGCAGTGGCCTTCTTCGGCACCTGGCTGTCGTCGGGGCCGGTCGTGGGCGTATCTTCGTCTGTTGCTTCGCGGCGGCGCTTGCGTCCTCGCGAGCCCGTGTCGACGTTGGAGGCGCGGACTTGGGATCCCCATGGCACTCCGATAAGAGTCGAGTGGGGGAACGAGCCGAATCGTGTGTTCAGCGTCACTCCTTCGGCGTAGCCATCGACGGCGCCAGATGATTCTTGGAGAGTGATTGGCTGGAGGTTGTCGCGAGAGAGCAACACGATGCCGAGGCTGTCGCGAGTAGTGACCGGCCCCGGCTCGAGGAATGGCGACGGTTGTGTCTCTGCCATGGCTGGGGAATCCGAGGCGTAGCCAATGGGTGGCGGTTCGGGTTGTACCTGCGGATTTACAACAGCTATGATGAGTGGGAATAGATTCCAAAGGGCTCCTGGCAGAAAATATTTTGGCAAGGCGCTACGAGGCTGAGGAAAAGTTTAGCCCGTGCCGTGGCTGCCCCACCGACTGAGCTCCAGAACAGCTTAGTGAGGGGCATCATGGCTGCATGTTGTCGGGTAGTCATAGCGGGCAAGGTTGGGGTCTGCAGGTCAGGCCGCCAGGGTCAGTCCCCTAAAGGCCGCTGGAGGTAGTCGCTGGGAAGCGCCCAGGCCCCCAAAACCACACAGCCTGTGCGAGATGCGCCGCTCGTAAATGCATCGTCATCTCGAAAAGTTCTGTAGCAAAAAAATGACGTCATGAACTTCTGCTGCTTGTAGTCATAAATGACTCTTTTTTTTACTTCGGCTAGCAGCTTTGAAGCCATATTGACATATGGTGGAGGGTAAGCGTGACGAGGCAGTGGTCATCCGTGCGCTGTGACACAAGACTCCAGAGGCACCACTAGCCCCCTGCGCTGTCCACTGCTAGAGCCTCGAATTGCATGTTGGCGTCTTCTTGCAGCCCACCTTCGATCGGTCTGGCCCTGACTCAGAATCGGAAGCTTCACCTCCGTCCTGCTCCTCCGCTTCCCCTCACCCATAAGATACCCTCGACCTTCGCTTCTCCGTCTCGACTTCCTAATACCTTACGCCACTCCACCCTCCGTCTCCTGGATGAATCCAGTGCGGCTCCGACCTTGGTTTCGAATCTCTACTCTGCTGCTCCCTCGATCGCCGCCCATCTGCCGCAAATATTCGTCACGCGCCATGGAGTCGCTGAAGCTCTACAACTCCTTGAAGCCCGGCCCGCCGGTGCCCTTTGTCCCCATTGAGAAGGGCAAGGTGTCGTGGTATGCTTGCGGTCCTACGGTCTACGACAAGAGCCACTTGGGCCATGCGCGCAACTATGTCTCGACCGACATCATTCGACGCATCTTGATGCACTACTTCGGCTTCGACGTGAACTTTGTCATGAATATCACGGATATCGATGACAAGGTAAGGGTTGCATTGTGGTTTATTTGTATCCTCAGACCTTGGTTTGACTTTTTTTGCTGTCCTAGATCATCATCAAAGCCCGACGACAGCGATTGCTCGAGCTCGAGAAGAAGAAGACGTACGCCAACGACGAGCTCAGAGAGCTGGCGCTCACTGCCTTCCGAGAATATGCAAAGAGCAGCCTTCCATTGCTGCTGAAGGATGGCGAAGAGCTCGACACGACCAACTACATTGCGCGAAGAGACGCCGCATACGGGGTTGTGCTGAATGGAGGAGCCATCTCTGGAGACGGAAAGCCGGGCGACGACGAGGCCAAGATCAAGATGCACCTAGGTAACATGAACACGGCTGTTACTGCGATCAACTCCGGCAGCATTTTCCCCGGCACGGACGACATTTTCCTGCCGTACCTGGATTCTCTGTATAAGGAGACGATTGATACCCGCGACCAGACCATGTTCACCGACCTGACCCAGAGCATGGAACAGCTGTTCATGGACGACATGGACGCTCTTAATGTCCTCAGGCCTGATGTGATCACACGCGTCACTGAATACGTGCCTCAGATTGCTCAGTTTGTGGAGCAGATTGTCGACAAGGGGTTTGCGTACGAGGCAGAGGGCTCCGTCTACTTCGACATCAATGCGTTTGAGAAGGCAGGCAACACCTATGCCCGACTCCGCCCCGACAACAGGAACGACAAATCTTTGCAAGATGAGGGTGAGGGCTCCCTTTCCAAGAACGCCGGAGGCAAGAGGAGTCCTGGTGACTTTGCGCTCTGGAAGCAGTCCAAGGCTGGAGAGCCGTACTGGCCCAGCAAGTGGGGCAACGGCCGCCCTGGCTGGCACATTGAATGCTCCGTCATGGCATCTGATGTTTTGGGTTCCAAGATGGATATTCACTCGGGTGGCATTGACCTGATGTTCCCCCACCACGATAACGAGCTGGCCCAGAGCGAGGCCTACTACTGCGAGCATGGAAAGGGAGAGCACACCTGGGTCAACTACTTCCTGCACATGGGCCATCTCTCCATCTCTGGTTCCAAGATGTCCAAGTCGCTCAAGAATTTCCAGACGATCCAGGATGCTCTGGCCACTACCTATTCCTCCCGCGGCATGCGTATCGTCTTTCTACTGGGACGATGGAACGATGGCGTCGAAATCTCCCCCGACATGAGAACTCAGGCAGAGGGCTGGGATACCACTGTCAGCGTACGTACATTCCTACTTGCTCAGTCCTTGCGGTTGCTAAATTGCTTTTAGAACTTTTTCACAAACATCAAGTCCCTGCTCACCGAGGCTGACATCACCAATTCTATTGCTGCCCTCTCGCTCGGTCCCTCTGGCAAGCCTGCCGAAGGCCTTCTTGGTGAGCTCGAGCAGGTGAAGCAGGAGTTTGAAGCAGCCATGATTGACTCGTTTGACACCCCTCGCGCCATGTTGGTCATCCAGAAGCTTGTCAACTCTGCCAACATTCACATGAAGGACAACAAGGAAGCTGATCTCGCTGCGCTTGAATCGATTGCCCGCTGGATCACCAAGATTGTCGGCATCCTGGGCCTGGATGCGAATGCCGTTGCCCCCTACGATGGCCTGGGCTGGGCTACTACCATTGCGGCCGATGTTGAGCCCAAGACTGCCGTGCAGCCATTTGCCGAAGCCTTTGACAAGATCAAGAATGACACGTCGGCCCTTTCAGTAGAGAGCGAGGTTCTCTCCTCGCTGCTCAGCCAGAACCCAGCTGCGGAATTCGAGTCTGTAGCTGCCGCCGGCTCTCGCGACCCTGAGAAGCTGGCGCTCCCTTACCTGCGCGCTGTGTCAAAGATCCGTGACGAGCTCCGACGTGTCGTGTCTGCGCAGACGCCCGAGACCAAGAAGGCGCTTCTGGCGCTGACTGACCGGATCCGCGACCAGGATCTGACCAACCTCGGCGTCTATCTGGATGACAGACCGGACAACCAGCCTTCGCTCATCAAGTTCATCCCCGCCGAGAAGCTTATCGCCGATCGCGAGGCCAAGGCCGCCGAACAGGCCGAAAAGCTGCGAAAGAAGGAGGAGGCCCGGCTCGCGCGCGAGAGAGCCGAGGAGGAAGCCAGGGAGAAGGCCCGTGTGCCTCCCGAGGAGCTCTTCAAGAAGGACGAGAGGTACGGCGCTTGGGACGAGCAAGGCCTGCCGACCAAGATGAAGGACGGTAGCGATGTGCCAAAGAGTCAGTTGAAGCAGCTGAAGAAGCAATGGGATCGACAGAAGAAGGCGCACGACGACCTGAAAGCTAAGGGGCTACTGTAGGCGAATTCTCCGGGCGACCTCACGGCTGGGTGTAGGGAATGGAGCAGAGCGGTTCAAAAGCGATTGATGTTTACGGCAAGCAAGACTGGTCGATACATGGGTGTGTCTGTAGAGGGGTGCATAAAGATGAATTGAGATGAGTGTAGCCAGGGTAAGAGAAAGAGCCGTGGCTCGTGTGTTTCTTCCAGGCATCATTGCCGTCCTAAACTGGTGTGATATGCAACCACCTTTCCCAGTGCTCGGAATCACTGCGGAGCACAGTTCATGCCTCCAAGGTCTCGGCCGACTAGAGCCGCAATGGCCAAGCTGTGATTCGGTATGAGCAGAGATAGCGTGGGGAAGATATCGTAGAGCGATGGCGCGATAGGACCCCAGCATGGTGTATTTGAACTGTTGTGGGGCCGCCATGAGCACGGGGAGTTCGGGGAGTCCCTGGTGCGCCCTGGAAGCCGCGATGCCCTTGTTCGCCGCGTGGCTATGGAGTTGACGGACTGATCCGTGTTATCTTGGACACAAGCTTCGCCAAGAGACGGGTTGGTGCCGCCACAGGAACTGCCGCAGCCTAGAGAAACGGCTTGAAACGGCATCGCATGCGAAATCACGACGGCATCTGGGGCTCGTTGCTTGGCACGACCATCAAGACACTCTGGAAGCTGCCTTGAATCAGCACTGCATCAGCACCGAGCCCCATTGATCCGATCCTATTTGCAGCAGCCGATATCTATGGCACCCGGCACCTCTAGCGCACGCTGCTATCCTTGTCGATTGCGTGACGGCCAACATGACGCGCGCTCCGGCCCAAACCTGTCCCAATTGTCCGCTGGTCGCACCATCCTATCCACACAGGACCCCCTCCGAGGCCTACACTTTGCAGCAATGCTCGGCAGGGACGGAATGACATGGCCAATGTCGTTGTCTGGCGCAATCGGCTGGGTCGTCGGCGTGGGGCCGATATGATGGTTTTGCGTCGCAGGGGCGGTTCTCCAGGACAACCCCAAGGTTGCGAGCCGCATAAGAAGCAGCCATGCTCCGAGTTCCGGTGCTGCTGGAAGCCTTCTTGAATAATCCCGGCGAGATTCGATTTGACACACCCGTCACAGTGTCAGTTCGGAGCCATCAGACAACCGACGCCCACCGTCGTACCCGCTATCCAAGATGGAGAAGCAGGATCCCACTGTAGAGGAAGGGTCCTCTGGCCGGCTTGGTCTCGTCGAGTCCCTCGAGATCGACTGGACTCCAGAGGAGGAGAGAAATCTTGTTCGCAAGTATGTCGAGCCATAGTCGCATCTCAGGGCGCGACTGACAATGCTGAACAGGATCGACCTGACGGTGATGCCGCTGCTCATTCTGGGCTTCTTTGCTTTGCAGCTTGACCGTGGAAACATGTGAGTGCAGTCAAGCAAAGAGTTGGGTTGCTGTTGCGAAGTTGTCTAACACGGCTTGAAGCGGCAACGCACTCACCGACTTCTTTCTCCAGGAAGTAGGCATCACTCAGTATCAATTCAACGTCGGCCAACAACTGCTCTCCGCAGGAATTGTGCTACTTGAGGTAAAAATCCGTCCTCTCCCTGGACCAGAAGAAAGGCTAATCACGCTGATAGATCCCAAGCAACATTATCCTTTACAAAGTAGGACCATCCAAGTGGATTGGATCCCAGATACTCGCATGGTGCGACACCTAGTCTCCTCCATGCTGGGTGTGTCACTGACAATTGCCACAGGGGTCTTGTGGCCACATTCCAAGCATTTCAGAAAGGACTCGGCGCTTACCTTTCAACTCGACTTCTGCTAGGGTGAGACGATGTTGTCGATTCGCAGGAGCTGTAGCTTGCTGACGGGAGTCGGACAGACTATGCGAAGCGGGCTTCATCCCTGCTGGCCTGTACACCATCACCAGGTGGTATAAAAAGGAAGAGACGAGCAAACGCTTCTCCTGGTACTTTATCGGAAACATGACGGCAGGGGCGTCTTCGGGGCTCATCGCCTATGGAATGCAAGTCCCCGCCCAGGAGCGCTGCCATGTATAATACTGACTGTCCATGACAGCCTACACATGCGTGGAGTCGCGGGTCTTGGCGGCTGGCAATGGCTCTTCATCGTAAGTAGTGATCCGATATGCCAAGTCGAAGTCGAACCTCTGACATCTCTTCAAGCTCGAGGGAATCTTCACGATATGCGTGGCGATTGTCTTCCTGTCTCTGTTTCCGGACAGCACCCGGAACCCCGTGTCGGTGATTGGCATCCGGCTGTTCTCGGAGCGGGAAGCAGAAATCCTCACCAACAGGGTGCTGATTGACGATCCTTCCAAGATCTATGTCAAGACTCATGTGAGCCGGCAGGAGCTGAAGGATGTGGTGTGTAACAGTGCCCAGAGTTTCTCGCATGTAAAGCCATTAACTCTTGTGCAGTTCACCAACTGGAGATTGATCCCGCATATTCTGCTTACACTTGGCGGTTTGGGCCCTGCGAGCACCATGTCGGCATATGCCCCGACCTTGGTCAAGTCGTTTGGCTACGAGAGACTAAAGTCGAACGCCATGGTCTCTATTGGCTCCTGGATCCTCCTTGTGGTCAATGTTACCTGGGGAACCGTGGCGTAAGTGCACACGCAGGTTTAGGAGGTTGTACCATGCTAAGAAAAAAACGCAGTGACAAGCTCCGGCTCCGCGGTCCGATGGTGTTTCTCGGAATGCTATTGTACTGGGGTTTCGTTGTAAGCTTCCCCAAGGCACGGTTAATGAGTGGCCAACTGACAATATCGTAGCTTGGAGACCGTCTGCTCGTGGACTCGCCAAGTGGAAACAAGCGCTTTGCGCTCCTAACCCTGACTCTTGCCTTTGGCCAAAACTGGCGTATGTTCCTCTCCATCCTTTTCCATTGACAGCCTGCTCACAAGTTCTAACTAGATCCCGTCAATGGTTCGTGGATGTCACTGAACTCGCAAACCCCCGGCGAGCGGTCCGTAACCATGGCGATCCTCATCATGTCGGCGAACACGGCTGGGATATTCGGCAGCCAACTCTTCCAGCAACACGATGGGCCACTGTATAGGACAGGCTGGTCGGCTATTGTGGGCTTGGTGTCGCTGGGAGTGGTCGCTTCCGCGGTGGCAAACCTGCAGTACTTCTTCTTGAATGGGCGTAGGTTTACTAGGGATGGGGGCAAGTATCGGCCTTAGTGTACATCTGTGGTGTCGGCTTATTAGAGGCCGGGCTACATTTAGGTCGTGTTGTTGATTTTTCAATACAGCATCAATAGTCTACACCATAGTATGACGAAAGACACTCCATGCCAATTCAACGGAGCGACTATCTCTTGTGACAGTTATACTCCTGCTGCAACGTTCTGAAGTAATGCAAAGTCAGTCAGCAATCAGTCTGATTGTGCATGGTTAGGAGCCGAGAATTGTCTTGTATCACTACAAGTGCCGTATCCGTACTAACAATGCAGCAGTCCCCCTGGATTTGGTTTTCCTGTTGCGTGTGGAAAGACCCGGGCCAACCAAGATTCGCGCATTTATAAGCTTACTCGACCGATGCTGCAGTGCACGCATTCGTCACGCTTATTGCTTTTTCTTCACTTTCATCCATGTGATCTTCACGCTTATTGCTTTTATTAACCCCCATTCATGTACTCTGAGACAGCAGAATATCAATTCCGTCAAATTACCCAGGGACTGGAGAAATATCCATCCACAAGGCGGTTGATCTCAAACCTGGTCAAACCATTGGGCTTGTGAAGTACATGTAACGTGATGGCGGTATTTGGTGAATAAGTTTCCAGCAGCCTTTGTGTTGGACCATGCATTCATTTCATTTGACTGAGAAGAGTGTCCCTCTCGTATTAGACCTGCCAACGGCTTGGCCAGAACGGCAACCTATCCCGAGCCAGCTTGGCAGCTTGAGGGGATTAATTACAGAGTGGGCTAGAGTGGACTCAGTGGAGCGAGCAAGGGTGGTGCTGACCCAAGGAATAGTCAAGCACGGCACGCGGCCTGGGGGAACATGAAAAAGTCTTGGTGATTTCGCTGTGGATGTGACCGGTGTGATGTACGCACGTGAGTGTCCGACGCGCTGAATGTTGACGCCCCCATCACTGGAATGCATTAGTAGCCTGTCATCTCGCTTGACCGGGGATATTGTCCATAGACTCGTTACGTGCTGATGCAGACGATGAGTGTAAGAGCAAGCAAGTAGACTCGACGCACTTGATCCAACGAGGCGAGCCGCGCCAAGGACCAGACCACGGCCAGATCGTTCCCCGCGTGCAGAGCAAATCTCCTCATGGTCCACCGGTAGGGCTCATACCCACCATGTTGCAGACTTGCGGTACAGCAAGGAGCCAAGGGACCGGCAACGAACACCCAGATCGGCGCTGAAGATGGGATTGGCACGAGGAGACGGAGTCAGCACTGGCCAGGACAAAACTCGGCAACCTGCGCCGCCGTGTCCTCCATCTCGGCAGTGGGCCGTCAACTCCTGTAGGTGCTCCCTTTCGTACTGCCAAGGGTGTTTCCTGCCTTGGCAGACCATCCCAGCACCGGGTGTTACCTAATGGTTGTCTACGAGCGGGAGGCAAAGCGGACGACGCAACCATGTACCGGCCATCCGCCCCTAGCGCGAGCTCTAAACAAAAGCTTAACATCCCTGCTGTCACCTGTGCCAATGTGATTCATGCAGCGGCAACGGAGCCTCCATGTCGACGGGCCAGCGCAAAGACCCGGTTAGACCCCCACGGCGGGCGGGCCTGTAGAGTCGAGGTGTTGGTGGCGCTGGCCATCACAGAGCCGGAGAGGGTGGAGGGAGGGCTCAAGAGAGAAAAGAGAGCGAAGGTAAGAAGAGAAAACAAGCCGGATCGACGGGGGCGTGGCTAGCGCGGGTACCGACGGCCAACGGGGGAGACTGGAGTGCGTGGGAGTGACGAGCCAAGATGCGGTTGGTTCCGTCTGGCTGAGTTGGCTCCCCCGCCCAACTGAGGGCAGTGGATGGCCTGCGTGTGAATGGCCAGGACATGGGCCTTGGCCAGCTTTTTCTTCCTTTTTTTTCTTCTATTGGCCTCTGGGCAGGGTGGTGGCCAAGCCTCTGGGCGCTTGGGCTGCGTGGCCAAACTCCGCGGTACGCGAAAAACAAGGTTAAATAACTTTATCAGATCCGCGTGTCCGCACCCCCCTTCCCTTGCCACGGGTGGGGCTGCGCCTTTAATCTTATCTGATCATCCTGGGCGATGGTGGGCCTCCGGACTGGCAAAGATGCTGGCAATGCCGCTTCGTTTTTACTAATGAGGCGCTCCGACCGGTGGGCTTGGCGAGGCTGCTGATTTGTTCGTGGAGCCTGCGGGAGGGCAGATGCACATGGAGCCGATGTCGGTATCGTCAGAAGAAGCAACAATGCTTTCCGATCCCTGGGGAGGGGGGGCTCGCCTGATGACCCCGATCGTCAAGCAGGACTACTCTTCTTGGATGACGGTTCGAGTTCCCGCTGCCCTTATTGGTCTATGCCAAGGCCTAGCGTCCGCCCTTGGACGCGGGCATGGAAATGAATAACCATACTATGTACATATCCATGTGTGCTCAGGCAGCCAGGGTCCTTGCATACATAGCCATAGGTAATGGGAACCACTTCTCGTTGGCCGGCCCTGCTATTCGCAAACTCTTCCTGTCCTCTGACCCCGTACGCCGGCATCGAGAAGTGGTCAAGATCAGCAACACGGCGTCTTTGCCAAGCTCGCCTCACAGCAGGAAAACCCTCGCCAAGGCTCAGCCGCGGGCCATGTGTTGGTCGGCCGCTGAGGCAGTTTCTCCTGGTTCCATGTTTCCTCGTGGTGATCGGCGGCAGCATTTCCCAGTCCTGCGAGGGGGCACCGGGACGTTGGGTGAAAATGGCTCGCACTGCAGAAAGACGAGAGAGGATGGAGCAGGATGGAGCAGAAAGCACATAAGTAACAGCCGGGTTTCCTGGCCTGTCGACTCGCCTTCTCCTCTTCTTCTCGCTTCTCCTCTGTAGCTTCTGCAGCTTTTGCCCTTGTTTCAATTCCGACCAGCCTCCCACTCAAGAAGCCCCCCGCCCCCAAGCAGTAACCAGCTCAACATGTCGACTCCCGCCGTGCCTCCGGGGCAGCAGCCCCAGGAGAAGACGACCCAGGGCCAGGTCGACGAGATCGGCCGGCAGAACTCGACGGCGCCCCCCGAGGACACGAAGCCGGAGGCACACGAGTCCACCGTCATCGGTGTCAGCAAGGTCGAGGCCTTCAACAAGGTGCTCTACCAGTCCGGTCGGTCCGGCAAGGTGCTGCTCTGGCTGCTGGGCGTGTCCATCGGCCTGACCATGTTCGCGTACGCGCTCGACATGGGCATCACCACGACCGTCTTCACCACCATGGCCAGCTCCACGTTCGGCTCGCACAGCTCCCTGGCGGCCGTCACCACGGCCGGCCAGATCATCCGGGCCATCAGCAAGCCCTTCATCGGCAAGCTGGCCGATATCACGTCCCGTCCCACGACGTACGCCGTCATCCTCGTCTTCTACGTCGTCGGCTTCGCCGTGGCCGCCGGCTCCAGCTCCTTCGCCGCCTACACTGTCGGCATCTGCTTCACGTCGGTCGGCAAATCGGGCCTCGACCTCCTGAGCGACATTATTATTGGTGACTTGACGCCCCTCGAGTGGCGTGGCTTCTTCGGCGCCGTCATCTCCACGCCCTTTGTCGTCACCGTGCCCATCAACGGCTTCATCGCCCAGGCCTTCCTCGACAACTGGCGCTGGGGCCTGGGCATGTTCTGCATCATCATCCCCGGCCTCCTGCTGCCCGCCATCATCGTCCTGTACGTCATCCAGAAGCGCGGCGAGAAGCTCGGCATGGTGACCATGGCCGCCTCCAAGCGCGTGCGCACCGGCCTCGTGACCGACTCGGACCAGCCCGCCGAGTCCAAGGGCGTCAAGGCCTGGGCCATGCTCATGTACGAGGGCCTCGTCGACATTGACATCATCGGCCTCACCATCCTCGGCTTCGCCTTTGCCTTGATCCTGCTCCCCTTCACTCTCGCCGAGAAGGCGCCCAAGGGCTGGGCCAGCGGCAACATCATCGCCATGGTCGTCATGGGCTTCGTCTGCCTCGGCTTCTTCGTCCTCTTCGAGGTGTTCCTGGCCCCCAAGCCGCTCATGACGAAGCGCATCCTGCAGAACCGCACGTTCCTCGCCGCCGTCGTCATCTACACCTTCAACCAGATGGCCTCGTCGACCCGCAACACATACTTTGCGTCCTACGTCTTCATCATCAAGGACTGGACCACCTACCAGTGGACCATCTTCCTGGGCACCACCACCATGGGCCTCAGCATCATCGGTCCCATTGTCGGCCTCATCCAGCGCGCCACTCACCGCTACAAGTCTCTCATGCTATTCGGCGCCGTGGCGCGAGTCGTGAGCTATGGCCTGCTGGTCCACCCCAGCGGCTTCATGATTCAAGACACGGCCCGTCTCGTGGTTGCCCAGCTCGGTTTCTGCCTGAGCTCGTTCAATGTCGTCGGTGTCCGAGTCGGAAGTCAGGCCTCGGTGCCTCACGAGGACATGGCCACCGTCATCTCGCTGCTGACGCTGTGGTCGACTCTGGGTTCGTCCATCGGAAGCGCCATCGCCTCGGCCATCTGGACGAGCGAGATGCTGGAGCGCATGTACATCGACATGCCCAACGTCCCCAGAGATACAGTCGTGAAGCTCTACGGAGACATTCGAAGGCTTCGCCGAAACTACAAGTTCTTGGACCCCGCTCGCCAGGGTGCCATCCACGCCTATGCCCTGGTCAACGGCAAGATCGTCATCACGGCTCTCTGCCTGGCCTGCGTGCCGCTCATCGCCACCCTGTTCATGCCCGACTACTACCTGGGCAAGCAGCAGAACGCCGTCACTAACACTGGTCTGGATGGCGAGTACGTCGACGTGCCCCAGCGCCAGGGAGCCAGTGGACGGGATGTCGAGGAGGGCCCGAAGCCCATCTACCGCAAGCTCATCGACCTGTACCGCAAGGTCTAAGGTTAGGTGGCGAGTTGGTTGGAGCTGGATCGACGCGTACTCGTTCCTGTCGATTGATGGTCGTGGCTTCTAGCGGCCGAGCCTGAGAGGCAACGGCCACTTCCTGCGATACTATTGATTAGTTAGATAGCTAGCCATTTATGACAGCGTAATCGATCTTTAGTTGAGCAATGCTGCGACTCCTTGCCAGTGCGTGATTGGCTGACTCGTACTGAATGCCGTTTCGGAATGGCTGTGTGGCACTTGACGAACTGATGGGATTCTAGAAGCGGCGAAGGTGAGAATGAACGTTTACCATAATGACACCTCTATTTGAGGTTCTCTGCTGACAGGGTTCTAGATGGCACTCTGTGTCGCACGAGCCAGATCTTAACCTGGATAGCGTGGTCGTGCCGCGTGGCCGACCGAGTGATCGACATGCTAAGCTATTGACCACAAGGATAGATGGAGCAAGTCCTTTGCATGGATGGAGATGGATCTATATGGGATCTGCCAGTCGCAGTCAGACACCTTGTTACTCCGTACTTCCGGGCCCAGGCTGTCGGAATTCTTTGTATTAATTTGGGGTTCAACCCTGGAGGCCCTCTTCGCCGTGTCGTACGGGGCGCGGAATGGCGCCGCGCTGGAGCTGAACCGAGCCGAGGCGCAATACAGGGACAAAGGTGCTTGGCAGAGGCCGGTGCAGGATCCGTCTGGTGTCTGAGGAACTTCTGCACGGCCGTTGAACCAATCTCGTGGAAGCCATGCGCGTCGGCGGGACGGAAACGAGGCACACGTTGCGCCGGCCCGTCGACTTTGTGTCATCGACAACACATGGCGGGATGGGATGGGATGGACTGGGCTGTACGAGTACGGAATCCCAAGGAAGCTTCGCTTTGACAAGAGGAATCTTGCATCCACCCATCCACACTTCGAGACAAGCTGAGAAACGTGGCGGGGGCTAGCGGGACTCGGGGCCGGGCGGTAAATGGGTAATACACTGGTTGTTGCTTGCTGAACTGCCGCTCGATCAGACGCCGGCGCGCCAACGGCCAAGATCGCGATTGCACGGATCATCGACGGACGCCACATCCAGGGTCCGTCCCGCAGCCCACCCACAAACGGCCCAAAGCAGTATGCTCGTCGCCAGGGGACCGCGAAAATGGGCCTTTGAATGCGGCGCGTCCTACTGTTTCCCCCAGAGTGATGAATCATTAACTCTGTGCCCCTGGTCGGTTGGTGGTGACAATGGGCCTCTGTCTATTGGAGCGATGCCAATGGGGGACGACCCTCGGACCCTGAATTGCTGCATCGAGGAGCTGTCCAATTCTCGCATTGTTCTCGGCCCCTCCCTCCCGGGGTCCGACCAGGTTTTCGCGTTTCCTTGTCCTTTATTCCGACGGCTCTAGAATTCACCGTTCATTAATAAAGATTGACCCTTCCCCACGCTTTGACTCCCGTCCCGACGTCTGGGGATTCACAACACCACAACGTCATCGCAACAAATCCCCGACCTCACTCTATCCCATCATGAGTAGCAGCTCTGGGCGTCAGTTATCCCCATCTTCTGCCCCGAGCACAACAAGACACTGACATCCCCAGGCCCCCCCATCGACGGCTACGTCGACCCCAACTTCCCCCCCGGCAACGGCAAATGGGACACGCCCGTCATCATCTACGGCTACACCCCGTCCTTTGCCCTCGCCGTCTTCGCCGCCGCCTGGTTCCTCCTCTTCCTGCTCGTCCACCTCGCCCAGGTCATCCGCTTCCGCAGCTGGTACTTCGTCACCTTCCCCATCGGCCTCCTGTTCGAGGTCGTGGGCTACGCCGCCCGCTCGCTGTCGGCGAAGCAGAACCCCTACAACCTGCTGTACTTCATCCTCAACTACTTCTTCATCGTCACCGCCCCCGTCTTCCTCGCCGCCGGCATCTACACCATCCTGTCCGCCCTCATCTCGCGCCTGGGCCGCCAGTACTCCTTCCTGCCCCCCAAGGCCATCCTGTGGTTCTTCATCACCTCCGACGTCATTGCCACAGTCGTCCAGATCACGGGTGCTGCTCTCATTGGCGTGCGGCAGTCTAATCGCAATGACCCGACCGACGCCAACAACATCCTCCTCGGCGGCCTGGCGTACCAGGTCTTCTCTCTCGGCATCTTCGTCATCCTGACTGCCACCGTCCTCTTCCGCGCACGTCTCGAGATTCGCAGGTACGGCAAGGGCCTGACCGGCTTCACCATCGCCTTCGCCGTCTCCACCATTGCCGTCTACCTCCGTACCTGCTTCCGTCTCGCCGAGACTGCCCAGGGCCTGGGAGGCCACCTGTACTCCGTCGAGATTTACTTTGCCATCCTCGAATTCGCTCCCATCGCCCTAGCCGTGCTGCTGTTCGCCATCTGGCACCCGGGTCGGTGCCTGGGCCGCAAGGTGAATGCCGGCGAGGGTGTAGAGAAGACGCACTCTGGCCCATCCGACTTTTGAGACAACGAGCTGATTGAGAATGATACGCGGAGTTTGATTTATGCGATTTTGCGCAATACCCGGGATAGAAGGTAATGGAGGACAGGAATAATTCGGTGGGCGAAGGCCAGACATGGAGCTTCAACTTGAACAAACATTAGTCGTGTATATAGACAGACGGTCACTTTTGAGCAAAAAGCTGCCAGTTTAGTGCCATTGGTATATTACGAGAGTCTCAAATAATACTAGCTCCAGATAATATGGACTGTCTCCGCCCCTCGTGCCTCATTGAGTGGCTAGGCACGCAGTGCAAGCAGTAACCCCTGGAACAAGCGCAACCCAAATTCCCAATGACTGCTACGTGCTGGTTCCCTACGTATTGAGGCTAACAACCACTTTTCCAACTTGCTCCCCTTGCCAGACAAACTCGATTGCCTCTTCCGACTTGTCAAACGACCAGACCGAGTCCAGAATATCCTCAAAGGTCAGCTGGGTTGCCGATATGGCGGCCATAAGCTCGTCCTGGTCGTCCTTGGACCCGGCATTGATGCCCCTTGGCCATAGTCAGCACTCATAGAGTCATACCTTGAGAGATGAAGAGAAAGACAACGCAGAGAGAATCCTCACCTAACATTCAGCCTTCGGTCGATAATGGTAGAGACGAACTCTTTGAGGTGCTCAGGCTTGGGTCCACCAAGGTAGCCGACCTGGCTCACGGTACCACCACGCCGAGTGCAAAGCATACTCTTGACCAGGGAGCTGCTTCCGCCGTTCTCGACAACGAGATCGACTCCGATACCGTTAGTAAGCCTCAATACTTCCTCGTGCCAATCAGGGTGCGTTCTGTAGTTGACTGTTTGGATCTCGGGCCTGGGGAATTGCTTCTTGATGGCCTCCAGCTTCTTGTCGTCGGAAGAGGTCAAGATTATCTTGAACCCGCCCGCCCGGGCAAGCTTGAGAGCAAAGGTAGAGACGCCGCCGGTTCCTGCGAATAGTATCAATATGATGCATGGACACGGGGGAGACCAGTCACTTCCTCACCCTGAATCAAAACCGTCTGGCCGATGGTCAGGCCCTTAAGTGCAGACCACGCCGTTGTGCCAGCGCAAGGAATGATGCTGCACTGGACCCAGTCGAGGTGATCAGGCAGCTTGGTCACGAGCTTCTCGTCAAATACCAGGTGGGTTGCCAGCACTCCATCCTCGTTGGCAGCCAGCCACGACCGCCCAGTCGACCGGGCCGTCAGGTACTCAGTGTCGGTGATGGGCGCAACTCGATCACCCACGGATACCAGCGAGACCCTTTCTCCGACGGCCATGATCTCGCCGGCGGCATCGTTCCCCGGGATGCCGTTGGGCGTCACTGGCCAGGGGTTACCCCCGTTGGCAATGTTGGCATCGCGATAGTTGAGCGCGACGGCGTGGACTTTGATCAGCACGGCGGTGGGATGCAGAGGGAGGGGCAAGTCTTCCGTCACGAGCTTGACTTTTGGTGTGCCAGGCGTATAGTCGTCGGTGCGACGGAAAGCCTGACGAGTTTTGATCTCGGCCATTTTTTTGTCAAGAGTAGTACGTCTTGTATAGAAGGGCGTCGAACTTATGAGGCTGCTATCATTGATGTTCTGAACGAACTGCCCGACTGAAAAATGCGAGGAAGAGCCAGCAGCTTTATTACTTTCTTGGCCCCTCGCAGCAAGCCCTGGGGAACGGAGATTCGCTGTGATGATTCAACAGAACAGCAAGGAGTTGATTTCCAAGCATTATAAGACGCGGGGTAGGACATCCGATTGATCGGGTCGGGACTCCGAGTCACGGATGTACACAGGATGCATCTCGGATTCCACATCCGATCGGAACGTTAGTGTCAGTGCGACAGATTTGACAAGGGCTAGCAGTTGCCAGATTTTCGAATATGCCATTGCGATGAATAAACCAAGCCTTTAGGCTGCAGTGCAGTCTTACCGCCATCTCCACCACCGAGGTCCAGAGAAGAGTATACTGCTAATAAGGAGATGTTGGATCATGATGCATCTGATTGATTGTTGATAGCGTCCTATTTCTACTTTTATTAAGGAATATAAGTGAATGAGCTTGGAAACTCCAGGTCACAGTTTGAATAAAATCCTATTGTCTGTCACATCCTCCACTTTCACGTCTTAGCCATTCCTCCAATGATATCGATTCATTAACCAGACTGCACAGTATCCATGATCCAGCAGAAATATCAGGGCAGCTGACGCCTGGTAAAAGGTAGCTGAGGGATGGTGAACAGTGACGCAGTGAGATTTTCATGCACAAATAAGCGTCAAACTGCACTGGAGGAGAGCATATATTCGGGCGATATAAATGGTCACTGCTGGCCCCCGCACATTCCAGATCTGACAGAGCATGTGGTGGTTTCCATTTCGAGCCGCAGCCCCGCTATTTCTGCACCGCAGCAAACATTCGGCTGTCCTCGAACCACGACAAGTTCCACAACATCTCAACGCCAGACAGGAGGCAGCGGCCACACGAGGAGCCGGTTCCTCAACGCAACAAGTAAATTATCGTAGAGATGGCTCCTCTTCCACCATCATCGGGGGCTCCCCTACTCCCCAGGATCGTCATGTACTTCCAGACACATCACGATCCCTCAGGGAAGGCCGTCTCCGTGCTGGAACTCGTCACCAAGCCAGGCATCTCTGTCACGCACTTGATTGTTGCCGCGATCCACATCAACGAAGACCCGGACAAGCTCACCCTCAACGACCACCCGCCATCGGACCCGCGCTATCAGACCCTTTGGGCTGAAATGCGCCTCATTCAGGCCTTGGGCGTCAAGGTGATGGGCATGTTGGGCGGCGCCGCCAAGGGGAGCTATCAGCGCCTCGACGCCGACGAGGCCCAGTTTGAGCGATACTACCTCCCTGTCTACAACATGATTCGCCAGCGCGGGCTCGACGGGATCGACCTGGACGTGGAGGAGGAGATGAGCCTAGCTGGCATCATCCGCCTCATTGACCGCCTACGCAGCGACTTTGGCCCCGACTTCATAATCACGATGGCTCCCGTGGCCATGGCCCTCATCGACCCCACCAGCAACCTCAGCGGCTTTGACTACCAGGCCGTGGAGGTGATGCGCGGCCGCGACATCGCCTGGTATAACACGCAGTTCTACTGCGGCTGGGGCGACTGCAGCAACCCCTCCATGTACGACTACATGATCTTCAACGGCTGGCCCGCGGAGAAGATTGTCGTCGGCGTCCTGACAAGCCCCGAGAACGGCAACGGCTTCGTCCCCTTGCAGACCCTCGGTGGCGTGTTGACGACTCTCCGGGGCCGCTCCAACAAGTTCGGGGGCGTCATGGGATGGGAGTACTTCAACGGTTTGCCGGGAGGAAAGGATCGACCCTGGGAATGGGCAATGGAAATGACCTCGCTGGTGAGACCGCATGCGAGGACACAGCCGACTTTGGCGGAATCTGCTAGAGCAGCGGCCAGTGCTGCGGCCATTGCTCCAGCATCGAGCCACGAAGAAGCCGACCCGGATGCGGCTGGGGGGAAGGAGGTGCAGCTCCCAGTACACTTTGACTACTACACAGATGCGTCTGAAGAATAGAATAGATACTCGCATGGCTCGAGCTTGGCGTATAAGGAGCAAAATAGAGGCAGTTGTCTTCGTCCAGGTTTATTTCTAGCGCAGTTCAGCGATTACGCAGTGTCATTGAGATATGTTCAGATGTGGTTCTGGACACTGGTAAGCGGTCAAGGAACTCCGCTGCACGGCTATGAAGAAATGGGGCTTGTGACTTAGCATTATGGTAGTTGCTTCCATCTTAGCTTTGGTTTGATATTTTAGGCATTCCACCGTGACGAGTCATCTTACTCATGCCACTACAAGTATCTATGCTGAGGAGTATGAGCGAGTGTGTTGGACCCAAGTTGTTCATGTAACTCATGTCAGCCTCAACTCTCTTGTTTACTAGTGAGTCCGAACTTGGATATCTTGGGGAATGATGAGTCCCAGTTTTTGTAGAATCCCCAGCAAGTTTAAAGACAGAATGCCTCCAGACAGTTTCTCACTCGACCAAGCCTAGCTCCGATTCTGCCAGTAAATCTCAGGTGTCTGGTGATGCACTCACCAATCAAAAGTCCAAAGATGGAATTTCTTCTTCTTCTTCCACAGAACCCCTCCGCAAACACGGTGTTGCATTGGCTCGCGTGACAGCCCGCACAAAATTCCTGGCGTTGTGGATGCTGCTGGACAAATGGGATTCTCACACCTGGCGTTGCTGTGTTGTGCCAACAACAAGCGTGGGGGCTTGTTATAGAGGAGACCTACTCAGAGGCCTTTGAACCCCCCCTTGATATCTGATTATACGTTGCTTCCTGAAAAATTCCATTATTGCGCGCCATAGTGGTCGTGTGTAAGCGGTGCCAAGATTTTTAGGTGGCCGAAATGTGTTCGTATTGGTGTCAGTCAGCGAATGACGCATGGATCAACAACAGCGCCCACAGCCTAGCTTCTATCCAACCGCAACTTCACTTCACCAACACTTTCATCGCAGATTCCGCCACCCTGGCAGAAACCTATATTCTCGCCGGTAGATGGAGCGCCAAATGCCATAGCACAACTACCTCGTAGCCAGCAACCATGCACATCGGGCTCCGGGCCGGCACACAGCTTCTGGCCCAGCCAGTGAAGCTCGCTGGAGCTGCCGCGCTCGTCGCCGTCATCGTCGCCACCAGCACCTCGCGCGTGCGACTCATCGTGTCGCATGCCGCCTCTGCAGCGCAACAACTCCTCGCCGGATCGCTGCTCCGGCTGACCACGCACCTGTTTGGCTACCGCTACCACGACGCCATTGGCAGCGAGCACATCCGCCTGATCCAGCTCCCGCCCAAGCACGCCGGCCAACAGGCACCGCAACCAAGCCTCTCCTTGCACACATTTCCCCTCGACCAATGCCCCCCTTACCTTGCCCTCTCCTACAAATGGGGCCCTCCCGATGGCATCCAGTCGTCCTACACGCCCCATGATCGCCTCCTCGTGCTCCTGGACGGCCGGCCCTTTGCCGTGCTGCCCAACCTCTTCCACGCGCTCCAGCAGCTATGCGCCTCCCGCCCTGGCTGCTACATCTGGGCCGACAGCATCTGTATCAACCAGGCCAGTCTTGGGGAGCGCGCCGCCCAAGTCCCCATGATGGACCGCATCTACTCGCGCGCCGTCGAGACCATCATCTGGCTCGGGCCATCCACCCCAGCAACGCCCAAAGCCGTCGAGATCATCCGCCAAATGGCCGTCGGCGCCGAGGAGAAGATCATCAGCTGGACGTCCCAGCAGCAATACGGCGATTGCTTCATCGCCGATGACCCGGACCTCCTCGTCAAGAATGGCCTGCCCCCACTGACGCAGCAGGACTGGCTCGACCTGGGCGACGTCTTTACCCGATCCTGGTTTGGCCGCGTCTGGATGATACAGGAAAGCGCCCTCTCCCGCGATCCCACCGTCATGGTCGGGCGCTACGAGTTGCCGTGGGACGCCCTGGGCTACACCGCAGTCGTCGTCGGCCTGTCCAACGCCCTCGTCGGCCTCATGGCCATTGGCACCGGCCGCGAGAACATGCAGCTCGTCCTCGGCTTGATCCACGCCACGGGCATCCAGATTGTCCGCGAGACTTGTCGCGGCGACAACAGTCGTTTCTGGGCCATCGCATCGTCCACCGACTTCGCCGCCGGCATGGAGACGGAGACTGCAAGCACGATATTGGTTCGCCTCTTGCTGAGCAGCAACGCCTTCGCCGCCACAATTCGCCGGGATCGGATCTACAGCCTCATCGGAATCGCCAACAAGATTGCGGAGATGAATGGCAACCCTCGCTTGAACATGAGCATAGACTACCGCTCTTCAGACGACGAGGCCATCACAGCCACCGGCCTGTGGCTCTTCCGCGAGACCCAGTCCCTCCACCTGCTCTCCCATGCTGGTCTGGCCAGCCGTCCCAGCCACTCCGACAGCCCAACCTGGATGCCCACCTTCGAGAGTGCCAGCTTCCCGCTGCTGAGCGCCAACTACACCAACCTCCGCCCCTTCAACGCCCCCGGCACCAACTCCGCGGCTTCGATCCCGCAGACCCCACGCTTCACCATTGATGACACCACCAAGAGGCTGCACCTCCAAGCCGTCAGCCCTCACCTCGGCACAATCGAGGAGCTAGGCGAAATGTGGCCCGACATGTATAAAGGCGACTTCCTCGGCTGTATCAAGCTGCTTCTTCACTCCGGCGAGACTTATGCTCCAACGAATGAAAGCATCGTCGAGGCATTTTGGAGGACTCTCATCATGGACTACGACATGACCCAGCGCCCAGCACCCGCCCATCTGGGGGAGTCTTTCGCTGCCTGGATGGTCATCATCACCATCACGGCCCTGTGCAAAAACATGGTCCAGCATCCTTACATATTTGACCTGTTCGACAGCCTGGAACCCTTGTGGGTGCTTGCCAACTCCCGCGACTCCACAAACTTCCTCCCAAAGTCCGGGGAGATGCTCCCGCTGCTCTGCGCCTTCGGGCTGAGAAATGACCCAGCCGTCCCGGTGCTGTCCGAGGCCGAGCGCCAGGCAATGTTCAAGGCATGGGGCAAGGCTGCCGCTCCCTTCGAGGCTTTGCTGCGAATAACTCTCTTTGCCAAGCGTCGGATTGCGCGCACCGTTCGAGGATACTTGTGCCTAGTCCCTTGGGCAGCCCAAGCCGGTGACCACATCATGATTGTATCCGGGTGTCCCGTCCCTCTCGTAACGAGGCGAGTAAAGCACTTGGAGGACTGCTACAACTTGGTCGGTGATGCCTACGTGCACGGGGCCATGTTTGGAGAGCACGTGGGAGACGGGTCCGTCTGGCGAGATATTTCCTTGATATGAGCGACCATTTCAATCTTGCATAACGGCTAAGGTACATCTAGAGCGAAGCGAGTATTTATTTTTGAACAAAACAACCTTGATCAGTCATATTTCCCATCCTTCTCCATGGGTCCCTCAACATAGTGGCGCATACTGAAGCAACATAACAATGTGTGGCAGTGCTGAGATGATGAATTACTTGCAGGCCATCCAGGGGCTGCATTGCGCTTGAACATTGTACCGGTTGTACACGGGATACGATCCTTTCATCGCATTGATGATGGGCGCAAAGAAGTTGCTGTTGAAGCGGCGAGTATCGCACGCGGAACATTGGCCAGTCAAGAAGTGATCATAGGTCGTGTTGTAGGACAAATACCCGACAACTTGGCGTTTAGAGACATCCGTGGCCTGGAGATGGAAAGCTTCAGGCATGGTAACCCAGCTGTCGGTCGAATTTGGGCGGTTTGTGGTGTTTTGTCCAGGAACTTTCGGACTGGGATTGAACCACGTGCTGTTCTGACCGACCCCCTGAAGTGCTTGAAGAAGAAGGAGGGTCATGTGCGAGTCCGCATCAATCTTGATGCCGGCGCAGTCAATGTTGATGGTGTATCCATCCCCTTTGATCGGCTTGCTCACGCATCGCCCAGTTCCTTGGTCCCAGACAAACTTGGAGATGAACGCATCCTAAGTGTTCTGCCAGTTGATGAAGCGGGGACTAAGGGAAGCAGCCACAAAGAGGGAGCCCACATCGGGATCCTGTGTCGGGGCAGGTTGATCATTGGGAGGGGAAGTCGTCGAAGGTGGCCCTGACGAGTAAAATGTTGTAGCGGGAGGGGAGGTTGCCGTGGTCAAGGAAGATGTGCGAGAACCCATATCAGAAGGACGAGGAGGGGGTTGATCATCCCGGTTGCAAACAAAAGCAGACCAGCAAACCGAGTCTGCATTGATGGTCTTGTTGATGGCGGAGCTGATAGGACGTCCGCGGTAGGCCCAGCAGTTCAACATCTGGCCGCCATCCTTGGTCGTAACAGCGGTGCCAGCTTTGTAGCCATCTGGAGTGCCGTCTTCAATGTAGGCAGTCCAAACATCGTCGTTTGGCATGCGAGCAGTGGCGCCCTCGGGAGTCCAAGGGTAGATTCCGTTACGGAATGGGACTTCAACGGACATGTCAGGGTGCTTGGGGAAGGCGTAAGCGTCATCGGGCCATTCAATGTTCTGATACCAGTTCATCTGGCGGGAGGTGGACCAGTTCGGATGATCTTTGTTGTCACCGAGCCCACAATCGCAGAGAATGAGATCCTCGTTTGGATACTGTTGGGCAGAACAGGTGGCAATGATGGCTGCCACTGCCGTGGCGACAATGGTCATTCGAGAAGAAGCCATCATGAACGATGTCCCGATGGGGGGGAAGCAGTTGCAGAAAGCCTTGGGCAGTGGGTTTGTGACGAAGAGGAGGTAGAGTGGTGCTGGCTTTGGTGTTGGCTGTGGTGTTGGAATGGAGGTGGGAGATGGGAGATGATGAGTGAAAAGAAGAGAAGAATGGGTTCCCAACGAATGTAGTAGTAGATTCTCTCCAGTAGGCCCTTTCCTTGGCGGATGGACTCCTTCCCAACGTTCGACTTCCGGCCCTGCGATCAGGAAGGTACGGCTCGATGCTCCTACAGCAGTAGCCCTCCAAGGCACCTACCGACCTTAAAGGGAGAGTGAATGATTCCCTCCCAGTTAGACGCGCAGGCCTGAGGAAGGGAGTTCTGGACAATCACTTGGGGTCCTCCTGCCAACGACAATGCTACTGTGAAGAATCGTAACCACCATTTCGAACCAATTGGTCGGGCAGCTTTGGGGGCTTGGAGGCCGGCAAGTCTGTTCAGATCCATTTTATCTGTACTTCATTTACTTGGCAGCAGCTGTCCTACCGTATTCTCGTTACATGGTGGGCGGCCAGAACTGAACACTGGAGCGGATACTGCCCGTCAGCAAAAAAAGACCATGATAAAAAAGAATTAGATGGCGTCGTGAAGACGTAATTGCTCCCGGCAGGGCTTGAACCTGCGGCCTCCGCATCACCAACACTTGCAAGTTGAAGTATTAGTACGAAGCTCTAACCAACTGAGCTACGGAAGCCATCTATTTGATGGAGTGCTCAGGGCGCCAGTTTGCATCCAGATTCGTTCCGCGGCGATCACCATGACCCATCCGAAAAATCTTCCGCCGCGTATCGCGAAGTATTACACCCTAAAGGTTGGAAAGACTATCGTTTCACTGACCTGGCAGACTATGTTGACGAAGACGCCAGTCGATGCTAACTGGGCCGAGGTCGAATGCTGCCACTACCCTACATTTTTTTTTCATGTTGATCTCCCAAGCGGGCCAGCTCCACAACCTTGCAACCTCCCTCAACCTGGACCAATTCATCGCCTAGGTATCCTCCACGCGGCAAAGCTTTCGCAGATACCGGGTGCTAATACGACTGGAGCAAGCTAGGAGCCTGAGACTACAATGCGGCGCAACCCGTTTGCGCTCAATTGGCGTCCTCGTATGAGAATTTGGCCTCCTGGGCACAACACCTCAGCGGCTCGTAACGCGTCTTCAAACGCCTCCCGGATCGACCGCATCACAGCTCGCCTGCCTCGCCGCCTTCAAAAATACACCAGTGGACTCCGGAACGCACCTGTCTCTCACATTGTCTCATTCCTCATCTTGCACGAGCTCACCGCCATCGTGCCGGTCTTTGCGCTCTTTGGCTTGTTTCATTACACAGAATACGTTCCAGTTTCATACATGACGGAGCATTTCGGAAGCTATGTTCAGGACGGCGTCGCTAAATTTGAGAGATATTTCAAAAGAAAGGGCTGGTTTGGATTCACTCAAGAGAATGAGCGAGCATTGGCACCTGCGGAACAGTCTGACACTGCTGTGCAGCGTTGGCATGACGGCGACAATCGATACAAGGTCGTGGTGGAGGTGGCTCTTGCATATGCTATTACGAAAGCACTCTTGCCTGTTCGAATTATAGCAAGCGTATGGGCGACGCCTTGGTTTGCAAGGTCCTTGTTAAAGGTCAAGACTGTCTTTACTAAGAAGCCTTGAACCCAGTACCATATCATAATGCATCAAGTAAAGAGACAGCGACTTCACGGATATGTAGATTGCGTTGGTTTCTCGGTTGTTCACATCAATTGCGATATCAATTCATCGTCGATGTATGTGCTTTTGTAGGTCATCCAGGGCATTAGATCATGGACGTATTTAAGCCTTCTCGTAGATCCAGTCGAACTGGGCGGCCTTGTAGGTGACGAGGTCGGACTCGTTGAACCAGAGGGCAATCTCCTTCTTGGCGTTCTCGACGGAGTCGGAGCCGTGGCAGACGTTGCGGCCGACATCGATGGCGAAGTCGCCACGGATGGTGCCGGGAGCGGAGGCAAGGGGGTTGGTGGCACCGAGGAGAGCTGGGAAGCCGTTAGCAGGAGCAGGGGCGGCGTAGGACAAGGTGACTTACTGCGGCCAGTCTTGACGGCATCACGGCCCTCCCAGACCATGGCGCAGATGGGGCCAGAGTTCATGTCTGCCAGTGGGGTCAGCTTGCAATGGATTGACTCTGTGGCGGTGTGGACCTACACTCAATCAGACCGGGGAAGAAGGGCTTGCCGGCGAGATCAGCGTCTGTGGAGAGGTTAGTTGGTGAGTTTCGATAGGAAGCTGATGAGACCAACAGTGCTTCTCGAGGTGCTCCTTGCCGGGGGTGACGAGCTTGATGGCGGCAAGCTTGTAGCTATATTTGGGTCAGTAAATCCTCTTGTTGTGGCGTGGTGGAATTCTCTCACCCTCGGCTCTCGAAGCGGGAGATGATGGGACCAACGAGGCCACGCTGCGATTCAGAGTCAGTCCAATGCCCACAGCATATGACATTGTTGCCTCTTGGGGGAGGCCTACCTGGACGCCATCGGGCTTGATAGCAATGAAGCTGCAGCATGGTCAGGACACGATTCAATATTATTAGATCGGGTGGCGGGGTAGCTCACGTCTGCTCGGCGGAAGACATTGTGGATAGGGAGTCCGGGATGACTGGGGGGATGGGATGTGAAGTAGTGGAAGACGTGGAATCTCTAACGGTAAGAGAGTCTAATTGGGAGGAGGAAGAGAAGAAGAAGCCGTAAAGGAGGAGGAGGGCGGCGAGAAGGAGAAAAAATGGCGGGGTCAGTTTCTGCCAGCCCTGCGTAGTGCCGGGTCTTGCTGCTGATCGGGGTGCTTGGTCGTGTCCGCCCAAAGCGGGGTCTTTCTCATGGTGGGGTTCGTCGCCAGCCATTGTGCCCGACCTGGAGCTCCCAAGGCGGTCAGGGGCAGTGCGGTTGTTCGCAATTCGCACGGACACGTGATCGCGCAGCGCTGGAAGCTTTCCACGTAGCCTCTCCAGGCACATGCAATGTGTCAGTTGCGAGTTTAACAGAATTTCTCTGGTTGAAGTGAGACAAGATGATGATATGGCGAAGAAATACACTCTCCCCGTTGGAAAATGTCAGACACTTGCGCGTCTTATGGCAACTTGCTGTGAGATTCTCCCAATGAGACTTCTGTGCCAGAACCGTGCTACAGGAGACGGCTGCAGGAACGGCTCCTGTCCCATGCATGAGCGAGCGCCATGGAGTTGATACAGCAACCAAACCGACGAGACCAGGGCAATAAACGGAGCCATTGCTGTGTCGGGGCCGTATTGCTTTAGTGGGGGTGCCCCTCTAATCCGTACGCTATGATTGACTCCAACCAGCGGCCCTGACCCTCTGCCGATAGAGATACAACCAGTAATTAGGCCATAGAATTTCGGCTGATGCTCTCGTGATATTGTGCAAGGTAGGATAAACAAAGACTATCGCCTAGTTATTCTTTATTTTTCTTTTATTTTATTTTCGATCATCATCTATCGCCGGATCAGCCCAAATCCGAGGCCGCACCGCCCCCAACATAGAGTTGCAGCCTCCCGCCCCAGCACACCGCGCCAGTCCCTTTTGGTCATTCCGGGAGCTACTTCGCCAGGGGACAGCTGGACATTGACAACAACCACCAACCACGAATCAAGTCGTCGGACAAAGTCTGGACTCCCCACGACAGCAACACCATCAAACAGCCGCAGCAGGCTGTGCACTCCTACAATTGTTCTTCTCATGATTTTTTAATTGACCGCCCTTTCAACTTTGGTGCTGCATCCTTCCTCCTGACAGGCTGGCACACTGAGCCGTCATGAGGTCGACCATGGCGCTCTCCTGTCGATGGACGGCGCTCTTCGCTCTACTGGCCGCTCTGGTCTGCATGATCCAACCTGCCGGTACGAATTTAATTCAGCAAGAGTGCCATATCATCGCTGCTAACCACCACACTCAGCATCCGTCAAGGAAAACGATTGGAAGAAGTGCGACCAGTCCGGCTTTTGCAAACGTAACCGTGCGTACGCAGACGATGCTACTACGCAAGGCGCGAGCTGGAATTCCCCGTATGCTGTCCTTGCCGACTCGATCACATTCACCAATGGCCAGCTCCAAGCCGTCATTTCCAAGACTATCAACCCCCAAGGCGAAACCGTCCGACTCCCGTTGACTGTCTCCTTCCTCAAGTCGGGCACCGCTCGTGTCACCGTTGACGAAGAGAAACGAAAGAACAAGGAGATTGAACTACGAGATGGCAGCGTCGTTAGAAAGGAGCGATACAACGAGGCCGAGGGATGGGTCATCGTGGGCGGCTTGGATTTGGATGCCGAGGCCAAGGTCTCTTCCCAGGACCAAGCTCAGGTCATCGTGCAGTATGGTCCGGATTCCAAGTATGAGGCTATCATTAAGCTCTCTCCTTTTGGAGTCGACTTTAAGCGCGATGGTGCCTCTCACGTCAAGTTCAACGACCGTGGGCTGATGAACATGGAACACTGGCGACAGAAGAAGGAGTACAAGGAGGGAGAGGAGGCCCCCGAGGACGAGAGCACTTGGTGGGCCGAAGCCTTTGGCGGAAATACCGACAGCAAACCCCGTGGACCAGAGAGTGTTGGACTCGACATCTCTTTCCCGGGCTATGAAAATGTCTTTGGTATCCCAGAGCATACCGGTCCGATGTCTTTGAGGGAGACTCGAGGCGGTGATGGAAACTACGAAGAGCCTTATCGCATGTACAACGCAGACGTCTTCGAGTACCTCACTGACAGCCCCATGACTCTCTATGGGTCTATTCCCTTCATGCAGGCTCATCGCAAGGGCTCCTCCGTGGGTGTCTTCTGGCTCAACGCTGCCGAGACATGGGTCGACATCACCAAATCGAAGGGGGCCGCGCTGGGCTTGGGATCCGGGTCTACACACACACACTGGTTCTCTGAAGCTGGCCTTCTGGACGTGTTTGTTTTGCTTGGCCCAACGCCGGCCGACTTGAGCAAGAAGTATGGCGAACTCACTGGAACAACCGCCATGCCTCAGGAATTCGCCATCGGCTACCACCAATGCCGATGGAACTACATCTCTGATGACGATGTTAAGGATGTCGATCGCAAGATGGACAAGTCACATATTCCCTACGACGTCATCTGGCTTGACATTGAGTACACTGATGACAAGAAGTACTTTACGTGGGATCCCCATTCCTTCACCCAGCCAATTAGCATGGGCGAGCAATTGGACTCGCACGGCCGAAAGCTCGTTGTTATCATTGACCCCCACCTCAAGATCGTTGATGGCTATTCCGTCATATCGGAGCTGAAGTCGAAAGATCTTGCCGTTCATAACAAGGAGGGCAAACCCTACGAGGGCTGGTGCTGGCCTGGCTCATCTCACTGGATCGACTGCTTCAACCCGAAGGCAATCGAATGGTGGAAGTCCCTGTTCTCGTACAAAAACTTCAAGGGCACCATGGAGAACACCTTCATTTGGAACGACATGAACGAGCCCTCCGTCTTCAACGGACCCGAGACCACGATGCCCAAGGACAATATTCACTACGGCGGCTGGGAGCATCGTGACCTTCACAACGTGAACGGATTGACTTTTCACAATGCCACGTTCCAGGCTATGCTGTCCCGCAAGAAGGGTGAGCTTCGACGCCCCTTCATCTTGACGCGCTCCTTCTACGCTGGCTCCCAGAGGCTGGGTGCGATGTGGACGGGTGACAACCAGGCCGAATGGAGCCACCTGGCGGAGTCGATCCCCATGATTCTCAACCAAGGAATCTCGGGCTTCCCGTTTGCCGGTGCCGACGTCGGTGGATTTTTCGGAAACCCTGACAAGGATTTGATCACTCGCTGGTATCAAGCCGGTGCTTTCTATCCCTTCTTCCGTGGACACGCCCATATCGATGCTCGCCGACGTGAGCCTTACCTGCTTGGCGAGACGCACACACCTCTCGTGACTGCGGCTCTGCGCCTGCGCTACAGCCTCCTTCCAGCATGGTACACTGCGTTTTTCCATGCCAACCGGGACGGAAGCCCCGTTGTGCGACCGATGCTCTGGACCCATCCTACAGAGGAAGCCGGTTTCACTATGGACAACCAGTTGTTCCTGGGCTCTACTGGTCTTCTTGCGAAGCCTGTGGTTGAAAAGGACAAGTTCTCGGCCGACATTTGGATCCCCGATGACGAGGTGTACTACGATTACTTCACATACAACGTACAGAAGACTCACAAGGGCAAGCACTTGACCGTCTCAGCTCCCCTCGAGACTATTCCTTTGCTGATGCGCGGTGGCCACATCTTCCCTCGCCGCGATGTTCCTCGACGGTCCGCTGCTCTGATGCGATTTGACGACTACACACTGGTCGTCTCTGTGTCCAAGTCTGGCACGGCCGCGGGTGAACTCTACGTCGATGATGGAGATTCTTTCGAATACGAGACTGGACAGTACATCCACAGAAAGTTCAGCCTCACCGATAACGTCCTGGCGTCTGTTGATGCGGAGGGACGCGACACCACGTCGATCAAGCCTGGGTCGTGGCTCAAGCTCATGGATAAGGTCCACGTCGGCAAGATCATCATCGTCGGGGCTCCGTCTGCCTGGAAGAAGAAGAAGGAGGTGCAAGTCGAGTCCGGTGGTCGCACGTGGTCGGCCAAGTTGGTCTACCAGGAGGCCAAGGGAGGCCGAGCGGCCTACGCCACCATCAGCGCTGTGGGCGCCAAGGTGGGAGAGGACTGGAGCATCAAGCTTGCATAGAATGTTTTCTTCCTTGAGTTATAGCGTGAAAGAACTCGGTTGCAAGTCATAGCAAGCCAAGAATAGAAGTCATGGAGTCAAGCCATATCCGCACATACTTAGTCCGTGCTGTCGTTCAGAATGTACTACTGGTTCGCTGTGAAGCATAGACATGGCGCTGACTAGTAGTGATCTACGTATTTGCTGGTGAACGGCCCGGTTCCCGTCCGCGCGGCAGGTGGCCAATGCGCGATCTAATATCACGAAACGTATGCGACTTCTTCAATCTTGCGCAACGAGGTAGGAATGGTCGAATGGAGACCTCTGCCTGCTGCACATGGCCGTGGTGGCGACATTGAGCAGCGATCAGCACAGGACCAGGGCGCATTTGTAGATCGAGAGTGGGACGACGGCTCAGTCCCAAAAGGGGAAGCCGAGGAGCTAGCAAGTTTGGCTAGTCCAATTTATTGCTATCCCAGGAGCTTGGCTCCGAATCTGAGCTGGCAAGGCTGGGTGAAGGATACCTAGATGAGCGGCAGCTAGGAACATTAGATGGAATGGGCGCTGTGTCAACTACGTAGCCCTGATCCGCCTCTAAGGTGAGTGTGGGCATGGCAGGCTAGTTTTTTATGAGCTGGCGAATTCTAGGGGTGTCGTTCGATGCCTGCGCCATATGATCCAAAGGATGCGGACCCGACTTGGCGCTTTGGTGGTGCTGTGACACGCAAACACCGCCTTGGCCCGCCCAAGGATTGTGCATGTGAAATCCGGGACCTTGGAAATGAGCAAGCTGCCGTGTCACCGCCGAACAGTCGAAATGAGAGGCGGAACAAGAGTCAGAACTCAAGCAGTGGGTGCTCGATCCAGGGAAGCTTCCTGGGTCAGGGCTCTCACGGGGTTTGACGGTAAATTTCCTGCTCCGATATTCCTAGCGGAGTTCCGTTTGCGGCCATGTTTGAGCGAAGCTGATGAGGGTGGGCGGTGTTGGTCTTGGGGATCAGAGTTGAAACGGCAGGGTTGTGACGTTGCCACCCGCCTTGCACGCTCTGATGCAGGTTAATGCAGCTACTGACTTCGGATGGTGGTGCGAGGAGGGGATTTTTGCAGAGCTGAACTGTGTCTGGCGGATGTAATGCTCAGTACGGGTCCCGCTTGCTGGGGTTGTCGACGATGGAGCGACGGGAATGAGGGAAGGGGATGAGGGGGCATGAGCGGACATGATCGCCGGCATGGCCCTCATGCGCTGGCTCTCAGTGGCCACAGCACAATTTGTGCGGTATTGGGTTGGAGCAGTCCTTATCTGTGTCGCGGAAAATCCCTAGCTTTAAGGCCCGGTTGGTTTCTGCGTTTATATCTAATGATAATATATTATGTAGCTGTGTTATCAACGGGCGGGCGCTCGATCATGACAGCTCGGGATGTGAAACAACCGCTGCAGGATTGACTGCCGGGCCATGGGCAGGGCAGGATCCGGGCAGGCCGGGCGGCCACTCACCACTGAGCCTCCGGGTAGCCTAACGGGCTAGCTAGGGGAGCCCTAGAATTTAGAGGCACCCTTCTTGTAGAAGATGGTGGGAACCCGGAACCTTCAGAGCGTGGCGGGCATGCAGGGGCCTTTGACAGAGGGGCAGCCCGACGCCATTCAGGTACGCGCCGCTGGGAGAGTTCAGGGGCGCAAGGTGCTGTCACTGCTCGGCGCTGATATGTGCCTGGCTTGTGAGCGAGCGACGTCGTGCGCGGCTAGAATTGCCACCCAACCGCATCACATCGGCGTATCCACAGTTATGCATACCTGCCCTGCTTTTCTCCCGGCGGTTGCACTTTCTACTGTTCATGACACATTCGTAGTGCTCTGCGCCCGAACATCATCATCCCTATTCCCTCGGCCATTTGAAAAATTCATCCCGCGCGCTAAAAAGCGCATCAAAGACAACCAGAACCCCCATCTTGACTGAGCTGCAGCCACCATGATGAAATGTGCCACGCTTGGCACCAAGACTACCTGCAACAGTGACGTCAGGCCTCGCTTCGCAAATATTTACTCCCCATAGCTGGCCAACCGGCGGACGAGGAGCTGATGGCATGCCTGGGGCTTCTCAGGTCAACTGCGGTGGACGTTTCCCCGGATGGAAAGGATAGTCGCTCGCTAACTAGGTCGAGTGAAGCAAGACAGACTGATATGCGGGCATGGTTTCGTCCAACTGCTATGCTGTTGTGTGTGGCCATGTAGCAGACGGATGGAGGCTCTGTGTTGTCCTAGCATCGCCGCTACTGGATCTCGATGTGACACGAGCGCGGGCACATTCTCAACCTGATACCCCCAGAAGCCTCCCTCCCGTTTGTTCAATGTCCGATCGACCAACCCGCCTGGTGTCAACACGAGCCACACCCGAGACTAGCTGGGCGGGATCTATCTTATCGTCGACCCAACAAGTTGATAACCATTCCGGCTGGTGTGCCCACGCTGCCACCACGCGCGTCATTTGTACTTGGAGATGTGGTTCTCCGAGGTGGACCCGGAGGCGACTGTGTCGGAGTTTGGAGCGAGCTTCGTCTGCTCTGCGGCCGTCGTGTACTCAGAATGCCACCCGCTCTATGACGGCCCTGGCATCGATCATCGATGACGGCGCCAACGGTTGATGGTGTGGGTCAGACCCATCGCGTCAGTGGGCCGGTGGCTTCGCTGGCTTGGCTTGGACCTGGCCCGTGGCTCCACCCTGGTGTCTCAGTCGGGTGCCTGCCTTGTCCCGAGCAATGATACCGGCAGGGTCTGATAGCCAGCCCAGTCAAATCTCGTCTCTGCATGAAGGGTTGGCTGGTCCTCGCGGCCGTAGGAATCAAGCACAGAGGAGCACGGAGCCATGCCACTGTCACTGTACGTAGCGCTACGAGTGGCATGCTCTGATGGATGGGCCACCGATCAAGTACATGTACGAACACCGCCCAAGTATTGTACCGGTGGTGGGTATCTGGCTCCATATCTTGCAACCCTCCTGAACGAAGCAAGTCGACCGAGGACCCAGTTGTCCCCGACAATCGGTTTTTAAAACCGGCACTCTCCCGTTCGCTTGTGAGCTTGTTTGATGCTCCAATTCTCCCCAGGTTTTTCTTCTACTCGTTTTACACGGGCCAACATTATCCTGCCTCCCCGAACCGGCTGGCTGGCGGATCTGGCAAGATATCGCACTTATCAAATACGCTTCCTCTTTACTAGGAGCCCTATCTACCTCGTTGAGCCGCTGCCACTCGACACGACAATCGCTGCTCCACGAAGAAATTATCGATCACGGCAGTCAACAAGAACCGGCCGATCCACTCTTTTCTTCCGCTCGAGATTTGCTTTGGCACCACTACCCTTGCGCGATGACGCTGCTGGTGTAAGCTTTTACGCCGCGTTTCTCAATAATTCAGCTTGAAGTCATTTCAGACACCATACTACGTAACTATCTGTGATACGATTTTCTTGTCCCTCTTCTTCCAGTCAACTTAGACTTGGAGTCGGATAACTACAACGGCGTCCACAATGGCGGGCTCGTCGGAACCCCTTCACTCCGTTCGGGAGACGTTTGAATTGCAGCCACCTGCTCAACCTCAACCGGTACCAGTGCGCCGCGACCCCTCTCCAGGCGAACCTGCCGACGAATCACACTCTGCGCCTTCGCTTGACACTTTTAACACTCTGGCCCCGGGGGCTGAGCTTCATAGCCATCTTTCACCCTCTACACAGCGGGCTGATGCCAGCCGATTGGATGACGACCTGGAGTTGCTTCGCGTCGAACGAGCAATCTCGCAAGATGACACTGCCAGTCACGCCAAACTCCGATCTCACCACCCTGCTCCCGAGGATGCATTTAACCAGCCAATGCCCTCGGGAACCATGCAGGTGGACAAGAAGAAGGACCCCGACGCAGCTCTTTACAAGTTCTGGCTGTTCCTCCGAAAGTTCCCTCGCTTTGTGCGGTACATCCTATATGTTATTCCGGGCGCCGCGCTCCTCTTGGTCCCAGTGTTGCTTGGAGCACTTGCTATCCCCACCGATCGAGCAATCGGCGGCACAGGTGGCGTCGAACTGATGTGGTTTGGGATTTGGCTCCAAATTGTTTGGGGTTCACTTTGGGTGTCCCGAATGATTACCAGCTTGATGCCCCCAATGTTCCAAGGCCTCGCGAAACTCGCTGGGTCCACGACATCGAAGAAGTGGAGAGATATTGGAGCGCAGCTTGAGCTTCACACGGCACTTTTCCTCTGGTTTCTGGCCATTCTCATTTCCTTCATGCCAACAGTCAATGGCCATCGCATCGCTGTGCCCCCGGGCAAAGAGAACGAGGGAAAACAATCGTGGATCGGTATTGTCAACAAGGTCATCATCGCGCTCTTCACTCTATCTGCTCTCAACTTCGTGGAGAAGATTCTCATTCAATGGATCGCCACCTCCTTCCACGGCCGTACCTACGCTACTCGTATCCTCAACAACAAAACCGACATCAGTCAACTGGTTGCGCTCTTCGAATTCGCCAAGGCCCACAACGAGGAAACCGACTATTTCTGGCAGGGCGAGAAGAACGGCTCTCTGACCGGCACTCAGACACCGCTCCAGACGCTGCAGAACAATGCGCGCTCGGCGATAAACAAGGTCGGCTACGTGGCGGGACGAGTTGGAAACGATTTGATTGGTCGCAAGGTCGATAACAACCACCCTCGAAGGGTCGTCACCGAGTTGCTCCGAAACACGTCCTCTTCCCACACTTTGGCCCGGCTCATCTATAGAAGTGTCGTAAAGGAGGGTAACGAACTCGTATTTTTGCCCGATCTTCGGGTCGCCTTTCAGACCGACGAGGAGGCCGAGTGTGCCTTTGCCATGTTTGACAAGGACATGAATGGCGATATTTCTGTTGACGAGTTTGAAGCCGTGTGCAACGAGATCCATCTTGAAAAGAAGGCCATTGCAGCATCCCTAAAGGACCTCGACTCCGTCATCAAGAAATTAGACAAGGTGTTTGTTTTCGTTATTGTCGTCATCGCCATCATTGTCTTCATCTCCATTATTTCAGACTCGGCCGCCACTGCGCTTGGATCTGCTGGCACCGTTGTTTTGGGTCTCGCTTGGGTTTTGCAGGCTACGGCGCAGGAGTTCCTCCAGTCCATCATTTTCGTCTTCGTCAAGCACCCCTTCGATGTGGGTGACCGTGTCACAGTTTACGGGTCTACCGGTGACTTGATGATGGGCGATGACTACTACGTGACCGCAATCTCCCTGCTCTACACAGAGTTCAAGAAGATGCAGGGCCACATCGTGCAGGCGCCCAATTCCTTGCTCAACACACTCTTCATCCTCAATCAGCGACGTTCCAACGGCTTGGCAGACCCGATTGAGCTGAAGATGCGATTCGGAACGCCACCTGCCATGATCGAGGAGCTCAAGGAGCGGATGCGACAGTTTTGCCTGGACAACAAGCGAGACTACCAGCCTCAAATCATCACCGAGATGAGAAGCCTGCAGGAGGTACGGTCTTGCACGATGAACATCATCTTCTTCCACAAGAGCAACTTCCAGAACGAACTCCTTCGTCTCAACCGGCACAACAGATTCTGCACAGAACTCATGTACCAGATGGTGGACATTGGTATCCAGTCTCCGTTCCGCATCGAGCCTGGTGGTAGCCGCGAGCATCCTGTGTACTGGACCGGAGCACAGCCACCCGCAGGTAGTACCGGCAAGGAACAGAGCCAGGATGACCTGCGGGACGGAGCGCCGCTATCCTACCGGCCGTCAGTCCGCGGCGGGGACAGAGCGCGTCGTCCATCAGTATCGGCCGAGAGACGCCCTTCGGTGGCGGACCAGTCGATGCCCGACTTCCAGGACGTTTTTGAGAGCCGGAGGGACAACATCCAAGCTCATCGGCTCGCATCGATCCGTGAGAAGGAGCATGCTCGGGAAAAGGAGGAGCAGGCCGAGTCGTCCCTAGGAAAGACGACAAGCATGGATACTGGACGCTCGTCGATGGAGAGCCGATCTCGCATCTTTGGTAACCGTCTCAGAAGCAAGTCGAAGAGCCAGGGTGCAGGGCAAATCGTCTGAGGTGCGACGCACGAGGCCCGCTATGATGATTTTTATGACCGTATTGAGTATAGCAATAGAACAAAACAGCTCGGGTATTTATAGAACCCCTGCCAAGACAGGTTTTCTTACAAGCATCTTGTTTCCCCTTCATTTCCGTCCACGAAGCCGTTTGGCGTAAGATTGGGACGAATTACTCGATCGAGAAAGACAGCACGGGGACAGATAATTATTAGAGACGGACTAAAGACGTCTAAAACGCTCAAGTGCTCATCCCGTGAAGCATCCGACTAATCAAGGGCGGTGTTGTGGAAAGGTGAGCCTCCACGAACGTTGGATCTCTGATCCCTGAGAGACAAGGATCTAATAGAGAGGGGTCCAGGCGCGCACGCGTGGTCCGGACCTCTGCCCCGCGGGCCCGAAGCGAGCAAACAGCGTGGCAGGCTGCAGTCATTGGGTGATGGCACCAGGAGTCGCATCCATCCGATACAACTGTCAAGTCTGTCATCGTTGATCTGGCAGTCCGGGGCGGCCTGTGCCGAGTGCCGACTGCGAATCTCTGAGTTCTGCGCGGGCTGGACCCCGTGGCGTGGGAGGTGCCGAGCTTGGGGCCATCACTCATCAACATTGCTGGTGCTCATTGGGCTGTAAGCAGCTAAATTGCACACCCACAGCTACTAGCGGCCCCTGGTGTCCCAGGTCCCTCATTTCTTGTCGACGGGATGGTCCAGCTGGGTGGATGTTGGTTGGGCTTGGCTGATCCGGGGCTGCGCCATCGCCCCCAGCGGCCAATGGTTTGGCGCTTCAAACGCACAGCCGCTGCCACGGTGCAGCCAGTGGGCAAGCGCCGGGGGTGGTCTCCATTGTCAGTCAGGCTGAGCCTCCTCCAGCTGCCAGCAGCTCCCTCGCTCTTTGTGCCTCCCGCACTAATTACCTTGCCGTGCTCGCCTCACTGTCGGTTTGCTTCCCCCTCGCGCCAGCAAGAGGGCAAGGCCGACGGCTTGGAAGTGCGCTTCTCCGTGAGCCGACCGAGTCTGGTGTTTTACTGCGACGCTGCCACCCGTCAGTGACGACACTTGCAGCTGCACACCACACCCCAGGCACCCAACCGAGCCCATCCCCACTCTATGACACCGATTGCCTCGACGCACTGCCTAGCCCCGAGGCTCCCAAGTCCCAAACAGCCATTGACCTACGGCACGACGCGGGACGACGCGAGACAGGCTGAGACCGGCGCCCTGAACCCGAGCTTGCGGATCCTGCGACGTTGCGAATCTGTTCACGCTCTCTGGATCATGGGCAGCTCATTCTGTCGATAGAGCCCACCCACTCCCCCATCGACAACCGCCCGTGACGGAAAACCACCGACACCATGATGACCGGTGGCCTGCCCGAGGGCTGGGACTGGGACTACGATGGTGTTCGCTGGTTTTACAAGTATAAGCCAACGGGCCATATTCAGTACCACTTCCCCACCGAGGGCGACGAGTTCCCAGACTTCGTCCAGGCCGGCGCCCCGATCCCCGATTTGGCCCCTGAGGAGCGTCTCGAGTCCCAGCAGCAGGTGAAGCGACATGGAGGGCCATCATCTAGCCTCGATGTTCCCCAGACCTCGGCCACGGGCTTTGGCGCCCCCGACAAGCGAAAGAGCGGCATGTCCGCCTCGGCCCGCCCAGTGAGCAATGTCTGGGTAGACGACGGCGAGGCGGACGATGGAGTCTTCCAGCCTGAGAACTTCATGTACCTGGGGCCCGGCGCCTACAACGACGTGAGCCCATTAGCTGAGGAGGAGGACGAGGCGGCGAAGAGGGTTGTGGCTGGAGGCATTGGGAAGCGACTTGAGCTGGGCAACACCAGCATCGCGAGCAAAGGTGTTAGCCCCGCGGTCAGCGAACGCACAACGCCCCAGGTCAAGCATAGCGAGCTGTCCGCCGAGCCGGCGCAGGCATCGCCGGCCCCGAACGAGGCGGCTGCAGTGGTGGTTGCGGTGCCGCCGACGGTGCCAGAGGAGCCGGCGCCCGGGGAGCCCGTCATCCACATGATCGATGGCCGCGAGATGCCCCAGGAGCTACCAGTGGAGAACCCTCCTGCTTTCAACCCCGTTGGCATCGTCGCCGAAATGCCCACCGAGGCGACGGCAGCTTCCCGAGCAGAGACGCACCCGGACCCCATCGAGCTGGGCGACAACCTGGTATTGGCACCGATCGAGACGGCTGCCCCCGGCGGAATCGCTGAGCTGCCAGAGAGTACCAGTCCCGTCGAGCCGAAGAGCAAGATGGACCTGCACGGAGTGCCGCCCTTGAAGATTGAAAAGAAGAAAGCGGAGCCTCCGGGGTTCCAGCCATACAAGCCTGGCATCTCACTGCCCGGCCAGCCATTTGTTGCGCCTGCAACAGCCTCGCCCTCAACGGACAATGACGGTGTCCGAGAGAGCAAGGCCTCCGCCACCCCTCCGCCAGAGCCTTCGTCCCAGCCCAGCCCGGAATCAGAAGCCGAGCAGGACAAGTTGCGCCCAACTGTTGGGATCTCCGACGTACCCTCCATCCTACGGCCGGCAAACGGACTCGCTTCGTCAGTCCAAGGTCAACAACATCCACCCGCGCAGTTCACAGTTCAGCAGATACCGCCGAACCAGGACCATGGGTATATGCCTCCGGAGCATGGCCGACATCCTCCGTCCATGACCCCGGCGCCTGTGGTGCCGCCCAAACACCCAATAGAGCCAGCGGAGCCGTCACAGATGGGCATTCAGCGTGTCACCACTATCCCTGACCAATTTCCCTCGCAAAGAGCTATGCATCCGGCTCCCCATGGTGCCCAGCCCCAGATCGGTGGGCAGGTGCCTGTCCACGATCAGATACCCAGGCCAGCCACCGTCATGGGCGGTAGTATGCAACCTCAGACTCTCCATCATGCGCACAATGTGGGAATGCCAGGGCCTCTCCAAGTCCAGCAACACGGCGCAGTCCAATACCAGGCCGGCATGCGTGCGCCTTCCATGACAGCTCCTCCGCCGCCTGGGCAAACAGCGCCTTTCGCTGCGCCTATCGCCGGGCCTGTCATACATTCTGAGGTACAGCCGCAACCACAGCCACTTCCTATTCAACAGCCAGCGACACCACTGTCCCAAAATAGCCCAACGGCCCGCGAGGCCGGAGATCTTCCCCAAGAGCCGTCGCCGCCGAGAGTAGAATCTAGGAGGCAATCATCTTTTACCCCCATGGACGTGTCTCCTATGGGTTCCCGTACTACTAGCATCGCCTCTCTCGCCCAGCTTCAGACACCATCTCCCATGGACCCAACGCGCCGCGCCTCGTCAGGTTTCTCGCTCTCGCAGTCGTCTAGTTTCACGCCTGGATCCGGCAGTTCTAGCCAAGGCACGTTTTCCCCACCCGTGCCAGGCAAGATCCCCCTTGGCGCTGATCAACCCACGTCGTACTTCCAACCACAGCAGAATGTGGAGGGCCAGGGACATGCAGTTGTAGCGCGGAATAAACTGCGCAAGAGGTCCGCCAGCAATCAGGACGGATCGCGTCCTATGTCGATGTTGCCCGACCAGCTGGCAGGTGTTGCACTTCAGCAGCAGCAACAGCATTTTCAAAACTCACCCGGCCAGACGCCATCACCGCTCGGCACCATACCAGTCCAAGAAACAACTGCGGGCGCAGGCGCAGGTGGGCTCCAGCGATCTCACTCTGTGCACCAGACCGCCCAGGGCGCGGTGATCTCGCCACCTGTTCCCCAGCAACAACAGCAATTCCTGGGGCGCATCGAGGAACATCAAGACGAGGTCTCGATGAATCGGCTGGTCGACCAAACAAGACGGAGCTCGGCGGCATCGGCGCAGACATCCCCACAGACGAGTCGACGACAGAGCCTGCAGACTATGCCAGGGGGCAGCGCGGAGGGGGCAGCAGCCTCGGCGCTGGCAGCCCAGCAGCTCATGTCTCTGGGACAGCAGACGCCTACTCACGGTCCAAATGCATGGCAGGGCAATATGACGCCACCGCTAAGGATGCCGGTTCAGGGGGAACCCATTCGGCGCAAGCCTTCGAATGCCAAACAGCCCGTACCCGGCACGAACCTAGATCCGCAGCCACCCGTGGTTTCTCAGGGACAGTTCCCTCCTCAGGGACGGTTTGCTCCCCAAGGCCAGCTTCCTCCTCAGGGACAGCTTCCCCCTCAGGGACAACTTCCCCTGGGACAACTCCCTCCCCAGGGACGGTTTGGTCCCCAAGGCCAGCTTCCTCCTCAGGGGCAGCCTCAGGGACAGCTCCCTCAGGGACAGCTTCCTCAAGGCCAGGTGCCCCCTCAGGGACAGGCTCCTCTGGGACAAGCTCCTCAGAGTCAGGCTCGTCAAGGTGCCATGCCCTCGCAACAGCAAATGCCCCCGTATCCACAGAAGCAGACCGGTCCAGCCGGTCAACAGCGCAGAACCTCCCAGCCAATGGTGCCTCCCCCGGGAGAGATGTCTTTCCAAGGACATATGCCTCCACAGGGCAGAATGCCAATCCCCGGACAGCATGTCCAATCACGGCCCATACTGCAGCAAGTTCCATCAGCTCCCCAAATACCAACACAAGGACAGATGCAACCACAGCACCAAGTTCTTCAGTCAGAACCCCGACGTTCTCAAACTCAAGTCGCGCCAATGCAGGGGCAGAACCAAACCACCATGAGCCATGGTCAGCCAGGTCAGACACTTCCGAGCCAGTACCAAGCGCAACAGCGGCCGGTATCGCAGTTTATCCCTCAAGGCGTAACTACAACACAATGGCAGTCTTCTCAACCATCCCAGAAAGCCCAAAACCAGGGAGTGGCAGTTCAAACCGGTTCGCCAGCCGGGCCATCTCCAGGAACAAGCTCTCCGGCGTCCCAAACTTCACCTACTAGACCACCAGTTCAAGGGCAGCCTTTGCCTGGACAAATGCCACTAGGCCAAGGCACGATTCCCCAGGGCCACTTACTTCTCCACGGACAGCTGCCTCAAGGACAGGCCCCTCCACCACAGGGACAACCGGCAGCTTCTCCCCAGGTCCAGCCCTCCGCCCCTGGGCAGCGCCCTGGACCACTTCCCCAGCAAATACAGATTCCGGCCCAGGGACAAATGGCATCGAACACACAAATACCTCCGATGGGGCCACACCAGCGTGTTCCTTCATTTGGCCTCCCAGCCAACGGCCAGGTGCCTCAGCAAGCCCAAGCCCCTCAAGGGCAGCAAAATTGGAACCCCAACATGCAGCCACCGCATGGCTTCAAACCGCAAGCGGTTCCTGTCCAGAGCCCCAGTAGCCCGGCGCCGAAAGAGAAGAAGTGGCGAAAGTGGCTTAAATCCGCATCATCAAAGTCCGGATCGCAGAATCCTACCCCGACGCAGACCATCGGCCCAGCAGGAGTTCCGGTCGGACCCCAACCAGCCAGGGTTGGGCCGGGTCCTTTTGCTCTACCTGCTGGATGGCAACCCGGCCAGCCGATTCCTGGACCACAAGGCCAGGTCATGACCGCCCCGATGATGGCCCCTCAGGCTGGGCAACCCATCAAGCAAATGCCTGGACAGCAGCCTTTGCAGCCGGCTCCTGGCCAACAAACCGTTCAGCAACCACCTGGACAGCTGCTTATGCAACGGCCGCCTGGCCAGCCGCCGATGCAAGCAGGTCCCGGCCAGCAACAACATTTTCAACCCATGCCTGGCCAGCAGCCTATCCCGCAATTCCCTGGCCAACAACCAATGCCGCAACGGTTTGAGCAGCAACCTTCCCAGCATATTCCCATGCAGCAGCAACATCCTGGCCAGCAACATCCCGGTTTGACACAGCCAGCTCCTGCTGGGCCTCTGAAGTCCGATTCCGAATCGATCCGATCAAACTCGACCATCGAGCCGGCCAGGGCGTCGTCGGCAGTGTCGATGCAGCCAACCCCGTCACCAGAGCAAGTTTATGCGGCACCTGCGGCCGTCCCTGCAGGAGGTCCTGGGACCGTCCCTGCGCAATTGAATCGTCCTGCCTCTCCGCAGACGACAACCACAACGGCCCCTCCTGAGCAAGGACATACCACCCTAGGGCGCATGGCCTCAGCTAGGAGCGACATATCGGATATATCGCTGTTCTCGCCGATTGAAGTTTCGCAGGCAAAGTCGCACTCTGTACTGCGGCCGCAGGTAATCCATGTTCAGAGGAGATCTCAGGACATCCCGAGGCCGCCGGACGTATCAGTTGTTCAGACACCCCCCAAGCCTCTGGCTGGCCCCCTCAATTCACACCCTCCTCTCCGGATGGCTATACAATCGCAGCCGGCGCCATCGGCATCTCAACACCAACCGCCAGCACAAAATGGATCGGCCGTGCCATCTACATCTGGAACCACTCAACCGACAAACTCCCAGGACACTAGTAAGACCCAACAACCAGGACCCCAAGCCACCGATGTGATACCTCAAGCACCAGGGGGGCAGCCAGCGCGGCGCAGGGAGAGCAAATGGGTTAAGAAACCCGCGGCAGATTATTCCGGGGGAGATTGGGGAGATGACGACGAATGGGCTTATTGATGCTCTCTCCGAACAGGCGCCGAACTCTTCCATGGCTCTGGATACGTGATTTTCGAGCCGTGAATGATGCATTCAAAGACTAGCGAAGCATTATGAATGAATGATTGTGATTGAGACTTGTTGAAAAGAGAGTTTGGATGTCTTATTATTTTTCTTTACTTCATATAATTGTACGGGCTTGGTAGTCGTGTAATCTGAAATGAAATGGGGCATAATTAATACATACTATTTCCATTACTCTATGTTGACCCCCATGCCATCCAAGAGTCCCATCGTTGGCCACCACCTGATAATGTCACTGTGCGGGTCTTTGAGCACAAATGCAGGTCACGTGAGGACGTGTCACTGGCGTGATCCCGCTTGACTTGGATGAAAGATCATTGTACTGGGAATTAGCCGAAGGACCCATCCGCCGAGCGACTACCATCTGCCATTGTTCCAAGTTTTCGCCTGCGAATTGCATCGGTGACAGCGTAGGAGAAAATGCGCAGTACCAGCTACGCTCAATGACGCGGTCACAAATGGCAGCCCAAGGGGGCACCAACGAGACGCAGGACAGCCAGGCCATCCTCGAGGCCTACCAGGCTGAGCTCGGCGTTGCGACAGTACGTATGCGCGTCCCATCTGCATTGCGCTAGTCGGCGGCCAAATTGCAGGCCTCCATTGACCCGGTCGTCTCAGACAAAGCAAATACGCAAAGGCTAACCTCGTGTGTGCAATAGCTAGGCAGTTCGCCGCCACAGACCTGCCCAGGAACGCCCTCGCCAAACAACACCGGACAAGACGGTTTGTTCGCTGGTGACACCGTCGAGCAGTCGCCCGATCTTCCCGCGACCCTGGATCCAAACGTGCCGATTGCTCTGGATCAAGGCGCGTTCGAGCTCACTGAAACGCGTCGACAGGGATCTGCCACCCAAAACGAGGATCCACAACCCCGGGATGAACTAATGACCGGGCTGGCGTTGGTGGGACTCCCGCAAAAGCAAAGCGAGCCTCTCAAGGCAGCACCGGCCACAAACCATGACCACGACCCAACGCTTCTTGTCGATGCACAGCAGGATTCTTCTCGCAACGTAGGCGCCGCAGGTGAATCCAGGTCTGCTGCGCGTCATGACATTCACCACACGCAAACAGCACAAGGTGCTTCTGAGCTGATGAACCCGCCTGTCCTGCCGCACGGTCGTCTCGCGGGAGAGCGACATCGCAGAATGGACTTTTCTCAGCAAACGCCAACCCAGGCCAATGATGACCGCGACTACAGCGAATATTGCGATGTGATCCCATCGAGCCCTGTCAACGCAAATACCCAGGGTGCGTCGCATGAAGCGCGAACCCTCGATACGGAGGACACGGGAGCTGTCAACTTTGGCAACCTCAGCGAGTTAGGCCGGCCGTCATCGCAGGTCTCTGAGGATGCAGGCTTCGAGAATACTAGAGGTGACTGGAGAAGGCCTGCGGATACATCTCTCCTGAATTCAAGCCATGCCTTCACTCCCCACAAGCCTCCCGGTGCCGAGTTCGAGACACCTGCGCCGCCGAAAAACCCGTTTGGTGTACAGTCAAACATCGCAGCACCTTTTGCTGGTAGCCAGCTTTTCGGTCAGACGCAGTTCTCATCTGCGGTCAAAAGGCTCAGCCCGACGTCCTCACGGCCCTCTCCGATGATGCTCAACCCGATATCCCCCAACATCGCCGAGACATCACCGCTCAAGAACCGTGCCAATGTTTCCTCGCCCACCGATATTCGCACTTCGAGCCCGACGAGGCTTCATGAGGTTCCAGAGACAACACTACGAGATACGCGTGGAATGCCGGCCCCAGATGAGACGCCACTCATTCGACGATCTACTGGTGGCGACATGATTCCCGAGTCTCCTCATTCATCCGAGCCTACGCCAAAAGCCGAAGCACCCAAGCCAAGCAATATTGGACCGATCACACAATACGAGCCGATGAAAAAGTCGCAAGAAAGGAAGGCACACGGAGAACACTTTTCACCTCCAATTGCCTCGGATAGTGACTCGGACGATGCCACGAGGCAGATTGAACGCCGAAAGCGCATCGAACGAAAGCGAGCAAAGGCTGCTGAGGAGATGGGCAGAGTCAGCTTCATGCCCCGTGCTAGGGCGAATTCTGGAGACCAATCAAGGAAAAGGAGGCGAATCCTCTCTGATAGTGCCATTGTCGCCGACGTCGAGCCTACCGGATTGAACACATCCCGGACACAACCGGATGGGGGCGCCGCCATTGTCGATGATTCCCAAAATGCACCTCAGCAGTCGAATGAGACGTTGGCAGCAGGTTCCACCAAGGCAACTCCTGGTGAGAGCCAGCCCCTGCCCGAGACGTCGGCCGTCAACAATGGTAGTGACGTTGAGATGGGCTTTGACGAAGCGGCAAAACCTTCCACCGAGGAAGACATGATACCTGCTACGAGTCCAGCGCCTTCCATGCCGCCAACAGCTCCTCTTGAACCGTCGCTGCACTCTGAGCCAGATCTTCCCGTACTACCAACCGAAGGGGTCGAAGCCTCTACGGATGAACAAAACATCTGGGAGCCTTCTTCGCTCCCTCCACCTAGAGCTAGTAGAGCTGCTCATGCCCGTGGCCTGCGGCAAAAACGAAGGAACCCATTTCTCAGCTCGTCAAATTCTGACGCGGTTCCAGCTGAGACTGAGATACACGCTCAGTCGGCTACGTTGCCTGCAGATGTGCCGAAAGATAACGAGCTTGCGGCAATCACTGAGGCACAGGAGCCGGCTACTGCGCCCCCTGTGAACGACGAGGAACCCCAGGTCAATCCGCCAGTGAGAAGAATCAAGACTCCACGGGACTACAAAGCAGAGCTCCCGCCGCCAATGACGACCCGTTCGCGAGGTAAAGGGTCCAACCCTGCTACCCCAACCACACGCACAGGCCCGGTTCTTCCAACTTCGTCCAGCTTGAGTGTACTGTCTTCGACTCCGGTGCCTTCTGCGAAGACGACACCTGGAACGCAAGAATCGCCTCCATCAAACCGTCCAGAGTCTGTGGGCCTGCCATCCCCTGCCGGCAAGCGAAATCTACGCAAGAGCGCAAGGGAAACCCGAGCCAGTGTGAGATCGGAGTCGCCGCAAGCAGCCATTCGAGCCACCCGAGTCACCAGGGTCTTTCCGCGGCCGGAATCAGAATCTACGGATGAATTGGCCTTTTCACCATCGGCTAGTGTCCTGGAGAGGAGCATCGTCCACAAGTGTAGTAAATCGTTCAGGCACAGCTTGCCTCCAATGCAACGAACCGGTCAGCTATTCCAAGGTATGACGTTTGCCATTTCGTTTCAGAAGCAAGTGAAACAAAACGAGAGGAGCAAATTCGAGGCCAAGATTGTGCAGGCTGGAGGCACCATCCTGAAGGAGGGTTTCCAGGAATTGTTTGAGCCCCTATCAGTGATGAGAGCTTCAACACCCGCCATTGACGAGGAGGATTCGCTGAGATTGACCAAGGCAGGAGCTGAAACTGGGTTCACGGCTCTGATAGCTGATGGCCACTCGCGCAAGGTCAAATACATGCAAGCCCTCGCCCTTGGGCTGCCATGCCTTGCGCCCCAGTGGATCACGGCATGCCTCAACCGCGGCATGGTTTTGGACTGGGAGCCATACTTGCTCTGCTCAGGAGCATCTGCCGTTCTGGGCGACGCAATACGATCTCGCAATTTGTCGCCTTATCCAGCGGCGAGTGCGAGGCTCGTGGAAGTGCTTGATCAAAGGCCACGTCTGCTGGATGGGCAGCGTGTCTTGGTGGTCTTGGACTCGCGGAAGGCGCGCAACGAGGCAAAGGGGCCCTACGTTTTCCTTGCTACTCTGCTAGGCCCATCAATCTCGCGGGTCTTCACAGCGCAGCAAGCCCGGGAGACACTGCTCGAGCATGAGAAGGCTGGCAGCCCGTTCGAATGGCTCTACGTTGACGATAAGGGAACGGCGACTGCAGATGCGGTTTTGGCGCCGCCCCAGGCCACAGCCGGCAAGAAGAGAAAGAAGGCGAACAAGTCCCGAACGGTGAGCAGCAATGTTCGCGTTCTCGACGACGAGTTGGTTGTACAGAGCCTCATCCTGGGACGGATGGTGGAGGACGACGAGATGAGTTTCTAGGTGACACAGTCACGGGGTGTTCCGGCTGGAATTGCTTTTATGGGTTGTCCTGGCGTGCCGGTTGGCCTCTCGGATTTTTGGTATTAGATGGTGGTTCCTATTCGCGGCGTTTTATGGTGACGATGAAAAGCTATCCCGTCACGCTGTCAGTTGGTGTACAGATATCAGTTGCAAAACTCCATACGGTGTCAGTCACCGTATTAGTCAACCTTTCCAGGGGTTAGGACAACGGCATGGCTGAATTGAATATTGAGTGATACTCGCTCTCTTTGCGAAGATGGCAGTTCGGGGCCGAGGTTCGGGTTGTGATTTTACGTAAGGCGGCCATTGTATCGCACGCTCAACTTGGCCATGCCATCTTGAAGCTCCACAGGACGGGGTGGGCTTGTTGAGACGCATGGGTGTGGATTTACCATCGCGGCATGTGTGAAATTGCAAGCCGACTTGTTACACTGACAGCTTGAGTTTCGCCCCCCTGTCGGCGATCCCAACTCAATGGCGAGCTATATTAGCCGTTGAACCGAACAGCAAAGCATGCGACAAGACGGCCTACCAATCCGCGGCGTGTTTTCAACCTGAGAGCCATGTCTGGTGCGTCAAGGGCTGATGATGAGCCGGATGGGATGCAATGCTACTAACTGATACCATAGTACGTACAACATACAACAGGCGAGAAAACCCCACTTCCCTGCAAACCAGGGGATGTTCCAAGTCAAGACGACCCAACCAACGGCAGTGCTCATGCAAGGCCCGGAAGCTCCGGAAGTGAGGCCCAGCTTTTTTTCAGCCCTTGGCAGCTGGGGCGGGGGCGCCAGATGCCAGATGCGCCCTCGGAAGGCGGCTCACCGACGCTTCCCTCTGCACTAACGTCGCCGCCGAGGTGTCTGGTCGATGAGATGGGGAGACGTGCGGGTCTCAAGCGTCTGGGAGGCTGATGGACAGGGTTGCAGCCCGCGGGAAGTGGCGGACGAGGGAGGAGAGGCTATCTTTGGTTGTGACGGTAGGCCGGAGAGGGAGCCCCGCAGGACGGGGTTGGGTAGCCTCCGTTGGCCGATGGGCTGGCGGCGGCGCCAGCGGGATGGGACGGAGTTGGTGCTTGGGCACGCGACAGACGTTTGCTGGTCGACTCGACGGCGCCGGATTAGCCTTCGCCTCCGTTGTCCATGTGGCCCGCCCAGGCCGTTGCATCTGCCTTATTGTGACGTCGTTGCAGTGTGCAAATGGGTGTAACGGCACAATTCCATCGTCATACCCCGGTGCGCGGCTCAGGAGTCTATCCGCGGATGGATACAAAGGCGCAGCGTATTACTGCTACTATACGTAGCACTATACGACTAGTAGCAGTGCTGTATCCGGACGGGAATAGAGCATCAGCAGATTTGCGATTCGCTGGCATGGGATGTGGTGGGACAATAAGGTGCCTTATTAGCTGCTGCAGACATAAGCATAAGGACGCCTGTAGGACAGGGGGTCTAATCCGACTGCCCTCAGCTCGCACCCCTCGCATTTGACGCTTTCGCTCGCACCTCGTCGGCGGATCGGCCTCTTGATGGACGCCGAGATGCGATGGATGGATGGAGATGGGTCCATGACAGCGACAAAGACTTTTCTTTTTTTCCCCCTCTCCGCCGTGCCTACGCCGGATGGGTCCATGTTCCGCGGACGAGAGCGGGTTGAACGACGACTAATACGGCCTGCTCGTCGATGCGCTCGCGTGCCTGGCCGAGGTATTTTGCATCTGTCCAGTCAGAAGTGCCGAGAGACATCAGCTCCATGGATGAGGCCAAGATAGAGACGCGGGCCAGGCTCTTGCGAGCAAACAAACTCCGCACCACGTCCGGCCCATCCGCGAGACATGCTTAACCCGCCGCGGAGCGAAAGAGGCGGAGCGATTGCTGCACCCACGGCGTGATGTTAGCAAACGACAAGTGACCAACGCTGCTTGCTACCGTGTCTACTACATGATTTGCATATATGGTGCTCAAGGTACTATGCCCCCCCGTGAATACTCCAGAACGGTTGCCGCGGGAGGCCGATGGGAGTAGGTTGCCCAACAGCATCGTATCATAGTAGACAAAGACAACACCACGTTCGACTCGATCCCCCCTGGGCGAAGGGGGGATTGCACTGCACTGTGCAGGCAGCTCCGGATGGGCCATCGCCAAGCACTGGGGGCTCTCACGCCTTGTGGGTGGCCGTGGGCTCTGCAATCTCCGTCCGTCACTCCACGACAGTCGACGGCGGCACTCAGCGGGCTGGGATGTGGCTCCGCGTATGCCGAGGAGGAGCCCGGCCTCCGCTGACTGTCGGGGCATTATGCTCGCTGCCGCTGATATGGTTGCAGTGGGTTTTCTATTGCTGAGGCGGCGATGGGCCAGTGCCGTTGCTGCTAGGTGGTGTGTGAGTGTGCTTGCACTGCCTGAGGTTGTGCTGGAATAGGCTTCCCGGGCTGCCATCCCCCAATCACCTGGCGTCCGGGCGCACTATGCTGCGGCGACCTAATCACCTATCTGATGGGCGGGGCGGGGCCTAGCGCAGCGCTGGCGGACGGCGGGCAGCCACCCTGTCCCGATTGCTGGCACATCCCTGCGCATCCCGGCCCCAGTCCTTGCCAATCCCAAACCCTCGCCGTGCATCCTTGCCCTCCATCTTGGCACCCGTCATGAAAGTGTGGTCTCGTGTGCTGCGAAACCTCTCAGCACCGCGCTGCGTTGTGCACCCCTCGCCTTGCTGGCACACTGGGCGCCTAACATGTACTGTAGATCCAGAGAGAGCATGGCTTTGGGAGAATATCTTGGCGCTCGACGAGTCGCCCCCCCTTCTCCGTAGATTCCGGCCCAAGCGATCCGCCTTTCCCTCAAAACCTGCTCTTGGCCCTGCGCCATTGTTCGGTCTTGGCTTCTTAGGTTCCAGCTTTCATACCGTATCGCTATATTCCCCCCATATCCGTCTCTATTCCCCTGCGCTGCTAGGCCCGAGGATACTCGTTCTCTCTTGTCTTCTCGTCCCTCTCTATATCCCCTCCCAGGCCAACGGCTGTACGTGACTGTGCCGCATCGACCGGGTCGGCTGGGTCGACAAACTCTCCTTATTTGGCTGTGTTTCTTCTCCCTCCAGTCGTAATAGACTCCCGCTCCATTATTGAGTAAAAGGTCGTCACACACATCTTATACGTCATGGGTATTGGGAACTTCCTCGAGCCACTCGTCGTGGTGACGCTCCTCTTTGGTGGTTCATACTTCAACCGCAACAAGGACTACAGCATCTCAAGAGGCAAGGCTGGCTGGACCGGTGACCATAACCACAAGCGGAGTGACAGCAGCTCCTCCAGTCCAGCCCTCCGGCCTCACCAGCAGCCCACCTACCGCCGCCGGAAGCTCCAGTTCTTTGGCTGGAAGCGTATCGTCACCACTCCCAACACGGCCGTCTTCCAGGACCGCCTCCTGAGCCGTGTTCTGCAGAAGTTTCCCTTCCTCGCCGAGGCTTGGTACTGGGCCCTGATTTACTGGGTACGATGAGCCTCTATAAGTCGTGGGGTTGAGAAATAGCAACTTGGATGCCGATGCTGACTCTTCCCTACAGGTCTATCAGATCGGACGGGCCATCACTGCCCTCACTCTCGTCGAAGGCACCGTCAACGTCGCCCGCAAGCATGCTCTCCAGCTGATTCACCTCGAGCAAAACCTCATGATTTTCTGGGAGGTGCCCTTTCAGAAATGGTTCCTCGCCCATCCCACACTCCTCCACTGGATAAACCGCACCTACTCCTTTATCCACATCCCCGGCACCATCCTGTTCCTCGTCGTCCTCTACTATGTCACCACCACCCGCAAGAGCCGCTTGGCCGCCGGCCGAATCGGCCACGACGATATTCTGGCTGGACCGGCCCTTTATGAGGCCCGCCGCCGAACCATGGCCACTTGCAACCTCATTGCCTTTGTCATCTTCACCCTCTGGCCTTGCATGCCTCCTCGCCTGCTGAGCGACCCCAAGTACGAAGGCGAGGATGCCGCCGAGGCCAAGAGCTTTGGTTTTGTTGATACCGTCCACAGCGGGACTGGCGAGAGCAGCGTGTGGACAACAAACCGGTTTTGCAACCAGTATGGTACGTCTGGCTTCCCGTCTACTCCGAGCTCCGTCTCCATGACTCGGGCTTTTCTGACTCTTTGATTTCTAGCTGCCATGCCTTCGCTTCACTTCGGCTACTCTCTCCTCATCGGCCTCACTGTCGCCACTCTGCCCATCCAGGGCCTTCGAGCTACATCGTGGAAGCGCATCGCCATCGTCGCCGTCGGCATGTCCTATCCCACACTCATCCTGACTGCCATCGTGGCGACGGCAAACCACTTCATCCTCGATGCCGTGGCCGGTGCCATCGTCTGCGCCATCGCCTGGAACGGCAACGGCATTCTCCTCAACCTCTGCGCCTTGGAGGACTACTTCCTATGGATGGTCCGCGTCCACAAGCCCGTCAACTACACCGACCCAGAGACTGCCGTCGAGCCCGAGTTTCAATCCCCGCTCCTGGGAGACGTGGCCTGAAGTGTGGCGAACGTTGAGGTTATGGGGGCTTTTGAGCGAGTGTAAGTTATGACGATAATGAGGCGGTGACCCAACCGTTACGTCTCCCACTGTGTTATCCCCTCCAAGTACAGATTCTGAACTCGCCATTGAGGAATCTGACTAGGGGATACTGGAAAGGGAATAACCGCTCCTTTGGCGCAACAAGAGAAACAAAACGACGAGGGCAAACAACAGGGGCGCTGTTTTCTTTTTACGACATTGGATTTGGCCAGGAATAGACAAACAGCGATGAGCTCGGCGATTTGGAGTCGTTCGCTTTGTATGAGCCAAGTTGTTTTTCTGGTTGGTGCCTATTTTGCTGGATCATCATGTGGACAACACACATTTACTTCGTACTTGTATCTAATAATCATACCCCTATGGGTCATGAATAAATAAAACAACCTTCGATTTCCAAAGCCAGTGGAGAGCATATTTTCGCCGCTCGCTTCTTGATGGCTTCTGCCTATGGATGTTGAGCCGTTGACGTGGAGCGTACGAATCATCGTACGCAAGCGGGCATGCCAACGGCTCAATGAGGATAGCGACGATGCTTCGCGCCAGAGATCGATCCGGCTTATGGCTGGGGTGGTTTGCAGGGCTGCGCTGTGCCACAGGACTTGAGGGGTACAACACGCCGCGCCACACATGTCCAGAGGCAGCCGGGATTAGGCAGGCATGGCCTTCTCCAGCGAGCAGGCGGGGTACCAGTGGTGTACCCAATCCGCCCTCTGCGCCTCGAAGGCGCCGAAAGCCCCCGGGAAACGCCTGTAGCTCCTAGGTAGAGCGCTGGACCACGCCAGTGCGGCGGCGAGCGAGGTGCGCGTGGCGGGGCACGTCGTCATCCGTTTCGTCGTGTTGGCTGAACACTGCTCACATGGTGGATGGGCAATCGTATACTCCGTACCGCCGACATCAACCTTTATCCTCCCGCCGCCTGCATTTTTACTCCTCTGCCCCGGTCCATCTCTGCCCAGAGTCCAACGCCTTGTGCCTCACGACAGCACACGCACCCTGGGACAGCCCATCGCATCCCCAAAGCCTCCACCAGCCAGTCATCTCCTCAGCTGCCCCGCCATGCCGCCGTCCAATGCCGGCGCTGCGGGAGGCAGTGGTGATGCCCCGCCGCGATCGCCATCAGCCAGCTTCTATGCGCTGAGCGACGACGAGGAGGGCGAGTACAACACCATCACGCATGAGCAGACGGGACGGGGCGTCAAGCTGCTCTTCTCCAAGAGCAAGGTATGTCCTCGCCGCATCCCATCCCATCACATCCCCCATGGCTCGGGCTGGTCCAGGCCCACATGGCCATCATGACGACCCAGAGAGCTCACCTGTCTTGCGACTCTAGGTCTACGTCCATCCCACACCATCCGCAAGGGACAACATCCCCGGCTACATCGCACTCCTCCAGCAGCGAGGTCGCCGCAATGGCCGCCCTCTCTCTTCATCCTCGGCCGTCTCTGGAGCCTCTGGCGATGGCGAGCCCTCCATCGCCTCGTCCGATCTGCTCCTCGCTTGGGTCCCCGAGTCTGCCCTAGGTGACTCCGCCAGCATCTACGTCAAGGTCGACATGTGCGATGGTGACTCGCCCCCCAAGCAGTCATACCTCGTCCCGCCGCCTCCCACCATCACCAGCCACGTCGATTCCATCGGCGGATACGCCTTCGCCATCCCCGTCAGCGCCGTCTACTCACTGCTCATCCGCCCGCCAAGCCTTGGCTGGTGGTACGGCTCCGTCATCATCAATTCACGCGCTGGCGACAGCTTCCCGGCCCTCTTCTTCCACGATAATGAGTGTCAGAGCACCATGCTCCAAAAGAAGAAGCGCACTCATGACACCTTTGATCCCTTTGGCGAGAGCGGCCAGATGTTTTGGGGCGGCGACGAGGTGGTCCGCTGGCTCCGCCGCTACATTAAGATCGAGCGCTCTGCCGCCGAACCCAACATCTACCTCGTGGAGCCAAGCAAGGAGGACAGCGAGGCCTTTGGTGGGAAGCCGACGTCGAGTCCATCCCAGATTGGTCGCCAGGATAGTTCCAGAGGGCTGACAGCCGCGGGCGGATCCCGGCCTGACGCCGAGATGGACCCTTTTGTCAAGTTTGTCAAAGAGGCGGGTTGGAATATTATGGAAAAGTTCAGCCAGGTGACGACATTCACACGAAGGGCGGCGCAGGACCTCGTGGAGAGCCCCAACATCCCACCACAGGTCCGACGGCTGCTGAGGAATCCAGAGGTCCAGACACTGCAGGACGAGTTTGACAGCGCTAGGATCTATCTCGCTCGCTGGGCCATGGGCATTCAGGAGCAGAGCGAGCGAGATCGGCGGCAGCGCATCTGGTCAGCCAACGAGGTCATGGAGTTGGAGGATACCGACGTGGGCGAGTTTGAGCTGCTCGAGGGGGCCTCTTCCCTGTCTATCGAGGAGCGCCGTAGGACGGTCACGATGAAGGAGTGGAACACATTCTTCGATGCGCGAACTGGGAGGTTGTCGGTGACTGTCGACGAGGTCAAGGAACGCATCTTCCACGGAGGGCTGGATCCCGAGGACGGCGTGAGAAAGGAAGCCTGGCTGTATCTGCTCGGCATCTATGAGTGGTATAGCACCACAGATGAGCGCAAGGCCCAGGTCGCCTCGCTGAGGGATCAGTACTACAAGTTGAAGCTAGCATGGTGGGAGCGACTCGATGGCGAGGGCGGAGAAGGAGAAACGGGCGAGTGGTGGCGCGAGCAAAAGGGACGCATTGGTATGTTATGCTCCAACCGGGCTTTTGCCAGATATGATACTGACATTAGCTCTCCCACAGAGAAGGATGTTCACCGGACAGACCGAAATGTCGCCATCTTCGCCGGCGAGGACATCCCGCACCCAGACCCCAAGTCGCCTTTCGCCGAGGTCGGCACCAACGTTCACCTGGAGCAGATGAAGGAGATGCTCTTGACGTATAATGAGTACAACAAGGAGCTCGGCTATGTGCAGGGAATGTCGGACCTGCTCGCCCCGGTCTATGCCGTCATCCAGGACGACGCCATGGCGTTTTGGGGCTTCCAGCACTTCATGGAACGCATGGAGCGCAACTTCCTCCGGGACCAGTCCGGGATGCGCGGCCAGCTCCTGACGCTCGATCAGCTGGTCCAGTTCATGGACCCGAAGCTGTGGAACCACCTGCAGAGCGCCGACAGCACCAACTTCTTCTTCTTCTTCCGCATGATCCTCGTCTGGTATAAGCGCGAGTTTGTCTGGCTGGACGTGCTGCGTCTGTGGGAAGGCTTCTGGACCGACTACCTGAGCGCCAACTTTCACCTGTTCGTGGCGCTCGCGATCCTGGAGAAGCACCGCGACGTCATCATGGAGCACCTGAAGCACTTTGACGAGGTGCTCAAGTACGGTAAGTGAGGCCCAGCCGTTGGCATTAATGCAGTGCTGACCCGTTGATGCAGTGAACGAGCTATCCAACACGATCGACCTGGAATCCATCCTCATTCGTGCCGAGGCTCTCTTCCGTCGATTCCAGCGCCTTGTTGAGGCCGTCGACAAGAAGCAGAACTTCCCCGGCCCCAGCACACACCAGAAGAAACCCTCGACGTCGTCGACAACCGCCGGCGGGAAGTCGTCCCCGGCCAAGGGCAAGGAGCCTGAGCCTGAGCCAGCGACCAGGGTCATCACTCCTGAGCTGAGGAAGCTGCTGAGCCGCGACGTTGAGGTGCTGCCGCGCAACACGGTGGCGCAGAAGGGGGACGGGATGCCCAAGAAGTAATGAGCGTACTGTGATTATGCCACTGCTGTATATTTGTTTAGTTTCATGTTCATGATCTCTTGTTCAGGCGTATGGAGTTTGGCCGGCTGTGTCTTTGCAAGCCGCACAAGCAACGAACGAGCCATCAGGGGCGGTCTGTCTGTGTCATGTTACAATGCAATCATGAAGAAACTCGCATCAATCAACTGCCATAATCTTGTGAAGGTGTGTTATTAAAGGGGTATAACGCCGGATGTCTATATATCAAAGCAACAAGCCACAATCGCTGGAAGAGCAAGTCTCGGACAGGCAAGGTCGAGCAACGTCGGCCGCTCGTCGCTGCCCCAACGCTGCCAACTCCGTGACAGCGCCATCCCGTCACCGTACCAGTGCTGTCCCCAAACCCCAACTCTCAAAGTGAACGACCTTGGCTTCACCTGTACGCTCGTGGCCCGCTAGGTAGGCCCTGTCGCCGAGGGGGTGCCCCTGTGTCGTACATTCCACCCGGCGCAAACCTGTCCTCGTACCCACCTCCTCCGCTTCCTCCGCTGCTTGCTGCGCCGCTGTTGCCACCCGGAGGCGGCTGGAAGGGGCCTTGCCCGCTGCCGCCCTGTGACGACGGGCTCGTCGTCCGTGAGCCTCCCCATAGACGCTGCTTCAGTCGATCCTGCGCTGAGCCGCCAGTGCCGCCGCCGGGGGGTACGCTCGACGCCTCCGGCCGCCCTCCGCCAAATCCAGAGTTCTGATAACTGCCGCCGCGCTGGCTCGGGAGCGGCCTGCGCTCGATTCCACCAGCGCCGCCAGCCTGGCCTCCCATCATCCCGCCGCCCGGTTGCAGCGATGCCGGCACACGGCCACCGGCGCGGAGGCTCTGCGGGGGCGGAGGGGCGGCCTGCGTCGCGGGTGCGTCCCAGAGGCTGCTCAGACCACCGCCAGATGCCGGCGGAGCGCCGCCCATGCCGCCATAGCGGGCGCCGACCTGCGTGTTGAGGAGCGGCTGGGGAGCGGCGGCGACCTGGGCGGCGGCACGGGGGTCCTGGGGCAGCCAAGGAGGGAAGGGGCGGCCCTTTTCGGTGTAGTAGTCGCGGAGGACGCGGCAGACGTGGGTGTCGTCCTCGGTCTCGCCGTCGGCCTCGGAGGCGAGAAGGGTGGAGCGTAGGGAGGAGATTTGGGACGTGGTTTTGGTGAGGAGGTTGGAGTACCACGAAGCCATGATTGCGGCTGCGGAGACGGAGGGGCTCGCTGGCGAGGTAAGATGACTGGTGCGTGCTGGAATAGGGGCCGTCGATTATGCGGTGCCTCGCTATTCCACCCGTCGGGTTCGCGTCTCAGACGAGACGTGACACTATTCGGGATATCTCGAGGGGGACGGTGACGGCGTGATTGGGGACGAGAGTCGGGCGAGGGCGCGATAGGGCTCCCTGAGGGTGTGGCGCCAAGGGAGAATGCTCGAATTGAATATCGGAGGAAGACGAGTTGGATATGGATCTTCCCAGGGGCGAGTCGTCGCGTGGAGTGTTTGGCGGAGTGTGTTGGGTGGGCGAGAGAGAAGTCGCAGGAGGAATAAAGAGGGGTGGTAGCTGTTGAAGGTGCGGTGACGTTGGCTGGGATTATAAGTGGGCGGGTAGTGGCGGCTGGGGGTTATTTCGGTGCTGGGCTGGACTAGGGAGGCAGAATTAAACTATAACCGCAGGCACTTGCACCAAGACTTCGGATTGTCAGGACCAGAGTATGGAACTTGATCACAGTACACAGAGAATTGCTGCTACATTAGTGGCATCAGTCGGAGGAGGAATGGCGGACTAATTCGCAGGCAACGTGGTAGGACACGGCATGAAGTCCTAGCAGTTTCACAGCTGCCTGAGCTAAAATGAATGCCGCCCGAGAGTGCTCCGCCATTCATTGACCTACGTTAGTAGTGCGTACGGCGCTTACTGCAGGCACCCGCCACTGGCTGTGGGTGGTTCGCGCACTTGGCCACAGCACCGCGAATGGTGGGGCGCTCCTTCCTGTCCGACTCTCATCATTCATCATGAGATGCCCTGGCAGGACACACGACTAGGGTGTTGCGAAGCCTGGCATTCTCCATCCCCACAGCCATCATCAACAGTCCCTGGGCGAGGACAACAGTCACAGCTCAATGCAGAAATCTAGTCCAAAACGCCGATGCAGACAAACGCAAGAGGCAATCTATTTTGGTATCCCTAAGCCTAAACCGCCATGTAAATGAAGTGAACTCGTCTCTTTGTCCACCCCTCTGAGCGTCAAACATAACTTCCCAGAGCGAGGAGTCCCATCTCTCCTTCTCCTCCTCATCCTCGCCTGTATTTTTTTTCTTTCACACACACACACACACACACCCGACCAGTCCTGGTCATCATACACGCAAAAACTCCAGAACGCCGGCGGCTCGTTCTCATGCTGCAGATTATCGCTTCTTGCTTGTCCGTGTCGGTCCTCGGCCAAATTACCACGCCAGCTCGTTTGTCAGAGTCAGCTTCTCCTTCTCCTCCTGTCGAGGTCGCTTGTTCTTCATCTTGATGGCACGGCCGCGCTTGCGCTTGGCACCGGCCTTCTCCGTCTCGGATTCGCTCTCTTCGTCGGCCTCCTCATCCACCTCCTCCTCTTCGTCGCTGCCGAGCCAGTCCTCGAGGTCGGCAAGCTCCTCCTCGCTCTCGTCAAAGTCGGACACGTACTCGACAATCTTCTCCAGGTCTTCCTCCTCTTCCTCGTCGCTGTCAAACTCAGCCTCCTCACCGTCCTCGAGGATGCCCTTGTCCATGTCCTTGTCCCGCTGGCCATCGCCGTCACGCTCCATGGCGTTGAGCACCTTCTTCCAGATGTCCTCGCTGACGTTGAGGGGCTGGTCGCCGTAGGCGCCTTGCCTCAGTCGCTCCACCAGCTCGCGCTCGATGGTGCGCTCCAGCTTGGCCGCGGCCTCGGCCTTGCGCTCACGCGCAGCCTCTCGGTGCTTGATCTTGGGCGCCATCTTGGGGACCAGCTTCTCGCCTAGTCGCTCCTCCTCGGCGGCGATGCGACGCATGCGGATCTGCACCTGCGTGAGGCGGGTGAGACGTTGCTTGCACTTGTGGATCAGGAACTTGGGCCAGTAGATCAGTCGAGAGTCGATCTGCTCGAGGGCCTGGTTGTAGTTGTTGGACAGCTTGATGCGCTCCCACATCTTGGACGGCAGGTGAGCCCGCTCAACCGTCTTCATGTACAGGTAGAGCGTCTGCTTGGTCGGGTGCTGCCGCACGGTGGCATAACGAGAGTTGGCGAGGGGGCATGACTGGCGGTTGCAGAGTCCAGTGACGTTGTACTCGTTGCGGCAGAAGTTCTGCTGCTTTTCGGTCCTGAATAAAGAGAGTAGGGGTTAGCATCCAGGTAGAGGCGTTTGGCCCAGTGGCTCGGCTTGTTTGGTTGTGTTCATGTTGAAGTCTTGACATACTTGAGTTTGAAGGAGCAGAACTGTTGGTTGATGATTTGCCAGATAATCTCGTCGGAGGCCATCGTGAAAGGAATCGGGGGCCGCGAAAAGCGAGGCCTTTGGTAATTGAATCCGGTTCGATCCTACGGGGTCCGAGGGAGAGATAAAAGGGCGGAATTCGAGGACCAGCCGCCTTTTCTTGGACGAGAAAAGAGAGAAAGTTGTAGCGGGGCCTGCTATTTTTCCAGCGTCTCTACCTCGACGATTTTTTTTTCTTTGGACTGGTCGTTCTGCTAGGCGGGAGGACGCTCGGACCACCATGTCCAATCCCCAATCCTGCCAATCCAGGCCGTGCTGACCGCTATCGTGTCACCGCCTTCGCTTTCGGGCTAGGCATGCGACTTGGGTCGGCAACCGGCAGTTTTATTTATCCGTGACGCTGTGGCTGTGCTCGGACTGGCAGGTCGCGTGTGGCTCCAGGCTGCAGGTATTGAGAGCGGCGCTGGGGTACGTACCTTTCCAGCCTCTGGTGACGACGATGGATTAGATGTGGGCGTGAGCATCACATACAACCCACTCTCCAACTCTCGCCGCCATCACCAGCCGCACCACCACCCCTCTGACCGCCCACCTTGCGCCTCGTCTTGCTTCCACTTCTCCCTCCGCCGAATACCAACGCCCGCCTTCCCCCACGGGGGTCCAAACGCAAGCTCCCCTCGAATTTACGACCTTGAGCCAAAGCCCGCTTCTGCCGACCTCGCTTCGCCCTCCCCTCCGAAACCACAACCACAATGGCGACCGCCGGCCTCAAGACCATCATCGCCCTCTCCTTCGTGCTCGCCGTCGGATTCCTGCTCGTCATCCTCTCGTGCGCCCTGTGGAAGGAGTACTACCCGCTGCTCGTCGTCGCCACCTATGTGCTGGCGCCCGTCCCCAACTGGATCTGCGGCCACTGCGCCAACCCGGATGACTTCGTCGAGAGCTCCGGCGCGGCCATCCTAGACCTCGGGCGCTTCCTTACTGGCTTCCTGGTTGTGATGGGAATTGGTACGAGATGGACCCAGCCCCGGCCTGTGCGGAGCCGGCCTCGGGAGAGCACACGGCAGCACCGTTCGCATCCCGGAGCTTCGCTCGCAGGTGCGCCATTGAATTCTGCATGCTAACCTTGATTTCTCTTAGCCCTACCCGTCGTCCTTACCCACGCCGGCCTCATCCAGATCCAGGCCATGATCATGTCCATCATCGGTGGCCTGTTGATCTACGGAACCGTCGTCAGCTTCGGCATGTTCTTCCGCGAGGAGCAGGAGTTTTAAGTACAAAACTACGCGAGCCGAAGCGGAAAAGCATCATCATCATCATCCTCGCGCATCGGTATACCCAGCTTCGCTAGGAGGAGGGAAGCGCGTGATATCCGAACGCTGGCCGGCCAAGTGAGCGAGCGGCCCCCGGTCAAGCATGTATTAATCACGGGAGGAGTCACTGTGGGTATTTCAATCCCAGACGTTTTCTTTGCGAGCCAGTGTTGGGACATTCATGCATTGAAGACCGACGAGGCGGCAAAGATTGGGTGTTTTCGTGAGAGAGTGTTCTTTTATTATCAAGCAAGTCAAGTCTCAAAATCTCGTACTTTCCTTCCACCCGTGCTCTCGCGGGCGTCCGCTTCTTCCATTCCATGCTGTTGAAATATCAAGATCCAAAAAATAACTCCACCCATGCTTATACGTTGAGGTATCATGTCTAAGTATGCCATCCCGTGTGTAAGTAACCATCACCAGCCCTACGCCGCATCCCGGAACGTCCCCAGCGGCCCTGCCAGCTTGGTAAACATTTCATCCCGCTCGCCCTCAGGCGTGCTCAGGATAGTCACGGCGCCGCCTGCCCCAATACGCCAGACCTCGTGTGGTTCCGTGTCGCCCCTGTCCACCACCTCGTCATCCCACCGGAACATGGTGCGGATCGTCACGCTCCAGTCGCCCGCGCCTGTGACGTCCATGTACCCGACGACGCCAGAGTACAAGCTGCGCTCCTGGCCCCCCTCGATGCCCTGCAGGATCTCGCAGCTGCGCTTCTTGGGTGCGCCGGTCATGCTGCCGGGCGGGAGCGCGGCCGACAGAGCGTCCAGCCCTGTGTAGGGACACGGCCGCGAGCCCGGTAGCTGCCCGTTGACGACAGTGATCATCTGGAAAACGGTGGCATATTCTTCCACCTTCATGAGATCCGGCACTGCGACGTGGCCGACACCGCAGACGCCATGTAGGTCATGCCGCACGAGATCCACAATCATCAGGTTCTCGGCCATCTCCTTGGGAACGTGCAAGATCTTCTCCGCCTGGGCGAGAGTAGAGACGGCCTCCGACTTGCGCACCGTCCCCTTCATAGGGCGCATCGAGCATAGCCCATCCGGGTCGTGGCTCAGGAATCGCTCCGGCGAGCTGCTGAGGAGCGTTGCGCCGCCGAGGCGGATAAACGATCCAAACGGTGCCGGTTGCCGCTGGCGCAGCGTCTTGAAAATGGACCAAGGGCTCCCTGCCTCATCGAAGCTCAGCTTGGAGCCATCTTCGGGGTGCCGTTGTTCCGACGATGGCGGCCTGGTCATGGTGGTCTGCGATGTGAGGCAGAGCTCATACGAGTCTCCGGCAGCGATGAAGTCTTGACAAGTGCGAACCTTGGCCTCGTACTCATCCGGCTGCGGGGGCCGGATGTCCAATGAGTCCTTTGCCCTGGGGGCGAGTCCGTTGACCCCGTTTGTCCCATTGCGTTTTAGGCTGAGTCCCTGCTGCGCAAGCCTTTGCCAGGTTTCGGATGTCTGGAGGGTGCGTGCGGCGTGCTCGATCCACGTGCTCTTTCCACCCCGGGGAACCAGTTGTTGAATGTAGATTGCTCCGGCTTTGTGGTCGATGACAACGCTCTTTGATACCCATGCCAGACACACGTCTGGTCGCTCGTGGCCCCTCTCCTCGGCGACCATGTTCCTGTCCAGGCCGTACAAGCCCATCTCGTAGGTGATGTAGCCCATGAATCCGCCCTTGAAGGCGCTGGGCGAGTTGCTGGAGTTTCGTGGGTTGCTGCGCGCCTCCCAGAAGTGCGAGATGACCTCCCAGACATTTGTCCTGCCGTGCCCAAGCCCAATCTTCTCCGTGCCCCCTGGCAGGCGGACCGTAACGAAGTCGTCTGGAGCATGGTACTCGAGCCTCAACGACGACTGTACATCGCAGGCTATGACACTGTTGGCCGCAAGGGGGTCGCCGTTCTTGGAACTCGAGGCATCCAGTATGATGGCCTGGTCAAGCGGAAGACCAAGACCTTCCACAATCTCCTGTGCGCCCACGCCGTGCGGGAGTGGGATGGCTTTGTAGACATAATCGCAATCCAACTCCGTCTCTCGCGCCCTCGATCGTCGATCTCTTGAAGTACTACCAGTCCAATATGGTTCCTCGTCGTCAGGCCACGACGCCTGCTGCAGGTTGTGGGTGTGCGCCCTGGCCCGCTCAAGATGATTTGGAGGCATGAGGGTGTGAATGTCGGACAGATACGTGCCACCAGCCGGAGACGGCACTCGGCCATGTGCCTCATTCCACCGCAGCGCCTCGCGGAACCAGTTGTCCAGCACGGCATGGGCTGTGGGCTCGGTGCACACAGACTCCGGGTGGTACTGCAAGCCCCAGAACGGCTTGCTGACGTGCCGCACGCCCATGAGGATGCGCTCCAGGCGGCCATCGTCGCGGCACTCCGTCGCCCAGGCCAGGGGCTGTAGCTGGGGTGCTCTCGCCGGTGGTTCCCATCGCACCTTGCGTCGCCACTCGTCGTGTGGCACGCCGCAGTCGTCCTGGCCAATGTCGGCGCACAAGCTGTGATATAGCGTCGCCTTGAAGGGGGGCACGCCGTAGAAGATGTCCCCCGGCACGTCGTCGCGGTGCTCAATCTCCCTGATCATGCCGTGGATGCCGCGCTTGAGCCTGCGGATGTCGCCGCCGTGGGCCGCCACCAGGCTCTGGAATCCCAGACAGATGCCCAGGACGGGCAGCTGGCGAGACGGCGGGAGGTCCCAGAGCAGTCTGAAAGCGCCCACATCTTCTGCGTGAAGTGGCGATCCCGGGCCGGGTCCACAGACGACGGCGTCGAACTGGGCGAGGTTCTCGAGGAAGTCGGTTTCTGTCCACTGCTGCTTGGCATCCTGATTGCCGCGCTCAATCTCGAAGACGGGATGGTCGACCGTCGACAGGTCTATGCGCACGACGAAGACCTCGGCGCCCAGGATCGTGCGCAGCAGCGACACGATGTTGTTGGTGAAGGAGTCATAGGCGTCGATGAAGAGAATGCGCCGTGGCCGTCGGTGTGGGCTCGCCGACGCCGCCCCGGGTTCGGTGTTTGGCCCTGTCGCCATGGAGGGCTCCTCTCCTCCCAGAAAAAAACGAGGTCCGCGGAATTGGGAGGGACAAGTATCGGATCCCCGGCCTCAATGTGCAGCCGAAGGGTTTGCAAAGGCGAGGAAACGAGGAGGGGGGGTTCACCTGGCGGCGGCGAAAACGATTGATACGGCGGTACCGGGCGGAAATATTGCGACACCAAGATTTTTGCCGCAGCAAGCCGGACCTGACTCGGCATCTGCGCCGTTAGTGCTAAAAACCATCAAACTCTCAGCCCAACGGCGATTTAACTCTCCGGCGCTCACGGAATAGAACGGGCGCGTTTTAGAGCGAACCCTTTCATTGGCACGGCGTTCTGCCATTCTGTCGGGATCTGCGCCAGGCACACAAGCAATTGACTTTTACCATTGGCCCGGCTCTAGGGTATCCCGCAAGATGTTACAGACATGTCGTATAGATGAGATTCTTTGCAACAGTGAAGACAGTTGATGGCAATAAATATTTGCTGCCGTTCATTAGATCCCCTGCTAGTCTACCATCTACACGCAGGACTTGTCTCATCTCTCATCGTCAACGCAGTTCTACAATGCTATCCATCATAAACTCCCGCTCAGAATGTGAATACTAGTTTCAACTCTCATCATCATCTCTTATTTGCGGTCAACAACCTTCAATAGACACGGTTGCCGCGCGTGCCATATCCTTCGTTGCGGGGCGCCAAGCGGCGCATCGGGCATGCTCTCCGTGCCGGGCTGTGGCCGTCCCTCCGATGGTGCATCTCCTTCGCTTTTGGGCTCAACAGCCTCCAAGCCATCCCAAACCTGCGCCTCCTCCACCGATACCGCAATCTCGAATTCGCCTCGGCAAAGCGTCGTCACTCCCAGGACCACATCCGCTGTCGCATGGATCGCCAGCTCTGGCATCATCCGCTGCAGAGTGCCGATCCACGCCAGCTTGCGCGTGTACTCCAACGCCACGTTTGCTGGACGGTGACATAGAGCTGGTAGGATCCGGACTAGAGGCAAGATGGGCCGTGCCGTCCTGTTGGTCACTCGCACCCGTAGGTGCGCAAATTCATCCACATAAGCGACGTTTTTCTCATCGTCGCGCGCGTCCTCGGCCCCCTGCACTACGACTTCGATGCCGACCTCTTCAACCTTGATAGCTTCAATCATGCGAGGCGACAGCCTGATATTCCTGAGATCAATGGTTCCTTTGTGCGAGGGGTGTGATGTGGTGCGCCAGGTCGCCCTCAGGCGGCTCAAGATTCGTTCTCGGTACCAGAACGCCTCTCGGCTTGCTCGCTCCATTTCCGGGGATATCTTGCTGGAGCTGACGACGAATTGACGATTCTTGTTCGGGTTAAGTGACGGAATCGTGGCATGGGGGTCTTCGAGGAACACCCGTTTCACGGGCACAATCAGTCGGCTCGTGTTTCCGGGAAGGATGTCTTCGTCTACAGACACGTCGTCATCCGTTTCCAAGTGGATGGCCATCTGGCTCGGCCAGGCATTGCGAAGGTCCACGGAAAGAAGGCAATACTCGTTCGGCTTTGCCGCCACGGAGCTGTGCAGCTTCTCCCAAAGAGGTCTCGGAATCTCGCCGTACACTGGCAGCACGTCGATGCGAGCCATCTCAACGCTCGCATTTACCGTCACCGTCAGGTCCACGGAGACCTGCCTGGTGTAAAACTGCTCGGTAATTTCCTCCTGGGAGCACCCCAGATGTGTATAGTCCATCTGGATCGCCGCGTGAGTCAATCCTGGCTTGCCCAAGATCTCAAACGAGAACTCGGCCTCTCCACCAGGCGCGATGTGACGCCTTTGGTCCTTGCCTGGCAGCCGGAGAGCTTGTTTCTTCATCAGCATGAGCTCGTATTCGTACATCTCAGTCGGAGCCGTGTCTCGATTGTTGAGTACCGCTTGCACGGCATCCTGGGTCGAATCTTTGAACGAGAACAGCATGAAGTCAACCGACGTTGTAGACTTGTTTTCTAGCGTCACTGAAAAGACCCGCCTCTCGCCCTCCAGGATCATGATCGAGGACTGTGCCAGAGTTGTCGATTTGACCACCACCAGGGGCTGTGGCTGGATAACCTTGAGATCCAGCGACTTAGTCTCCAAAGGACGCCCGGGGGGCTTGGTCGCGGCGATACTCTCCTCAAGCGCGGCTAGGCCCTTGGTTTTGACCTTGTCATCCAACGACGGGGTCCAGGGTTCTGTGAAGACGGGGAAAAGGCGCTCCCGGCAGCCGCGAACTTTGATTCGAGCACCCAAAACTTTTATTGTACCGCGCTCCTTGGGCTGACCCTGGAGCCTCAAAACCTGGGTACGATAAGGTCCAATCAGTGTATTGACAGAAACAGGTTCGAAAGCCACACCCTCGGTAGCCAGCTCGATCTTCTCGATGTCTACCTCAATGTCGTAAGGGTTCTGGAGAGTGATCTTGAACGTTGCCAGCTCCCCGGCGACGAGATTTGGCTTGACATCATCGGCTTTTTTCAAGAATGGGTTGTAGATGAACGGGTCGACATCCTGAGAGGCACGGCTTGCATTCGCACCAGGAAGAACACTCTTGGCATGAGGAACAGCCCTTTTGGAGTTTGGCGGTGGCTCAAACACAATGCCTCGGACAAGGAACTCGTCCCAGTATTCGGCTGCCAGGTGGGAGAGGCCAAGCTGGTGAGCCAGACTGGATGTCCTGGAGATGTTGGTGACGAGACGAATCTGCTCATCTCGATGAATCGTTGCAGCCGCATCCTCCCGGCGAGGTCCGGGGGCCACTCCGGAGCCTGCAGAACGTAGCAGGTCGCTCGAGAATTGGAGGACACCCTTAAAGTCTGGTAACGCCTCAGAGAAGTTGATGCAGGCTCGAAGAATGTTGAGCTTGACTTCTGGAAACCCGAAATGTCTTGCCGAGGCCTGCCCATAAATTCTGGCCATTGCTGCCTCAGCGGAATCTTCAATGCTTTCGGTGGCCCCAGCAGTGGGCTTCTTGGCCATGTCAAACCCAACAATGCCGTAAGACCTGCAGAGATGACCAAGTAGTGCCTCTATGCCCTGCTCAACATCATCCTCGCCCAGATCCAGAGCCATAGACCCGTTGCCCGAGCCGCCTGATGCGAGTGATACTAATCCTGCAGCAGGATGGATTCCCATATCAGCTGCGCCTCGGGTTCGCGCCTCAACCAGGCCGCCAATGAGCACCGATATCAGCTCACGGGTTACCATGGCCTTTTTGCGATGCAGTCCAAGTGGACCGAGAGTCGCCGCTATGGCACTCAGAATGGACGCCCTGTCAGCAGTCGTGAGAAGCTCGGATGCGCCAGAGGGGAACGCCTTGAAGAGCATCGTGACGATCTGCTGTCTTGTTGGCGACACAAGGTATCGAGGGGACGAGGTCAGCGGCAGGCTTTGAACTCCTCCATTCACAATCATTTCTAGAGATTTGTCGTTGAGCTTGCCGCCGCATAGGTGCATGGCAGACAGAATCTTCGAAAACCTAATGTATGACTCCGAGAGAGGCAAAGGAGGAAGACTCTCGGCAGATATCCTGGAGTAGAGCCCGACGATCCGGTCTAATAGCTCGGGAATAATCGTTTGTAATTGCCTGAGGTGCTTTGGCTGGGTGGGCTCCTCAGTCTCCGGTTCCGACTTGATGCCCCCGGTTGGGAGGCACACCGCCGGAATCTCAAACTCCTGCTTGGACCATCCAAGAAGGAAGAGGTTGACCAGGATAAGTTCTAGCGCCTTGCCGTGCCAAATATGGTCGTTGAGGGACCGCGCACCCGCAGCGCCCTCGGTGAGCTCTCGCAAAGAGTCGGACCAGCGGCCGGCCTGCAGATACATTGAGCCAACGACCACCGATGAACGCTCTTTCCCCTTCAACCTCCAGCGGTCATTGGCGCCCCCGGGACCAAATCCCTGCACCGAGACTCGGTCGCGGGCAGTGTCCCGCACACTTTCAGGTGACTCGGGTCTTGAGGATGGTTCGGAAACGGCAGTTTCGCTCTCGGGCGTGCCTTGGACCTCGTCCGAGCTCAGGGGCGGATTCGCCAGGCCGCTCTTGACCGGCGTTGATGGGCGTATGGGAGTAGAGTTGCTAGAATGGAACTGAGGCCGTGAGGACACAGGGGGCATAGACATGCGAGATTGGCTTCGATCCATGACGCTACTGGCTGAGTTGGAGCGCCCGCCCTCCCGAGGGTTGAACTGAGAGTTCCTCCTGAGCATTCCATTCATGCCTCCCTCCCCGCCCCAGGAGCCGCCATTGATATGCCGAGCCGTTGAGTAGTGTCCCGGTGATTCAATCGTTGTCATTGCCTCAAAGGACCTCGCCGGGCTCGTCATCTCAGCCAGGAGGAGGGACGACACATCGCCCAGAACGTGCTTAATAGTCGTTGGCGTGCCTTGCTCTTCTGGCGGGATTGCCACGATTCCCTCGGGTATTGGTATCTTGGAATCTGGGGGGTTGAGGTAGTCGAAGAGCAGGACCTGATGCACCAGGACCTTTGGGTAATTGTCGCGCAGGTCCTCGAGCTCCTGGTACAAGGCCCGAATGTTCTTGTCAACGACGGTAGGGCCGGTGCCATTGGCCGAGTGGCGTTTGCTAAATGTAGGCTCAGCTAGCTCGGTACCGTCCGCCAGCGCAATAATGATGAGGGGCTCGCGGTATAAGTCGAAGGGCGACAGCGCAAGGTGGGATGGTGGGGGAACGTGGGTGACGAAGTCGTAGATGATTGCACCGTCCGGGTAAGCGATCGGGGAGAACATATCTGTAACGGAAACGTGGTTAGCCTCAGCCATACATCACTAAAGGAGCATCGTCCTGTCTTACTCCTGTTCGGCCGCCCATCGGCGCGGACATCTCGCAGATGGACCACATGTTCGCGGCGGAGGCGGCTCACAAGAGCAGCAAATCGATCTGCCTTGATCTGACCAAGAGGGAGCAGGAGCGCCTTCACCCGGGCGGGCGCGACGGGTAGCAGAGGATCCAAGCTCATTCTAGTGCCGCGAGCCCGTCAACATGATCTGTGGAATCGCTGGAGATGGTGGCTGGTGCGTCGGTCGTCGGCTTCAAGAATGTGTGTTGAAGCTCTAAGCGAGCATGCCGGTCGCCTGCGTTTCGGTCTCGAGGGCGGCGCGGGCTGTTTCGCTAAGCCGTTGAGGTTGGTTCGAGCTGGTCGAGAATGCAACACAATGGTACACCTGTCGCATGCCTCGCCAGGAGAGCTGTCTGTGACCCTTGCCTGGAATAGTTCAACGGGGGCGGCGCCGCCAACCGTGGTGGAGTCGACGGGGGTCGGAGCCACCTTTTTGCGAACCGAACCAGGGAGCCAAATCCAACCTCACAGGCGGTCAGTGGCTGTCCACAGAGCTTCCAGTGCTGTGAGTATCACAGAGGTGACAAACGGCGGGAGCCAGGGGAATAGCACAAAAAATTCCAGAGAAAAGAATTGGATCCCGTCATATCATCGCATGTAAATGTTTCGAGATTCATACCCTGCGACCGTTTACTGCACGCAAGAGCATCATTGACCTATTCGTTCGACATTGTTGCCCCTCGCCTGCCTTCGGCAATCATGACACCAACCTGGTAGGCTCTAGGAAATATCCAGATTCCTATTTTCCATCGCTGAACATAAAATGTAATGTAATCGACATCATAGATCACGTGCACAACTCCTAGCGACCCTGCCATATGTGGTTTCCCACCAGTGCTGCCGCCGTCGCCCTATTTGGTCGTATATGGAGTACTAATCGTTTGCCGTCCATGCAGTAATAGCACGTCAATCAATTGAATGAATCCGGCGCATCATGGGGAGTCGGCTCACGGGTTCTCCCGCTCCTGGCCTCAGCCTGTAGCTCGGTATTGAAGATGTCGACGGATATGCTCGCCTCGACAAAATCCTCCAGTTCCTCGGTAACTGTTTGAAGCTTCTCCTTGACAGCCGTCGCCCCATCATTTCCAACGATATGCCTTGCTGGGGGATTCTCATGCCCGCCAATGGCGGTCAGGGCTTGGACGGTTTCCAGGACCAGCCGGTCTGCCGAAGCAGAAGACAGCAGAGGGTAGCGATGGAGAATTTCGCCCGGAACGACATCCGGTTCGAGCGAGGTGCTTGCCGGGGTCATGGGCGTCGTGACCGACTCCGGTGACAATGGATTAGGAAGCGCAGTCGCGGGATTAACGTTGAGAACGTGGGAAAGCATTTCCCGGACGTTGGGCACCGATTCTAGAGTTTGGTCGTAGACTGGCATTGCTGGCGCAAAAATGAGACGATTTGTCAAAGACTGAATCTCCTTGTTGGGCTGCACGATTGTCACCTTGATGTTGAAAGGGGCAATCTCATAAGCCAGCGAGTCGCAGAATCCTTCCAGTGCCCAAGTGGCAGCTGTGTACATGGACATGCCGGGCGTGCCGATGTGGCCCCCGGTGCTAGTGAGCACAACTATATGGCCAGTGCTCTGAGATCGAAGCTGGGGTAGGGTGGCCTTGATAAAGTTGACCTGGGAGAAGAAGATGGATTCAAACTGGTCCCGTACAAGGTTCTGGGTATAGGGCGTAGTGGATAGTTCCTCCACAGTGCCGATGACAGCTGGCCAAGGCAATTGTCAGCAAGCGAAGCTTGAGGATGGCACGTAGGGCTCCGACGCATGGAGCCCAATCGGTGTGCTTCTGGGAGGTGGCTCACCTTCTGACCTGCAGCAGAGCAATATGTCAATGCGGCCGAAGAATTTGATGGTCTCGGCGACAGCAGCGCCGCAATTGCCCATGGCGGAGCCATCACAGCGGATGCCTCGTATCCTGTCCTTCCAGCCCTCCCGATCCTTGCGGGCGCTTTTACATTCATTTATCAGCTCGCTAAATTCGGCATTGCGTTGCGGATGGTCAATCTCATGAGGGGGTAAGCATGCGGCGACATAGTCTCCATGGGCCAGAAGCTGGCGGATGAGGCGCACAGCCAGGGGAGAAAGGGCGGCCGTTATCAGCCAGGTACGAGGAGAATTGTGTGTAGCTGCGGAATTAACACTGTCAGTCATTGTGAAGACGGCGAATGCATGGCTGTGAAGTGCATATGTAGGTGTGATTGCCCCGGCCTCTTGGCCGCTTGGTGTGTCCCTTCCCCGCTAAGCTAGAGTATGTACTGGGAATCCGCTTGTCTTCCCGCTTGAGTAGGTGGGCTTGCGTTGATGGTGATGGTGCGAGGGCTCCGAGTGAACGGTGTTGTGGATGTAGCTGCGTTGGCTGTTGGCACGACGCTTTTCGATGGGTTCAACGTTAGGAGCAAGCCGTCATGATGAGGGGGAGTGGATGTCTCGCGTCGGTGCGGAACACTTCCTAGCGGGGCCGCCGCGGAGAGGTGGATGGGGTCGGGAGGGGCAGCTGCAAACTGCCTGCCCGCAAACTTATTAAGCTGGCCCCGGGTTGGAGTAGGCAGATTACCTCGATGCAACTGGTCCTTGGCTTCAAGGAGCCCGGGGTTGACTAGCCCCCGGCATCTTTAGGTTCGGTCTGCGTCTGAGCTGTTCGCCGGCAGGCAAAGGCTGAGGCAATCCAACGTAGGGCAGGTGCAAGGCTGGACAGGGCAAGGTCATGGAGGGCAGGATTGGAGGGAAGGAGGGCACACCGCAGCTGGCATGTCAGAGGGCGCGGGCTATTAATGGACGTAAATAGGCCTGACACCTCTAGCCCCACCTCCACCAAACACCTGGGTCTCGGCACTTGACGATTGAGGCGGACTGTCGATCCGGTGGCATGCCCGCAAAAAACAAGAATTTGCTGGCTTCAGGAGCATGGATGAGACAGATCCTCCATCGCCACCAGGACAAGTAAGGGAAGCTGGGAGGACCTACGAAAGGTAGCGACGCCCGGGGTCCCGTGGGCATGTCGCGAAGTAGCGGCATCCTGGACTGCCCGCGTTGCCGCTCGATCTTGCGCTGACATTCTGTTGAAGGCCGCCGGCAGGGCAAACACGGCAACAGTCGAGTCGATCGATCGCCAACTAATCAGCCAATCACTCAACCAACCAAAAATGCCACCACCAGCCAATCGGCCCTTTGCGGCCGGCAAGTCGCTTCCCGAGCAAGTGCGTTGTTGGCTTGGGCAAACCCTGAAAGCTGCCTGCCGCACACGTTGAGTTTTCAACGGCGGATGGTGGACCGTGAGTGAATGGCAGGACGACCAACAGCAGACAGAGAGGGCAAGCACAATTCTCCGAAACTTGCAGCTCAGCGAATCTCCTCAGATCGACTGGTCCTGCTCGAGTTGGTTGCAGCTTGCGTGCTGGCGCTGGAAGCTAGTCTCTGGTATCAGACGTCGGCGATTCTGTTCGTGAATTGGAGTCTACTAGCAGGCAGCTTTAGGGGAGACCACAAACCTGGCAAGCGATGACTCGCAGGAAGTCTCTCGGACGCAGTCTGAAGCGATGACCCGTCGGTCAATGTCCGCGGACAGCTTGCAAAGTCTCTTGACAGAGAGGACGCTGTGGCGTGATGGAGATGGGCGAGGAGTATGTCGAATGGAACCTGAGTCACCACAGGCAACAAGAGTCTTGAGTAATGGTGAGGGTTGGGAGTAGCAAAAGACTGACAGTCTTGTCCAGGATTGCGGCCATGGGTGACCTTTTCTTTGGTCATAGGCGAACGCATACTTTGCAAGCTGCTACCGGCCATGCTCCCTGCTCCATGGATGGGTACGGCTCTGGCCAAAAGCGGGATGTGCACTGGTGTTCGCAACAAGGCGGCGGGCCGGCAGGACGCGGAGGACAAGGAGACGTCCAGTGGACGGCAGCAAGGGCTTACATCCATGTCTTGGAACATGGATCGCCGCTTCTTTGAGGGCAGCATCGACAGGGCCGTTGTGGGGCGGGCGTTGTGTGCCTATGGTTCCTGGAGCATATTCGTTGTCAAGGCTGTGGCATGGCATGGCGGGCACACGACGTTGCGACGCAGTTTCCCCACAGGGACGAGGTGCTACGGCTCGAGCCAGGCCGGCTAACCATCCGGAGCATTTGCTGAACCATGCCCTGTAGTACCGGGTCTGGCCCGTCGATGAGGGGCAACGGGAGGCATCAAAATCATGCCACAAGCTTCGACCAAGCATTTCCACGCCTGACGATGCCGCAGGAGAAGTAAAGCCAGCCGGCTGTGTGGAAAAGAGCGCTGCCTGGGCCAGCTGCAACCCAGGGGGTAGCCAAGGCAAGCCAAGAAGATGGGTACATGCACGCACGGGTATAGCTGGCAAGCGAGCAAGTGTCATGGCTGGCCCGTAATGCGGCGACCACTGAGAACTCTCACTCTACTCTACTCTACGCACCTGGTGGGACGGACTAGGTCATGAACAACGCCACCACAGCCGGAACCTATGCAGTCCCTCCCCGGCAACGACGGTCAGACCCATTGGAACCTGCTCGAGACCGTTTCTGGTCCTTGGTACTCTGCAAACCGGCGATATTTTGCGCAAGATCTGGTGGGGCCCTTTTCGCCAGCCTCCGCCTCTCACGACCTCTCATCCAGGACCCTTGGGATTCTCGCGGCCTTCGAAAGCGGCCACCTGCGCATCTGGAAGGGCATCCCATGTGGCGGATGAAACACCAGGCGCTGCCACGTCTTCCGCCCAATGGTTCCGCCTACTACCCGGTGCGACTATCACGTCGCTAGCCCGTCAAGGGTCCTCGCACATTCCGATTCGCGATGCTGTTTATGACACGCACTGTCATTTGCCTGCAGTTTCAACACTTGGGGGAGGGGGGTGGTGGTTGGTTTCATCAATCAAATGCGGATTCCTCCGCCCGTGGCCTCACTTGGCCATGGAATAGCCCTCCTCCGGTACACCACCCGCTCTCGCCGATTCGGTAAACCGTAGAGTTGCGGCATGCCGCTATGGCGTTTCCAATCGAGGAACCTGCGTCCCCAAAGCCGGGTTTGTTTGGTTTGGCGCCCTCCTCCCCGGCTCGTCAACCCCTACCCACAGGCGTCTGTGCTGTAAAATTCGAGCCCGAGTGTATGATTCTTACTGAGGGCGCACGGCGCCGGGGGTCAGCGGTGCCAAAGAACTGACAAGATGCTCACAGACCGTTGGCCTTGTGCTCATCCTCCCTTGCCAGCCCATGTGATGCCAGGCGAGGTCATGTAAGTTCCCCCTTACTACTAGCGGCAGAATAAGCCCCGATTTCCTGGGACCAAGCCAGCGATCTGCCGGGCTCCAGCCCTCCAGGGGCCATGTCAAGACTGCTAGTGTCTATTAGCGCCCGGTAGTGGGTCGATTCTACAACTTGGTGTCCTTCGGCAAATGTGTAGCGTGTCCCAGGGTGTGCCGTTGTTTGGACTGGGCCTGGAACCCAAGCTCCTGGTGCCCATTGAAGACTTTGCGAGGGCTTTGGGCCTGCAGCTTGGGCTGGAAATTCCACTGCTTCATCCGCTGTTACCTAATTAAGGCTCCGGAAATCTCGGCAGACCCCTGTCATTGATAGCAAGTTCGGAGCCGCAGGGAGATGTATTGGAGAACCCGTCTCAAGGAGGAAGTCCGTTCAGCCTGCTTCGGAGCTGAACCCTGAGTGTCCGTGCTGCCCATGTGCCGGCTCACATTCATTCAGTCATGATTCTGTCATCTCACACCGCAACATTACTGACCCTTGGGGAATGACATTATTTTAGGATGGTGGCTCCAGTGGACGATCACATGCATGCAAATGTACATGGTTCATGACCCTTGTCCGTTTCTCCCAAAAAGACGAAAGCAATTCAGTCATGCGGTTTCCGTTGTCTTTCTCCCTAATCATGACTACATATACTTGTCGCCCGCTGTCTGTCCCAAAAGCCATGCGTCATAGTGTTTGTCTAAGGAATCAGCTAAGGAATAGGTTTTAGGATATCGTCGCAGGGTTCTCTCCCAGGAAACAGGCTTAGGAAGCAGGTTCGGGAGTCAGACTCAGGAGTCAGGTTTAGGAACCAGGCTAAGCAAGCAAGCTAACTATTGTGCTAAAAGGTTCATTGTCGACTATCCAAGCAGAGACATAATACTCCCTCTTTTCACCTCTAATTTCGCAGAGAACTGAAAAGGAAGCCGGATCGCGTTTCTCCGCTGATGAGCAGGTAGGTGGTACAGACGCGGCTTACTGGAATAGAAAATCTTGCGTCCCGAACGAAGAAAGGTCAAAGGCGAAATGAATTCGACTTTGAGGTCGCATGATAGAGGGTACCTGGTGTCTTCAATGTGGCTAGAGTTCATTGAGAGAAAACGCCTGTTATTTCGCTGACCGCCCCTGTGACAGAAATTCGAGAGAGGATGAAATCATGCCTAGTGAGTCTTAGGGCTTACGGATTCAAAAAGGGCTAGTGGAAGTGATTCCATCGCAATATATCAATGGCGCTATTGCTGGGATTGAAACACGGTGCTCGGCCTGTCGTGTTTGGAGAGCCTGAGACGAAGATTGCACTTATCACAGCTTGGTGCTGATTAAGAATGCGTAAAGACGAGTGGATGTAGCTGCAATCATATTGATCCAAGTATGCTATAGGGCGGGTACGATCAAGTATCGTTGTTCTCTGGTTAGTGTTGTGAGCAAATGGTGTATCGTTCGTCACGGAATACTGTGGTTTGTGGGAGGAGGGGCAATATCTCAAGGGGAAACTGCTCTACTCTAATAATTGTTACCTTTGCTGATCTCCCTGACTATACCTTCGGGTTCGCATCTTCAAGACCAAGGCTTCTATCATCGCTCCTGATCTAACGTCGAATTCTTCGCCTACAAGCTCGTTATGAAGCCTTATATGGGCGTAGTGTGGCCGTGCTGCAATGCTAGGTTCGGGCTGGGCTTCCTCACTTCACCAAACTATGGCTCATCAATCAGCTCGTCGTCATTGGGCCCCAACGGTGCCACTTACTACTAGTCCAATATATTGCAGGAAGTTATCAGCCTTGTGTTGCTACACACATCTCGTTATCCTTGATTCCCCCGTCTGCGCGACCACGCACTCCGCTCTTGGCGACGATGGCCCGCAGCTAGTCGGCTGGGCTGGGCAGCATCGTCATCTCAAGGTCGCCACATTCAGTGGGACTGGACGAACCTCTGACACCGTTCCTAGCGTATTCGTCGCGAACGATTACTTCCAGTCTCGTACGTTACTGAGAAAATCGTCGCCGGCCCAACCCCGCGGTGAGGCATCTTCAGGCGTAGCTTGTAGGATCCGACACCATGCTTCTTCCGACACATAGCCTCGTCAACAGGCTCCTGAGGCTCCAAGGGATAATCACTTCAGCCGATGATTGAGGGGATAAGTGCCTGCGGGAATGGAACCCACTCCCCGAAGGGATACCAGGAAGACGCTTTAGGGCCAAGCCCAAGGAATCTCAACCTACGAAGCGGGTTTGCACCCATGAACGAAGGATAGGCGCCTGCGGGAATCGAACCCATTCCCCGAAGGGATGCCAGCAAGGCGCTTTAGGACTAAGCCTAAGGATTTTCAACCTATAAAGCGGGTTTTCACCCATGAAGTAAGCGGATTTTCACCCATGGAGGAAGTGGACTTTCACCTATTAAGGAAGCGAGTTGTCACCCATTATGGAAAAGATAATATAGGCTCTCGCCTACCTATCGTGAAGGGAAAGTGTCGATTGTGCCGAACAACAGCATCGAGGCTGGCTAGTTGTCTAAGATGCCGGAGCGCTCACGTTCTTCTGGGCCTGGATCCGGGCCCTCGCAGCATCTAGCGATTCTTTGACTCTTTCCTGCCTGTAAGAGCCGTTGGGTGCCTTTGGAAGTCGCGCGTCCTCGAAAAAAGGAGGATCCTGTATTATTGTCAGCTCCAGTGGCCCGAGAGAGAAGTCGAGAAGGGCATACCGCTATCCATTCCGGATCTATAGCCGTAGCTACCTGCAGGTAAGGCTTTCCGCCCCCCTTGTGGAGCGTCGAGTATACAACCCATTCATGCCCGCCGTCCACCAAAGAGCTCTCTGCTGCGAGAAGTGCGGGAGTGTTTTCGTGGACTGTTCGGTAACAGTCATCGCCCTTCCGGTCTCTGAGGGCTGTGTGGGTGCAAAAGGCGACGGCCAGAGCCTTGCGCACGTTGGTCCTGTCCGTGGTCGATACACGCTGCGCTCGAACTTTGGCCACGTCTGACAAAAAGCCACCTACCCTCAGCCGAGCCTTCCGGACTTCGTCCATCGCTCGCATATTCACGGCGTGCTCTGCACACCAGGCTTCAAGGTCCACCTTGGGGCCGTCCTCCCGCTCCGACAACGCGAAAACGTGCATGAAAGCGTTGAACGCGTTTGCGAGCGTAAGGTGATCTGACAGCGGGTCTGCGAAAACCGACCTGGCAAGCCCTGAAACAAACCGGTAGTCAGATGGGCGCAGGAAGATTGGCGCCTGGGAGCTGCAAAGGAGTGCAATGTCCAGCATATCCATGGTACACTTGAATGAAGAGCTGATGTGAATGGCTCGGTACCAGATTGGATCCACTGGGCATTTCGCAGCAAGCCGGCCAACCTTACTGAGAGTATTGTTCTCCAGCAATAATTCCCTATGATCACTAATTCAGCGGCATTTTAAATGATTATTCGAGCAAGATAAGACATACCAGTCAAGAAGATCCTGTGCCGCACGCAAGATTGACTCTGGATGCGGAGCCTCTAGCCAGTCAAAGCTGAATAGATCTTCGACGCCAGCAGCCATCAGTCTCAGCATTACTGAGTCAAGCGACGAGCGAAGGATAGCAGGATCCGTAAATGGGCGCATGTTATCGTAGGACTCTTTACTGTAGAGTCGGTAACAACGACCAGGCTTGGTTCGGCCTGCCCGGCCTTTGCGCTGTCCAGCCGAAGCTTGAGAGATTGGCCGCAGCTCAAGCATGTTCATCCGAAGACGGGGATTGAAGACGGCCTGCCTGGACAACCCTGTGTCGATAACGTAAACGACGCCATCAATTGTTAGACTGGTCTCTGCAACGTTTGTTGAAACGATGCATCGTCTGTTCCCGTCTGTCGAGGTGATGGCCAGGCTTTGATCGTCGGCTGACATGTTCGAGAAAAGAGGAAAGACGTCCAAATCTGCGGTGTGGTCTCGGACAAGCTTGCAGACTTGTGAAATCTCTTCCTCGCCAGGGAGGAATACTAAGATATCACCAGACTCCTCGTTCTTGTGGATGTGTAGCACAAGCCTGGCGGCGAGAGTGACATAACTCGGCCCGGTGTCCTGATGTACCAGATACCTGGTTTCAACAGGAAAAGTTCGCCCGGTAATTTGAATCAGGGGACAGCCATCGAAGTACTTCTGGAACAATCCCGCATCCAGCGTTGCCGACATGATGATCACCTATGAGTTCAATGTCAACAAGGCACATAAATGTCATAAGAAGAAAGCTTACCTTGAAATCTGGCCTGCGCTTCACAACCAGCTTCAGCATTGCCAACAGCTGGTCGAGGTCGACAGTCCGCTCATGAGCCTCGTCTATGATGACGCATGCATACTTTGAAAGGTTTTTATCAGAGTCTAGCTGACGGAGGAGGAAGCCTTCAGTCAAATAGGTGAGGCGGGTCGTTTTGCCGTTCTGGTCGGCCATGGGGTCGCCAGCAATCTTGTAGCCGACCTCCTCACCAAGCTGGACCGCCATTTCTTCAGAGACGCGGCCGGCAAGCTCCCTCGTGGCCAATCTGCGCGGCTGAGTACAGGCAACTTGGAGCCCGCTGGCCCACTCGTCGTAGACGATGAGCTGGGTGACCTGAGTGGACTTGCCCAACCCAGTCTCGGCCGACAGGATCATGGCTTGATTCTCGTGATACTTGTCGAGAATCTCCTGGTAGCGCCCATATACTGGCAGAGAGCGACGGCCCTGGAGCATTTTGGCACGGTTGCTAGGCCACGCACTCCCGGTCAACGGGTTCTTGTCGGCATCCTCGAGGCGCCGGATTTGGGCGGCGGTGGCTTGATTGCGGGCGATGGACTTGATAGACTCCATTTTAATAGTGTTTAGAGTCGAAGGGTTAAAGTAAGTGTAGAAGTGTGGGATTCTTTGACAGAAAATGGGTGGTTGTGTGCAAGTGTGGATGGTTGGGATGATGGTGTTGAAGTTGGCTTGGGTTGGGAAGGCAAGGAATTTCACCACAGGGCTGGGAGATTTTTTTTCTAGAGTAGCTGCAAGCAATTTCTACCCACCTCGTTTATTAAATTTTGAATTACCTTTACGTGTGCCCTGGCGGGTGTGTGCCAGTTGGCGGGCACTGTCAAGAAACAGCCTCTACAGCTGGCAGGGCCAGAGGACCAGTGTTACGCAAGGTTCATTTGGTAATTGGTAGTGTGGTAGTGTGGTAGTGTGGTAGTGAGATAAACACAATGACCCGGAGCCATAAATACCGGAGTTGTGGAAGCAGTTGGGTTTGCCGTAGCAACATTCTGGCCATGGGGCGAGCTGGTCGGCACAGGCGACATGCTTCTCAAATTGGCGGCTCTGTCAATTTTACTTCATCTTGTGGTTCAGGAGCTCTCTAGTGGTTGTTTAATAGCTATTAGATGCTAAGAGAGGAGCGCAGTGCCATGTTCTGCTGAATTGACAGCCGTTCGACATTAACAAGCGTAGGCGATTCAAATTTTATTCTACTACCAGTAGATGCCGGGTGTGCTACGATCCTCTCTGCGTGATCAAAGCCAGTGAATGTAATGGAGGGCAATCATTATGCAAGGCATCTAGCTATGGCCGCTCCGTGCAAGGCGTGGAGGCGGTGATGTCATTGGTAATTGGGACTTGGGCTGCACGAAAGGAATTCATCTACAATATTTCGCTACTATAATCCATTTCGATGTTAAAGCCCATATTTTGTTGAACGGCTTTGCGAGTGCCTCAGCCCGGGTGTGCGCGTTGGGTCCTTGGCCTACTCCCGAGGCCATTTACAAAGATCGTTGGATACAAGACTTCTTTTCTAGTTTTGGAGCTGTTTCGGCTCGTCATTAGACACCCCAACAACAGCGGAAATGAAACCCACCTCCCTAAGGGATACTAGAATGCCGCGTTCAGCCGGGCTCCAGATTTCTCAACTTTCAAAGCGGGCTTTCACCCCTGAACTCCAGATTTTGCATTTCAACTATATAGACAGTTATCTATTGGCAAAGCAGAGATGGACCTGCATCGAATGAAGTGTCGATATTTGTTTGTGCTAGTGGGTTCCAGAACCAATCGTCAACATCTCTTCAGCTGGATGCTCGCAACTATGATTTCATGCCATTGAACATGGAGCTAATATTACTCGTCGTCACTGTCAGCTAGCTTGGTAATGCCGGCTCGATCTTGTTCGTATGGGAGATGGTAACAGGCTTGTTGATGGTTGTTTATTGGCGATACTCCTATCACTAACCGAGAGATGGCCATCCGTGAACGAAAGAAAACGAGCGGCTAGTTAGCGTAGACTGTACGGTACGGGGAGCTTACCTAGCGGATCACTTAAGATTCATCCCAAGTCTTATAGCCAGACCAAGCAATGTTGTGCAATGGCTAGTAAATGGGTAGGGGCGAAGCATGGTTCTGACAGGTGGTCTAGATGCTAGCCGCGTATCGGTAGAGACATTATACGGCAGCATGAACCAGCTGAGCGACTGTGCCGCCAGGAGATGGGTAGATCGTTGTAGGAATCGAACCTACTTCCCGTACGGGATACCTTCACGACCTTGGACTTGCGTCTTGGATTTTCAACCATAGGAAGCGGGTCTTTCGCCCATGAAGAAAGGGGGTTCTCACCTATGAAGGAAGCGGGTTCTCACCCATGAAGAATTGAGAGGGAGTGGACTCACGTCCAACCGAATATCGACTCTCGTTGTGATGCTTGAGGGAACGGAAGATGAATCAGCTTGTAGTTCGAAACCCATATGCAAGAAACCTTCCACACCGTTCATAGAGCTAATAAAACTCATCCCTCATTTGGGTGCCTCTTTGAAAATCTATCTCATCGGAGGAGGAGTCGGCGGGGCTAGCGGCGGGGGAAGCTGACACCTCGGCGGCGATGAGATTGGTGGTTGTGGCCTCGGGGCCCAAGGGAGGGCGCAGAGGTTGAGGCTGCGGTGGTTGGGGCTGGGCCCGGGGGTGGAGGCGGAGGCGGGGTGGTTGATGGCACAGCAGGAGGTGCCGCCGCCAGAGGTGCCGCCGCAGGAGGCTTGTACTGCATTTGTATTAGTGAAGTCGTTATGGCAGGTGAGTAAGGGCACATACTGCTTCCTTGCTTGCTCGCCGGATATCGATGCGACGCCCTTGGAACACCTAGTCCTTGAGCTCTTCAATAGCCGTTGGGACATGCGGCCGGTCTTCGAATCTGACGAAGGCGAAACCCTCGTGCCGATGCTTGTTGTACTGAATCGACTTTGGGGGCGGCCAGAGGAAACTGACACCATCCCGCTTCCCGAGCTTTGCCAGTACAGCCGCCTCAAATTGAGGACGGCGGATCTTGAAGGGAATGTTGCGGATGACGAGAAGGCGACGGTTTGCCCGGTCGCGTTCAATCATTGCCGCAAACGCGGTGGGAGTCTGGAGATGGTCGTAATGAGACATTCTGCTTCAAATATTCGCTATTAGATTCCCAGTTCTGTTTTAGTGATGCTTGAGCTGGGTGATATTTACCTTGGTGGTTCGAAATGCTGTTCTGGTGATGGTGGTGGTGGTGGGCTTTTGTTGTGTGTTGGAGGAAATGAAGGAAGTGAAGTGAGGGTGAGCTGAGAGAGATGGTGGGAGGCCGGCATTGGTAGGGCACTCCAGACTGTGCCCAGTTTTCCTCTGGGTTTTGCCGCACTGTGCTCTGAGATTGCTGCCTCGTGTGGTCATTTATTTTGTGCACAATGATTGAGTGTCCCGTAGCTGTATTCAACATGGAGGAAGCCCATATACGCATAATAGAGAACCACAACTTGCTACAGTAAATACTCACTTAGCATCCCGGTCACCGTAATATCCCGGTAGGTGTTCCACTTAATTTACGAGACACAGCAACCTAAGGACCCCGCGCCACTCATATCTTGTGGAAAGTCATTCTGGACCAGCATAGCACAGCACAGCACAGCCATTCAAGGCTTCTCCATTGTTATTGATGGCTCCCCTATATGGATTTAACAATTACTTACATATAATGAGCTCCGGGAATCACTGGGCAGAAAAGTCGCCTGTACTTTGCCCGTGTTGAAGATGTCATGTGCCTAGGGGGAGATCTGGAGAGGCCTGCCAGGAATCGTGCACATTGCGGGGGATCATCAATTCAAGTAGACAGTGTCACGCCATAGTACTCAGATGTTATTTTTGGCTAGCTGCTATAATTTGGTTGGACAAATTTAAAGGTGGCTGCCAAGTATGACCACTTGATATGTGACGGTAGAACGTTTCCACCACCCACCCCCCCTTATTATGTCTGCGCACAACGTCGACTTTCCCCCGCTCCGCTCTTATCTGAACGGGTGCTATTTCCTCTTTACTTCTTCTCGGGAGCTTCGTGAATGCTAACCGAGTTGCGGCCGTTCTCGGGCTCGTTCTCGATCTTCTTGGCCAACTCTGTGATCAACGAATTAGTTCTCGCTCGAAATATATTGCAGATACGGGTTTAAAAGGAATAGTAGACGTGCCTGTGACGCCAAAAAGTTCATCCATCTGCTCAAGACTGAGTCCCTTGGTCTCAGGAACGAAGAAATAAACGAAGACGCCCATGACAAAACAGAAGCTGCCAAACATGAAGAACATGCCGTAGCCAGCCTGTCCCATGGTCTTCTGCATGGTGAGAACGGCTATTTAGAACAGTATTAGCATCTTTAATTCATTAAAAGAGTCTTGTTTGGCTTACTTCGCGCAATAATGAAGTTGAAGAGCCACTGGGTGGCGGCGGCGATGGCGACGTTGAGGGCACGGAGTCGCGCAGTTGGGATCTCACTGACGAGAATCCAGCAGCAGGGGCCCCAACCGAACTGGAAAAAGGCAGCCCAGAGGTAAATACAGACAATAGCGACGTAGCCGAAGGCAGAGATCTGTGGAACCCCCGTGTTAGTGGTCATCAGAGTTGATCGTGGCGATGCTGCTTACCGAAGCGCCCTTAACCGGGGGCTGGACACGTCCGTAGATACCGATAATGTACATGGCAATACCCTGAGCGGCACTGGTCCAGATGAGACTGCGTCGTCGGCCGAGGGTGTCGGCAGCAAAGACGAGGAAGATGGCACATCCAACCACCTTGACGATTCCGTAGACACCAGTGGCGAAGAGACTCGTCTCAGTTCCGGTCATACCGAGGTTGTTGACTAAATGGATAGTTAGCCTCGTTTTTTCTTAAAATGGGGGTTCGGTGCTTTGGGATCGTACAAATCTGGGGAGCGTAGTAGTTCTATGCGAGGTTTCAGTCAGCTTCATGGTTGCTTCCAACAAAGCGCAGCCCAGCGATGCAAGTACTTACAACAGCGTTGGTTCCAGTCATCTGTTGGCAGATCATAAGAAGAACCGAAATAATAACTCGCTTTCGGTTTCCGGGGATCGTGACCATCTCCTTCCAGAGGGTACCAGCGGTGGCGTCTCCAGTCAGGCGCTTCTCAGCCTCGAGCTGGCTGGACATCTCCTGGATTTCGTTCTGGAGGTACTCGGACTCGTTGGGAAGGCTATTTATTGTGGTCAGCCCATGTTCATATCGGATCGGCTGGCAACATACCATCGAAGAGTGGTGAGGATCCTGGTGGCGCGCTCCCAGTCATCCTTGCGGGCACACCATCGAGGGCTGGTGAGGGTCAGTCTCAGTAGTTTGCTAAGGCGATATCTTCCAACATACCTCTCGGGAGCCAACAGCATACCGCCGATGAGGAGGCTACAGGATTTGTTAGTTTCATCGTCCTTGTTTGGTCAGGTGCCATTGTTTGAGACGTACAGAGCCGGCACACATTGAAGAGCAAGCGGCATAGCAAAGACAGCATCGCCCTTGATGTGAAGAAGAGCACCGTAGTTGATCCAGAAAGACAGCATGATACCAGTGACAATGAACAATTGGTAAAAAGCTTCAAAAGGGTCAGATATCATCCATAGAGGTGTCACACCATTCAAACTCACCAGTCAAACCTCCTCGGATGGCACGGGGCACACATTCAGAGACGTAAAGAGGGACCAGGGTCGAGGCAGCGCCGACGCCAAGACCAGCGATGAAGCGACCGACATACATGACGGCGAGGTTTCCCTTCTGAGCAGAGGCGGCCTGGAAGATGACACCGATGGTGGTGACCATACCACAGCCGATCAAGCACCAGCGGCGGCCGTATTTCTCGGTCATCCATCCAGTGAACAGGCAAGAGGCGAAGCATCCAGCTTGGAGCGTGGACACGATGTTCTGGTCGAGCAGTACCTTATCCTTGGGCGTGTATCCGTATCTAGCCTGGGTCTGGGGCATGTTCAGGACACCACCAATGGCACCTGTGTCCCAGCCGAAAAGCATGCCTCCGAAGCAGGAAGCGCAGACGAGGGCCATGACACGCCAATTGTAGATCTCTGTGTGCTGTGTTAGCATCGACTGCAAACGTGGGAGTCATGATGTGCGGGATCCGGCACGGCATCATGAGTAGCGACTGTGGCGGTGGCGTGGAAGGGAGGCGCGTACCATCAGGATCAGTGCGCATAGCATCGTTGCGCACGACGCGCCTGAGAATGCCGGCAAACCCCATGGTGGATTTGTTCAAGGACGCTGGAATACAGTGTTTGCGGGTTGTCGTTGAGATTCGGTTTGAGTTCGCCTCTGGGCCAAGGGCAGGATCTGACTGTCAAACCCCAAATTCTGGAGATGAATCTTAGATGAACGGGTGGAGAAGGGCTTTTATAGAGTTGGATGGCTAGAGAAGTCTAACGCGACCGGATCTTCGGGACCCCATGGCCCCTTATAGATAGCGGAGAAGGCGTGTGTCAGTCTGGCTGTACGTATCACGTCGAGGGCGGGTTCAATGTTGCCGTCCCCCGGATCCACGCAAAACCCATGATCCATCCCCAAGCCCAATCCCAACTCCCCAAGTCTTGCCCGCCGGGGTTGGTAGCATCACTTTGGGGGTTACATCAACCCCAGCTACCCCAACTGTTGGCATGCCGGCCTAATTGGTGTAAGATCAATGTGCCCCCTTGTCGAATTGAGCAGTCATGAGGAGGGGATGGGACGCGGAGATGTGGCTTGTCCAAGCGTCAGGCCTAATAGGTGCATTACTCGTACGGATTCCATGTGAGGCAGCCCTTTTCCGACGCCGAGGAGCCGACCCTTGGCTGTGTCGAAGCCGGTGTTGGGGTGTGCAGTCCCGGTAATATCAGAGGCGGTGCCTTTGCCCTGATAATTAATTACGAGGCATTGATCGTCAAACAGCCGCGAGATTGCCGTCCCTTCTTCAATATCCAAGCCGTCTCAGTGGATGACGAGGTCGTAGCCGTCGAGACACATCTCACTTCTTTTGTTTCTTCTCTCCACTTTCTTTTCCATTTCCTTTTCCCTTGACGACGTTCGCATGTTTGTGCAGCACACACACACACACACACCCGAGCATCAGAAGCTCGAAACATGCATGGCCGTGCATGAGTTCGGGCCTATGTCGACGGGAGGCAGGCGGACGAACTAGAATCCACGAATCAAAGCGGGCTGCAGGGACAGGCAAATGAGTCGGATGTTGCTCCAAGCCGACGATCGATTGTGGCGTGGCGCGGCGCGCGGCGTGTGTCGTCTGGGCTAGATGAGGAGCAGGGTGCGTGCAGAAGGCTTGACGACACACACGCCCAGGCCAGCGGTGGGCATTGGATGACGGTGCCCAGCGCGCCCAGGGCTGGTGGTGCCCCCAAAATGGTTCTATACGGGGCGTGACGCCATGTCTGCTTCTCCGGGATCTAGAGACTAGGAGGCTGCGGGAGGACCGTCTGCCACCTGGGGTGATTAGGTTATTAGCTCGTGGAGTCTCGAATACTCTATAGTCTATACTGTGGGGGGTGCACTGCCAACGATGTGCCGCCAGCGCGGGGACGCGGAGAGCTCCACCAAAAGAAGTTTGCCCCGGACTCTTGAGCTGCCCCCCTCTCGGGCCTTGGCTCCTACGCAAGCACACATTGGCGCACTGCAGCCTCCAGGGTCATCCGATCGCAGCCCGTAGACTCCCATAGGTGGGATTTCACAGATTCCGGGCCGGCGCACTCCATGATCGGGTCTAGTGCCGTTGCTCGACTGCTGGCCGCTCCACAACCCGGGGACAGAGCGTTTTGGCGTGAGCCGATGCAATTTTGAGCTTCGAGATGAGCGTTTCTGAAGCGAGACAGGGTCGAATCGAGGCCTTGGGGCGACCAACGCAGCGCCCATCCCATCGCCGAGTCCATCCCCCACGCCAGCCGAGCGGGAGAGCTGAGGGGGCAGAGGCAAGAGGCTGAGTGAAGGGACTGCAGGACCAAGAAACGACGAGGGCATCCTGTTATTGATGGACGGAAATTCACCGAGACGGCTCCGTCCAGTCACGCGACTTGGCAAAGGCAGAGGGCAGATCGAGCGATATCCTATGGAGCATGTTGGTGAATTCGCCTACCACCTAATGCCAAACTGCTACGCGAGTGCTATGTATCATCTTCGGAGATTATTGGCCCCCGATTTCAGCCTCCAACCAGCTCGGCAGTCCTGGGGGAGCCGCCCAGCCATCGAGGAAGCTACCCTCGTCCACGCCGCGGCCGGGGGGCCTAGCGTATATCCCTGACACGTACCAGACCGACTGCCCAGCGGCGACGGTGTGCTGGAGCGTCGGGATGACTGTGCGAGCGCACACCAGGTTGGAGTTGGGGTCCGCGTTCACCAGGTTGGCCCTTCGCTCCCCCAAACCTCCTTCGAGCGCCCTGATGCCCACGGCGCCCGCGCCGCTCGACACGGCAAACGCCCCTGCGCTCCCCGGAGCCCACCCCGCGGGCGTGTTGACGTCGTAGTTGCCAATGATCTTGGGGGATGTGCCCTCCCGCCTGGCCTCGTCGTACAGATCGAGGTACCGCCCGTCCGTCGAGTTGATGTTGCGGATCGCGAACGATCCGTCCGCCGTCATGACCTCGCGCCCGCCTTCCGCGACGACGATGTGGTGGACTCGCAGGTGCCAGTTGGGCGTGCTCTCCTCGGGCGGGACGAGCGTCGTCTTCACCCGGACACCGGGGAGCGGCCTCCACTCCGAGACGAGCACGGGCTTGCCGTCGCGGTGCTCGATGCCGGCGTATTCGCAGAGCCTTCTCGTCCGCCAGTACTCGCCGCCGTCGTCCGACAGGCCCAGCTGCGAGGCGAGGGCGTACTGCTCAAGCGAGAACAGGCCCGGCGGCACAGAGTATCCGTACGCGCTGCTGTAGGCAAACGACCCATACTTTGCCATCGATGCGCGCATTGGGTAGCTGCACGCCTGTCCTGATGAGAGGAGCATGCAGTGGCCGCCCATATAGCTATACCAGGCGGTCAGGGGATGGCTCGATGCTACCCGATGTTACATCTATATGGACACGCACCTCATTATGTGCCCAGGGTGCCTGAGCTCTTTTATTGCGGGAATCACCGAGCTCGCCTGCTCCTCCGTCGATGTCCAGAACCCGTGGTCCTCGGGCACAGCCAGACAAATAAACGCCAGACACGCCCAATACTGGGTGCGTCAAGCATTAGCATGGAAAGTTGAATGGGGACGACGGAAATGCTTACCGGGCTGCCAGGACTGTTGTAGTTCTCCGACGCCTTCTCGCTTATTAGACTGCCTGCCGCCAGAAATCCACGCCTTGGAGCCGAAACTTACAAACATGTTTGGATACGAATACCCGATTGACAAGGTGCCGCTGGGCGTCCAGATGTCATGCTGCGTCTGCCACCATCGCAGGTTCCGGAGGACCACGCCCTTGACCATTCCCCAGGTCAGCGGCGCGGGCAGATCGACATCGGCATAGGCCAGCGCGCTCCAGAACGAGACCATGGCGAAGCGGTAGATGACGCTGCGCCCGAATGGAATGGCTCGTCCCTCGTCGTCAAAGTAGTGGATCAGGTCCAGGGCCACCATCTGCGCGCGCTTCTTGAACTCCTCGGCTCGTTCGGGGTCGTCCTTGCCCGCAATCTTGGCGTACAGCAGCTGGAGTAGCTGGATGGCGAAACTAGACGAGTAGTAGTCCATTTCTGAGGGGCGTGTTAGCCGTGGGGAGCAGGCTCATGGCTGCGATGCTCACGGTGAATCCCTTCCGGTCCATCGTTTGACCAGCCGTCGCCGCGGTAGAACGTATCGAGGTGCTCAATATCGCTTTCGAGTCGCTCCTGAGAGAACTTGCCGCCATTGTTCTTCAGCCCCAGGTTTGCAAAGACTGGGTGCACTGCATCAGTCTTTTGCTACGACAGCTTCGATTCCGAGAGATGCTTACCACGAAACCAGAGCCAGTTGGTGTTGGGCATGCTAACCGCCGGTTAGTGGTTAGTCCCAGTTACGAAATACCGAGTAGCGTTCAGCGTACTTCTTCTCGTTGATGGAGTTTCCCAGCCAATTCTCGACATTCTCCCTCTCTTGGGCGGACAGGCCGTCCCAGAACTGCGGCGCAACAGCGAGAGCGAAACCTGGGGTGCACACAGTCAACGTCAGTTGGAATACCGGATCGAAAAGGGCCTCATACCGAGCGGGCACATCTCAACCATTCTCTGGTCATTGTCGACGGGAAAGCCCCAATACTCTGGGCTGTCGGGGTTTGTTCCGGACTTGATGCCTTCCAGCCACCACTCGAAGCCATGATACTCTCCTCCCCCCGCCAGGAGTGAGGCAAGACCCCAGAGAGGACGGCATATTCCCTCCACTTCTGAGGCAGTTTGATCGAAGCGCACCGCGGTTGCGCCAGGGCACTTGACGCGGGCCTTTTCTGGCGAGAAGAAGGGCTCGAGGGGGTCTAGAAGCGTACGCAGTAGCTCCTGGACCGAATTCCGGTCTGTAAGCTGAACCTTTGAAAACGGGTGGATGTCGTTGTATCCGAGGCAAAGCCCCTTCGTAGCTGCCATGGCGTTGCGTTGTTTGAGTGAGATGTTTTAGAAATAAATGTGAAGGGTTGCAGCGAGTGGTCTGCAGGCTGCGAAAGGCCGTCCCAGGCCTACTTGTGGTGTGCAGCAGCCACAGAGCTCGCTTTTATATGTGCCGAGCTTGCCATGATCCCCTCCCCCGGCCATTGGCCGTCCGCCTAAGCGCACACCCCCCATCATATGGGGTCATTCCCCCATGATGCGCAGCGTCGGGTGTGTCAGCCGTGGGGGATCGCGCCAGCTGCTGTTCACCATGCGCTTCAGCCGAACGCAACCTCGCAACTTCGGGCGGGGCACTCACACGATATTCCGATCAACATCAACAGTAACCAGTCTCATTCCATCATTTACTAGTTGATTTCACGATTTGTAGTAAATATAGCCGCCGCAAGACCGCAACAGCATCCCACTCGCTCCAGCGGTGTTACCCTAAACCGTCTCCTGTTCGTGCGAACGTCCCACTTGCTGGGTGTCCTTGGGTACAGTATCAAATTCTTGGAATGAAAGTGGGAGAAAAGGCTGTTGCTTCTTTCTAGAGACCTGTGTGTACGCCATACTTGTTTTCATAGATCACACCGTGTGAGTTGGTATGTGTCGAGTCGCCATGGTATATTTGGAGCTTGCGTTCTAACTACCTAGTTAATCGCAATGCTGCGGCTTAATTGCGTTCATGTTGCAATACAGCAATACAATTTCTTACTTTTCCCCTCTCCATCATTTAAAAATGGACTAGGAGGCAAGATACCTCTAATCACTTGTTTCCTGGGACGCGGGCCGTGGCTGGCTTTGGTTCACTGACCACGACTTAGCTAGCCCGTACCTAGCGATACCATGCTGCTCTCACCTGCTACTCCCATCTGCCCCGCCACCCAGCATTCCTCCACTCGACAAACGAAACCTGGACGAACAATTCGCAGCTCCTCAATGGCAGCGCCAACCTCCATGATGCGAATCTCGTGATTGGTGCCCCGTGAATATTGCGCAACATTGCGGTAAGCCCTGGCGGTACAAACAAAAGACTCGTCGCCCGCTGGACATTCCACCAACCCGGCGCCGGAGCGTTCAGCAAACCTCCCGCCGTAGCTCCCAGCTCCGATCTATCAGCTCGCGGCCATGGGCGATTCACATGCAAATGACACACTAAAATTTGAGACGGATGGCCTCTCGTCCCCTCTTTATTCTCCTGGCCACCTCGAAAACGCCGACATGCCATCCAGCTCCGAGGCAAGATGCGAAATGGCTGAAGAAGCACCCAGACGGCGGACCAGAAGCTCAGGCAAAAAGCCCAACCCGCCAAAGGCCAAGGAGAAGGCAGCTCCAGCAAGGAAGAGGGTTCGAAAGCCCAGATGGAACTCTGAGAATATAATCACGGACCCCAAGTCGCCTCTTGCGTCCGCAGATTTAAGAGTGAGACCCCATAAGGCAGGACGACAAGTGGACCACCGGCTAACACAAGACCAGACTATATTTTCCAATCCCATGGCCTGGGATGTCCTCAGCCTGGAAGAGAGAGGCGAGATATTGGCTCTGTTCCCGGACAGCCAGCACATCCTCGACCACGGGACCGAAAACGCCCGCCCAGACTTTGTATCGCTCATGAATGACGACAGCTTCCGCCATGACTGTGCCGCGTACACCCAGAACATCGCTCAGGGACGACACGATCCCGAGTGGCTGGCGTCTGCGTGGTCAGCCCACGAGATGAGGAAGACCGGGGAGTTTGACGAGCATTTGGAGCAAAAGTTTCAGGACGACTGGGAAACGGAGCTCCCCCCCCATCTAAGGCATCGCCGCCAGGCCAACGGAGCGAGCAACGAAGGCGGCGAGGACACGGAAATGAAGGATACGTACGGTGGGAAGTCGGGATGCCTTGATGGTTCTGGAGAGAAACGAGTATCCGCGGAAGTTGGCGGAGGGACTGGCGTGATGCGCCCCAAAGAAGACGTAGTGGACAGCCCCTCCCACCAGCCGTGATTCTGCATAGACATCACCCGCAAGGGTTTTCTTCGTTTTAAACTAATAGTTCATCTTGGGTGGACGGGGAGCAAAGATTGATAAGACGAAATGCATGATGACCTCTTGGCGGGGACGTTTTACTTCCTGGTTTTCAAGACACCGAAATATAGACACCATGGCATCGAAAAGATTCAAGACAGGCCCAGTGTAGCAGTCAATAAAGGAAAACCCGATATAGTAAAACGGATACATTGATGTAATCTGGCTATTGGGTAAAAAGTTCTCCATTAGGCCCTTTGGAGATTAACTGATGGGTGCGCGCAGGCTGGTGTTGATGCGAATTGCGACTGCCCCACTAGCGTTCAGAACCAGTACCCCGCCATATCCAGAGGCCCAGCGCATACCCAGGCAGAATGACGACCCAACCTACCATCTCAAACAACACCAGCGCAAAATCCTCTTTCAAGTAAAACAGCCGTGACTATTAAAAAACAAGTGTCTACCATACGAAATCCCTTAAGACTCCGCAGGGCATCAATCTCCTTGGCACCACCGCCGCCATGGCGCCAACATCGAGTGCCCACACTCGCTCACACAGCCTCCTGCTTCTGCAAAAACTCTTGAACCTCCGCGACGGCGCAAGCCCTCTCACAATAGTCATTGACAGCCTCGAGCAGCCGTCGCAGCCCTTGCTCGGGGAGTTTATTGCGCGCGCAAGGGTGAGATCCGGAAACCCCCTCTGTGAGACCCTTCGAGTCGAGAACGAGCCAGAGATTGACAAGGGCCTAGATCGCTAAGACGTCCGTCGTGTTCCTGTCCTTTGCGACGCTCAAGAAGCCTCGGGATGCCGACGTCTTCATCAAGGCTTCTGGGAGGGACTTGAACGCTGTGCGGCGGGACTTGATTGCGCACTACCCGGCGTTTGACCCTTCTGCGGCCAAGGCAAAGCCGACGGCGAGTGAGTATGACAGGACGCTTCACTGAGACCAGTGGCTCACATTTGCGCAGGAGCAGTCGTTATAATCGATTCTCTCAATTCACTGGCCGCAGCTGCCCCTCAGTCTCTAGCAAGCTTCCTGTCCAGCATCATCACACCCGCCGTGTCCATTGTCGCCACCTATCACGACGATGTCCCCGTCGTCCTGCCTAAGACGTTCAGCGAGTATGAGCCGCACCCCTTCACGATCCTGTGCCACCTCGCCACGGCAATCCTGCGGCTCTCGAGTCTCTACCAGGAGATCGAGCGGCAGAAGGCGCGCAACCGAAGTGTCCAGGAGCCGGAGTGGGGCCTGGGGGAGGACCGCGAGGGCGTGCTCGTCGGCCTCAGGGAGAAGGCCAGGGAGCGAAGCGGCAGTTATGACGGGGTCGTGGCACACATGGAGCTGCGGCGACGCAGCGGGAGGACCATCTCGGAGAAGTTCATCATAATGCCCAATGCGGCTGGCACAGGCTCGACGACGACGCCGCCATCGCCAGGCGCCGTGTGCCTCCTGAGCGACCACCCAATGTTCAAAGCGCCCGAGGAGGGCGGTGGAACCGGCGAGGGCGAGGAGGAGCCGGAGAGTACCTTCAACCTGGGCCTCACAGAGAAGCAACGCAAGGACCGCGAGGGCATCGTGCTGCCGTATTTTGACGCGCAAACGGACATTGGCGCTGGCGAGGGCGGCAGGATCCTGTATGAGATGGGCCGGGAGGATGACTTTGACGACGAAGAGGATGAGATTTAGACATGTGGGAAATAAATTTAATATAAGGACACAGACCTGAATAGTGCCGTCACCGCTGCTCATGTGTAGGTATTCATGAGGGCATGAGAACGAGAGGAGGGCCTGATGCTGCCAATTGAAGAAACAGCGATGAACAAGTACACAAAATAGATAAAAAACCACAGATTTTCCATCATAAATCTCTCCTCATATATTTTTTGCTCCTCTTATATTAAATTAAGAGAAGACTGTTCAATAATCTGGTGGAGGAGAAATGATGGCCATGTGGTGCCGTGGCGCTGGCTGTTATCTTATCAGCGCCGCCATGATCCCTGCCAAAGCTTTCCGCAGGGCGAATGGGGGGCTTCTGAATTATACCACCTTTTGGACTCCAGCTCCAAAACCATACTGGCCTTTTGCACCGACTCGACACAACCAGCAACAAACGGCTCTACTTTTCGCTTCGGAACGCCGGATCCAGGCTTTTGCTGTCCCCAGACGCAGTTGCATCTCGTTGCGCCATTTGCCGCCACCCGTTTCTGCCTGCGGTCGCCCCAGCGTCATCCCCGCCGTCGCGTGCCATTCTGGACACGTAGGTTCAAGGGACGGGACAGACACTTGAATTCGATAAAGAGCCCTGCCTGCTGTCACCGATCCTCGCCGCCCTCCCCCCCCCTACCACTTCAGACCTGGTCGCCGCCATGATCTACTCGACGCAAATATCTCGGCTGGATGGTGAGCCCTCTCGCGGCCCGCCTCGCCCTAGACTTTCCTTCTGACAGCCTCATGACAGGCCTCATGCTCTGCGCATCCGTCGACGACGAGCAGGTACAGTCGCATTGCCCACCAGCCCGCATTGCTATGATACCAAAAAGCTAACCTGAGCCGCTTCCCCTTCGCACAGGCCGAGACCGCCCTCACCGAGACCAAAAACCATGTGCGCCAGGTGCTCCGCAAGCTCACGCGCAACTCGGAGGCCCAGGCCAGCATCGAGGCCGCCGCCCACACGCTGCACTACCTCATCGACTCGGACATTGTCTTCCTCTGCATCTGCGCCGCCTCGTACCCGCGCAAGCTTGCCTTCACCTACCTCGCCGACCTCGCCCGCGAGTTCACAAACACGTACCCGGCCCAGCAGGTCCACAGCCCCTCGCTGCGGCCCTACGCCTTCATGGAGTTTGACAACTTCATCTCAAAGTCGAAGACGACGTACGCCGACGCCCGCGCCGCCCAGAACCTCGACAAGCTCAACGACGAGCTGCGCGACGTCACAAAGGTCATGACAAAGAACATTGAGGACCTGCTCTACCGCGGCGACAGCCTCGAGCGCATGGGCGAGCTGAGCTCCCGCCTGCGCGACGACTCCAAGAAGTACCGCCGCGCTGCCGTCCGTATCAACTGGGAGCTCCTCGTCAAGCAGTACGGGCCCTTTGCCGCTCTCGGATTCATCATCCTCTTCTTCCTGTGGTGGCGGTTCTTCTAAGCGTTCATGCAAATGCTTCCCCCTCCCCGTAACGCGGGCTGTCATTGTCGTTTTGCTCTTTTGATCGACACATAGGTAGTCGGAATAATGATCCAGCGAGGCGCAGTATGATGTCTCTCTCTCTTGTACGTTTGAACTGTGTGTGCGCATGAATGCTCCAGTGCCTCGGGGGCCAAATGGTCAAGTCCCATTGGCACGAGTTGGGCATGCGAAAGGGGTCCCGTCACTCATGGTCAGAAGAAGACAAGGGTCAAATCTCTTGCACAAATGAAAATCTCATGTACATTTACTCGACTAGTTTTACAATCGGAGTCGTCGTGCCCAAGCCGTTCAAATGTTGATGCTTCTAGTCAGCTCGTCAAGTAATCATTGAATATGTCCGTTTGTGATACGCTTCGTCCACGACACCCGAGTCAATGGACCCTTTGCTCCGCTGAGGATGCTTCTCTGCGACTCCAAACTCCATGATCGATAACCCTACCCAAATTTGAAAGAGAAAAAACTCAAGAAAAAGATGCACATCAAGATCGTCGCGCTCGCTTGTGCTATTCCTTACATCATTGCACAGGTTGAATCTTTGACAGTGGATGTGGGAGCGGCTGTCGTGTGCTGCCACTCGAGGTGTTCCTGAAAAGCCGCCATGTCTTCATGTGTTGGATCGGGGTGGTAGCCGTCCTCGTCGTCGTACTCCTCTTGCGGCGCTGTGCCTTCGTCCTCGCAATAGGGGCAGAGAAGCCCAGCGAGCCAATCGCGCTCCTGTGGTGCTACATGATTCGCGATGGCGACTGGGGCAAATACGATCTGCCTCTCGTCGTGGTTGATTTTTCCAAACCCAGTTGCTTGCCAGTGAGGATTCGTTGGGGTTGGAGACTGAGTCAGAATCGGCGACGCAGCGGCCTCCTGAGCCGTCCGTATTGATGGCATGGAATCAAGATCCTCCCAAACAATATGGCCATCACAATAGTCGCATACAAATGCGATATGGTCTTCGCCGAACCGCTGAAAAGCCCCGACCTTGTTGCATATCAAGAGCTCTTCCCGATACCGTTCAGAGTACTCAACTTCGTCCGCGGCGGGAGGCGCCTTGGCCCACTGCCTCTGCTTTCTGTACACTAGGAAAGCTCCAAGACACCTTGTCGCACCCTCCTTCTCAGAAGTGAACACTCGCCGAGCCGCTCTACACTGCGCTCGGTGGAGCAGACGCTGGAGGTCGTGGGTTTCGCGAGCCCAAGTAGGATCAATGGGACCACCTGAGCGGCTCCAATCTCGTATGGCTTCGATATGGGCGCCGAACCTGACCCTTAGAGCTTCCAGCTCCTCGACAGATTCATCTAGACCTCAAGTTAGCGTGGGGAAGCTCTTTAATATAGTATTGTCCCGGGATATCAGCGTTGGCTTTATCGGGAGGCCAATCGACCGAAGGATCGGAGATGGTCTTGAGACCGCCCAACACGACACACCCAGGGGAAATTTTTGGAAACGACGTACGCTTGCGATCCGTCTCGTAGCTCATTTGGCCGTTGAGTAGCGGCGACAGCTCCTGGAAGTCCTTCTTTGCCTCGTCCAAGGTGGCGGCGAGAGCGCGCACCTGTTCATGCTCGTCGAGGCCCCAGTGGCGCTTGTCGGAGAGACCGAGGATGCGCAACCCTTCAGAGAGGACATTGGCAATGGCAGCTAGCAAAGACCCGACCGATTCGGATTTGGTCGTCCTGGTTTGGCGGGAAGGAGAAGGGAGGGGAGCATCGGGGCCGCCAGTTGGGCCCCCCTCCGGGTCCTCGAGACCGGCCAGCTCGGCGTGGTTGGTGGGAGTGGCGCTCCCAGATGCCGTATATTGTATGTAAACTTGTCAAGCCAATGTGGTCAGAGGCAGCTGCAAAGCCTAGGACGCTGGTGCGTGCTTGTCGTCGAGGTTGATTGGGGCTCGCGGAGCTTGAGTCGTGCTGTGGATAGATCGTCAATCGTCGCTCGACAGCTGGTCGCGGGGTGGGCGCTCTCGTAGTTCTGCCTGCGCGCAGAGCAGCTGGAATTCAATAGTAACCGAGTTGACGGTCGGGGACCAGGAAGAAGGCGCAGGCGTGGACAAGCAGCGCTCTTTATTGAGCCGGAAAGAGAGCTGAACACCTGTCGGCGGCCTGCGGCTGGCCCTGTAGGAGGTGGAGGAGACGGCAGGACGTGCGTGCTGCAGAAGGAGCCCGAGCCGGGGATGCCTACAGGACAAGTGGAGCACTACGTAACTAATGGAGGGTCCTACCATCTGGCCAGCGGGCGGCGGCGGGCTGTGTGGGAAGCTGTGCGCAAGCCCGGCAAGGCAAGGACCCCAGTAGCCGTTGCACACCCAGTAGCCGTTGCAACCATAGGCTGGCTCGTAGAATTCTGCACGGCCTTCGACAGCGGGGAAGTCCTATATCCTCGTCCGTACCTGCCTCTCACTTGGGTATAGCACCTGGTAAGGCACTTGCTGCGGCACTGCTCATTATTGACAAGGCAGGTACGGACTATTGTAGAGTAATAAGCTGCTGGGCGCCACTCGCTAGGCCTTTTAGTCGGTACCTTATCAGGAAGAGGGCCTTCCCGGCAACTCTAGGTGCACAAGGTGGGTGGGATTGATGGCGTAAGGCGCTGGGGGGATCACGGCTAAGCATGCACGCGCACCAATGCAAGAGCGGACTCCTATTGCCAGTAACTTATTTTAGGAAGCATAGAACTAATCGCACTACTCCTCAATTATTAATCATCTCCGACCAGTCGGTGCAGGATCGCTCGCCGAGTCCTGTTTCCCGCAACATGCGTTGATGTCGAAGCTGCGCTCTTGCTGCTGTTGGCTTGTGCCTGCGCTGTGGCTGGTTTCACCGGCGTCATCAAAGCGGGTCCCTGTCCCATTACGAAAAACCTGGCGCAGCAGCCGTCGCGTTGCTTTTTCCTGTTGACACATGGGGCTGGGTCACCATAAGGCCAGCTGGAGACCTTGTTAGAGTTGGTTTGAATATCCTTATCATAATATTACTTCCACTCTAATATTACAACCAAGTTATGGCCAACGTAACCTCAATCTTCCCTCCACATATAGTACTCGTAGCGCCGATTCCCATTTCCGGGTCCGACACCGTCACCACTCCAGATATGCACAAGCTTAGCCCTACTTACGCTTGGTAGCCTTCTTGCCAGTGTCCGCGCCAGTGGCCTTGGCCTCAAGCTTCTTAACCTCCTTTGTCAGAGCCTCCTTGCCCTCAGCCTCCTTCTTCGTCTCCTCCTTCTTCTTCTCATCCTCGCCCTCATCGTCACCACCCTGTCCAAATTCGTTGACACGGGTGTAGTCGATTCGGTAGGCATATCGCTGGTAGAGATAGATGAAGAAGATGATGTCATCTCGGAAAGTTGCCAGGCGGTGCAAGAAAGGCATCTTGATGGTAAAGGCGAATAGATCATCAATGAAGGTGTTCAGGAACTTGTACATCATGGCCTTGGCGGGCATGTGGGCGACACTCTTGAGGCGGTAGTTGATGTACAGGGAGGGAACCATCATGAGGAAGCCATAGGCGTACACGGAGCCCACCAATGTGGTGATGATGTACGAGTACCACGACTTGTGAGTGTCGTACATCAACGAATAGATGCCGTAGGCAATGAGCAGGGGAATGGCAGCCCAGTAGACGTACTTGAAGGCAATCTCGTCGTACTCCTTGGTCTTCTCTTCCGTCTCGGAGAGCTTCTGCTTGTCCTCAAAAACAATGGTGTAGGGGAACCACGAGTTGGGGCCACCCGGTTGCACGCGCACATTGACAATGGTGGTGATCTTCCAAAACTCGATGATGATGCCAACCACTTGCGAGCCGAGAATCATCCAGCTAGTGTTCTGCGAGTTGTCGAGGAGATAGAGGAAGATGACAGCCTGCATGAACACGTTGGCCAGGATGGAGCGCACAGAAATGCCCACGTTGTCCTTCTTCTTGCGGTAGTGGGCGATGTCGGAGCCGAACGCCAATGTCTCGAGAATCATGTGCGCGATACTGACGATGACGGTGATGCTGAGTAGGATGGGGTTGGTGTCGATCAGGACCTCCTTGATCATCTCAATCTCGGAGCCGTCGCCGCCAGTGGGTAGCGAGTGGCCAAAGGCATGCTGTCGTGCCGATTCCTTGGAGTTGGCATCAATGTTGGCCATAAGCTGGAACTGCCAGTTGACGATGTGTCCCAGATCGATGCGGAAGGGCACCTCCTCAACGGTCTCGTTCAACAGCATCATGTGGCTCGTCAATTGCCAAAAGGGATTGACGAACAGTACAGGGTCTACGCGGGATTAGCTTGAATTCGGGCTTCAACCGCTCTTGGCGGTGATGAGAAATCGGCATCGCGACTTACAGTACCATCCGTTCTGGCCAGAGGCGTCGCGCGCGCCAGTCGCCTCTAGGTGGACGAACTGCCTGGCCACAGGAGGGATCACGTGGAAGTCCTTGACACCTAGATCAGGGACAAAGGACAGACTGGTGTTGGGGTGGTAGTAGTTGGCCATGATGGGGCCCTTGGGCTCCTCCACTTCGGGTTCAGCCTCAACGGGCTCGGGCAGGTCGGACAACAGGTTTCGGGTCTTTGCGACCTTCTTCTTGGGCAGATAATGGGTCAAAGGCCATGCGAAGTGATAAGCCTTGGCCGGATCGAAGCCAGGCTTCTTGGGGTCGAGGTTGCTGCCTGGAAGACCAATGTAGAAGTGTCCCCAGAGAGATCCATTGTTCTGAACGGGCTTGGGGAGGTGAATGGTCGTCTCGGCCACTCGCTTGTCCGTCCAGTTGTTCAGCTGGAAGCCCTTCTCCTCCAGGACTCGGTATTCTGCGGGGACTTTGTCGATAGGCTCCGGGTTAAAGGACGACGACAAGGTGATGACGATGTCGAGGTGGCTGTCCTGAGGCCAGATGGGGGCAATCTTCGCGGGGATGGATCGGTACTTGGCGTCGGGATCAAGTTCCTTGGGTCGCAGCTCGAACGGGGGGATGTCATCGAGGTTTCCGGGGACTTTGATGGTTTCGCCCGTCTCGGGATGGGTCATGGAGACAGAGGTCTGGTCCGTTTTCGTGCCGTAGTTGAGGGCCCATTGGAAGGCGAAGTAGCCGACGGCTCCCAGAGCGAGCTTGCCGAAGCCGATGCCCTATTCCATTCGCATCGCATTAGCAACCGGTGTCCAACATGCGCATTGCAAAATCGACATGGCATAATAACTCACACCACCCCCTTCCTGCTGCTGCTGCTGCTGGCCCCTCTGGCCACCTGGCCTCTGATGGTAAATCTGGTCCGTCATGGTGTGCCCTGATAAAAGGAGACGTCCCGCAATATCGGCTCGAGCCTCGGTCAAAAGGTGGCACGGTCTTCAACGAGGACTGGATGCGCTTGCGCCTGGCGAGTGCGTTGTCCTGTGCTGGGCGAGGCGTTTGCTGGACTGGGCTCAAGTGGACGACAGAATCGCACGCAAGCTGCCACGAGGTTTGGTTCCGGGTCGATGCAGATGGAACTGATGGATGAACGGCCCGCCCGAGCTTCAGGGTCTGCGGTGGCGTGCGCGCCCTGTTCCGCGAATCAGGGCAGGGCAATCTCGCACGACCCCGCCTGAGGCGATGGCACGACAGGCGCCAAAAGTGCCACTTTACCGGAGTCTGGAGCGGAGGATGCTGCGGAGTAGCACTGTATCGAGGGCCTCCGCAACGCTAATCTTCTCCTCGATTGCGTGGGTAGCTCAAAGTTGGACAGGGGGGTAAACCGCTCCCACGTTGACCATGAGGACGACTGGTATCCGTACAGCTGGCTACGGCCATGGATAGGCACGTAAGAAACCCATTGATAGGACGGCCCTGATTGATCAGCTGAAACATTCTCCATTGCTATTTAGGCTTGAAAGCGCATATTCCAAGGCCACTGGTATTCTGCGATGTCGACAGCAGCCACAGAACTGGTGTGGTGTTGTTGGGAGCGACAATACCGGCATTACAACCCGATCTCGCTTCTCTCGCCATGCCAATTATATTAGTGGCTCATGGCTGGTGTGCACCAGGTAGCCAGAGGACAGTCTGTAACCTGCCCCTCCTCGGGTTGGGCCGCAGTATTGTTCCTGTACAACGCAACCCCGCATTCGCTCGCCAATTGCATGAGGTGGTCAATGGAAGCATCTCATGGGAGGGCACCATGACACAGTCGCGGATGAGGCGCCCATGACCTCGACGTGTCATTCCGCGGCCAGCCATTGGCAGCCAGATCGAGTACGCTCCCGCAGGCTAGGCCCTGCTGGGAAACCTCAACTAGCTGCATTGGTACCTCACCAGCCCAGCCAGTCGCATGCTGGCGAACGACTGCCCGCTGTGACACATGGAACCTACAGTGGCGGCGCACATGATACCCGACGACGTAATGTAAGGCTCAGTAGAGTTGCAGCCACCGTTACCGCTCCCAAGAGAGGCCCCTGGCGTGGATCCATGGCACACGCCCTGCCGAAGCCATGGGCCATGCCACCGCCGGAGCGGCCCTCGTGGGCCCGATGGCCGACGATGATCCGCAATTCGCATTCTTAAATCTCAACCGCCGCTTTGTTCCTCCCCGAAGCCCGAATTTAAACTCTCCCTCCTCTTCTTTCACACTTCCACTGACGTTCTCGACCTCTTTGATCGCCTCTCACTAAACAAATTCTCGATTTGAGCGCCGGCTTTGTTGCGCACACCTACTGCTGCCCGTACGTCTATATTAGCCCAATCCTGCGTTTGCCACCCCGCCGCCGACTCTCCACGCTGAGACAAGCGCCATCGCATCCGGCACTTCAGTTGTCATTGACAGCCCCCAACCTTCCATCACCGTCTCGTGACTCTCTTTCCTTCGAGCATCGCTTATATTCCCCTCTCATAGCCTTTCCCTACGCATCCTCTTGCTTTTCTATCCTCCTCATACCACCCGAGAGACTTCATCATGACTGCCGACCATTCCACCACACAAGTCGCCGACGCCACCATCGGGTCGGCTACCAGCAATGGCCACTCCAACGGCGTCCCGCGCACCAAGATTTGCGTTTACTGCGGCGCCAGTGCCGGCACGAATCCCGCTCATATCGAGGCTGCTCGCCAACTCGGTCGAGCAATGGCTGCCAACAACATTGACCTAGGTGAGTCACACTGCCGACATCCGCATCCACATATCCGCCTTAGCTACGACGCTGACCCACATATGAAGTCTATGGCGGCGGCACTGTAGGCCTCATGGGCGAGGTCGCAAAGACCCTATGCTCCATCAATGGCCCCGACTCGGTTCACGGCATCATCCCCGAGGCGCTGGTGCGGTATGAGCGTGACGGCACCTACCAGACCGTGAACAAGAACAACCAGTTCGTCCCCGAGGAGTCTCTCTACGGCCGCACCACAGTTGTCAAGGATATGCACACGCGTAAGAAGCTCATGGCTGAGGAGGTCTTTGCCGGCGGTCCCGGCAGCGGCTTCATCGGCCTGAGCGGCGGCTTCGGTACCATGGAGGAGATCTTCGAGACCACCACCTGGAACCAGCTGGGCATCCACAGCTGCGGCATCGTGCTGCTCAACATTGACGGCTACTGGGACGGCATCGTCCAGTGGCTCGACAAGGCGGCCGCTGAGGGATTCGTCAAGCCGGTCAACAAGGACATTCTTGTCACCTCAAACACACCGGAGGGAGCTATCAAGGCGCTGACCGAGTACAAGGTCTCGGACGGCATCTATCAGCTGCAGTGGGGCAGCCAATAGTGCGGACACACAGGGTCCGTAGCGGAGCTTGGTAATGGCGCTTGGGAAACGTGATGGCCCTGGATTCGCTTTAGAACCCATGGTATTCGTGGCTGTGGAACGGCGTTTACACCGGCGCATTTGCATTGGGTAATCTCCCTCCTCTCCGGGCTTGCATACGGCATTTAGATGTGTGTGAGTAGTATTCCATAGATGACTTGATGATCAATAGTATTGCTTTCAAACCCACTTGACGTGAGACCCGTGAATGCTGCCGCAGCAGACTCGTAATTGTACATGATCTAACTACGTTGGGGACCGCTCTCGTACGCCTGGTTTGTTGTCGAGCCGTCCCAAATGCTCCACCGTCTAGCTGTCTACCTCCATGCCCTCGGCATCCTCAGCATCCTCGCTACCGCCCTGTCCGTCAGCCACGCTCTCGATCCACTCCTGTACCTCGAACCCGTCGTACAGCTTGAAGGGTTCGACACCGTTGCCGTCCGGCTTGAGTCCCACCACGCCGACGGATGTGTTCTCCACCGTCAGCTCCTTGTCTTGCACTAGACTCTCCTTGAGAGCCTTGAGGCCGTGCTTGATGAGCTCCTCGCGCGAGCAGTCGGCAAACTCCTCAATGTTTCGCTCCAGGTACGTCCGGGCCATCTGACTTCGCGCACCGATGGCAAAGGCAAGCATCTCCTCTGTCATGCCCGAGGGCTGGAATTCGAACAGGTGGGGGCCACGCTCGTCCACGCCAGCGACTAGTAGGCCGACGCCGTACGGTCGCTTGCCGTAGACTTGGGTGTTGATCTGAGCCTTCTCGCCGATCATATCGACAAGGGAGCGGAGAGGAATCGCGCGGCCGTAGGTAAGTCGGTGGCCGAGGCACTGCTGCTTCATGAAGTTGGAGAGAACACGGGCGTCGGAGGTGAGACCAGCGATGGCGATACCGGCATGCTCATCGACGCAGAACAGCTTCTTCTGGTAGGAGGACAGCTCCTCGGCATTGCGCTAGAGGAAGAGGTCAGACATGGAATGGTTCCTCCTTGCAACTGCGTCGCATGGTGGTCAAAGGACTGCTCTTGCATACCTTGATTGCGCAGAGCACGGCATGGGTCTTGCTGGCGATGCCAACGACGACGGAACCCTGCTTCACAGCCTCGGCGGCATACTCGATCTGGAATATTCGGCCCTGCGGGGAGCTAGGCAGTGTCAGCTTGTTGGGACGCGCGAGGGGAGCTGCCGTCTGGGCTGGGCAAGCTCCAAGCTGGGCGGGGGGGCGTACAATGTGACCGAATCGTTATCGTAGTTGTTGCGGAACATGGTGAATATGTAGCTGCAGCGGCAGCGTCGCGGTCAGCGAGGTCGAAGGAGGATGCAGCAGTGTGGATGGTGGCGTGGATGAGAGAGTAGGTGCGAAGTTGTAGGTTGTGGTGATGAGGTCGTCAAGCAAGGGCCAAGTGAGGTCCAGGTCCACGCAGCATAAACGGCCAGGCAGCTCAAGCTTCGTCGCCTTGCCGCGTGCTGGTGGGCGAGAGCCTGGTATTCTGCCGTGGATACTCCGCCACACCGCTTTCCTCCTTGAGGAGCGCCTCTCAGGCCGACCTTGAAGTGGGCAACACCGTGATGGTTTCTGCGATGAACAAATTTCCAATACAGAGCAAAGAAAAAAAAAACGATCTATTGCGAAGCGGGTAATAGCTGTTGGCAACTCCCTGTTGGCTTCCACACTGCACTGGGGGCTTGAATGCTGCGTTGCTGTCATCCATCTCGTTTTGGGAAATTGGCTTGGCACTGTATAGTTGCCGTAATTCGACAAAGGACAATCAATCGGGGGCAGAAGTGGCTGAATAGGCCAATTTCCACCCTGGTTTGGCACAAAAGCACTTGGTTTTGGTCTGCTGCGTCGTATCGTTGCGTATCCTGTATCTCGTAGCTGTCGCCTGGATGCCCCCATGTAGCTGGCAGCCGAACATTCTAGCTATGCCAGACTCAACATTGCGACTGCTCCGACCCCGGCTGCCACATCTCAGGCTGTTTAATTATCCCCTGATATTTTGATCTTTAGAATTGCTCTGCCCTCGTTGGACCTGGAAAGACTCTTGAAGCATGCATACCTGACTTGCGGATATATTGAAGCACTACCTAAATGCTATAGGCTAAAGCGCATCTTGAGCCTCTTTACAACAACCTCACTGGAGCATCATCATAATACAGCTAGAGCAAAACGTTGTGCAGGGTGCCGCGTTCATTTTGCTTCTCAGAGACGTGCTGGTGACGGGTAAAGCCTTGCTAGACTCTGACAGCACTACCGAAAGGTTCTCAAGGCTATCATGTTCTGTCGACTATACTGGGCTCTTTTGCTCTAATTCCATCTCTGGGGAGGAGTGCTAAGCTGTTTCGCTTCATCCACAAATTTGCGACTGCTGGAGGTGGCGATTGGGGAGTGAGATTCGTGATGTTCAAGTGAAGGACAGGACCACTCAACTGCCCCACAAAGCAGACGCCGACTTTGGACAGACGCAACAATAACCTCAATCTAAAACAGTTTAACAAGAAGAATAAGCTCGCCGAATTCGTGCATTTGTTAGGCGATACCTTTTTTCTTCTTCTTTTTTTTTTTAGCGAATATTCCATCGGCGTAGTAGCTGGCGAAGTTGGCAACAGCTGCCACCGTTTACACAACCCCGGCGGCTGGTGCTGGGGGATGCACCCCACGATTGTGGCAGGTGCAGCGGGTGCCTTGAGCCTCGTTACCTACCTATGACGCTCCAACCTCAGGCCTCTGCTCCTCAATTTTGACTTCGCCTCTTCTACCTTCGACAAAGCCCATCGCGCGCAATGCACATAAATTCCACACTCATTTCAATGAATTTAATTTGACCACCATCGCTCATTACTACGCCGATGCTCAGACGCATTCTTGGCCACCGCTTGGGACTCACCTGCGCCATCCCTCTGACGCGGTCGCTGACACAAGTGACCTCCGTCGAATCCTACGGAGCGACCACACGGCGGTCATTGGGGGCAATCTCATTTCCCACTCAGCAGGCGCGGTCATATCATGGCGCAGGTGACCAACCGGCGTTCCCTGCCATTGGCGACACCATCTATGCTCTCTCAACGGCCCAAGGCCCTGCAGGGATAGCTGTTATCAGAATTTCCGGCCCCTCGTGCCTCGAGGTATGTGTGCCTCGCCCCTGGCATCCTACGCAGACTAAATTGACCAATGGGCAGATATACAGGGCCATTTGCCCCGAGAAGGCCTTGCCCAGGCCGAGATTTGCTGCCGTTCGGTCGCTCTTTGATCCCACAGCTGCAGGCCCCAATGCCAACGTACTAGACTCTGAAGCGCTAGTGCTCTACTTTCCAGCCCCGAGTACTGTTACAGGAGAAGACGTCTTAGAACTGCATGTTCATGGTGGGACTGCCACTGTCAGGGCAGTACTGTCCGCCATCCCTCGTTGTGCTGCCAGTGGACGTATCCGATACGCGGAGGCCGGCGAGTTTACGAAGCGGGCCTTCTTCCATAACAGGCTGGACCTGGCGCAGATTGAGTCATTGAGTGACACCCTTGCAGCCGAGACTGAGCAACAGCGTCGCGCTGCAGTGCGAGGCAATTCTGGTGCCCTCGGCCGGACCTACGAAGCCTGGAGGCAACAGTTGTTATTGGCCAGGGGGGAAATCGAGGCCCTGATTGACTTCTCAGAAGACCAGCACTTTGACGATTCACAAGCAGAGCTGCTTGAGAATGTCACAAAGCAGGTTTCTAGCATCCTGCAAAGCATTGAACTGCATGAGAAAGGGAGCCAGCGGAGTGAACTGCTGAGAAGCGGCATTCGTATCGCTCTCCTGGGCCCCCCCAATGTCGGAAAGAGCTCGCTAATGAACATAATCGTTGGGAGAGAGGCATCCATTGTGTCCGGCGAAGCTGGAACGACACGAGACATTGTGGAGGCCAGCCTTGACATCCGAGGCTACCTCTGTTCCTTTGCGGACACTGCTGGATTTCGCTCCTCACAGTCGGAGAAGGCTAAGGGGCTGGTGGCCAGCCCGATAGGTGCCGTTGAACAAGAGGGAATTCGAAGGGCAAAGCAAAAGGCCCTTGACTCCGACATTGTGGTTGTTCTTGCCTCAGTTGAGCATAGCCACGGAGTACCTTCTATCCAATACGACGAGGAAACACTTGAATTGGCCGCAGGGGCGGAGTCTCGATTGATTGTGGTCAACAAACGAGACTCGGTTAGCGAGGAAACGTTCGCATCGCTCCTTGAAACGTTTCATCAGGCCATTCAGAAGAAGGCCCCCAAATTCGTGGGGGCTGAGGTCATTGCTATTTCTTGTAAGCAGGCTGTCGGGGAGGCGGGCACGAAGGATCCCGGTGGCATCCAGTCTGTGATGGACCGCCTTGTTGACTGTTTTACGAACATGACGTCGATGCCCGCCGATCTTCAAGACCTTCTAGGCGTAACAGAGCGTCAGCGCCAACTTCTGGTCAAATGTCGACTCCACTTGGAAGACTTTATGGCTGAAGCAAAGCCCCAGGATGAAGGAGTGGACGCAGACACGGTGCTAGCAGCGGAATTTTTGCGCTATGCCGCTGACAGCCTTGCACAAATCACAGGCCGCGGAGAATTTGGAGATGTGGAGGATGTGCTGGGGGTAATCTTTGAAAAGTGAGTGCTGACCCAAGAAGGGATGGCCTGCCGGCTGTCCCTTGCGTCTGGCCTCGTACCGTCTTTGACTATGGGGCTTGCCGCCAATTGATCTGCGCTAACACGAGCTACTCAGATTCTGCGTTGGAAAGTGAGGGTGTCAGGAGAGGATTCGAAAGATGGAATATTGATCTATTGCGAAAACGCTTGAAAGCCAACTAACGCTTGAGTGATTGATCATGCTGTCTAAGGTCTAAACTCCTGCCGATGCGAAAAGAAAGCACAAATTGCGATGCAAGACAAAACCAACAGCTCGTTTTCCGCCACCCGGGCTTCAGAACAAGTATCATGAATCGAAAATTCTAATGGTAGGAAACCGGGAACCGTGTGCCGCTCATGAGAAGCAACTTTTGGTGTAAGAGGGCTGACTGGCCCCCGCGTTCCCTGATTTCCTGCTCATGGACCATGGCAATTGCAGGGTCAACGCTAACGTGGCCATCAAAAATGCAACGCTGCGCAATGCGAGAGATGTGAATGCGGAGAATGTTGTACACCAAAGGACCAACGCCGATGCAATGCATTAAAGGAATCAATGTCCCTGTTCGTAGGGGACGAAAACAGGATTGTCGAGCTCACTCGTCGTCAGAGTCGTTGTAGCCAGAGCGGCCCTTGTCACCCTCGGGCTCGTCATCGTCAGGGCCATTGTAACCAGATCGGCCACGGTTGACGAACGTGGTGTTGTCGTCATTGCCATCCTTGTTGTAGCCAGAGCGGCCGAAGGAGACGGCAGAGGCCATAGAGTCTGAAGAGGTGAAAGCAGCCATTGTGATGTTAAATGGAGCGAAGCGGGTATGTTTTTTGAGTGAGGTGCTGGTAGTGTTGGTGTGGTTTAGGTTGGTTTTTGTGTGTTTGGAAGCAGTGCCAGCAGGTTTGAAGATGTCGAGTATAAGAGTGAAGTGTGTGTGAGTGTGTATGTGTGTGTGGAATGATGCCGAAGAAAATAGTTCTCAAGACGGGAAACACCTGGGTCTTATATACAGAACGTCGATGGCATCTAGCTGACGTTTTGAATAGCCTGCGAGCCGGTTCCAAGGAAAAGCGGCCGCTTGCGCCATGCTTGACGACATCTGCAAGCCTTACACCCTGGACTTTCCGTGTTCCACATCCCGCTGCCAAACAAAGAAACAGCACGGCAGATGGGTGTTCCTAAGCGTCAAAGCAGCGGACGTGAGAGTGCTGCGCCATGTCGGCGACAAGACAAGGGTCGGGCTGGGGCGTGGTTGGAAGAAGCGGGCCTGTGAGAACGAGGGTTATAGGGCTGAGGATCGCGGCAAAGTCGACTTGGAGTCATTCTCACCAGCCTTCAGCCCCGTGAGCGCCGCCACAGGCCCGTGTGCTACACAGACGGGGGGCGTCGCTTCACCCTCCAGGGTGCACACTGACTGGGTTGCTCACCCACCCACACTCTCTCCCTGTCTCTCCTGCTTACGCCAATAAACCGTGCTCCCAATCCTCCCGTTCCGTGGACCAAAACGGCGGGGCGGCATCAGCCACAGCCCTGACAAGTTCGGTACCCGGGCTGCGGGTAATGTAACCCCATGCTGCCCTTTTGCAATTACCCCCTGGTCATCTGCCTGCTGCCTGGGACCCTTGGATGGTGGACGCCTTGAGGCCTCACGCACTCTTCTGGAAGAAGGATGGAAACTTCTCTGGAGCAGGTCTGTTTGACTGCGATACCCCGGCGACGACGAGGTGCCGGATAGGGCCAGCTGGTGGTAATCGCGGCGAGGATTGTCATGAAGACGTGAGAGAGCAGACACCACCTCTTGGGCAAGACCCTGCAAGGCACGAGCTAGGCGGCACTTAGAAGGGACTCACAAGAGACCCGAGGCTTTGGGACGGGGATCTCGGATCGGCGACGTCATTGGGTCGCTCATTCAATCCGGTCTGGGGCATGGCTTGTCGCTCGCCGCGCATGCCCCCCAACTCTCCCTTGTTTCGTCGCATGTAAACGCGGACGCGTGATCAATCCAGCCGGACGCTGCGGAAAGCCTGGCACAACGTGACGACGTGTCGCGATGATTTCTCGGCCGACAGCCTCAAAACGAATCGAGTATCTTCCGGCCGGCTACATGCCGGGGAATGGACACGCATGAGTCAGCTCGGCGACAGAGAACAGCATCCTCTGCGACCGTAGCCCAGCGCTCACAGGAGCATTGCCAGATCGCGGATCTCGTATTCGATACCGACGTGCACTGGCTGTGCTGCGGCGCGACGTGTTGGTATCTGCCGAACAGCCAACCTCTGGCCTCTCCAGGGCATTCTTGTGAGACTCCCAAAATCAAAACCCTTCGATTGGACGCACTATGACACGGGCTCCATGACAGGAAGTATTTCGGTGGCAGACTCAACAGCGGCACAATAGCGACTTACAGGGGGAGGGTGGGGTGTGACTGGACCGCACGTAATCCCGCTATTACCACTGCCGGAGCCCTTCGGGTTGCTCACTAACGTGACTGCGCAGCACAGCGAATACAGCGTTGGCGCATCGGCCAAGCCCGGCCGGACACCGCCATGACATCCCCACTACGGACTATCCACTCCTAGTGCCCACGATCCACTATCCCCCGTCCCGCCCCCGGTTGTGTGTGGTTTTGCGTCGCACGGCGTTCTGGTCTCCTCCATGGGATATTGGGAATTTAGCTTCCACCCTTCCCCGGACTTACGACCGAGCTACAGAAGCGAAGCAGGCGGATGCCCATGCGCGACCGTGCGTTGGTGGTTGGAGCCCCCCTTGACTTCGATCCTGGTCGTGAGAAGCGACATCACTGAGCATTATGATATCAGTTTGCCTGCGCCTTTTGCTTGACACGGGCAGCACTCTAAGGAAATGGTGTTGAGGTGTGGTGAATAAGCGACAGGCGGCGCAGGTGACGACGCACGTTTCGACGTCTTGGCCTTGGGGCCTGGTAGCCTTGCGTGGGGGGATGAGATAGCAGTCGGAGAGATTTGTCAAGCCTTACGCGGCTTACAGCCTGAGGGCTGATGCCAAATGTCTACAAGCACACTCACGCGACGCCGCCATGCAGGCTGCGGCTTCTCAGAATTCGGGGAGGAGTTTGCGATCCGGAGCTTTCGGTTGTCGGAACTAACCCATGCCCAGTACGTCACATGGTCCATGTCGCTGGCTGCGCAACTCTCACCTTGCCCGCCAAGAACCACCCACCAGCACCCCCCAACATACTGCCTCACCGTGGTGTGTCTGTGCTCGTCACCGAGTGTTGACGACCCTGGCTTGCCCGCCGGCACCTGCTTGCTTCGCCGGAACCACCGATCCCGCTCTTCTGCACCCTGCCCGGGATGGAACAGAAAGGCTCTCACGTCAAGTGCGAGGTGGGACCCGCGTATCGAGGCCTGTCAATGGGCCTAATAGATAACCGCGAGCGTGCATGCGGCGGTAAAATGGAGCTAAGTCAGCGAGACAAGGCGGCCTGCATGTCAAAGCACAGGGCACGAGGCACAGGGCATTGGCAGCGCCTTGCTTGTCAACTCCGAAACTGATATTCTACGAAAAACCGAAAGGGGAGTGCACGCGATTTGCCTGCTCTTCGTCTATCCTGGTCCGTACGAAGACAAGGGCATTGTGGCACGCGACTGGCTAGGCCGGTGTGCAGTGCGGCCGACTAAGCGCCGTCCGTTTCTGAACTTTCTGGCCAGTATAAATAGAGTCAGGGGCACTTCATTGGTTGCCTAGGCGCGTTGGTGCTGACAGACGCCACCCCACCCTGCCCTGCGCCGCCCCGTCTCCAGCCGCATGCACCGCCTCAGCCGTTCCCCAGGCGCCAGGCTCAACCAACCATGGCGCACCCTGAGTTACAGTGGGCTCGGAGACAAGTCAGCCTTGGATGAAGCCCAACGGCGCCAGTCTCCGCCATTTCGTCACTGTGCCAGAAGCTGTCGGTTCTAGACCCGACTCTTTGCACCAAGCGGCGACCCAGGGTCTCCGGTACCCAGGCTCGATCCCGGAGTCACCACCCATCCTCCTGCGAACCGATGATGGTTCAATTGCATGGCTGGCTGTGGTTCCCGTTTTGGGCTTTTAGCGGCGTTCTTGTCCTCCGCATTGGATGCCCGGGTAGCCTAGAAGCCGGCGCCTGTTACTAATAATACTTACGACTCGGCCGTTGCAATATATCGACACTCGCATTGCAGCCGCAGCTTGTACAACCTCTTGGTGCTGTGAATAAGAGTAAGAGTACGGCTTGGCTGCAGCACTGGGGGGGGGTGCCACAACTGCCCGGGCTTGCCTGCCTTGCCCGGTTTATTGCTGGTGTAGCTACAGTCGCTGCGCTGCGGCTGCTCCTGCTACGTATCGACGATGACGACGGCACCACCAGCCATGGCAGTCGCACTGACTTCCCATCACGAAAACGCGGCAACAGCAACTCTTGCTCGCTGCCGCATGCCTAGCGGGAGCGACAATACCATGTTAGGCAGGAAGTGTGACTGTGCACCTAGCGGCACGCCCCTCCCTCCTGCCGCTGCCTTCGCTGCGGGCCTCGGGATCTGGTTTGGGCCTGCGATCATCCGGCCTTGTCTTAGATCTGTCCTCTCTGTCGCCGGCCCCCTCACAGTCCTCAACTAGCGATTCGCTCGTTTGGCTCCCTCTGCTGCAACGTCGATGACCCGGCCGACTCACTGTCTCGGCTCTGCATCGAGCCTGCATCTGAGCTGTACCGCTTTCGTGCCCATGCGCCGATGCCCATGGCAGCACTAGTGCCACATGTAACGAGTAACGAGCGGCCATGGCCTCCTTCACATGTGGTCGCGGTTTGACTTTTGGTTTTCTCTTACTTCCTATGGTCTAACCTGCTCTCTCGGCTCTTCTCCCAAGCCGGGCCAGGCTGATCCCTACAATCTGACGCCAGCCACCAATCAGGTGCGTGGAGTCGCTCATCGTCGAGAATAGAAGCAGCAACACACACCACGGAGCTGCGGATCAGACCGTACAGGACCCGCGCCTCGATGCTTACCCGTAACCCAGCCTTGGGACCACCCTTGGCCATAGCCGTTGCGGCCTTCTGACTGGCTACCATCGGAAAGTTGTTGCCTGAGCGATGACCAGACCGGCTCGCCGATTGTGCACTTGCGCCTCGGGGAACATCCAAGGGCCGCCCGCAACGGCGCCAAGACCGTCGGATGCGCTACGAATGCACGGGTTGGGACAAGCCGCCGCCCCCGGCCGAGATGAGGCTGTCGATCACGGCCTATCGAGAGCCTCTTCCTCCGTCTGTGCCTGTCGGCATCTTTGGTGCTTATCCTCGCACGGATTCACAAGTGCTCAATGCCTGCGCCATTCTATTCTATCCAGGGGAATCTCCGACCGAGCCATGGACTGGGCGACGGCGATTCTGGAGCTGGAGCTCCCACTCCGCAGGGCTGTTCGGCCGAATTGCCTTCACCGCTGTCATGGCAGTTTGCACGGGATCCTCCTCCATGACTCAGTCGGCCCCCGTCCAAACACCATTATCCGCAGGCTCGCCCGGGGTGCCGGCTCCCATGTCCGGCCCTCCATGTTTGAAAAGAAATGGTCTGATTGAACTGGCTACCCTCGCACACTTCCGCCTTACGATGAGGCTAAGTACATCTGAGTCTATACACACCACCGGTTTCAACTCTGTATCATCTGTGCATTGCCGCCCCCAATTTCCGCCCCCTCCAAATGGTACTCACAATTCATCTTTCTGGTGCCCTACAACATCTTCCATGGCCATCAGCTTGACCACCAGACTGGTCCAGCCCGTAAAGTGCTGCGTGCGCTGACCCGCACCGGTGTCAGGGTTGTACTGCTCCCAGGCGAAGCCTGTTTCCACCCAGCTGTTGTACACCGTGTTGACCAGGTTCTTACGGAGCTGCGAAAACAGGGAGCTGGCACGGCTCTTGTAGGGGCCGTTCTGTGTGGCCAGGTTCTATACGGGCATTGGTCAGTATCGGATGCAGAATGAGAAAAATGGAAGTGTCCGAGGCAAGGGTGAATGATGCCGAGGTCACGAGAGGGGACGGACACTTACGAGAAGCTGGGAGACTGCAAGATAGTTGATTGGCATCCAGACGGGGCTGCGCCAATAGTTCTCGGCCGTTCCATAGAATTCATCCTGCTTGCTCAAGCTGCGCAAGCCGTGGGGGCTCCACAGATGTTGCTCATCCGCGATGAGGTCAAGGATCTTGCCAAGCTTTGGGTCGTCGGGCTTCATCAGGCCAACCAGGAAGGGGAACAGCGAGATGTAGCCCTTGTGGCATACCAGCTTGTGCTCCTCATAGTCGTCGATGGTGGCATCGCAGAAGCAGCCCTCCTTCTCTGACCAATGGAGGTCGCTGAGGTTGTGCTCAATGGCATCGAGCGTTGTGCGGTACTCTTCAATGTCGTCAGTGTTACCCAGAGCGACCGCGATGTTGAGCAGCGACTTGGTCATGAGTCCCACCCACGACATGAGATCGACATGGAGCTCGGCGGGGTGTGGAGGGCTAGGGCGAGGATAGTCATCCAGGCCGCTGGTAAGGACATGCGTCTCCGTGCGTCCGCGCCACCGGTACGCCTCCTTCATGGAATAGGCCTCGCGGTCATAGGACTTGAGGTCGCCTCGCTGGGTCTTGCGGAACCACTCGTACTGGCGCCGCAGCAGGGGGTACAGCTTGCGGAGATAGTTCTCTCCAAGCTCAGCGTTGTCGAGGTGGGCCATGCGCAGGTGTTCGTGGGCCGAAAGGTCCTCCTTGGCCGAAGGCTGGCTGCCGTTGACGTTACGTAGCCGCTCCATGAAGCCTTCAATGATGAGGAACAGGGTGGGAGGGTTGGCGTAGTGCGGGTATTGGACCTGGAACTCCTCGGGGACACGGCTGCGGGCTTCAGCGCCAAGGATCTGCTCGCGCGGGATCCAGCCGTCGTCGTCCATGGTGTTGTACCAGCTGCTCACAATGTCCAGGGTGAGATCCATATCCCAGTCTGCGATGGGGATGAGATGGAAGCCCTCATCCCACAGGAAACCTCGAGGGAAGAAGGGGCGGGACGGGACGGCGGTGAAGAGCTCGTACGGGCCCTCGAGGTTCTGCTTCTTCAGGGCTCTAGCCTGCGCAGCGTCCTCCCAGAAGCCCTCGTTTTCCTCCTCATACTCGGTGGCGTAGGAGCGGTCGATGAGCTGGTGGCCGTGGAAGTAGCCCACGCCGCCAAGCAGGTTGGAGAACATGCTCTTGGCAAACTTCTTGTACTTGTCGGCTGTGAAGGGCGCCTTCAGGCCGAAGACACTGGAGAAGCGATCGCCGAAATCCTGGGACGCCTGCTTGATCTCCTGGGTGACATCGTCCGAGGACAGCTCGCGGCCCGCAGACGCCGACTCGAAGATGACGTCGAACTCAAAGGGTCCCTCAAACGTCTTCTGCACAATCTGTACGTTTGCGCTCGAGGGCCCGTGATCCAGCTGGTAGATCTGCCAAGGCGGCGGGGGGTCCTCCGGGTCGGCATTCTCCTGGACAAACTTGACAGCCTCTTGCAGGTGCTTGAAGACAACCTGCTTGGCCCGCCAGGTCGCCTCGTCGGGGACCTGGGCGCTCAACACAATCGTCTTGTCACCGTGGCGATTCTCCAGGAGCTTGTGGCCTGACTCGGGGTGCTCTCCCTTGCCCTTTGTGACAGTCACCTTGTAATCTCCAAGCTCCTTCGTGCTCCCAGTGAAGGTGACATCGCCCTCGGAGCCGTAGGGGGTGGTTGCGCCCCCGGCCTCGAGGACGCTGAGCTGCTCTTGGGCAATGTAGTAGTAGAGGGACGTCTTGGTGTCAGGGCTCGCACCATCGCGCAGCTGGCCCTTGATTCTCGCTGCCCAGCTTCCTCCGTGCTTTCCTCCGGGGATCTTGACAAACGACGTCGTAATGTCGATGTGGTTGCCAGCATCATGGATGGTTTGGACGCCACCAGTTCGCGCATCATACTCATCCCATCCGTAGCCGTGAATGTCTTCGCCCTGCTCGCAGGTGTAGCGAAAACCTAGAGCACGTACGTCAGTGCACCCGAAAAAGCAGACCCGAGGGAGTTCAACTACGGCAGCAATCCCTCACGAGGGTAAAACAGGCCGCGCGTACCTTTCTGGATATCCTCAAACGTGTCAATCTTTGTCCACATCAGGCCCGTCCACAGGCCTGTTGGTGACCTCGGGCGCACGCCAAAGTAGAGATTGGACTTGTAGGGCCCCCAGAAGAGGCTCTCGTTGTTCTGGCGCCCGATCTCGCTGCCCAGGACTGCGGCGCCATCCTCCGCCACGGCGCCCAGCGCCAGGACAGCCGCTGCGACCCATTGGGTCAACTTGGCCATGATGAAGAGAATGCCTCGGTGTAGCAGCTACTGAAGGAAGCCCGCTAGATAAGAGGGAATTGAGTCAAGCTGGTTAATGTCGTGCCAGCCGCTCGTCCAACCTGAGCGCCCAGAGAACACGTTTGTTTAGTCGCAATCGCAATCGACGCAAGGCTGAGGCTCCTAAGCAGCGGCCGCTTGGCGGAGGAGAGCTTTGGCCAATAAGCATCGCCCACTAGCCACTCCATCCTGGTACCGGCCTACTTCCCCCGCCACACTCTAGGCGACTAGCTCAGCCTTTCCGAAGCTCGACGACGACTTTTCCCTAAGCCTCGGATTGCCTTTTACATCCTTCCTTCCGCAGGGCGCAGAACCCTTGACAGCCAGACATCATGGGTGACCAGCGCCACAACCGCCGCCCCGATAGTCGCCAGATGTGGGACGAGTCGGACCGCCGCGACCGACGAGGGCCCCCTCGCAACCGCGACCGTGACGGCGGCCGTGGGGATAGAGGCAGCTACAGGGACCGCTCGCGGTCGCCTGATCGCAGGTATCGAGACCGAGACGACGACCGGAGGGATCGTGGAGACAGGGGAGACAGGGGCGATAGGAATCGGCCCCGCGGAGGCGACAGAGATCGCGACTGGGACAGGAACCCAGACCGTGGCCCGCGACATCATGACGATAGGGACCGGCGAGAGCGCCGACGGTATGATGACGAGGAACCGCCCCGAAACCGACGCGGCGACGACGACAGAGACAGGCGAGGTATGTCACATCGCGACCCGCACAACGCCGCCGCCGTGCTACAGGACACTAACAACACCCAAGGCTACGGCCGCCGGTCCAACTCCCCCCAGAGCCGCAGCCTCTCCCGCAGCGCCTCACCCTCCAACGACCGCCCGCTCCCCACGCGCCCTAAGACGGATGCGAAGCGCCCGACGAACCCCTCCCACGACGCCGACCGCTCGCGCGACAAGAAGCGCGGGCAGCCCGACGACGATGACCGGGAGATGGGTGACGTGGTAGAGAGCGACCATGATGGCGTCGTTGACGCCGACGACCCGGATGCCGACGACGACATGGCTGCCATGCGGGCCATGATGGGCTTTGGCGGATTCGACAGCACAAAGGGCAAGAAGGTGGCCGGCAACAACGTCGGCGCCGTCAAGAAGGAGAAGAAGTCCGAGTATCGCCAGTACATGAACCGCCAGGGCGGCTTCAATCGACCACTCAGCCCAGGGCGATGAGCAAAGGGGGGGTGTTAGTGAGGGACGGCCAGCGGTAGATAGTGTGTGTGTGTGTATGACGTTAATGAATAGCACAATTTTTATCATTGATACCCAATCCAGTTCTCGTCGCTTTGCCAGAGCAGGTCGCATGAATAAGTAGTTCGTCCCTCCCGGCTATGGAAACGAGCGAAAGCATAGGGACTGCTAGTCCGCCAGCCTTTGGATCCATCCCGGTCATGGCTTCACAAACGTGCCTCAGACGGAAGCTTCCCTCATCACCAACTGTTTCTCAAAGCACTCATAGGGGCAATGGGTCTGGATTAACTAAGTAGGTCGATAGGTAGGTAATAAATAACGGCATTGCAATACCTGATAGCCATGTCGCAATCCCCATCACAGCGCCAGTAGCAGCAACCCAAAAAACAGCAACGCCTCGAGTTCCATAGATGACTTCCCCGAGCAGGCAAAGAGGCGCTTTATCCACGTTGCTGGTAACCAAAAGACTGTCGCACAAGTGCTTTCCGCAATGCTTTCCCCGCTGTATGTGCTCGTTGTATGTGCTGCTAAGAAACTGTAGACATTACTCACGACGCCAGAGTATATACGGCGCTCGCTTCTTCCCAAGGTTGGCTCCCCAACGCCCCTTGCCTGGGTTGGGACTGCAGGAAAGCCAGGCGTGTATATGCATGGTTCCAACACAAATGCCCCATCTATGCCGCACTTTCCTCCTTTTTCTCTTCTACCGAAACGCCGTTTGAGGTCACTGACGTGGGTGACGTTACATCCTCGCTCATAGGCGTGTCCGGTTCCTTGGTTTCGCCCTCGCCGTCGTCCTTTTGCTCTTCCGAGTGGCTTGCGCTCGCCTTTTCGCGCCGCCTTCGTCGCAGCCGTCGCTCCTCTTCGGCTGTTTGCCTCCTTGCTTTGCGAAGCATTTCCCTCTTATCCGGGTCATTATCATCGGCGCCATCACCACCGCGCATGCCTTGCAGCAACGCGGCTGCTCGATCCGCCACGTCATCCTCGCCCTCGCGGGGCGATGGCATGCCTGGGCTCAATAGGTTGCCATCCTCGTCGATCGTAGGCTCCTTGTTTCGCAAGCCAACTTCGACTTCTGGGATCTCGTTGAGATCGGGAATCTTCTGCCCTGATGCAACGCGCACCTGGTGTCGATCCTTGAGACGGGCGCGACGACGACGGTCCCTTTGATCTCGGGCCTGGGGTGCCGCGGCACGGAGCTTCTCCAACAAGGAGTCCATGGCACCGGTGCTCGTTGGCGATGCAGGACCACCCTCTACCGCGGCATTCACCTTGAGCTGGGCATGCTTCCGCTTCATGGAGGCTTCGTTACGCCTCCTCGTCTCTTCCATCTGCACGTTCTTCTCCCGCGACTTCTTCCACTCGCCAACAAAGAGAGCCAGCTTGGCAAAGAAGTCTCTCCTGGCATTCTCGTCCGCAGGGTCTTCGCCATAGAAGACCATGATGTCCTTGTAGGTTTTCATCATCTCATCCAGATACAGCTCCATCTGTTCCGCTTTTCGTCGAGCGTCCTTCATGCAGCGCTGAACAAGCTGGCTAACGCGATCCTGAGGGTGGAATTTCTTGGGGTCGCTCAGGTTGCCAGAGTCAAAAGACATCTGCACATTGCGAATGTTGTCGACGTACTTCTTGGCATCAGTCTGAAGTTGTTCAATGTTGATCTTCTGAACAGTCATGACGGCATTAATGTCATCAGAAAAGCCTTCCCACTCAGGATACTGGTTCCGAACAATACGCTCAACCAGATCCGCCAGCGTTGACTCGTTCTTCTCATCCTTGACCATACCCAGTCGGGCGAGCGAGCTGAGCTTGAAACCGCGAGCTTGTTTGTTGGCGTCGTTCATGTAGTTACCGATATCCAAGATGAGACCCAGAACGTTCATCAACGAGACGGAATCGCGGAGAGATTCAGAAACTGCGACAACTTGACGAATCTTTTCGTTGATCTCATCGTACTCTGCCTCAAAGCTCTTCGCAAGAGCCAAGGCCCGCATACGGCTCTTCCAGTAGTGATGTAGCTCGAACGCGGTGAAGAGGTAAATCTGATCTTGGCGTGTCAGCTCAGATGGATCCTGGTCCCGCTCCTGGCTCTTAGCCTCGGGGCCGGTCCAGTCCTTGCTGTATGGCGCCATTTGCTTCGAAGTATTGTCCGGGATATTGCAGAGATCTTCCTTTTGCAGGAAATCCATCACAACCGTGTTATCCATGATGTCAGGGTCGCAGTGAATAATCATTTGCACAATCTTCTCGACCGAGTGCTGAGAGAACTTGGCAAAAGCAATTTCTGTTTCGAGTTAGCAAAGCAGATAAGCAAAGGCGATGCGGAAAGGGACCGCGGGCTTATCGAACTCACCATATGCCTTCCGCAGGTCGGAAGAGATAATTTGCTTCTTGTCATCCTTCTTAGAGTTACCACCAACACCAAGTTTCTTGATTTCCTTGGCCATAAACAACTTCTCAACTTCATCCAAAATACCTTTACGGCTGAGCTCTTGGTACTTTTCTTCTCGTTCCTCGGCAGATGGGTCGTGGGCAGCCCAGTGACTGGTCTCAGGGGCGTCCACCTTCTCCCAATGCAAAGCCTTGAGTTTCTTCTTTGGTCGGACCACTGGTAGACCGACAGTTGGACCAGCAGAGAAAGCAGGCTGAGGCAAGAAGTGACCGGACTGAGCACCAGGCAGAGGAGGAGGGGGAGGAGGCAGCATACCCCCAGCACCAGGTAGAGGAGGCGGAGGCGGCGGCGGCGGCGGTGGCGGCGCTCCTGGCAGATGTCCAGGCGGGGGAGGTGGAGGCGGAGGCGGAGGAGGCGGAGGAGCGCCGGGGAGGTGGCCCGGTAACGGAGGCGGGGGAGGAGGCGGGGGTGGAGGCGGAGCTCCTGGCAGATGTCCAGGTAGAGGCGGCGGAGGCGGCGGGGGTGGAGGCGGCGGACCGGCCTGAGTGATCTTGATTGTGGGTGTCTCACCATCGGCAGGGGGGGTCGTAGGCGAGGACATTTCCATGCTCGGGTGAGAAGGATCAGTCATTGTCTCTCCGTCCTCTGAATCGCTGGCATCATACTTCTTGACCTTGGAGCCGATCTCTCCCAACAAGCCTGCCTGCGCCTTGGGGTCAATCATCGGCCGCTTCATCTGAATGAGACGAGGTTTCTCATAGATAACGCTGTCATCGTCTGAGTCCTCGTCTTCGTCAATTGCGTCGGCATCAGGGCGAACCGGCTTGCGAGGAATCTTGGTTGAGCGATGAATGCTGCCGAGAACGCTGTTGGTAAAGTCGCGAGGTGGCGTTCCGCCTCCAGGGGGTGTACCCGGAATTTCGTCGTCCATCTCCTCACGAAGGGCGCGAAGACGATCTGAAGGTCCAGCGGCCTCTCCCCATGTCCGGCCTTCGAGCTTGTATTGAGTCTTCTGTCGCTCGATCTGCATCTGAAGACGTTCCATGAGGAGCTCGCGATCAAGGATACCCTTCATCTGTGCGGGATCTTCGCTGGGGGCGGCCTTGACATTGCTCTTCGCGGCCTTTGACGCGGCGACATCTTGGGCATCACGGAGCATGAGATATAGCTCACGCGTCTCAAGCTCATTACGCTGAGCTTCCTTGGCCCGGGTAGCCTGCACGCTCTCCAACTCGGCCTTGAGGCCATCAGCCTGTCGTTTCTGAGCGTCGATGAATCGAGACTGCTCGTCCAACTGCTTCTGAAGCTTCGCGACCAGGCCATCCGCGCCCAGCTCGAGACGGGCCCGCATCTCGTCTCGTTCTGCCATCGCGGCCTCGGCTATCTGCCGCGACTCCAGAGACTCATCCTGAGCCTGCCGGGCCTCAGAGTCCGTGTGCAGTTTGTCAAGCAGACTTTGGACGGTGAAGTTGAGGCTCTGCTTCAAGTCCATGTTGGGAAGACGCCTGTCCATGGCTACATAGCTCAACATTGAATCAACAAGTTGAAACAGACGGAGGCGTTCCTCGCCGTCTTGCGCTCGGAGAAGCATGAGGTGTTGCAACGTCGAAACGAAGTAATCTTGTGTCTTCGTGCCCTGAAGTCGCTGCTGGATGGCGTCGGCAATTTGAACCGGGTCGGTGAGGTCCTTGACTTCTCCTTCGAGACCATCCTTCATGCTGCTGTTGTCCCTTTCCAGGATGTCCTCGTAATCGATAGCCTCGTTGGTACGGAAGCGTTCAATTTGCTTGTCGAGCAAATCGTACTGGAATGCCTCCATCTTCGTCAACACTCGCTTGATACCACATGCCGTAAATTGGGCGCGGATGTGAACCCGAAGCTGTAGATCTCTCTCCGGGAAATCGACAATCATGTTGATGAGAAATAGCGTTGCCAGCGCATATTCCATCAACAGGTTCTCCATGCCGATGCCACCAGTGCGCAACTCTTCACTCGCACCCACCATACTGCCCATCTTTCCACGACCGTCGACGGTAACTTCGACCAGTCGCATCCAGGCATCGAAGCGACCGTTCTCGCCCGACTGGGTCTTGACCTCGTCAAGAGCCTGAATAACTTTAAGATGGCCGTCCCCATTCTCGCCCCAAGTGCACAAGAAGGTGAGAATGTCGCTGACGAGCTTTCGAGTTGTAAGTCGCGGAGAGTGAAGAGAGCTCGCCAGTGCCACCATAATCTTCTGGTGATACAGGGCATCATCCGCACCGAACTTGTTGTTCATCAGGGCCTTGACACACTTGATTATATCATACTCCTTGTCCAGGTTCTTGTCAATGCGGGGATTGTCTGCGGCGGGGCCTTGACCGGTCTTGCGGTTGATCTTAAGCAGCAAGGTCATCAAGGCGACCTGGCCCTGGCACTCAACAAACCGCTTCACCCAGCCGATCTGCTGAGTTCTCAGGTTGACCTCGAGGCTGCCCATTCCTTTGGTGTCGAGGCGGTCCTCCATGACACCTCTAACGTACCATTCGGGGGTGCCTTCCTCGTCCGAGTATGTGGTAATGTCAGGGGCAGCATATTGATTCGGGCGCATAGATTGTCGTCGCTTCTGTTCGCCCTGCCACTCGGTGAGGCGGTCCTGGTATAACAGCGTCCATTTTTTCTGTGAGGGATAGGCCATCATCTGGCGGCGGGCTTGCTCCGGTAGATTATGCCATCCTCGCTTTTGCATAAGCTGTAAAAACATTTGCTCGACCACATTATCGTCGTCCGGTTTTGGAAAGTAGAAACCATCGTGGCCACCGGCTTGGCCAGGAGGGGCCGGGAACTTTGTCAATCTGTGTGACTGGTTGGAACCGTAGTGGGCGGCAGCATTCGAGTGCCCTGCGTTGGATGAGCGACTGGACATCCTGGGGTCGTAGTGGCCCTGGTTACCAGAGTGGACGCTTAGGTTCTCAGCAGAGCTCCGGCCGTTGGACGTCATGTAGGAATCGTAGCGAGAGCTGCCATTGACAGCACTACCACGAGACGGGCCCCATTGCTGGAGCTGAGCCTGGCGTCCGGTAGAGGCCATGGTGAGGTTGCTGGGGCTAGCCGATACGCGGCTAGGGGAGTGAGATCCGGGTGGCTTCGAGAGCATTTCGACGCTCGGATACTGGTGAAAGTCGGCGCCGCTCTTATTAAGGTGATGAGGGAGGGGTTCACGGCGAGCGGGCATGTGTTCGCCTTTGGGCAAGTATTCGATGGGAACCGGTGAGCGGGAGCCGTTGGGGACACTGTCGTAGGGGATCGAGGTGATGACACCAGCCATATTATTTATGCCACCGTCTGGGGAGTCGGCACGGTCGTCGATGGACGCAATGGACGAGTCTCGGTTATGTCTCGAGGACCGGAAGCTGGCAGCGTCTGAATGGTCCGGGGGGTATTTGGCGTCTTCGGTCGACCGCTTGTCCCGATACTTGTTGCGGGAGAAGAGGGAGCGTCCACTGGAGGACTGCCTCGACTTGTCTGCGGAAGACATGACGGAGGCGACGGCGAGGCGGTGGGGGCCGGCCGAGCGTCCTTAAGGCGAGGGTAGGAGCAGTATGGGCGAGGACTGTAGCAGCGACGAGCGGTTCGTTGGAGGGCTAGGTGAAACACGAGAAGTCGGCGCAGTGGTGGCCGTGGGCCGCTCGCATGATGGGGATGGGAGGCAGGCCGTTGGGTGCTCCGCCAGTTGGGATCGCGGAGGGGCGATGGAGAGACTCGATTCCAGAGGATAGGGGGCTCGTCACTGGTCGGCACCTGCGTTCCAAGAACAAGGCCGAGCGAGGCCAGGCGTGAGATGGAGCGCGTGCGATGGATGTAGATCGGTGGCTCGCCTGGCTTGCTGAAGGAAGGGGGAGGGGTGGGGAGCCGGATGCCGAAGGAGGAATCAATCGATCAACGAATATGAATGGATGGACTCGCTGGGCTGTCAAATGGAGAGCGAGCCAGAGAGGGACGACCCCTGTTCCCGGAGCGGGTCTATCCTTTTCTGGGAGCTTAGAAGTCCAGTGGCGGCTCTGTTGCAGAACCAAACGATTTGTCTTGAATCCAGCCTCCAGCGCTTACGCGAAAGTGCAAGAGACAACGAGCTATGGGCTAGCGCACTCAGGAGTAATGATGGGTCAGGGCCCGGGGCCTACCAGGCTGAGTTTGGATTGTTGGGGGCGGAGGAGAATCAGAGTTGTGAAGGATGATGAATAAGTTCAAACAGATGTCTGTCTTACTGCCAGTCTACTAGTAGTGCGGATGTCAAAGCAGAGGCACAGCGGAGGGGAACCAGCATGGCGCATGGGGCAGAGGTTATGGTTGTAACTTGTACTGCAGGGTCCTGCTTATTCCCCGGGCGGTACCTGTCAACAAAGCTGGGACTGCAAAATGCAGTGATGGCAGGCGACACCCAAAATCGCCTGCCATCACTGTGACTTTCCTCTGCCGGCCTCTGTCCTTTGGTGCCCTAGCAGGATCCCGGTAGCTGTCCGTAAATCCAGCACCTACTACTTAGGTCCGCCCACGTCTCACGCTCTTGCTCACTTCATGCAGCGGGTATTCGGGACATCTTATTTTCTCTTGGCACGCCCCAATGGTTGGAAGCCTCCGATGCAAGTGTATTAGCAGGCTGGGGGCCTGAAGGCACCTGCACACGCGGCGTACTGGTTCTATTATCAGCATTTGATGAAAGACTGGCAAACACAGGCGCATATCAGCTGCCGCTCCTGACGCGCGCAGCCGAGGAAACATGCCTCATGCCCTGTCCCGCTTCCCCGTTTTCGTTCCCGCCTTACAGTGGCACACCCCAAAAACGCCTCTCTCTCGGTATGTCGCGTGCGTACACCGCGAGGGCTCCCCAGCCCAGGTTTGCCAGTTAGCCCCTCATTAGCGCACCAACGGGCAAAAGCGCTGAGTCTGTGAGTCCCAAGGGAGGCGGAATCGTCGTGGTTGACACTCTCCCATGCAGCCAAGATGCAATGGACACTTCATCACATGGAAGCCGCCCATCGGCGTCCCAGGACCCAATCGGGGGAGAGGTAAGCTCCCCCTGAATACACGCAGCACTATGCATCACCCACCTCCTTTCGCACGTCGCCGATGACTTACTTGGCCCCCTCGCTACGTATACAAATTAACAACTATTTAGGACTTGGATAATAGACGGCCCGGGAGGCACGCGTATTGGTCTCATTGCGGCGCGTTCTCAAGTTCAGAGAGTGGGCACCTTAAGTGGGGGCCGTGAGCAGAGGCCATGATGGTACCAAGGCGAGCAAGGGCCCTCAGTGGACGGCCCCTGTTCAGCGACCCCAAAACGGTCTACAACGGAATGGCACCAGCCTCTCTTTGGCTGTCGACCGAGGCCCCGTTTTGGGCAACACGAAGTGAGAATTATCAACGGAAACGGCCCTGATAAATGCTGGGCTCCCAATTTTCCAACAGGCTTGATAAAGGCCGTCTAAGATACATAGTAAAGTGCTTCAAGGAGGCCTCTGCGACCAGGAGCCACGCTCACGGGAGACGCAGCTGAGGCATCCATCTCGCATTTGCCCATCTCGCAATTTCTCTGTTGTAGGAACCTTGGTCCCTGCACATCACCAAGGAGGCTTCTGTCCGGACACGTCTTGTTGATGACCTTGCTACGGGGTGCATCCCCTGGAATGGAATGGCGGATGCCTCCTCCTTTGTCTTGTGCTCCCTCAACTTCGCTTGATCAATATATTCGGCTCTGCCCTGTACTACAGCTCCATTCCTGCCCCCAGGTGCACAAAGTGATAAGGTGTTGACCAGGCCCAAAATCTACGGCCCGCCTGCCAAGAAATCCTGTCATATCCCGGACAGTAGGAACCGGTAAACAGAGGCATGCCATAATTATGCCCAATAGGCCCCAACCATTCAATTCCCATAGAATGGATGGCCAGCTGCACAATCGGCAGCCACAGTCGCTAGCCCGGGAGCTATTTGAGATCCACCCCAGCCCTGGCTGTCGTGAAATCCCAGGGACAATGCAGAGCCGTATGCAAACGATTACCCGCGTGAAAAGCTGACTACTTCACTACTTAGGCCCGTACATGCCCAGGCCATTGGGCAGGTTTGCTCTGAGCGTCTAATCCTTCCAAGTAATTAGAACTTTGCTAATAAATGTCAACTCCACTGAGGTCGCCATGGGTCCAGCTCCCCAGTTGGCCTCAGCCTGTCGCTAAGTAGAGCCTGAGAGGACCCTGGCCCTGGGGCCCCACACTGCCGGACAGCCAGCCTAGTGCGTCGTCATCCGCAAATTCGTGGCTCGGGCCTGTCGAAGCGCCACAGCTCCTCCGTTGGCATCCGGACGCTTCGGACTGCATACGTCGGCTCCCATTGGCATCGCCAAATCCGCGCCAGTCCAGGCAGCTTCTTCAGCGGGCACCCGACGCCCTTCGATATATGTCCTTATCCATCTCCTAATACTTGTTATCGAGCCTCGTGCGACTCCGGCCCTTTCGCGACTGCGCCAACTTGCCCATCATGGGCGCAACCATATCCGTGATTAAGGTATGGCGATAGCCTCACCCCTCGCCCGACCCTCGGTCAGGGGCTGCGATATCCCGATGATAAGCTAATCAGCGGCACTGTTGCATTCGCAGACCATCATAGTCCCGGCCGTGATATCCCTCGTGATATTCCTTCTCCTAAACCTCGTCCTCATCCCGCTCTGGAGGCGCTATCGGTCCTACAGCCAGTACCTCCCCCTCGACTCCATCTCGTCCCACACATCATCTCTCCGAAGCCGACTCGGCGCTCGAGTATTGAGGCTAGTCGCTATCCCTTCTGGCTGGCGAGCCAACACTGGAGGCATATTTCCCGGCGGACCAGAGTCCGACGACGGCTTCGACGATGATGGCGAGGAGCTGAGCGACGTCGATGAGGATACATTCCGCGCAATCGAGAGGGAGGCACGCACATCGAGGCCTGAAAATACGAGACGTCTAAGTAGAGAGTTGGTTGCCCCATTTCACCTGCTTCCCAGAGACTCCTTGTGGCCCAGCCACGCTAATCATTATCTTCACAGCCTTGAGGAGGGATTTCGTGACGATAGCGACGACGAACCAGATCGAATCATACGAAACCCGCATGCCAACGTGTTATAGTTCACAATATTAATTCATTCATCACCATAGAAATCTCTGCGTCTCGGTGCAGTGTGTCGTATATACTCACTCATGCCCTCTCACAACTCAGGTTGCTCAATGTCGAATCCATGCCATTTTGCTTAGTACCTATCTAGGTAGTACGTAAGGTAAGTGCCCTTTGCTAGCCTGTATCATGTTTAGGATTCAGAATTCGCTGTTGTTCAAAAAATACTCGCTACAAGATAGTTCCCATCGCTCTTTTCAAAACCTCATCCATCTTTTCTCTTGCTCATGACATTGCCACATTGCAGGCGCAGACAATCATGATGCTCATACCAGCTTGGCAACGCTTCCTGGCCTATGATTGATTAGGCATGTCGGAACCAAGAGAGAAAGCCCCATCTTTGCCCCCCCGTTGCGGCCATGCTTTGCTCCTTTTGCTCCTTCTTTTGCTCCTTCTTCTCAATGCGCTGGCATAGTGCGGAGAATTTGAGCTTCTTCCTCTGGCACCATCGCTTAGCTTCTTGGTCCAGTTTTTTTTGTCGGCCTTCGGCGCGCCTGACGTATCCCTGGGCTGCCATTCCCATGACTCTCCCGGCCGTTTCTGTGCCGCCGGGGTTGAGTATGTTCGCCCTGATAACGTTGTCTTCCTTGGAGCATCGAAGGTCTAGGCCCCGATTTGTTCTGCAGAACTCGCACGGCCAGGGGATTTTGGGGGCGCTGCTGTCATTAAATGTCCCCGTGCTGGGTCGTGCGCCTGGAACAGCCAAGTGGTCGCATTCATGATGCAATGTGATGCAGTTCTGATGCGGGCAACGTCTCAGTCTATCGGTTGCTCCATCGGTGAAGATGGGAGTGACGATGGGTGCCAGAATGTGACGGAAGAGACAATTGTGGCCGAAGAAATGCCCACAGGGCAGGTACGCTTTGTGCTCTGCAGGTAGAATGCCATCGGTCGCGTTGTACCCTCTGTTGCATATGCTACAGATAACATCTGATCGACCCGCAGTGGCATCGGTATCGGTAGCCTGCTGCTCTTGGGTTTTGGGAGATGCAGGAGTTGAAGGAGGCAGTGACGGAAGCGGCTCTATCTCCGGTGCGGGTGTAAAGACGCTGCTGCTGGCTACCGTTTGAGGCGCGTCCAAGACGAGCTCGGGGAATTGGAAGTGTCCACGAACGACGCTTGGCGAAGGCGGCAGCGTAGAATCGTCATCGGCACCATCGTATCCTCTGTTGTTGACCTGGGCTGTACCGCCGCCGTTCCCAAATATTGACAGGCCGAAAAGTGGTGGATTGCTTGGTGCTGTCGAGTTCTGGGTTTGGTCATGCCCAACTTGCTTTGCTTCAGGGGCATCCTCTCGCGTCACTCCATCCAATTCCCCTTGTGATGAGGGCCCAGCAACTCCAGCAAGAGGGTGGGGGACATGAGTCTGTTGTTGACTTGGTGGGCTTGCGTCGACGACAACTTGCCGTGCGCGTTTGTCGGCGTGCTCCCAACGGGAAATTCCAAATGGCCAGTAGATGCCCATTGTAAGAACTCACGTGTGGTCCAGATACGGAGTTTGGGAATGAAGATGAAGATGGGATATGTAACTCGATCTGCCGAGAGCAGTCTGTGACGTCTAACGATGAGTTTATCGGAGCTTTGAAGCAAACGTGGATGTAGCAAGATGAAGAGCTAAAAGTGATGCTGTTCGGTGGAAGAAGATATAATTTCCTAGCAGAGCATCGAGCTATGGATGTGCAAGTGGATGATGTGAGTCTGGGATGTGAGAAGAGGGAGGACAAGCCTCGAGGAGGTTTGATTGAGTTCGGGAGGTAGGAGAGGAAGAGCAAGCGCAACCCATCTACTACGGACGGAGTTGCCGAACCTTCTTAATACTTCACCGGTGCTCCTTGCAACTATTGACATGGCTGCAACCAATCTCAGTGTTGTTCCAACTCTCGCCCGTGGCGTTTGAGTCCCTTCCAAAACTGGCTGCTTGTCTACGGGCACGCAGATTTAGGCTTGTTTGTTCCGCCTCATGCAGTCTACCAAAAGAATCCGTTCGCTTTTCTTCCATGCTTCTCTTTGGGCCCTTAATGTTTTCTGCCAGCTCATCGGTTGCTGCTATCCTTTTCGTGGCTTGTTTGGCAACACGCCTCAAGCCTGCGTTGCTGTCTGCACCTGCCTTCAGTCGCCAACCACAGCCCGACCCACCAAAATTCGCACCTGCCTAGTCGGCGGGTTCATGATTCGTACCAACCACGGCAGGAAGCCAAACCGCTCGCAACTCTCCATTTCTGACATCGTCAAAGCAGCACCAGCCCTCCAGTACCTGCCTCAGAATGCGATTCCGCACAGAATTGAAAAACATCCGCACATTCGCGAGTATGTACCGCCGCTACCCGCCCAGGCGCGGCCCGTCTTGGCTGACCCATCGCGACTCCCAGAGCTCACAGCGGCCTTGTCGTCACTCGAGAAGATCGCCTGGTTGCGCCTGAGCGATGACACAGCACGCTTCACCGTTATCCCAGACATGGGATCGCAGGTTTGGGCGTAAGTCTCTACAAAGGATCCCGCTCCCGTGCCCTTTCCCCTCCGCCAAGCACTTGCCGTTGCCTCGCAAGTGTCATCAATTCGCTTCCGTGGAGCTAGCCGTGAAGATCGGGTTGGCTAATCAGCTATACCAGGTCTTTGGCCATGGACTTTATTTTTGACAACTTTCATATTCAATCTGCCGAAACGGGCAACACCATAAACCTGGAATTGCCTTTGCAGCCGCTCCAGCGGGCCCTCAAGTCCGCTCTCAACAGCATGTCTGCCTCCCTTCGTCTGACGAAAAAGGATGGCTTGCCCGTCCTCTCCATGACCATCACCACCACCACAACATCCGCCAGCGCCAACCCTGGTGCGGCCAAACCTCCGGGCACTGCTGCAGATGATCCATTTGATGAGGATATGTTCCAGCCCGAGCATCTCGAGACGTCGCTACGACGTGAGCATGAAAAGGTCATCACTCAGGATATTCCGGTTCGCGTTCTTCACCCAGAGACTGTTGAAACCATCATGCAGCCCAAGGTCCGTGAGCCCGACGTTCATATCCAGCTTCCGCCTCTGCTTCAGCTCAAAGCCATCTCGGACCGCTTCACGAAGCTGGCTCTCGATTCAAACTCCGCCTCAACCACAACCACCAAATCTCCAAAGCTCGAGCTCAGCGCCAACATGCATGGCAGTCTCCGCTTGCGCATTGCCACAGAGACAACGGACATCTCCAGTGTCTGGTCTAATCTGGTGAACCCCGAACTTGATCCAGCGGAGCTTGACTGCCCACTAGAAGAGCATCCAAGCACCAAGTTTCGTGAAGATGGTCCAGACCGATGGGCAACCGTTCGCGTAGATGGCAAGGATTGGAGCCGAGTGCTGAGTGTCGGTCGGCTCGAAGGCCGGGTCATTGCCTGCTTTGCAGATGACCATGCGCTTATTCTCTATGTCTACGTTCCCCAGTATGACGACGCCTCTGGTGACGATTCTGTCGTTACGGTTTGCATCCCTCCCATGCTTTTGTGCCGGTCTCGGTAGCTAACAGCCTTCAGTATTACGTGCAGTCCTATAGTGCTTAAACGATTCTCTCTGTGTTGCCATGTTTTTTGGAGTCCAAGGGATGCAGCTGACCGTGTTGGTCTGATACCATGTTTTACTGCGCACAGGATACACATTTCTGAGCTGTGCATCTAGATAGCATCTGGTCGTGTCCGCAGTTAGATACGCAACTCACAGATGCATGGGCTTGTGGCAGTTGAAGGCTGAAAAGCGTATTCGCATAATAATTGAGGTTGGACCTCTTCTAATTACAAATTCAACTGATCCAAAACGCAGAACGACCGTCCACAGAGCATACAACTCCGCAAATTACAGCTGGCAGTCGCATGCCAGTATTCCTCCCAAGGTTGTGCCAGTTGGCGCAACGTTCGTAAACAACAACACGCCCACAATTCTATAATACAAGATGTGATTGAGCCCAATGATGCGACCGGCCCAGAAACAAACGCCAAAATGACACTTCTTCCCGTTGCAGTCACACAGAGGCCGCGTCGCACAACTACTACCCAAGTCAAAGGTAGAGACTTCGCTTACTTAGCCATGACATCCACATAGCGACCGCTCTTACGAGCTTTCTTCTGCCCAGGCTTGCGAGGGGCGGCAGCGCCAAGCAGATCATCGATGCTGCTTGCATTGCTCATACTCGTAGTGGGTCGGCTAGGTGGCCCAGCGCTAGCATTGCTCGTGCTGGATACTGACCGCATCATAGGCGGTGGCCCAGGGGCGGAGGCGGAACCAATGTTGTCCATGGATGGAGCCCTGGTCAGCTCTGGGGTGCCAGCGCGGAAACGAGGAGGCATCATAGGTAGGGGAGCGCTGCTGCTGGCTCCAGGAGGTGGAGGCGTGGCCATGGGAGGCGGGGGGGTTCCCGAGACAGATCGAGGGCCACCCCTTGGTGGAGGTGCTGCCGCCGCCTTCGGGGCCGTGTTCTCGGCGCCGGGTTTCTTGTTGACCCACCGCTTGAGATCGGGGTCGTAGACAAAGCTGCTGGTCTCGCCAAGCTTGGCACGAATAGGCTTGTTCGGGTTGGACTGAGCGCTGTCGGTTGGGATCTCCGCCTTCTTGCCGCCTCCAAACCATCCACCGAATCCCCAGCCCTTCTTGGTCTGCTGCTGAGCAGCGGCCCGTTTGGCTAAAATTTATTAGCATGTGCTTGAGTTTAATATAAGACTGAGCTTACCATCCTCCTCAGCGGCCTTGCGGAACAGCTCCTCGTTCTCCTTGTCCTTCTCAGCCTTTGACTGCGCTTGGGGCTTGAGCGCAGGAATATCATCCTCGTCGTCATCCATGAAGCTCTTCTTCTTGGGCTTCGGTGCGTCCTCTGCGTCCTCTGCATCATCCTGGCCAGGATTGTATGATGGCGGTTCATAGCTATATGGCTGGAATGAAGGTGGCTCGTACCCGCCACTACCACCCTCACCATCAGCCTCTTGAGTCTCTGACACAACCGCTGGTGCGGACTGCGGAGGCTCATAGCCATAAGTTGCAGGCTGGTTTGCAAAGTAAGAAGGCTCATTCGGCCTCTCTGATTCTACAGCAGAAGCACTCTGCGCGCCAAATGGCTGGTATCCCGCACCCGGAGTCGCTTGGGAAATTTGGGCTGCGGGGGCCAGTCCAGGCACAGAGCCCTGCCCGGCTGTTGCATCGGGAGCAGGGCCTGGTGCATAGCCGGCTCCAGCTCCCGCCGTGGCAGCTCCTAGGTAACCAGGTTCGTACGGGCTTCGGGAGTACTCGTTGGAGTTTCGCTCCATCGAGGTTCTCGGTGCCGGGGTGTACTGGTTAGTCGGCTCATAGGGATTCGCAGAGGCCGCAGGGTTGGCTGCCCCAGGTGCATAACGGGACGCGGCAGCCGTAAGGGGAACCTGAGCGGGAGCCATGGGGTAGCCCGGAGACTGCATGCTGTACGGATCGAAGTTGGATACGGAAGGCGATCGGCTCATGGTGGGTGTGGTTGCGATGCGGCCAAATGGACCACTCTCACCATCGCCTCCAGCGCCTGCGCCATTACCGTCGTTCTCGTCACCAGCAACGAACTTGTTAAACCTATTCCACATGCTGTCTGATACCTTGTTCATGCTTGGTTTGGAAATCCAGGAGTTGGTGCCTTCCTTAGGGGCCTGCTTGACCCTGGTCAACAGATCATCAACCGCAGCCTCCAAGTGAAGGTGGTGGTATGGTGATCGCTTGGTTTGTACCGTGATGGAGTTGGCAATGGCGTCAATGTACTGAAGAGCCTTGTCCCGGTGGCCATACTCCGCCAGCGTCATGGCATGCTGCAGTTTGTATGCGGCCAAGTGAGGTGCCCCTGCGGCCGCAAGAGGGCCGCCGGCAAGAGACAGGCCATATTCGTAAACCTCGCTCAGCTGAAGAGCCTCAATCTCCTTTGCAAACTGGTCGGACTGCTTGTGATGGTCCGAGCCCAGCAGCACAAAATTGGCTGTCGGGTCGTCCAGGCCACCAAACACGGAGGCCTGTCTGCCAAAGAGGAAACAAATGTGTGCAGCCTCGGCCCTTCCATAGCTCGAAAGCAGGTTTCCAAGCGCATTTAGGCCTCGGATATCATCCACGCTTCGATTACTGAGAACGAGGCAAACTGTCTCCCGCCACTTATCAAGTCCGTCCAGAGTGTCCTTGGCCGGCCCAGGGGCATTGTGCGTTGACACTAGCTGAAGACCAACGCGGGCATGGACAGGGACCAATTCATCCACGCAGTCGACATAGTTTCCAGCAAGGATCTTGTAGAAGGCCGCCATGGACTCATTTTTGTGTCCCGGGTAGTTGACTTCCTTGCGGACGAACTCCTGGGCAACACGCTTGTACAGGTCTCCCACGACAGTGTGGGAGATGAGCATGGCATGTCCCCAGAGACGTTTATCAACCAGTGCCCAAACAGCTTGCTCACGGTCTCCTTTGAGCAAGTGCTGCTTCACCTGGTCCATAACCACAGCATCAGCTCCATCAGCCTGCATAGGGGTGATGGTCGTCGCCGCGCCTAGACCAGCAGCACCTGGGAAAAGCGCATCATCGTCCGCAGTGGGGGTAGCAGTGCCAGGAGCAAGAACAGCTCGCACGGCCTTTTCTACGGCTTCGTTGCCTTCAAGCGCGCCGTCATGCTCAATAAAGACTCGCAAGATCTTCCAGAGAAGAAGGCGTTCAATGGAACGCTTGGCCTCAAGGGACAGCTGAGCATGGAATGACACTTCCGGAAGTTCTTTCTCGATAGCTTCGATACCCGCGCTAAGCCAAGCAATGGTCTCCTTCTTTTTGGACTTGCCCTTTAATGGGCCAGGGAATTTGGTCAACGTTTCAGGCAGGGGGTCAACTTCCTTCATGTTGCGAACCTTGACCTCACCAGGGCTTCGGATGATGGTTGGCACGGACTGGTTCATGCCATATCGAGGAACGCTGTTGGGGAATGATGTTACGATAGTACCGCCAACCCCCCAGGTGAAGATAGGGACGCCCTTCCATCGCTGCAGGGGGTCCTGCTCTCGTCCATCAGTTGGAGGAACCATGTTCATTGTCACCGACTGGCCTCGAGCTCGAGCAGCTGGCGCGTAATGCGTAGTTGCACTCTTTGCCAGGATTGGAGACGTTGCCGAATGAGCAGAGGAAGGCCTTTTTGTGAAATCATTGGATCCCGAAGCCTGCTTATGGCCAAAAGATGCACTGGGCGACTGAGTCTGCGCACGAGGAGGGGGGACAAATCCGGCCTGAGCAGCGATAGGACCTGGATGGGCCGGGGGCAGATAGTTGGTCCCAGCTTGCTTTGGCGGCGACAGGGTCAACTGGCCCGCATAGCTGGGAGGCGGGGGCGTCTGTCGTGACACCTTTGGGGGGGAAACTGGGTTGTATTTCGAGTAATCGGGGTGAGAGTTTGGCGCATATGTGGCGCTCAACGACCTAGAAGGAGTGGCTTCATCCTCCTCCTCCTCATCCTCCTCGCGCGTAGGAGGCAGAGACGCGACACGGCTGAGTTTTGGCTCAAAGGAACTGGCTCGGCGCTGTGCGATGGTGGCATCCCCATTCGAGCCATCGGTTGACTCAAAATGAGTCAACGGGCTTGAAGTCCTGGGCTGGAATGGCAGAGCAGGAGAAGGGCCTGCGTTGGTGATGGGTCCGTAGGATGCAGGGCCCTTGGTGGCGGGTGGGGCTGGTGAATATCGGTTGGTAGCAGCAGGTGGAACGCCAGCATTGGCGCCTGGAGGAGCTGGTGAATATCTCGAAGCATTGCTTGAGGGTGGGGGCATGTGATTTGTCGGGGCCTGAAGGCCAGCGTAGGGGCTCACCCTCTCAGGAGCCACCAAGCCTCCATAGGCCGAAGGTTGGGCTTGTGGCTGGCCCGCTGGGACGGGAGGGGGTGCCATGTTCCCAGCAGGAGGAGGTGCCATGTTTCCAGGAGGAGGTGCCATGTTTCCAGCAGGAGGGGGTGCCATATTAGCCACGGGGGGTGGCACCTGGGCAAACTGGGGAGGAGGCGGCTGATGTTGAGCTGGAGAGGGTGCTCGAATGCTGGTCCTTGAGCTTGGTCGGGGTTTGGCCACCATGGGCAGCTCTTCGAAGAAGCCCTCCTTGTGCGATGCGCTTGGGGTGGGTGGCTTCTGGCGCGTCGGCGAGCCCTGAGGAGGTCCGTGGCTCGACGACGGCGGCGACAGTGCAGCTTGTCCGGGCATGAACATGCTGGCGCTGCGAGGGGGCGCATCATGAGGCGGAGGCGGCGTCTCACGCGGCAGTTGTTGCATGCTAGATCGCTTTCGGGGCTTCAAGTTGGCCGGCATCAGATCAGTGGGTAGGTCATATGGTGATGAGTATCCGCCCTTGGCCTTGTCCGCGAAACTCTGCGCCCTCGGCATGTCTGGCTTTGCCGGAGGAGGCGCACCATACTGAGGAGACGATCCAAATGGCGCCATCACGGGTGCCGGTTGGTTGTAAGCAGGGGCGCCGAAGGATTGGACAGCAGGCGTCGTGGCATTTGGCGCGCGTGTGGGATGGGCCTGCTGAGGTGGTTGTTGTGCATTCTGGGGAAGATAGGGATTGGAAGCCGGCTTCGAAGGCTGAGCAGGTGTTGCCGTGGGCTCCTCGTCGTCCTCCAGGAATCCTTCGTCATCACTGCCGAGGAAGGCTGCGGCGTCAACGTTCTTCGTCTCGTCCGCATTGTCGTCGAGCAGGAAATCGTCGCCGTCGTTATCAGCAAAAGCCTCCTCCCACTTCGATGATAAGTCCTCGGTTCCTGGTTTCTCGCCAGCAGTTTTAGGCTCAGATACTTCCTCCGGCTCGGCTTCCTCCTGGGTTGGCTCGAGCAACGGTTCTCTTGTCGAAGTAGAGTTCACGGAGTCGAGTACCTGCATTGTCGACTTGCGCTCTAGGGGTTGGATTGGAGCTCCATTGGAACCTGGGGTATCCTGGATTTGGCTGAAGAAATCGTCATTTCCGCCATCGTCGCCGAAGGGATCCGCGCCATTCTCTTGCTGCTCCTGGTGCATCAGGGGGACGCCCTCTTCGTAACGTGCATCAACAGCCTCCTGCTTCGAGTCGTGCACCTCTCCACCGATGGAGACGGACGAGGAGTGTGGCCGTCGGGGCGCATCAATACCAGATGGGGCTCCCAGACCCCGATATTGCCTTTCTTCCTCGTCGGCATCTTTTTCGGTTTCCTCCAAAACATCGAGGGCTTGGTTCGAAGGCAAAGGCTGTTCCGCGTGGGAGGTCGCATTCTGGGCCACAAGTGGCACCACAGGGAAAGAATTCGTTCTATCAGATGGTGGCATGAACTTGAAAGGGTCGGTATCCGAGCGTGAAAGATCCCAGTCGCCTTCATCATCGTCATTTTCATCGTTGAAGTTGACCTCATGTGACACCGTCCGGGCAAAAGACATTGAGCTCGAGTGAAGCGATTGCTTCGTGTGGGGTGTGTCTTCTTCCTCTTGCCCTGCGTGCGACGCGGTATTCGCATGCTGGTCGTTGAGGGTATCAGGAGCCGATCCTTTCTGTTGGTTCTGGTCGTTGACGGGAGCGTCGGATGCCAGCCAAGCATCGCCCTCATCGTCGTCCCCGGCAAACCAGGCGTCGGCGCCACTGGTATCCTTAGGAGACCTCGGGTCGCCCTGTCGAGAAGATGAGTTGGCGTCATGCTTGTGGGGCTGTGACTGGATAGTCGCGTCGGCCTTCGGGGTTGGCTGAGGTTCCTCGGTTGCGGTCGCGGGTGCCGAAGCATCGACATGGTTAGGCATGAGCGCCGGGTGCCATGACGAACTTGACGGCTCGGCAGCCATCTCGACGCCGAGTTTCGCGTAGGTTCGTGATGTGCGAAGAGCCGAAGCGACGCTACAATGCTTGGGTCTCGTCAGCACGCGAACAGAGCTCTAAAGGGATTGCCACCGAGGCAAAGGTGCAGAGGGCCGGATGAACAGGCGCGCAGTCGCATGGAGTGTATCGGATCGTCGTACCTGCAAGAATAAAACCAAGTATCGCTGATATATTAGAATGCACCCTTTTCCATGGTCTGGTGGAGGAAGTCAGGGGCGTTGCAGGGTTGAAGAAATGGATGGATCTTGAAGCACAGGTCGCAAGTGCAAGTTGGCATGTATGCCAAATCAGGACTCGGAGCCACCCTGGCTTGTAAAGTTACCAGGCCTCTAATAGCAGTGGAGCTCGCTACTGTCCTCTGCTGGCACCAGCAATCTTAGTGGACAGGGGCTCTCGCTGGTGAGTCCACTCCCACTGCCGGTACATATCCGCCAGGCACGTTCCGGCCGGCCTCATCGGTCGTTCCCGCTGCATCCGCCACACGCCACACGCCACATGCCACAGCATCCGGATGTGGCGTGACTGGGAGCGGAAGGGCCTCGCAGCATGGCCGCTTCTGCATCAAGAGGCCCTGCCTAGCCTTCCGAGTACCGCTCTTCAACGAGCAACCTGATGCGCCAGACAGCGACAAAACATGAATGCATGAAATTTCGGGCCCGGAATTAAGTTTCGGTATTTACATGTATGGGTCTATTCTCTTGTCTTTCCCCTCTCCTTATTAGTCCCTCTTCTGCTGCTGTTACGATCTGTGGAGAGGTCAATTTCAGGCGCACAGTTTCTCAAAATGTCTTTCAATTTATTCCATTGGTTGGCACGTGAAGGAATCGGGTTCTTGACTAAGGCTACTGCTTCGTCCTCGACTGTGTCTATTGTCGCATATGATCATACGAGCTAGGCCATATCTAAGTAGGGACTGTTATAGGGTAGGTTTTAATTAGAGAAGCATATTTTCACTACATGGTGCACGAGGATGAGACTTGTTCTTCTTCTGTCCCTCTGAATCCAGGGGTACTTGTTTTTCGGCTGTCGCAGTTGGCGCAAGTTTCTGACTAGGCTTTCAGGACTTTGTGCGCCGATTCAAAGCCACGCACAATCTGTCAAGCGCTATGTTATATAATACATAGAACAGGGCCGAGATGACTTGACTGGCCATTCATATTGTCTCAACATGCGGTCGGAAATGGACCGTCGGAGTAATCCCTTCTCCGGCCAGTACGATTGGTCAAATTCACAATGGCTCGGCTTCCAACTAATAAGTTGGTGACCAGGGAGAGGATCGGAGCACCCCGCCGCACTGAAGCCCGCCACTGCCGATGTCATTCGGCACTTGACGACAGCACATAGTCAAACTGCCGGCTCTTCATGGCAGCGGTTGGGGGGCCGTTGGGCGTCCTGGACCCGTTAAAGTGGTCGAGATTGTACTACGTAGACGAGGGGCATTTTATGCGATTTCAGAGACTACTATGGTATATGGCCGCAGCAGTGTGTTGTCTTGGCATCTGCTACTGCCCCGCCATTATCCAAACGAGTCTGCAGCACCCAAGATCAGCCCGTACTCGTTTTCGAATCTTATCTTACGGAGTAATTACTGCGTTTAGTATCAGTGACGATGGTGGCTTTTTTTTAACAATTAATCATTGCTTGCATCGGTTGATATCATCAGAATGAATCCGGCTGCCTGATTGCCGAGAGTGCTTGCCAAGACCTGGCGTACCTTTCACGTCTGATCAAGATCCCCCATCGCACTATTCTTGAGTAGCTTGCGCATTCGGGAAGCCAATACGGCCAAGAGATCCCGCGGCATCTTTTCTTCCCGATCTAATAAAACTGCCCACACCTGCGTAGCTGCCTGAAAGAAGCCTATGCCCTATATGCGGCCAGGCTGACGACAAATGCCTCATCTCCGCTCTATAGTCTCTTTCCCACATTCTACATCCAACAATATTCTTTTTGCTACGTATGAGCCTCTTTCATTGAACCGTTGGAGTCGCTTGTAAAGGGCGGAGGCGGACCAATTGTTTGCTTCTCTTGGCCGTCAGCTCGGTAGCTCGGACCCACCGAGTCTCCGGCGAGCTAACATACACGGTCGCCCGCGGATCTCCACCACAGCATCACCTACCGGAGCGCGCGCGATCCGAAGCCTCCCCAAACACACCACCTCCATCCCACTGCCCGCCTTTTCGCAACGAACCAGCTCTTCACCTAGGGTACGGATCTTGTGCCCACTGCAGAAACGGGCTGAAACGACGGAAAACCTCCCTGTCGCCTGCATTCCACCTCAGCTGCAGTGTCCCCTCACTGCCGAGACCTGCCCTCCATGGCTGAGCCATCCACCGAGACCAACATCGTCGACGACGGCTCTGATTCCGCACCCAATCCTCCCACGTCCTCAATCAGGCGAGCTGTTTGTATTCTCCATGCCTTGTCTGATCCTTCAACCCCGCTCACCCATTGCTAGTGTGACGCTTGCCGGGCCCGCAAGGTACGGATCCAATATACCCAAGTTCTCTCAAGGACCCTCCAGCCCCCCTGGTAGTAGGCCGGTACTGGTAGGACACTTGCAGCATCTTCCCGGCTAATACAGTGGTTCTCCATCCGGAATTATCGAGTGGCTTGAGATCTAGGGGTTCATCCCGCCCCCCTCTGGTTGGCTCAGCATGCGCAAGCGCAAGGATGGATCATGGATCAACTGACCCGATCGATTAACAGATCCGATGCGACCGGAACTCGCCATGTGCCCACTGTGTGCATGCCAAGATTGCTTGTACCCATGCAGATGCCAGGCCCAAGGAGAAGCGCACACGGATACTTCTCTCTACTCAATAGTGAGTTCCCTTGGTCGCTGCTCGTGTTTGGTCACAGCTCTGCCTTGCTAAGCGCCCACCTCCCTTGTTCCCGTGGCTTACATCGCACTAGTGAGAGAAAGATCGATAACATCGACCGCCGGCTCGAGGGGGTCACGCGCCTTCTTCAGGATCTCAGAATGAACATGCCCATTCCCGCTCCCCAGCAACCTCTGCAAGGCGGGAGCACTCGTGCCACCTCCGAATCATCTCCGTCAGCCACCTTCGGCCAGGCAGTACAACCAGCTTCAGACAGCCCTGTAGTCGAGGGAGATTCGTCACTGGCAGCCCATTCAGTGTTTGCGAGCGAATTCCTGAAAAATGCTGTGCAAACAGGAGCTTTGCAAGATCCTAGTCTGGAGATGCGTGAAACTCTCGACTCGCTCCAGCATATTGTCACAGCTTTGAAGCAGCAAACAGTCTCCAGTGCGTTGACATATCCAAACGCCATATTATATCCAAGACCATCGCTTCGGGGCTGCGAGCTACCGCCAATCAAGAAGACGGTGGAAGTGATTAAGGAAATGCGAGGTTAGTTGTATGGGCATTGTTGAGACAACTGCGCTGCATGCTACTGCACCCAAACGCTTGAGCATGTGCTTACAAAAGGTACAAACTAGGCACATCTTCAACTAATCTGGCGTGGACCGAAGAATTCATGTCATTGGACCGCTTCTCGGACCTTTGCTTAACGGTCTACTTTTCCGAAGATTTCACTGAAGCGAGCTTCATCATTGTCAACGCAATTCTTCTATATTTCTTCTGGGAAAAAGATCACCGCAACCCTGAAGAGAAAGAGGAGAATAACAAGTACGTGACAATGTGTCGCCACAATACCGAAACTGTAAGGCTACTCTGCTCCTAGCTATACTGTTACTTTGCACGAAGTTCGAACTACATGTACTAACAGTCTGGCCAACTAAGGCACTCGCCAACCTTCCTTTACATCTTCCCGGCAACACTGAAATGGTATCTGCGCTTGTTCTCGGAGTGAGTTTGGGTTCCCATTGCTCTCCTGGTGCTTTGACTGATCTTTATAGTCTTTCCACTGCGTTGAGATCTCAAAGCCATCATTAAGCTGGACCCTTTCGTGCAAGGCTTCCGAACTGTGCCAGACGTTGGGCTACCACCGTCTCTCTTCCATGAAGAATGATACTCCCGAGGAAAAGCATATGAAGCAGTTCCTTTTCTGGTGCACTTACTTCGTCGAGAAGAGTCTATCACTCCGTTTAGGACGAGCTTCGACAATTCAAGACTGGGATATCACCATCCCACACCCCACTCTTGAATCTGACGATGGCACCCCGCTGGCTAAGTTCATGTCATTATGGGCAATGACTGCTAGGTGCCAGGGCAATATATATGAAATGCTCTATAGCCCCGGGTCCATAGGCCTGCCAGACCACGATCGCATGACCCGAGTTCGGGCTTTGGTTAAGGACCTTGAATCGATCATGAGAGCTGCGAAATATATTGGTGTAAGCTTTGAGTGCCCGAAAACCCCCAGAAACTCTGAAGGGCGGCAGCTAATTCTTACCAGGAACGCCACGGGGCAGAGGTAGAGGAGAAATGGGGTGAGGGATCCATGGAATTTGTCGCCGTGACGGTACAGAGGCTTCCCACAAACGCCCCATGTTGAACGCCTTGCTAACAATGCCCCCCAGGACGAGATCCTACGACTAAGCCTACTCACCCTCGTATATCGTGCGATGCCTCGTCCCGCGGGCTGTCCCACTACGTTCGTCCCGGAATGCGTCAACGCCGCTCGGGCTACTCTTCAACGGCACGAACACTGCTTGACTGTCCTCGGCAAAGTTGGGCAAATGTATTTCTCCGCCTATGTGAACTGGTAAGTAACCTATTCGTGCTGCCTCCACCTTCTCAAGCTTGGGATGTCAATCCTCTATGTGAAGAAAACCGATTCCGTTGAGTCCTCAACTGGTCACCTGAGATCTCGATTTGTTGATATACCCATGAACGGAGACTAACCAGAATACAGGACATTGCTATTTGCCCCATTCATACCATTCATCGTGATTTTCTGTCAGGTCATAGAGACTATGAACCAGGATGATCTTGCACGCCTGGGATCCTTTGTTTCCTCCATGGATTTCTCGACTACGGTTTCCGACTCGGCTGCCAAGATGCACCGCCTGTTCCAGGTCCTTTATAGCGTAGCGCTCCGCTACGTTGAGTTCCGCACATCGACTCCGCCAGCGGACCAGGTCCAAGCAAGCGCAGAGCTGAACAACTATCTGGCAGCCTTGGGATTCCCCTCCACAGGCCTTCCCGGCCAGCAGCGACAGGCCAACGTTGGCACTCCTGATGGTTCGCAGGACATGCTCGGCGTGAGTGCAGCAGGAGACGGACAAAGAGTGATGAACCCAACAACGTGGATGGGAAACACAGCCCAATTAGAGGAATGGTTCAATAGTAACCAACAAATGATGGAGTTGCTTGGGGAGGCAGACTTTCTGAATTCTGAATTATAGATGGGGGAATTGTGCTTTGGCGTCCAGGCTGACGAGAGGGGGGAACATTGGAATGCTGATGGATGGTATTCTGATGTGAAAAACGGGAGGGGTATGGAACAGTTCGGGGTTATGTGTTTGAAATGACTGGACAACTTTCCGCTCTTACTATCGCCACGCTTTCATCCATGCAAATGGGCTGCAAGGGACATCTTTAGCTGACCCGGTGACTCCTGCGACCGTTACTCGGCTTGTAACCGACGTCATCAGGCTTGAAAGGGTAGGATCAGCAGGATTAGAGCAATTGCTGTGCGCCTACTCCGCAATTTTGTCAGTCAGCTCGGGATGTCAAGGAAAAGGCGTGAAATAGGGGGCAGGTGAATAAATACAGCTTCGTTGCGCTCACTGCACGCCCTTTCCCATAATTGATTTAGCACATCAAAGCGCCGAGACTAACCGAAGCATCCTCGTTAGTCTATTACTTGCAATTCCATGTCCTTGGTAATCAGCCGTTGAGAGCCTCCAACCAGTCTTCTTCCACAACGACCCAGACAAAAAGCCAACCACCCAGCATGACTTTAGCATCAGAAGTTGACCCGACGACCGTTGCACATGACTTCAACTATCAAAGCTCTACTCATAGTTTCATCGTCAAGTGGTGCTCACTGGGCGACCCGAGTTCACCACCACTCATCTTCGTCCATGGGACGCCCTGGTCCTCCCGCATCTGGACTCCTTTTGCACGATCGCTGTCTCGGAGATTCCACGTCTATCTTTTCGATCGTCCTGGGTTTGGAGATAGTCCTGCCGAATCCAAATTGCCCGGAACGGCCACCAGCCCCGACAAGGTGGTCGAGTTGGACGCTGACCTTGCACGCCAGTCAGAGGTCTTTGCAGCGCTCCTTGGTTCATGGCAAAAGAGCTGGGGCGATCGCAAGGCTCACGTCGTAGCCCATGACAACGGTGGCTTGATTAGCTTGCGAGCGCATCTCCTGCATGGCTGCCCGTACGCCAGCCTCTGCTTGATGGACGTTGTGGCCATCGGCCCGTTTGGCCAGCCCCTATTCAAGGCCCTCGCCGAAAGCCCAAGTTATTTTCAGCAGCTGCCTGAAATGGCGGTGGAAGGCATTCTGGAAAGCTACATCCGAAATGCCGCATTTTTCGAGCTTTCAAAAGAGCAGATGTCCCAGCTGAAGGCACCTTGGCTTCGACACGGCGGGAAGGAGGGCTTCATCAGGGAGCTGTGCCAGGCGAATTGGCGGTCCACCGGGGATATTGAAGAAAAATATGGGGAAGTTGGGCCGCGAGTGCCGGTTAAGATTGTTTGGGGTGCTGAAGATAGCTGGATTCCAGCAGAGAGCGCTCATAGGCTGGGCAAGGCACTGCAATCACGGGAAGTGGTGGTGATTGACAAAGCAGGCCACCTGGTGATGCTTGACCAGCCAGCTCAGGTTGGTGTTGAACTTGGGGACTGGCTAAGTAGTGTTCGATGAGAAATGACTACTATCCTCTATTTTTCTTGATTCAATGGCAGCACTGCATATCTTTTGTTGAGGATGACCTAAAAAGGGATGGAAGTAGACCAAGGAATTGAAAAAGCTTCTGACTTAATGTACGGATCAAGATTTCCAGTCGCCGAGCGGACACATATACTCCATCGCATTCATGCACGGTGTGCTTGCGTTGGCCGCTTGGAAGTTCGGTGTGACGCAGAGCCCCGCTGATGCTGATGCTTTGTCTGGCAGCTCGCTTCCGTTGCTATTAATAGCGAGACGTGCCAACTCCAAAGTTCCAATCCGATACATGTACCCAACTTGAACCTCACATTGCCATCTCACCGCAAGAGAAAATGCCGCCCAACGTCTCGAATGGGCCTACAAGTTTGGCATCCTTGCCAACAGAGGTTGCTTTCGACATCTTCAGCCGCCTGGAAAACCCAGATTTACAGAACCTGCGGTTGCAGAATGCTTATCTGAGCTCCATCGCAACCTCTGTCCTGTTCCGGACCATTCGCGTCGTCGCCTATGGCCAGTCTCCTTTGAATTTCATTCAGATCGCTCGATCGGAGCGCTTGCGCTATGAGGTGCACGAGGTCACTTGCGACTCAGCCATCAGTCCCTCACTCAGCGACTTCCTTGCGTATGGCTACCGTGAGCCCCTGGAGCTGTTGAAGAGCCTAGAGTTCCTGCGCCTGCTCAGAAATTTGAGAGTTCTGCACATCAGACTGGGCCCGGATTTCCGGACAAGCTTTGATGGAGACCTCGAGTCAGTGGACTTTCGTCTTCGGTTGCTCCATATTATCTTCTGCTGTATTTCTGGGCAGTCGAATCCCATCGATTGGAGTGCGAAGTCGACGGAAGAAGCGGATTCCGAAACCGACGAAGATACTGACGGAGAAGGAGAAGATGAAGAAATAGAAGCGGAGCAAGAAGAAGAGGACGAAGAAGTCGTAGAGGAGGAAGAGGACCAAGACTTTGAATTCTTTGACTTGCGAAGGATCCCAACTGAGATGCTGGAACCTCCGCCTGATGCCCCTACCGCTGCCATCCCAATCACTACACTGACGATATCGAATCTTGCGGCAGAAGAAGATGACAGGCTAACAGACAATCCCGTCTTTTCTGCGGTTCTTTCTTTGAGAAGCCTGGTTGACCTCAAGCTGCTGCTTACCCCATCGGCCAACTCAGTTGGGCGTGTCCCCTTTCAGGATATGCCCACCGGACCAAACGATACACCAACGGCTCTTCTGAGGAGCATCGATTATCGGTCAGACTCAAAGATGGCCATGTACAACAAACTGCCTCGCACCTGGCTGTCCCCGGCGGTTGTTGAAAACTTGCAGGAGCTCTCCTTGTACTCCCACGAGTACTGGGGCTGGTTGCCCAAGGTGGATTTCCGCGAAATGGGGCCTTTGCCGTGCCTGAAGAGGCTCGCTTTGGGGAGATTTGTGTTTAGCCACTGGTGGCAAGCTCGTTGGGTGGAGTCACTTCCACTCGAGGCCTTATATCTCGACAAGTGTGCTATTCTTCACCAAGTGGAGACTTGGCCGGGATGGATAGATGGAAGCTCGGCCTATGTGGAAGGTGGAGGGAGGAGGAACGAGAAGGGAAAAGCCGTTCCAAACGAGGGCTATCTCAATCCAAACTATCGCGAGCTTCTGGGCCACCAGGAGAGCCCGATCACGCTATCTTACCCGCTGAGATGGAATGCCCTCTTCAGACGTTGGCAAAGCTCCATGCGCTCTCTCGAGGTCTTTCGATTCGGCTCCGGTGCATGGCCCGGTCCCCCGGAAGAGACGGTTCGTGCCAACAACGGCTCCCGGAAGAAGGAAGAACAGCACCGTCTCCGATACAAGCACAACGCGTTTCGCTATTACCAGTGCCCGGCGCCTGGTGGGCGTGATGAGGACTATCGCGAAGGGACAGGGATCCGCGAAGATCTCGTGGAAGACTTCCAGTATCTCTACTTCGAAAGGACAACCTTTTATAACTGGGAAAGCTGGTTGAAGGAGTGTAAACAAAGGTACTGGTTGAGTGTATTCACTGATTGGAACTTGGAGCCGGGTCTCAAGAAAAAGGACATGGCCGCTCGAGACTTGTTCAGACATCAGGTGGACTCAAGGCAGGGGGAGACACTCGGGAACAAAGGTGGAAATTCTCGCTCTTCTTAAATTACAGCATCTTGAACACGACAGAATCTGCACAGCTGTGAGATTGATCTCTGGGGTAGTTGTCCTTCTCCCCAAGCGGGGATGCTGATACATGCTCCTGGACTTAAGGGCCTGGTGTCTAGGACGCTTTCATATGAGGGACCGACTTGGTATTTATTCCACACACCGGATGTAGCGGGATGACCTCGTTCGTAGTCCTTCTAACTACCGGCTCAGTCTGCATGTATCGATGAAGTGTCCATGCGGACAAAGTAATGCTACCTCTGGATTTCTGCGGGGACGCCCTGTTGCTTGGCCATACTGACTTGATTCTATCCATCATTGGGCACTTCGTACCAGTGCTTCCGAACCCAGCACTGCATCATGGAGCTGATGACGCCGTTGGGGGCGACGTAATGGCGACAGGCAGCCAAAACGTGGCCCTGCGAGCCCCACCAGGCCTGCAGCTGCCAAAGGTTGCTACCTGAGAGGTACCCAATGGTGGCGCTATAGCCTCCGGAACTCGCTTTGACGCCCCTGAACTTAAGGGTACAGCATGGGTACCTCGGGGCCCCATGTCACTGGGATCCGCGGGATGCTTGGACAGGGCAAGGTGCCGCGTGCAAGGCTGCCATTTAGCGGGCGGTAGGCAATAAGTTTCCAGGCCCTCCCCGTGCGGCAGCATCCACTTATCGGGGACATCTGTCCTTGGAGCTTCCGTCTCAGGGCATGCACTTTCATCATCCTCTTCAGCGATCGCCTCCTTCGCTGCCAATCCGAATCCACTCTCTTTCCACTTGATATCTCCTTTCGCGACCCTCTCTCTCGTTCGCAGGCCGGACACGGGGCACGCGGGGAATCCACGACGATCAGCCAGCTATTTTCCATGTGCCGCGCATCACGAGCAACCACCCACCTGCCAGCAGACCAACCAGACGAACCAGGCGCCCAGAGAATGTCTCAGTAGAATCGCGAAGGCACTCCCACCACATCGTGACCCCAACAGACACCTTCTCCGCCCTCTATTGTACAGGGGCCCTTGGGAGCCGACGCGGGATGCCTCCCTCACCGGCGTTTCGACAGTCCGAGCCGCCCGATTCTCCTGCGCACGACTCCGACTCTGACCTCGAACTCGATCTCCAGGAGCTCGACCCCATCTCATCCAAGCCCGCCCGGGGCTCCCACCAAGACCGACCCTCGTCCGAACCCCAGACTTCGCGAATAGCACTGCGGAACTTGCGTATGGGTGGGCTGAGGCGCGCTAGCAAGCGTGGCCGAGGGTACGGCGAGCTGGGCCAGAACCGAGAGGGTTCTGATGACTCCCAGGCGCTGCTTGGGGGCGGACATGACGGTGCTGGTACGAGATGGTCCGAGGGAAGTGCGGGCGATGATGACCGACCCTTGCTCGGGGGCCAAGCATCCCAGGGCCGACCTTTCGGCCACCAGCGCAAGACGTCTCGACTACGACTCCCCAGCTTCATGTCAGGGAACAGCCGCCCAGAGTTAGAGGAGGAGGAAGACCAGGAAGATGACGATCCTTCTGCGTCGCGACATGTGGCCGTGGGTTCCACGCAGCCCGTTCGCTTTCCATCCAACATTGTCTCCAACGCCAAGTACACAGCTCTCACCTTCCTCCCGATTACCCTCTACAACGAATTCTCCTTCTTTTTCAACATGTACTTCCTACTGGTTGCTCTATCGCAGGCCATCCCCGCACTGCGTATTGGATATCTCTTAACCTACATTGCGCCGCTAGCCTTCGTTTTATGTATTACTATGGGCAAGGAAGCCTTTGACGACATCGCTCGAAGACGACGAGATACAGAGGCCAACTCAGAAGAGTACAAAGTCATCGCATTCAAGGACCCTGGACTGGGCCAAGCACACCTGCGGCAACGCAAGAACCTCAAGTCTGCATCCGTACAAAAGCCATCGAAGCGGGGCAAGGGGACTCGAGAGAGTCTCTCAGATATTGTGGAGGAGGGAGACGACGAAGCGCCGCCACCGTCATCGCAGATCGTGGAAGTGAGCCGGAAGTCCAAGGATCTGAAAGTGGGCGACGTGTTGAAGCTCTCCAAGGGCCAGCGGGTTCCTGCAGACGTTGTCATTTTGAAATGCTGTTCTGTCGAGGGGCATCACTCGGAGCCCTCAGCGAATGAGGCTCTCCCGGAGGAGGAACTGTTGGATCTTGATGATGGAGCAGACTCTTCTGCCAAGGGAAAGCAACCCGCAGCCCAAGCAACAGACGACCAAGAGACTGGGGGCGCGTCGGGCGAAACATTCATTCGAACTGATCAACTTGATGGTGAAACCGACTGGAAGCTCCGACTTGCTTGCCCCCTCACACAGAACCTACCGACGGAGGAGTTTGTTCGCCTTCGCGTGACTGGAGGAAAGCCAGATAAAAAGGTCAACGAGTTCTTAGGCACCGTTGAGCTGCTTCCATCACGGACAGAGGCACTCTCGCATCATGCCGCCATGCAAAAGAGCTCAGATCCTGCACACTCGGCTGCTCTGTCGATCGACAATACTGCCTGGGCGAATACTGTGATCGCCTCCCAAGCCACGACACTCGCCGTTATCATGTACACAGGCCCCCAAACAAGATCGGCTCTTTCAACGTCTCCTTCTCGCTCAAAAACAGGCCTGCTCGAATATGAAATCAACTCGTTGACGAAAATCCTTTGCTTCCTGACTCTGGCACTGTCAATCATTCTCGTCGCACTGGAGGGCTTCGAGAACACAGAGGGCAACGTGTGGTACGTCAAGATTATGCGATTCCTGGTTCTCTTCTCCACCATTGTTCCCATTAGCTTGCGAGTCAACCTCGACATGGGCAAGAGTGCGTTTTCATGGTTCATTCAACGAGACCCTGGAATGCCAGGCGCCGTGGTCCGAACGAGCACCATCCCCGAGGACCTGGGACGCATTGAATACCTTCTCAGCGATAAGACGGGCACATTGACTCAAAATGAGATGGAAATGAAGAAGATACATGTGGGAACAGTTTCGTATGCAAACGAAGCAATGGACGAAGTCACCTCGTATGTCCGTCAAGGATTCTACATCCCGCCTTCGACGGATCAAAAATCACAAAACATGCTCATCACACCGTCATCAACCAACGCCGCCAGTGTCGGAACCACGAGAACACGAAGGGAAATTGGAACGCGAGTCCGCGACGTTGTGCTGGCGCTAGCGCTCTGCCACAACGTCACGCCCACAGTTGACGTCGAAGATGGCAAGGAAGTGACTTCGTACCAAGCCTCGTCCCCTGACGAGATTGCTATTGTCAAATGGACCGAGTCTGTGGGCCTGAGGTTGGTGCATCGCGACAGAAAGAGCATGGTTCTCGAATACGCTGAAAAGGGGAAGCCTGTCGTGAGAGTACGAATCCTCGAAGTCTTCCCTTTTACATCAGAGGGCAAGCGAATGGGCATCATCGTACATTTCCACGAAAACATCCAAGTCAAGAACCCAGACCTCTCTTCTGGAGAGATCTGGTTCTTCCAGAAAGGCGCTGACACCGTGATGGGTTCCATTGTGGTGGCGAATGATTGGTTGGACGAGGAGACGGCAAACATGGCCCGTGAGGGCCTGCGTACCCTCGTTGTTGGGCGCAAGAAGCTATCGTACCAGCAGTATCAGGAGTTCGCTGCCACGTATCAGGAAGCTTCATTGTCAATCAGTGGTCGTGATGCCGGCATGCAACGAGTCGTCTCGCATTATTTGGAGAACGACCTGGAGCTTCTGGGCGTGACTGGCGTCGAGGACAAACTGCAACAGGACGTGAAGCCGTCCCTCGAGCTGCTGCGTAATGCCGGCATCAAAATTTGGATGTTGACTGGCGACAAGGTGGAAACTGCTCGTTGCGTTGCCATCAGCTCCAAGTTGGTGGCTCGAGGCCAATATATTTACACTGTTGCAAAGTTGAAGAAGAAGGACGGCGCGCAGGAGCATCTCGATTTCCTTCGCAGCAAAACGGACGCGTGTCTTCTGATTGACGGCGAGAGTCTGGCACTCTTCCTGACTCACTTCCGGATCGACTTCATCTCCATCGCCGTGATGCTGCCGACTGTGGTGGCTTGTCGCTGCTCTCCAAACCAAAAGGCTGAGGTGGCCAAGCTCATCCGCGAGTATACTAAGAAGCGAGTTTGCTGCATCGGCGATGGAGGAAACGACGTGTCTATGATCCAAGCGGCCGATGTGGGCGTTGGTATCGTGGGCAAAGAGGGTCGGCAAGCCAGTCTGGCCGCCGATTTCTCCATTGAGCAGTTCTTCCATCTCGTCAAGCTCTTGGTGTGGCACGGCCGCAACAGTTACAAACGCAGTGCAAAGCTGGCCCAGTTCGTCATCCACCGCGGCCTTATTATCGCCGTTTGTCAGACCATGTACAGCATTGCCATCAAATTTGAGCCCGAAGGCTTGTACAAGGTTCGTTGATTTGCCTTAATTGACTATGTAGCGTCTAACTTTTGAACAGGACTGGCTGCTCGTTGGCTATGCCACCGTTTACACCGCAGCCCCCGTGCTCTCTCTGGTGCTTGACAAGGATGTCGACGAGAATCTCGCGAATCTGTACCCAGAACTGTACAAGGAGCTGACCTCGGGGCGCTCACTCTCGTATCGTACCTTTTTCGTCTGGGTGTTTGTTTCCATCTACCAGGGCGGCATGATCCAAGGACTGTCACAGATTCTCACCGAAGTCGACGGGAAGAGAATGGTGTCTGTCAGCTACACCGTCTTGGTCCTCAACGAGTTGCTCATGGTGGCCATTGAGATCACCACGTGGCACCCAGTAATGATCATCAGCATCGTGGGAACTTTCCTCATGTACGTCGGCTCGTTGCCATTCCTCGGAAACTACTACGACCTGGGATTCCTCATTACATGGTAAGTCGACCGTCCCCTTAGCCACAGGCAGTCTCGTACAATCCTAACACGTTGCCTAGGGGTTTCGTCTGGCGCGTCCTGGCGATTGGTGCAATCTCGCTGGTCCCGCCCTATGCCGGAAAGATTATTAGGAGAACGATGAAACCGCCATCATACAGGAAGGTCCAGAGCCATTAGAGCCGCGAATGCAGAAAGGCGTTGTGGTCGGCGTTGGATTATGTGCGCATTTCTCGGGGGTGAAGAATTATAGGTCCAGCATTGACAATGACATGTTTCTATCTGTTGATGTTGACTCTATGTGCCTGCCCTAAGCAACCGCTCTATCGTGATGTATACTGTTACAAGGTGTGCTTCGTTGGACGCCATTCATGTGTATTTCATGATGTGCCTCATCGTGCTAATTTACAGCTTCAGGACAAGCCATTCGGAGGAGAGCCGTGGATCTTGCCGTTGTAATTGTGCCGCCACGCCCCCGACTGGTCCTTGGGTCTGCAGGCCGCCCAACCACACCTTGGGGCCAGCAAAATGATCGATGAAACCGTCGGGACCAGACACAACGAGTAAGTTCTTGCCCAGCCTGGCCCCATCGCCTGGCACACAAGCGCACGGGGAACCGCCGGGCGAAGCAAACTCGGACGCTCGCTCGTGTAGCTTCTGATTGTGAAAGCGGCAGCCGTCGGCCCCAGCTGTCGAGTTAGCCGTGGCAGAGACGAGGGCGTTTTTGAGGTCTGCGCCGCGGAACTGGGTCCCTTCCTCGTCGACAGCCACCTGGATCTTGAGGCGGTCCCCGTATGTAGCCTTCAAGTCGGAGAGACGCCGCGCCACGGGACTGGGGCTCTGGACGTCTGCCCCAATGACGGACGGCTTCGGCTCCTCCCAGAACTTCCAGGACGACCTGGCCGGCGGGGGTGCAGCCTGCATCTCCTCCCGCTTCCGAACGGCCCACAGCAAGTCCACGGTCGTGTCGGGGCGAGCCTCAAGGACAGACTTGGCAGCCTGCATGCCTGGCACTACGCCGGTCCCGCCCGCGAGGAAGACGACGCGATCGCAGTCCCCGAGACGCTCAATCAGCTCGAAGCCGGCGTGAGGGCCACGCAGCCATACCTCCTGGCCGACCTGGCGCCGGCAGAGGTAGTTTGACATTTCGCCGTCGCCAACCGTGCGGATGTAGAACCGCAGGGCGCCGTCGGCAGGGTCCTCGGCCTGGAGGGGGGGCAGCGGCGTGTAGTGCCTGGAGATTTGGACCTCTGGCTGCTTGAACTCGACTGACCACAGGGGGTGGCGCCAGCGGCCCGGAGAAGGGGTCGAGCCCGGCTGGTCGTCAGGCTCAGTGAGATACGGGTGCTGGGGGTTTGGGGTGTTTGGCGCGATGGTGATGACGAAGGAGGTGGGCGAGATGGCCTCGCGGGCTGTGACCGAGTACGGCACGAATATCTTCTCGTTGAGTGTCTCTGGCCGCGCATCGGGAGCGAAGAGGTAGTATCCCGCACCGCCGAGGGCGATGACGACGGCAGCCGCCACGGGAAGAGCCCTGGCCTGCTTGGGGGCGGAGAAGTCTGGTCGTCGGGTGCTCTGGTAGGATCGCCATGTCGTCCAGGAATTGGCGGCGTTTCTTGACGGGTAGGGAGGCTGAGAGGGCCTGCAAGACAGACGGCCGCTTCTACAAATGTTCAAGGAAGACGAAAATGCTCGAAAGAGCCGTTCTCTCGGAGCCATGTTTGTGTTGGGGCTGAGAGGTCTGATCTCAGTCAAGGCGCAGATGGGGTCTCTATATCAGTTGGGTCCTAGTCCATGCATACTCTCAAGTGAGAATTAAAAAGACGAATACAAGGGGGAGAAATGCAATATAAAAATGGTGAAAAATAAAATAAAGTAATTAAGTCGTTTTAATGGCGGCAATGATTGATGCAATTGATGCCTATCAAAAACTGGCTCTCGCTGGCGCATTTTTGGAGTTGAGGTTTGCGACGCGATATCACGTGAGCCTGCTCTGCCACTTACATCCAACACTCGTTCTCAGGAAAACCACATTCAAACAGGCAATGGAATCATGAAGTAGTCTAAATCATGGCATTTCCAGGTTCCTATTCGTACATGGCCAGACCAAAGCCTTCTAGTGTACAAGGCTCTACATCTCTAAGCGCCTCTTTGCTCTATGCAATGAGCAGCTGCTTTATCCATTCCGGGGTATCCAACATTTGGTCATATCCTTAGCATCTTCCTCTGAGGATCAATGCCCCCTCGAAACATGTCTTTGACGACAATCCCCTTGAGGATCGTCTCGTTGACGATGCCCTCCACATTGCGCGGCTCAACCCTGCCGTACCAGATGCCGTGCCCAGCCAGGGGATGCGCCTCGCCGTCCTTCTTCAGTCCGGGCGGCAGGTAGATGATGACGTTTCCGGCGAATTTATGGCCGCCAATGTGGCTAATGAGCCCGACCCTTGCCGTCGTCTTGGCCTTGCCCAACGCCCCATCGATCTGCGGCACGTCGTCGTCTGCCGGATTGACCTCCACAGGGCCCTCGAGCACGTCCACGCCCACGTACTGCAGCTTCTCCTTGAACTCGCCTCGCAAAACTGGCGCCATGATGCCGCACCGCGCGTCGCGCCCGCCGTGCCCGCATATCAGGACCAGCACGTCGTCTACGTCCCTGACGCCGGGGAGGAGGCCCTGGTACAGCTCCTGGCGGGTCAGGCGGTCGCGGTGGACGGGCGACAGGTTGTTGTGCATCGGGTGCAGCTTCTTGGGTAGCAGGAACCCCTTGGCGAGGGCCTGGACGGCGTCGAAGGAGACGCGGGGGAGGAACGGGACGTATTTGAAGCTCGGGAGGAGGTAGGCTGACGTCGTCTCGACTTCGGCCCGCGGCGGGATGGAGCTCGGGAAGGACGAGTTGAGGATCGAGACGTTGTGGAACGGCTGCGCAGGGCTTGTCAGAAGTGTTTCTTTGCTGCCTCGCCCCCCAAGACGGGGGTGGGATATTCAGAGAGGGGGGGGGGCTCACATCGCTGTACTCGCCGCCGCGGCCAAACAGCTCCTTCAGGTCCGCGGCCAGATTATCACCACTGTTGTCCTCTTCGATCCTCGACGGCCAGTCCTCCTTGCCGGTGCAGGCAAGCACCTGCTCCATGTAGTTCGCAATGGCCCCCTTCATGGGCCCCTCGCGGTCCAGCGGCAGGTCTGCGGGGATCGTCGGCATCGCGGCGCATCCGCACGTCGGCTCCGGACACGTATCGACGGTTGCAAACGGCGGCGGGGGCGGAGGTCTTCTCGGCGCCGCTCGAGTCGCGTAGGAAGCCTTGGGTTCCCGGGCATGGGGAGGCCACAATGGCAAGGGAGCAGCTGCCCTCGAGCCGTTGCCGATGCCGCTGGCAGAGCTGCGAGCCGCGAGACGCAGGCATCGATGCGCCAGGCGCTGTGCTTTCACGGGACGAGGCATGGCCGCAGATGGGTGAGTGTGAGAGCGGTGAGTGCGGCCATGGACGTTGCGGTGTGCAACTCGAGAACTGGTCGACCTCTACCGGCGGCCAGCGGCGAATCGATATGCGGCCGGACTGTTGAATTTGCCGGGCCGGGACTTGATGGCGATGACGAAGGATTGGCCCCACTTCCCGATTTTAGATCGGACGCACTGCCAGGGGTTGCACCAGTCGCATCGAGCATTGGGGCATCGTCGTCTCCGAATCAGCCATCGCGTATTGAAAACAGGACACGCCCAATTTAGATATGCGCCGTATTCTACTATGCGAGATGTCTCCTATAGTCCTATATGGTCCAATGCTACTCTAAAAAAAATCGACAATTGGCTATGCAGGGACGAAAGGAAATGCTGCATCCATCACTACGCATCAACCAGCAACAACCCCCGCCCCCTCATTCCGATAACCAACGAGCCAACACGCGCCCACAACAGCTCCTACAGTCGTATCCTTCCTCACAGTCCCACTCCCCGAGTATCACAGTAGCCAGGGGCCTTGGGCTCCGAGTTTGCCCAGCTCAACACGGTCAAGCTGGTCGTGTATGCCATGGCAACGAAACCGAAGATGCAGAGGGCGATGTCCGAGTACCTCCAGAACTTGTTGCGGGCAACGGCGCGGTAGTGTAGCATAGGCTGCATTTATGGTTAGCAAACACAAAGCCGCTTCATCTTCTCCATTCGAGGGATGAGGGGGGTTCAACTCACTGGGTAAATGTACACCAACGGGATGCAGGCAAAGTTGCCCACCAGGGCCACGAACTTGTCGAGGTGGTCCGCGCCGCCCCAAGCAATAGCCGCACACAGCATCACCACGAAGAACCGGAAGATGTTCTTCTGCCACTTGATGTAGGGGTTGTATTTGCCACTCCTCGTAAACAGCTCCGTCTCGGCGATACGGATGGCGGGGAAGATTTGCAAGGGCGTGGAGAGAAGAATGGCACAAGAGTAGAGGAACTGGACCCCGTTGACCATTTTGTTGTCCTGCGGCAGGTTGAGCAACACCACCGTCTCCGTGTGCGAGCCATAGGCCGCATACGAGATGGCACCCATGACGATGAAGAGCACGGTGATGATAATCATGACGATCAGCAGGACGCCGGGGAACTTCTGCGGGTGCCTCATCGACTCCTGGACGGGGATGATGAGACCGATGCCCTCAAAGGTGAAGATGGCTGTTCCAATGAAGAGGGTCCAGTCCTTCTTGTTGAACATGATGATATCAGCCAGACCCTCGGTCGCAATAGTCAACACATCATAGTAAAAGAGGTAGGCGAGACCGACGAGAATAAAAGCATCTGCGATCAAGGCAGTGAATCCAAGCTTCTCAATGTCTCGCAGCAGCGAGAAGGGCAGGAAGATGAGCATCTGGATGAGAATGAGCCAGGGGACGCTGATGTTGGCCTTGCAGTTAGACACAGCCCGCACAAACGCCTGGAGATTTTCCGCAGTGAACACGGTGTAGGCGGCAACGAAGCCAATCTGGCTGATGACGATAGAGGCAAGAATGGTGTTGCGCATATACTTTCCGTAGAGAGCACCGCCCAGGTCGCCAAACGAACCCCCGACCTTGATCTGCGTGGTGACGAGCAGCACGAAGCAGTAGTAGCTCAATACGGCAACGAAAGCCAACACCACGTTGCTGAAGAGCATGCCGCCGTTGAGATAGGCACGGGGCAGGAAGAGAACGCCAGTTCCTACAAAGGACTTGAGAAGAAGCAGGGCAGCACTCATGGGGCTGTTCTTGCCACTGCCACCTCGGACCTTTCTCTTGCGTCTTCGGCGGGACGGCGTCAGCAGGGCACTGTCCTCCATCGGCTCCCGTTCATCCTCGGATTCGGTGTCTTCGCCCGACGAGAAGTACTCATCAGGACCCAGATCTTCGTCATCCTCTTCCAGTTCCTCACCGGCAAAGTGGCCGTAAATGGTGAGGAATTCGAGGAAGCTTGAGGTAAAGAGCCGCTGGTCGCTTGTCTGGGGAGAGCCCTCTCCATCTTCAACGTCGCCACCCAAGCCATTCGGACTGCGTGCGTTCCGTCGGAGGTGGTTTCTTCGGAATCCACCAGGAACCTTGATTGAATTGATATCGAGAACTTCGGAATCGGGCTCCGGCCGGCCGAGGTCAAAACTTTTGCTTCGCTGGTTCTTGGCTCTCGCCTCGGCCTGCTCCGTCCATTTGTAGATGCCTCGCGTCACATCGCCGCCCTGAAGCCGCAGGCTCGAGAATTCATCTTCGCCCAGTCCCGTAGGGGTCGGTTCAACAGCCTGCTTTCCCTTGACTGTCCCTTGAACTGATGACTCTTCCGAGGCGCTTACGTCGTTGTCGCTTGGCAGGACCAGGTGGCGCTTCACGATCTCGGGGTCCTCGTAGGGAGCACTTGTGCCGAGAGCGCCGCGCGTTCTTGAATCGAAGGAACCAAAGTTGGTCGGTGGGACAGAGCCACGACCGCCTGCAGCTGGAGACTGGGTGCGTACGGGAGGGGTCCCATGCCGGGGTGGCGACTGTCCTAATGAGTTGGACAAAGCCGCGGCAAGTGCAGAGACACCTGGGCCCTGTGCGCTCACACCAGGTGCTGAAAGCAGAGGCGTAAACTCATCCGCATTATCCCCAGAGATGGGGGGAGCTGGGGAGGCACCGCGAGCAGGAGAGGCACCGCGTTGGGACGGGATGGGCGAGGCGAGACGCGCCGTCAAGTCGGCTCGGGGAGCCGAGGTGGAATACGACCGAGGCTGGCCGGATGAAGGCGACGTCGACAATAAAGATTGGTCGAAGGGATTCCTCGAGGGTGAAGCCATATTGAGATCTGTCGAGGGCCGAGGCGGCCTTATCGCATAGCTTGTCGCGCGGTTGGAGCTTGTCAAACACTAGGGCTTGGGCCTAGTTGACTCACGCCGGGAGTGGGCGAGGACGGGCGATGCCAACTGCGAGGATGGAGGATGCGGAAGGATGATGGAAAAGAGTGCCGATGACGCCGAGAGACGGAGGTGTCGGGGAAAGGCTCAGATGACGGCCAATTGAGGCGTGGTGGAAGCTGTGGTTGGAGGATGGAGATTGGATGGGAGGGATGGGAGATAGTGCAGCACCGCCGACGGGGCTTGGCCGTGGAGCTTCTGTGGTGGGCGAGTGGTGGGCGGTCTGGTGACGTACTAGCACCACGGCATTGGGGCTTGAACAGGGCCCCGGAAGCCATGAGTACTCCGGTGGCCATTGGTGCCTGGGCGGCGCAGGAGGTACCCCTCACTCTGTGGCGGCCAGTGCGGGTAGTTGCGACCCTCGTGGCTCGTGGGCGGCTAGCAGCAGTGGAGGCCAGGGCATGATTCAGAGCACGGGAGGCTGGGGTTGTGGGTGAGGTGCCCATTCAGCGTGCCCAGCGTGCCCACACTTTGCACTGTGACCTGGTCGCCAGTGTCTGGGCCATGCAAATTTGGGAAAGTGCCTTGTCCATTGAGCATGCTCAGGGTTATCAACCGATTCAAGCCGTGAGCGCCTCAGCCGACAGCTGATTGTGCGGGCATGCGCTTTCCCACGATTGCGGTCGATACCATACAAGTACAACTTCTCACAGTACTAACAGGACTACTGAAGTGGTATTGTTAGTTGCCTGCAGGAGCACATGAAATCGTTTGCACAACCCGCCTTCCAGTTTTCGGAAACAGTGGCGCCTGCACCTAACGGCGACCGGTGGTTGCACCTGCAGAGTTTACAACACTGGTGGCACTGGGTCAAGATTTCACTTTCTGGACGACAACTTCTCCAGTTCAGTTGGCCTACAACCTGATTCATTCCATAGCTCTCAAACCAATCGCAGACGTGGATAAAGCGAGAGACAGCATCTGATCCAATTTGATGCCGCACGAGTCTACCGTCGTTGGTCGTGTTGCCGGCCCCGGATTATACCGGCCATTGTGCCTACCCTGCGCGCACGTCTCGTCCTGCCAGGTGACCTCCACTCTCTGGCACCTGGCCTGGAGAATGCGATCTTCACACGAGACAGGCGATAGAACCAGGGTCTGTCTCTGTCTGCTGACTGTACCCGGATGGTACCCAGCATAAATGCGCGAAGTACATATTTCGTCCTGGCACTGATGGCGGCATCCTTATAAACAACAAACATCGGCAACAAATCCAGGCTGCCATGGCCGATTTTGGAGCCATCGTCTTCTGAGATGTCCTTTCGAGAGCTGGGCCGAGTTCATGGAGCCAGCCGCCAGGACGCTTCCCGGGCTGACGGTATAGCAATCTATCTGTCCTTGGCACACACCAGTCCCGACCCAGCATCACATGGAAAAGTCTGGGTCACAGGTCACTTGGCCCAACACACCCTGTGCGCAGTACCATGCGAACGACGTCATTCAGCAACGGTCTCCCCGCTCCGTCTGTGCCCCATGTTGTGAATCAACTGGCTGCTCGGCACTGAGCCCGGGCCATAGCGGCAGGGATCGCCTCAATAAGTGGTATGAGGGGCGGAGCGGAGCGGAGCCTCACCACACACTACAGGCTGTGCTGCAGCTTCGCGAGACACCCTGCGGCATCAGTGCAGAGGCTCCCCATCGTCAGGCCCCATAGCGCCCAATTATACGACCAAGACCCTGCGGGGTCCTGCATGGTAGCCGGTGGCCACTATCGCGCTGCAGCACCTTTGGCGGGGTTCAGCTCACTAGGCATGCCCCAGAACAGGGCGATGTGCGCCCTGGATTCCTACGAAGCCCTGCCTGTGCCTTCATCCGGCATCCTCTAGGGTCTTGGTTGGCCAGATCGGGGCGATCTACACAACAAGTGGTGGTGTCGAAAGGCCTTCATTGGCCTAGTCGGCCAGCTTGTTGTTCTCAGCGCAAGAGGCGGCCAGGGCGGCTTCGTGGCCTGGGGGGTATAATAGTACCCTCGGAGGACCTCCATCCATCGATGGCCGTACCCTGTTTGGTTCCAGTGTCACGTCGATAGGGCTTCACCGAACTGAGACCATCTGCTTGCCTGTACAAGCCAAGGTCGCCAACCGAGTACGGGCATGCCGGATTCTGGTGTCCTTGTTATATGACCTGACCTCATCAGACCATTGTTTCCATCCCAAGCCGTTGTCTACTACTCCATTCCACCGCTACCGTCGAATTCCGTCCCTCCATAACCCATCCATGCAAGGAACCGTCGCCCATGTTGCCCAACGGCTGGTCGGAGTGAAGTGCGATTGCATTCACAATGAGAGACCACGGGTTTGTTGGCACTCAATCAGGCTGTCGTGAAGCTTGGGGCGACCACGGTTGTCATTCAGGCTCGATTTCTGAGCTAAGATATGACAACCCGGGTGTCATGTTCGGCGTTTACACCCCCTACCTCATGACTTACATTGTCGTTTCGATTTACAGCCTGGTGTGCCTTTGCTGTCTGATGCTTATTTCCAAAACACTCATCTACCCCCAGGTGAGAAGGCACTTGCTGCGGTGGCGGCCGAAGCAGCAGTTTTTCCCGCATGTTGTCCTGCTGGTGAACAACCCCCGTCGTCAACCAAAACTGATAGAGTTTTGCAATTCTTTGTTGAAGCGTGGCTCCCTCTACATCCTTGGGCATGTCATTATAACTGACGGTTTGGGTTCTGGCGTTCATGGAGCAAGGATCCAGCAACATGCTTGGGCGAGCCACGTTTCAGGGCTTGCTCGAATAAAAGCTTCGGTTCAACTCACAATGGCTCCAAACATTAATTGGGGCATTCGCAACCTGATCCTATCGGCTGGTGTGGGAGCCACACGACCCAATATCGCTATTCTCGGCTTCTATAACATGGAAGAACTGCGCAAATCCAGTTTCAAACTGCGAATACCGGATATCCCGATATCTCCAACAGAACAAATGCGTCGCCCCCCCAAGCCCAATGGACAATATCTCCGGAATTTGGGAGGCACTGGTCCGATGGCGGGATCCGCTCCACCCTACGCCATTCGTACCGAGGAATTGATGTCTCCAGCCCAGTATATGACCATTTTGGAAGATCTGGCGTTGAATTGTCGCATCAACGTTGCCGTCGGATATGGTTTTCATGAATTGGAGACATCAAATACCAGAGTCAAGAAATTTATAGACGTATGGCCGATTCAGATGTCCGCAGAGGTCGCGTCCAGGGGAGGAAACCTCTTGGCCTCGAATTTTGACACATGTGAGTGGGCAGGCCGAGTTCCCAGACCGACCAGTATACTAAAATTGCCAAGATACGTTAACATTGCATCTGGGCCATATTCTTCATAGTGCCCGAGCCTGGGGTTGCGGCTATTCGCTGCGCGTCATGGTGTTTGTGGAATATGAGCATGAAGTGGCCGAGCAACGGGCTCGGCTTCAGGGCCTCTTGGAGCAACTCGGCATAGATGCCGAGGTTGGGGTCTTGTGGCTGGATTCGGGAGACTTGAATACCTACGACCTTGTCATCCACGGGGAAAGTCATGATATTGATTGGGAAATAGTCGTGAACGAAACCCTCAAGTATGAGCAGTGGTGGGACGATCTTCAGATGTTCCGGGGCCAGATGGGCATGATGAGCTCGAGTCAAGAGGAAAATCACCGAACACGTCTTGCCCAGTCGCTGTTCCGTCGCTCAGGGGCCTACAACCCCCACGAGCGTGGTTTGGAGCGTCGATGGGCGAGTACGTTCGAAGTCGCCGAATTGCCTAGGAAGCCTTCCATCACCAGCCTAGCCAGGATGGGCATCCACTCAGGCATTCACACAAACCATCTACAACCCGATGCACTTCAGCACTCGGCATCGAAAGACAACAACGATGAGACGGTCAGTGGCCGCAGCTGTAAACCTGACGAGGAGATGGCTTATGGGCTCAGCTCGCGGATGCAGCAAGGAACCCCTGAGTCTGAAGACGGATCGAGACAACCACTACTCTCGCAGCCATTTCTCGCTTCAGGGGCCGAGGACAGTTTGGATGGACGCATCTGGGGAAGCAGACAAGATGTCCATAGGTCGGAACTAACGGTTGCTGGACCTCCCTATGGAACAATACCGGCAACACAACCTTTGCTCAAGGCCAGGAGGCTTCGCCTTCCGCAGTCCACACCCGGCCCACGTTCGATACCCGAATGGATGCAGGACCTTTCGAATTCCAAAGCTCGCGTTGAGATGGACGGCAGGGGAGCCAAACCCAACAAGCTCCACGCATTTCCCTCTTTCGAATCCCTGGAAGCTGCGGCCACGTTAGGGGTTCCCGGCAGTTCTCAACCGATAAGTCCAACGAGGGTAAGGGGAGGCGACACATTACGCCTACGCCACGATGGTTCATCAGGCACCAGCACACCATTCTTACCCAGCATTTCAAGACAGTTGTCTGCCGTTCGACCACTAGGTAGCCCAGTACCAGAGGACACAGTCATGGATGCAGAAGGGTCAAAAACCAGCCTTGTGCCGCCAGAGTTTAAAGAGATCAATCTCGAAGCGCCTAGAACAGATCGGCCGGCAGCATCCAGACAGTCGTCGATAGGAAAGTTCACCAACGGACCAACCCCGGACATGAGGGTTGCATGCGGCGGTGAGGATGGCAGAAGCGGTGTGATTGGCGATGAATCATCGATTCCCGCGCCAAGCCCACGGCCCCTTTCGAGGCAGAATTCACACTTTTCCTCGTTGGCGCAAGGCGCGGGCTGTAGAAGCGCATCCGATATGTTCGATAGATACAGTCTGGGTTCACGACAGGCGGCAGAAGAGGCACCGAGTTCTATTTACGCGACAGACGGCATCAAATTGTCATTTAACCAGTTGCCGAGCCGTGCACAGCACCTCATCTTGAACGAACTAATGCGCGGGCACTCGAAGGACACGGCGGCAGTCCTCACTACGCTGCCCATCCCGAAAGAAGGAACGAGTGCCAGCGACGCGGCAACGGTCCAGTATCTATCAGATGTGGAGGTCTTGTGCAATCGGCTTCCGCCAACGCTCATGGTTCTCAGCAACAGCATGACGGTTACTGTGAGCCGCTGAACTTGCGCTAGGGTCCCAGGCCCAGAGTTCTCGGATCCGGCCGCATGTAGCGTTAGCTGGCCCAAGCCGTGGAGAGGGTGTGAAGGGGGGCCGTTCGAGATGTCTCGGTCTAGGGCCTGGCAAGTATCCAGGGCGACCGTCCAAAAGAAGATGGAATGGGATTGTATGGGGGAAAAGGCTCCGATGGGTCACTTTATGCTCCATCCCAGCGTTTGCGGATCGACGGGCGCGGCGGCGGACCCTGTTCTTGTTGCCACTCCAGAGTCCAGTGTCCGAGATCGTCTTGGCCAGCGACCCCCACCCACGTCGCCCACACCTTCCGCACGCCGCATTCTTTGTCTGAGACAATCGCCGAATCGCTGCTGGTGGCTTGCTGTCACTTGCCGCAACCAACAAGGTGCGATGCCCCGCATGGCGTCGAAAAGTATGAGTATCGGAGCGCCCGACCCAGACCAAGCAGAGGGCGACCGCTTAAGGTTTGGACCAAATGTCACCCCAGAACTCAAAGAACGGGCATGGAGATGCCGGGCAACGTGGTACATAGTATCGTCAGTCCCCTAAGTAGGGACATGACTCCAGGGGAGCTGTCTCTTGCCGACCCCAGCTCGCCATCCCACATGTTTCGCTGAAACATCGACATGAGAGAGACGATGCAGCCAAATGCCCCCAAGTGCAAGAATGGCGACTGGCCGTCTTGGCGGGACCAGCTGGCGGCCAAGAGGATGAGGTTCCGAGTCTTTGGAGGAAAGCAGGCCGTGGCGCGCAGGGAGATCAGCATTGTGCATCAAACCGGCCGAGAGGATGCAGCCACCGTGCAACCATCGATTCCCAACGACGAGGAATGCAGGAGGTTTCTCATCAGTCTCGGGAGGCCGGGAGCGTCCGACCAGCCAAAATCTGCCTGGTCTGATGATGACGAGATTGAAGAGAATCAGAGCGACGTGCCCGGGGACGGCCAGGGGCGAGACACGGAGAATGAGCAAGAAGCAGCCAAGGTCGATGTCGTCGAGGACGAGGAATTGTGGCAGCTGGAGAAGATGCATGAAGCGAGTGTGAGACACTCTGCCGCCAGGAGGAGAACAGTGGACGCGAACAGCGCAAGAAGCAGCTCGCCGTCGGACGATTGCAACCTCAAGATACGAAACTACTCCATCCGGGGGTATTCACCACACGCCCATATCAGCGAGGCGACGCAGCTGAGAATGGTACGGGTCGACAGCAAGAAGATTGAAAAGAGCCAGATCTCGCCACACTCGACACGGGATTATCATGAAAGAGCCAGCCACAGCCACAGCCGGGACTGGGAACACCGTCCATCCGTCAGCTCTGGCCTATCCATCAGGATGATGCGCCGACCATCACGACCCGAGGACGCGCTATGCTCGCATCCAGTCCAGTTCCGCATCCGCGAGGATAGCGTCACGGACCCCCTGTGCCGCGTCTGCTACGTCGGGGTGGCAGAGAGCTGGGGAGTCTGCCAGAACTGCGAGGACGATGGGCTTGTGGCAGAGCCGCGACACGACGCCTTCCAACCCTATCCACAACGGACGAGCTCAAAAGCAGCCCGCCATCACTTCAGCGCCAGGAGACATCCCCATCCGCCGCCACTGAATCAATTCAGCTTCAGCAGGCCAAACCGACATGTTCCCACGCCCTCCCATGGCTCGGACCCGGAATCAAACCTGTACTCAGAGCCGCCATCGCCGTCGACACGCACCATCCGCACAGCCTTGACGATAGACACCGAATTAAACACCCCCGAAACCCCCCTCTCTGATTTGTCGACACCTGAAGTATACCGGAGATTTGAGCGTGAGCTCGGCCGGGCACTCGAAGAGTGTGAGCACGCCGAGTGTGGTCCTGGAGTTGGTGGTGGTGGGGGCGGCCGTGGCGGGGGTACCGACATGTACGACGGCGAATGGGCAGACTACTACTTCAACAAGGACCACTCGCAAGGGAATAGACGGAGGCCTTCGTACGAAAGGTCAAAAGTCCAGCCGATGAATCATCAACCATATGGGGACCCGCGGTTCGTCTTCAGGGGCGGCCAACGCACAGAGGAGGTCAACTCATACATGGTGCGCAACCTGAGTCTGTCAGAGTACGAAGGAGCATTTTCGGGCCCGGGATGTTCGCCAACAGAATGCCCCGGGCCGGGGTGGATTTGATCGTTTGTATGAATTTTGAATTATGGGAAAGCCTTGTGAAGACGGTATAGAGCGACCGGGGTCTGGTGTAATACTAAAATAGCGATGCACTCTTCCATGCCTAAGTCAACCACCCTTGTGGTCTACACTTGCTACCATTATTATCCAAACACGTCTTGCCCACCGGTATCCGCGTCAACTGGAAGAATGTGTTTCGTTCAGAAAAAGCCATCGACCGGCGGTTCGAGTTTTGTACAGGACACACGTTGGCAACAACGGTTGCTTCTTTGTGCGTTGTTGTTTTTCAGCCTGGTGACGGAATCAAACCACCACATCCGAGTAAAAAATGATGAAAAAAAAAAAGCAGAGCAAGAGGAATCAGAGTAGTCGGCAGATTCGACAGCCACGGCCTATCAATCCCTCTGCCAACAGACTGCAGCACCTGTCATGGGCACGTTTTCCGCTCTACACGTGTAGAGCAGGCCCCCGCATCAGCCCCGTCGCGTGTCGTGGTGCCCACCGACCCCACGCCCGCTAAAACGCTGCTAGCGCTGGCGACAGTGGGCACAGTGGGACGCAAGGCACACCAACACAGGCTACTCCTGCAGCGCCTCGGCCTCGCGATCAGCGCGAAGCCAGACTTCCGCATCATCAAGCCGTCACCATGCCCGAGCCCGACAAGCACGCCGCCGCCCAACAGGCCGTCGACATTCTCCACGAGATCTCGACCATCCTCGTAAGTTGCCGCTTGTCCCCCGCGTCCCCCCGCCCACACTCGCCTTCGCCGGCACCGCTCGTCTGACTCTTGGGTGCGCGTAGAACTGCCAACTGGACCGCCGCACCTTGTCCATCTGCATCTCCATGATTGAGCGTGGCGTCAACCCCGAGGCGCTGGCGGTACGTGTGGCCCCTCGAGCCGCGGGCCTTGCCCCTGGGCGTAAGCTAACCCATCCTACTACAGCAAGTCGTCAGGCAGCTCCGCCAGGAGGCCCAGGAGGTCCAACAACAGGCTGCCGTGCCTACTGGCTCGACGCGGCGGAGGTGAGAGCAGCTCGGCGAAAATGCAAACTGGGCGTTGGGGGAGGGGTTTCATGGGAGCATGGAGTTACGGGACTGTATCATTCATTTTGGTCATTACAAGAAGCCTTGGTAGAAGCAAGCTGGCTGCTTTTTCTCGACCATCCCGACTGACAACCATCATTTCGCCCAGCCAGTGACATGCGCCGCCCTCAAGCCTGGCCAATCCGAAAAACACCTGCCCTTCTTTGATCCAAACTGAGATCCCCTTGCTGTAAACACACGCCGCTCTACCTTGATTTAACCAAAAAATAAAACACGAGAAAAAGACGGCCGTAGCCTCATGCAGGGCAAGAACGCAGCCTGAACTGGTGGTATCCCGTAATCTTCATACCCTAAAACGCCTTGCAAAACTGCCAGACTCCAAAAGCAAAAAAGCAACCCTAATCGAACCCGTCATCATCAATCTGGTTGTCTGTGTCGGGCCGTTGTGATTCAGTTGTTTGCCGGGTCACCGGTGCCCAATCAGCATTATCTCATTATCATCTTCCTCCTCCTCCTCCTCCTCCTCGATATCGGATGGGCCGCGGCTGACTTCGTCGTCTGTGTCGGACTCGTCCGAGCCACTATCCTCTTCATCTTCATCATCATCATCGCCACGGTTCCTCCACAGCCCCAGCATATTGTCATTGTTCGCTTCTCCGAGAAAGGCCATGATGGAATCAAATCCCATGTTCATTGGCGACACGGACCGTGCAATCCGATCTGGTGCTCGATACTGCGCCTCGATCCCATGCGACGAGTGCCTCCGGCGGTTGGGTATATGGATGGCGCCTCTGCTTGCGCTGATGCTTGAAGTTCGCGGCTGAGGAGCCTCTACAGGCTCTTCCGAAGGCTGTCCGTCTTCTGTCGGCGGTGGTTGAACTTGCCGCTGATCCCCACTGAGGATGTTGAGTTCGACGGTATTGTACGATCGGCAAATGGAGCACTTGAGCCCCAGCCAGTGATACCGGACTGTGCTCTTGCCTGAACAGTCGTTGCAGAGAATGACGGCGGTGGTATCTCGGAACTCGGGAGGCATTGGCTGGCTCTGAATGGCCACGTCTAGATTGCGGAACTGGCTTTCCATATTCGCAAGACTCTTGTTACAGATTGGGCACTTGTATGAAACCTTCATGTGCTGGTCGTAGCACTTCTTGTGTATACTATGGCCGCAGCCCATGAACACCACTGGCCGTGGCGATGTGAACAAGTACTCTCCGCAAATGGGACAGTCGCAGTCCGTGGAGCGCTCGATGCATTTGTGCGAGCTTTCAATAGAAGTCGAAATGCATGCACGGCAAGTCTATTTACGGGATCAGCGGAGTGTCAAGTGTCACCGAATAATCGTATGCTTACCTTGCAGTGGAAGAAGTCCTTGCCGAGGCCGATGCCTCGGCGGCAGATGCCACAGTCGTTGCAATGGTAGATGGGTTTGTGTTGGCGGTTCTCCCAGAGCTTACAGATATTGCAGTAATAGTGTGCCGTCGTCTCCCCACAATTGATGCAGACATCGGACGCTTTCTGAGGGGTGGCGCAGAGCATGCAGAGCATATTCCTGGTCTCGGTGCGCACCAGATTATGGTCTTCGCTGGCGTCGTGGCAGAATCGGCAAGTATACCATTTCTTGCAAGTAAAGCACTGGAGCTTTACATTGCGTTCGTAGTGTTGACACCCGAGCGGCTGGTCCAGCTCTGACACCACGTCTGGCACTGCCGTCGCCGCACTACCGCTTTGCTTGCGTCGCTTGATCGGCACATATGAGGGTGCAATATCCTCAGCCGTTAGTATGAACTTCTCGGCGCTCGACGAGTTGTCGCCCATGTGTTGTTGCCAGAGCTTTTGGGCCCTGGCCAGAGGCGACTGGTCTGACAGCCTGGCCGACGGGCCGGGCGACTCGGGCGCTTCCAGCTTCTCCGGTCCCTTCTCAATGACCCGTGGGCCGGTTTTCGATGCCCGGTAACCCTCCAGGAGAATCTCATGAATCAACTTGGCTTTGTCTGTCGAGGGGATGTCTTGGTCGTTGATGACGTGGATACGACCTCGCACCTCACGCATGCCATCGTCCTCGGGGATGCGACGTGACCCAGATGGGCTCAGCGCCAGGCTAATGTGGTCACGCTGTGGCGGATCTTCAGCCATAATCGGTTCCAGCAGTGGTTCATCAACTCTCGTCTCTTGGGTGGAGGAGCTGAGAGGCCGCGGGGGAGGTGTCTCGGGGATGGATGGTTGGAGATCGGAGTCCGGGGTGTCGACGGGGCTAGATTCGCTCATAGCGTTGGCGTGATGGGTCGGGCGTTCTCCATCGCCAGCAATGGTCGAGCGGGATATCTCGGAAAATCGGCGGGCTTGTCGCAAGACGGGGTTGATAATGAACTCAGAAACGAGTGAGGACATTGGGTCCCGCTGTGGCAGTGGGTATGGGGCGACGACTTTCGAGGGGAGCACGAGGACAAGGCGGAATCCCCGGAGCCTGGACAGGACACAAAGCCGGATAGAAGAACAGAGTTTTCGAAAAGGAAGGCTAGGGGGACGAGAAGCAGAGCAGCAAAAGCATGAACTTGGTGTGAAGTAACTACTAGGCGTAGACTCGGCCTGGATTGGGAGATGGTGGGTGGTGCAAGTCCGGGGTGGGCACGAGACGGACCGGACGGATGACATAAGGCGGGCGGCGAGCGAGCCGTGCCCAAGAGAGTGCAGGTGCATGTACCGCCGAGTAGTGAGTCTAGTGCGGGGATACTTGGCTGCCATGTCGTGAGCAGCGGAGACGCTAAAAACTCCGATTAGGGAGGTCCGAGTAGGTCACCGCATGCTATTTGTAGAGGACTAGGCAGGCGGTGGGCAGCAACGAACTGCAAGTGGTGGCGGGCATTCAGCGGGAGCTCCCAGCCAAGCCAGTCAGCTCAGCGCAGCAGCCAATGGACATCGAGGGCTGTGAAGCGGCGATCTCTGTTCGAGACTTCGAGTATCTGTGCCGACATATGCACAAGTAAGGGTCAATAGTCTCTCTCAATAGTCTGTGGTTAGACCAACGGTGTCTTCCATGGCCGTGGCGCGGGAGTGTTTCCTCTGCGTGTTTTAGCCCACTCCTGAGTCCTGTCTTTTCTGCATCGACGGGAGGGGACACGCTGAAACAATGATCGCCGCGCCCTGAGATCTTGACGTCGCTTCCGACCAAGTGCGCCTGTGGCTGTTGACACCTGCGGCACAGTTCTTATACCTTAGTCTATCATGCTCCTGTGGGATGCACAGTAATTATAGTATGCTCTTATGGCATGGCATGGCGTGGTATGGAAGAATAGATCCTTCTCGGGCCGTCTGCATGCAGATTGCAGCGCGCGGCGTTGATGCACAATGCGATACGATGCAATCCGTCCCATTGGGCTACTTACTGGGTAGTACTCTGGCCCAGTGATCCATGGATGATGGCAGCCCCATCCGTTACGATCCGTTACGAGCGGAATCTTGCGCCGCCATCAGCTCACAAAGCTAGTACTACCGCTGACTGCCCTCCCCCTGAGCGGCATGCGGGAGCCGCCTCCTAGAGCCAGAGGTCAGGTTCCTGGACCTGGAGCTGAACTGGCCGGGTCGTGGCGGGGGGTGATCCAGTGGCAGGATCCATTGTCTGTATGGGTCGCGGGCGGTGGATGCCAATGGCGGGCCCCAAATGGCCCAGCAGCGACGCCACAAGTGGCACCAGGCCCCTGCACGCGGCGACGCACACGGGCGGTCTTACTAGTGCTCTCTGCGTTGAGCATATGTGGCATCTCAGATTTCAGGGGACCTCCCGATGCTTGCGTTGAGCCAACCACCACGCCAATTCATTCTTGCGCAGGCCCTCCTTGGTCTTTGGTTCCTGGGCATCTTTTTTTCCTTCTCTTCTTCTTCTTCGCCTCCGACCTTGCCACCTTCTTCAGGCTTCGCCTACCGCCCACCGCCTAGCCGCACGCCTCCCCTAATACCCGGTCTGGCAGCTGCCGTCTTTTTCTTTTTGAGTCTGACAGCTCGTCCGGTCGTTTCCCTTCCGTCTGCGTGAGCTCGGCCACGTTTTGGAACTTTGACGACAGTTCCGCACTCAGTTACCAATCTATCGCACTTCCCGCACCTCCTCGAAGCTTTGGATCGCGACCCGTCATCATCCCGATTGAACATCATGGCCGCCGATAAGGCTGCCGTCGCCTCAGGCGCCGACCTGGGCGATGGTCTCAGGAAACGACCTGTGGCTGCATCGCCGGCCGTCAAGGTCGCTGATGCACCCCAGCCCCAAGATAACAAGAAGCTGGCCAAGAAGGTACCGTGAATCCGCTTTGATTCGTTCTGCTGAGCATGAGCTGGTGTTCTGACCCCCGCGCAACAGGAGACTACCTTCCTCAGCGTCCTTGACGAGTGGGAGTGGTTCCTTGCCCCGCTGATCTTCACGGCTCTCGCCATCTTCACCCGTCTCTGGAAGATTGGCATTAGCAACATTGTCACCTGGGACGAGGCTCAGTACGTCGCATCCACCGAAATGGTCTCCTTTGCTTAGACGAAAGTCGCTGACAATCCGTGCCCGCAGCTTCGGAAAGTTTGGAAGCTACTACATTAAACATGAATACTACTTCGACGTCCACCCGCCCCTCGGCAAGATGCTCGTCGGCCTCTCTGGTGTCCTCGCTGGCTACAACGGTTCTTTCGAGTTCAAGTCGGGCGAAAAGTACCCCGAGGAGGTTAACTACACCCTGATGCGTGCCTTCAATGCCGCCTTCGGTATCGTCTGCGTTCCCCTTGCCTACTTCACCGCAAAGGAGCTTCACCTGCGCCGCCCTGCCGTCTGGCTCGTCACCCTCATGGTCCTCTGCGAGAACTCGTACACCACCATCAGCCGATTTATCCTCCTCGACTCGATGCTCCTGTGCGGCACCGTCGCTACCGTCTTCTGCTGGGCCAAGTTCCACAACCAACGCCACAACAGCTTCGAGCCCGAGTGGTTCCTGTGGCTTATGCTCACCGGTGTCAGCATTGGCTGTGTCTGCAGTGTGAAGCTTGTTGGTCTCTTTGTCACCGCCATGGTTGGTCTTTACACCATTGAGGACCTCTGGCGCAAGTTTGGCGATACCAAGATGCCCGTCGTATGTATTCCCCCCTCCTTGTTGGTTGTTGGACTAAACGCTGACTTCTCAGCACACCCTGGCCGGTCACCTGGGCGCCCGAATCATTGGCCTCATCATCATCCCCTTCCTCATCTACCTCCTGTCGTTCGCCCTGCACTTTGCCATCCTCGACCGCACCGGCCCTGGCGATGCCCAGATGAGCTCCCTCTTCCAGGCCAACCTCAAGGGCACCAACGTCGGCAAGGATAGCCCGCTCGAGATCGCATACGGTTCCCGCGCCACCATCAAGAACATGGGCTATGGCGGCGGTCTCCTCCACTCCCACGTCCAGACCTTCCCCGAGGGCTCCAAGCAGCAGCAGGTCACTTGCTACCACCACAAGGACACCAACAACGACTGGTTCTTCTACCCCAACCGCGCAGACGCGGACTACGATGCCGAGGCCGAGCCCCGATTCATTAGCGACAACTCCGTCATCCGCCTGATCCACGCCCAGACCGGCCGCAACCTCCACTCTCACGACATCTCTGCCCCCGTCACCCGTGGCCACAAGGAAGTCTCTTCCTACGGTAACCTGACTGTGGGCGATGACAAGGACCACTGGAAGGTGGAGGTTGTCCGAGACGCCGCCTCCCGCGACCGCAGCAAGATTCGAACCCTCACCACCGCTTTCCGACTCAAGCACACGGCCCTGGGCTGCTACCTCCGTGCTGGCAACGTGAACCTGCCCCAGTGGGGTTTCAAGCAGATCGAGGTCACCTGCACCCCGGAGAACAACCCCCGCGACACCTACACTCACTGGAACGTCGAGGCACACTGGAACGAAAAGCGTAAGTCTTTGGTCGCTACATCTGGATCTTGGTTGCTGACTCTTTTTTTTCAGTTCCCCCTAGCGACCCCGGCGTTTACAAGTCGCCCTTCTTCCACGACTTTATCCACCTCAACGTTGCCATGATGACCTCGAACAATGCCCTGGTTCCCGATCCCGATAAGCAGGACGACCTGGCCTCCAAGTGGTGGCAGTGGCCTTTCCTGCACGTCGGTCTCCGCATGTGCGGCTGGGGCGACGACATTGTCAAGTACTTCCTGCTCGGCAACCCTCTGGTGTACTGGGGATCCACCGCTGGCCTGGGTGTTGTTGGACTGGTCACCGCCTGGTACACCCTGCGATGGCAGCGTGGCTTCAACGATCTCAACCAGGCCGAGATTGACCAGATCCACTACGCTGGTCTATATCCCCTGGCTGGATGGTTCCTCCACTACCTTCCTTTCGTTATTATGGCGCGTGTCACCTACGTGCACCACTACTATCCTGCCCTCTACTTTGCCATCCTGTGCTTTGGCTTCCTCATTGACTGGTTCGTCCGCAACCGCAACAAGGCTATCCAGGGCGCTGTCTACGGCATTCTGTACGCCGTCGTCATTGGCCTCTACATCTTCTTCATCCCCATCTGCTGGGGCATGACTGGCAACCACAAGCAGTACGCGTACATGAAGTGGTTCGACAACTGGCGCATGACTGATTAGACGGCTCGCTTGCCCCTGACCGATCGTCGGGGCCTGTGCAGTCGGTCCCGTTCCGCGCTTGACGATTGGCGACTCAGCCGCACCACCGGTCTCGCTTGAGACATGACGGCGCATCTCAACATACTCAAAAATTAAAGATGAAGCATTCGGACTTCGTGGGAGACTTGCCTCTCTTTGGGGCTCCACTGGCGAAGGATAGCGGAATAGTGAAAGGATCTTAAAAAAGAGCTACTGCGAAGGTGTTGAGCAAATACGGTACGGCAAACATGACTGAGATGTGCATTGCGCTTAGTGCCACAATGACATTATTTCCTTGGTTGGATCATTTGGCGGCCGAGTAGAGGCCGACAATGTATTATGCATTATTGTACAATCCATGATGGGTGCTTCAAATTCATACACTTGTTTCTGACGAAGAAGACGACGATTGCATGTAGTGGGTATCATGATGCGCGCCCGTAGTAGGACTCCCTCCCCTTGGTGACTGGGCTCCTTGTTTCTCTCTTATCGCATTCCGTCACCCTCCTCTTTCCCTCTTTCAGTGTACGCCTAGCAGCAGGCACCGGCAGAGCTCTTGGTGGCGTCGGCGAGCCTTACCTGGCGGTTCGCGCCGGCGCCAGGCCCCTTTACCCCCGACCTCCGATCGTTGAGGTCGTACTTTCCGGCCTGGATGTTCTGGTATATGCGCTCTGCGACACGCATAAAGGCATTCTCGACGTTCTCGCCGCTCTTGGCGCTCGTCTCGACGTATTCTAGGACGCCGTTGCGGCGGGCCCACTCCTCGGCCTCCTCTCGCGTCACCTCGCGCTTGTTATCGGCCTGCTGGGTGAGGTCGGCCTTGTTGCCGACGAGGATGACGACAATGTCGGGCTCGGCGATCTGGCGCAGGTCGTTGAGCCAGTCGGTGACGTGCTGGAACGTCTGCTTGCGGGAGAGGTCGAAGACGAGGAGGGCGCCGCTCGCGCCGCGGAAGTAGGAGCGGGTGACGGACTTGTACGTCTCCTGGCCGGCGGTGTCCCACAGCGAGAGCTTCATATGCTTCTGGGGGGCATTCGAGGGAGCTCGAGGCGGGTCGGGCAGGCCGTTGGGCTCGGCTTCGGGGTCGTCCTGGGCCTTGTCGGCTGACTCGGTGGCGGCGGGCGGCGGGGGGAGCGTCTTTGAGTGCGGAGGCCCGACGGGGACGATGCGGGAGCCGAACTCGACGCCGATGGTGACGTCGTGATGGGGGGAGAAACGGCCTTCGCACAGGCGGATCGTCAGGCTAGACTTGCCGCATCCTGAGTCGCCGATGCAGACGAGCTTGGCGATGTAGTCCCACGGAGACGACATGGGCGGGGAGGGCGTCTTGTAGCTGGCGAGAGGGGAGGGGGTTAAGGGGGGGATATTGGCCCGTTGAGGCAGACAACAACGGTGGATAGAGGTGGGGAGAGATGGAAGCTGTCGTCGTGGTGCAAGGGAGCACTTGCGTAGGCGGGCGATGGACTCGGGGGATTCAAGATTGTTTCGGATGTGGCTGACAGCTAACAGCTAGATGACGCTTCCACGGTGCAAGGCGTCCAAGCAGAGAAGAGCACCGGTCAGACCAGCTGATGAGATAGAGTTTCGCGGGGGGGGGGGGGGGGGGGGGGGCTTGGGAGGGAGGGAGCTTGAGGAGTGATGAGGATGAGACGACGATGCCGGCGGTGCACCTGGGTGCTACTGGTGGTAATTAACAGGTAAGGCAGCAGAGGTGCTAGTGGATGATTGCGCCTGGAATGGGTGGTTCGAGGGGCTGCTAGGCTCTAGCCAAGGGGAGGCTGCGGAGCTCTCGGCCATGTGGCTGATGATGACGGGGAGATGGGGGTCTAATCCGGCAAATCTAAGGCAGCGAGATAGGTGCTGAAACAAGCACGCCTAATCGGCGCATATCGAAGCCCGTATTGGGTTGCTGGCGCGAAGAGGTGCCATTGAAACGCAAGAGGTGATATGACAGGTGCTTGACAGCGGTTGGATGGTGTCTGCTCATAATGGCCTGCCTATAGCCCAATCGGGGTCGTGTCGACCACCAACATGTGATTGTCCAGACGTGGAGGTCATGGTTGGAAGTTTGCAGAGTGCAGGATGGTGGGGTTGATTAGAAAAGAAGAGGTACTAGAAGAACAGCTTGTTAGGTAGCTCGATGGCGTGCCGACAACCACATGGGCAGCTGTCTACATGCATGTGAGGGACAAGATCGCCATGGAGATGGTCCATGACCCAGAAAGAATTCGAGGATGACTGAGAGGCAAGTTGACTGTCGGTGCATTTCCATCCATCGTGGCTCAATCTTTTTTAGACACGGGTGCATCTGCTGCAAATACACCGCCCCGTGCCTGAGTGTCATGTGCAGCAGCGCAGCAGCGCAGGTCATTCACTCACTGCTGGTCGCTCATCTGCGCGCGACGGCAGATGCCCGGGAGAGTTCGGCTCATCTGCAGCGCCAGACACAATCTTGTCTGGCTTGTCTGGCAGTGAGTTTGAAGGCGCTCCCACCAGGCGATGGTGGTGAATGTGCTTATCGCCAGCTTGACGGTACTAGTAATTGCATGCCGGTCCTGGGCGTTGTGTTGACTTAGTACTACCTCAGTCTTTGGCTGATACGGCGATAGCTGACTGGTGAAGTCTTTAGAGCACGACATGCGTGTGACGTCGGGCCGGCCGGGGTGCTGCGTTTTCGTCCCACTTCTAGCAACTCGCCGCCGTGCAGCCTCTGGGCGCAATCCGCCCTTCTGACCGCCTTGGGTCAGCCCCGCCAGCCGCTAAACAGCGCTGCAAGTCGCGACTTGCCGCAACCAGGCCAGGTGCTAGCCCGAGCCCTGCGGCCCCAGCGCCTGAGCCGCTAACCTCCACCGCGACATGAGTCCGTCTGCCTGCTACTGGCCCCCATCGGCCTGCGACTCATCCGCCACTGATAAGCCGGGGCGCCTCACCCATCGCCTCATGACCTGCCTGCTGCTCACTCGGTCCTGTAACCTCAGTCCGACATACTTTTTCCGCTCTTCATCGTTTCCCCATTTGCATTCCCATTATCTTCACGTCGCTTCTCCGCCACAGCCTGCGACGGGCTCTTGCCAGCGATATTTCGCCCAGTCCAGCGCCGTGCCCCGCGTGAATCAGCCAGGCAAACACCCCGGTGACGTCCATGCTTCCGCCTCTGGCCGCTGCCTGCGACCGAGACACTACAACCACGACCACAAACCAGCAATCCCAACTGCCGGCCGCCACACCCATCCCCAACTCGACGGCCCTACGAAGTTAACCCCCGCGTGCGTGAGGTGGAAGGAGTCGAAAGAGCGCCATGTTTTCGGAGTGTAAGTAGCGGATCGAGCCTCCAGCACTGCTCTCGTGCTTGTCCTCGTGCTTGTGCCTGGACTTGGGTTTGGGTTTGGGCTTTGGGGAATGAGGCTGACACCAACGTAGATGCATCTAGGTTTCTGGCACAGTCCCAGTCGAGGCTGTCCAACTTTGGCCAGCCCGCCGATAACGATACCCCCCCGCGCCAGCCTGACTGGTCCTCGAGGCCTTCACGAACACAACAACGAGACGCTGGACGAAACGCCGGACCCAGCAGGTCGTTCCTGTCTCGCGGCTACGGCGCCAACCCGTACCAGCAGACGGGCGGCGGCTCCCGCTTCGGGCAGCTTGCCTTTGCCTCTCGCATATCCGCAGCCCAGGACGCCCCATTATTTCACAGCACGCTCGATGAGTTTCGGGAAGATGACGAGGAGGAGCGGGACCGAGAGGCTGCCGACCTGTTTGCCCTGCAGCGATCCCGCCGAGTAGCTGCTGCAAGCAAGCTGGCCGACAGCGTCGACTCGGATGCCCACGGCTCTCTGGATGACAGCATGGGAGACGGCCAACACCCATATGAGGAGCGAGGTCTACGGCGAGGCATCAGGAGCAGCTGGAACGGGACCCGGAGCAACCACCGGCCAGGCGTCACTGGTGACGATGCACTGCTGGAAGAGGCCGAAGATGTACCCCGATTGAGCGCCGACCGAGAGAGCGAGGGTGGAGCGGACGCCAAGGGAAAGATGGTAGACGTTGGATTGGAGTCGCAGATCGACGACGATGAGGACCCCCCGGCCTCGCTCCTCGGCGAGACCGTGACCGACAATAGCCCTCCGGCTTTCCAGCGCTTCAAGGGTGTGGACTCGGAGCGGACCCCCTTCATGACGCGGCGGGAATCGACAACGGAAACGGAAGCCAGCGCAGTGCGGCAAGAAGATCCCTTGGACGAGGGACCAGTGCAGACAACCATGGCACTGGTGGAGGGCGACGTGTTTCGCCACGACCCGTTCTTTGCCTGGATCTTCCTCATCTGCCTGGCCGGCATGCTATCGACTTTCTTCCTGGTATGGCTGCACACGGGGAGCGGCAGGAGCCGCGTCGGCGACACCATCTACACAACGCTGCAGAAGTCCTTCCACATGCTCGCCGTGGATACCGTGGTGGCCGTCATGGTGTCGTTCGTCTGGCTGGCCGCGCTGAGGTCCTTTGTGCGGCCTCTGGTCAGCGTCATCATCGTCGCCGTGCCCGTCATCCTCTTCTCCTTCTCGATCTACTCGTTTGCGTCGTCATTCAAGGGCCGGACGCACGGCGCGAGCTTCCAGGACACGGTCATGCGATGGTCCGCTATCATCCCTGCGGCGTCTTGCGTCCTGTGGACCTGGTTGGTTCTGAGGGGGCGTCGCGCCATCCAGCAGGCGATTGAGATTCTCCAGTTTTCTAGCAAGATTCTGGCCCAGAACTCGGCGCTTCTGCTCGTCGGGTTCGGCTGTCTTGCGCTCATCGTCATCTGGACCTGGCTGTGGCTGGTCATGTTCACCAGGGTGTTCATGGGAGGCTACTTCTCCAAGTCTCTCGTGCGGTTTGTCATCCGGTTCTCCAGCTGGTGGCTCGGAGCCGCCTTCATCTTCCTGTACATGTGGACCGTATCCGTCATCAATGCCGTCCACCGCGCCACCACTGCTGCGACGGTATCCCAGTGGTACTTTCACCGAAACGCCGGACCGCCCACGCCGTCCAAGGAGATTGTGTCGGCGGCCCTCAACCATGCTGTGACGACCATATTCGGCAGCATCTGCCAGTCGACTCTAATGTCGTTGCTGATCCGGGCGCCTCTCATCTTCCTACCTAGGCGAATCGGCGCCCTCATCTCCAACATTGCCTCCTTCTGGATCCCGACACCAGTGGTCGCCCTCATGAACCCCCTGACCATTACGTACGGTGCCATCCACTCGCAGGACTTGGCGACGGCGGCTAGAGGGCTAGATCAGATGGAGCTCGTGTCGCCCCATATCCCGACGACGACCTTGACACCAAGAGCGCTACGGGCACGCGGACAGGGTGGCAACCTGCTGCCGTATCGCCTGGCGAAGCTGCTTCTGGTCGCAACGCGGCTGATCATGGCAACGGGCCTGGGTTTCGCTGGCTGGGTGATTACGGCCAAACAACTCCGGATCGAGCTCCCTGACGGTGTGGGTGTTCGCGGCTCCGCGTATGCCTATGTTGTCGGTTTGATGGCCAGTTTCATCGGTTACTCGGTCATGGGGGCCATGGAGGGCATCCTCAGCGGAATCGTGGATGCCGTCCTCATCTGCTACGGCAGCGAGAGGCGGATGGAGCGAGGCCATGGGCGATTCTGCCTCGAGGCGGCATACCTCTTTGGGGAGCGAAGGATTGGCGACGACCGCGACTACGCATAGCCGGGACCTGCTCCGTATATCTGATTTATTCTTTTGTCTAGCTAGGCGCTACTCTTTGGCTCTTTAGGATACCGTGCGAGATAGACTCGCACATGAATGGAACCGGCAATTTGCATGCAGCATCAAAGCACTATACTCTTGTACCAGGTCATCCAAGGGCGTAGTCTCGAGCGGCCAGTCTACGGATTGATTTTCGGACGTGTGAATGATTGGACCACGCCAATCGCTAGGCAGGGGTTTCATGCACCTGCTCAACAGAAGGGCGTGTGTCCTCTACTTGCATTAGGCCAAACGGCTACTGGAACGAATCTCGCATTCCTCAACTTTGGAGGAATAGAGTCGTTTTCGCTTTCCTCTAAAGTGTAAGTGTTATGGGCCACACTCCACTCTCGCCTTCAATGACACAGTCACGCCCATCTTGAACAATTCTGCGCTCCTCAACATAAAAAGCGCCAGTCCTCTCGTCTTCCCAATTCTTGCAAATAATATTTCGCACCGGCTTCCCTCGTTTGCTACTTGATTGACCGTCAAGCATGCAGAGATCCCTCTTGGCTTATAGGAGCCCCCTGATGAGCGCAAGACAACTACGTACCACCGCATTACCAAAGACGCAGAGATACTACAGTTTCACGCCCGCCATGTCTAGAGTAGCCAGATCCGTCACCATCATCTCATCGCCGTATCACGTTGGCATCCGAGACGCGGAAGTTGGTGGCGGGCCTTCCAAGTTGCTACAGGCCGGCCTCATCAATAAGCTGCGTGCAGAAGGGCTGGAGGTGCACAAGACGGAGCTGGAGCCGGTCGATGAGTTCGAGGGAGAAATTGGTCGCCTCTTTGAGCTCCTCCGCCGGACCTCCAGATTCGTCACCACCGCGGTGGACGCTGGTTCGTTCCCGATCCTCCTCGCCGGCAACTGCGCAACCACCGTTGGCGTTGTTGCCGGCATCGCGGGATCAAGCGACTTCCAGGCCCGCCGAGACGTGCCGGGGTGCGTGTGGTTTGACGCGCACGACGACTTCAACACTCCCGACGCCCTCGCGAGCGGCTATCTCGACTCCATGGGCGTCGCCATGCTGGCCGGCCTCGGCTGGAAGAAGCTCCTGGGCAGCATCCCCAACTTCCGGCCCCTGGAGCTCAAGACGGATTTCGTGCACTGTGGGATGCGCGACGTGACGGAGCTCGAGCGCGATCGCGTCGTCGAGGCCGGGTTCCCTGTCGTCTGGGGAGACGTGAACAGTAGGGTCGACTTTGAGGGCCTGCTTCAACGGCACATCGGGTCGATGAGCCGCGACACGGCCGTGGTGCACCTGGACCTTGATAGCCTCGACACGAGCGTGGGGATTGTCAACAAGTTCTCTGCGCCGGGAGGGCTTTCGGAGAGCGACCTCGTGGGGTGTCTACGCATGATTCCGGGCGAGAAGAAGCCGGCGGCACTGACTGTTGCTTCGTACGACCCGAGCTACGATACAGAGGGCCGTATTCCCGCTGTTGCCGTCAGGAGCGTGATTGAGTTTGTGAGGAGCCTTGTTACGCATGGGTGGCTAGAGAAGAGTGAGAAGTAGTTCGTCGGAGCAGTGCCCAGGGAATGATGTGCCTCATTGCTCCATGGAGTAACTGAGCTTGGTCGAAATAGAGACGAATTCAATAAAAAAAATGTTTTATTTATGCCAAACATCCACATTATACATAAGAAACGTAAGTCGAGTGTCCATGTCTCATCAATCTGGTGCATGACAACGAAATGGGCCCGGGCCATCGAGCTTCACACCAGACGGACCGGGAATTCGCCAATTTGACAGTTTAACGGGTCACGGCATGTCAAAAAGCTATGCCGCGCTCGAAATCAGGGTGTATGCCGGCAGGCTAGCCCGGCTCGGGGCCTGGGCTCGGAGAGGAGGCGAGGCGATGAGCGGGGCGGCCCTGACCGGAGGGGTAGCGGCCCTGGACGGCGGGGGGGCCACGGAAGGCGGGGCCGCGCGCGCCGGAGCATCGGCGATGACGGGGGGCGCAGCAACGCCCGGGGGCAGAGATACGCCGGGAACGGAGGCGGCACCCGAGGGAGCGACGACACCGGCAGCGACGACGGCCGTGTTGGGCGCCGGGGCGCTCTGAGCCGGGGCGGACCTCGCTGGAGCTGCTCCCAGGCCTGGGGTGGTCGCCTTTGACGGCTTGGGCGCGGCCTTGGGGGCTGCCTTGGGTGCGGCCTTGGGCGCCGGCTTGGGCACGGGCTTGGGCTGCTCGACAGAAGCGGCGGGGGGAGCAGGAGGAGGCGGAGGTGCCGGCTCGGGCTCGGGGTCCTTGGGCTTGGGAGGCTCCTCGACCTTGGGCTCAGGCTTGGGGGGATCGGGCTTGGGAGGTTCCACGGGCTCAGGCTCCACGGGCTTGGGCTCCTCGACGAAGACCTCCTTAGGAGGTTCCTCGGCCTTCTCGTCGTCAGACATGAAGTCGAGGGGGGGGATGGAGGGCGTCGAGGTAGAGGCGCTGTCGGTGGTCGCAATCGAGTTTGACCGGCTCAGCTTCTGTTTTTTCTTTTCCTTTCGGCGCTTGAGGAGCTTGGAGAGGGAGCGAGGGAGAGACAGGTTGGCTACTTGGGGGGGGTTACGGGCTTAAAATGGTTCCTGGGGGCCTCTCGGCTCGGCGGCGATGCGATGCGATGTGATGCAATCGAGGAGTGACCCCGCGCGTGCTATGCACAGCAGCAAGGCGGGTGGATGAATGGGACGATGGGATGATGACGATGACGCTCACTTCTGCGTTGGCGCTGTCGCCGTTGCGGATTGGGTATCAAACTCGTTGGTCGTGCCGGCAACGAGGTGGTTACGAGATGCGGGTCGGCGGGCGGGGTGGGCTTGGGCTTAGATGAAGCTGTACAGATCGGCGAAATCTCCGTCTAGCTCTCTCGATGCCTGGGAGACGGAGTCGCAGTCTTGTCTGTCCAGCGTATTATATAGCGAGGATACGCCGACGGCTGCCGGAGACGGGCAAGCGAGGCCATGTCGGAACGATGCACGACAGCCGCCCCCCCTTCCCTCCCCGCGGCCCGCGATCTGGGGGATCCATGCCAATGCCGCCCTGCGCACGCCATGCCAGCGCACATGGCCTGCACCTAGTTGGGCCATTCGCAGCTCTCTGCGCGACATCTCATGCCGGGACAGCTCAGAGCTGAGCACCGCAGTGGATCGGGGTCCATCTGGTTCCCGCCCTTCCCCACCATCGGGAGATTCCCCTGTCGGTTCAAGCCTCAAGCGAATGAAGTCGAGCCGGCCCTGTCCCCTGATCGCGAGAAACAAGGACTAGCAACGCCGCCACAGGTACCGGTCTCTGTCTGTAGCCAAGGCCCAAGGCACCGTGGAGCTCCAGAATTAGCATGGCTCAGGGTATATGTAGGACCCGGTGCTGGCAATCTCGTCCTGTCATCCTTCGTCCTTGGTCCTTGCCTGCTCGCTGTCTGCCTGCCTGCCTCCGGCGGCTCCTCTGCTGGCCCGTCCGAGTACCAACGTGCCATTTGACAGGGGCATCGGCATACCAGACGCGACAATCTGAGGCGAGGCCCGCCACATACGCACGTCGTCGTGCTTCGGCCAGATCTGAAGCTGTGCCGCCGCTCTCGGCCACCAGCAATTGAGCTCGCCGGTTGGTGCTCTGTCGTGTCAATTGGCAGGTCTGGATGACGTCAAAGCCAACGGAACCTCTGTTGCCAACGTTGGTGCGGTCGAGGCATCTTCCTTCAATGGTTTGGTGAGGCGTGCAGGCTGCGTCGTCCATCTGGATCCTGGCTGCAGTGAGTGAGGCTGCCCGTGGAGTTGCTGCGTCAGACTTCGGCACGCCACATCTGTATGACCGGAACCGCCCGGGTCGATCGGGTAGCACAAGCCAATCCTTGGCCGCAATTGAGTCATTAATTAATAAAAAGAAATGCTGCTGATGAGGCTGGCGTTGCTCTGGCCCCAACGTTGACTTGGTGGGGTCAACTGACGAAGCTTTGGTCGATTGATACAAGCTCTGTACGATACTCGCCCTTCGGCCCTGCATGTTAGGCTTCGTCTCCAAGCTGTGGGCTACCCAAGGAAAAAGGGTGGTTGGACACGTGCTTGGTGCCATCAATGAGTGCCTTGTGAAAGAATCGACAGCCGAAGGACGACCGTTGTTGAATCACTCCCGCCTAGGCCAACTTGGGCCCCGGATCACATCTTTGAGATCTGTCTTCTCCGCGGGTGCCCGCACTAGTCTCAGCAGGCCATCTGCGGGGTGCATGCGTTCTTCATGTCATTGGCAATAGCATTGCAATCTCAATAGGATCCAGGCATTCATTGGCTTCGCAGGTACGGCCGGGAACCATTCTGAAGCAAGGCCGCTCTGGAGTGAGCCTTTCAAGGCGTCCCATAGTCGCCGAGCTCAGTTTTCAACAGTTGAAAGATAACTACAACCTCGTGATGAGAAACCATCTGGCGATTCATGTGTAGCTTTGAGCTGCTGAGACACTGTTTGTGACTGAGCGGAGGCGGGGCGTATTTCTCAAACGAGATATATGGGGAGCTCAGTGGTTGGCGGGGCGGAAGAGTTTCTCTCCCAGTTGACGACCAGACGCTACTACGCAAGCTTGCACGGAAATCGCGGCAGTTGTGTTGGATGTTGCTGGGTTTGCGACGTCTTGTGACATCGCAGGCTAAATAATTTGGAATTGATCAGAACTGCTTGGGGTCCAACGCCAAATGCCCGTTATTTCCACCACAGAAGCGAGGGAAGCATCCGTCCTCATGGCGCGATTATGTCATGGACTGGCTGCCAATCGGGCACGGCCAAATCAAATCAGCCGCCGGCGCAAGAGCCACGCCGTTGCACTTCTATTCCTGATGGGGAAGAGCCGAGCAGCTAAAAATCGTCGACAGGGTGGCACAAGTCCCCCAAGCTTCAGGGGCCCCCAAAACACGGAGACAAGGGCATTGACGTGCGGAGGCCTCTCCAGGTGTTTTGGAAGAGTGTGAGGGATTCTCTCAAAGCACCAGGGAGAATCATGGGCGAAAGATAGACTTGTGCGACAATAGACTTGTTGCTGCTCAGCGAGGAACGCCACGCTTGCATCCTGGTAAGGCGCAGGGCGGATGGCGGGTTCAGGGTCAGGGGCGCAAAGCCTAAATATATTTAGTGGGTGTAAAAAGCTGTAAAAATGAGCTTGGATGGGTTCTCTCGTCAAAGCTCATCAGATTCACATCTAATGCGAACGAACCAAGACAAGACGAAGGAATCGCGGCCGCCGCCATGCTTTCGTTCGTCCCCGTAGCAGGATATAATTAGAGGCCGTAGAAGTCAGAGAGACCTGCCTCGGCAATGTTGCAGGCACATGACCTACCATAGCACCTACCATTTGTAACAGGTTTGGTGTCAGGGTAGTTCCGAATACGATTGTGGATAATGCCAGGGGTCCGGTGCTTTTGAGAAAGCGATGAAGCTTCCTTGTACATACACTTTTCTTGACGAGATTGAGGACCATGGCCGCCTCAGATAACCATGTGAGGGAGCATGAGCGCCCGAAAACACGAGTAGCCATTGTCGGCACGGGTCTCGCTGGCCTCACAACGGCCTACCTGCTGCACCACGACGCGCAGCAACGATACGCCGTGACACTTTTCGAACAGGTTGGTCCCTTCCAACCACTCGCCACTGCTTCCAGCCGAGAGAGAGAGAGAGAGCTAACGTCATCATCACTCGCGCCAGGCCGACAACTTGTCATTCGACTCGGCGTCAGTAGCTGTTCGTAATGATAAGACGGGAATCACTGAGCGAATTGACTTACCCATGCGCGCGAGCGCTGGTGGCTACTACGCCAACCTTCTGGACATGTACCACCACTTGGGGATCCCGCTGCACCCAATTCGCTTCCTCTTCGTCTTCGTCAAGGCCTACCTGACGGCAGAGAGTCAGAGGAGCAAGTGGGAGTCGCTTCCTGCTGGCCCTCACAACGCTGGCGCGGAGCCAGGGAGCTACTTCGTCCATGCATCCAATCTGCACCAGACACCTCCACCATGGCCCGCGTCCCGTGGCGTCGTCGCACATATTTTTGAGATCTTGTACCTCATTCTATGTCACTTCTGGTACTCGGCAGCATGCTTTCTGGTTCAGCCTCGGGACGGACCGAGCCAAGGTAGAGGCGCCGAGTCGTTTGCCGAATACCTGCGACGCATCTGGATCCCCCAGCGCTATGCCACGCACTACCTTCTTCCACTCATTAGCAGTGTGTCGACGTGCTCCCATGACGAGCTTCTTGCGTTCCCCGCGAGCGATCTTGTCAGCTACAAGAAGGCGTCGCACGGCAAGCATCATTACACCGTCTGTGGAGGGGTAAGTCAAGTGCAGCTGAGCCTAGCCAAGGGCATCTCGGACGTGCGGTTGCGCAGCTCGGTGGTGGAGGTGGTCCCTGAGTCGGAGAGCTCACGGGTCACGGTCCGATGGAGGACGACGGAGAATTGGACTGGCAATGTCCAGGAGGAGACATTCGATCGAGTCATCCTCGGAGTATCGCCCGACGTTGTGGGCAAGGTCTTTCGGCCACTGGCGTCAACCATGGGGAAGATTCCCACGAAACGAGTCGAGAGCTCAGTGCTGAGCCCAGGCGCATTTCAGGGGCAGTCGAACTACCACACTGTGGATGCGGGCGCCCAAGAGGAGGAGCTCATGGCATGCTCGCACCATGTTGGAGACACAATGTCTTCCCAGGTGCTGACACTGAGAACGCACTTTTCGCAATCTGATGGCTCGACGACCGAGGCCTTGCACTCGATGCCAAGCGGAGCGGTGGTGAGCACTTGCCCATTGGACGGCAGCGCAGAGCTCAAGCGAGCCTTGCACACGGCTCGCTTCACAAGAACGTTGAGGACGGTGGAGAGCAGGGCAATCATCGAGAGCATCATGGGCAGAGGCGGCAACAGCGACGAGTCCAAGAAGCTGGATGGCGAGCAGCCCGCCCCAGGCTGGGTCAGCGGCCAAGACAACGTTTGGCTGACGGGCGCCTGGTGCTGGGATGGGATGGTACTTCTGGAGGGCTGCGTTGTATCTGCCATGCAAGTCGCCCAAGATTTCGGAGTCGCGATTCCATGGAGGAAATAATTTCACCAGCTGGTCTGATTGCATGCAGCGGCGACATGAATGATGATGGATGATACCACTGGAGTGTGCTTTTTTGTCGGAGTTGTCGTAGAGGACTGTTCCAGGCTGCGTATCGAGGAAGTGGACTGACAGACACATGATCTAGCCTTGCGAAAGGCCATGAGCCTGTCGCTTCACGCATCGGAGAAGACACGGCGAAGCAATGGCAACTGCTGGGATGTGATGGAGTGAGTACACCAAGTGCCATGGAAGGTGGTAGTGAGGAAGGTCCGCCGACCTGGGTCTGGAAGTCGCAGCGCATCACAGCAGCCAGCCACGTGACCAGCGCGCCGTCCGCTACGAACCGACAAGACATTTAATTTATTAGAAGAGCAAGAGGCCACAAGATTTTTATGTTTAGATTTATCATAAAGTTCAATTGCGCCTGGTGGCTGCCAACTTCTGCCGTCGTGATTCCAATGCGCATAACCGTTGGCCCCGTCACAGCTTGGATGGAAGGCCCTGGCCAAGGCCTCGGCTCCCTGTAGCTCTAGGGCACCGTAGTGTCCAGGCCTGATAGTGGGACGTCGCCCCCGAATCTGACACGGTCCCGCCCTGCTCAGCCACTGATGGGACTGACGTCTCTAGGCCGCCCCTGGGTTGAAATCGTCTCCACGCCTCACACCTCACGACAGCGACGACACGACCGCTGGATTGATACGGCTCAACCGGCGCCATGGACTCACTCTCCCCAGGTCATGGGTTCGCGATAGGCTTCTTTGTGGGCGTGGCAGCCACTGTGCTCCTAGCCGTCGTCATTGCAGCCACAGCGCTGAAGAGGACGGACATTTATGGACTGGGACATTGGAAGCTCAATCTGCAGACGCCGCTCAAGACGATGTGGATGAACGTTGGCTACTGGTAAGACTAATACGCATTACCACCCGATCATGAGCCCCTGACAACTGACGCTCACAACCTCTCAGGACCGATGCTGAGGGAAAACCTGTCCGCAAGTTTGAGGAAGCATGCGTCGGGCTGCTCAAGGAGGTTGTGGCCATGTCGGGAATCTTGGACCGTTCCCACGGAGACGAGTCGAACGAGTCACCCGGCGCGCTTGGGATCATGGACTTGGGTTTCGGCTGCGGCGACCAGACGTGGGAGCTGGCGCGCCTTGCCAAGGGTGCCGGATGGCCCGAGTTCAAGTACGTCGGGCTCACCCTCAACCAAGCACAGGTCGAGACGGCCCAGCGCCGCATCTACCGCGAAGTGGCGAGCGCGGCAGTGCCCGGCCTAAGCGTCGACGACTTCAGCCTCTTCTGCGCAAACGCGGCCAAGCCGGAGACCTGGAGCGCCCGCGAGACGAGTGCCGTCGAGTCGCTGGCCGACGACAGGGTCACCGAGCGATGGCTGCTTGCCCTCGACTGCCTGTACCACTTCTCCCCATCGCGCAAGCCCGTCTTCAAGTACGCCTCCAGCCACCTCGGAGCCCAGATCATGGTGTTTGATATGCTGCTCAGCGACTCGGCCTCCTGGCGCAACAAGATGATTGCCCGCGCAATCGGGGTCATGATGGGCTGCCCCGTGCGGACCTTCCTCACCGAGGCGGAATACAAGGACCAGCTGGCAGAGTGCGGGTATGACAAGGACCTAGTGTCGATGCGCGATGTGACGGAACATGTGTTCCAGGGGCTAGTCAAGTTCCTCGACGATCATGATCGCGCCCTGGGGGAGTATGGGCTGTCACTGGGTGGCTTCAAGCTGGCACGAAGGCTGTTCAAGTGGTTCGATGAGACGAAAGTTCTAAAGGCTGTCATAGTCGTCGCTCGAACAAAGACGAAGACAAGCTAACGGCTGGCCTGGACGCTTGGTTGCTGGTCGAGAATGGCAAGATATGCAGAGGACGGTACATATAATGGTTGCGTGATCCAGGTATCAAACGTATCAACTTGGATGCCAGAGCTGCATCAATTTACATGCATGGATACTGCAACGCCTACGTCAGAGCACCGAGGCCAAGCAAAGAGAGACTGATGCTTCATAAGCGGCGTTCGACTTGCATGTCGCAGGGGGACAGATATCGAAAGTCTTGACAAGACGTCATACTGTGGGCTATGAGGACAATGTACCAAATAATAGATATTTTACTATAGCATGAAAATTTAAGGACTTGATGTACGCAGTGTAACTCCAATACTACATCCATAGTATCATGAGAAATGCTGAAGCGTCGGAGGAATTCCACGCTCTCATAGCGTCCAACGTTGGGCTCGACTATGAACAGGCAGCTGGAGATATGGTTGAGTATCGGGAAGCAGCAACATCTGAGGGGTTGTGTTCGCCGGGCAGTCTACCAAATGCAGTCAGGTCCATCGACAAGAGAGTGAGATGGTCTCGGTAATCAAATCTGTGAACTTACACCATTGCCTTGCTTCCAATAGCCACATAAGGCGAAATAGCAACACAGGCTTGGCTGAAGTCCCAATATCAATGTGATCCGATCCACGTTAGGAGACTACTTCATCTGAAATCGGAGGCAAGAATGGTATTCCTTAGACGCACACGATGCTCTCTGACCTCGCAGATAAGCTTCAAAGAGTTGGTATGAGATGCAGCATTTATAAATGAGGCCGGGCTTCGTCAGATTTGGTCCAGGTGGCGCTAAAAGCCCAACAACCCAGTCCGTTCGAAGAAGATGGTGCATCATCTACATGGTCGTCTTCCTCTGCTCTTTAGACATTGCCATTATCACAACTTTGCAGTTGATGCTCCTCAGAAACTCTCCCATAATTTTGCGGCAGATGAGATGGGACCCCGATCTGTCACAGTTGCCCTCGCTGGATGGAACAAGCAGCAGGTGCCGGACTCACGATCATGAAGATCTTCAGTGTATTTAAACAGCGAAATTACACTCATCTTCGCCAGATATGGACACGATAAACAAAAGATTTGCCTCGGGAGCAAGCAGGATTTTTCAAATGTAAGTCTGATTCATTCAAGGTCGCACGTGGTATCATAAGCCCTGATATATACAAAGAATAACATCTCAACTCGTTCCATCACACGCTTACATGCCCCAGCCGGAGGGCTTCCAGCGGACGTAGCTGGTGTCAATCTTCTTCAGGTCAGGGACGCCCAAGTTGCCGGCATCAATAGAGATCTCGCGCTTCATGATGCTAATGACCTTTTTAATACCATCAACACCAAAGATGTTGGCATACATGAAGGGCCGACCCATGCCGACGGCTCGCACGCCCAGCGACAGCAGCTTGAGGACATCGGCGCCGTATCGGACGCCGCCATCAGCGTAGACCTCGATCTGCTTGAAGACCTCGGGGCACTCCTCGTAGATCTCGAGGGCGATCTCGAGCGGGGAGGGCGAGCCGTCGAGCTGGCGGCCGCCGTGGTTGGAGAGGACGATGGCAGGGACCTTGTGCTGGACGGCGAGCTTGGCGTCGGCAGCGGAGCCGATGCCCTTGAGGATAATAGGGAGGTCGGTCATGGTGGTGAGCTTCTCGTAGAACTCCCACTGTTTCACAGTCAGCTTCGGCTCGAGTGCACATCTGGTTTATAGGAGAGCAATCTTACGGTGATTTTGGTGTACTCGGAGTCGCTTTAGCAGGGTTTCAGTCAGCCGTCATCCATGTTCACAGTCATTTCCAAGCTGCAGGGAGAGAGCCTTACGCCGAGCCAACACCGAAGCGGGCAGCACGGTGTCGGTTGCCATCGGCAGCCGAATCGATGGTGAAGACGATGGCATCGGCACCGGCCTTCTTGGTGCGATCAAAGAGGATCTGGTTGTCGGTGTCATTGCCGCTCAGGTACAGCTGTTTCGGTCTGTCAGTCGTCTGCGAGTTCCCATGTTCTGCGATGTGCTGATTCATACCTGCTGGAACACGACCTGCCCCTCGGCCTTGGCCGCGGCAATCTCCTCGATGGTCTTGGTGGCCAGGAGGGCGGGCTGCACGTTGTAATGTCAGATTCGTACCCCTCAACATTCGCGTGTCGATTCAAGACCTACCATGTACAGGATGTTGCCCTCGTGGGCGCCCTTAACAAAGTTCAGCTCAGCATCGGGGTGAGCGTTGCCGCCGTTGGCACAGGGGCTGATGAAGAAGGGAGCCGAGAAGTTGTGGCCCAGGATGGTGGTGCTAATGGCCCCGTGTTAGTCGGCGACAGCTTCGTAGTAGGAGTTTGCATTGGGGGGAAGCATCTCACGGTAGGGTGCTCTCGATGTTAGTCACGTCGACCATGGTGCGAGGCTTGAAGCGGTAGCGCTGGAAGGCCTCGAGGTTGTTGCGGAACGACCACTCGCCGGCGGCGCCGTTGCGGTAGTAGGTGTAGTTGCGCGTGGGCAGGTAGCGCTGGGCGGCCCATTCAAAGTCCGGGACGCCAACCATCTGCTCAATCTTGGGGAGCTCGCCGGTGGGGAGGTCCTTGAGGACCAGGTCGATGCCCGTGTCTGGCTGGTCGAGGAACGGCCGGGCGGCCATGGCGCTCGAGGCGAGGGCGCTGGCGAGAAGCTGGTAACGCATGGCGAGGCACGGGAAGGAATAATACAGCTACTGCTAAGAGGATGCAAAAGAATGGATACGGACCGGGACGTGTGTCTTACTCCTCGGTAAGTTCGGTGATGGGGGCATGACGGCCTCATTATATGCAACATGGTCACAACGGCGGCACACGGAACCAACGCTCTCCGGTGCCGGCAGCATTGGCATCGGACAAATTCAAATTCAAATTCAGGACCCATCGGATATTGCGTACGCAAGCACAATTGACCATGGCCGGGCTCGGGTGAAACCAAGAAGCTACTACCGTGGACGGGACAAGGGTCAACACAGAGATCCTGCCCCGCCGCGCGGAGATTGGACGTGTTGGAGGTAAACTCTAAGGGTGTGGCGACAGGGCCAAGGCGTGCTAGAGGGAGGGGGGCTCAGAGATGACGTTGGCAGGGCTGTTATCAATCGCTACTACCAGACTCCAGGTCTCTTAGTCCGGCACCCTCGGGCGAGACCCCCCACCGGTGGACGATGTACAATTCTCCGATCAAGCTCACTATGGCCCGATGAAGATGAATTGATCAATACTGCATTTATTACGCAGTGACATGCGTCCTGGCTGCTGATGATGCGACCACCTTAGTCGTGGTACCCCGGGCCACGCATGACATGCGCCTAGAGGTGGTCCGCGTGTCATGCCGGCGGTTTGGGCTTCCAGACGAAATGGTTTAAGCTTAATAACGCTGAATAAGGCAGGCGCAGTGACAATCATGCCACGACTGAGTGGGCACTCGGTGGTACTCGGCGCTCACTTCGTCCAATGTGTCATCGGCCGAGCCTCATTGTCTGGATCATGCCGCGCGGGAGCCCACTCTTGTCCCTCTTCCCTGCTGTGGAAGCCAGGGACATGATGGTAGTGTTGATTGATTCCAACAGAGGCCAGGCGAGGCCCCCGGTGGATCTGCGATTCGGCGCTGGCCGGGAGCGATCCTTCCGTTTCAAGCCCGTTTCGAAGCAATTGAGGAGGATTGCCAGGTTTTTCCTGCTCGTAGATTTTTTTGCAAGCTTTTTGTGAAACAGCCAAAGCGCCGCCGTCCATCGTTTCCGTCAACACTGGCAAAACACGCCAGAGGACGCCATCGTGCCTTGCTGCTTCTCTGCTTTCTAGAACATTGCCACAGCGGGGCCTGGCTTGGTCTAAGCCCTGCAAATGACGCGTATTCCGCCCTAACTTCGCGGGTCGGGAGAAACTCAAATCGCCTTGTCGGGAGGGAGCCTGCCATCAGGGCCAGACGGACGGATAATCTACCCGTCGGTAGATCCCTGCAACGTCGAGGACCACAAATGAGCACTTTGAACCAGGATGTTGTCGGACGATAGTACCTTTTACGTGCCCGCAAATCCGCTTTAAAATCGGGCAATATTAATTACTTCAAACTATATCGGAAGAACATATCGCACACAACGGCCTTGCCTTTATTAATAATGCTCAATGCCTGTATTAGCAATCAAAGCCAGGCCAGTAACTATTCCGTCACGGCTGCCACGGGCTGTCCCTACCCGTTGGGTTCCGAGGAGCAGACATGGATGATACCGTGGAAACTCGACAAATTCGCACAACTCAGTGCCCCATTTCGTCTTCAAGAAACAAAGCTAGCCAGTTATAATTACAGGAAGTTGCTTTTTCTGAGGCTCTCCGTGGGGGTTAGGAGCGGCTAAGCTGAGCGAGCGAATTTGTCGAGTGTCTACGGCGTATGCGACCAAACCATGGATGTACTTTGGGCCGCCCACTACCAAAGGCACTGTATGAGCCCGCTATTGCTGTAAATTCCGGCTTGCCGTTGGTCAGATGTCCACTTCCAGCCCCTGCTATCGGCCTTGGTCATCCTATCAAGTCCAGCAGGTTAGTGCTAAAGCCGAGTAGTCTTCTAGCAATGCAAGACTGGGCCACAACCTTGTGATCCAAAAACAGTAAAGTGTGGCATATGTAGCCATGGCCTTGAAAATGACACAGATCAGCTAGAAAGAAAACCAAGGCCTTCAGATTTCGTCTCCTTAGGTAAGAGACGACTTACATCCATGTCCTGGCACCTATCCTTTGATAATGTCTCGAAGCGCTTGGATCCATGTCCATATTGCAGCCCTATCAAACCAAAGCTACAGGAACAGGCTACCCTAGATCGAGATACCCACCCACTCTCCGTTCGTTGCCCAAGGCAAGGCCAGAGCCTACGCACAAACCGAATGGCATCCAACTCAGCCGCCGGTCCAAGGAGAAACATTCATGACATGCAGTCTAGGGAAGTGTCTTACTCGCCGGAGCTCAACAGGACCGCAACGACAGCAGAGACTACTTTAACCATCTCACGTCGGTCACCGGTGTGAGTGATGCAGTCCTGTTGCCTGCAAAGATGCATCCGCTATGCCCAATGTGATAGTCTGACCTGAAGTGAGGGGAAATCTCCTAGCTGCGTATTAGGCGGAACTTTGACTGAGCTGAAAGAGGCCAGCATCAATGGCCGCCTGCACTAATGTCTTGGCCAGCTCAAACTAGAGCTAATACACTGGAAAGTGGCTATTCGTACTTGGGAGAGGCTCCTCACGAAGGCTGGAAAAGGGACAGATCTTGGCATCCCCAAGCAGTGCTAGACGACAACAGTGCAATCAATAGCTTGCTGGTTCAGACCAACCAACCGGATGCCTGAGCCACGTTGCTGGCTGGGCATGCAGCCTTTTGTTGGCGTGGAGGATTCCCCCAAGGATGGTAGACCGCCACAGGGTAACCCGCTCCAAAGCGACCTCGTGTGAGTGAGGATCCAGGACGTCTTCCTTTCAGCACTCTTGGCTTCAATATTGGTTTTCAAACATACGCTTTGAATGCTGTTCACCTCTGTCGTCAAACGGCACCCGTGGCTGGAGGGTGGCTATTGGGTTATGCACCAAAAAGCCTCCCGGGGCACCCCTAAATGTAATGGCGCCAAAGCCGGCCGAGAGCGCAATGAAATCAAAGAAGAACAGAGGGAGATGCTGGGCATCAACGTATTCGGCGTTTGTTTCCTCAGAGCCCAAAATCATTCTTCTTTGACTTTCAATACACATGCTGGACTGCTATAGTCTGATGATGAGCGGCATCAAGGAAATCGGACTGTTCATGTGCCGTCATGTTCTCTCTGTCCCTGGCTGTGAGAACATCGGGCTCTCGGGCCCTCGGGTTTAACATGGGATGACTGCAGCCACCGGGCCATCGCCTCCGCCGTCAGCGACCCGCAGGCGCAATGATGTGGCACCGGAGTGGCGGCGCCATATTACTCTGTTGCGGTTATGGTTATTCTTCATGCGCCCCCTCATGTGATGTTTTCCTGTCAGCTTCAACTGAGCTAAAAGTTGCTGCTTGTCTGAATCAAGAAATAGCAACAACGGTAGCTCAGGGGGAGCGAAGCAGATGCGCTGGCACTGGCTCCGGGGAACAGCTGGAGTTTGTCCAGCTCACTGCACTAACAGCGACCAACAAAAGACGGTTGATTTGACCCAAGTCTTTGGTCCAAACCCGCCAATGGGCCGTGTGTCTTTAAAGGCTGGGGAAGCCTTAGCGCTGGCTCTCATTGCCTTAGACTCGTACAAGCCGCTTGGCATCCGGGGAATGAGGCCACAACTCTCGGTACCTTGTTGATCCTTCCGCCGCCCACCTGGCAGACAACGCATCAAAGGCTGAGGGCATCAACGGTCCGGTACCTGAATGGTCTGCCAATAATGCGGCTTGGCAGCCCTCCAGCTGATGCCCTTCAGCTGCGGGCTGATGCGGTGGGGACCGGCAGAGCAGCCCGTGGCTTGAGGCTATCGAAACGCCGTCGCGACTCTATCGTTGCAACCGCGTGCTGTCTGGCCAAAAGTAGCGCTCAATCGGTTGGCAGCTCGGTAGGCGGCCGATAAAATAGCGGAGTGGTTAATTGCTGATTGTCCACTCCTGGATGCCAGCACAAATACCAGACCCGGCCCCATGGTAATCTTGCCAAGCTCATGCCACGGCAGCACAGTGCTCCAGAATCCCAATGCCTGGGACTCAGACCACGCTTCTGTGAATATTGCCGATTAGCGGGTTGGATGGCGCTGTGGCTCACCGGACTATTGCGTGCCAAGGGGGATCTATCGTGATTGGCGGCCAGTTAGGCGTTGCTAGTGACTGCTGTCGAGCCACAACACCGGTATTGTCATGTTTCCGCTCTCTACCCGTGGCCCATGTTTACTCGTTGTGTTGAGGAGCCTGTGAGGCATTGTGTATAAAGTAGCTTCTTCCGCCGTCGGATCCATCTGCTTCTCCCACCTCTCCAGTCCACTCTCAGACAACTGCAGACAAGACAGCCTCACCCTCATCACTTCTCGTCAAGATGATCTCCCTCACCACTGCCGTTACCTTCCTGGCCGCCCTCTCTCAGGGTGTCGCCGCCCAGCGTGATGCCCCCAAGTTCGGCGCCACCAACTGTGGCATCGGCGGCTGGCAGCAGGGCGGCACTGCCACGGGCACCCACAAGCTCGCCGACCTGACTCTCTGCATCCTCAAGTGCAAGGAGACTGGTGGCTGCAAGTCTGTCGGCTGGGAGACAGACCGCCAGCTGTGCCGCCTCTTCGACAAGGACCTGGTCGGCCTCGACGTGCAGATCGGCACTTACAAGGTGCTCTACTACGACGCCGGCTGCTCGACGGCCAACCCCACTGAGACTCCCGCCGTCGAGTGCAAGGTTCAAGAGGTCAGCAGCGCCTCTATCTGTAGCCTCAAGGCGTGGAAGGCCAGCGCCACCAAGGAGTGGAAGCCCCTTGGCGGCTACACGCACCAGGGCTGCCTGGACCGCTGCAAGCGCGAGGATGAGTGCAAGTCGGTCACGTACAGCACCGAGACCAAGTCGTGCCGCCTGTACAAGGCCGAGGCCAAGGACCTCGACCTCAAGAAGACGCCCAACGGCTACTGGTTCTGGTCCGACAAGGACTGCTTCGCCGCCGCCGCCGACACCACAAAGTGCGGCTCCAAGGGCACCGTCTCTACCAACGCTATGAACGGCAACACCGGACCCGTCGCCGTCAAGAGCAAGGAGCACTGCTCGCGCGTCTGCGAGTTCACCGACAGCTGCGTCGCCTTTGCCTACAAGCCCGAGGCCAGCGGCGGCTCTTGCTTCTACTACGACAAGTCTGTCGCTGAGCTTGTTCCCAACGGCGACAACTCGGGTTGGGTCTTTTACGACCAGAAGTGCATGCAGTGCAAGTAAGCGCAGCCTTGTGCTTGAGCCAGGCTGCTGGGAGGTGGCATGGCTGTTAATGAACTGACGAACGTTCAAGAAACTTAATGGCGGATTACGTAGCAAGTTTAGGATTTAAGATGGCGATATTCTCACCAATTGGTGATAATGAAATACTTTACCTTCTCGATTGCCTTCAGTCTGATGAGTACAACTGATGTGTACCTATCTCCATACTTATCCAGTCTTGAATGACTCTGTCGAGGAGCAGCATTGAAGAGGCTTTGCCAAGCCACTATCACGGATCGAGGTTAGCAGGCTCGGCTACGTGGTATTAGAATATTTAGGGGTGTAGATCAGTGCGGCTGGGCCGAGCCTGATAAGTGCATATCCACGCATTTAGGTTCAAGGTCATAACAGACGTGGACCTGCTTCCACAGGGATTGGGCGATGCGATGCCGACTGGGGTTTCTTTTACTAACGAGGCCCAGGACCTGAATCTGTGTGACCACTCGCCCATCATCCTCCATCGACCACTGGACCGGCATCCACAGGAGCAATCCCGCTAGAACGTGGTCGGCCTGTCTAGCCGAGAAGGAGAAATCGGCAACGCCGCAACATGCCCCGAGCAAACAGCAGCTTCCAAAGGGCCAACAGAAGATGCCTCCAGGCGTAAGTGGCAGGCCGAGCGCCCCCGAATACGCTGCAGGGCGTGGCACTAATCTCGATTCGATTCGATTCACAGGTGCACAAGGTGTCACGCCATGAAGGTCCGCTGCTCTGGCCAACACCCCTGTACCCGGTGCCAGAGAAAGCGGGAGACTTGCATCTTTAGGGCTGAGGACGCTAGGGTCACAGTCTCGCAGAGGTATGTATGGCACTATTAGCGAGTGTTCAAATCGGGGGGTTTTTTTTTTTTTTTGACGCTGTACAGCTATCTTCAAGAGCTGGAAGAACGTGCCGAGGAAGCAGCTCGTAGCCAACATGAGCCCGGGCTGTCTCCCACCCCGCCAAGTTTGCAGGTGCCACGGCGACATATTCTCTCGCCACCTACTTCCACGGTACGCACAAACACCGTTGGCGGCTATGGCGCTTTGGGTGGGGAGGCAGGCATCTCCGCTCGACATCGCAGACGAGAAGATCCGAGTGAGTTGGCTACATGCGTCGCATCAGACGACCTGGTCATGACAAGGACGTAGCATTACTGACAAAGTTCCGCAAATCAGACGCATCCTCGCTTCGACCGCCTACAGAGGAATCGAGGAGCTCATCGGACTCGTCACCATCAGAGTTCCATCGAAACCCACTGGTCGACACTGGGGAGGTCTTCGCCCTGGACCCGCATGGGAAGTACTGTACGTGTGCTGTCATTAATACCCAATCCATCTCAAATTGGCCCTTGAACTCTAGTACTTATCAAGCTAACGGTGAATTCCAAGGGTACATCGGTCCGACGTCATCGTGGGCATTCTGCAGACGGGTTCTCGGGCTGATTGGAAGCCGCCTACCCCAGATTGAACCCCCACCAAATAGCTGGGATATCGAGACGATTGATCTAACGTGGACTCCCGTTGGGTTAAAAGAACAACCAGACGTCAGCGGGATACCTTCACAGGACTATGCCCGGTTCCAACTGGCGACAGTGCAGTATCACCTCGGGCCATTGGGCCTCATTGTCGACCACGAGCGATTTTCAGAGCACATGGAGCGCTTTTACGAGGACCCAGCCACCGAAGCGAGGCTTTCCAGATACTGGTTTGCCCAGTTCCTCCTCGTTCTGGCATTCGGGGAGGCTTTCAACGACTTTCGGGTGCCAGGGGCGGTGCCAGGTATGGAATATGCCACGAGGGGACTGGCCTTGATCCCGACCATGATACCGTTGGAGAGGACTTCATTGGCCGCCGTGGAAGCCCTTTGTCTCGCAGCGCTATATCTGCAAGCTGTGGACCTGAGGCTGATGGCTTTCCAACTAGTAAGTGCCTCTATTGGGCCCAACCTTGAGATGGAGCAGCTACATGTACTTACTTGGTTACGTTAGATAAACCAGGGCCTGCGCCTGGGTGTCATTGAGGGATGGCATCGAGAGATGCCTGCCGACCACGTCGACCCCCAGCATGCAAGGAGATGTAGCTTCGTGTTTTGGCTGTCTTACATCATCGACCGAGAGTTTGGGACCCTGATAGGGGCGACAAGCTCAATACGAGATGAAGACATCACCACAAAACTGCCCAGCCACTTTGAGGCGTCCTTCGATGCTCTGTCCTTGACGTTTCAGATACGCCTATCGCGACTGACGACAACCATTCTCACGGGTGAGACGCAAAACGAAACCCTTGCTTCGGATATTTCTCATGGTAAAAATAGGAGTCTATGGCGTGGACCGCAACTTTGACGGCACTTTGATAAAGGATACTCAGTCTGTTTTATGCAGCATCGCCGAGGTGGCTCGAGACCTGAGTTCCTTCCTAGACACCACGAACCAAGTCACAACCAACCATACGTCCAAGACTGCAACTAGATTGCTATTATCATATCACCATGTGAGTTGGTGCTCCTTTCAACCAGCATTACTCGCCTAACCCGACATCCCATCCCCAGTGTGTAGTCTTGACAACTCGGCCACTGGTTATGTGCATCCTCCAGAGGCGACTAGCGCAGAACGACGAGGGAGTTTCACTGCCGAGCGGGCCCATACGGTCATTGCTGCAATCTTGCGTGTATTCAGCTCTGAACATTTTGAAGACCTTGAACGCTCTTGGGCGGACAAACTTGCTGGGTAGGTAACAGCCAAGACCAAGACCATCCACCCAAAACCAGTTGAGGCTGCACTCTGACTCTGACCGTCCTGCTTAGACTGCTTTCTCCCCTTCCAGATGGAGACTGCTTTTTCCTCTGCGTTTCTTCTCTATGTGATAGATGCCGTGTCGCCAGACTTGATCGAGGACAAGTCGTGGCTAGCGGCTGCCCACCGCATCTTTGACACGATGAGCGAGAGGGGGAGCCCGGCGGCGCCGCTGCGCAAACGGGAGTTTGGCCGACTGGAGCACATCATGACGAGCTTTATGCGGCAGCAGCAGGATCAAGAGATGGAAAATGAAACTGACACACACTCAAGCATGCTGCAGCAATTACAGATGGAAGAAGTGTTGGAGCCTCACAACGAAGTGTCTCCGTGGGGCCTGTTGGGCGTGCATGGCGGGTTCGCCGTGTCACCGACTGAGTTGATGAATCTGGCCGAGGAGCTCCAGGTGGAGGATTTCATGGTGCCCGCTTAGATCCGGGATAGCGTTGGCTATGATCGGGAACATGTCATATCTAGAACTCAATGCTATCCTATCCTCGCGGAGACCTTCTGCATTGGACCATATGGCGACGATAACCGGCCGATGTCGGTGTGGTGGGGCTGCTGATTGACCTCAGTGGCTTCATCGGCTGCCATCGGCCCCGTTGGCCGACCATGTCCACCTTGGATCTGGTTACCTCTTTGTCAGATGGGCCCGTGTTTGATACAAGATTGACGATACAGGCACATCAGGCCAATTCCCTTGTTCCCCATCCCTCTGCCGCCTGTCAAACGACGTCATCCGAAAATGGCCTTCACCGTCCTGTCCGACGACAACATCAAACAGCTCTTTCGAGAGTTCACCCCCGACCAGATCACCGACGTGACGCGGGTGCTAGAGGAGGCACTGCTTCAGTACTCGACTGGCAATGAAGGCCAGTACCAGCCTCACCGCGCCGTCGTCAACCGCGGCGGCCAAGTCAGCCTGTTCATGCCCGCGACGACGCAGCAGCACCTCGGCGTCAAGATTGTCGGAATCGCGCCGTCCGTGGACCCTGCGACCCTCCCACCCAACACGAAACCGCCGCCGGGCCTGCGGAGCGCGCTCACCATCTGCGACGCACTCGGGAACGCGATTGGCACCCTCAACGCCGCCGAGCTGACGGCCTTCCGCACAGCCCTGGGGTCCATGATCCTGTACCGTTTCCGAGAGGCCACGGAGGACATTCTGGTGTTTGGCGCTGGAAAGCAGGCATACTGGCACGTTAGGCTCGCTGCGCTGCTGCGTGGCAAGGACATCCGGAGGGTCACCATTGTAAATCGCTCGGCTGAGAGGACCCGAGACCTGATCCAGAGCCTGACTGAGGCAGGGTTGCCATCTCACATTAGCTTGACGGCGCTCGAATCCCAAGATGCGCTGCAAGAGCGAGTAGTGGCTGCGGACGTCATCTTCTTCACGACGCCCAGCACGTCTCCATTGTTCCCTGCGTCGTGGTTGACGACGGAGGAAGCTCGCAGGAAGACGCGATACTTTGGCGCCATTGGGTCCTACCGTCTAGACATGGCCGAGATCGACCCCGAGCTCATCAAGTCGGTCGCTGATCCATCCGGGCCCTTTGCATCCCAGGTCTGGGATGCCTCTATCGCGGTCGACAGCCGTGCGGGCTGCCTGGACGAGGCCGGCGAGCTGGTTTCTTCGGGAATCAGCCCAGAGAAGATGCGTGAGGTGGGAGACATTCAGTCTCTGCTTTCGCAGGGTTCCTCTTCCTCCCCCGGGCTTCAGAAGTGGCTGGAGACGGGATTTGTCATTTACAAGAGCGTGGGCATCGGCATCATGGACATTGCCGTTGGAAAGTATCTGATGGACCTTGCCATCTCCAAGAAGATTGGCACCACTATAGACAGTTTTTAAAGTCGGGCAATTGCAAGTACAAAACCACAAGAATCAAGTTTCAAAGTTGTCAGTAAGGAGCCGGTATTGAGCATGCTGATACATCGGTATTTATGACAAACACTACTTGCAAATCTGTGAATATCCCAGTGAGCTCGAGTCTTGGAACACACGTCAGGATACCTGCCAAACCTGATTGACCCCAACATGAATCAAATCGGCCCTGTGATTGATTGACTTGCGATGACGCTGGATCACAGCCAACCAGGCCCAACCCCTTAGAGGGAAAACATAGCGATAGCGATATTGCAGTACCCCGAACCGACACCTCCCAAACGTCGGCCCCACAAACCGACTTTTAGGCTTTGGACGACTGATATCGGCTGGGATCGGCATTCGTGTTAATCCTTGGAGAGTCGCAACTTGTCAACACGAGGGAAATCAATGACAGCATGCAACTTGTCAAGAGATACGCAATTGGGCCATCATGGGGATATCGGACCATGGTTGGATCTAGATGCCGCTGTATAGTGTACAGCATGTATAATGTTCCTCTTATTCAATTTTCTTCACAATCAGCGATCCAGAAACACGCCAATAGAATTGTAAATGTATATTTCCACAACTCTACTACTTGGAGACTGATATTCCGTCACTTGTGCTTCATGCTGTCTACCGCAAAAGGAAACCTGGGTACACATCCTCTGCAGGATCAACGTAGAATTCCATCTTTCCAACCAGAGCAGCCACGCCTCGAACACGGGGAATGCAGCCGGGGAAGTCGCTAGGGCTCTCCTCTTCAGACAAGACGGTAGCCTCAAATTTTGTGGAAATGATGGACCGGTGGATGAGTCTTGATCGACCAGCTCCCAGTCTGCCCTCGGCCAAAAGAACCGCCAGTCGCGAGCAGGTCCCGGAGCCACACGGGGAGCGGTCAATCTGGCCGTCGGCAAAGACGGTGACGTTCCTCTGCCTCACTGCATCGGCCTCGTTCTCCGCGTCGCCCTCCTCGTTGTAGAAGATGACGCCGTATAGCTCGTAGGTGCCGTGCTGGGAAACACCCAGCAGCTGGCGCTTGATTTCTCGCCCCAGGCTGATGAAGTCGTTGACTCGGCCGGGCTCGACAGAGAGGCCGAGCTGGGCGGCGTCGAGGGTGGCGTAGACGGCACCACTGAATGCAAGCCCGACCTTGACTCTGGTGGCCAGGGAGGGAATCTCGACGGTCAGGTCCTTGGCCAGCTGATAACTCAGGACGTTGGTGAAGTCTGCATGCACCACTTTGCCGGCCTCGAAGTTCATACTGGCAACAACACGTCCAGAGGGAACATCGATGACGACATCCACCACGCCGTCGCCTTCAGGGGCCTTGACGAGTCCGTTGTTGACTGCCCAGTATCCGAGGGCAATGGTGCCGTGGCCACAGGCAGTAGAGAAGCCATCCTTGTGCCAGAAGAGGACGCCGAAATGAGCACCAGGGTCGTCAGGGGGGGTGATGAAGCCGCCATACATGTCGGCGTGCCCCCGCGGCTCGTGGCAGAGCGACTGCCGCAACACGTCCAGGGGGTGGCCAGGGGCTGCGATGACGGCGAACCGGCGCTTTGCAACGGTCTCGGCCTCGGGCACATGGCCAGCGGGCAGCTTGTCGACGATTCGAAAGGGCTCGCCGGCAGTGTGCCAGTCTTGTGACGAGATCCAGTATGGGGCGGACATGGGGATAGGCTGTAAACGCAGGCTTTCGATCAAAGATAGTGTCAGTGGTATCCTGGGCTGGTGATAAAACGCTGGCACAATCAAGTATTTACCAATCGGCCGAGATGTCTTTGTTCAGAGGTGGCCTGGGATGGGCCCGGTTGCTCGGCTGGTCGGTGCCATCGGCTCAAGGCTTGAGGTGCCGACAGTCCATCGGCCGGGCCGGTACCTCATACCACCATGTCATTGAATGGCTTCGGCCAGCCGACCCCGGTGTTCCTTATCGGTCTTTCGTTTGATTTGGTATGTGCTAGCGTGGTGGCACGAGTCGTGTCTCCAGGAGTGGACTAGATGGCTTCCATGGGCATCCAACGAGGCAATGTCCACCGCCCATCCGGCCCCGGCAGCGCAAGGGATGGCGAGTATATAACCTACATGTACCCCGGATTTGATTTCCCCAGATGATGATTCTTCTCGTCCACATCCATTAACAGCCCGACCTTCTTTTATACACTCTCCACTACTGCATCACCGTCCCAAAAGCACTCTACTACCATGGCTTCTAAGAAACATGAACCCATGCACGAACCGCGAAGCTCAACCCCCCTGAGCGAGTCCAAGGTGCAGCCCGGCGCCGACAACATGGCCATGGAGGCGCAGATGGACCACAGCGAGGGCCTCAAGCAGCAGCTAAACACGAGGCACCTGACATTCATCAGCATCGGCGCCGTCATCGGAACCGGCATCTTCCTGGGCGTGGGCAACACGCTGACCAGGTCCGGGCCCGTGGGACTGGTCCTCGCGTACTCGGTCATCTGCTCCGTCGTCTACTGCGTCATGCTGTGCACGGGGGAGATGGTGACATACCTGCCCGTCGTCGGAGCCCATCTCCGCCTCGCCTCCCGCTTCGTCGACCCGAGCCTCGGCGCGGCCATGTCCTGGAACTACTGGTACTGCTGGGCCCTCATCTCCGCGGCCGAGGCGTCGGCCGTGGCCGTCCTGGTCACGTACTGGACCGAGGCCATCTCCCCGGCCGTGTGGATATCCATCTGCCTCGCCCTCTTCCTCGGCGTCAACCTCTGCGGGCCCAGGGTGTACGCCGAGATCGAGTTCTGCGTGTCGTCCATCAAGGTCCTGACCATTGTCGGCCTCATCATCGTGTCCATGGTCATCAACGCCGGAGGGGGCCCCCGGGGCGAGTACATTGGCTTCAAGTACTGGACAAGCCCTGGCCCGTTTGTCCAATACGAGGGCGTCCCGGGCGCCCTTGGCCGCTTCCTGGGCTTCTTCTCCGGACTCACCGGCGCGGCCTTTGCCTCCATCGGCGCCGAGATGCTGGCCCTCGTCGCCGCCGAGACGCGGAACCCGCGCAAGATCGTCCCAACTGCGCTGAGGGCAACGTGGATCCGCATCGTCCTCTTCTACTTTCTCGGGGCCTTCATGGTCAGTGTCATTGTGCCCTACACGGAGCCTCGGCTGGGCTCCAGCTCGACCGCTGCGGCCAGCCCCTATGTCATTGCCATCCAGAGGGCCGGCATCAACACTCTGCCGAGCATCATCAACGCCTGCATCATCACCTCAGCCACATCGGCTGGCATTTCCGACCTCTTCACTGCGATCCGAACACTGCACGCCATGGGTGGTAACGGGTTGGCGCCCAAAGTCTTCTCAAAGACCACACCGTGGGGTAGTCCGTGGGTGGCTGTCATCGTCACCTGGTCAATCACCTTGCTGTCGTACCTGGCTGTGCGAGCAACTTCAAGTGTCGTCTTCAACTTCCTGGTGAACCTGACTGCCCTCAGCGGCGTAATCACCTGGCTCTGCATTGCCGTCACCTATCTGCGCTTCCGCGCCGGAATGAAGGCCCAAGGCATTACGCACGATTCGCTTCCATGGAAGAGCAGCTTTAGCGTCATCGGCGCCTATTGGATCATTTTCGTCATCACCTCGGTCCTTCTCTTTAGCGGATGGCCTGTTTTCAAGAAGGGCAACTGGGATACCGCAACCTTTATCGGGAACTATCTGCCCATCGGACTGTTCACGTTTATCTTTGCGGGTTATAAGATTTTCACCAAGAGTCAGTTCGTACGGGCATCAGACATGGACCTGACATCTGGCCTGCGGGAAATCGAGAGGCGGTCCGCGCAAGCCGACGAGGAGGATGAGCTCAGGAAGGCGGCCAAGGGCCAAAGCCGCATTCGTCACTTCATGAAGAGGATCATTGCCTAGGCTTTGGTACTGCGTGTTTGCCGTTTTTATCGGATAAGATGGCAGAAGCTATTTGAGCATCAACAATGTTCCACTTTGAAAAGGCCATCCCAGACCTCTTGTGATTATTGTTTTGATCTGCTAATGCCCCTGTGATGGAGCAAACTAATTATTGTACAACTAAATCCTCTTGTTTTGTTTTTATTGTGGCGTGTCGTTGGGAAGCGAATGTGGTTCGGAATATCAGGCCTTATTCCACGGAATAAGCGTCCACGGATTAGGACCAGCCACCCAGAAAATCGACGGATTATGCCCACGCTCTCAATTACAAAAACCCACACATTCCCTGAAACTCGCTGTACTGAATCCTCCCATCATCCTCTTGTGCTATCAATGACCGTGTTCGGGAGCATCATCTACCATCCCGGCGATCCCGAAGTCATCCGCATTGTCCACAACCCAGCTGCACAATGTCTACCCACAAGGCAATTGTCGTGCTCCCTGAAGGAAAGGTGGCTGCAATCCGCGAGGTGCCGGTGCCTCCCATCCGCGATGAGTGGATTCTGGTAGAGGCTCGAGCCGTGGCCCTCAATCAGACTGACTGGAAGCACATTGACTTTGGCTGGGCAGACGCCGGGGCCAAAATAGGCTGCGACTATGCCGGTATTGTCCAGGATGTGGGAAGCAGCGTCACCGAGTTCAAGAAGGGAGACCGTGTTGCCGGGTTCTCCCATGGAGGGTGAGTTGTCGGTCCAAGACTGCCGGACCCGTTTTCCTAAATAGGCAAGTTTTTACCAAGCGCCACCTGGTCAGTCATCTGAGATGTCAGTCTAAACTGAAATTTCATGGCGCTTGATATAGGCAAGCTCTTTTTATTAAAAAGAGCTTGGTAAGAGATGAATACTTTGCCACTCTGCCTTATCCAATTCTACTTAGGGTCCGCATCCAAACACCGTGCCCTAATTGTCAATATGAGATGCGCGAGCCTCTTGACAACCTTCGCCTTTCTTGGCCTTGGCGACTTTGTGATAGCAGCAACATCGTACAGGACGGTAGAGTCGAGGTTCGGAAACAATTCGCTTCGTGTCAAAAGCTGGCCAGAGGAACGGACGCAACTATGCCCAGGTGCGAAAGCGCACCATGCCGGCTGGGCCGATATCAATAATAACCATCTGTTCTTCTGTACGTGAAGTTATCCATCCCACACCCATTGCTTCCCTACCCTGGCATCAACTTATTTGGGATCGTTGTTGATATCTCGCAGGGTATCACGAAGCAAGTCATGATCCAGAGAATGCACCACTCTTGGTCTGGCTCCAGGGCGAGCCAGGCGCAAGCTCCCTGCAAACCATGCTCTACGAGAACGGTCCATGTAGAGTCGACGACAAGAACAAGACATACGACAACGCCCACTCCTGGACCAAAGCATTCAATGTTGTATATCTTGATCAAATCGACATTGGTTTTTCGTACAGTGATGAGAAACAAGCCGGTGGAAATAACTATCCCGACAAAGAGGAGATGTCTTCAATAATCATCTCCTTCCTGAGGATCTTCTATGAATCATTCCCCCATCTAATGTCAGTCGACCTACACCTCGGAGGGGACACGTATGCAGGTCTCATCATTCCAACCCTTGCATCGACAATTGTCCACTTCAACGACTATCTCATCTCTGCGCCACTTGGGAATTCGGAAACTCGCAACGACCTTATTCCCCTAAGATCCATCATACTGGAAAATCCCATGATCGACCCCAGCGTACAGATTCCGGCTATTTACGATTCGTCCTGCTTTGAATATCGACGTCAATTCCCTCCCCGTGTCACCCAAGAAAACTGCAAGGAGGCGCTGATAAACATGGATGCATGCGAAACGTCTCTATCAATTTGTTCAGCATATCCCGATCAGCAGCTTCTTTGTAATGCGGCACGGGAAAACTGCTCAAAGGGATTCTTGAGCCCGTTACAGGGCGCAAACACAAGTGCTTACGACCGGAGCAAAACGCAGTGCCTCAGGCCTGATAGCTGCTACCCAGACATCAATTATCCAAGCATGTTGTTGAACTCGCCTGCGGTTTTGGAAGAGCTACTTGAAATCTCATCCGAGACAAATGGCCAAAAGACATCTTGGGCCCGAGTTACAGATGCCGTTTCACACAGGTACGGTCTGTCTGGATCTGGTGTCATCTCATCTACGTCCGAGTTGGCCACAATCCTACAAGCCAGGGGCAATGAACAGATGTCTCGGTTTGAATTACACCGTCCAGTAGATGTCCTCATTCTTACTGGGGTATTGGATCCGATATTGTCTCCGGAAGGTGTTTTTGCTGCGCTTCGGGGCATCAAATGGTTTGGCCGAGGGCCATTTAGGGCAATCCCGTGGGAGCCCCTTCCACGGACTCTATCCACACAAGGTGTAGATGGCAGGGTCAAACAGTTTTCTAATCTCTGTATGGTTGAGATTGAAAGAGCTGGTCGAATGGTATGGCGTAGCCCAGTGCTACCTCCCTTGCATTGAAGTTCTTGATCAACGCTAACATTGTCGACTAGATCGGACACGACCAACCAAAGTCCTTCTTAAGTATTGTTCAATTCTGGCTCCAGCGTCTTGAAGGAAAAGCAATGGCACTATCTCCAGACCAACAAATGCACGACTTTTACTATCAAAAAACAATTTAGATTGTGAAATAATAAGTTGGTCTAGTGTATATATACATAAGTTGAAAGATGGGTGCACCGTAACTGTGAATTTGAGAAGTCGAAATACGCCAAAGATCCAGAGTCACTGTTTCTATCTAGCAGTATACTACTCAAGCTGCAGACCGTGGCTACTCTCTATATACGCCAGAGCCAATGCGTCCTCAAGTCTAGATTGATCACAGTTCACCGACGTCCTCAACTTGGCCTGCTATTGACGACTCTTTGTTTCGCCTGGTGTAAGCAAGCCAGTCTCGCAAAAGCCCAAGCGACAATTCTGGTTGATCAACGGGAACCTGTTGCGAGTACTAGGGTTAGTGACAGGTCGCATCCTAAGAATTAGGTAGTGCATAGAAAGTAGTGTTGAAACTCACATAGTGTCCTGCTTCATTTATCTCAGCCATCCAGAGCCCGCTCACACGCTTTACGCGACCCATACTGCCATCCCCGGGAGCGGTTCCAGGGAGATTGTCCCATCTAGAGCGTATCAAGGACGTTTGGCGCTCCCACCTGGCTGATTCAAGCGTCTTCAGAACTCCCTTCGGGTTACATGTGACATCAGCATTCCCAGCAAGAAACAAGACATCAACGGCTGGATCATTCAACACACGCTCCAGCTGAGGCATGACTGAGAGAAAAAAATCACCGGTTGACAGATGCCGCTTTCCAGCATCCATATCCTCGGGGAACCACTTGCTTTTCAGACCCCTGGTGGCTGAGCGTATCTCAAGATGATGGTTGAGGATTTCAGGTCTTCCTAGATACTCTGAAAGCTTGTTATATCGAGGTTGATAACAGTCGCCGACACAGCCACGCATCCGTCGGTCGTAAGGACTGCTTCCTCTATTGTCGAGGATGACATTCGCAATGGGTTCATTGCATACCGGAACCGCTGCGACACAGTCATCGGTGGTCCTCGTCTCGGCGCATGCATGAAGAGCAGCCGCGCATGGAGCAAGCTTGGTACGCATCAGCTCGCAAGCATCATGATCCAAATATGGGTCGTAGTCATGGTATGAATTGCAAGCGACATCGAAAAGTGACATTGTCTGGATCGTTGGATCTACCCATCCATTCCCGACGATTAAGGAATGGAGATTGAGAGGCTCGTGACCCTGCTGGCTCCTTTCGTCATTGCGTTGGAGGATCGCCGCGCCGACAGCTGGCACCCAGTGACCCCCATAACTTTCTCCGGCAATGTGCAGAGGAAGAGTTGAGAGGTGGGGGAATGCCTCGAATAGAAGTTCTATAGTTGCCAGAACCTCCCTGGCGACACCATCCGTAGTGTTCGGAGACGGCGATGCATCCTCATGGTAAGAAAAACCTGTGTTGCCGGCCGGGGAGTCAATATAAATCATGTTATAAACCTCTGTCCAAGAATGCGGGTTGTAACCCGTGCGATTGGAGTCCTGGACAAGGCAAGGGCCATGCTCAAAGAAGAGACCAAACATGGAGGATGCACCTGGGCCACCTTGCAGCCACACCATGACGGGAGCCGTCTCCGGGCTATTGCGAGCTTCATGGAACCCTAGTACACTATAGTTAGCATTCGTCAAGGGACGGTACTTGGTTTTCGCGCCTCATGGGAAGCCAAATGCCGCACTCACAGTAAAACAGGTGGTGACCGTTCTCCAGGTCAGCCCACCCAGCGTGATGGGGATGATCGGAGTTGCAGAGGTCAGTCTCATTGCCGTGGAAGCTCTTGAATCTGATGGTTCCCTCCACGTTTGCAGGATTGATCACATCATAGGACGCGTCAGCATGGGGGGTTGCTGCTAAGAGCAGGTTTGCGAAAAGCCCCCATCGCATGTTGGACTCGGTGTAATGGTGAAGGGCAAAAAGGGTTATTGTTAAAAAAAATGACTAGTTTGCTCAATGGAAAGTCATAGCTATCAGGAACAATGATACGGCAACGCGCAGACGGAGCAAGCGCGGTAGGTGGGTGCGGGCTTCATTCTTAACCATCAAGCGGCACCCGATTGCCAAATTAGGCAATCGGGTGACGACCCAGGTCAATCAACACCCATCCCATTCTCCCGCCTGACTGCGACAGAACGCCAATTGCTCCTCGGTAATTACAACGGTACCTGGCCATGTCAGAAACACTCTCAAGCGCGCTGCAGTGCGAGGTGGCCATCGAGGCGCCCGTCAGGTGCATAGACATGCACACGTCCGGACAACCTACACGCATAGTGTACTCTGGCTACCCTCATCTCACGGGAACGCTGGCGGAACAGCGATCCTTGGCCAAGAGAGATTACGACCACATTCGAAGAAGGCTGCTTCTGGAGCCTCGAGGCCATCATGACATGTACGGCGCTATTCTCCGCCCCAACACCGAGCTTGTGGATGCTGGAGAGGCCGACATGGGCATCATATTCATGACCAATGACGGCTACTCCAACATGTGTGGCCACGCGACAATTGCCTTGGGTCGATTTCTTGTCGACACGAAAAACTCGACAATCTTTCCTCGACGACAAAGCGTCCTCGCAAATACTAAGGAAACTCACTTGCGGTTACACTTGCCATGTGGTCTGGTGGTTGTCACCGTACAAACCCTGGCCGACGGACGGTCAGACCCGTCAAAGCCAGTGTCGTTCAAGTCCGTACCCTGCTTCGCTTCTGGCATTGGATTATCTCTCTCCATCCCGCCTGAAAGAAGATGGCGCCTTGGCAAGCTCGTTGAAAACGTGATTGTTGACATCGCGTATGGCGGTGCATTCTTTGCAATTGTCCATGCTGCCTCCCTGTCTGGCTCCGGAGCAGGGTCGTCGTATTTGGCATACAATCTCAAGGACCTTGATGAGGCGGCCTTCACCATCATCGATCTGATCAATCAGGATCCTGAACTAAGAAGATGTGTCAACCCAAAGACGTCATCTACTGCTGAGCCAGATGCCCTGGGTGCCATTGTTATCGTATTCGAAGGCATTGGTCAACAGAATCCCAACACCAAGGGTGTGGAGACAGGCATATGCTTCTTTGACAATCACTCCATCGACCGGTCGCCAACTGGAAGTACGTATTGGGACTTACTTGTAGAGATCATCTCTCGGATTAGTTCTTTCTAATTCCATCTTCTCACTGGAGCTAACTCGGCATCACAGGTGCGGCTTGTGCTCGTGCTGCACTCGCGTATTCCAAGCGACAGCTAACGCTCGGCGAAGGTTGGACTTACCAGTCGCTCGTATCCAACAACTATGGAGGGGGCGGATGTTTCGTAGCCAGGGTTGTGGAAATTGGCGATTCTGGGGTGCGAGTCTGTGTGGAAGGAAAGGCATACTACACTGGGAGCTCTATATCGTTCGTGGAGGCTGATGATAGCATGGGAGACGACGGTTTCATTCTTGACTCACTGTCCATCTGACACAGCAAAGAGTTGACTAATGCAAGAAGGAAGGTGTTGTCTTGTGAAAAGCGTTTGAATATTACTTCTCAGACCATGCCCATAAAGGTTGGGAACCTTGTTATCTGTTCGTCATGGTGTTATCCATCAACTATCTTGCATAACTTCTCGGGCGCAATTTGAACCATTAGATGTTCAGATTGCGACGCTCAAATGCGTACCATGCAACAGCAGCAAACACCAAGGCAATCATGCAACCGGTAGATCCCGAACCCGCCCAGACGGCATAACAGTGCGAGGCTAAACAGATAGCAGAGTGATTGGAGGCTTCATTGCTCGCCTTCTCGTACCAATGAGCATAAATCATGTTAGACAGGGCAGTTCCTGCGGCAGGTGTCATGTTGATGACTCCGTAAGCCATCGAGAACTGCTGCGATGGCCAGATCAGCATCGCTAAAGGTGCGAGCGAGGAACTGGCTCCGTATGCTGACCCAACCATAACAGTCGCCGCCAACATGGATGCATGAGTCATGTTGGCATTGATAGCGAGCAGACCAAATCCGCACGCACCGACAGTGGCCAACGTAATGAATATCATGATGGGCGATCGAGAAAGGTTGACAAAAAAACCCTTGTGTCTCTCCATTTCCATTAAGCCTCTAGCCAAGGGGAAGCGATCGAAAAGAAAACCAGCGAGAAGTCTGGAAAGTGTAGATGCCACTGCCAGAGCGCTGATATGCTGGCTGACAACCTCATCCACGGCTCGTATAGAGTCCGAAGTCTCAATACTCGACCGAAGGACAGAACCCAGCTGTGAATTAGTTTTAGCTTTGAATTCGTCTCTGGTGATTGCCATTCGGCCGGACAGGCAGAACATACATTTAGACTGTAGCCCTCAACAGCTCCCTGAAGCAGCAGATTTGCAATTGCCAGATACCATAAAACTGGATCCGCCATAACTTTCACGACTCCCAAGTCATTACCAGTCGTTGGACCGCTTCCAGTAGGACTCAAGGCGGCTGTCGTGGTGTCGTATTGAGTCTGATGTGCCCTCGTTGCCGCCATTTCTTCTTCTCTTGCTCCTCGTTCAAAGGCACGGAAGGTCAAACACACCAGAATGCCAACTCCAACAGATAGGAGACCAAGGAATCGGAAAAGCTGTACGAGGTCGACTTTCCGATGGTCAGGCCCCATGTCTGATGGTACAGAGAACCAGCAAACTGCCACAGAACTGTGAACCATGCTCCCAAGACTAAAAGCGGCAACCGGGATGCTTAAGAAAAATCCTTTCCAAGAACTATGTTCAAAGGTAACAGCACAGGAGGTAATGGAGGCGATAATAGCAGAACTCGCTGCAGAACCAATGCACACAATGGAGCAGGTGCTTATAATGAAGGCAGCATTAGAGCTCAGGGTCGGAACAGCTCTAAAAACTGTCCGCATCGCGACATACCCGATACCAAACAAAAGTCCAGACAGCGCTGAGAGAAAACTCGGAGAAGTAAGCCGGCAGAGTAGGCCGAAGACAGGAATCATGAAATAGATGGATGCCATGAGCGCTGTAGAGATGAACCCCACGTGGTACTGGGTCAAGTGTGCATCCTCAATCAATCGTGGGCCATAGAGGCTGAAAATGTTAGCCCCCCCTGCATTCAACCTGTGTTGATGGACAATTCACAAATTAGCCTAATGTCGTGACGTTGAAGTCGAGATTTCAGCCTTAGCATGACCTACGTCAGCAGCAGTCCGGCCATGATGCAAAAAGTACGGTCCAACGATCGTCTTCTGCCTGGTCGCAGACCGAGGGGCTGGAATCCTCCATGGGACTCTCCAGCAGGTGTCCGAGATGGCAAGAGAGGCTCCCGGTCATCGTTCAAGGACCCCGACAATCCGGGTTCATGTAGATGACGGAGCTGGCTGGTGGATGAGCGCATTGTCACTTTGACAAGAACAACGCTATAGGGTTTCAACGTGAAGAAAGAAATGGTTGGGAATCAGCACAATTGCTTTTCTGTCGAATCGGTCTTTTGATCGAACACCGACACCCTGTCTTCACGATCGGGGTTACTGAATCAGACTGCGACAACGAGTGGACGGCGATGCTGCGAAACTTCCTAAATAGGCAATGCGGTGCGGCGCCAACCCGCGTCTGGGCTGGCGGATGTTCCATGCTCAAACAGTAAATCGAACCTGACATGCCTCACCTCACCTCATTTATTGGGAATCCTCTTTACTACCCCCGTGCACTGTTTGGACCAGTATTCCGAAACCAAAGCACAATGCGCCTACTGTCTCCGACTCCGTTGCTGCTGACTCTGTTGTTGTGGATATCGGCATCAGATGGTGCCGCCTCTCCTTCGCCTCTCGCCCTCCTTTCAAGTGAAGAGCAAATACACCACGGCGACGGCTTCACTGTCCGAACGACCAAAACCGACCCAAGGGTATGCGATGGGGAGCAAGGTGTGAGCGGTTATGTCGATTGGGGTCAGTACCTGCAACTGGCATTTCATTGTACGGGGACTCGAGCTTATCGAGACAGATGACAATCACTTGTATTTCTGGGCCTTTGAAAGTCGTAATGAACCTTCTCAGGACCCTGTAATTATCTGGCTACAAGGGTAGGGCGCCCATATTGCCCTGAAATCACTGAATGTGAACTGGACGCTAAATTCTTTCCAGGGGACCCGGAGGCTCAAGCGTCTTTGGGGGAGGCCTCATGGAGCTTGGCGCCTGTCTCTTTGACCAAAACTTGACTCCTTCTCAAGCAGGCACTTACAACTCTACCAAAAGAAACCCTTACGCTTGGGATTCCAATGCAACAGTTATTTTTGTCGATCAGCCCCTCGGCGTCGGTTACTCGTATGGAAAACGTCGCGTATCCCACCTCAGCGATGCCATGGACGACTTGTACGCATTTCTAGTGCGCCTTTTTGCAGCTAGGCCCGACTGGGGTGCTCGCGACTTCTATATCGCGGGGGAGAGCTACGCGGGGAGTTGGGTTCCTGCACTGGGTGCCACAATTGTTCGAAAGCAGACATCTAGTATTGCAAGACTAGTGTCTAGCACTTCCAGCCTCGCCTTGAGCAAGATTAACCTCAAGGGTATCATGGTTGGTAACGGACTCATGGACCAGAAGATCCAGCGACGGGGAAACTGGGAGACAGCGTGCACAAGCAGTGGATCTGGTCGTCCAGAGCCAATCTTCAACGCAACGCAATGCGCACACGTCACCAACAACGCACCCCAATGCGAGCGGCTAATGGAGGCCTGTGAGCAAAGCGGCTACAACATCGATGCATGTAACCTTTCTGAGGAGTTTTGCATGAAGAATGGCTTTGGGCTCCTCGATCAAACACCTTGGAATGGCTACGACCTCAGCATCAACTGTACAGCGACACCCAAGCTCTGCGAGCTACCAAATCCAGCCATGATGGCTTGGCTGAACTCTATGGAAGTCAGGTCCCACCTTGGAGTGAGCGCTGGCAAAGGAACCGCGTTCATGGTGAGTCCTCAAGTCAGTAAGGACTTCTACGGAAACGCAGAAGTCGGCTATCCATCGCACCAGTGGGTCACCGAGTTGCTTGAAAACGGAATCCGCGTCTTGATATACGCTGGTAACCGTGATTGGATGTGCACAGCGCCCGGTATGAGGCTCTATGTGGACAATCTGATTTGGAGTGGCAATGGACCGTTCCGATCACAGCCTTTTCTACCTCTCAGCTATCAGGTTTTGGGTATTCAGCCGAAAGATGTTCCAGAGAACAGCAACCAATCTCTTGGACATCACAAGAGCTACTCTCTGCTCACCTTCATTGAAGTCGAGGCCGCTGGGCACATGGTTCCTATGAACCAGCCAGAGGTTGCCCAGGCAATGTTGAAGAAGTGGCTCGCGGGGGTGTTGTAACTTCCAAAAGATCATGGGTCAGTGAAAAAATCTATCTCGGACAGCTTTTTAAAATTTACATCAGCAACCGCTGGAGTTCTAATCAAGTTCCTTTGAATAACTAAATGAGAATATACAACCCAAACAAAGTAATATAATTTCGTAAGGTTGCTTATGCATGCTAACAGTGGGGTGGACGTACTTCTCATATCGTATTTACCCGCTCACTTTTCACGCTTTAGTTCAGCTTAATTTGTGCACATATCAAAGACATTTAATATACTAGTCTACCCTAGAAGTAATCTATCACGACTTCCCCTCGTTTTCTCTTGAACCAAGTTCGGCTAAATACTTTTCGTTTGTACGTAGTTGGCTACTATGGTAGAAGAAACATCTCCTTTGCATTGTTGAGGATGCCCTCATCCTCTTGAATCATCGAGTAGTACGGGCCTTCGGTATCAGAAAGCAGATTTGCCGGTGTGTCAAACGCAACAACTTGGCCATGGTCCATGACAAGAACCTTGTCATATTGCAGCTTAAGAAGGTTAGCAGCCCCGCAAGTTTTCTCGGTATATGAAACAGCTTACGGTAAGGTTTAGTCGATGCATAATGGATATGATGGTTGTAGATGGAAGCTTTTGGAACAAGATATCGTGCACCAACTTTTCGCTTGAATCATCCATGCCGGATGTTGCTACGCCCTTTGTTAGCCTTGCTTGTTTTTCTTGGTAGCTGATCATCAAGAGCCATACCCTCATCCAATAGTAGGATCCTCGCATCGTGTACAATTGCTCTTGCCAGTGACAGGATCTGCATCCCTCCTTTCGAAAGACTGACTCTATGACTCGTGTTAAAAGGCTCCTGTGTCAGCAGGGTCGGTCATGACTTACCCGTCTTGGAACTCGACTTGAAGAAGCGAAGTCCAGTCGCTCTTGGTAGCTCCTCGATCCACGATCCTAAGTAGTGGTCCAAAAAGCTCGGCTTTATCGAGACTCTCAATGATTTGCTGGTCGGTGTGCAAGCCCAAGGGGTCAAGGTTTCTGCGAAGAGAAGTGCTGAGCACAACCTGATCCTGAGGCATCATTGCAAAGCTCCTGCGTAGATGTACCGGATTCACGTTGGAAATGTCCACACCATCAACCAAAATTTGTCCAGCTGTCTGATCTATCATCCTCAGTAAGGTTAACAGCAAAGTTGACTTTCCCGCACCGGTGCGGCCAACCACAGCCACTTTCTCACCAGGCATAATGGCAAGGGTAATCGTATTGAGACATATCGGAAGCCCCGGCCGATGCCGGGCACTCATGGATAAGATGTCGATTCTTCCATGGCGGGGCCAGGAAGGGTCAGGCCCATTATCGGAGTAAGGTTGTGTACCGTCAAATAGCATTGGCACATCGCCTGCCTCATACAGTCTAGAGTGTTCGTCAATTCGTGCCACAGATACTGCATCAGCTTCGCATTGCGCGCTGAGGGTAGCTATGGTGCTCAGTGTGGAAGTGACTTGAAACAAGTAGGTCATAACAAACCCAAACGTACCAGCATCAACACCGCGGCCAAGGAGTATAGCTAAAGCAGTAACCTGCAGCACGATTGACACCATCTCTAGCCTCACTCCTATCCAAAGGTCAAGGCATGAAAGCGGAAAGAGCGCCTGAAGATTGTGTGCCAGGAAACTGTTGAACCGCGTCTGGCGTAAACCGACGACTTTGTAAAGCGGAAATGTCTCTCGACCTCTCTCGGATTCCTGAAGGTATTCGATGATTGGTGCTCTAGACGACACGTCCAAGCGGCGCAGCTCCCTCAGTTTGGTAAGATAAAGTGACTGAGCTGCGTAGCATGCTGCTAGCATTGAGACAACTAGCACAATGCTCATGGGCGACGATATAACCAAAATAATGCAGGAAATCGCGAGGTTAGTGAACTGCCCCATCAACGAGGCAATCGCGACGTTGAGAGGCCCGTCTACTCTTGAGATGTCATTCGTGAAGAGGTTGAGAATCTCACCAGCGTCGGTCGTCTGAAAGAACGCCCAGGCCTGCGAAAAGATGGCCACCGTCAAATCTCGATGTAACTTGAAGGCTGCTGGTACGATGCAAAGCTTATAGAGAATAATAACAAAGAAGAAAAATAGGACAACCTGACCGAATGAGAAGAGACCAAAGAAGGCCAAGCCTCGGACCAAAACTGTCTCCCTTTGCTCATTTGCTAAGAGTTTCAGGATATACGTACTGATAACTGATGATCCACGGGCCAGGAACAGTATCATTGTCGCTTGAAACCATGATGATAGCTTAGCCGAAAGGATAAATCGTAAGATTGGGTTTCCCCCAGTCGATCCACTGATCAAAGCGGAGTGTTGGCTTAATACCTGATTGTTTGGTGCGGTTTCGTGTTGGTAGAGCTCAATCGGATTCGTCAGGGGCGACTATCGAGGAGGTAAGCATCCGCTGTTCCACTACGCATGCCTGGAAGTCATACGCACCTGATGTGGTTTCGTCACGTCTGAGTCGATCATCTGTTCTTCCATCACGCTAGTTCCAAGCGGCTTCACGGACCGAAAAGTGATGGAGCCATTCTCAATTTCGTGCACAGCACCAGCGTACCGGATGATGGCCGTGTTTGTGGTGCATATGATGCTCGTCAAGCCCGCAAGGAGACCATCAGGTCCAAACAGGCGCATTATAACCTTGGATGACACTTTGACATCAATGGCTGCAATGGGGTCGTCGAACAAGAATATCGAAGCCTCTGAGTAGACGGCTCTAGCCAGAGACACACGTGCACTTTGACCACCCGACAGTGTGGAGGAACCGGTTATTTGAGTCTCGTCCCCATGTGGAAGCCGTTGAAGATCCACTCCCAAGCAGCACGCGTGGATCACCTTGTCATATTTTGACGGGTCAAAGTCTCTGCCAAACAGAATGTTGTCGCGAATGCTACCGCGGATAAGCATCGGATTTTGCGGGACGTATGCGATTCGGACCCCGCTCTGGTCAGATGTCGATCTTTCTAGGTGTCTGAGTGTGGCCAGAAGGACGGTTGACTTGCCCGAGCCCATTGCGCCCGATATAACGGTAAGACATGATGGGCGAATGTGAATCTCGCCAGAGGTAATAGTCGGGGGGCAGGCTGGCCACCCAAGGCCCTTGCAGTCTAACGTCGCCGAACTGGCCTGGCTGTGTGGTGTCCCGTTCGCGTTCGGCGCCTGTAGATTTTCTTCGGAAAGGTTTAGATACGTTTGAATCCGGCTCGACGAAACAACGACAGCCTGTGCCAACGAGACTAATCCTGAGAGCTGCATCAAGGAAACGTTGAGCATTGTGAAAAGGAGAAGACTTGTGAAGACTAGCTCTGCAGTCAACACGGCGTGTAGCATCACCATGGTGCCAAATGATGCTACAACCATGAGTGACGGGAGGCCTTGCACGCAGCAAACCAGGCCAGCAGTAGAGATTGCAATGCCTGCAACCGTCTTCAGCTCACTAGCCCTCCTCTCGCCGATCATTTCGACAAAAGTAGATTCCCAAGCATGCATTTTGAGAGACTTTATAAAGTCTAATGCTTCAATGATCAGCCTCGTTCGATAGTCCTTAGCTGTCATGTTCTGTGCCACCCAGCCTGCAATCGACCGGACAAAGAGGTTCATTGTTGGGAACATAATCGCCTGTGGGTATTTGTTAGCATATAAATGCACTCAGCAGCAAAAGCGTTGATGAGGGGTTTCAATCGTGCGAGTAAATGGTACATGTACGTACAGTGACGGTGATGGTGGCTATGAGGGCCTGGTACGGCAGCAGGTACGCCAGGCCACCCAAGCAGAGTACGACCTGAATGGGAAGAGCCCATATATCGGAAATCTTTTGCGCAGCGCTGTAAAGGGTGCGGCTGTCAACCTCTCCAAGAGTCGCAAGATCGGCAGCTTGTCCAAGATCGTTCAAATCGCCCAAGCGCAGTGCTTTATAATGCAGTGCTGCAGACAGTGCAGACTTGTAATGCGCCGAGACATATCGAAGGTGATAACCGCTATAATTTCCGCAGAGTGCACCGACGACACGCGAACAGAACATAAGCGATGCATTCCAGGGTGACGGGTTGGCAATCAAGTTTCTCAGAAGCCACGGGAGGGCAAACTTGGATGCGTCGTCAACGAGACGCAAAAGAGCACTGGCGACAAGTGAAAGGCCATGTTCGCGGAAAATGAAGCGCAGAAAGATATTGTTCATTGGGGAGGAATCTTGAGTCGCGGATTGCTGCAGTCTCGCACAGTAGTCATCGAAGCTCTCCGGCAAGCTAAACTCCGGAAGGCTGTCAAAGTCGAGTACGCCCGGTAGTGTGATGATTCGTGTCAACCATGCGTATGACAGCTTCTCAGACAAGGTCTTCTTTGTGCTTGAACAAATTGACGGTGATTCAGTTGGGGTGGACGAGCCAAATACGTCGAACAGCAAGGCTAGGGCATATGCCCATGGAAGAACCCGACTTGACACTGTAGGGGGCGTCTGCAGTGTTGAAAGGCGCCATGCCCAGACCAGGGTACTGCAAAGATGGTACAAACCACGCGCACTGGATCCCCGCCGCAAGACAAGGCCACCAACATTCATCAGGGCTGTGACACCACATGAGGTATACAAGCTCAGAGAGATCCATTCTGGCTGTGTATATAGTTTAGGGAAGCTAAACTCGAAAGCTGCAGTAGTGCCGCAAACCGCAGCAATAGCCGTTTGGAGTATCTGGCCACCAGTTAAATTAAATTACTGAGATTAATCTTGAGCGGGAAGCTGAGATAAAATGGGGAGAAGTTACCACATGCGAAAGAAAGGCAGGCGAGAGGGATCTTTGTCTCGGCGATTTAGATGTCTTATAGAACGGCAACACTAGGTTGTAAAGCAGCAGAATAAAGGCGGCAGATAGTTGAAGGCAGCTGCAACTGATTGTGAGTTGAAGTTGAGAACTGAGTGGGCTTCGTGTTTTGGCTTACTCGTCAAGCCTTGCACCATCAACGATGTTGGGCAATTCGATCTGGCTCTTCCAATTGCTGTTCACTTGGCGATTCGAGCCGGCCAGATCCAGCACAGTCGCTGGAAAGATAGAGAGATCCAGTAACATGGTGATACTAGAGGACCAGAGTTGACTGGCTTACGCCTCTCCCTGAACGCCAGAAACCAGCCTCCTTAACCACTAAGAGTGACCGACCCTACCCTAGACTTCGGTTTCCTCAATGTGCAAAACCTTCCTGATTGAGAAAACAATTGCCCATAGCTCCACCGCCAAGGCAAGAATGCCCCACTAGGCTAGCGCCGTTCCCGATTTCCTAAATAGGATTGGCACTGCGCAAATACTGTACTTTAGCCCACTCTGACCAGGCCACATGACCACGCCGAGATAACTGGGAAGACGTGCTCGTGCCTGCCATGCCATGGGCTGGTTTGCGATTTGCCTAACCCCTGTATCGCATTACAACCCACCCGAGCGAGACCAGTGATCCAAACCACATCAATTGCAGACTAGGGACCGGTATTGCTGCTGTGAGATGACTGGTCCTAGGGCGAAGAAGACCGACATAGTTCGCAAGCGGACTGGGTGCCAACGATGCCGCAGCAAAAGACGAAAGGTTAGGCCTGATGCCCCAGTCCAGTCAATGCGCCTCGAAGCTGACCATACGCTCGCTCCGTAATGACAGTGCGATGAAGGCCGCCCTGAGTGTATGGCTTGTTTACAGCGAGGTCTGTCATGCCCGGGATATCAGCGCCCGCTCATGTTCAGGGACTTGTCGGCGCGAACTGCCGAGACCTCGAGGAGGAGTGAAGAGGCGAAATGGTCCCTTCTACGACGCCAGAACCCGGTACGGCATGGAAACAATGACAATGACAATGACACAGAGCCCTCGAGTCAAAATACGCAACGTTTAACCGAGGCTGCCACAGCAAACTTCGACGATAGTTCCCCCGAGTGTGCTCACCAGAGCCAGCCAACTCCAAGCTCACCAGACTCGCCTTCTGGTGAAAGCCAAGTCAACCTCCGCCCGTCGCATTCGCCAGCAGTATTATGGCCAGAGTTTGAGCTAACTCTGGACTTCTTGGCCAACCCTATCGACGAGACAGGTCCTTCACCCTTCCCGAGCACGAACGAGGTGCAGGAGGCACTGCCTTGCCCCCCAGTGGCTGCCGCTGTACCACGGTCGCGGCCGCTGGAGCCCCAAGAGATGAGAGGTATTGGTGGCAATACTACAGTACTATCCTACGATGAGATACCGGCGTCGGTATGGGATCACTTTATTGATTTTCCCGAACCATCGCGGCCCCAAAGTCCGTCCAACCTGCTGCTACCGGCCATTGATGTGACGACGATGCAACTAGAGGGCGATCCGGACGCTGGCGCCCCGACGGAGTCGATGCTATTGACGCATTTTGAGGATAATATATCCAAGATGATACCACTCTCATTACCATTTCAAGACCTTTTTCGCGAGAGCAGCGGATTCCGCACCGCAGCTCTGGCCTTATCCGCAAGCCACCTCTGCTGGAGCAAGCAGGTCTCGAAGCCAGGACACATGTCACCGTCCAGAGTCAAGCTCAAGTGTCAATCGGATTGCCACTACTACGGCTTTGCGGTGAGAGACCTGTCATTACGAATGAAGCAGCCGTACAAGCACTCCAGTGATCAACTCTTCGGCGCCACCATGTTGTTGATTTATCGGGACCTATTAGTCGGCTCAGCTACAGATGTCCGTAGTCACCTGGGCAAGTTGGAATCGATAGCCTCTCAGTTGGATATCTCTTCTCTCTGCACACCCACGCTACTGCGAGCCTGGCGGATTCTCGTTTATGACATCCGGACCCGAACCATGCCGACACGTAAATCAATCATGCATGTTCCATCTGCATGCATTGCTTGGGATCCGCAGTTGGCGATCAGGGAGCTCTACTCTTCAATGTGGATGTTACACGCGCGCTTCGTCATAGAGATGTCGTTCGACATTGTCGACGGGTCCAATCGACAAAGTGCATCCTATGAAGCTGCCAAATGGCTCCATTCGGTGCTAGGCCGAAGATGCGACCTGGATCAGATACAGAGTAATGACTGCCATGAGGATATTCTTCTGACGGATTCTGTCGCAGAGCAGTGCTGCGAGCTGGAAAAGTGTCTTGACAGCTGGCATCGGTCGTTGTTGCCGAAAGACCTCCCCATACCAAGGCTCGGCACAAGACAAGAAATCATCACGGGCCCATCTTTCGGAGAGATCATCCCCTACCAGCTCGCTGATGAGCGGAAAGCACTCGACTACGTGTTGTATCTCGTGTCGCGGATGATGTGTGGATATGTTCAGTCCCGGATTGTCGAGCAGCCGGTTGCGGGCGCCTCGAATTCCTGGGCTTGGGTGGTTCTCGGCATCGCCGCAACTGTCGGCCTAAAGAAGCATCAACTCTTTGGTCAAAGCATCTTCGTCTTACTGCAGGTGACAGCGATGATATCGGACGGAACAGTCATCGCCACGGCCATCTTGGACGGTCTCATTCCTCGGGCTAGGGCTGAGACACCGACTCCGTTGGAGCGTGCAGAGTTGAATGATCTGCAAAAGGTATTGCAGTTGCTAATCCGCGAAAAGAATCATGGAAAATCGATTCGTGTCATGATATCCGGACTCGATGAGCACGAAAAACTGGACAAGCTCTTCGACGCGCAAACACATGTTGCCTTTGGGGATTGTAACAGACATGAGGGCTTTCGAGCTGTGTACCATGTTGCGAATGTATCCTAACCGTAATAAGTTAAAGTCAATCTCCTGGTGAGCAGGTAGCAATAGTGATTGAGAACAACATAAAGGCAGTCTTGGGAATTCTAGGTCGTTCAAACAGATTGGCTGTCAAATGAGTTATAATACAGCGAGCGTTTGGCATTAACTTGACTCAATTCAAAACTAAAGTATCATAAATACCAATGCATGAATGAGGTCAGCGTCTTCCTTCTAGCATATGGCCTCAGCAACACATCCCAACTTAGTACCATAACGTGAACCGCCAACCTCTGTGATCTGAAGGATGGCCAAGATTACATAGGCAACACCTTCTCCAGCAATACCTCCGGCAGCCACGGCATACATGAGCCTGGAATATGACGATTTTCCGAATCTTTCCCATGCTGCACAGGCAACAGCTCCCAAGGCCAGAGTCATAGGCATCATCGAGCCTGGGACAGTCATAGCGAGGCCAACAACACCCATGTTGGGGATGAATTTAACATAGCTGTTTAAGTCAGGATGCTTCATTAGCCATCTTTTGAGTACGACTGCGGCGGCTCCGACGATGGCGAATACGATGGAAGCAATCCAGCTCGATTTGGCAATGGGCAAAGTCGGTGATAGAATGCCAATCGTGATAGTCTTCCAGGCCGTGACGGCTGGCAGAGCAAATGGGCATTGTGTCACCTTTGAGTCCATTATGCAGGGCCACGCCTTGGTAAAAAGAGTGTAGAGGCCTGGTAGGATCAAGACGGAGCTCAGGGTACCAACCATTTGCGCATACCACTGCGGACGTGCTGGCGTTCGAAGCAAAAATCCGGTTCTGAAATCTAGCATAAGCTCAAGGGCCTGCTGTGCTGCTCCAGAGGTGACGGTGGCACCCCAGAGATTCGATAGTGCCGCGTTTTGAGAGCCGATTGTATCGATCTGGCCACGCAGAATACCACCCGTGATGAACTGAGAACCCTTGGCAACGGTGGTCATGGGTGATATGCCTGTAGCCGCAAAGACGGGGATGGCAACAAAGGCCCATAGGATGCCAAGAAGGAGATGGAAAAGGCCCATCTCGCCGGCAATGTTGAACAAAAATCGCATAAGCAAGATGGCTGCGATGAGCGATGCAATCGCTACAAACGACCACTCCCACCACCTGACTTGGTGCTCCTGGGGGACAGGATCTGGCGTTTCCGCGTCGGGACGGGCCCTTGGGGTCGTGATAGTGTTGTTTCTCTTCCACAACGACAAGCAGGCATCTTTTAGGCTCAGCAATCCGTATTGGACTACCCGACCGATAGACCTTGCCTCAAATAGAATCGTTGTGATGGATACCGACAGCATCAGGAAAACAGCAGGCCATAGAATCCAGTAGCGCGGTGAAGGATCCGAGACGAACTTTGCCGGATTGAAAGCGTTGTATGTCACCAGACCGTCAACAGGCAGCCCCATGGGTAGCCCGGAGGCGGCGCCGGTGCTGACCAGGATCGGTCCAATGATACCCCAGGCCAGCACTGCGCCGAGAAGAAACGACAGAGATGCGTTCAAGCCGATCAGCATTCCAGTGCCCAGCAAGGCCGGTGACCATTGCCAGGACAGCCAGCCCCAGCTTATGGCTCCAATAACACCGTGGCCGCCCCATTTGTAGATCCACCAGAAGACGTTCCAGCTGTAAAGGATGCCGGGGGTGTAGGAGCTTGCCACCGACCAGACGATCGAGACCGCGAAGGCAATGCTGAGAGTTTTGATGTTCTGCTTTGATTCGCCCTCGTTGTTCTTGTTGTGAAGAGTTTTGATGGTGATGGCAGACGCCATGGCGGTTGGGAACCGGAGATCTAGCTCACGCGCCAGCTTGATAAGGAAGACTTTGCGGAGCGCGACGGCAAAAGCCAACCCCCAGAAGCCGCACATGAATGCCATAGCCACTAGAGTGCCGTACCCGACTTTGTTGTTGTCACCGAGCAGACCCATTTGCATGAGAGCAGGGATACCGGTGATGAAGATGAATGCGATACCCATGCATCCAACGGCAGTCGCCTGGACAATGTTGTTCTCATGGGGACCAAAGTACCCAGACAGGAACATGATCTATATTACCCGTGTGTTAGTGCCTACTTAAAAAAAAAAAACATTGGCAGAAATTGGATTGGGTTAGCACGAGGGCAGCGTACCTTGGAGTGCTCAAGAGACTTCAAAATGCCATAGCCGAAGATGGCTGAAAATAACGCCGCATCTGCACCGAAGCCGGTTTTCAGCCCTTTTAAAAGCACCGGTCAGTACCTGCTGAGCTACTATTGATAGCTTTCACTTACCGAGGTAGACATTGGCACAACCAATAATGGTGCCGAGAAAAACACCAGTGGCCAGGGCGCGAAAAGTGAGAATGTTACGCCCATCGTAGTCTTCGACGCCTTCTAGAGGCGCAAATATGTCCTCACACTCAGTCTCACCCATCTGGATAGACTTGTTCCCAGACGCCACCACATCTGTAGAGGTGATGTCGTCAAGGGCGATAGATGGCTCTGGCTGGGACTTCTCTGTTGTTGGGCCCTTGTTGGCCCCCGCGGTGTGTGGGGACATGGTGAAAGAGCAGAGTGCTGCGTGGGTTATGATGCTGTTATGTTATAAGAAGCTCAAGAGCTCAGCCAACACTAGTTGCTGTAACTATGCGTGTTTATGGAGTGTTTTCATTGCGTTCAGAGGTGATTTGGAGTCATGATATAAGTTGAAAAAGCCGAGTTTTTGGTCGGTCCATCTTAGCGGTTGTGATCCGCCTGATCAGTGGAACTGCGGGGAAGGAAGCGTTGGAGGTTATACCAATTTCGGATAAAAATTCCCAGTGGCTCGTCTAGACGCCGCATTCCCAGGAGCTGGATAAACCTTATCACCTGAGTGCTATCTACCCCCTTGCCGGATTGACATTCGTTCCGTTATCTCAAGCCCCCAACCTGTTGGCTCCAGCTGAGAACATTTGTGTTCAGGTCAGATAGGGATTGAGAGCCAAGATTACCATAATGCTGAAACGAAAGAAAATCTAATACAACTTTACATTACATTTGCCCCGATAGTCTGTTTGATAGAGCCATCGGCGCTGGAGATGAGCCTTGAGGAGCCCAGGAATTGTTATTACCACTTTCCCCACAGATCGACCCCAGATACTGAATCGAGGTTTACCTGGGGCGAATTGCGAATTGGCCCACGTGAGAATTGTGGTGGAGGGCGTTCGCGTGGCCCATAACCCCGCGATTCCGTTCAGCTGGCTTGGCGAGCCAACAAGGATCGACTGGGGAACGCTCGAAAGGGCCCAATTATCAGCGCAGCTGCGGAGATAGCGCCCTCAGATGCAAAACACAAGTGCTCTTCACTCAGGTGAGTACGCTAGAATCATTAGACTCCTTGGGCGTAATCTCGCGCGCGACATGGCTCCCAGCTACGTCGTGGATGGCATCCGATTGCCTAATTAGGAAAGTTGGAACCCAGCCATAGCCACCCCCCTCCTATGCACACATCAGCTGATGCCCACGAAGCTGTCAGCTTTCCGAGAAATATACCACGAAATTTGCCCTCCATTCGTTCCATTGCGTATCTGTTTGTGTACCTGCGAAGCACCATGCTCCGACGCACTGTAATAAACTTTGGAGCGCTCTGCCTATGGGCTGCTTTGACGACTGTACATGCCACGCCGGCGCAGCACATCCTCTCACAGATTACCAGCCAGAGAGAGGATGAGGCACCCACAAGACGACTAATTCAGCAGAACGAGACCATTTGCGATGCTGGCTCTGCGCAATGGACTGGAGTGGTTCCTATCGACCATGATAGAGACATGTTTTTTTGTAGGCCGAAACCCCGGCCACGTCAATGGCAACTGGACTAAGGCATGAGCAGGGTTTTTCGAGAGTCGTCAGTCACCTAAGGATGCCCCTCTTATCATCTGGTTGAACGGGTATGCCAAATAAAATAACCAGTTTGAACCCGAAAGACATTTTTGACACCAACTTGCTATCTAGCGGCCCCGGTGCCTCATCACTCATTGGCGCTTTTCTTGAGGTCGGGCCGTGCTCCGTGACGAAGGATGGGACGGCGATGATACGGTCCAATCACAGCTGGACCGAGTTCGCCAACATGCTGTTCATTGAGTAAGGGGCTGCTTGATATCGAATCCCAAGCAAGAGCTGTCCACTGATATACGCCTTTTAGTCAACCTATTGGTATTGGCTTTTCAAGCCCGAACGATCCAGAGCTGTGGACAAAGAACCTGCGAGATGGCGCAGTGGACCTAGATAAGTTCCTTTATACCTTTCTAGGAGAGTATTTCCCTGAGCTTCAAGGGAGGCCCATCCATCTTGCAGCAGAGTCCTTTGGCGGCAAGTACGGACCGGTTTATGCAGACATGATGCGGCGGCATTTTTCCTCTGTCATTCTGATCAATGCCATGGTCAATCTCCAAAGTGTGGCCCTTGGATTATATGACCACTTTTGCTCTGCTGACAGGGTTCAAACTGATGGATTTTATGGGCAGGGTCTGAACTCTACGTCTTGCCAAGACATGGAAGCTCAATTCTCTTCCTGTGAAAGACAGGGACGACTATGCGATATTACTTACGATACTGAGGTTTGCCGAGTAGCATTTGAGAAATGTACTCTGCTTAATGAGGTCTATTTTAGACATGTTATTCCAGGAGGAGAGGATCCCTATGATGATAGGAACAGGTGCAATGACCCTCCTATTTGTGGCAATCTTGGTAAGTGTCTTGAATAATAGAACAAGATGAATGAAACTAAACTATAGTATAGGCGAGGAGCTCTTGACTACTTTCTTTAACCAAGCATGGGTTCAAAAGGCTCTCGGGTTCAAACAACAACTCTTCAAGCCAATCGACTTAAAGTTCAACTCCTGGTGGGGTTCTAAAGAGGCAATGCTGATTCCATCAACAAGGGAGATTGCGAGACTGCTCGATGAGAAAGAAACATCTGTACTCGTTATTAACGGGAATAACGATGTCATTGTGTAAGTACAAGCCTTATGACTCTATTTTAATGTCCTTTTTAATTTAACCTTCTTGCCAGTAATACTGAAGGAACTATGAGAGCTTATAATTCTATGCTATGGAGCGGTCATGCAGAGTTCCAACTGAACAAACTGAAAAATTGGCACTTTTTCGATGCGAATAATGATCGCCAACTCGGGGGACAATTCAAAACTGCAAAAAACTTGGCGTTTGCAACTGTCAATAAGGCTGGTCATATGTCTCCACGAGACCAGCCATCAGCTGTGGGCCAACTGATGAAACAATGGCTAGATAGCTCTTCTATAACCAGTACCCCGCCGAGGCTGTAGCACCTCCTTGAGCCGCTCAATAAAAGTATGCATTTACGGTTCTCAAATATACCTGTTCTGTACTCGCATTTCAGACAAGCAAGACCTCCTCAAGACTCATACGCCCGCCCTTGCACTCATCAACGGCCTCTCCAGCCATCAATCCGTGTACATAGCACTCTCCCACCACCTTGTACCCCGTTGGCGCTGATTCCGGCGTCGGACGAAGGATGAATGGGACTTGTGCCCCAATGAGGACGTAGCATAGATCGCCAGCCCGCATATCCTTAGGACCAATGCCGAAACACCCATTTCCCAGCACGAAGAAGCAGCGTAGGTTGCAGTGCTGACGAGCCTCCTGCGAGAAGGCATACTCATCTCCTTCGAATTCTGGTGCTCCACCATGAAGCTCGTCGCAGTATTCCGGGGTCATCAAGTAGTAGCAGAATGCTTTGAATCCATTATAGTGAGCTGGATCGCGCTCGTCTAGCTGGTCGCCGATCTGGTCAAGCCCGACCACCAGACACAGCGACGCCGCGCGCAGAGGATCGGTGTAAGGCGCAGTTTTCAGAGCTTCTGTCATGTTCACTTCGACAAATGCTTGCTCAATTGAGTTAAGACGCTCTTTTCCCGACGGATGTAAGATGTAGTCCACTCTCATCATGCTGCTGCAATTCTTCACCGAGCTGATAGGCAGCCCATTCACTTTCAGAGCACCATCCGGTAGCCGCTCTGCCAGGTAGTCGTCTTTTGTGGTAGCCGGATACCTTGAAGCATTGAAGAATCTGTAAATGCCCGGAAAGGGAGTTATGTAGACGTTTCCCTTGGTCCTGTCCCATTGAGGAACCCACGATGGCATGGTACTTTCGTTGTCATCAATATCTCGGCCGACTGATAGTGGTGCAAGCGATGCCATATCCTGGAGGAGATGCAGCCCAACTTGAAGATAGAGCTCGTCCTTTGTGATGGAATAGTTTGGTCTGAAAGCCACGAGGCCATCCTTGCGAGCGCCGGGATGTCCCAGAAATGCATAGATGCGATCTCGTGCGTCTGTAGCGTTGAACGCGGTCCCCGCCAGAAGTACGGTGACCAGACTCGTTTCACTGCGCACTGTTGCTCCTTCTGCTATTTGGCGGATAAACGGCCTCTCCATACGCCATGACGTGTCGTTCCCAAAGGTACAATGCAGCATGATGAACGGGTCGGTGATGCGGGCCCATGGCAGAAGAACAGGCACCAACTCGAGGTCAGCGCGCATTGTTGCCAGCATGGAATACTCCATAATGTCGCTAAAGTCAATCCAGCTCTCGCCACAGTAGAAGATGGCCGTCCTTGCGAGCCCGACCTCTTGTAAGACCCAGACGCGAGAGAACCAAGGGAGCGAGAATAGGGTGAGTGTGGCTTCCCATCGGTCCACTGATAGCAACGGGCTATCAGAATCCAGCTGCGGGATATCAAAAATAGAGCCGTACTTGACCAGCCCGCGTCAAAGTACTCATTTGTCTCGCGCACGTGAACAAAGGCCGTGGACACGGCTCCAGTGGGGTCGTTGCCACCCCATATCAACACCCGCTGTGCACTCTCGTAGACATGCCGCATTTGGGCAACCTGATGTTCCTTCTCAGCAATATCACTCTGATTTATGCATATCGCATCCGCCCAGATGACTCTCACGTCGTCCTGGTGACGGAGCCTTCGAAGGGCACAACCGAGGTTGAATGTGACCCCCGTCTCGACCCCATTGCAAGAAATGAGGTCTGCAGACTCTGGATCGCCCCAGGTATACGACAGGGCCTCGTACGATGGCCGAGTCTGGAGATCAACAGGGACCAAGGTGCAGCAGATTGGCTGATGGCCGGTGTCGGGGTCCAGATGAAGAACTCGAATCCAGGAACCGGCTGGGAGCGGGCAGTGGAGAGAGGAAAACGCCATCACTTGCGATGAGACGAGCTCTGCACAACCTATCGTTCACTGTTTTGGCTGGATTGAAAAATGATTCTGAGAACTTCGAGTATAGTGTCATTCGACAGCCGTAAGCTCGGCACAAAGTAGTGCCGCCTCTAGGTAATTGACAGCTCTGTCAGCATACGTCGCCATGTGAGACAGCTGTAGTAGCGATCGAGAAAATCCAAGTTGTTGGCCGATAGCAGGCCATGATGATTCTTGGCCAGGCTCGCGCTACGGGACACAGCCCGATCGGGTGCCAGCGAATGTCCGACACCATATGGGAGCCGCGACAAACACCACTGATGGTATGAGTAAGGTCACGTGTTGGCACCATAGTGGTGAGAGCAAAGCTTATATGAGCCTGCAGCGCACCTCAGCCACTATAATTATAGTGGCCTAGCCGCTAAAGCCTACTATAGTCCCCTATAAATATAGGGCCTTTGGCAACGCCCGTGCCTATAAAAGGCAGCAGGTAGGCTAGAGCGCTAGTAATGCAGGCGCAGGCGTTGCTTATAGGCGCAAGCGTTGCTTGCAGGTCGACTCTAGCAGCTAGACCACTATAATTATAGTTGTTATAGTGGTTGAAGTGCGCTGTAGGCTTCCTTCAATATATAAGCCTTGCTCGTACCACTATAGTGCCGTGGGTATGACCTTGCACACACCATCAGTAGTGTTTGTATTGGCTCCGAAACCATATTTCTCGATGACTAAACGGATTCAGGTCCTTGTTGACGGTCCATGCCCCTCTGTGTCGGTGTGAGTCTATGAGAGCAGTTGGGGGGGCATGGCGACATTCGCTGGGTGAGGGACCCGGGTACTTATCAGTCACTGGATGGAGCACATGCACCATTTTCGTCCAAACAACGTAGAGTTCTCACGCCAATCACATCATGCTGCCTGCACGCAGTACCCGGCGAGCGCACTCAAAGACAAGGCGAGGCTGTCGTCGGTGTAAGCTGCGAAGGATCAAGCTCAGATGTCTGGTCGCGGCTCGGTGGATGCCCAGATCAAGATATCCCGGTTAACATGCCGAAAATAATGCGACAAAGTGCAGCCAATGTGTACAAACTGTTCCAGAAGTGCCATAGTATGTAATTATCAGGCGCTTGTGCCTTCAGGCAGCCTATTGCCCAAGGTACCGATATATCCACCTTCACCTGTGTATAGCCGCCACCAATGTAGAGTTGACATCAATGACAGCAGTCTGCTAACACCATCGACGATAGGGACTCAGCATTTACAAGTCACTTGGCCTGCCGTTGCCCACCAAGCCCGCAAAGGAGCCATTCCCAATCCTCATCAACGGTCGCAGCACCGAAACGTGGCTGTGGGGGATTCAATTTGCAAAACTGTCAGGGCTGACCGTCATTGTCACCGCATCTGCAATGCACGCCGAGTACCTCAAGACCTGCGGCCCCGACGGCGTACTCAACGAGCCGTACAGGTGGCTGGACACCACATTTACCCCGCAGCGAGACGAAATGGAATTTGCAATCATGTTAAAGGAGATTGTCTGCCGTCTCCTCGAGCAGGGGCGGCTCAAGGTCATTAGAACGAGGGTGACCCAGGGCGGGAGCGGGCTGGAGGGCGTCTTGGGCGGCCTGGAGGAGCTGCGGCAGGGCAGGGTCCGATGTACGAAGTTGGTGTATACAATTTAGATGAGCGAGCTTCGCCAGCTTAAATGAATTTCACCTCCAGGAAGCTGCCCTCTTCGCCAAGCTTTTTGTTTTACGTGGTGCCTGGGACTGAGACCCTGTAGAGGCTGGCCTAGACCCAATGTGTGGGGAACCGATTTGGCACTGTACCCCAGACCCAGACGGCAGGCACGAGGCCAGGCCAGGCCACCAGAAAAAACACCCGACCAGACCCGACCCTCAACGACGTGGGATTAGAAAAAGGGCCCCAGAAAGACACCACAGATGAGTCCCAACGACGGTGGAACACGCCCCCCGGAATACAGCAGCTCTGCCGCGCCAGCTCAAGCCGTCTCCGACCAGGACAGCCCGCATCAGCGACAACAACAGCGTCGAGTCAACAGTGCGCCGTCCGCCGAGGCCGGCATCGCCGCCGTCGCTGCCACCGCCCGCCACCGCATGGCCTGCCTCAACTGCCGCTCGTCACGCCAGCGATGTGACCGCCTGGAGCCGTGGTACGTCTTCCGGCTGGATGCTTCGGCCTGCCTGTCCCTCTCGTCCCCTTCTCTGACGCCGTATCCCTGCGCAACAGCACTAGGTGCGCCGGACCGGGGTTGGTTTGTAGATATCCCTCCGTGTCGAATCGCGGGCGCAAACTAGGCAGCTTAAAGTGAGATTTCCCTCCCAGATTACTAGTAAAACCCTCATGACACCGCCCTATTCTGACTCGGTCGGCTACCCAGCAAGCCTGACACGGTCGAGAAGCTCCTCTTGCGCATCAGCGAGAGCCCCGTGGGAGACGAGGTGGTCCGGATCTTGCTAGAGTCTGCCGCCACGGCCTCTTCGTCTGCCGCAAAGCCGTCCGGTCTGGTCTCGCCGTCCGAGGGGGCTACCAGCACGCCAAGCAAGGAGGGCTTCGACGCAGAAGAGTACAGCGAGCTGCCTCAAGGCGAGTGCCTAAGGGACTGCTCCCATGTCAGCGAGCCCAAGGCCATGGCGTCGGTTGTGTCACCCGTCGACATCCTGACGGCCGCCGTCACCGCTGTGAGCGAGCAGCTTGACCGCCAGAGCCTTTCGCCATCCCTGCGATCTGGGACCAGCGGATACCCTGCCCTTTCGAAGCAGCTGGACCCTGACGCCGTCAACAGACGACTACTGGAGTATTGCGGTGCGTTTTCACTTCATCCGAAAGCCGAGACTTCATGCTGACTGTTGGTTTTGCATATCCTCAGCATCACCCCTTACACTGCAAAAGGACTGGCATGTCCTCTCATCTCAGTCTCTGGATACTCCGTTCAGACTGGAGCCCACTGCTTGCGATCCGGTGGCATCTCGGCTCATTGACGAGTCTGACGCCCAATACTTCTTCAACCTGTACGTGATTACTGATGACTCCACTCTCTGAGCGTGTCCTCGATACTTTCTGCACCAACTAACTCACTTCCGGATTCTTCACGACTCGGAATCCGCTACTTGGCGTGTTGGACCCAGACCTGCACACCCCCGACTCGGTCTACTCCTCATCCTTCACGCTCTTCTCGGCCATCATCGCGCTTGGATGCGCCGTCTCCACTCGGCCGCGTGACAGAATGATCTTCCCAACCCTCTTGTCGCTTGCAGAAGCTAATATGAAGTGGTCTATTGCCGTTTCTATAAGAAGTCTCGAGACGATCCAGGCTATCCTTCTTATTCAATACTGGTCCCCTGCTCGCCAGAAGCGCTGCGATGATCCGCACTGGCTGCATTTGAGTCATGTATGCCTCCAACTATCCCAACCTACTAACATTCACCCTTCGGCCGCTAATCATTTCACCAAGGCGGCCCAACTCGCACGCGAACTGGGTATCAATGACCCTGAACGCGTCGAGAGCTACGTGGCCGCGTCCAACCCCATTAGTGTCAATGTCGCTAGAGAGAAGCTACGGCGCAACTACGAGAGGACTTGGCTATATATCATGATTGCGGATAAAGGCTTCGGCACCGTCACGGGCCGCAGACCCTTGGTCTCATGGAACGAGATGCCGCAAGATGCCTTTGACTGGTGGCGCAAGCCGCACGCGACACCGCCTGATCGCATGATTAGCGGCATCATCGAGACTCGAGGGATTCTGGTAAATGGCACCATGCTGTCCTTGGTCAAAGATTACCAATGTTGATACCATGCTAATATCAAATCTAGCTGAACGCCTTCGAGGAACTAAGCGACTCTGAAAAGACGGCCTCGGTCGTCTCCAAATGGCACGTCCGATGCTTCAACCTGCTCGAACATGTGCGAAGCGTCAGGTGTGCGCTGGACGATGGGCCATCCAGCACTTACCTGCCGATATTGGCCTTCTACATTGACCACAGCGTGCTGGTTCTCGGCACCCAAGCAATGAGAGACATGTCAGCCATCGACACCAACGCCAATCATGCCCACTTCAATATCATCTGCCAAAAGACTGTCAAGGTCGCCGTGCGGATGCTGCAAGCGGTGCTGACGGAGCCAGTGCTGAACAAGCTGGGGATTGGATTTCACAACAACCAGTTCATCATGATTTGCCATGCCGTTGCCGAGATTGGACAGGTATGCCTTTGATTCTGCTCCGGTTTCTTGACAAGACACTTTGGGTTCAACTGTACTAACACCACAACTAGGCACTTCAGAAAAATATCCTCTCGATCCAGGAGGCAACCGAAGCCAACTCCATAGCCCGGGCTGTGCCTGCGCATCTGGATAAGATTGTCCAGCAGCTCCCTACCAACTCGGCAGGCCGTCTGTACACGAGCGTGGCTCGGTGCCTGGTGTATCGGTTCGGCGCTGAGATCTCGACCGGCAACGAGGAGCCAGTGCTTGACTTGAGCGCCGATAATGCGCTGCCCGTGGACTGGTGGATTGGCGACGGCTGGTTCAGGGGCATTGGCAGCGACCTCATCTTTCCCAGCTCGACCGAGCTGGAGCCGCTCGCCGCCTTCGAGCCTGGCCGCGATGCCATCGGCCCTGATACGTTGGACGATTTTGGGCTCAATCCCTACTAGTAGCAGGGTTAGCGACTTTTCCGAGCAAGCTGTAATAGTAAGAATAGCACTGTACACAATAGAGCAGCGAGATGACAAATTAGCCGTCGGCGGAGACTTGATCTATTGCCTGCTGCGGGGCCGCTCCGTTCCCCCGCCATGGCAACCGCCATTGAGACCAGGGATCAACTCGGAGCGAACCAGAGCACTTCCCCCTGTTCTTCTTCTACTACGTAACCAGTCTCGGATCCGCCTGAAGCCCCACTGCACATAAGGGGGCTCTACTCGACGAGGCGAAGGTCCAACGATCCAGCGAGGCGGCCAACAGGTCTGCTGAGCGCCGTCACCCCGCTCCGGAGAAATGGAACGTTTGGACGACTATATATACTCATTTGTAGCATGAAGCGTGCTGTATGAATACAACTCGTCATTAAACGTCCAATAACAACGTGCCCATCCCAACAACTCAACATGACGACCACAGGTAGCTGTCTATGCGGTGACATCGAGTTCCAGTTCACTGGTAGGCTACCAGCCACGTCAAGCCCTTTTTTTCGGCATGCTGACTTGAGATTTCCAAGGCGAGCCAGCAGTCACGGCTCTCTGCCACTGCGTCGACTGCCAGAAGTGGACCGGCGGCGCCTTCACGTCCAACGCCGTCGTTCCTCGCACGAGCTTCAGCGTCACCAAAGGTAAGCCGGATCTGTGCCTCTTCAAAAGTAGTAATCAACTAACTAGTCCAGGCACCCCCAAGGACTATGACGCCGTCGGCAAGTCGGGCAAGATCAACAAGCACTTCTTCTGCCCGCAGTGCGGCTCCAGCCTGTACACGGAGCTCGAGGTCATGCCCGACATGACGTGCGTCAAGGCCGGCACCCTCAACGGCGGGGCGGCGAACCTCGGCGGCAAGATTGGCGTCGAGTTCTACGTCAAGGACAGGCCCACGTACCTCTCTCCGAGCGGCGATGCGAAGCAGGAGCCCGAGTTTGGCTCGTAGGCTGATTGGCTAGACTGGCCGTAGATGTGATATTCAGGTAGAGAAATAATAGAAATGTCTATTGGAATAAAGCTGCTGGATTACACTAGGATCACTGCCGCACTCTTAGGTCAGTTTTGGTCGGTCCCGCGGCAGACTACACTATCTCTCCAGGATGTTCTTTCCCAAGGATTCACTATTATGAACTACTGTCCTAGGTGGTCCTTTTCTTTTCCGACTTTGACGACACCGCCAATTGCTTAGAAATGCACCGGTGGGATATACATGTCAACTGCTCCGCGGAGGTGCGGAACAGGGTGTTCCGGAGCAACAAGGGCTTGTGAGAACAAACAACACATGTCTGGAAACATTTTGCAGATCATCACCCCTCCTCAATATTCAAACATGATGCTGTTGATACCGTCCCCGCATTCAGCTACAGATCTGGCGAATCATCCATCGTCTTGCTCGAGCGATAGATCTCCCAGCCATTTGAAGTCCACCTATAAGCTGCGGCATTGCCAATGTCTGCTGCTCCGGGCCTGGTACCATCCGAGGCGCGGGCCGGAGCCCGGCATGAACCATGGTGCGCTTCCGAACGCAATGTGCTAGTAAATATTTGATCTTGAGGACTGGAGTAGGCTTGAGTATAAATATCGCCATGGAGAGACATTAATCCATTCATCTCATAATCCTGTCGACACGTAACAGCGATATAGAGACAAGTTTGCAAGCATTGTATTTGCCCATTATGATTAATGAACGAGAGACGTCGCCCGAACAGATAATGTCTCCTACCAACCGGGCCAAATCCAAGTCAACGGAAGGCTGGGCTTCTGGAACCAACTTCGCCAAGTTCGCTGCATTAGGCGGCCCGTTGACGATTCTGTTCTTCTTTTTATGGCTTCCGGCAACTGACAACCTTCCTCCTATGCCGCCTCGACTCACGGCAGAGCAAGTCCAAGCCCACTACATCAAGCACGAGACTGGTTTCAAAGGCGGCATTGCCCTCATGACGATGGCGTCCTTCTTCTGCCCCATGTTCACTGCGGCCATCGCCGGTCAAATGTCTCGCATCCCAGGCGTTTCCAGGACCATCATCTATGCGGAGCTGCTGGGCGGCGTCATGGGAGGGCTGTTTCTGGTGCTTCCGGCCTACTTCTTCGCCGCAACCATGTATCGCCTAGAGCGCACGCCAGAGCTCACGCAGCTCCTCAACGACCTCAGCTGGCTATTGTTTGCAATGCCATTTCCTGCGCTCCTCTGCCAGGACTTTGCCTTCTCTTATGCCATCTTACTCGACAAGCGACCAAATCCATTGTTTCCAAGATGGCTTGCATTTGCCACTAGCGGTCTGACGCTCACTTTTTGGCCAGCCCTGGGAGTGCACTGTGTTCGGACTGGGCCTGTGACGTGGAGTGGCGCGCTGGGATTTTGGGTACCCGGCGTTGGGGGGGCTCTCCAATCCTGCTTGGTGGCATTTTATGTATTTAAGGCAGCGATGAGAACTGACTTGCCTGAAGATAAGGGATCACTCGAGATTTGATTCGAGGTGAATACTCGCAGGCCTCAGATCAACGGCACTCCGAAGCAGGTTCGCCAGGCCGGCAACGACCTGGACTCCGGAGAGGTCCTCGTCTGTCATTATGAGTTGGGGCAGTATCGAGTGCACATTCTTCATGCTGTAGTTGATCAATTCCTGGAAATGCTGACAAATACCTTCATCCTCAACCACAACTTGATTCATCCTTCACCATATTCCGTCATTAAGCATGGGGATATCATGAAGCCATCGACTACGGATCTATTGTAGCTACTCGTACATGGCAAGTCCAATAACCCCAACCATGGACACCACTAGGACAGCGCAACCTCGAGACGCCCGGAAGACGCGTCAAAGTCGACAGTCTGGCCGCCGGCAATCTGGACTCTGGCGCCATCACCGAGCTCGCCCTCCAGGACCGTCACTTCGACTGACGACGAGCTGGCCTTGATGGACAGCTTCGCCCGCACTTGGCCGGCCTCCTCGTGGTCGGGCACCTCCACCACCTCGTCCATGCCGTCGATCGGGTTGACGAGGACCGTCACCTTGTCCGCCCAGTCGTACGTGACCGTGTCCTTGGACAGGTCCTTGTCACCGAGCACCACGCTCTTGCCCGGCCGCAGTAGCACTGGCAGGCTGAAGAAGCCGTGCTGCTCCGTCACGTACGCGGGGCCCTCCCTCACCTTTCCGTCGAGCAGGCCGTACCACTTACCCCGGGGCACGTAATACGTCACGTCGCCCTCGGCAGAGCCACTGAAGACAGGCGCCACGAGGAGCGCGTCGCCGAGGAAGTACTGCGTGTCGAGGTGCCAGCAGGCCGGGTCGTCGGGGTACTCGAGCAGCGAGCTGCGCAGCATGGGCAGGCCGGTGCGGTGCGTTGCCAGGGCCTGGGCGAACAGGTAGGGCATCAGGCGGTGCTTCCACGAGACGAAGTGGGCGAGCACGCGCGACGCCTCCTCGGTCGGGTCGACGAGCCACGGCACGCGGAAGGAGCCGCTGCCGTGGAGGCGAGAGTGAGACGAGAAGAGGCCAAATGCGATCCAGCGCTTGAAGAGGGCCGGGTCCGGGTTGCCCTCGAAGCCGCCAATGTCGTGCGCCCAGTAGCCGAAGCCGCTGAGGGCGAGAGACATGCCGCCCCGGAGCGTCTCGGCCATGGCGGGGAACGTCGAGTACGGGTCACCTCCCCAGTGCACGGGGAACCGCTGTTGCAAGGTCAGTCATCACTCTTGCGTCCGTCGTCATGGTCATCATACCTGGCATCCGGCGGTGGCAGAGCGGGCAAACAGTGCCGCCTTGTTCTTGCCCAGAGACTCCTCCAGCACCTCAAACGTCACCTTGTTGTAGAGGAAGGCGTAGTAGTTGTGCATCTTGGCAGGGTCCGAGCCGTCAAAGTAGACGGTGTCGCCCGTGGGGATGCGCTCTCCGAAATCCGTCTTGAACGAGTCGACGCCCATGTCCACCAGCGCCTGGAGCTTGGACTGATACCACTTGCAGGCATCGGGGTTGGTGAAGTCGACAAACGCCATTCCGGCTTGCTATTCGGTTGTCAGCCTCGTCTAATAGAGGGAAGTTCAGAAGCGCCTACCCAGAAGTCGTATTGCCAGACGCTTCCGTCGCCACGTTTGATAAAATATCCCTTTTCGGCTCCCTCGTCAAAGAGCTTGCTCTCCTGCGCAATGTACGGGTTGATCCACACGCACACCTAAAGGAATATCAGTCAGACACCATTTTCAACCACTAAACAAGCTCACCTACATGCTGGCCTCGATCCTTCAGCCTCTTCAGCTGCCCGGCTGCATCCGGGAAGAAATCTTGGTCAAACTCAAAGTCACACCACTGGAAGCCCTTCATCCAGAAGCAATCATAGTGGAAGACGGAGACGGGGATATCTCGCTCCTTCATGCCGTCGAGGAACGTGTTGACAGTGGTCTCGTCGTAGTCGGTCGTGAAGCTGGTTGTGAGCCACAGACCAAACGTCCACGCGGGTGGCAGGGCCGGTCGGCCGGTAAGGATGGCATATCGGCTCAAAATGTCCTTGGGGTTGGGGCCGTGGATGAGGTAAATGGAGAGACTCTCGCCGGGGACGGCAATGTTGACCCGCGTGGTTCGCTCAGACTGGATCTCGAGCGAGATGCGGTTGGAAGTCGGGATGAAAACTCCATAGCCGGCCGAGCTGATGAAGAAGGGGATGTTCTTGTACGTCAGCTCGGAGCCAGTGCCGCCGTCGTCGTTCCACAGGTCCACAGTCTGGCCGTTCTTAACGAAGGGGCCAAACCGCTCGCCCAGGCCGTAGATCTTCTCTCCGACAGCGAGCGAGAGCTGATAGGTGGTCCACCGCTCGCCCTTGTTGGGGTTGGTGTAGTTGGCCTTGGGGTGCAGGGCCGTGGTGTTCTGCTTCACGTAGCCAATGGACCGCCATCCGAGCGACGTGAGCTGACGGGAGCCGTTGGCAAACTCGAGGCCAAAGCTCTTGGGGGCTGTGTTGACGGATGCAGAGAGGCTGCCCACGGACAGTTTCAGGGCGTTGTCGGCCTTTGATGTCTCAATGGGCTGCGTGTGGTCCGGCTTTCCGGCTGGGAAGAGCTCAAAGTGAGGGCCGTCTGACACGGACTTTTGGCCCTTCCAGTGGGTTGAGGAGACGAAGAGGACGTCATCAATCGGCGAGCTGACATGATGGGTCAGGGTGGGATTGTTTAGAGTGTCTCCACGGTGGTTGATAGGTTTGGAGCACTGCGGATAGGTCAGTTCCGACTCAACAATATCTGGGGTTATCAAAAAGAAGGCTTACCGTGACAAAGTGCAGGTTGTCCTCCCTCGCCTCGCCCTTGACGACCTCGACGGCCCAATCGATGATTGTGTCCGCCGCCGGGTGCCAGCAGCCATGCGAGAACTTGACCATGATGCTGATTCGATTCACGTGCTATGGCCTGTTCCTTGCTGTGTGAGTCGATTCACGTGCTATGGCCTGTATGATTGGCGCTGTAGCCTTGGCTGACTGCTACAGTATAATATATCGAGTGCTGTATGCCGTAAGGCGCGAGGGTGACAGTCGCCCTTTTGCCTATATCCCACGACCAGCCCGCTCGACTGATTGGTTCGCTTGACTAACAGAATAGCGGCCGCCAGGGGTGGGACAAAGGTGACAGTGACCCTTGTGGAGGTGCTCGCTTTTCCGAAATATCCGGGGGGGTAAATGGAAAAGGTAGCAGCACCACAATGCCACTGTGGCGTGTCATGCTCCACGCAGGGTCACAGGTCTTGAATGAGTCTTTGGACAATTTCGGTGTGTTTTTGTGAGCAGTTGTTGATGCAGCTTTTGGTTGCTATTGCGCCGAAAGAGTTGGGTGTCTTCCAAATGCCAGCCATATGCCGACATGTTCATCAACCCTTGCCACCATTGGCACCTCCCATTGGACTGCGCCGCGGGCTCGACACCTAAACATTCCTTTTCCAGCAGGTCGGTATCCCAGCTGCCGTGACACCTTCGGAGAGTAACCAAGTGCCGGGGACACAATTAGAGTTCCGGCGGTCGGTTTGTTCAGGCTAAATCCGAATGAAGCAATAAATTCCCATACGGCGGCCGCCGCGACGGGGATTCGGCATGCTGACAGGGCATGAGAGCTTACTATTAGCTGAGCAAGGGTGTGGGTACTCTACCATTCTGCTGGGAATCATCAACGGAACTGCAGTCATGGAAATCCAGAAGGGAAAAGCACATGCGGGTATATGCCTGAGCAACGGCTTTAACCAGTGAGGACAGTTTCTCTCCAACTGTCAGACGTCACCCCGGATTCCCCAATGCAGTCGGAGCATAATTACATGAAAGGGAGCAAACCATGGTCGTCAAAGGCGGGTCCAAGGTGGAGATGCCAGCTCGGTTGCCGACTATCAGCCTCCACTTGGCGGCCGACTGACCACTCTGCAAACCACCTGCTCTCTCGATTTTTCTCGCCTCACCTGTTCCCCGCGATCCCCCGGCGACGAGCACTCCAGCTCCAGGACTCCGCGAGTTTAGCCTGAGTATCGGCTAGTGCCCTCTCCCCACCCCACATTCTCCATGCCGGGCGACGGGGATACGGGGTAGCGCGTGGGCATGGAGTCATGGTCTTACCAACCGACTGGGATGCCAGAGCCTCACGCCAGGGCCGAGCGCGTTTCCGAAGTTGCGGTATCGAACCTTGACTGTTGGATATATAACACTGCTGTGAGGCTTCATCGTCAAGAGACCGAGAAGGAGATGCTCTATCAGTCCAGCAGTTACTACTAGTCAGTAATTACCAGCCATGGAGGACACCAAGAAGCAAAAGGTCAACGCCTACACTTGGGGCTGTGCCATTTTCGCGGCAGTAAGTTTCCTTTCCTTGCAGACTCTTCACTCATGAACAAAGCAGCTAACATGCCATCGTCAAGGTCGGTTCGTTGCTGTAAGTAGCACATCATGAAACTTCAACTCCAGCAGCAACCTGACCAGCGTCCTGCAACAGTTACGGAATCGACTCCGGCGTCATCACCACCGTCATCGCCCAGGAGCACTTTAGCGTCTACTTCCACCCCTTCGATGCCAGCCTCAAGGGCGCCCTCGTCAGCACCTTTGGCGCCGGCTCCGTCTTTGGCGTCTTCTTCGCCGGATGGAGCGCCGACGCCATCGGCCGCAAGAAGACCATTGCCATCGCCGCCGTGATTGCTCTCATCGCCGGAATCATCCAGGCCGCCGCCGTGCACATTGGCATGCTCATCTGCGGCCGCATCATCGGAGGTTTCGCCGTCGGCATGATGAACATGACTATCCCTATTTACAACTCTGAGATTGCTCCGCCCTCGAAGCGTGGTATGATTGCTGGTCTTCACGCGCAGTTTGTCGGCTTTGGCTTTGCTGCCGCCAACGTGAGTATTCCTACTGGCTATAAACCGACTCGGCGGATCATGTTGCCTCGAAAATCAAGCTAACGGCTCGTAGTGGGTTGGCTTCGCCTGCTCCTATGCCCACGGCCAGTTCCAGTGGCGCTTCCCCCTCGCCTTCCAGTGTCTTCCCGCCATCATCGTCCTCTTCGGCATCTACTTCCTGCCGTACTCCCCCCGATGGCTCCTCGAGAAGGACCGCGACGACGAGGCCCTCGCCGTCATCAAGCGCCTGCACGGCAACATCGGCCACGACGACAGCTTCTTCATGGCCGAGTACAACCAGATGCGCGAGCAGATCCGGTTCGAAAAGGCCGTTGGCAGCGCTGGCTGGCGCGAGGTCTTCAAGACGCCCGCCAATAGGAAGAGAGTTCTCCTCGCCGTCCTCGTCCAGGTCTTTACACAGCTCAGCGGTATCAACGTTGTCAACTACTTCCAGACGGACTTGTACAAGGGTTTGGGCATGACTGGCCATATGCCCACCATGCTTGCTGGGTAGGAGGTTTTCAAACTGGAGCTACTGTGCCAGGAGTGCTAATCCTTTAATAGTATCTATGGTCTCGTCGGCCCTCTTGCCAACCTCATCTGTCTCTACTACGTCGACACGTGGGGCCGCAAAAAGACTCTCTGGATCACTGGCCTCCTCATGTCTCTCGATATCGGCCTTGTCATGGGTCTTAGCGGTGGCTACGGCAAGTCAGACAACATGGTTGCCAAGGGATTCACCATTGCCTTCATCTTCTGCTTCACGGCCATGTAAGTTTATTCTTGGCATCTCACCTAGTGCCCTGCTAACAGCTGCCACAGCTACTCTCTCGGCTACAACTCGATCCACTACATCTATGTTCCCGAAATCATGACAATGGCTCTTCGCGCCAAGGCAAGTCTCCATTTCATACTCGCGACATTGAACATCAACTTATCGTTTTCGCTAGGGCTCTGCCGTCTCCGTCGTTTCCAACGTCCTCATCAACATCGTGTTCAACCAGATCTCGCCCCTCGCATTCAAGAACGTCGGCTACAAGTACTACTCGCTCTTCATCTGCACCAATCTTCTGGGTGCAGTCGTCGTCTTCTTCATGTTCCCCGAGACCAAGGGCAAGTCGCTGGAGGAGATTGCCAGGATTTTCGGCGACGAGGTCGTTGTGGCCGATTTGGACAAGACGCAGGCCAAGCTTGCAGAGATTGAGGAGACTGAGCAAGTCGAGAACAAGCACGAGAGCAAGTAATTGGAGACAGTTGCTCCAGGCGGGTTTTATTGTACAATGGGCCTGCCTTCAACACTACAACCTATGGTGTCAGAGTCCTCTGGTGGTGATGATCTTAGTGTCGCTTCAACTTACGCAATGCGGAAACCAAGTCAGATGCCACAGCTACATATCATAGCCGTTCTCAAGAGCATGTAGAAGATTAATACGAATAATTCTACCGCTCCATCACTGATTCAATAAAATGCGAAGCCGAGTGTAATACAGCGAGCGGCGAATGCTACTCTGCCAAAGGAGTGTGTAGTAGTGAATCAACCCTTCTTCTTCACCACCTCGGCTTCACCAACCGAGCTCTCTCTGTTGCCAAGGATAGCGTCAGGGGTCTCTTCTACGATGGCCGACGTCCCTAGAGCAGTACATTGACGACCTTCGTGTTCTTCCTCGGCAGACGGCTTCCCGGGGGGTTGTAGATTGGATCTCCAAGGCGCTCAACAGCCCACTGCCTGGGACTCCAAGGCTGCGGCCCTTGGGGGTTGCTGGGCAGACGATGGCGACGAGGCGCCGGCCTTTGTTTCGTTGGTGGCGGCATTTGCGGCCGAGGACTAGCATCCAAGTCCGTCAGCTGCGCTTCTCATCAAGGGATCAGCACTGCATGTATGGATAATAGATGCAACTGCATGCAAGCCACACGTCTGGGTGAGATTGGGATCCACAACGAGAGGCACGAGACACCAGAGTGGGCTATTTGCTTGGCATAAGCGCTTGAAGCGGGACAGCCCGTGTGTACTACTGCACTGTACTGTTACGAAAAAGGCCGGCATTCATCGAGGAGCCTTCAAGTTGATAGGCGTTAGGCTGTTTGGTGAAACGACTCTCCTATTCCACCACATCGCAGTCAGTGATGGCACCGAAACAACAGGCTCTTCGGGGAGGCATCCTGCTTCCAATATCCCCAAGCATCATCCCGTTGGCCTGAAACTGCTCCGGCAAGAGCTCAGCACTCCGTGGCGGCCCTGGGGGTTTCGGGCTTACGGGTATGGAGAATCCGGAGTACGGAGTACGGGCCTACAGAAACGTCTGAGCGGCAGAGTTGTGTTTGATTGTGAGCCACTTGTCCAGGCAGAATGGATTCGCCATCCCCACCTCTGCCGCGAGAGCTTGCATTAGCTGAGTGGGGAGACAGGGGTTGACGATCTGACGGTGCAGATGTCGGCAGTCAGTGGTGACCACACAGTAGTATCCAGGCGGATGGGGCGCGTTTTCATCTATAAGGACTTTCGGACATGTCGAGACACGCAGCAACTTGCTGACCAACAATGAAGTCGCGGTTGGCATCGGGCGGAGCATTGCATTATGCTACCGGGGTTTGCCTAGCATCACATCGCCGTCATGAGGCTCGAATGGCGGATCAGGCGTTATATGCAGTCAGAGACAACCCCTAGTTACAAGGAGATGCGCAGAGGGACTTGCAGAAACCAGCGCTGTGGGTAGCACAATGCCACCGTGACACACATAAAGAGGTTGGCCCCAGACATGTCCTGGGAGTCAACCTGTCTTGACCCCATTGCATTGGACAAGTCGACCCAGCACAGCAGCCATGTCGGACCACACTCCAATCCTCGTCACACTATGGCTACGCCTAGATTCCCTGGGCAACGCCTGTAAACTAGGCTTGGCCGCAGTTCTTGTTCTCGGAATATATGCGCTAATATCCCACTTCCGTTCCCCGCTGCGTAAATATCCAGGGCCATGGTTGGCTAGTAAGTGCCTCTCCAACTCCTCGCTGTTCAATCCTTCTCAGGATTCAGTTTCTCACATTGCCTCGGCTCATAGGATACACTAATCTATACCGTCTCTACCTTGTCTTCACCAACGAGTACCAGGTCAGGCTCAAGAAGCTGCACGAGCAATACGGGCCTGTTGTCCGCCTTGGGCCAAACATTCTCGATCTGGACTTCCCAGAGCTCATCAAGCCCATATACTGGGACACGCGCAACAAGTGGCTCAAGGTAGTTTTTCTTTCCAACTGTTGTCATACCAAGTATCTCCATCTACTGACTTATTCAACAACAGACCGACTTCTACCACTCCAACAGCGTCAAGATCAACGGCACAATAGTCTACACCGTCTTCAGCGTTCCCACGCCCGGCGGACATCGAGCCCTCAAGCGACCCATTGCAAAGTACTACTCCCAGAGCGCAGTTCTCGCTCTCGAGCCACTGGTCGACAAAGCTCTCCGTCAGCTGTGTATGGAAGTCGAGACACGATTCATCAATACGCCGGAAGGTTCCCGGACCTGCGACCTCGGCAAGTGGGTTGCATACTGTACATTTCCATATTCTTCTATCTTGGGTTTATATATCATGATACTAATACACTGGGGTTCATAGTGACATGGGATATCGTCGGCACAACGACATTCAGCAAGACCTTTGGCTACATGGACCAAGGTTCCGACTTTGACCACACCATCAAGATTGCGGACAAGACGCAGGACTAGTATGTGTGTCGTTTACTCATCTGTCTTGTCTACTAACAACAGCCCCAGTTTCTCTGCCGTCGGCCAGCTGCCCTTTCTCGATCATGTGCTGGACAAAAACCCCATCATGCGCATCGGGTCCCCCAGTTTGGGAAACGTTGCCCGGATCGCACTGGAACGCATCGCCAAAAGACTGGGAGGCCAAGACAAGAACTTTGATCCCGATTCGCCAGATTTCCTTGCTCATTTCTTGGATGCACAAAAGGCGAACCCCGAGGCCATCGATGACAATGGCCTCGTTTCCTGCATCTTCATCAACCTCATCGCCGGGGCGGACACAACTGCCATTCTCATCAGGGCCACTCTTCATTATCTATTAATGAATACTCGTGCGCTTGAACCTCTGAAGGAGGAGGTTCGGTCCGCCAACCTTAAGGAGGATGTTGTGACGTACGAGGCCACCAAGTCGATGCCATGTAAGTCAATCCCAGCATGAACCTATCAGAAACCCTACCTAATATTGGAACGTCTCAGACTTGAACGCAGTCATTCGTGAAAGCTCACGTCTACACCCCGGAGTATCCATGCTGCTGGAGCGCTATGTCCCTGCCGAGGGGCTCACACTCCCCGACGGTAGCTTCGTGCCAGCCCAGACAAGAGTCGGAATCAACCCCTACATCACCCATCGAAACAAAGGCCTATACGGCGAAGACAGCGATGAGTTCCGCCCCGAGAGGTGGCTCCGCGCCAAGGACGAGCCAGAGACGACGTTCCAGGAGCGCATCAGGCTGTACGACAGGTGCGACTTGACGTTTGGCGGCGGATCTCGGATCTGCCTCGGCCGCCATCTCGCTCACCTCGAGGCCTTCAAGATCATTGCGACGCTCGTCACTCTCTATGATATCGAGATTCAGAACGACGGCAAGGACTTCAAGACGATCAACCGATGGTTCTTTCGCCAAGAAGGGCTTCTTTGCAAGTTGACGAAGAGGAAAAAACAGGCAGTAGCCAGAGCAGCAACGTGATCGAAGGTACTGTTCAGTGTGCTCTAGTCGACTTTGTGCCCAGTTTTCGCCTGTAGAGAAAGGATTCAAGTCAAAGTTCAGCGGGAGGGTTGCTACGTGATGAGAGTTTTCACTATTTGTGTCATGTATTGCAGTGGCTTGGAGTTCAGTGTACGAAAGAGCCATGGGGAGGAAAGCAATTATGAATTCATGATGAGAGAATGGAACATGATAGCTCGGGTCAAGTTGCGACAGCACTATTGATGTTGAAGCAGGCTTGACCGAGATTGATAACCACTAGGAGGGACATCTTCACCGCGCCAGAAACACAATGGATTGTTAAGTTGTATCATTATGCGCTATTGCTATTGGCGGTTTCTGTTCCAGTCGGCTCCTACAACTCTGAGGCACCGACCGTCAGGGGCTACCTATGGATGGATCAATCTTCTCCATCCAGGTGAGCACCCAGCATCTAGTAGTCAGCAGCCATGCGTCGCTTCACGCTTCGGCGGCGGCGAGCACAGGGCTTGACGGGAGACTTGGAAGGAGTACCTGTCGCGACGGGAGAGGCAGCCTTGGTGGAGGTCGGGTCGATGACGACGGTCCTGAGGGAGGTGGCAGAGGCCTGCTCGGCAACGGGGGCGGCAGCCTCCTCGTTGACAGCCACGGGGTTGGACGACTTGGAGGGCTTGGCGGCCTTGGTGTTAGAGGGGGCCTTGGTGGCACTGGGAGCCTCGGAGGCGTTGGGAGCGGCGGTGGCCTTGGCGGGAGTGCCAGCAGAAGCGGTGGCGCTGCTTCCGGAGCCAGATCCAGATCCAGAGCCAGAGCCAGGGGCAGAGCCAGAGCCAAGCTTGCCGGGGCCGGCGCTGCCCATGACGAGAGCGGCGACCTCGCTGGCGGCAACGGGGGTGACGAGGTACTCGGAAAGGCTGGAGAAGGCGCTCAGAGCACCGGTTCCAGACATGCTGGGCCACTTGCCGCTGCTGGAGTCGACGCTGTTGAGGGCACAGGCACGGCCGATGGTGCTCTTGCAGCTGCTGGCGGCGGAAGCGTCGCCGACAGTAAACAGATCCTTGGCCTTGGAGGAGCCGTCAGTCATGGGGGTCTTGACGCCCTCGAAGACGTTGCCCTCCAGAATAGCCTTGGTGCCCGAGTAGACGTCAAAGGCGTGGCCCTGCATGCTCTTGAAGTAGTTGTTTGACGCCTGGACGGTGACGCTGGTGCCGTCCTGTCCCAGCTTGGGGGCGCGACCGGACACGTCGTGGAAGTAGTTGCGGTCGAGGGTGATGCGGTCGCCCTCGCCGTAGAACATCATGGTCCAGTAGTGGTCGCCGTTGCACGACGACGTGGAGGTGGTGACGCCGTCGAACTCGTTGTTGGAGATTGTGAAGCGCGTCGGCGCAAAGTGCGTGACGATGAACATGCGGCCGATGAGGGAGAACTTGCAGTGGTCGACCCAGACGCCGTCGTTGTCGCCCTTGAGGCCGAGGGCGTCGCCTCCCCAGACGACGCTCGGGTTGATGTTGGTGATGTGGATGCCCTGGATGATGACGTTCTTGGATCCCTTCTGGAGCTCCAGGCCCTTGCCCTTGAGGACTCCCTTTCCGTTACTGCTAATGATGCTCTTGTTGCTACCCACGGCGAGGGCCTTGACTCCGGCCTCGTCGTAAGTGATGGAGTTGGTCTTGGTCTCGCCGCCGCTGCAGGACAGGTCGCCCAGGAACCACTGGCCGCCGTTCTGGGGCGAGCAGTCGGCTCGGTAGCATCCGGCGCCGGTGGTCGTCTTGCCCGTGAAGTCGTACTCCTTGTCAATCAGGATGACTCGCGGCGTGTCGTCGGAGAGCCACTTGGCGAGCTCGTCGTTGGACGAGGGCGCGGCGGCGGCAGCACTTCCTCCACCAGTGACGCCCTTGGCGAATCCATAGGCGGTTCCCACAACTGACTGGGCAGCTGCGCCGGCAGCGGCAGCCAGGAGAAGAGATGCGCGGACAAGCATCTTGGTGGTTTCGTGTGTTTTTGTCGTAATATAAGAAGAAAAGACTGGACGGCAGGATCAAAGTGCGTAACGATTTACTAGGACCAGCCTAAAGTGAAGATGTATGCAAAATTACAATGAAGAGAAGAAATAAGAGAACGAATGGCTTGTCACGGACCAAAGAGAGGAGGCTCAGGGAGGTGGGTGGCGAGGATGGCGCATATTTATATCTTCGTGGTTCAAGGTCCATGGATGTTTATGGCGATTATTATCCGGCCGCGAACCATATCGACAAGGTAGCAGGGACGACAGTTTGCAAGCGCCCCCCATATATTTCCCAATCGGAGCACAACTCCAGGTTCCGTTTCAGACGCACCGCCCGCACCGCCCAACAGGGGGACCATGGCCGAGATGAGACGGGGGGGGTGACGATGTTTTTTGCTTGGCCGGCAGACGTTTTCCGTTCTCACGGATGTTGCGCGCGGGCGCTAGCCTTGAAGCATACTCGAGCTTGATTTTGGCGCGCAAGGTTGAAACGGGGAACGGCCAGTGCCATCTCGGGATAGGGGGTGGATAAGCCGTTACAGTGGGGGGGACTAAGCAACGAGACTGTTGTAATGGACTGAGGCTACCATCCGTCTATGAGATGGCCCAAGCATCACTACGCGACTCACAATTTCCAGATCCAATTCGTATTCTACAACGGCAGCAACATGTTTTCAGCCCATATTCCGAGAACCTGAACGATGGAAGGTTGCAATCAAGTGTCTGCCAAGTGCAAGCTGAGCATCTCGAAACACCAAAAGTGGGGACCGCCCGAAGCCCCGGAACTCCTGAAACCCGAGGGTCCAGCTGCGAAATTCCACCAAACACACTTTCCCATCGCGAACCCAGGCTGTCGTCATCGCCAGGGGGGGCCGTGTATTCCAGATTGATGGCCGTCCAGTCCGAAAATCCCCTGCCTCGGTCTCTCGGCTTCTTGCCTCGTACTCTAGGCTTCTTTAACACATCTTGCTTGAGGTCGCCTATATGTTGTCTGCCCGAGAAATAACGATGGCGCCTTGTCGTACGTTCAGTCCATCGATACTGCTTCGGAGAATCTATCCTGCTTATTCAAAACGCCTTACGCCACAGCCCACGCGCGGGAAATATAAACGCCATGTCAGATATCTGCGGTGAAACAAACAACTCAACATTTTCCTATGGAAGCAACCCACAACTGAACTATGCGCCACGAGCATTGACTCCTGAAAAGATATGGCGGCCCTACCTGTCTCTCTCAGGCCTCCTGGATTTTCGAAGCCTCCACCCGCGCCGCTCCAGACTTGCCAACCCCCTCCAGCGTCTCCGTCCCCGTCTCTACACTCTGCTCGTCAGGACTAGCATACCCATACTTGTAAAAGTCCCGGTTCCGCCTCTCCCACCACAAAAGCCCGAGCTGGACAAAGATTGAGCTAAAGATGAAGGCCGTCGAGAGCGGAAACCCGATGGGGTACCGGGGCGCGTCCGAGACCTTGAAAGCCCCCAGCGGGATGGTTGCGTGGCCAGTGTACACAATCATGACCGTCGCCGCGACGATGATGGCACGGGCCTCGGGCTCCCTCCGCATTATCTCGGCCATCCAGGCCATCAGCGACGGCCCGCCCGCGTTGGTCGCAAACGTCAGGAAGTAGAAGCCCAGCACCACCCGGTGGTTCGACGGCCAGACGCACAGCACGATGAGCATGACGCCGTACGAGAGCGACGACAAGACACTAACCTGCCAGCGCCAGTGCTTCCAGTCCGAGAGCGCGTTCAGCCCGAGCGTCGTGACGATCTGCAGCGCGTAACCCCCGAGCGGCAGCACATTGACCTGGTACGTGTCGTAGAGCCGGTTGCCCGCCGCGTCCGTCAGGCTCTCGAGGTAGAGCACGAAGTAGGAGTTGGCCCGGGAGGACCAGGCGCTGAAGGCGAAGGCGAAGAGGTAAAAGTACGTCATCGGGTGGACGATCAGCTTCCTGAGCTTTCGCCTCAGCACCGCGGCGGGGATGAGCTGCGCAGAGTTTGCGCCAAACGACGCCATCCGGTCCCTGGCGATCTGCCGCTCGTCGTCTGTGAGCCAGAGGGCCCTCGTGTAGGCGGGCGTGTCCGGGATGATGAGGTAGCCGATGAGGCCTTGCCCGATGGTGATGGCGCCCGATATAATAAAGAGCCACTGCCAGCCGGTGATGTTGTGCACGCCGTTCATGTTCTTGTACAGCGCGCCCTGCAGGGCACCCAGGAACATGGCGCCGGCCATGTCCGTCACGTTGAAGATGGCGAGGCGGAAGGCCAGCTCGGTTGGGGTGTACCAGTTGAAGATGAGGGAGACCATGCTGGGCCAGAAGACAGCCGAGAACAGCCCAAGGAAGAAACGCAACCCGTAGATTGTCCTCGCATTTTCCGCCTTGCATGTTCTACCGGGAGATGTCAGCTTGGCTTCTCGATGCTGGTTGGTTTCACGCCATCGGATTAGAGTATGCTCACACAAGTACGAATAGTCCCCATATGATCTCACAGGTCGGCAGGAAAAGAGACGGGCGGATCTAGCCGAGGGAAGTTAGCATCTGGGGTACTAACTAGGGGCATTGGGGGACCAGTCATGTCTCAAACGTCAAACGTCAACATCAAACGTCGACCGTTAGCCACCTACCTTGGTTTGAATCAGCTGACCCGGTACAAGCCCGACAGCGTACCCAATCGAGAAAAAGGTTGTAAACTGGACCAGTTCGTTTCCATACAGCCCGAGAGACTCGCGCATACCCGATACATAGGCCTGTGTAGTCGCCGATTGGTCCATCTCCTTGAGCAGGCCGGCCACAAAGGCCCAGAGCAACAGGAGACAATCGAGCTTGAGGAGGACGACATTTTTTGGGTCTCTCAGGTACGGGATGAACCTGGCAAGGCCTTTGAAAGAGCCTGCCGGCTGCTCGTCCCGCGCCGAGAAATTGGAGACTGGTGTCTGCTCTGCCATGTTGAGGTACTTCGACGGCGAGAGTTCAGTGGTGATCTCCTCTCCGCCTCTTACAGACGGAGGCCAGTTCATCTTTTAAATCAAGGAGCATCAGAGACGCAAAGCACGAAATCGTCCCTGTCGCTCGACTTCTCCACCCACGATGGCCCTATGCTCGTCCCTTGGAGGCAGTGGGCAAGGCCGCACGACCCCGGTTTGCGGGGCAGCTGGTGGCGGACAACCCATTGGCGGCCCTCGAAAGGGAGGTTGCGTCATTTGGACGTCCAAGGACGACATCTGTCCGAGCCCAAAACGGCATATCTTGTCGGAGCTGGGCCGGTGGGTGGTTGCATTCTGCCAATGCGCTATCTCAATTTCATGGATGCCAATCTCTGAGCTATTTTCAGATCGTACGGCCTCGGCGGTGTGGTCCTATGACCCGTCTTGCTCAGCCTGTACATATGCGTTTTTTTTACTAAATACTGCAGTTCTATTGATTGCATCAATATGATGTTTGATGACTTAGTCGTTCTCAGGTCAAGGCGTGGATAACAAATCCATGGCCAAGAATTGAGGGCATTCCCAACATGCATTCACAGATACCGAATGTAGAGGCTCCACCGTCATATGTTTGGCTCCTACGCACGGCCTTTTAAGCTTAATACTTTCCCATCATAAACTTGCGTCTTTCCGGTATCTGTTCACGCATGCCACTAGTTGTTTTCCTTACTAGCTCACTGACAAGCTTAGAGACTACGCTGATTGAGTCTGGACTCCAGGCTAGACAACCCGACATCCTTGTGGTGACGGCAAGCCATACTATTCCTTTGCAACTTAATTTACATAGACAATCCTGCTATCGATATCAATTAATACTGAAGATCTCACTCATAGAAACAATACAAGCATGTATTCACTTCAAGCGGCGAGAAGGGAGCTCCCTTGCAGATTGAAACGAAAATCTATGCCATCGTTTAATTCGGTGATTGGCCAGTTTCAACTCTAACCTCTAGTTCAAGTCGTTACCCGAATCTCGTATCACGTGTATCAAACCGGTTGCCATCCTCCTCGGACCGTGGAGAGCCGGCTCTTACAGGCTCCAAGTTTCATCAAGCCGTCCAGCCATCACCAGCACCCAACATCCAGTTCACAGCAACCAACTCAAGCCCATGCTTCTTGACAAACTCTGGTGTGTCAAATGATCGCCTCTGCACAAACTCTTCTCCCCCGACATCTTCCTTGCTCAGCGACAGGCCGTTAGGCTCGCGGAACAGCAGGAAGAGATATCTGTGCGGCTTCGAACTAGGACCGTCTTAACATTGAACATCATGGATATTAAATTGTCAGCAGAATATACGCAAGCAACTCACTCGTCTTTGGGACCAGGGCCGAGGTATTCGGTGACGGCATCCTGGATCTGCACCACGTCGGTATCGCCAGCAGGCTTGAGCCCAGAAGCGACCCAGTGGCGCCAAAACGCAAACTTGGGGTCATCGGGAGTCGGCGCGTCAGGATCAACAAGAGTAAAGAGGTACGAAGCACCCTCCTTGGCATCAGCCTATGGCACACCGTCAGGAACCCTCGCCACTGAATTGTCTTGTCTCGGATGACGACCAACCTCGGAGCTGAACCGGATCTTGGGTGCCACCTTGCATTCGCTAGCACGAAACAGGTTTCCAAAGTCCACGGCTCTTTCGCCGAACGTAACCTCGAGCTTAGTCTTGGGGGCGAAGTTTTCGGGGATGAGGGCGGCAGCGACACCCGGCACGAGCCCGCTCTCCGCCAGTGTACTGCGGAGACGCTGCTCCCATTCTGTAGTCGCCATGTTGGGTAGAAGTTTAGTTGACGGATAAATCTGGGAGGAAATGATTGAATGCCACGTGATTCACTCCCGTAAATGCAGTGTTGCGATATCCCTCGGGCAAGAAACCCAGTGTCCGCCCATTCTTATACCACTTAAGGTTGGTTTGGGGGTCAGTAGTGGGCGACGGTGAGTGGTGGAAGATCTCCCACGTTACTCCGCACCCGCGCCACCCATCTGGGGAACAATCGATGCCAAGAAAACCCCACGAAGTCGCCCTTGGGGCGCTTGGCCAAATTGTCAAAGACTGACGATGTGTCAATTACGACGTGTGTGGTTGGGCTCATTTCTTGCGCTTGACACTGGTAAGGTCTGCCGCAGCTTGGAGAATAGAGAATCCCATGCGGCCATCTCCTTCTTTTTACGAGTTTCGACAATGCAACATAGGCTATATGCCGCTGTCTGGCTACTACCCAAGTTGTTTCAATATGGAGGGAGGGCAGAGCCCAACAGACAGCATTCAGTGAAAAAGGCTCGAATACCTTGCAAAGGGAACTACCAATAAAATAGTTTCCATATCACGCATCGCTTATTATCTAATTTAAAGACAGTTCTTGGATAGAACTCACATTATTACTTGGGTCGTCGAGAATCCTATGCCAGATTCCATTTCGTTGTGCAGGGTAGTCTGGCCAGTGCCTGTTACATGTCTGGCTGTGAGAAGAATGGCTTACTCCAATCAATTGAGATTTTGCCGGCAGGTTCCATGCTTGGATAGTGTAGGCAAAGAGACAAGAAATATTGTTGACATATATTTATTAGCGATTTTATCCCCAAGCGACAATTCTGTTATATGCTTATGAACTTCAGTGGGTAGTGCACGGTGTCCTTGAATACAGCATGGATATATGTCAAATTAACGCTGCGTTCTCCAACAAGCGGGTTTAGCTCAGTTGGGGTAAGAGAATCTTCTCATCAAAACTCCCAATCACACAAGTCTAACAATCTTTCACAGAGAGCGTCAGACTGAAGATCTGAAGGTCGTGTGTTCGATCCACACAAACCGCAAGCTTTATTTTTTGCGCCTCCCTCCTTTTTGGGTGGAGCCACATGGTTAGCTCCTCGTCGTGGGCCTGTTTCACGTAATTACTTGAGACTCCGTTTTGCTCCGTAATGGCTCGGTTTTTTTGTCTGGATTCCGTTGGCCTGTTTTACTAATGATGGCAGACTAACCTTGGCTCACTCCAGTCAGTAATTACTGCTGCTGCTTGGCGGTTACTAAAAGGGGCATAATTTGAGGCTACTCTGCACGTCAGGAGTCAGATCCTTCTTGTAGCGACCAACCTTGGTCTTCCCAACGACATGAACGACGGGATGCAATCACAAACTCTGCTCGGCCGAGAGCAAATGCCAGTCAGGCTACGGATTGGCTTCCCCTCTGCTGAGCCTGATTCTGATTCTGATCTGATCTACGCATATCATCGTCACCAATTCCCTGACCGCTTTGCTGACCAGTGACCTACCCTACCACAACGAAGGATTTTTACCCTGGCATGTTTGCCCCTTGTTGAAGACTCGAACCCATGGTTGGACCAAACCATTGAGCAACATCCCCGAGCGGTTAAGCTACTCGCAGGCGATGGAACCGAGACCCACCCAATGGCTCAGGCGGCGGGGCGCACTCTTGGCTGGCGCAGGGAATTACTCCGAGTGTGCTCGTGTGAGCGCCGCATCTGCTCGCATCTGCCCACGTGACGCCCTACAGCAGCAACAAGGCACAAGGGAGCCAGGGAGGCGTGGCGTGCGCGAGTGTGCGCCCAACACATGGGAAGCCGGCTGGTTTCCACTACCAGATGCCAAGCGGGGTGGCGGTCGGGTGTTTTTTGTCTAGAGGTGACTGACAGTGGTCCTAGGGAAGTGAAAGGTGATTTGGCCCGAGAGCGGCCCCGTAGGCTACCCGCATGGAGGCAAGTGGCGATGCGCCAACAATTTCCCTCTTGCTGAAATACTCGTGTTCCATATGTTGCAGGGGATTGATTGCTCTTGCCGCCTGGCCTGGGATTGTACTACCGTGGGTGACCTGCCGTGACTTGCCTTTTTTTCTTTTTGCCCCCTCGCCGCCAACTGCGCTGGGAACTCGGGAAGCACGTGGTCTCATCTGTCCAACACTCGATTTCCTTGTCTGGGTCTAGTGCTCGCCGGCTAGCTCTTGCGCAGCGAGTGAAATGCTATCCCGGCCAACCTCTAGCATGGGCGATCATGACCACATGTTGCGCGCAGCCAATCAGCCCAGTGCAAATGCGGCGTTCAAGACCACGCGATCATGGGAGGCAAGCCGTCAGAGCCTGCACGCTTGTTTCCCGTCGCGGTACGCAAGACAGGGCATGTCACCAGTCACCCGGGTTTTTGGGGCACACCAGGCAAGACCAGGCTCACCAACACTGGCTGGCGGTCGCGGCTGGAGTCGCTTGGCTGGACAATCTCCATCCCTGACTGGCTGGTGGCCAGTGGTGGGTGCCCTGGCCCCATTGATCATTGATGCTACCCATTGATACCCTCGCTGCTCCACATTGGCCGGCCGATACTTGGAAGGCTGAACAAGCTCCCGAGTACTTGATCACCGGTTTCCTCCTTCCCAGGCACACACGTCCTGTCCTCGACCTCTCCGTGTTCCCCCCTCCTCACCCAACTTGAGCTCTGCGCATCTCTCGCGGGCCAATTCTCGTCTTCAATTCAATTGCTTCAACCCCGCCGCAGCTTGTACAACTGCCCCTCGGCAGCCGCGACGTCATGGAGCCTCCCAAGGACGACATGAAGGATGTCCACACCGACGTCGAAGCCCCAGTTGAGGGTGACCACGCCTCCGTCAACCGCGACCAGGACATCCTCGATATGAAGGATCTTGACCCCGCCCTGAACATGAAGATTCACCTCGTCAACAACGTGAGTCGCTCCGGAAGAGCTTCAGGCTCTGCGCGGGCCGCCATCATGGCTAGCTGCCCTGCGCATGCGTGCACACCTTGGACTAACATTGGCCCTTCTCCCAGGCAATCGACGAGATCGGATGGACCAACTACCACCTGAAGCTATTATTCCTCAATGGATTCGGGTAAGCAGCGCTCCCCTTCTGCTGGGCGCACCCAGCGGCGCGTTCCTGGTGCTGGTCGCAACCGCTAATCCTGGCCTTCTGCCCCGCCTTAGCTATGCCGTTGACTCCATGATCACCCTGTTCCAATCCATCATCGCCGGCCAGGCCTTCAAGGAATTCGGCCAGGTTGGATACGCGAATGCCCTCACTATTGCGACCTATGTCGGTATGCTGATTGGTGCCATTTTCTGGGGCCTCAGCGCCGACATCATCGGCCGCAAGTACGCCTTCAACATCTCCCTCTTCCTTTGCTCTGCCGCCTGCATTGTCGCTGGTGGCATGCCCAACTGGGCTTCGCTCGGCGTCTTCATCTCCATCCTCTCCTTTGGCGCCGGTGGAAACCTCGTGCTTGACACCACCGTCTTCCTCGAGTATCTCCCCAGCGACAAGCAGTGGCTCCTGACGCTCATGGCCTGTTGGTGGGGCGTGGGCCAGGCATTCACTGGCTTCATTGCCTGGGGCTACATGGTTCCCAAGAAGTGGAACTGTGCTGATGTTGAGACCTGCACCATGAGCAACAACATGGGCTGGCGATACTGCATGTTCACCGCTGGCAGCATCGTCTTCCTCATGTCCATCCTCCGAATCACCATTGTGCGCCTCCGCGAGACCCCCAAGTACCTGTTGGGTATGGGTAAGGACGCCGAGGTGGTGGAGACGTTCCAGTACCTCGCCACCAGGTACAACCGCCCTTGCTCCCTCACGATTGAGAAGCTCGAGCAATGCGGAACTATTCGCTCTGCTCACGGCGCAAGCCGCTGGTCTATTGGCGAGTCCTTGATCCACATCAAGGGCCTGTTCGCCAACAGCAAGTTGACCCTCTCCACCCTCCTCATCTTCCTTTCCTGGGCCATGATTGGTCTAGCCTATCCTCTCTTCTACGTCTTCTTGCCGTGAGTACCTGTTCTCTCCCGCCCTCCGAACTCGACGGGCGGAGTCCCTTCCCCTTCCCCATCTATTTGATGAGGATTAAGATGTTGACCTGATTCTAGCACGTACCTGGAGAATAATGGCAGAGTCTTTGACCGTACCGAGTTCGAAAACAGGCGAAACTATGTCCTTACCTGTGTTCTCGGCATTCCAGGCCCCATCATCGCCGGTTTCATGTGCAACACCCGCCTTGGCCGAAAGTACACCATGGTCATCGGTGCCCTGATCACCATGTCCTTCTTCTGGGCGTACTCGGCAGTGAAGACGACCGAACAGGACACTGCCCTTTCTTGCATGATCGCGCTGTTCCTGAACATCTACTATGGTACTCTGTATGCCTACACCCCCGAGGTCCTGCCCAGCGCTCACCGAGCCACTGGAAACGGCATCGCGGTGGCATGCAACCGTGTCATGGGTATCGTGTCTGCTGTTGTCGCCACCGAGGCCGACACCAACACGCCGGCTCCTCTGTACATCTGCGCCGCCTTGTACATTGCCATGGCCATTGTCGCGGCTCTCTTCCCCTTTGAGCCCTACGGCCGCCGAAGCTCGTAGATGGGCTGTTTGGGCGCCAGCGTCGAGAAACGACGGCCACGAGACGGGTGCTTTTCTTTCTTGCTATACTAGCGCAGAGCATGATTCAACACCATGCACGCTTACAATTCGCCATATGAACAGATGTAGTCATCCCCAACGTTTTGGGCGTCTGAGACGGCCAGAACCGATACCCTTGCTGGGGAGTTTGGAGAAGAAATTATGTTGTAGGATGGACTTATGGGTTTACGGCCTGCACACGACTAATGTAATGAAATAAAAAGAAATTTCAACAATGCAAAACCATGAGCAGAAGAGGAAAATGCAGTGTTGTGCTGGAGTGTGGCTAGAGGCACGATGCTTCCAGGGCACCCCGCAAATCAACTGACCGGCAATAATTGCCCGCTGTATGAGGTATCCATCCATGTCTGCACGGATGGAGATGACATCTTCCCAGTCAGTCGGTGGTTCATGCATCGCCCACCTGTGAGCTTCTCCTCGTGAGTCCGGCCCCGCCTGGATGGGCCATTGGTCCACCCCACCCCCACCTCCCCAGTGTTCGTTTACTAGCAAGCGGCAACCAGCACCATTGGGACCTCGGACATAGCTTCACCTCTACACCTCATCCCCCCCGTCCACCTCGAAACACAACCCCCCACGCACGCACACCATGTCCAAGCCCAACGACGTCGAAGACGAGCAGCCCCAGGCAGCCAAGTCCGCCGAGGACCGCAAGGCCGCCTCCGCGCTGGCCAGCCTCGAGGGCGACGAGGCCAGCGGCTCCCAAAACGTCGACTCCGACGCCGCGACAAAGGCCATGAAGAAGCTGGGCGGCGCGACCAAGGCCTCTTCCGCCAACAGCACCGCCAAGAATGTCAAGGTCGACTCCGCCGACGTCGCCCTGCTCGTCGCCGAGCTCGACCTCTCCAAGCCGAGGGCCACGGAGCTGCTCAAGGCCAACGAGGGCAATGCTGTCAAGGCCATGGCTGCGTTTGTTGCTGTGTGAGGGCGCCGACGGAAACCTCGAAAGGGACTATACAAAGGAGCGGGGCCTGCCATGTGCGAGGAGGAGACGTCGTTGCCTCGGCTGGAGACCTCCAGGCATGAGATTGAGGGTGGCCGAACCGACGACCTGCGAGGGGCCACACCACATATATCGCTTTCCAACCCAAAAAGCAGCGTCGACTGCCCAACATGCATCAATCGTAACCCGGGCGTACCTCTCGCTTTTCCAACGAGCCAGGTGATGGCACGGATCCAATCTATATAGAGCAGAATACTAGTCAGCGCGTTTCGACTACACGAATGATATCGTCAACCAAGTCACAGATGAAACATCGAATAGACACCAATTGTCTCAAATGCCCGTGGGCTATTAATTCTCGAGGATGGCCGCCTCCTAGTTCGCAATCTGCGTATGCCTATGGTCAAGAACATCCGTCCAAACGCCAACGAAGCCGAATGGCTCTATACTCCCTGCCCAATCCAGCCTAAAACGAGCGGCGGTTTGCCCTTGGTAGGCAGTGTTAAAAGGTATCACGCCGATAAACGCCCTGTTCCTCAAATGTACAATCAAACTACATCATCCCACACACAATGTTCTTCTATTTCCACTGGCGAGCCAAGGGGCTGCCAATCTTGGGCGCAAATTGCAGGCTCTTGCGGCGAGCGGCCATCAGTCGCATAAGGACCTGATCATCCTTGGTCTGGCTCAGAATGCCAGCTCCGAGTTCCCGATATTGGTTGGCCTTCGGGGGGCAAGTTCGCATGAGCAGCTCCTCTTTGGTGGGGGACTCATCCAGGTCCTCATCGTCGTCATCAACAGAAGGTGTCTCTGGCACGAGGTTGGCCGCATAGCGAGCGACTGCCTCGGGAGCGGGCGTCTTGGGAACGGGTGTCAGAATGGCGTTGCTCCATTCGTGATCCTCATCGTCGTCGTCATCTCCCTGTTCCGAGGGCGTGTACATCCACTGCGCGCTCTCACGTCGGTTTCTCGGTGTAATGGGTGCCGCACGAGGCTGGCTCTTGGTAGGGCTGCTAACCAAAGTGCCGTTCATGTTGGCCAGTGCCTTGGGCTCCATGCTCTTGCGTCTACGCGCTCCACCGCGCGGCATCACCTTCGTGTCGATGTAGTAGGAGCTCTCATCAAGCCACTCGTTTTCGCGTTCACAACTGTAGCTTGTTAGTCATAGATATCCGGAAACCAAGACAATGCGTGGACCTACTCAAGCACCCAGCTGACGCCGACGCATTGGACGACGCCATTGGTTTGCCGGACCTTCTCCAAGGTGCGCTTGCCGCCATCCTTGTACACCACATGGGTGATGCCAATCTTATTGGAAGGCGTCTCACTGGCGTTGGGAGACCAGCTCCAAGACTTCATGCATTTGGCACCCATCTGGGTGAGCAGCTCAACAAAGATGCTGCTGGCATCGGCGCCCTCGCTGGTGTGCACGTCGACAAGGACGACAGCCCCACGGAGGAGGGACGAATCGACATCCCGACGAGGAGTTCGTGCCGGGGTGCCCATGGAAGACCACAGATCCGACTTGGAAGGCGTAACGGGTCCAGGCGTAGCAGGGGCAGACAAGCCTCCATCCTCACGGCCAGAAGGCAGGCTCTTCCTCTCTTTGGCGGGCGAGTACGAGATGACCGTGGCATTCCTAATTGGGCCCGAAGGTCGCTTCGGAGCAACACGAGAGGCGGTGAAGCTGCGCTTCTTGAGAGGGCTGGGTGTCGAATCGTGGGCGGGCTTCAGAGGTACCTTGGTGGTTGTGTTGAACTCCTTCTTCAAGGGTCGGATGGGAGTTGCTGGAAGCTGGATCTGGGGTACCAGGAGAGGGTCGATGGGAACCTCGTTCTCATCGCCATACTCCTGACTGGCCTCTGAGGCCGTGTCATCGAAGGCCTGGGAAGTCGCCATCTCTTGGAGGATTTCGGGCTCCATCAGAGACATCTCATCCGCCTCCTGTGCAAGCGCGAAATCTTCCTGAGTGAGGGAGATGTCGTCGAACGAAGGCTCTTCAACCTCAGCCTGGGCATCGGCCTCAGCGGGCTGTATGTCAGCGACAGCCATCTCAGGTCGAACAGACATCTCATCTTCAAAGAAATGAGCCGAGATGACAGAATCCCGGGAGCCGGCAGCAGAGTCCGGTCGAGATCCATTCGACGCGTTACCAGAGGCAAGACTTGGCATCTTGATCGGGCTGGTGGTGGACCAAGAACCAAACTTCTCGGCCAAAGCAGTGAAGCCACCCAATCCGCCCTCAGATAAGTCTGCCTGGGTGCGGCCGGTTCCCTGAGTCCTTGGCGTCTTGTTTGCAAATGGAGTTGGTGTAGTCGGGCATCGTGCATGGTGCATTGGCTCTTCGTCCTCAGACTCAGAGTCCATGTCGTGGCAAGGATCCAGATCCTTGTCGCGAAGCTCATACATGGGATTAACTTCATGAGCAGGGGAGCCGGGAATAAGAGGTGTAGCCTCGTCCTGAGCCTCTTCGGAAACATCCTGTGCATCAACTACCCTCTCCGCGAGGGCCTCGTCCACGGCCATCGGATCGGCAGTGTCCTCGAGAGGCTCAACAGGTTCCTCGTGAGGTGCATCGGGTGCAGTAGAGGATGATTCCACAGGCTCCTCAGTAAGTTCAACAGGAGCCTCAAGCTCGGCTACGTCAGTTGGTCCGTCGAATACCACCTCCGTCAATCCCAAGTCCTTGATGAGTACTGGGTCTCGGTGGCGGGGAAGAACAGCAGACAGCCGACCGGGGAACTGGAGGCTCTCAATTGGGTCATTGAAGATCTCTCCATCAGCGTCCTCAGAATCAGCCCCTGCTGCATCCTCGACCATCAGCTTTTCTGAGGGACGAGCAATAGCGGCGGGATGATCGCCGAGCGTCAGTGGCTTCATGATGGGTGGCTGCCCAAGTTCACGATTCCGGGGTTCAGTCAGAGGTTTCAATCCGGGCATGGCCCGCTTGGCGGGAGATTGCAGGAAAGAGGCCTTCATGGCCGACTGGCTGTGCTGTTGGGAGGGCATGGCGCTTCCGAGGGTTAAGCCCTTGATTGGCGACTGCGGGCGCTTTGCAGGTGAATGCAGTAGAGATGCTTTGAGTGACGAAGCTCCTCCAAGCTCGGTATCGTTATTGCTTGATGGTTTGATACCAGGAAGGGCCATGCGTCGAGCGGGGGATTTCATTGCGTCCTTGTATGGGGACGCCGGCATCGGGAGTCGTTTGGCAGGTGAGGCGAGATTGGCAGGGCCGAGGTCCTCGACATCACCGTCTGTCGGTTGGGGTTCAGACAGATCGGGCTCTTCTTTGCGCACGACTGCGGCGCTTGGTGGCTTCTTCGGGTTCTTCAACAGCGGCTTCACGGGTAATGAGTCGCCGGCAAGCTCATCTTCCGAGTCGTAGTTCGAAACAGGCATCTGCGTGACCTTCTTAGGGCTCAGCGGCTTCTTCTCCCCTGTTGAGGACTTCATGGCAGCTCTGGTCGTTCGGGTAACTGTGGTGGAGGCGCCGCGGCGAGCAGGTCGGCCACGGAGGCTGGGGGCTGGGGGTTCCTTGGCTTTTGGTGCGGGCTCGACATTCTCCTTGTCGGGCTCCTGGAAGGTGACTGACTTCTTGACTGCTGCCTTGGTGGTGGCAGTGGCTGTTGACTTTGTTGAGCTTGCTGGCCGGCCTCGCGTGGCCCTCTTGACAGGCTCTGGGGGTGCATCATCTTCGTCAGCTGCAGGAGGCGCCGCCACGGCTTTTCGTGGCCGGCCCCGGGTTGCCTTCACTGGTGCTGCTGGCTCCTCCTCCTTGGGGGTTTCCGTAACTGGCTTCTTGACGACGCGACCCCGTGTGTGCTTTGCTGGGGCCTCTGCCTCGGGCTCCTCGACCTTCCGCGGCCGGCCCCGAGCTCTCCTAACTGGGGCTTCGCGGTTCTCTTCGTCTTCGGCGTCCTCCTGCTCATCCGCCCTTGTCTTGCGCTTGGCGGATGTGCTTCTGGTGGGAGCAGTCGCGGTGCTCTTTGCGCGGGCGGCGGCAGTGATGATCTTGGTCGTCTTCACGGTCGGCTCACCTGCCTTGGCGGCGGCGCGTGCTCGGGTCATTCTCTTTGGCGGTGAATCCATGATTGCTGTATGTATGTGCTGTGTATGCGGGATGCACTGGGGTTAGTATGACGAGGGAAGTATTAAGAAGAGCGTGTTTACATGGCCGTCCGATAAATGGCAACGACTAACGATGAACCCGTGATTCCCAATCTCGGCAGCTGCCTTTGTTGTGGACCATCGTGTTTGTGAGCGTTGCTCGGCAACACGCCCCACTTATACGTCAAGCTGCCGATCGCCTGAAGCCACACCTGTCAACCACTTCACCCAGCGACTGACTGATCAGCGTGTTCATGAGAGAGACTGATGAATTCCCTGGATTCTCTACAAAGCCGACGAAAAGCATGGTATTCCATGTATGCAGCATGGCGGCTGCGAAGCATGCGCGCATATGGCCGCACCATCACGGCCGGTGTCTCGCTACTGCGCAGTGCAGTGTTTAGATTGCAGCAAACCCATGCTCCAGCCGCTGGGCGAGTGGGGAGAGCCCCTGCACCGTTCGTCTTAGCAGCGGGCCCTTGCAAATTATCACGCACTGTCCGCTGCAGGCCAGATACGCTGGGCCTCAATTGCGCACGAGCAAAAGCAATGAACCACTCTTTAAATTAATCAATCTTGAGCATGGATAAACTGCATACTGCGGGGTATTTGATTGATCTTGGTGAAGCTCGTCATGGCCCGTGGCGTTGCCTCGTAACCATGCGTCCTAGCGGTGCGTCTCTGGGGGGCTACGGCTTTGGACCCGGATGGTCCCCTTTTACTCTCATTCTTCCTCACTTGGTAGTAGACGGGGTGCATTCCCTGAATCAATCTGCTATCATCTATAAAAGAGCATACCAGTACACTGCTCCGTTGACGGCTATGTACAATTCAATGGGCGGGCTACGACAAACAGCTTGCTTCACTTGGCAGGCAACGTCTTGTTCAACCAAGCAAACATGACCCGAGCCAGCTCTTGCAGCGCACCAGGTTGGCAGTGGTAGCCGGCGGCCCCAGTAAACTTGTGGAGAGTTGCTTGGTCGCCCAGGGCCTCCTTGACCTTGGCGGACTGCCCGACGAAGAAGCCCTCCAGCTCGGCATCAGCGATCCACACGGGACACTTGATACGGTCTACACAGTCGCGGAGGTTGAAGTTCTTGGTCATCTGGAAGAACTCAAACGCAGACCTGGTGTTGAAGGACCACAAGCCCTGCTCGAGGCCCCAGCGCACCTGGGTCGGGACGCCTGGTGCGCTGCGGAGCTTTGCCGCATGCTCGTCAAACGTCTGCCTGTCTCCGGCCTCGTATGTCTGCTTCAGGAACGGGGGGAGGTGGTCGGTGAAGGCCTCGTGGGTATCCCAGACGCCGCCGTTGAGCATCACAGCGGACAGACGGGGCTCGTAAGCGGCGGCGCGGGCCACGAGGTAGCCGCCAAACGAGTAGCCAAAGAGAACGAGGCGGTCCGGGTCGACAACGTAGGCCTTGGCCGTGAGCAGATAGTCGACCAGCGGGGTGACAGCGCGCTCCCAGTCATGTATGAAGCCCAGGTTCTGGTTTCGGCGGACGGTGGGCTGGCCGGGGCCTTCGTAAGTCAGGCAGTTCCATCCCCGGGCCAGGGCGGGCACCACGATGGTGTGGTACAAGTCCTCTTGGGAGGCGTCGTAGCCGTTGGTCAAGATGAGTGTCGGGCGCCTCACGGTATCGAACGATACGGCATACCAAACGGCCTCGATGGTGAAGCCCTCGGCGGGGATGGAGAGGCGCTGGCCCGGGACTGGGAGAGACGCAATGGCCTTGTCAAAGGCAACGCGCTGTTCGTCCCAGAGACTGTTGATCAAGGGATTGTTCCAGTCGCCGTGGAGGTAGAAGTCGGCACGGCGGAAGTATGTCGACGCGGCGAACCAGGTGTCGCGGACATTAACTGCATCATATGAATTCTCCGGGTCCTCCGCGCTGGCCTTTGTCTCCAGAGCTAGACGGTGGAACGTTTGGGAGAAGCTGTCAAAGTCGCCCGCCTTGATATCCTTTGCGGCGCCAAGCAGTGGCCCCACATCGGCTCCATTGTAGGAGGCGAAAGCGAGCGGAACGATAATCTCGTAATGGAACGACTCATCGTCACTCAAGAGCAGCATAGGGTGTTTCTTCTGGGTCTCTACACCGTCGGGGGTTTCGGCGGCAGAGTCAGCTGCAGGCGGGAGATGGGGGCCGCTCGCATCGGCCGAGGCCGGGGCGGGCTGCAGGTTGATGGACTCCATAAGCACGAGAAGGGAGTTGTTGTGCCTGGGTGCCCAATAATAAGCCAGACCGGTGCGTAGGCAGCAGTAGGAGTTGTCGATGGGTGTGAGAATACCACTTGGATATCCTGGCAAGGGAAGAGTCTCAGTCTGGAGTCGGGATTGTTGCTCAAGATGTCCGAGGTTGAGAATGGACACATCCACACATTGTCTTTATCTATATATTTACCCATGGCTTATTGCAGCCAACCAAGAAGGCAGGCGGAGTAAGATTCGGCCAGAACAGACACAGATAATTTTTTGCGAATCTGTCGCCGAATATGCAACAACTCGGGACATCTCCCCGGGTTTAGGAGGTTAATGCGACTCATGATATGGGCGAAAGTCCGAGTGCGAAGGCTGTCGTCATTCTTACACGTCAGGGGAACCAGGGAGGGATGCAGGGTTTGGAATAAGAATAGAGTAGGAAGGCGGGTGCAGGACTCGACTTGAAGTCAAATAATAGTTAAACTAGTCGCAGCACCACACGGGCACCCATCCAGGCCATCCCTGGTCCTCGGCGGGATCGGTGATTGCGGGACAGCCGCCCCGGAAGAGTGGACTCGGAGGAATTGATAATAATTAAGCGTGCGCGTTCCGCACTGGTGCGACGCTCTGACACCCACCAGCCTTGTGGGTGGGCGCGGCCTTGCCGAAACGGGAAATCTTTTTGCGAAGCTGGGGCCGGCAGTGCATCTCGAGATGCGTCAGTGGTCAGCAACCTTGGACACAGCATCAGCTGGGGGGGCCCCCGCCTCCACCGCTGCCGACGATGGGCGAGTCGATAAATTGCCATGGCCAGCCGCCTCGCAAACAAATTCTCCTTTTGTCGATGGTGTTGCGCGCGCGTGCGTCTGTATTTGCATTCAATCTCGCCCAGACTGGTACTTACTGCCCGATCGATACGCGGATCCCACGCCCCAGCAGCAGCTAAGGAACACGAGGGAATAGCCTCGTGGCTTGAGACCGACCCTGCGCGAGCCCATCGATAGACGCAGCAGCAGCAGCAGCAGCCATGGTCAACCTTGGCCCGTCCAAGGGCTGCCACACGTGCAAGCAGCGCCGCGTCAAGTGCGACGAGGGAAAGCCAAGCTGCCAGCGCTGTCTCCGCCTGGGCCGTGAGTGTGGCGGCTACGAGAAGAAGGGTGTCAAGTTCCGTTTCAAGGAACAAAAGGTTTCCCGCCCGCCCGCCTCTGCCGCCGCCGCTGCCCATGCCAGTCTCGTCGTCTTTGATGCATCGGCTTCTGGGTCGTCTTCGCCTTCCTTCTCTTCCCGGGGACCGACCCCGTCCTCCCCGTACCCTCCCCATTCGTCCCCGTCTTCATCCTCACTGATATCGTCCTCTTCCTCTTCCCACTCTTCCTCCTCTTCGTTTTACACCCCGTCCTTCACAGTATCGCCCTCGTACGGTGAGCAAGATGTCGCCGTGTCCTGGTTCCTCGCCCACTTCGGTGAGATGGGCAACGACTTGACCTCTGCCCGCGGCTTCTTCGAGGTCCTCAGTCCCGTCATGTCGGCCGAGATGCCCCGTGCCCCCGTCACCATGGCCGTCACCGCTGTCGCCACCAAGCTGCTGGCATTCCTCCGCAGCGGCCGCAATTCTTTTGAGTCACCCAACGGCATCCTCGCAGAGGCCTTTTCCCGCTTGCAGTCGGCCGTCAAGGACCCCGTTGAGACAAAGAAGCCGGCAACCATCATGGCGGCCCTGGTGCTACAGTTCTACGACAACTTGGCGGGCGCCTTTAGGCTCAGGGAAGCGAAGCGGGTTCACCAGAACGGCGCCGTTGCGCTGCTGGAGCATCATCACACGGCCATTGCAAAGGCCCAGTATGGCATGCATGTGCTCAACTACATCCTGCACAGCGAGATCAGGGATGCCGTCCGGGACAAGAGACCAGTCTCCCCCATTGCACAGGCATTTGCCAAGAAGCAATTGAACCTGAAGAACGCAGGTTCGACCCTGGACACCATTGGCATCTCCGTGGCCTCGCTCCAGTACCAGTTTGCCCAGATATGGGAACAGCCCACGTCCGTGTTGTTGCCACAGGAGGACTTGGACAAACTCATCTGCGAGATACAGACCGCAGATGCCCAACTCATTGATTGGGTCGAGTCTATCCCCAACCATTGGCGACCTGTGAGGCTCAATCGCATCCCCACAGCTGAACCGCCCATCGAAACTTACATGGGACTCCTGGACATCTACATTTCTGTCCAGATCGGCAGCATCTGGAACACATGGCGGCTATACCGCCTGCGGCTGTTGAACATGATGCTGGTCTTCTACCTGTATCCTCAGTTTGCACGTTCCGGGCTGAATAGCCCTGGAGAGACGGCGGTGGACATGGAGGCCATCGAAGACATACAGGACCGCATCCAAGAGCTCTTCGATGCCATTTGCGCAAGCGTCCCTTACTACCTCGGTAATCGCATCCACCGCGCGCACCTAGGAGAGTTCTCCGAGCCCCGTGTCAAGCTGCCCAACTACCACGACCTGAACCCCAATGATGAGGCATTCAGGCACAACTGGAAGCTCAACAACATCATGTCCCGAGAGGATCACCAGGGGCACATGATTATGCGCGGGCCGTGGCACATAATGGGGCCCATGAACTACCTGTTCCGCCTCTATACGGAGCCACATGGCCCCAGGTTGGAGCAGTTCCTACGGCCAGGTCAACGGTCGTGGATCCGCCAGCAGCTACTGCGCGTGGCCAGCATCATGCAGCTCAAGTCGCCCAAGTTTGCAGCCGACGCAAGGAGCGTCATCAGCGGCGACAAGTCGGCCGATGTGGCGACCAAGGCGGACGAGCTAGCCAACATTCTTAGGGACGGTATTCGTATAACCAATGGGGCTTAGACATACGGGCTCTTTGTTTATTCAGTCTCGACCAGAGAGATGTGACTCACAAGCTGTTGGAAGTATGAAGCATATATGAAGCATACACGAAGGAACGGCCGAGAGGGTTTGATCTAATTGTTGATGTCGGCTTTTGGCATTTTTATGAGGCGTTCAGGGTTAGAATTGTGGTCTAGAAGTGATCTGGGACCGTCTTATGATAATTGGAGAAGCGAAGGTGCCCGCTGTCACCAGCTGCGATTTTGTGCCGTGTGTAGTCTCCCTGTTCCGTTTGACAACGCAGCTGGAGAGGAATGAGGGATAAATAAGACGGGTTGAGGATTGTGTCAAATTAAGACGTCTACCTGCAGACATAGGTTTCTTTATAATAATTCCCCTGCCCACCCCTCACTATATTAGATATTATAATAGTCACTGTCATGTCGGACGATGCGCTCCACGGCCCGAGTGCGTGGGGCGCCACACCGGCGGGGCCAACGGCGCCTAAGCCACAGGCCCGTGTTGCCCTGAAGGCAGAAACGGCCACTGCTACAGTCGTGGGACGAGTGTGCTACAAATGGGAAACCTACAAGTAAGGTAAGCTTAAGTTGATAGAGCTCCGCCCACTTCACTGCCCAACTCGCTACTAATTACAAGCCAGGAGTCAAGGTTTACTACTATGCCAAGTTTCTTCCTTTCAATTGCTGAAACCAGAGCCCGGTGTGCGTCGTTTCGAGTTGACTCTGGGGCAGGATCGATTCATGCTCCTACCCGACGCTAGGATTCCACCCCCACTCCTTCCAGGGCCTCCCGGTCACTGGAGCCCTCCTGTCGCTATTTTGGTGGACTTCGGCCAAAACTCTTGGTTAGCTTCTCCCTTCGTTCCTAATAAATCAAGCCTCACTTCGCGGCTTGTTCCCTGGGCATGTTGTCGCTGGCCGCTCGCCACAAGGATTCGCCCAAGTCAAGCCAAACCTCGGCGCAATGCGGAGGAAGTCCACCATCCGCCCGAAACAAACGTCTGTAGGATGGGAAATAAGCTTTTGATAGAAAGAAAAACCGCCGTCCAACTACCCGTGCTTTGTTTGTACTTAGAAAGCTGGCAATATCCCGCTCCATGATGTGCCTCGACCAAGCAACCACAGCCCCATCAGGTATCAGACACCACAACACTGCCCAGCACTCCACCGCATCTAGCCAAAATGCAGCTCACTACTATTCTTGCCACTTTCCTCGCTTCCTTGCCTTCCGCCCTGGCAGCCCCTCAGGCCGTCGCCGTGCCGCAATGTACCGCCCCTACCAAAGTCACTCTCCAAAACATCGTACTCGTCCCAAGGCCGCCCGTTGGCTTGGATGCAGGGAATATTGACGAGTTCAAATTTACTATCAGCGACGACTTCAGAGGCACTACTTCAGACAATTTTGACTAGAGGACGGGCGCTAAAATCAACCCTGAGATTGGGGCCTTCTCTGCGGACGGGAAGTTCAAAATCAAAATCCATTCTACCGCGCTTGAGATTATCCACATTGGTTGCCAGGTTATAGGGTAAGCCTTTTCTATCAATAGCCCTGAGAATATCAACAAATAAAATCCCGTAGGAAACCACAACTTACCTTGTCGGCTGTCAATATTTCGGCTCCCATTGATGACTGTCTGACAGGACCATGCACCGGCGGGTTCCCCACAGAATTGTCCGGTGACTACACTGTGCAGACCGTTGTGGACAATGGACTGCCCGCATTTGTTGTCCCTTCGAGGGTGACTGGACGCAACTAGCTATCTAAGAAAACACAAGGACGAGACTAGCTCCTTCAACTTGGACAACTTTCACTATCATGGGGGCCTGGAAGGTCTGTATGTATTGTTTAACGATGGAGCTACCTTCTCAGTCAAGCTGCATCCCCCGGAAATGAATTGAAGTAAAGATATATACACTACATAAGCGTCGACTCGTCCCAAAGTGAGCCAAGTGCCTGTCGCCCCGGGAGTGGCAATGCACCGAAAGCGGTAGAATAAATAAGTAGTCTCTGTAACAAAAAAACGAGGCTATCAATTATGTTATCTAGAAGAAACCTGGAGCAACAAATGTTCAATTCAAATGTAGGGAGCGATGATTGAGCTTAGGGGCCGATGGAACCCGTCACCAGATGTTCCCGCGCGGAATGGCTTGAGCAGGAGACGGAACTGTCCCGTTAGGTGGGTCCGTCCGTCGCAAGCTGTCAAAGGGCAAACAAAGCCAAGCCAAAGAGTCATACCTGTGTGAACCGCCATCAATAGGATGACTCAACATTGAACTTATTGACAAACTTCGGCTCCAGAAGCTCCCCCGGGTTTTAGTGAGAGCAATGCTGGAATTGGCGAATCAGCAGTGCCCCACGCTACTCCGCATCTCAGACTCGCAGCAAGCATATTTTCTTTTCCTTTGTAATTAGCAGCCACAGGCACCACACGGAGTCACAACCTCCATAGTCCAAATCCAGACCGCCAAAAAATTCACCTGACGTCGCCTCACCTCGCCTCACCTCGCCTCACCTGGTAGCTCTTGCCCACTCACCTCCAACTTTCCTCCCCTAGTGCTCCCACTCATCCACCCACTCATCCACCCACTCACCCTCCCTCACCTCCAACTTCTACTCCCCCCAGCTACCCCGCCACCATGGCAGACCCCTCCTCCTCGGGCCCCCCTCCCGCCTGGGACCCAAACAGCTGGCGATCCAAGCCCATCAAGCAGGCCCCGCCATACCCGGACACGCAGCGAGTCGCCGCGGCCGTCGACGAGCTCGCCCAGCTGCCCCCCCTCGTGCACCCCCACGAGATCCTCGCCCTCAAGGCGCACCTGCGCGACGTGGCCCAGGGCAACGCCTTCCTGCTGCAGGGCGGCGACTGCGCCGAGCTGTTCGACTACTGCCGCCAGGAGCCCATCGAGTCCAAGATCAAGCTGCTGCTGCAGATGAGCGTCGTGCTCATCTGGGGCACCAACAAGCGCGTCGTCCGCATCGGCCGCATGGCCGGCCAGTACGCCAAGCCGCGCTCCAGCCCGACTGAGATGGTCGATGGCCGCGAGCTGCCCAGCTTCCGCGGCGACATCCTCAACGGCTTCCGCGTCGACGAGCGCGACATCGACCCGGCCCGCCTCGTCAAGGCCTACCACTACTCGGCCGCCACCCTCAACTACATCCGCGCTTCTCTCGCCTCGGGCATCGCCGACCTGCACCGCCCGCTCGACTGGGGCCTGGGCCACGTCCGCGACCCGGAGCTCAAGGCAAAGTACTCGAGCATCGCCTCTAGCATCCAGCAGACCCTGCGCTTCCTGCAGACCATCAATGCCCGTCCGGACCAGCTGCAGTCTGTCGACCTCTTCACCAGCCATGAGGGCCTCCTCCTCGACTACGAGCAGCCCCTGACCCGCCTGCTCGAGAAGCCCTCGACCGGGGGACGCACCAACGGCGACTCTGCTTCCTCCTCCTCCTCCTCCCCGGCCAAGGACAAGGAGTACTACGACACCTCGGCGCATTTCATCTGGATCGGCGACCGCACGCGCCAGATCGACCACGCCCACGTCGAGTTCTTCCGCGGCATCGCCAACCCCATCGGCATCAAGGTCGGCCCCACGACGCCGACCGACGACCTGCTCGCCCTGCTGCGCACCCTCAACCCGGACCGCGAGCCCGGCAAGATCACCCTCATCACACGCTACGGCGCCGCCCGCGTCCGCGACCTGCTGCCCCAGCACATCCGCGCTGTCGAAGACTCCGAGTACCGCCGCTGCGTCGTCTGGCAGTGCGACCCCATGCACGGCAACACCCTCTCCACCCCGGCCGGCATCAAGACCCGCCGCTTCGGCGACATCTACCGCGAGCTCCAGGAGACGCTGCGCATCCACAAGGACCAGGGCAGCTACCTCGGCGGCGTCCACCTCGAGCTCACCGGCGACGCCGTCACCGAGTGTCTTGGCGGTAGTGAGGGGCTTGATGAGGACGACCTGTCCACAAACTACACCAGCTTCTGCGACCCCCGCCTCAACGAGAAGCAAGCCCTCGAGCTGGCCTTCCTCATTGCGGATCACTTCTCCAACGAGCAGAGGCAGAACGCTGCTTGGGACGGTCGACTGTCCAAGAAATAGGGGGGTGCTTCGTTGCGTTTTGAAGAAGGGTAGCTATACTCCCCGCTAGCATCATCATCGTAGGGAAGGGGGTTCAAACAATGTTAAAAGAGGCTGCACATCCGTTGGAGACAATGGAGCTTGGCCCAAGCAAGGTGGCCACTATACTTGAAGCATACTATCACGATAAAAGTCTTGTCAAATCGAAATTTCTTTGTTCGGAAAGGGAGGAGCCGTGTGTCTCCCCTCGTGAAAGCTCCGATTGAATTCCTAAGCACGCCGGTACTAGGCTCACGCACGCTCGATAATGGCTAGGGGTTTGTCATCTTCGTTTCCTCGTCATCATAAGACTCGCTCTCTCGGGCCCCGCTTCCGCCTTTGTCTCCTTGCCATGCATCTCTATGGCCTGCACGTCACATTCGTGGCCAATGGCACCTTCACTATGACGACCAAGTGGCAGCTGTGCGATGCGCAACTGCCACGCCCTGGTTTTCTCCCAGAGCACAACGCACGCTCATACCAGCTTACAGCCGCGAGATGGTCTGCGCGGCCTCAAAAGCATCGCCCTTCTCCAGCCTCTGCCAGCCCACAACACTGCCAGGCTCGACACAGACCATGTTCTTCCAGCCGTCCTTGGGGGCAAAGTCCTTGATGCCGGCGGCCTTGTCGACCCAAGGGTTCCAGACGACAGCCTGGTCAAGGTTGTCACGAACAATGCGGAAACGGGGCTTGCCGGCGTCAGTGATGACGATGGGGTGCGAGGGTCCCTTGGCAGGGGTGTAGACGCGGTCGGTCTCGCCAGAGATGGTGACGGCGGCGGTCTGGGTCTCCTCCTTCATGGCGTTGACCTTGTCAATATACTTGGAGTCCTCGAGGCCGGACACCTCGACGGATTGGATATCCTGCAAGGCAACAAGTCAGATAACCAAACGGCTCCAGGGGGCGGCGCAGCGCCGACTTACACTGATCTTGAAGTATGTGTGGAAGAGGGTCTGGAAATCGAAGGCCTCATCGCCCTCATTGGTGACAACGAGGGTGGTGTTGAGCGTCTCGGTGTCAAGGGACACACTGTAGATGAGTCCGAAGCTGTAGGGCCACTGGGCCTTGACGCTGTCTGGGAGGTTTTGAGATGAGAGGCCGAAGTCGAGCTTGACACCCGAGCTGGCACCGGCACCCTCAGTGGTGGACTTGCCGAGGAACTCCCATCGTGAGTTGCGGGCGAAGCCGTGCTGGGGGAGCTTGGAGGTGGCCTCGTGGTCGGGGGCGGTGCCGAAGACCTATATGAGCGAAACAGAGTCAGCTTCTTTGTTCACAGCCGAAGTGGTTGGGTCTGGTCTCGTATCGTACAGGGAAGACGACGGGGATGCCGCCACGGACAGGCGCGCTGCCATCGAGGGCGGCCGCGTCGCTCACGAAGAGCTTCTCGTCGCCGGCGGCATCCTTCCAGCTGATGACGGTGGCGCCGTGCAGCAGAACCTCGACACTCTCGCCCGAGGGCAGCGTAGCAGTGACTCGTGCGTTGTCGTGGGTGATGTCAATGGTGGCCTGCGGGGGTGCGGCGGGCGTGGAGGCCAGGGCGGACGGCTTGTTGGGACGGTCGACCATTGTGGGCTGCTGTTTGACGACTGCGAACGGTGAGGAAGAGGGACGGACGAGGCGGACGGTAGGAGGGGGTGCTGGCCGGATATTTGAACGGGTGGGTGGGTGGATGGATGGATTGATGATGGATGGAGCAGTGAGAAGAGGTGATGAAGGTGGGGTTGCTGCTTGGAAGCCAAAGCTGCGACAAGACAATTTGGGGGGGGAGGTGCTGCTGCAGCGGTCTGCCGTCCACTGTTGGTGCTGGTGCTGGTGCTTGTGCTGCAGGCAAGGGAACGGGAGGGAAAGGGGAGGTGGGGTCGGCAAGCACAAGCTTGGCTTGCAGCAGGGCGTCTGACTGGCGAGTGCCTGTGGTGTTTCTTTTCTTGATACCGGAGCTAGCTTCCTAGTCTGGCGCGGTGCAGTGTTGGTGGTTTGTCTTCTGTTCCATCATCATGACAGAAGACATGCTGCGCTTTAATACCCGAGCTGTGCTTCCCCCCAGCCCCTCGAGCAAGATACGAACCCAACGGGGCCAGCGGACCTCTCTGACGGCTCTTCTGCCTGCTCTCGCCACTCGTCCTGGCCCTCACATGGCGGTCGTCGCATGCAAGCAGCACTGACGATGACGGTGGCGGGGGTGGGCGCGCACCACCTTGGGAACTCCTCCCCTCCTGTAGCGGGGTAACGGCCGCTGGCTTGATGGAGGCTTGAGCTCGTCGCTGCCAATGAGACGCTCGGTGGAGCCCACCTGTCAGCCTGTTCCGCATCACCTCGCCCAGCTGAAACACGTCTCAGCATTGTCCAAGATCTCGCGATCCAGCGACATTTTCTCAACGAGCCACGGCCACTGGGCCGCCTCCAAGGCAGCAGCTGCCTACAGAAGGCATCGAACCGAGCACTGGACAAAGGCAACCCGTGGCGAACCGGCCAATTGACCTCCCCCGACGCCATGAGAGGCCACCGCCGCGAATGTAGCCTGGAACTGCTCACTTCCAAGGCGTTGTTACAGGTTCAACGGTGAGAGTCGGCCGGCCACAGCCCCCGCCCCAAACATCCTACAGCAATGAGCGAGCTCGACAGCGGCCACCACCAGATGGCAGCCATAGTGAAACCACTTACACTTCAGCCTCACACCGCTCCGGTCTGAAACTTGACTCACAACTGCAGGGACCATATCTTGTTGAGAAATGTACATGTGTTCGTCTTGGCCGTGGTATCTATCGACAGGCAATACCCAAGTGCGGCCGGGTTCGTATGCTATGATGCGTCCCATGATTGTCGCAAAGCCAGTCGCCGCTCAATTTCCCGAGCTGTGTTGGTATGGGTATCTTCTTGACTCTCCTCTATCCCCCGCGAAATCATCACACCTTGCTTGCCCAACTCGTTGTGTTGAGACTCTCGACCGTCGCCATCTTGTTCCACAACGGCCTGCATGTATGGCAACTTGCGCCCTTACCTACTCCGCTTTTCGCGTGTTCTCCTCATCAGTCACGGTGAAGAGGCCTGCGTTCTGACCGCTTCCGTCGCTCGTGCTGCCACTGCGGTGCTCTGTGTGGACCTTCTCATCAACCTCCTCCATGGTGATGAGAAGCTCGCCGTTCTTGCCGTATCGGCGGGGCTCAATGCGGGCCTGCTCGATGACGGTGAAGGCGCCCTTCCACCCGCTGACCTTCTGGAAGATGCAGTCCATCTCTTCCAGCGACCTGTAGGCCGTCTCGGGGAAGAAAAAGTAGACCGCAGGCACCATGAAGGCGTTGATGACGGCGAAGATGATGTACGTCTTGTACTCAATGGTCTCAAAGGCGACCGGGGTGATCATGACAACCTTTGGGGATTTGTTAACGACACCGTTGCATTTGACCAGATAGAATTTAAAATTAAAATTAAAGAAGGACGCTCACCATGAAGTTGAAGATCCAGTTGGAGGAAGTAGACAGGGCGTTGGCAGGAGCACGAATCTCCAGAGGGGTAATCTCGGCAGGGTAGAGCCACGTCATGCCCAGCCAACCGATGGCAAAGAAGGTGTTGAAAATGAACAAGAAAACGATGCCAGTAACCTGAGCAGCCTTATTCTCAGCGGGCTGCGAGGTGGCAGCAGCAAGTACGGCCTATGTTGTGGTCAGTATATTTGTTGGTCAAGTATTCTTGGAGGAGTTTATTCATACCATCGTTATCGCTTGGCCCACCGCACCGATCAACATCAACTTGCGGCGGCCAACCTTCTCGACGAGGAAAACAGCGGGCCAAGAGGCAAGAAAGTACTCCGTTCCGTTGAGGGCAGCCAGAAGGCGAGAGTTGAACTCGCTCATTCCCATGCGGGAGTAGATGGTAGGAGCGTAGTACGTGATTAAATTTATACCACAAATTTGCTGAAACATCTGGTTGCAGAAAGCAATAGCAGTTCGGTGAAAGTTGCGGTTCTTGTTGCACTTGAATAGATCAGCGTATTTGCCCTTGCTCATTTCCAGGGTGGTTTCCTTGATGGCCTTGAACTCGTTCTCCACAAACTTGTCGGTGACCTCTAGGTCGGAGATGGCAGCAATGACTTCCCGGGCCTCGGCCTCGTTGTCCTTGAGTACCAGCCAGCGAGGAGACTCGGGCAACCGCAAGACGAAAGCCATGATGAAGAGACAGAACAGAATCTGGAGGGCCAGAGGGAAGCGCCAGCTTGCTGAGCTGGCAACCTCAGCCATTCCCATGTCGACCCAATACGAAATGGTGATGCCTCCAGAAATCAGGGCGCCTTCAATCATGACCATCTTTCCGCGTTTGTGCGCTGAGCATGTCTCGGACTGCCACATGGGAACTGTCGAAGTGTTCATCCCGTTGCCGAGGCCAGTAATGATGCGTCCAATGATGAAGTGTTCAAGAGAAAAGGCAGAAGCCTGTAGAGCAGCACCAATGGTCATGATGGCAGTTCCAAGAAAGATGATCTTTTTGCGGCCAAGGGGATTTCCGATGAAGATGGTCAGGATAGCGCCGAGGAAGCAGCCGAGATTGTATGAAGCCACTGTGATGCCCTGGTGCGAAGATCGGAGAGCACGCTCACTCGCGTCGAGGCCTTCAGCTTTCTCGTTGATATCAGGAAACTGATTCAGGAACTGAGGCATGGTAAGAATACCGCCCATGACACCTTGGTCTGAATACATTGTTAGCCGTACTTCACATGGAGAGCCTGGGCCTGGGCCAGCACGCGCCGTAACCGAAAAGGAGGAAATCACATCCTGCAATACAGCTGATGGCCCAGTTGAGGGACGGGCCTCGCATCCCGAGGTATGTCTTGCCCATGATGACAGTCACTCCCCGCAGAGAGGTGAGCGTGTGTGTGTGTGTCTGTGTTATGTCAAAGTGTGTAAGTGAAACAGAGGCTCGCAACGAAAAGGCGGCTCAATATCAAGCAACAAGCAATGGTGCACTCGGACCAAAACGGGTATTGAGGGATGGGAATCACTCTCCGCTTATATACCTACTTATGCGTCGAACAATCCTACGCGCCTTCTCCTGCGTTCAGCGTCCTATACCAGGCGAGTCAAGCCGGACTAGGTCCACGGACTCAATATCCACATCCGTGGCTCGGCGTCTCAGACCTTGGCAGCCAGCGCGGTACACCAGGTAGGGGAATGATGAGACCCATGCCATGTACCGCAAGGTCTCTGCTGTAAGCTTCGCAAGGTATGTCCCCGAGGATCCAGACGCAAACTCTAGAGACACCGGGGCCTCCACACCACCAGCACCACGGGCAACAACACCGCTGCTGCCGCGAGCGGACGTTGTCTGCCTCCACATTGCTCCGGCCAAAAGAACCACCCCAACACCCCATGAAGCAGGCCGGGCGTGGGGAAGGGCGACGTCATTCGCAGAGCGGAGGAGCCTCGTGCTGGTAAAATTGGGGCACACCAGTCTCGACGGATGCCATGGGTTGGCACAGTCCGATATTAGCGGCTCCAACAAGGCCCGTAGGTGGACGCTTGCTACCGCCGACAAAGCAGCACCGCACTGTAATTAGGTGTCCCCTTACAAGTTTCGGAGTACATCAAGGCTGCTTGCTTGCCTTTTCTTCAAGCCTTGTCCCCCCTGGGCAAACCCTGTTATCTGGTCCCGCCCACTTCGTCGCTAGCGGGGGCCACTGGCGGTTCCGGCGCCCACTCCCGGGGCTGGCGTTGCTCGAGGAAGGACGGAACATGCGAAAGAGGCAATTCGTTGTCCGGAGCATGATCCGATCTGTTTTCTTGGGCGCCCTACAGCACATTTCTTGGCGTCCTGGGCTATGGATCGGAATGAGGAGAGATCGAGCCCCGTGGTTGTCTAAGACAGAGACAGAGGCGGAGGGTTTTGTGTTTGGGCAAGAGCAAGGCACGGGTGCTCACGTGACGGCACTTGCGGCGTCTTCCAGATTCCCATGTGCAAGATCCCTGTTTTCCTCCAGCCTCCAGGTACTCTTGGCAGTAATTAGAGGCTGGGCATGCTCTGGCCAAGGGTTGAGGCTCTGCAGATGACGGCTTGGCTCTGTCTGCGAAACAAGGTCAAAGCAACGACATGTCTCCCCTCATTGCTACAAGCCAACCTTCTCCCTCCGCACAGATTAAACTCAGCAGCCGCGGGACACGACAGGTACCAGCCCCCCAACCCATGTGGTGGCCTGCCCCCGTCAACTCTCTCTTCACCCGCAAAAGCACCTCTTCGCTTTCCGGGGCGAGGCCTGAGCGTCAGAGGCAGCCTAGGGCCCGGATGGACCTCGCCCTCCCGACTTCAGCTGGCTGTTGATGCGACTCCCTCCCCCAAACCGCTAGTTGGATCGGTCCTTTCGCTCGAATCACCTCGATGCACGAGATACCAGACGGCCGACCCATGACTTTCATGGCCTCGTTCACATACGATGCGTCCTTTTTGGCAAGCGTTAGCCGCCTTTTGCAGTCCAGGGCGCCCCCGTCAAGGACGGAGGTGGCCTGTTCGGTGTACAGGAGGCACCACAGTTCGAAACGTGCCATCGCCGTATGATGAAGCTATCGTCTAGCCTCGCTTTGGTTGGCCACAACGCGTCTGAGTGGGTTTGTGCAGCTCCTCTCAATCCACCATGGTGCCCCGCAAGGACGGGCTGAAGAACCAGGAGGTGGACGAATAACCAGCTGCGCCAGCGTTTGTCAACGGACATGGCCACCGTAAAGAAATGGATGATGGGTCCCCTGACGGATGTAGCCCGCAAATATGGACAACGGTTGGTGAAGCATCCTTGAAGTGGCCGTGTTAGCTAATGCTATCGCGCCACGGGAGACTTAACATGCCCTGTCGTGGAGCCGCAACTGGAGCCGCACATGGAGCTGCACATGGATCCGCCTGACGTCACTCCAAATCTTGCGGGCCGACTCGAGATTGTCGAGTTAGGCAAGATCTCGTCTTGCTCAATGCTGACGGCTGATGGCAGCTTCGCTTCCGGGAGCTGCGATGTGTGATCGACGAGGGCGCCGCCATCACTTCAGCCGGTCGCCTTGGCATAGAATCCGCGATTGCGAATCCAGATGAACCATGCCATTGATACTAAATGCAACTCTCCTGGCAGGCAAGATCCTGGTCTGCGGAATACAACCGTTCATGGGGGGGTATCGAGGATAGCGTGTGCTGGTTCAGCGCGGGTCTTGAGATCCTTCGGGCTGGCGACAGCATCCACACACACCGCGCGCAAATCCTCATTTTTCTTGTTCCCGACATGAAGCCCATGCTCAGGATCTCCACCCGCTTGCGCACCCAATCGTGGTCATATCGGTCACTCCATCCGCACCCTTTTCCGCCTACATCGGCTCTCACATCGGTACTTGCTCAGCGCACACAGGGACCGAATCGATTATCCCTAGGCACTATTGTTGCTTTTTCAGAAACACTGAATAGAGCCTCCATCATTGACAAGCATCCGCCTTGGCTGGGCCACTTCGGCCAACTTCCGCGGATCACTGCCATAAAAGGGCTTTTTTTGCCTCAATTTTCTCTTTTTGTTCGAGAAAGCAACGGACGACGAACCCTTTGGACTTGGTGTTAATGAAAAATGGGCTCTCGGGGATCTGCTACTCTTCTCATGCCCTTGGCTTGCTCATGCGACGGCATCAGCCCTGAAACTCAATACCCACCTCCCGCCAGGCAGCAGGAAAAGTGAGAAGGGAATACTATGATTGGACCCCTTGAGTGGCATCGTTTGGTCAGCTCAGTGCCACCGTGAGTGGGGCTTAGTGAGAGGCCATAAGAAAATAATACTAATGTCTGCACCGTCCTGCGGGTCTGTTGAAGCACCAATGTGCGGCATGCATGCCCCATCACGCATACAACCTCTGTCAGACGAAATGTTGACGTTTTCGGAACTAAGCATCATTGCCCCAAACCACATCAAGCAGACCTGTCCTCTCGCAACTGGTTGCAGCGAGTGAACGCGTGGTGATTCAGAAAAGGATGCAGTCTACACATAGGTAGAGGCTCCTATGACACCGCGAATCTTCTATTCTGACATGACATCATACAAATTGCCATTGATGAGCCACCAGCTCGTCTCGAAGCAAGAGCCCAAGCGAGCAAATCATATTTCTGCCCAGGATACAATGGGGACTCACTGGGTCGAAAGAGGAGTCTTGCCGTAGGCACCATGTTGCCCCCGACTCCCCAATATGTGGGCTCGGCATATCCCAAAAGGGCATTCCGTTCCTATGTTTCACTTGCATGCCCCATTTCCTCGGCGAAATGTCTGTTACTCAACGACGCTCCCGCCTCCGCGCTTGTGGCTTACCCCATTCAGCGTCCCATGGGGGACAAGAATGGCTTGTTTAGCCTCCGCAAGAGGTCATGGAAGGGACCGTCAACGGCCGTGGCTTTGTCCCCACGCCTTTTGATCGGAATCCCATCACAGCCCAAGTCGCCGCCGCAGCTGTCAAGCGCCGTAGCCCGAACGCCAAAACGACTTCGGGCTCGTCGGCCAACGGGCGTGCCCGACGACGGCTTCCTTCTTCTGGCCAATACCCAAAACTTTCACGATATCCTCGACTGTTCTTGGACCGACTCGTCTGAATCCGGAGTCGCCCTCGCACCATGCCATGTTCATCTCCCAGACGCTTGTAAATATCCAATTTGTGACTCAATCTCAAGTATGTATTCTTTTATGGGGACGTGGACCTATAAAGAAAAGTCCCATCGTGAGGCGTTACGATAAACCAGCTTGTACAGGTGCTAGGTAGGTAAGTAGGTAGGTATAATGGTTTGATACAATCCTTGTAAATCCTCCTGAACGCCAAAAAAATAATGCAGTATTCATCATGCTCCTCAATGCCTCCCTCGTCGCTCAGCCTCAAACAGTTCGCGCTTCATGTCCATCAGCATATCCTCCAACTGGTACACTTCGTCGCGGGTGAGGGTTGCTGTCCGCAACTCATCCAACCCACCACGAAGGAGATCCACGATCGATTTCGTCTTATTGGATGCCGTCTCAACCTCCTCGCCTTTGACAGGGCTTGTTGCCTCATTCTCGTCATCCATCTGGCGCCTAGGCTCTGCGGTCTCTGCAAGATCCATCGCGTCCTCCATGTTGCTGTCCACATCCCCGATGTCATCCCTCTCTTGCGATTGGCTCTCGGATGCTGCCCTGGACTCCGTCACCAACTGTGATGTGACTTCCTCGTCTGTGTCTGCCTCCTCACTGGCAGCTGGTTCGCCCTCAGACTCCATCTTGCGAGGTGACTGGACCTTTTCGGGTCCTTTTGATGGTTTCGATTCCTTGAGCTTCGAAACCTTTTGCCCCGCATTCCGCCTGGAGGAGCGTCGTGTGGTCGGTCCAGGCGAAGTAGGGGCCTGCGGAAGTGCCGGCTCGTCCTCTTTTGGCTGATCCGAGATGGTCGGATCGACCGAGCGTCGCTTCTTCCGTCGGCTCTCAAATGTCTTCCCGCTTCGACGCCTCTTTCTCTTTCCCTGGCTCTGGGGGGCCTCCTCCACTTCGCCAGTTTCTGTTGTTGCTTCAGCCTCGGCCGCAGCCGCAGCCTGAGCCGCAGCAGCCTTTGATCGTGTGAGCTTTTCGCCAGGAGACGACGACACCGTGATGCATTCGTTCTTTTCTTGCGGCGCATAATCAGTGAGCTTCTCAGCCTGGCGCGACTCAAGTTCGATAACGAAGCGCATCATGCTGCTCTCATCAGCTTCGCTGAACGCAAATGATTCGCCTTCGCGGGCCGGGTATTGCTGCGGTTCCGGTAGTTGCGGCTCGTCCAGGTGGTTCTCTGCATCAGCCTCGTCGCCTTCCTCCGCGTCGGAGTTGTCTTCGGCCTCGGCCGTAGCTGGCACAGTCTGTACGGGTGCCGCGTCTTCCATTTGCACGTCATTCGAGGCCGGAGGGTCGAGTTCCTCAAGCTCATTGTGCGTCTGAGCACCGTGATTATCACCAGCGGCATTTTCCGCGATACTTGATGGAATAACTTCAACATCAGCCAACGCTTCCGCTTTTCTAAATCTTCCGCGGTTGCTTCTTCTTCGCTTGGCCGAGGTGCGCGGAATAGACTGGCTTCCCTCGTCTTGTTGAGATTGGCTGGCCGGCGGGGAGCCTGGAGGCGAGGAAAACTCCCAAGGCTCCAACGATGTCCTGCTTCTTGACCTCGTTTGGATCTCAGTGAGGAGCGGATTAGGTCTGGGTTCTGGCGGCGAAGATGGGGGGTCGTTGAGATCATCTATCTGCAGTGCCTGACCGCGACGTGGCGTCGGAGTCAAGCTGATGAAATCCCCGTATGACGCGGGAGGTTCTGGTGTAACCTCCTTCTTCTTCGACTTCGTAGTTGGAGCAGGGGCTTTGTCGTGGTCCTCCTTGGCAGCCTGTGAACGAGTCCTTGGGCTCGAGCGAACGCCAGCATGCAACCCAGCATTCTCTCGTTGTCTTTCTCTGACCTCCTTTTGCCTTTCCGTTAGATGCTGAGACTCGTCGGCCAGTGGCGACGGGTTCGCGATCGGTGCAAATTGAATCTGTGAATTGTCATGCCGCAGACGAGTCCTACGACCCCGCGCGATTGGCTTGACGAGACTCAGGTCTGGCGTCACCTGCCTAAGGCGCTTCCTAGTCATTGGGCCTTTCAGAGGTGTTGCTGATGCGGGAGAAGGCGTGATCCGCTCGACATCATGTCGGGACGATTTCGCAGATGAGAGGGCAATAAAGGAATCGTCTCCTTGCGAATCTATGAAATCGGGTGCTTGGGCACCGAATTCGCCACTGGACTCGATACCAGGCAAGGCAACGTCAACTCTGGGCTGCAGTGAAGTCAGAATGGCCTTGAGACTGTCCGAGCAGTCTAGGCTATCCACATTCTTGAAGATTGCATTCCAGGTTTCTGCGATCTTATTGACCACGTAGCGATGTTTGCTTTGGAAACCAGCAGAGAGGAGCGACTCCAGCTGGTTCAAGTCTTTGTTTTCAAGGCGGCCAAGAGACGCCAGATAATTACAAATGGTGTCCCACATTATGCGAACCTATACACCATGAGCCAGTGATAGTTTTGGAGTAGGGGGGGGACTTACAGCATTCGAGATGGGGGCATCGTCACTCAGTTTAATCTGAGCCTCGCTATCTCGTATCCAAGGGCAAATGCCATCTTGTAGCCTGTGTAGCGACTTGATGCCTGCTTGTGGAAAGGACTCAGCCAAAAAGAGTGTGATAGCTTCGAGGAGAGAAGCAACATCGCCGTGCTGATTACTGTTGCTGAGAGTGTTGTAGTAGAACCTGAGACAGCTGTTTTCCAATTTGTAAAGAGAATCAAAAGGATCAAAGGTTGTCGCTCTCGATGTAGTGGGCGGAGCTCCCCAAAGACGACGACGGGCAGACTCGACTGCTTGGCGATCCCTGGGCAGCTTGGCGACCTGAAAGAGCTTTGTGGTCACGGTTAGAGCCAGAATGCTCTGTTTATCAAAGTCGTTGAAGAAGTTATCCAGGAGAATCTTTGCTAGAGGCTCAATGAGACCAAGCGCCCGGCCAGCATCTCCACACTCCCGGACGGTGTGCTCAGCTAGAGCATTAAAGAGGGAGAGCCAGTGCTCTTTTGGAAGTTTGGGATGGCACAAAAGACCTCGCTCAAGAAGCGAAATGACTTCTCGGTATTCGGGCCCTAGGAGACGATCGCTACTTGAAGGATGCGAACTGGTAACTTCCTCAAGTGGCAAGCGCATGTTGCTCACGACAAGCACCCAAGGTCCATAAGGGCTCAGAGCATTTCGAGGAAGGAGTTGGATCATCTCGCGGCTCAGATCAACTCGCGCCTTTGTGCTCCTGTCATTGAAGAAAGGTTCGAATAGAGTCTGGAAGAAATTGTTGAAGTCTTGGTCGTCCTCACCGCCAGGGGGGATGGTGGACAGCATGGAGAAAAGATGGTGAATAGGGGCTTGGACTATGCCACGGGCACTATCAGATCGATCGGGTCGGTATGAAGGCGTGGCTGCAGGCTCAAAAACATTGGAAGCAGACATTGACAGTCGCTTCTCAGTAAATGGGAGCAGGCCCAGGCCACCGTAGAGAACGCTCGTAAAGTTCTGGACACTGGAATAGAACTTGGGGCTGAGGGGCTTATCTTCTCCAGCACCTTTTGACCAAACCTGGTGAAGGAGACCGAAGGCACAGGCCAAAAACCTGACAGTGTCGTCGGCAACTTTGATGTCCTTTGAGGCAGCGGCAGAAACCGAGCCAACCAACGACTTCCAGAGTCGATAAGTCAAGCTCTCGGGATTGGCTAGGTCGCCAAATTTCTTTTCCAGCACTGGGCCAACGATATGAAACATCTTCTCGGAGTTCTTTCGAACCCACTTCGGGTCCATCGATGGGAGCTCGTCTGGAGTTATTGGTGTGGGGTCTCTGATGCGCTCTTCCATCCATCCACGAGGTGTCGACACGTCCAAGAGGCCCGCCAGAATCCGAGAGGCTTGCGTAAGAGAGTCACCGTAGCCCTCCAGCTTCCCATCTAGACTGATGAGTTGATTTATGATTGGCAGAAGAACCAATTCCCAAAGTGTGTCGGTGGAAGCTTTGTCATGGCCTGGTCGGAAGACGTAGTAGAAAAGATTGCATATTCCACCCATGACAACTCGTCGTAATTTCATGCCTTCGTCGACTTGCTTAGAATTGAACTTCCGTCGTAGTTGGCTGATGAGGGGCTGTCCTAGCAAAGAAAGACCTTTCGAAGACAGGGTTCCATCCATTAGCGACAGGTAGACGTATCGATTCCATGCGTAGTTGGCTTCGTGCTTTGTTTGCACATCAGTGGTGTTGAACGCGGATTGGACCAGCTTAAGCCAAGGGCCGAAGTGCTGCCACTTCTCGAGAGGGCCGCGGAGAAACAGAATTACTGAAGCCCATATCTGGGGCACGGCAGCAGAGCGCTGCTTGTCCTTGATCATTTCCTCGAGTTGGTGCATGTAAAACTCAATGTATGTTTGCCCGCCGTCACTTGTCTGCCAAATATCCGTAACTTTGCGCATAAGTTGCTTTTCGTTTCGTAGAGCGAAGCCCGCGTCGCTGCATAGGCCGATGGCCTGGGAACGGATCTCCTTGATAGAGCTCAGCATATCGCTGAGCATGTCCTTGAGCCAATCAGTGTGAACAGCCATATGACCACGGGACTGCTTGATGAGACGTTTGTATATGTGTATCCTGCTCATGACGATGCTCTTGCCTGTGAGGTGATTCTCGATCCGGTGCAAGGCCCCGACCAATCTGCCAACCCTGTCCAGGGTCATGACCTTGGAAGAGGAGAATGACTGGAAAGCCACGACTTGCATCAAGTGGCGAACCACATCCTTGGGTACTGTAGTGTCGTCGAACGAGCGAATGCAATGATCAATGATGAAGATGCCAAAGTCCGAGGTGAGGGTTGAAGCAATGGCCTGGAAGTGTAGAAAGGTGGTAAGGAGAGTGAGAGCGTGGTTGATGAGAGAAGTATCGGGTGATCCGTTTTCTTGCTTGGCAAATAGATCGCGTTGGATGAACTGCATGAAAAGGCTCATCTTGTCTTGCAGGGCAACTCGATCCGGTAGGTTATTGGATGCTTTGAGAGCTCGTGCGAGCATCATGTACGAGTCGAGCCTTGAGTCACGGTCGGTGCCAGCGAGCTGCTTTATCGTAGATTCCAACATCTCGGCAAGGTTGGCCTGGCCCTCCAAGCCATCGAGCGAGCTGTTGAAGGAGGATGCCAAGGGGTTGGGCGACGGCGACGGCTTGAGGATACCCTTGATGGGCCTCGAGGTCGAGCGAGCCGAAAGTGGTGACGACCTGTTGGGGTTTAAGCCGTCCCGATACTCTGGGGGTTCCTTGTACTCGGTGCGGTTCGACCACTCGACCTTCTTCCTCGCCCGGTTTGAAGCCGAATTGGAGTTGGTTGCCCCAGTCGACAGGGGAGAATTTGCATTCGGGGGAGTTTGAAGGCTCAGTCGGACATCCAGCGGCGTGCGGCCAAGGGCCTTTCGCAGAGAAACTCCCGTATCGGTATGCGTCTCTCTCGGGGGGGTGGGTGGTCTCGGCGGCAGAGACTCGAGAGAATGGTTGGTGGCCGGAGCTGAAGATGCCATGGCTGCCAGGCAGCGTGGGCAATCTAGACAGCAGCAGTACGGCCAGGGGTTCTTTTGCTCAACGGCATGTAGAAAGGCGGTACGCTCTGGTTAGGATGCGGACGAAAGCGTGCTGCAAAATCGAGTCGTTTGGGAGGAGGCAGATCGGGAGCCTGCCGTCGGGTTGGAGCGAGGAACCTGGCGCCTCAAAATCCAGATATGAGGTAGGTGTGGAGGTAGCCAAATTGGTAAAAAGGCCCTTAACACGACCGGCGGCGCGCAGAACGCGTCTGCAGACGCGTGAGAGGCGGTGGTCGGGGCGAGAATCAATTAAAGCCCCCGAAAATGGTGACTGTGGGTCCGTGCTCCGCGCAGAGGGCGCCCTACGATTCAGCCATAAGGCATCAACTTTGCCAATGTTCTACACCGTAATGGTCTATTACTCGGTGGTACGAAACAAATTGTAGATATTTGCAGTATTTATGTATTCTATAACAGCATTCGAGCACTGCAAAATTCCTTCCATGAGGAGTAGATTCTGCCTGAAGTTCAAGTAAGAGTGAGTTCCCGGATGACTAAGGGCCGCCCAATGTCCCGTTTCCCCACCAATGTGCAAATTATGGGGCAGGAGGCGACAGACAAGGATTGCGTGTTTGGCATTGAGAAGGTGAAGTGAGCCACTGAAGCGAGGAAATGGCTTGATTAAAGCTGTCTTCCATCCGTCTGTTGCTGTTTTTGCCATATATCGGCTTTGCTGGTGCGTCATTGAAACCCAGGGCACGAATGGAAGGAGGGTCCTGAAACTAGTACTCCGTAGTAGCCCAGCTTATTAGCAGAGCACTGTCGCACCTCCTCCAAAAAGGCCAGAAACTGGTGACTAAGGGATCGAACACCCACTTCAAGTCTGCAACTTCTTCAACTCCCCCCTGACACCAAGACAGGCCCATTGCGTTCGGTGCCATATCTCCTACCAGTTCAATCGAATCCATCTCCCGTACTGTTGGACCGTTCTCTCCTGACCATGGCAGGGCTCGGCATGGCTACGGGGCCAGGTCAGTGCATCATCCCACTCACCCATTGCCGCTCGGCCGAAGCTCGTCTGACTGGTCCGCAGCCAAGCTCCAAGCAGTGACAGAGCTGGTAAAAAATCTCAGTGATGATCTGGATGAAGTTTCTATGCTTCCAAAGGGTATGTACCCTTGTGGACGACGATGCGGCATAAGTCATTGACCTTGGGCAGAGCGAGTCAATGCCTTGGAGCAGCTGAAGTTGTATGGCCGAGACCCCAGAAATGCAGATCCTATTTTCACCAAGGAAGTGAGTCCCCAGCATACGCAGACCCAGCCGCCGTTTCAGTTGGATGCTCAAAGATTTACAGGGCATCTCGATGCTCCTCCGCCATGCCTTCTACAGCCCGTCTAGCGAAACAGCCCGCGCCGCCCTGAGGGTTCTAGCCAACTCCATGCTGCTGAAGCCCGAGACCCGGCAGGTGTTTGTTGACCAGGGATTTGCGCCCCGCGCATGCTCTGAGCTGAAGAAGGAAAACTGGGATGATGAATTCCTCATCTCGCGCCTCCTCTTTTTCGCAACCTACGAGACCAGCATGGACGTCAGTGAGCTCATTGAGAAGCACAAGCTTGCGGAGCGCATCGTCGAGAATCTAGGCCGTCATGTGAAGCAGATGAACTCTAACTCAAAAGCAAAGGCAGAACCTATGGAGGACATGGCGCTTGTTGAGACATTGAGGCTGCTGTTCAACGTCACTCACTTCTCCCCGGACCAGGTCCCGTTGTTTGCCTCAGCAGTGCCACACCTGGTCGCCCTGCTGTGGAAAGCCGATTTCTCGCCAGCCAAGCCACTTGATCCTCCTTTCGGCCCCATCGTCAATGCGCTGTCCAACCTGGATCTTACGACCGAGAAGAGCACCGCCGCTCTCTGTCCCAAGAGCGAGCCAACAAAGGTTGCAGCCCGGTTGATCGAACTTTTGGAGCCTTCAATGAAGGTTTATCTCGACCAAGAGCTTGACCCCAACGTTGCGCCACTCGTGAGCATTATTAGGAGTACACATGAACATGCGCCAGCGGAAGTGCAGCAGCATATCCGCAAACTCCTCCTGCCCAGTGCCAAGGAACGCGAAAATGTGCTGGGCACTGGCGACACGCTTTCCGCTCGACTGTTGAAGAATTCCACAAATGCCATGGCTCCGGCCTTCCGAGAGGTCATGTCCCATCTGTTCTTTGACATGTCGGACAAGGATGCATCCAAGTTTGTGGAGAACGTGGGCTATGGATTTGCGTCCGGTTTCCTCTTCCAAAACAACCTGCCCGTGCCGGCCTCGGCCTCAGAGGCCTTCAGCACGGCCGACGACAAGGCTCCTGAGCGGCCGGTCAATCCAACCACTGGCCAGTACATTGATGCGGAGAAACACCCGGACGTCCCTGAAATGACAGAAGAAGAAAAGGAGCGTGAGGCGGAAAGGCTCTACGTCCTCTTCGAACGGTGCGTGCATACCTGACTCCTATTTTGCAACGCGATTCTAATTTACCCCTAGACTGAAGAAGACTGGCATCGTCAACGTGGAGAATCCTGTGGACGCATACATGCGGGAGGGCAAGTACAGGGAACTGAAGGACGATGAGGTCGAAGAGCTCGATTGACAGGTCGATTGTGGCTTACAAGACCCCCTGTTTGCCCGTTTTTGCATGGATATATTTCAGCCTTAGAAATCATGGCACAGTTGGTAGCCTGTTAGCGAAGGGGTTAGAAATGGTGGCCCCGAACAGCGGGGTTTGGACCACAGCGCGCTTGTTTGTCTATTTGAGGAATACGCCACACCGCGAAATGGGAGTTGAAGATCAAGATCGATTGGGCACCCCATCCCGCATGACTCTGATGGTTCTGCACGGACAACCTTTGCACGTTTGGCATCGCCCATTCCATCGCATCCGCCGACCATGTGCCCCTTTTGGATGACTGGTCCTTGAGCGGGCGAGCTCACTGGCCCTGGGCACTTGGAACGGCATTACATAGCAAACTTCAGTCGTTGCTGCCTTGCTTCACAATCACCCAAGGCTGGCCATAGAGGCTGGACCCAAATGTATAAAGACTCCCAATATCCAACTGCGGTTCCCCAGAGCTTCTTGTCCAAATACACAGCTTCTAGTCTTGTACATCAGATTGTTTTGCATCCACAGAACCTTGGACGCTTGCAGCTTCCTCTACGTTCGTCTCGATCCCGGCAGCGATACCGAAGCGCAGTTCCAGAGCCTTGACTCGCAGTCGCCCCCACGTTTCGGACTGTAAGCTACGTTCTTCTCGCTCGCGATGCTTGGCCTGTACTGACGCTCTGGGGTAGTTATAAAGTTGGGCGTGACATCTCTCGCGGCAAAGGGCCAGTCTCGACCGGAGATCAAGCCACCAGTTCCCCCACGACGGCAGCCATGCCTAAGTTGACGAGGTCCAAAGCTGCGGTGGCCGGAAACGAAGAAGACAGCACGATCCATGTCGCCGAGAAAGCTCCCACTACGCAGGGAGAAGTAGAGGACCCGGAGAAGGAATGGGAGGTGGAGAAGATTGTGGACGATTGCATTGAGGCTGGCACTCGGGTTCACTTTTATCGAGTGAAGTGGGTGGGATGGTCCAGCGAGCATGATACGTGGGAGCCCAAGAAGAGCCTGACCAAGTGCCAGGCGGCCATTCAAGAGTATGAGAAGAACAAGGGTCAATAGAGTGATACTCAGGGGACGGGAGAACACAGAAGTAGCGATATGGTGTGAAGACGTTCGCGAATATCTCATTTGTCTCATTTATCAATACATGGGCCCTACCCGCTCTTTACCAGGGCCATCCAAAAAAAACAAGCCTATTTTTTCACCTCCCTTATTATTACAGGTGTAGACTTGCCCACTCAAGCCAGATTCTGGAAGAGCGACACAAACGCCACAGCCGCACCAGCAAGTGGAAGCAGGCTCCGGCCCAGGTTCAACGCCTCCCAGTTGGCCACCAGCCGCGCAATCTCTCCTTGGCTGGCTTGGCCGACACCCTTGGCAGCCTCGTGTAGCAAGTTGTTGGTGGGAGTCATGAGGGCCACAGTGTACGGCACAATGCCCACCGTCAAGGCAGCCGCAGCGATGAGGCCTCCCCAGCGGCCGCCACGCTGGCGAACGTCGTAGGCGGCGTACAGGTAGCCGACGGCCGCGGTGACGGCGAGCTTGGGCATGACGGCGATACCCCGGTCAAAGAGCGTGGCCCAGATACGGGCGGTGGCGTCTGGGGCCACGCGGGCGCCTGGGACTGCGATGAGGGAGATGCTGGCGATGGCACCTGGACAGGAATGCATCAGCTCAATGTGCTCTTCGGTTCAGATCAATCGTGTAAGCCCCTACCGGAGATCCAAGCAGATCCGACGATGCCAGTGGCGACAGCCAGCAGAGAGGGAGTCGGAAGCTGCATCATGCTTGGGTAGATGTGTCTCGAAGTGATTGTTGTTCGGGATTGAATGGGAGGGAGTGGGGGGATTGTTTTGAATTGACTCAATGGCCGTGTACCGCAGACTATGTGAAGTTATGAACAGTGCTTCCTCGGCCTTTATATACACACGATTGAAGAATTCCCGGCGTCGTCGTCACAGAGTCGTCACCGTGGGTGATCGGTGGGCCCCGGCGGCATTCCACAGCGCTGATGGCCGTGTTTCTTCTGACGGACTTCTCAGAAGTCCGCTCCGGCTCCGTGCTTTGGGCCGGTCCCACCAGCGCCGTCGCCCACACAAACTCCAACGCTCGTACGATGGCAGTCGTCCGGAAACCCGCCGCGGAATCTTTGACGGAGCCCCGTCCGTGGTTCGGTAGGAAGGGTGGGCGCAAGTAAATTATAAAATGCACTACTTGTCCGCCGTCGCAGCAGCAGGCGCCCGGGCGACGAAGCCGTAGAGCCTGACCTGGACGGTCGGGTCGCGCAGGTCGGCGTCGTCCCAGACGACGGCCCTCTCGAACTGCACCTTGCGCAGGACGTTGTGGCTGGCGACGTTGTCAAAGGCGGCAACGGCAGTGATGCACTCAGTCTTGACGTCGCCGTCGCCGTGGACAGTCCGCTTGTCGACGCTGATCTCGACCTCGTCCCGCGGCAGCGCCCACCACGCGCCCAGGAAGCCCCTGAGGAACTCGGTCGCGTAGCCCTTGCCCCAGAACTCCCGGCGGAACATGTACCCCAGGACCGGCCAGCCCAGCTCGCCCTCCATGGAGCCGTTGCCGCCGATGCCGATCAGCTCCCCCGTGTCGGCGAGGCAGATGGCCGTGTCGTAGCGCTCGACGTCGTGGGGCGGGAGGCGCGACGAGAGTGCGTTCTTCCTCGTCTCTTCCACGTCGACGTCCGGACGGCCCTGGATGGACCACTGCATCACATCGGGCTGGGCGCGCACGAGGTGCAGGCCCTCGGCGTCGTCGTCGGTGAAGGCGCGCAGAATGAGGCGCTCCGTCCGAACCACGGTCCGTTGGTCGTTGGGCGGGAGCGGATATCGGGGCAGGGTGGTCCTGATGGTGACCATCTCCAGAGGCACCGCTTCCTCCATGGCTGATGAATACGACAGCAGCGGGCGGAGGGTGTTTTGATGAGTGGCCACTACGCGACAATACTGATGCTTGCTTGATTGCTTGCTACTTGATCTGATCTAGGGACTGTTTCCTCTTTATGCCTCTCAATCAATGGCGTGAGTCACGGAAAAGCAGGCAAAAACGGCACAAAAGTTCCAGTATTAGGACGCTTAGGAATCGCTCGCTCATCCAGAGTGCCGCCGAGGACTCCGATGCGATCGAGCCCACAACCGGCAGGTGAGCGGGCATCGTTCAGCATTGTATACGAAAAACACCAACTCATCGCTCCCGAAGATGTTGTGTGCGAGACGCGTCGTCCGGCAAGCGAGCGCACTCCTCGGAGATCGATGCTGGTCAACCAATGCAGCACGCGGGAAACCAATGGCAGACTCCCTGATGAAAATTGATTCCAAATCCCCGGCGCAGTTGGAGCCGCCCACGGGGCTTGCCGCCTCCACAAGCGGACAGCCTAACGGGATTTTTTTTTTGGCCTGTGAGTGTCTCAGTGAGTGTGGGGCAACCACACTGTGATCTCATAATCAAGAACTTACAAGCTGGGCTTGGTGAGTAGTAAGTTAGTATCTGTCGCCCGTCACACGCCCACCGACCTCAGAGTCATGTCGAGGCCGCCTCCAGGCGGGCCTTGCTCCATCTACCCGCCGTGAATGCGATCCGATTGCGACTCACCCGTCCGGATCCCCTTCCCGCTGCGACTCTCGCTGCCCGCCCCCGTCACGTCACGCCACGACGACGACCATGAGCGCCCGTGCGGCCAAGGTCCTCAGCTGCTCCAGCTGCCGCCAGCGCAAGGTCAAGTGCGATAAGCTCCAGCCCGTGTGCAACCAGTGTCTGCGCAACGAGGTCGAGTGCATCTATCCCTCGCGCAAGCCCACCCGCCGCGTCCCGAGGCCGCGCCAGAGTGAGCTGCTCGACCGCATCAGCCGCCTCGAGGGCATTGTCGGCCAGGTCGACCCGGACAAGCTCCATCAGCTGGGTCTGCCCGACGGGAAACTGCCCGGCTCGGCTTCATCGGCGGCATCCATTTCGACGTCTACGCTGCCGCCGCCAGAGCCCGAGTCGCAGTTCGTCGCCTCAGCTGCGCCGCTGGATATCGGCCAGAACCAGGCATCCTCTACGTCCGCCCTGCCCGACCAGCCTCTTCCCAGGTATCTCAGCTCCGAGTTCTGGGGGATCCTGTGCGCCGAGATCAAGGGCATCAAGCAGGCTCTGGACCAGCCTTCCGACGACGAGGATGACTACGATGAACAGTCTCCCCAGTCTCTTGACTCCAATGCCACCCCGGCATCTCCGTCAGGCTTCGTACTGGGCAACTGGAGCTACTGCGAGCCGAAGGAGCCCCTCTCTCATCCACCCCCCGCCCTCATGATGCAGCTCTGGGCCATATACCGGACCAATGTCGACCCTCTTATGAAGATTTTGCACAGTCCGTCCATCGCCAAACACATCCAGGCATATTGCGATTCTCCCTCTACGCATGTGTTCCCACCCCCTTTGAACGCCAACATATTTGCCATTTACTTCTGTGCCATCGTCTGCCTGACCCCTGAAGAATGCCAGGAGAAGTTTGGGCGGAGCAAAGATGAACTTGCAGCCAAGTACCGGATACGCATTGAGCGTGCGCTCGCAGAGGCAGATTATCTCAACAGCAATGAGCTCGAAACCCTCCAAGCCCTCACACAATATACCGTATGTTGTACTCGGCCACTCTCCTCGTAATCTACCTCTGACCTTTAATCTCTAGACGATGCTTCGATATCACACCCACAATCGAACATCGTGGGCCCTGACTGCCATCGTGGTCCGCCTTGCACAGGCCCAGGGGCTGCATGCCGACCTAGACGGTGCCAGGTACACTCCCTTCATTGGAGAGATGCGCCGCCGTCTGTGGCACTTCATTGTTGCCCTGGACGTTCGTGGCTCGGAGGACCGTGGAACCGATGCCATTCTCTCCTACACAGACCACAACACAATCATGAGCACTGCAATCGACGATGACGACTTTGGCCCGGACTCCAAAGGTCCGCTCGTCGCCAAGTCAACTCAATCAGAGAATGTCATCCCGCTTTGTGCGTCAGAGAGCTCTAATCTCTTTGGCTTCCTGTCCCATCCATTACGCGACAAGGCCGGCGTGCCCAGGTACCTCTACACCGAAGAAGAGCTATTGAGCCAAATACGCTCCATGGAAAATAAATACATCCATGCAATGGACCCCTCGAATGACGCCTCCGCCTATGCCGCCAACGTTGCTCGCCTGTGCATCCTCAAGGTGTGGCTAAACATACAATACCCCTTCACCGGGCGGTCCCCGGCCAACAAGCCCCGCGTCTCTGGCGAGACGATGCTGCGCACAGCCATCTCCATCATGGATCTCCGCGATCGCCTGGTGGGCGGTGTAGGCGGCGAGCCAATGCATCGCTTCCACTGGTGGACCGACCTCTACGTGCAGTGGCACCCACTCGCTGTCGCTCTCGCCGAGCTCTGCGTGCAGACGGATGGCGAGCTGGTGGAGCGAGCGTGGACTGTCGTTGAGCACAACTTCCCGGCGTCAATGAAGAACGTTGCCGATTACACAAACGGAGCCCTGTGGCGGCCGATCAAAAAGCTGCTGAAGAAGGCGAGGGCGGCCAGGGCCGAGGCCATCATGAAGAGCCTATCCACCCACAACTCGGCCCCGGCACTGACAGGGGATCCGATGGCCGTCGAAGCGAACCAGACTATTACACCCCTGTCCCAGGATTCACTGCAAGCCCCGATGCAGGAGCTGCGAATGACGGGCCTCACCCCGGATCTTACACACCACTACGATACGAGCACGATGGCTCCGTCAATACTTTTTGAATACCCGGAAGAACTTATGGATTTGCCAATGGACCCAGCCATGGGTCAGGAGGATGTACCATTGGATTGGACATTATGGAACGAGTTTCTAACCGATGCTCAGATGGAAGAGTCGCCTTCGGGCAGTGGCAGTGGCAGTGGTGGGCCAGACGCAGCGTGAATTTTTTGTCACCGTGTACCAACAGCAGTAGCTTTAAACAGCCTCCTCTCACGAAACCCAAGTCAAATTTTTGTTGTATCACCTAGCACCAGCAGAAAATGCTCAGAATTTTGGTTCATTCGGCGCCCGTTTTATCGAGCAAATGCAGTTGATATTTCCATGATCCGTAGTAAACACCCGCAGAGCCTGCCCAACCGTCCTCATAACCGAAACACTCTAAGCGAAAGTCGAAGGTCGCTTCGCGCTGAAAAGCTTGGCGTTGCTCGCCTTGGAGATGCGGTGGGGGAGAGGGAAGCTCAGGTCCTTGGTGGTGAGCTGCTTGATGTAGGGTCGCTTGATGTCCTCGGTCTTCTCGATCTCAGCAACGCGGAGGACCTAAAGCAAGGTTAGTTTAGAACGGCGTCCGCGGCAGTTGAGAAAAGCCAAAAAGAAAATGGTGCAGGGTTACGTACGTGGATGGACCTGAAGCGGGCACGGTGGCGGGCGGCCATGTCGGAGTAGAGAGCGTCGACAGCCTCCGTTCGGGACATCTCACGGTACTCCTTGTACATGTTGTGTGTGCCGGAGCGGGAGTCGTATCGGATCCAGATGCCGAAGTTCTTGACCTTCTGGGGGTGCTTCTCGTGGATCTGAAAGAAGTCCAGTTCGTTAGTGGGGCTGACAATTTTGTGTAGGGCTGCGAGAGAGAAATTTATCTGGGCTACGTACCACCTTGACGCTGACGATCTCACCGGTGGCCTTCTTGACCTTTCGGAGACCGCGAAGGAAGTACCAGTAACGGGACTTGGCGACCACAGCGTTGGGAGCGAAGATGGTCATGCGGTACATGTCGGGGGTAGGGTTAGCCTCGGTGGGCAGGTGGCGGCCAATGACCTCGAATTCCTGGAGACGACCTGAGACGTGCCATGTCAGTATTTTTCAGTCCAAGTCATCCCGTGCATTCGTTTGCCATGATGCCGTGCCGTGCTGGGAGAAGTCGTGCTTCAGACAAGTGCTGAAGCTCGGTTGTCGCGAGGGTGAAATGCTTGTCGAAAATCCGAGGGGTAGACGAAGCCGAGCAGGACAGCATTCCCGTCGATTCATCGTGGTGTCGCAGTTGAGCTCTCCTCCATTCCTCCCCTTCGTTTAACATTGATGCATCCCAAGGGTTGGTTTTCGAAATTTGGTGAATATCGAATTGGTGTTTTCGTTCTCACCAGCGGCGGCGACGGCATCGTGGTGATCGGCAACAAGGAAATAAGAGAGGATTGAGCTTACCCATCTGTTATTCGTGTTAGTATTTGCTTGCTAGAGTCCTAGTATCTTCGTGCTGCACTTACTTTGACGGTGTTCCGACTGTCGCGAAAGTTGAAGATGGCCAAAGTTGCAGGAGTCGCAGCGATTTTTTTTTGTGCGGAGGTGTGGGAGGGCTAGGAGAGGTAGATTGTGCAGGGCTTTGGCCCCAACAGCGATTGGTCAGTTGGGATCCACTCCATATTTTCGTCACGTGCTGAGTCACAAGCGGGAGTCGGCTGCAATGTGGGTCGGCCATCCAATCAGCTGGGCCATCCACATCCCCTCCAGGTTGGGAAGGAATTCAGGCGGTGCGTCAATGAGAAGCATCGCGCCAAAGTGCAGGAAGGACAACAGCGAACATCTCGCATAAGAATCTCTAGATTTCTCATCGCCCTCATACATTCTTAAGCTGCCTGCCATCATTTCAATTTTTTACGATCATAGCCATCAAGGCAGGTCGAAACACCATGAATGAGCTCTTCGACGACTTCGCCAAAGCTCACGCTGCGAAGAATGGCTATCAGCTTGCCCAGACTCTCTCGCCTGTAGCTCTCCCCGGGCAGCCTCAACGCCTCCGGGCCGTGTTTCAGAGCACAAACTCTCACAGTGTCAAGGGAGACATTAAGCACTTCCTCAAAACTAGTACATCCCACCGACAGAAGCTGGACCATGATGAGGTGACTGGCTGGGTTGAAGTGTACATGTCGTACTGGAATGCGATCGGGCAGATCATCGCTGGCGAGAGTGGAAAGGCAAGCCAGGTTTGCCGATGTTTCTAATAAGTCGCTGTACTGACCAGGTGCAGGGCTCCTGGACGAAAGTGTATGAGGCGTGGAAAGACTTGACCTCGCAGCTCATCCGAGGCTATAACAACTTCGGCTTCGAAGCCTGGACTATTCCCTCGCTCTACATGGTGGGAAAGTACCTTCGACTATTCGCCATCAAGTCTGACGAGGAACGAAGCCGTTCTTCCAGCGACCCCGCAGCTGGAGCATCCCTGATGCAGGATGACTTTGACCCAGACGCCCAGAAGCAAGGGCAGCTGCGGGATTGTGAGCAACACTTGAAGCGCATATTCACGCTGTGTCTCAATGATCGGTAAACACACTCCTTCTCCCAGTCACAACTCGACACACTGACAATATGCAGGGCGCCACTGGAGGAATCTCGAAAATGGGGCATTTACTTCATCATCAACCTGCTCTTCAAAACATACTTTAAGCTCAACTCGGCATCCCTGTCACGCACGATTCTTAAAACGCTTGCAGTGTACAAGGACAAGGGAGACATGCCACCGCTGGACATGTTCCCCAAGTCTCAGAAGGTCACATTCAAGTACTACGAGGGCGTATTGTTCTTTCTGGAGGAGAACTACGTCGAGGTGTGTGACCGCGCTGGTCGTGAATGCAGACTCATGTTAACCACGCCTTAGGCCGAGAAGCACCTAACCGAGGCATGGCATCTTTGTCACCGAGATGCAAGGAAGCAGTCCGAGTACGCACCCATGCGGCCCCCGTGCACGCGCACATGTTAACAGTCGATAGGCGAATCCTTACGTACCTCATCCCCTGTCGCCTGCTCACGAGCCACGTCCTTCCGACCAAGGCGCTCCTAGAGCCTTATCCTCGCCTCCAGGAGCTGTTTCTCCCATTGGCCAAATGCATCAAGAGCGGCAATCTACGCGCATTCGATGTCGCCTTGCAAAACGGCGAAGACGAGTTTGTCAAACGTCGCATTTACCTCACGCTGGAGCGGGGCCGCGACATCGCCTTGCGTAACCTCCTGCGCAAGGTATTCGTTGCGGGCGGGTTTGACGAGCCGAAAGAAGGAGAAACGGCTCAGGTGCGTCGCACCCGCGTGCCTGTTGCGGAGTTTCAGGCGGCCATCAGCATGGGAAGCGGCGGTGACTTGATAGATGGCGACGAGGTTGAGTGCTTGTTGGCCAATATGATTTACAAGGTGAGTGGGCCTCCTATTTTCGTTCCGGCGAGGCGTCGGTTGCCTCTGGCCGATGGGTCATCCCACGCGGTTTTGTTGTGTTGGCAACGGTCCTCAGTTCCGTCTTCACGGCCGAGGTGGTGGTCATCTGGCTTAATACTCGTCAGCCGGATTGCTGCCTCAGAGTGATAAGTGGCTGCCTTGGGCATTCACGATGTCATTCGCATCTCACTTCCTACGCACACACCCCCTCCTCGCTCATCTTACCAACATCTGAGTCAACTAACCAGGGTTTTCCGCTTAGGATCTCATGAAAGGCTACATCGCGCGGGAGCGAGGCATTGTTGTGTTGTCCAAAAAGGGGGCCTTTCCGGGGACGGGGATCTAAGACGGTCGAGCCCGTTGGGGTTGTGGTCACTCCGTGACACGAGTACATGCATGGCGTGAATATTATTGGCGACTTCTATCTCGAGGAGAGGCGCTGGGGTTCCAATGCGGACCAAACCAAGGCCAGTACATGCCGATACCTGGGCTGGGCAAAAATACAAGGCGTTTTTGGTCGGCAAATGAGAAAAGAGTCGACACAGCAGCCATTTGCTTTTGGGAATCCCGCCACGACGACTGATATCACTCCCTTACTGTGTTTGCATCATTCTGGCGCCATGTTCACGCAGCAACATGATACCGTGCATGGCCCTAGCTTGTGCCATCTGCCGCTATCCTTACGCTATCTCACAGCTGATGGAACGAGAAGGAAAATTTCAATCTCGCCGTGTGCCCGATTACGGTTTGCCGCGACCAGGTTGTCCCGTTGGCCGACTCTTGAACCTGGAAGAGTTCCCCGCAAACCTAAGCATTCTCTTGGTTTGCAGGGATCCTGCGTGCGATCGCACCCACGCTTGGTGGCACCATTACTAGTCCTTTCTGAGTCACCCTAGTCGGTGCATTCAAGCCAAGTCTGGGTCATAATTCGGTTATGCGTTTCAACCCCCAACCAGGGTGTCCCGGTGGCCTCAAGAGGTGGGCTTGGGAAAGCAAACATGGTGGTGTGGAGGCGAATATGCAGCCACGTTGGGCTTGTGATGGACGACCCTCGACTACACGCACCATTACAGGACAAGGACCGGGGGTAGAGAGCATAAACCTAGGAGGTCAAAGTCTTATTGAGCAATCCGCCGTTCTCTGTGATAAGGCCAAGGCGGACTTGCAGAACGACCCGTGAATAATGATACAAAAGTTCCCCGCCCAGTGAGCGTGAGTGCAGACATGAGTTTGTGACAACCATCCCCAAATCAGAAGCAAAGCGTACCGATGGAATCTCCTCCTTGTGGTGTCAATCTATTCGAGCCGGAGGAAAACGCAGCCGGATCAGGACAGAAAAAGGAAAAGACAATCTGGTAAACACACAAACACATCCCTAGAGACCAGCTAGAAGGGTAATGATACAAAAGACTCCGTGTACTCTCTAACAGAAACACCCAAACCCCACGTAGAAATTAGCAAACCCAAATATCGTTAAGTCTCATTCCCAATACCGACCGTCAACGCCATGGTGTGTCTTATTTTTTTATCTCGTTTCGAACAAGAGTCGGGTTCTTATAAATGACTCGATGTGGGGAGGTGTTGTCATAAAATTAATGATGGGTGCGGACGTTTGCATGGTGCCACTTGCACGCAAGACGACGGATGGAGGAGGGGGGTATCAAGAGAAGTGGCGATTAGAGCGGGGGGTGCTCCTGTGATGATGTTAGAGAAACGCAGTGGGGAGAAATAGGAGACGCCTTTGCACTCACGCAGTGGAGATGTCGTCGACGTGGTTGCAAAGCGCAACGAAAAGGTCGAAGAAGAGCTGAGTTCCGCCGTTGTACATCTCAAGCTGCATGGTTCCGCTTCGCTTGAAAGTGCTGCGAGAGCGGATGATGAGGGCCAGGTAGTGGGCTCGGAGCTTGGAGTCGGTGTCCGGAGTGTGGGCGTATGCATAGCGTGCAGAAGCCAAGATTGTGCTGCACTGGATCCCAGATTCTGGTGGAAGTTGTTAGTATTTGGTGGTTGGAATAGTGGCAAGGGGAAACTCACGAAGACCTTGCTTGCGCAGCGCCAGCTTCTTCAGCTCATCGAGCCCGTACTTTTCGGCTGCGCAGTAGATGACGGTATCCTTCAGCAGGTCGCCATCCATGGCCCGATGGAAGACGGTGCTCTCAACGGCGGCGTTCTCTTCCTCGTTGGCTGTCTCCAGCTCCCAGGAGTTTCGGCGCTTGCTGTGAATGAGACGAGGATAGTAGTCTCCCTTGTAGAGATACTCGAGAACGGAGCTGAAGATCTCGGGCTCTTCGTCGGGAAGGGCGATTCGCTTCGTGGTGGGATCGATGTAGCCGTTGCGGAGAGCATTGGAGAAGAACGGGCTCGCACAGAGGACGTCCTCGTGGGCGGCGAAGAGACGCTGCTCGCCACCGACGACAAGGGTGACGATGGCAGAGGTCAGGTTGCTGGTGGGCATCGTGTAAGTCACTGAGGATTTGGAGGATGCAAGACTGCGAGACGGAGACTTACTTGCCCATGGCAGTGTCATCGCTGGCCGTGGCCGTCGAGGCCGTTGTTGGCCGACGGCTGCTGCGGGATTCATGCCGCCTCTTGCTCACGCCACTGTCCTTGCTGAATGATGAGCTGGACTTGCTGAACTTGTGGCTCTTGGAGAAGCTCTTGGTGGCTTCGTGTCGTCGGCTGCTGCTGAACATTTTGGCGGTTACTCGACTGGTTGTAAAATGGTATCGGTTTAGACTGTTGCGATCCGATCGGAATTTTTTTTTCTCGGGGCTCAAGTGATGGCGTGCTGATTCTCGCTTTTTTTAATTATGTTGAGATCGCAGGAGCATCCAGGCAGAGACGGGGCGGCATGGAACGAGATGGAAATGGCCGGATATTGGAACGCCGACGAGAGTGGGAGGGTATCGGGGGAGGCAGCAATGGAAAGGAGAGATGAGGCAGAAAGAAGAAACAAGATAATTTTCACGATGGACCTTACCTACCTCAGGCCTTGGGAATCAGGATGGGATTCATGCACAATCAGGCTACGCTTCACGACTCGTCCTTGGGCGGGTGGGCGACTTTATAATTCTCCTGAGAGAGCCGTGCGGAACAGGCGACCAGCATTTGCGACGCTGCCTGCTAAAAACGGCGGCAGCGACGGCGAGGCCTGGTTTAGCGACACACCCCCTGGGCCGCCTCGGCGGTGATGGTGGAGGAGAGCAAATCCGCCGGCAGTGAGGCAAGTCCAGCTGGGGCGGTGATAAGTCGTTAGGCGACACGTCGTCCACGCGTTAATGGGCTTTAAGTGGAACGCGATAATGACACGGGGTCATGTGCCACCCGGAAGCGACCCCCGGGGGAGTGGCCCAGGCTCCATGGGCTGTGCTTGGTAGCTTGGTTCCGCCAATCCCATACTGAAATGGGCTGCGCGGTAGGGATCTGGTAGGGACGGGATTCGAGTCACAGCGCAGCTTTCAGCTCAAACGGGGCCCGGCAGGGAGAGCGGGCGCTGGGGGTGGGAAGCCGTCCGAATAGCTGCCATGCTAACAAGTTCCTGCCAGGTACCTGAGGCTTGCGGTTGTACGTACTGTAATTACTGAACGGGGAGCCGTTTGTGGTAGTGGTGGTGGGGCTATCCCCTGTGGGGAATGCGACATGTGGAGGTGCCTCACAAGGCAGAAGCGCTCCTCAATGAGCTCCAGCTCCACGCTACGGGACTGGATGATACTGCCTGCTGGGCGATGGAGCTGCAGGAGCTGCATTTCTGGCCCTGAGCTTATACAAAATTCAAGAGGCTGGTTCGCCGTTGTTTGCGGATTCAATTGCGGCCAATTGGGCCTCTGCCTGCCTTTGCGCCGTCGCCCAGGCAGCATGCCTCGCCTAGTCGCCTATCTAGTCCTAACGACTCCAACAGCCGGCATCACCACGGCCGCCCGTCCCAACACCCTCGTCGCCCGCGACCAACTCTTCTTCTGCCCTTGCGTTTCGAGAGTGGGCCGGGATGGATACGCCACTCCCAGTCCCAGACTCGCCAGGCTTGCCAGGTTTAAAAAAAAACAAGGTAGGTACCCGATCCATCCCTCCTCTCCGAGTGCCCCCCTCCACATTCACAGCCCAAGCTGGGCTGGGACCTCCTTAGCGTGGCAACTCGCCCAGGCCCGGATTAAGCTCCAGCGGCCTACTCATCATTTCTCGAAATGGGGTCTTTGTTTGAGCGTGACGGCATAGCGCCCCTCGTAGTCTCACTCTCTTACTTTTCCCCCTGCGCCAGCCTTGTCGCAACCCGCCGAGGTGGTCCAAATTCACGCTCCTCTCATATGATGTCCTTGTTTGCATCCCACCTACGCCGCTCGCCTGCCACTGTCATTGGGCCCCGAAGCTCCGGAACCAGATCCCGCTTCTCTAGCCCTGGCCACGGCCTGCGAGATTGACTGCGCTATGGCATTCCTTCCCTCGTGTCTGGCCATGGCTTCATTATGCAGTGCGCGGCGAACCTTGCGCCGCTCCACTGGGAGCCCAACATGCTCGCATTGCTGCTGTAGCTCGTCGGCGTGATTGGCGGGAACAAGTTCGTCATTTGCCGCTTGTACAATGAAGACTCCCGGAGGATTCTCCTTGAACCGCCGGGCTATCACGCCCAGGTTCGTCCAGGTGTCGAGGTGATTCCACAGGAAGGGGTGGAGGTACTGGTAAGGGAGCCACTTCTGCGGGTAGAGTGCGTGCAGCATCGCCTTGACAGACGTGAATGGCGTTTCCAATATGATAGAACCCAGCTGCATGTTTTGTGGTAGTTTTGCTTTGGCTGCTAGATTCGTCGCAAAGCCGCAGCCAATGCTCTGTCCCCAGAGCAGCACGGCTGGTTCGGGCAAATCAGCGGCAGCCGATCTTTCACGGTGCAGCTCAGAGATCCAATTCAGCGCAGCCTCCGTATCCTTGTCTATGCCTCGCTCTGACGGCTTATCGTGGGAGGTCCAATATCCCCGATAGCTCACACAGACCATTGTGTAGCTTGCTGAGGCCCCCGAGTCTCGTGCGCGGCGAAGGATCCATGACAGATCGGGCAGTCGAGGAGGGAGCGACGATGCGTTGCCTTGCACCCACTGGTCAGTTTGGGCGCAGACAGCAAAAAATCTTCCTTAGCTAACCAACCTTGGAAATAAAGAATGTAGACCGGCGTCACGAGGCCACTTCGTGCGGCATTGTCCGACGGCGGGATGTCGGAGACGCAGAGGGCGATCTCGGTGCCATCCAGTGACCGGATTCTCTCCTCTCGCCATTTGACACCCCCACAGTCGTTAGAAAACTCTTCGATGCGCATGCTGCGCGCATTGGGTGGGAGGAACGGGTTGTATATGATGTGATTTTGAAACAGCACCATCATTGTACACTTCCAGCACCACAGGGCCACAAACAGCCCACTGAAGAGCAGAGGGGGCATCAGGATCGGCGCGATGTGCAGGTCGCGTCTGCTGTTGTTCGGCCGAACCAGAGCGTCAAGTGCGTGTCGTCCGGCCGGTCGGCGTCCTGCGCGCAGGAGAATCCCGCATCTCGCGACGAAAGCGGCATCGTGGCTCGTCGAGAGAGCAAGGCGGACTGCGCGCATTGTCATGGGGGTGGCCTCGACATGGCCAGGGGCGAACGACGTCGGCGTGGTCGAGATAGGATGCGCGGCAGGCCAAGGCGGGATTCTTATGACATGTTCGCTCACGACTGGGCTGGCTGGATTGGGGGTCCCTGCAGTTGACGTGCTGGTGTTGTGGGTGCGGGACAACGAGGCGACGTCAATGGGTCAATGGCATCAATGGGTGCATTGGGTGCAGTGGGAGCAGTCGCTGTATTGGCTGTGCTGGCGGGCCGCACCCAGTGGTGTTGCCAGAGCGGCGGGTCGAGCGCCGCTTCCGCTGCCGCACCCCGCTTTTAGGCAGGCCCAGGCAAGCCGTTAGTGGACTGATATCGCCCTGGGCACAGGCGTGCACCCCCAAAAGCGCCCAAATGCACCCAACCGCAGGGCGACTCGAGAGGTGACCTCGGCGATGCTGCAGAACTTGGGAGGCCCAGGACCAGCCCAGGTGCGCCTGTAGTGGCAAAGGCGGGGCAGTCCAGGCCTGGATTGGTGCAGCGCTGTCAAGCTGTCCCAGCCAGGAACAAGAACAAAAACCACGACTCGGCACCTTTTGGAGCCTGGTCCACCAAAGAATCCAATGCCAGCCCAGCAGTTCAGGCGTGCACTCTAGCCTAGGACAATCCCAGGCAGAAAACCCCAGACGCCTCGGCTCGTTGCTATATTTTCTGGATCCTTCCGACTACTTCCATCCAACCTCAACATCGACTGCGTACTTGCCCGCACCAGCTGCCACCACCCACTGCACCACTACATCATCTCAAAGTTCCCCACGCACCTCGCACCTTGAGCTGGGAGTTCAGCAACCACCGATCCGCCCCATCGATCCGTACTCGTCTTGCCGCATCGCCCAGGCAGGTGCCAGGACTCACATCAACATGCCCGGCCCCCTCGAGAAAGAAGGCAATGGTCACGCCCATGTCGACATCAAGGAAGACGACCTGCCCTCACCCCGCGCCGAAGGCGAGGCCAGCCCAGGCATGCGCAGCAGCAAAGGCTGGGATGGCAAGTTGCGAGTCCCCAAGACTGCCTTGGTGAAGAACCCAGAGGCCCTCTCCGACCCGGAATACTCAGACGACGAGAACGTGCTGGACGGCGAGGAGATTCTGGCCGACGAAGGTAAAACTCGCCACATGGGGACCCCATTCTGACGACTGTTCATGGCTGACAAATAATGCTATTCCCAGATCTGCTAGACGACGAGGACCCAGAGACGGACGAAATCATGTGCTCCCACTCCCGTATCGGCTCAATCAACAAACTACGACTCGATCGATTCAAGCAGGTCAGCCGGCTATGCCTCCGCCAGAACAGCATCCAACAGATCGAGGGCCTCGACGGCCTCGCCTCAACGCTCGAGGACCTGGACCTCTACGATAACCTCATCAACCATATGCGCGGCCTCGACGAGCTCACCAACCTGACGAGCCTCGACCTGAGCTTCAACAAGATCAAGCACATCAAGAACATCAACCACCTGACCAAGCTCAAGGACCTTTTCTTGGTTGCCAACAAGATTGGCAAGATTGAGGGCCTCGAGGGCTTGGACGAGCTCAAGTCGCTCGAGCTCGGCTCCAACCGCATCCGCGAGCTGCACAACCTCGACTCCCTGCAGCGCCTCGAGGAGCTCTGGGTCGCCAAGAACAAAATCACAGAGCTGACTGGGCTCGCCGGCCTGCCCAACCTCCGCCTCCTCAGCATCCAGTCCAACCGCATCTCCGACCTCGCCCCGCTCAAGGACATTCCCACCCTCGAGGAGCTGTACATTTCGCACAACGCAATCGAGTCACTCGTCGGCATCGAGACCAACACCAAGCTACGCGTCCTCGACATTTCCAACAACAAGGTCACCAGCCTCGAGGGCCTGGCACCGCTCAAAGAGCTCGAGGAGCTCTGGGCCAGCTCAAACCTCCTCACCGATTTCAGGGACGTCGAGAAGCATCTCAAGGACAAGGAACAGCTCACCACTGTCTACTTCGAGGCCAACCCTTTGCAACTGAGCGGGCCAGCCTTGTACCGGAACAAGGTGCGCCTGGCTCTCCCCCAAGTGAAACAGATAGACGCAAGTAAGTTGCCGTCCCCAGCAGACTACTCTCCGGTGGAGGCCAATATGCTAACGTGGCGTGCCCTAGCTTTTGTCAGGGTATAGGCAGCAGATCCCTTCTTGGGAAGAGTCACGTTTGGTGATGACAGCATGGCGTTGGTCGGCGTTGTTCAGACAGGATTCAAGTATTCGGCAATGAAAGAACAAAAACACACAGTTATGAATTCTTGCGGGGCCCGTTGAGGGTGACTGTTCGTCCTCGAAGCCGCGTAGTAGACTTTGCTCGTCCGAGCTCCAGGCCAGGTGGGCTTTGGGCTCCAGGCGACAAGCCGTTGATTTGAGATTGGGGCACATCACTGGGTTTAGTTACAGATGATCTTTTGGCAACAGCTTCGATACTGTTTGTTTGTATTCTATGGCAGGGACCCCCATGACGTCTCTGGGGTGGCACGATACACACAGACTTCCAAGTATTAAAAAACGCCAAAAAAAAACCATATCCCAAAGCAAAGTCATTTTTCGTGGCATTTCATCATTGCGTTGACTCTTAACCGAAGATCCAGAGGTTCTCAGTGTCGAAGTACTGTAGTGAATACGCGTTAGCGATAAAAATTCAAGCATGAGGCAACTGGGATCGAAATAACTCACGTTGGTAGGCTGGTTGAACTTCATGTGAAGGTCCATCTTGGCAATGCGGGCCAGGTCCTCCTCATCAATGTCGAAGGCAGTGCAGTCAAGGTTCTGCTCCATGACGGCGGGGCGGGTGGTCTTGGGGATGACGGCAAGGCCGCGCTGGGTAGCCCATCGAAGGAGAACCTGAGCCGGGGTCTTGTTGTACTTCTCAGCCATTCCGGTGAAGACCTCGTGCTGCATCAGAGGCGAGGCGGACTTGGCGCGGTCCATGTCGAGCTCGATGAAGCCAGTGGGGCCGAAGGAGGAGTAGGCAGTGACGACAATGCCCTCAGCCTTGGCCAGGCGGACGAGCTCATCCTGCTGCAGGTAGGGGTGCAGCTCAATCTGAAGGGTAGCAGGACGGATCTTGGCATACTTGAGCATGTCGTAGATGGTCTGGGCCTGGAAGTTGGAGATACCAATCGACTTGGCCAGGCCCTTGCCAACGAGATCCTCCATGGCCTCCCAGGTCTCTTGGTTGGTGGCCTTGCTCCAGCGGACCTCACTGACGCCATCGTAGTGCCAGCCGGGAGGGTAGCGGACCTCGGGGTCGACGTACTCGAGAGCGACGGGGAAGTGGATCAGGAAGAGGTCGAAGTAGTCAATCTGCCAGTCGGCAAGCTGGCGGCGGGTGATGGGCTCAACACGCTCCTTGTCATGGAAGGTCTGCCATAGCTTGGAGACAATGAAGAGCTCCTCACGCTTGACGAGGCCGTCCTTGATGGCACGGGCAACACCCTCACCGCACTCCTTCTCGTTTCCATAATCTATTCACGTCACGGGTTAGAATAATTGACAAGGACTGACGCGACATGAGGCTAAAGCAATCGGGCCCCCTCCCTCTCACCCCCCAAAACAATTTTTGGCGGGGTATTCATGTGGCGGAGGCCAAGCATGACGGGTGGGGGCGAGGGGCTGCATTTTCCCGGTGTAAGTGGGAGCGACGAGCAGGGGTCGGCTAGCCCGTCGACAGCAGGAGGGGTAGAAGTCATGATGAACACGGCAAGAGGAAGAAAGGAAGAGGGCCTTCTTCGAGGGGCTCACGTACCACAGGCGCCGTCAAAGAGGCGGTATCCAGCCTTGATGGCGTTGTAGACAGTGTCGGCACAGGTGGCATTGTCAACCTTCCAGAGGCCGAAGCCAACCTGGGGCATCTCATAGCCGCTGTTGAGCTTGATGTTGGGAACGGGCACCATTGTTGCGACGTTGACTGGGACTGAGGGAAGATGGAAAGAGGGTTGCGACAGATGAGGGAGTAGGGAGGGAAGAGAGCGAGCAGAAGAACGGCCACGACATTGGCAGAGACGACGTATTTAAGTAGCTGGTCCAGCGTCGCCTGCGCTTCCTGTCGACCCCCCTCACTCGCCGCAGCAACAGCGGGGATGGGGTCCTGGGGCGCCGATAGCCCGACACCTCAAGTTGGCTCGTCCTGGACGCAACCCGACACCCCATGAGCTGAGTTGGCCAAACAAGGAACTTGTGTCCAGCATCCAAGAGAGAGCGAGACTGCAGCCGCGGGCGCCGGGCAAGACGCGGCCGAATAATCGTGGGTGTGGCCAGGCAGGGCCATGGCTTGGGGTGCGCTAAGCTCTTGGTGTGGTCCCACCCAGACGAGGTCGTCGCATTGAGCGCCGCCTTTCGACTTGTGGGGGGGGATGCAATTCATCCGGCGCGGTTCCACGGTTCCACCCTATCTCGAAGGGCCAAGGGCGAGAATACCATCGCAGGGGTGTGTGGCAGAGCTACGTACGGTGGGAAGGTGACGTCCTGGGGGTTAGACGGAGGAACACATGATCTCACGATGTAAGGAGCAGGCACACACCTGCCCCTTCCCAGCACCTTCACCGTTCTTACCTTGGGTGCCAGCCACGCAAATTAGGAAGGCACACTGGCAGGTTACCACGGAGTGAAACAGAGTCAAGTTCGAGGCACTCCTCACACCGTACTCCGCATCTTGATTTTTGGCAATTGTTCTCGAAGCAGAAATATAGGCTATCCAACTGGCCCGGGTAATGGGAACATTGGCCCAACACGCCCAGCGACCCGCAAATCCACCAGGCTGGTCCGTCCGTCGCCATCATCGCCAATACCAGTGGCTCAAAGCCGCTCATATTCTAACATAGGGTAACAGGTTCAGATCGAAAGCCTCAAATAGCTCAGCCCCCTCCTAGAAGCCCCGAAGGTCATGCAAAACACTAATGACAAATCCATTCCCAAGCGAGATGTTGCGCTGCCCTCATGACACGCTTCGCCATCTGAATCCGTGAGGGGAAACCTGGGCGCGCCATGGTTCAACCCTGCCAAACGGCCCGTCCATGCGTGGTGCGGCGTGTCACCGACACCGAGACGTCCGACAATGCAGGTCCCCTTGGTCCCCCCTCACCTGTGACAACGGGTGGGCGAGACCCGAGTCCCCGACACTCTCATTTGTGCGTTTAAACGGCGGCTTCCTACCTAGGCTTCTGATTGATGCGGCAGACTGGTCCTGCACGCGGGATGGAGCGCCATTCCATCTCCAGCTTAGGCCAGCCCTCCTTCGTCGCATGAACTGAAAACACCTGTCGGGGAATAACGCGTTTTCCGCTCCACGTCATACTAAGCTGGAGGCTCTTCTTCTCCTATCGTTGGCTTTCGCAAGCCCAGTCTCCAGTCGCCATCATGAAGATGGATGGGGCTTCCTTCAGTTGAGGTCCCACCAGGCGGAGAAACATGACATATTCTTAGTGGACACGCAACCGAATTAACGCCGCGACGGCGAAACCACAATTTAGCCTGAATCCGATAGGAGCGGTTAATTGTAGTCTCCTGCTGCCTTGTGGAGCTACTAGAAGTGTGGCGTCCCAACTCCCGCACCAGTCGCTGACCATCATCCATGAAGCCAAGGACCCGATGGTCATTTTATTATCCTAGCCCGACCACAAAACACCACGAGCCAGCAGAAGCACGCCAATTGGGTTCGACGAAGCCATGCTCAGCGGAAGAAGCAGAATGTTTCAATGTCCCGAGTTGGACTTCATTCTGTCGCACCTTTGGCTCCAATTGCGATTTCAACGCTTCAATGGTTCTTTTGCTGCCTCATCAACCTAGTCGTCATTCGACCTAAAAACAACAGACTCAATTCATGGGCTGATGAGCCTCGCGACAATGAGAACCCCACCGTATCAGGGCCCGCTACTCTTTGTGGTTGAAAAGCCGCTGGTTCAGACCCTCAGACCGCACATTGCATTCTTTGTGGGGCTTGACGTCAATTGCACCCATCGCAACTCGTGAAGTTGTGATCTAATCATCACCAGAGTAGAATCCCCGGGCGACGACTACTACGCTGTGAATTGGTTATTTATCCCCCGACGCTTCCGCACCAACAAGAGACAGTCCGCTTGACCCATCGAAAGTCGATACCAAAGTCATGGTCCATCCCAACCCCTTGCGGTACATCCGAAACCTACGGACCATAGAAGGCGCTTTCATCCGTGGAGATGTCACTGTTATTCTATACAATTAGGATTGCCTTGCCCCGTATTTTTCCAACGGCAGCATTTGATGGAACATTCCCCATACGAGCTGCGCATCTCTGGGACAGGCCAGCCTGCGTAACACAAGCAGAATGATCGGTGAGAACGTCAATGCCGAGCCGGAATCCAAGTGGCGCTCGAATTACGACGGTGCCTCTCACACGGTCCGAAATTAGGACATCAACGAGCTGGCGGAATTTGTCACCGAAGAGCGAATGGCGAAGAACCTGAGTACGTCCTTGACGTCCACTAGGGGCCAAACAATCGCAAGGATCTTAGCATCGTCTTCTCGAATATTTGGAATACGGAGATCTCACTTGTGCGGTGTCTTTGGAAACTGGATTTCCCCAACCAGAGTTCAACCAGGCGTCTGGGAATGCTGTGTTTCTCTCTCACCTCAGCAAACTAATAATACAGGATCGAAATCTTCCAAGGGGCCTCCGAAGTTTGTTGTCAAGCCCCGTTCCAGCAAGTAAACCGCAATTCAACACCGAGCTCAACAAAGCAGAGCAAATCGGCCGATTAGAGCATCTTCTGTCAGAAGTCGACCAGTTCGAAACTTGCCAGGGCGTACATGTTGGCCTCGATGCCAACAGCATCTATCACCGAAGCCGAATAGGCCCCCTAGACTCCCCATTGAGCGTACAGGAAAGAATTCTTACCGAGCAGCCCCGCGGATCTTCGGCAACGTTCAGAGCATCCAAGAGCAGCGACTGGGTCAACAAGCGAGAGGATCAGAAAGCAGCAGCGCCACGGCGAAGCGAGCTTTTGAACAGGCAATTCACATCACGACCTCCCAACCGTGGCCAACCCATTTTCTCCTCGAATTATTGCAAGTGTTTCGGCCAGCCTGCTATCAAGTGATATGCCTTGGCCGTCTTGTCTTGGTCATTTTATTATGCCTAACATTTGACCTGCTTTTTTATCTTTCTTCTTCTATTTTTTGGGGGTTTCTTGCGACGAATTGTCTTGAGTGGGTTGTGCCATATTACCATTACCACAGCCAAGAATGAAGATCTGTCTGCTCATATACACATGAATGCGTCATCATATTTAGAAAGTCGACAATTAGACCACACCAAGTGGTGTCGTTGACTTGGGTATCATTCACTTCCGTCGCTCTCTGCCATCATCTCTCGGCTCGATCCGCGACAACTTCCGCCGTCCCCCAATTAGAGCACCCGGCCTGAAGCCCGTTGAAACGGCGCACGAAAGATATCAGGGATCAACTGCCATTATAGTTTGCAAATCGGCACTCGCAGTCCTCGGAGCCGGCCTGGACGTCAGCAATAACATTACCATTGCTGTCCTCGCACACGGGAGAGCCCTGCTTGGCCTCTTTGCGCTGCACAATCTCGATGTCGCCGGGCCAGGGCCCAAACTTGACGTCCTTGTGCGCCTCTTCGGGCGACCCCTGGCCCTTCCGCCGGGTCCAGAGCGTGGCCTCGAACTGGATGTTGTCAAAGGTGCACTTCTTGGCGCGGCTTGTCACAGTCACCTCGCCCGGCACCTCGAGCTTCTGGGTGGTGAAGGAGAAGCGCAGACGCTCATCGGGGCTGCCCGCGTCGACGAAAGAAACGGGGCGGTCCTTGAAGGATGGTGATATCGGGTTGTCGTTGGATGAGATGGTGAAGTGGGAGGAATTGGTGCGAGCTATGACCCAGAAGAAGGTGGTCAAGTTGGTAGCGGCATCATTGCTGTAGATGTTGCAGCGCCAGGCATCCCTGTTGGAGGTGCACCCCGAGCTGCTCGTTTTAATGTCGGTTTCAAAGGAGTAGGATCCCCCTGGAAAACTCGAGTTGGAGTCGCTGGGCAGTGATTTCCTACTCGTCGATCCGTCAGACTACTGCCCCATCCAGATGCTTTGGTTCAACTCGCGGCACTCACTGGTTCTTCAGCCCCAATGTCAATCCGACTCCCAGCCCTACGCTCAGCATGGCGATGATCAAGACTATCATCCCGAGCCTAAACCAGCACCTCCGGCCCTTGGATACCACTGACTCGCTAACGGTGGTATCAGTGTCGAGCTCGTCCTTGTAGCTCGGTGGCGGTGGGCTCCTCAGTGACGGCGGGTGGTGAATGAGAGGCGCCACAGCATATGGGGGGACGTAAGGAGGCGAGAGTCCACCATTGGATCCCTGGGTGGTGCTGGAACCAGCTTCTGATCCGGCGCTGCCAGGTATTGACGGGGTTGGGAAGCGGCGCGCTGCCCTCTGGGGGACCCGGAGCGGCATCGAGGGCATCAGCACGGCTGGGCTCCGGGCAACCTCGTGCTCGTCGATGACAGGCATGGAACCAACGCCGGCCATTGAAAGGCGCGAGCTCATGGAGCCATGGCCCCTCGAGTGACCACGGCTCATGATATCTCGCCGGCGTCCTCTTGCAGGCGATTGAAAGATGGTTCGCAGGTCCTGCTGGTCTAAGAAGCGAGTGAGTGGTGTGGGACAGACCGCCGTCAAAGAACGGCGATCAAGCTGCTCTCTCTCTCTCCCACAGCCCAGACAGGCAAGCGATGAATTAAGGAGGGAAGCAGTCCCAGCAGATGCACATCCCACCGACACAGATGGGTGTGGGAGAAGAGAGGGGAGGAGGGGGGACGGGCTGGGCAAGAGCGAGAGCGCGACGGACTACATAATGTCTGCCCAGCCCGGGCTGAGCCTCATCAGAGCCTTCTTTTGCCTCGCTCTCATCACCTCACCACCAGTGGCCATCTGTGCCACTGCCACTACCACTGCCACAAGTGCACTAGACCTCATGCCATGCCATCGTGGCTTTCCCCTCCCCTCCCCCCCCTGCTTGCGCAACTGAGTGCATATTGGGCGAGACGGTTAGATGAGTGTGCACCACTGGCCCGCCCGACTGGTCGGTCAAGCAGGCGTTCAATGGTGGAAGCCAGAGGCGGCGGCAAGACAAGGGCCCAGCGGCACCGAAAATAACACGGCTGAGAGGGCGCTGATCGGGAGGGCGGCACCCCCAGCGCACGGAGGGAGGTGCTTCAATGCAGCTCCAATGCTAATGCTTCGTCCCAGAACCCGCAGGACTAAGATATTCGGCTGCGGTAGTCCACGTACTGTGCATACAATGGAAGTGAGTGTGTCAGACACGCATCAGCCCATCGCCCCATCTCCACCGCGCTGGGTCGCGCTGATGCCAGATGCCACTCCGCCTGTTCACGCCCAGACACGACGCTGGCGTCCCTACAGTAGGCGAGAGATACGCTTGCATTGCATGGCCGAGTTGCGGAACGGTGAACCCGACCAACTGGACGACCGGCGACCCGGCGACAATGGGTTCAATACCCAAAACAAGGTTTCGTGCCCCGAGCGAGAAGCAAGGGAAGAAAAGAAGCCCCCCCCCAACGACGCGGGGCCCTAGGGCATTGGATGTTGCTGCTCACTCACCGGTGGACTTGGATGCGGGGGTGGTATGCCTGGGCTGATGCTGTGGCGGAGCATGCCCAAAGTAAGGTACAGGAGCACTAATAATTAGTCGGGACAGAGTCTCGTCATCATGGCCCTAGATGATGACCAGGCACAAAAGACGCCCATGACGGCCGTTCGGGTCCAGCCAGCCGCAACCCTCGCAGGTATGAGCCAAACGGAAGGAGCCATGGATTGATGAATCAGTTCGTCAACAGGAGACTGGGTGCCGGGTGATGCAGCATCAGCAGCGCCATCAGCATCAGCACCAGCTTTGACATACTTGCCAAGCTTGCCTCGCCAGCCTCACCGTTGGGCTCGCAGCTGAATCATTCATGCACATCCAGCAGACTACCAGCTGAAGTCAGTCCTCGGCATCCTGCCAGCACACGCCATCCATCCATCCATACATCCATCTGCACCTTGCCACCTCGATGAGCACCTGTCCGGCCTGCCTGATCTGATATATTCTACAGAATATATCCAAGTATCCGTGACATATGTACGCACAGCCCATCCGATGCTTTCATGCTCTGGCAATGCAGCAGGAGCCAATGCTAGAGGGGCAGCGATGATCCCTCGCACGGTTTGCTGCGTTTCGTTTCTCCGCTGCTCTCCCCATCAACCAGATGGCGCCAGGGAAGACAAAAAGCAAAGCGCCCAACTTCCAACGACCAAATCGGGCCACCACCACGATGGAAGCGGCAATTGATAGCTCCCGCCGACCTAGTCTGGTGGTTGCAACCTGCGCTACGAGGCCCGCCCCGAGCGGGTGGCCCGGCATTGGTGCTGACGGGCAGAGCTGCGTAAGGTAGCTGTAGTGGAGGGCCGCCCAGGCTGGGGGGGGCTTGGGGGCAAGTCCGCTGTCGGCTTCCACCGTTCTAGTGCCGTGGCCAGCCCTGCCGCCTGTCATTTCCAGCCCAAGAAATTGGGCAGCAGAAGCAAAAGCCCCCTGCCGCCATGTCTTGCCCCTCAGGCCCGTGAGCAGAATAGCGCCCCACCCCCTGCCGCTAGTGACCCAGTCTGCTTGAAGGTGCCATCCCGGACTCTTTTTTCCATTGTGTGCTACAACACACCACTGTACAACAACGCTAGACTGCTACAGCGCCCTGAGCGGACTGCCAACTGGCTGGACGTGCGGCCGACGCCATGATTGGCCTTCGCTCCCACCGTGGCTCCGAGGTGTTCACATCAATTCAGATCGCCCACAGACGACGAGGTCAGAGTGAACTGCATGCGTGGGAAGACAATTACGCGCAGGTTGTTTTTGTTTTTGATTATTCGTCTTGCGGTGAGCCCAGTTTCGCGGCGACGCCCCGATCAAATGCCAACCAACCACGCCATACGCCTCGGGGAGGGACTTGCAAGTTGCCGCGTTGAGCACTCCTGAACTCCCAGAGGGGAAAGAGACAGTATCAGACTGATCTGCGATGCATCTCAGACCATGGGCACGGGTGACAACGAGTTCATCGATCCAGTGACGTTTGGCCGGTGTGACTCTGCAGTTGGCATGAGACGACGGCATCATAGACATCGGATGGCCACAGGACATGTCTACCAAGCAACCATCAGTGAGCAAGCAAGGCAAGACAGCAGTCCAAACGTCAAAGCGACCGAAATCATGAAATAACAGCGGTAGATGATACGTTTGCATCCTATAACGCCGTACTTAATCATACATGTCGTCATTTCTATGTCCACCCACCCATCTACTGCGCAGAGACTTCATCCCGTGTTGTTGCAACAGCTTGTGCTTCTTGCTTCTCAACCTCCACCTCCGCCTCCGCCTCCGCCTGCACGTAGTCGGGAGCGTCCAACACCTCCCCTTGTTCCGTCCAGACCGCCGCGAGCTCCTGCTCGATTTCGTCCCGCCGCTTCTTCCAGTCGTCCACCTGTGCCAGTCGCTCGTGGAGCTCCTGGAGCTCCTTCTCGACCTGCAGCTTCTCGCGCTCAGTGCCGATGCGTTCAAACTCCCACTCATCGCCACGCTCGCCCATTCCGAGGCTGAGGTTGAATGTGTGATACTTCTTGAGCGACGCACGCGTGGAAATCGTGATGAGAGCTACCAGAGTGTTAGTACGGAAAAGGCAACTTGCCAATCTGGCCGCTGTCAGGTGCTGAACTCACTGATACCCTTCTCCTTGCACGTCTCGTATAGCAGCCCCTCGACATCACTCGATACGGCACTTGTACCCTCGTCAATGATGGCATACTTTGGTTCGTGGTACAGAAGTCGGGCAAATCCCATCCTCTGCTTCTCGCCGCCACTGAGCACATCCTTCCATTCCTTGCGTGTATCCCAGCCGCCCTCCCGGTCAGGGAGATAGCCCAGCCGGGCCTCCTCGAGCACCCTGTGGAGGTCGTCCTCGGATCTGCGTTTCTCCCTCATGTCCTGGTGGCCGTCAGGGTAAATGACCTGGTCACGCAGGGTTCCGGGACTGAGATACGGCCTCTGCGGGAGGAACATGATTCCATCTTGGCCTATATCCTTGGGTCTGCTGACCAAGCCTCGGTAGACTGGCCAGAGGCCTGCGAGGATGCGTGCAATCGCCGTCTTTCCAACACCATTCGGGCCAGAAATCTGTATTGGTTAGCTTCAAACCTCCCGCTGCTGTCTCGGCGGACTTACCAGAAGATGTTCTCCACTACGAACGACAATGGAAAGCGATTCGATGAGCTCGTCGCCACCCTGCGGCCATAGCCCAGGCGCCACGACAGGTACATGTTCCAACCGTACTCCGTCAAACCCTTTCTGGATAGTTCCTTGGACATCAGAGAGAGAGTAGAGCTCACTCTGACCGCCCCGAACGTGGTAGGCGTTGGAATGAACCCGATGCAGTGTCGAGATGAGAGTGTACACGCGGCTGGTGTAACCTGCAAGTTCTGCGAGGTCCTTTATGGAGTACATCATGCGTCCACCGGCATCGGCAAGCGAGAGCATAAGTCGCTTGTTGGTGATGAAATCCTTCATGCGATTTCGCTCTCGCCCGCCGCGCTGGCCAGCCTCTGCCATCTCGGCAGTTCCGCCAAGGCCTCCCCACGCAGGCAGAAAGACGGGCAGGGATGAGAGAAGATATCCGTAGGCGCTCCAGCTATACTTGAGGATAAAGTCTTCGAGGATATTGTAGCGAATCTTCAGCATATAGATGCCCTCCATCCACGACTTGAGCGACTTGAACTCCTTGTTTAGGAACGTCTTCTCCGTATCGGCTCCACCGTAGAAGGCGACTTCTTCGGCATTGGCTATCAGTCGGGCATGTAGGCTTCGGAAGTCGCCCTCCTTGCGTCCCTCTACGGCCTTGAGCTTTCCAAAGGGCGGCGAAAGCCTTCGCAATATGCTTGCCGTCAAGAAGTAGTTGCCCAGAAGTCCAGTGAGGGCGAGAGGTCCCAGTGATCGATAGAGCTGGTAGTTGAAAACGCACAGGTCGATAAAAGGCTTTCCCAAAGACGAGTAGATGTTGGCCGCTGAGGCGCAGAACAGGGTCAGATCCTGTGTGATGAACTGGTCCGCGCCTTGTCCAACGCCTCCATCCAGGTTGTGGAGCTTGTAGTAGTTCATGTTCTCGTTGAGGTAGAGGTCATGGATGTAGCGTGTAAGGCGAGTCCGGAAAGCAATTGATACTTTGGACTCGAGGAACTTGATCATGGCATTCGTGTACGATGCGAAGCCGCCGAGTCCGCACCACTAGAAGAATATGATGAGTTACATGGCAAGACACACGTTGCTACTTTGATCACGTACCTTGAGAATTCCAAAGATGAACGCCTTGCCATTACCGGCGACAAGATCTCTTACAATCTCACCGTCAAGCCGAGCAACCACGAGTGACAGATAGGTTCGCAACATTAGAAAGGCGGCGTGACTAAATAGTAGACCCGCTTCCTTGCTCGACCACCTCGGGATCATGATGCTCATCAAGCTCAGGAATTGGTGGAGAAAGGCGAGGTTGAGACCGGGTTTGGTCTGCGCGGATGGTACTGTCCCATCCCGAAGCCCAGAGACACGGGGTGGGTTGAGGAAGAGGCGGCGATGGGCATCAAATGTAAGCGGCTTGGTGGTATTGATGACCACCTTGGAGGTTCCGTCCTTGTAGGGCACGTAGATGGTGCGTGATCCGTCCTTGTTGTGGAGCCACGAGTTTGTTCGGACGAGCTTACGTCCTTGCTCGTGCTCGTGCCGTCTCTTCTTCCACCATCGCCGCCCGCCCTCGGCAGTTGCGATGATGGAGGCGGCGAGCGCAAGCGTGGCGAGCAGCCGCGTTGCGCGGGAGGTTCGGCGCAGCCTCCCTCGGAAGAGATTCGACCACTTGTCGATGAAGGCCGCGAGCGCATCCTCGGCCGGCGTGTGCCGAAGGGTGGATTGCCCAGCCATGTTGCAGGTGGAGGTGGATGCTGGACTACACGGTCGCTAGGGTTTCCGTCGCCGCCGCTGCTAGACAGCTCTCTGGTCCATGGGTGGGAATTTCGAGGTATCGGATGTTGGGCGCGGTCGTAGTGAAGGAGGAAGGTTGCGAGGAGGTTTCAAAAAAGCGTGGCAGATTGGCGGTTGGGCGGGTGTGACTTGTCCCAGCTTGTGGCCGCAATGACGATGCCGGGGCGAGGGTGGTGAAGGCCCATGATGGCATGTGAAGGCGGCTTCCGAGGCAGAGGCACAGGTGACTTGGTACTGCCAAGTGCAGTGCCCACCAAACGGAACCGGCAAGCATGGGCCTGGGGGCGATGACGCCACGAGGAGTGCCCTTTGGGCTGTCACATGATGTGGCTGTCTGGGGAGCAGCAGCTTGGCCTGGGGTAAATGTGGCGCAGATTCCGGAGTAAAAGTCGGGGGCGATTTGGCGAGCAGTCGCCCAGCTTATTGGTCGCCAGTGGCCACCGGACAGTCAGCAACAGTCTAACACCAAAGACGGGCTAGTCACGGATCGATCTCCTACTCAGCGAGTCAGCGCCCAGCTTGGTTGGTTGGTGCACGGATAGGAGCGTCCTCAGCTAACCCAAGGCGGAAATCCTCTGCGTTGCCAGAAGGAGGACACATGAATTTTGGCGTGAACTCGCGACGTGCGTGCGATTGTGATAAGCAGCCTTCTGTCAGGACAATAATAATAGGCTCCTGTAATGCCACCATTAATAGCTGCATACATTTCTGGGGGTAAGGATATCGCCAGTGGCGCAACACGTGCTCGCGGGTTATGTGGCTGTCTTTTCGGGTCTAATGTAAGTCGAAGCAATAGAATCGTCGTATTCGTTCACTAAGACTTCAATGCCCAAGTAGTTTGACATCAGGCGAGGCAGAGGAAACACTGGCACCTGATATGATTTACGCAATGCGAGAATAACATCAACCAGAATAGGCCTATGCTACATGTCCGGTAGTCTCCAAGCCGCGTTCATGGCAACATTCAGAGGCATAGGGTAGATTCAATATTGGGTACTTGCGCAGTGGCCAAGCCAGTTGACCTGCAGTGGTCTTGAGGCCCGCGCCGATCGCTAGTGCCCAGGCTTGCCAGGGGCCCAGGGGATGGGGATGGGATTCATGGGAACCCCCTTGTCAATGTCAGTTCACACATCCATTCTGGCCCTTGCACAAAGCTCGGAGCTCCGTCCCACAGTGCGTGCTCTCTGGCCTAGCGAGGACGGTGCGCGGCGTGCGCTGGTGCTACCATGGTGGTCCCCGTCTCCAAAAGTGCTGGGCGCGTCGGGCGCAAGTCGCAATCCCCAAGGCTGGATACGAGCATAATCAAGGCGTTTGGATTGACAGCGGCAGGTTGCGCTCCGATTTGATCTACAGCCCATGGGCAACCATCTCCGGACGTGGCAGCCAATCCCGACCGGCGAGGGCGGACGAGGGGAGCGCCGGACACTAGGATGGTCTCGAGTTGAGCGCAGCGGGTATGTAGGTCCCTCGACTGGCCCGTCGAGAGGTCCACGATGCATGGGGACATCACCGTTCCGGGCGCCAACACGCCCAATCACAACGCTGCCACAAAGGCATCTGGTCTCGGACGGGCACGGGAAGGGTGACCCGGCCACCACCACGTTGCTTCTGCCTCTCGTGGCCGGGCGGTGGCCTGGGTGGCCTGTGAATTTCAACGCCTTGGTGGAATAGGGACTCGCCAGGTTCCGGGTCGCTTCGCTCTGCACGATGATGATACTAGATAATTAATGGCATGCACCAAGTATGCAGAGCTCTCCGGCCTCCACCTTTCGCCCTCGTCCACCCCATCCGTCGGACGTGGGCAAGACGTGGGAGGGACGTGGGACGCTGCTCAGGCCTGGAGCTTGTGCATGGGATGGACAAGGAGCGCCTGGGAGCTGACAATAGGAAGCACGCGGGAGGTATTCTTAGCTCGCCGCGCCTTGAGGAGGAGGCAGAGTAAAGCGCGCGACCACTGCTGGCGCAACCTGGTTCGTCACACTTGCCATTGGCGCCCATGTCAAGTGTCACCAAAGCTCATCCTATCGATGGACTCCCATGAGTCCTTTCCTCATCCCTCGCTGCTGGGCTGCTGCTGGCTCGTTCTTCTGTTTGCGCCTCCAGTCCCTCGCCTGTGCTCCACTGCCAGCAGCAGCCTCCGCTAGGTACTAAGGAGGATCCCTGAAGGATGCGGCCCATCTGCGTAGGCGCTTGGCCAAGCACACACTCTACCTGCCTACCTTAGGCTTGGGGGGGGGGGCACGGAGGACTCAGACTAGCCGTCAAGAAACGAAGAGAGAGTGCGTAATTACTGGACATCAGATAATAGTCTGCAATTTGCGTAGGAATCGACCCGACGGGATCTACTACTAGCCATGTCTCGCCGCATCGCCGCATGCACTCGACAGAACACTCGAGCAATCACAGCGTCTCCGGGACTAGCGTCCGAAGGGCAGCCCACAAGCTCCAGAATTGACCAGGGGGGCAGGCGCCGCACCGAGCGTCGAGCCGTCGACCGCCGTGGGGAGGGTGGTTTTGGGGGGGGCTGCGAGCGGTAACACGGTAATAGGTCCAGTGGTTAATATGAGCTTGGCGGGCACCATTATTAGCGGAGATGAGAGACAGGGGATGGGTGCCGTAGTGAGCTATCAAACAGACCGTGCGTAAATACCCTGCAGACGGTGGGAGGCGCTACTGTGGTCGAGGCGGCAGGCGCGTCGTGGCCGGGATGCACAGTGTGTATAGGGGCACACGACTCACGGCGCGATAGACATCTATGACCCCAGCACCTCTCCCAGCCGACCTAATCTCGAGGCAAACTCCACTCACACCTCAACCCTCCTCCCACCCACCCCAGCACACCCAGCCCGCGTCCCAGTCCAGCCCAGTCCGCCCAGCCCGCCCAGTCTCCAGCGACCTAGCGACCAGTCAAGCCAGTCCTAGTCAAGCCTTCAGAGCGCCCACATCCCCTGCTCGCTGCTTGCACCAGGCCATCCCCGTCCAGTCCAGCGCCAGCCAAGGACGTTTAAAGCCCATCATCTCGCTTGCGCCGCCAGCTCCTCAGCGCCTGGGCCTGAGCCTCCGATCCGCCCTCTCTCTCACAACGCCGTCCTCCGTCCCTCTTCCGTCCCTCCTCCTCACCGAGCTCCATCTCCGACCGACCCCATCCGCCGTGAGTACGCAGTTCGTTCGCAGTTCTGCGCGCTACGCGAGCCAGCGGCCCTTTCGATACAAGTCACTCTTTCACCTTCATTCCCTCAAAACTTGAACATTTTCCCTTCGGCCGCCGCCCGATCTTGTCGCTGCGTTTCGCGCTTCAACCACCATCGTCTTCCCAGCCACTTTCCTGCCCTGGGCCGACTCCTTGCCGCAATCTCCCTCAGCGAACTGCCTGCCGCGCTCGAATCGCCTCCTGAATCCGTTTCCTCTATTTTTCGCAGCGCTTCTCGCCCGACTGCGATAAAGGCGTCACCCGCTCATTGCCTGAAGCATTCGGGGGCTGACATCTGTTTGGTCTGGTTTGAACGGGCACGGGTACCTAACGTAAGTCCTCGCATTCCTGGCGCGTCGCAGCGTGCATCTTGGTCGTCCTCGCCGGCGGCCTTGGAGGATACGGAAGCAATCTTTGTACGCAGGGTTCATTCTGTACCTCGGCCAATCTGTTGATGGCCGTCTCGCCGGCGAATTCCTGTGATCCCCCCCGGGCCATATGGGCACACCCAACTGCGGCTCTGGCGGCAAACCACCCGAAATCGTCAAACTTGATATGCGGATAGCGACTGACCTTGTTTCTAGAGTATCAGCAATCATGTCCGACAAGATCCAGCCTCACAGCTCGACAGACAACCCGACAGACGAGATCAAACCGCACACTAACAAGGTCGAAACTGAGATGGCCAAGGAAAAGGACCTCTTGTCGCCGGAAGACGGGACAGGTTCCAAGAAAGGTCGCAGCCTCCTTCAAGTTCCCTCTCGATCATCTTCCCAGAAAAACCAATCGTCACCAACCTCCACCGGATTGAGTGGGGCCACTGTCAGCGAGTCGCGCAACAGCATCGGCAGCCGATCAAAGGACTCTAGAGGCAGCTTTGGGCGACGACGCAACGGTAGTACGTCTAGCAACCGCACGGGCGGAGGCGACACCGAGCCAACAAACACTCCAGTCAACTCACAGCCGACCTCGCCCGTCGCCTCGACGCAGAAGAAGAAGAAGAGTGGTGGCCTGTTCTCATTTCTTAGCTGCTGCGTCACCCCGAACAGCCCCAACACGCTTGACGACAACACGGAAAACGTGCATAAGCTCGAGAAGCTTCCTGCCAGACCCACAACGGCCAAGTCGCGAACCGCAACTCCTCAGGAGCAGCCCAAGCCTGTGACAGAGAAGGACGCTCAACCACTTGTTGCCAACCAAGAGACCAAGGACGAACCCGCATCCTCCGGGAGCACCAACGACGAGATTACCGTGACGGAGAGAGAGAACCAGGAGACCAAACAGCCCGTCCCCCCGGCAGTGACTGTTGAGCCGCCCAAGGCCTCCGGTTCAACCAACGAAACTCAGAACGAAGTCAAACCCACGGATAACGACGTAGACATGCGAGATGCCCCGGCTGCTGCTGCTGCTGAGACGGAAGGAGCAACTGTTGCCCCTACAGCCGACGAGGCTTCGCAAGTGAGGGCATCTCCGCCTCCTGTCGGCCCCAGCCCCGTTCCGACCAGCCAGGGGCTTATGGAGGCTGGGCCTTCGGAACCACGGAAGTGGCTACTACCTCCCATTGCCCCCGAGCACAAGGGGCGAAAGTGTCTAGTTTTGGACCTCGACGAAACTTTGGTCCACAGCTCCTTCAAGGTATGCCACTTGTCATCTTATTTAATGAGCATTTTGCTAAGTATTGCTTTAGATCCTCCACCAAGCTGATTTCATCCTACCCGTTGAAATCGAGGGCAATTACCACAACGTCTATGTAATCAAACGACCAGGTGTGGACGAGTTTATGAAGAGGGTTGGCGAACTATACGAAGTGGTTGTCTTTACGGCGTCTGTCTCTAAGGTGAGTCGACGAAACTCCCCTCTTGCCGGGGCGCAAACTAACTGGTGGTTTGCAGTATGGCGACCCTCTACTGGATCAGCTTGACATTCACAAAGTCGTCCACCATCGATTATTCCGTGAGAGCTGCTACAACCACCAAGGCAACTACGTCAAGGATCTTTCGCAGATTGGACGCGACCTCAAGGACACCATCATTATCGACAACTCACCGACCTCCTACATCTTCCACCCTCAACATGCCGTTCCGATCAGCAGCTGGTTCTCCGACGCGCATGACAATGAGCTCCTGGACCTTATCCCCGTTCTCGAGGACCTGGCTGGCCCCAACGTCGCAGACGTCAGCCTTGTCCTCGATGTCACTCTCTAAGAGACCTTTTTTTCCTTACAACTTTCACACAAAACTCACATACACCCCCATACACACACCCGAATACCTCTTTACGATTGACACAACACACCTCGATCTGCACAATTGCCATCATAGCGAAAGGCGTTTGGTTGAGAGCTTTCGATTCATGGTGTAGATGTACTACTGTCTAATCTTACATAACCGAGTCTTTTGTTGGCGGTTAACAGTCCCCCATCATCAGCTCGAGATTTCTCTCCGCATGAGACTTCTTTGTTTGCCAAAAGACCCCGGCCTGCCACGGGTCCGATATGAAGCAGGCGTTACTACCGCATCCCACATTTTCGGAGCAACGGCGGACATAAAAACATCAAGGACTGGCCGCGGAAGGGGGAATCAGAGCATCTCCTCCTTGGGATGAATACACGTGGATGGGCCAACGGATGGGCAAGTTGGCAGACTCTCTTTGGCAGACGAGAGCAAAAAGTACTAGTAGGCGAATCTGTGATGGGAGATGTCTTCTGGTCCATGCCTCGCAGTAGGCGAGATGGTTTGGAATAAGACGGGAGGCGTCTCGCGCGGAGGATAGGCCGCCCTATTGGGGGCGGGACATTGCGATTCCATTTGTTTCATGGTTGCGTCTTGATTCTGCTTCTTTCTGAATTACTACCACACCCCACTGCATGACGAGTCTGCGAGCGGACTCGGAGGCGAGCGAGAGAGCGTTTCGCTTTGATGCAACACGGATCAGCGAATGTAGAGACTCCTGGTTGGCCTCTGCGATACATAGTCTCATCAAATTGTAAAATTTGTCCCAAAATCCTTTACCAGGTGTCAAGAAATGTGATGGATGCACGGAGAGAAGGCTAAATGGGAAAGCGGAGTAAAAGCTGAGCATTGGAGAGCTGTCTAGCTCCTTGCCTGTCGCCAATTGTCCATGAGGCTGTGGTTACTACTAGTATTGACCAGCACCTAATTACCTCTTTTGGGCAGTCCGACAGTGCCAAGCTCAAGCTCCAGTGGCTTGTGGTGGGTGGCGGAGAAAAGTTTGGCCGCAACTCTCCTTTCTGTGAATGTGGCCTCAACTCCCTCCCATTACGGGGGTAGTACCACAATTTCGCCAGCCCAGCTCGAGTCCTCAATTCCACCCCAATCGTCCAGTCCATTTTCCCTTTCCAACCGCCCATTCGACTTTCGGAATCCTGCAGCGATTCCTCGTCACTCACACTCCCTAGATCTCGTCGGTTTCTCCTCACCATGGTACGCGCGCCCGAATCTCCCACGCAGTCCCGACACCTCGAAGCTTCGCGCGCCGACCCAGTCGCACGTGGCTAGCTGTCTGGCGCATCGTCGCGAGAAGCCATCGCCAATTTGACGCTACTGGGGCGGCCGCAGCTCGTCTTGTCACTGCTGTGCCCTCTGTTCGAACCCGGGTGGCTAATACGTAGCTTGCAGTCTTCTCCTCGTCCCTCTTCCCCTGATGCTGGTGCTGCTGCCAGCGGCGCCTCCGTCGGCCGTCCCTCATCCCCTACTCCCCCTGGCGGCCCCCGAACTGCGATCCGACGACGCGCCGCTGCCGACCAGAAGGAGAAGATTGCCAATGCCCGACCTAGCAGCACCCGTGCTGCCGGCGCTGGCGGCTCCAGCAGCACCATGCTGCGTATGTGACCCCATCCCACCCCTGAGCTCGGCCTGGTCGTGTGACATGGCCAAGCTCGGCACTCTTTGAAGAACTGACCTTCTAACCGCCACTAGGCCTCTACACCGACGAGTCCCCCGGCCTGAAGGTCGACCCCGTCGTTGTCCTCGTTCTGTCTCTGGTCTTCATCTTCAGCGTCGTTGCCCTGCACAGTAAGCCCCCTTCGGATCCGGACCCGGGCCATGTGGCATCGATCCTCTAACTCGTGCCATTAGTTATTGCCAAGATCACCCGAAAATTCTCCAGCTAAGCGAGCGGACGGATGACGTGACGGAGGGGAGAAAGCGCAATCGTGGATGGCTGCATTTCGCATTGGGGCGTACGTTTCCTTGAGGGCAATTCGATGTGGTGGGATCTTCTACGGGGGTTAATTGGCCACAACTGGGTGTGTTTGTTATGTTGCACCGCGGCTCTTCGGATGAAAACAACTTGTATTATACCATGACAAAGGAGTCCAATTTATCAGCCCCGGACTTATTCTGCTTTTGCGCACAAATGTTCTCTGCATCCAGTGCCTTGCACTGGGCTTTCATCACGACCCATTGGGTGACCAACTCCTGGACGAAGCTGTTCCAATTCAGACAGAGGTATGTGGGAGACAATACTGGATATACTTGATGAGGACAGCTGCTGCTGGGTGGCAGTGTGGACTTGATGGCTTCATCATTGGTCAGTCGCCCGTGGCACTCGAGGCTAATGACTTGTGTATTCCTCAGCATGCTGTGACATGTGAAAGTGATTCAAAGAAATTCTCTATTCCGCACAAGGGGCTTCTGGATTATGGCCACGCAGCATCTCGGATGCGTCTACTAACTGAACTGTATTACAGGCAGTCAACATTGGCCATCATGACCTTTAAGTGCTACTAGTCGTGAATGACTTGGATACTTCTGGCAATCATCGATCTGATTATTCTCAGTCTTTCAATCGTGAGCCAGCCCAAGTTGTACGGCTGAGACAATGATTCGTGGTTTAAAGATCACAGACTACACAGCTTGACACCTTCGATGTGCAATTGCATGTCTCCATGACGTCGTTAATCCACGGATTCCCGGAACAGAAGGCGACCAGGGCTTTCATTTGTGGAAGATCCGTAAATACGAGATATCTCATATGGTCCCAAACTATGTATCTGGCCACTGGCTCTGTTTTCAGGGGATTATCCATGGCCAGGGAGAGGCTAGGTATGGGCTAAGCATCCGAGAACCGAATGCGAATGGGAACGACGAGATGCTACACTAGCACTTGGAAACTTGACATCCCATTGCTTGGGATTCCACATTTTCTTCCCGCCTCTGCCGGTTCAGCCTGGTTGCAGTTGGCGGTTCCAATTTATTTTCCATAATTTCTCAATGCTGCAGTTTGCGAGCTGAGGGTTCGACGTGGCTGTGCAAGGAGGACTAGCCAGGTCCAGCTGTTGATGACGACGCCTGCGACGCCCGCGGCGCCGTGATAGTGCAGCTCGTTTTGCCTCACTAGGCTGCACTACCGGCACATCGAATCAAAGGCCGGCTCCCGACGGGGTTTCTGCTGGTGTTTCAGCGACCGACGCATGCCCAAAGCTGCCGCCTCAAAAGGTCGACGCAACCCCCCGTACGCGCCACCCGTTCTGCTGCTGTGAAAGGCTAGGGTCGGTACCTATGGTGAGGCAGCCCGCCCAGCTCCCTCAGGTACCCGGACCTTATTTTCGTTGTTCCTAGCCCATACGATACTGCCTTACAGCGCATACATCCAACAGCGCTAGTGCCCCCCCGCTATCAAACAGCTGGAGCCATCGATAGATATATCGAAACATACCCCACCACAGCTGCTCTCCAGCTACGTCAACCTTTCAACACTCCAGTCCGCCACCATGGATGAGAAGCATGAGCTGCGAAGACAGCTGTCCGCCGCGCCGAGCCTTCGGCGGCGCCCAACCGCTGAGGCGACGGCCGCTGCTCTAGCTAGCGATGGCTTCCAGATCCCTGAGCTTGGTCCTGTGGATGACGGTGCCCCGCCCCCATATGGCGCCGAGCATGACCAGCTCCAGTTCTCCCAGCCCGGATTCGAGGCTGGCGCAAACGTGACGAGTATGGACAGCAGTTTATTTGTTCCGAAGAGGAGCTTTCTAAGCTTTGCGCAGTTGGCTGACCATCTCCGCAGATGACGGCCGCATCAATATCAACATCAACACCAAGAATCGCAGGTTGCTGGATCTGCTCGCGCCCACGCTTGACAGCCAGGTTTCTGTCCAGCCTGAGCCAGCTGGTCTGCCCCCGGCGTATATCCCCCCCAGCCTCGGTGGTCAGCCCGGCCAGGTTCCGCCGCCAAGGCTCAACATTGTCATTCAGATTGTAGGCTCGCGCGGTGACGTCCAGCCCTTTGTCGCCCTCGGCAAGGTCCTCAAAGACACATATGGGCATCGAGTCCGCATCGCCACCCACGGGACATTTCAGAAATTCGTCGAGGAGAATGGCCTGGAGTTCTTCAGCATCGGAGGCGACCCCGCCGAGCTGATGGCCTTCATGGTCAAGTACCCTGGCCTCATGCCCGGATTTGACGCCATCACAAGCGGTGAAGTCACGAAGCGGAGGAAGGGAATCTCAGAAATCCTGCTTGGCTGCTGGCGGTCATGCATCGAGACAGGGAACGGGCTGGGCCCTCCACCGAAGCCTCATGCTGCGAATGCGCCGCTCGAGGATGTGTTTGCCGCCCCAGGCGATGGTCAAAACGAGCCCTTCGTCGCTGATGCAATCATCGCGAACCCCCCCAGCTTTGCGCACATTCATGTTGCCGAAAAGCTCGGCATCCCACTGCACATGATGTTTACGTGAGTTGTTCTCTCTCTCTCTCTCTCTCTCGGGTGTGCGCGGATTCTAACATGTCTAGGATGCCGTGGTCCCCGACAAGGGCGTTCCCTCACCCGTTGGCCAATATTCAATCTTCCAATGCGGACGATGTTATGACGACCTACATGACTTACACCCTTGTAGAAATGATGACCTGGCAGGGTCTGGGCGACGTCATTAACCGATTTCGCGAAAGTGCTCTCAACCTGGCCCCTCTATCTCTAATTTGGGCACCTGGTCTGCTCGCGAGGTTGAAGATATCTTGGACATACTGCTGGCAAGTCAACATGGGACCTCTACTATCACTCTCAAATTAACATGGTACAGGTCTCCTGCTTTGATTCCCAAGCCGAATGATTGGGGTAGACACATTGATATTGCGGGCTTCTTCTTTCTCAACCTGGCATCCTCATACACCCCGGACCCCGAGTTAGAAGCTTTTCTCAGAGCTGGCCCCCCCCCTGTGTACATTGGCTTTGGATCTATTGTGGTAGATGATCCGAATGCGATGACGGAAATGATCTTCGAAGCTGTCAGGCTCTCTGGGGTTCGGGCACTTGTCTCCAAAGGCTGGGGAGGACTCGGAGCCGAAGAACTTGGCCTCCCCGAGGGCGTTTTTATGCTCGGAAATGTCCCTCATGATTGGCTTTTCCAGCATGTTTCGTGTGTCGTCCACCATGGCGGTGCTGGAACCACAGCGGCCGGCATCAAAGCAGGAAAGCCCACAGTGGTTGTGCCTTTTTTTGGAGACCAGCCCTTTTGGGGAGCAATGATTGCGAAGGCCAAGGCCGGACCTGACCCTATAGCCTACAAGGAAATGACGGCCGAGAAGTTGGCCGAGTCCATCAGCTTCTGTCTGCGACCGGAGACCCTCCGGGAGGCAACGCAGTTGGGACATAAAATCAGGGAGGAGAAAGGCACCGATGTTGGTGGGAAAAGCTTCCATGATCACCTAAACGTGGATGACCTTCGTTGCTCTCTTGCTCCAAGCCGGGCGGCTGCTTGGCGTGTGAGGAGGAGCCAGGCCCGACTCAGCCCCTTGGCCGCGGCTGTGTTGGTTGACGAGGGCATCCTCAAGTATTCAGATCTCAAGCTGTAAGCCAGGAAGCGGAATGTTTGGAGCTCAGTTGCTAACGTGGTACAGTTACCGCCCCGTCGAGTACAACACGGAGGACCAGCCCCCGGATCCCATCTCGGCGGGAGCTTGCTCTCTTGTGGCTGATATAGGAGGCATTGGTATGGCCATAGCGGATATGCCAAGAGAACTCTTCAAAAGCCGGGTCAAGACCAAGGAGGGCGACCTTGCTCCGACACCCGCCTCGACTTCTGTCGAGCGTCTCAACTCACCAGGTAGCAACTCAGCGACGGATACCTCGCCCACCAGCCCACGCGACGCCGCTTCCCTTACTGCACCGAGCGAAATGAGCCTCGATCAGGGCGGTTCACGGGTCCTGTCCACGAGTCAATCAAACATGTCGAGGCCGTCATTGACTGATACCGCCTCGACGCTTTCCACGACCATGCCGGCAACGCCATCGAGCCCCAAGGATTTCTCAAGCCTTCGGCCCTCGAGGGATCAACTGCGTCAACTGTACGCTCGACGGGAATCTTCACCAACGAACCGTGTCAACATTGGAAATGCAGTGGACGCGGGCAAGGGCGTGGGCCGGATTGTTTCAACCGGCGTCAAGTCACCGATGAACTTCTGCCTCGGCTTAGCCAAGGGCTTCAGAAACGTTCCCCGGCTCTACAACGACGACACCGTTCGACCCGTTGAAAAGGTCACCGGAATTGGGTCGGGTGTGAAGGTAGCGGGCAAGGAGTTTGGCTACGGGCTCTTTGACGGAATCGCGGGCCTCGTTACGCAGCCTCTGAAGGGGGCGGAGAAAGAAGGAGTTTCTGGCCTGGTCAAAGGCTTCGGGAAAGGTATTGGTGGAATCATGACGAAGCCAGTAGCGGGTAAGACGTGAATGATCTGCTGCCTGTTCAGAAGCTAACATTTGCAGGATTCTGGGCGATTCCTGCCTACTCGATGCAGGGAGTCCATGCGGAAATCACCAAGCGATTCACCAAGAGCGTCCAGAACTACATCATTTCTTCGCGGGCCATTCAAGGCCAGCGAGATCTTGAAGCAGCAAGCCAAGGCGAAAGAGGTGACATCTTGAATCGCTGGAGGAACCTGGACTCTGATCTGAAAGACTTCCACCTGATGAAGAGAAAGGAACGCTCCGCAGGCAAGCGCCCAGTGGAAGGGCAACCTTCCCCTAAGGAGGATGGCACACAGTCACTCTCTGGCCGAGATCAGCCGAGAGGCTTGTCCTTGAGCGAGATGAAGAGGATGTATATTGACAGAGAGTTGTCCAAGTCTGCCAGCTTGGGCGGCCAAGGACGCCCACCTAGCAGCAGTAGCAGTGCGCGCACGACGTACAGCACCATGGACGATGAGGAGATGGAGCGTGCGATTCGAGCATCGGTATTGGAAACATCACGCGGCAATGCGGAGGAAGATGCTCTTGTTGAGGCTGCTATTCGTGAGAGCGTCAAGGCCGTCCAGCAACGCATCAAGACTACCGAAGCGCCACCTCTACCGGAGAAGAAGCTGAACATTTTCGACGACGAGGAATACAAGATAACAGATGAAGAGTACCAGGCACTCATTGAGCAAGCAGTCCAGCAAAGCTTGGCGGGAGAGATGGCCCCTTCCGAGGACGCTGGAATGATCACCATGGTGGATAGGTCGACCACCCCGGAGCCGGAAGTCGGCACTGTCGCAGCCGATGCCAATGCCGATGCCGAGGAGGAGGCTGATTTACAACGCGCGATTGCAGCATCAAAGAAACCGCCCCCGCCTCTGCCACCCCGAGGCGGCGATGATGACGACGACGACGAGGAGCTGCAGAAGGCCATCGCAGCCTCGAAGGAGATCATGGAACAGGAGAAGAGCCAGCGTACGGATGAAGATGTTGTGATGGAATACGTAAAGAAACAGAGCCTCGCAGAGGAGGAGTACAGACGAAAGATGATGAAGGGAACGGAGAAGGACGACGACGACTTGGAAGAGGAGCAGCTGCGGAGGGCGATGGAGGAGAGCCTGCAGCTGAACCGAGGAGACAAGGCTGGGCCATCTGGAGCGTGAGGAACGTGGGACGATGTTGAGATGCCATCTCATTTAGCTATACACGGCTGATAGGATACCCCATAATCTGCATGTCTGAAATACGTCTTGCATTGATAATATACGGTTGCTTGGAAACCTCTTGGGTCCTGATTTGAGAAGTGACTGGCTGCTCCTGTGTCGAAGAATGACTTATGAAATGTGCGCAAGGGGATATAGCTGTCGTTAGGCCAAAGCTAACCAAGTCATTTCAGGCTTCCACCGGCGAGGAAGAAGCTAGATATGACGCAATATCGAAACCCGGAAAAGATGGCCATGATTTTCTCCACCCCAACGCCAAAACCATGTCTCGCATGCCGCTGCTTCTGGGATATATGCTGCTGAACGGCACTCTGCCACACATTACTACTAACCCAACGATGGTTTCTCCTCTGGAAAAGAAAACGGGAGACGGGAAGAAGAGGAAATATCGAGGCTCGTTTATCGGTATTGCATTTGCTGGCCGGGCGGTGGCTGCTGGCCGGGAGGCGGGCCGTAGTATTGGCCTGGGGGAGGGCCCTGGAAGCCGCCTCCGCCTCCGCCTCCGCCCTTCATGCTCTGGACATCGGGGCGGGCGGAGAGGGGCTGGTGGAAGTTGCAGATGCGGCAGGCGACGTCGGTGTAGCCGCTCATGGAGAGGGGGATGATGGGCTGGCGAGGAGGTTAGCACGGAGCTGGAGCTGAATGGAGTTGGAGCCTGAGGAAAGGGTTGATGGGATTGGGGTCTTAAGAATTTGGGGAAATTGTGTGTGTGGATTGGAGGGATAAGAACGTACAATCCAGCAGAATGTGAACCACGGGTTGCTCTTGACGACGTTGGCCGACATGTTTCCGCAGTGGTGGCACTGGGCGGTCATGCCCTCATAGCCGGGCACCTCCTTGCGGAAGGTGTGCTCGCCGCACACGAAGAAGAAGAACATGGCGACGGCGCACGCAGCTGCTGGGTATTTGTGGTTTGGTTCTCGAAGTCAGGCGGTTGTGGAAATCGAAGATGATGTTGTCCGCTCAACGGATGGATGGAGGAGTCGCGCGACGACGGTGGAGGGGATCCGCGACACGGGTTGCGCTGTGGTCGGCGAGGTGGCGGACTGCGGGACGAACAGGCGAGGGCGAGGACGAGAGGCGCGAGATGGGTGCGGGATCAGGAACGGGCGCTGGGTTGACGAGGCGTGATGGTGAGGAGAGAGAATGGGAAGTCGTCGTCACTCTCCCGGTCTTGGGGTGGCTGCGCAAGGCTTGGCGCTCATAGCTCCTCCCTCTCTGAACACCCCGTACCAGCCAGCGGCCCAGTGCTTCCGGGAGCCGTCTGGGCGGGATTAGCGGGGACGGATATTCCTGGCGACGCAGCAGGGACTCCTGGCGGAAATGCTCAAGCTCGACAGCCGGTCTTCTTCTGCTGCCCTCTGGAACGGCGACGCAAGGCACATGGCGTCCTGGGGATTTCGTTACCCCATGTGGACTAATAGAGTGATGACGGCGTGGAGGCGATACGCGCCATCCCAAACCGCCACTGGGCTACTGGCCAGCGGCTGTGCCCCCGAAGCTCCAAGCTCGCTAGCTCCCGTCCTCAGCCACATGCGCCAGTCTGGGGACCGTCCAGGACTTTTCTTTCTGGCGCCTAACTATGTCATGGCACAATTCAACTCTGGAGCGCACCCACGGTGATCATTTTACTTTTCAAAATTTTTTTTAGGGCTCATCAATGACCTCTCTACATGTATTTACTTATATCCTGGACGTCGTGTTATGCTGCATCTGCGTAGTACGGCCCGCCTGGGCAAGAATAGGAAGCAAATGCTTCGACACCGTCAGACACCAAGGGCACAACAATTTGGGATTTCCCGGTCAATTGGGCAAATCAACAGGCGAACGGCTGGCATTGATGATATAGCACAGTAATTAGACTGATAAATTTCCTAGTATTATGGTCACGAGTTCCATTACGATGTCATTGAGCTAAGGTGAAATCATGGTGCTATGCTAATGTAAGTTCATCCTGCTTTGTTGGACCCTGGGAATTATGGGCGCATGGTTGCGAACGATGACCCCCCACCCCCCCTTTTGAGACGGCAGTAAGAAAAAAGAAAGAAAGAAAGAAAGGAAGAAAAAAAAAAGAAGGCACTCTTCAACTGATGTGCAATCAAAAAGGAAGAATGGCAAAAAACATACAACAGCGGGGATTCCCCGGTCGTCACCGACCCGAGTACTAGTCCGCCCCTTACCAGCTTAACTATGGGAGAGCGGACGGGATCCCGTGTTCTCTAGTAGGTATGGTCGTATGTATTTGTCTTCCCTCTGCCACGACACATAACCGTCTGCCCAAACTGCTTCCTTCGCATGGAGAGTTTGCAGAAAAAAGTTGAAGCTCGTCGTCATGGAGCCCGACACAGTCACAACCATCACCAGCTCCCAGCCTCTGAGTTGGTGCACCGTCAAACCACCAATTCGCGTCAACACCTCGTCAATATCCCGTCATCCTTACCATTTAAGCTTTGGCATCTTGCTGTCGACGATGGTGCTGGATTCTGACCATCTTTCCTCATAACCTCCGTCTGTCTATCCGCGCGACTGCTCCAACCATGTCCTTCGACCTCAACATTGCCTGGTCGCCTTCCACAACCCCCGAGAAGCTTGTACAGCTCCTGAGCCTGGCCTCGTCCCTCGGATATGCCACCGTCGCTCTTAGCCACACCCTAACGCTGCCGTTCCCGGCGTCGCCCACGTCGCCGTTCCCCAAGACGGACCAACTTGCTGCTCTGGCGGGGGGCAAGAAGCTGCCAAACATTCTCCACCGCGCGACGCTGCCCCTGGACGACCCGGCCGCCTCCAACTACCGCCTGCCCTCCCTAGCCGCCGCCTATGACCTGCTCGCCATCCGGCCCCAGACCGACAAGGCGTTCCAGAATGCCTGTCTCACGCTCGACGTACCCATCATCTCCCTCGACCTGACGCAGCACTTCGGGTTTAACTTCCGCCCCAAGCCGTGCATGGCCGCCGTGACGCGCGGCGTGCGCTTCGAGATATGTTACAGCCAAGCCCTTCTTGCCGATGCCCGCGGGCGGGCCAACTTCATCGGCAACGTCGCCAACCTCATCCGCGCGACTAATGGCCGCGGTTTCATCCTGAGCAGCGAGGCCAAGGACGCCCTGTCCCTCCGGGCACCCGCAGATGTCGTCAACCTGCTCAGCGTGTGGGGCTTGAGCAGTGATAAGGGCCTGCAGGGTTTCGCCTCCATCCCGCGCTCCGTGGTGGTCAACGAGGGCATGAAGAGGACCGGCTTCCGGGGCGTTATCAACGTTGTCGAATCAGCCAAGCGCGACGAGGTGCCAGGGGCCGAAGGGGAGGCCAAGCCGGCCGAGGGGCAGAGCGGGAAGAAGAACAAGAACAAGGGCCAGAAGCAAAACCAGAACCCGAATCACAAGCGCAAGAGCGGCGAGGAGGATTCGCAGAACGCCGGGAAGCGGCAGTCTAAGAAGATGAAGCTGGCGGCGAGGGGGGGCGGGCCGGACACGAAGTGAGCAAAGATTATAAAACAAGTCATGGGATTCGGCGTTTGGTGATTTGGTCAAAATGGTATGATACCCACTAGATACGCATTCGCACGCACGACCCAGCCTCGGAGGTGTCGGTCATGTTAAGACGAAAGCGCCTATTTCGAAGAGAAGATTTCTATTATACATGATTCTTTCTCCAAGCCCGCTCGCTCGACACACATTACGCCACTCGTCCCGTCCCCTCAATACTTGCACGAACCCCCTGGGTATTAGATTGCTGAAAGTAGTACACCCAGCGTCCGTCTCAAGCCGATCCAGTGGCCCGGGCCTTTAGTCCAGCCAAGTTGCCCAGGTCCAAGATGCTGCTGAAACGGTCGGGGGTGGCTCCGAAGCTGGGGGCGCCGGTGGCACTTGGTGAGCCGGCTGTGGTGCGAGCCGAGCTCTCGCTGCCGGCGTTGCCGCCGGCGTTGCCTCCGCGTGTAGGGTCCGTGGCCTTGTCAGCGCCGGCCGTTGGGTCGGGCCGCAGGTCACCCAAGTTGAGCGATTGGTTCATGGTGCTGACGGATGTCGGGCTGGTGGCGCCGGATGCCCTGGGAGCCTCGCTGATGACACTGGCCATCTGTGGCTCCTCCTTACTCGCGCTACTGCTAGCAATAGGAGCAGCTTCTGGTGCTTTTGTTGCGAACGGGTCAGAAGCGAAAGTCGTAGTTGGCTTGTTGCCGGCGATAGGGACCATTGATACACCAACTCCGTTGCCTTGACCGGTTCCTTGGCTGGGCTAGTATTTGGTCAGTCAACATTGTCCGGGTCAATACATTGGGCACGAGGGCACATACCGCCGCGGCATCGCGAGTGGCTGTGATGGTTTGCGTGACAGTCTGCGGAGCCTTTGGACTGTTAGCACTGGCGTATTTCCAAGCGGCTTCTTGTTCCTACCTTGGTCTCACATGCTGGGGACATGGTTTGAGTGATGGTCACAGGCGCCTGTCAATCGTCAGTATGCCGGGAGTGAGTATGGCCAAGGTGTGACTTACTGGTGCAGCACCAGGAATGGTCTGAGTGATGGTGATGGCCGCGGGTGGGGGAGCCTGTTCCGTCAAGTCAATACCGTGTTTACCTTGAATACAGGTGAAATTACTCACTGCTTCCTTGATGGTCTGCGTGATAGTCACGGGGGGAGGTGCGGGTGCCTGCGCAAGTTAGCTTACACAAGTTCGCCGTCCAACCAGGAGAACTGACTGCTTGAGTAACGATCTGAGTAACCGTAATGGGCGCGGGTGCCGGAGCCTGTTCGAAGTTAGGCAAGGTGACTTTGAATAAAATGATTTTGCCAGAGAGGCTACTGACCGCTTGAGTGACCACTTGGGTTACAGTGACCATCTGATGTTCCATGTCAGTTCTTGGTCCGCTGGTGGACTCAAGTCTCAGGAACTTACAGCGGGAGCGGCAACTTCGGTGACGACGACAGTAACGGTAGCAGCAGGAGCTTCGGCGGTGTTGACCTGAGGAGCCTCGACTGTCTTTGTCTCGGTGACGGTAACGGTAACCGCGGGTTCGGCAGCCCCAGACTTTTCGACTGTCTGAATTATCGTGGTCGCCTGAAGTTGCGTGACGACGGACAATTTCAGCCTTGTTTCCATGTCAGAAAAACACCCGATTTACACTCTTCGTTGTGCAATCTCACCCTTCAAATCCTGGAGTCGAGGCAGCGGCCAGCGCCTCGACGGCTCCATTGTCGGCTCCATCGGCGGCAGCCTGTCGCTTGTCCAACGCTCGCTTTCCGAAGCGGCGATGAGTCGCAGCGGCCTAGATGGCCTCCGTTAGAATCATGGCGAAGCCTCGATCGGACACACAAATATACCTGAACGGCGGAAACAAAGGCGACACCCAAAACTACTCTTCCCAACTTCATCTTGCTTGCGACGTCGGATTCGGATATTAAGTTCGATGTAGCGGAAGATCGGTCTGTAAGTTGCAAAGAGTGGCACACGGGCCAGCCGTGGAAGTGTCGCGATGAGGGATCAACCCTTTGCGTGAACGAGCGTGGTGGGCGCGGTGTGACGTTGGACGTTTATTATACGCGATGTGAGGCGGATGGACAACCACGCCTCGCCCAACTGCCGGATCTCCGCGCCGTCTCTGCGGGAAGGAAGGTTTGAGGTTTTGAAAGATTGATAAGTGAGAAAAAGAGCGGAATGATAAATCACCAGGATCTAGCCCGGGATTCGCAACGATCAACGAAACAGGGAAGGAATGACGAAGAAGCGCACAAAGCGGGCCTACTAAGAGGAGGGAAGCAGAAGAGAAGCTGAGGCGAGACAAGTATGAGATGGGATGGGACGCATAGGGATCTACAAACGGGAGCGCCCTGCCAAGCCATGAGGCACAGACAAGACCAGCCCTCGACAGGGCCTCGCCAGGCGGGGGACGAACAAAGGTCGACGGCCGTCATACTCGGCAGATTGGTGCAGCTGAGTAGGGCGCCGACTGAGTCCAAACGGGGGTCTGTCCCCGGTGCGATCAGGCACTCACCCAGCCAGGGGTCGTCGCGGTGGCGATGGCGGCGAGGCGAGGCCCACGGCACTGCGGTCACGAAATTACAGATTCGCGAAGTGTCCCTCCCAACTACCGGAGAGATTCTTCAAACAATGGACGCGTGGAGCCTAGAAACGAAGCCACGAGAGATGGCTGATTCACCTGTTGTTTTGCCATGCGCTTTAGCACCTGCTTCTGACAGCTGCGAGACTCTACATGTCCGGCAGCATGTCTCGTGTGTGGTGTACCATCGCTGGTGTATCAAAAGCGAAGCTAGGTAACTGAGGCGGGCACATTGGGGTTAGCTGGTTGGACAAGGGTGGGGGGGGTTTGCTGCTTGGCACATGGCATTCTTGAACCCTGGACCAGGGTCTCTGCGCACTGTCGTACGGCGTGCCATCGCATTCGTAGCAGGGCGGCAAGCGGAGAGGCTGTCACTGGGGAGGCATGGGGTCGCATGGCACCACTTGGTGATACATGAGACGCCGCGATGGCGTTTTGGGGAGCGTTTCTGGGTCGAAGAGCGGCTACGCGCCGGGAGAGACAGCCTGATCGAGATGGAGGCAGAAACGGGCAGACAACCGGCCATTCATTTCCTGGACGAGCCAGCCAGGCCCAGTCTCGGCCAGCTCCGTCGCGATAATCTGATCTGATGGCAACCCGGCGTCTAGTACCGTGCCGCCGGACGACCTTGTCTAGTCTGGGCGAAAGAAGACGAAGAAGTAAAAAGAAAGCGGTATCTTCCCGAGTCCAGGCATGACAGCTGCCCTTTGGGCCAGGGGCGCAGGGGGCGAGATCTGGGCTCCATGGTTTCATCTCGTCCGTCGATTCGTGGGATCCGGGCCCCCATGTTCATGCCGACGTTTCGGGTTGCGGAGGACCCGCCCGTCTCGTTACAGCTCGTGCTGCCAGAAAAATTCACCTAGCAATCCAGACTTGTCGAAGCAGGGGACTCGCCGGTTCTGGGAGGCTGAGAGGCGGGTCGAGGCCCGGTTTTCAGGTGAGGAGCGTGTTCTCCTGCTGATGATGCTTGGGCAGAGACGTCCTTTGCCGTTGACCTCGTCAGACGAGGCAGTACCCGATTGGGTATTCTGTGAAGGGCAGGCACTGCCAGTGGTTAAAGTGGGACCCATTGACCTATGTTATGGCTTGTTGCAATTTTTATCTGCGTTCTGGCAGCCCATTGTGTCCTCAATTAAACACTACCGCGCATGAACTTGTCACTGGAATAGGGTCCGACGATGGCCTCCATCAGCAAATTTGCTCACGTATAAAATCTGCAGCCCTGCAGTTCGCCAGCGATTAAAGTAGTAGGCCAAGCCTGCGAGGAAGAATCCTGCCACAATAAAGAAATCCACCCCTGCCTACAGGGGCGGGTCCTCCAACTCAGTCCCCTATCCTGCGGTGCTCAGCCACATGCCCTCGTATTTGCCTAGGTCAGTTCACGCCACCATTCAACGCCGTAGAAACGAGCCCGAAACTCCAAACACGGACTGGCACCTTCTCATGCCGACCTGCTACAGCACCATGTCGTAGTGGATGCAGCATGGCGTTTCTGGTAGCTTTCCTCCGGCTCGGGAGATGGCATATGCTGTTACGGCCAGATACCATCTTAGATACGATTGGATACGCAGATGCCAATGTTCGACTGAGCTAGCTGGCGGGTTTGACAATCTTCTGGAACAACTGAGGCCTCCGAGCTCAACACTAGGAAGAATCTGAAGCGACTTCGATTATCTGGGATGACGAGGAGCCTAAGCTTGCAGATGATCTCCAGCTAGGAACAATCCCCTGGGTGATCGTCTCGTTTAGCTGAGCCTTGACCCTCTTGACGAGGCGATTGCCAGCCAACGGCTTCATCAACTGGGAGGCTGCTCCTGTTTTCTTGCTGTTTCTTCACCCAAAACGCCAGGCGTTGAAGGCGGTCCTCGGCTGACAGAAACACCTGGGTTGCTTGCCGCTTGCTTCTGGAACTGAGGAGCTCAGCTTCAATTCGCGGTTCTGCGCGGACATGGTGAGCCCCTTGAGAATCTTAATGACTACTAAGGCACGGTTGGCATAGGTGCGGTATGAGGAAAACCCATTATATACTGATGCTTTAGAGTGGAATCGTGTGCTTAATTACCAAAACTGCTGATGCTCTGTTGCTCTTCAGCAGATGAGTTTGCGCCTTTCTCACCTGTCCCGGGCACTCCTCTCCTGCTCCATTTTCGTTAAAGCCCAACTTACATCGCCGTCGCCAAAGACTCCGTTCACCATATACTCAACTCACCAACGTCACCATCACGGAGTGATGCAATCAAATGGGTAACGTACGTTGCAACTTAGCCACTCAGCTCACAGGCCCCAGAGACGTCCTTTTTCGGTGGCGCTTCCTTGAGACAGCCGCCGCTGCCTGCGAGCTCGCCTGGCTGATCAAGGTCTTCTTGAGACGAGCCGTAGTCTGTGAAGCCCGACTCCTCAGAATGTGTCTCGGAGCCTTCGGGAATGGGCACCATTGCGCTATTGGTCCAGATATGAATGGCCCTCTTCCAATCTAGACCTTCCAGGCAGCCACCCTTTACGGAGATGACGTTTTTGGACTGTAATGGGGTCAGCGAGAAGAGCAGAGGGCATCACGACGGAAAGGGAGCCTCACTGGTGTTGTGTGGAAGAGGCGAGTACCGCAGTTGCGACAAAAGTAGCTATGATGTGTGAGTATATGTATCCCTCATATCCCCGTGTTAGTAGTCACTCACCAGTAGAGCGTATGGCCGGAAGCGGTAGGCCGACTGCCCGCGCAGAAAGAAAAGAATCGCCAATCAGCTCAGCCCGTGGTTGGACGATGTGGAGGTGCGTTTCCTACCTGTAGCAGCTCAGCAGCTCCATGTTGGGCGGTTCAAACCGGGGGAAGATGGCAGACGTGCCAAAAGCCGAGCTCGTCTGGCGGCGACACTCGCTGCAATGGCAGATGTAGAGCGCCAGCGGCTGGGGCAGCGGCGTCTTGAACGACACGGCGCCGCACTGGCATCGGGCCTCCATGATGGGCGGAGGCGGCGGTCGACCAGGGCGATGCCAATACGTGGGGGGGATTGGCTCAAGACGGACGCAGCTCGTGTGGCTGGTCTGCAAGGGCTTGGGCAGCTTGGTTCCTGACTGGCTGACGGATCACGCGGGGCCAAAAGGGTTCACACGCTGGCAAGTGGATTTTGATGCTCAACGGCACGCGGGGGAAAGGCCTGGGCGTCGGTCGAGCTGGAGTTTAGGTGGTGAGCTGCCCTCACAGTGCCGAAGTGGGGGGAATGACGTTGGTGGTGGTGTTGCGCCCAATTGGCACCAAGTCACATGGAGGACGTATTCCTCGTACAAAGACAGGGATTGGAGAAGAAAGAAACGGAAGAGAAGATGTCGTGAATCTCAGGCAGAAAGAAAAAAAAAGCAGAGATCGGTGAGAGCTGATTTAAAAGGGCCGGCGAGTATCCCTCTGACCAATCACTTGTACGTCGAGTCACTCGCTGGTACCGCCAGATGTCACACCTCTCCGCTATCGCGGGGGAGCGTGAACCGCTTCGACGTGCCCGTGACTCACGCCGCAGCGGGAGATTGCCGCGAAGTCACATGCTCACGCTCTGCAGGGGGGAGGAATTCACGCTCGCTCTTTCTGGCAGCGTCAGAGTTGGTCATCAAACAAAGGGCTATCGCGACTTTGAGTTTGATCGTCGGTCCAAATGGCCCTTGTTTTATTTTATGAAGCCGATGATATGTGACCTTGGGGATTGGTTTTGTAATTACACCCAATATCCCATCCATGACCAATTGGAGCCATGGTATGCGTGAATGCTACCTGGCTAGCCGAAAGCGTCGTTTGACAGCCATTGACATCCGCTTTGCTGCTACGGCCTCATCAATCGTTCTTCTCACGCTCCGCCATGGTCTCGAGTGTCTCTCGCCTCTTGAGGAGAGCCGCGGCACGTCGCCGGCGAAAGTACGTCCACCAATACCAGCCCGCCAAGACTGTAACAGTAAGGGGAAACGTGATGGACAGGTAGGCAATGGCCTGCTGCTTTCCGTCGCCTCCGTAGGCCACCTGCTCGATGAAGTTGGCCGAGAATAGTGTCTGGGCAGGTTACATGTGTCAGCTTCCGGTTCTTGCAAATAATGGGGGACGCTATCCATCTGGGATGCTGCAACTCATCATACGTACCGCCATGAATGTCGCGGGCAGAAAGATCATCGTGATGAGCGTAATGGCCGTCATCGACGTGGTGTCTTTCCAGCTCGCCTCGGCCAGCTTCCGCGACTCGCTAGCTATCCGCTTTGTTTCCTCCTGGTTCTTCTGCGAGATCACATTCTGCAGGCCCTGGATAATGGTCGTCGTCTGCGTCGACAGGGCTGCTCGGTAAACCTCCATGTTTTCTGACCGGAGCAGGAGGTCTCGAATCCACTCGTACGTCTTGACTTGGGTCGTGTTGCGTTGGTGGGTGCCCTGAAGACTCCACACATCGAGCTTCTCGTTCTCCTCGCGGAGATACTTGAGCACAGATAGCAGTCCGCGCAGGATGCCCACATCTTGGATGGTATCAGTACTGGCGGCCACCATGTCGGCCGTGTACTGGGCCAATTGGGCCGGCATGAGGAGCCTGGGATCCAGCCGCTGAGAGTCGGCGTAGAAGTGATAGCCAGCCTCCTTGAGCACGCTGTCCACCGTGGTGATGGCAAAGGATGATGTGTCGATGCTGACGCCGATCAAATTGCAAACAAGGATGGGGCCTACCAGCGGGTGGGCGAGCATTTCTGGGGTATTGAGTGGCAGCTCACCCTTCCGCTCGATCAGCAGCCTGGCCAGGTTGGGCATCACCATGGTGGCCTCGTGCACGCGGATGAGCACCAGCGTGGCCCTGCTCTCTGGGTAGTAGGCTGTGAGGGCATTGTTGCAGAAGTAGCCGGGCACAAACAAGTCGTAGGTGCTGTTGAGAGCTGTCCTCGCTTCCGAGTACCGCGTCTGCTCGTCATTGGCATGCGACCACTCCACCTTTCTCAGGGTGGCATATCCGGTTGACTGAAAGGGCAGCGGGGTCCAGCTGGGATTGAGCTTCTCGCACAGCTCGTTGTACAACGTCTCGGGCAAGGAATCCCGGAAGAAGACGAACTGGACGCTGTTCTGGAGGGAAGAAGTTGAGGTCTCGAGGTTCTGCCTCAGCACCGTGATCTGCTCGCGCACGTCGCTCTCCGATGGCAGCGCATGGAAGTGCACCGTAATGGGGCCTTTGGAGTGGCTGCTGTGGGTGACGGAGAAGGCGAAGGCTGGGGCCTCGGACAGGACGCCATTGTCGGCATCGTCAATCGTCAGCAACCTCCATGAGCCATCGTGGTCTGCCTTGCTGGCCTCGAACATGTCCTCTTTGGCGTCCATGGCCCCCGACAAGCTGGGGACGCGCGGGGGGCACGCGATGGGGTTCGGATGACGGGATGACCCGAATGGAATTTCTGGGCTACCCTAACAGTCCGGGGGCCGCTCAACGAGCAATGTTTCGCAGAGAAAGGAGCGGGGAGGCTGGTCGGTTCCTGCGAAGAGAATACTGGCGCTAGATTCAATTGCTGATCTCCTTTTCGCCTCGCGCGCCAGGCAGACACGGCAGATTCGACCACACGCGCGCATAGCCTTCAAGCTAGTCCTGCAGGGCTTCTTCGCCCTCGCGGCTTTGCCGTAGGATCAGCTCCAGGATTTGGGCTGGGGGCGGTTTGAGGTGAAAGGGGCTCAGGGCGCTCAGGCCTCAGGGGGCGTCTTGAAACAGCGGCCCGGGGCGGCGCTAGGGCCATCAAAAAGCTTAGAACTTAGAAGCGGGTTGCCACGAGGGCGGGTTTGTGAACGGGTGCGCTGTGCCACTCTGGGGGTCAAGATGCCGCCTCTCATACTGTTGATGTATCTACGTCGGGGTAGTGGGCTTCTTGGACGCTATTGATAATAGCGTATATGGCGCTGACTGCGAGTATCTGGGTGTTAGTAAAAACGTGACAGGGCAAGAGTCATTGTCTCAGAGAATTAGCGAGAATGACGGAAGCAGTGGTGTCCAGGGCGGGCTTGACTTGATCCGCAACCTACTGCTACGTACTCAGAGAGCAGCAGTGGGTTTTGCATGCGTACTACGGCCCAGAGTAACGTCAGATCCCGGATGCCATTGTTTGTCCGGTTGTACTAAACCCGAGCCTCAAACTCCACAACCCACTCCTGAGCATCAACCCCCACCTTCGAGATAGCTTCTTAGCGGAAGGTGGGAGTGGGAGCCCACCTTTGCTCGCAATGCGACTTGTTTAAATGATGCTGGGAAGATGTGGGAATAGAATTGATTGGTATCTGTCCTTGCTGCTATTTCCTTGGCTGATATCGAAATCCATATACATAAAAAAAGCTGCATCACAAGTACGCCATTGATCTTCCTGCCAACTCGTCAACTTCCAGCTAACATGGTTGCCGCAAGTGTCTTCTTCTGAGATTGAGCAAATCACAGCCGTGCTCCACGCCTACGGAGCTGCGCTCAAGAGCGGCAACGTCGAGGACACGGTCGCGCTGTACACGGCCGACGGCGTCATCATGCCGCCGCACTTCACGTCCAGCGCGGGGGCCGAGGCGCTGCGCACGTCGTACACGCGCATCTTTGACACGATCCGCCTCGTCATCACGTTTGACATTGACGAGGTGGTGCTCATGTCGCCCGAGTGGGCCTTTGCCCGCACCACGGCCGAGGGCACCAAGACCATGCTGGCCACGCAGGAGTCGGAGCCGCACGCGAACCAGGAGCTCTTCATCATGAAAAAGGTGGCTGGCGAGTGGAAGATTGCGCGGTACGCTTTCTCGACCATGAAGCCGCTGGTGCAGAACGGGGTGCGCCGGAGCTGAAGGAGGCGAATCGTGGGGTAGAAGCAAGGGGTAGAATCATGGGTAGAATACTGGGATTTGGAAAGGGGAGGTAGTTGCAATTTCTAAAACATACTCTAAAACATATCAAGGCCCGTTTCGGACGTTGTTGAAAAATTTAGGAAATGGATATTTATGCATTAATTGGTCATTCTGTGCCAATTCCATCCCGGTGCGCCTCGTTAATTCCCTGTTGCCGCGTTCCGAAGTTCCCAAAATGCGCCATGTCGCCAGCGACGGGACATCCTCAGTGTCCCTCCCTGCGCACCTCGTACAGCCTCTGCCGAATGCTTCACCAGGCCCTTGCTGAGCCTATGCTCCTCTATCATTTTCGCAATCATCCCCGTGCTGCCCCCATATAAGACACGTTAAAAAAATTCCGTGTCCGTGGCTGTCGAGGCGTCCCCACATCCATTATGACCGAAAGTTCGGCCCTCTCTCTCCGCTTCACCACCAGGAAGAAAACATCTCCTTGGCGGCGTCGGCCGCCTGCTGAATCTCCTGCTCGCGGGACACGGCGGCCGGCCCGACAGGTGCCGCTTTCTGTAGCCGCGGCTTCTGCGCCTTGGCGACGCACACGACGGTGACGGGGTGGCCGCCGGCGCGCAGGTCGCTCTCCAGGCTCGCGCACCACTGCAGCTTCTCAACGTCGCCCATCTCACGGGAGACGAGCTCGATCTCGACCCTCTCGAGCAGCTTTAGACGGGCCAGCCCCACGGCGATGCCCTTGCGCGCGTCCTCGCTCATCTCGACCAGCCGCCAGACCTGCTGCTGTTGGGGCTGCGGGGTCCCCGCTCCGGCTGCGCCTCCGGGCGCATCCACCCCGGCGCCGTTGGCTTCAGCGCCCGCGCCAGGCGGTCGGGATCCCGGGGCCGGGGTCGCGTACGGCACGCCGCCCAGCACCACCTTCATGCGCAGGCCCTGCAGGCTCTCGGCCCAGTCACCGCATAGCTCGGCCCACTCGGCGCGCCATGACTCGCCGCCGATGAGGTCGCGTGCCATCATCTCGAGACGGACCCAGCGGGTCGCGTCGCGCTGCCAGGGCTGTAGGGCGCGAGTGAAAGCGCGGGCGGCCCAAAGTCCGGAGGCGAACCAGTTGACGTAGACGAACTCGTTATCGGTAAAGGGCACGCGGCGGGCCTCGTAGTAGATCTGGGAGCAGGTCCGCAACAGGTTGGAGGGGACACAGGCGAGGGGCCGGTCTGGCGAGAGCATCGAGGCCGCGCGCCGGCGCACGATGGAGTGGTCGCCCGGAGACGTCGGCAGTGGCGAGAGTGAGGGTGAGGATGAGTGTGAGGGCCTAGTGGTGGTGTTGGTGGTGGTTGTGGTAGTGGTGTTAGTGGTGTTAGTGGCAGCAGTGCTCGTGGCAGCTGTGTTGGCCGGGGTCACTGCGCTGTTGGTGAGGGGTTCTAACTCGCTGTCGGCCACCACCGTCTCAGCTGGGGGCACTTCTTCCGGGAGCGTGATTCTTCCAAGGACATACCGGGTGTGGATGGGTGACGGGTACCACGGAGCCAGCTGGGCATGGCGGACCGGAGTCATGAGGAGGAGCCAGTGGTAGATGCGTAGGCGGATCTCCAACGGCAGCGTCAGGAAGGACACGGAAGACGACGTCGTCTGTGAGGCATCCAGAGGTCCAGTCATGGTTCCAGTCACGGTTCCAGTCATGGTCACTTCGGGCCCCGGGTGCGACGCGGCGGGCAGGCAGTCGACCAGGGAGCTAACCAGAGGTACCAGGGCGTCGCCGCCTACTCGTAGTCCTGAGGGGATCCCATGATACCCTCCGCTGCGGCCACGGCAACCGACAAGGCAATCCATTGTATAATCGAGGTGCAGACTGTGGCAGCGGAACATGAAGCGAGAGTGGAGAGAACCATCGTGGCGGCTGGTCTTCCCCTTATGACTTAATCGACTGGACTGGACGGACAGCCCGACTGCACAGACTTGGCCTGACACTGGTGGGCTGCTGGTCTGGTCTAGTTGGCGGCGGCGGCGGGAAACCCAGCCCGACCCGGGCAACCTATCAACAAAACGGTACCTCGGGGGAGGTGAGCAGCAGCAACGTCAGCGGCAGCGGCGGGCGTCAGCGACAGCGGCAGCGGCAACGGGCAGCAGCGTGGGCTTGCGTGTCTGGCGGCTCTGGCCAGCGAATCGTCGGGTCGAGGGCCTTGGCTGGCACCAAAGTAGAGCGCCACCAGCTTCGTACTTATCCTCTTCTACGAGTAGATGGGCTGGGCCGGGCGGATTGACTCGCCAAGTACTGCTGCCCAGATTGCGCCACGTTAACTGGCAATCTACGGGGAAATGCGCAGCGCATAGCCTGCGCGGTTCGCGCTGCGGCCATGTTCTGCTCTTTGCGCAGCATGCAGAAGAAAAATTACTATGTAAAGGGCTGATGCTCGCATTCTGCGCAGTGCGATCCGCCCAATCCAAAACCTCGTGTTGCTGCTGCTACTGCTGCTACTACTGCGACTGTTACTGCTGATGCTGAGGCTTAGTCTGATGCTGCGCGCTCAGCGTCTCATCACGCATGGTGGGACTCGACCCCCCGCCACCCCCGTATGCTCCACTCTCGTCGGTATGGAGATTTCCAGGATTTTTTTTCTCGAGGTTTGCTCAAACGCCATTGGAACACCCGCCGTTGTGGTACCTCTCCGCCGCCGTCGCCCACCTGTCACTGGAGCTTATCCCCATTTCTCGATCCACAGCACGCGCCAGCGCTGAATGCCCCCCCAATACGGTAAGGGCTGAGGAGCGTCGGGTCTGCGGAAATAGCTCCGGCTCCCAACGCAGCCGCAAGGCCAAGCCGAGCGCCCACTGTTTCGCCTATAATTAATCGAGGCCGGTTGCTTCCTCCTGGGGGCGGACGGGGGCTGCGGCAGAGCCAGTATCCGAAGGGATATGTCGTGAATAGACAGACGCGAGGGATCCACCGGCGTCTTTCGATTAAGGGGACTTTGGTGCCCATTTCCAGCAGATTTTTTTTTTTCATCAGCAACAATGACGCATTTCTTGATCAGCGGTGAGCATGCCTGGGCGGGTGGGCAAACTACCAAGTTGGGCCCTGCCACGATACGCGCCGTCTTGTCGTCGGGCCCCTCATCTCATTTCATCACCAAATCATCAGTCCCATGACAACGATCGAAAAATAAGCGTCAGCCCACCACGCAGCGCGTCAACCGTAACGGACGGACGCTAAAAACGATGTCACGAGGACACCAAATAGCCTTCGTCATTCGGTGACTCCCCCAACAATCGGCCGTCGAGGCCGCCAGTGGCCGCCCGCCCCTCCCTCCCTCTTTGGTTTGTCTCGACCGACCTTTTGGCGCCCTGCTAATTACCCCGCGGAATTCCAAGAATGGGCCCGGAATCTTCCTGCTCCGCCTGAGCCAGCGCTGTGGCTTTCGCGACCTGATTAATTTATCTTGTGCCTCCGCGCTCGAGGAATGCCTCCACGCCTGGGAACCAACACACTTTAGTAGAAACACCCAAAATTTCGGGGCGAGCGTCCCTGCTTCAGAGGAATAATAGGAATTAATTGATTAGAGAGCGCTGGTCCAGTTGCCGGCACTGCCCCCGTAGGTTCCCGGGCTGTGCTGCGAGCCAGGAGCATGTGACCTGTCAGCCCTAGCTCCCGGGTTGCATAAGGTACCGACGCTAGGCCTTACCACGGTCCACATCACAGTGTTCCCCTTTGGGAGGCACAAGAGGGTGTTGTCGCGCCTCAATACTCGGGCACTGTCCATCGTCCCAAGGGGCCGGGGAATCCTTCCGCTGCAGTCCAGCTGTCATCGCACTGCTAGCTTGCCGCCGACAACTCATCGGCTCTGCTGAGCGCTACTGGCTTTAAATTTCAAAGCGCCGAATTCCAATGAGCACCAAGCAGCCTAGCGGAATCAGGATTCAGCCTCCGGGCTATTATTGGCCGGCCATGTTAGCATCTTAGGCCGCCATCACTTGCAAGCCAACCTGCACGGCGGGAGGCAATCAATCCGCGATGGATCCGGGATTGATAGCAATCTTACCCGGTGCAATAAGGTCTGTCATTGAAGTTGAACATCTCTGGGTATCAAAACATCTGTCCTATCCGAGGCCATTTGTCATTCATGCGGCACACCACGGCATATCTATGACGGCGCGATGCCTTGCATTGGCTGGGCACCAGTGTTGATTCCCTGCATGGGATCCGATGTGGCGGGTGCCGGGGTGGCGGGCACGTTGACGCCTTGGAAGCCTCTGTAGACGCCAGATTTGCGTTCATACTCAACATTTCGCGGCACTTCAAAGTCTCCTCGGCTTGCGAACCAGAGCAACGTCTCCGGCTCGGGGCCCCGCAGCTTCGGTTGTTGTGTGTCCTCGCCTCCATTCCCGGCCCCCTCATTGTTCTCGTTGTCCTCGTCCTCGTCCTCGTCCTCATCGTCGTCATCCTCCACGTCGTGTCGTAGACCTGTCCGAACGTTTTCTGGACCAGCAGCTCGCTCCTCCGCCGTGTAGACCTGATCGGCCTCTTCGCTCACGTAGACCATGATGCGGCTCTGTGTATATTCCCGAAGCTCGTGCCAGATGCCCTGAAGCTCGTCGATGCCAGCCGGCGTGGCTAGGCGAGACGTTTCCCTGCCGTCTGCGACGAGTTCCTCCACGTCGGGCTCGAGTTTCTTGCGGAGAAGCTGGGTAAGGATATTCTCCTGGGTCCGGCCGGGGTAGTTTGTCGACGGGTGGATCGCCATTTGACTGAAGATGTCCGAGTTTTCGCTGAGACTGTCGAGGACTGTTCGCAGGTTTCTCTGGAGGATCTGGGCGGAAGCCTGCAACGAAGATCTGAGGTAAAATTGCTGGTCAGTCTGAGGGATGCGTAATGGCGCAAGGTCGCCGGCGTCACATCAAACGTACGGGGGCGGTAGAGGGTTGCTCTTGAGTAGGTCCATCTTCAAGCTCTGGATGCTGCTTGAGAGCTGCGACATCCTTGCGAGCGTCTGCTCCAGCGACTTGAGCTCGTCATCGTCCAAACCCAGCGCGGCCATGGCGATTGTGGACCTGCCGCTTCCGATAACACCGCGCTGTGAGGCTGCCCCAACGGTATGCTTGGTGCTTATGACAAGCCTTGGTCAGGACTGATCGATAACCCGCAGGTATGGCTGGGCTGAGTAGGCTGGAGAGCTGCCCTACGGCGCGCGAAAGATGATGATGTTGAGTGAGGCTGATGAATTGGCGGGCTGGGACTCGCATGTGGAGCGCTCGAAGCCTTGTGTGGCTGGTGAGCCCGAGGCTGTGAGGCTTGCCCCGCCACTGGCTGCTCAGGGCCAACTGGCGGGGTAAGGCTGTTGCATTGTTGGCTAGTGCCCAGGACCAGAGGCAGGAATTCGGGACTTGTCATGGCAAGGCGGCCAAGGCCGTATGGGGCAACGACTGGAGGCGGAATGCATTAAGCCACTGCGAGTGCATTGTACAGTAAGGTACGGAATACTGAGCGGGAATGCCAAGGTCAATGAGAATGAGAATGTGGCGAGCGCCGACCGATCCTTGCTGGGCGTCCTTCTCAATGGGGAGATCCCCAAATCCCCTCCTTGCAAACCTGCGGCACAGTGCGCAGTCCCGCTAACCGGAGAATGTGACCTGGAGAGCACGATATTCCAGCTGCGATGCACCGGCAATTACCAGTGCACCATCAGCAGGCATTGGCAAATCCATCATCCCATCTTCCCCCGTCGTCCAGGGGTTTGTCTGCATACACGGTTGACACGGGTCCGGGGCGTTCGGGGAGTCCAGCCCCGGGACAGAGACAACTGTTCCCGTTGCCTGCGACAGTGTTGGCCACCCCGCTGCGTTAGGTTCGCTCCCTCCCCCAAACCGCCCTCACGCCCCCTGGAACCCCCCGGATCGACCTCTAAATAGCCAAAAGTGCCGAACCTAACGTCATTGCCCCAGACTCTACTCCGTACTCGTTGTCGACATGGACGCCAAAATGACACCATTGCACACGTTCCTCGACGCCCGCTACACATCCATCTAAGCGCACGCCAATCTATCCCAGATCTCACACCCATTCACGCGGCTAGATCGGTTGTAACTAACCTGCAAGCATCATGGTCTCATCATCAGTCCTCACTCAAGCGGAGTGGCAGATGCTCTCCCCGTCTGCCCGCACACCCACCCCCTTCACCGCTGGCCATCTTCACACATAATGCTGTGCCGTAAATTGCACAGGACAGGACAGCGCGAGACACGGGAATCGCTTTTAGATTCATTTAGGTCCAGTAATTCACATCAATTGGCTAAAAGCAATCCATTACCAATGCTGGCGGCTAAAGCTACTCTACTCATTTTCATCATGTGAATCATCAATCCCCATTGTCCTGCCGCCTTCCAATGCTCACAATCAACAAGCAGAGCCCAGTACGCTGTGCTTTTCACTATCAAATGGCGAGATATCAATGGTATCCAACGCTAATAATGCTCTTCAAAACCCTGGCATAACAAAAATCACCGTCGTTCTCGGGCCGGGTTACAGCCAATCAATCACCTGCGCTTTGGTACCATCCATGTCGAAGGTCTCCCCGGTTGGGCTTGCCGGGCCTGCTGCCCTGCTCTAGGTGCGTGTGGATGAAACCGCCTTGCTGACATAGCCATTCGCGTCGACGAACGGGAATCGGTTGCGGCGTTCCAAGTCGTCCAGAGGGATGGTGGAACGGATGTACCTGCAGGGTGGCGTTAGCACGTCTTCCATCATGCAGCTGATGCCATACGCAGCCGGGGTTAGTAGGCAGTCAATTTACTCACTTCTTGCGACCGTCGTCGTCGGGGTTGTGGTCCCAGCTGGTGAATTCACCAAGCTTCAGGGCGTCCCACACAACGCGGCGAGCCCGCTGGGAGGTCAGGACCTTTTCGGTGATCTCATCAAAGTTCCACCTCTCCTTGGCCTCTTCTTCGAACTTCTCAAGCATTTCCTTGGCCTCCTCTTGCTCCGGGGTTTGCGGGGCGAGCTTCTTGAATCGGGCCAGGTTATCCAGCTCCTTGGGATCCCGCTCCAGGTTGAACAGCTGCGGTTCGTCGGCGGGGCAGATGATGTACTTCCATGCGCCGCGGCGGATCATCATGATGGGGCGGACGGTGCCCTCGCCCGTGTACTCGGCAATGACAGTGTCATGTCCTTCGCGACCCTCCAAGTGGGGCAGCATGCTCAGGCCGTCCATCGGCAGGTAGGGAGAAGGCTTGGTGCCCACAAGATCACAGATGGTGGGCAGCAGATCCAGGGTCGACACGTTCTGGCTGACGCGGCGTGGAGCGAATCGCTTGGGGTAGTTGACCAGCATCGGGACGCGGACCGACGACTCGAAGTAGCTCATCTTGTACCACAGGTTGCGCTCGCCGAGCATGTCACCGTGGTCACCGCTGAAAATAACAATGGTGTTGTCGGCGAGCCCGGCATCCTCAAGGGTGGCGAGCAGCTTGCCGACGTTGTCGTCCACGTAGCTGCAGGATCCGTAATAGGCGCGCTTGGCCCGCTTGATCTGATCGTCGGTAAACTTCTGGTCCCAAAGATCGCAGACCTTCAGGAGACGCTTGCTGTGCGCGTCCTGGTCCTCGTTGACGATGCGAACCTCGGGAAGGTCGATGTCAACATCCTCGTACCTGTTCCAGTACTCCTTGGTGATGGTGTACGGGTCGTGAGGGTGCGTAAGGGACACGGTCAGGCAGAATGGCCGCTTTTCAGGGCCCTGACGAACGTGGTCCCAGAGATACTGAGTACTCCTGAACATGACTTCTTCGTCGTAGTCAAGCTGGTTGCTACGCCCACAGGGTCCAGCCTGCAGGATAGAGCTGGCGTTGTGGTACCACTCCAGACGGGTGTCGGGCTCGTCCCAGTTGACAGCCCAACCAAAGTCGCCAGGATAGATGTCGCTAGTGAGGCGCTGCTCGTAGCCGTGAAGCTGGTCCCCGATGAAGTGCATCTTGCCGGCCAGCGCGGTGTGGTAGCCTTTGGATCGCAGGTAATGGGCATATGTGGGCACATCGGAGCCGATTTGCGCAGCGTTGTCATACGCACCAACCTTCATGGGCAGGAGACCACTGATCAAACTCATGCGAGACGGCGCACAGAGCGGCGAGGGGCAATACGCTGAATCGAACTGGACCGATGTAGAGGCCAGACGGTCGAGGTGTGGTGTCTTGATCTGCGAATTTGGGTTGTACATCTTCAGCTGGGGAGCGGCCATCTGGTCAGCCATGATGAACAGGATGTTGGGCTTGGAGTCATCGGTGGAAGGACTGCCGCCGCCGCCGCCGTTGCCAAGGGCGGAGGGTGGTAGAGAGTTGAGATCAGGAGCCATTGTGCAGGTCGATATAGAGCGGAATGGGCGGTGTCGTTCCGGTGTTCACGGATTCCCAATCGACGACTCAGATTTTCTCACCCCAATTGTCGGTTTCACTCAATGTCAAAGAATGGAGGAGCAATTGGAGGCTGGTCAGAGAGAGAATCAACAGGGTCGACACTGGCAAGACTGGGTAATATTGGGAAGCGAGTCAGGTTAGGTTTGCTGAGGGGCTTGGGCCTTGATAAAGGACACTTTTTGGGCTTTGTAATGCGAGGGGGTGGGAATGGGGGGTATCGGTATAGACGGGAAGAGGCCTTCTACGCGTCCCAAACCGGAGGATGGCGAGATGTCAAAGGATGAGCCACACGTCAGGGATGACGATGGGTCTTGGAAAAAGTAGCGTCGAATGCTGGTATCAAGATGCTCTGGCAGTCTGGCGGGCAAAATGTACAGCACGGTATGGCTCGGACTGTACGGAACGCAAGAAGCCAAGAAGGCGCGCAAGCTCGGGAGCTCAGAATTTCCAGAAGAAGATGTAAATCTTCAACAACGCAATAAGCTAGCAAGGGGAGGTGTGAGAAGCGAGAAGTGCAGGGCAGGGCAGGAGATGTGGTGTTCCAGGGGACTGAGATGATGGAGGTACGTCGCGATAGAGCGGGACGGGCGTGTCTGTATGGGGCAACAAGGGCAACAGCGAGTAATGGTGGATTCAGACCACGCGAGCGAAGGGGATGCAGAGACTCGAGAGGAGCAGCACAGGAAAATCTCCGAACAGTTAATCAAATGAGGAAGTCAAGCGGTGATGTGATTGACGCCACAAGTTTTGCCATCGATGGTGGGAACGTGCCCGCCTTTTATCCTCGCAGTGGCATGCGGCTCTGGGTAAGCAAAAGTTGTGGGTGGGGCATGATGGGCATGGAAGAAGCCGATCACGCAAGCGCCCAAGCCTGGGGCCAAGCTGGGGTCGAGACGCAGCTTGAAAGGGGAAGGCCTGGAGAAGGGCCGGGGTTGGGAGAGAGTCGAGACGACACGACAAGAACAAGGGAGGAAGGGGGCGTGCCGCGTGTGCGTGGGCGCGAGCTAGTCGGGATGCGCGGGTGACCAGGACGATATCGGGACTCGGGAGGTGATGCGCTTGGCTTGTTGCGAGTGTCTAAGATTACGGATTAGATATCCTCAAGATGCAATATCCATACCTCACCATGGTGCATAACGCTGCGGCGGGAGCGTCACGGGGGCTGCTCCGACGACGTCCTTCCTTGGCTGGACACCGACACAACCAGCCTGTACCAGGTTCATTCTGGCGCCACGCCGTTCATCCCGCGCTCTGAGAGTCTGATTACTCGATTGCCGACATGGGTTCGTTTGCTGTTGCCTCACTCGCTTGTGTTTCGCACGCCCACATCCAAGTTGTGCTTCGTCTGGGCAATTTGCACACGTCAACGAGCCGTGGTGATCACAGACTCGTAGCACAGGCCTCTCCCGCCCTTGATTGTCCTACCTCCGGGCATGACGAAGGCGGGGTGCCAGCAGCGGTGAGAACACACTCAAGACCCTTGTTCATTGTGGCCATTTTTCCGCTCCTGCTCTTTTTTTTCTGGTGGCTCGCTCTATCGCGCTGGGGCCTGGGTCCCTGGGATCCTCCTGCGCCGGACTCCACAGGCTGCATATTCGAGCAAGGGTCTAGTGCCGAGCGACTACTCGATTCGGCCCAAGATGGCCTCCGGTTGGTTGAATTGGCAACCCCTTGCAAGCCTTGGACCTTGGTGTCATTGCCGGTCGGGGCACACGAGTTGGTAATTCTGATTGCCCACCCTAGCTGACCGTTCCGCCACACACCTCCCATGGCTGGTGGTCACGAGAGCATTTGCTTTGGAACAGGAGCCATGATAAGGAAGGGGGGGATGAAGGCCTGGGGTCGAGGAGGCGGCGATTGCTAGCAGCTAGCCCCAAATCTCACTGCCGTTTCCCCTGGTGTCACCCCGTGTCCCGACCACTGGGCCGTCTTGGGGCCTTGCTTGGGGCCCGTTTTGCTGCACTTGACTCAAAAGATAAGCAGGAGTCTTCGTCGGACCCAATCCGACGAGGGCAGAAAGACGGATGGCTCAGCAAACACTCGATCGTTATATTAGATCATGAGCCTTGGCCCGCCTCTTGGCGGAGGGAGGAAACCCCAGTAATGTGCATAGTGCATCACGATGCCGGTCCCACATGCGCTTGTCGAAGGTTTCGCGTACTTTTGCATTGCTCGTGTGTCAACAGGCAGCCATCTTCTCGGCCGCGCGCCATCATTGCCCATCGTACCATGGCTCCCGCGAGTTCTGACCTATAGTCTTGTACAGACAGACCCTTAGTCCTGCAGAGCCCTGCATGGTACCCGTCGTAGGCCCTCGTGTAAGCAGGCCAGCCATTCGCCAGGAGTGGAGGAAACATCAACGCGCCAACGCCAACCGCCTGGGTAGATGCATTCAGGCATTCAGGACATCGTCGACTAGAGTCGGGCGGGCGTGGGCATGAGCATGGGTCTGGGTCAGAGCGTCGGGCATTGGGTATCGAGTAGGTATCTGGGACTGCGTACAGTAATGCCGGCTTGGGGTGGGCGTGGACAGGTGGGCAGCCGGCGGTGGCACTGGTGGGCTGGAATTATTGGGTTGGGGAACTGTGGTGGATGTCACGGCTGTCGACGTGGGAGGAGTGCATATGCATGGGCTGGACCCAGGGTCTTGCATGCCTTCCACGCTAACCACCACTAAATGCTCTTGCCTTGGACCTCATCCGTGGCGGGATAGCCTCTTTCCAACGACAATTGTGTCTATACGGTGTGTAGATATCAGTTGCACTGTGTAGCTCCTCACATCCTCGCGCGGCCCGAGCAATTTTCCCGCACCGTATAGACATTTTCCTCATCCTTCAACTCCTTCCTCCGCTCCACCAACGCGGCCACCTGCTGCAAATCTTGTCTTTACAATCATCAGCCGTCCATGGCGCACTGCCTCGCTAATGTGACACGCCGCATTGCATCTGCCTTCGGAGACCGAGGGCGCGCACGGCAATTCGCGTTGCTTGTTGTTGTCTCCCGTCCTCGACCTCTGCTATCTCGCGCCGCCCACTTCCTTTTTCCGGCTCGGTATTCGTCTCCCGCGGCTGTATGGCTGATAACGCGCAGGGTCATGGAGAGAACAACGCCCTCACTCCCGCTCGGATTCGGGCCTAGCGATGAGCCGGGGGAACCCAGGTCGCCGCTTCGTCGCTGCGTCGCTTCGTCGCGCCGCTACGCTAGCGTCCTCATCACAGCACCGCACGCCTTGTCAGCAATCAATGGTGCAATTCCGTCTCGACAATCCTTCAACGCCCAGCGTCGCACTTGCAGGCCCGGGATTGCCGCACAAAACCCCCTTGCGTCTGCCAATGTCGATATTGAACCATCGCTTCAGAACCGCAATGGGACCTCAAGATCTACCATCCTCGCCGTAGTTTCCCCGGAGGTCCCCCGTCTTGTCGTACTCTGTGTTGAGACCTAGTGGCCCTTGCCACCCGTTTTTGTGTGGGCACCCCCGGCCCGGCTTTTACTGATCAGTTCGGATCCTCGTGCTCCGCCCCCGACATCCGGGCCGTCCGCTGATTACCATCCACAATCTACCATTGAGCAGCCACCACCCAAGCCCAAACGACAAACCCACGGTCGCACCCCGCGACAGCGACTCAAATGCTGCCACGCGTACGATAAGTCTCGCTAGTCTTGCATCTATTACGCACAGCCCTGCAGGGGCAGATGAAACTCATTATGTAGAGCCCCCCCGTGACATGACATGGCTATCTGCGGATCTTGCGGAGGCAACGATCAACCCAAGCGCGGGATCTCCACCACCAGCTTCGTGACTTGATGTGCCCGGGGTGGCCACCAGCTCTTCTGGAATGAGTTTTTCGAACAATATGCCCTCGATGTCAGACCCAGTCATGTATTTGATAGTTGACTGTCAGATGCCTGATGCTATCGGAGTGAGAAACCACGGTTTCAACGACACTCTACCATATGCTGCGACATACCTTATCTCAGACATCTCTAGAGGTTCTGCCACGAAAACAGTGGCTCGACGTAACGGCTGCCCCGATACCCGCTCCCGCGTCCTACGCCACTGAATGCCAAGTCGCCCAAGTCAGCCAATGGTGCTACTTTCTCTAAACGCTTACCGATTCACCCTCAAATCTCGCAGGAAAAGCCAGGGATCTAGCCAGCGACTCCGACCTCGGCCTCATCTTTCATCTTCTTTGAGTTGTTTACAACAATGGAAGGAGTATCCTAGTGCAGAACCTGGGCACCAATGCCGTATCGACAGATGATTGCAACCGGCAACCACTGGACGCGACTGAAATGCTTGCTCCGATGTGCCAGCAGCAACCTGACTGGGTTATGAACGAAAACTGACTATCCCACACACGCCTTGATGCTTGATACGGAAGGCAAATCTCACCACGATCTTGGTAAGTGATTGGACAGCCAGTTCGTAGACTGATACGATTGACCAGGTCCTCTTCAGTGACGCATTTCAAATTATAGGATATCTAAGAGGAAAGCTGCGCATTAGTTAGTTTCCAGGATCGTTCTAGGCAGTCGGCAATGATACGACACGCACACCCAGTCTGATGAATACAACGATCAGCTCTCTCCCATGTGAGCAGTATTAACGCTTGATTTCGGCAGGGGAGTTATTGAAATACGACTCCATCCTTTCGGGTGCTGTATATAAAGGTCCTGGATTCTCAAGATTCAAACCCAAAGCCGTATCCCGTGGAGTTGTCCGGTGGGATTGACCCATGTCGAGCCGACGTCCCATACCCTTGCAGCGTTTTGAATAACAAAAGCCCAACGCAAGACGGCACATTATCGGCTAGTAAGGCAACCATGTTCACTATTGCGTACAACCTGAAATCATAACCCCCGGATGCGATTGTCTACCCTTGGCCCTTACGTGCTTGTACTGCGTACAGCCTGCAAGCATTGAGATCATCTCACACAAAGAGCCGCGACCGTAGCCTCGCAAGATGTATCTCACGGCGGCGACATAGTGCATCTACAAGACGAAAGACAATCAAACCCTCATGTGTTGCCGATCTTGTCAATTCCGGGGCAACGCTTGACACGGAGCGGCCCGTCGGCGCCGGGTCATCGCTAGCGTTGTGACCCAGCAACCACAGCAAAGAATCAGACAAGGAATCTTTGAAAAAAAGACATCAGGTTTGCGAATCAAGCCATCTATTTTCGTCTCAACATTCGTATCCAAACTGCTAAACGACCCAGATATAGTCTACCTTAGTACGTATTCCCCAGAGGAACGCCGGGGTTCGCCCAGTCGCCCTCAAACCGGCCCCATCCGCCATACTCGGGCTCGCTCGCCATGAACAGCGTGTAGACAACCATGTCGTAGTAGCCGTCACGGGGCGTCTTGCCCTTGCAGACGTTCCCGCCCATAGCCACGTTGAGCAGGACGGTCATGTCGCGCATCGGGCGCGTGCCGGGCGGGATGCTGCCCTTCATGACGGGCCTGCCGTCAATGTACCACACCATGCGGCCCTGGCCGGGCTGGCCGCCGGGCTGCTCCCAGGCGAAGTCGTAGCGGACGGGGCGCGCGTGCATGTCGGGGATCCTGGTCCCGAGCACGCGGTGCTTGTCCGGCTCGTGGTGGAAGCCCCAGTGCAGGCACGAGTGGTTCTCGCGGTCACCGTTCCACGTCTCGGCAATGTCGATCTCGCCGTCCGTCGGCCAGGCGAATGGCTCTCGGGGGAGGAGCCAGAAGGCAGGCCAGATGCCGTCGGCACACGGGGACAGGATGACGGCCGTCAGCACTCCGCTGTCTCGGTCCAGCCCCTGCTTGCTGACAAGACGAGCAGAGGTGTACTTCTTGTCATGGTCCGGCGATGAGCTGTTTGCTATGGCACGGAGCACGAGCATGCCCTCTGGCGTGCTGAAGGCGGGGCGAGGTCAGCATATGCTTGAAAGTTGGTTCCATTGCACCGCCATCGAGGCATGGGGTCGTATCTGCTGCACTTACTAGAAAGCATTCTCGGGAGCATCCGTGTAGTGCTCCAGCTCCTGGTTGCCCCAACCGTCTGGCCCATTACCAATCTTGGGGTCCCATTCGTGGTTCACGGGGATCCCAGGCTGAAACTGAGGCTTCCAGTACGCCAAGTCCACCGCAGGAGGTCCTTGTTGGACTGGTGGCGGCTGATGCGACCCCTCATTAGGCTGGGCCAGCATGTTATCAAACTCCTGCTTCACCCGCTTCAGTTTATCCCTCCAAGACATGGTGGCGGCAAAAGCTGTCTCGTGGGAGCTATTTAAAAATGTTAAAAGAACAACACAAGTTTTTGGGAATATCTCTGGTGAAAAAGGTCTGACTTGACTCTCCAAAGTACGCGTGTCCAGCCAAGCCAAGCCGGCACTCACGGAGTCGCATACGATGCGTCACGTGATAGGTACAAGCCGCCAAGCATTGGCACCGGTGACAGGTCATGACGTTTCCGGCGACCTACAAACCTTCGCAGGTTTGATGGTGGATTTAATGGGTCCCTATGGAGTCTCGGTGCGCTGGACGTCGCCATCAAGTGTGACTGTTCTATTGGCTGGGTCAGAAGCAACCTTAGGAGTCATGATGACCAAGGATCAAGTGATGGATTACATCTAACAGGCCCTGGGCTCAATTAAAGCATGATGCAACGATTTGCGCTCATGGTTCTAATCTTGCAAAAACTTGACACACAGCTGCTGCTTGCTCAATTTAATTGACTCCCGTCTTAAGTCTAAGGCAATTGCTACGACAGCATCAACTGCTTCAAATCACCCAACTGCGATGGAACCATGAGCCTCTTTTGATTTTGGTGTGAGATACTCGCTACCATCAGACATCAAGGGTTCGTTGACATCACCAAAAAAATCCCCAAGCCCTAATACCCTCAAGAAGAGAAGATTGTCGCTTTTGTTGACGTTCCTACATTATATAACTTGAATGATATCCAGGCAATCTAGAAACATGCCAACAAGCCTCTCCTTGTGGCACTTCGCACATCATAGACGCACTATCAAAGCGAGAGGCAATACTGCTGTAAGACAATGCAACATGAACCTTTCTGCCATAAAACAAGTAAACAAGTCACCCCTGCTCCGTCCTTTCCCTTCCCTTCGTCCCTTGTGATCTGGTTTCCGTGTCGTGAGTGGTATTTTTTTTGGGGTTTCTTCGAGTATGTGTTCGTGCATCTCGTTGTACACGCCGTCATGACCCTCCTTGCCTGGACCTTGCCTGCCGCTCCCAAACCATAAACTAACACCAATTCCGCAAAATAATGATCGGGCAAAAAAAAAAACAGCCTTGTCGCGCCTTTGCAATGCTCGTTATATAGCCTTGCCCCTTCTCAATAGCCACAGTGCTCCAGCACCAACAGCGGCGTAATTAGTATTGTCTGCATGCCCCCGCCAGGAGGGCCCGTACGAAAGTGAACGCCAGCTAGCAAAAGCATAGCCTGAGACGAGGTCGATTCTGGCTCATGAATCTCACTGTGTCCTGTAGAACTTCTTATACAGAAGATGCAGAAGGAGGTTGACGTTGAGTTTCAAGCTGCCCTCAAAGAGGGTCATGAACTGATGTGCTTCAAACTGCGCCTGGAGTAGGTCCTCGATGGGCACCAAGGCGCTCGCGCCCGGGATCTGGATCGAGCCCCGTGAGCCCTCGAGGCTAAAGACTCCGACTTCGTCGCAAGAAATCGTCAGGTTGAGCCTGTCCGCATCCCGCTCACTGGCCTCAGCCCAGTGCACCAGCACACCCTTCTCGGACAGGGCGCGGGCACTGTACTTGAAGCTGCCAAACTTGGGTACTCTACCGCTGCGCTCAAGCTCTCGCTGGTGGTAGTACTGCTTGGTAAAGGGCAGCAGGAAACGCTTCCTTCTGTACACGGGGGGTCGTGGTTAGCTCTGGTCTGCTGCGAGGCTTCAAAAAAATGCATGGCTATGGTGACTTACCCTTTCTTGTTCTGCAGAGTCTTCATGGCTTGCTCAATATAATCATCGTAGCTCTTGCGCTGCTGTTCCAGGTACTTGGCCTTCTCGTGGAGGTTGCCGAGGGTCAGGCGCACGCCTTCCACTTCACGCTGTCGCTGGACCCGGCGTCGGCTCTTGGTGCGAATGTCGAGTGCAATGGCATTGAGCACGTCTTGGAAGTGATTGTGCTTGGAGATGCGGCCCAATTGCTCCAGCCGCATCACATTCTCCAGGGCAGTCCTCTTGAGGTCATGGTATGACATGCGAGTGACATCAATCATGTTGGCATCAGAGTAAGCACCGCGAGTTCTGCTGCCATCCGAGAAGTCATCACGCAAGAGCATCTGCCACTTGTGCTCATCCTCCGGGGTGATGGGCTTGACAAGAATCTCCATGAGATTAGCACCAGTTTGCACACGGATAATGTACAAGACACAGCGCTTCGTCTCCATGAACAGTGTCTTGACGTCTGCCTCGGGATCATCAATGTCGTGCAGCTTTGGTGTGAGGTACATCTGGATGTCCGACGTTCCCGCAGCCTTCATCTCACTCTCGTTGTGCTTGGCGCTTCCGAGGTCACCCATGATCTCGCGCAGGACATCGTCACGGCTGGGGCACATAGCCTGCAACTCGGACGCCACCAGGTTGTGGATCGCGAACACATCCGCCATCTTGATGTAGAGGGTCGGCTTGTTCTTGGCATACAGGTCGTTGAATTCATCAATGTCGAAAGTGCTCTCGGCATCGGGCACTGAGATGATCTCATTGGTGATGATTGCCAGACGCTCGATCGAATCACTGATAAAGGCGTTGAGGGGCTGCAGGTAGACATTGTCGCCGCCGAATGGCCGGCCCGTAGCAACCTGGCTAATGACCTTGGCGACTTCGGAAAGGTTCCTCTTCTGCAGGGGGCTGAGGGACCTCTCAATCACCCCGACATTTTCTGGGTTGGTGAGCGCGGGCTGCAGATAGAATCGCCAGAGCCAGTTCGCTACGGCCTGCAATAGGTTCTCCTGTGGTTCGCGCTTGAAATGCTGGCACAACGCTTCGAAGATCTGGCGTGACATGAATCGAAGTCCGTAAGGCATCCTGTGAAGAAAGTCCTCAAAGGCGAGGAAGAACTGGTCGCATATCTCTCGGAGGTCACGGAGATGGTCGATAAAAAGTCTGCGAGTTTCCGGGTCTCGGATGGCAACCTCGCGCGGCACCTCCAGCGGCCGTTGATCTGGGCGACCGGTGCGGAGCTCTTCGTTGTTGATCGCCGATCGGTAAATCTGCATAGGGTCGCTCTCCAGGTCAAGCTCGGGGTCCTCGACAATGTTGTCACGGATCATAGGTCCCAGGAGTTCTCGGAGGTATTTACGGTCTCGAGGTGACCGTGTGTAGTTGCCCAGCAGCTTGGCCCAGAAGTAATTGCCCCGTGTGAAGTCCTGGACCGCATGGGTGCTCGCAATCTCTTCTCGGATTGACCGAGCAATCAGCTTGAGCAGGTAGTATTCCTCTCTGCGCTTTTGGGCATAGCCGAACAAGCTCATCATAAGAAGCTCAATACGCTTGCACTCCTTCTCCGCAGTACCTTGTTCCCGGATCCGCTTGAACAGTCGGGCTAGGTACTGAGGCTGTGTTTGCAGGTTGAAGAATAGCTGCTGGTACGATTCGAGCTTCTTCCTCGACCCCTTGTTCAGCGCCTTCAGGTCAAACTGGTTCGCCGATGACATGGAGGAGTTGGCGAGATGCCCCACAGAGTGGCCGCCGTAGTTGTGCTGGTGTCGGACCACTTCGTCCAGTGTGATCTTGTTCTTGACGAGGAGTGCAATCTTGATGTCGAGCTGGTCGATGTACTGCTCCAGCATCTCGTTTTGTCGAACCTGCAGGACCACAGTTTTGCGCATGCGTTCGAATTCGATTTCCTCGTTGAAGTCAAAGTCGCTGTCGTTTAGCAGGTGGACAAAGTTCTTGACAGCGTTGACTGGCGGGTTCTTGCCTGTGGTCAGACTCTTGTACGCTTCTCCTTGTACTTTGGCGCGGACAAAGCTCTGGATTTTGATGACCTTTTGCATATTCTCGTTGAAGAAGCGCTTCTTCTCTTCGAATCGCGCCCGCACGATGAAGGCCTTGGCCGCTGCTTGGAAGGCAATCACCGATTCTTCCTCCTGTTCCAATTCGGCCAGAATGTCCTCCACCCGAGCGCGCTCCATCATGGCACGGAGAACGCTCTGCAGCTCGATGATCTGAGGCGTGTGGGATGCGAGTTCGTCGAGGAGAGCTTGATGTTTCTTTCGGTATAGGACGCCCGCGATATGGGCCTGGAGGGTTGTGATCTGAGATTCTTGGGCTTCGATCTGGGACCATTCCACGGCGATTCTGTTTCTCTCCAGCATTCCCCTAGCCATTCCTTGCAGACTGATGACTTGGGGTTCGGTTTCCTTCAGGGCGTCCAGTTGAACAGTAACATCCCTTCTTACCGCGGCGGCCCGTGACCAAGCCTGTAGCCTAGTAACTTCGGGGACATGCTCCTTCAGCTCTGCCTTCAGAACTGAGGTCTCGTTTCGGGAGAGAGTTCCACGTGCAAAAGCCTGAATGGCCTCCCACTGTGGCCCAAACCCCCGAAGGTGCTCCAGCTGAAGTCCAATCTCATTCCTGACACGCTGGGCTCTGGCGGCAGCCTGCAGGTTGGTGATAGCAGGAGACTGGGCCTCCAGTTGCTGCAGATCCTCACCAATATGCTCTCTCAGGATCATTCCACGGATTGCAGCTTGAAGGTTCTTGACGTCTTTTGCGGTGCTCTCCGTCTCCTTCTGCTGGGCATTTTGCTGCTTGCGTAAGAGGAAACCCCTGGAGATTGCTTGGATCTCTCTGACAGACCCTCCACAGACTGCAAGCTGAGATTTGAGATCTCGCACTTCACCTCGTGCTTTCTTGGCTCGGATCAGAGATTGGATCTCGAGAATATCGGGCTCGACAGCCTTCCATAGTCGGTCACGGTTCTCCATCCTCTTTCGGACCAGGAAGCCGCGAGATGCGCTCTGGAGCTGAATGGCGAAGTGGCGCATCTCCATCCTATAGCCCATAATCTGGCGGGTGAAGTCGCCACGGATTCGTGCTTGCAGATCCATCAACCACTGCTCCTCGTCCCAGAGCTGTTGCATGACATCGCCCAGGCGCACTCGGACCAGAGCGCCTCGCATTTGAGCCTGCAACTCAATGATGGACTCTTCATTTTCGTGAAGCTCTCGTTCGACTCGCTCCTCTTCCGTCTCTTCTGGCTCCGGCTCGGGTTCGGGAACTCCAAAATCTGCGCCCATGTTTCCGAAGCTAGGCATGTTGACACCCAGCTTGTCCAAGCCCTTCTGCATGGCTTCCAATTCGTGGTGCTCGAACTCGAGCTGTCCGACTAGGTTTCCGATCCGAAAGTCGACGATGCCTTTGCGGAACAGGATCCAGCTGAGAGCATGGATGCAGTAGATTACTTTGGGGATGTTCTTCTTCTCGTAGAGATCAATAAGTTCGAAACGGAAGAGGTCAGGGAGCTCTACTTCGTCGAGATATCGAAAGAAAATGGCGATGTTGTCCGAGTGTCTGTATTGGAGCCGCGGGTGCTGGAAGATGCGGTAGCGTCTATCCGGATTGAGGGCCTCGACGACCTCTGCGAGGGTGACACCATCCCGCAAGGCCTCCTCCAATCCGACGATGGGTGGTAGAGACTTGTGAATGACATCCTCGATCCACTCTTTAGCTTCACCAATGTGGCAAAGGTACTCGTACGCCTGGAGGAACTGGCGTTGCTTATCCATCCAGTTTCGCCCTTCCCAACTATAGCCCGTAGATTTGGGGCCCTGGTTTGCAGCGCCCTTGCCAGCCCTTTGCAGCCTTCGCCTGCCGCGCAGACCAACTACTTCTTGTGCCGGTGAAGTAATTGTAAAGTCCTCGGCAGCGTCAGACTGGGCAAGCTTGGAAAGGGTTCTCAGCTGGCTCGTCGAGGATCTTCCGAGTTCCTCAAGGTCGGGCTTCCCAAGGTGCGTTGTGTGCACGCTGTGGGTGGGCGAATGCGGTGCCACGTTGTGGGCACGAATTGAGTCAGACCGTGTCAGGAGCATCGAGTGTGGGCGCATCGGGAGCGCTCGCGGAGGAGATGTCGGTGACGAATAGGGCTCGTCATGAATCGCCAGTTTGGATATATCGACGCTCTGTCCACGGTCATGGCGAAGAGTCTTGAGTGGTGGGGATGTGGGCGACGAGTAGGGGTCATCATGCACCATCGCTAGCTTAGAGATGTCGACGCTCTTCCCACGGCCATGGCGAAGAGTCTGGGGTGGCGTTACGGGAGGCGAGGATGCCGGCGCTTGTGGAAGGGGACGCAGGGACTGGCGTGCGGAGCTATAGATGTTGGTATTGTCGGACGCCTTCTTAGGGTTGGTCATCTCCCCGGCTTCAAAGGTGCGGGCTCTTGCCCTCACATCGCTCTGGCCTCTCTTGTGGCCAGAGACGGGCGGGCCGTGGCCACTCGAAGCTGAGGTGGACTGGCTGAGGAAGCTGTTGTCGGAGGCGTGAGAGTAGCCGGAAGAGGCGGATGAGGAGGTGGTGGATGGATAGCGGTTGATGGACGAGGCCGCCGCAAAGTCGATGGTGTGCGACTGGCGTAGCGGGTGGTGGTGCTGGGGATGTGAACGGAGCGACATTGTATTGTTGACGGCTCGCAACGGGCGGTTGTCGTCGTGGCCCGCGCCGCGGACACGGAGATGGTGTGAACCAAAGGGTTGGAGGGATCTCTATTGCGAGTGCACTGTTGCGGTGGCTTTGACACTAACGCATCGTTCTCAGAGGAATGTGAAGCTCGGATGGCGGCGCGATGAGGAGACGCTGGGGAGCCGTCCAAGACAGGCGTTGTGGAGGGTGGTGGGAGGGTGGATGGCAGATGGCAGATGGCAGATGGAGGAGAGGGACTGCCAGGATATTGAAGCGGGTGAAAAGAATGCTGATGCCGTCACTAAGCTCCGCCCAAGATGCCTTCCGTCGGTAGCGTAGCAGCAGGCCTCTGTAATCCTCCCAGACGTAATTATGGGTAAAAAAAACCGGCCGAAGGAGGTGAGCATGGGATGCCATGGCGGGGCCACGGAGTGGTAGTAAACAAACAACGGGCCAACCGCCCAGCAACGCATCGTGGGGTTTCCATTGGCCTACTGCTACCTTAGCCCCGCTTTTCTAGTGACCTCGTCCCTGCCGCCAGAGGAAAGAGGCGCCCAATATCATCAGTTCATGCGCACGCAAAGACAACTCACTCACTACAAAATGGTTCCAGCCAGCGCGAACTAGGTCAGGTCCATCCAATCATGCTGCAACATGGTGGTCTGTTTGTCTCCGCTTGCCTGGTAACCAGCGCCTGAAAGCCGGGGGATCCCATCTCCAAATCGTTAAATCGTTCGCGGATAGATGAGAAATGGAGATGCCGGCCAATGTTGCTGCCAAAATCCCAGAAGGGTCAGGCAAGCAAGCTGATCAAGTTCAGCTCCAGGCTTGGGCTTTGGGGCTCGAATGCAATGCCAGCGCGTGAATAGTCTATTTCTAGCTTCCCATGCGCAATAGGCCACCTCGCTCAGGGCGGTTGATGGTCACGTCAAAAAAGTGAAACCTGGGCATCCCCAAAATCGACAGTGGAATTTGGCGCGCTGGAATTCTGACCGCGACCTTGCTTTTCCGGGGAGCCGAAGGACAGTCGATCTAGCGCAAGGGAATGAATGAATGCCGTATCCGTCCCATTGGCAGCTGATGACCAGCCGATGACCAGCCCGGGCCTGTGTCAATTGCCAGAGCTAATCAACGCCTCCGGACGATGGGTAGAAAGTTCAGCCCAGGCAGCCTTTTTCACTTTTTCCGTGATATCTCGCAGAAAAGCATAACTTAATTGGTCTCCAGTGTCGCATGCCCATGGCCGAACGACCAAAAACGGCTCAGAAGCTCAGTGCCTGCCCGCGGGGACGGATGAGGTCATAAGCCCGAGTCAGGCCAACACCAATTGGTCCAAGCTAGCCCAGTTGTCCCCATCAGAACATGCCCATCTACATTCTGCCCTTCGATTGCAACTTCACCTTTCAATCAAGCCACCTCCAGCCTCGCCATCGCAAACCATCGCATCAAGTCGTGGAACATCTCCGCCGTGCCAATCGCATCCTTGCGATACAAAACACGCGTGATTTTGCTACAACATTCGCCATCCCCACGCCACCTCGACAACAACCATGGCTTCAAAGCAGCGCCCCTCGGTTCTCGTATGCCTTGATGCGAATCCCTTTCCCCTTCGCATGGTTGACTGACGCTTTACAGGTCACAGATGCCCGAGACCGGCCGAATCAAAGGAGGCAGCTCCAACACCAGGACACCACAACAGGTCCTCCGGGCACGCCGGCAGCGCCCATGCGCTTCATGACAGTCGACAACGTCCTCCAGTATAATTCCCAGATCCCCTCTGGTCAACCACGAGGGCCACCCAGCACAGCCCCCCGGGCACTCGGCTCCCCAGGAGGGCCGACGGGGAACCGGCGCATCTCCGGCGGCGGCCTTCCGAATGCTCAATCGCGAACCGGTCAGGCCATGCCATCCAGAACCACCAAGATCAGTGAAAAACTAGTCCTCTTACCAGAGACCGACCAAAAGGAGGATGGGGACGATGATATTGAGAGCGAGTCTGTCCTGGCGCGGAGGCTCCAGAATGATGAGAATAGGCCGCTAAAGGATGAGGAGCTGGACGTGTTGAAGAAGAGGGGTGGCATCCGCGGGAAGAGCTATGCTGAAAGGCTGTCCAAAGTGCAAAGGACGGAGAAGGTTAGTCGATTGACGGCATACTGCACCGCGCAGGCATACAAAATCAATGAGACGGCCGAATTCCTCCGCAAGAAGCACGAGGCAAAGACCAAGCGGTATGACGATTGTCTCTACGTCATCTACGCCTTGCCTCTGCTCAATGGCACCGATGGTTATCGAATTCGGAGCAGGCCAATTCTCAAAACCCCCGGCACGGGGAAAACTGTTCTGGATCTCGAAATCGAGCGCAGTGAACGAAGCGACCATCACGAGGGATATTTCGAAGACGATGCGTACATGGGATCAAGCCCCAATCAGGCGACTCACATCCACCAGCGGTTTAGCAATACCTCGCCCGCCTCCCAGGACTCCCGGAACCCGTTCCGCCTCGACGACGACGAGTCGGGGATGAACCGGCTTGCTCCTGATGCAAAGAATTTCGCAGAGATGTTTGTTTTCTCGTATGGCGTCGTTGTCTTCTGGAATTTCACCGAGCATCAAGAGAAGGACATACTCGCAGATCTCACATTTGCCGATGCCGAATCGGAGAACGGCTTCAGTCTTCTAACGAGGCCCCTGGACCAGGATGACTTTGAGACGGAAGAGTTCCACTTCGAGTACAGCGCCGACATCAAGCGCCCGCGCATCTTCAACGACATGATTACGCTGCTGCCGCGCTCCGACCACATGATCAAGCTCACCATCAGTCACGCCGTCGCGCAGAGCACTCGCCTGTGCTCGTTTGAAGAGAAAATGAGCGAGACCATGCTTGATGCACAAGACGTCCCCAAGAAGCTTGCTCTTACGGGAGAACTCAACATGACTCGTAGAGAGATTCTCCGCTTGATAGGACGCCTTTTCAGGAGCCGCGTGGACATCAACCTCTGTAAGAACCCTTCTTTCCCAAGCTGCGGACGCCCACCATCCGTCGGAAAGCTCATGAACTAATGGCGCCCTCAATAGCATACAATATCTTAGATGTGCCCAACTTCTTCTGGGACTCGGAGCCGACGCTTCACCCTCTCTATGTGGCCATTCGCGAGTATCTTGAGATCGACCCTCGAATCAAGGTCCTCAACGAGCGCTGCCGCGTCTTCCTCGACCTTGCCGAAATTCTGTCCGACTCCGTCGCCAACGCCAAGATGAGCACCATTACTTGGATTGTCATCATCCTCATTATCATCAGTATCATGGTTACCGTCACTGAGGTTGCCCTCCGCTTCGCAATGCTCAGCAAGGCCAGATCACCGGTCAACCAGGCTAAAATGGTCACGGCCATTGAGTCCACTGGCAGCGAATACCCGGCCGCGATCGTTGTCGGCACCTCCTCACGCCCGGAGCCGCTTCCCCCAAGCGACCTAGAGCTACTCGCCCGGGCGCTCGGCATCGAAGCCAACGCCTCCCTCGAAGATGTTCGCCAGAGCATCTGGACCTTGCGCCGTGACACCCGAGGGGCCGACGCCTATGCCTTTGCGCAGCAACAGCAAGACGCTTCATACAAGGACCTCTAAACTCGCATCTGCTGCCTGTCTTGCCTATGCGCGCTCCGAGCATGTTTCATCCCCCTCGTGCATGCCACTCGGCTCAAAATTGCCCTATTCGGAAGTAGTCAGTGGCGTCTCGCTACAAATGTTTGAACCAGCAATGTCTCTGCTTCTCCCTCCCCACAGAGTGGACTCTCTACTATTCTATCTTTTACAAATCCTTCACATAGCATGGCGTCAAAGCGTTACAGGTCGGAGAAACAAAAGGGTGTAGGCTGGTTCGTCGTTCTTACTGTTTTCCCACTGACCGATATTGTTGGTTTGGTATATTAGATTTTCGTTTCATTACAAAATAGTGGTGGAGCCAATGCGTCCTAGATATATGATAATAGCCTAACTCAATCTCCTGAGCAGAAATGGAACAAATACTTTTCTCGTCACTTGAAGTTGCACGAAATAGGGATTCAGTCAAAGGTTCAGAGTATCTATTTCCACCCTGAGATGCAAACCCTATCCAAAATGGTACAATACAAACACACATTTTCGGTGAAGAGGTAAGCGAAAGCAAGCAGCTTGCCACAATACCGATGCCTTTTTCGCCTTCAACGCAGACCATAATCGTAAAAGAGACCCGCGGATTTCACATCCTACAAGCGCCAGCCCATGGAAAGGGCATTGATTGGATAAGGAAAGAATTGCATCGCCAGAGTCCCATGCTCCGTTACCGAGGGGGTTGGGGCTCAGACACGAGAGCAACCGCTGCCTCCGTCCGATGTCTCCCCACCCCTCAAGATCTATAAAATCATTCCCATAAAATTAGTCGAGGGCCAATTCATCGCACATCCCCTACTTGGGGTTCTGGTTAATAGGCTTGTACGCTTGTTGCTGGGCCCTACGGCTCTTGTTATCAAGCTCGGCCTTGCTGTAAATGGCCGCACCAATCATAGTGATGGCCATGCCAGCACCATTAAGGAAGTCGACGCTGACGTCGAAAAGAACAATACCCAGGGCGACAGTGAGGCATTGCTTCATGTTTCCACAAATGGTCATGGTGAGGGCACCGGCCACCTTGTTGGTGTTGAACGAGGAAATGTTGAGAAGCAGGGCGATGCAGCCGTTACCGAACAGGGAGGCCATGGCGGGAGTAATGGAGATGTCGCCCGAGCTGATGAGCTTGTGGAAGCCGCTGACTTCGCCAGTAGCGGTGGCGCAGGCAAGAGCCTGGAGAGCAGCCAGAGGAGACATGCGCAGAAGGAACTCGGTAGGTGGTAGCGCAAGCGATCCGGTCATGAATCGGTTAGTGACGACGGTCTACCAAATTAGTTAGCATATGCGGAACATTAGTTATCGGGCAACAACGAACCTTCAGGGCGGCAAGAAGAACACCCAGGATGGTAAGCAAGAAGCCGGCGTCGGTGAAGCTCATCTCGCCAAGGGTAGTCATGCCAGCACCAATAATGAGAGGCAGTAGTGAAAGGTAGGTAAGGGTGCTGTAGGTTCGGCCGTAATAGAGACGGAAGATGAGGATGGTAAAGATCGGTGTAAGCATTCGCATAGTCTGGTAAAAGGGAACGGAAACCATGGCGAGAGACAGGTTGGATACGGCGATGTTGGCAGTGAACAGAGCGCTGAAGGCGACAAGAGCGAGGTTCTCCCGGCGTCCCAAGCGCGACAGCTTGAAGTAGCCCATCTGCATCATGATGTAGGTTCCTCCGCTAGCGAAAGCGGCATGGAGAAAGGTTAAAAGCCAGGGGAATTTGAACTAGGACAATCTGTCAGCCAACCTATTGTTTGCCGATGGGCAAGCGGCCCGCTGCAACTGTCGTGGATTGCGACAAGCAGTCGCCGAGGAGCACACAAACTCACCATGCCGAGAACCAGCTTGTTATAGAGGGTTAGAGTGAGTGAGAGAAAGAAATAACCACCAAGCCAGGCGAACTTCACAGTGGTGGGGATCGTGTACTCGTAGTCGAGGTTCTGGGTCTTGTGCTCGACAACGCCAGCCCGATGCTCGATATCCAACCCATCTTTGTCGCTCTCCCGGCGCTCCCCGAGCAGCGGGCTGGGGTCCTCCTCGTTACGGGCCATGACGGCAAATTGGTGAAGCTATGCGACGGTTTGTCGAACGCGAGCGGGCAGGGCGGAAGCGACTGGGTGCGAATCGGGAAGAGGGGGTCGCCGTCGTCTGGGTCGTGACAAGCACGCCGGTGTCAAGATGTGTGATTTGAAGAACCTGGCAGTCCAAGGTGTCGATATGAAGGAGTGGAACGGTTCAACCTAGGTGAACCTATGAGAGACCGAAATGGTGAGGCCGAAGAACAATGTCCAGATCCAAGGTGCGCAGAAAGAGGTCGAGGCAGGGGAAGTAAGGTCGGCGAAGGTAAGAAGGGCTGGGCGAAGGTTAATTAGTGCGAGTGGCGGGCGCGCGCGCGTGGGTGAAGCCACAAGAAGAAAAAAGAGGTCCCAGGGGAAGACAGGTAGGCAGACATAGAAGTCTCGAAGGGAGGAGGGAAGGGGAGGAAAAGGTGAGAGGTGAGGTTGGCAGGAATAGAAAGAAGTGCAACTAGGAGGCCAAGGAGGCATATGACGACTAGCAGACCTGAGTACTAGTATTACGGAGTATCAGGAGCTGTAATACAGCAGGAACGGACGCGCGGGTGGTACGCGGGGGGGGGGGCAGGCACTAGGGTGAGGTACCCACGAGAATGTGGCAGGCAGGCGGTCGGTTGACAGGAGGAGCATCCGTGGGTGGGTAACAATTGCTGTCAGGTGTGTGCTGTTCAGAAATTCAGAGCGCGCGGGCAAAGACATCGCATTGCCCTGGGCTTTGGTCGGGTACCTGGATTCCAGTCCCATTCTCGGGTGCCGTAACTCAACGGCGACCACGGAGGGAGCTGGAACTGGAAGCGACGGAGGATGACGATCGCTCTTGGCTACGGCGCTGTTTGCCGAATGCCTAGCATGGTACTGTACCTGGTACTTTGCCCCGAGCTTCCACCAGAAGGCGGGTGGTGGACCGTCCGCGCCCCAGCGCACCGAGCGGAACAAGGTGCCAAGGGTGCCAGGGCGTCTTGGGGGTCCACGGGCAATCAGACAGTGGATGTGCGCAAGGACACGGCAAGTGGGGGGGCGGGAGCGGTGTCATCAGCTGCATTGCAGGCCGTACTGTGTACATGCTTCGGGAAGCTGGTGGGAGGCCACCTCGCTGCCCCTGGGCCAATCATCTCGGGCGCCTTCTTGGCTTTCCCCATCTTCATTCACCAAGGCTTGGGTGCATCCACATCTTCTATTCACGTCGGCCCATGACTGCTCAACACTTCGACGCAGTCACGCGCCTCGCTTTCTCATCGACGGCCCGAGACACCCTGTCAAGGACCTCACACCGTCGTCCCCGCGAACTTGGATCGAGGCCGTCCGCAAGGCTAGATCAACCTCTTGCTTTGGAGCTGCAGCAGTAACTTGGTCGTTGGCGTGTGATCTGCTAATTAGTATCCGGACTAGGGCCTCTACCATCCACGACGTATGTGCCATCCATCCAGTGTGTCAGTGGGGTAATGGCTACATTGCATCAGCGACAGGGGCTGCCAAGGGACTGGAGATATCGGTTGGCTGCTCGACCTCTGGTAATCGGGGGTAAGAAATTACCCAGAGGTGCAGGCATGTTCTTGGCAGCACGCAGAAAATTCATCGGCTGTGCCGTCATCATCGTATGGCCACATATCTGGGAGATACGAAAGCCACCCATCCAACAGATACGAGCGTGGGAGGCATGATAAAAAAGTATGGAATTTCCAGCCCAGGCCACCAGGGTTCCAGGGCCACTTCACACCGAAAAGGGGGGGTCGATGTGGAGATCCCACACATCCAACCGCAATTCTCAGCGAACGCCGATAACTGCAGGCCCGGGCTGGATGGTGCAGCGGCACGTAATAAGAAGTGAGGTTGCACACGCATACTGCAATTGAAATACCGGCCAGTGGCCAATAGCGTCAATCAAGCAACCACACAGATCGTATCTTGAGAGACTGACCAGGTGGAAATGAGGCTAGCCCGCCCCTTCGCTGGCCCAGCGTGGCGCATTTTCAACTTTTCAAACCAGGGCGGCTGGGACTGTCAGGCCAGGCCTGCGTCAGCTGCGGAGGGAGAAAGAATCGCTCCGAAGCTCTCATCTCCTTGTGTGTCAGCTTGATCATATCAATCCGATCCCGAGTATGGAGTGCATGGTGTAGGATCCTCCTGGCCTTCTCGTCCCTTGATACCTTGGACAGCCTAAAGCAGACCGATCTCATCCAGTGCCTTTCACCAAACGGTCCATCACCCCGACGGAACCCAAACGGCTCAATGCGCTGGCCTCCGTTCCAGCCTTCCGGGTATGATGACAGCCGGGAAAGGGGGCAAAACGCAGAGCTGGAGCACTACCTGTTAGTCGAATTCACTACTGCAGGTACCACCCACCAGGCTTTGAGCGCATCCAAGATTTGAAGGCCTAATCAGGGGTACCCAATACAACTTCATGGAATTCCTCGTGTGGTTTCAATGTACCGCGTAGCAAGCGCGCGCTGGTGGTGCACTTTGACACGCTCGGTGGATTTAAGGATGGCATGCCGATCATGCTTACTTGATTGCTTGCCATCCTTGAGCGCGCTCCACCCCAGGAATGTTTCAGTACAGCATTGGCATGAAAAGGAACAGATGGAGAGCCACTAGTGGAGTCAGCCGGCATAATAGATTTCTTATTTTGTCACAGCGATGCCTTTGGGATTCAAGGGCCTTTCAGCATGAGCACGACGACCCAAATGCGGACAGAAGCAGCCCTCGTTGGCACACGACACTCTGTTTGCGGGCAGGCCGCCGAGTGGATTCGCGAAAATCAGCGGGATGCTCATCCCCGGTGGACCGGAGTGACAGGGTCGCACGATCGCAACAACTATAAAAAAACAAACCTGGTTGATCACCTACATTTGCGGCCTTGGAAGGCGAACTGTGGCTCCTCCGCCTGGGATTCTAAAGGACTACACGTCCTACATGCCAAGCCAAGCTACCAGAATGGTCACAGAACCTTCCACCGGAGTTGCTCAAGAAGATGCCAGGCGACATCCCGGCTGATTCGGTCTGGCAGATGCGCCTGGAAAAGACACGCCGCCGGACAATGCGAACAAGGGACATGGGTCGAGTGGCCTCAATGGCCGCGATGCTGTGCCCGAGACGGTTCCATTTGCTGTGTTGCATGTTGACGAAACGAGCAGCGCATATTTCAGGGCCACCAATCAGGGCCCTTGATATTTGAGAGCCAGATGTTGAAGTGCGAGGTGCCGGGGCTAGCCCAACGGCGATAAAGACTCAGCCGTCCGTCCCGAGCCTGGTGGCCAAAGCCCCAGGGGCGAACCCACCTCCAGGATAGCGGCCGGCTAGTGAAGCAGCATATTCGATAGTCAGCCGTGGGCGCAATTAACGCCATACTAACCCAAACTACCACGGCAGAACCCCAGGCGGCCTGTTTACCTGACGCAACGGGGCTAAAAAAAATAAAGGAAAAGAGGACTGGGAGAGTTGTGGCTTGCATTTGGTCGCAAGGCTCGGACGATACGAGGAGAAGGCGTCGAAGTTTCAACCCAATGGCAATTTTCAGTGCAGTGGAGCTGGGATGTATCATGACATTCTCCCTCGTCATGTCATGTGTCTTCCACTGCCTAGTCGAAATGTCATGGATGTACGGATACACTCTGACTCCGATGCTTGTGCCGCTATGGGTGCTTCTCGGGCAAACCCCATTGCTGGGCCAAGTTGACCGTCAGCGGGCTTCAACAGCAATCAATACTGCTCGGGTCGAGTGCCCCAGTGTCCAAACTAATAACTGCCTTCGCAGGCTTCGCAACAACACAGGACGCGCGTGCCCACTCTCGTTTCAGCAGTCAACTGGAGCCAGGGGGAGGGGCCAAAAGGCTGAAATGGATGAGTGCACTGATTTGTTACTGGACGTCGCTAAAATCTGCAGGACCGGCACCGTGGGGTTCATTTATTTTCCCTAGCGCATCCTCCACTCCTTGTATTTCAGTCTATTGCGCATCAAGCTGACAGAACATGACGAGCTCTCAGCTTGCAGGGCTCCCTCACTACGACTAGTAGTCACTATCAGCGTCTGTCCACGAGGACGCCATGCACCACTACGTAATTATGAATTATGAAAAGGCCAGGCCAGTCCGCAAAGGGCGACCAGAAACAGACCCTGGCGATGTTGTCGCCTCATTGACCTCCTCCGCCGCATCCGCTCTCCGTCAGTGCTAGGAAAGTTTGACAACCTGGGGGTGGCGGCGGCCGACTGCCAACTTGGTAGCTTTTATATCGGCCAATTTAATCCCATGCTTCCCGTTCATCTTGGCGCATCTTGCTGCCAGTCCTGTCCTTGAACCTCGGTGCCGGTGAGGTGATATACTACTAGTATGATACAGATACACCAAGCGTTGTTGATGTTGTGATAGCCCTTTCAACATGCTAGCCCCGACCCTGCTCTTTCGGAGGAACCTGCTCCTCACGGCTGGCCTTCTCTTGGCCCTCCTCGTTCTCTTTTACTCTTCGACCTCCATTGATTCGGTAAGCAGCAGCACAAGTTTGCCCCAGTCGCGCTGACAGACCCTCGCCACTTCCCTATCCATGCGCCGAGGACCTGGCAGATAGATCTTACATAGATCGGCCGCCGCCAAGCCTTCTCGCAACCATTGCCCGCTGACAATGCTATTTTCTGTACCTGTAGTCCCGATACAAACACATAGTCCCCGGCCACGTCAGCAACGAAGAGAATGAGCACACCATCGCCGACCAGAAGCAACCGCCTGACGTCAACAGCAAGGTAGTTGGCGCGCACGAGACTACCGAAGCCCAGGAGCCTATCTTCGGGATCCAGACCGCCGCTCCCGTTCCCGAACAACAGGCCAAGACCAAGGTTGGCGGTATTGTGTTTGGCATCCAGCCTAGTTCTTCCGCTGCTGGGCCCAAACCAACGCCCCCCAATGTCGACGAGACTCATCACCAGTGGGTTGTCCCTGTCGATAAAATCGATGGTGATGGCGAGGAGTCAAGTGGCAAGCCCTCCTCTAGCGGAGCTGTCGGCATCAAGACGTCCAAGTTCCACTATCTGATTCCCGCCAGCGGCCCCAACCGCCGCCTGTGCTACAACATCCTCTCGAGCGCGGCAAACCGTTACCCCGTGCCTTCTCTGCTGGGCTGGCACGGCAAGGGAGAGCTTGATGCAACCAAGAGCCATCTGGCCAAGGTCTGGGCCATCATGCGGTATCTCGAGTCTCTCCCCGACGAGGACGACGACGACCTCGTTCTCATTGTCGACGGATTCGACGTCATTCTCCAGCTGCCCCCGGAGCTTATGCTGAAGCGCTATTTTCAGGCCGTCGACAAGGAGAATTCGCGGACCGCAGAACGGTTCAACATCTCCATGAAGGAGGTCTACTCACGCAATCTCCACACCACCCTCTTGTTTGGCCCCGACAAGATCTGCTGGCCCATCGACTGGACAGCCCCTCGCTGCTGGGCCATCCCCAACTCCCCCTTGCCCAAGGACGCCTTCGGGCCCAAGTCCAACAATGGCCAGATCGAATGGATGATTCCCCGGTGGCTCAACTCTGGGACCCTCATGGGCCCAGCTGGGCACATGCGTGACTACATCAACGCCACGCTGGACGAGATTGAGGGGACCTACGACGACAAGTTCAAGAACAAGGAGTCTGACCAGTACTACATGGCCAATATCTGGGGCCGACAGGAGTACTACCGATCTGCCGAGAAGGAGAAGCAGGACGGAACGAGGATCCCCGGCGGGGGCAATGACCGCAAGGCTCCTCGCGAGAGGGGAGAGGGAGAGCAGGTCGAGTTCCACGTTGGCGTCGAGTACGAGTCCACCATGTTCCAGACCAGGGCCGGCTACGAACAGTTCGTCGGGTGGCTCAAATACGACGGCACCGACAAGCTAAAGGTGCAGCAGAACAAGGATGTCCTGGGGCTAAAGAAGGACTTCAAGCCGTATGAGATTGAGATGCCCGAGGACATCCAGAAGTCCCTGGGCAGGATTTACGACGACATCCCCCACGCCCACCGCGGCAAGACGACGGCCCACTGGCTCCGCGAGGTGGTTCTCGGCACAAACCTCGTCACGAAGCACATATTTGCGCTGTGGCACGTCGCGGGAGAAAAGGTGGTCATCGACAAGCAGTACACGCTGTTCTGGTACTACCCCTACGCCCGCTCCCTGCTCAAGGCCGCCGTCAAGGCCGTCAGGGGCGACGTCAGGATCCACGATGAGCCCATCGGCGGGCGTTACTGGGTGCCCCAGAACGTGTATCCCGACAAGGTCGGTGGGAAGGCCCCCTCCGAGCTGGGGGGCGCCTGGTCCGACATGGAGGGCCGCCCCTACGTGTCCTGGGAGGACATGTGCGGCGAGTTCAACGACTACCTCTTCAAGGGAGAGTTGAGCAACACGACACACGCGGGATAGGGGGACGAAAGCCCCGAGCAAACACATGACGGGCCGAAGGGTGGTCGTGGCAGGTCAGTCGGGGGTGGACAGATCCCGCGGGGAACCCCGAGAATTACCACGTATTGGGAGCACGAGCATACAACGGAGTCTACGGATTTTTACGTTGTTCAAATTTTTTTAATTTTTTTGGGGGGGGCAGGAGTGGGTAGAGGAGCATTGAGAATCAGTTCAGCGCTTAAGCACAACATCGCCGCCTCGGTTATGGCAGGCTCACTTTCTTCTTGTATTTATATCCGATGCGATTTAGGGCACCAGGACGATGTTGGATGGCATTGGACAGGCACATAGTGGTGCTCCAGCTACAGAGGATCATCATTGGGTGTACATTGAGAGGCGTTATCTGGTCTATGGGCTCCCCAGAGTCCACAAGGCGCAACAAATTGAATAATCGTTCTTACACCAAGGGAACAGGTCCCGCAAAATGCAGAAGCCGACAGGTGCCTGAAGGCTTTCACGTAACACAGAGAACCAAGCTCGCCGATGGGAGGTGCAATAGGATCAGACGTTAGGGCAGGTATTAGGTAGTCGAGGTTAGGCCAGTATCCTGAATGATCCCAGACCTAACAGCTTCCATAATCCTACCCCGAGTCAGGAACTAACTCAACCTACGACTACTTAATCATGCCGTGGGGGACGGATTGAATACGTCAGTGACGGGCAGTGACGGCCGTTGTCAGTGCCATGACAGCTGCGGCCAACTGCCAATGCACTTCACCTGTGCATCAGAGCTCCTCCCCTACCCTCTAGTATTCCAGTTCTAACTCACTCGACCCAGGTGTCTCCAGAGATACATTCGCCCGTCTCGATGCCTGGAGGGAGTCGCTGCCACGTCGAAGGCTCCGCTTCAAGCGTTTCTACCCAGAGCAGAGCCTCATCATCGTCACCATTCCAACCCGCCCGCATGAGCGTGCAAACAGGGAATTTGACGACCGCATCCTCCAGGTCGTGACGGGTATAGGGCTTGGTGACAATTGGGAAGCAATAGGAGCCACAACACTTCCCGGCCCAGGCGGCAGTTCTGGGGAAGCTGACTCCAGCCGATGCCCTTTCCCAGCACGGAGTGGCAACCACGCCTGGCCCACGCTTATCATCGAAGTTGGCTACTCCCAAACCCTTCCCTCTCTACGAAATACCGCGCAGTGGTGGTTTGATGATGCATCGAGGCATCAAGTCAAAATCGTTCTTCTGGTCAAGATTCATCTAAGCCTGGTCCCAACCTGGTCCCTACTCCCGAATTATGTCCAGTGTTAGGTCTTAAGTTTAGGAGAGCGTTAGGCTTCAGCATCATCACAGGCTTTACGCTTAGTTTGGAATAGATTCCGGTGTTAGGTGTTATGGACAGTATCGGGGCTATATAGACCAGGCTTTTCATGCAACAACACCATGGCTTCCCAAAATCTTCACAGTTAGATCAAATATTTGACGACAAAAAAACACCAACCAACTCCATCGCTCTCATCCCATTCACATGCCTAGTTTTCCGTCGTCTCGAGGGTCGCGAGCGGAACATAGCCCTCCTCCTTCTTCTTCGAGCCGGGTCGCCCAAACAGCTCCTTGAACCAGCCGACAATGCCAGCGCCACGCATCCAGCGGAGACCACCGGAGCGCTGGGCGGCAGCCTCGTCCATCCAGCGGGGCCGAGACCAGAACTTGAGCAGCAGGCTGCTGACGACGACGCTGACGCTGCTGCAGGCCATGGCAAAGCCCGCCATCATGGGGTGCATGTGGAAGCCCAGCGGCAGGAAGAAGCCCATCGCAATGGGCAGGCCAATCAGGTTGTACATGCACGCCCAGGCCAGGTTCATCTTGATGCGGCGGAAGATTGTTCGCGAGAGGTGCAGGGCGGCGGGGATGTCCATGAGGTCTTGGGGCCGCATGAGGACGAGGTCGGCGGCCTCCATGGCGACGTCGGTGCCGCTGGCCATGGCGATGCCAATATCAGCGGTGGCGAGGGCCGGGGAGTCGTTGATACCGTCACCAACCATGGCGACAATCTCGCCCTGGGACTGGAGCTGCTTGAGAATGGCCTGCTTCTGGTCCGGGCTGACGCCAGCGTGGATGTGCTCTGGCGGGATGCCCACAGCAGCACCCACCGTCTCAGCTGTCGAACGCTGATCGCCCGTTACGATGGCAGTCTTGACGCCCATGCGGTGCAGCACCGAGATGGCCGCTGCGGCGCCGTCCTTGATGGAGTCTGCGAGGCAGAGGTGCCCGGCATACTCGCCGTCGATGGCAATGAAGATGTTGGTGGTGCCAGCCGACGGCGGTGCCTTGGACGATGACATGGACTTTCGCGATGATGTGTTGAGGTGCTCGGAAGCCTCGACGGCGTTTTCGGGCACCTCGACTCCGTTGTCTTGCAGGTGAGCGAGGTTTCCAATCAAAACTTGGTAACGCCTCCGGTCACCAGAGACGGCGGGCTCGATCAAGGCATTAACTCCCTTGCCGACGGCAGCCCGGAAGTCCTCGACTGTGCCCTCGATGGTGGCTTCGGCGTCAAGGTCAAGCTCGTGACGGGCGCCTCGAAGGATGGCCTTTCCAATGGGGTGTTCACTACCCTTCTCAGCCAGGCCGACGACAGTCCACCACAGTCGTCGTCGCCATTCGCTATCTTGCCAGTCTCCCGCGAGGCTGTGCTCAGCAACACTCATCTTGCCGTGTGTGATAGTGCCAGTCTTGTCCAGAACGACCTGTGTAACCTTGCACGTCCTCTCCAGGGCGGCGCCGCCTTTGATCAGGATGCCGTGTTCGGCTCCCACGCCCGTGCCGACCATGACAGCTGTCGGGGTTGCCAAGCCGAGTGCACAGGGGCAAGCAAAGACTATGACAGATATGCACAGCTTGACACACACCATAATCTTGCCGCCGCTAGCGTCCATGAGGAAGATCTTGGGTGGGTTGGCCATTACATGGCTCAGGACCATCCAGCACAAGAACGTGACAAGGCCAAGGATGAGGATGGTTGGAACGAAATAGCCAGCAAGCTTGTCAGCGAGTTGCTGAATTGGCGCGCGCGTGGTCTGCGCATCTTGGACAAGCTTGACGATCTGGCTAAGCTGTGTATCTCGGCCCGCACGCGTGACAAGGAAATCAACCCGACCATCACCGTTGACGGTACCGCCAATGACGGTGTCGCCGACTCGCTTCTGCACAGGCATGGCCTCGCCAGTTACCATGCTCTCATCCACATACGTCTCGCCACGGATGAGAACACCGTCGGCGGGGATCTTGTCGCCGGGGCGGATGATCACAATGTCATCGACCTGCAATAGCTCAGTGGGGACAACTCGTTCCTCCCATGCCGAGCCAGCGGTGGTCGCAGAGAGCGGCGCCTTGGGTGTCTTTGGTGTAGTCGGCTCCTTGGAGTTTGCCATTTTCTCCATCGCAGCCTCGGCCGCAATGGGGTCGGCATAAATGGTTGCCATCGAAGGCGCGAGAGACATGAGGCGTGAAAGGGCCTTGGAGGTCTGTCCCTTGGCGCGATTCTCGAGGAAACGGCCTAAGCTGACAAAGGTGATGAGCATGGTGCTAGTGTCGAAGATGGTGCTGGGTCGCGAGTGAGGCGGAACGACAAGCGAAATCACCATACTAAAGACGCTGAAGAAGAAGGCACACGAAGTGCCCAAGATGACAAGGACATCCATGGTCGGGGATCGATGCTTGACAGACCTCCATGCCGAAATGTAAAATCGTTTTCCAATGCCGAATTGGACGGGTACAGTAAGAACTAAGCAGACAACATCGCCAAGATAAAGACCGGGTATCAACTTGACGGCTCCAAAGTCGAGCGCCGGAATGCACATGGGCAGAATCATGCTGATGATGAAGACGGGGATAGCAAAGGCCAGCGAGATTCTTAACGCTGTCCTCCATTCGTTGATCTCGCGCGTCTTCGCCAGAGACTCGAGCTGGGCATTGTTGTCTTGGTTGTCGGCCACTAGCGCATTCAGACCCTGGGCCTCAACGGTTTCGACAATCGCACGCAGCCCGGTGACTTCCGGCTGGTGAGTAATGGTCATTCGGGCGCATGCGAGGTTGAGAGAAGCGGAGAGGACGCCGGGAAGCGCCATTAGCTTCTCCTCCAAAGCTTGTGCTGCAGCTGCATCGGGTTCTCCATAAATCTTGAACTGCGCCGTTGACGACATGCCCGTTTGGTTCTCATTGCCAGTCTGGGTTGACAAGACCTTGGCGTCGAAGCCCCGGTCTTCGATGATTTCGGCGATCTGTTCTGCCGAGAGCTTGGTGTTGTCGTGGGTAATGACGGCACGTTCGGCGAGGAGGCTGATGTTGAACTTGAGGACGCCATCGAGCCCCGTGAATCCACCCTCAACGGCGGACGTGCATGCACCACACGTCATCCCCTCAATAGCGACTGTGGTTGTCGCAATGTTGTTTCCGCCCCGCGGCGGTTGTGCTGTGCTAGAGGCAACAGCATTATCGTCGGAGTCAATGATTTCGGCACCGAAACCCCGGTCTTCGATGATCTCGGCAATCTGCTCCGCGGTCAGGAGACTTGGATCGTGCTCGATGACGGCTCGCTCGGATAGAAGCGATATGCTGAAGTGCTTCACGCCAGGGACGTCTGTAAAGCCTCCCTCGACAGCGGATGTGCATGCGCCGCACGTCATGCCCTCAATCGCAACGGTGGTCGTCTTGGTGCCGCTACGGGCCCTTTCGCCAAGGGGGTCGGTAAATCGGGCGGCCCCAGGGCTGGGGAGATCGGTCGCGAGGACTTCGGCATCGAACCCACGATCCTCGATGATTTCTTGGATCTCGGCGGCGGAAATGATTTGAGGATCGTGCATGACTACGGCGCGCTCCATGACGAGACTGACCGAAACGTTACCAACACCATTGACGCCCTTGAAGCCAGCTTCAACAGCAGAGGTACATGCGCCGCAGCTACTCATAAACAGGGTGGTTAGCGACAAATATTTCCCATCAGGCCACAGCTTCGGAGCGGGCTCGGCACTCTCGGGCGAGAAGGTGGAGGACACTCACGTCATGCCCCCAACGCGCAGGGACGTTGTGGCCATGTGCGCAGTTTTCGGGGTCGCTAGGCTGGAATGGCTTTCTTCCCGGCTGGGAATCTGGATGTAGGAGGGAGCCATGGTAGCCCGAAGGCCTCGAGCGAGGTTGTCGTCGACAGAGGAGGAATGCGGGACGAGCCTTATCTGGTTGTAGGTACCTAGACTGCGTGACAAAGCCCAGGGGTACTAGACGGCGATCCTGTGACTATTATTGCTGGACAGCACCAGGCATATCGCACCGGCGCAAACAATTAAGCAACTAGGAAGGTCTCAAAAAAGAGACATGCACAAAGGGAAGAAGAGGAAGCGGGTGGACAATGGGGAAGCCGATTGATAACCAGGGAATCCCGAAAGTGAGGGCGGAGCAGCTAGCGCCGACGCTGGAGTGACAGTGACGGTGACGGGCGACAGTGCGTCCAGCGGGTTCAAGAATAGAAGGTGGCGCGCGAGCAGTAGTACCCTTGGAAGTCCAGCTTCGGGGGGGCGGTCGGGTCGGTCGGCACGGTGGCTGCGGCGGGCGGGTTTAGTAATACAGCAAAAAGAAGGTCGGGCTGGATGAGGCTGGCTCGGTCAGCTGGATCGAAGAGAAAAAAGAGCCATCTTGATCATCAAGCTGCACGGATGCGGGAGGGATTTAAGCGCTCCGGCATCCAGGAGTTGGGACGGAGGCAAACGAGAACGGGGATCTCGGCTCTTGGTGACCCTTTTCGCGTAGGTGTTACAGATGCGACGTGGGTGTTGGAGTTTCCAGCCAACGGTTGGCCCTTGAGACAACGGTGAGACTGGGGGCCACATTGACACTGGGAAAAGCGCAGACTTTGCCGCACGCAGCCCAAGCAAACTCGTCCATGGGCAGCCGTCAACGGCAGTGCACCAGTGCGTCCCGTTGGTGGGAATTCCAATGGCCAGCGATCAATCCCCACTGGGGGCATGGATAGGGACATGACTGAAATTCACTGAATGACTGAAGGGGCGCTGGGAGGGGCCTGGCCCCAGGCTTGCCAAGTGCCCTTCAGGTCGGGTTTGACCAGGGTCGGGGGCAGGGTCCCAGGCAGTTTGTTCTGAATCTGGGCTGGAACGCGCTCGGAAATGGGTCGGGGGCACCAGAAGCAGACCGAGTCTCGACTTACAGGATTTTGAGGTTGGAAAATGTCGGCCCACTTTGTTTTCCGAGGCAATCTTGCCTGGCGACGGGAGGTGGCCTGATAAGAAGATTTGAGATCACAGCGACGGGACCGTGCTGCGTGCGTGTGGGGTGCGTCGCAAACCTGATGCAGTGTGTGAGCCTGGAAGCAACGGTATGCAGGAAAAAACCCATTTGTGAGCACCCACAGGCACGCGACGATATATGTATGCAGTAGGAGCTGTGTTCAAGGCGGGAGTGTTCCGTTCTTGTGCGGTCGGGTGCAATGCAGCCACGAGAGGTCGAGAACAAATTGGCAACTGGTTGGTGTGAAAGCCAAAGGCCACGACGTTGCAACCACACCAGACGCAGGCCCACCCAGCTCGGACGGGCAGCCTTATATATTCAGCGCGCAGTCATCAGCACAATTGCGCTCCTCGGGAATCACCCCAATGGCAGCGTAGACCTAAAACCCTGCGTCCAATTTCCTGGCCGCTCATCCTCGATGTCGCCATCGCCTGGTGTTCAAGACGTAGGCGTCGATCTCTCCCGCAGTTTGCCAGGCGCCTCCAACCTGTCCAACGCTAATTCACTACCGCCTGTCTCGATCTAGACGGGTGTTGGCGCCGCCAAATAATCCAACCTGCGCCTCGCCCAGCCCGTCATGTGCGGCTGGCCTGTGTCGGCGTTGGCCGGAGTCATGATTACGAGCAGTCCAACAGCAGCACGAACCAGACCCTACTCGTGTCTCACAGTCTCACGCCTGCATTCATGACCTGTTCTTGGCATGTGGCTGGCGTCGGCCGGCAGTTGCTTGCGGTTGGCGAGCTACACCATGAGATCCGATCGGGTACAACATCTTCCACGATGTACGTGGCCTAGCTGACGTACCCCACCGGCTTCCTCACACGAATTGATTCAGCTCATCGGCTTTTACGGTCGAGATGAGGCCTTGGCATACCTCTGCAGATACGATGTGCCGAGCTTACACTCAGCTGCACCTCGTCCGAATAGAGACTATGGAGCTGCGACAGGCCAGCTGACGCTTATGCATAGATATGGAGGCGGCCACTACGAAGACGGAGCCGGCGTCCTTAGCGATCAGATAGGCCGCAATAGGCATCGATATCCTGGACCGGCGGAACGATTCACAGACAGGCAAGGCTCCGATAAGGCCAAGCCAGTCCCACCAGCCTAAAAGCACCAAGGTTCACTCCGGATACATGACCAACCCTTCAGAGGCCAGCAGGTTGCTGTTGGAGTTACTGGGGGAAATCAACGCAGCAAAGGCCGGAGAATTCCTAACCGAACATAACAACTTGCATTCAATCAATAGAATCACACCTAGCATTCACATGGAATGGTCATCCACGCATTTCCAATGGATCTAGAAGACACGTTACCGAAGCGTAGGGTAACTGGGCAAGCAAACATGTTGGAGACGTTCTAATTAACGAGCAACCCACATTCACTGAGCCCCGCGCAGCCACAGCTCCAGCCTCAACTCCGGGGGGGGGGCACCTTGAACCAACGTGCTACAACATCCAGGCTGCCAACCATCTCCAATCACGCTGTCTCGGCAGCCTTGCAGCAACTCCATACCAACTGAGCCGGCTCTCAGAAGAACTCCGTTCACCAAGAAACATCGGCCATTGCTCCCGCACTAGCTGCGCTGCCTTGACGTAACCCTCGCCCGTTTACGCCCGCCCCGCGAGGGTTCACTCTCTCACCCTCGCCCATCATGGAGCAGACCAAGGCCCTCAACGCCCTCGAGGTACGCCCAACTCAAACCCTTCTGCTTGACACCATTGAATGATTTGCTAACCCTGCCATCTACAGCCATTCCTCGCACTCTCAAAGTCGGCTACATCACCTCGCGCCGCCGCCGACCTCGTCACCCGCGCCACCTCCGCTCCAAACACCTTCATCTTCGCAGAGCTCCTCCAGACGGCTGCCATCCAGGCCCTGGCCGACAGTTCAGAGCACGCAAAGTACCTGGAGCTCCTTCGAATATTCTCCTACGGCACCCACGCCCAGTACCGCTCCGCAGCCGCCGATAGCTCCCTCCCCCCGCTTAGCGAGCTTCAAGCCCAGAAGCTGCGTCAGCTTTCCCTGCTTACACTCGCTCGCGACCGCAACAACCTATCCTACCAAGCTCTACAGGCCTCTCTCGACCTCCCCGACACCGGGGCCGTTGAGGCTCTCGTCATCTCGGCTGTCTATGCCGGCCTTCTCGAGGCTACGCTCGACCCCGCCCGCCAGGCCGTCCATGTCGATAGCGTCGCTCCGCTGCGCGACATCTCCCCAGGTGCCGTCCCGGATATGATCGCCGCGCTGCAAAACTGGTCCGGCCGCTGCCTCTCTACGCTGAGTGACCTCGAGGGGCAGATCTACTATATCCGGGCGGCGGCTGCCAAGCGCCAGAACGAGCAGCGCCTCGCCGAAGACAAGTTGCAGCAGCTCGTCAGCGAGTCGCAGGACGGAGGCCGCAAGTTCGAGGCGGGCATGACGCGGGAGATACTGGCCCGTCGTGGGTTCAATAAACGCTCTGTTATGGACACTGGGAGCTTCGTGGACAACGACACAATGGATGTGGACGAGCCAGAAGAGGACAAAAAGAAGCGGGCCATAAAGCGTAAGATGTGAAATGGGCGCCGACTTTGACATGATCCGTACTATAGAGCGGCGCTAAAAAACCTGTATCACGAAGAACCACGATGTAATTAGACGACTTGACGCCCATTTTATAAAACTGCAGTACATAATTGCCGCCGCTCCTCGTGTCCGTTGTCGCTCCAACCTACCTAAACCTATCTATGAAAGAGGATAAAAAAGATAGCCAGAAACCTTGCGTAGAATGTCAAGGTCCTCGCATGTCGAGCGGTAGTAGTTTGCGGACAAAACCAAGTAGTTCGATAAAAAAAAGGATTCTCCGACGCCAGTGCCGCAACCGAAAAAAACTCGTCCATTACCATCGCCCACGGCATGCATGGATGCCATGGCCATCTCTCGAAATCATTAAGTCGTAAACACTCTGGTGCCGCGGCGTGAAAGAGGGGTGAGAAATAAGTGAGGCCAGCAATGGCCTGCATCATTGGCCGCGATTCTCAACGGCGAACTGAGTTTACAGTCGCTTGCCGGGAACCAGAATGAAGAGGATGCAGAGTGCGGCATCAATAAGGAGAGTGATGGCCAGAACCATCATTGCTCGTTTGGCCAAGAGCTTTCGAATATATGGTTCACGGATGCGAGAGAAGTTGAAAGGCGTGTACTCACTCCAGCCAATCAATGCCATGATTGGGTCGAGAGAGTATTGGTAGGATGCTAGAAAGTAAACACCAACGGAAAACGGGAGAAGCACCTGAAACTGAGTTAGTGCGATACAATTGTTTGGTTCGGGCGAGGGAACATACCCAACATCTCGTCTGACGAGACATGTCGAGGAAAATGAGGACAAAGGCAGTCCAGAAAGCGCCAAACATGGCAATGAGCCCAGCAATCAGTCTCATGATGAGAGTGGGAGGGATCAGATTCCCTAGAGCCTTCATCCTCAAGAACCCAGGGAAAGCATCCCGCTCCATGGCCTGAAAGACGTAATCTTTTGCAACATCGAAAACCTCGGGGTCATCTCGCCCGAGCTCCTCAATGGCAGTTGTAACGTCCTGCGTGATGGAGCCTGGCAGCATAATCTCTCGCTCTGCACCAGGTAGCAGGAAGGTGTAAAGAATCTTCTCAGCCGATGCACGGATGTCCTGTCGTGCGACGGTATGCGCTGGCGAGTTGGAGTCTGTCGTGATATCGTGAGGGGTGCTGAACTGTGGGCTCGGGCGAACTGGAACAGATGCGCTCGGGGGCGAGTCGTGGCTCTGGTCCTCGCGGAGGAAGGCAGACATTTGCGCATCTTGGTTCTTTTCCTTCTCAGTCGAGTACATGGATGGTCCGGCAATGCGAGGCTCCAGGTCCCCAATGCTCTCCAGAATGGCCGATGATCGCTTAGAACCCGATTTATCCATATCCGGGGTGCCGATGAGAACTGATCGCCGAAGCTCACGAACATAGTGACGGCAGAGTGACATGTGCTGAGCCACATCCAGCCTGCGCATTGTAAGATTAGAGGGCACAATTGGGTTGTCATGGCGCGACCTACCAAAAGTCTAGGTAGTCCACAGACCGCTGCTGGTCTCTCATATAGATGTAGAATGAAAAGAGATCAACTGGCGGTAGCGTGCGACGGCTCAGCACCTCGAACAACGTCGGAAGTCGGTTTCTGGTGAAGTCGGGCTGGGGCGACGGTGTCACCCGGGCCGTGGTGATGGGTTGGTGATCGGCCATGTTGGATAGTGAGCGTCGGTTGCGAATGGAACGAGTGGACGGATCGAGGAACAAGCAGCTTAGTGGGAGGCGCGGCAAGCGACCATGGGCGATGGCGAAGTCGCGGTGATGATGGCGTCGGTTCGCAGGGCCGGCTACCCCTGACGATGATACTGTCGGAAGTGGTGTCGCAGGTGGCCCAACGCGTCTCCCTCAGGAGTGTGAGGCTCTAGTATAGCGACAAGAAACTGAGGGGGACCAGCGGGCAGCAAGCTTGCGGTGCCTGCGGGAGTCGCCGTTGGAATGTTGACTTGCGGAATGGAGGTGACGAGATGCCTCACTCACTGTCAACACTAACCAGCACGGCTGGGTGGATCGAAGTAAAATGAGGCTAATCCCAGATTCGTTAATGCGAGAGGCTCAGGTGGGCCCAGTTCCTCGCTTCACGTGACCTGTCCATGGAGCCCGGACGGCGGCCTATTATTGGCTCGCTACCCCCACCCACGAATTTCGAGCCTGCCCTACGCACAAAGAGATTTTGTGGGATTTTTGGCATTCCCGACATCAACAACCTCATCAACGCCAGACCTTGACGAGACGATCCGCAGGTACGACCCCGACAACGTCCCTCTCCCCTCTACCTTCGATATCCTCCTCCTTGAGACCACAGACGCATTTGCTCTGCGCCCTCATTGCCGTCGTTGACCTCGCGAGACCGAAGTACTAACGCCCACAATCAGCCATGTCGTCCAAGAAGCCCTCCGGCAAGACTCAGCGCTCCGCCATTGCGGATGTCGTCGCCCGCGAGTACACCATCCACATGCACAAGAGGGTATGTGCAGTCCCAGAAGCCTTCTCTTCGACGAGGGTTGTTACTGTTTGGAACGAGTTGCTAACGACACACAAAGATGCACGGTGTCACCTTCAAGAAGCGTGCTCCCCGGGCCATCAAGGAGATCAAGGCTTTCGCCCACCAGGCTATGGTACGAACTTCGCCCAACCTGCTCCCTCGCAACGCCGGCTGTTGCGACGCAAGCAACCGGACGACGAGGCAGAGGAGCAGGCCAAGGACTTCAGGGCTCGCATGCTAATCAAGTCCACACAGGGTACCACCGATGTCCGCATCGACCCCGCTCTCAACAAGAAGGTCTGGGAGTGCGGTGTCAAGGGTGTTCCCTTCCGACTCCGAGTCCGAATCTCCCGACGACGAAACGACGAGGAGGGTGCCAAGGAGAAGCTGTACAGCTACGTTCAGGCGGTGAACGTCAAGAACCCCAAGGGCCTCCCCACGGTTGTTGTTGAGGAATAAGCAAAAGTTTCTCTCTTCGGGATAGGTTCTAGGGTGGCATGGCATTTGGAGTTGCATTCGGCATTCTAGCTTTTCACGCTGAAAATACACAAAGGGAATTGTGGTTCAAAGCTTGAAGTCAAGAGACGAAAAGAAACAAAAATTTAAACAAGCAATCGGTGCCTCGGCGTGAAACGGTCTTGGTCAATTGAGCAAGGGCTGAAAGGGGCGGTCGGCGAGTCAATCTCAATGGAAGTTGTGGCTGTGGAATTCTTGGAAGTGTCGATAGGGACAACCATCGACAATGGACTGTTTGCCTCTTCTTTGACCATAAAGGATATCCTCCTCCGTTGCCTCCCAAAGCAGAAAAATGTCATGCAGTTCCCGTAATCCTGACGGAAAACCATCTATTAAACAAAACCCAATGCACCCAGGACTCCAATTCTCCTAATCCAAGCAGCAAGCCATGCATGTTATCACGCCGCCACACCTGCCCAGTCCCATCCACCGACTACTCGTCTTCAATGTCCTGGTGTCGGGCCAGGACCTTCTTCTTGAACTCATCTGTGTCCTTGTCCCACAGCTCGGCAGCCTCGCCATTGAGGGGAGAGGCGCTATATCCAGCATTAGCATTCGTGTGTAGGCGCAGCTTGAGTTCCCAGGCGCATTGGTACATACTTGTTAGGCTCGCCAAGCAAGCTCTGCAGACTCAGCAACACAGTCTGGATGTTGTAGGCGGCGGTCCACTTGTCCTTAAGAATGTCCAGACAGATGCGGCCAGAGAAGTCGACATTGGGGTGGTAGATGGGCGTCTTGAACAGGACGGTTGGAGCGGCGTAGGGGTAGTTGGAAGGAAAGGCAAAGCTGAGCTTGAAGGTGAGACCGGCGTACGGGGTGTCATCCGGGCCCTCGATGGTAGCAGTCCACGAGAGGAGGTTGCCATCAGCTGAAGGGAAGGCCGAGACACCAGGCGCAGGCGAGGTCATGAGGGTCATCAGCTCGGTTTGAAGCCTGTTGTACCGTTAGCTGTTAGGTCCTATCTATGGTCTAAGGATACTGCGAGATAGCAGCTGCACTAACGAACCTCTTGGTTGTGCTCTGAGAATCGGGCCCCTTGCGACCGGCGTTCAGCTTGGCGGCCTGGACGCTGCCGGGGGCGGAGTTCTGGCTGTCTTCCATGGTGTAATCCATTGGGTTCGACGACTGCAGATGGGAGGTGGAAGATGAGAGTAAGGACCAGAGACGAAGTTAAAATGCCCAGGGCGTAAAGCTAAGGCAGTGGGATATGCAGGTCTCGGCGCGAGTGATGCACAGTAGAACGCCAACGGCTGCGAGTAGGCGAGTACTTCCGCAAGCGGCAGGATGTCGTCTGTTCTTTAGTGAGAGGATGGCGAGGCAAAGCTGGCGGCGGTGGCAGTGGAGGAAATCTTTAAGGAGGCTCGTTGGTAGGAGATGCGGATGAGAAGGAGGCGGTCTCGAGGCGTTTGTGTGGGCGGAAGGAAGGTATACATGCGCGCGCCAAACCAAGGAAGAGCGTTGCGTTGTGATGAGCGACGGGACGCTTCGACTCTGTTTACCGCAGCAACGGCGAGCCATGATGCGCCCCCGGCCAATGATGCTGTGCGCAGGCCAGGGGCCCTGAAACGTGGGGCTACTGCGAGGCGGGGGGGTCTCCCACTGGGTGCCACTGGAGGACAGCGCTGGAGCGCTGCTGAGGGTGCCCGATCACTGGTGGCGGTCGCTACAGGGTCCCAGGCTCCCAGTCGCTTGGGAGACGGAACGGGGCCGCCACCTCTCGCGATTGGCCTTGACGTTGGTCGGTAGCGCTGTGGTGGCGGGCACTGGTGGCCAGAGCAGCCTGAGCAACAGTGCTTTACGCGGGTGGACGCGATGCCAGGACGCGTCCTGCTTGCAGATGCTCCTCAAGCCAACCAAACGGTGAACTTGAGGCGTCACGCGAGACGATCGAAGGCACTGCAGCTGCACACGACCAGGGCAGGGAAGGCTCCCGCAGCTCCAGAGGTATCGTGTAATCACCACCATGGTGAGTTTGTTCTCTTTCCTCAGCTTCTGTCCCCCCTTGCTGCAGGGTTCATGGGGCTTGCAGAGTTGCATGCGTGTGACGTTTGGCTATTGTCCACGGCCTTCCGGTTCTAAGTGCAGCGCCCTGCAAACAACATGGACATCAACATCAATATGCCTGCTGCATCGCATAGCTTTTGCCTCTTCCACCCCATCGACAACCGGGCCTGGATCCTTCATCGAACTGTGCTAACTCGATATTCTTTGTCATGAGCCAGTCCCAACTAGATCCCCTCCCGCGGGATCTGCCCTTCCGCATCATCTCAAAGACGGTCGGTCGGGGAGCATATGCATCGTGAGTTCCGACATAACCAACCATACACAACACAGGCCATGAGCTTCTCTAACAGTTGCTTGGCAGAATTAAAAAGGCCATCCCGCTTGATGCCCAGACGCCAGTCTTTGCTGTAAAGCTCATTCACAAGGGCTATGCCATGAAACAGGGGCGCATCTCGGCCAAGCAGCTTGCCATGGAGGTGTCGCTGCACTCACACATCGGGCAGCACCCCAACATTATCGAGTGGTTCGCCTCGGGCGAGGACACCGCCTGGCGTTGGATTGCCATGGAGTATGCCGAGGGCGGCGACCTCTTTGACAAGATCGAGGCGGATGTGGGAGTGCGTCAGGACATCGCCCAGATCTACTTCGTCCAGCTCGTCGGCGGTGTGAGCTTCATGCACTCCAAGGGCGTTGCCCACCGCGACCTCAAGCCCGAGAACATTCTGCTGTCTCAGGACGGCTCCCTCAAGCTCGCTGACTTTGGCATGGCCACAATGTTCGAGTACAAGGGCCAACGCAAGCTAAGCTCGACGCTGTGTGGCAGCCCGCCCTACATTGCCCCGGAAATTCTCGCCTGCGGCCGCGTTGACAGGAAGTCGTCCTCGGCCGGAAAGTACTCGCCCGATCTCGTGGATGTCTGGTCTTGCGGTGTCATCCTCTTCGTCCTGCTCGTTGGCAACACGCCCTGGGACGAGCCATCGCAGAGCAGCTGGGAGTTCCAGGAGTACGTCCGCACCAACGGCCGCAGCTCCGATGCCCTCTGGGAGCGTGTGCCCCCCGAGGCCGTCTCACTTCTTCGCGGCATGATGTCGATTGACCCCCAGAAACGCTTCAGCTTCGCCCGGGTCCGCCAGCACCCATGGTACACGCGGCACAACGCCCTCCTCTCGGCTGATGGACGAGTCACCGACCCCATTAACCTGGCTACCCAGATGCTGGAGAACCTGCGCATCGACTTCAGCCAGCAGCCCACGCCGTCCCAGCAAGTGTCCTCGAGCGACCGCATGGATGTAGACACGGGGCTCAACGCTGGCCGCTTCTCTTCGACGCAGCCCGAGACGCCCATCGTTGCCGACACCGACTGGGACTGGGAGCGCCCTCCTCTGCGCTCCATGGCTGCCCGTGCCGCGCCAGCCTCGTCAATGCCAGTCCGTGGGGAGGACGCTCGCCGCATGATGCTCGATAGCCTCGCCGACGAGCCGTCAATGTCTCAATTTTCGCACACACCTGGCCCGTCGATGACCCTCACACAGCAGGCGCGCCGCTTCCGCGACATCTGCCCGCCCGAGGCCCTTACGCGCTTCTTCTCCGCTGTGCCGCCTACCCACCTCGTGCAGATGCTGAGCGCTGCTCTACACCAACTAAACGTGCCTCTCGGCCCCGTCGCTCCCCCGAACGCGTACGGTAACCCCATTGCTATGATCAAAGTCAAGGCCGTGGATGGCCGCCAGCAAAGCCTGCACGGAGACATCCACATTGACAAGCAACCCTTGCCTGACGGAACTGAAGTCTTGGACGTTCGCTTTGTAAAAGTCAAGGGTGATCCCCTCGAATGGCGCCGCTTCTTCAAGAAGGTCGTCGTCCTGTGCAAGGATGGCGTGTACGTCCCGGATGCTTAGAAGGACCGAGGCTGTTTGCTTCATGTATAAACACAAGGCGCCCATGGCGCGACTGCATAAGACCTTGGATATATAGATTGTACTTTTACAGGGAGTAAAATAGGAATACATGGCGGCCTTATTGCCTTCGCTCTTATTATACTCTATGGGAAGCTTCCCTGACTGTCGGCGGCTATCAGCTCTTGTATGTCGGATTTTGGTAATTTTCTAAACTGTGCTTGAAATATGGGCAAGCGAATCGTGTCAACCATTCTTCCTCCCTTTTCGCTTGCTTATGAGGATCTGGTCCAACGCAAGCATCCCCAGACTCGGAATACCGTTGTCGAAAGGGATCATGTTGTGAAACTCAGTAGTCGATAGTAATCTAATATAGATAACAGTCGTGGCAGGGGTTAGCACACAAGAAGGGGAATATATGACCCCGTGTCTTCTCGCCTTGAGTGGTTTGGGGAGTAATATTGTGGTAAAGATTTCTCAGAAAGTCGTGAGGTATGACTATGGGAGAGCGGACGGGATCCCGTGTTCTCTAGTAGGTATGGTCGTATGTGTGAGGTATGACAAATGCACCTCAAATCTCAAGCAACGGCGTTCCTTTCTGGCCCCAGGCTTGGTGGGTTCATTGTTGACTCGGGGAGGCACAAGTGCTGTATCAACATGAGCCATGATTACATCTGTAGTGGCAGTGCATTCTGACACCCTTTCCAGACACGAAGGACACAGGAGGACCGCAGAAACCGCACCTAGAAGGATTGACTGGTTTGATGGACTGGACTTGTCTGGAGGCTCACACCACACCTGAGGCCGATGCTTTCTCTACTGCCAGGTCTGCCGTCGTGGCTCAGGCACCTTTACATGGCGTGGGTTGCACTTCTGAGATGAGAAAACACAGGGTTGCCTTGATTGCGTGGGAACTGTGCAAATAGGCATGGCGCATCGTGAAGGCAACCAAGGCGAGAGGAGGCGAGCGAGCAAGTTGAAAAGAGACTCAATTCGCATTGGCTCGCATCGGGAGGGTAACCTAACATCCATCCCAATCGCAACCACCAAAGACGCCGAACACCACGCGAAAACCGTGGACTATATGGATGGCTAAGTGGACTTGTCAACCTCATTCGACTTGCGAAGCCGTCTCGTTGGACTCATTAGGATCATTGGCCTGGTCCGTCCATTCGAAACCTAAGTGGGCAGTCAGTTGATTCAGTCCTCTTGCGGTTCGTGGACAGGGAGCATACGTTGGCGGCACATCGGGCACTGGCCCCTGGCAGAGTCTTGCTTGATCCATTCTAGGATGCAGTGCTATGGACGCAACAATCAGCAGTTAGGACGGCATAGCAAAGGGGATGCACGGCAAGGGACCGACGGACCATGTGAAAGTTGTGGCCGCATTTTCCCGATACTAGACATGGTTCAGCAACGCGGGCTCCGAGGTGGTCTGATGGGCGTGATAATGATAACCACAACACCACGGACGCAACGGGGGCGCACTTACACAGGCTGCAGTCGTCGCCAGGGTATTTGCACGCCGGGCATGTCCCGTCGAAATGTACCTGGCAGATGCCGCACACGTCGTCTTCGGGAATGTCCCAGCGCCAGGTGGCGACTGTGTTCCACTTCTTGATTGTGACCTTCATTCTTCGGAGGAGATGCCACGCGAGAGGGCGATCACGAGGGCGTGCACGCCAGAGCTTTTGCGGGTAGAGTTTTGTTGTGGTTGCAAGGATGACGAGATGCTTTCACATGCACCCACACCAGATGGGAAGATGGAGGGTGGAGGAGGGGCTGTGGCGCTTGCTTTGGTCTAGCTACGGAGAGTATGAGAGGACGAAACTGGTAATGTGCTCTAGATGTTGGGAGCTTGACTATGGGAGAACTATACGGGACTTCTTCCATAGTTGCTCTTAGCAGATTGGCTCCAAATACCAATGGCCAATCATCTGCCTGAGAACTCGCTGAGTGAGCGCCCAGGCCCATTCTGAAGATCTCGTCCCCTACCAGTCCACTGTAGCCGTTGAGCATCAGGCGCTGAAACCACCTGCCCAGGGCGCCAACGTGCCCGCTGAGCCAAAATTCCCAGGCGCCTGACAAAGCCCCGGGCCTCCATGACCGAGCTGCGGGGCCCTTAAGGCCTGGTCCAAGCTTTCTTGACGCTGCATTTTGACGCCAACCTCACCCACTCTGTTATCATGCACCCGCGGCGCCACTAATTCCCGTCCAGACCGGTCTCTCTCAATCCTCCCATCCCCTCCAGACTCTGGTGCTTGCTCACCGAGTGATGCGGACGCAGTCGTTACAGTCGGGCATGAACAACCTGTCAATTATACGCGCCTGATCCGCCTCGACCGCCAATTCGATTCCTGGCCGACCTGCCCCGTTATCACCTCGTGGCTATCCTGACGCCTCGTACGAGTCATCGCACCCGGCCCTCCCTCCCGCCCAACCACTGACCTCTTCCCTTTCCCCGACTATGGCCTCGATCGCGATATGCCGCCCTGCGAGGGTTGGATTGCCTCAATGGAGAGCCCGGGTCTTCCGCCCTGTGTTCCTGAGCCGCCGCAACCTCTCGTCCTACATCGTCACCCCCAAGGAACTCGACGAAGCCCTCAAGAAGAACCCTCCCTCCTCGATCAGCCCCGAGCCTCGAGTAATCCCCCTGTGCGCATCGTGGTTCCTGCCCAACGATGGACGAAGCGGTATTCAGACTTTCCGCGAGCAGCGGATACCCAAAGCCCGGTTCTTCGACCTCGACAAGGTCATCGACAAGCGCAGCCCCTACCCTCACATGCTGCCCGATGCAAAGGGATTTGCTGCCGCCATGAGTGAGCTTGGCATCAGGAAGGAAGATACTGTGGTTGTCTACGACAGCAAGGAGCTCGGAATCTTCAGCGCTCCTCGAGTTGGCTGGACCCTCAAGGTCTTTGGCCACTCCAAGGTCCACATCCTGAACAACTTCAAGCTATGGGTTGACCAGGGTCTGCCTACCGAGTCGGGTGAGCTTTACAGTGTCGAGTGCTGCCCTTACCCCATCCCCACTGTCGCTTCCGAGCGTGTTGCCAGCTTCGAGGAGGTCAAGGAGATCGTGCAAGACTACAACAAGGAGGGCGCCGAGGGTGTCCAGGTCCTCGATGCCCGACCACCGGGGCGATTTAGCGGTGAAGCTCCCGAGCCCCGCGAGGGTCTCTCCTCTGGCCAGATGCCCGGAGCCATCAACATCCCTTTCAATGCGGTCCTGGACCCCGAAACCAAGGCGTTCCTCCCCATCGACCAAATCAAGAAGGTATTTGAGGAGAAGGGCGTCGACCCCACGAAACCCATCATCTCCAGCTGTGGCACTGGTGTCACTGCCTGCGTTCTCGAGACCGCTCTCGAGGAAGCTGCCATTGGCTCTCCCGAATCCAGGAGGGTCTACGATGGAAGCTGGACGTGAGTTGCATAATCTAATTACACCCGTGGTAATGCGCTAACATGGCATGATAGGGAATGGGCTCAGCGGGTGAAGCCGGCGGAAAACCTGATTGTGAAGACGGTGGAGGAGCAAGGTTGAGGAATTGGCCGACTTTGGTGAGAGAGGGTGAGCAGTTGAAGCGTTGAGTTGCGATACCCTCCTTAATGAAACCCGGAAGCCTGCGAGTTGCCAGGCGTGTACCCCTACGCATATCCGTCTCCCCCATCTATGCTTGCAGTGCGAGGCAGCCTGGCTTCAGGACGCGCAAGTTGTTTTTGGTAGTCATTTAGCATCCCCACACTTCTGCATAGTTCGAGGTACATAGCCGCGAGAATCAATTGACGACGACGGAGTTGGTTGAGAATGGCGGCCGACATGCCCGTGAGCGTCCCGATTTCCGCCCGTCCATGGCCCCTGCTGCCGAGCTTGGCCGGGGCCCAGACACACCGACCACCGAAGACCCACACCGAGGTGAGCAAGGTGAGCACCTCTTTTTGCTTTTTTTCTTGATGCCTTAAAACCGCCCCACTATAGGGCCATCCACGCCAGGCAGGAATCCACAAGAATTAGGGCTCGACTAACCGAGCACATTCGCCCAAAATTCCCAGTGAAGCACCCCGCCAGGCAAAAAGTTCCCATTACGCCCAACGCCGGAACACCACAACATATACCCTTTGCGCAGACACTTCGACGTCACCCCCGCGCATCATTCAAAATGGCTGACCGAGGAACAACCCGTGGTGCTGGATTCGGATCCCGAGGCGGAGACCGTGGCCGTGGCCGTGGTCGTGGCCGTGGACGTCGTGGCGGCAAGAGCGAGGAGAAGGAGTGGCAGCCCGTCACCAAGCTCGGTCGATTGGTTAAGGCCGGCAAGATCAACAGCATGGAGGAGATCTACCTGCACTCTCTGCCCATCAAGGAGTACCAGATTGTTGACAACTTCCTGCCCAAGCTCAAGGACGAGGTCATGAAGGTATGAAACAACCTCGCGAGAGCCCCGAAATCTTCCCAGCAATGGGACGAGAGGAACAATTGGGGAATTTCCCTCTGTAGAGAGAGACATGAGAGCTGACTCGATTTCTTCCTCCGAACAACAGATCAAGCCCGTCCAGAAGCAGACCCGTGCCGGTCAGCGTACCCGATTCAAGGCCATCGTCATCATTGGTGACTCCGAGGGCCACGTCGGTCTCGGCATCAAGACCTCCAAGGAAGTCGCTACTGCCATCCGTGCCGCCATCATCATCGCCAAGCTCTCCGTCATCCCCGTGCGACGAGGATTCTGGGGCTCCAACCTTGGCCAGCCTCACTCCCTGCCCTGCAAGGAGTCCGGCAAGTGCGGTTCCGTCACTGTCCGCGTACGTATACACCCAACCCCCCCGAGAACTCGAGCGTCGAAAGGAGGACCGCGAAACGAGTCATGATGGGGAAACCACGAAAGTGCTAACATTCGACAATAGCTTATCCCCGCTCCCCGTGGTACCGGCCTCGTTGCCTCCCCCGCTGTCAGGCGATTCCTCCAGCTTGCTGGTGTCGAGGACGCCTACACCTCGTCCGCCGGTTCCACCAAGACCCTCGAGAACACCCTCAAGGCCACCTTCGTCGCCGTCTCCAACACCTACGGCTTCCTTACCCCCAACCTGTGGAAGGAGACTAAGCTCATCAAGAGCCCCCTGGATGAGTTTGCGGATACCCTGCGTGAGGGCAAGCGATACTAGAGGACTGGAAACGGTGCGCGGAGTAACGATCCATTGTTTCATTGCATGGTTGGCCGGTTTAGGGCATCGGATCTGAGGCTATGAAAATAATGGCTCTAGGTCTGAATGAAAATTAAATCCTTCAAAAGTTGCCCAGGGCACACACATCGTTCACATTGCTCCTTGGCCCGCTCGCTTTGACTACCTCGCCCCATTGACAAACCAATTGCTCTTGCAATTCAATGCACACTGACCCAAGTTCCATCCCACTGACATCTTGCACAAAATCATAGCACCTAATCTCAACAGTGACAGACGCTAGGTAAGGGAAACCATCACCACGACTGATCGGCTGAGTACAGGTCCTCCTCCTCCTCCTCCTCTTCGATTGAGCATACCAAGTTGTGGAAGTGCAGGAGATTGCACCCACCCGGCTTGATTTGGCCCACGGCTTTATCATCAGGGCCTCGTCTCTTCGAAGGGCGCGACTGCAGAAGTCTAGCCCTCTTTCGAGGCGGCCCAAAAGCCAGGGCTCTTTGTAGTCGCAGTGCAAGTGTCAGGGGTTTGATAGACTCTGCTGCCGACGTTGCGCCCTCCGTACTTGCTCCAGCTGCCTCGCCCTGGTGCCCTCCAGTTGAGCGCTTCCACCAGGGCGCCTCCGTCAGGGGCTCGCTCGGCCTGCTCAAAGAAACACCTCTCAAGTCGACATGTGGGACGGCCGGACAGTCGTTCTGCTTGCTGCTGCCAAGGCTCTCGGAGAAGGCCTTTCGAAGACGAATGGCCAGGTCCCCCAGGGGCAGGGGCTTCGTCTTAAGACCTAGGCCTCGATTAGCGTCCATCGACCCTGGAGTCATGCACCTTGAGTTGCACCTTTTCGCAGTCGCTCCTCACCTCCTGCTTTCTGGAGAGGCGTGTTGTTGCGCCAACGTTCCTGCCGTCGTAGCTCATATCGCCGACGGGAGTTGTTCATCTCTCTATAAGAGAATTGGGTGCCCGGGAATTCATCCTCTAGCATCTCTTCATCGTATGCGGCGCCTTCTTCTGCGGTGGGATCATCAATGGATCCCGCTTCGGCGGCAGGTCGTTTTCGAGGGATTGAAGAGGGCGGAGTAGATGGTGTTATGGAGGAATTCCGACCTGCGAGTTGAGCTGACCACCCCGCTCGTGTCCCATCAGACTGCGACTCCCCCAGACGACAGTTGGTATCTTGTTCCTCGAGATAGGCGTCGGGTGCCTCACGGAAGTGCACCATCCGGAGCCCAAGCGTGCTCCAGTCCAAGCCCCAGAAGGTCTTGTACTTCTCTGGTGTTCCACGTGGCACAACGTTGAGGTAGTAGAGTCGCCAGACTGGGTCGACCTTGTACAGATCCCCGCGACCTGCTACTCTACGGGCACGCGAAAGAGATTCCACCAGTCTCTCATGCTTGTCTGTTAGTCGGCGCAGCGTGAGGCCCAGGCGGAAGCCGAGGCATTGGAAGAAGTTGGAGGTGCGACCTCTCTCCATGGCGATCTGCGCCGGTCCATTGCGACACTGGGCCCAAGAGCGAGTGTTTTCCATGTCAGGCATGTAGGTTGCGTAGTCATCACCGCATTTGTCCCTGGGGACTGCGGCAGCCGAGGTTGTAACGCTTGGGATGTTGAAAGGCGCCGTTATACGAGCGCCCCCTTTCCCCTTCTCACCAGAAACTCCTTGCCAGGCGACTCGGTCTTCACTATACGACATTTGCAGAGGGTGTGAGATGAACATGTTGCCATCTTGATCGATGTAGACTCTTCCATCGCCAGTTAGCATCGATTTACAGCGAACAATGGCCAACGTACAGTATCACACGCCGGTAGCCCAGTTGCTCGACATAGCGCGCAATTTCGTGTGTCGTAAACTGACAGTCGCCGGGGCGATTCAGCTCCTGAGCAAACTCTTGGACTGGCTTTGGCTTGTTGTCGTTAAAGAACGAGTCAGAAAACCCGCCCATCAACATTTGTCTGATCCGGGCCGCGAAAAGGGTCAGCCGTGCGTCCTCAAAAGCCGTAATGCCAGAGTTACCAAATGGCGCGGGGCAATCGTGGCACAGAAACAGGAGCCACTCGGCCTCCTTGGGGCGAAGGTTGGCCAGATCGCTCCCCTCTCCTAGTATACCACCGTCTTTAAAGTCGGAACTGCCAAACGACAGTCCAAGCTGTCTCCAATCTTGCTCGGTGGCGCCGCTGTGTATCAGATTCAGCACCTGTGCGACGAGTGGGCGCGGGTATTTCTTTCCAGCTCCTACTAGTTTCAACCATATCTCAAAGCAGGTCTTGAACAAGTCAGGGACCTCAACGATGTCGAAACACGGCTTTTGATGTCTTTCGGAGCCATTGATGCTGGATGGCAATGCCTTGGGCGGCGAACTGCAATGTGGTTGTGCCGTGGGCTGGGGCAAGCGTGTACGCGGACGCAGCCGAGTTGCCCAACGATTTTGTAGACCCCGGCCCCCATGATGCGATACGTAATTGAGAGGTTTCTGAGGTTCCTTGGAAGAACTTGGACTGGTTAAACCTGGTCTTGCTGCTGTCATTGTAGTTGTAGGCTCTTCTGGTATGTGTTCCAATTGTCGACCCTGCCAAGGCGTTGCGATTGCACTGCAAGATTGTGGACGAAAAAGCCCTGGGAAGACTGCTCCGGAAGACTGGATCGATCCGCTCACTGATGGCATATTGCCTAGCGGCTGACTGTTATCGGGCGAGGATCCAACAGTGACAGCAGCCATGGAAGGCGTCAACTGGTCTGTTGTTTCTCTTTAGTAAGAAACATTGAACACAACATATCATCCAGCGTGGACACTTACGCAGAAGATCTCCTGTGGCATCCAATCCTCCTAACCCATAAGGCGTCTCATCACCGTGTCCATTAGTCGCCGAACACTGAAAGTCAGTTTCCATCTTCTCGGCATGTTCTTGGCGACCTCCACAAAAGGGTTCGCTTTTGTCCTCCATGTTCATCACTTCGGTTTTATCAGTAGACAAAATAGAACTGCTAAGATTGAAAAGAGCAGTGGGTGTATCAAAGATGAGCTACGTAAGTAGTGCGGCAGCCGTGGGAATAATATACTAGGGAAAAGAAAGGAATGTCAACAGCACAGGCTGCTGTCTTCAATCCATCACCAAGGTTGTTTATCAGATTCAAACGGGCTCGTGTGGGTGCTCCCGCAGACGCACGGCAGCAAATGTTGGCCTCCGGCCACAAACTTGGTAGCAAAATGTTCGGTGCCAAGACAGAATGGAAACAAATAGTGACATCCGGCTGTTTACTACCCTATTCGCAAGTTCTAGTCCACCTAGAATTGAAGGTCTTGAGACAATTGATGCCACGAGGTGAATCGTACTGTTTCTAAGAGCCCCCAAGGTCGCAATAAGAAGAGTTTCAAGCTGGATTTGGCATTATTCTGCGGGCTTTGGGGGTTGGCAGGTTCAACGCTACTAACAGTCCCGGCTATTACATGCTTGCTGTGTAGAAAATCGTACCTCATGCCGCCTGCTTCCAAGACCAGCTCTCACAAGATATGCAAGGCATGCTCCCGTGCCAGCATTCCGAAGAGCAATCCGGTTCATGGGGAGACTCTCCAAAGCAATCCGATTGTTTATGTCAAAGGAACCCAGTGACGGAGAGAGGTAGCGCTTGACTTGTCATCCATTGAACGTCAACTTCAGAAGGCCAAGAGGAAAGCGATCGTCTTGGCAAATGCGACTAAAACATGCCGGTGCTGTACGAAACTTCTCGATCATTCGGGAGGACTCTTACTGTCTTTCAAAGACTAGATCGAATCAATCGAACCAGAGCGTCAACCCTTCAAGCAACTAGAGTTATGTTGAAATGCCCACCGGCGGTAGGAGTGGCATAGGGGGCCACAGTGCGCCGACCCACCATCCGGCGTCGACGTCTTGAGCCGGCTGACGCGGATCCTACGAGCTGGGGCCGAATCGGTGGCTGGTGAAGCCGATCAGCCGGGCCGGCTGGACGGCGGGAGTGTGGATAATCCAGGTGCGGCAGGTGGAGCCACACGGCCCTGGGCGGTCAACAGCCGGCTGGTGGCAGTGGAGCAGTAGGGGAACGGTGCAGCAGTGGTAAGCGGTACTGCGGCTGATGCATCTCCAGTGGTTGATTCTGAATTCAGGTGGTGATGCGACGACGAAGCAACGGCAACTGGCCCCCGACGCTTGGCGATCAGCATGGGGGCGAGCCTGACGAGGGTGTACCCTGGAGAAGGACCCTTGCCAATATGTAGCAAGCTGTGAATGTCGATGTTTCTTTCGGCGCTGCCGATGGTGCACGATGCCAGGTGCACGTATGCCGAGGACGCTGCCACGATGCCATCTACAGTATCAACGCACGCATAATTATTTACTTGTGGGACTCGTCACACAGAGGTAAGGATGATAGTATGAGGGACACGGATATCGACACTCGAGGTATCGCACACTCAGGGTCCACGGCAGAGGCAAGAAAGACGCCAGGGTCTGGCACACAACCATGTGTTCCCTCCAGGCCCCTGTGGTTACCGCTCGCTCCCATTGGCCTCGCCAGCGAGCAAACTCTTCACAATTGTGACTCGACTCAACTCGTGGGTGTGCACACGAGGTCTGGTGGTGACTGTGACATATTATGCTGGACGACATGGCTGTCAGCCTAGCCTGGGAGAGCCAGCGGCCAAAAAACGCCTTACGGGGCCAGCCAACGACCAGCCGCCAGGGCAGTCCATCTTGGGGGCGCTTTGCGGGAAACCCGCGCGGCCAGGCGGGGGGACCCTGCGGCTTGGGACGAGGTCCAGGCAAGGTTAGCAAGCAGCCCAGCAGGTAGGTCAGATTTTAACACAGGCACCGAACATGGTCAAATGGGATCCCGGCAAGACCAGGGCAGACACTCTACGGCGGCTTAGTCAGGGACAGGCGAAGATGGTGCCGTTACCGCTTTACCAGATGGCGCCCTTGAACTACTACTAATTCATTACTAGTTGAGTAGTTACATGGACCGCAGTGGCTGCTGCGATGCTCAAGTTCACGGGGCGCATCTTCAGCTGCATCTGCGGCTGGGATGTCACTTGCACGGACTACGGACTACTGCAGAAGGCATTGAGATGCCGCTGGTCGTAGACAGCACAGCCGGGATGCGGGCAGCGGGCCCCAACTGCGAGAGCAGCATCACTCATCAGTCAGTGTTGCGCGCGCGCGTGTGCCGTCCGAGTCGCGAGATGGATGCTCGCTCGTCAGCTTCACTCGCTCAGCTTCAGGCGCAGCTCCCTCCTCCTCTCTCCCCAACGGCGGCCGATGTGACCCATGCCATGGACATGTAATAGAGCAAGAGGGATGCCCATAGGCCCGCCGTCGGACGGACCCGGACCTGGGCCGCCCATGGTGTGCTGTGTTTGCTTCTGGCCATTTGCTGCGCATGTTGGCCCTCTCGCCCAACTTCTGTGGGCAGCCACACAGAGCGGCTCCAGCTGCTCCCCTTCAGTGCCTGCAGCAGGATGACATGGAGCCCGGCTGGGCTCTGAGGGGCGTTGATCAGCGTCAGCTTTGGGCTCAGCTCGCTCACTGCAGTTCTGCTGTGTGTTGGCCACTGAGCCAAATACTAGCAGCCATCATCCAGCAGCCAATTGCAGTTCCGCCGTGCCTCTGTCCACTCGTCAACTCGCAAGCCATGGCACCACCGGCAAGAGGTGAGGTGAGGGAGGGTCCGTCATCGGTGAAGAGTCCACAGACTACCTGACCAGAACCCCGGGCCCATTGTTAGTCCACGCAGTGCAGACGTACAGCCAGCCATCATCAATGCCGCAGGTTCAGCTCAGGGTTCTGGGGGCAATGGGGCGAACCGCTGCTCTGCTGTTGCCCCAGCCGCTACTTGTTGCTGTAGACCGCTAACACTGCAATGGAAGGCACCCACCCATGGATCTCTGCAGCCAAGCGTCCAGTATTACTGTGCAGCATCACAAAACTGGAGCTTGACAACTGTTACTGCCACTATGGTCATGATGCGCCGACCGCCCCACCAGACAACCCAGTGTCTCCAGTTCCATTCGACTAGGCCATGCGTTCTTCCCAGAGGCGTAGTTTAGGTTTACAGGCAGTATCAATGTTGAAATGGCCGCTTTGCGCTGCGCAGCCCGTTGATTGTTGGTTCCAGGTCGTTAGCGCCACCGACAACCTATCCGGAGGGGGGCTCTGCCGATTTAAGGCACCTTTGGAGGCGTCATTGTCAGCCACTCCACTGTGAATCTCACAGGCGCCCACTCTACCTTATTCAGGCGTGCCGCGCGTGCGCTATGCGGTGCCATGCGGTGCCCTACCTGACCTCTGGGCTGTTATGGTAATCAATCGGCGCTCTTGCTTCGCTGCTGGGCTGCTAATAAGCTGCCAACCTTATGTGTTGGACTGTCAGACACTCCCTCCCTCCGGCTGAAGTCACCAGGACGTAACTAAGCGCCCCCCAGATTGGCCGTGGTTTGTTTCCCGGTGCACCATTCTCAACCTAAAGTCCCAAACAACAAACACCTCCACTCCACTGTCGCCAGGTCCTCAGTGCCAAACCCCCAGCCAACCCACTGAAGACCAGGCCCCCTCCCTGCCCCCGTAGCGGCTCCCACACCCGCCGGAGCCCAGTAGGAACAGCCGCTCGACGACGCTCACACCTCTGCTACATCCCGCTTCCTGCGATCTCCACCACCACCACCACCATCCACTGCTCGCCTGGCTCACTCACTCACCTGCCTTGTGCCGCCTCGTCGCCTCCCACCTCTCTTATCCTCCCACTGCCTCGCCTGCCTCTCCGCGACGACGATTCTGCTACTCTCCGGCGCTTGCCCGCTCTGTAATGCGGTCGCCAACCATCCTGCTCCGGGCTCCAACGACTCTCGCGCCCGCCATTTGAGAACCCCACCCTGGTCCGCAGCCGTCGTCAGCCACGAGCCCATCATCCAGTTGCTCACGGCCAGTCCGCCCCAGCGCTCCCCGCGATACTCAGAGCTTGGCCTCGCATTCATGACAGCTGCGTCGCCTGCTCGGCCCCTCTGGACTCCTACCTACCTAGCTCCTCGCCCAACCCACGGTGCGCCCCGCGCCTCCGCCGAACCGCCCGCCGGCCGTCTATGCCGTCCTCTGCTGCCCGTCCCCCACCACCTCATCAACACCGCTCGAATCGCCACCCAGCTCTGCCTGCTCACGGCGTGATAGCATCATGGCCGCCGTTTCGGCGCCCGCTAGTGTGAGGGTCTCGGGCCCTCCCAATAGCAGCTTCCTCGTCGGCTACCCGGGCATTTCGGCGACTCTGGTACGTCGCACGTGTGGACCCAAACTGAACCCTCGCTGCCTGTTTATCGTGATGCTGACATCCACTCCCGCGTAGCCGCGCATCGAAGGAAAGGTCGAAATCCGCCCCGGACAGGGCTATTCCATGCCCGTCCCCGTATCCCTCGTTCGAATATGCCTACAGCGCCGCGAAAGCATCCACCCCGACGCCGATAGCCTCGCGAAGCGACACCTTGGTACCCCGCGACGAGAAACCACGGATGTTGTCGGCAAGGAATTGCTTCTCTTCCGCTGCGCTTCCGGCAAGGAAGCAGAAAGGGTGATATCCATGGATCTACCTTTCGTCCTGTTCATCCCATTTGGCCGCGGCGGCGAAGAGACGAACCGGCGAATACCTCCAGGTTCCCTACAGCTACCGAGCCGAACCGCAGAAACCTTTTACGAGCTTGTCGTCACCGTCCAACAAGGTCACAGCAGCCAGTACAAATGGAGCTTCCCCATACCCCTTCAACGTTACGATACCCTATCTACCTTTGGCATGTACAATAAACCCGAGTCGAAACTCGTCACCAACGACAACATTGTCCACCTCGGCATCAATCTCCCCCGCTGGAGCTACGGCCCGAGCGACCCAATCACTGTATACATTAAAATATCACCCAACGTCGACTGGATGAACAAGGCCAAGCGCGTCACCATCGACAAAATCACTCTCACCATTGAGGAGGAAATCACATACAACCCGGAAGGCGATGAACCCACCAAGAAGGTGAACAAGATATCGAAACAGGTCCAGGTCGTCAAGACCAAGATGCCCGAAGCTGGCTACGCAACCAATGTCGGCCTTTGCTTCCCCTCAAAAGACTTGCGAGACCCCGACGGGATTATCAAACGAGGGAAACCCCATTTTCCCATGTATGAAGTCGACTCCTTCACAACCACTTCAACACTATACAAGATTGAGTTCTACCTCAATATTAAGGTAAGCATCAGTGCCATATTATTTCGATTCTCGTTCCGCGCTAACACGAGCAGGTTCAACTAAGTGGCGCGCGAGACGTGTCCCTACGTCAACCTATCGTTATTTGCCCAATCGACCAACAGAGCTGCAAGGAGGAGATGGATGCTATTGAACAAGCCGCCAAGGACGCCTCCCTAGTCGATCCAAATAATCCCATGCTTCCCGCCCGCACCATCATATTGGCCAACGACCGAGATTCATTACGAGCACTTGGGCTCTGCATGGTTGGTGGCCAGAAAAAGCCATTCATCGAGTGATGGACGGTATACCATACAATAACGGGCATCTGCCGAGATGCCAACAAGACACTACCGCGTGCTTATCGCCGATGATATTCATCCGCCGCGATGCATGGCGCGCCAGCCGCGACGATTGGGAACGGAGAAAATCCACCTCCAAGAGGCTACCGCCCATCCAGGGCGATGAAGCAGCATCCTACGCGACTCGCGACAAATCGACCCGCGTGAGGGGTAACGAGAGGGGCCCGAGTAAGGATTATACCCGAAGTGGAGGCGTTATCATTTTGGGGGTGGTTGGCGAAGGCGCCGGCGGTATGACACTTGGGTCAAGTGTCAGGGTCACTTTTCACGGCGTTCCGGAAAGAAGGGCGCGCACAGGCAGTAGGCAAGTGCACACACGAGGAGAGCTGCTGCCGATGTTTGCTGTTTGACAGCGCGAATGACAAATCCCGGGCTCGCTGCATGCCGATGGCAGGCTTCAAAGGGGCACAGGCTTCAAACACGGCCCTGAGAACATATCGAAATGCATCCAAACGGCTTTCAGCCTTCTAGTAGATTTTAAATGTATCAAAACAAGCCATAAACTGCTACTAGTAGTATACACTCTCACACAGGCCCACGTTGACACCTTGACTATGAGAAACAACATGCTCCGCAGATTCAATATCGGGTCTGGTATGAAACGTGAGTAGGTAGTGAAACTAGCTCGTAAACAATCCTTTGAGTAACGACGTCCATATGTGGTGAGGTATCATAGGGGCTACTTATTGCAATGGGATATTGGCGAAAAATATAAACCCCAACAGGACTCAAAATCTTAAGGACTTCCCACTGCTGCACGAAGCTTCTCGAGCTCTACTGCCTTGCTTGACGCGCTTCAGAAGCAACATGAAGTCTATCAATACCACGTAGTACAACTAATAGCCCATGCAGCCACGCCAAAAACAGACATCCTTTATCGTCTGTAAGCAGTGAGATCTCTTATGACATCAGAGCAAACCAGCTTCAGCAAAAAGGAAATCGACCTTCATCCAGAAGAGGAAAAAAGAACTTTTGCTGGAAGCAGGGTTCGAACCTGCGCGGTTTCCCACTGCGGATCGTTTTAGTTTCAAGAACGAAACCTAAACACAGCGCCTTAACCACTCGGCCATCCCAGCGAGTAACGATGATTTCAGCTTCGATAATGGAATTCATACAGTGTACGGGAGACAGTGTCAAACAGCTTGCCGATCGTAGGTGGTCCTGCACTTCCCACCGGCATGTTTTTGATGTTTTTGCCTATATCAGGATCTCTAGGGCCCTAAGCACACCTCCAGTTTTCGTGGGTCTTGCTCAGGATCCCTGTTCTCTAGGTAGGCAAGCAGGTAGTCAAGACATATCAAGATCATCCAGAGCTTCAGCCAACCCGAAGTTGTCAACGAGTGACAACTCTTCCAGTTTTCATATGACCCAATAAAATTCTTTAGCTCTTTGATCTCCATGACTAAATATGCAGAACCAAAGAGCAATGAAAGTTGTGAGGCTTTGATCGCGGCACGTGACCTGTAAGCTAAGTTGTCGTGGGGCGGCTCCCATGCAAGTTTCGACGTCATGCCCAAGGCTCTCATTCGTATCAGTCAGAGTAAACTGATCAATTTTCTCGCCGGATTGACGAGAGCCAATCCAAAAAGATGCACTGAGTTCATTTCGACTTTGCCTCACTCCCGGAGGAATTATACTGCGCTGGCCCAGTCGCCACCGTGACACGCGACGACCAAGATGTCTTTCGACGACGACGACAACCCCAATGCCACTGGCGCAACGCCTTCAGCAAGCAAGAATGGAGGCGCCGATGGTATTGAAGATGCGGACGAAGATGCGCCCGACTACAAGCTATTCCTTTCCATGTTCGACAAAGCTGGGGTGTCCGGCCAAGCGATCCGAAAAGGCGAGAAAGATTTTGAGTCACACGGCACTCGTGCACAGGATGGCCTACTGGAAGCCAGTCGCCTGGTCCTAGAGAATGTTCTGTCATATACCAGGATACACCGCGAAGAGTCATGGGTTCGAGGCTGGTGCTTCCCGGACTGGTGGGCAGAGTTCGAGTACACAGGCGAGCAGGAAGGGTTATTCCTGCAGGACAGAGTTGTCGTCATGGAGCATGAGCGAGGCACCTGGCAAAAGGACATTGGAAGAGCGATCCCGGGCAAGGTTGACCGTGCAGGCGTCGGGCGACTATGGCTGTTGCCAGAGGAGGCAGTCTATCTCGTTGAGCGGGGCACAGTCGACCTGTGGTGGCCCAACCGAGAGCTTGAGGAGCTTTTTCCTCAAGGCGCCAGCGAGAAACCCAATATCGGAATGGATGATTATGAGGCGGGCCTGCCATTAAGTCTCGAGGCGGCTTATTCGCTGTTCGTCGGCCTCGATGGCGAGAGGGGCAAGATCTCTCTGCCTAAGCTGCAAGTTTTTTCGCACCTGAAGCGAGCAGGCTTCAACGTGCTACGCGCCCCCGAGGACACCAAGTCGGCACGGCCTCTTCCCGCCCCAACGCGGACACTCTGGCAGTGGCTCTTTTCTTTCCTCGGCTCTGATGGGCCAACCAGGCAGCAACCGTTCGGGCCTCTCGTTCAGCCGGGGCTGTACAGGGCTTACCGGCCAATCTATCAGAACCTAGCCCTTCTTCCGCGTCACAAGCCAGGGCCGACGCCGCCTACCGCGGACCCGGCCGGGAAGCCGTTTCGCGTCTTCTTTCATGTGTGGAAATCTGGCGGGGCGCCATTCTCCAAGAAGAATCCTCCGCCCCCGGACTTTCGCATAGCCGTTGTGGACGCCAACGATTCATGCGTGCCGAGCCTCGATCAGATAGAGGCACTCCTGGCCTCGACCCCATATGCGCCCCCGTCAGAAGCACTCCAGACACCCGGAAAGATGTACCAACGGCTCAAGCATGGGCATCGGAATGTGTTGGTTGCTATTGTGGACCATGGGCTGGTAAACTTTATGCGGTTTGGTGAAGGGGCGTTTGGCGAGGAAAAGCTGTTTGAGCGGTTCGACAACAAAGGCGGCCCGCGGGGAGGGAAGAAGGGCTCCCGTGGGGGCGGACGGGGTAGGGGCCGCGGACGGGGACGTGGGCGAGGGCGTTGAAATGAATTGTCTCGAGTCAAGCAAACTCGTTGACAAACTATCATGGGTTGGTGATCTTGAAGATCTGATTGTACGCCAAGTTTCGCGATGTGAACTCATGGTTACCCTACACCTTCAAATGCATCAGATGATGACATGTAAGAGATCAACCTGGTTAGAACTCTTTGTAATTCTCCCAAAATTAGACGTAGGATTGGCCTCAGGTCAAATATAGAAATTACAACTACGAGCTTCGATGCTTTGTCGCGATCACACATGGTTTTCGTAAATGCAAGTCCTAATATGGAATTGTTCCTTGGGGAGGCATTCCTCTGTGGCTGAGGAGGAAATGCTGTCAGGTCCTCTAGGACTATTACCCCTGGGGGTTTATTGCATTATGGTGCATGCACGGTCTGCTGGGTTTCGTCAGAGCGCCCAGCCATGATCAGTTTATCACGCACATGCGCAGATCCAATTCAACCCTAGTCAAAAAGCCGGCGCCAGCCAGTCGCAACTAGTGCAACCCTGTCGCCGTTGCACGAACGAGGGTGTTCCGGAAGGTCATTTCTGAGGTGTCAGCTTTCCGCAACACAGAGGGACGTGGAGGGCAAGACAGGCGGGAAGTTGGGCATCGCGTCTCAGGATGCCGCTGAAACCTGTGGTTTACGAGATGGCATGACGCCCTTTGTTGGGTTGAGGGGTTATGCTGCGGTCGCGGCAACTATCACTACATAGTACAGTGATTAATTACTACTAGCTACCCTTACGGAGCAATTATCAGTACTTAGTCGTATTACAGAGGCGTTGGCGCGATAGGACATGGTGGCTAGCAGTTGGTGGCTTCCGCCCGGGACAGGAAGAAGCCGCGGGTGACAAGACAGCGGCTTCTCATTGACGGGTTGAGGGAATTAATTAATCCATGGGCGGTGACGGATTGTTTAGGCAAGATCCGGTTGGAGGCGCGAAGCATCTGCAGTTGAGCACCGGGCACAGGATGGCGTTTTCCCAGTGACGAATTGGTGGCAGCCGTGGACAAGCGATGCGACATGGGTGGGTGGCAGATCTGACGCGGTCCCAGGCCAAGGAGAGCACAGCACAGTGTCGAGTGCACGCGAGCTGAAAAGGGTTGCTTCTCTCGCACCCGTCGGGCAAGTACTGCGAACAATGGGCCAAAGGCACTTGCAGGGGGTCGAGGTTGGTTGTTGTCCCTCAGCAGCTGAGACGAGCTCTGTGACGGAGCAAGTCATGGCAACCAACCCCAACGAGGGGAGGGGGGGGGGGCTCAGCCAACCACCAAACGACGCAAAATGGGCCGATACGAGACCCGCATCAGCATTATTATCGGGAGATGTTTGTGGCCGGGAACTGGAAACTGGACCATTTCTTGGCTGTTGAGACGTCTAAACGATTGTTAGTGCGCCGAGGGCCCCGCCAACACAATCAAGTCGAGTCATGCTGTTGGTTCCGGGCTGTCTCAAGGGCACTTTGTTTGCCGGGCAGTTGCGTCTGTTGGTTGCTGAATGAATTTCTGGCTGTGAACGCGTCGCGGCGAGGAGGCGCAACAGCAGCAGGGGGGGGACCGGGCGGGGAAAGGCAATGCGATGATGATGGGACAGAACGCAGTAAAAAAGACAAGGGCTATCTGAGTTTTCCGGCATGCTGCTACCGGTGACAAGTTCTCGTTGCAGCCAAGGACTAAACAAGAACTAGTAGCTCTTGCAAAGTGGGACTTTGGACTGCGCAAGGTCAACACAGGGTCGTAAGACAAGCCAACGCCTCGTTTGTAATTTTTTTTTTTTAATTACTGGGACCCCAAGACACGAAAAAAAAAAGGGACAACACTGTGCGCGCGAGGTGTCACAGTCGGCTTCACCGTGCTGCTGGTACGGTCAGCAATTGGATCCTTGAGCGCCCAGAGCCAGAGAGAGACGTGGTGCCGTCTGGTTCGGGCGGGCGAACCTGTGCTAGAAGACCCCCCCTGCCACCAGTCATCAAACAGACACACGCCCACACCCGGAGTCTATCGCAGATCGGCCTCGCGCTGGGGCGTCAAATAGCTCTTCAGCATGTGGAACAAGGGCCTGGGGCGAGCAATGCAATCAATGCACTGGCTGGCCCTCGGTAGTTGGCACCTCGTTCTGCCCACCCTCTCTCTCTGGCGGAAGACGGGCAAGCCACAGAAAAAAAAAAAACCTGCACAGTGGTAGCTTATCCTTCATTCAGATTTAATATAAAATCCCCATTGTCACTTGTTTCCTTGCATCCCGTGCTGGTTGATTTTTGTCGCATGCGCAGAGCCTAGCCGAGTGTTGGGAATTGATTGCTGCCGGGGAACGGCATAATTTAGCAAGTCCCCGGGATGGCCCTCGTTGAGACAGCAAGGCTCCGTTTCGTTTTCTTGTTGCGCACTGCGGTGAGCGGGCATCGCATCGCATCGCATCGAATGGGAAACTTGGGCTGAAGGGGGTGTGTGTGCATGTGGAATGGGCTTTCTGGGTCGACGCCGCATTGGCAGATTGGCCCGAGTGGAGAGGGTGATTACCGTTTGTCCCTTCTCGTGTCTAGTGCCCCTTGCTTGGCTTTCAGGTATACCAGGTTAGCATCCGTCAGTTCAATGTCATCCGTCTCGCTTATTACCTACTTGCTATCCACAGCGAAGTGAGTGGCTTTTGTTGAGCCGAAACGAAGGGCCTTCCTTTGTTGGTCAAACACCCGACTGTATGCGCTCTTTCTGTCTCCATCTCGAGGATGCCCCAGTGGAGCTGGTACACATGTACATCGGTGGTGGCACATCTTGTTTGGATTGTTCATGTCTTCGGTTTCATTGGCGTCAACCATGGTGTGCATGTCATCATGCGACGTGCGGTACTCAAGGTACCTCGGGCACTTAGCTTCAGCATACCATACCAACCTGGCACTGTATCAATCAGCACATGTTATCACGTTAGTGCCATTTGGCTCGCCAATGGTTCTCAGCTCTTCTGTGCCTGTTGCCAGCATTTCACGTCGCACAAGGACCTAGTAGCTTGTTCCCTGACCCCCCCAATCCCCACTATACCTTAGGTATCAGTGTACCATCTTGCTCATGTGGCCCATCAATCGAACAGCGTTGGTTGCCTGTTATGGCCCCGACTCAACAGCAGCAGATGCGTGGGATGACTACTATCGGCGGCATCCATGGGAGGTGGCAAGAAAGCCAAGTGATGCGACGGATGAGCATGGGGCGGGGGGGAGGAGGGAGCATAACTGGAGAGGGGTTCGTGTGCCTTTATTGCCCCGTGCGGAAAAAAATATCCGATCCCAACCAGTCGTGTCATCATTGTCAGTCACGACTCACGACCAAGTCGCGAGCTTGGCGCACCCACTCGGTCACTACTACGTCTCGCGTTGTTACGAATTACGCACTAAAGGAGAAGGGGGGCGTGCTGTCAACCCAGTTCTTGCGGGAGAAGGGCACCTCCAGCCTTCAAGGAACAGTGTCCTTCTCAGATCCTTTGAGCGGAGTTTGTTTCACCCATCTTCTCTCGCTCTCTCACCTCGTGTATAATTATAGCTCCCGCTCGCGTCTCGCCGGATTCAATGCGGCGCGGTCTCTGGGTCGACACGACGATTCCAAATGCGTGATGACGCAGCCGGAAGCGTAAACCCAACGTGCCCAGAAGCATGGCGCAGTGCCCGTTGTCGTCTTTTAGAGTTGTGTCGGCCCATGAATAAATCGTGTCGCTGACACCTTATCTCGAGCAACCCGTGCAGGGGAGGGGGGCCCCAAGCTTTTCCGGGCGCGGCGGCACGAGTAACCGAACGAGCTGTGAAAAGATTGAGTTTTTTTTCTGCTCAACCCAAGTCGCGTCCCAGGGAATCGGGAAACGTGGGCAAAGGCGTGCTGAATGGCGACAACTGTGACAGAGTTTGGTCAGAAACAAGACACTTCTACAATGCGCTCCAGTTGTGAGCAAAATTGAGTTTGTATGCAAGCAAGCAACTGTATGAACCAAGACGCGACGGCCGCCAGCAAACAGAAAGGGGAAGGGGGGGAATCCCCGGCTCGTCAGTCCCATTTTATCCCGCCATTGGCCAAGCGAGGGTACGGGGGTACAAGCAGCGGCGGGCACTTCACTTGGGGCTCATTCGCTCACATCATCGGTCACTCGTTTGTTGGAGCCAGCCCAGCATTATCCATCCGCAAGTGTTGACTTGCTGCCGAAGCGACCTGATTTTGTTAGCACGTTGGTGATATCAATTTTAGCACCTGTACACTTGGGTACCTTATTATGTACGGATACCTAGCGCACATTGGGGTTACCTTGGCCAATCCCGCAGTCCGTCTCGCAAGTCAACTGATCTCCCTCGAAAACTAAAACACAGTCTCTTCCATTCCCTCTCATTCCCCTGCACACATCCATCTCATCCCACTGACCGTCGCTCCTTCATCCTGCCCCCTCCCCCCAATATTCCGCCGCTCTGTCCCGCTTCATTCTTCCCTTCCCACCCCTTGCCTTCCCGTTCCGTCTGGTGCACCCATTCCACTGGGTTTGGGCGCCTAGATCCTCCAAAACTACGGACTACTACTACTGCCACAACACTACCACTTCCTGCTGCTACTGCCACATACTCATAGTAGTGCCACCTTTGCCACAGTTGCCTGCTTTGCTCGCCTTCGCTTTTGGCTTGCATTGACTTGGCCGACCGTTACTGCTCATCTCCATACTGCCACCGCTCAAAGTATACACACCTTGCCTTCCTTGTTGCTGCTAGGCACGTAAAGTTCCTAGGTAAGGTAGGTGCCACCTATCAACATTTTTGCCTTGGTTGAGGAGGCAGCCGTTGTCGTAGTGGTCCCCGGAAACCTACGAGTAGTAGTACTTAGTAGGTGGCCTCGCAACCGTCCCTCTCGCAACCTCCCACTTGCATCCATTTGCCCACCACCCACCCATCCGAGCATTCAATTACTCATCGCAGAAATTGACGAGGACTCGGTTACGCGCGCGCGTACGGATACCACGCAAGCCTCCCATCTCTGCTCTATTTCCCATCTCTATCCAATATACACGCACGCCTCTTACCTCGCACACCGCCCGCAGGAAGGCTGATCAACCTGACTAGCCGCTTTGTTGGCCAAGGGTTGCTCGAATTTGGATTCTTTACGCTTTGCCCCCCCCCGGTCTGTTCCAGATTCCAGATTCTCGGCCAACCAGGGTCGGCCTAGCAAGTCTCCATTCCTGCCACCGACGCGGGCCCGCTGGCTTTCCTCTCTTTCTAACACAAACTGAACTCGGGCAACCTTGAACACGTCCTGTTCATCAGCTTGCCCCGTCCCGGCCCGCCTTTGCCTTTGTGTGTATTGAATCCTCGCATCCAAACACACAAACAACCGGGCAATCAACCAGTCAATCAGGCAAATCTTCCAAGCAAGCAAGCAACCCAGCGAGCAAGCAATGGATGCTGCAGAGGCCGACAAGGCTAAACCGGCCATTGTGCCATCTGAGCCCATATCACCGGCACCTTCAGGGTCTGCGCCGCCAGCTTCAACTTCCGCAAAGCCCACCTCACCTACCGCTTCCACTTCAGACTCAGCCCAAGTTCGCGCATCGGCTTCAACACCCGTGACGGACACCATATCGGCAGCAAACCCATCTTCCGCGGCGCCCTCGTCATCTTCTGCCGCCGCAGCTGCCGCCGCCGCCGCCGCCGCCGCCACCGCTTCAGCAGCGGGTACCAGCGCGGGAGGCTCTGCGCCGAAGTCGACAGCATCACCAGTTGCCTCATCGGCCCCGGTCGCAAAGGGCTCGACCTCGCCAATGGTGTCTCTTCCGGGCGGCGCGGCAGCCAGGGACTCAGCTGAGTCGGCCGCGCGAACTCGCCCGTCATCCTCGTCTCCCAAGTAGGTTGCCCACTTTTCAGCGCGTCTTGCCCGTCCTTTTCCAGTGCCATTTCGCCCTTCTCACCTCATCATGCCGCTTATGGTGAGCGCATTATGGCCTAGTCGCATCACCTTTGCTGTCGCGTCCAAGTGGCGTGGCAGGCCCCCTGTACAACACCGCCTAGTTGGCACTTCCCAATTTGTCAATAACTTGTACCACTCACCCCTAGCCTATTGCTCCTGCCCCGTGGCGCCAGTGTCTCTGCCCAAAAACCATCCGTGATTCACTGCTAGCGATTTGGGCCAGGCCTGGCCAAGCACTCGCTTCGCTTTCGTCAGTCAAAAACAGTCGACAGTCAAACAGTAGCAGCGCCGTCAGTGTCTCTGGCGTCTGCCTGTCACTGCCGCTGGCACTGTCGCTGGCTGTTGACCCGCATATTTCGAAATTCGAACAGCGCCCGCCCCCTGCTTGCGCGCTCTTCCTTTCCATCTTTACTTTTCCCTCCCCTCTAGCCGCTATTACTGCTTGCACACCTGCACACACACCTTTGGCCTCCAGTTATTCTCCCTCCGCCCCGTGCATCTCCGACCCATCTACGCAACAGCAAGTGCCTGACGGAGTCTTGTGTGGGTTTCGAGCTTTCTCGTCTCACGACAGACAGACAACTAGCTATACCCTAGTTGACTCGCTGCCGACGGGTGTGCAACAAACAAACAACCACAACCTCAATGGCTAGTGTTGCAAGGTTCGTCTGACTCGATCGCCTGATTGCGAAATGCGCTGCCCTTCTAGCCCCTCCTCGCCATCCGCAGTTTCTGCTTCTTGTCCATTATTTGCTTGTTTGCCCTCTTCCCCTGCAGCCTGAAAGTGTAGGCTGCATTGAGCTTGTTTGCCCCAATTCTCAATGGTTGCCATTCCGTCATGACTGGCTGCTTGTCAATCAACTACTCGGGCTCAGCACTGCGGGTTGGCAAAACCTAGTTAAACATGACTTATTATGTCTCCGGGGAACCCAGGATTCTGTTGCCTCTTGTTTTCGTCTCAGCCAAACTCTTCGCAACTCAGCTAACATGACTGACAGGCCCACGAACGGACACAAGTCCCTCGACAACGAAGCCGAGAGTGAGCTCAGTGAGCCCGCTAGCAGCGTCCATTCTCCTGCCGGGGGGCTCAACGAGCCTGAGGATGAAATCGTCGTTGTTGATCGCTCCAATGGCGTTCGTAAGTCGCCTCTACATGGCCTCTCTGACCAGGAAGATGAGGTAATGGTGGACGCGGACGATGAGCCCATTACTTCCCACTATCCTAAGCGGAAGCGCACCTCCATCTTCAATGATCTGAGTGAGAGCAAGATGGAGATCCCCAAGGCTGCTGTGGATCAGAAGCCGAGTCTAGGACTTCCCCCCATGAAGACTGGCAAGCCTGTTCGGCACAGCCTCAGCAGCGTCAAGGGAGTCGTTCTGGGCCATTGGCGAGATTCTCCTGCGCCAGAAGAGCACAAGAAGCATGCGGTTATTGGCTTCATCGATGTGCGAGATCGTCTGCGCACCAGGATCCAAGCTTTCAACACTCTGGGTGACTCGGTAGCGCACGAGTATCCATTGCCTCCTGGCCCAGGCGGAAGCTGGGTGACCTTCGAGCGAGTTGTCTTTCTCAAGAATCTCGTTGGTCTCGATCACTATCAGGTGAAGGAATATGTGCGAATCCGGTCGGATAAGTACGAGGACACCGAGGAAGAACGCGCTGCTGCAGAGAGGGAGGCTGTTATCGAAGCTATCGAGCGTGTGAAGCAGAACCCTCTCATCGAGAACAACCCCAATCCGCCACTCATTGCCTACGGCCCAGACCTCCCGGACGGCGCATCATTGTCTAATCGCCCCGACTCGAAGAGGCGAAGGGTCAGCGGAGGGTTCGCTGCAATCAACCCAGCCCCTCCCAATGGCGTTCAGGACACTGCCGTCGTCCAACAACCCCTCCAGCCAATCCGTCCCGCCGTTGATCCTCTCCCTGGCACGAGGCCCACCCGAATTCTCCTAGGCCATTGGAAGGGATCCAGCGAACCCGACCCCAAGGATCGACACGCGGTTTATGGTATCCTGGGACAGAATGATATGTTCCGTGTCAAGCTTGTAAGGGAGACCCGGGATGGACGATTTGTTGATGGGAATTTCCCGATAGGCGCTGGGGCTCTCTGGATTCAATACGAAGAAGTCGAGTTTGAGGATCATCTAAAGGCGCTCGCTCGCACGGAAATCAAGGAGTACTGTCGTGTTCGACAATGGCAGCTGGACCACGGAGAAAACCCGGAGGACCGAGTGACCAACGAAACAAAGGCGGTATACGAGGCCCAGGCCAGAGCCGGGGGAGGGTACAAGAACCTTGCCCAACCCCTCGCGCCAGCCTATCCTCCGATTGCCCCCGACACTTCGGATGCTGCTGGACAGTCTCCACGTGCAGGATTCGGCGGCCACGAGCTTCGCCAGAGCCGAAGAGTCGAGGCGAAGGCCGATGGCCGTCCCATGCGACATCCTCTCCCAGATGGCGAGAACCGACCATCACTCAACCGTGTGCAGAGCGTGGAGGCCCTTGAGCGCACCAATTCGCTTGCTCGTCGTGAAATTGCCCGCGCGGAGGCTGCACAAGGCCGTGCCGACCGTCACGCTGCGAATCGTGAGCGGGCCGCTGCCGCTGCCGCCGAGGCTGCTGCCGCCGCCGCCGCCGCTATTCCAACCGTCAATGCCAACGGAAGGATGCGATTCCACGAGTCGGAAGAAATGCAGCGCCTCAACAAAGTATGGGCTCGACAAGAAAGCCTTCGCATGAAGGCAGGCGCCGAGGATGCGAAAATCTACGGAGGCATCAAATACGAGCGCAAGGCGAACGGTCCCTTCATGGGCAAGCTGGTCTCTCAGGGCACCATCATCAGCATTGATGGCGAAGACTATGTCGAATATCGCGTTCTTACCAAGCCCTCCTTTTTCTAGTAGACCATGTCCACTTTGGAGGTCTTGCGACTTTGTAATGGTTGGCATACACCACAGCTGGCGGCGTCTACCTCCGGGATTCTCCAGATGTATGGCCAACGGATATCAGTCTTGTGTGTGCTGAATACCTCTCTGGGTTAGTGGCAACCTCAACGGCCTGTTGTCTCGAAAAGTTGTTTGGAATTCCCTCAAACCGGTTTTCATTTTGTAGATGTTGGCTACGAGGAATTATATAATCGTCTCCGACGGGCGGCACCAATTTCTTCGGGGTTGACATGAGGGTGGTGGCATCTTCTTTTGAGCATCCTTTTCTTTCTTGCTCTGCTTTCCTCTTCGTCTTCCTCCTGCCCGTCACCTCGAATTAGAATGGCATCATTTTTCTTTTGTCTTCCCACCGTCTCTTTCACTCTGGGTTAGGTTCGGGGCCTGAAGCAGCCCGCTGGGCTTGAGGTTGGGCTGATGGGTAATCAGACTGGACTCTTACGGAACGGTGCGGGTGGTGTTCGGATATTGGGGGATGCTTGATATACCCGGGTGTGAGAAAGACTAGTAGTTTTGTATGAGTGTATTTCTCCAATAGCATCCATTGACTGACTCATCGCGATGGCGTTTCTTGAAAGGTGACTCGGTTGCGCATGGACAGACCACCGTTTCAGCAATAAACTAACCCTCAATCGTTGCAAATAGATCAGAGTGTTGAAAGGAGGGTTCTCGGGAATCACGAGGTCTTCGTAGCGCCAGACAGCTCTCCGTGGAAATTCAGCATTTAACTTTTTGTTGTTCATGTTCCTCGTCTTCGCGTCGATCTATCTATCTACCTCAACTATGGCGCCCCCCAAGAAGTGCAGTGCTACCTGGCCTCACCGTCAGTAGCCTCCTTCTTCTCTTCACCCTCCTTCCTGGGTTCCTCGTAATTCTCCAGCTTCATATCTTTGAGGCCGAGGTCCTCTTCCTCCTCATCCGTACGGGTGTAGCTTTCGCGGGTAATGCTGGGGTCAGGGGCAGGGGGATCCACCAGTGGCTGAACATAACTGCTGGCAAAGGGGTCGGTGAGGATGATGGTGAAGGACCGGTCACCGGCGATGGCAGCGTCGAGGCCCTCAAAGAAGGCGTCCCACTGCGTCTTTTCGTTGGCGGCGAGGGAGTCGCCGCCCTGACCGCCGCCGTCAGCATGGAAGATCTGGGCGTGGAGGTCATTGCGAACATTGGTCAACAGGCCCTCGACGGTGGTGAAGCGACCACCGAGAGTGCCGGGGTTGACCTGGAGGTTGAGCTCGGGGCACTCGAGGCCGCAGGTCTCGCTCTTGAGGATATCTCGGGCAAGGTCGGCGCTGTCCTTGACGGTGAGAGTGATCTTCTCTCCTAGCTCGGGAATCTCGCCACCGGTCTTGACGTCGTTGGAGCGGTAGCCGCAGTCATGGCACACGGTGGACATGAGGACGACTTGCTTGAAGTGGGGGATGTCGACCATCTTCATGTTGGTGGTGCACGAGTGCATGCAGCCGGGGCAGGTGGCGGGGAAGCTGTACACCTCGTTGGGGATGATCTCGCCGTCCTCGTTGAGGCCGGGGTTTTTGATTTCGGACTCGGCGTTGGGGTCCGACTCTGCCAGGCCCAGGGCAGCGTTCTGCTCTGGCGTTCGCTTGTACTCGTGTTTCTCCCACTTGCCTACGCCGTCCTTCAGGTCGGGGGCGATGAAGGAGTTGCCGGCGGGGTCGTCAATAAAGACGCGGAAGGGAAAGGAGTCGCCGGCCAGCATGGCGCGGCCCTTGTCGATGATCTCGCCGACCTTGGCGTGCAAATCGGGGTCTTGCTCCTTGCGTGTGTCCTGTCCGAGAGCAAGGTCGTCGATGACGGTGGTCAACAGCCCTTCCACATTGCTCAGTTGGCCACGCCCGGCGGGGATCTCCAGATCCAGCTCAATGAACTTGACGGTGGCAGAATCCGACTTGACGACCTGGCGCGCAAAGTCGTTGAGGGAGGTCAGTCGAAGTTCGTAGTAAATGCCCTTGGGCTGGAGGGTTCCGGCCGCCTGGATCTCGTTGTTCTGGGTGCCGCAGTGTTCGCATCTGAAGGACATAATGACGATTTCGCGGAAATAGGGGATGGCGGTGAGGAGAAGTCGGGTGACGCCCTGGAAGCGCACTTTGTTAGTACTTGACTCTGGACAGTGTTGTGACATGTTTTGCGACTTACGTTCTGGCCGCAGTTCATGCAGAGTGACTCGATCTCCTCGACGGGCGGTCGGTCGTCCTCTGCATCTTCGGTGGTGTTGTCGGCATCGCCATTCGGCGCAAGATTCTTGACCTTGTCACCGATAGTCTGGAAGAACTCCTGCGGAGTTTGCTTGGTAGTGTCGTCGCTCGCCATTTTGGAATTTTGCGTGATTGGGATCCAGTTGTATGATCAGCGTCGCGAATGTGGTGCGGCGATGGGTGGATGGAGGGGTTCTGAAATTTTTGGAGGGGCAATTTTGGCGCGGTTATGTCATGCCAGCCATCGGGTACCAAGCACCTGGAGCGCACTAGAAACTTCCCCAGGCGCGCCCGCTGGCTGACACACCTAGGGCGCCTAAGGTCGGGTACCTACAGGCGCAATGACACAGCCGCCTTCGCAGCTGGTATCTGTGGCATGCCCAGAAAACCGCCATCCCGGGCTCGGCGGGTTGGACTAGGCTCGGTCTGACTCATTTCATAAAGTTGGATAGGCTCAGTGGGCTTGATGCTGGTTGCTTCTGTCCAAGAAGAGCCTGGAGGCCAGCCTTGCGATTCTTGGCGCGTTTCTTGCTGCTGGCATTCGAGTTTGGCTTGGGCGGTTCTGCTGCAATCGCTGCCTTGTTGGGCTTGAGCAACACCCTAGGTTTGCGTCGAACAGCTGGTGTTGCTGATTGGAGAGGAATCTCGGTGTCTCTCTGGCAATTGCGGCAATGGATAATCCTTTGGGGGCGGCTGGGTGGCTTGGCCACAGAAGTTCTGGAGGCCGACTTTGCCTTCTTTCGTTGCGTGCTGCGAGCTTTCATGGCGAGGTCTGCACTCTCCCCCAAGATAGCAATGAGGCCGCAGCCCCCGCATACATGCTGGCGCTGGCTATCAGAAGGCAGAATCCCGTGTCGGTAGAGCAGCTGGTTGCGGGAGCTCATGAGGTGGGCTGAAGACTCAGGGGCGGTCTTGCGGAGGAGGTGGGCCGCATCTGTGAGGTAGTCGATGGTTCCGGGAAGCTCTTGAACGGCCATCTCAAAATCTGGGCTCAATCGCCTCGTATATTTACATTGAGAGTTGTGATGCGAAGAGGAGAGATGCTTAGAACTGGGCTGGTGCAAGCATTTGAAACTTATTTCGAGATGTTGGAAAGAAGTGGGGCGACATGGCGAACCCTGATAGGTGCCTAGGCCTCAATGATGGGAGCAGAGGGGAGCAGTTCATTTATACATCCTCCCCCTCCCTTCATTCACGTTGATCAACTTATTCGATTTGGTCAAGTCTACTCTCAAGCTCTGCGAATCTCCCATTTGATCTCGTTGATGCTAACCTCCTCGCCTGCCTTCTCATCGTAGTCAAACCATTCCCCATCCACCAGCTCGATTCCGGTAAACTTGGTGCCCGAATCGATACCCTCGGCCAACCATTCTCCCTATTAATAGTAAGTAAACACAGACAATCACCATGATATGAGTTGTAAATGGGACCATTACATACCTCTGGCTTGAACTCGGTGAATTCTAGGCCACGGCAATCGAACTCAATCACCTTCTGCTGCTTGGCTGGTTCCTTCTGCTCGTAGGCTACCGGGGCAGCCTTGATGGAGGCTGATGACTCTCGCTGAGACCGGAACTAGTTAAGAAACAGCCCAAATCAGCGGACGGAGCAACTCACCTTGCAGTTTTTACATTTCCAGACGAAGTTTGCCTCCCCGCGGCTTCCACTCATCTCGTTGGTTTCCTTGAGACTGCATAAGTGAGGGTTCATGGGGGAATGGCGAGAAGATTTCCTACAAAGCGGTTGACGCCAATATAATTTGCGTGAGTCTCACGACATGAGGTGCACTGCACTTTGAACATGTACCAGAATGGATTTTCTTGGGTATCGTCAGGTCGCAGGTTGGTGACGCTGTTTGCATGTCCCATCAAATGTCAGCCTTTATGTCCGTCAATAAATTGGAGGGAGGACGCACCCCGCCAAGTCTGCTGTGAGGACAAGAGTAAACATGATGGGATATGCGAGCAACAGAGTGAGGCGTCTACTAATGTAGTGAGCGGCACGATAAATTGCAATCGGGCATTCGCACGACAAAAGCGATTTCTTTGGGCTTCTCAATGGAGCTGATGGAGGGGTAGCGGGGTGTGGGAATATTGATCAGCTTAGGGGGGTCCGCTTTAGCACGTGACGGGAATTTAATCGTACCACTCGCTCTCCGGCAATTCTCATCACGTTAGGTCGCCAAACACCTCAATCAATCAGCAAAGCCAGCGTTCACGGCCCCGATTGCATCAATTCCGATGAGCTAAGTGCGACAACGGCCTTGGTCATGCAGTCACTATGGTCGCGAGCCGGCCAGGCTCATCGTTGCGGCTGCAGGGCCTGCGAGACCGCGGTCAGCACGCTGGGCCGACGAGTGACGACCGTAACCCGACCACGCAAGCCAACATTCGCCGAGGTATTCACCGCAGCTTATAGCTCCGTATTCGCAACGGCCGCTGTGGTAGATGCTATCAGAAAGGAGGACCGGAGGCAAGAAGTGGACCGCCAATTGGACGAGACGAGACGAGAGCTGGCCGAGCTCAAACTACTTCAGGCCCTTGAGCTGGAACGGCTCGCACCAGACTTTGATGATGCTCCGCAGCAGCTAACCCACGAGCAAGAAATCGAACTGTGGGATGCTCTCAAGGAAATATATACGAACCGTCCATACATGAAGGAGATCCACCAGCCTGTCACGCTTCGCATATCCGAACTTCTCACCCGCCTTCAAACCGACCACTACCAGACTCCAGACGAGGCGACCATGCGAGCGTTACGAAAGACAGACTATGAAAGATTAGAGAGGGCTATCATTGCTGAAGAAAGAGACGACCGGATCCCTCGCCGCAGTGCACAGACACAGAAGCAACTCCACAACGACTCAAGGACAGTTATTCATCTGGTTCAGCAACTCTTAAAACGAGCCGCCGCCAGCGACAAGTCTTCTCAACCGAGCCCAACGTTTGAGGAAGCCCGGAGCCTGGCCTCGGCAACAGGCCCCAACTATACTTTCGACTCCATTGATCCAGCACAAACGATGCGAAACCGTCGCAAGTTGAACCGCCAGCTTCGTGAGGTGGTCAACTCCCCTACACTAGGACTCAAGGAAATGGTGGGTAGAGTGTGTTACAACCTGCTGGTATCCGCCCACGCGCCGGATATGCACACGTACAACACCTTGATTGTGGCCTTTGACAAGAATGGACACAAGAATTTGGCCGAGTCCTTGGTCAATTCGTTCTTCTACTATCGTCGACTGAGGCCAACCGCTTCAACGTTTGTGGCGATCTTGAACCACTATAAATCATCCAACAACCACGGAAGATTCCTTCGTGCTCTCGCCTGTATCACGGGTCTGGACAATTCGACTGGAGCCAAAGTTGGCCGAAGGCACGCCGAACAGGTTGACCTCAACTTGACGCCAAAGCGTTGGACGAAGGGGTTGACTTCAACTCGAACAGGAGAGTGGGTTTGGAAGCACATGCCCCTGGACCAGTCCCTGGTTGAAGCCATTCTCGACGGTCTGCTCCACTTCAAGCTGTTCGACCAGGCTGCCATATTCTTCGTGTCATGCATGAGGGCCGAGGTCCCTCTCAGCAGCCGCATCACCAGGCTACTCTTCGATGAGTGTATCCTTGCTTTGGACTGGCGGGCTGCCGTACGCCTCATTCAAGGATTTACTGCCAGCAAGGATACCTGGCCACCGATGCTACTTGGCCATGGACAAGGAGCCTCATACTTGATCAGTCGCATCAATGTCCTGCTTGACATTTGCGGATTAAGAACACCGGGACAGGCGGTCTCCATGTCAATGCTATCTAACCTCAACATTTCGGCCATAAAATTCAAGCAATTCTTGGCCACCTTGAGTCGATTGGACAGCACATCACATCTAGACGTTGATGGCTCCACAAGTTGCTCCGAAGTGGACAGTGCCATTAGCGCCTCGATGAGCAGAATCCTACAGATCGAAAGCCTATGGAAAGAGCAGGCCCTGGTGGGAAGGAACCTGCTCTCCATCGAGAGCAAGCTGCTCTACCCGGACCTTTCCCCCGAGTTTCGGCGCTCGATGGCGATGCATCTTGGCCAACAAGCTATTGAGGATTCGCGACAGTTGAACCGAGAGTTCATGTGTTTGGTTACACCAAAGCGGGACTTTCCCGGAATGGAAAAGTTGTTGAAGGAATGCGAATCATTCGAGACCGAAACTTTGGCACCGTTCGCCGACGTCTCGGACTCGTCGCCGCCCAACGCCTCCTCTCAAGCTGGCACGCAGTCGGCTAATGAAGAGGCAGATGGAGAGGCGCAGGGTGACACCAGCGTGCAAGAGCCCGGTCCGGCTCGGAGACAGCAGCACATGGTGCTCCCAACTACTGTGAGGAAGGCACGGGTTAGACGATCGAAAGAAGGGCCGCAGAGACTTCTTACATGGACTGTTCCGGCGCAGAGGCCAGCGATGGCTGCGCAGAGTCAATTTGTTGGGTTTGGTTGAGCAGTGAGCAGTACTGTTGGTGTAAGAAAGAAAGGTGTCAAGATATCCGCAGAGGCAGAGCGTTCTAGATTACAGCATGTACGGAGTATTTATTTCACGCCAAGTAGTAGGTAGGGGCTCGCAATGTAAATGGGGCCATGTTGGTCTTGTACATATCAGCCGAGTTCTGGATAAATTTCTCGTCATTTTCTGTGCTAGAGAATGTAGGCATAAGTAGCTAAGCGCCCTGTCTTTGACTACACTTGATTCCAATGACCCTCCCTTTGGAAAGAGTTCACTGATAAAGGCAGCGACAAAGAAAATGGAGGCAGGAGATTGGTTGTCATCATTTCATCGCTGTCTCGGGTTGCTTCGGTCCTGATTTTCGGCTTTGTTGTCTTCCCCAGAGGATGTATGTAACTTGTGAGGGAAATCCCGCCCCGAAAGAGGGCTCGCCCTATCAATTTGATCACGCATAGCACGGCAAGCTCATACAAGAGATTTTATTTCTTACGACGATCCCACAAATTTGATATGACGTGGGCACAAGCCGGAACATGGCACCGCATTGCCGGGTTTCCCCCACAATTATGGATGCCAAGGGTGTGTTGTGCAATGACGGCGCAAGCGCATAGTCTATGTTACCCTGGGTCTTTTCTCGTACAGTAGCACTCGGTAGGTTGATGGGCATTGTCTGAAGGCAATGCTCCCAGGATCGCGCATCTCAGCGCCCGCGTCGCAATGCTTGCACCTTCCTGGTGTCCAGTTGCTCCCACGTTTTGATGCAGAATGGCACCCATCAGAACCCCGATTCATGCCGCTGCTCACGTGAACCAATCATGTGCTCCACCCTCTGCACGCCTGCCAATTACAGGTGCGAATCGCTGCGACGGCGCCGTCCGCTCGCCTCTTACAGGCACGCCCTCCCTCATTGGGGTCCGTCCGGTTCCTCTGTGAAGGGTCCTTTCCCCAGCAGGTTACCCACTTGGATTCATCCACCGCTTCGAGTTCGAGCAGGAATTCCATGTGCCAGCCCGCCAAAGCTTGCCCAGGCGTCGCCAGCTTCTTCCTCTTCCTCTCCTCCTCCCCTGCTATCGCTCCAATGGCGTTGCCGTCCAGGACCTACCCAGCTCCCCTCCAATCCACTGCCTACTCTTGAGCACGCGAGGAGCTGCCCCGAGCACCAACCTAGCCTCTTCGCACGCGGACGATAGTCTCATCGTATCCATCACGAGCCCTGCCCCGAGAACGTGCCGCTTGCTCCGTGGCCGAGCCGGTCTTTCCGCGTGGTCAATTGCCCAAAAGAGAGCTCCCTTGTGCCCCATATCGACTTACCATTGCCTGAGCGCGTTTGGTCCATCCTACTACACCTCTCGTCGTCCCTCCATCTCGCTTCGCATCCTGCATTTTTACCCCTCGGCTACATCTCCACCGCCCCCTCCCCCGCACAAACCCAGGTCGCGAATAAGCACACGCGGTGCTCTGAGAGAGATATGAAGTTTGGGAGAAAGTACGTTTCACGGGCAGACCCTGTCCTCGATCGGTCCGCTGAGCAGCTTCCAGTCTACCGCGCAACCAGGTCCCCGAGTGGGCGGCCTCGTATATCAACTACAAGGCACTCAAGAAGCTTGTCAAGGCAGCTTTTCTCAAAGCCAAGAATGGAGAGGCGGTAGATACAGCAGGTGGGCGGCTTTGTTGAGCTTTGTCGAGGCTGAGCCTCTCCCCTAACTCCCCGTCCAGAATTCTTCTTTGCCCTAGACCGAAACCTCGAAGATGTCGATTCCTTTTACAACAAGAAGCTCGCTGATGCTTGCCGACGCCTCAACCTGCTCTACAACCGATATGGCCGCTCGCCCGACGTTGTCAGCACCCTCGACCAGGACGAGGTGGAGGAGGTTATGGGTGCCTTGCTTGAGCTGAGGAGTCAGCTTCGTAACCTGCAATGGTTTGGTGAAATAAATCGGCGAGGTTTCGTCAAGATCACCAAGAAGCTAGACAAGAAGGTCCCCAACACCACCACTCAGCATCGATACATCTCTACCAAGGTTGACCCCAAGCCTTTCGCCAAAGAGGCTAACACAGCCAGGTTGCTCACCGAGCTTAACAAGTGGCTTTCCTTGCTCGGCGAGGCCCGGATTGTTGATGACGCCAGGTCGGACCACTCGGCTCGTTCACTTGGACGAGCCTCCAACAAGGCCATGCTGAATATCCCTCAGGCCCAGCTTGATGTGCTCGACCAAGCCGTACGAGTGGACGACGTGACAGCTCTCAGGGCCGGCCTGGAAGCTATCAACGTTGGCCCTGATGACGCCTCACAGCCCATCTTGCTAAACCTGCTTCAGCGCTCAATCTCATCTCGCTCACGAGCTTGCCTTGCTTGCATCTTAAGCCAAGTAAAGAGCCTAGAAGAGCCCGATGACATAAACGGTCGAAATTGCATTCACCGTCTTGTCATTCACATTGGCCGAACCAAGTCCTCGCCTGAGGATCAAGAAGCCAAGGCATACCCTGTCCCTGCCGGCGCGCAGTATAGTAACAAGAACCCGCATGGGGCGCCCTCAGCATCCACACAGCCCAAGGCTCTCAACACCAACGAAGCCAAGCTTCTCGGCAAAGACGATGAGGTTGTTCAGCTTTTCATGTATTTGCTGGACCACCTCAGCACTGAGCAACGTGTTGCTCTGCGAGGCCAAGACTCGTTCGGACGGCTGCCGCTACACTACGCCGCTCAATATGGTTTCGTCGTTGTTTGCCAAATCATTATGGCGAGGATGCAGGAATGGAACCAATTCAATGCGAAGAACGGCATAGATGCCCCTGAATGGCAGGACCACGACGGTTTTGCTCCCCTGCACTTCAGTGTCATTGGTGGCCATCCCCTCACAACGCAAGCGCTCCTGCAAGGAGAGAACTGGCAGGGCAGCAGTGAATCCAAGGCTGAAATTCGAAAGGGCGTGGCAGCTTCTGGAGCTGTCCTTGCTCTCGCAACCAAGTCCAATTATAGCCTCATCGTCCAAATGCTTGTTGACGCTGGAGTGGATATGAACTGGAAGGACAAGTCCAACGAGACGGCTCTTCATATTGCTGCTCGGTTCGGCCACGAAGACTGTGCTCGCGTTCTTATCCAAGGCACAGAGTCCCAGAAAGCAGACCTAGAGGCAGCCGAGCTTACATATGCTTGGACCCCGCTCCATGTTGCTGCAGTCGACGGGAAATCCGCTGTTGCTCAACTGCTCGCCGACGCCGGAGCCGATATCCATCGCCTGGATTCTTCGGGCTGGACCGCCAGAGAGCATGCTGCCCTCAGAGGCCACATGGACATCGCCAGACTCCTGGAAGCTGACGCCGAGGAAGACGAGCTCCCCCCTAAGCCGGCCGAGTCCCAACCTGCGGTGCCCATAGAGCCTTCATCAATCGGAGAGCGCCGATCAAATGGAGCCAATAGTGCATTCAGGCCACCTGAGCCCGTCAAGAGTTTCGGCCATCGCTACTTGACCGATGAAAGCCTTGTTCTTGTCAGCTTGGGTTCTATGGACATGCGAAAGGCCATCGAGCATGTTCATCTGGACCGTATCCCGCTCAACGAAGCCCACAACACTCAACTCGACACAGCATTGTCAATTGTCATTGCAGCAACCGGAGCACAGGGCGAGTCAACCATCATTGACCTTCCTGTCCACGAGAATGTTGCCACTGAGCCAGTAGTCTTCACCACAAAGGATGCCTCAAAGGTTAAGCTACTGTTCGACATTGTCCCGACCTATTCCGGTAACGAGAAGAACAAGATTGGCAGAGCCGTGGCGCTGCTGTCCTCGGTCAAGCCCACCATCGGCTCTCGACGAATGAATCTTCAGGGGGACGTTGTGGTTCCCATTGTTTCCAGCAACCTCGATGTCATAGGAACCGTAAATTTCAACTTTTTGGTCATCACCCCGTTTCACCACCCCAATATGGGAATCACCTCGGCAACGACATACTGGAAGAAGTTGGCTTCGACTATGCTAATCGGTCATCGTGGCCTCGGAAAGAACACAACCTCAAATCGATCCCTTCAGCTTGGCGAAAACACCCTCCCCTCATTTATCGCGGCTGCCAACCTCGGTGCTCAGTATGTGGAGTTTGATGTGCAGTTGACAAAAGACCATGTTCCTGTCATTTACCATGACTTTTTGGTTAGCGAAACCGGCATAGATGCGCCTGTTCATACATTGACGCTGGAGCAATTCCTCCACATCAACCCGGATACTCGCAAGAATGGGAGCCGCAAAGATGAGCCGAAAGATGACATCCCAGGCGAGTTTGGGAAACGAACACGCAGCAATAGCGTTACGCCAAAGCGGTCTCTTTCACTGGGCTTCGCCGGCACTGGGAACCGAGAGGATATGGAAGATCGCATGAGGCACACAAAGAACTTCAAGGAACAAGGGTACAAGGGCAACTCGAGGGGAAACTTCATCCAGGCCCCCTTTGCAACGCTCGAGGACCTCTTCCGCAAGCTGCCAGAGAACATTGGCTTCAACATTGAAATGAAGTATCCCATGCTTCACGAAAGCGAGGAGCATGAGATGGACACATATGCCGTCGAACTCAACTCATTCTGCGATACTGTCCTGGAGAAGGTGTATGATCTCGCTGGTGAGCGGCACATCATTTTCAGCTCTTTCAACCCAGACATTTGTCTTTGCCTCAGCTACAAACAGCCGTCCATCCCAATCCTGTTTCTCACAGATGCGGGATGCTCAGGTGTGTGTGACATCCGAGCATCTTCTCTCCAAGAGGCAATTCGGTTTGCCAGCCGGTGGAACCTGCTTGGCATTGTCTCTGCCGCAGAGCCGTTCATCAACAGCCCTAGGCTAGTGCGGGTTGTCAAGGAAAACGGTCTCGTCTGTGTTAGCTACGGCACAGACAACAACGATCCCATTATGGTGCAGGTACGCCACATGACCACTAGGACCAAAACGAGTTGCATTTATTGATTTGTCTTAGCGCCAAGTAAAGCAGGGCATCGACGCTGTCATCGTGGATAGCGTATTGGCCATCAGGAAGGGACTAACGAGTGCCGAGGAGCAGAAAAAAGCATCGCTCACTGACCAGCTGACCGGGTTGGCTGTCGCTGACAATGGCAGGGCGTAGTAAGGATAAACAGTGAGAGAGATGGGGGCGGGCGGGCGTCGTAGTGGCCTGCCGCATTGGTAGCAATAGGAAATCAGGTATTTCAACACGGTTTCGGTCCCAAGAAACTTTCAACCGACGAGGGACTTTGCATGGGTCGTCAGTCGAGGCGTGCCGATCATATGTAGGTGATGGGCTCGTTGGGAGTGAATGAAAGACGGATGAAGCGCCAATCTTGCCTGTTTAGCCCTAAACAATGACTTCGAGTCGTCCCGTTATCGGTGTCTTGGGTGAGGCTTGGTGCAGTTACGAAGGCACAAAGGAGAAACAATTTGGGCCAAGCTGAATGGTGAGATAGCCAAGCCAAACCCGCCTCTCGGGTTCTTTAGGACATGGGCTCCGTACTGTCGACATTTTCGTGATGAAAACGGCTGCAACCTCGACGCGCCAAGCTTCAGGCAGGAGGCACGTGTCGTACGATATGGCGGGCTTCGTCGTCCTGGGCCTCCTGGCGAGAGCAGATCAAAGTTCATGGAGCTGGGGCTGAGGTCAATAGCTAGTTGGCAGCTTCCTTGTTTGTCCTCAGCGACAGGTGGTCCGCAGCTTGAGGCTGCGATGCTGTCGGGGCTGTCACATATGTTGGAGACATGTCTGAAAGCTCGTGTCACCATCCACCGTTGGCCAGCTGCGGGAAGGGTCAGGTACCCAAAGGCAAAATGCAGAGCATCGTAGGCTCGTAACCCGTATGGAATAGTTTGGGAGCCTCTGGGCCAGTCACGAGTGTTTGACATGTCGTTTCTTTTTCGAGTGATGCTCGTTCCCTTTTCCGCGGGGACCGTTGCGATGATCTGCCTCTGGATGGTGGCTGCTGCCATGCAACTCTACGCACTCCCACAACGAGCAGACGAGCATGGAGTAGTGCCCTTGCGGTGTGAAGGTACTGGAGCTGGCGAGGCCGTCGGATTCATACGGAGTACATTGTGGCGGTTTTCCTTGTCACAGAAGGCGGCGGCCACAAATGTGATAGGTCGCCCCTGCAGGTTCCATTGCCAGATTACCGACGCATCCTCCGTAAGCCTGGGGCGTTGCTGACCTTTCTGCGAGGCAGAACTGCCGCACCTGAGTCGAGTGCCGGGGACTGGTACTTGTCTGTCTGTCTCGGACTGGATGGGTTATTACGTTGGATGATGTGCAGTTATGCCGCGTCCTGTCCTGTCCTGCTATGCCATGCCATGCCATGCCATGCCATGCCATGCGAGCTGCATACGTTGAGTGAGGCTCCCTGAGCTGAAATGCACGAAACTGACGAACCGCCGATCCCTCTCTGTCGTCGTCTATCAACAAGGGCAGCATTGGGACTGTCCAGGGGGCGGCAGCAACGAACCATGCTGGCTGCAGTGGCCTCGCGAAAGAAAAAAAAGTAACAAAGGAAGGCAATACGTTTCCAGCGAGGGCGTGACCAGGACCGACGCCCGTTGCACAAAGAGATGCGCGCTAGCAGATCTGGGTCGAGGGCTTCAGTATTGCCGCCTACCACGGCAGTCTTCGTGAAGGGGTACGTCACGGTGGTGGGCAGGGCTGGCTTGGGGAGGCGGGACCACATTGTTAGAGCGATCCGCTGGAGCATGGGAGCGGTGACGGGGGTTGTCCGCCAGGAGGGTCCACGGGCAGACCGGTCTGGGGCAAATCTCCCCACTGCCGCTCATGACCAGAATGATGGCCCATGGGGGGGGCGGCGCGAAGGAAGGATGGCGGCGCCGCGGCTGGGCAAGTCCTGAGACGGGGAGGGAGGGGAGGGGCATTTTCTTCAACCATCAGGTTGGTGGCGGGCGTTGCAATTCCGTTTCCCGGCCCTTGGTCAGGGCCCAGGACAATGCCTTGCCGCCATCCCATATCCCATGCGCTCGTGCTCGCGCTCGCACTCGCCGGTACTCGGCGCTGTCGACGTGGGAAGATATCCGCAAGCCATGGCTGAGGGCAGCTCATCCAGACTCGGTCGGGGCCGCTGTCCACGCGTCGTGATAGGCCGTCTGGCCTTCCTGGTCGGAGCCATCTTGCTGCGGTGTAACGGACGAGGCCAGAGGCCAGAGACGCTTGGGAGGGAGATCGGCGTCAGAGTGTCAGCCATGTCTCCCTCGCCATGCATTCGGCAGACGACATGGCAGGCATGGCTGCCGCAGGCCTCAGGGCTCTGGGCAGTGTACGGCGCGGCACGTCGGTAGTGTGCTGGTTACTACTCTGTACGGGCTGTTATTGAGAGAAACGTGCATGCCCGCGCGTCAGTAGTACGAAGGGTGGTTGGACGACGACGCCTGTTGGCGCAGCCCTAGACCGATCACCGAGTTGCGTGCGCCAGAGCCAGAGCTAGAACAGAGGATTCAGGAAGGTGAAGAAGGTGTGGAAGGTCTGCTTGCTTTTTCCCCTCGATTGCTGCCAGCTGGCGCCCGCCCATTTTCCTGCCTCTGCTTTCTTTTTCGTGTTCCATCTGGCCCAGATCCCCAAGCCGCCACCAACTAGGACAACGGCTGGGGGCTAGGCTCGCCATTCTTGGCCGCACATGCATGCGTGTATGACACCCCGGGCTGGTGCCTGCCGTGAACAGAGGAAAGGCGGCAAAGGCCTGCCGCCTGGGGGCCTGTGAGAGGCTGGCAAAGGGGACGGCTTGTTGACCGGTAGGAGGCTGAAAACTGAGATCTGGGGAGGCAGGCGATTTGCTGTCTTCTGCCGGCCGACGCCTTGCTTTTGCCTGAGGAGCTGCCAATTTGGGCACGGCACAGGCTGCATGCTAGTGCAGAGAAGAGGCTGAATGCCCAAGAGCTGGTTGCAATGGCGGTGCGGACGGCTGGTTGTCGGGGCCTCAATTTCATGAGACGCCTTCTCACCCTATCCCTATCACCCATCACTCACCCACTCACTTCTGGCTGGTAAGTACGCCTAGACTCTGGAGACGGGGGATACTTGTACATCCCCAAACACGGCATCATCCCATGCCGCTCTCTCATCACGTCCTCCGCTCCTCCCACCCCCCCTTCCTCGCCGCATTTTCTTCGAACCAGCTCGTGCGCCCGTTTGTCTGTTACGGCAGAAGGTGGCGCGAGTCTGCTGACCGGACTCAACAGTGCTAGCTGTGAGGGATCTCGCTGCCCTGAGTACAGAGCCACTCGTCAGATCAGATCAGGTTGCTTTTTCCCACCCCGCTGGCAGCCAGTTTTCTTTTTCTGTGGTTCGTCGAGTTGGACCGGTGACATGCCTGATGATTGGTGTCGCAATGACACCCAGATGACGTGCGCCTTCACCACGAGGGCGGAACAAGGAAATCAAAGGGACGCGAGCTTGTCCACTGTAACGAGGGGCAAAAAGAAACAAGGATGAAACCCTGGAAATCCACTCATCTCAGAGCTCAGCTCCGAGACATGGGCTATCCAAACAACTCTGAAGCCCCGGAGGGGATCCGATTTGGTTTACCAAATCCTCGCAGCCGAAATCTCAAGGGCCCTGGGCTGGGACTGGTTTGACTGGATACTGCTCGGTTCAGCGATCGACTCTCAGTCAGGCTGTTATCGTGAAAGGCTTGGCTAGCAGCTCGTAATCGGTGATTGTGTCGATCCTTGAAACTCTGCCTGACTGTGACATATTCATCGAGCAGCTAATGACTGACTTGTCAGGCCCTCGTCCCTCTAGCTCCCAAGCTAATAATATCCCCAGTGACTTCCTTCTCCAGGACTCGGAGTCCAGCCATTCAGTTACCCTTGTTGTGTGCTAGAAGCCGGCCATTGAAGGCGCAGGGTTGCTGCTGCAGCAGAAAACGGTGCATCCGTCCATCAGCCACGTCGCGACGCCGGCTGGCAGGGTCCTGGACAGAGTGGGTGGTGGTGATCCCAATCCCAGCACTCTGTTTCATTTTGCGTGGTGAGACGGCGGCAATAGAGAACCCTGTCCAGTACGACTTTCCAAGACTATCACTTTTCAACTCGCCCAGGTGGCGGGTGCATGACTCGCTGCGTGCTCTAGCCTGGTGGACAGGCACCCGTTGCCTCCACTTCATCGGAGGGTACCCGTAGTGACGAAGACGACTCGGCCGATTGTTCAAACGGCTCCTCGCCGGTGTGGGCTTGCTAGGATGAAGTCTGGGCTCTGGCGCAGTTGTCTGTAATTAACGAGTAATGTAGCCTCGGTCCATTTCCATGTGTTTGACTCAGGATGTCATCATCTCGAGTGTCGGCCGCACGCGCGAGCTGTTGCGTAATGATTCACCTCCACTACACTGGAGTTGCAGTTAATTACAACCCCTAGGTAGTAATTGCAACATCACCCTTCAATGTCGAATGATCCGATCGTCGGCGTAGAACCCTCTGCTGTTTCGATGGGTCTTGGCGATCAGGACGACCTCAATTTCCCAAGCCCCAGATTTGCTCCAGAGCCGTGTAACCTGTCGATACAATTGTACTGCGACGGCGGTTCTGACAGCTCTGATCTCGTGGAACGTGATGGCCACCCGAGGGGCTTGGCGGCCCATAGCGCCGTTGGCGCTGGTCTCGAAACCGTCAGTAATCCTCATAATTACATAGTAAAACAAACAAGCAGTACTCGACGACTCATACATCATAGCACCGTCACAAACCTGGACCAGCCCCATCTGAGCTAGTTTAGATTCAGATAGCCTCTGTCTGGCTGATGAAGAAATCCTCCACACCTACCCTGAATTCGGACTGCAGCTTTCTTAGCGTCTTGAATCAAGAAACGTTGGTCTTCTTTTGGAAAGGAAGCGACTCTTTTCACATTGCCCAGCTACTCCGCATCCAATCTGTCAGTCTAAAAAAGAGAGTGTTGGACTCCTTCGAGCATGTCTATGATCATGACCTTGCTGCTCCGAGCCGAAGAATTGTCGAGGCGAAGGGCCAAAAGCAAAATTGCCCTGGGTTCTTCAATGATAGGTGAACTGTGCTTGCGTTCTCCGTGGTGGGCAATGTGCTGCCATGAGACGCCTCGCCCCGTGCCTGCACGAGCTGTGACGTGGTATTGAGGCTCCCCCGTCTTACAAACAACAGTCAGGTTATGAGAAAAGTCAGGTTATGAGACTTCTTGCTTTCCACGCCGACAGTATGGCACCTCGTAAACTGACCTGTAGGAAGGGCTCAGTCTAGCCCGGCGCCCATGGGTGTGCGCCACCGCTCGTTAGTGGTGCCAAGTCCATTATACCTGTCTACCGCATTTGCGAAAAAGAAGCGGTAGCTCGCAGCACTCAGCTCCAGCATCTTGAATCGAGCACCGGATCGGATGCTTTGCCACTTCTCTGACTTTGTTTATTGGGCTTCAAGAGACCAATCAAACATTTTCTCACTGTTTGCGCGACATGAGAGTGTGGGGTTGAAGGGAGCGGTGAGCAGCCACAACAATGTTGGCCCTTTGATTCCCTCTCCCACTTCCTACCGACAACCCAGCGATCAAAAAGCTTGCAAGGTGATGCTAGATGTGTTGGTCAACTATCATGTTTGTGGTTGAGGTCGCACGGCGATGTTTGTGTACGTACGGACGTAGTAGGTACATGTACGTGGTACGATCAGGCAACTGGGGCTTTCTCCACCCGGAGCCCTGGTAGATCACTTGGGGATGGCAAGGATAGCCCCTCCTGCAATGGCCAAAACAGGCATAACCTGCTTCCGGCTGCTAGCTGGTTGGTTGGTGGTGCCATGCCTGAGGGTACATGTAGATCTTGGCAAAGCTGAAAGAAACTTTTGCTCTTCCCTGTATTGGATCCGCTTTGGCTGATATTTACCGGCCGATATTGATGGTTTGTTCGAATGACTCGATAACGCTGGGATTGAAGCCCCAACCAACCAAGTAACGAGTTCGCGTCATGCGGGAGCACGCAATGCAACAACAAGCACGCATGGTCTGGACCCAGCCACCACCACCTGGTCCTGGTAAAGGCACGCAGAGCCAGCGGTAGGTGTGATGGAAGCGATACCTGGGCACATCATCAATGTGTAATCGCCATGAGGATCCAACGTGACAGGGTCATAGTGTCTGATGGGCCACGGGTTGTGGCCTCGAGGCCCGGTGGTTGCGTCAAGTCTGTCACCAAACAACTATTATCCGCAATGTGTGGCAAACCACCATCCATGAGTCAAGCGACGTTCGGAAATTAAGACGGTCCCAGTGCCCCACCAACAAAGCGGTCTCGATCCTGGTCTGGGGATGTGCCCCCACCATGGCCTAGAAGCGCCTTTGACCGCGATTACTCAATTACTGGCACGCCGGAAGCCATTGGCTAGAATTGATCGGTGCTGTGTACACCAGCGACACGGATGAGCGCGGCCAGGCATTGTCACCAGAAGCTACTACACAGCAAGCTAGGTGGGTTGTATCGCGCCCGCGCTTGTCAGCTCCCGCGTTACTGCTCGCACAAGCATGAACGATGGGGCTGACGCAAGAACGGTGGTGTGCTGAATCCTCCACCAAATTGTGCGAGAACGCATGGGCGAGGCCTCTGGGCATGGGAAGATGCCGTTACAAGTCTGGTTGCTGTGTCTTCTGGGAAACCTGCTGGGGGAAAAAGTGGCAGAGGGAACGGTTGAGGCGCTGAGAGGAGTGTTGCATGAAACCACGTTGCTGGCCAGTCTTCCCGCCCTCTGCATTGGACAACGGGTCCTTTCTTCGCTCTCGGTTCTAGCCAGGAAACCGCTGGGCCGTGCGGTGAGACACGAGGGTACCAAGAATGGCCCAACGTGCTAATTGTAGCGGTATTATGTATCCGTATCATTGGCAGTGGCAACTTGGGAAGTGGACGCGGCATAAGCAATGTGTTCCGAGGTCGCATGTCCGTCTGTGGTGGGCCAGAAGTGCAGGGTTTCTTTTGATGTTCGACACAGCAGATCTGCTTCTTTCTGTCAAAGCCTTGCAATGCGCGGAGGGACAGCCACTATGCAATCCTCTCAGTAGGAGGCAGGCTGACAAAACGTGCTTGGATCAGCTGGGTACCTTCGGTGCTGTGTCACACATCATCGATGCCGAAGGCCAGAAACGCCTTGGTTTGGCTCAACTAGCAGGCCGCGGACGCCAGATCTATCGGCAGTGCGGGAGCTTGAATGGCCTCACCCGGAATGAAGCTTGTGGTTGCTCTCACACTACTCTCACGCCGAGTGATAGGGTTTGAAAAATCGCGCCAGGCCCGGGTGTGCACGTCCGCGAGAGCCTTCGTTAGGGGCGGTTGTTCCTGGATTCGGCGGGCGCCGGCACGTGGCAGCCACTGTCGTCCTTGCCAGGCCTGCCCAGTGTGTCTGTGTCTGGGCACAGCCTGGGGAGTGCGGGCCGCAAGATGAAGGGGCAGCCGGAGATCCCCTCCGCGCACCGAGGCAAGGGAGTTCGAACACGCTTGCGGGCGGCGAGGAAGCCAAAGAGGCCAGCATGGTGCGCGATGAGGCCTGAGGGCACCCTTACTGGCGTCGATGGTCGCCGGCAGGGCATGAGGTCAGGGCGTGCGTTGCGAATCGGCTAAATTGGTAATGATTAATTAGTCGTGAACGAACTGCTCAAGAGTCCAGTACCAGGACCCGCTGTCGGCCGGCTGCGGGAAGGGTGTGCATGGACGTGCAACGGATGCTGCGGCTACTCAATAGTTAGTCGTCAAAAATAGAAGGCTTGGGAGAGGCTCAATATTCAACGTTGCACAAGGCATTGCTCCTGATTACTCGCACCACTATCTTCGATAAGTAGTTTAGAGCGAAAACAAAGGAGGGGAAAAATGTCGTTTCACAATACAGCTGGGTTAGTGGACCTGCCACCCACCACTTGGCGATCTTCCCTCCAAAGGTACACCAACCGTTGGGGTCGGGACTAGGGACGCGCCGACTTGGGCAGGTGCGGTTATCAATTTAGAAGCAGCCGGCGTCGGATCGGAGAAAAGAGCAGGAACATGGTTTGGTGTTGTTTGCTGAGAGAGGGAGAGAAGACTGCCTGACTCGGGGAGGGAAAGGTCGCGATTGGGCCAGGCAGGAGATCCACACACCTTCTCGGAAGGCGCACCTTTCCCGCGAGTAATCAGGCCGTTCGCCACGGGCTCCTAGCTCCCACAGCAACACACATTCGCAATGATATGACATGACAGATGTGCACCGAGCAATACGGAATGGTCTCGCCGCAAGCCTCAATCCTAAAACAGATCCATGTCAGAGGCCTCGCCTCGGTGAGAATCAAGAGATCCTGCGTCTCTAGCCGCTAAGCTATTCACAGCTCATCATCCTGGGACCTGGCCTTGCACCAACTTCTGTGGCAGTTGAGCGCTAAGTCAGTCTGCTAACAACCTGGGCATGAACGTGCCCGCAAATCCTACATGCTGAGTTACATGGTATGCAGCAGCGATGCGATGCGTCCGTGCAGTTCATGTCGTCGGTCTGGATCGAACCAGCGACGCCGGGCTACCCGACATCTACCACAAGTCCCGATCATCTTCGGTTCTTGCAATTGCCGTCGTTGAATGTTTGGCAGGGCTGCACGTCGCCGCCCAGTCGCAACAGGCGATTCCTTCGCCGCCATTACCACGCGTTTGCACCCATGGGAAGCACCCGAAATTCCCGCAGGCACTAGTTGCCGGCGCTGTGCATGGACAATGAAGCCCGTAAGCCTGGCTGGGAGATGGCGCCAGCCATCGACACTCCTCAGAAACGTTTCCTGGCTTCTTATGCACGGCAGGAAAAGCGGGAAAGCGTAAGATGCACAGTCCCGGTAGCACCACGCGATGCCCTCCTTCATCCGTATTATGCCGCCGACCATTACGGCAAGCAAATAGCTTCAACACACCGTTACTACGCCCCGCGAGAACAGCCAGGCATCGAGTGGAGCCACCCCCTGGTAGTGCTAAGGCAGGGGCGACCCTCGCTGCTGATCTTACCAGCATCCGCTGCAGTCATGGGCCTACGCGATCTGGATCTACTGATCCGGGACAGGGTGCCCAACAGGCGATTTCGACGTTGCATTGCAGCGTCCGCGGATGGTGGTGAAAACTGAAAAGTGTGGGGTGATGGTGCTCTGTGTTTCACTGGGGCTCACTAACCCAGCCGCTAAGCATAAATCACCCGTAAGTTGAATGAGCTGCTCAGCAGAGATGAAGCAATTACAGCCGGTTCATGCTCACCACTTCATTCCCCTACATGGCTTGAACCTTCCTCAACAGGAGCCGGCTCTTCGGCTCCATATGATTGATTGCTTTGGTGGGGCGTGATGATTGGATTTCTTGTTCGACGGTTTCCCCACAACAGCCCTGCGACCTGGTTGGCCTCTGTTGATTCGATTTTCTCACAAAGGAAGACAAGCGTGACATCGAGGCACTCAGGGCGACATGGGGTGAAAAGGATACCAGCTCCCCGTCTCCCAAACAGCGATGTAAAACCTTCTCCCGGGAGCCAAGGACCTACTGAAGGATCAGCCTTGCTACATCTGGGGAAGCTACTGAGTGCAGACAGTCGTATTGACCTGGTCTAGGCGATTTGAAGGTCTAATCCGTTGCGCAAGTTTCCGACCAACCTTTGCCCTTCGGGACTGGTCGCAAGATGAGGCGTTGGTAGGTGATGTTCCTGGGAAGTACCTCCTCAAGTGCTGAACAAAGTAAGGATATGATTGGAGTAAATGACGCCTCGAATGGCTGAAGTGCCTGGCCCTTCAAGCCTGACTGGCGGTGGCTGGGTTGAAACATTGCTGACTGGCATTACAAGAATGGTCAAGTGACTTGCTGCCTGCAGCATATCCAAATGCTTGCTCAGCTTGGCTCCAGCCTAAATGTCTGGGAAGCAGTCCATACGGGCGTACTGCCTTCTGATATCCCACACCTTCTCTGCATTTTGCAGACTATTGCTGGCTCAGCCCAATTTGAAAGTGTGGTGACGACGTACTCGAAGGCGGTGCCTTCACGAAGCGGACAGTCACAATATTGGCCACTTTCGCAGGAAAAAAAGAGGTCCGCCGGTCGTTGCTAATCAGAATGTGGAGGATGGGACGCCAGGCGACTAGCCGACGCCAGAGCTCTCTTCTATGGATACTAAGACTAATTATTAATTGCTAGCAGCCTTTCTGGTCAATCTTCTGGCGTGAGATTGAGAAGGGCAATGTACAAACATGCCATATTCTCTGGTTATGCCCGGCCGTGGGCTTGGGACCGGCTTCGCTGTCCCTGTGTGAGCATCAAACAATGGCAGGCTGTCTGCTCACTGAGAAATGCCAACGTTCGCTGCTCTCCAAAGACCCAAGGAAGGCATTAGTGGCACCAGGAAGCACTCATGGCTCATCGGTCCGGGGCGCAGAGATGGCTACGAGTCCATCCGCCCGTTCCCTTATCAGAGCGCGCCCGTGGATCTGGCACGGGAATCGCGCTGACTGACAGCCACCCAAGCCAGCAGCAGAAGCAATTGCAGTCTCAGTCTCATCTCTCTAGCAATGCAATGCACTGCGCTGCACTGCGCTGCACTGCGCTGCACTGCGCTGCACTGCACCGCGCCCTCTTGAGGCCGACACACCTACGTGACAGGTGGCTGTCTCTCGACGGACAGTCCACCGTATCAACAACCATCCAACCCAGCCGCGGCGGTGCTGCCAAGAGGCTAGCCAGCCCAGGACGATGGGTGCCGAAGTCCCTCAGCAGCAGGTGGAGGGGTGAGGTACAACTCGAAAGCGTCCCCATGTCTGTCCCGCACCACCACCTGGACCAGGGCTGCCCACTTGGCGCGCTCACCTCACCTCCATCCAACGCCATCGCAGGCCGCCTCCTCCCCCCGGGCCCCGGCCTCCCAGCAACCCTGTCCCAGCACTCTGTGCATGCATGCATGCAGTTTCTTAACCTTCCGGCGGGCTTGGCGGCTGCCCTCCCTTGCCTCGGCCCCGGCTCCTCGTACCCTGGCCATGGACCGCACTGTGCCTCCCCATCTTCCTGGCGCCGCCTCGAGCTGGTGCCGTTCAGTCCCTCGACGCCCAATGGCAGCCGCCGTGGAGCGAGGATTGGGCGATGGGTCTCCTAGGAAGCTAGCAGCGACAGGCACTCGTCGACCGTCGACCATCCGTCACTTGTTTTACTACGGACGCACTACCAGGTAGTGTCCGCCATGCCCGCTGAGTCCACCATCACGACGTCTTGGTGAGGTGGCTACCTCCTGCGACAACCTAACTTCCGTTGCCGATGACGCCCCACTAGCACCCGCCATCCCAGGCCCCTTGTTTCTCTCTCTTTATCTGCTGCATACGGCGCCTGTTGGCTCCTCGACCTCTTGGCTGCTTGGAATAAATCTAATATAATACCTGCTGCCTCTTCGCAAGGTGCAACAGTGTGCCCTTGTTGTTGGGTGCTCAGGGCTGGATCTCCCATCTCACCCAACTTGCCTCGCCGCCACCAACAACAATAGCCGCCGTTGCTACTACCAGTCTGATCCTCGCTGTACAAGCCCCGTCACATCTCCGTTGCCAGCTCATCACATCGGCTTTCTGCTCCGCCCTCTCTCGCGTGGTTCCTTCCACATTCTACGCCATCTCTACTGTCTTGACGCGAGAGCCACTCCTCGCTGCTACCGTCTCCCTACGCACTCATCGCCCGCAAACTTCGTCTTCCGCAAGGTCTACTGTCGGGCAGTCTATCAAAGTGAATTGCTTGTCTTCTCGCTTCCACGTTGGGCTCCGCGTCACCTGGCGAACCTCAAAGCTCGCACATTGGCATTTCCCACGCTACGAACACAGGCTGGTACAAGCAACGTACCGCCACCAACACCCCCTTCGCCCCGCTGTGCTTGCAGCTTGGGTGCCTTCGCCTCGCGCCGGGTCATCAATCTGGGATAAAACCTCGATTGGTTTCTTGAGTGTTATCCACCTCCTCGCACCAGCCTCATCAAACGACCACAAACACTTCCACTCGAATTTAGCCTCGTACGCCATTTTTCTGCTTGAATTAGGATCAACACTCCGAGCTCTAGGCAACCGCAAACCCACTCTGCCCATCGCCATCTTGTAATCAGCGCTGTTTTCGAGCACTTACCCATCTGACATCTGTTCTGCCTGTCTAGACTTGGGCCTGTGTGAGCATGCCATTGTCGGGTAGCTAGACACAAATTCGTTTCCGGGTTATCTTCCTACCGCCGAAGACCTTGCCTATTCTAAGATCGAGGCCATGGAACTAATGGAACTTGTGGAGAACGAGCCAACCGCTCGCCCTTTTCAGTGTGACTGGCAGGGCTGCACCAAAGTGAGTTGTTGCCACCACTAGAAGTACATCGCTGTGATATTTTTGGCTGACATCCTCCAGAGCTTCAACCGTAAGTCGGACTTGCAGAGACACTATCGCATTCACACAAATGAGCGGCCGTATGCATGCTCCATCCCAGGCTGTGGGAAGAGTTTCATTCAACGCAGTGCTCTGACTGTCCATATTCGCACACACACTGGTGAAAAGCCTCACCAATGCCAACATATCGGTTGTGGGAAACGGTTTTCAGACGTAGGCCGCCCCCAATTAGCCTTTCCCTTCGTCACGCTAACATCCGAACAGTCATCTAGTCTGGCTCGACATCGACGAATCCATACCGGGAAACGTCCATACAAATGCGGACATGATGGGTGCTTGAAGAGGTTTGTGTACACATCCCGGCGACACAGGCCTCTAACTAACAAACGAAGCTTTTGTAGGAAAACTACGATGGTGAAGCACCAGCGGCGGTCTCATCAGCAAGGAATGCACCCGAATGACATTTTGGACGACTGCACATCGGAGTCCGATTGTGACGAGTCTCCTTCGACACCCCAACAATCCGCCATGTCCTGGCCTCCTCAGGACCTGGTAGACACTTCCGGCCTACCTCAAGATCAAATGCACCGCGCAAGCCCCTTTGGTGAATTCGGCCACCAAATACAGGGATATCCGGTCCAACAGTCTTTTGATCTTCGGTCCAATGTGGCTTCCAGCGCTCACTCGGATTACCAAGGTTCCCCAGTGCCGGACCAGCCGCGTGGTGTGCAACTGGTCCACAGAAACACAAGCGTTCCTCGGCAGGCATACTACGTTACGGAGCAGGGCAATCCGGGAATCGCCACCATGGCCGCCAACAACCCGATCCAGCCAGTATACCACGTACCGCACCAGGCTGTCGACCGGCCAACGATGGAGATGGCATATCCTGCAACTGGTATCGCGACTTCCATTCAGAGCAGCCCGAGCAGCATCTCTGGTGCATCTGCCCACAGCCCCGCCGGCCAGGAGGGGTTTTATGCCCACCACCAACATGCGCAGGCGAACAACTATGGTCTCCAAGCCGCACCGGCGGTTGAACAGCCCCCTCTTGGCAACTTCTCTCAGCCTATCCAGCAAGGCATAGCACATCCTCATGCGACGGTGGCAGCCCATGCCCAGCCAAATCCGGCCCCTGCAGATCAATTCCACCAGGCTTCACCTCAACCACCGCAGGAGCAGTGGTATCAGTATCAGCCGCCCATGGAGGTGACGACAATTGGCCAGCTACCTGCGTATGGCACGGCAGTGTACGACATCTACGGGCCAAAGATCGAATTCGATGACCCGACTATGCAGCTACCAAGTAGCAGGCTCGAAAGCTTATAAGAGCTCGCCTTTTACGAATTTCGAATTGCCCCTATACCCCTATTGCATTTATTAATTGCATTGTTAGCATGTCTTCCTGGCACTGCGTTGTATTACAAAATTCCCTGGATGGGGCCTGGTTGCCTCCACGATTCTATTTCTCGATTTCATGGTTGATGCGAAACATGATATATACCATATGGGACTTACAGGACCAGTTGTTGGTTGACACAATCGATCGGATACTCGACTGGGAGAGGACGGAGTGTCTGACTCAGTGGCATGCTCGGCGTTGTACATGCTTCAGATTCTTGAGAAAATGTTTCCTTGAGCAATAATCGCGTCTTGGGAGCGTATACCTGTCGAGCACCGGCTAGGTCGGGTGCTCTCCGGCGGCGTTCGTGAACGAGTTTTTCTATCATGGTTACTTTCACGATTCCCCTTGGGTTTTTATATATTCTGCTAGCTTATTTCTCTTACTGAGTTGCTCGCTGGTTCCCTTTCTCCTCAACTTGATCGGCATGGGGTGTGTGCGTGGCATTATGGAGCAAGGGCAGTGCAAAGTTTGATGGGCAGAGCCAACGGAAGAAGGGGATATGGTTGACGAAACGACGCAACGAGTATCATGCACGCGCCATGACATGACAATTGGTATCTTGTGAGCCAGCACCCTTGGCAAGGACATCTATGGGTTGACAAAAATGTCGAGAGAAATTGAAAGTCAGTCGGGGAAGTCGCATTAGTCGTAATGGCTTGTGAATGTGTCTGTTTTATCTACTAATATACGGGAGATTTGGTGATTTGCTTTTCTTTTTGTTGGACAATTACCCCTTCCAGCGGAAGACGGCAGACGCTGCGATTTGTCGGTGCATCTCATGACAGCCAGACTTGCACACACATCCTCATGAGCGCGATGGCCCCCCCCCTTTCGTGAGGTGGTGGGGTTTGTTCCTGGATGACTGCTATTCCCATCCTATGCCCGATCTTTAGTCAATAAATTGCCCATTCATGTTTCCTGGCATCTGGTCTCGACAGCGCTACGTTGGAATAAGGCTCAAACGCTGTCACAGCCTGGCGTTGGGGGCGGATTATCTATCTGCCGAGAATGACTCAGCAACACGCCAGAATGGGAAAAGTCGTCTTGTGATGCCGACATGGGCTTCAAGTGGCAAGCTAAGAAGAACCCCAACGAATCTGGGGTGTGCATGCAAGCAATTCATCACGATGAGTGCAGCCAGGTAGGCTTTACGACTTCTGTATCACCGCCATCTGCCCGCTTTGAATATCCACCAACCGTCACTCGGCCACATCGATCCGCATCACCTTCAACATTGACGCATACTGTTGGACAGCCGGCGAACCCGATCTCGCTCCACGCTCCCAGCGGGCTCCAGCCGGCTATTTGGGGTGCAGCCTTTTTGGTTTCGACTCATCTATCGACTCTCCCAGGCGCTTTGACAGATAGATAGTCAAACATGGCTTCCAACGCTCTGATGCTGCCGGTACGGCCCAGCGGCCATCCCCAACTCTTGGCGCACTTCAGCTGACCCAAGCGTAGAATATCGCGGCTGCGACAACGGAGTTATGGCCCTCGGTCGTGAATACTGCTGCTGCTCCCTGGCGAGCCTCCGGAAACCCCTTCGGATCTCGATCCAGGGCCGGCAAGGCCTCACAGTCTTCCTCTACCGCCAAACCCGACTCGACTCGCGTGCATGAACTTGTGAGTCGCGTGCCGCCCGATGCCCCCCTTTGATATTGTCCCTAACCGGTAGGAAACGAAGGCGAAGCCTCAGTTACCCGACTTCATCAAGCATGCGGATCTCGCGTCGCTGAACGCCCGAAACAAGGTCGATACGATTACTCCCATGACCGCGCAGGCGAGCCTCTCCAGCATTGGCAAGGTTGGCCTCCGCACCGCAAACCCCCTTCTAAGAACACCGCACTTCTTCATCTCGCCCGCCAAAGTCCCGTCGATGATGAAGCCATTCACGCGATCATATCACAATCTGGCACCCTCCCGCAGAATCCCCACTGTTAGCGCCTTCAACGTTCAACGTCGCGGTTTCGGAACCTCGTTCGGTGGCACAAACGGAATATCTCGCAATCAACTCGCGTCTATGGAAGAATCGGCAAATAGAAACCCTGGCAACGCTCACGCCCAAAATGCATTCTACCAACTGCTTCTCCGCGCCAGCATGCCCGCCATCCTCGTTGAGCGATATCAGTCTGGTCGCTTCGCCACCAATGGAGCCACCGATGATGCTTATCGCAAGGCTCTGGCGATGCTCGGCGCAGTCCCGGCGGCGGCTGCCAACACATCTGCTCCTGGAACCTTTGCTCGGAACCAATGGTCCAACGCTGACCAGGCTGTTGCCAACGCGGCCGTCGCGGGCTCCGGGCTTTCTGGAAACCAGATGGGCGGAAAGGGCGAACCGATCCACGTCATTGTGCAAGAGTCTACGCGCTCCGTTGTCTTCCGTTGGTTCAAGTTTATAGCAGTCTTTCTCGTGGTCACCTATCTCTGCTTTGCCGCCGTCACAATTCTAATTGAGACCTTGAGCACGTTCCGCCGCGGACCTGGTGCCAAGCAGGATTCTGAGGTCAAGGCTGAGAAGCAGAACACGCGGTTCAGCGATGTGCATGGTTGCGACGAAGCCAAGGAGGAACTGCAGGAAGTCGTCGAATTCCTAAAGAACCCCGAAAAGTTCAGCGACCTCGGCGCCAAACTCCCCAAGGGCGTCCTCCTGGTTGGCCCTCCTGGTACTGGAAAGACTCTGCTCGCCCGGGCCGTCGCTGGAGAAGCTGGCGTTCCGTTCTTCTACATGTCTGGAAGCGAGTTTGACGAGATTTTTGTTGGCGTCGGAGCCAAGCGAGTCCGTGAGCTCTTCACTGCAGCCAAGGCCAAGTCCCCTGCCATTGTCTTCATCGACGAGCTTGACGCCATTGGTGGCAAGCGCAACCCCCGAGACCAAGCCCATGCCAAACAGACCCTGAACCAGCTCCTCACCGAACTCGATGGATTTGACCAGGACACCCAGGTTATCATTATCGGTGCCACCAACCTGCCGAAGATGCTTGACAAGGCTCTCACCCGCCCTGGGCGATTTGATCGCCATGTCAACGTTGAACTGCCGGATGTCCGCGGTCGAGTCGCCATCCTGAAGCACCACGCGAAGAAGATCAAGGTTGGTGCCGATGTGGATCTCGAGGCGGTTGCAGCTCGTACCCCTGGCCGTTCTGGTGCTGAGCTTGAGAACATGCTCAACGTTGCGGCGCTCCGAGCCAGCCGAGCCAAGGCCAGTGCAGTTTCTAAGCAGGATCTCGAATGGGCCTTTGATCGCATTACCATGGGCTCGGAGAGGAAATCTATGATTGTTACCGAGAAGGAGAAGGAAATGACGGCATATCACGAAGCCGGTCACGCCTTGGTCCAGCTCTTTGACAAGGAGAGCTCCAGCACACTGTACAAGGTTACCATCCTGCCAAAGGGACCCTCGCTGGGTCACACGGCGCAACTGCCCCAGATGGACAAGTACTCTTACACCGCCGCCGAGTACATGTCGAACATTCGTGTGCTTCTCGGAGGCAAGATGGCCGAAGAGATGCGATATGGTGACGACAAGGTGACCTCGGGAGTGTCATCTGTGAGTAGCCCCTCCCACCCGTTTCTGAAAACAAGCACGCACGGCTATGGCGGAAATGTGAAGCTAACCATTGATACTATAGGACCTGGAGCGAGCCACGGACCTGAGCTTCATGATGGTCACGCTCTTCGGCATGTCTGCTACGCTGGGGCCCGTTGAGTACGGCCGGCGCTATGAAAACCTCAGCTCCGAGACCAAGGCGGCCATTGAGGGCGAGGTCCAACGAACTCTGCGGAAGTCGTACGAGGATGTGAGACAGCTCCTAACGGAAAAGCGAAAGGAGTTGGATCTTCTTGCCAAGGCCCTCGTGCAGTATGAGACGCTGGATAAGGCCGAGGTTGAGAGGGTGATCCGCGGCGAGTCGCTCCCTGGACGCATCAAGGTTCCCAAGGGACCGCTGACGCTGCCGATCCCCGAGAACGTCCCACAGCCTCCGGGCCTGGGAGGCGTCGGCCAGCCCCAGCCGCCATCATCACCGGCACCTCCTGCCGCCGCTTCAACCTCTGTCACCGAGAGTTAGAGGTCCGAGCTGTACATTTGTATGTCAAAGCCTTGAATGGCGAAGGGGGCCCCTGCTGGGCTTGGTTCATCACCATGGCCTAGCATGGTGCATCCCTATAAGCGAGTGATGGTGCAACACGAGCGAGAAACTGTTCACAGCGAGCATTACTAGGGGTGGTTGATTGCGTCTCGCCATGTTGGTCCGGCCACGGTCGCCTTCAGCGAGGGCTGCCATCATCACCACCCTCCCAGCGCATAGTCACGGATTGGGGAGTTTGGAAGCAATTTCGGCACGGCCAAGGGTTCAGGTTTGGCGGCATGAAAAAGGGCCGGGTCAGGCACTGGTGGCTTTCCCTTGTAGGATTGGATGAGGTGTGTTTCAAGCCACGGGCCCCCCGTATATGTAAAGGACAATCCCTCTCGGTTATATACCTCAATTGTATCATCCTTTTTTTTTTCTTTGTTCACAACACCCGAAGCGAAAGCTATTTACGAACGAAATTGCTGGTAGGAATGGATGCAGTTCGACTTCCCCGCCCTCATCTTCAATATATTGTAATGGAACAACAGATGGTGAGGTCTTGTGTGAGACGAGCCGTGATGACCACAGCCACTGACCGTGCCGCTTCTCCAACGGTTTTGTAACCACCTCTCCTTGGCGGCAGTCATGGATGAGACTACAGAGTCGCATCGAAGGGCTTGGTACGTCTCTTTAGGGCTGTGGGTATTTGAAAGTAGATTATGTTGGACGTATTTGTTGTCAAAAGTTTAAACAAGAAACAAAGACATTGTTAGGAAAACAACCCCATAGCAAGTAACAACCCCCCCCCTCAACGCGTTGCCGATTCTTCCAAAACACACCATTGATAAAAAAACAGACAGGTATGTGTAGCGCGCGCATCTTGCTTGCTCACCGCCCTCAAACACTTGAGTTGGTAGAGCCCACTGCCGCCTGGGTAAAAAACAAGAGAAACAGAAACCAGCTTCACAAGTCAACATGCCCCTCGGTAAATCTATCCCCTGAAGTTCCATCTATACCCTATATTCAGCGAAATGTCATTTCTGAAAGCTCAGCTATGAGCCCCCCAGCTTCCCCAACTCCCGTAGTTTGGTCGGGTAGGGTGCTCGGCAATCTCATCCAGCCCCCGAGGAGCTGGTTGCGGAGGCCTATCCTCGAATGAATGAAGAGGCTGAGCGCCACTTGAAGCTGCCGGACTCGCCATACCATCTCCCTTCCTAGCCGTGGCGGCGCTACCAATCTGGGGGGTGGATGGGAGCGCTCGCGTTGGCGGAGGGCCGGGGCTGACCAGGTCCGTCAAGCGCAGAGGATGGTCTTCCGCGCGCGGGGAGCAAGATGCGGCACTGTTTGATGAGCCGTACGAATTTGTTTGCTTTGGCTTACTCCCCGACGGAAACTGTGACGACAAGGCCTGGCTCTGGACCCATGGCGACTCTTCATCTCTTGGAGCAAGGTTTCCAACCAGCGGAGAGTACAGCGGCGAAACAGGGAATCTGGATGGATCCTGCTCTGTGTGCATCTCCCGTGCTTCACTTGGCACTTGACGTAGAAACTTCCGCTCCTGCAGGCGTGCAGGGGGGGTCAGGGGAACGACGCCGTCGGCGTTGGAGCGAGAAGCTGTTGGCGAGACGAGGGGCGTGGGTGACTCGGCACGCAACGAGGATGCGGGGAGTTTTGCTGGCGTCTGAGGACCAGCCTTGCGTCGTCGCTTTCCCAGGAATATGAAGAACACCAGCGCAACAAGCGCTAGAACAGTCACCAGCGTCGACAGGATGATGGCGGCCTTGACTCCGGCTGTCAGCCCCGAGCGGCCCGCATCGCTTGGCTGGTCAGTTGCTGACACTCCCAAGGTTTCCGCGGGAGAAGAATTGCTGTTGGCAGATGGTGTTGCCACTTTCCTCGAGCGGCTTGCGGCGGTGTTGTCAACCATCACACTGCTCGTCATGCCTGGTTCGGAGTTGACAGTCGTAGACCATCTTGAGGCTCCAGGTTCCGAAGACTCGGTGAGTGTTGCGACGACCATGTGAAATCTTTCCGTGCAATACTCATCTTCGGGGACAGAGCCGCTGGCGCATGTGTATGTTGACTCTGGGGGGCCAGGGTCCCTAACCGCATGGTAGCCAATCCTATGAGTGTTAGTTTGTGTGTTGCGGGTGAGGCGAGGGAGGCGAGCCACTCACTCCTGGCAGACGTTGATGAACCAGTTCACATTGGCTAGATGGGGTCAGAGTCGCACTTGATACTGGAGAATTGCTCACGTACGGTCCTTGCCAGTTCCCTCAATATTGTCCACGCCACACAGCTGAGCATCACAGCAATAGAGTAACTGGAAGGGACGCTCTCTGCTCATGTACCCTTGGTCTCCCAGGGCCTCGCATACCCCCTCAAATGTCTCATCCTTGGGGAACAACTCGCTCAGGAACCTGGCTCGGCAGTCGCTGACACATTGTGGTGGATCCTCGGCGTCGGTGGCAACGAAGCCCCAAGGTTGTCTGCCACAGCTCCGAGTCGAATGTTGACTGGAGCGCGCCTGCGCCGTGTCCATTGTGACGAAAACCCCGGTCGGCAGTGATGGTGAATGAAGCTTCGGCCAGCTGGGTCAAGTGGGCAGCATCACCTCGCTTGCAGTCGTCGTGGATGAGGTCGAGGTAATATCGGATGTCTATCTGTCGACAAACGGGATGGTGAGACCCCAGGCAGCAATCAAACGAGGGAGCTGGACGGCGGGAAGGTCAACGGGAAGCCGAGAGAAGAGAAACAGCACCCGAGTCAAGGACTGTTTGGAGGCGGGAGGCCGTTTTCAAAAAGGTCGCCCGGTTGCCACATGGCCCATCAACCCGCCAAGATCCGGCGCTTTTCAGCCCATGGCCGTCCATACCAACGACGCCATCTCCTGCTGCTTCCCTTCGCGGCCTGACGTACAAGCCGAGGCGGTGACAGAGCTCACGGCAGGACCGGTAGCATGGACAAGATCAGGCTCGTGTCCCGTGGTAAGCAGTGCAGCGAGTGACACCACAATTCTGCAGCTACCCGAGCTGGACGAGAATAGCCCCGTATACGATCGAGCCAGCGCGACTGGGCCTCTGCCGCATTTCATTGCAAGAGCAGTGGACTGGAGAGATATGGGAGGGGGAGCACTGTCGGACAGCCCAACAGTCTCTGTAAGCGTAAACTGCGTGCTAGGTTTTCATGTTGGAACTGCAAGAAAGGCGTAGATCGCGGTTGAAAGAAGCTGGATGGGGGAAGCCTCAGACTCGGGGGGAAGCCTCGATCGGATGGATGCGTATGGCGGCGGGTGGCATAGATGCTCGCTGCATGATTCGAGAAATCGCCCAGCGGCCGTTTGTGCTTCCGCCAACAAGGCTTGGGCGCAGACAACACACCCAGCCCTGAACCCAGGCAGCCGCAAGAACGAGGCTTTCTTGTAGCCAAACGGCGACCTTGGCGTGGCAGCCACCACCACACGGTGTTTCAGTCCCATGTCGAACGGCATCATCATGTTTGCTCTTGATCTCGCACTCGCCCTCACTCTCAACATCTCTTTCATCGCTCCCCCGCCGATGTAGACTTGCGCTTGGAGGGTGATTAGGGTCACTCGCCATACGAAATTAGTCCAGATGGTAATTGCCATGACATTAACAGATGATGCCAAGCCCTTTGGTGGGTGCCAGTCTTGCATCGCCGTCGCCAGTCGGTGGCCTCCTCTTAGTGACCTGCACGCTCTGTTTGACGCGGTGGCACCCTCAGCTGCCCTGATTGCAACCTGTGTGGTTCATGGAAAACCTTGTGCGAGGCCAATAGCCATTATGATGTACCAATGTTCCATCAAGCGTTGGTTGCTGGCAATTGCTTGGTAGATCAAGCGAGCATCCGACTGGGGTCGCACATGCTGGTATCCAATTATTTCCTGTGCTTCGCGAAGGCTGTGCCATGTGCAGCGAGTCAAGTCCTAGGAGGCCGGCGGTCCAGCTTCTCGATATCCAGCTATGGTACAGAGAGAGACCTTGGCATGGGAGGACGCGTGTCTGGCCCGCCCAGTCGAATATCAGGGGCCCTGCCTGGCGTATCGACCAAAAGTCCCCAGCCAGACATGATTCTATCGATATTCCTGATGATCTCGTGAGGCCGAAGACCAAAATCGGGCAAGTCGAGGGGGCGTTGGAGGCCCAATATTTGTGTCGGGGCCAGGCAGGACCGCAGACCGATGGACGGCTTTGTAAGAATGCGGCAAGGATACTTGACCGCAAGATTTGCGCAGAGCCCAGGCCTTGTGGCAGCCTTCTTGTGCAAAAGAGGCTGTCAGTGGCGTTATCCAAAACAGGACTACAGCACGCAACCAGGCTCAAATACGATAGATAGCCTACCTCTCCGAGGGTCGCCCGTCAGATAGCCTATTCGAGCCAGGAAACACGCAGCTTCCAATTGGCGGAGGTCCTTGTTGCGCTTGCGGTGACTCCTGCTAGGCCATGGGCCGCCTACTACTGCATGTATCCCGCCTTGGCATCGGCCTTGGTAGGGTAGAATGTGTCTGGAAGAGTGTTTGTGAAGAGAGTCTAGAATACGAAGACTCCCAGTAAGTATGCCTTAGCTCCTACCATCTGCCAGTTGATGCGCAGGCATGCAAGTCCTTCAAACGAGGACCAGGGGCGAACGCCATCGGCCTTGCACAGCATCAGCCGGTGGTACTCACGTGGGGAATTGGCTTCGGCAGATTGCCACGATTTTGATGGCAATCCAGCTGCAGGACGGAAAGCACCGGTCTCTGCAGCAACCCATTGGCTCAAGGCTGCTTTCGCCTGAGAGCCGTGGTAATGAGACCATGACGCGCCGAAGCCACGCGTTCAAAGCCGGGTAGAAAGGCACAGTTTCCTCTAAATAGAATTAGAAGCGATATTCCTATCTCTTGGCCATTTCAAGCCGCTTCGAGAAGTGTGGTGGGCCAGCATCCATCACCGAGAAAGGTTGCCAGTGGCTGATGCCACAATCATGTCGTGGCAGCCGTTGGTCCTTTTTTTTTTTTTTTTCTCACGCCACATAGCCTACCAAGGTAGTGACATAGGAACAGGGTGTCGTGACATAGCACTCATGTACGAAGCAGTCATAAGTTTCGTGAGGTGGGATACAAGCAGTAGGTCTGGCCTGACAGCCCGGTAGTCGTGATGTAGGACGGAGTGCTTGGTCGTCGCTGCTTTCATTGACTCGGCTTGGGCACGAACATATTCCTCTGCCCGCCTTGCAATCCTGCCCCAGCCTCGGGCAGTTAGGTGCGCGATGGTATGACGAAGACCGGGGTTTTACGCCCGAAGCCCCGGGAGGCTCAACCCGAGCTGCATCCAGCCACTGGCGGATCGTATCTCGCGACTACCGGCGACGGGCTTGCGGACCTGGGTGGTTTGAGGGTATATTGTCCGAAGCCCAGAGGGTACAGATTCGATCTCCGATGCAGACGGCCGCTTTTTCCAATCTGGGCGTGCAGTTGCTGGGCATTGGGCGAATTTGCCGAGACCGTATGGCAATGCTGATGCTTCGAGAGGCCCTCCTGGGCAGTATGTAGCCCATGGCTTCGGCGCGTCAATCTCGCGCGTTCCGGTGGCATCCTCCAAGGCGCACAGCAAAGTGTGAATTCTGTACTTGCCGACGGGAGGTTCCCATTTTACTTGGATTCATGAAATCAGTTGAAGCACTGCCAATGGTCGTCGTTAACCCAGGGAGCCACGTGACGAACTCAAATCAGCACATCTCTTCCCTCCTTCCCCAGATTCTGGCGACCGAGCCTCGGCCCCCGGCCCACATCTCAGAGGGGCCCCTCACTGGATTCGGCTGCCAGGTCTCAGTGCTCACCCCCGTCACGCTGGCGATCATCCAAATCGTCCTGGCCTGCCCTGAAATGCTTCATTTTCCGATTATACACAGAAACGCTGTCTGGTCTCGTGCGCTGTTCTTCTGCAATAGCTGAGCCGCATCCAGCTTCCCCTGCCACACCAAAGCGACATTTGCAACCACCATTACCACACCATGTCCGACAAGGCGCAGCAACGCATCAACGCTGTCGGCCAGCATTTGCTGCCGCCCATTAACAGGGTAGCTTCAGCATCTAGCAGCCCAAGGGCGGCGGGCAAGGTTGTCATCATAACTGGTATCTCCGCCTGATCCAATACGCTTCGCCTCAAATAGCTGATTCCTCCAAAGGCGCAAACTCCCCCATGGGCATTGGGCGGGCCACCGCTCACTTGTATGCTGAGAGTGGCGCCCGCGCCGTGTACATCTGCGACTACGATGGGTCCAACCTGGAGGCCCACAAGGCAGAGATCAACGCAGCCTTTCCCAGCGTCCAGGTGCATACCTGGTGCTTCGACGCCGCGGATGAGGCCAAGGTGAAGGAGGTCGTAGATGATGCGGTCCAGCGTTATGGACGCCTCGATGTCTTCTTCGCCAACGCCGGAGTCGCGGGACCCCCGGTACTCTTCACTGAGTTCAAGGACGACGACTTTATGTCCATCTTCAAAACCAACACTCTAAGGTATCTCACTACGCATGCACACGCGCGCGCACCACCATTTCAGAGTAACTAACTGCTTGCCCCTCCCAGTGTGTTCCTCGCTGCGAAATACGCCGCGCCAGCCATGAGGAAGACCAGCGCCGAGAAGCCCAAGGCCAGCGGCAGCATCATTGGAACCGCCTCCGTCGCCGGATTGCGCTCTAACGCCGGCTCCACGCCCTACTCGGCGTCCAAGGCGGCCGTCGTGTCGCTGGCGCAAACCATCTCCTACCAGCTCGCCGGCACGGGCGTTCGCGTCAACGCCATCTGCCCAGGCATCATCGAGACGGGCATGACGGCGCCCACGTATGAGGCTGCGCGGGCGCGCGGCACTGAGAGGAAGATTGGGCAGCTCAATCCCTTGAAGAGGGGAGGCAACGCCGATGAAGTCGCCCGAGTCGCGTTGTTCCTGGGCAGTGACGAGAGCAGCTATGTCAATGGCCAGGCGTGGGCGGTAGACGGCGGTTTGAGCTCAGGGCATCCGTTTGTGCCCGGGAAACTAGCATAGGCAGGTGGTCAAGCATGTATGGAGAGACTTGATACACCATTCTAGCATCTTAGACCGGCGGGGAGTCGCCAGACAGCTTGCGCTATCCCCTGGTTTGAACATTGTTCTCCCACAATTCCCGCAAAATACCGCAAAATACCGCTGTGATGCCGCCTGCACGGTGTGCAATATGCGACGCTTCTCTCCAAGTACCGCGCAGAGCTATAGACCAGCCAAAGTGCGCTCTGCGAGAAGGAGGCCCGAGATGCAAGCCCTTGACCCATTTCGTTACCCTAAGGTAGTACAAAGCAGTCGTATTTCAGTGTGGAAACAAGCCAGAGCTGCTGCTGCTCACTCGAGATGGAATTATTGGTATTGGGCCTTTGGTTTTCTGGCCGGTCGTGCAGACCGTTGATGACATCTACCTCAAAAGGGGGCAAAACTCCCAGTTGGAAATTCCTTACCTTGATTTCACAGAGCGGGCAGCAGAATTGTCTGTTGTCGGAGCCATGCTTGAGTTTGATTTGTGAACATTCCATTCTGTGATTCAACTTGGGTGACAGAAGCACAGCCATGCAAAGCAATATCTTCTCAACCCTTCCTGACGAAAGGGCCCCCGTGTGACAGCCCGCAACTCAGACCGACTTACGAAGCCATGCACTTGGATTCCGATTTTGTCCTGAACGTTCAAAGGTCTCGTCTAGGTGCGAGAGGTCGAGCTTCGATGTGATTGCATCCCTAGCGGTGTCTGCTCCATTTCTACTCGAGATCAGAACTCCCGGATTGGAAGAAGAATGATGGGATATCCCCAGCGACACTTTGACAGCACTGCGTAAGGGAGATGGCGCCAGGCTAAGCTTCCAGACGGTCGAAAGGAGAAAAAATTATGAATGTCCTTCATTCTGACGGCAATCCCACCTCGATCACAACATCTTCTGGGGCGTCAAGCGATGTGGGTAAAAATGATCGGATGGATATTACAAGGAGACGAGACGAAGATCCTGGACATTCCGTAAGAAAGGAGGTCTAGTAGTACCGTCTAGCCGGCACATCAGACCACAGACGTCCGCCATGCTAATGGACAATGGACGCGCAGTTCACCATCCATGCCCGAAATGGGGAATCCGTCCAGTTGGACGGTCCTAGAGACTGGGGCGACTGAGCCGCGCGGGCTGGCCCACACCCCGGCATTCAGACGGCCTGGATACTGGGTGCTTCGTAGCCGTTGGCGTTGCATTGTCGCATCAAGCGGTAGCTGGGGGGGAGATTCGAGCTGGCCGTCTCTCTCCCTCTGGCGTGCTCTTGCCCCTGTGGCATGCATGTTGGATCTACAAGGGCCGCCTGGATGGTCGCTGCTGGTCCATGTAAAAAGCCAATCGGCCGTACATTCGCGACGAGCATTGGCCCCGACCTGCTTCATCCACTGCTCATCATGTCGCGAGCCTCATAAATCCAAGACAAAAAATTGTCGAATCCCATGGGAGCTAATCCCGCGCATGACGGGCAAGGGACGCGACCGATGAGGCGAGAGAGGCTAATGTGGCAAATCGAGTGAAATAGTTTCGTTGTGCCACCTTGTGGCTGGGTTTCCCATGGTTCGAGGAAACAAACGACGATTCTGGGATGATTCCTCCCTTCGAGATCATCCTCTGAAGCTCGCCCTGTCTCACCATGGCACAGGGGACTTGGTCGCCGCTGGGTTGTGTAGTCTATCCTCGCGTGGCGGGGTGGTATCCAGTGGCTAATAGACCGTTTCTCCGTGCTGGGCGATCGCATGTTCCACCTATAGCGAGTCAAGGTCAACCAACTCCTTGAAACGTCACCACGACCCATAGCGACGGGGTCCACCAAGCTCGCCCATATCATTCTGAAACGCGTTGCGATTGAGCCTCTTGCCCCGGTAATAGCGCGGCACGGGCTGGTGCAATCAATAGCTGCCCTGCCATCATTGCGAGCCGCGTCATTCACGATTGGCCGAGGCGGCGCACGGCTCTTCACTAAGACGAAACTGCTTGCGCAACCCTCGACCACAGTCTTGCCTCCGACTGGTGGCTCGAGCCCGGAGAATTAGAGTGGAAAATCGGGTCGGCCGTTGGCCTGGGAGCTTTGGCCATCGATTTCGATCCATTCTTTCTTTTCCCATGCGTCGCTCGCAAGGGCCCTAGGGCATCAACATGGAAGAAACAGGCCGTGAAACCTCCCGCCGTCAACCTCCCGGGGCCATCTCGTGTTTCGTCGCAGCTCTATTGACGTCTCCTTGCTCAGCAGAGGATACGAAACGGGATGTGGGGGGTTAGTAAAGGAGGAGATGGCGTCAAAGCCGCTGCGAGAAGAATATATAAGAAATGTTTACATCTCCATGTTCAACTTTCTCATCATCAGCATCATCTCACTACCACATTTGCCATCCACCTTCTTTCACCACTGGCGATCCAGTTGCTGGCATCTGTGATCAGTCCTTCTTTTCTCATCAGACATCTGCGATAGTCTTTCACTTGTAACTCACAACCTTCCTTGAATTCTCTTCTATCCACAATGGCCATCCTGTCCATTCTCACTGTGGCCTTGGCCCTCGGCGGCCCTGCTATGGCCGGTCCCATCAACGTCGAGCGGGCACCCGTTGCCAGCAAGGTTGGCGGTGGTTTCGGAAACCCGACGGCCTCTGGCTTGGCCCCCACCGGCACTGCTGGCGGCTTCCCCAGCCGTGGTGGTAACGGTGGTGACGATGAGGGTGATAACGGCTCTCTCTTCCCCACCCCCGGCGCAGGCTTCCCCGGCGGCGGCAGCAGCGGCGGCGACGACGGCGACGACGACGGCTCAATCTTCCCCACTGGCTTCCTTGGTGGCGGTGACGATTCGCCCATTCCTACCCCCGGCAGCGGTTTCCCCGGCTTTGGCAGCGGCGATCGCACCCGCGGCCCTCGCCCTACCCCTACTGGCAAGCGAGGCAGCAAGGGTGGCAGCTTCTGGGACTTTATCCCTGGCTTGGGTGGTGACGACGGCGAAGATACCACCAGGCCGACCGGTCTCCCTGAGGGTCCCATTCCTACACCTACTGGTGGATTGGGTGGTAGTGCCATCAAGCACAAGGGCAAGAAGAACAAGTCTCCCGCTGCCACCCCCAGTGCTGGATTCCCTGGTGGGGCCGACGATGAGGGCTCGTCGGGCGATGACGATAATGACAACCTCCTTCCTACCGGTGGCTCCGGTGGTTTCCCCGATTTTGGAGAGGGAAGTGGAAGCGCTCCCACTCCTCGCCCATCCAAGGGAACCGGCGGCAAGAACCCCATCCCCCTCCCCACTGGCAGCTTCGGTGGCTTCCCCGGCGGCGACGACGGCGACTTTACCGGCAGCAACCCTCTCCCCACTGGTGCCCCGGGTGGCGATGAGCCTCTTGTCCCAACCCCCACGGCCCCTTCCAAGCCCACGGCTACTGGCGGCCGGGGAGGTGGCGGTAGCGGCTCTGGACCTATCGCTACCTACAGCGCTGCTCCTGGCAACCCCATTGCAAAGCGCAGCATCGGCCGTGGTTTCCAGGCTTAGAAAGTAAAGATTGCTTCCAAGCCAACTTCCGTCAACGGCGGAACGGAGACGGTATCCAACATATCTCGGCAGCCACTGGATGATTCCATGGTGGGCTTCGAGAGGAGACCGGCCTTTAGAACTTAGTAGACAGTTTTCTTGCAGGTGGACTGGGAGCCCAATCAGGGCAGATGTTGCGCATTCATTTTGTATCTATTTCCATTGTGGCAGTTGTCACCAATAATTGATCGATCTTGGCGAGCATTGACTGTTTCCAAACTCCGTAGTCTGCGCGTTTCGTTTCGTTTAGAAAATCATACTTGTCCTGAAACATGGAATCGGCTCGGGTGACTTGCATCCTTGGCATTGTCTCATCGTCCAGCATTTCGGCGTCGTCGTCCAGGCGGGTTCTCTGCGAGAAATTGACAACATCAGTGATGCCTTGATACCAGTCAGCGGCGAGCCAGTCGCGCTCATTGACCTTTGCAATGGCATCATCAAAATCCTTGGTCTTCAGTGTCTTCCATCCTTCCCAATCTTCGTCTCCACGCAAGTCATCAGGGACGGCTTCCTTGCGCGCTCGCGAAAGTAACGTCAGGATTTCCTTTCGTAGTGGGACGTAGCCTTCGCGGTCAATGGGACCTCCGGATGCCGCAAGAGCTTTAACCCGCATTGTAACGAAGAAATAGAGGGCGCCTAGCAGAGCAGTAATATTTTGCAGGATCCACTCATCCTCTGTTCTCCGACCAGCAGGCATCACGACAGATTCCACACCAGCAAGGATAGTCGGGGCGAGCCTCTTATGGTCCGATTCATTGCAAATGAATCTGGTGACTGGTTGGATCCAAGAATGAAGCCCTTCATTCAAAGCCCCCGTGCTTTGCCTGGCTGATTTGGTTGGTGTGGTGCCGCTTGCCTTGGACGGCGTTCGGAACTGGGCCAGTGTCTGCTCCTTTGAAGGTGTTGCGCGGGAAGGCAGAGGTCTTGCGCCAGAGGCGGGTGAGCTGCCTAAAACATCATCTCTTGTGCTAGGCGTGCGTGTCCTGGTTGGCCTAGAGCGCGATGGTGTAGCAGCGCCCAGGATGTTGTCCAGGTGAGTATAGAGCCGTCGGTAAATTCGGGGCGGGATGGGTGGTCGCGGCTCAATTGGTGGTAGATCGAGGGTGATCTTCAGTCTGCAACCTGGTCAGTTGAAAGATCTCCTCTAGAGTCTTGTTCCACCCACCTATCGCAGGCGATGTTAGCGCAGGCGTAAAGCCTGGCAATCTCTTCCTCAGCCTTCAATGTGCTTGCACGGTGCCGCGACTGGGCGAGGAGTGACCCGGCCAACTCGACAAGGGATGGCGGCAGGTCCGAGCCATATGTTGGCATCAAAGACAGCAAAGCCTGCTCGATTTGTCGACTCATTGTGATGGCGTCGGTGCTGCAGTGCTAAGGTCGAGTTGTGGTGCAATGAGCGACGCGTCTTTCTACCGAGCCAACCGTGTTACTTGGCAAAGCTCGACGCCAAGTCACGAGATAAATAAGGTAGGCGGGTACGTACTCTGCGAAGCAACGCCCCGCAGGATGCAAAGGGAATGAAAGGGACAATCACGCCCACTAACGGACCAGGGATCTGGGTCCCTTGAAGATAAGGTCTGCTGCAGAATCGACAGGTCCTAGAGCTCGTGTGAGGTCAATGAGAAGGGAAGATACTCCGGAATGTAGCAGAATGCTATTGTTGAAGACAATTGCCGTCCATCTCCCGTTCCAGCAACCCACCTCGACCATGCTTGGCCGTCTGCAAGGGCCACGTTATGACATCAGCGCCCGTTTCAACGGCCTGTGGCCCGCCCAGCCACAGGACACTGATCGCAGTGAACGGGCGAACGCCCACTAACCAGCACCTATAACCCCGGTCATCACCAGCAACGCCAGTCGCTGGCTCTGGCGACCGCCCCTGACACCCTCCACTTCTCCACACCATTACGACACTTTTGGGGGCGCCCATCGTCTCTACTCTTCGCCTCACCCTTTCTAAAGCACGACTGTGCAAGATCGCTTTTCACTTCTGCTCGCTCTTGGGAAGCTTCATCCCGCACCCGATACTTACGAAAGCTCTCGCTGCATCAATCGCAACCTCACATCATCCGCAGCTTCAACATGCGCGCGGCGACCTTCCTCGGTCTCGCCTTCGCCGGCACTGTTGCCGCACATGGCCAGTCCCGTTCTCAAAAGCCAGTCGTAGACCCCAACGCCAACTGGATGACGAAGCACATGGCAGGCAAGTACCCGTGACAAGCTGATGGGCATGCGACTAGGGCTAACATTGACCCTGTGCAGAGGAGCACCACGTCGACGGCTGGGACGCCTCGTCCTTCTTCGCATTGCACGACTACAACAGCGACGGCATCTGGCAGTCCGACGAGCTTCTGCGCACTTATGGCCTCATGGATACTTCAAACAAGCACGTCACCCAGCAGCGAAAGGATGAGATCCTAAATACCCTGTTTGGCCTGATGGATACGGACCGTGACCGCACTGTCACTCGATCCGAGTGGGAGGCCTTTATCAACTCTGGCAAAACGCTGCCGGACCTGAACACGGGCCCTGGACACCACGGCGACGACGAGTACGAGTATGAGATCCACCACTGGGAGAAGTACCACGACGAGAATACCAAGCTTGAGGACCTGACCCATCCCGAGGATATTGAGCACTTCAAGCACCACGAGGAGCTGGAAGACGCTCAGGAGCGCCGCGAGAAAATGGACAAGGTGCCCATCATCGAGGCCAACATTCCGCAAAAGTTCCGAAGGGCCAACTAGAGCAGGTGGCTCATCCATGTGTAGGCGCACACGGCAGGAATATGCGGGCTTCGGTCGGCGACGGCGTATGAACATAATGACGGACGAATGTAATATTGTATTTTCCATGCGGACATAGAGGCTATTTTGTAACATGTACGTCGAAGACGCAATGCCAGACGCCTGGTGCGTACGTCTTGACCAGCTCAACATGCTCAACATCAACTGCGCGTCCCGTCCCGTTCTGTGCCGCCCAGGTCTCTAGCCGACGCTGGATCTCCAGCCGTCTCGATTCCGTATCGGCGGCGCCCACATTCTCGTGGAGGTGCAGCCATGTCTCGGGCGAAGGCGCCGTGACCTCCCACGCTTGTCGCCACACTGGCTCGCTCGTGGGCAGGAAACCGCCGTTGACATGGCGAATATCCGTTGCGAGGCCACGGGCTTGGAGGGCCTGGAGCCTCCGCTGCGCCTCCTCGTTGCTCTCAAGGAAGACGATGATTTGTTCTCCCCCGCCCAGCACTTCTTCAACCGGCGTTTCCAGCTCCTCTCCTTGCACGACTTTGACGCTCCAGCGGTTGGCTTTGGCGCCTCTCCGCAACCCTTCGACGCTCCACGGGTTGATTTCCCAACATAGGACCCTCAGGCCAAGGCTCGCGTAAGAGAACACAAAGTACCCGATTCCCGCATACAGGTCAACGGCCCAGGGGGCTTCCGACGGTCGAGTTTCGGACCTCTTAGCGCTCGCTTTCTTCTCGAGCAACCGTGCCTTCTCCTTAATGTTGCCGCGGCTAAACATCGTCCACCGGGGTGCCCATGTCTGAAAAATGCCGTTTTGCTTCGTCGAAACCCAAAGAGTGTTGTCAAAATCCGCTTCTGAAGGTGCGTCTGGCGAACTGGCTTGGCCAAAGTCGCCGCGGAGTGTGCGAAGACCGTTTGGACTTCGCATCACATTTTCCTCCGAACCCTGTTTGTGGAGCGGAATACCCTCGTTGATAGCTAGATGGGTCAACGGACCTTTCGCCTGGGAAGACAACTCACGCAGTATCCGAACCCACAAGTCCGTTGACGCATCTCGTCCAATGGACTGAATGACGCTCGTCCAGGGTAAGCTAGTAAAACTACCTGAAGGCAGTAGGGCCATGGGCTCGTAGATGGTAAATCGCTTAGGAGCGCTGTTTATAAGTTCATTTTGCAGTTCGTGGTCATCGTGAACTGTTGAAGATGGCATCGAGGTGATCCATCCCTGGACAGCGGCCTGTATTGGGTTGCTCTTTGCCTTCTTTGGTTTCGTCATTTTGTGATGGTGCAGAGAAAATGGAGTTGATGCACGTCCCCACACTTTCTCTCACCACAACACCAGAAGTGTCTTCGTCCCATTACAAAGTCACGGCTATCACGACGATTTTGGTGAACAGAACAGATTGTAAGGGGAAAATAAAGATTATGCTAAAGACGACATCTTGGTTACTTACAAGGCACACAAAGTCAATTGTACGATTCTACCCAAACAGCCATATTCCCACTGAAGTTCACCTAGAGTCCGTGGGTATCTTGACCCTATGCTAATCTACATGCAAGACCAAACCGATCATTCCATTATGCGTATTTCATCCTTCATCACAAGAAATAGTCGCCAGGCCCCCTTCTGTTAGCTGGCACGTGTCTCTGGTCGTCAGGCACGGCCGAGAATATACTGAATTTGGGGTTCAAGTCTTGCTCCACCGCCATGATTGACGCAACATTACCGCAGCGATAACAGTAGTTGGGGGCTGACCAGACAGTCACGACTGAGTTCTCTGGGAAATGATACTACGGGGCAAGTCAGCACAAGCTTCGACGGCCAGGTCAGACGAATACATACCTTGTATCCCTCGTTGACAAGCTGATGGGCTCGTGCGATGAGCTTGAGGCCGTTGACGTGGTTGAACTCCGTCGCAACCTTATCACCAAAGAGCCATCCAGCGCCGCGGGGACTGATGGCCCAAGTCTCGACCTCCTCTGGATCTGACCAGACCAAGTCACAGAAGGCACCCTCGTGGGGAATCTCTTGAGCTCGGGCGACTACCCGGATCTGGTCGATGGTTCTGATTTCGGGGCTCAAACCGCCGTGGACACAGAGAATCTCTCCATCAACGATGGCCGCGAGAACCAAGAAATCGAAGACGTGGCAGCAGGCCTTCCAGACGGACGCATTGCCGTACTTTTGCTGGCATTCCTCGTAAAACCCATACACCTGCGTAATCTGCCGAGACTCGTGGTTACCTCGAACAAGGACTATCTGGTCGGGGTATCTGTCGCAATTTGTAAGCATAGGTCTTGGCTCCATCATCTAGTAACCGTACTTGGCCTTCAGACACATGAGCAGGGTGAACGTCTCCAAGCTGAAGTATCCTCGATCAACGAAGTCTCCCAGGAAGATGTATCGGTTATTAGCGCTCTGAGATGCCGTGTTGATGGTGACGCCGGAGTCAAGGCGCTCAGCGGCTGACGTGTCTGCGGTTTCCTCAGTGTCCTCGGCGTCGGCCTCCCCGCCCTCCGCAGCGCTGCCGCTGGGGTCGCCGGAGGACTTGATCTTCTTCCTCAGCTTGGGGTCTGTGATCTCGGTTGGGGGCTCGATGTCGTCGGATGTGATGACGGTTGTCGAAGTCTTGGGAGCCTGCGGGTTTGATTCGCCTGGCATGCCCCCCGACACTCGGAACAGCTCGAGGAGGTCGTAGAACTGGCCGTGGATGTCACCGCAGACGGTGACGGGTGTGCAGACGGGTTGAATATTGGACTCTTCAAAACTGGATCAGCAATAACGCCCTATCGATGGCCCAGTGACGAAGCCTCACCTTCCATCAAGATCTCCTTGACCTTTTCGCACAGCTCCTTCATCGCCCGCTCGGGCAGGTAGTGACACTGCTTGGCTTCTTCCAGCCACTCGTCGAGGCCGGCATTGGGCCCCAAGTTAGCGGGGCCCGGTCGAGGTACGTTCGCAGCCATATTAAGGCATGCCCCGTCGCAGACAGAGACGAGAGGCGGGGATATATATAATATCGGCCCAGCGCTTCACAACGATGCGGTGGTACCTTGTGGCGGCGACGAGCTGGAGCGAGTAGGGTGTGGGTCCTCGATGATGGAGGGGTGCGATAGTGAGACGCCGGGAATTCCTCGGTCCTTATCAGCCGCGAACACAATTGGCGGGAGCAAATACAGAGGTCGCTTGCAATAGGCGGGTTCCTTGAGCCTTGGTTGTCGGTATAGCACCTATGAACGATGTAGAACTTAAAGCCAGTAAATAGCATGAGGCTACCTTTACCTATTGGGAACCTTCCCGGGGCGCTGCTCCCTTGATGCGAGAGTCATGCTCCAGGTTCTTGTTCGCACGTGAGCCCTCGACTGGCTAATCGCATATTCTCCAAACCCGGCCCCACCAGCGGTTGGCGGGGCGCGTCACTCATCAAGGGCAGTGGCTCACTCTCATCCGGGCTTGTTACAAGGGCCTCTAGCTCAATCGAGCATTTCAATCCTTACACAGGATATCTTGCCACCGTAGACGCTGTTGCGGCATGCACAATGTCTACACAGGCGCCACAGGTCCTGGCTCGTCGGCCAAATGGGGCTTTACCTGCGCCCGCCAGCCAGCCGAGCGAGGGGGGCAGAGGCAGCAAGGTATGCGCAATGTTTGGTGGTGTGGGACAGGCTTCTTGAAATCTGACAATCCCAGGCCAAGAGCTCGCACGACAACGGCGGATCGGGAAGGTCGGCCAAAAGCAGGAGTACCAATTCCAGAGGCGGTGATTCGGGCAAGGTGGGAGTGGCACCTTTCTGGACCGAGCGGATGGCCAAACTAACTAGCCAAAAAGAAGAATGCGACTGAGGGCGGCGACAATGCAAAGCCCGCAAGAACGAAAGCCCACCATGAAGGCGAGAAGCTTGTGATCCGGCGCCTGCCCCCCGGAATGACCCAGCAGGAATTTGTCACTATTCTGGGGCCCGACTGGGAGACGGGCAAGGGCAAGGTCGACTGGTTCTCGTACGCTGCGGGCAAGATTTCTAACGAGTACGCCGCACCAATTCGCACAGGATACCTGTGTTTTGCTAACATGACTGACCAAGCCCATCGAAACCATCCCGGCCAGGGCGCGCCTACATACACGTCATGAAGAAGGATGACCTCATGGCGCTCAGCGACGCTGTTCGGCTCTCTAAGTGGGAAGATGCAAAGGCTACCTTCAACAGCCCGTCGCTGATTGGGCCGCCGGCTGTCGAGTTTGCCATCTACAAGAAGGTCCCGAGCAACAAGAAGCGTACCGACGCACGCCAGGGCACGATTGACCAGGATCCCGAGTTCATGGCTTTCTTGGAGGACCTCGCCAACCCTGCGCCGCCAAAGGAGTCGCATGAAATCGACGATGGTGACGAGGCGGCCAAGGCAGAAGTCAAAGTGACCACTACTCCGCTTATCGAGTATCTTAAGGAGAAGAAGGCCAACAAGGGCAAGGATGGTGCCGGCTCAAAGAGTACGAAAGGAGAGTCGCGCAAGGGCAAGAGCTCATCATCCAAGGACGAAGAATCTGGCAAAAAGAAGGGCAAGGACTCCAAGTCGGATAAGGCAGACAAGTCGCCCAAGGAGACTGTCAAGATTCTCACCAAGAAAGCAGCTGCTGAGCAGGCCGCCGAGGCTTCCAAGGCTGCTGCCAAGGAGACTGGCTCAGCTTCCCAAGAGGCACCCAAGAGTCGGCGAGCAGGCATTGCCGCTGCCGCCCGGATCCTGCAACGGGACCTTGGCCTTAGCCCGGGAAGCGCCCATCGAAAGGCACGACAGGACGCTGCCAAGGCGGATGCAGACGCAAAGACCACGCCAACAACCAAAGAAGCAGCCCCGGCCCCGGTTGCTGATCGACCAGCGTCGCCTGCCAAGTCAGATGCGCCTGCATCAAATCAGAAGAACCGCACGGCCTCCGCAACCGCGGCGAAACCCCAGACATCGAGCCGCAGAGGACGGGGTGGAAAGAATGCTGATAAGAACAAGTCCACAGACGCTGGAAGTGGAGTCCAACCCGCGGCTTCAACCGGCACTCCCGTCGTTTTGCTCAAGAAGAAGGGGGGCGAAGGTGAAGCGTCGCAGGCCGCAACAGCAACAGCAACTGCTGAGCCACAGGCGCCAAGCGAAAATGCCAATGCCAATGCTAATGCCAATACCAATACCAACGCCAAACCCAACTCGCCCAACCAGGGCGGCCCCAAAGCGAACAAGAATGCCTCGCAGAAAAAGCCTGCCACAGTCACTGCTGGCGCCACGCGGGGTTTTGTCAAGCATGCCAACCCTTCTCAAGGTGTTACAGAAGCCCTTCTTAAGGAGGCACTCGAGATACACGGGACGATTACTTTTGTTGAGATTGATAAGCGCAAGGGCTTTGCTTATGTGGACTTTGCTGAACATGAAGGCCTGGTGAAGGCTGTATCCGCGAGCCCGGTCACGGTAGCTCAAGGAACTGTTCAAGTCTTGGAACGTAAGGACAAGAAACCCGCCAACACGGCCCAAGCGTCCGGAGCTGCTCCATCTGGTTCTAGTGCTCCGGAGAAGTCATCGGGACGTGGTAGACGAGGCCGAGGAGGTGGTGGCAAGGGAAATGCGGGTGCCAACAACCAAGCAGCTGCATCGGGCAATTCTGCATCAACATCAACGAACACTGGCGGATGAATCGGGGAAACGAGCAACGTGGGATATTCTGCAAGATGTTTCAACATCAACTAGCCTCGCAGTGCATCGCTGCATGATTGTGCTCCATCCGCTCCAGTTGGCGGCAGCAGCAGCAGCAGCATCATCGTCATCATCACCCCGACGAGCTGCAACGGAAGGGCAAGCATCCGAGACAACACCTGGTCGGCGCAGAGTGGCGATACAGAGATGGCCACTCGATGAGCTTCTTAACAAGCCGGTCTGGCCTCGCTCCAGAATTTGCGCCGAGGACCTCCGCTGCCTCCGTTGGCAACAGCACGATGGGCATGAACTCGGCATGGCGTGTATGTAGTGCCATCATGAGAGGCAGTTACGCACCAAGAAGTGACCTTACAGAGCCCAATCAAGACTGTTATTTCGACACTGTTGATCTATAGTGACTGCATGTGACTGCTGCCCAGACTGTTTGTTGCGTGCGTTTGTTCATGTGTAGCATTATGATCGGAAAGTATCTTAATCACCATCACCATCACCACCATCGTCTGAATTGCTCCCTCTGTTGCTCTCCTTCCCTAGGCATTGGAGAACAACCCATGCCACGAACAGTGCAACTGCTGTGACGACCAAAACACAAAAGAAGACGCCCGAGATAGCGAGGAACTTGATGAGCACGCCCGCCCCGAACGTAAACAGTCCCGGGCGTATGGTCGTGCCTGGATTCCCCAGCTGGCCTTTAGGGCCACTCCTGATAGACGAGTACCTGATGACGGCGCCGGGGCCGTCCATCATGGCAAGGATGGCCAGGACAAAGGCAGCAAGGAGGAGCAGTCCATCCAAGCAAGTGCCCAGATACAGAATCCACAGCCTGGGCTGTTTCGAGTCGGAGACGAGGGAGACGAGGCTGACGACGAAGATGCTGGCCGAAGTCAGGAGGGCGACGATGGCAAGGGCAGCCGAGGCCCTACTGAAGGCGATGAATCGACTGCGCGACGCGTGGAGCTGCGGGTGTGTGTCCTTTGAGTGGCCGTCGATGGACTGTTCCTCGATGGCTTTGCGCCAGGGGGCCAGGGCGGCGGGGATAGCCGACTCGTTATTCCGGAGTGAGTGTTCAAGCGAGGACTCGATCATCTCGCCGAGATCAAAGGTGGGCGGGAATGCGTGGCGACAGTAGCCGTTGGAGTCGCAGATGCCTAAGGAACGGGCGTGATCAGCTGCGCATCGGATGGATGCATCGTCATGATGCAAAGCCACCGCCTTCATCACGTATCACATACCTGACATGCCCCATGCCCACTCCTCTGGGAGCCCGGGATGCCGAAATTCATCGGCAGTGCGGTTCGTCAACTTTGCAGTGGCTCTCGTAAGATCGTATGAGCTGACGCTGTATAGCTGGATGGACGTGGTGGTGGATGAGACGCAGCCTAGCACGACGACGAAGTTTGCGACTAAACCGACTGCACCTGATTAGCCCTCGTTCCGCTACCATGTCGAATTGCGAAGACTCAAAGCGGGATCGGAAAGACTTACGAAACACTGCAAAGACCAACCACTTCCTCCAACCCCTCCTGTTCTCCTCGAGCCCCCACGCCTCGGCACACGATGGCCGGATGCCCATAGTGTGACTGAAGAGACCCAAGAGACTGGGACCCGGAGGCAAGCAACGAACCTGAGAGAGAGCGAGAGAGAGAGGGAAGACGTTGTATGACGTAGTTGGTGAAATGCCGTCACTCAGTCTTCTGGCTCAACCCAGCTGAAGAGCCGACAACGTGTGCGCGGAGAGCGGCAAATTGCTTCATCGGCAAGGCCATCGACATCTAGCTATGGCCGAAGCCAGGCGAAACCGGGGAGATGCTATATATACGCAGCATCACCCGCTGCACCTGGCGTGTTGTCCCAACTAGCAGGCCATGGATAAAGATGGATGCTCGAACTGTCGCTGCCCCCCCCCCGGGTCTCGCGATGGTTCAGCTGCTTCCGAAAAAGGCTTCCTTGTCCTGCTGCTCCCCCGGACCCTGGATGCTATGCGCAACGCGCCATTGGCCGGTCGCGCGATGGACGATGGCCTCGTGGCCCTGCGCCGCCCAACCGAGTCTGGATTCGGGACCGGAGGAGACGGGAAAGAGAGCCAACTCTAATTTTACCGATTGGGGAGCATCGTACGGGATGGCGCTGATGTGGGATGCTTTTGTGGCGAGGGCTTCAGGTGCTGTCTGTATTCTGTCTTGGGCCAGCGGCGCGGTCGGGCCTCAGAGCCCAGATGGACGCATGCCGCCACGACGTAATGTAGCGATGTACATAATTAAGGATCACAGGGCTGAGATGGCCGTTTTCGTATGCCCGCGCGATCCATTGTTGCTGAGAGAGAGAGAGAGAGGGGGGGGGGGCCTGTGCCTCGTCTGTCCACTGCTCGTCCCCATGTTGTGCCACATGACATGGACATGGATCATGACTGGATGGGAATCTGAAGAGGTACTCAACTTGCAATGACACGCCATCCAAAAATAGAGCCCGAGACACGACTCCCTTAATTGAACCACGAATAGAGGCGAACAAGGTGCGAAGATGTTGCAAAATCCATCAGTTGGCATTACGCAGTAAAACGCAGTAAAACGCAGCTGGCTATATCTAAAAAAAAACAACAACAAAGGTATCTCGCAAAGCCTCGGGGATTTGTCTCCCACAATACAGGTATCCTATCCAATCCAACCCAATCGGCCATCTCCGTCGAGGAGGCGCCGTGACATGAAATGCAAAGAGGCTAAAAGCACAAGTCTATCCTGTGTCCCAGTTATATGTTCCAGTCCCTATCTTTGTTTCCTTCTCGTGGCGTCCGATATCCTGAGACGGAGCCGAATCCCGCAAAAAAAAGAACCTCGAGCCAAAGCGACTCTCCCAAATGCGCCGTCACTGCTTTTATGATGCCGTTCGTTCCATCACTGTCATCCACGGCTGTTCCCTAGCCCTGCTAAAAACAAAACAGAAGAAGGAGAAAGGAAAAGGAACCCAAACCAAAGCTGGCTTTCCTAAAACATCGCACTCAACCCCATGACGACAACGTACAACACAAGAGCGAGGCAAAAGCCGGCGGCCATTGCCTCGCGCTCCGCAAGCAGCTTTCTCGCCTTTGCCTTGCAATTCTCCACCCACAGCGTTTGGCCAGCGTTGCGCTGCGCCACCTTCATGCCCGGCAAGCCATCCAGGCTCGCCAGGCTGTTCTCGTTTTGGTATTTTGTCAACGAATTCTTCTCCGCCATGTTAGAAGCCCACTTGTCCATGGTCGGCCGCGCCTCAAAGACAGCGAGTTCGTTGATCTCGCCTTCGATGTCTCGACGGAGAATGTCTTCGACCAGGCCGGAAGAATTTTCTTCTGGCTTGTACAGACCAGTCTTGACTTGAGGTACGCCAAAGCCACAGCTTGTTTGGACCTCGAACACGTCGCACAGGATGACAGCTCGCGCTCCATCAAAGGCTTCGCGCTTGCCACGTGCGATGCTGCGTACCAGATCCGGGAAAGCCGGGTCGTCATACTCCACGATACGAGATCGGCAGTGAAATCGCAGGATGCGGGGCGACGGCCCAAAGCTCATAAACATCAGGCAGAGACGGCCATTGTCATACGAGTGGGCAATGGTCTCACAGCCCGAGCCGGTGCGGTCAATGTAGGCACAGAGGTTGGGCCCCAACACAGCAAAGTGCGAGTCGGTTAAGCCCTTTGGCGAAACATTGATGTGCTGCCCGTGGGTCGGGGCCGAACCGGTGAGGAAGACAGGCTGACGCTGTGCCCACTCGGCAAGGTCGTCGCTAATTGCGGGGTAGAGCTTCATGGCGGTCAAGACGAATTGCCGAAGAGTCTTGATCCTGGTGGGGAGGTCTGCAAGGTTGGAAGCAACCAGTAAAAAGGGATTGTGCCTCAGTTCAGACACAATATAAACGTATGATGAGGAGTGAAGGAGGAGACGTTTCCAAGAATGGAAGACAAAAACTCCGTGGAGAGAACATTGAGGAGGAGGGGCTGAGTCATCGCTGTGCCCCAGCGATCAGGGCAAGCAGGGCTAGGGAGAATTGTGTAATCGTGGTGGATCGGCCCCCCATGAAGCCAAACCTGACAAAGTCCCGGACGCCCCACCGGGGGAACGCTGTGGAGACTCCGATGGCCGCCGAAGCATGGGGGGCCGGAGTGGGTCCCGAGCAAACGGCAACCCAACCCGCCTGGACACACCCTCCACTAGCCAGCATGGATCGCCGGTGAACAACGGTCACCATGTGCAGCGTCAGCTAGGAAACCCCGCAGTAGGGGAGATAGCCGTGACAATAGCGATCCCAGAATCCTTCTCTTTCTTGTTGCGCGCCATTGGCAACGCTGATTCGACACATGGTCGCAACCATTAGCTGGTGATTGGGTAAGGATGGTATGAACCATCCTCATACGGCCCCGGGCCATCGTCGTCGAAGACACTGCTGTCGCTGCTGAAGTGGCCTGGGTTGATGACGGTAGCAGTGCGAGGGGTGTTCGAGTATGCGGGTGGTTGCATCCGGGTGGCTGCTACGTGCGTGTAAGTCAAGAAATCACTGCGTGTGGGATGTGAGGGCGACCAACCTCCGGGGCCCCAGCCCTCAATGAAGCTGGTCCGGCGGTTCGAAGGCGTCGCGGGAGCATCGAATCGCTTCGACAACCTCTCCTTCTCAGCCTTCTCCGACTTCTCCTTCTCCGTCTCGCGTGTCCGGGGGCGATCCTCACGATGGTGGCGATCCTCTCGCCTCTCCTTCTTGTCCGACGACTTGCTGCTGGACGACTTGTTTGAAGTCTTGCTGGAAGCCTTGCTGGCGGGGCGGGATGACGTCTTTGTTCGCTCAGTTCGTTCGGTCCGCTCGGTACGCTCAGCACGGTCAGAACGTTCAGCACGCTCAGCAGCACGGTCAGAGCGCTCAGAGCGCTCAGCACGCTCAGCGCGTTCGCTGCGTTCGGGACGCTCGCTGCGCTCCGGGGCGATGCTGGGAGTTGGGCTGGTAATGGGGCTGGCTAGAGCAGACATGGGGTTCGGAATGCTGATGGCATTGTAGCGCATGGTCAGGTTCTCATGCTTGGCGGTGAGGTTGATGACCCGCTGCTCGAGATCGTGGTTCTCAAATTTGAGGTCCTGGTTCTCCTCCTTGAGCTTGCGGGTTTCCTCCTTGGCTACATCGGTCTCGGCTCGGGCGGCGTCGAGCTGGGCCTTGAGCTGAGAATAGGTCAGGACGGAGTCCTGGTACTTTCGGGTCGCGGCGTCCAGGGCAGCCTTGAGCTTGTCGCGCTCGGCGTTGGACTTGTTCAACTCGGTATTGGCCTTGTTGAGGTCACCGAGAAGCCGCGTCTCATATTCGTCGTAGCCGTAAGAGTATTCCTCATCGGTGGAGGTGTTGTTGGAGTTGGAGTTGGAGTTGGAGCGGTCCTGGGAGTGTCGAGAGTAGGAGGAGCTGGACGTCCTCTTGCTCGTGTTGGCCGATGTTCTGTGGTGGAGAGGCATGGCGAAGACCGGGGGGGAGGAGAGTCTTCAAATGTGTTGATGTTGCTCTGCTACTGGTGGCGATGTGTTCGTTGGCGAATCGACAAAAGAGCTGGAAACTGCGATGCAGCGCTGCCCAACGACTATGATGTCTGGCAGTAGTGAGAAGAGCGCGGGCGAATTGCGAGGGAACGCCTGGGGTATAAGTCGAGGGAGGGGCGGGAGTGGGAGGCAGAGGAATGCACCGACAATAGGGTGCTAGTCAGAGGGAGGGTACTCGACGAGTACTAGTGGCGGTTGCCTCGGTGGGATATCAGGCTGCGACTGGATGGGCTGCCTTAGCTAGTGGTGTAGATGCGTCGACGATGCTGGCTGCGCGGTGCAGGCAACAATGCGGAGGCAGGCAGGTGATGGATCGATGGGTAGGTAGAGTTGAGTATGGACGGGGGCGGGTGGACGGGTGACGGGAATATAAGGAAGGGCACCACGATGCGGGCGACGGCAACGGCAGTGCGAGTGGCAGTACAAGCGCAAGGGCAGGGCAGCGCAATGCGTGTGTGGCAGGCAGGCAGGCAACGGTAGTCCTATTCGGCTGTGACTCAGAGAGACACACAGGCGCAGGACGGCGGGAAGGGGGTGTGGCTCGAGAGAGGTGTAAGAAAGAAGAGGAGAGGGAAACCGGGACGAGAGCAATTGTTGGCCGTCGGTCCGTTTTAGTAACAATCGACCAGAGCGGAGGGATGCGCGGCGGGTTGGAATAATTTGCCTCGTTAAAGATTATTTTGGTTTGCCCCGGGTTTGTGGGCGTTCACAGGGGGGGTGATGAGCCGCGCCGTGAAGGTTGGGCGCAAAAAATAAAGTGATCGGGTTGAGATTTTTATCAGCTTCGCGGGTCCTGGGTGTGGGATTTGCGAAAAAGGAAGGAAACTGGTTGGAATGGGGAAGGGGTGGGACAGCGGCGAGGAATGGCAAAGGTGGGAGGGGGAGGGATCAAGGGACGGACCACAGCGGCAGGGACCGACTGGTGCCTCGAGAGCGGGAGGGCGTGTGGTCTATAAACCCGGTCAGTCGGCCTAGGGCTTGTTTCTCGATCAATGCTTGAGTCGGCAAGCAGGATATTTGCGTCTTGTTGTCGTGTGCTGCGAGCTGCGGTGGTTGCCTCGTTGATGGGCTGCAACAAGCAATTTTTGTCTGCCTCACGGAAGGAACATGACGAAGAGTCATCGGGATGTAGCAGCTACCGCATGCCGGCACAACGGTGGACGCAGGCTTGGCCCGAGGGAGCGGACGCAGGCTTGGGGCATGGGAAGCCATGGGATGCCACAACCCGTGCCTCTGGGCCTGGCTTGGAGAAAGGCTTGAGTCGACTGGGAGTGTCGTTGCAGGGAATGGAAGGCAAGGGGGGCGTGGGCGCGGGAGGGGCATCTGATTTGTGACGGCCCCTCCTCCCGCCCACGGGCTAGCACTCTGGCTTGCTCGTAAGTCTGGTGCTAGTGCTTGAAAGCTGCCGCAGCTGGCTGCCAGTGACTGACTATCCGAACTCACTGACTGACCGGCTGCTAACACACCGCAGGTCCGGGCTTCTCTGTCCCTTGCTTCTGCAGATGCTATGGACGGGGGACTGGATCCCGCTTCAACCAGGACGAGACCCGAGCCGGGACCGCGCACACATTTCCAGCAAAATGTCGAAATTGCAAAATAGAAAAAGGCGGGCATATTGACCATCTGCTGGCATGAACCCACGGCACACCGCGCAGGACGGGCGTTGGCTACAGGCTGACGGATGTGCAGTTCGCTCGTAGCAGGTACCCGAGCACTACATTCGCCATCGGCTCTTACTGCATTGCGCTTCGTTGCAGGATGGATTCTACTGGGCGACGACTGGCAACGGCTGCCTCATCAAGAAACTCTCGTCCTACAACTGGTGCGGCCCGGGGAAGCATTTCAAAGGAGGGGGGAGGAGGGGAGGGGTGTCTACGTAGAGATGGATGGATGGAGATGCTGTGCGAAGTAGTTTTTTTTCCTGGTTCGCGCACTCTCAAGAGTAAGAATACGCAGTCCACACAAGCAGGCACCAAAAAAAAGTGGAAAATACAAAGGGCGTTTCGGGATGAGGAAATGGAGTCGATGTGTGCCCAACCCAGAGGGCCGTGGACATGGCATGCATCCCATCCTGCCCAATCCCGCTCCGCCCACCCCCGCTCAACTCTCCCCGTCTACTGCGGGAACGCAACGGCCACCCTTGTCGCTTCCACCCGTCCACTCCCCCCCCGGGCGCCGCCATTGGCTCTGCGGCCTATTGCCGGGGCGGTGCTTTCTCATTTGCAGCCCAACGACCTCTCTCCCATCCCACCACCAGAGACGGTCAAGCACACTCGACGCAACCACCACGCCCACTCGCTCGTCCCCAAGCAACCACTCAACGGCGGCCTCTTGCTCCTCCTGCTCCTCGGGTGTGGGTGAACTAGGCACAGCCAGCTCGTCGCCGAATGACCGTGCCGGGTCGGTTTGGCCCCCAGCTAGCTGCGTCCCTGCGAGGCAGACAGCTTCCTGCGCGGCATCTGGTTCGCAAACTTGGGCCGCCGACCAACGACGACTGACCAAGGACATGACTGAAACGAGGACTGGAGAAGCTGCTCGAATATACGAGACAGGAGCGTTGTCATCATCCTCATCGTCATAGTCATCGTCGTCGTACTCATGCGTTTACACGCCAGCAATCATGGCGGATGACAGACGGAATGCCAGCCAGCATGGCTTGTTGCGCACATTACTACGTGTGTAATCCGCAGTTACTACTACGGACGCCCCCTCTCCTTCTACACCTCGTCGTCGTCCTCCCACGGGCCGCACTTGTCGACCGGAAGGTCACAGTTGGCCGGCGACGTCAAGAGCACGAGTCCTTCTGACTCGCCGCCCAGCCAGCCAAAGGACTTCGAGGCTAGTAGTTGCTCGATTCCATTCTCCTCTATCCCGAGTCTCCTGTCCAACCCGTCTCTACCTTCCTAGAGCCTTCCTTTCCTTCCTTTCCTTCCTATCAAGGAATGGACGTCGGTGTCGGCGTCGTCGCAAGAAAGGGCGGGCATCGCTGCTCGCGCAATGGGCCTCGGCGCGCTTTCACGCCCGTCGGCTCGGGTCCCCGCCGCCGCCGTCCCGTTCCGACCACTGGCGCGCCCACGCACGCCCCCTCGATGAAGAGATGCGCGGGAGGGAAGGCGGAAAGAATTTTTCTCCCTTTGCTTCTCGACCTTCTAACCTGCGGGGCTCGCCGCCAGCGGGCGGTCCCAGCGTTGCGTGGCCCTTGCCTAGGCCTTCTGCCGCCCCTCTGCCGGATGGGTCTCCTACCACGGGGAAGGGCTCCCGCGGTGCTATCATTACATACATAGTGGTATAGTTGAACGGGGAGAGAGAGAGAGTGTGTGTGTGTGTGTGGGCTCTCTCTGTTGCCAGCCGGGGAGGCTTGACAATGCTCATCCCAGTACTGATATGCACTGGGGTATCCGCAATTCTATTCTGTGGTATTGCCTACCTTGTCCGGCGACGGGCCCTCCCCTCCCGTTTGGCAGAAGGAAGGATGAGATGAGCCACGATGGAAGGGGCCGAAAAGCCACGGCGGCAGCGCAAGCATGGAATCAAAGCAAGCAATCTAGCTGGCATGACATGGCATGGCATGGCGGCGCAGGGCACAGCACCCGGTAAGCTCGTAGTGGCTGTGAGTCATCATATTTTCATGGGCGAGGTCAACAACAAAAAAAGGAACGCGAAGCCACTCACGATACGTTGTCGGGGTCTTGTTGCGCTGTCTGGTCTTGTGTGATTCCGTTGTCACAACCGTAGCGCTGTACTCGCACAACAGGGCGTGATTAAAAAAGGCGCCCTCGTCGTTTGTGAGGCCTGGGCCCAGCACAGGCCTGGACCATATTTTCTTTTCTTCCTTTTTTTCTTCGTCGTAGCTCCCCTCCTCCCTGTCGAATTCTCCTTTCTTTTTTCTTCTTCTTATCCCTCTCTGTCCTTTCTGCAACTCCCGTGCGTGTGCGTGCGACCAGGGTCTGCTAAAGCCATAGAGGGCTTCCCCCTTGTTCGCCGGCATGCTGCGTCCGGGACTGGCCGACGCCCAAATCCCGACGGCGCGGATTTGTGTGCTCAATCTCGACCCTCTTGCCCCTCCCCCCATTCCGTCTCATGGGCGCGGCACAGTCCCGGGCGCGAGACAGGAGAAAGAATGGGGTGCGGGCTGGGGAAATTTGGGTCGGCGCCCAAGGGATGATTTGACGAGCGATCCAGGCCCAAGAGATGGGACCTGGCCCATTCCATCGTGGAGCGATGAGATTGCCCGGTCTGCTAGTCTCCTAGAGAAGCTCTACCCGGAACGTGGCAATTACGTAGCGACCCATGGGATATAGGGCTGAGGTGGAGAGGGCCGGCTCCGCGGTGTGAGATTGGAGGGCCAGAAGCCAGAGGCCTGGTCGGTCTGGCATCCCGGCCCGGCGCCCCAGGTCCCAGGCCCGCCCCAAGGTGAATGAAATTATAGATGAATGCAATTCCTGTGTGTGGGCCTCTTTCCAGGAATGAGCCTGGGCAGACTTGCACGCAGCAGTCCCGCCGTCCCTTCCCTTGCTGCGCACCACACTGGACCTGCCAGATGTATGTAAGCCAGCAAGTAATTTAGTGCCTGTGATGCACTGTAATTATTGGCGGCGGGAGAGCTCCCCGAAGAACGATAGCGTCATCCCGCCCCTTGGCGCCCCGCGGCCAATGCGCTCGTGTCGGGCACAAGTAATAAGTGGCTGCCTCGGTCGAGCTGCCATCAGGTTGGATGCTTGATAAAACGGCCATGCTACTGTAATGCTCTTGGTCGGGGCGACGTCCGACCAGTTACAGACCACTGTTAGCGCTGACACTAAAAGTCCTGGGCGCAACCACAGGGCATATAATAGAGTGTAGGCCGCATGGTAGGACTACGAGTGGCAAATTGTGAATGAGGCCGGAGAGGCTCGCTAAAACAACCGGCGGGGGACGGATCTACCCGCCTCGGTCAACACTCAACCGGCTGCCAGTTGTGGGCTGCCAGGCAACCGGGCGTTGTAGCTTTTCAGCCTTGGAGCTCGTGTCACTCTCGGATGCTTTGGTATCTGCGCCCACACCAAATCAACAATTGATGGCAGTTGTTTGCCCACGTCTGGCCGTCCAACACCGATTTTCTTCATGCGCGCTCTCCACCGCATGAAGATGCCGATGCGCAAAACACCCCCCAAGACGCGCTGCGCTGCAACGCTTGCGCCGCCGCTGTTTTGGGGCGCTGGCAAATGGCATTCCATTGTTGTCGCAGCGCAAAATCATGCAGCCCGCACGACATGCACGCCCGCAGCGGCGCGCCCTTTCGCGGTCTGTTACTGTGCCTTAGTACCAGATACCCAGACGATCATTCTGGCTCTGGCGGCACGTCATTGTGCGCGGCTTGGTACCGTGGACTTGCGATTGACTGACGGATGCATCTGTCAGGTCGTCGTGTGCTCCCATCCGCCGGTTTCTGTGTCTCACGCAGATACGCAAACACCATGGCCGCTCCATGATTCAAAAAAAGGTCACCCACACGCCCACCATCTTCAATGCAACAGCGTCGCAGCTGGCCGCCATCGCTTGCCCACCGCCCCTTTCTGCATGCCACCACCACAACTGTTGATCCGCCTCGGATCTGCCCTGTGCCACATTCGTCACGCGGCATCACCCAGCCCATTGCTACAAGTCCTGCAAATCGCTTGACATTGGCGTCCGTCCGACTACCGGTACTCTTTTGCCGGCAACCAGCCCACATCGTCGGCATCACACATCGGCTCGACTTCGTAGCGGTGTCTCCCACACACACTCTGGTCTTCCCACCCCTCCCTCCTTCTGTTCATGTTGCTGTGGGCTTCTGACAGCCGTGGCGCCGACGAGGGCGTCCGACCACTGCCTGCATGCGCTCGAGATGGTGGGCAGCGTCCACCTCGGCCAAGCCTCGCTGCCTCGCGCACGAAAGTGTCCAATGTGCGCCCTTCCAGACGAGTGACGGGGGCAATCTGCCACCGGTCGCTGTCTGCAGGCCCGCACTAGGCTGCTGACGGATCCTAATGTGTCGTTGACGCCTGCAAGGCAACTACACTACTACCAACATACTTCCATACGACTAGTACTACTAATGTAGGTCCTAGATGTCCTGCAGACTATTTGCCACTCAGGCAACCAGTCCAAACCGGCTGCATCGACGTTACAAAGCTTTCATGGTTGACAGTTTGAACATTCGACACCTAGATTACTAACCACCTCTTCCAACGTCGTACATGTTTGCTTTCTGGCGACAATCCCTTGGCCCACACTGCTCGGCGGGAAATGACCTTCTCTCGCCCAACGCTCTGAAACCCCAGGCCAGGGTCTGGCTTTTGAGGCCTTCCATGTTCAACCACCCCCGGCCCCCGGGTTCGCGCACTCGGCTTGCTTGCCGTTGCCCTATGGCACCCTCTCCTTTTTTCTATTTCCCGTCCAACGATCGCCCGTCACGAGCCGCACCCCCTTTAAGGACCTTGCCTGCTAGTACGTACTACAGAGTAGAAGTAGGTTGCCAATAACCCCCACCTGACCCCCCCGAGGCCGACAGTCCAATCATCTGAGCCACCCCACGACCGCATCACACGATTCATCCGTCGTCCGGAGCACCAGTGTCACATTCAAAGTCTATTCAGCCATGATTGGCTTCTATCTAACAATCGCAAAGCCCAGACACACCACATTCTGTTGCCTTCCATCTAGTACCATTGCCCAAGCCAGTAGTCGTCGTAATCCTGACCACCCAACCGAAAGGCTCAGCAGTCTATGCCCTCCCCACGGACACTTGCCCATTCTGGACATGTCCTCAATTCTTGAGCCTCTTGATCCTTGGAAATTGTCTATCGAATCGCGTGTTAGCGTATGCGACGACCTTGAACCGTCGCGGACTCTGCGTACCCAGTCTGTATATCATATTCCGTCTCTAATTTGTAAATGAGAAAACACCAAAACAGCTCGTCAAGTACATAGAAAAGATCCATAGCTGTGAACTCCGTCGTCCTGGTGCAATGTCCTCGGGGTATCGCTAACAGTAAAAAAAAATATACCGAAAAGAATGGAGAAAGCGAGAAACCAAAAATATAGGTGCCATCTAGATGAATCCATTTCTCCTGAGGATATCCTCATAGACCAGGATCTTATCAGATTTGGTTTGCAAAGACTCGAGTATGTTGTCGTATCGGGTCCGCATGTCGTGAAACTTCCTCATCCAGTGGTCAATGGTCCTCTGCAAGTCCGAGGCTCGTCTTGTGTTACCCTCATCGAGCTGTTTGGATAGTTCGCGGATTCTCCACCGGAGGTCGAAGTTTTCCTCTCTCACTCTTTCATTCTCCTTCTCCAGCTTCGCAATCTCCTTTCGGGACTTGTCGTGGCTGTGGTGGTGATGATGTCGGCGGTGTGACGAGCTTCTGCCGCTGCCGTGGGAATGTCGAAGCGAGTCGTTCTCTCCACAGAGCTCAGAGATCTGAGCTTCGGCGTTGGAGAGGCTCAGTCTCAACGCATCATTCTGTGCGCCCAAGGCCTGGTTGGACTCGTCCAGCAGCCGATTTCGGTTCACAATCCTGTACCATTCCTCGTGGCTGACAGTGTAGTACTGGCAATCATGGTCCTGGTGATGTCCCTGAGAGTACGACCGCTTGATAGTAACATATTCCGGATCCCCCGCAGCGGTGGTGGTCCAGTAATACTGTCTTGCCGTGTCGTACATCTTTGGTTCGAGTGCAAGCTTGAGTTGGAAGAAGTGGTTGAGCAAGCGAGTGACTACTAATTCCGTGAATTAGAAGTCCGATCTTATTGAGGTGTTCCTGTTGAGTCCAAGTCTTGATAGATGAACCCAAATACACTTAAACGGCGAGTGTTTCGGTTGTCGGTTGTCTTCGGTTTGGCGCTGAATCAGGGAATGAAGCAAAGGGTAAAGACAGGAGAACGTCTTAGGCACGACGTTGAAGTAGCAGAAATGGAACACACCTGTCGGGGAGGAGCTGGTTCAAGTATGAATGGCTTCTCGGGCGCAAGACTAGCGTCCTGAGACAGGGCTGTGCGGTGTGACTACTTGGGGACGGGCCCAACAGAGAGGGTGATGTATAAAGGAGGCACTAGAAGGAAGCAGGTGATCCAATACTATAGAGGAGCAGCTTCGACGAATGGCTCAGCTCCAAAAAACCGGGCTGTGGGACGAGATGACATTGATATAGCAGGTCATCCAGCGGAGGCAACCATGTCTAGGACTCGAATGGGGGCCAGAAGAGCAGCAAGGGAACAAAAAGCACAGCACGAGGCTGTGGATACGTGATTGAAAACGGAGAGGCAAAGAGCAGGTGGTAACGGCAAGTTGTGGCTATACCAGGCAATCAGTGTGACTCGAACCTCGTCGAGGTCTGTTGAAAGTTTGAGCAACGGCATGAGACAAAGCCAGGATATGGCTCGCACTCCCAGAGTCCGAGGAGCGCTTGAGCGAGCCGGGAATAATAGCAGCAAAATTCGAGGATGCAATGCAAGAAATCGACCTTGCAGCTAGCTACTGACAGGCACGAAAAGTGGCGGCCTTGAGCAGAGTGTGGCTTTGACCTGGTGTTGGCCCACGAGGGGAGGGGGAGGGGGGGCGCGCGTGGCCCTCCTTGTCCCGTCAAGTGGACGTCATGTTGGGATGGGCGAGCGAGAAGTGGATAATACCGAGAGCGCGGGACGCCGCTGTGAAACACTGGGGACAAAGAGAAAGACGGACGCAAGGTATGTGCCCAGAGGTTGGCGATGCACGGGTAGAGCTTTGGCCATGGGGAGACGACAAAGAAGATGCCATTTCGACTGCTCTGCTGTTGCTGCTGTTTATCACACTCTCTCACTCTGTTATTGGATGGATCGAGATGCAAACGAACCGCCAGATCGGCGGCATCTTAGCGGGCGAATCCGCTCAGGCTTGGGCGGGAGATGCAGGTCAAAGGGACGTCTGCGTCGCTGCATTGGCTGGCCTGGCGATGTGCCCCGGGCCAAGGCGTGCAGGATGCAGGTGCTTGTTCCTGGTGAGCGCCGGCAAGGCGTGGGCCAGTCAAGCGACCTGCATGGTGGAGGACCGGCGTACCGTGTGTGTCGCACAGTGAACCAGCCTTCAGTGGTTGGACGCCACCAACTTTTAGGTGCCGCGGGTCTATGCTGCACAGCAGCGTTAGCACTGTGTCTGTCACCTGCCCAGATCTGACAGCGGCCTCCCACACCACAGCCTCGCTCCAGCCTCCACACACAACCATCACGACCAGTCCAGTAACTACTGGTCCGTCCCCGGCATCGAGCCGCCACGAGCCTGGCCACTTCCCTTGGCAGCCTTCTGTCCTCGGACTTTTGGACGCTGACATGGTTCGCTTTCCGAGCCCGAGCCCGGCCTGCACACAGGGCGTCTAGCGTGCAGCGCCCTGTGATTCACGCCTTTGTTCTCAAATAGTGCCATCTGGTCGCTGCCTGTTTTCACGTTTGGGGTGCTCTTCCAGGACACACAGGACCACATTGGACCCCTCGAGCCCTGTCTATTCGCCAAATCCCCACACATCTCCGCTGCTGCTGATCGAACAAAGCCAGCGCCATGAACCAACCGGGCACTTACACGGACCAGCGTCACCGTGAATTCGCTCCCTCGGATTCCCAACACCTCGACATCTTGCCTCCATGTTCCACTTCACGGCCCCTCTATCCCACGCCAGTGACATGACAATGATACCAGCTCCATGCGGGCTTGTGGCATGAACTACATCGCTTCGTCCTTAACCCTCCATGACATCCACGGCATCCATGACCTTCAATCAGCCCTATTGACAGCCCCCAAGTCGCCACCATCGGCCCCCTAGATATTTAGTGTCCCATACCCATGCAGAAATGCCGATGCTGCCTCCTGCTAGTGCCATGGCATTCTCTATGCCTGGTACGATTTCGGGCATCACAGCCACACACCGAGTTCTCACTAGTCTCGACTCGCACCCGCTGGATATGCTCAAAGCACCACGAAGAGTCCTCGAGTACTTGGTTGCGGCAGCCAGAATACTCGCATGCATGAGTGCTGCAGAACAGCTCTTCGCAGTAGCGGGATCGGAACGACGGCGCTCGTCGGTTTCTGCAGCAGTCGGAAACCAGACACTTGTGTCCCAGACAGAGGGTAAATGACGGCTGCCTAGGAGATTGGCAATCCGAAATACTGCAAATATTGATTTCCCAGCACGCCGCGTTCCGTTCCGTTTCGTCCCGCCCTCCGCAGCCGCCGGGGCATCGACGTCCTCGAGAGTCACCTATGGCTCCATTAACCACTGCTGTTCGTGGAACGAGTGGTCACTTACAGCTTGCGCAACAAGCATCCGTTTCGGGATCAGTACCAGGAGCGCAAGTGGTCTCCTTTGCACCTTTGCGGCCGTTCCTCTGATGCTGTTCACAGCGCTGGTGTTCGGTCGCCTCCGGCTCGCACCCCTCGCACATGCACTTGTGATAGGGGCAGAAGTCTTTCCCCAGCTTTCTCAACCGGCAGCCTTTTACCTTGCACTTGTGTTCCTTGCAGTACTCGCTAGTTGCGGACTCGCGGCCTTTTGAGCAACCTGCCTCAACGCAAGTGTGTGGGACGCAGAAACTGCCAGTGGCACGCTCGTCGACGCAGTCGGTTGCTTCGCAGAAGTGTGAGCCGCAGAATGGTGACATGAAGCCGTTTTCTCTAGTGTGGCAAAATCGCCTACACTGAGCCTTGGCGCAGCGACGGTGCCTGTCACAGTAGGAGTCGGGGTCATCGGGGCTTCCACCTCCAGCCGCGACAAAGGAGATGCATTCCGGGTCGTAGCAGGTATGCGCTCTGCAATACGGTCCTGATCCCCTCAGCCCCCGGCAGTTATCGTGCTCGCATCGGTGCTCGTTGCAGTAGAGAAGGTCGTCGCCGTTGTGTCGCTCTCGACGATTCACACATCCATGCTGGGTGCAGAGATCTGGATCCAACGTCAACTAGGTGACACTCAGAACAGGCCATTTGGTGGTCATGCTCACGTAGCTGTGAACAGTAACTGTACACTACAGAATTGTCGAGTCTGGCATCTAGCGTGCATCGGATGCCGTTCTCCGTTGCAGAGCACTGCAGGTCTGCATCCCAGTTAGTAGAAAGGACCGTCACCGGGAGACTGATTCTGCGGACGCACGTTCGCGGCACGCCAAGGCGGCGGGCAGCTTGGCCATATTGCAAGCCTGGCCGGCTTCAACGCGCCTGCAGGCGTGGAACTGGCAAAACTGGGAGACGATTCTTCGTCCATCGAGTCTCATCCCAGTAGGCTCATTCCGACATATCGTACCGGGGGCGGCACACGCCACTCGGGTTGTCGATGACCAGCTGTCGCGCCTGTTGTAGAAGCTATTCGGTAGCATTGTTCCGAGGGACAAGGTAGTAGACTGTGGCGAGTTGATACCGACACGGTGGTTGCAAAATGCCCAACATCCAGACATAGAACGGCGACGAGAGCACAGGGACTCTGCCCATCCTGCAACGGCACACCCACCTTATACATGCCCGTTCATCGAGCCTTCCAGCGTTCATCAGCACGCTCGTCGCCACCGCTGTTTTTCTACGTTTCACGAAAATGAAAACAAGCGGGGCAGATGATTGATTGCCAAGCGGTGGTACAAATGTCGTGGGCACAAGCTACAAAATAGCCCCTACAGGCGGACACCCCAGAAACCTATTCGTCACCTCTAGCGTTATGTTTGCAATCGTCACCTGCGCCTCTCCTCATGTTCAGTCGTTGGTTTGTCAAAGGATACAAATATAATTCGCTCAAGTTGCCGAGTCTTTAATCGTCTAACTAGGGAGCCTGTCATGCGCCGAAAAACATGATCTTCTCCCATCATACTCCTATAAGTCGTGGTATCATTCCGTTCAAACAAAGAGTTACTTTTCCTATACGCGCCTCAACAGACATTGGTTGTACTCCCTCCTTTCTTCAATTCACGGGAGTCCAGCGTCAAGGACGCCCGACCCCGGTACGGAAATGCAAACTTGTAAGTGCGTACTGGCAAAACAATAGAGTTGTGCTTCCATAATGGCAACACACAGAGCCGTTGCCGTGGCCATGCCTCGCCTTTGGCTACATTGACTCCGCAACTGCTGCCTGCAGGCCCTGGAGTAGTGCAGCCTCGGCGGCGTTGTCGTGAATGTCGGCCTGCGGCTCTGGTATGGGCGCCGGGGCAGCCAGGGCAGCCGTCAGAGCCTGCGTGGTGACCTCTGGAGATGGGTACCTGGCTTGTGGCACCTGGGGCAGTGCGTACTGGGACTGCTGCGCTGGCTGAGCCGCCAAGCTTGGCGTAAACTGGGGCGTCCCAGGAGTGTGCGCCGGGGGTTGGTGCTGAGAGTTGGCAACCGGTGTAGTTGTGTGAGGGCGTATCGGTGAGCTCGCTTGGGTTTGCGCGGGCGAGTGCATCGCAGAATGAGTCTGCTGTGGTTGTTGCTGCTGCTGAGGCCGGGGTGTTTGCGGCGGGAGTTGTGATTGTGGGCGGGGTACGGGTTGCGCAACGGAATGCAGAGCTTGGTGCGTTGTTGCCATCATGCCGGAGCGAGCTTGTGGCAGGGATGATGCTGGATATCCCGAAGTGACGGCTGGCTGCGTTGCCGGATGCTGGTGTGCGGCCCCGGGCTGTATCGCCGCGGCTTGGGCAGCACTGGCGGCTTGGGCTGGTGTCACAACGCCTGGTCCCACTGCCGTGGCAGGGCTGCCGGCTACTCTTCCCTGGGGAAGGTTCTGCAGGCCCGCGGCCAGAGTCATGATGCCTTGTATTCGAGCCTGCTCTTCCTCCGAGTTCATCCTTGCCCGCTCCTCTGCCTCCTTCCTCGCGGCTTGTGTTGGTGCTCGCGTCTTCAGCTCGCCCGTGACAGCCTGTAGATAGTACGGCATCTCTGAGTTCGTCTTGAGGAAGAAAAGCTTTAGGTTTCTTGCCTTGTCCTTGAGCTGGACTTGAGTCCTATCCTTTAGTATGTCGGATATGGTGCCATTTTGGCCAAACAAGGTGAGAATCTGGCTCCAGTGCGGCCCCTTCACCATGTCAAGACCTGCCATCAGCGCCTTTTCCTCCTCCTGGGTCCATGGTCTGCGTGTGGAATGGAGGCCTTCTCTTCTCGTGTGGGCCGAAGATTTCGAGAGAGCAGCCTGGCGTGCCTTGTCATATAGTATCGCGCTAGGAAACGTCTGGTTTGGAGGGAGGTTCTCGCCTGGGCCTGGTGGCGGCGGCGGCGGTTGCTCAGGAGCCTGGTGGGTGTACGAGTAGTACGGGTGCTGTGATTGGGCTTGTTGCAATTGACTCAAATACGATTGTGCTACCATATGATCAGTAACCTATGCAGAGACGAAACAAATTGTTGGTGACAATCAAATACTTACCCGTGCTTGTGGGTACTGTTGGCTGATACGGTACCGGCGACAGCCCGTGAAGAGTTGTCTTCACGTAATTGGATGTGCTCTCGGCAACAAGAGCTTCTAATTCTTTATAATCCGTCATGAGATCAATCTTGCCGTTCGTCTGGGGAGCCGCAGCTTCTGCCTTTATGGGACTCTTGGTGATCTCGGGGATAGGAGGCTCTTCGGGTGCTAGAGCAGGAGTAGTAGTAGACGTAGTAGTAGTAGCGGTAGTAATAGTAGGAGGGGGAGGAGGAGCAGGGGGAAGAGGAGCAGCGGCAGCAGGAGGAGGTGCTGGTGCTGGCGCCGATGCTGGTTCTGGTTCCGGTGCTGGCGCTGGCACTGGCGCTGGTACTGGCTCTGGTGCTGATGGCTCCAGGGCATCATCAGCCAGACCAGCGAGTGCGTTTTGAACAAGACCAGAGGTGGTCTTCTCAAAGAATGAAGATAGATCATCCAAGTCCAAGTCACCATGGTCAGCAGCATCACCAAGAATATCCATGGTCGGGTCGTCGTCATTCGAGGAGGGTATAGTATGGCCAAGCCTGCGCACCAGATCTGACACATTGGACAGACGGCTTTTGACGAGGGAACCGAAACTGCGACAGACATCATCGATAGGATAGCGGTTCCGTAGTTCGTCTGTACACTCGGTTAGTTCTTGGATGTAAGGAACAAATATCAAGACGATGGCGACCAACCGATATCAGTCTGGGCCTCTCTTTGAAGGGCTTCCTTGCGCGATCGCACCGTCGCCATAAACTGCTGGTCCGCCGGCGTCAATTCCAAGTGGCCGTGTAAGGCGCGAAGCTTCTCCTCAAGGCCTTTGATGAGGGATTCGTGAAGGACGTCTTGGATCTGCTGCTCGGGGCCTCTCGCAGCCAGTGACTCGATGGCGAGTTGAGTCCTCAACGATAGATAGAGATCAATCACTTCAGAGCTCAAGTCGGATATTTGTCCCCGGAAAATCATGTGGAAATGTTGATTGGCTTCGGCGAATGAAACAAGGCCACCCGAGACGAGCCAGGCCCCGAGCTGTGCGAGGTTTGAAAGGTCAATGATGGCGCGCGAATCATCGTCATGAAGGTCGAGCTCGTCGGTGGACAGGATCGAAGAGGGCGAGTACAGCTGCTTAATTTGCTCCAATGAGTAGCGCAGCTGGTGGAAAGACTGCGAGTGCTGTGAGCTGTCGTCGCGAATGTATTTTGTGGCCTCATCGGATGGCTGCGACAACAGCAGGAGGAGAGTGACGGCCTGCTTCAATGTGAGAATTTCGTCGCCACGACAAGATCTAAGACAACCTACCAAGCTACCTAGCGCATAGCTGCTAGCATTGCGCACATATCTATGCGGTTCGGAGAGGAACATGACGGGGATGGGAGGCAATGTGTGATCGGGAAGAGGGTCTTTATCGACATCCATGGGATCGTCGTGCTGTTGTTGCTGCACGTGGTCGGCGGCAGCTTCCTGTGTGAATTGGTCGACCAGGTCGCCCACGTTAGAAAGCGCATTCTGGACGAGGAGGGCCAGTCCGTCCTCAAGGGACTCTTCGGCACCCTGATCGGGCCCGAAGCCGTCATCGGGAATAGCATCAGGCTCTGTCTTGACCCGCTTGGAGGGGTCGTCGGGGGTGGTCGAGTCGTGGAAGGGGCGTTTCGTCGCGGCCTGCAGGGCGAGTTCCAGGTCAAGGCCATCGAGGATGCTGTGCTCCTGCTTTATGCCTAATTTTCAAGAGGTGTTAGCCATGCGGCCGGTGTCAATTTGGACGAGGGCCCAACGTAAGGCCGATGCGACTGGTGGCGGGCTGCGATTGAGGGACAGCAACGCACCCGGCGGAGATAAGGCCATGGCCAGGTCGGGCTGGGCAGGCTCAGCCATGATGGCGATTGTGTCAGGACATAAGCCGGGCTGGTATTCAAAGATCCGTATGCGCTTGATTGGCGATGCGGTATAGCTATCGGCAGTGCGGCGCTCCTGCTCGGCGGCGGTGGTGATGCGGGACGATGATGAGGCCAAAGAAAATTTGCTGAGTCAGTTCGATCGGCTGCCCTTATTTCTTGCCCCAAAAATCAGGTGGCTGAGATACACAATCGACACAGCCCAGCGGGTCCAAAATTATTGTCGGCCAGAAAAATCAAAATCCCCGGCGAGAGACGGTTATTGCTGGCTGGTGGTCGATTTGGGAAGAGGTCTTTTATTCAAATTGTTTTGTCTTGTCCTATATCGTATGGTGGCCAAGGGAAATCTACCACCACCTTGTTTTGCCTTGCCCGTGATCCATGCCTTGTCCCAACTGCACGTGGTTGAGCCGAGACGGGCATCGGCACCTGCTGAGGCCGACGCTAACAGTGGCAACCACCACCAACCAGAATACATGGATAAGGCAACACGTGCAGATGGACACCCGGGTAGAGATCTACGAATATACTTCAATGGCAATGTGCAGTGTACATCCATGCTACGCTAGTTTTGCAAGAGGTGAATATCAAAGCAAGCTACTTGTGCAGCGGGGGTACGGGCGTTGAGGGAACCTTCATTGGGCTGGAGCTTTGGGGGCAGCCGTGTTGGACTCAGGGACCCTCTTCGAATAAACATGGCAATTGACCGCAAGTTTAGTTTCCGGATGTTAGATGTTAGACAAGAGATCCATACCATCAATACCGAAATCGTCCAATCTGGCCCGGGAGTTACCGCTTTCGTAAATGTTGTCTTGGAAGGGAGTACTTGTTGGGCCTATTGTGCGTCAACACAATGAAATGCGTTGCACTAATAAAACTTACCAAGACTCATAAGAGTGCTGTGCGTGTTTGAATTCTGCATTTTAACCTTCGAAACTTGCAAAGGTCGGGGGTTCCCCGTCTCTGGTAGGTAAAAATCAATCAACAAAGCTGGCATGATGTCTGAGCAGAGGCTAGGTAGGCGGAAGACAAGGCAAATCACGCAGTAAAATCAATGTACTAACACAATGAAACTATTCTACGCTTGGAACCTTGGATTGGTGCCCCTAAATCCTCCTGTGATGCAGAGATATGGAGGGCTGGGTTGCTCGGGAAATGGCAGACCTGCCTCGTCTAAACGTTGGCGCGAGCATCGACACTAATGAAATCAAGAGTGAGGGAGGGTTCATGTCCTTGTGATGTAGTTTCATCGACAACCACAAGAGTTTATCTCTTGGCTGGGAGCACTGTGCTGGCTCGCCACCTTACCTGCACACAAAGCGAACTCGACGGGGAAATACTAATAGGTAGCTGCCAACGACGGACGCCTGCTCCTTCCACTTATTCAATACATACTGGGCCAAAAGAAAGCTTTGAACAGAATGCACTTACCAGCTTTGTACCTGCGCCTTCCACGGTCGGGACGGGCAAGCGCCTGGCGTAGATCAGACCAACAACACGCTCCCGCCCTCCGCAGCACGCGAAATTCCCCAGACCGAAGCCTAGATTTTCTCTTGAAACCGCGGAATCATCCTAGAATATACCTAGAAACCTAATATCCTACCATTACCGACACCCAGGGGCAGGGCTGCCATCATGCCCGAAAAGAAGACACAATGCCCAGCGCACACTCGCACGCCATGGGGCGCCAACGACCACCTCTACGACCATCGCATCCGCCTCCTCGCCATGTCCGCCTTGACCATCGTCATCATCGGCGTCATTATAGCAGGCGTCGTCTTCGCCTTCGACCCCAGCATCCGCCCTTAGGGACAGCCGGCCGACGCGGCCTCCGCCAACGACGCAATCGTCGCCATCGCCGATCAGGAGAGCACCCCCAAGACAACGAGCCCCTCTTGCAGCCAGGGGAAACTTAGCTGCGAGGCATTTTCCAAAGAGGTATGTCCGGACGAGAATCGGTCTTATTCTTCACCCTCTCCTCGAGTCTGCCAGCTGATGCAGCGGTCAAAGGACATATGCTGCCCCCTGGGGGCGTCCTGCCACGAAACCGCATGGACCCCTTCGGGCATATTCTGTTGCGGCGCCTCTGGTGAATGCACTGCCACGCAGGATCACCCTCCTGAATGCGGTCATGGCACGTTTCAGTGTAGCCGCGTCATGGGCGGCGGATGCTGCCTGGATGGATGGTCATGTTTCCCAGCAGGCTGCGTGAAACTGGCTGAGATTCGGGATTGGAGAACAAATACTATGCGGCTGCCAGGAGCGAAGCCATCGTCCACTACGGAGGTGACGAACAAGTCAGGAGAGCTCGGAGTGGTCGAGTCGTCAGCGGGCGGGCGCTTTGTGTATGGCCAAGGGTTCGCACTTGCCTGGGTTCTTGCCTGGGTTCTCGTTTTCCAACTGCCAATCCTGGCCTGTTGAGATCCTGAAACAAACAGTCAGGGAGCTATGACTCGAGACTGTCAAAACACGTTGCAGTGAGGAATGGATAGGAGTTTGATCAGATAAGCCGTTCATGGCCATGTTGTTGTGTTTTATCTACTCTGTTGGTCCAAGTCTTCACTGGGCCTATAAAATTGTGTCGATACCGGCGACCACATTCGCCAACCATATTCCGTCCGTCCTGACAAACATATGCTGAATCCAATATGTACCCCACATCCTGTAAATGGCTTTTCGTCATCTCGCGTTCAGACCCATTGAACATCATTAAACGACCTGCCTGAAATGCGCCTGGGCCGTTCCCAATCCATCCCCGACCGTTCAAAGCCAATCCAAACGCCATGCATGATGCATCCGTCTCTCCCTCCATTCCATGTAGAAGCTGGCCTTGTTCCCATAATCGCTATGCGCGCTTTGCGATGGTGCCATGAGCGCCGACTTGGAGCTGTCGGTGTTGCTGGGAGGCGAAAAATAACAAAAGTCTATGTGAAGCAAAAACCATGTGCCGGCCTGTTGAACCGTAGGACCGGGGGTATCTCGATAAATCTCAAATAAAAAGGAATGTCGTAAAAAGCCAGACACCAATGACCAAAATTATGGTTCACATGTAAATGGCGAAGAAGAGTGTGATGGCGAAAAGCGAAGCGCCAACGCCAGCAATCTTCCGTCGTCCAGGAGACATCATGAAGCTGGGTTTTAGTGACTCGGCGCTGCTCGCATCGTACACGAAGTTGGAGAGCGCGGCGGTGCTCTCGTTGCCAAAGAGGTAGCCGACGACTTGGTTGGTCGCGGCAAAGTCTGCCAGGATGTTGATGCTAACATGGGCCAGAGCCTTCACGTTGTCGGAGGCGGCACCAACGGGGGAGACGCCGCGGGACTTGGGCTTCAGCTTCCGCAAGACGCTGATTCCCTGGTCGCTGTTGGGAGCATTGGTGACGATGTGGCGCGGTGGAATATGCGATTCGATTCCCGCGACGAGGTCTGTCAGTCCCAGCTCGGTAGAGTCGTAGTCGCAAGGCTGGTTGCCATTCGAGACGATTTGCGAGGCGCCGGCAGGGACGCCGTGGTTGCCAGAGCCGGGGATGGACTGGGCGGCCGTCGCCAGCTGGACGAGCGCGCAGATAACTAAGCCAATGGCTGCCGGAGGGCGCATGGTAGCGGATAGAACGAGTGTAGGCGTGTTGGCGACGACAGCATGTGAAGCTCCGCTGGTTGATGTTGGGTTGTCGACGAGGGTGAGAGGAAATGCAAGCGCCGACGACAGGTTGGACGTGACGACTGGCAGGCGCGAGCAACGGTGACGATATGGGAGATAGTGTGATGACGAGGGGGGTGGCTGCACTGATAAAGATACAGAGCGTGGGATCAAGCGAGGGGGGAAGCTGGTTTTGTTCCAAGCTTCTTCTCCAAATCGCCAAGCTTTGTGGCCCTGATCCCTGGCTATCGCGCGTGTGTCAGAAAGGCCAGAAACCAAGGAATACAAGCACGGGTGCTAGTGAGGCGAGGCGGAGACGATGTAGCTGACGGGGGGTGCAGGCGGGTCGGGCTCGCGGGGAGGAGTCTTGGCTTTAAGATTGTTCCCGTGTTGCGGCTCTGTTCGGTTTCCAGCAAGGGAACAGGTCCAGAAGGTCGATTGATTCACCGACGGATCGCGCAATAAGGAGAGAGGGAGAGAACAAGCGAAGGAAGTAGCGAGATGATGGGAAGACCCGAGGACGAGGCCGTGGCCAGGAGAAAAAGAGCGTGGATAAAAAGTCAGAGCAAAGCTAACAGGAGATGATGTACGTACCTCACCCACGCTATGGTACCTGCGGTACATGAGATACATGAGATACATGTACGTACCCGCGTGCGCTAGCGTCGCCATAAGACATGGGCCACTCCTTGATTGCAAGCGTCGACGGGTGGGGCGTGAATTGAGAGGCGTGTGATTGGGCCGCGCCATGGTCTGGTTCCGATTTATGGGCAAGGCAGGAGTGATAGCGGGCCCATCAGGCCCGTGGGTCCGGCCTGTTGGGGAAGGCACCTCCTGGTCCGCACCTGCAGATGCCATCCAGTAGCTGTGAATCCTCGTTGACAACGTTGCTAGGAGCACGCAATGCTCGGACTAGTCCGTCCGAGAGGTGCTGCGGATAGTCGTATCGCGGCTCCTGCGACTGACTGCATAAACATGGTCGTCGTCCTGCCAATGTGCACACTGCGTAGGACTCCGTAAGCTGCCTTCCTTGGCTGCCATTCCACCGCAAATGCTGAAGATGCCACCACCACCGACTGCGAATTGTCCCCACCGACGATGGCGCTCATTCAGGAGTGACCAACGGGCGGCCGAGTGGGATATTAGTCGTTGAATTCATTAAAAATATGGCTTCTAGATGACGCGAGTCCCTGTTGCGCTCGCGCGTGCAAATTTCGCTTGGCGGACAGAGATTCAGAAACAGGGAGGGTACGGCGAGGTACCTGCCAGAGACGCTGCGAGCCGCGTCATTCCCGCCCTCAGCTGGTCCCATCGGGACTAGCACGAGCTGTGCGGTCTCCCCCAGGTCGCCGCCGTTGGCCCTGCAAAGTAACATGTCGGCATGTCCATCGTTGCCAGTTGGGTGCCCGTTCTATTTCTGGGCGCCACCCGAAGCACCGCCATGCAGCGCAATGCAGAGCCACTGGGGCTGTCCAGAGCAGTGCTGCGACATGCTGGGGGCCACTGCTGTGTTAGAGAGAGGTACAGCCGTGCCGGCCCCCGATGCACCCAGTGTTGCGGCTGAGTATTGAAGTGGTCACCGAGGAAGGAGAGTCAGTCGGCCCAACACAACGCTACCGACTACGCTCCGTTGCTTAAGCCCATCTTCTAGCACAATTCCGCTTCGGGTATCATGATACAGCATCCGAGTCAAGCGCTTCAACCGCGTTATAGATGTGACCAGACGCAGCATCTGTACCGCCACGTGCGACCTCCCATGAGCGATGCATGCTGCCAGTCCACAGGCAACTGGCAGTTGTTGTTTTGGCGGGCTGGGAAAGCCCAAACGCGATCAGCCTTGGGCGCCATGCGGCACGGCCTGCTTCATCTTTAGAGTCACCATCAGCCAGCCTCCATCCTGCGATGCGATGCCACCCCGCGGCGGAGGGGACAGGCGAGGACATGGATGAAGGGCTGGGCTGACGAAACGCCCCACCCCTTCGAGACGGCACCAACGCATGGACTGACCCCGTCACGAACTTGCGGTTATTCCTCTGCAGTCACTCGTAAACTCGTCACAGGCAGCAAGCAACAGGCGTCGCGCCATTTTTATTCAGCCTTGCCTTGTTCCCCGTGCCGTCAGCAATCCTATGGATCCATCCATCCATGCATTGCATCGCCGCGGCTCCTACGGCGCAACCAACAACAGGATCACCCAATGCGCCTCCAACAGCCGACCGATTGGGATGTCGGAGTCTCAGAGAGCAGCAGGCAGTGCCGTGGCTGCCGTCCCATGCCCTGACCCATCACAGAACCGACCGCTGGAGCCCACCGTTGTTTCGTGTTCCCGTTGCAGGCCCAACCCAACAGAGAAACAGCACCGAGCCCGGATCAGTGATGGACCAGGCCTTGAATGGGATCGTGGCCGTAGTGTAGCAGAATGAGAAGGTACTCGGCAGTACTACCATGGTAATTTGTGTGTGGTAGCAAGAAAGTCAAGCCAGCTAATCTAACGAGTCGATCCAGCAATTGGAGCCCCCCGTAAGGCGTGGTCCAGACCCGGAAGTACGGCGCCGCGATCTAGCCGCCTTGCACCTTTGTCCCTGTTGAACAACTTCCCGCCCCGGCCAGGAGAGAATTATCAATTGATAGTCCAAAGTCATTGACGTGTGCAGGCCTTTCCAGCGGCCCAAAAGCCAGGGGTTAGGAAGTTTTCGACGGGTTTAAGAGTGGTCCGCCGACTTTCTCCCCACTCCAGTGCTCGGCCAGATGACGTACGCACCCCCAAGCAGGGCGTGAGCAGTCCAAAGAGTGACAATTGACAACGTGCCATTGAATACTTCGCAGTTGCCGCGCCGAGAACTACGCACTGCGAAGATTGCCCGAGAGCGTGAGATGCCAAGGATGGGGAGGGAAAGGCAGCACACGTAATCACACCAGCAGATGCACTAGCCCTGCCGCCAGGGGCCACTCCGAACGAGTCTGCCGGGCCCATCATCGCGATCCGCGCCTGGGCGTCCATCTTCACCCGCCTTGGCAAGGTCGGCCAACTCCCCGAACCCCCCCCCCCCCCAATCCCACGCGACTGTCTCACCAGAGGCAGAAGCGCGACGAGCCATATAGTGCTGGCTAAGAGGCCACGCCAGCACCAGAAGGGCAGGCACGACTCTCCAGCGCCCACGACTGTCCACGACTCAGGCGGCCGGGCCAGACCCAACACAGCCGTGGCGGCCCCGTCCTTGTTTGTCTCGCATCAGTGGGTCGCGGCGTCACCTCCGCGCGACAAGCCTGAAGCCACCAAATAATAGCTGCTCTTAATTACTGCTCTTTTGTTGAAAATTTCACATCTGGTTGCTTGATTGCCCCAGGGAAATACGACGATGCCGGAAAATGGGGCCGCAGCCCACCAGACGAAATTGAAATGAAACGGCACGCCGCCTGGATGAATAATGCCTCGTCCCATTGGATCCCCTTGCTGCCCCCTCTAACGGCCCGACCCCGTTATTTTGCCATGCAGGTTGTTTTTGCTGCATTACGACATTGAATCAATAGTACCACCGTTTGTAGAGAGCTGCGGTTCGATAGTACTGCAAACCTGGTGATCAAGGAAATTATCCCGCTGCCCACGCCTTCATTGACAACGTTCAGGCCGCCGTAATCGCTCCGTCATCTAGCGTCATTATCCATCCTAAGCCTAGGAAGCTATTCGACACGGGGAATTTCCTGCCTCACTCTCGCAATAGTAGTAGCCCGGGCGGCTATTCTCCCCCATCATGGTCAATTAGGAGGGACGGCCGGATGGACAAGGCGAGTGGTTGCGCGTCACTTCCTCATCTGACGTATGATTTCTTAGCGGAAGTTATCAACCTCCTCGTCTCGGTGTCACGATAGTCTCCGGTCTGGAACTATGTTTGGAGGCGTCATCCGACAAGCGTCTGGAGCCGTCCCCAGAACCAAGGTAGCTTTCCATAAATCGGCCACACCGTTGGGTAGAGTTTTTAGCTCGGTGTGCGCAGCTGTGCCTCATTGGCCCGCACACGTCTCTGCGCCATGTCGCATGCCTCTGATGAACATGGCTGGGTCTACGGACTGGTAATTTCTTGCGACCTGTTGATGTTGCTCACTCAGCATGCCCAGCCAATCATCATCCGTTCACCAACATCTTCGTGGGCTCGCCATAGTCAGGTAATTTATTTGCCTATAGCATATTGAGCAACTGCTGGAGCCTCCATCCTTCGAGGTCATCTGAAGCATGCAGTAGAAAAGAATATATTTGGCCCTCCAAAACTCCTGCCTGTGCCAAGTGGCCTATTCCAACCCAGCCCAAAATCATCGTAAAGTATCGTAGAAGTGAAGCCTGCCGCCCAGTCGTTATTTGAACATCAACATAATACAGTCAAGCCAAGGCCCTGCTTGTTTTCTACACGTGAACAAGCCAAAACAACACATGGCCGCCCTCGAATCCCTCGTCACGAAAGCCGGGATCTTGGTCGAGGCGGCTTTTTGCATCGAGACACCCAAACTCGTTTCGGATACGATCCACCCTTTCCCATCGCATGTCCTTCGGCCGACTGCTAGTATATCGCTATCGTCGGCGTCGATTATGGGTAATTTCTCAGTCTCCCATTACGTGGCGTAGAAGTGTTCTGCTTCTTCAAGGGCCGGCGGCATACATCGTTCCCTGTGGTAGTTGCTGCTGTTGTTGCAGGCCCATATTGTTCATATATGCAGCGTTGCGAGCCCAGTTCGCCGCTGGGAGAATCCTCTGGGGAGTGGAAGGACCCGTGTTCAGTATTACATCCCCATCTGCCTCACTGCTGCTCGTTGTCCGACTGGTCTGTGAATAGCCACCACTGCTGCCATTCCGGCTATGCTGATAGGTGCGTGGCGTACCATAGGTAAGGCTGTGGTGGCGACGTGGGAAACCAGCCATGCCATCAACGCCTTGCTGAATGCGCATCTGGCTAAAGGAATAGTCAATATCCGTCGAATATTGATGTACACAATGTGGTTCAACCAGGCCACAGGTCTCCGTCAGGATTTGGTAAATACGTTGCTGGACCTCGACCGCTGGTGGTCGATCGTACGGGTTGGCAGAGAGCATGGCCGTCACCACATGCAAGATAGGAGCGACACCACGAAACATGTTGGCCCCGTCTCTGTCTGCAATCTTCTTTGTCGCTTCTTTGGCGAGGCCAGACATCCATGATTCCACCTGGCCAAGGTTCTTGTGGAACGACGTATCCAAGACTGCACCGCCTCGCCCGGCAGTCTTGTGCTTAGCAGACCGAAAGCTCGAGAACTTGCTTGTCGACCGTTTCACTAGAAACGAGAGAAGCTCTAGAATGATGCAGCCGAGGGAAAAAATATCTGCTTGGTGCGGACTCAGTTGCTGATTTGGCCCCAGGTACATGGCGTTCGGAGAAGCACCCATCTCGGAACCTCTCATTATGCTGAAAGGGCCCTCTTCCGAGCCCGAAGGGGATGCGGGGCCCATGAACCGGTTTGGGGGGCTTGATGATCCTGGTGGACGAAACCAAGACTCGGGCGCCGCATAGTCGTACCATTCTCGGTCAAATGATGATTTGTCGGTGTGGTGAATGAGCGTGTCGGGCGTGAGGCGAGTGGCATCGCAGAAGAAGACCCGATTTTGGTTATTGAGAAGAATCGTAGAGGGCTTGATGTAGCCGTGAGATCGGCCCTTGCTGTGCAGATAGCAAAGTGTATCAACTAGACACAGGATCCAGTTCATTACCAACTCCCGGCGATCCTTTTTCGCGAGGTTTTTGAACGAGGACGGAGAGGTGGCGAGGAACGACTTGAGTGTCAAGTCTTGGGGTGGAGTGAAGAGCACATATCCGGTCCCGTTGTGGGTGTATGACGCATAATACGAGACGAGGTGCTCATTTTGCAGCCCCTTGATGCCCTGAATCGCTTCGCAGAACTCCTGGTGAGGGATAGACCCTGGGTTAGGGCCCAGTGTGTACTTCCGCCTGCTGAACACCATGCCCGAAGCGTTGGGTAACCTGACTTTCTCGATACCATGGCTCTTATGGGGGGTTAGAGGCACTGGACGCTCGACCACGTCGAGCGGCACTACCTCATTGTCGGCGTACGCATGGTGACTTCCGCGCTGAAGTGGCTTTAATAGGTAGTGAAATTGACGCTGGAAGAATTTTCGCTCGACCCGCTCGTCGCGAGCAGGTGTCAGTTGCAGGCGATCAACATCCTCCAAGGCGATTGGTAGTTCCGCATCATCCCAACCATCGTCGATGACGGCGAAGATTTGATCCGGGAGCCCGAGGTCGACAAGGATGAGTAGAAGGCGAGGGGCGTCGTTGCGGATGCTGTCCCAATAGGTTCGCTCCGTCAGATCTTCGCCCCCAAAGGCGACAGGCCGATCCAGCCGTTCTATTTCGTGGGCTAGAAGGTGGCTCTGGACAAAGGCCCGAGTGACGGTAGCCTCGATTTTCGAGTCAACCCACCACTGCCCCATGGTGGGAAACGCAGTTGGCTGTCGTTATCTTCAGCGAGGTGTGGCCCTTGTCAGTTACGCCGGCAGGGCTGCTTAGGACTGCATCTGCGAAGGAGCCCCGTGATGCGAAGGCGAGGCGATCTCGAATCGTTGGGATGGCGGCGGATGATATAGGCCGCAGCGGGCGGGATGCTGTCGCGTGTCGCAAACTTGTGGCGGTAGCAGCAACAGCAGCAATACGAAAGGGTGAAGACAGATGGTTCGCAGAGGGAGAAGAGATCGTCGGCTGCGGTTCAGGACGTGGGAGAAGTTGTTAAAGGTTCGACAACAAGGCCCCAGGATGGTACAGGGCCGGACCGGGATTCCTCATGGCACGGCATGGTATGGCATGGCATTGCCTGGACCAGGCTGGCCCGGGATCCGTTTGGATGGAGACTCGTCAAGGCGAGCTAGCGGAGGAGGCTTATCTGGAGCGGGCGATTCGGTGGACGGCCTAGGACGTGGCGGGCGCGATTGGCGATGCGTGATTGGCTGGTCCGGGGGGCGACGGGCGCTGATAAGGGCTGCGTTGAGCCGACGGCCACGCAGGGGTGGGAAAGGGATGGAGGAGGTGGTGCGGCGCTGGGCTCGCTGGCATGAAGGCAGAGGGATCGCTGGAAGGCGGTCGGCGTGGGTGGTGTTTGGCGTCGTTGGCGGTGTTGGAATGTTTGATTTGAGGGTGGTGGAGGAAGAGGAGGCAGAAGATGGCTGTCTCTATCCAGCAAGTAGTGTCCTGCGCAAACGTGTGGAGGGGTCACACCTTCCCAGACCTATGGCAGTGTTGAGCGTGCAACACGCACTTTCCGCGCGCTCAGGTCTCTCGCCCTCTGTCTCCAATTATTAAGCCATATTCCCTCCGCTGGCCAGGCTCGACAAGGCGTCCCTCACTTACAGCCGAGCCTACCCACAGCATCATCAACCATGGTTGTCACCACGCACCGTCAACAGCTGCGCATTCGGCCCTCCGCAAACCAGCCATTGGATTTCTTCCACTATCCTCTCGACGTATCACATAAACTGCTCAATAGCATGGGCACAACCCAGCACTAGCTCCAAGGTCTCACCTTAGCATGGATGGGGACATTGGACGGCCTGCCTGAGTTTGCGGGTCGTCGGCTGTCAACCTCTGATCCACCGTTGGTGATGCCATGGTAAATTCACAGCAGCCAGCCCTGGCGAGTCAAGTTGCTCCCCATCTCTGATGGTGTCGACAACCTCTGAGCCTCCCTCTGGTCTCATGCCTCTCTGTCGTGCATCGCATGCGTGCTTTCTGACTACTGGTTATTTCCGGCCCGTCGCTTGTCGCGCAAATTACGCCACCGAGTTGAAGGAAAGCATCGACCATGTGAACCGGAGGACCCCAATCGCGGTGACATCCAACCCAGCGCAACACGAGCTGGACACTCCAGATGACAACGTCCCATGCAAAGCTCCATCACCGACCCTGCCGGTGGCCCGGGGGCGCAGTGGCTATATCCGGTCGGGAGGTGTCTGCCACTCTTTGTGTCGAGTCGTGTCGTGTTGCGGGAAGGATTGGTACCGTCAATGTCAAATGTCCTGAGGAGAGGGGTGCATATTTGCGGGCGTAGTCGACCTTGCTCACCTCCGCTCCCCACCATGACCAGCCCGCAACCCCACTCAGGGTTCGCTCGCAACTGCGGGCTGCATGCAATGGCCCCTGTCTAAGGCGTGTACCCCCTGCTCAGAGCTCGCTCGCCAAACGACATTGACTTAGCGCAATCATCATGGGACCAGCGTCTGAGTATTTGAACATGCCCAGGCCCTGCTGGTGGTGCAGCCTTGGGTCGTGGCTTCGAGCAGGAAGAGAGGCTCTGTGCCTCTAGGAGCCATGTCGTTCGGTGTGGCCTCGAAGGCTGGATCTATCAACTGCTTCTAGCTGAAGCGTCATGCGGATACATTGAATCAGACACATACACGAGGTGATGTATCCAATCCAATGACGGAGGCTGGTGGCAACACCCCTCCATCATCTGCCAGCGGCCGCTGAACAACCCTGGCCCAACTTTATTCGTTCACCACTTGGCAACTGTCCCGGATTCCCAGTTACGCAGCTTCGAATTCGCATTTCGCACTCTCCAAAGTCCCAGTGCTACGTGACAGTCGCCGATGCACAGCATTGATTTAATTCTATTTATTTCGAATGACTCTGTAAGGATGAGTATTTCCAGGTTGTGTTGACTGGACGGCTGCATGCTGGAACCAGTTGACTCTGGATCCTTGCTCTGGCGTAGCACCCGACAGTAATTACTTTAAGAAGCCTAGGAACGGCCGTTGTCGCCCCGCTGTCTGGCTAGGGCGTCGCTGTCATGTTACCAAACCATCAGGCCAAATGCGGCCGCCATGTCGACAGGAGCGCCCGCAGCGATGCAAGCTCCGTCGCCGTCTCCATTCCGCCCAACCCAGGCATTGGCACGACACTCACACTGTCAATCTGGCTGTGCCGTCCTCCTCCTTCTTCGTCCTCACGCGACTGCCACCACATATTCAGCCTGGACAGGTTTTCGGTTGTTGGGACCGGGGGTGGCGGAACGTTGCCGCCGTTTCTGGCCTCGTTGCCGTGTCCCACCCACGCGCCTCACGAGCAACACCCATACATATCACACCCACCGAATGCTGCTAGCGGAGCAGGGCAGCGGAAGAGCGTGCAGCAGACGCACCAGCACTCGAGAGTGGTCTGCAGGCGGCGAATAGATGCTCAGCGGCCAGTCCGCCGTGGTCTCATTGCTCAACATCAGTACATCCCCCATATCAGCACGGCAACACACGAACTTGGGTTTTGCACATTCCTGTTCATCCAGCCGACCCTCCAAGAAGCGGCCGCACCTTGCGCCACTGATAAAAGGGCTGACAAATTCGTCCTACCCGTCAACATGCCCTGAGGGCTGCGACGGTGATCATTGTCGCTATATTCCACCTCCATGACCCCAGCCTGGCTGCGATGCACGATCCTAACAGTGCTTCGCCAAGCTTAACTTGACAGGACGATCCGTCGGCGGATCTACAATAGTCTATGACTGCTAAGCCCGTCGCCATTGGCCCATCCAGTCGCCTGGGTGCGCCAACCTGTAGAGATTGACTATCGCGGGGAGAAGAAGCGTGGGGGCGACTTCAGCTCTAATGTAGGTGTGACGAAACTCGGACGTGAGGCTGCGATAACGACGGCGTCGACCTGTCCCAGCTCTCTGGTTTACCATTCGGCCGTGGCATGCAGTCGCCCAGGGCACCCCGCGGTGGCACCGTTAGCGCCCACTAAAGCAGGATAACCTATCTGACGACGGCGATGCGCTCTGATACTGCGTTCTGTGGGTTTTGATATGTTCATCACATTAGCACATTTATTAACGTATAGCTATACACAGTGACCGCTCGCTAGGATATGTATGCGTCGTCTCTAGATAAGAATGATGAGCAACTTGCGACGCTAAATGATGGACCCGACGCCAGCATCCGGTCCGAACCGCGCCCGTGTCTACTCCGCCTTCCTTTCCTTCTCCACCTCGGCCACGTTCCTTCGGCCGATAAAGGTGTCCATGCCGTTGTCGATACCGGTCACCGACCGGAACAGCTGCTGGAGTCCCGGCGGCATGGCGTCGTAGTAGCCGGCGCAGCGTGCGTAGAAGGGCATCCCGATGGTGGCGCCTCGGCCGCTGTTGATGGTCCCGACAATCTCCTTGCAGAGGTCGACCGTCTCGACGACGGGCGCGATGAAGCTGTTGGGAGTCTCGATGCCGTAGAAGAGCGGCGTCTTCAGCTGGCCCGGCGTCACGAGCACCATGCGCATCTTGGGGTGCGTCTTGGCCAGCTCGGCCTTGAGGGACCGGTGCATGGCCTTGAGGCCGGCCTTGGCCGCGGCGTAGTCGGCCAGCTGCGGCACGCCAAAGTTGCCGATGACGGACGAGACGGTGACGATGGTGCCGCCGTTGGGCGCCTTGGTGACGTACGGAAGAAAGGCCTTGAGGACGTAGAAGGGGCCGAGGAGGTTGACGTTGAAGCTCTTGTCGAGCTGCTCGTACGTCATGTCCATGATTGTCTTGCCAATGACGATGGCGGCATTGTTGATGATGACGGTGGGAGTTCCCAGCTAAATCACGGCTCTGTCAGTTCATCGCGATCCATGGCGCTCCGGAGTTGCAACATACATCGGCCTCGACCTGGGCGGCCACCTTGATGAGTTCGTCCTTGTTGCCGACGTCGCACTGGTAGAAGTAGACACCGCGGGCGGGAGCAGACGGCTTCTGCACATCCAGCACGGCGACGGACGCGCCGCTCATGCCGTAGACCTCGGCGATGAGCCAGCCGAGCCCGCCGGCGCCCCCGGTGATGACAATCACCTCCTCGCCGATGTCGACCTGCCGGGGTAGCCCGTGGGCGATGCGGTCGAGGACAGCGCCGACCAGCGTGACGATGGACATGAAGATGGCCCACATGATGGCGCCGATCATGGTCGGCTCGTCCCAGGGCATGGTGCGGGCGCGGAGACACAGCGGGATCATCCAGCAGACAAACGGATGGAACACGGTGGTGCTGAGGACCCTGACGATGAGGTCAATTGTGATGGGCGCGAACCAGGACTCGCGCTGCGGCGGGCGCGGCGATGACGTGGGGTTGGACATCCTGGGCGGTTTGACGCGATCTGATCTGTGGTACTGGTGATGCTGCAGTTGGGAGCTGTGAACTAAGAAGCGCAGCCCGATATGTGCAGGGCAAATGACGCGTCGCAAGGGAAGACAACGCGCTGAGGGCGGAAAGAGAGACGGGGGAGGAGCTCAGTAGATGTAGAAAATGGCCAAGAATCGAAGCTCAGCTGCCGCAACGTTCATGACACGAGACAGCAGAGTGATGAGACCATGTCCAGACACGGAGAAGCTGTCACATGTGGGTTAGCTTGGAGACCTGGAGCTTCGACACACACACCACACAGGCGCGCACCTCTAAGCGCCGCCAAGCCCCTGGTTTCGAATTTTCCATCTGGCTTCCCGCCTGTCACAGTGGGACCCGCCACCAGTCTGACCTGTGTCTCGCTTGTTTCGACGGCGGCGACTTCGCAGACCAGGTCTCTCGGGCTGCCGCTATCGGATCCCGCGACGGGACGGCCATTATCAATCAGTTTTCCAAACATCGAGAAACATGAAAACATATGCAAGCTCGCATCACGTTCACCAGGTTGAGGTAGATGGGTACCTAGCAAGTCATATGCAAGTTGGCATTCGCAGTTGGCCAATCAGATGCTGCCTCGGCAGACGAGACGGCCATTTTGGCTGTCATGGTAGAGGGAAACATGCGATATCATCTCAGTGGCGTTCTATTAGTTTCTTGTTTTAGCAGGTAGGTAATAGTGTACATGGTTTGGTTGTATGTGCCGGTCGGGCGCTTTCTCATAAAGCTCTATATGCAAAGTAGGAGATTTTGCTACAAGGGGTTGGTTTTTGGGTGGGGAAGGGGGCTCCTGGGGGTTTCGCTAGGATGAATAGTCCATCCTGAACCTGATCGTCATCGATTGATTGACCTTTTACCCCCTGGGCAATGGTCAGCTTTAATTCTTCCCCTGGCCTTCAAGCTTGGGCTTGGAATCGTTTGTTCCCGGCCGGAAGTTGGGGATGTAGTTCTCTGGTTTGCCTTGATACCCGGGTTTGGATCCGTTTGTTCCCGGCTGATAGTTGGGGATGAAATTCTCTGGTTTGCCTTGGTACCCGGGCTTGGATACGCTTATTCCCGGCTGGAAGTTGGGGATGAAATTCTCTGGTCTGCCTTGATACCCAGGTTTAGATCGGTTTGTTCCCGGCTGGAAGTTGGGGATGAAATTCTCTGGTCTGCCTTGATACCCGGGCTTGGATTCGTGTATTCCCGGCTGGAAGTTGGGGATGTAGTTCTCTGGTCTGCCTTGGTACCCGGGCTTGGGTCCGTTGCTTCCCGTCTGAAACTTGGGCTTTGAATCAGCTTTTCCCTGGAACTTGGCTTGGTACTTGGACTCCTCCGTCTTCTCAAATTTGGTGTTTTGCTGGACGGCGTCCTTGCGCCAGGCGTGGAAGCTCGGGTCGCGCGTGATGCCCTCGTCTCGCCACTTCTTGGGGGGCTTGAGGCCCAGCGCGGCCTTGCGCTCCCAGACCTCCTTTCCGCGGCGGAACCATCGTGTGTTGCGGCTCTCCTCCTCGTCGGCGTTGGGCCGCCACTTGCTCTTGAGGATGCGGCGGATGTTCTCGATCGAAACCTCAAACTTCATGGCCAGCGTGGGCGTGTCGTACCTCTCGGGGAATTGCGCGTGGAGGGCGCGGATGCCGGCGAGGGCGTCGGGTGACAGACGCTTGATTGGCTTCCATCCGTCGGGGAACTTCTCTTTGAGAGCCTCCTTCTGGATCCTCCACGCTGGCTTTTCTGGTTTTCCGTCTTGTTCTCCCTCAACTGGGGTGGGGGAGGGTGGAGGCTCGGGGGAGGCTTCGGGGTCCGGCTTCGAGTCTCTCCAGCGGGGCTTCTTGGTTTGACTTCGCGGTTCACCAGTTGGTTGGCCAGATGCCGACTCGGGTGAGGCTTTGGAGTCCAGCTTCGATTCCTTCCGGCCTGGCTTTGTGTCTCTCCAACGGGGTTTCATTCGCCCCCCCTTCGGCTTGCCAATTGGCTGACCAGACGTCGACTCGGGGGAGGATTTAGGGTCCGTCTTCGAGTCCGTCTTTGAGGCAGCCTTTGAGGCCGCCTTTTCTTCCTTCCAGCCTGGCTTCGTGTCTCTCCAACGGGGCTTCTTGACTCGCTCCCCCTTCGGCTTCCGCCCCCCCTTCGGCTTGCCAGTTGGCTGGCCAGATGTCGACTCAGGGGAGGGCTTGGAATCAGACTTCGAGTCCGTCTTCGAGTCCGCCTTTGAAGCCGCCTTTGCTTCCTTCCAGCCTGGCTTCGTGTCTCTCCAACGGGGTTTCTTGGCTCGCCCCGGCGGCTTGCCAGCTGGGCCAGGCGCCTTTCCAACTAAACCCTTGCGTGCTAACTTAGCTTTCTTGCGGGATGCGAACGGACGGCCGGGCTTCTTCCGCCCCGCCGGTGCATCATCCTTTGCTGCCGACAGGGTCGACGACGAGTTCGACGACGCGGCAGCCGATGCCGACGGGGACGAGGCTACCTCGACCGAGGCAGGCGCCGATTGCTTGGGCCGGGCATCGCTCGTGGCAGTAGGCGCAGATGAGTGGCCCGTGGCATCTTGGTTCAGATTCCGCGAGGCATGGAGGAAGCGAGTGTGTCGCGCAACGGCGAGCTGGTGGCGAGGCAGCTGTCGCGTGAGCTGAGGCCCGAGTCGTAGAAACGATGTCGGCCGGGGGTCAATCTTGTGCACCTGCGAGAGGCCCTGAATAAAGAAGCGAACTGGTGTGGTACGGCACGTGCAAGACATTGCGGCAGGTTTGTCGCCGCTGGTGTTGGGCCGCGTCCGTGGATGAGTGAATCGTCGATGGTGCTGGGCAAGAAAAAAAGTTTGGAGTCGCGTTACTGGCGGACGGACCAAGCCAGGGTCTGCAGTGCCGCCCCATTACAATTGTGGGGCGAAAGGGAAGCCACTGTGGCCATGCGGCTCAGGTTTGGGTGCCTAGTACTGCCTACTAGCACTGAGCCCACTGAAGCGATGCTGTGACGCAAGGAGACAGAAGGTGGCCGCCTTCCCTCCGAACCAAGCGGAGCCCCGGAACCCTACCGACACTACGGTTCCTGCCGCGCCGGTTCGTCCGCGCCTCCGTTCCCCGCATCGGCGCTCGCCGGGACGCATGCGCATCACGACCTCCAGCTCAGGACGACGATGGGGTGCGGATGCTGCTTTAATGGCTGCGTCCCGAGCCCCCAGGCTGCCATGGCGCCATTCTTTCGGGACGCCCAACCGCCGACCAGTTCGCTGGACCCCACGATCTTCGGCTCACCTGCCTCCTTCGCGCGGCTACCGAGGCTGATGCTGCCGCGACCGGGGGGCTTCTTGTCCATCTCCCGCCAACGTGGCCAACACCTGCCGAGTCAACTGACTCAGTATCTTCAAATTTCCCCAGACTCTGCCCGTCGTAGCGTTGCAGCAAGCCCTCAAGTGGTTGGTGCTTTAGACCAATCGTCGCGGGGCCGAAACCAATTGCATCCCCTCCCCCGCAACTTGACACCCTCCCCGGCCCCAGGGCGAGTCCGCCGACTCGTAGATTGACTGTCAAACCCCCTCCCAGCTGACACTTCCTATTTCTCCTTCCGGACGAGGCCCATCGCCCGAACGGGGTGACGTGCCTCTCGCGATTAGCCCGTCCCTCCGTTTCCATGCGACGTTTATCCCATCTCTCTTCCAACTTGGATACCATGTCGTGCTTGATCCCGGTCCAGAAACCAACAGACCCGTTGATGCGTCGGAAATTAGGCAACGAGTCTCGTTTTCCATGTAGCTATTCCCCCTAGCCTCGAACCGCATCCTTCTGCCAGCCTTTGGTTGGTCAACATCCCCATCTTGTCCGAGGCCCAGCTACCCCATCTCATATCACCCTCGCGCCTGGCGAGCTGGCACCCCCCACACAGGTCACACCCGCCTACACGGTAGATTAGCAATGCGATGCCCATTCCGAGCAGTGACTCGCCGTGTCGTCCCTGCCCGTCAGCGCATTCAGTGGGTGGGTGTGTTCGGGCTCTCCACACTGTCGGTTTCCCGAGGGATCGCTGTGATGCTTGCCCTCGTCTTTCAGATGCCGAAGGTGTTGCCATTCGTAGAAATTCACACCTGACACGGGTTTCTGTCTGATATAAATCATGGCGACCGGCTTCAGGCCGTGCTGTGTCCCCCGGCAACACAACCCCTATCCTCTCAAGCAACGCCGGGAAAAGCAACGCCATCACAATGAAGTCAGATCTTGAGAAGGGTAAGCAAATGAAGAACTGCTGGGGTCACGAGTTCGAGTGGACGGAGCACCACAAGGGACCAGAGGAACTCTCAAAGCTCCTCCAGTCCTACGACAAGATCGCCACTGATGCCCTCGACATCTTTGACGAAATCTCGCCCCCCAACCCTGCCGCCAAGGACTGCCCCTTCAGCGGCCACCGCGATCTCTTCAACTTGCTGGAGCAGAACGCCGACAAGAACAAGCTTTTGGGGGAACTGTGGAATGACATAACTGTTGTTCCCGACTGGGTTGACTGGGACCAGCTGCTCCGCGGCCAGAAAGTTGTTTACCGATATGGTATCCAGTCCCTCCTGGGGGTAAGTCAACGAGTCACCATCCACAGGCGTAGCAACTTTCTGACAGTCTACAGCTCATGCACCAGTCGTTGGTTGGCGGAATGGGTGCCTGGCGAGTTGTCGAGACTCTTACCAAGACGGGCGGCTTCAGTGTTGATGTCTGCCACCGCCGGCTACTCGAGACCCTCCACCACTTCAAGACTGTGATTGAGGACCTCGACGACATCAAGCCCGGCGGCGGAGGCTTCGTCTCGACTACCCGGGTCAGATTCCTCCACTGCACCGTTCGCCGCAAGATCATGCGCCTCGAGGAGGAATCACCGGGATATCACGACTACGAGCAGTACGGCGTCCCCATCAATGACCTCCACCAGATGGGAACCATCGGCGTCTACTCGGTTGCCCTCCTCTATCTCGGATTGCCCCGCCAGGGAATCACCCCCACAGACCAGGAGTGCGCCGACTACATCGCCCTGTGGCGCTACATTGGCCACTTGATCGGCGCACCGACTGACTGGATGGCCAACCCGGTGAAAGCCAAGGCCATGATGGAGTCTATCCTGCTGCACGAGTTCGACCCCTCTAGCACTTCGCAGATCCTGGCCAACAACATTCTCACAGCTGAGGCCTGGGTCCCCCCTATTTACTTCCCCCGGCGACTCCTTGCTGCCCAGACGTACCGCCTCAACGGAAAAGAGCTAGCCAAGGCCTTGGACGTCAAGAAGCCAGGCTGGGGATACCGCCGCTTCGTCGATACTCAGTGTGTTCTCCTGAAGATGAACAGCGCGGTGTATCCCATGCTTCCTAAGGGAATCCAGAAAACGCAAGATAAGGTACACTGATTCCCCCCAGTCACCACCCACACCCCTATTTCCATGCTGACATGTTCCGATAGATATTCAGGGCCATCACCACCAAGATGCTTCACGACGAGAAGACGGGTCTAAAAAACGAGGTGCAGTTTGACTTCAAGTTCGTCCCCAAGGTTGGCGTGGCTACTGCCCGAGGCACGGCCCAGGACGCCGTCGCCGCCAAGAAGGTCTTGCGAAACGAGGTCAAGATTGGAGCCTGATGGGATTGACGGTGCCGCATTGTCTGCTTTTGCTTTCATTTGTTTAGCGTATGACATGGTGATCATGAAAGGCCCTTCATTGTAATGTGATGATTCACATAAAACCACCCTCGAATCTTGCAAAAGTGCAAGAGAGGGACAAATGGGGCTTGGGATAGCCGATGCATTTGCCAGATCGGTAGTGGCAGCTGAGTCTTGGATACATAGCCAAGTCAATCATTGGCAACGGATGCGAGGGGCTCCAATCTCGATAACTGCCAGAGAATCAATTTACACATATTTTACCAGTTCCAACCTATAATAGTGCGATACCGCAGTCTTTTGTGCTCCGCCTTACCAGTTCGGTATCTGCATTTACGACAATAGGGCAAAGTTTGAGAGTCGGCATTGAGAAAGTGACGATGTTATTATATGGAGGATGAGCTCCCGCCAGTGAAAAGTGCCAAGACCGTGGTCACAGGATTCAAAGAGTTGCGGTAGGTTTTGATGTCCAAGACTAATTATAGTGCGTTGCTCTTAGTGGATAGTGGATGGTCCTTCTAGTAGGAAGTCGTTTTGTTCGTCGTGTTGTTTAAACAGGTGTCACACCTGTCGCGACATCCGTCAACCAGCCACGCCTCTTGCCCGCAGCCTCGATTGCAACTCTCGCAAGTTGAACCTAACATTAGAACTATATGATTCCTTTTCAACGGTTCTTCTGCTATGGCCCTGTTTGAGATTAAGAATGGTGTTGCGATGGGCCCAGAATAGGAACCTGTAAAGATCCATCTACCAGGGGTCGGCTCCTTCCGCATGTTTGACTCCAAAGAAATACCAGGGACGGTGCACGCTCTGCAGGGCTGAATATATGCCTTCCTGGAGGAACACCTGGGGACGTTGGCTCTCGTGCCTAATATTAGCATGACACTATGCTCTTGCTGCCTGGAGACTGAACGCAGAGACCCCCAGGCTTCGCACTCGCCATTGCTCTGTTATTTGGTGCTTAATAGGTCGACGAATTAAAAATCTATCTGCTAATGGGACTTTGTGATCGTGCCAAGCTGACTTGGAGACATAAGCTTACAGGACCCCATTCATACACACCCCAGTCCGTCTACTTTGCGCGCATGATGCCAGCCAACCAACCAACATGACCAGGATTACGGCGCACCTGTGAGATCAATGAGGTAGTCATACAGTATTTCTAGGCCAAACCAACAATAGCAAACTCCCTTGCACAGTTAGCTCCACATTCCTTTCATCTAGCGCACTCGCGATGCATGCCTCTAGATGCCTAGTCTGACCCATACATGCACTTCACTGACTTCAGCCAGCTCCAAGGCGTTGCTTTAGGTAGCTACTTAGGCTTCGACAGTTCAAAGACCGGAGTCCAGAGTCCAGAGTCACTCCACATCGGGGCTTATTTGTGGGTGTAGACTCCCGGAGATGGCGGATATCAACAACATGCCTCACCGTCGCCAGGCATTCTCCGGGGCACCTCTGCACAACAGAGAACCACGGGTGACAAAGCACTCCTGGGGTCCTCCGAGAGACACACAGCCTCGGGGCTAGATTCCAATGTCTACACATCCGAGATTTTGCTCCACCACCGTCTCGGTACTCATTGGTGCGCACGACAAGTCACCTCTGCTCCGCCACCCCCGACTTCCCATAACAGTCAAACATCAGTAGACAACTTGGCACAACCCCGCAGCAAGTGCTACAAGTCACCCTATAGCGGTGAGGAAATCTCCTCTTCCGTGCGTGAAAGAGGGGTATTGGTTTTTTGTCGTGAGGCATTTGATCAGGGAACGAGTTGTTGAGTGCGGACCGTGGAGACACAAGCTGCACAGGATGTGCAGGAATCGAGGGTTTTCGAATGCCAAGGTTGGAGGCATAGGTCACGTTGATCGTAGCAACTGCTTGGAGAAATATTATATCTTCTTTCTGCTTTTAGGCTGCGCTGTTTTCGTTCCAAGACTCACCCAAGTCAGATGCGAGTCAGCGGCTTGATAGAATACATGTACAGATCTCGGTGAAATCCCGACACCACCTGCGCCTCCGGATGAAGTAGTTGATGCATTTTGCCTTCTCCTGTAGCTTGCAGTAGTACCCCTCCAACTCCGTAAGAAAATGACCATCTCAAATACAGCTGTGCCAATGCTTCGATTAACCCTGGTATGTAACCCCTGTACACCGGCCATACCCATGCCGTTTGTGTCTTCCGATAGTCCCAAAAACGCCAACCAAAGAAATCCGGGCCTAGATATCTCGAGAGCTTGACCCTGAGCATCCCATTCTAATGAGTATTCTGCCGCTCCCCGGCTGCTTAAGCATCGTGAATCAGCTCCACGGGAGGGCGAGAAGTATGAGCCATGATGGGCTTGGGTGCTTCAAACACCTCCGGCTCATCGGTCATGTCCTCCACCACGACTGCGGGCATCTTGCTCTCCTCCTCTGGCTGGTAAATGAGAGTAGAGGAGCGAGACCTCGTGCGGCCAGGAAGGGCTGAGTCGGGAGGAGTGATGGGTGACATTGAGCTGTCGATGGAGGGGTTGCGGTGGTGCAGCTTGGCGAGGGCCTCTGCCAGATCCTCGGCGTGCACCAGCTTGTTGGGGGCGTCCTCGAGGCGCACCTCCCAGTCGTGGGGAGGGCTGGGTGGAGGCGAGATGAAGAAGAGCTTTCCAGCATCCGGAAGGGCGAGGTGCTCATCGCGGGCCTCGATGGGCGTCGCTTGGCCAAAGTAGACACGCATGCGCTGGCCCAGGATGGCCTCGCCATCCCAGATGCTTCGGACGTTGATGGCAGACTGCTCATCGAAGAAGGAGACGACGATGCGTCGGAACGACTTGAGCGGGGCAAAGGCGTGGACGGGAGCAGTTCGCTCGATCAGCTCGCGGATTTGCTGCAGGTTGTCCGCGCGGAAAGTATCGAGATCGTTAAGGTTGGTGAAGAGGAGTGTGTTTGACGGGGACGGAGGCTGGATCAGACCCGGAACGTTGGAGAGGTCTAGTGTGAGGTTGGAGCGGCGCGATGCGGACGAGGAGGAGCGCGAGGGCCGTGTTGACAGCTCCGTGGGCGTGTCGGTGGGCTGCGACGCCTCAACGGGCTCAATAACGGGGTTTGTGGTGGTCATGATGGGTGGGATATGCGTGTGGCTGCTTGATCAAGCAGGTCGAGGTAGAATCGCGGGGTGGAAGAGGTGCTGCAGGACTGATCTTCTGCTTGTGTTGAAGGGAAAAGGTTGAAAGAGGATGGAAGTTTGTTTTCCTTGTGGGTTGGGAAAGTCTGTTGAGGAGTTTTAGCTGGAGAGGCGAGATAAAGGTGGTTGGAGGGTCGGAGGGTCGGAGGTTATGTATCTCGACGTCCTAATGCCTGGCGGGAGGATGGCCGTGGTACATGCCAAGCCACCCGATGTGGAAGTTAGAGAGAGTCGTCCGCATGAAGGCTGCGCCAGTGGCCACGTACAGCGGCAAGTCGGGGCTGTGCAGGCGGTGGGGCTCTCGGCACTAGGCGGAAACGGGCCAGGTCCGGAGGCAGCTTTTGGGGGGTTGGGTGGCAGCCAGTCATGGGCGGGCGAAGAGACTGCACCCGGAGCTCTGGTCTCCCGCAGCGGGCGTGTGCCTGTGGAGGCTGACCCGAGCAGAGTGGACCCGCCGTCTTGGGCAACCCGGTGCGCGGTCAAGCCAGTGCTCTGTGGGAGTGAGCAGAAGACGCCTGTAGCCCCTGTGCGAACCCTCCGCTCCCTCCCCCTAGGAGGCGGAAGGCCCCTGTGCCGGGACCCCACGGAGGAGCCCTACGGGTTCCAGCCCTGGAGGTTATGGGCTGTGGTCCTCTAGTCTAGCCGCCGAGCCACGGCGAAGGCGAACACGAAAATGCGAGGGCGAGTGAGCGAGGACGGTCAACGCGAGGGCCCAGGCCACCGGGACCAGGCGCTTCGCCCTCTTGGCAGCGCCAGGACGTCGACGTAATTGAATCGCCATCGATACGGTAAAATTCTTCTATGCTGCGCAAGTTTGCGAGCCACAGCCACCACGCTGATTTCTAATACCGAGCATCCCGATGAAAGTCAGCCAAGGTTTACTTCAGGGCGGCATTACGGTAAAAGCCAAGTGCCAGTGGACCCTGTGCCATGCGGCTAGCAGCGACCGCAGCGTGGGCGGTAGTGCACTGCGCTGGAGTGTTGAAAGAATGGGCCACTAAAATCTAGTCCCACGAAGGAGGGAGGAGGACGAGTAGGAGTAGCAGGAAGGAGGAGTAGGAGGACATGCTTGATCGTAGCCCAATAATAATTTCTGCAGTCGCAGCACGACGCTGCTCCTGCCCGCCTTGCCCGCCAAGGAGATAGATGCAGGTGCCTTAGTCAGTCGACGATACCTTCCTGCTTTGGCGTTTTGAAGCTGTTCTGGCTCTACCACTCTCGCCACTTCCAGGGTCTAGATGTCACTGCCCGATGCTTGATGCCTGCCTCACCTGAAGGCTTGGTTTGACGTCTCGCTTCATCCCCCAGAAATAACAGGCAATACTGCTCGGCTCTTGTTCCCATCCTAGGAACATATCATTTCAACCAAAAAGTGCGTTGCTACTTGACGGCGTCTCCATCAAGCTCAACCCCTCAAATGTTCAGAGGGTCTACCCAGAAACCCACCAAAGATCCACCCAGGTCGTCTCTCCCTCCACTGCCAACTTCCGTCTACATGCTAGAATATCGAGGCTGTGTACTGCATTGTGTTAGGGGGATGCCCCCATAACCGACCAGCATCACCAATATCTAGCAGGTGCGTTGCTTGGCGGCCTAGAGTATTGTCCAGAGACTGTTTGCCCCAGCGCCACTGTAACCGTCAAGAGCGCCACCTGCTACCACCACATGACTGTGCAATGCCCCGCGGATGGGATGAGATACTGGACAACTGATATCCGCGCAATGCCTTGCCCTGCCCTGCGATGCGATGCCTCGGGGCTTCAATACTGCCCGACGCATCTGGCAGACGACGAAGGAAACGTGCTGGCTGGCTTGTGGTCGTCATCATTGTGGCCGTGATTTGTGGCCGTGACCCAAGGTCATTGACTGCGGCCCAGCAGCGGCCGGCCCTGGTCGCTAGGACTCACGTTTCGCCCCAGTCTCAACTGTTTTACAGGAGGAGCCGATAACTGGATGTGCTGGAGGACGGATGTATGGCCGGGCCATCCCATCAAAATCTGATGCCTCCGTACGGAGTTTGGCACACGGACAAGACGGACAGCCCCAGTTCGACCAACCCAGCCAAGCAAGGAGGAGCCTGCAAGGCCTGCCACCGTCGCGTGCAGCTTGCATGACACTACTGCGGCTCAAACAGATGTCACCAGCGACCAGTGCCACTGGTCTCTCACGAAGATGGGGAATTGGGGACTCGTTTAGACAGGGGCTGTGACAGGTATCAAATCTCCGACTACCGTAAATCCTCTCTAAGAGGAAGGCGCAGCTATCCGGAGGCCGTCCTTGGCAGCTCAACTCCGACTCATACTATTATGCCTCAGCCAAGCTTTGCTCGACCACCGCCTTGGCTTCAGAATGTCACTGCCACATTCACATCCCTGAGCGCCGTCGATCGCCCCATCTCCACAGCGGCGCGACTAGCGCAGCATCTATCCCTCCCAACTCAAGCACGAGGGCCGTCTGTGGCCTCACCAGCATTCGACCCCGTCACTGTGCCCGCCTTTTGGTCGCCCTCCGCCTCCGTCTCGGAACCAGACCCAAGCTCTTGCCTTCCGTCGATTGGCCTCTCTGGTACGAGCATGATGGCGAATGACGTTGAAGGGATTGTAATGGCAAACATTGCAAACGACACAATGAGGTTGATCATGGGCCGTACCTTGGCGGCGCCGATGCCGTAGGAGAGGCACGATCCCAAAGACTCAAACGATCTAACAAGTCCCACTGCTAGAGTCAAAGTCTCAAGGTCGTCGAAGAAGGCGCCGATGATCCAGTAGACGAACATGTAGTGCGACTCGTTGAAGAATCTATCCCGAATCAGCAAAACCGGCTCAGAATCTCACACGAAAAGACACAGAGCCACGACTTACCGGATGAGAATAAGGCTAGCAAAGCCACGCCCAAATCCAGGCTTGTCCCAATCTAGTGTAATACGAGGCTTTGTGCTCGCGTATAGCTTCTCGTTGGCGACCTGCCAACTGAACAGGGCAATCATCCACACAGAAAACACTGCCCAGGTGATCTTGGCCAGGGTTGGCCGGCTGAAGCACTTGAGATCATAGAACCAGCCCCAGAAAATATTGGCCAGGGAGGCAGCAATGCCGGAAACGAGCCCGGCCAGTGTCCGGGCACGGACTGAAAAGCTGCAATGGGACTCGTGTCAGCGTCGTTGACTGCGCCTTGATATGACGAGGCACTCACTAGGCGGTTTGATAAACCCCAAGGTAGGTTGTGTTCCAGTTGAAGCCAATCAGTACAGGAATGATCAAGTACATCTGCTTCTTCTTTGTCAATTCCCAGAACCTTTTGAACTCTCCCAGCACTGCCTTGTTCTTGGTGACATCCGGAAGACGAGAGCCGTCAGGCCGGATCACCTTTTCAGGGGACGAGACGAGGAGAGCCAGTGGCAGACCTAGGCACTGAAGAGCAATCAGGACCAGGTAGGTGGTGTATGACACCTTTCCACGTTGCCCATCCTTGGCATTCAGTGACAGTTGGATGGAGGACCCGATGAGCTGGCCCAGTTCCCGAAGGCCAAGCCAGATACCAGCTACAAAATGGTCAGCCATGCTTGGACCAGAGCGTTCGCAGGGGGTTTCAAAAAATTACTAAATTTTCCGCGGTTCTCGATACCGCCATAACCCAGCGCAATGGCTCCTTCCGACGCCCAGAGAGCGCTCGCCGCGATGCCACAAGTAGCTCCGCCGAACAAGACGAACCATTCAACTCCGTATCGGTTGTTGGTGTACAAGGCGGCTGAGTATGGTGCGTATCCCAGTGTTCCGATAATCAGCGTCTTCTTGATGCCCCATCTGTTGGCTACGATGGAAAAGATGGAACAGCCAAAGACCATGATACTATACGAAGCGAGCAGTTAGCATCTGAATGGCGGTATTGGCTTGGTGTGTGGGCCACATACCCAAAAGTAAGGGAGTTGGCTCCGTTGACCAGGTATGGCTCTTGCTGGCCGCCAGCACCGGTATCTGTCAGGTATTAGCGCTCGCACTATCTCGTTACCACTTTTCCCTGCTCCCAAGTCCGCTTACTGTTCAGGGCATTCCAAATTCCCGGTTGCGTAAATGATATCAACCCAACAAGGATGACGTTGAACAGAGGACTTCGATACCACCGAACGAATCGCGATACGTTTTTGGGCTGCGCATTCTCTCCTGCTTCGCTGTCGACACTGCCGACGGGCTTGTTCGTGTTATCATCGGTAGACATGATGAACGTCAGGCCGATGGCAGATATGACTGATGCTACACGAGTTGCTCAAACGAGCCTTTCCCTCTCAGCTGGGACTTGCCCGTCTTTTATTTCCGTCATCCCTTCCACAAACACCATATCTAATCTGGCAACATTGAGGGAATTTGACATGCCGCGGCCGATGTCATGGGGCAGCATTGAAAAAGTGGTTTGGCGGCGGTGTCGTGATCGAAGGGTGCAATGAGAGAAGCCAGCACTGCGACCAATCCCCGTTGCGCAAACCACGGCGGGTCACCCCAATGCGGAGACTGGGAGATGGTGCTCTATCAGCAACCAACGACCCGACGATGCTATCTCTACCTAATGAAATTAAGCTAGCGACTAGCGAGAGAGAAGATGGAATAGGGCCTGAAGGGTTTTAACCTTCACATTCATGACAAAGACGAGAGCAGTGTTAACCATGTTGACCGACCCGGTGCCGGAGCCAAACGCTGATGCCAAGGGGGCCATCTGCAGGACTGCTTTGACAACCACCAGCAGGCGTTTGCATCCCGATCAGGATAACAAGCCCGGTAAACCCCTGCAAAGTAAGCCATAGCGCGGGGATACAACGGAGTTTCAGTCTCGACCATGACATACCTAGCGATCACGCCAGCGCGCGCGAATCAGAGTGCACCACAGCGAGCTGTGACGTGACTCGTAACTGAAGTCAGGCCGGTCCTAAATAGTTGTGTGTAATGCGCTATTGAGACTTGCTAACGGACTAAGAAGCTTGGCATGTTCGTTCGTTATGATGCCACCGGTAGCCACATCTCTGGTGTTGAGCCAGGCTCCACGAGGAGCTTTGATACGAAATTCCCAGGGTCGGTCTTGGTAATAGGCAGAGTTTTTGGTCCGGGTGAGTTTCCAGTCCCACTTTGGTCACAGTTACGGGCAGGCAGTTTGTTTATGAGTTGTCGATGTGAGTTGTCCTGGCTGTTCGCGATGCTGAGAATAATACATTCGCTCTATCGCCAATTGTCCCCAGGCCAGATTTCCCCTTGGCAAGCAATTTCCTTCAAGCGCTCTTCCTATCGTAGGTGTTTGTGCGGCGATTTGAAGTGCTTGCGGAGCAAGCCTTTCACTACTAGTAGCTATCACCAGACAGCAGTGAGAAGCAATCACTCCCTCGTTTGAATGAATGTCTGAGAGAATGCTGGAGCCTAGATATGGCAAACTCGTCCAAGAATGTCATTACGAACTATAAAATCGACTTCCAGTTCCTTCATCCTTCACCTGTCTCCCCTGTCTCCCTTCCCTCCAACAAGGCTAGATGCTTTAAGGATCCTGAATCAACCAATCGATCCTCCTTCGGTCACGCTTCGTCTGGCCATGGAAACCCAACAACTGCCCCGGCTTCTGTTCGGGCTTCCGCCAGAACTCAGTAGGATTTTGTTCTTACTCCTTGACTTTTCTGCTTGGGAAAGTCTGTCCCGAACCTCGAGATCGCTTCGAAGGGAGTGCTTGCACAAAGTCTTCAAGGCAGTACGGCTTCGAGGCACACAACAAAGCCTTCCAAAGAAGCTATCCGCATTCGCCATGCTATTGGACTCCGAGCGGAGGATTCGCGAGGAGGTGGTGTAAGCGGCAGCAGTCACCAGACTTGTTCCCTCCTCATCTCACATTGGTTCTAACACATTCCCGCCAGAACGATTGCAATCGGACTCGATGATGACATTTTCACCGAATTCTCTCGAAACTGGCCAGCATTGATCGAGCCTAGAACCGGATCAGAACCACTTATTGGCCTGCCGACACGAATTATTACTCTCCTTTTCAGTCTCCCAAACATCCAGAGCGTTGAGTTGGACTTGAAGCATCTTACCTTCCGCCAACTCGAATCATTTGCCAGGATCCGACCGGGCCCTTCTAGACTGGCTATCAAATCTATGAGCCTGCGCGCTCCAGTATACACTCCAGACGTGTTTTGTGCCATGTCTGCTCTTCTTGTTCAATGCGACCTCTCGCAAATTGATACCATTCAGGTCGACATCCCCGAGGGACACACGGATTGGATCAAACCAATGATGACCAACACATACGCTAACTTTTACCGCGTTGATTTTGTCATGCCCCCTCCACAGATGTTTCAAGGCACTCTTCAGCCACGAAGAGTTCGCATCGGTCACATCATCAAACACCACGATTTTCTTGAAGCAGAGTTCTTAGACGGGTACTACGAAGAGCTTTTCGGATACTTCGATAGCGCCGAGTGCTTGATTCTCCCATTCTTTCATACTCCGGATATCCTAAGATATATTCATCTGTCTGGAGACATGCAGTTCCGTGATTTTGTAAGTTATGCTCTTTGACCACGCATCCCTCCACCTGGCAACCCGTGGGCGACAGCTGACTTTGGAATCAGACTGATACTACGGAAGCCGTACTCGATCATTTGCCAAATCTCAAGCGGTTGTCTTTAACCATTCCCCGGGAAGAGTTGTGTGGCCGTTACGGTATTCCAGATGACTCCGAAGAAACGGTTAGGGCAGTATTTGAGCCCCCGGTCACGCCGGATGAAAGCGACATCTGGTACGCCTTTGTGGTCCACCTCTTCCTCACAGAGGTCCCCGACCTTGAAAAGATGGCGATCCTTGCAAGTCCCAAGGAGTTTTACATTGGAATCAGAACTGGCCAAGGGAACGGGATGATCATCCGCAAAGAGACGATTGCGGAAAGCACGCGCGAGTTGGCCAAGTTTCCATTCGGATTTGTTTGACTAGGAAGATGGGGGTTCTAAGAGTGCCGATCTCTTTTGCTGATTAAATGGGGCTGGCACCCATGGTGAACGGATGCATGGACGCGAGCTCAGGACCATGTCAGTCCAGAGCTTGGGCATCCATCTCGAACGTACCAGGAAGCTGAGTTGATCAGCCACATCATTTCTGCTTGGAGTTTGTTTTATCAATTTTCATGCCACTCTATCGAGATGAAGTTCTTTCACCCGTCCAGGACCCCATGTTGTTCCCAGCCCGTTGCTAGTACGCTAGGCTTGAAGGTGGTGACAGTGACATTGTGCATGTGCAGTTGACTAGACCCCTGACATGGAACACGAATTACCTGAGCCTCCTTGCAGGACGCTAGCGCCACAGCCGTGCCACCCCTGTCGAGCTGTCGGGTCACCCCCGTCCCCCCACGCAGCTTCCGGCGCCCTGGGACTGTCTGTGGCGCGTGCTCACTGCCCGACTGATGGCCAAGCCCCATCCGCCCTAGCTGTATCATAAGGCCTCCTTTCCTGTGGCTGAGCAGCATGCGACGTCACTGGCAGATTCGCAGGAGATGGATGGATGGCTCTGACTCCCGGGTTGTCTCCTGCCCTTTTCCTGCGCCACGACGGCAATCTTTCATCCCCGTACCCCAGATGCGAATGCGAGACGGCTCACCGTAAAGAAATTGACTCATTATGACGCATTGGCGGCTGTGAAGGGCGGAGGGACAGCTGGCGCAGTTGTTTGGGTCAGATGTTCGTCCACGTTTGCGACTGCCCGTCAGCTCAATGCAGCGAGCGCACTGCCAGCGTGAGCATCGATCAGTCAGACTAATTGCTGTGCTGTACACGAGGCAGTTAGGTGGGTCTATTCGAATCTTTTGGTACATTGGCCTGGAGAGATCATCAAGCTCTACATAATATGTATACAGGGTGTGTAATGGTACAATGGCATGCTACATGTTTTGCTCGTCGTATCAAGGGGAATCCACATCCAGACGCTGCGCTGGGAGAAAGGGGGGGCAAAGCAGAAGCCGCCTCATCGCAGCTCGACGCCCAGCTGCTTGACAAGCTCCTGTCTCACGCCCTCGTGGAAGCTGTTGGTCTCCTCGTTGGTCAGGGTCCGCTCGAGGCTGCGGTAGACGATGCGGTAGGCCATGCTCCTACGGCCAGTCTTGGGGTGCGTAAACTCGTCAATGAGGCGCACGTCCTCGACCATGTCGCCGGCCACGCCGCGCACGAGCTCCATGACGTCGTTCTCGTGGAAAACGGCCTGGGTGTTGCCGCCGGCCGCCGACGCAGAGCCCGTTCCCGACTTGGAGCCGATCCAGAAGGACACGTCCTTGGGGCACGGCGGGTACTTTGAGAAGGGGACGAAGCGGCGGAGGCGGTCGAGGTCGGCCGAGACGCCGCGGAACTGGGACAGGAAGCGCTCGTCCTGGGACCAGAAGAGGCGGATGTCGGGGATGTTGAAGAGCAGCATGGCGATGCGGTCAATACCAATACCAAAGGCCCAGCCTAGGCGGTCGGGCACGCCAGCGTTGTTGAGGATGTCCTGCTTGACAACGCCGCAGCCCAGCACCTCGAGCCAGTCGCCGGCGTAGAAGACCTCGAGCTCCCACGAGGGGCTGGTGAAGGGGAAGTAGGCCTCGACCCAGCGCATGCGGAGCGGCTCGTCGACGAAGTTGGGGTCGTCCCTCTTGGCGGCGGCCTTTGCGTGGGTGAAGATGGTGGCGACCATGCACTCCAGCGAGCGCTTGAGATGGGCGCCAATGGCCTCGGCCTCGGCGGACGAGTGGTGTGGTTCCTGCAGCGGGTTGCGCTCCGGGTGCATGGGCGGGTTCGGGTCCTCGACCTTGATGCCGTGCTCGGGGAGCTTGGCCACGTCACGCCACACGGCGGCGGCGATGTCGCCGTCGGGCACCTGGTCGCGAGCCCAGGTCATTGCGCCTTCCATCTGGTGGAAGACGGGGTAGTGGCTGCGGTCAATGGCATCGCGGCGGTACACGTCGGCGGAGATGAGGTAGCCGTCGCTCTGGTTTGCGCTGAAGGTGTCGGCCTGGTGGGCGCTGGTGTGCGTGCGCAGCAGGGTGCTCTGGTTGAAGTAGTAGGTGTCGGAGAGGGCGCGGCCCGGGTGGTCGAGGGGGAAGCCGAGCGAGTCGAAGTTCTGGGCCGTCGACACGACGGGGCTGAAGTCGTTGTGGTACCGGAACGTGGGCGCGGGGAAGTTGGACTCGATGATCTGGCGCGTGATGGAGACGGGGTGGTCCTCCTGCAGGTGGAGGCGGCGAGACGTGGCATCGAGGACGAGCGACGGCACGTTGCACCAGCCAGGCTCGGTGTTGATGGTCTGTCCCTGGACCTTGACTTGTCCTTGTCCTTCTCCTCGTCCCCTGGCAGCGGCGGCGGCCGGCGTCGAGTAGCATCGGCCGACGCAATTGGCTCGCAACAGCACCGAGCTCCGGGCCAGCGCAGCGGAAGCGGCTCGCGGGGAGGACGAGCTCCCGCAGTAGGCCCAGAAGCTGCGGGCGGCGCGGACCTGGAATCGCATGATGTGCGGCGGCTCGGGGGGAGCTTAGCTTAGAGCTCAGAATCGCCGGGAGGGCGTCGGGGCGGGTGGGGAGGCCAATTGCAGTTCGGCGAAGGTCAATCGGCGACCGAGGGGTTCGGTCGTTTCGGCTGCGGGGGACACGGCTGCGAGGTTGTGGTGATCCGAGACGGTTGGTGTTGAGCTGTTCCCAAAAAAAAATAAGCCGGGCCAAGCTGGCAGGGAAGTCGCGGCTTGGCCCGGATTATCTACGCAGAAGCGGCCCCAGTCGCCGAGTCGCCGAGAGCCCGCTGCAGCGAGCCGGCGCTGCGCCTATGGAAGCCGCTGGCCCCGGGCCGACGTCAGGTGTGCGGGATCCCTGCGCTGTGCCTGTGGGCGGGTAGTACTGGACGGTACCTGTTTGATTCCCCGTAGCGTACCTACATGACGCCTTGCAGGCTTGCGGCACCGATGTAGGACCTCCACTGGCAGAATAATAAAATAGACGGCACCTCAGCCAGCCAGCACGGCCAAAAAAAAAAAAACATCGTGACAACAGGCTGACCAAAGCTCCCCCTGTCGCAAGCTCACACAGGACGGAGACCCTGGCGGCTCGTCGACGCATTCTGCTCCAGAAGAAGGCCATTCTGGTGCCATCACCTCCCCGTCACGCAATCACGCCGTCTGCTCCTCCTCGACCACCTCGATCGATCCTATTTCCCCAGACTTATCTCGCCCCCGTCTTTTTTTGCACCTCCCGCGGAATGACGAAATCCAGCGGCGCCCCATGACCGTCTCCAAAACCACCTTTGCGCCCGAAGCGCCCGCACCCCCACCCACCGTCGCGATGACCTCTCCAGCCTCGTCGGCAAAGGCCCAGGAGCCTGCCAGTGCCAGCAAGAAGAAGGACATGCGGTACCCCTTCTGGCTGGGTGGGAGCGCCAGTAGCATGGCCGCCTGCGTGACACATCCGCTCGACCTCGGTAAGTGACTGCTCTCCTGGACTGCCTTGTGTCGTCACGGCCGATATGAAATCCATGGGCTAATCTTTGATCGTCTCTTGCAGTCAAGGTAATTACGCTGCTTTCCGTCCTCAGCCCGCAGCCGCTTGCAGTGCTAACCCCGGCTCGCAGGTCCGTCTCCAGATGCGTTCTGGCAATGCGCCCAAGACCATGAGCGGCACCTTTGTGCACATCCTCCGCACCGCCGGCCCAGCCGGTCTCTACAACGGCATCTCGGCGTCACTGCTACGCCAGCTGACGTACTCGACGGCGCGGTTCGGCATCTACGAGGAGCTCAAGTCACGCATCACCCCGGCGCCCGGCTCCGGCTCCGGAACTGCGGCCCCGTCCTTCGGCATCCTCGTCGCCCTCGCCGCCGGGTCCGGCTTCGTGGGCGGCATGGCGGGCAACTTCGCCGACGTGCTCAACGTGCGCATGCAGCACGACGCGGCGCTCCCGCCCGAGCAGCGGCGCAACTACAAGCACGCCATCGACGGCCTCGCCCAGATGACGCGCTCCGAGGGCCTCCCCAGCTGGTTCCGCGGCTGGCTGCCCAACAGCACCCGCGCCGCCTTCATGACGGCCGGCCAGCTCGCCAGCTACGACGTGGCCAAGCGCCTGCTGCTCCAGTACACGCCCCTCGGCGACACCCTGACGACGCACTTCACCGCCAGCATCCTCGCCGGCCTCGTCGCCGCAACAATCACCAGCCCCATCGACGTCATCAAGACCCGTGTCATGTCGTCGAGCCAATCCCACGGCGTCCTCCACTCCATTGCCGATCTTTCCAAGACGGACGGCATCCGCTGGATGTTCAAGGGCTGGGTCCCCAGCTTCCTCCGACTCGGACCGTACGTATCTGCCCCATGCTTACTCCCCTAGACCACATCATCCGCATGAATATCGCAGCTAACGTCATCCAGCCACACTGTCTGTACATTTGTCTTCCTAGAGATGCATCGCAAGACCTACCGCAAGGTCAAGGGCTTGGACGCCCCAAACCTGTAGACTGCACATACACTTTGATAGACGGAACTCTGTATGCAGAGTCCAAAAAGGCCATGGGAGCATACATTGCGGGCGTTTGTTTTTTTGTTTCTTGTTTTTCTTTGAGGACTCGTTCCCGTCATTGATTCCCCCGACGACGGGCAGGTGTGCGTCTCATGGCATTTCTTTGCGGGCATCGAGGCTCGTCGAGAGCTCGCATCGCGCGTGGTTCATCCAACAAGCAAGCATTCCAGGTCAACACTAGACAGGTGGTGCATTCGGTACATGGATGGAGCGCCAAAATCGGTCATCGGAAGTAGGGTTTTAATAGATATGCCGCTCTTGGATATTGTGTGAATTATTTTGATTTATTTTCGCATCTTTTGTGTTTGTTTTATCCCCCCTCCCCCCTACTCCTACGGCCATCGCCTGAAACCGATCCAATTTCATGACCGTTCTATGCTGTGTAATAGATACTGTTACAGAGTCCAGACCACTGTGACCCGCAAACCGGCTTTGATTATCGTTAAAGAGTTAAAAAAAAAAAAAAAAAGAAGTTGCCATCCCATGAAACGCCTCGCCCCTTACTGCCATGCCGACTGGCCATATGGCGTCGTCGCGTACGCTGTCATGCCTCCACCGTAAGCCGTCTGACCGCCGCCGCCTCCGTACGGTGTAGTGTAGCCTCCATCCTGGCCCCACGGGGCCCCGCCCGTGTCCATGTTCATGTCCGGGCTTCGGGGGCCGTCAAACTCGGGCTCCTCTTCGCCGTACTTCCTAGGGTCCAGTCCCTTGAGGAGACCGCCAATCTTCTGCTGCAGCACTCGGATGCCCGTCTGGATAATCTGGTCCGGCTCCATGCTCCCTGACGACTCAACCTCAAAGTAGAAACGGTTCGGTACAGCGTCGTAGTCGAAAGGCTCGCCCTCCTGCTGGGGCTCCTCCCATTGGGCGTACTTGCTCTTGGGCCTATACGGCCTGGTTAGAATCTCACATGACGGCATTTCATCCTCGGCCGTGGCAGACTCACCATTCCTTCTCCGGGTCCGTGTCGTTTTCGAACCACATATCGAGGTGGTGCAGCTTGTTGTGAGGGTCATATTCGAATCCGACGGCCGATGTAGGCATCCACTTGGCGTGCTCCTTCGCAATGCCCTTCTTGGCAATGCATGTAATCTTCAGCTCCTGGTCTTTTCGCAGCTTGGCAATCAGGCAGCCATAGCCCTCGGGGTCGTTGATGACGGGGCTTCCGACAGAGTTCGCATGGCGGCCATCTGCGACCAAGTCTCGCGCATACACCTTCATGATCTCGTCGGACGTGCACTTGGCCTGCAGGGTGAGCGTCACGCTGCACTGCTCGCAGTACTGCTCACAGTCGCAGTCTCGGGAGTTGTTGAGCTCGCCGACTCCCTTTGAGTCGAGGGGGATAAGGCCCAGTCGGTGGGCGATGAACTCGTCGGCCAGCACGGAAGAGTTGACCTCGATTTCCACCAGGTCGATGGCGATCGTCGGGACCTCAGCCTGGATGATTCGGCGCACGGCGTTTGCAAAGGAAAGGTCAGTCTTGGACAGCTCGAAATCGACGTGGCTCGAATCAGCCTAGGTAAGGGCATCCAGTTAGCACAAAAGCTCTGCATGACCGCCCGCGGGAAACAAGTGGTAGGTTGGAGGCTTCCATACAGCCGAGATCTTGACCTGGGGCTGCTCGGCATCCCGGTCCATCACCATGGGGTCGTAGTCCATGCCGTCCATGTTGATCTCGGGAGTGCGCGATGCGATCGCGTCGACAAAGGGCGGGGTGGGGAGGAGAGTGAAGGCAAACGGAGGCGGCGCTGCAGATGGATGTTTCGATATGGATGATATACGTCCGTTCCGGGGTTGGCCGCTCGTAGATGGCGTCTCGATGCCTCGTTTGCTGACGGCGCAAAGAAGAGGCAACGTGGATGGGTGAATTTTCGCGACGATGCAGGTGAGGCTCCAGCCACGGACAATGCAGGGAACGCAGCTTATCGATACCCGCCCGGGCGGAGAAAACCAGCACGTTCGGATCATTACTAATCCGAACCTTATCGCCAACGACCCGGCCCAGTGCTCCTGCGATAACGACGAAAAAAATAAGAAATTCCCCGCCAAAAAGTTCGAGGCGAAGCAGCAGCTCAACACCACGACGACGGACCAGCCATGAAGATCAAAGCCCTCAGCCGCTCCGTGTCGGCGCACCAGGCGCCCGGCTCGGACGTGGCCAAGCAGCCCCGCAACCTCGACTCGGCGCTGCACCCCTTCGAGCGGGCCCGCGAGTACCAGCGAGCCGTCAACGCCGTCAAGCTCGAGCGCATGCACGCCCAGCCCTTTGTCGGACAGCTGGGGCGAGGCCATGTCGACGGCGTCTACAGCATCGCCAAGGACCCCAACTCGCTGGAGCGATTCGCCAGCGGCAGCGGTGACGGCGTCGTCAAGGTGTGGGATCTCAAGGACCGCGACGAGGTGTGGCATGCCTCGGCCCACGACAACATCGTCAAGGGCCTCGAGTGGACGCGCGACCGGAAGCTCCTCACCTGCGCCGCCGACCGCTCCATCAAGCTCTTCGACCCCTACAACACGCCCTCCGACGCAAAGCCCATCTCATCGTGGCTCGGCGCCTCGGCCTTCACCAGCCTCTCTCACCACCGCACCCGCAATGCCTTTGCCGCCGCCGCCTCGAGCGCCATCCACATCTATGATCTCGAGAACCACACCGCCGCACCCGAGGTCCTCAAGTGGCCCACGGCTATCGACACCATCACCAACGTGGCCTTCAACTACGTCGAGACCTCGGTCCTAGCCTCGTGCTCCAACGACCGCGCCATTGTCATCTACGACGTGCGCACCTCGACCCCCGTCACCAAGACGGTCCTCCAATTCGCCAGCAACAAGATTGCCTGGAACCCCATGGAGGCCTTCAACTTCGCCGCCGCCTCCGAGGACCACAACATCTACCTCTTCGACATGCGCAAGATGGACCGCGCCCTCAACGTCCTCAAGGACCACGTCGCCGCCGTCATGGACGTCGAGTTCTCCCCCACCGGTGAGGAGCTCGTGTCCGCCTCGTGGGACCGCACCGTCCGCCTCTGGAACCGCGACCGCGGCCACTCCCGCGACGTCTACCACACCAAGCGCATGCAGCGCGTCATGGCCGCCAGCTGGACCCCGGACGCAAAGTACCTCCTCTCGGGCTCCGACGACGGCAACATCCGCCTCTGGCGCGCAAACGCCTCCCGCCGCGAGGGCGCAATCGTCTCCGCCCGCCAGCGCCAGGCCCTCGAGTACAACGACGCCCTGATCCAGCGCTACGGCCACATGCCCGAGATCCGACGCATTCACCGCCACCGCCATGTCCCCAAGGTGCTGAAGAAGGCCGGCGAGATCAAGGCCGAGGAGATCAAGAGCATCAAGCGCCGGGAGGAGAACGAGCGCCGCCACACCAAGAAGCAGTTTGAGCGGAGGAAGAGCGAGAGAGAGAAGATGGTCATTGGACGGGAAAAGTAAACCGCAATTCGGATTGGATCTACTCGCTGCTGGCGCTTTCAGGGATGGGCTACAAAACTCCTCGCAAAAGAGGGCAACTAGGGGGATTGTTTGTTGGCAATTGCATAGTGCGACGGCATGGCGTTCGGGGATTTCTTTATCGGGGCTATACTGCCAAGCTACTAACGAGTATCTACACATATACTACCTACATTACAATGTCAGGATGCGAGGATGAAATACTACGATTCTCACTCCTTGCCAGTACACACTATTACGGCTGGTCACATGCGGCAAGCGCAAAGCTGGAGAGACAAGAGTTGAATTCGCATTGCGAAAATCTAAGCCAAGATTCCCAGTAACAACCATCGAGCCATTCCATTTCTCGTCCATGGTTAACCCTATCTGTATGGTGCGTTTCGCTGCGTCATCCCCGTCTATACCCTGATACACATAGCCACGAGTGCCTCTGGCCTGATAACGGCTGGGCGACCAGACGGAAAAGTAAGACAACGCCGTAAGAGTAAAAAGTGTCCCCCAGATTGACCTTCCTTTGCAGGAGTTAAAAAAGTCTGTTTGTAGGTTGTTGTTGTCCGCACCGTCCAGATTGGGCAAGCCCGTACCAATCTTCTCAAGAATAATCTTTCTGACAGGCCAAGGAAATAAAGGTAGGAGAAAACAAGAAAGAAAAACGCCTTGAAAGGGGAAAAAACAGAGCCGATCCGGAGTCGTATGTCACGCGATCGGAGGTATCATCTTTATCAATCGAACGGAAAACGCCCCATGCCTCCGTTGTTGTTTTGTTTATGTCGCCATTCCGTTCCATTGATATGCGATAGCCCCTCCATCTTGCATAACATCGTTAAAAAACCAGAAGAAAAAAAGCACACTTTGTGCCAATAAACGCCTTGGTGGGTGGAGAAATGCAAACCCGAGTTCATGTGAGTCCATAGTGGACAATTATCCCCAGACTGAAAAGGGAGGGAAGTTGAAAAGAGTTGTTGTACACGCCGGCGTGCGGTTCCGGCCATTGTCAAAGGTCGAAAGCAGGCTTAGACGCTGTGGCGAGCGGCCTTCTGCTTCTGGGGATGGTAGTTGAGCAGCTCAAAGAAGGTGCCCTTTTCCTCGTCGTACTTGTAGGCATGGAACTCGATACCATAGGGCTTGGGCTCGATCGCAAAGAGCATGCCGAGTGGTACATCCATGTCCGTAATGTCCGCTAGAGACAGGTCCATAAAGTAGGCCATGAGAACTCTGCAGACGGAGCGGTGTCCAATGATGAGGACGTGATCCTCGATTCGCTCAATCTCTCGAACCATGTCGCGGAGCCGGCTAATCACCTGCAAGTAGCCCTCACCGCCAACACCGGGATAAATATAGTTGAGCTTGTCCTTGGAACGCTTCAGATACTCATCAGGGTGGTTCTTGGCGATCTCAGCATAAGTCATGCCCTCAAATTGGCCAGCATTGAGCTCATTCAGCATCTCCCAATTCTTAACATCATAATCGTCATCAGCCTCAAAGTATTCAGCCGTGTCAACACTGCGCCGAAGCATAGAGGTCCAAACGCAGAAGTTCTTGTCCAAGTCACGGCTCATCTCGGGGTACGGAGGTGTGTTGTCTCCGGGAACCGGTGGGAACGAAGCCGCGGCGATCCTACTTTGTTGCTCTCGGAGCCATTGCTTGCGTCTGCTGGTGATGAATTTGTGCAGATCGTTGCCGTAGCAGTGGCCGCGCTCGGTAAGCTCCGAGTCGCCGCCCAGGTTTCCGAGCACATTGTCAACGCTCTGGCCATGGCGAGTGATCCAGATCTGTCGAGGTGCCAGGTTGAAGCTTGCGAGATAGTTGCTGATTCCATTGCTCAAGAATCCTTTGAGGCGGTACTGGACGAGCTTGCGTCCAACATCAACCATCTGGGGATTTCGTTAGCATCGTTCCAACATTTGTGATTGTCTCGACAGACATACCTGAATGTACTGCATATCATGATTCTCTTCATAATCGCCCAATGCGACGTAGGCGCTTTCATACGCCTCAACTCGCTTTCTGAAGTCTTCCAATGACTTCTGGGGATCCTTGTCTCGGTAGTCGGGGCCCGAAAGCTTCAATCGCATGTTTGCCTCGAGCACACTAGGATCGCGGCAAATACTCTCGATGAAGAGGATTCCAAGCTTGGGCTCCCGCTCTCGGATTTTGTTGACAATGTGTTGCCGTCGCTCAATGGTGCTATTGGTCGCATCGAGGATTCCGACGGCGCCGCCCTGAACCAGCAAATAATCCAACAATTCGTCCAATGTCTCCATAGCAACCTGCTCTCGCATAGCCGCTGCCTCGGCATTCTTGGGGTCGAAAAACTTGGCGGATTGGTCAACCTCCTTCTGGTCCTTGTTTCCGGTATCATTGAGATCCAGACATTCAGGCTCCGCTTGATCAGGGGGAGTGATATCGCCTCGGGGCGCGGGGAGGCCATTTAGAAGAATGGAAGCGGCGTGGACAGGAGGATCGAGATGGACTGGCTCAGGGAGCAGCTTGGGGTGCACAGGGACTTTACGCCCAGCGGCAACACGTCTCCTGTTACCCACATTGAAGATGCGTGAGTCATGCTGCTGCCATGACAGATACCGCTGGAGCTTCTTGGTGATGTACGACTTTCCTCTCGCGGGAAGGCCAACCATGACAATGACCAGCTTGGCGGCAACGTCACGCTGGGGGATTCTACCATCGGGCGAAACCCTAGAACGGGTCATGCCCGGGATGTTCAGAGTCGTGGCATGAGGCCGCACCCTAGGAGTCTGGCTTCCAGAGTTCTGTCGCAAAGGGGGGCTATTTGGATAGAGTTAGCACTTGTGCTTCTGGTTACACGCGTTTGGTGGCCCAAAAAGGCAGAATACAAGATCGACATGGTTTGCGACCGAGCCGTATTTTTGTGGGTGCAAACTTACATTCGCGGCGAGCTGGGTGCCGTCGAGGTAGTACTTCGCGCATAGGTCGGAGTGTCCGTCAAATCGTTCACGGATCGGAGGGCAGCAGCCATAGAAGAGGCCGTGGGAGGAGCGATGTGGCCATCGTCGATTGCGGGGGGGAGGACTGGGAAGTTGTTGTCGGGGTCGAGGCCCTGGGGATTTGAGGTGGGCGCAGGCGCGGCGGGCGACGACGATGGCGATGCGGAAATTCCGAGGAGACTATGCATGACAAGCTTGGCCAAGGCCGATTGTTTGGACTGCTTGCGACCCGCGTCTGGTAGTCAGGAAGAAGAGAGACGAGTAAGCTTCGATTTGCAACGAAAATGGTACGTTGGTGATGATGGCGAGTCGAGGAGGACAGCCAAGCGCATGCAACTTGGAAATATTATGCAGGCTTCGAACAAGGGGATAGAGAAGCGTTCCTGCGCACTGAACAAAAAAGATGCGCCGAAAGGAAGAGGATTGTGTTCGGGCTCAAGAAAAGAACAGTGACTCGTTTCGATTATCACACTGGTGACTTTGGTGTTTTGGTGCTGGTGTTGTTGCGAAGAACTGTTTGTTGCTCTGGGAAGGGGAGAGGAACGGGCAGGACAAGATTAATGACCGATGGGATGGGGTGTAAGAGAGGGCGACCTGCAAAAGGAACAAGGAACAAGGCGTGGCACGGCCTTGGGCATGGGGGGGCATGGTGTGGGAAGGTGTGGCAGGTGTGAGGTGGTGTGGGCATATTAGGTGGTAGACTCACCAGCGGGGCTCACTGGAATTGCAGAGGGCATCTGGGGTGCCAAGGCCCGCCAGCCAGAGGCCGACTCCGGGCGATGAGTCCCAAGATGGCGGCCAATCCAGCGGCTGGGATTAGGGGTGCCCCAGCCAAGCCAGCGGGCTGGGTGCTGTTGATGCTGCTCCAGCTGGTCGATGTGCAGCGGGTGGGCGCCAGAGTGGGCGGCGCAGTGGGTCGCAGGGGCCGGCTGCAGGTGGGCTGCTGCAGGCGGCTGTTCCAGTGAGGCGAGGGCCAGCTCCAATACCTGCAGGGCGTCGATGACGGCTGGTGGGGAGTCAAACGTCAGTGGGAGCAGGCGCCCTGTGCAGGGTTGCTGCTGCTGACGAAGCTGCGCCTGGTGCTCTCGTTGCTGATGATGATGATGCTGCCGTTGTTTCTGCACCTGCTGATGATGCAGCCGGTACCTTGGGTGGTCGGGAGCCTCGGTGCTGGATTCGTCATTCGGGGTTCGCGTCGCCTGTTGCTGTTGTCGCCAGCGGTGCTGCTGTGGTTGCGGATGCGGCGGTTGCGGCTGCTGGTAGATGCTCTTACAGTGATGGGCGAGTGGCGATGTCGCCCTCGGTGTCGGCGATGCAGATGAAGAAAAGACTGAGGAGGAAGCAGAAGCAGAAGTGAGACCGCCGGCGGCTGCGACTGCTGCTGCTAAAACGGCCGGAGCTAATAAGACCGACGCGGCGTGGCTGGCCGCCGTGGGTGTCTCCGCGCCAGAAGGGTTAGAAGGGTTGAGTCGAGGGTTGAGGGCCGGTTGAGAGCACACAACGAGGTCTCGTCCGCGCACGGTTGAGACTGTTGGGCGCTCCCAGTGCTGCCGATGAAGCGTCGAGACGAGCATTCAATATGCGAGGTCAGGGTCGATGCTGCTATTCGTGGCCTACTATTTCCAGCAGGCGGCCTATCGTCGTGGCTGAGCCAAGGTCCAAATCGTCACACCGTAGCCTAATAATGCTTGCGCACGCAGGTAATCGTCAGGTCGTTGGCTGATGATGAGCTGTAGCTTCACCCAGACCGCTGATGTGAGTAAAAAAAAATTCCCAGGGATTTGTTGTGTCTTGACCCACGTTATGCGGAGGACGTGAGTATATCAAGGTGTCGTCCGGTGGGGATTTTGCTGGCCCTGCGAGGGTTTGTGGTTTGTGTGTGTAAATAGTTGTCGTGTTAGTTTGTTGCAGGCTCTGCCCTATGCAGAAGATAAGTAGTATAGATACAGATTCAGATTCAGATACAGATATGGCAGTCCCTTCAAGGTGTAGAATCCGGAAAGGGAACGTCCAGTATTATAGGCAACGTCTCCAAACGGTTGCCCAGCCTGGATGGTTGCCCTGAACGGGGGTTGAGCCCAGGTCAGGAGAGCGGCGAGACCAGGTGAGGTGATGTGATGTGGTCCATGGTGCGGTGGATTACAATAGATGAGGCCCAGGTGAGAGGCTGCGACTACAAGACGACCAGTGCCGCCCACCGAGCCCCCCGACTGCGCCATACAACCTTCAAACAGCTATTACGGTACATCCGTGGCCGTACCATCTCATGTACCGCGAGCCCTGTCCCCGTATCGAGCATGCGAGGGAATCCCAGGGCATTTCTCCTCTCTGCTAGGTTCTGTGGCCGGGTTAGGCGCAAGCCTCTCTCGGCCTGCGATTCGATAGTCACCCCCGTTGCTCGAGTCGCTGGCGCTTGCAAGAGTCCATTTTAGGATGCCCATCATGGCTCCCTTCTCCATAGTGCATAGTTCACACCACCTCCAGTCGTCAGCCAAGAGCTGGTTGCGATGTGTGACTTGGGCGAGCGTAGGATGCGTGGTAAGCAGCGTGCTTGCGCCAATGGCGGCCCAGCAGATTGTTGCCTTCCTTGTCTTGCCTTGCCTCTGCCCTGCTTTGGCTCGCTCTGCACTTCCGCAGTATGCCAGCCCGGGCAGACCGTAGCTCCAAAGTTTATTCCCTGCGTTCCAGGATAACATGGGCACTCGTCTCGACCCTCCTTATTTTAGTTCGGGTTATTACTCTGGACAAAGAGTAATTACTCGCAGGTACGTTTCGCATCCACAAGTGGCCAAGTACCACATGTACCTACCTACCCAGCGCGCACCAAGCAACATGGGGACCACTTCTGCCAGATATCCCGGGGTGGTGTGGCAGATATCGAGTCCAAGATCCTACAATCCCACGATCCGCGGAATGCTGGCCCTGTTGGCCCGGCTGGCAGGTACACAGTAATTAATGAGAGAGCCTGCCAGCCTTGGGGCCGCCCCATGCGTGCAATGCCGTATCATCCTAGGCATGGCATGTTCGGGCTCCCACAGCCATGGTAACCCACAAGCATGACAGCATGGCTCTGACTCCGTGCCCGTCGGGATGGTGCCCCGTCGCCTATGCGACCCCAAGATGGCTGCCAGCTGTGCCAAATTCAGCGTCTTGGATTCGTGGGATGCCCGCCATCAGCGCCCATGCCATCCTCGCCGTCGCAGGGTGAAAGCGCACGCACCCTCACCCGGTGGGTGCCTTGGCAAAACTGTCCTAGCAGCAAACCTACAAGCTCAATCATCAATGTCCTATGCAGGAGGGTTTCCTGAGAAGGGATAGCCCTCACTGGCAGCCCGCGGGTCACCACGGTGGCGCCAGGCCATATGAGCCCACGGTGCCCACCTAGCACGGTGGGCTCCCACACGCCGACCATTTACTGGGCCGCAGACCTCCAGCGTCCCCCGCAGACCCCCAAAACTCACCGAGGAGCTCGCCGCTCCGTGCTTGCTAAGGCTGGCCTTCCTCCAGGGCTCGCTTGGCTTCAAGTCGACCGACCCTGATCGGCCCTCGTCAGAGGATGCGCTGTGCAAATTCTCAGGTATGCCGCGGGTGCCGGCCATGACGGAAGGCCTGACCTTGGCCCATGATCATCCGTGAAACTAGGCGTCACGATGCACAGTACAGCCTCCGTGGACCCCGTGCGATGCCAGGTTATGCAACGATCGCCAACGACGTGTTGCGAGCAAGTCCTGGTTGCTTGTGTCGTCACTCGTCACCTCGACGCGAGGACAAGAGACCAGTCGCAACGAGGCCCATGGGCTCAGCACCGTCCAGGGCTCTAGGCAGGCGGCTAAACTGCCTCCGCTGTCCGTTCGCAGAGAAGACCGCCCGTGTGTGTGTGCGGCGGCAGCGCAGCAGCAGCAGCGCAGACAACGGGGCTTTCGCTGCAATCGTTCCGGGGCATCCTAGGCTCGCCACGCTCCACCCACTCCTGTTCCTAGCTAAGTGGGTGCTCCCAAGGGAGTGGAGAGGAGGCCTCTAGGCCGGATCGAGCAAGGCCCACGGCCAGGGTCTTGCCTCTGCGCGCTACTGCCGCCCGAGACCTTCTTTTCTGGACACCCCGACTTCCAGACTAAACCCCTTCCTCCAAGTTCCTTCCATCATGGGCCTGGATGCGACGGGGCGAGGCAGCGAGGGTTGAGAGAAAAATTCCAAGTCATGTCCCAGCGTAGAGGAGACGGTCCGATCACGCCGCCAAGCGGGGTTGGAGACGACAGCCAGAACCAGAGAAAACAAGAGGAGACGCGCGAGACGCCGAGACCCCCTTATCCCACAGGCTCCGTGTCGATTTGTCCACTTGGTCGGTGGCAGCGGTTAAAATTACCTCCTGGGTATGCGTAAGACTGTCGCTCCTTGGGTCTGAGAGTCTGTCTGAGTCACCCAGCAAGGCGAGCTGTCATGATGCGCCGGGCTCAGTGGCTGGCATGTTTCCCAGTAACCGTAATGAGCTGTGCCTCGTTTCCCTGCTCCCCGGCGCACTGGCCAGTCATTGTCGTTCGACTTCTTGGTCGTCGTTGCTCTCCCTGATGCCCAATTGCCTGCCAGCCCTGGGCGCCCGTGTTTGGTCCCGGAAGCCCTGACGCTGTCCGTTGCAGCATTGTAGCGTACATCTGGCCTGGGTAGACCCTACGTATCCAGCAACACCGTACCACTGCCTCGGTCCTTTGGCGCTTGATGGGTGCCTTGGAATGCCCTGGGGGTGCTCTGGGATCCCCTTGGATGATGCCCTTGATGCCCTTGTGTGCCTCCCCTATTCGGCCGCCCTTTTTCTTTTGGTGCGTCGACTTTGGGCCCCGTAGAAATCATGCCTTTCTGGCGGCTGAGGTCCCGATAGGCTGTCGACAAGTCTCGCTTCTCATGCTTCGTCCGTGTTATTGTAGTTTGCCTCACTTCATCCCCAGCTGAGGGTCAAGGGCTCGAGGAAGTCTTCACCGGTCCCTTGTTGTCGTCAGCAATGCGCCATGCCAACCGATACAGCCATGTGCTTCGCCCTCCATCAAGCTCCAAAGTTCTCATCAGCAGAAGCATTCGCCGTGTGAAACTCGTGTCTCATTCTTATCCGAATGTTAAATTTTGCACCTGGGACTCTTACTACGAATGAGTTGGGCCTCCAACAAAAACATGAGCAGCGTCTGAGACATGCCCATCTGCCAAGCTGCCTATCTGGCACTCGGTAGTAGTGGGCTAAACTGGTCATCTCGATTGCACCAGCTTAAGCTGCTGCCAACGGTTTTGGCGCCATATTCTCAGGCTATTTCGCTCGCTTCCGGGCTGCCTGCCAACGGACACCCTGCCGAATTAATATCCTGTCCATGCCATTCGATGCCATGAGCCGAGTCCAGGGAGCCACCCAAGCGCGGGCCTTCTCACATGTAGGTATTTTCGGTCGATTACTGGACAAACCCATGTTTCAAAATCCTCCGCTGGCTGGCGTCATGTTCATCGACGCCGGTGGTATCAGAATCAGAAAAGGCCCATCGGCTGGGCTTGGTCGCGTCTCATCTGCCTTGGAATCAAGCGGCCGCTGGGCTGCAATCATATCTCGAAATATCACTGCTTTTCACATGCCTCCGCAGCCAGGCCTCGCATTAGTTTGGGGGTACACCCGATGCGGAGGCGTCGCTGGGGGTGCCCTGTGCCCATTATGCATCGCTTCGTGAAATGCGCACTCGGCCTCCATGGCTGGGCTGCTGGGCGTTTCTCCAACTGCTGCATAAGGCAACGGCTGTCCGAGACAGACCAGCGTGGCCGTGACGAGGGCTTTCATCCTGCATACGCCCGCGCCGAGGCCTTCGATCCGAGGTTGCGATATGTTCATGTTACTACGGAGTACTCATCGCACTTTTCTTCAGCAGTACCATAGTAATGTCGTTTTCTCAGGCACGTCAATGGAACTGCCTAGGCACCCCGCCGAGGCCCAAGATGAATCCTAGCAGATGTGCCTCGGGCCTCCTTGAGTTTCTTGTGACCAGACGCAATGTTGTCGGTTGGTCTGCTTCTCTCGTTGCGGTAGACAAGACCTGGCCATTGGCCCTGTAACCTGGACCCTTTGAGCCTTCGGCAGTGGCTATGCACGATTGTGGGAAGATTCCTTCCCCTCATTCCCCATGCGGGGTCTGATTCTGACTCTCGGTCAGGAGATCTTGGCCTTACAGCCACGGTGTGCGCATTCGCGGATGACCACAAAGAATGACATGATCAAGCCAACATGTGATGACTGTGTAAGTTAGGCAGATGGTTGTTAGGCATTGTATTCCGGTGACAAGTGTAGTAGCGTTGGGCAGAATCTGATGTTTTGCCTTGATGTTGAGCGGAGATTGTTGATGGAAGTCGGATGGTTGGGGACGCGACATGGAGTCCTGTCCGGACAAGAGAGCACAGTGTAAGGACGGTCAATGTTTTTTGTGGTGTTACAATCGGTCTCCAACTTTCTCATTTTTTATGCCCCAACGTTATGTAGTATTCCTAGTCCTTCTCACGACAACTCTCTTTATTTGACGTGACGCACATATATGGGAGTTCAATTGTTCAGCTTATCGGATTTGCTTCGTTTGCCAAATACCTGCATGCATCAAAAACAACAAGTCTGAAAAGTCTCTCTATAGAATACCCGGGAGTTATACTAATGCAGATGTGTATAATGGTATTCATTCGACGCCGAATTGGTGCTGAGGCATGAACCGTGCCACTTGATGGATCAAACTGTATCTCTTCAAATGTTAGAGCGCAACAGGATAGTGTAGCTTCAAAGACATCCAAGTCTCAAAGTAACTACCTTCGATTTCATGACGATAGCCTCCCCATCCACTCCAGCCCCCTCTGTAGGAAAGAAGCATGATTGATAACGAGAACTGGAGGATGATCCTGAGTAAGGAAATTCTCAAGTTTAGGGTAAGTGAGTTTGTGGCGGTGCCATAGAGCTGCAAGCCACAGCGAAGCTGCGCCACATTCAAGATCCACCAGGAAGAAACTATCGCCAACTTCATTCTCAGATGTTGCTCAGCACTTTCTTATGTAAATCATGCAACTATAGACGAAGAAATAACAGGGGTAAGTCCAGAGAGGCTCACAAAATTCCTGAATATACTAAAGGTAAACCGAGAAGCCACCTCGGTAGATACCCGCTGTAGGGGAATAACTACAACAAAAGTCATTTGTGCATCCTCTCCCGAACTGCACGCCGCCCCTTGCAAGGACTGATCAGCTTCTTGCTTGAACGAAATCCATGTTAGAGGATTGTGACTCTCGGATTTGATTGAGCTACTACGCCTACATCGGCAACTCACGTCTCGGCGTCAAGTACGGCTGGCGCCAGCTGTCAACACTCCTCCCGTTTGAGAGCTAGTGCCTCACACACGGGCTGTCAAGCTCCGCAGCCCGACACAGCCGGCTGGAATTTCACACCAAGCAAACGGCAGTGGAAAGGTCTCCGCTATTCCTCCTCAGCCAAGGCTGAACTCAGAGGGAGCAACATCTGCCTCGTTCCTTCACCGACCGATCCATCACCCTACCTAGCCTTCAAGTTGGCAGCTGCGATCGGGGAATTGCCATCAAGTCGATCTTGAACGCGATTTAGCCACACGAGCTTGGACTGGCAGGCACGGAATTAAAGAGCGGGTATCGCCCTTTCCCTTTTGACACGGCTGAACCTACTCCACAACATTGAGCTGTCTCGGAGGACACAACTTCCACTCCTTGGCATTCTACGCTTCATTGACTCGTCGCATCTGCTTTGCTTGCCAACGCGTTGCGAGTACTCCCTGGATCAATACTGTTTCGAAGCCAGACCGGAGTCGTCGCTGAATTCTCTTAAATCACCACGGGCTGATCGTGATTTGCCTTGACCGGCTTTGACGTCTGAGCCGGCTTTGGCGTCTGATCCAACACGTCAAGTCAACGAGAGTCAGATTCACCACTACAGGCGCAACAAGATGGCGTCTACCGAAGCAACGGAAGGGGCACCACATACCCCAGATGCAGATGGAACTGTCCCGCCCACCAAGCCAGAGATTCGTGTCCCGGCTGAGGTTGTCCCGAACCCACTAGTTGATGATCTGAAGGCTCATCACCTTAAACGGGGAGTTCTGATCCCATTGAAGACGACGCAGGAAGTGCGACAAGACCACACGGTTGTCCATGCCTATATCACCAGGGCACCAACTAAACAAGCAAACGAAGTTATTACGTTAGTACCATCTATTCCCCGGGATCGAGCATCGCCGAGGTCATACCTATTTGTTCAACCTTCGAGGAGAGCTAACTCAGAACCAGGGCTTTAAGAATTCTCGGAGGATCTGATACCAGCGCTAACCCCCTCCCTCACCTCCGAAGATGCGCAAAGCCAGGCGATCTACCAGCTCATCTCAAGGCCCGATACATGAATGAGGACGGCTTGGGCCGCCAAATCCATACGACCAAATCGAGTTGGATCTATATCATTGTAGGAGAGGTGAACACTATGACCGAAGAACAACTGGTTCAAGTGCTTTCCGGAATCGAAGGACTGGATGGCGAGAACCTGTTCATTGACAGAATCCCAATTCCCCTCCTAGCACCGACGTCTCAGATTCAGGCCGCCTTGTGGTCATCGCAATTCTGGCCGACCGTTTACCGAAAGAATAATCCACTGGGGCCGCACCCTAGCATAGTTGCCCGAGCCACAGACGATATTCGGCAAGACGCCTCGCTTTGGATGGCTCTTGCTCACCGAGTGGCTGCCCAAGCCAAAGAACAGGGAATTGGTGAAGCCATTGGGGCCGTGGTGGTGCAGAGAGAAGGCGGAAAGACGCAACTTGTTGCCGTTGCCGGCGATGCTCGCTATCACCAAGTACCTGCTGGCCTTGGAGTTGTCAATAACCCAATGACGCACTGTGTCCAGCGGGCCATCAGCATGGTTGCCCAGAAGCTGGTACGGCACGAGCGGCGCCTGAGTAATATGCCGTTGATCGCACCAAATCTGAGCTACGACGCCTTTCAAGACGCTCCGCTTCTTGACATAGAAGAGCAGTGTTTTGAACAGGAACATCCCAACCAGGATGGCTACTTGTGCCATGGACTCGAGTTGTATGTCACCCACGAGCCGTGCGTGTCTTGCTCCATGGGCATTCTGCATTCTCGGATGGGCAAGGTGGTTTTCTGCGAGCACATGCCTCGCAGCGGAGGATTGAGCTCGGATGATCGTCCCGAAGGCGGTGGACGAGGACTGGGGCTGTTCTGGAGACGAGAGCTCAACTGGAGCTTGATGGCCTGGGAATGGGAACGCGAAGGCGTTGCTGCCCTGCCGGTTCTTGACCCCACCACTCACGTTTAGGATTACCACCTCCGGGGACCAGAAGAGACTCATTCTTTCCGCAGCGCCAGGCGGAATGCTGAGCCGTCAGACGAATGGAACAAAGCAAAACCACACAGCACGAGGAAAACGATGGAGGAAGGTCGATGGATGATCCGGCGTGTAGGGGCCACCGTTTATTCGAATATCACTTGCATGAATAAAGGACGCTTGCATGAATGCAGGAGGCGTGAATGGATAGGTGGCAAGCGAGCATTGTGAACGTGATGGCTTTGAACCTTTGATCCAAATTTGAGCTTGGGAGGAGTGGGCTTGTCACGCTTTTGCAAGGGTTCCGTGGTGATACTGGCCCATGTCAAGCAACGGCATCCATTTATTAATAAAAAGTTGCTAGAAATTGGAAACATGATGTATCGGAATATCAACCGGCTCAACTAACCTAAGCCTCAAATTAGCGTGCGGTAGTCCTTCCGGGGCCTAACACCATCTGTACAGCGGGCAGCTACTACTAGCACCTAACCTTAGGGGCCGTAACTCCAAAGGCAGTGCTTGACAGGCCTACAGGGGCAGCATGGGGCCCTGGCTCCAGTGCCCCTCCTCGTTGGCACGGATCACAAGGCGAGCTCCCATCCGGCAGACGCCTCCCTGGTCGGCCCCCCCCCCCATCCATTCTTCTCTTTCTTTTCGGCACGCTGCATTGTTTCTTCCACAACCACAGGCGACGGCTACGGGCGGAGCGACAATCCAAGCAGCGTCAACGACACAAAGCCCCATTCGCGAGGCGCTCGCTTTTGTCCTTTTGCACTCGCCATGCGACTCCTCTGACTCCTTGCCCGCCGCCCTCAGCCTCGTGCAACCGCCGTTCTCACACAGAGCCTCGTCACTCAGAGCCCCCCTCGGAGTCTCACCAGCTTCTCGTCTCGACCCGGCCGATCCCTTCGCTCCTTCGGCTCGGCCTCTGGCCCAGAGTCCGTCTCAAACCGAGTCCCGGAGCCGGCCGACCTTTCCATCTTCAATTTCCTCACAGCGGCGATTCCCACCACAATGAAGCGAGCGGCTCCCGGGGGCGCAACAGCTGGGGGCGGCGCCTCCAAGAAGCGCAAGGGCGAGGTTCTGCAAAAATACTACGCTGTAAAAGTAGGGGTCCGTCCTGGCGTTTATTTGTCCTACCCGGAATGCCAGCAGCAGACGGCTGGCTTTCGGGGCGCAGTGTGTAAGTAGGAACGGCCATCAGCCTGCGACAAGAAGCGGACCTGGACTTGCACAAGACGGGAGGCTAATGAAGGTTTCACACCCAGTCAAGTCATTCACCTCTAGAAAGGACGCCGAGGACTTTGTGGCAGGAAAGAAGGTCGTGGCAGCTTCCAACGAGCCCGAAAAGTTTTATGCTGTTGCTGTGGGCAGCCCAACAGGCATCTACACGGACTGGGCAGACGCCTCGGAAGCCATCAAAGGTGTCAAGGGGCCCAAGTACAAGAGGTTCGGAACAAGGGCTGAGGCGGTGGACTACATCAGGCAATTCGGCAACCGCGAAGCCATCGAGGCCCTAGGTGAGGTGGCATCGCTGCCCGCGCCAGCTCCCAAGCCCAAGGCCGCACCGGTTGAGGAAGATCATCATTCGACATTGGCAAAGACAACCAAGACCAAGGAAAGAAGGTCAACTATAGACCCAAAGGAGACAGTGACAGCGCCGGCTAGCAATATCCTTAAGGTGTACACTGATGGGAGCAGTCTCGCAAATGGCAAACAAGGCTCGAGGGCCGGCGTGGGCGTCTTCTTCGGTGCCAATGACCCGCGCAATCTGGCGGAGCGACTCCCAGGTGCCCTGCAGACAAACCAGCGGGCCGAACTGATGGCGATGCTGCGGTGCCTGCAGATTGCGCCCGTCGACCAGCCGGTACAAATCTACAGTGACAGCCAGTACTCCATCAACTGTGTCACACAGTGGGCGACGAGCTGGAACCTCAAGGGCTGGAAGACGGCCAACGGCGGAGAGGTCAAGAACCAGGACATTATCCGCGACGTGCTGGCACGCATGGATGAGCGCACAAAGGCGGGCGCCAACACCTACTTCCAGTGGGTCAAGGGCCATGCTGCGGACCGTGGCAACGAAGCCGCGGACCGGTTGGCCAACAGGGGCGCAAGGATGCCCGAGGTGCCCGAGGCATGACGGCTCTGTTAGGGCCAGACGACAAAGGGAAAGACACAACAAGAGAGGAGAGCACACGACCGGGATGCGAACGAGATTTTCTTCATAGCGGGCGGTTGTTGGATTTTTTTTCTTCTACGGAAGTACACCGGGGAGGCCTTGGAGCCGAGGAAGATGCCAGAGAGCTCCAGAGCTCGGAGAGAGGACGGTATGGATGACAGCCCTCGACACTTCGGGGCAGGGAACAGGAGCTCATGGCCGTGTATGCATATAGCGCGTTGTCCCGTGTTTGGTTTGGGGATATCCTTGACGCGCTGTGCAATCTGCGTTTGGTTTTGCTGCCGCGATGGTTGGCCAACTCAGGTGGCCATTTCAGGACTTGAGAGAGTTTGTCCGCAGACATATCAGATGGCAGCAGTATGAGAGCAGCTCATCTACGCCACGAACAAGCAAAATTGTCCCCGCTCGACCTCGTATTGCCGCAGAGAAGCACCGAAGTGATGGCGAAACGCAGCTCAGATGAATGGATTGAAAGGTAAAAGGCCGCTGTTGATCGTGGATGTAAGATGTAATTGCCCGCCGCAACATGCAGAAGAGGCTGGTCAAGCTCGGGCAGAGCAGCATCCCGTGTCGTTAAAGCTCAGCCCCTCCCGCTGCCGCAGCCATCGCGTCCCCTGAAGACGAGTTTGATCATAGCTGGTGCCTGCAGCAGCACGACAGCTCGGCGGTTCTCACTCGCCATCTTGGCGGATGCGTGGGCCAAAGTGCGGCCTTGGCTTTTGGGTTCTCACACATCATCGTGGCAGGTGCATGGACTAGCTGTGCCGCTGCATATGGAACTTGAACAAACCAGGAACACACCTCCATGGCGATACATGCATTAGAGTCCGTCTGGAGGCGGCAATGCGTGTGTCATGTTGTTCCTCGAAGCGTTTCGGGCCTACCTGAAGACCATCTCGCCCCTGAACCTCCCTCAGAGCCAGAACCAAGAGGCAAGAATGAGTTTCTGACATGCCCGCTCTCATCAAGCTCTTTGCACTGGGTTGTTTGCCACCATGTCGAGTGTAAATGGCTCGATGGGGGCCCGGAGGAAGACCGGGGAGCTTAGTTGATAGCATAGCCGGGAAGGATGGTTGCTTTGCTCCGGGCTTTAGGTTTCATTGTGCCGTCAAGGTACCGCGTAAGCAAAGCCACTTGTGTAGTCAAGGAGCTGGCCCGTTGCGAAAGACCATATCCCGGGCGCTAATGTGCGGATGAGGTGACACAAGGCGGGCTAGATACGGCCACGGGCTCAAGTTCTCGATAAACTACGGGCTACGCCACCCTCGAGGTCGGTCCGTAATGCCGTCGAGACTCGCTAGTCAGGTTCAGGCTGAAGACCGGTGAGAGAGATTGGAGCCGGACACCTCGAGGTGGGGACCTTGGATCGGAGCCAAGATCTCGCTCAACCACCGGCATACGAAAATATGGTGGTGCGGGAGAAGTGCCGACTTATCCCGCGAGAAAAGGGGAATCAAGCTGTTACACCCGCGCGTCGTGGTTTACAATCTTGCAGAGACCTACATGTAGCCGTGCCGCACATGCGCAGGGAGTCGTGCGGAGTGCGAAGCTTGCATTGGGCTGTTGTAATGGGCGAACAGCAGACAGATATCTCTCATCTTTGGCCGGTGTACGGATAGGACGATAAGAAATGCTACCCTTGGTGGTGAGGTCAGATAACAGGGCAGCTCCGATAGACAACCGATGTAGCAACCTCGTGTCCCAATCGGTCGCGGCCTGCAGCAGCCATCTGTTCGTCAGTGGCAACACCAGCCTCCATACTGGGCCCAGTCTGACGGAGGAGCAGCATCATCTCTATGGATCGTTCCCGAGGGCACTGCGCCGTGGCTGGCCCGTTATGCCGTGGAACACCCGAGGTGTGCTGCCATTGAGGGCTTTCAAGACCCGTGGCGTGTGTTTGCCACTGCGACTTTCGGAGGGAAGATGAACACACAACACACTACTAGTACTAGTAGATAGACGCCAGGGCCTTGACGGATTGAGGTTTCATCGCGCCCAAGACTGCGGTGATTGCGGCGTGGGATAATTCGGGCGTACTGATAGGCCTTTCGGTCTGCGCAGGGGAGGGTAGAGGGATTTCTCGGCGGTTCCTAGCTGCCGGCTACTGCATAGCAGTGCATATCAGGATTGCTTGACTTTGTCAAGGTCAGAGCTGTTTCTGCATTCGGCTGATATTTGTACAAAGTACCCTGTTAGTTTGAACGGAGTCCCATTAGATGCCCTGCCAACTGATCTAAACACCACAGGCCAATTGCCCGGCTCATGGAGTAAATTCGGTCCAGCGTTCGAGCACGCCTGCATTTATTTTTTGCTTGCTCCATAGGCTGGCTGGCTCTCAAAATAGATCGATGAGTGGGATGGTGCGTGCTGCAATCTGCCAGGCTGCTGCATGGTGGAAGGGAACGAACGAGGTCCTTTTCTGACTTGTCAAGTGAGACAAAGCAGATAGCATGTTCTACATTGGCGGCCGCCAGTCTGCTAGTGTAGATCTCGCCATCAGCCTCATGCGAGGGCTGGCGCAATTGGACTCGGCAATCTGTTTGTTGAGTTATGTCAGGGTCTCATACAGTACCGGCTCTCGCTGCAGAGCCCGCAGTGGCTTGAGTGGTAAGGGGTGGATGACTTATCACATCGCCCTGCAAAGATAAGTTTGTTCAAGGAAGGGGTCGCTGCTGGACGCCATGAACTTCAACGGGGGCCCATGGCTGTCAGCGATTGGCTACGTTGGAGGTTTTGCTCCCCCCACCCTCTTGCATTCTTGACTCTGGCTTGTCTGGCAGCGAGTGGGATGTGTTCGGCGGCTGCGATAGACGCACCAGACAATTAGATATCGGATTCTTCGACGCTGTCGACAAGGGCCAATGCGTGGCGCCTGCTGTGCGGCCTGCCATGTCGCCCTTTGTGTGACATTCGCCAGCCGCGGAGGGGTGTACAATGGAATGCTCCTGACCTCGAGGCCACAGGACATGGCCTCCAATTTCTCCCGATGCAGCCGTCGCGTTTGATGCCACCCAGGCTGGTCCCTGGCCACGGTGGCAGGTTCGAGCAAGCAATTCGGACCGGAGGCAGAGCCAGCTGTTGTTGCCTACCTGCTCTTAGGACACCATGTCCTCTCCTCTGGTGTTGCACCCCGGTTGAGCGTGTGACACCACATGAAGCTTCTAGAATAGGGTTCAACAACACAAATGCCAACAACACCAACGGGAAACGGTCAGCTGTCGGATAGCACGGGGGACGTGAGCCTCGTCATCGGCTGGGGGGGTTGAATCTTTGTTGGGTTCCGGAGTGTCGTGTGGAGAAGACTGGGCCTCGGCAGCCCGCGGGCGTCCAAAGGCTGGCTCCCATGTTTGGATGTGGTCATCCGTCGTCATCGGCGTTTTGGGCCAGAGGCTCAATTGCGTCTGGTTTCCGCCGTTGGTTGAGCCGACCCGCCACCGGACTGTGACTGCCCAATGAGACGCAGAAATCGGTCTCCAAGTTGCCACAAGCCTAGGTACCCATCTTCAAGGTCTCTGGGGCAGTGGCCCAACTAGGCCAATCATGGACCTGGTAGTTGCTGAAGGGGCTGTGCGCTACTGCCATGTACCAGATCTGGGTGTTGACTGTTGAGTTGCGCGGCATGTATGTAATCGCTCCGTTCCGTTGGAACAAGACGAGTTATTCATCTCTCCGGAGTGGGGTGATGATTGCTGGCTGGGGATGGATTGACAATGGAGATGAGGCGCTAGGAGGGAAGCTAGTGCCTCAGCGCGCTGTAGGCAGTTCTGCGGAGGGGTAGCGGTGTCTGTGCTCAGTGTCCTGTGGTGAGGAACAGGAAGCTGCCGTTACGGCGCAGCAACTGTGGATTGCCTCTGCGCTTGCTCGAAGTAGTAGCTCCTGCTGTGGCGCACGCGCCGACTTGGATTTCCAGGTTCGCCAACGTCTCTATGCGAGGAGGCCCCTGGCGTGCGTCTGTGCAACCGTGTCGATGCGATGCCAGAGGCATCCATCTAATGCCTCCCCTTGACGCTTGGCACTCGGCCACAGCGCCAGCGGCCCGTTGGGGATGACCCCAGTTTGTAGTAGTAGTCTGTCGCCATGCCTGGCCATGGATGTTGGCATTGAGTTTGATGCTACGGCACTGCGCCATCAACAAAGGACAAGGGCCAGGTTGTCCAGAAGCAGGACTGCCGTGCAGAAAGATGCAATCAGCTCGCAGCTTGCGTAAGATCATCAGGCATCCAGGCTGATTACAATCCCCCGAGACGTCAGCGGATTGCCCAGGCCCCTTCGAATCAAATCCGATGGGCAATTTCCCGTCCGAAGCAATCCGCGGACACGGCTGCAAATTTGGCGGAGCCTGGGGAGCACGGGAGGCCTTTACTACTTAGGGCCCTGTCAATGTCTTGATTCATAGCACGACATTTCGTTTAGACTGACCACCTGCTCTTGAAACGGCAGTCCGACTCATCAATTGATCAATTAGCACTTATGACTACCTACTCTGCACGCTACAAGGCCAAGGTAGGCACTGTGTTTGGCACGTTCAAACAATTACCTGTAGCATCCATATTTCGCAACAAGCATCATCATGGCATGGAGACGGATGGCACTAGAGTATCAGTCATGTTGCATCGCGACCATGTTTTTGCTTCTCCGGCCAGGCACCCAAGCCTCCCGTCGCCTTACGCAATGTGGAAACGACTATCAAGGATATGATGCGTTGCACTGCAGTCCCAGTCTTGAATTGTCTTCTTTTCGGTCTGTTGCGTCTTGCTCGTCCATTCCCGTTTCCATAGCCAAGACGACGTGAGCTTCCTTGGCTGCCGATAATCCACTGCCCAGCACCCGCACGTCAATCCGTACTCTGGAACGCTGTCAGCCTCTTGCCTATTGGCTGTCCTCGGCATCCATCCGGTCTCCCCTCCACACACCCAGAGAGAACACCCTGGTCGTACCCTTCTGCAGACTGCAAGGTAAGGAGGCGGATCCCGAAACGTGCGGTCCAATATAGTACACTGTGTGGCTTGCGGGTTCTCAGCACTTTTCAAGCCGTGCTGCCCGTCCTCAACCGCACAGTTGCACCCTGCTCGCAAGTGGGTCCCGGGCTCCTTGCCTGGTTCCCAGCCACTGGCCCGTCTAGCGAGTCCATGTAGCGTCTCCGTACTCGGCACCCCAACGCCAGTGCGGAATTTGTAGAGGCTGTACCTGTGGGCTACCTGGTCCTGTCCCCGCCCACAGGTCCCACGCAAGCGCCTCCCGGCTAGAGGAGCCAGTCTGCACTGTTGCAGTCACAATGGCAGGTACGCACTTGCCCATAGCGGTCTCACAAACCAAGCCAGTACCCCATTATTGACTAGCAGCAGGCGACAGATACCCAGCGGCGCTGCAGACTACCACGCCGTATGGGGTACCGTAGCGCCAGCACTCAGTACTGGCTCTGGTATCGCTACTAGCAACAGGAGTAATGGGCCTGCGCCCGGCCCACGAAGAAAGAGTGAACCTACCTGAGCCAGTTGCTTCGGATGGAGCCTCTACCCATTCTGGTCTCTAGCCCAGTCCGTCTCGTCGCATCAATCCAGCCCACTCTGTCAAGTCAATTCTTGACGGCCACTTCTTGCCTCCTGGCTCTGACCTTTTACCGACCTCATATTCGTTCCCATCGCTTTTGCCACTGCCGCGCCTACTGTTGACCAAGCGCCTCCTCGATTCCGACGGACAAGAGCAGCCTCTTGCCTAGGGGGCTCCTGCCGACCGCCGGTTACTCTTGAGGTCGTCTTTTTCACCGACCCGACCGTGCGTGCCCACTCTGTGCGTGTTCACGCGTGCAGCGCCCGCCCTGAGACCGACGTGCCCTTTCGCCTGCCCGCCGCCGCCATCAACCTTCCAACCCACACCACGCTCCGACAAGGGCGATAGACGCCTGCACCTCCTGTTGCTTCGACACCATCAACTTCGCCCTCGAGCATGGCCGCGTAGCCTCTACGACCAAATTCGTCGGCCTCGCTTCCTGCCTACTTACCAACAAAGCTCGCTCTTGTCGATGCGACCCTTGGTTCTGCGAATAGCCCCCACTGCGCACTGCCAACCCTTGATCCGCGACACCGACTTTCAATTATCCTGACCGACCGCCTTCGCCTATTGCCTCTCACGCTCGCCCGCGTCTCCGGAAGCCTCCAGCCCTTGCTCTGCTGGTCATGACCTCCGCTCCCACCGGCCCTGGCAGCCCTCTCATCGCTGGTGCTGCCATGGGCACGGAATTCAACGAGTTTTCCGATGACGAACTCGGCGCCTCCAATCTCTTCGACTTCTCCAACAGCCCCGATACTCTTCAGAGCCTAGGGTCCCTCGGCGCCGGAGATCCTAAGGTTTTACTCTCGCCAAAAGACCTCCCCACTGGGCCATTCCCAGACTCTCCCAACGGCTCCTATCAGGATTCGTCATCTGACTCTGCCTCTTCCAAGCGAGCCGGGAGTTCTGCCTCGTCCAAAACCCCCGCCAACGTCAACGATATTATGATGGACGACGGTGATATTAAAATGGAATGGGGAAACCCGACATTTGGGGGCTTTGGAGAGGATGATGGCACATTCACCTTCGGTCGGGAAGCTGATTCCTCTGGGATGGAGGCCCTCTATGGCTTTCATGACCACGACGACGGCTTCCTCGACCGCACCTTTGATTTCGAAAGCGTTTCCAGCAGCCCCGAAAACATAAACGGTGTCCAAGCAAGCCTCGCATCGCCTGAAATGCCCACGATCAAAACGGCTAGCCAGAACAAGAGTGATGCCACACCTAAGAAGAAGAGGGTGTGTCATAACAAAGCACCATCGGTAGGCCATTAAACCCCCTCATATCAATCACTCTAACAAAATTGCAGCAATACTCCGTCGCCTCCACAAATGGAATGAAGGCAGCTGGGTCTCGCGAGGTGTCGCCCATGTCAAATATGGTCATGAGCCATGATGGCTCACCGGCCGCTCTCTTCAACACGCCATCCCCGAATGCGGGAACGGATTTCAGAGTTGCGAATGGCGTGTTGGGCGGAAACCCCGTCTGGCCAACAAAGACAGACATGGTGGGTGCCCAAGATGTGATGGCTCACTTCGGCGGTCAAATGTCTATTCCTCAACAGATGGCGATGCTCACCCCGCCGTCGTACAACAACTTCACCGGCCGATACGATCTCCGCATTCTACCAACTCCTCTTAAATCCCGCGTTGAAACCCAGATTCCCATCAAGATGACTCTTACACCCCTTCCTCCTGGTGTCACCAAGCTGCACCTCCCAGCTCATACCATTTCCAAACCTAAGCTCCTGGCAAAACCTGTCCCAGAAAAGTCACCTGATATGCTGGAACTCTTTGTTTCATTGGTTTGTACGAGTTCCATGGAGGGTTCCGATATGAAGAAGAAGGCCGCCATGGAGAGAGCCGCTTCCCGCCAACAAGGCTACTTGCCCAATCTGGATGACGAGGAGAATTCACCACAAAATGGTGGCGAAGTTCGGATATGCTCAGGGTGCATTACGCGAGAAAGAAAACGAGCGGCCCGAAAGAAGATCAAGAAGCCCGAGGAGGAGAAGCTCTGGAGCCAGGATGAGGAGCGACGTGTCATTGTTTTCAATACCCAGGAAATCAAGGAATGGCAGCCTCTGAGCGGCGTCATGGACTCCAGCGGCCGCCCCGAGCCAGCCATGGCAAACGGCGTCATGCAGATTGATGCTCCTATGCGCATTGCTTGCTACTGCCGACACCACGGCGAGAAAATGGGCTTCAACGTCATCTTCACAATCAAGGACTTCCAGGATCGGGTGGTGGCACAGGCCATGTCAAATCCCATTATGATCACCGACGACCACAAGACGCACCCAATGGCCCAGATGACAGCTCAACCGGCGATGGCAGAGTCGTCTACGCCAGCCATCCCTACGAATTCGTCAGGCTCAATCGATGCCAGCGCTCTCCTCCCTCCTACGCCCGGTGGATCTTTCCACATGTCCTCATCAACTAGTGATCTCACCTCTATGCAACGAAATGGGCAGGTGTCGTACGCAAGCTCGGCATCAGGAAAGACAACGCCTACAGGCAACAATTCACGGACACTCTCGCGACCTGCATCGCCTTCTCTCGGTGGTCCCTTGACGAAGAAGAGGAAGGCTAGTGGATCCAGGGTTCCGAATGGGCTAACCATGACTCGACTCGATACCTCTCCGTCACCCGGCCCTCAACCTGCTGGAAACCATGGTAGTCAAATGGCCACCTCAACCTCGCCATTCACTCCCAACTTGAATGCCTTCCCCCAGGCTGATGCTATCTTTGGACAACCGAACGCACTTGCTGCTTTCGCCACCGGACCCCCGACGCCGAGCAGCAATGAGCAGACACCGTTCTACTCCAACAACCGCTCTTCTAGCATGGACAACCTTGCTATGGCTCAGTTGTACTCTGCACCAGCCTCTAACCATCCCAGCAGGGCGCCTAGCCCCAATGGTCTGAGAAACGGGGTTGCTGCAGCCCAGCAGAACCAGTTTGGCCAGGGCCTGACCAGTGGCTTATTTACCTTGCCCATTGGCATGAACCAGACTCGTGCGCCGCCGGTGATCCATAAAATCATTCCCAACGAAGGCCCGAAGATTGGAGGAATTGAGGTGACCGTCCTTGGTGCGGCATTCTTCCAGGGGTTGGAGGTCTGGTTTGGTGACAACAAGGCCACCACCACTACATTTTGGGGTGAATCATCTCTGGTTTGCTTGCTGCCTCCCTCCCCTGTCGCTGGTGCAGTGGCTGTCACGTTCAAGCATCAGGCAGCCCAAGCAGTTCAGTCCTTCCCCATGGGCAAGCAGCCACCAATTTTCAAATACATTGACGACAATGAAGACAAGCTCATCAGGACAGCTCTATCTGTTCTTGGGCACAAAATGTCAGGCCAGATGGTTGATGTTAGTGACCTAGCCCGAAGAATCTTGGATGGCGGCAACTCAACGTGGAACGGCGGCCCTTCAGGCAGTGGCCCATCCACGGGTGGCGGCCAAATGTTCAGCCATGCCCCATACGCCCATCTCGAGTCTCAGCTCCTCAAGTGCTTGGACTTGATTGACCTTGACGACAGCACCCACCGGACCCGCCTCGACCTGAAGAGACCGACCGGCCACACGATGCTCCATCTCTCATGTTCTCTGGGCTACCACCGTTTCGTCGCTGCACTCCTCGCCCGGGGCGCTAACCCTGACGCTCGCGACAAGGGCGGGTTCACCCCATTGCACCTTGCTGCCATCCACAACCACCCGGAGATTGTGCGCAGGCTGATGCTCAACGGCGCTGACCCCACGGTTCGAAGCTTGTCTGGCCTTACGGCTGCTGATGTCGCCCAGTCTCGTGCCGTCCTTCGGGCTATCCGTCGCTCTGAACGCCATATCCGCTCCCGCAGCAGCGGAGCCTCCCTCAACAGTCGGGCTAGCAGTGCTACATCTCTCCGCTCGTTGTGGGAGCCCATGAGCAAGATCCATAGTCATGATCTGCCCCTTTCGACCGATTCCAGCGAGGAGAGCCCCGAGTATACCTCTGGAGACTTCGAGGATGAAGATCCTGATGAGCATACTTACCTCAGTATGAGGAGGGCCAGCGGCTTGAGGCAGGACCGTCCCGCTCTGCGCCGGCAGAAGACGATGGAGCTGGAAGAAGCTGACCAGGAGCCCCCGGCTACCGCGCTAGCTGCTGTCCTGAAGGAACAGGTCCAGCAACAGCTGCATCAGTTCCAGCAGTCGATGGCACTGCACTTCCAGAATTTGACCCACTTCCCGCAGATGCAGATGCCCACCTTACCAGTCATGCCCATGCTGCCAGACTACCAGGCGCCTTTCATCCGGCGAATGCAGCAGCTAATGCCAGGCATCACTGGACCGCGTCCAGCACCAGAAGGCAGACGGGATGACGTGCCGACTTTCAAGAGTGATGAAGGCGCACTTCCTCCTGCATATGAGGACATCTTCCCTCAGCAAGACCTGGACCGGAAGCAAGCCTCGGCCGCTCAGGCCGCCTGTGACGCTGAGGCTGATATGAAGTGCGCTTCGCTCTATGATCAGCTGCCCACTTCTTCAACTGCTGCACCCACAGGTGCCAAGGCTCATCTACCAAACACTCTGACCATCGGACGAAAGAACGCCATTACCAAGGAACAGCAAGAACAATTCTTGAGGGCCCGCGAGGAGAAGCTGAAGCGGCTGAGCAGTGACCGCAATCTCTTTTTCATCTGGGTATGTCTTGAACGATACTATCTCTGCTCATCCCATTTGGCGCTAACAATGCTTATAGATTCCCCTCCTCTTGCTCATGGTGTGCGCCATGCTATACAGCTACTTCCCTTCGCTTGTTCCCTTCACTTGGGCATTTGTGCGCTCCATGTATCAAGGCGGACTCGATAAGACACAACAGCTCATCCAGCAAAACATTCCCGAGCAGATTGTTGAGATTTGAGGACTTATGACGGTATTGCATCTCTAGGGCCCTTGAAAGCTTCGAAGCGTTGATTTTCCACGATATTCTTCCTGTAACGAACAGTTTTATGGTCCGTTTTCGGCTTGCGCTTCTTTCCCTCGACGACCCCTTCGACGCTATTTTTATGGTGCTTTTGTGCTTTCATTTCTTTAATGCTGGATGTGTTTCTCCCCAGGATGGCGCAAGGTGGGCACATGATACTAGGGTTCTGCTTAGGGAAGAAGGAGACGGTGTGATGGCGGCTTGTGATTTGGGCGACGGACTGAAGTGATTCTATGCTTGACGTATTGGCGGGGGGTAATATCGGCGTTATCGATCCGCTTACCTTGGTGGCTTTGGTATGTTGGACGCAGTGGGCACGGAGAGAGCCTCGATTGCGGGCCAAGAGGGGGAACGGGGGTGTGTCGCGGCTTTTGAGTTGTAAACTCGGCTTGGTCTTGCGCTGGATCGAACCGGCTTTGATACAGTGAATGGAGGAGGATTGTTCTGCATTGGGCAACTTGAATTGGGGATGGGAACGGGCTGGTGCCTGCGACGGCTCGCTCTATCCATCCCAATGATTGTATATAGTTTTTTTTGTTTTGCATTTCTTTAGATGAAATGCTAATTCAACAGTTTCATCACTTGGCAGCACTACACAAAACTCACCGGTGGCGTAGGATTATGCACGAGGGCCGTGATCGAACCGCCTAGCAGATATTTCTACTTTACTGAGTTGGATGGATTTAGAGAGCCCCGACATCAATGTTCACGAGGCTCAAGACACCCAAATGGAAGATTGTGCACTGCTGCAGCTTCAATCAACCTAGTTCAAGCCAAAAGAGTTGAACAAACAACAAAATCCAACTATGGCCTCTCGAAATCCACGAGGGGGAAATCAACCAGCGAACCAATTCCCAGATACATATCCTTGGCCCCAATCGCAGACCATCGCATCCAAATCAACAGACCCGTGCTAGTAGTCATGATGGAATGACATCAGACTGTAAATCGTCATACTGCATACTCATCATGGAGCCCTAGGCAGATCCAACGCGCAGTTCATAATAATAATACATACATATTCGCGTCCAAGATGTTCCGAGATCATGGTTTGATCCAATTTCATCAAGGGAGGAGGGGCATAATCTCATGAATACGTTCATCTCCTCGTCTGCACAAAACCAACAGAACAATATGCCACAAACCCCCGAAAGAATGCTCTCGGGCCAGGCTCATCATGGCCAAGAACCTTGAGAGACCCATATCGCGCCACAACGCCCAAAGATCAAAACGACAGTCATTTATTTGTGCCGGGCTGCAGTCATGCTACAGTCGCCGAGCGGCTCTCCGCGGTGCTTGGTTCTCCGTGTCCTCGCTGTGAAGAGCAAACTTCTCGGGGATGATGGGGACCTTGGGGATACCGCGGTTGGCGCTTGAGGTGACCTTCAAGGGCTCGCCGGCTGCGATGCGCGGGCGAAGAACACGCGGGTGGTAGGTTTCTGACAGCGGGTATCTGGCTTCTCCAGACGTACTGCGTCTCACAGGAGGCGCCGCGTCATGGTCAGCGAGATCCACTGAACCACGAGCATTGCCTCCGGGCAAGCGGCCAAGAACACGGCGGGCGAGTTTGTTATAATCGCGGCCTGAGCTCTGGGGGCCTGAGACGCTGCGGCGTTCCTTTGCAACACGTCGAGACCTACCGCCACGCTGCTTCGGGATGGAAATGTCTCGTGAGGCGGACTTCCGTAGCTTCTTCTTTGGAGTTGGAGGGTCTCGATGGACATCGTCCTCCTCGTCATCGTCATCCGATGTAGTGTCAGCAGCAGTTCGCTTCGTGCCTCGAGAAGAGCCACTAGCATTCGAGAGCATGGGTGAAGCAGTGCGTGCCGAAATCGGCGTTCCGGAGCGAGATGAGCCCCAGTGCGGCGGCGGTGGTCGAAGATATTCGCGAGATTGCCGAATGGTGGGCACTGTAGGGCCCGGCGCCGCGTCTGGTGCAGGTGAGGCCGGCCGGGTCTGCTTAGGCGCCGGCGGTGAGAAGAAACCAGAGGCTACGAGATCTTCGTAGGTGGCTGGCTGGGGCTCTTCATGAGCTTTACGGAGTTTATTCGAGGTGGATGAAGGCTTGGCAGCTGACGAGGCCGTCGGTCGAGCTGTTGGTGTGGGAGCTCGAGGCGTGCGACTTCGCGAAGGAGGAGGTTGGGGAGTGGAGGACCGAGACTGTGAGGCCCCGGATGTCGTTGCTGAGACGGATGAGGGAGCCGGCTGGCGGGTAGACTGGATGGCATGGGAAGAAAAGAAGCCAGAGGCGACGAGGTTGTGATAGTTGGCCAGAATCTCCTCTCGAGAGGGCATGTCTGGCCGCCTGGCCTCCTCTTGGAGCCTCTCTTCCCGCGTCTTCTCCTCTTTGGGCTTATCCTCTCTCTCACCTTGCCTCCCTCGGACTCTCTCCTCTCTCTCGCGGGTGCGGCCGTCTCTGTCGCCCTTGGCGCTCCTGCTCCTCTTCTTGGAGCCCTTGTCCTCTTCCGTGTCTCGCCTGAGCCCCAATCGGCCACGGACGCCGTCCCAAACCTGCTCAAACAAACGGGCTTTACGGACTTGCTGGCCGGTCCAGTCATCGCTCACAGGTCGTGGCTGTGGGCGCGTGGTCGAAGACTCCAGATGGGCGCGCTCGTCCGGACCCAGGAAATGCACAGGTGGTGCGGCAGATGCGCGATCTTTCATGGAGCCCTCGCAGAACCGGCTCCTGTTTGCAGCAGCGTTGACGCTGAGCGAGCGACGGACGCGCGGGGGACCCATTGTGGTCGGGGTGGTGCTTTGCTTCAATAGTTACGTTGGTGTGTAAGTGAGGCTGCCTCTTGTGCCATGGATTGGTTAAGATGAACGTTGCACGGCGCGAAGGGGTTGCGTAATGTGTCGAAGAAAGGCCTTGGGAGGTAAGGAATAGCCTCTTCGGCGAATTGTTTGTTTTCGCACAAGGCGGTGTCTTTCCCAGGGCAGAATACGAGGCTGATGCTCAGACGCGAGGGCAGTTTGCGTCTCACAAACGGTCGATGTGGAGTATTTTGTTGATTGAGCTGCTCCACGTGATTTCACCACGGCAACGGGAGGAGCGACATCCTTCCCCACTTACCATACATGGGACCTCCTCATGTGCATGGGGCATAAGCACAAGCACGAGCCTGCATCTACTAATACACAACACAAGGTGCGAAAGGCGCATTGTGCCCTGACTGGCTCCGCAGTCTGTACTGAAATTAATCTGCAGTATGCAGGAGGTGGTATCAGAGAATGGGACATCATGTGCTGCGGTTGCAAGCAGGTACGTAGTCAATTAGACAGTAGTAAGGTTGAACACAGCAGATCCTTTCGTCGGCAGTCGGCGTGTATGCAGTTTCACTCATCCCTGCGTTGGTGACGCGCCTGGCGCCGAATGTGCCGACAGAGCCTCAGACAGCTGATTTCGTTCAATTTCCATCCTCGGGCCGGATCGACTGGTGTCTGGCGTCGCATGCGTGGGCGTGTGCGCTCTCTGCTAATCCATGGCTGGCGCGTCCATCACGGAACAGCCGAGTGAGTGCATTCATGAGGCAAAGTCAAGGCCATGGCCCCAATATGGAATTGATTCCATGTGCCACGTAACAATCATGTCTGTCACTGCGTCATTCGTAAACTATGGGCTTCTGAGTTCTGACGATTGGCAACGACACCACGTGGAGGGGGCCTCTTCATGATCACACCGAGAGTTTGGGTTTCGTCGACGGGCACAAAACCCCTAGACAACTTCGCAATCGAACCATCGCGTATCCAGATGGATAATGATTAGAGAGACAAGAAAGAAACAAGTCCATTACTATCACTGCGCTACTACACAGTTCCTCGGCGCTACAAGCGTCTTGGGGTTTTGAGACACCAGCGGCAGACATGGCAGTGGTGACCATGTTTGCTTCATCCTCATCAAAAGCATAATAATAATAATAATAATAATAATAATAATCTGAAAACAAGCTCGGCACGTGGACGCGCGAATCCCATCAGAAAATGAATCAAACTCCTCCATGAATGATAGAACCGCATGCTTTGTGCGCTAAGCGTCAGATAACAACAGAAGCTTTGTGCTCGGTTCATAAATAAAGGCCCAGGCACGGCGGTATGAACGTATCCAAGAAACTTTGAATGATAGTATTTTGACGCAAGGAAATCAAATCGAAGGTGATTGAGCCAGCTAGTCTCTGGAGTATCCATGCGATGAACGACCATCTGGTCATCAAGTTGATCGCCCAGCCACAGCTGAAAGGGGTGTTTTTTTTCTCTTCGCGAAAAAAAGAACACACTTCAAGTCATAGAAGAGTACGGTCAGATCCCGTTGTCGTCTTTGCACCACGCACCGGAGCTATCGTCAGCCTGGCCACTGGCCGCAAACGCCTGAACTCCAAAACAACGCCATCATTGCGCCCTCATACTTTCCCTCGGGTCTCTCCGGGGCAAGGGCTAAAAATACACAGCACCAGAACGCCAGGTTTATTCCAACTCGTCAAAGTCAGTTTAGTCCTTCCGGAATAGGTGACGGAAAGTGCCTGTTTGTCTCTCTCTCTAAGAATGATACTGGTTGAATGTGACGACACCAATCTGTCCATCTGCTCGAGAGTACATGCCCTGGTCAGGCTCAGGAGTAACCCCGCGACGAGAGGCACCGTAGTGGGGATCGAGCTGGCGCTGGCCGTTGTATAGTGGTCGGGTGCTTTGTGCGAAGACGTTGTCGTGCTTGCGCTTGCCTCCAATGAAGTGGGCAGGAGGTTCAGGGGTCGGGTCGGTCTGAACCTCGATTGGCGGCAGTGGCGACATGAGCGCAGAAATCTTAAGGGGCGGCAGTGATGTCTGGAGCGGGCGAGGCTGCTGGGCAGAGATCGGAGTAGGCGGATAAGAATGCTGCGATTCACGTCGCGAGTGACCCTCCGAGTAAACTGACGGAGAGGGAGGGACATAGTCGCTGGCGGATGGTCGTCGGTCGTATGGGTCGTGCTTGACGGGGGGTGCCGCAGGCGGAGCGATATTTCGGCTCGGGTACGAGTACGCGTTCTCGGCCTTTGGGTATGGCGATGGATTGCTGGGAGGATAGGGTCCGGTCGCGGAGACGGGCGTGAGCTGGGGACCGGGCTGAGGCGCTACGTAGGAACGAGGAGTCGGGTATTGGGGTCCCATGGAATCGCCAAACGACAGATGACGGGGCGCAGACGGCGCAGGCTCGTAGGCAGGAGGGGGTGGAGCATGGTAAGATTCGACAACTGAGGGTCGACGCTGGGGTTCGGGGTAAGGCGCGCGGTGCTCGCTCGAGTTGCTTTGAGATCGAGCACGAATACCGTGGGGATCCTCGGGGGCTGGTGTGACAGTCCTGCGTCGTGGGTAATCGTCCTCGCCTCCCCGCTGGAAGCTGCTGGCCTTGTTGTCGCGCTTCCTCATTCGAACATCTCGTCGGATACGGACTCGGCAGCCCTGGTCGGCAACCGTCTTGCTCAGCTGGGTGCTTTCCATGAGGCCGGGGAACTTCTTGGCACTGTAAACACTGAAGGGGTTCGTCTTGATCTCCATCCTCCAATCAACGCCGGGAGGCAGCTCGCCATCGCTGGGCTTCTCATCGTAATCTTTCTCCTCCTTGGTCGTCTCAAACAGGCTGAAAGTCAAGCGATAGCGGCCTTCGTGTCGGACTGAAAGATCGGGGAAGATGAAGTATCCAGCTTCAGTGGGTCGGTCGAGGTAGGCCATTCCCGAGGCGGGAACACCAGTCAAGATCGGCGGGTTCGTCGCAGCAGGAGTCTGTACACGGCCATGGGCGATTGGGCGAGCGTGCTCGAGACTGGCATACAAGAAGAAGTTGGCGTTGTAGTCGAACGTGATGTCCTTGCCTTCTGTGATAGTCTGTCCCTCAATAATGCGAAGCTCAACAACGGGAGGGGGGTCAACTGGGCGACGATCGCTGTTTGCTGCACGGGCGAAGTTAGTAAGAACAGTGCTCAATGCGGAGTCATCGCGGCATGATCAGGTGCAGAACTGCCTCATCCTCGTTCTCGGCTTACCTTTCATTCCGGAGCCACAAGCACGGGCGCGCTCAGGCTGTTGCAGAACGGTCATTTGGTAGAAGAGATTGCGGCCGCTTCGGGTCTTTCGCTGGATGAAAGCGACCGATTCCCGGCTCGAGTTGGTCGGGATTGCTGAAGGAGTAGCCATTGTGGAAAATGTGATGCCTTCGGGCGATGACTGTGGGTTGAATGAAGGTGGGCTTGGGAGGCCAGGCCAGGTCGGGGGTGCCGCGGGAGTAGGCTCGAATGCTACTGAGTAGATGAGTCAGTTAAATGAGCTTGTATGAGCAATCAGCAGACGCCTAGGAGGCGTCGATAAGCTGTGCCAATCCTGTTGGAAATGTGTTCGTGGTCAAGGCCGACATGCATAAGGCGACGGGAGCGAATGATCGAGGACGCAGTATGGGGGAGCAATCACTAACACTCAGGTCGACATCCGACTGTAGGCGACGTAGAGGCAAGGTCTAAGGAGAGCGCTGGGCGAAGTCAAGTCGGCGGAGAACGAGTCGGCGGGCGTATCTCGTGGTGACGAAGACCTTCGATGGTGTTGAAGAAGGAGGAGGGAGTGTGGTAGAAGGATTAGGATTGGGACGGGCAGCGACCAGCTGGGGGCGGAGACGTTGAAGAGGCAGGACTGGCAAGCACGATTGGGGAGTGGGCACTGGGCACTGGGCAGCGGGTTCTAATTAGTGGGTACCAGCCAGGGCTGGCCTGGCTGGGGCGGGGGCAAAACGGACCACTACCGTGTAAGGACGAGGGCCACCAACGAGGATGGGGTGCCAGCGAGGGCCCATGTACACATGTACCCGGGTACCCCGTACGGCCCTGGCGTCACTCCCGCAGACGTAGCAAGCCCAGGTATCCTGTACCCCCGGAGGGACGCTGTGTGAGGCACCAACAGAGAGACAGCCGGGATTCGGAAGCACACACAGCACACCATCAATGCAGCACACACCACGAGCCTACGAGGTCGAAGCCCGGTTCAGATGGGGGAACGAGGGGGGACCATGGGCAGTTATGGGGCCTCCAAGGGCATTGCTGGGGTGTGTGCCAGGCTGGGAGCAGGAATTGGAATTTGCCCCGGGCTTGGCCAACCACGCCGGCAGCAGTGGTTCTGCGCTGCTGCAGGAGGTGTGGGTGGACGGGCGTCTCCTGTGGTCTCCCAAATTCTCTCTGTGCAGGGCCCGGGACCGCAGAGGCTCAGTGCACAGCCAGGACGAGGGAAAGGCAAAGTGGCCCGAGAGCCTGGATTCAGCGCACCTGACTCGAACGCCTGGGCACGTTGAGGGGCGCCAAGACGAGCTGCCAGCCAATGGGGCCGCCGGTTCGGAGGGGGTCGAGAGTTCCACGGCCAGGGCGACGGATCGACCGCTGCCCGAGAGGGCGGAAACGCCCACAGTGGGAATAAGGTTCCAATTGGCTTCTGCGTTTTCCGGACGTGGTTGTTCGTTCATCCCGTACCGTCGGCAACTTCTACCTCTCGCCCGTGCTAGATGCGCTGCCCGTGGTTTTGAGTTTATGACGTCTCCTGGGGTATATATATAATTCGTGGCCATGATGGCAGCACAGATGCGATTATACGGCTGTTCTGCAATACGCATCGCCTACTGCTTGAGCTCGGCAGTGGGCAAGGCCAGTGAACGGACGTGCTACTATAGTAGTATAGCGGCTGCGGGCGCAGGTCTAATTTCCTCGACAGTTTCCTCCTCCCTATCGACCATGCTACGGTACAGGCATGGGAAATCGAAGTCTGGGGGCTGTTTGGGTGGGCATGGGAACTGCCAGGGAGCAAAACGGTGGAAGGGAATGGGATTGGCGACCCGACTGGGCACCTACGCGATGAGATCAATGACCGGGCCCGTCCGCACACCATGCTGCATCTTCCAGGCAGTGAACCTCCCTATAATAATGCCTGTGGCGAGCCAGGCTTCAGCGTCCCCAGCACGGGTGAGATGAACAATGCCTGCAAAAGCTAACCGCAAGCAATCCCGGCGCCCAGGGTTCGGGACTGAGTGTGCCACAGCGGCCAATAAAGAGGTCGCAACTGAGCGGGGAGGTGGGATGAGGTGGGCGATGGCAGGCTACAGGGGCGACATGTGGCCAGGATATGGCCAGGGTGTCGGAGGGGTGGCGCACCGACGGGCGCAGGTAATGCCCTGAGTCCGTCCTTGAGACAACAAGAGCTGGGTCTGGGACCATCGACAGTGTCCTGCGGCAGGTGGCGCTGCCTCGTACAGTCCGTTCTGGGCTGTCTCTCCCAACGATCCCTCGCTGCACCTCCCAGGATACAGCACGCGATGGTGTCGCCAGGGCTTGCACAGCTGGCCGCCACCAACACATTTCATCCTCAGACCACCACGCCGACGTGGCGCAGCCTTTCAATCAAAGAATAAAAAAAGGTCCCCATCGGTTTAGGCTCAGAGTCTATCCTTGGTCATCGTTGTAAAACAATATTACCAGCAGCCGACCTTTTCGCTCCGGACAGACCACTTGCTCGCACACTCGCACACACACCACCAGCGGCTGGCCGGCGCTAGCAGGGTGGCTTGTTCGGAGGTGGGATTAGGCCACTGTTGAGCAGGATGACTTGGACGCGGGCGCCCTGACGAGTCACCAGCTCTGCGTGTCAGCGAGAAGCGCTCTGCCGTGCGTCCTTGTGAATGGATGGATGAGTATGTGTCAGAAACCTGGTTGCAGGACGTCGGCATCGGTCACCCAGCCAGACAGCAGACCATGAGGGAGCTATGAATAGCTGGCCGGCCGGAAGGTGGAATGAATCTGACATCTATGCGCGCACACTCGCATATTCTTGGCATCGTCAAACCCCAGCCTGCTGCTGGCTGACTGTCAGAGAAAGCAAGTTCAGAAGGAGGACGCGCCCAAGTGAAACCGTGGCAGGCCGAGGCCAAAAGCCTAGATTGGACCCAACCTGGGGCGAGCGGCGGGCGCGACCTCCCAGCCCGGCTGAAAGCCAGCCCCGTCACAGTTGAGGCGGGACGACCAAGGCAGACAAAGACTGGCGGAGCGGCTGACGATGGCGCCAGCGTCTGACGCAAATCCACGAGCGCCTTCACGAGCTAGAGCAGCCGCAAAAGCCCCCCTCAACGCTCCACAGGCTTGCCAATGTTTTGCCTGCTTCCCCTCTCTAATCAATTAATTGCGACCTCTGCACGCACACACGTACGTTTTCGCGTTCTCGCTAGACTCCGACCTTCAATCTCTCTTGCACCTGGGCGCATCCAACCCCAGCACACACCAGGGCAACCCGGACCAGGACACCATCTGGGTTGCGCATCGGCCCCACACTCCCTGATCGGCAGGCCTGGCCCGGGACGGATTAGCGCTTCCTGGTAGATGTCCTGACTGGCCATAGCGTTGCACTAGAGACGCGGGATGCAGGACCCGGCGGGCGGGATCCTCGACGCCAGCGCTCAGCTAGTCCGTATCGGGGGGCCGGCGCTCCTGTCGTCTCTTTTCTCCGAGTCCTCTCGTTGCCGTCCCGTACCGTGCCCTCTTTATTAGCCAGACACTGTCTCAAGCCCAAGTACCAGCGAGTTGTGGAGCGTTGCTTTCGCCGTGGACAATGCTATTCTGACCGCCCCCCTCCCCCCAAAAAGCCAGCACCACACGTTCTTCGAGGCGCCGTGGAACAAACCTAGCCTGCAGGCAAGCGCGTGGGATTCGCGAGTTGCCTCTAAACTTCAGGTCGCACACTCTGTTGTATAAGAATATCTCGACCGCGTAGGGGAATAAAGTATCAGGCTACTGCTTGCTCATGCAATGCAATGCAGTGATGCTGTGAGGGCTAGAAAGGGGTGGGAGGGAGCGCGGCTGCAAGTGGTCAGATCCCCAACTCGCACCCTGTCTTTGCCGACCGCTAATGCGTCCGCATTGTCCACAGAAGCTGCTTGCCTTCCATGTGCGTGTTAGTATACCTTGTGCCAGCGCCATACAGGGGCTACAGTGCCCGTCAATATGGTCTTGATATACCATGTGCTATTAGGAGTGTTGGTGCCATCTTGCTCCGTAGCACGTTGGCCTGCCGTCCCCCCCACACCCTCGCCCCCAACCCGATGAACTTGTCGCTGGCCTCGGATGGATGTGCGAGGATGCAAACAAATCACCCTCTCCAATCCTGCGCAGAGAAGTGATCCTTACGCTTTGAGGGTCGAGGAAGAGGGCGAGCGGGCCAAGGAATGAGGGCAAACATGATGCGACGTCCGCTCCAAAAAAAAAAAAACCGGCGCCACCTTGGTCGCTTAGCAGTCCTTTTCTTCCCCTGCTCAAGCCCCAAACGGAGCTGACCAAGAGCCCTGCTTGCTCAGTCAAGAGCGCCTCCGTTTCATACAAAATAGGGAGTCGCTAGCCGACGACGGAATCCTGCCGCAACCAAATTGCTCGTGATGAACAGATGAGCCCATTGTGCGGCGGCGATCAAACCTCATTGTCGAAGAATGGGCGGCTAGCGGTCGCGCACTGTAGGTCCATCTTCACCCCACGGACACTGTGCGGCAGACTGTGGAGTCATGTCGCCATAGCCGATTTTCCAGCGGGAGCTATCGCCAAACTCAAGGGTGCGTCTCCGGTTAGAGACCCGCCGCCCCATCGCCAGGCACCTTGCCCGTCCTAGCTGGAGGCTCCCTGGCTCCAAAGCTCACAAGGCACGTGGTGGCCGGGGCGCGTTCAACCAGCTCCTGACGATGTGACCAAGACCTGCAGAGAACTCGAGACGAGAAACATCCATCTCTCCAGTCTCCACGGCCCGTAGCCGGCGCCAGGATCCAAGGACTGGGCTCTTGCTACGTTTCACGCCGTCCGCTGCGAATCGCCTGACGGACCAACAGATTAGTGGCAGCTTCGGGTTTGTCCTAAGCCTGGTCAGACGGAGCTAGCTGCTGCTGGCTCGACACTTGTCCGCAGCAAAACTAAGGCCGAATATTCTTGTTGATAGGACCAACACCAGTCATTCTGCCCCAAATGCTCAGTGTCAGTGTAGCGCCAGCACACGTTCCTTGGCTGCGGCCATGGCCAAGTGTCCCAAACGGGAGTGCAATCCCGACTGTGCGTCCTGGTGGCTTTCGGCATTTCCTGGCTGGCCCCTTTCTGGCAGTGTATCCCGGCATTCGTGATGAACCATTGCCATCGCCGGCTCTCATTGCTGGGTTGGGGCCAAATTTGGCAATCGGTCTTGGAACTTGTGAAGAGGCGAAGCGACTGCGACTCTCCTCCCTTTGGTTGAGAGCCGGCCCCTAATCCCGATGATGGTGGCAGCACTACTAGTAGTATCTGCACAGCAGACAGATGAGGAAGGACAGGGGTACGACCAACAGCTCCTTCACTTCAGTCCTTCTTCCACGTTCAGCACTACGCAGGACGGCACAACGCCACACAGGTGCTGCTTCACTGTCCGTGTGCGCCGCTTACATTAGTGGCACAAACAACTTGCTCACGTTTGATGTTATGAAATTCGGTGCCGGACTGCTCGATGCCACGGCAGAAAATTTTTCGTCCTGTCCCTGGCGGCTGCTTCGTCCTCACTGCTTCAGATCGCTGCGGGCGTAATTACTGTGACTCGCGTTTTTGCTTCGCCCGGCTAGGCTCCTGTCTTGCTTGACAGGTGGTTGGAGAGACGGCAGGAGAGGCTTCTACTTATGGCATGCCACCATTGCAGTACCTCGGAGTGCCTTCCTCAGGAACATCGAGCAGTTGGAGGTACCTACATGTACCAAGGTGCGTACCTACGTATCGCTTTCCTCTAAACTGGAAGGACCCCAAGACCCCGTAGCTTGCTGGAATTCTTCCCACGTCAGTACCAGTATTCTCCGACACACTGGCGCCAATCTTTACTCTTTCCTACCTCACACCACCCTCTCCCTTTGTATCTTAAGCATCGTTCCGGGTCCCCGAGTTCCTGTTTTGTGGTTCGCGATCCGAGATGACGGGCGAGACTTGCGGCGCTCCTCACTTCCGCTCTGGCCACCGAGCCTCTGAGCTGGTTGGTTGTTGCATCGGTGATCAAAGACAGCCACGCCCATCGCCACGATGATCTTCACCCGCATAACCAACGAGGCTCACCAGGCGACGCCACGGCCCTGAGTATCAACGGCATGTTCAAGTATTCCCACCGGAAATTTTAGTGGTGTGCCAAGATTTTTACTGTGTCCGATCCCATTGTCGACCTGGCCTCATCTTGGTAGGTTGTAGTCGAATGCCCTGCATATCAGAAGGAAGTCAGCGTCTCAGCTGTCCCATCTGCATTCACTGGCACCATGCTCAAGCACCCCGGAATTATCTGGAAGACGGAACCTCAACCTCTGCTGGGGTATTCTATGGAGCCTGGTACGGGAAGCTGGGCCCAGAGCCACGGACATGTGGCTGATACTAAAGAATAGTCCATGCCGGCCAGCATTCCAGTCAGCAGTGCTATGGAGAGTCCAACAAACTCAAAGAGTTGTTTCCCGGATCATTTCCGCCTCTGGTTCACTGCGGGGATGATTTACTGGGCAGTCTACATGACATTCATCCGCAGTGCGTAACCCACAGTGCATCCTTGCGTTGGGCAGTGGTGACACTAATTAATGAGGAAGCCTGCAACTCCGGGACATATTTTGCGAAAGCCTTTTCTGCGAGTCTGTGACTGGTGCGCCTTAGCCCCCACTATGAAACGCCATGCCTTTGTAAACTCGGCAGTTATTGAAGGACGATCCCCACAGAATACCGCCACCAGGGAGACGGGGGTCACGACTCTGGTTTTCTTTCATCCTTCACGCCCTGTCAGCATACAAATCCTTGCGGCCCAATGTCAACTAGAATCATCCCCGACAACGTACATTAACGCTTTGGTTTCATGCAGCCCGCCTGGTTGGACCTTGGGCGGCTGGGGCCGTCCGATTCTTGGGATATGGTGATCACTTGTTCGGGGTTACGTGCACAGCATTCATTGGCAGCCGCCTCACCTTTCCCTAACGGAAGTCAACCGTACGTTTCGAGCGTCCCCGTGGGACGGAACACCAAATCCGTGCGGTGCTGTCTTTCCTACGTTTCATCTTCCTTTGGAATGTGTCTCATTCAGCTCGTCGGGACCAACTGGAATTGATAGGTATCGAGAATCGAACCAAGAGATACCTCGGTGAACCAGCACGGTGAAAACATCACCCGAATATCCAGGGCAAGTGAAATCCCATGCTGCAGTGGCTTTCATACTGTGCGGCCATTCTGTCTCACCGGCAGAGGGTCTGGGCCACTTGGATGTCGTGGTGGCGGCCTTGGAAACCCGCTCAGATCCCTCGTGCCAGCCGTTTCGTGGGCCATTCCAGATAGACACCCATCGTCGCTGAGACTCGGCATTTCACTGGCAGCTTGTCATCATTACTGACTCCCCAGTGCCGCCTTGCGCCGTTTGACCATTGAACCGATAGATGCCCGGCCAGCCACCCACGCAAGAAATTCATACAGCCCGACGATTGGAGCTTGCGAGTAGGAGGCTGCTTCTTGGCAGAAGCCTTCGTACCCCAGTGCCCCAGCGCCCCATCCAACATGCCAAGCGGTCTGCTGAGTTTCTTGGCATCTTAGACTTCACCTGGCGGCCAGATGGTAGGTTGATCTGTGTCCATGGCGCGCGGCAGGGTGGTGCCAGCGCCACCGGGCACTGGATCGAGGACCAGTTGGCCCCAAAGCTCGTACCCAACGATGGAGATCGACGGCTAGTCTTTGCACAGGCTGTCGAGTTATTAGACCACATCGTCAGCAACGACCAGATCCAGCAGGCGCTCGTTCCCAGCCGGACGATCTTCGGCGGCCGTGCTCGAGTTCCCGCAGCGCAGGCAGTCAGTCAACAAACATGTGGCATGCATTCGGCCTGGCAAAGAGACGAGCTTGATGACCGACAGGCAGTCTGACTCTGACAGCAGCCCAGCAAGCTCTTTCGTTCCCGGCCGTCGGTCTCGCTCACTCCCTTTGTGTCGCCCTGCATGCGCCGCAAGCTCATGTCTCACAACTTGGTTGTCCCCCGCCTTTTACGCAATGGTGGACGGTGGTCGGTCATTTGGTGGAATCGGTGCACGGCCTGCGTGCTGCATCCCGTCCGCTTGCTTGCCAGCCAATGCCCTCTTGAGAAGGCTGCTTTGCCGACAATGTGGCAGCGTCGCTCTCGGCGGTCCCGTGGCGCCTCTGATGCATACACCTGGCCACCGGACGCGTCTAATGAGGCTGGGCTAGAGTCCCTTGAGCTTACGAGATGGCAATGAGTGTCAGACACCAGCCTTCCTGAGACGGGTTACTGTGCGGCATGCGAGGCTGCTAATTAGCCGGTATTCAGTATTGTTCGGTTCGAATAGCTGCCTTGGTGGTTCTCGTTGCTGCCGGCTGTCAGAGATTGATGATGATGCTGTGTATCGTGGGAGCTCTGGCTCGTTTGCCGCCCACGTGGATGGGTGTACCCCCGCTCCTCCTCGCTCGCCTTCAAAGTTGCACAATAGACGGAGTACCGCCAGTCTTGGAGCAGATGATGTGAGACACCCCCTCGCCACCGGGAAAGAAGTGCTGAATGACGGGTTGGATCCTTCTGCTGCGTCACCCGTGTTGACGGGCAGATATTTGCGGCGAGAATCGCGGTGTGATGTGATGGCACAGCTTCTGCTGCAGCCACGTGCTGCATCTTTAGCCACGCCTTTGGTCCTGCCAAGAGTACGCAATAGCCGTGCCGCTGCGGTTGAGGTGTTGGCGTTGTCGACAGCCATTGAACACTGTCCCATTGAGACGAGCCTCTGCACAATTCTCACGCTCAGCCATATGTGCCAGCCCACCAGTCCGTCGCTGGAGATAAAGTCTCGCAGTCAGGACACGTGCAAGCTGACCCGTCCTGTGGAAGACTCGTGGACCAGTGGCGGGTTACCGTGTCTGCTATTTCCGTGTCTCGCAGAGTTTGGCCTCTGGCCGCTGGGTTCAGGACACAGGACGGTGTCAAAGAATGAGAACGGACGAGTACCGGGCCGGGGATGTCGGTGTGAATTTTCAGCATCAGGCCTAGCCGTTGTTCTCTTGTCTGTCCAACAAGGCGGTGGCTTTTCACTATGCGCTTGGCAGTTGGCAGGGGTTGCGAGGTCACCGCCGTTGCAAAGACGTACGGGTCATGGGAGCGGACGAGTCAGATAGCCAGCGGGTTTGAGTTGACAATCTCTTGATGGTTTGGTTGTATTGACTAACAAAGATATTCATCTGCGATCAGAAAGAGCCTTGCCTCGACAGGTGTTCAGAATTAGATATTATTCCAGCGGGTATTTGCAACACATACTAAACGGGTGTCCAGCTCCCGGTCAAACGAGGGTATCTTGGTCCACATGCCTGTGACTTCAACAACTAACCAACCAACTGGCCCTCCTCGGCATCTCACACTACTCCATCCAAAGAACGACTCCCGAGATGTTGGCCTCCACCATGACTCCAACCTCCCCTCGACCCCTCGACTCCAGGGGTCCAGCGAACTGGTCAGTACCACACAGCTCGCGCCCGGCCCTCACAATGTCACGTCGTACTGGTGTCGAAACACTCCTCTCATCTCCGAGTTGTCTCCGTGAACAAGCCACCACAGAGCCACTCAACAGGTTGACGTGACCCTGTCATCCCCATCACTCACCACGTCTAGACGGCGGGAGCAGCAGTGGTCGCCGGGGCGGTAGTCGCCGGGGCAGTGGTCGCTGGGGCAGTGGTCGCTGGGGCAGCAGAAGTGGAAGTGGCAACGGGGGCCTTCTCGGTGTGTACGCCGTCACCAGCGGCCCGCACGCGGCCGTACTGGGTGAAGTGCAGGTTGAGAGCTCCGTAGTCCCACCTGCGGGAGAGGAAGAGGAAGGCCAATGCGAGGCCTGGAATCATGAGGACGTCGAGGATGCCGAACCAGACGAGGCTCTTGGTAACACTAATGACATTGCCGCCGTCGGAGCAGGCAAAGGCGATGGGGTAGAGCAGCCACAGAAGGTTGAGCCAGCCAGCCAGCAGGGTGTAGTCACGGCCCACGGAGAGTCTTGCGGCAAAGGATCGTCCAGTCCAGAGGGTCTGGACGGCAAGAAGCAGGTAGGCGACGGTGCCGAATGCGTAGAAGCCCCATTTGTACGAGCTTGGGGTGTAAGCGGAGCAGAGGTAGGAGATGACCCTGTGGGAGGTGTCAGCGTGTCGATCTATATCACTTCAAGCGCAAGCAACAACGAGGGTGCCTTCTCGCGGAGTTGGCCTTCAGGGGGTACGAACCAGATCCAGGCGAGGAAGATGTTGAAGAGGATGGTGGCCCAGCTGGTCCCGCAGACCAGCCCGAGGGCCAGGAGCACCGCGGGCCAGGACACGACCCAGTTGATGTACTTTGCAAAGAAGATTTGGTACGTCGCGGCGTCGCCGCGGTTCAGCTGCGTGGGGATGACAGAGAAGGCGAGGTCAGACGCCATTGCAAAGTACGAGATGGTGCCGACGAAGAGGGCGATGGTGAAGATGTAGTGGAAGATCTTCTCGCCCATGTGAGCCTTGAAGCTGACGGCGAAGAACAGGAGCTGCAGAGAGAGATGCTACAATTAGCGACGAGCTGGAGTGAGCGTGTATCAGGGGGGGGGACGGACAAAGCAGAGGAGGTAGATGGCCGTCACAGCCCAGAGCCAGTCAGAGCCCCCGACGGAGAGGTGGCTCTGTCCGCCCGGTGGGTTGATGTTGAGGGCATCGTTTCGTCGGGGGTAGATGACGCTCATGATGGCGGCTATCGATGGGTAAGGCGCTGTATGATTTGGTTGTTGACTTGTGTTATAGGCCGAATCAGGTTGTCGACAAGGTTGGCGAGGGGTGTTGTCGAGGACGAGTCTACCTTTCGCCTCGGATGGGAGTCTTATATAGAAGAGTGGCTCAATCATCTTCACCACTTACACCGACCACCCATCCCCTCCCCCTCCGCATCCCTCCCCTTCCGCAAGCTCTCGACACACATGACACCCTTTGCCCGCCGTTGCATGGCCTTGGCCGATTCTAGTCAAGGCCATCTTCCTGGTTGAGCTTGACGGGTGACGAGGAGGGGGGGCAGAGTCGCTGTCGACCAGCATGGATCTGTTCCGTCGTTGCCGATCGGGCTTCTTGCTGCTGAGACAGTCATAGAGTTGCTTCGGGTTGCCAGGAGGAGTAAAGACCAGGCCCTGTCCGTCTCGTGATGGATGCAGACTATCGGGCGAATCCCCACTATTCCAGACGAGGACGCATGGCTGTTCGTTGGCGGGCGAGACGGGATATAGGAAGGATGACGGAATGACTTCACTCTATTCAACATCATCTCCCCGGGGTAAGTGGTATAGTATGTGGGTATAGGATGGCTGATCCACGTCCCATATCCCATACTGTAACAGATGCCGGACCATCTCCGCCGGCAGGGCCGGGAATACACCATTGACACCCTTCCCTCCCCCACCCTCGCTCCCAGCGGCTTACAGATGCCTCTCGGCAGTTGATGTTGCAAGGCTCGCGTCTCTGGCGGCCGCGGGATGGCACACGTTAACCCACGGCGTGTCATGCCACCCATCAGCCCTGTGGTGCCAGCCAGGCGCCTCCGATGATCCCGGTAGTGATGCGACCACCAGTCAATGGAAACTAGTGCGGCCCGTTTAAGTTAATTCCTAGAGCTGGCGGGTCCCCAGGGATCACAAAGTTTTTTGGTCAAGTCGGCATTTGCGCGCGTGTGGTCGGTGTCATCCCGTTCACGAAAACGAAAACGTAGGGTAGGTCAGTGCCTCGTTGACGTCAGCGTGAAATCATGACCACCCCCGACCACTGCAGCACATGGAGATGTCTTCTCGATGACGCTCCGAGGAGATTCGCCCTTGGTGTGTACCGCACCATCATTGGTTATTTGTGGATCGTCAACGTGTGCCGAGCAAATTGCTTTAGGTGGATGAGCAAGACACATGCGGATCCCGCCTATATGCAGAGAGCATGAGTATCATGATATGCCTTCAAGGATTCGTGCCGTCTCTTGGCTCCGTCTGTCAATGTCAAACTGGCTAGGATAGCCGGAACGTGCGATATCGCCTGGCAATGCCCCGGTAGCCCACCATGAAGGGGTCAACCCAGGACCCGGCCCCCGAGCGGAGCAGTCATGAGATGGTGACGTCGCGGAACAGGCCAGCGCGGTATGGTCGTGACATGAAGGAAATCTTCCAATTTGCCCATTTCGAATTAATAGACTAATAAGTAACGTTGGTTGGTTTGTACGACCGCCTGCTCGTCTCCGAAATGCCCCGGCTGGACCCCTTCGCTGCCGTGCGTTTGCTCAAGCAGAAACGAAAAACAGCACCTTGCGCAACTCTCCAGGTCATCATGTATGCCGAGCTCCTGCATCGGCGGAACGAATCACCAGCATTTGCTGGCCGCTTTTGCCTCTCCCCACATCCCCATCTCCCCATCTCTCCGCGGGCCATGGCTCTCGCCCTTCCTAGTATGCGACGTGCTCTATCTGGTATGCCGCCGTCTTGGCTCGTTCCCGCACATTGAGGTCCGTGTCCTGCTTCAGATGCACCATCTTGGTGTGAAGCCCCAGCCTCTTCAGCTCGTTCGCCCTCTGCACGCAGTCCTGCGGCTCGTTGTCTCCCTCCTGGTCCGTCAGGTTGATAATCAGGTGACAGAGCGCTACTCTCACAGCCCGGTCCTTGCTGCTGGCATGCTCCGCTAGCCGCTTGAGCAGCTCCGTCTGCTCCATCACTAGATGCCGGTGTCGTGTGACGCTCGCAGCGACGTGCACCAGGATGTAGATGACTGCCACAATGATCTTGGCCTGCGGGTGGATCACCCGCGTCTCCCGGCCGGCCACCGGCGCTCGGCGTGAGAAGGGGTGGAGCACCCTGGGCCGGAGCTTCGTAGCAAGAATGTCAAACAGCTGGTCCTGGTCCAGCTGGTTGAACACATGGTCAATCATTTCCGTCGTCTCGTTGGCCGACTCCGATGCGAGCCCGTTGCCCGGCCTTCCAATCAGGTTGCGCACAAAGTCAAGGCCTTGCTCCTGGATTGCAACGTCGTCGTTCCGAGCTCTCCGGACCGGGTTGGCCTCCGTTTCCCGCACCATCACAAGTTTGTCCTCGACCTGGCGCAGCTTGGTCGACTGCGATGCATCCAGCTCCCGCAGGAATCCGTTGGATCCGTACAACCATCGGTGTGGTTCCTCCGTGGGCTGCATGTTGACATCGTCGTCCATGTCCACCTCGGACGCATCTCTCTCGCGCTCCTGCAACGCCAGATCTTCAGTGTCGTCGCATATTAGCTTGACCACATACCTTGGGCCGATCGCCTCCAAACAAGCCTTCTTCAGATCCGGCCCAACCGCGTCCACAAGGTGTTTTAGTGCCCACAGCGCATTCAGACGCAGGGCTGCGTTGTCCGAGTGAGAATGCTCGCATAGGACCTTCATGATGCCGTTTTCCGTCAGGAGCTATTATAGTCAGCGCGGTGTTACATAGTCGGGGGCGAACCTTTGGAGAATATAATTTACCTCGCGGACAGGACTGGCCTCCACCAGCAAGTTAGTAATGCTGGCTGTGGATGCGATTTGAACGTTGATGTCCGGGTGCGTCATGAATTTAAACACGGGGAGAGCGACTCCGTGATCAACCAAGGCGGTGCGAAGGATACTGACGGAGCGTGACAGCATCCTCACAACGTGACATCCCGCAATAATCACTGAAGCCGGGTTGGCGCCGTACCCGGCTGTAGCTCCCTCTCTCGCTCGGGTGTCGTTGGATTTCTCAGACCGTTCCTTGATTGTCCGAGGCTTTCTCGGGTATTCCGAGAGAGACTCAACGACATAAGAAACCACGTCCTCAGCCACGAATGCCTTCCTGTAGTCTTCCCTGCCACCCGCTAGAGCCGCAATGGCCTTGAGCGTGCTCTCGCGCACTCTGAGCCTGTGCACAAGCAGATGGTTCTCGCCGTCATCTCCTAGTTGTGCCAGAGGGGCACTCGTCTCGACGCCCATTTCGGTGTCCGGCTGAGCCGACCAGAAGCGCTGGGTGGTGGTTTCTTGCACAGGCGTGTATGCGTGTTTCAGCAGCTTGCTCAACACCTTGACTGCATCGCATTCGTATGCCGCCTTCTGGAGAGACTCATTATCGATAATCAGGCGCGAGAGAACAACTGGTGCTCGCTCGAGAATGATGCGTTTCGTCGCATCATCTACTTCGTCCACGTCGGATACGTCCCTGTCGTGGGTAGCGATCATGTCCACAAGTAGAGGAACTACCAAAAGACCAAGGCTCTCCTCTCTGAGCGCCTTGCTTCCTACGCCACCCTTGATCATCGAAGTGAGGATTGCTGCTGCAAGGAGTCTTTCGGACTCGTTGGAAGATCTCACTAGGTGGACCAGCCAAGGGATGAAGGGGCTTTCGATTTCCTCAGACTCGGCGTCGCTGACAGCCTGCGCTCGACTGGACTCCCATACGCTCGACGAGTTGAATTTGCCAAGGCTAATTCGGCTGGAGGAGTGTGAGTCCGAATTGGACCCAGCGTGGAGGGAATCCTGAGACGAGGTTGGCTGCAGTCGACAGTAGCATTGTGGTAAAATATAATCCATGGCAGTCATCAAATGACGTGACGGGCCGAATGGTCCATATTCGGCCTCGGCCCTCGTGTCCGGGGAGTCGTTTGAGGTATGGAATCGGATCGAGGGGAAAACGGCGAGAATGGCGGGTGAGTTGACCAGCCTGTGTGCCCTGTACTTGGATTCGCCGAGAATCGTAGAGATGGCATCTAGGATCGGGGCAAGCTTTGTGCCCTTGGCAGCGGGCTCAGGGAATGCCTCGAAGAGTCCGTCTAGTCGTGCTGCGCTGTCTGCGCCGGGGACTACCTGGCCACGAGCCACGGCCACACTGGCGAGGCGACTGGCCAGGGCATCCAGAACTCCCGCATTTACCAAAGCTTGCTGGTGCCGTTCTTCTCGGCAGAGGCGGGATACGATTCCGGCAGCAAGCGGGACCTGCGACTGGACAACATAGTGGGAGCTCGAGACGGAGAGCATGGCCGCAAAGGAGTCTAGATATTGCGAAGAGAAGACGGCATCTGCGAGGACCTCGATATCGAGAGGCGACGAGGGCGAAGCCCGGGAAGAGGCATCGGCGATGTCGGTGAGCGCTCGAAGTGCTGCAACGACGAGCTGGGGCGAGTTCGTAAACGGGGAAATGTTGGCCAGGAGGGCGGGCAGGGCTCGGGCGGCATGCAGAGGCGCAAGGAATGGCGGGCCAGCTATAAGCCAAGGGTTAGCTGCCCGAAAGACGTATGTTGCTGATGAGTATTCAGCCTGCGGGTTGGGCTTATACCATTTGCGAAGCTAGCGACAAGCTGTAGAGCTTGCAACCTCACGCTCTCCTCCTCCGACAGCGCTCTCGGGGCTACGGGAAGCCGTGCATCCTTGCCGTTGGTTTTGGCGGGAGACCTGGCCGTGGCCAAGGTCCTGACGATGGGATCAAGAACTCCAAGGGCGATCCATTGCTCTTTCCGTTGCAGGTGACCGACAACTTCGTTCTTGAGGGCGCGCAGGGCAGCAGTTTGCTCGGGCAGCGTTCGCGCGCTTCGCAGCTGGGCCAAAATGGGGGGGCTCTGCGGCCGAGCCATGAAGATGGGCGGTGTCGAGGAGATGGTACAAGACGATGGACTAGACTCGGCGATGCAGCGGCGGCTGTCGTCGGCGATGGATGTGGGCGTCGCTGGAGTCGTGTGATGTCGTCACGGAGGCTGTGGTGGTCGAAACAACCTGATGTGGGCGGCCCGCACTCCAACGTCCCATGCGCCGATGATGGGGAGACTGTTTAGGAAGCGACGGCTCGCAAAAGCCCAACAAAACTCCGGGCAACTTATCAAATAGAAAGACGGTAGGTAATACAGCGCCAGGGCGCAGAATGCGGCGGCTAAGCAAGGCGGCTCCTCGATATCGATTATGGACTGCTCGTCGGTGGGTACAGGGCGGCCTGCCTGCCCATTGAAGAGCCATCGTCGCACGGTTCAGTCAGTCTACTACGAAGCACGTGTCGGCGTTATCGCGTCGATTCCCCGGACCGATAAGATAAGATGCGATAAGCCCCAGGACAACAAAAATGTGAGGCGACCTGCTCGCACGACTTGCACGGCCACACCACACGCTGGGGACATGCTTGTTCGAGACTACACACCAGAGTGGCAAGGCGGCGTCGCATCACTAGCAATCTTCCTGATGGGCCAGTAGTTCGTGGCCTGACACACGCCAGCGGAGCGCACTGGTAACGGCGGCGCCGTCGGGACATTGGACGACATTTCTTCGGTCAACGAACGAGGCAAAGAGGTGCAGTGAAAACTTTGACGAGTTCTACAGATTGCAGATTTCCTGCGCTACCGTACGACCAGAGTTTGATGACACAGGCAGAGGCAGATGATGTTCCCGTCCCCTCTTGGATGGTCCGGATGTGGGAATGGGGGCCGGAACTGGAAAGTTTCCTCCTCATCATACATACTTCACCTAGTGCTCAATCCAGACTACTGAGTCCGGGGGAAAAGGGGCCAAATCGCTGGGGGACTCGCCCGTCTATCTATTCCTACGGGCGGCTTCGAATCCGCATGGAACACTGCAAGGAAACGGCGGGACCGGAATCCTCCATCGTGTTGCCAATTTGATTGTTGCGGATATACTCACCTACCTAAAAAGCTTAAGCGTCCCCTTGTAAATGATGGAAGCCTAGTAGGACACCTAGGCCCTGTCATGGAAGAAGTCGTGGAAGTGTGGAAGAGTGCCACGAGAAACCCCAGCGGCCCAGAAAGCCCACCTGCAGCCTCCCAGGGGCCGGGCCCCCTTGCTAGACCCCGTGACCTGGTGAGGCCAAATTTGGACCTGTGACAACCCCAGCGGCGCTCACGTTGCGAGTCTAGTGGCCCACAACGTTGCTTCACCATCCAAGCTTTGAGCTCAGACGTGGCCTGGAGTGGTCGAGAGATGGACAGTGGACATGCGAGGTGCCCACAGCCGTTATTACTTATCTATTCCCCAGCTAATAAAAATTTCTGGCTGTGCGTGATCGCCGGTAATTACCCTTTGGAATGGGAGAAGCACCAAGGTCCACTGAAAGTCACCGGGCCGGAGAGATGATAGACGACAGACCTGCATTGGTCGGCAGACGGAGGCACTGCACCGCGCTCCATCCCACAGGATGCTGGTCTGGAGGTTCTCAGTACCTTACCCACCAGGTAGCGCCAGCAGACCGGCCTCTTCGCGTGCCTGGTACGCAACTCTTGCGCCATTGCGCTGCCACAGCCGCTGCGCAGTGGACTGCCAGTGGTCGGCCACCCTGTGTGGGCGGCAACCCTGCCCTGCCCATCCCCTTCGCTGTCAGGCGCCAGGGCCAAAACGGCTTGCCAGCAGTGCCAAGACTGCTGAGGCCCCGTCCCCAGGCCACTGAGGCGCCCTCTTGGCCCTCCCACAGCCTGCCGGCCTGGTCCAGGCCCTGCGCGTCAGGTGCAAACTCTGACTGATTGAGTTGAGGGACGGCCGACTCAATGGCAACAAGGAGGGAGAGAGACGTCGTGCCTGTGCCTGCCAGTGCCTGTGCCAATGCCAATGCCGGAAAGGTGTGTTCCGCACACAACCGCTCTACCCGAGCCCAGAGGCGGTATCACCAGGACGTACCCATAATGGCTAACCCGCTTTGCGCCTTGCCCCTCCCAGGTTTCCTCTGATGTCGCCTGGCACGCCTCCACTGGCAAGCCTGGGTACCCAAGTGGCCCTGCCTTTTTTCCTCCCTGGCCTTACCAAGAGCCGCCACTGATTACCACCCCCCCGGAATCGTTCCTACGCTCCTCAAGTCCCGTCTGCTCTCGTGGTAGACCGCATTGGGGCTCCTCCTGCTAGCCTGACCATCCTTCGGTGACCATTCCTGTCGGTAGCGCCCGCCAATCATCACTGGCCATCGTCGCTTTGGCCGTGTGAAACGCGCCGACGGCACGACATGATTGAGTATCCATAACCCTTTCAACTCCAGCGCTCTTCCTCACCACTCGCTCTACCGACCGTCACCACGCGCCAACATTGCATTTAAGCGGCTTCTGTCGTCAACTTCCAGCCTGGAGACCCGCGCCCTCCGCCGACTCGAATCTTTTCTCCTCTTGCCCGCCTCGCTTTGGAAACGCCGACACGACGATGCGCCGGAGACCATGTTGAAGCCATCGCCCATGCTGTCCGCCAATGCGTCGCCGAGCGCCTTCCGCTATGCGCCCGCCTCTCCCCAGAGCTCCTCCCAGTCCTCCGTCCTCCAACGCCATCGTTCTTCGCGATCTGGCTCGTCGTCCGACTCGGTCAAGACGTCGCCGCACCACCTCCCGAGACTGCAGGTCGCCAATGACGCCAGCGCTCAACTCTCCCCCAGGTCTCTCCCGCAAACCTCGAGCGCTTCCACCTCCTCCTGCCCGCCCCCCATGGCGAAGCCGTTGGCTGGGCCCGCCCAGCCTGTCAGCCAGGCGAGTTCGCAAGATTTAGATGCACAGAGCGGGGTATCGCCAGTCAAACGGCGATCCTCGCCGCCCAACCCAGCCAACCCCCCAACGCCTTCCGGCTCGTCATCGTCGGCTACGAAGCGTTCGAGGCCCGACGCGCCGCCGCCGAAGACGCTCCCCCGACGGTACGAGTTCTGCACTACCGAACACATGGTGGAGTTGATTGCGCACATGCTCTCCGAGTTGATTGCCACCAACGACGCCATCAGGATTTCGAGTGGTGGTTTGACCCGTTTCCACTCGAGGTTAGTATTCCCGCGCTCCGCTCTTAGGTGGTGTCCGTTGACTGACTGAAACCGTAGAACTGCACCCGGGATATCCGTACGCGACTACCTGCACCGGTTGGCCCGACATGCAACTCTCACCCCTCCGCTGCTGCTTGCCATGGTGTATTATATTGACCGATTATGCGCTCTCTATCCGGAGTTTACCATCAATACCCTTACGGTGCATCGATTCTTAATCACCGCAGCGACAGTCGCTGCCAAGGGCCTGTCTGACTCGTTCTGGAACAACACCACGTATGCGAGGGTGGGTGGAGTTCGAGTGGCAGAGCTAAAGCTATTGGAACTTGAATTCCTCTATCGAGTGGACTGGAAGATTGTCCCCAACCCAGAAGTCCTGGTCGCCTATTATACAGGCTTGGTCGAGCGGACTCCTGGCTACGAGCTGGAATCCGACGAATCTGACAGCGACTCTGCCTCGTCTGATGATTCGCCACCTCGACCGGCCCAAGCTTAATTTTTTTCAAGACGAGCATGGTGCCTCGGCTTTTACATTGAGAGAAAGAAGAAAACAAGAACAAGGGAACAACGAGCCCAGTCTTGCGGGCCGGGTTCCCCAAGTTAGATCTCACAATCTGATTCAGAAAGAGGGGTAGGATGGCCAACAGTTGATACCACAATGGGATGGATCGTGGCGGAGGCGTTGCATAACAACCGCATACATTTGATTAGGTGCATTTGGCGTACGGATATTGGGGGCGGCTTATTCTGGAATTGGGACATTGCATCGCACAGCAGACGGTGAAAAATCAATCTGTAGACATCATAGGGACAGGCCGCAGAGCCCAATCGTGAATTTTAAAAGGGGACACTCTCGAGCCATTGGTCCAAAAATCCGATTGTCTCATGAATTGAATTCACGCTGAGCGAGTGGTTGCTTTCAGAGACAAGGGGGCCGCCTGATTACCCGAAATACACCCGGTGCGACCATGACGATACCTGACAGGTTACGGTACCTGTGTCGTCCTCCCATGGCGGAGCTATCTGATTACAGCTCTCTCATCCGCACTCGCCCAAACACCGCCACATAAAAAGAGCTGCATCGCTCAAAATGAGAGTCGCGGGTATCGTCTCGGCTCTCTGGGCCGCGGCGCTCGTTGCCGCGGATGCGCAAACCGCCCAGATCTTCATCCAGCCCATCGACAGCTCCGCAACGAACAGCCCGCCGCAGCCCCTGGCCGAGGTGGCCTTTGACCCGGCTGCCCTCGATGCCTCGCGAGTGCTCAACTACGACGCACCCGAAATCCCCGAGACGGCTGCCCTCGTGCGCATCGGGCTATACGACACCCATTCGAAGCAGTGGATCTCTGGCACGACGGCCGCGTCGGTGGACAACTTTAGCAAGGGATACGCGCCGAACCTGCTGCTCTCCGTCAACGACGACGGCCACGTCCTGAGCGCGTCGTTCAAGGGCGTGAGAATCGACGCTGGCCAGACGAGGGACTTTGGCCCCCAGGCCGTGGTGCTGCTGCAGGGCAAGGGCAAGCAGCCGGAGCTGAACAAGCCGGTGGTGCTGTCCGCCGAGGGCAAGCAGGTGCCCGAAGAGCAGGAGAAGACGCTCCTCCAGAAGTAAGCCGCACATGTGTCCTCGTTGGGTAAAGGAGATGGTGCTAACTGAAAACTAGGTACTGGTGGGTGGCGGCCATTGTCGTGATGCTGACCCTGACTGGCGGAGGCGACAAATAGAGCTGGATACTCGGCGACTACCTAATAAGAGAACATACAAAGATACATACTTACGGGCTCATCGACCTGCTTCCTTCATGCCGCGTACGGTGCGGCTCGTGCTTCGGCTGGTGATTGACAAGTGTCCTGTGCAACGATCACGCACTTTTAGAAGTTCCATTTGACATCACAACATTCGATTTCCCACTGATGTCCAGCAACTACGTATGATTGCCTGCAGATACTGTGGACCTATGCGTTCACGGTTTCTCTCCACTACAGATTCCCCCAAGCTCCGGTAGGCGACAATGAGCAGATTGAGGAAGGCAAGGTTTTGATTATAAACGAAACACAACTGTGTAGTTGTAGAACAAACTTTAGAATAGTGTACTCTCTTGGAACCGGACCCTAACTCATCAATCATAAGCATTATTTGTCTTCAGCCATGGATGCTGTTTGAAGGGCCATGTTCAATGCAAGGAGAGCCACGTGATTATGCATGTGATGCGTCGAAGGCGAGTGCTGTTGGTGCGCTAGCACGAAAAGGCTTAGAGCGGTTGCTATGAGAAGATCTGGCTGGCTGCTCGTATGCGCCTTCTTTAAAAAGCTGCCCGCCAGGCGCTTGGCCCCAGTCACTTGAGGTTTGACCCCGTTTTGAGCTGCACGCCCTTTCTCTCAGTCTCATCTCACCGAATAACTTCTCTCCTCTCCATCCATTGAAAAACAACACTACAGAAACTCACCAGCTTACCAAAACAAAAATGGCTGAGAACGGCACCACCATTCCCCAGAACTCGGCCGCTGCTGCGGAGACCTTTGACACTAAGGGCAAGGGCAAGGCTGTCGCCGAGGAGGTCCCCGAGGACTCTCGCATGGACGAGGACGACGACGAGGATGATGAGGATGAGGATGAAGATGAGGAGGTAAGTTGTATCCTCTAACGCATTGCATTCGATATTCATTGACACCATCCGTTTAGGTTGCCGAGGCTGGTAAATGCCACCCCCCACCACAAACTCGTGGACCCTGTGACTCTGTATGTAGACCATTGACTAACACTTGTAGCTGAAGACGAGGATGGCATGGAAGAGATTGACCTGAACAACATTGTTGAGGGCGGTCGCCGTACCCGCGGCGCCGTCATCGACTTTGCCAAGGCTGCTGAGCAACACCCCGCCGACGATGATGAGGATGAGGATGATGATGACTTTGAGCCCCAGGAGGACACCAAGATGGAGGACTAAGTGTGTTACGACAATGGGCCGCTCGTGAAAGCGGCACAAGAGGCATGCCGTGATGATTTGAGACTCCAAAATGGGGAAATGGGATTATGAAGCATCCATCTGAGTTACCTTTGGCCAGGATGGGAACGCACTACACCGACTGCTGTGGGCATTGGCATTTACTTGCATATCAGCACTGGGAAACCGTAGATGCGTCGAGATGAATACTGAAAAGCACCCGATACTTTAGCAGTCTCTTTTGCATGTGGATGATTATCGAGCTGGGTCGTGTGATGCCTGTACACCGGGGAGCATTCACGGTGGCATCATGCAAGCCGCATCACCTCTGCTCGATCTCGCTGCGTGAGACGCATCTGTGAATCGGGCAACCTCGAGCACGTTCCCGTTTGGTTTGAGCTTGTTGCCCTGTCTCGGCTCCATGCCCTTCTGAATGCCCGGCAGCGGTTTCGTTGAGACAGATCAACTGAACGGGTTAGGCCCGTCCGCAACTACCTATTCTCACATGAAGTCGCCACACGAGGGGGGGTTGGTAAACAACAATGCATTCTTGGAGCGGTATAACGCTGTAACAAGTCCTCACCGGCCGGCTACTCTTGGGCAGCACTCGCCAATCTAATTTGCGGGTTATGCGAGCCTTTGTCCTGCCAAGAGGCCGGATGCGGCATCTGGTGAGAGTTGTGAATGGTTGCGAGTCTCTCCAGGTACGCATCGAGTCCAAGTGACTCCCCCGCCGTCCTCTCGGGTTTCTCATAGTGGCGGCCAGTGGGTGGTGCCCATGCCCCAGGCATCCCTGTGAGCCTAGAACAGCGCTGTGGCAGCACTGTGGCCACTGGCAGTCTGGCCTGGGGCACGGGCCATCCTCGGGACCTGGAAGCCTGAGGTGGGCTAAGACTCGTCGTCATCCCCGCCTATGAGGGCTCGCAACAGGCAAAGGAACACCTAGCCCGTATAAAAACGACAGGGTTTCAAAAGGAGAAGTTAGAACGGGTCGAAGCGTCCCCTGTCTCTGTGGACGCTCTCATAATTCTTTTCTTCTATCAGTGCGAGCCTCTTCAACATCCTCTTTCCTGCTGCTCCTGTCCTGTCCTGCCCTGCCGTGTCGCAGCGCCGCTCTCCCTCCCGCCTCTTCTCCCTCCGACAGACAGACCAACGACCATGGCGCAACGGTATGTGATTCCCGCCGTTTGGCCCCTCGGCTTTCGCCAGCTCGTCTCTTGGCTGGCCATGCACGCGACCACCTTGTGCGCAGTATCGCTGACGACCGGGTCTCCCGGAACAGGTTCGGCGCCTCGTCTCTCCACCAGCGCGATTCGCGCAGCGCGCTCTTCGAGGGCTACACCGGCGGCGACCCTTCACGACGGCCCGTGAGTGCCAGCCCGAGCCGGGGGTACGGCTACTCCCCGTCTCCCCTCAACAGCAACCCCGGCGGCCTCGATCCCGGTGCGAGCCGGGGTGGCTTTCGTCCCGCGACGCCCAACCGCCGAGGGCAATACAGCGATGCGGTCCTGAACGAGCTCGAGAGCCAGAACGATGCGCAGGTCGAGGGCATCTTGGGCAAGGTCAAGGTGCTGAAGGATGTGAGTTTTACCTGATGGCCGGCTTCATATCTTCTCTCTCTGCGCCATGTGAATGGATGCAGTCTCGGGCTGTAGCCATCGGCAAACGACCGAAGAAGCGTCCGAGAGAGGGGAGACCATGGACTCGGCCGCCTACAGATTGACACACGGCAGCTAACATGGCCACTAGATGACGGTAGCCATCGGTGATGAGATCCGCGACTCCACGGCGCTCGCAGAGAAGATGAATGATGGTTTCGACTCCACACGCCTCCGCCTCCGCGGCACCATGAACCGCATGCTCCTCATGGCCGAACGCACCGGCGTCAGCTGGAAGGTCTGGCTGATGTTTTTCGCTGCCGTAATCTTCATCTTCACCTATGTCTGGCTCTTCTAGAGCATGCCGAAGCAATGCCCGCATCCGAATACGAAACGAAGGCACGACGTTTTGATCATCGACGGTCCGGGGAAACGGAGCAGAATTGGCCAAAGACGGAACAAAAAAAGAAACAGCGGCAAGACGGAAGGAAAGAAGAGTATGGAGTCTTGAAAAAAACACAACTCACGAGGGTATTTTACCCGAGCTACGGGATGCGCAGACCATCGGCGACGGACCGCAAAAGTCTGTGTCGAAAGAGATGGATTCAACGGTTGTGTTGTTTTCCGTGATGCACCCAGGCGCGAAATCTCATGCCACGCGGGACAATGGCGCATGCATTCATTGCTGGACGAGGGCGTTGGCCGGCGTTATGACATTACACGGTTCACGCATAGGACGGATGCTACGCGGGGAAAGAAACTGGTGAATTTAATGGCCCCAGCACAAAGGGCTGCCCACTGGTCGTTACATATATGGTTTTTTTTAATAATTTCTGGTTTGCACATAGCAGCTGGCTGGCTTTGGTAGGTGCAAAGTACGACGTGGGCTCTTTTCCTTCTCACAGGCGGCGGTTGTCCTCGGAGAGCAAGCATTGGGGGGTATATATATAATACAAGGAACGCCATCTTATCTCAATTCTAGACTCAGACCACCTCGTCATCCCGTATTATTGTTTGAGCGTCCGTATCGCTTGTAGGCCTGGCTAGCCTTGGCGGGGCCGCCGGCTGGCGACTGGACTGCTGTCCATGAAGCTGCTCCCATCCTGCGACAGCAGGTTGCTCAGGTCCATGCTATGGCGCGGATCCAACATGCCTGGGCGGGCGTGTAGGGTTGGCGACCGGGGCGCCTCAAAGTTGGTGGCGGATCGAGGCGCGTAGCTGATGTCGGCTTCGTCCTGGTCGTCCTCTTCACTGCTGGAACCGTCGCTGCTGCTGCTGCTGAGCTCGGCCTCAGAGTCAGTGTGCTCGTAGCCTCCGCTCTCAGCCTCTGGGATGTCATCGTCGAGATCAGCATCCATGTCCATGCCCAGGCCGTCGTCGGTTCCCCCCTGGGCAAAGTCATCCTCGTCCAGCATGTGACCCTGTTCCTCCTCTTCCAGTTCCTCATCTCCACCATACATGGCTTCCCCGTCTGGGTCACCACGGACGATGGCTTCTCGAAAAGCATCGTCATTCATTCTCATCCTGGCCGCCATGAGGTCGTTTTGCCGTTCCTCTCGGATCGCCGACGCATCAACATCGTCGTATCCTTGTTGGTCCTCGTCGCCTTCTTCCGACGTTTCTTCCTCCTCCTCTTCCTCGTCGTCATCATCATCCTGCAAGCCAAAGTCGTCATCGGCATCTGGAATGTCGTCGTCCAGGTCTTGAGCACCATCCAATTGGACATCATCCATCATGCCGTCCTCGGGCATAGCTTCAGCCTCGGCTTCGGCTTCAGCAAGCTCCTGGGCTAATTGTTCACGGCGCATGGCTTCTTGATGCTCGTCTTGCTCCTTCTTCTCCTCTCGCATCTGGTGCAATGTCTTGGGGATGCCGGGAGGCTTCAGCCAACCACTTCCGAAATTCTGCACATTCAGCCGCCGGCGGTGCATGTACTGCTCATCCGCCGCAAGCCGTGCGAGAGCCGACCTTTCGAGGAGCTGGCCGCGTTGCCTAGTGTGATGCCCGCCATGATGTTGCCCGTGCCCGTGTATGTCATTGTGATGGGAGTCTGGCGGGCCCGTTGGCGCATGCGAGCTTCGTGAGGATCGGTACCATAGCGAGTGCGACTGGAGAGCAGTCAGTTTAGGGGCCCATCTTTACCTGTAGACCAGTCTGAAAGGTGCACCTACGTCCCGTGGTGTGAAGTCTGGCAGCGTAGTGAACATATGGACGGACACACGGCAACGCGTCTCGGGAGGCTTCTGTTGATTCGTGATTGTCGATTTCGGGCCCAGGAGCGAAGCAGGGGTGTGGGACTCAGACTGTCTACAGTACGTACCTTACCTGCTGAGGGGCACGCGGCGGCTAGGCGCTTGTTTAGCCGCCGCCAATGTGCCACTGCCACCCCTCTTTGCAACCCACAACACACGTGCCAAAGGCTGAGAGGGGCGGGTTCCTTTACGATGATGGACATTTCGGCCCTTAACCCATGTCCCTTCCCCACGGGCGAAAGTGGCCTACTGCCTATCTCTATGGAGTTTTGTGGCGGCTCGGGCGGCATGAACAAAACAGGTCGGGGCCATTGGGGGTGCCATTGACTCTCCTGGGACCTGGAATACACAACTATGGGCTCAGGGTGAGTGCCAGGGGGGCTCTAACAGGCAGGTTCACCGCCAGAGGCAGGGCGGCCAGTCGTCGAGCGAGGGAGAAATTACACGGCGCGGCACAGGTTTACTCATTGCGTGAGGTAAGTGGGAAGCGAGAGGGCCAAGGCTGCCTTTTGGCCGTGAAGGCGGCGCTGTAACATATCGCTTCCGCTTTTGCGCTAGACTCTCCTGCAAACGTTCCAGGCCATGGTGTTCGGGACTCCGGAGCGACAGATGGCCAGACAGAGACTAGGCGTGGGATGGCGGGAGCAGCATGGGCGTCGGGTGAAGTCGGGTCCGGGGACATCGGGGGATGCAGGAGGATCAAAGGCGAGGCGCTGTGAGACAGGTGCGGACTAATTAGGTGTGGATGCCGCCGAGAAGTCCGCAGCGCAGCCGCAACGTCGTCGGAAGAGGGCAGCCAGAAGGCGATGCTGACTTGGCTCCGCAATAAGCATTGGAAATGCAACCCCAACCTAGCTCCACCGACGTCGGCGACGATGCCACGGGCTCCGCTTCCTTGGCGACTCGTCTGGATGATTATTCCAAATGCCTCGACCTGATTTGCGCTGGATGGGAGATTCATCGTCGTCACCGAGTCCAGTGGAGCGGAAGGGTGAAGCGCTCGCCCCTCAGAGGGGCGCCCATCAAGGCCGCTAGCGAGAATGGGGTAGCGTGTCGACGTTGGTTTCGATTCTTATCAGTTGCAGCGTGATGTGGTAATCTATATTCACGTACAGATAACTGGATGGACGGACGAAAGTCAGAGGGCAGATCGAGGGGGGAAAGAAGCCGGCTTTTAAGCATCGCCAGCGATGTGCGGTGAAGCTCGACCTAGGGATAAGGGACAGGATAACAGCAGGCGCGATAAGATTGTTTGACTCTCCCAGATGGATCGATCTTCCTTGGAAGGGACCGACTGTTATCTCGCAGTCTTATCTTGCTTGCCACCGTCGTGCAGACTGGCCCTGCGGCCCATGCCTGATAATCTATGTCCCGCACATCAGATCCGAAAAGGAATCGTGGGGCGTGGCACCGAGTCGCGGTCTTGCTCGAGGACCGAGTCACAACGACCGACCTGCCGGTTGGTTTATCCCAAAACAGTGACGTCGTTGCTGCTGTCGGGGATCTTGCCCTGTGGTGTGTGCAAGGCATCTCCTAGTGCGACGCACCAATGCCTGCGCAATGCACTGGACTGGGCTCTCCCGAGGCTGTAGGGACACAAGGGTCCGCTATGCCACGACCGCGCAGCGCCAAGGGCCTTCTACCGATGAGTCTCCGGCACGAGCTTCTTCCGTTTTGGTGTTGAGGATCCCAAGAGACAGGACGGCTAGAGGTGCCACCCTTGGCTGGCGTGAGATAAGGGGTGCGCCTCCTTCCGCGAGACTCCTGATTGGCCAGGGCCTGCAATTTCCTGATGTCGACGTTGTGACTGTCCGATAATGGGCTGAGGTCTCGCCAATGACTGGATAGTGGTGTTGTTTGCTGGCAGATGCCATCCTTCATCAGGCCGGTCTGGAAACCGAATGCCCGTGTTCCGCCCGTACCGTTCTCCGTAAACGAGCTTGATTTCCAGACCAGGGCTCGCGGTGAGTTGTGCTGGCTCTGGCTGGGCTGGGCGGTTTGGAGGTGGCCTGCTCCTCACGCCAGACCGGCCATGCATGTCGGTCGGCGACAGCGCCATTGGCCAGAGTCGGCCCAGGTGAGGCGACGTGGACGGGCTCAATCTCATGAGCCGAGACGGCGTGCTGGTGACGATGAGCCGGACGCAGACCGACTCACCGAGAGAATAGCCCCCATCACATCACATCCGGCCACTCTGCGCCCACAGTTGGTCGAAGAAAAAAAAACACCCTGTCGGTCTGCCTCCTCCCTGATGCCAAGTCATTCTGCCGTGGCTGCAAGAACGCACAGCGGTTAGATTCAGGCATGCGTGCATCCCGCGCGTGTGTGTGCACTCGGCTCTCAGCGTAGCACTCCGTCATTCATGCGCGTAGCCATGATGAGAGAGGCTCCAGCAACAGCGCTGTGGGCTTGGAGGGGGCGTGGCAAACAGCCTGGGGTGTGCGCCAGTTGTTTTCCAGCTCTTCGGGCGGCTCTCGAGTCGGGGTTGCGGGCGAATCAGGCCGCCACAAGCTCCCCCGCGCAGCAAGCTGTGCGTCAAGCGAACGGGATGGGGTTCTTCCCTGGCGTGGACCGTGTGGTTTGGGGGGGGACCTGCCGCGACATCGGCCATGCTGGCTTTGAAAATGGCGCCGTCTGATTGGTGTCGCATCTTGGGAGACACGGACAAGATCCCTGCACGGCAGGCTTGCCGCTTAACGTTCCAGGCGGCGTCGCACGGATGCCCAGCCTCACCCTGGCACTTGCGCAGGGCGATGTGGGGTCGGTCGTGGGTGGTTGGCCTTAGCGTGGTAGGCGGCAAACTATCGCTGATGTGGCCGTGTTTCTCTTACACGAACTGAGTTGCAAACCCAATTGCACATGCACATGGCAGGAGCGCAAGGTTTGGAGGCCGCTCGCTGCGGAGCGCCAGCCGTACTGTCGCAAATAAGCACAGCTTGATTGGGTCGGCCACCGAAGATCATCTCGCGCTGTTCCGTTTTCTCACGTCCGCCGATCTAAGCACGGAGCAAAGGGGCCCTCGGCGAGCAGGGTTGGGTTGGGTGGGGGAGGGAGGCAAGGGAGCTTGGGGAGGCCAGCCCATGCGCAGCGAGGACCAACGGCACGGCAACGGGCCTTGGGTCCGAGGCGGACGTGAAGCCGTTTGGCTACATGGCGAAGTCCATGACAAACGGACTGCTGCCGGTAGTCGCTGGCACTCCAGGTTGTCACGTCAGATCACGGCAGGAGAATCGGAATCAGGCAACTCCAGCATGGGGGTTTGATTACGGAGGCGGGCAGACGGTCTGTCGGTGAAGGATGCAAACATGACCGACATTCGATGGGCAACTCGCTCGCTGTGAGAGCGCGGTGCGAGAATTGCCTATTCGGTGTTCGGAGGCATTTGGTGCAACAGGTCGAAGAAAAATGATAGTGCAGATGAAATTTGCCTATCGAGAGCGAGAGAGGAGGGGTCCGACATGAAGCCGCCAGAGCCTCCTCCACCCCCCACCTGCCTAACCCAACGAGGGCCGACTCGATACTACCTACCTTACTTTTGGCGTATAGCAAGAGCCTCGCTCTCAATTTCCAAAAGGGTGCCAACCAACACTAGCAAATCTACTCGCATCAACTCGCCGGCTAGCACAGCTTTGGATTCGCCTCCAACCACATGCGCTGGAGGGTACTGTAGTCTGTAGCATGTGTGGGAAGTCAGGGTCTTCCGGACACCTACACCCGAGCTACGAGAAGCCAGAGGCGAAAAGTTGTAGGAATAATTACTGCCTAGCAGCAAGTCGACTCTCAACCGCCCCACCAGGACTTAAGGGGCGCTCAGTCCCTTGGCCCGGCCATGTGCCACCAGTCGGGAGCTATGCAATGGCACTAACACCTGGCAGACTGGAATAGTAGAAATTGGGAGCGACCAGAAAAGGCCACGGCGGGAGGCGCGGAATGGAGTTGAGACGGCTGTTGTTGTTGGGGGAGCCCTTGTCAGGGCTAGAGCGACGTGGAACATGCAACATGATGCTTCTGGCTTGCTTCGAGGAGACAAGTCTGCAGGGACAGAGGGCGACACCGAGTTGGATCCCCCAACGCTGGAGGCATGGAACGTGGCGTTGTCAAGGATGGACATGGGACAGGGATACAATTACTGGCATGGCATGGGTAGTGGTAGTGACATCGATCCATCCATCCGTCATGGCCGTCATGAACGGCCCAGGCTCCGCGAATCGGCGGACCTTTCAGGACGGACGAGAGCAATCCAGCATGGGGGCAAGGCGGCGGCGGTGCGCCTCCGTTATTGCGCCGGAGGCATGCCGCGAGACAACGGTACGAGGCGGCATCCTGGGCGGGAGTGGCCTGTCGCGCACTGGTCGGTCAGGGCATGCCGTGGTGTTAAGACGCTTCATGCCATTTGTCTGTGCTGTTTTAAACCCACGAGGGCTCAGCGCACAGAACATAAAAAAAAACTGCAGTCATGTAAAACGTACTACCGTCCTACGTAGGTAGGGTAAGATGGAATCGAGCCATGAAATGGCAAGGGTCTGGATGCGCCAAACACTCGGAAATCAGAGTCCGTCAGAGACAGCTCCGTCGGGGAGGTACCGAGGCACCACCCAGCAGGTGGCGAGTGACACAGCTGGTGGCAGCTGTCGACTCTCAACGCAGAGCGCAACAGCACGCCGACGGAATCCTCCGGACGGGTGCGAAGACGCTACTGCGGAGCCAGCAGCAGAACACCGCCCAAATCCGACATGGCAACGACGAATACGGAGCACGACGTCTGGCCATGACGGGACGTTCCAAGCTGGAGGCTGTCAGTGCTGCGTGGGAGCCCAGAGAGATGGCCTGTGGCCTGCTGGCTGCTGCCCTGTGGCCCCTCCCCCTCCAACCGCATCCGTGTCTGTCTGGGGCTCCGCTGCGCTACTCGGCCCTGCTGTTGCCAAGTCGGGTAAAAGTTGGAGGCTTGGTGTGCTCCTCCTGGCCGCCGAGCAGGTGCCTTGATGGGAAAAGGCCCGCCATTGCGATGAGAGAGCAAGGGTCCAGGTTCTCTTTCTTTGCCTGCGTAGCGACGTGCGAGATCCCAGGTTTCGCCTCTGGCTTAGCTCCGCGCGCCGCATCATCGTGGGCCCCCACTCTTGCCCGCACCCCGGCGTGCTGTTTGCGGTCCGTCTCTCTGTGTAGTGCCCCTCGCCTCACCTCTCACCTCACCATATGGCCGTCCCTGCTGGCAAATTTGGGGGGAACGCGCTGCCTGCACTCCCCGCAGCGGTCCCATTACCCAGTAGCCCACCCCCTGGCCCCTGTAGGTACTGTTTCCGTAGCCGCATCCGCTCCATTGGAGACTTTTTTTTTACCCTGGGCTGGGGCGCTGCTAGGCGCCTCCTCGTCCTCCTGGCTAGGTCGTCTTCTATGGCCACACGGATCCAAGCCCACCTGCTTCAGGCATTGACTGACTCTCTGCTCGCGCCGGGGGAACCACCTTCTGGGCGATGCATCTCCTAGCTCCCCTCAGGCAGCCCTGCCGACCGACGGAGTTGGCTGGCAGCTGGCAACACCCCGAAGATCCATCCATCCATCCAGTCCATAATAAAAGCGTGCCTCCTACCCTTCCTCCCCTCTTCTTCCCCCCCTCGGCCTCTCTCTCTTCTTTTCTAGCTTTGTCCTCCTGCGCCCTCACCTCACCCCAAAAGCCATCCTGCACCGTGTTCGACTGCCACTTCAGTCGCCTTTGATACCCCGCGCAGCCTTTCACCAAGGACCAAAAGTAGCTCTGGTAAGTAGTAGTTGCAACGCCCGCTTGTGTGCTTGTTTCTGGCTTCGTCCCCCGCCTTCCTACCTTCCACACATCCCACTCGCCCTGCCATGGACTGGTCCTCTCGCCTGGGAAAACGACTCTGTCCTTTGCCGACTGCATCAACTCGAAGCACTTGAACGATGGCCTCCAGTGTCCAATGTGTCACTACAACGACCCGACCCGCCCGTGGCAGCTCATGGGCATGAGCCGCCTCGCTGGGAGGAAACGGCCTTCAACATCACATGTCGCACGGCAGACCCAGAAAACAAGGCGGCCGTCGACGATCCAGAACCCGCAATCCCATGCCCCCTCCGCGGGCTTCCTGGCATGGTGGCGCCTATCCCATGCGGTCCATCGCCGAGGTGACGTCCCTCGGGGCCACTTTTTCGGGTACCCATGTCTTAGGTGCTGGTCCTGGTTGGCATTCTCCGAGCCATTATTGGCCAGTGGACTATCCATCCCACGCCGCGTCCGGGGGTTGACGATGCTACCCTGCGGACCCTGGCCGGACAGCTGAGAGCTGCAAGAGCTCGCCTGTGCCTGCGCGAACCAGTAAAGGGCTGCATTTTTTATGCGGATATGGGCGACACGCGACGGAGCTGCAGCATTTGCTCCAAGCAGTCGCCCTGAGCAGTGTCCTGTTGCAGCCCCGCCGCTAGTCGGCGTGGGGAGCCTAGCTTCGCGATAGGCGATCGTCCACCTGAAGTCTTATCTCGAGCGCCACTCGTCCAAAGGCAGTCTCCTCAGACCACGACGGAAATGGCCCAGCCCGGACGTCATGAATCGCACACACAAACATACGGCCCTTTCCGCTCCCCCTTTGGATTTTCTTTTGGAGACACAAAATTCAGCCTTTCCCGTCGCTTCCATTTTCCTACAAGAAATATCGTTGCTAATTCGCGTTCCTGTTCTCGCAGATTTATTATACTAGGGTGGCGTACGCTGCTCGTGAGGTGCCCCGCAAGCCTCCAACCCCCACTACCACACCCCACCAACCCACCAACCCCACCAAACCTGGTCGCCTAGCATGGGCCTGACTGCGGAATTCGACGACCGACAAATCCATCTCGAAGCTGAGGAACAAGAGTACACCCCTTATGAGTACCAGACGGACAACAATGGCTCTTGGGCAGGTGCCCTGCCCGTGAAGCAGGGTCTGTACGATCCCTCTCTCGAAAAAGATGCTTGCGGTGTCGGCTTCGCTTGGTGAGTTCCAGAAAGTCTCGATTGAAGCTGACAACATGATGACTGACTATTTTTTCTTAGCCACATCAAGGGCAAGCCAAGCCACAAAATTGTTAGCGATGGTGAGCATCATGATTCCCTGAGCGGGACGGATAAAAGAGCTTGACTGACATGGTGCAGCGCGAAACCTCCTCTGCAACATGACGCACCGTGGTGCCGTCGGTTCAGATGCACGAGACGGTGACGGCGCTGGTGTCATGACCTCGATCCCCCACCGATTTTTCATCAAGAACTTCGAAAAGGAAGAGGACATTAAGCTGCCTCCCCTAGGCCAATATGCCGTGGGAAACTTGTTCTTTAAGCCCGACGAGGAGACTCTTGAGGAGTCTAAGCGGCAGCTGGAAGATGTTGCCGACTCGTTGGGCCTCCGAGTGCTGGGATGGCGACGGCCTCCCGTTGACTCGACCCTCTTGGGTCCCGCTGCGAAGTCGCGAGAGCCCATCATCGCCCAGCCCTTTGTCGTCCTCGCCTCGGCCTATGGCAGCGGCACCGCTCCCGAAAACACCGATGCTGAGTCGTTCGACGACCGACTCTTCGAACGACAGCTGTACGTGCTCCGAAAGCGCGCTACTCTGACCATTGGCCTACAGAACTGGTTCTATATCTGCTCTCTGTCGAACAAGAACATTGTCTACAAGGGACAGCTGGCCCCTGTCCAGGTTTACTCTTACTACCATGATCTGGTGAACGCCGACTACGAGGCTCACTTTGCTCTCGTCCACTCTCGTTTCTCCACCAACACTTTCCCCTCGTGGGATCGTGCCCAGCCTCTGCGATGGGCCGCCCACAACGGTGAAATCAACACTCTGCGAGGAAACAAGAACTGGATGCGCGCCCGTGAGGGTGTCATGCAGTCGGACATCTTTAAGGAGGAGCTCGAGCAGCTCTACCCCGTTGTCGAGGACGGCGGTTCCGACTCTGCTGCTTTCGATAACGTGCTGGAGCTTCTTACCATCAACGGTGTCCTGTCCCTCCCTGAGGCCGTTATGCTCATGGTCCCCGAGGCCTGGCAAGGCAACCAGGACATGGACCCAAAGAAGGCTGCATTCTACGAATGGGCCGCGTGCCAGATGGAGCCTTGGGACGGCCCTGCTCTCTTCACCTTCGCCGATGGTCGGTACTGCGGTGCCAACCTTGACCGAAACGGCCTTCGTCCTTGCCGATTCTATGTCATGGATGACGACCGCATCATTTGTGCCTCGGAGGTCGGCACTATCCCCGTCGAGCCCGAGTCGGTCATTCAGAAGGGTCGTCTTCAGCCGGGCCGCATGCTCCTGGTTGATACCCAAGCTGGTCGCATCATTGATGACAAGGAGCTCAAGGAGGCCGTTGCCAGCCGCCACGACTTCCGCGCCTGGCTTGATAGTGAATTGATTACTCTACCCCAGGTGCTAGAGGCTGGAGAGAAGACCATGGACCTGTCTCCCAAGCTTGACGAGAAGAAGCTCCAGGCCGATCCCCTCCTCCTTTCCTATGGCTACACCCATGAGCAAGTTAGTCTGCTGCTCGCTCCCATGGCTGCTGACGAGAAGGAGGCCCTGGGTTCCATGGGTAACGATGGCCCCCTGGCCTGCCTGACCCAAGCCCCTCGTCTCCCCTATGACTACTTCCGTCAGCTGTTCGCCCAGGTCACTAACCCCCCCATTGATCCCATCCGAGAGTCCATTGTCATGTCCCTCGAGTGCTATGTTGGTCCCCAGGGCAACTTGCTCGAGATGGATGCCTCTCAGTGCGGCCGTCTGCTGCTGCCCAGCCCCATTCTCTCCATCCCCGAGTTCAATGCCGTCAAGAATATGGCTGCCACATACCCTGACTGGACCGTCAAGACGATTGATTTGACCTTCCCCAAGTCTGAGGGCGTCGAGGGTTACACTAAGCACCTCGACTACATCTGTGATGAGGCTACTGCCGCCATCGAGGCTCAGGACCGTATCATTGTACTCTCTGACCGCAACACATCCGCTGACCGTGTTTCCGTGTCGGCTGTGCTGGCTTCCGGTATGGTTCACCACCATCTTGTGAGCAACAAGTGGCGATCTCTGGCTGCTCTAGTCGTAGAGACTGCTGAGGCCCGAGAGGTGCACCACATGTGTGTCCTGCTCGGCTATGGCGCTGATGCCGTCAACCCCTATCTTGCCATGGAGTGCATCCTCAAGCTCAACCGTGAGGGTCTCATCAAGAAGAAGCTGAGCGACGATGTCCTTATCCGCAACTACAAGCACTCTTGTGATGGCGGTATTCTCAAGGTCATGTCCAAGATGGGTATCTCTACTCTCGCCTCGTACAAGGGTGCTCAGATTTTCGAGGCTCTTGGTCTCGACGAGACTGTTATTGAGCGCTGCTTCAAGGGAACCGCCTCCCGTATCCAAGGATCTACCTTTGAGCTCATCGCCGAGGATGCCTTCCGCTTCCACGAGCGTGGTTTCCCCTCGCGCTACACTGTAGGTGTCACCGGCCTGCCCGAGTCTGGTGAGTACCACTGGCGCGACGGCGGCGAGCCTCACGTCAACGACCCTACCTCCATCGCCAACATTCAGGATGCCGTCCGCACCAAGAACGACAAGTCCTACGAGGCCTACTCCCGATCCGAGTATGAGCAGATCAAGTCTTGCACCCTGCGAGGTCTTCTTGATTTCAAGTTTGAGGATTGCACTCCTGTGCCAATCGACCAGGTCGAGCCCTGGACTGACATTGTCCGCCGATTCTGCACCGGTGCCATGTCCTACGGATCCATCTCCATGGAGTCTCACTCGACCCTGGCTGTCGCCATGAACCGCCTTGGTGGCAAGTCCAACACTGGTGAAGGTGGTGAGGACCCTGAGCGTTCTCAGCGACTGCCCAACGGCGACACCATGCGCTCTGCCATCAAGCAGGTCGCCTCTGGACGATTCGGTGTCACCTCTGCCTACCTGGCTGATTCTGATGAGCTTCAGATCAAGATGGCCCAGGGTGCCAAGCCCGGTGAGGGTGGTGAGCTTCCCGGCCACAAGGTCTCCAAGTCCATCGCCAGGACTCGTCACTCCACCCCTGGCGTCGGTCTCATCTCGCCCCCTCCTCACCACGATATTTACTCCATCGAGGATCTCAAGCAGCTGATCTACGATCTGAAGTGCTCCAGCCCTCGTTCTCGAGTCTCCGTCAAGCTGGTGTCCGAGGTCGGTGTCGGCATCGTCGCCTCTGGTGTCGCCAAGGCCAAGGCTGACCACATCCTGATCTCTGGCCACGACGGTGGTACCGGTGCCTCCCGATGGACCGGTATCAAGTACGCCGGTCTGCCCTGGGAGCTGGGTCTTGCCGAGACCCACCAGACTCTGGTCCTCAACGATCTCCGAGGCCGTGTTGTTGTCCAGACTGATGGTCAGCTCAAGACTGGTCGCGATGTTGCCATTGCTTGTCTGCTCGGTGCCGAGGAATGGGGTTTCGCCACTGCTCCTCTTATCGCCATGGGATGTATCTTCATGCGAAAGTGCCACCTCAACACTTGCCCCGTTGGTATTGCCACACAGGATCCCGAGTTGCGCAAGAAGTTCAAGGGTACGCCTGAGCACGTCATCAACTTCTTCTACTACGTGGCCAACGAGCTCCGAGCCATCATGGCTCAGCTTGGTTTCCGAACCATCAACGAAATGGTTGGCCACGTCGAGGTCCTCAGGGTCCGCGATGACCTCCGAACCAGGAAGACGTCTAATGTCGACCTGTCTCTGCTTCTGACCCCGGCCCACAAGCTCCGACCTGGTGTCGCCACCTTCAACGTCCGCAAGCAGGACCACAAGCTCTACGTCCGACTTGACAACAAGCTCATCTCGGAGGCCGAGCTCACTCTCGACAAGGGACTTCCTTCCAGGATTGAGTGTGACATCGTCAACACTGACCGTGCCATGGGTACCTCGCTGTCGTACCACATCTCCAAGAGGTACGGCGAGGCTGGTCTTCCCCTAGACACCGTTCATGTCAACATCAAGGGCTCCGCTGGCCAGTCTTTCGGTGCGTTCCTGGCTCCTGGTGTTACTCTGGAGCTGGAGGGTGATGCCAACGATTATGTTGGCAAGGGTCTGTCTGGTGGTCGTCTGATCGTCTACCCCCCTCGCTCCGCCGTGTTCAAGGCTGAGGAGAACATCCTCATTGGTAACGTCTGCTTGTACGGAGCCACAACCGGTACCTGCTTCTTCCGTGGTGTCGCCGCTGAGCGTTTCGCTGTTCGAAACTCCGGTGCCACTGCTGTCGTTGAGGGTGTCGGCGACCACGGTTGCGAGTACATGACTGGCGGCCGCATTGTCATTCTCGGCACCACCGGCCGCAACTTTGCTGCTGGTATGTCTGGCGGTATCGCCTACATCCTCGATGTTCAGGGCGACTTCATGTCCAAACTCAACATGGAGATGGTTGAGGCCGGTCCTCTGGAGGATCCTGCCGAGATTGCTTACGTCCGTGGCCTCGTTGAGGATCACCACCACTACACTGGCTCTGAGCGCGCTGCTCGCATCCTGGTCGACTTCAACCGCGCCCTGCCTCGCTTCATCAAGGTCCTTCCCGTTGACTACAAGCGAGTCCTCGAGGAGGAGAAGGCCAAGGCCGAGGAGGCTAAGCGTGCCGAGTACAACCTTCCTGCCGTCTCTGGAGTCCACGCTCACAAGCCCGAGAAGCCTGCCAAGCTCCAGGATCTGGAGGAGGCTGTGGGCGACAGCGCCGTGGAGAAGAAGCGCGCTCTCGTGCTGGACAAGACCAAGGGTTTCATGAAGTACAAGCGCCGTGCTGAGAAGTACCGACCGGTCGCCACTCGTCTCAAGGATTGGGCCGAGCTTAGCGCTCGTCTCGATGAGGATGAGCTCAAGTACCAGTCCGCCCGCTGCATGGACTGCGGTGTCCCCTTCTGCCAGTCCGAGACTGGATGCCCAATCTCCAACATTATTCCCAAATGGAACGAATTGGTGTTCCAAAACCAATGGCAGGATGCCCTCAACCGTCTTCTGATGACCAACAACTTCCCCGAGTTCACTGGCCGTGTGTGCCCCGCTCCTTGCGAGGGTGCTTGCGTTCTGGGCATCAACGAGGACCCCGTCGGCATCAAGTCCATCGAGTGCGCCATCATTGACCGTGGCTTCGAGATGGGCTGGATGGTTCCTCGACCCCCCAAGGTCCGAACTGGCAAGGCTATTGCTATCATCGGCTCTGGTCCTGCCGGTCTTGCCTGTGCTGACCAGCTCAACCGTGCCGGTCACACCGTCACTGTCTATGAGCGTGCCGACCGTCTTGGTGGTCTGTTGATGTACGGCATTCCCAACATGAAGCTTGACAAGCGTATTGTCAAGCGCCGAACTGACTTCATGGCCGCCGAGGGCATCACCTTCAAGACTGGCGTCGCTGTTGGTGAGGAGGGCCACCCGTCTCTCGACGACCTGCGAGCTAGCCACAACGCGGTTGTCATTGCCACCGGTGCCACTGTTGCCCGTGATCTCCCCATCAAGGGCCGCGAGCTGGAGGGCATTCACTTCGCCATGGAGTTCCTGCACAAGAACACCAAGTCCCTGCTCGACTCGGAGCTCGCCGACAACGCCTACCTCTCTGCCAAGGACAAGCACGTCGTTGTCATTGGTGGTGGTGACACTGGTAACGATTGTATCGGTACCTCTCTCCGTCACGGTGCCAAGAGCGTGACCAACTTCGAGCTTCTGCCTCAGCCTCCGCCTGAGCGTGCCGGTGACAACCCGTGGCCCCAGTGGCCTCGCATCTACCGTGTGGACTATGGCCACACTGAGGTGCGCCAGCACACCGGCAAGGACCCTCGCGAGTACTGCATCATGTCGGAGGAGTTCACTGATGATGGCTCGGGCAAGGTCAAGGGCATCAACACCATCCGCGTGGAGTGGACCAAGTCGCCCAGCGGCGGTTGGGACATGAAGAAGGTTGATGGATCGCAGCAGTTCTTCCCAGCTGACCTGGTTCTGCTGGCCATGGGCTTCCTCGGACCCGAGGCCCGCGTTCTGGGTGATCAGATTGAAAAGGACGCTCGCAAGAATGTCAAGACGCCTCCCGGCAAGTACTGCACCAACATTGAAGGTGTCTTTGCTGCTGGTGATGCCCGCCGTGGCCAGTCCCTGATTGTCTGGTAAGTTTTCGACTTTCGCGCCATCCTACAGAATGCACAATGCTAACTCGATTCCCAGGGGTATCAACGAAGGACGACAGGCGGCTCGCGAGGTTGATCTCTTCCTGGAGCAGTCGACTAACCTCCCTGTTACGGGTGGTATTATCAAGCGCACCGCCGGAGAGCTTTTCAGCCACATCAAGGTTGCTGCTTAAGGAAAACGAAAATGAACGCAATGAATGAGATGGGGGGGCATGGTGTTGCAAAGAAGGACCACGGGTTGTTTTTTTGATACCATGTTTTGTTTGTTTGATTATGTATGGCTTGTTGGCGCATGACTTTGATTCTACGAGGGGGCGGCGCAACATATTCATCTGGTTGGCTGCTATTATACCAAATTGTAGAGTTTACGGCTCAATAGGCTGGTCGATAGGTACATGATTTGACTTTGCTAAACTTGAAGCCAAGGAGTCCCGGATGTCGTTAATGTGTTGGCGAGAAGTGAGGGGTCAAATGTTGCTGTTGGATCAAATCGTAGTTCCTGCCTGTGTTGTTGATAATGACAGCTAACTCTTCAACCAATCCCGAACTAAACTGTCCCCTAAGTGAACTACTCCCTAACTAATCTACTCCGGAACTGAACTACTACCTAAAAAACTCCCTTGGCCCGAACCAAGTCCCTAAGGGCTAAGTAATGCTCAAACCAGGTCTTAGGAAGTTGGGCAGTGTCTCTTCCAGGCCAGCCGTACCGCCTTGGGTGAATGAGGGAACGAGTATCATCACGGCGCAGTCGGAATAAATGCTAATGTCCGAGGCGCGTCTGCGACGCTGAGACAGCTCTAATTGTCACTTGATGGTGATGATTTGGCATGTCGCAAGAAGCAAGTCTGTGTCGTGTGACCAATTGGCTGATTTGGAAGTCAAGCTGTAGGCATGCGTGAGTTGTTAGACATTGTATTCAAAGGGAGGAGGCATCAGAGGCTTGATTGGGTGGCTGAGGGCTGAAGGTGTCTCTCGCCGCTGCCGAGGCATGGAACTCCAATGAGATGAGACAAGAGGCTAAAGATGACTGAGATGAACCCAGGATGACGATGGCGCTGCAGATGAGTGGCTGGCTCAATTGACGCTGTGGGTATCAGAAAGGTATTTAATTCTCTGGTCTACATTGCCTGCACACATTCAATACTGGTTTGTCACTGTCGCGCTATTGAAATGGTAAAAACTGTGCGAAAGGACTCATCAATGGCCTAGAGTAGAGTAGGGCGCCGGCCGTGGCGATGGTGCGAACTTGTTTGGTGAATGAAGGAACTTCACGTGTGCCAGATGGACAGCTCCATTTGCAGCACCCTGGTGGTCGCCCCAGATCGGTCCTGTGGACTGGACAGGTGTCAAGGGGCGGAGGCAGCCGAATGGCCGATCGAGGAATCAAGGGCTGGTTGCATGCCTACCCGTTGCGTTGGTGGGCCACTGGCGCGCAGAAGGCGGGAACACGTGGGTGCAGCAACGGTCATGATAGGCCAATGGCCCTTTGCAGCGAGGTGTTTTCTTGTCTCCATCCAAGGGCGGAATTGGCAGAGACTCGAGATTCGACAGGGGGGGAGAGGAAAGAAAAGTGATAGATTATGGAGGGGATGGAGGGGGTTAACTGGTGTTGATCGTGGAGGGGCAGTCGCAGGGCACACACGCAGGCCCGGCATCATGACAACAGCAACACAAGCAATTCTACCCAGTGATTCTATCGTCAAGCACACCCAGTTGGAAGGGAACCTTGTCGGCCGGCACCTTGCTCCATTCAATTATGGGGCCTGCTGGTGGATGCTGGGTCGTCCACAGCACGGGTACGGCTGGCCAATCGGACGCCGTAGCAGCTGCAGCAGCGAGCTCCAGCGTGGTTGCTAGTGCGCTGCGGCTTGGAGCCTCAGCACGGGTAGCCCACTACTAGGTACGCCGGCTGCGCGTCATGGAACCACTGCCCTCCACTGCTGCCCGTTTCTGCTGGACGAGGAACCAACAGTGCGAGGAGACAGCCTAGGGAAAATGTGAGGGCAAGGGAACTTCAAAATGGCTCTGGCTATTCTACGAAGTACGGTGATTACCTAGTGATATGTACTTAACGAGCACGAAAAAAAGAAGAACAAAACAGATAGTCGACAGATGTTATCGTCCGGCCTCTCCACGGTGGAGGCTCGCTCGGCCCTCATTGCCTTTCTAAGCTACGACGCTACCAACTCTTCACTCACTGCCCACTCCACTGTGTGTGAACGGACTGTTCCTGCTGGTGCTGTTGGCTAAGGTACATGTACTGGTAGCATTTACTGCCTCAGTCACTGGGCCTGAGAGCAGCCGTAGCGACCAAGACCTAGACCGAGACTCCCAATGAGGGAAGCGACATGGATCCGGCCTACCAAAGCGGTACCTGGCGCTACGGTGCTCCACGCTGCGAGAGGTCGGTACCTGCTGAGTCGCCACCAGTTCCAGAGCCAATCCCTGGCGCCTTCCCTGCGGCCGTGCCCTGCTGCTCTGGAGACTGGAGCCTCTGGTGCTCTCCACCCAACTTGGCGTCTGCTCGGCTTGACTTAGCAGTTAGCACAAACCACAACCTCGCTCCAACGACTTGTCTCTCTTGACGGGATTGTGGGACAGGCAATTGGCCCAATTTTCTCGCCTCGCAACTCTTCCGTCCCTCCCTTTGCTCGCCTGCGCGGATCTGCAGCCCTATCTCCTCTCGCACTCCTTCGTCGACGTCGCTGCTGTGTCATGTCAACTGCCTCCATCGTCGCTGAGCTTGACCATTGACCCTTGACCCGACCAACCACCACTGCCCTACCCTCTCGCTCGATCTCAATTGCTGCAGCCCACGGCGGCGCTGCCACCAACCTGCTCGCATCGCCCCCATACACAGTCGATAGCTGGCACCAGCTAGCTCACCAGGCGAGATGCGTTTCGGTAAGACCCTGCGCGAGTCCGTCTTCGAGCCGTGGAAGGACAAGTACATCGACTACACAAAGCTCAAGACCTTGCTGCGCGAGGACCGTCGCCACGACGACAAGCCATGGACCGAGGACGACGAGAACCGATTCTGTGACGAAATCTTCAACACCCAGCTCGAGAAGGTCGCCAAGTTCCAGGAGGAACGTGTCGAAGCACTCCGCAAGCGCGCCGATGCTGCCTTTGAGAAGCTCAAGGACCTTGCCCCCGTCGACGCCACTGTCGAGAACCCTCCTCAGAAGGGCGAGATCTCCGCCGCTCACCTCCGATCCCTTGAGACCGAGCTTGACGACATCACAAACGAGGTCCGCGAGCTCAAGAAGTACAGTAACATCAACTATACCGGCTTCCTCAAGATCGTCAAGAAGCATGACCGCAAGCGTGGCGACCACTACAAGGTCCGCCCCATGATGCAGCTGAGCCTTTCCCAGCGACCCTTCAACTCTGAGCAGGGCTACTCCCCGCTCCTCAACAAGCTCTCCATTATGTACTATGCCATTCGCCAGCAGCTGGAGGATGGCGGCGAACAGGTCCTTCCTCTCGACCTCGAGTCCCAAGGAGAGACGCACAACGGCGAGCGCTACATCGCCCACAAATGTGAGTTGAGATTTGTATACAACATTGTTCGCATCTAGTCGGGCTCGGGTACTGACCAGCCATCCCTTTCATAGTCTGGGTCCACCCCGACAACCTGCTCGAGGTCAAGACTGTCATCCTGCGTCACCTCCCCGCGCTTGTTTACAGCGAACAGTCCGCCAAGGAGCTCGATGGCAACGACTCTCCTACCACCACGTCCATCTACTTCGACAACAACGACTTTAACCTGTACTCGCAAAAGGTGGATCGCAAGAACGAGGCCTCGTCCATGCGATTGAGGTGGTACGGGCAGCTGAGCAACCGCCCCGAGATCTTTGTCGAGCAGAAGACGGTCTGCGCCAAGGGCGAGAGCCAGGAGCTCAAGTTCTCCATCAAGGACAAGTATGTCAAGACATTCCTGGACGGTGAGTATAAAATGGACAAGGCCCTCCAAAAGATGAAGCGACAGAGCTATACCCCGGAGCAGCAGGAGGCTTTCAAAAACAGTGTGACGGTGATCCAGAAGCTCGTTCAAGAAAAGGGCCTCCAGCCTGTTCTCCGAGCCAATTACGTCCGCACCGCCTTCCAGAAGCCCGCCGACGATCGTGTTCGAATTTCCATTGATAGCAATGTCGCCTTCATTCGCGAGGATACCCTGGATAAGGACCGCCCTTGCCGCGACCCCAATGACTGGCACCGTACCGACATTGATAACAGCGGCATGACGTTCCCCTTCAAGAACATCAACCAGAGCGAGGTCAACCGTTTCCCCTATGCCCTGCTGGAGATCAAGCTCAAGGAAGACGGTCAGCGCAAGCGACCCTCGTGGATCGAGGACCTGATGTCTTCCCACCTCGTCCACCCCACCCCCGCCTTCTCCAAGTTCATCCACGGTGTTGCCTCCCTCTTCGAGGACTACGTCAATAGCCTGCCCTTCTGGCTCAGCGACCTGGAGACGGATATCCGCAAGGACCCCCAGAGGGCCTTTGAAGAGGAGGAACAGCGACGCGCCCGCCGCGCCGAGGACGTCATGGCGGTGGGCAGCTTGATTGGCGCTGGAGCCAAGTCGGGCTCGTACAAGCCGCAGCAGAGCTCGCCCGTGGGCAAGTCGTACCTCGCCGACCGCATGTCCACCGACACCATCGCCCAGTCGCTCAACAACCGCGTCTCCCTCCTCCCTCCCACCGCCGAGGAGCGCGGCGAGAGCAGCGGCAGCCCGCTGCCCGAGGACGGACAGCAGAAGGGATATGGGACCCTCTCCTCTGTCATTCCTGGATTCTCGCTGTCCAAGTACTCGATGGCCAAGCGTGCGTCTCAGGCGCTGCCCGAGGGCGTTGTCAAGCCCACCGAGTGGATCAAGAACGCCGGCGAGCTCAAGGTCGAGCCCAAGGTTTGGCTCGCCAACGAGCGAACGTTCCTCAAGTGGCAGCACATTTGCATCCTGCAGGGAGGTCTTGCCATCAGCCTGTGGACGGCGGCAGGCAAGAACAACCGCCTCGCCGAGATCATGGGCTTGGTCTACGTTCTGATTGCAATCTTTGCTGGGTGCTGGGGCTACGCGATGCTCAACGTGCGACGGAGCATGATTGTGGAGCGCAGTGGCAAGGACTTTGACAACATGGTCGGCCCCATCATTATCAGCATCTCTCTGATGGCCGCTCTCATCATTAATTTCTTCTTCGCGGTAAGTCTACAGTGGCGGCGGCGGAAGAGGCGTTGCGGCTGCCAGGTATTCGACATGCAACATGCTGACGCTGATATCTCTAGTACCGCGCTGCTTTCGATAAGATGCAAAATGGGAGTGGCCTGGGCGAACCGTCTTCGGTAGACCTGTGACAGGCCTACTACTAGTAATTAGCAGTTCAGGTACTCGGTGTTTATATGCAAGGCTACACGGAGTTGAGAATGTTTACCTATAGTAGCATGGATGCGGTGGGTTGCGGAGGATGACATTGGCAGGTGTCAGTGGTAAAGCATGAGATTTTCCTGGTACGGGGACGGCGGGAGAGGGGGGGAGGGGGAGGGGCCGTATTGTTCATGCCATCTTTGCGGCTTGTCTCTTGATACGAATGGAATATGTTTTTTGTGTATCCAATCCCGCCATGCAGCGGTAGTTGGCTGGTGGTACTCACCCGCCGATACGCCACGCATGCGCAATGTGAAATTGAATTGAATGAATGGCATGGGCAGCGTCAGGCTTGAGGCCGTGCTCGACTTTGTTTCGAATCCGAGAACGGGCTGCCCATAGGTCGGGCCTGTTGGCGTCGCTTCCAAGTCATGCAGAGACGACACATCAACGCATGCCGCAGCAGGTGGTGGTTGTGCGTGAGGTCGCTGGCCCCTCTCGGCAAAACGGTAAAACACCAACCGCCTGCCCCATTGCTACTACTTACCTAGGTACCTTTTGCAGCCAGGCCATCGCCAACCACCCTCCTGCTTGAATGAATCATCATGGCGGCGAGCAATACCTGACTCTGGCGGCTAGGCCTCCCCGATCGTCATTGTTCTGGCCGTGCGCTCGCAGTCGTCGTGCAGCAGACGAGTCTGCATTTTCTCGTCCCCATCTCGGATGCGTTTGGCGTGCATATCCCTGCGTCTCTTGCCGCCCTGCCAGCATCGAATGAATTGTCGCCGTGAGACTTGATAGGCCGCGAATCTGGGTCCCATCCTTTCTTCTCGCCTGTCCTTCCTCCTCTTCCTCCTTCCTCTGCGTCTTCCTTCCCTCTCCCCTCCACGGCTCCAACTCTCTCTCCCCTTTGTCCCTGTCGCACTCGTCGTCGTCGCCGCCACCGGTGTCATTGTCCGTCCTTGACCTCGACATTTCGACTCCCCTTGATTGGTTGGGCGCCAACAGACCATACTGATACGAGGGGACATTGACCAGCCAGCCAGCCCTGTTCAACTATCAGTCGACCGCAACCCCTAGTGCCGTCGCGTCTAATCATAACTCCTTTCTACACGGCCGCCCGCCCCAAGGGCACAGCTGCTGGGTACCCATGCGCTCTGGGGCCCCATCCATCCCAGCTTGCGTTGCGCTCCCGCTTCCGCCTCACAATTCGACGCGCGCTGTTCTCGCGAGGCCTCTCTCTCTTTGTCTGCCGCGGACGGACGTACGTTGCGCCACAAAGCCGGGCCCCTGGCAACCGACAAAAGCACGCGCAACCGCGTCGGTCTCTTTTTACGCTTCAACCTCTGCTCTTGCAGACGACCAAAATCTCCCCACCAACCGACTCGTCCTCCCGCCAGCTGCGATCGCGCATCACCCCTCTGCTGCCGTGCCAGCATGCGCATCGCCCTGCTCCTGAGCCCCCGATCCTAAACCCAGCCCCGAGCCTTGCCAGCCCCCAAGCTCCCCATGAGAGTGCGACGACGCTGCCTTGTCACCACTTGCTCATGACATCATGGCCGAGCAAGACGACAAGAAGAGCTTTTGGGGCGGTCTGCTCCGCCGGGCTAGCGCCGCCAGGAGGTCGTCGTCCAAGCCGCCGGTGCGTGTGGCCCTGCTTGCGTCCCCTTGGTTATCAGCGTACCAGCTGCCTCTCAGATGATGAAACAGACCGCTGACATGCTCCTCTGGACAGGCCAAAGACCAGTCACGCCGTGTAAACGATGGCGACGTTGTCGACAGCTTTGTCCCCGGCGCCGGCTCCAGCCCTAGCCCCGGCCCCGGGCCAAATTCAACCCATCAGAGTCGACGGCCGGCGCTAGGTGATGACACCCGGCGCCGGCCCCGGCGTTCCCAGTCCGACATAGAGCCTGCGAAAACCCGTCTCCGATCACCGACCGAGGCTCCGGCCACCAACGGGCGAGTGTTCCGCAGGCGAGGTTCTGCCATTTCGTGGCCGCCTCACGGCGTCTCGGACCAAGATGAGCTGCCACCCCAGCATGCCCTCGAGTTAGTCGCCCGCGGCGCCCCGACTCACAAAGGCCACAAGCGGGCCATCCCACATGCGCCCGCCGAGTCCTTCTCTCTATACACGACCTCGAGTGGTAATCACGACGATGCCTCGGCCGTAGCCAACCTCCACGACTCCATGACCCAGTTTATGACGTTTCGCATTCGCGCCCCTGGCCGCGCTGCCTACCCTTGGGAGACGTTGGAACAACCTAGTTTTGGCTTCTTCTTCGGCAACTTGCCTGGCACTATTACTCTGAATCAGTGGGCCTCAATGGCAAGCAGTCCTCCACCAACTATTACGCTCCGCGATTCCGGCGTTATGCCACGTCCCATGGCGCTTGAGCAGATCTTTGAACGTCTGCAAGATCTTCGCTACGGTCTGGAGGATGACGACGAGTCCTTGCTGTACCGAAACCTCTACAGGCGCATCCTCAAGGACCCGGATAAGATCCTGAGCCCCCATAAATCTCTTGACAAGCAGATCACAGACCTGATCCTCGTGCTGTCTCGACCCGACTGGATTGACTTCACCAACCCGCGAAATCAGGTGGCCACTCGCTTCATATACGATGCAGGGGATGCGGACCCGGAGCAGTATCGCCTGTTCTTCTTGCAGCTGCTTCTGAGTCTGGAGCTGGAGCTGCGCATTCAGTCCCCGCAGCACAACGATGCCGCCAAGGAGAAGCTGCTACAACAGATCCCCCCGACCATCCAATGGGATCTGGCTCTGGCCCGTAGATGGCGGGAATTCGTCCGCGTTGATGACTTTGGGAAAGCACCCGATGAGAGTGAGTGGCGCGCAATGTTTCGGCCCAAGGGGGTGTTGTCCGTGGTTGGCTAACCCCTCAAATAGTTCTCCTCCGATACAAGTTGAAGCGGCGCCAGATGAAAATGCTGAAGCGATTTGCGCAAATGATGAAGTGGCCGAACTTGAACGCGACGCTTGACAATATGAAGCAGAAGGATTCGGAAATGGCCCTCGATGAAGTCAGCTCTGATGCGTTTGCTTTTTTCAGTGGCCTCATTTTACCAGGAGTAAGTAATTGATAACCCGGTCGATGGTCCTGCCTTGAGCCATGTGTGGCCGAGTAGCCAAGGCGGTAGACCATGGCTTTGCTAGATTGACCCCAGCAGTTGGGAACGGACTGAGCTGACATTGATGATTTGCCAGCCAACCTTTCCCTTCCTAATGATGAACACCCTTCTGGATCTGGACCCCGATAGCGCTACCGACGATCTGGCCCTTCTCTCGCATATGCACCCTCACTGTGGGTTCCAGTACCGCAACAGCTACACCTATTGGACCGCAAGCTGCATCGTAGGCAAGGTCCTGGCACCAACCTGCCACGCGGTAGCTGGATGGGTGGGCCCGGCACGGCCGACGACAGACTTGGGCCGATCCCAGATCGCGCGAATCCGAAGCCGGCGGCCAAAGCAACACATGGGCCCCGAGGATATCGAGTCCATGGCCGAACGGTCGGATCCGCTCGGGCCTGCGGCCGACATGTACCCCATTGATGAGTATGAGATGGTGATGCCCAAGGCCGTAGAAGAAGCAGCAGAGCTAGCAGACACGGTCCGGATTGAGCTGCTGAGTCTGAAGCCAGCGGACCGGCCCGGGAACAATGCTGCGACAGCCGGCAGCCCGCGGCTCTTCGATGCCACCGTTCAGTTTGCCATTGATGGCGTGTCATGGCCCCTGCGTCTGATGTACGACGTCTCGTTCTTGAGCGCGTGGCCCTGCTCGGATGGGCCACACCCGCTCTTCTTTGACTACGTCTACACCTCTATTCGAGTGGACGACATTATCAATGTGAGGGACTGGGGCGGGCTCTATGGGCCGCCTCCATCCCGAAGCGTGCGTTCTAGCCCTGGACCCGGTATGATGCGCGGGCCGTACCGCGACTTGCACGCCGCCCGTAGCTTCGGAAACGGGCCGGTCCAAGGTGATGGTGGTGGATACGGTAACTCGGATGCCGATGATGGCGACGACGACGATGAGAAAGTGCTTGTGGTGGAAGCGTTTGGAGTACGGGATAACGAGGTGTTGGCACGCGCTTGGTGCTCTCACTGGGGACTCAGCGCGGTCATAGCCGACGTCCGAAAGACCTGGTAAGTCGACATTTAGCCAACCCCTGGCAAACTACTGCTAATGGCGTGGGTGTAGTATGGCCTGTGCTATCCGAGAGGCGTACGCCGCAACTCTTACTGTGGTGATATTGGTGGAGGGACAAGAATATCCTAGGGATGAATAATGAAAACTTATGATGCCATGTCGAAATGCTTCGCCCATTTTCTCTTCACTTTCGAGGCTGGGCCGGTGGTGGCCGAGGGACGTTCATTGTGTGGGTGCCAAGGTCAGCGCTATGCCAATGGCTTTGAGCAACCTCTGAGTGAAGAGAGCAAGCATTGCCAATAGTTAGTTTATTAATTGCCCACCGAGAGGGCGTAGATAGAGCCCTTGGCTCAGGCCATGCGGGAGGTTGGTGGCAATTCAACCACGATTGCCACACCGTTGACATCAACCACTGGCATGATGCGCCAATCCTTGAACAAGCCTCACTGCAGAGATCAGACAATGTGTCTTTGTACTGCAGTCTGCAAATCACGATTAGATTTTCCGACTAAAAATCGGCATCCCATGAACGACAAGGTGGTCGAAGATGATTTCCCTTTCGAGATTGATCATCCTCCCTCCCCATGATCGCTCAGGCCAACCGTCGAATCCAGAGGGCGAACAGTCCATAACAATCGACTTGCAAGTACAACGCTGGATCAAACGACGAATGTTGGTTCAACGGCCATTGGCCAATAGGGTCAAAGCACGGATGGGCCGGATCTGGAAGCCCGAAGGTCTGGGACACACCCCTGCCATGTCGAATGCAGCAACCCCGCCCTCTCAACTTTGAAAGCAGGGCGGGTGGGTATCAAGAGACCAGGTTCTGCAGGTTGAGATGTTACCCACACCCCCTCTTGCGACAAAATGGAAGCTTGAGAAGGGGTCATTTGGGCGGCATAGTTCAGCGACGGCGAAAATCAAGACAGAGAAATCCATGCACTCGGCCGGAGCCAATTTCAAGAGCGCAGCGGACGGGATGGTTTTTGCATATCCCCGTGGGCATTCATCTGACGGCGGCAGGGGAAGCCCGAGGGAGGGATGTCAAACGAAACATGAACCCCGGCCGCGTTGATTTTTTTTCGAGGTCATCTGAACAAGCTGGGTTTTATTGTACCCGCTGCTGTGCGCCCAGCAAGGCAGGGGAGATGGCAACAGCACGGCGCCACCTCATTTCATCTCACGATGTTTTGCGGACACGACTGAGGTGTACGGATCATGGTGTTTTGCAAAAAGGCGTCCCGGGGACGGCGGTGAGCGTTTGAGCGACCAGACTCCTGCAAGATGTGGGGAGAGTTGAGGTGCGTGTGCGCCGTCGGTGTGGCCGATCCTCGTGAGTCTTGATTGTCAAGTGCGTGAGTAAGTAAGGGAGCACATTGATGAGTTCTGATAGGGCTGCGGCCATTGACAGATTGGCAGGCAAGAGCAGGATAAGCAGCTTGGTAATAGAGAGGAGGTAGTCGGTTGAGGGCCTCAAGGTTGTGGTGGATGGCACACCTATCCCTAGCTCGGTGCTTGACATTACTACCTATCCAGGCTAAGTTGTGGAGTCGAGCGGCCAAAGGCTGTCTGAAGGATGGAAACGGATCTTCGGGCCCAGACCTGGTTGATACGACAGTGAAGGCCGGCTGAGTTGCCGATCTGCTCGAAAGACGTTTATCCGGCGTTGTGTTGTGTGGGTGCGGCCAGCAGATTGGATTGCGCGCCGGCTGGCGGAGCAAAGAGGTGGGAGACCCCCGGTGAGGAAAGGTGACTCCGTGATTGGACGAGGGGCAGGTGGGAAGGACTCAATCATGGGAAAGAGCCCGATGAAGCAAGAGGCACGGAGATGCCTGAATGTCTTTGGTGGGCGGCGGCCTGCATAGCGCAACGACACGCATCACACACCACACACCCTCAACGCAGCAGCACGGAGCAGTTCCCCCCCGTCTGTCTGGCGTGTGTAGTTGCATTGCATCTGGCCGTCGGCCTTCCCACCCAACTGTGATGGCACCTTGACCTTGACACCCTGACACCGAACCGGAGCCGTGCAGCATTGGATTATTTGACAAGTTCTCGGTGGTGCGCTTGGGCGACTCCGCGGCACCGAGTTGTCATGGGACACTGACCTGAGCCCCTCCCTGCCTTCAATTGGAAGGAGCAGTATCCCTTGGGGTTTTCGACGGGAGCACAACCGCGCGTCAGACAGAGGTGGTGGTCTCAACAACCTTTGCGCCTCTCCCGCCCTACCATCCAGGCAGCAGCATTTCAAGAGACCGACACCTCCCCTCCCCAGAAACAAAGGCGCCCCAAGAGACGGGCTCCCTTGGCAATGGCAGCGTCCATCCCACGATGACCCGCAAATTTGGGGCCCCGGCTAGTGGGGGATCGCACCAGGCGGCGGACGGGCCTGAGCTCGAGACGAGGGACGTGACGACTACTATGTACTACTCGTACCCGGCCTCAGTGGCGATGAAGCCGCACTCCTACCGTCAAGGTAGATAGACGCCAGCAAAAGTAAAGGAGACTCGGAAGGAGGGTAATAGGCACACAGCCAGGCGAGAGCCAAGATGGCCTGGCCTCGCGTGTCCCATAGGCCTGTCCAGGTGTCACAGGTCCAACCCCACCTCCTCACACCTCCAGCACGGCAGCGGTTGCGCGGTAGTATTTCCTGTCAAAGACAGACACTAAAAAAAACCAAGGCCCTGTGGCCCTGTCGAATCTGGTCCATCTGACCTGCTCCCTAGCAGATTTTTTCCATGATGGGATGGCCCAAGCTTCAGAGCTCACCCGCTTGCAGCACACCCACCCCCTTTGGCCGGCGCGGCTCCCCCCGCCCCCCGGACGTCTTTCAGGGCAAAGTTACGCCCAGAGAGCGCCGCCCGTGCGCAAAAGCTTATGGGTGCCTGTGCCCGCAGCTCCATGTGGATGTCTGTGGGAGGGCGCTGCACGAACAGCAGCATGAGGCGTTGTAGGAGGAGGCTGCTAGCGGCACCCCCGCTGCCCCTGCCCCAATGCCCCATAGCGTCCGCTGGGCCTCGTGCCCGTGTCCCACGCATGCCCCGCCAAACTGGGGTGGGGGTCGCCTCCGATGGCGAAAATGGCAAATGGCAAACGGCAGCGAGGTGAGGCTTTGCAGGGGGCCCGGCCTCGGCATCGCACACCTTACGCCTCATCCAGAACCCCCATTGACCCAACTCCCGCTCACGATATCCATTATGAATGCTGAGCTAGGTTGGCGTGGTCAGGTGTCGCCCTCATGGTGCGGTGTGCGTGCATACATGATACATGGCAGCGATCAGCTACGGCAGTGCTAGCATGAGTGCAGTAGTAATTAGTGAGCAGCTAGGAGAGGAGGCGGGGGCCCGGAAGTGCGCGACCGCGCGCGCCGGGATGCATGGCTGGCTCGAGATTCCAATTGCCTGGTCCCATTTCATCCCATGAGAGAGATGCCCAGTTCCCATGAGGGACGTCCCTCGGGCTCCTGGATTATTCAACTGCTCCGCGCTCCTCGCCTTGGTCCTCATCTGCTTTTCCTCCTCCTCCTCCTCCTCTTCCTCCTCCTTCATTCTTCCTCCTGACAATCAGTCTCTTTCCCCTCCGCATTACTACTGTCGACGTCAGGTTGTGTGCCACACGAGCCACATCCTCCCGTCACCTAAACACCCATTGATCACCTCCCCCTCCAGGCTCGTCCTTGGCTTTGCCTCTAAATCGCAACCACCCATCCCACCTTCGCTTCGCCTACTTCTTCACACGCCCTCCTGCCACACCCACCGAGGCCTCACCGCGGGGTAACACCATCCCTCCCGCTCCTCCAAGACTTCCACTTCCCCTTTCGGTGGCGCACCGCATCCGACAAGACAGAGTTTCAGTCATAGAAAGCATCCACCAACTACCCCCCTCCCACAGAGCTGGAAGACATGTACACCTACAATAAGCCCATCAAGGCCATGCAGTGAGTCTTGCCAGCGTTCCCTCCCTTCTCACCCTTTCTTCACCCTCAATTGCCCGTCTCGCCCAATCGCTCTCTGCGCAACCCACGTTCGTTGAAACAATGCTAATCGAGGATTCTCTTGCCAAAATGGATAGGCCTCCCAATGTCCTAGTATGTGATCCAGCTACATCATGGCCTCTCAACCCGCGGCGAGAGGTGTCGTGGGCAAGATCAAGGTGTTCTGCCGGAATCGCGAACTGTATAGACTAACCAGGCCTCTTGTGCACAGGACCACTACATCGGTGTTGATGTCGGCACAGGCTCTGCCCGTGCATGCATCATCGACGAGACGGGCGACATCAAGGCATTGGCCTCGGAGAACATCCAGATGTGGCAGCCCCAGACGGGCTACTACGTACGTTGCACTGCTCTCGTGGCATTCCAGTTGACGCTCTGACACCTTCTAGGAGCAATCCACCACAGATATCTGGCAGTGCATCTGCGAATGCGTGCGCCGAGTCGTCAGCGAGACCGGAGTGGACCCCAACAGCATCAAAGGCATCGGCTTCGACGCCACCTGCTCCCTCGCAGTCTTCACAAACGACACCAATGAGCCCTTCCCCGTGACCGGCCCTGACTTCAAGAATGACGGCAACGACCGCAACGTTATCCTGTGGCTGGACCACCGCCCCGTCGAGGAGACAGACAAGATCAATGCCACCGAGCACAAGCTGCTCAAGTACGTGGGCGGCAAGATGAGCATCGAGATGGAGATGCCCAAGGTGCTGTGGCTCAAGAACAACATGCCGGCCGACGTCTTCGACCGCTGCAAGTTCTACGACTTGGCAGATGCCCTGACCCATCTGGCGACGGGCGAGGAGACACGCAGCTACTGCAGCGTGGTTTGCAAGCAGGGCTACGTCCCTGTTGGCGTTGACGGGAGCGTCAAGGGCTGGCAGGAAGACTTTTATGACGAGATTGGCTTGAGCGACCTGGTCAAGGACGACTACAAGCGCATGGGCGGCGTCAACAATGTGGTAAGCCCATTTCCTTTCATTCCCCATTCGCTGCCATCACTGCCCGTCCCCCAATTGCCATCACGTGCCTCTTCTCTCCCATCCCCGTCCCGGTATGCAGCGCTACTGCATGCACCCACGGTGTGGCGGCCATAGGCTAACACAGCTCTCAACAGAACGGAACATTTGCCAGTGCCGGAGAGCCAGTCGGGACTCTCTCCCGCCAGGCGGCCTTCCAGCTTGGGCTGCCCATGGGCATTCCTGTCGGCAGTGGTGTGATTGACGCATATGCTGGATGGATCGGAACTGTGGGCGCCAAGGTCGACCTCGGTGATGATGAGCTCAATGCCAATGTGCCACACAACGACCTGTCCCAGGCCTGCACTCGTCTGGCCGCCGTCGCCGGTACTTCCACCTGCCACCTGGCGCTCTCCAAGAACCCCGTCTTCGTGCCCGGAGTCTGGGGCCCATACCGCGATGTTCTGCTGCCCGAATACTGGATGGCCGAGGGTGGTCAATCGGCCACCGGCGAGCTGTTGCGCCATATGCTCGACATCCACCCTGCGTACAACGAGACGTGCGCCCTGGCCAAGGCCGAGGACAAGCACATCTACGACTTCCTCAACGCCCACCTCGAATTCATGGTTGAGAAGCAGGGCGCTCCTACCATCTCATATCTCGGCCGCCACCACTTCTTCTACGGCGACCTCTGGGGTAACCGTTCGCCCATCGCCGATGCCACCATGAAGGGTGCCATGATTGGTCTCGACAGCGACAAGAGCACGGACAACATGGCCCTTTGGTACTATGCGACCATGGAGTTCATCGCCATGCAGACCAGGCAGATCATTGAGCAGATGAACAGGGCTGGCCACGAAATCTCCTCCATTTTCATGTCGGGCTCCCAATGCCAGAATCCTGTCCTCATGAACCTCCTCGCCAACACATGCGGCATGCCCGTGCTAATCCCACGATACGTCAACGCGGCTGTCGTCCACGGCGCTGCGATGCTGGGTGCCAAAGCCGCCAGCCACTTCAACGAGGATGGCACCCCGAGCGAGGGCGAAACCCTTTGGAGTGTCATGGATCGCATGAGCAAGCGAGGACGCATGGTCTATCCCAACGAGAACGAGAATGAGAAGGCCCTGCTCGATGCCAAGTTCGAGGTGTTCCTCGACATGTGCAAGACCCAGCAGGAGTACCGAAACAAGGTCAACAAGTCCATTGCATCGTGGGGTGCCAAGGTGAGCGCGTAAATGGCGTGATATAAAGAATTTGGGCGCAAATGGGGGGGAAAGGCATAGGCTTACTCAAATGATAGCCGGGAAACGAGGACCACGTATAAATAATTGTAATTGATTTTGCGTTGCTGGAGTTGGGCATTTCGGAAGCGATAAAAGGGGGGTACAAGATAGACCACCGAGTTATATATATAATAGGCTGCAATAAAGGGGCTTCACTGCTAATTCAATGCGCGCTTGAAAACGTAAGGATTTTTTCCCCAACTACATGGTAAACCATACCTAAATTGAAACTCATCCGTTGTTCTCAGCAATTGGGTAGTGTCACTGGTGGCGGCTTTGTTTGCCTGGCGTTGCCTGGCAGCCTCGTGACACGCTGATTGGTCCAAGCTCCTCCAAACAACCCAGCCTTACCAAAATTCTAGACGCGAGCATCCCAACCAAGGTGTTGTCGTTCCCTTACCGATTCTTCCACGCCCGCACACATCAGCTCTGCACCTGCAATTCTTTCTTTGCACCTGCTTGCTCGTTGGGCGTTTCGCTCTCGATCCCACTCGCGAACCCAAGCACCAGCGCCATGTCTCTGTTTGGGCAGACAGCCGGCGCAGGCACCGCTGGCGGCAGCCTTGGAGGATCGCTCTTCGGCGGCGGCAGCACGACGACCGGCACGGGCGCAGGCGGACTCTTTGGACAGTCGACGACACAGAATCAGCAGGCTGGCACCACGGGGGGCGGTCTCTTTGGGCAGCCGGCCGCGCAGAACCAACAGACCGGCACCACAGGCGGTGGGCTGTTTGGCGGACTAGGCACAGCCAAACCTGCGACGGGAGGAGGACTCTTCGGACAGCAGCAGCAGCAAGCCCGGACTCAGCCTGCTGCGGCTACCACGGGGACAGGACTCTTCGGGCAGCCGGCCCAGACCCAGGCCACGGCGACGACTGGTGGCCTGTTCGGCAACACTCAGCAGACTCAGCAACAAAAGCCATCGCTGTTCGGTGCCACCCTCGGCCAGCCCGCGACGGCCACAACCGCGAAACCCTCCCTGTTCGGCCTCTCTACCGCGACTACACTACAGCCACAGCAGCAGCAGCAGCAGCAAGGAGGCATACTGGGAGGAAGCACCTTGGGAGGGAGCACTCTAGGCGCCAGCATTCTGGGATCCCAATGGGGCAACACAGCTTCCAATGGACAAAACCAGACACAGGGACAGACTCAATCGCAGCCCGCGGGTGCCTACTTTGATAGCCTGTTTGCCAAGAGCCAGAAGGCCGATGGCAAGGCAAATATGGAGGACCTCCCAACCCTGGAGCTCGGCCTAGGTGACCTTCGAAACCGCCTGAGGAAGCTGCAGGCGAAGCCAAACGAGAAGCCCCTCGATGGCAAAGCGCACTACCTCCTTGCTGCTTCGGGCGTCGACCCTAGTGCCGCTGCCAAGGACCTCGGTATGCTTGACGTCCAAGGCGGCAGAGTCGAGCGCGCCGCCCACGGCTACGCCCCGAACGAAATCGACGTCGAGACGTACCTGTCAAACCTCCAGACGAAGACCACCTTGAGCATGATTGCCGACGGGCTGGAGAGGTCCGTCCGCGACTTTGACAATTTCCTTGAGGACAACGTGACGATGGAGTGGGAGGCTCAGAGGAGGCGCATCTACGAGCATTTTGGCATCAAGCCTCGCGAGGACACCGTCATCCCCGGCCGTGAGAGCGGTTTTGGGCGTTCCCGAAGGAGCAAGGCCCAGGGCTCGGCCCCTCGACCCGGCCGCGCGAGCGTCTTTGGCAAGTCGACGATGCAGCGCTCAGTCATTGGCACGCCGAGCCGAATTGGCGCCCACCAATCCGACTTCTCCGACGTCGATCGATCTTCGGAGTCGTCTGACATTTTGGACGGCAGGGTGTCTACTGATGATCGAGTCTTGCGCGAGCGCCAGGGCCGACTCTCGGAGAAGGTCCGCACCCTCAACACGGCGCGTCTCCTGAAGCGACCCTACCCCATCCTGACGGAGCTCGCAGCGGTCGAGCAGAAGTCTCACGAACCCCACGCGCCTCACGTCGTCGAGGCATACCTAGCTGTCAGAGAGATTGTGGGCGAGGACCCCGAAGCAGACAGCACGCTCAACAATGCCACTGCCAAGGAAAGGGAGTTTGCTCGGCACTACCTGGATGAGAACCCCAACTCGCAAAACTCGGTCGAGATGCGAAAGCGCATTCTCACTGGCGCCAACACATTCCTCGAGAAGCAGTTCCTGCGAGAAGTCGAGTCGCTCATCGCCAAGCACCCCCACGAAGCCAAACTGGGCGGTCTCCCGGACATTGTCAGCAAAATCAAGGCATACATTCGCCTACGGTCGGCGCGCAAGGACCTTGTTCCGGACAACACGGAGCTGCAGCAGGTCCAGGGCGAATATGTCTGGGCCATTGTCTTCTACCTCCTCCGTTCGGGTCACGTAAGCGAGGCCGCCCGGTATGTCAACGACAACGACAGCCAGTTCCGCGGCATTGATCGCACATTTTCAATCTACCTGAACAGCTACGCGGTCAGCGAGGATCGACGCATCACAAGCAAGAAGCTGCTGGACCGCTGCACCAACGAGTACATCCAACGATCACGCAACGCCCCCGAGAACTCCATCGATCCCTTCCGAATGGCCTGCTACAAGGTCATTGGACGTGCCGAGCTCAGCAACCGCAACCTGGAGGGCCTTAATACGGACATCAACGACTGGATTTGGCTGCAGTTCAACCTGGCCAGGGAGGGAGACAAGACAATCGAGATGGCCGGAGAGTCGTATGGCCTGGCGGAGCTGCAGTCCAGCATCCGCGAGATCGGCCTGAAGCACTTCCCCAAGGCCAATTCGGAGGACAGCAACGGCAGTTTCGGCATGTTCTTCTACCTGCAGATTTTGTCTGGCATGTTCGAGGATGCCATAGCGTATCTGTATCCTTTCTCATACGTGGATGCCGTCCACTTCGGACTGGCTCTCGAGTACTACGGCCTGCTCCGACCCAGCGACGCCATGGCGACCTCGAACGACCTGCGCAGCTTCAGCACCAAGAACCAGCCCCAGATCAACTTTGGTCGCATGATTGGCTACTACACACGAGACTTTAGAGCCGCTGACGTGGTGTCTGCGGTGGACTATCTTACCTTGATTTGCCTGAACCAGGATCTTGAAGGAGAGGCAGGCAAGCGCCACGGAAGCCTCTGCCACGAGGCCCTTCGCGAGCTCGTCCTGGAGACGCGAGAGTTCAGCAAGTTGATTGGTGATATCCGCCCCGACGGACGACGCATTCGCGGTATCATCGAGGAGCGCGGCCCCCTAATCGGCCTCGACGCCGAGGATGATTTCGTCAACACTGTGACGCTCCAGGCGGCTAGCTTCGCCGACGAGAACGGGCGCACGACGGACTCTGTGCTCCTATATCACCTGGCAGGCGAATACGATACCGTGGTGTCCATCGTCAGCCGCGCGCTGAGCGAGGCCATCTCCCTCGAGATTGGAGAGGACCCGATGCGCCTGATGCCGGTGAAGCCGCGGGCGGGCGGACAGGAGGCAGAAAACCAGGCTGGCGGCAGCCTCAGTCTGGCGGCCATCGACGACCCGGTGGAGCTGGCCAAGACGATGATGACCATGTACGAGCGGGACGCCATGTTCTACAGAAGGATCCAGGACCAAACCAAGATTGCCTGCCGGGTGCTGCTGGAGATGAGCAGCATCAAGACGTTGGTGGAAGCCGGGCAATGGGCGCAGTGCCTCGACGTAAGTTTGGCCCCCTGTCCTCGCTTTTTATTCTATCTACGGGATGCTAACATGGGAAATTCAGAAAATCCGAGGCCTCGAGATCCTGCCCCTGGACGCGGCAGGCGACGCCAGCGCGATCCGGGCGTATGCGTCCAGGTTCTCGGGCCTGTCGCAGCCAGTGTCCATCAACGTGCCGAACCTGCTGATGTGGACCGTCATCTGCTGCGTGCGACAAAAGGAGCAACTGACCAACGGGCAGTTCAGCGGCAACGAGGGCACGCGGCGCATGATGGTGGAGCAGCTCAAGCAGATGACGCTGGACCTGACGACGTACACAAGCCAGCTGCGGTACCGTTTCCCGCCGCATCTCCACGAGGCGCTGGCGAGGGCGTCTGCCGAGTGAGAGAGGGATATATGGATGTGGGAGGACTGGGTTGGCGTATATGGCTTGGGAGGAAGCTTCTACTACTATGTATAGTCCCGACATGAATGAAAATTGCTCTGTGAGGATTCAGATGTTTGTTCCCCGGCTTCATGAAGCAAAGCGGAGGTTAGTTACGCGGGCCGCCTGCAAGCGGGAGCTACCTTTGCATGCTCCTGTCAGGTTGAGCTCCATTGGCCGTGGGCAGTCGGGATAAGCTGTTGCAGACACGAACAAGCTTTTGGGTTGGGGTGGCGTTTAAGCGCGAAGGGGGGCTACAATGACGTCGGTATGATGACTTGAGGCAGCCCTGGCCCTAATAAACAGTTCTATCCGTACAGCACTGTAGAACCTGGGAGCTGGACTGGCGGTGGTGGAAGCCGGAAACGGACAGGCCGGTCAGGCTGGATGGGATTGTGTCAATGGGGCCAAGCAGGGGTCCGACCGTCTGAGTCGTCAATTGGACGTCTCTATGCCAAATTGTAATTAGAGCGAGGAGTGTCGTGTTGAGTCGAGTGCACAATTCATAATTAAATGGATTGACATGACCGGAGATGCAGGCGTCACGAACCCTGGGCGGCAGGTCAGCCGCAAAATGGTGGTGCTGAGTCGCGGCGTCTCCACCGCGGAGGCTCGGGCAGCGGCCAGTCGCGGCCATGACTCGGTGCAGGCACGGGTGCTACTGTGCATATGAGTCAACGAGTCCCCTCTCCCTGGGGCCAGGCGGGATTTCTGCACCGCAATTGACCCAATCACCCTCGAGGCAGTCGCGAGTTCGGGGCCCTTGACCGAATTTTTCGGACTTCCCTTTCGTACGACACGCACCCACGCGCGCGCGCACCCCCATCCCCATCGCTGTCGAACCCGAATCGCGCGCGGCCCACCGACGGCGAGACAACTGACAAGTGACGGGGCGAACGAAGGAACGAACGAGTGACAGACTGCCAAGCCCCCCCCCCCCCCCCCCCGTCGAGTCGCCTGCCTGCTTGCTGGCTGCTGCTGGCGCTGCGTCCATTCTGTCCTCTCAGCCCTGCTGTGCGTCTGGGCCCCCCCCTGGCCATCGCCTGTCTGTCTGTCTCTCTCCCTGGTGCTTCGCTGGCTTGCTGGCTTTTTTGGCTGGCCGGGAGCTGCCCCTACCTCCCCTCCCGCCCCAATTCCCCCCCCTTCCCCCAATCCTGAGTCCTCCCTGCTAGGGATCCATCCGGCTTGCCCAATCCACCCATCTGCCTGCCGTCCGTCTGTCTGTCTGTCCGGACCGGATACCAATCGATCCATCGCACGTCGTCCCGGCTTCGGCCAAGAGTGCTGGCGCTTGGCCCGCCCCCCTCCAGAGCCAGAGGCCGTCCCGTCTGACCGTCCCGTCTGACCCGTCTCTCCCCTGTGGTGGCTCCGCTCCCCGGCATGCGGGCGTGATTGTGGGTTCCCAGGTGGACATCCCATCCCGGCCCTCTGCCGTCGCCGCTGCCGCTGCCGCCGTCGCATCTCAGCTGCGATGCCCGTGCCTCTCGTCAAATCCCCGATGAGCCCCGGCCCAGACTCGGAAGCCTCCGCTTCCGCTCCCGCCTCGGTCGTCGGTGCTGCCCCCTCGTCCACGGCCATCGACGACGGCGCCACCGCCAGCAACGCCAACACGCCCACCGCCATCCCCAAGCGGGACGCCGACACGCCGCTGCCCGATGATGGCGCCGCCCGCAAGAAGAAGAAGACTGGGCCCGGCAGCCGAGGTGTCGCCAACTTGACCCCCGAACAGCTTGCCAAGAAACGAGCAAACGGTACGTGCTGCCACGCCGAGTTTGATACTGGTTTCCAGAAACTCGGGACCCCTCCCTTTCACCCTCCATAAACCCCCGTCGTCGTCTTGCTCGTCTTCCCGTCTTTCCCGCCTTCCTGTCACACCCAACCAGCTCTCTGCCCTTGCTGCGCGACATTGGGCCCTTGTGTTAGCCGAGTTTCGCATCTGGTGTACGCCTCACCCACCGTTCTGCCCGAACCGGCCATTGTATTACTGCGTTGACTCAATATCTTTCTTGTCTGTGCCATCTATTAGTCCACGTCCTCTCCCCCACCCCCCAAGTTCAACGCAATCTGAGCAGTCAACCCACAATCTCATACCATCCGGCTAACTCGTCTCTCTAGATCGCGAAGCACAGCGTGCCATTCGTGAACGAACAAAAAACCAAATCGAGAACCTGGAGCGTCGCATTCAGGAATTAACCAACCAACAGCCGTATCAGGAGCTTCAGGCAGTGTTGCGTGCCAAGGATGCCGTGGAACAGGAAAATGCCGACATCAAGCGCCGCCTTGCCGGAATCATCGCCATGATCCAACCTCTCATTGGTTCAGGTATTATCCCGCTGCCTCCAGTCCCGCACCCCCCGTCTCGTCTTCATTATCTCTAACATGCTGTCTCAGGTAGTGTTGAGCAAGCATACATATCGCCGGCCCACGCCTATACACCGCAAGTACACAATGCTGGAAATCTCGGCGTACACGGCAATAACAATGCTGCTTCGGCTCCAGGAGCCACCGCATCGCCAGCTGGCCTCGAGCAAATATCAGTAGCCTCGCAGGCGCAGCAACAGGCCATGTGGCAGCAGCATCAGAACCAACAGCAGCAGCAGCAGCAGCAGTATCACCATCAACAACAACAGCAACATCAACAGTCGCAACACCAACAGCACCCGCAGCGACAACACCAACAGCAGCAACACTCGCAGCAGATGCAGAGTGCCAACTCCTCTGGTGGCACGCCAAACCCCGATAGCTCAACCGCCGCCCAGCTCATGCAGCAACAGCACGACCTACGGCACGGCCTCGAAATGGGACCCGAGAGACTCGGTCTCGACTTTCTCCTAGACTCCACGCACCGCGTCAATCGGATCCAAAGTGGCCTCAATGGAGCCCAGGACTCGCCGCAGTTCCAGCACCTACCGATGAAGCATGACTGGACTGGGGTGTCCAACGAGCGAGTTGCGAGCCACCAACGGTCCTCGAGCTGGGGCTCACAGGGTAGACCAGATCAACACTTCCAGCAGCATCACTCCCAGGGCCATTCACCGCTGCCCCACGGCATAGATGCTGCCGTCTCAAGCCCTGGCTCGGCGTCGGTGCATAGCCCTGCGCCGCCACGGAGCGTACACGGCGGTAACCTGCCCGACTTTGCAGCTCCCCTCAGGAACTGTGCCCCGACATGCCCGCTAGATTCGCTATTGCTCGACTTCCTCAGCGAGCGCCGACAACGGGCCACCGACGGCTTGCCAATCCACGAGGTTGTTGGACCGCGCTACCCCTCCGTGTCGTCGCTCCTCAATCCGGCCAACAGCGCCTTCAGTCATCCGCTGTCCAAGGTCTTCACCGATATCCTGTCCACCTTCCCCGACATCTCAACCCTCCCAGAGAAGGTCGCGGTCCTATACATCATGTTCCTCGTGATGCGGTGGCAGATTGACCCGACCCAGGACAACTATGAGCGGCTACCAGATTGGATGACCCCCAAACAGTCGCAGCTCTTCACCGCGCACCCAGCCTGGGTGGATCACGTTCCATTCCCCAAGATGCGCGACCGCCTTGTGCGCGAGTTCCACACAGGCCAGTATCCCTTTGAAAACTTCTTCATACCCTTTACCACCACCATCACCCTGTCATGGCCGTACGAGGAAACGGACACGTTGCTTCAGAGCCCCGACAGCGACGAGCTGATGATCAACCCCGTTTTCGAGCGCCATATTCGTAACCTCGACAATTGGAAGCTTGGTGACGCCTTTGCCCAGGCCTTCCCGAAGCTCGTCGGTACCTTCAACCTCGACCCAAAGGGCAGGAAACCTAGGACGCAGTCATCGTCTTAGCCTATATATGTATGTGGCTTGCAAGGGGAAGACTCTGCCGAGCATGTAATCAAATCTTAATCATTCCCGGTCGCGGCCACGGCTTCTGGGGCATTCATTGCACCTGTACAACACTGAGAGGGATTCACACAGAGGGAATCTCACATACCACATTGACGGTGCCGCTCCTGGCGCGACATCGACGGCCAGGGAGTAGGAGCTATACTGGCGGGACTAGGTGGGGGAAAATATGGCGCTTGGTCATAGGTTGCTGTCGTTGCAACGCGCCACAGGTAAGAAAAAGTAGGTAGTGATGAGTTTTGGCTAGCTTGGAATGACATGAACACGTACTCTGTCTGCTTTGCTGTTCGGGGTGTCCCATGCATGTCGTCTTATCTCTCGAGCCGTCATGTAGATGCTGATATTCCTCGACATGTCACATTCAGACTGCGATGAGGCTGCTACTGGAGCGCTTGACAGTATCCTATCAGTGCATATTGCATGCTTCAAGTCCATTATGGGTATAATCAGAAATGCAAACAAATAGATGGAATCCACAGAGAAGAACCCCCAACCCAAATAGCAACGTCGTTCGTCAAGGCCCAGCCAATATCATCCAAGCTATCCTTAGGAAGCAGCCCACCTGCTATCCATCAGTGCCCCCTTACAACAAGACTCCTATGCCAATAACTGTTTGTTCTATTCGAATCTATCACCCAATATGCCTCGGCAGAGAATCGGGGCATCTCTAGGCCTCCTCAGTTACGGTTCTTGTGCCGAATGAATATTTGTGCAGCGACTTTCCCAAGCCAACAAACAAGCTGGGACGTCGCTCGTGGGGCATCTGCTGAAACATGAGCGCCTTGACGGGCGTCTCGGAGCGGATGGCGTCCACGGCAGTGGAGCGGAGTCGACGGCCCGAGCGAATGGAGAAGAGGCAAACGGTGCCGTTGTCCTGGGCGGCGGCGACGACACCCAGCTGCGGGTCAACGTCCCAGCCAATGTGGAAATGGGCCTCGTTGGAGTGCCCAGGGAAGTTGAGCAGGGGCGTGGCACCGCTGGAGCCCTGGCTAAAGAAGCGCACGTCATACAGGGCCATGGAGTTCTGCAGGCCCGAGACAAGGACATGGTACTGGTTGACGCTACGCAGGTGCGCGATGGCGCTGGTGTGTTTCGCAAAGATCCAGTTGGCCTCTGGAACGCGCAGGTCCATCATCCAGAGGCGCGGCTGACGGCCGCCGGCGAGAATCATGTTGTGGTTGCCATGGAAGAAGTCCTGGGTGAACATCTCGCGAGGCACCTGGACGCCCTTGGCGGGCCTCGACGGAGCCAGCGCCTGGATGTTCGAGTCGGGCCTGACCTGCAGTATGCCCTTGTTTGTGCCAATGATGCACGTCAGGTCCGACGACGACGGCGCCGGAGTGCTACTGTGGACGACCCATTCCTCGTTGGAACTGTTGCGCTGGATGGACAGCTGCTGATACTGATTGGCTTTGGGTGATGGCAAGGTCAGCACCATCATCCGGCTGTTCATCTGTAGTTGGCAGGTCGCGGCGGGCGAGCACTTACCTTCACCAAGACGCCAATGCGGACGCTCCAGGTTCTTTGGATCTGATAGCTGCGGAGAGAAGAAGTGAAGGCCACAACTGCGGCTGGGCTCGCGCGAGGTTAGGAGGATGCGGTGCGAGGGGCGGTGATATTTGATTGATGACAGCTGGGACCACCGGACTCGCTCCGTGCGGACCATACGGGCTCTGCCAGTAATGCTCAACGCATCCTTTTGGAAGCGGATTCTATCCTGAGCGTCAGCACACCTCCATATCCAGCAGGCCCTTGCCAACCAACCTCTCATTCGTATCGGTCGGGATATAGCTGGCCACGACGGTCTCCTCATCCAGGGCTATCAAGTACAACGTTGTGCCCATGTCAGCCCATCCCACGCCCTCATCGGCCCCCACGCTCGGCAAAGAGAAGAAGACTCACTCGCGTAGGCAACACCCAGTCCCGTCTTTGTGTCCTCAGAACTGACATGGAAGCACGCCATGTTGGCCGACCTCGTCTGCGCGGAGCCCGGGGCGAAATTGACGCTACCCTTGGCGACAACGCCACGCGACCAGGCTTCTGCGCCTAGATCGACGTCGTCGGCCCGTCCACGGCCTTGTTCTGCGACACGGGGCAACCCCATGTCGCGGGCCAGGAGCCCCGATGTCAAGACATCCCGCGATACCCAGTGCCGCCGTACATGTCCCTGGACGAGCTTTGCTCGCTGCCGCGCTTCGTCCTGGGCGGCGTCGTTGATCCTGCGTCGCTTGACTGTGTCGGGCGTATATGCAGCTGATGAGGCCGCGGAATGAGACTTTTCAATCTTGAAATACTTCTTCTTCTCTCGATCTTTCCGCAGCTGTGGTTAGCCAAGGTCAAGGGAGGGAACGAACGAACATGGCCCTCTAGGACCCGGATACAAAGGGCATAGCATCCTCCTCTTACCGAAATAATAACCCGGGATTTCGGGCTCCATCTTTTCTGCTCGTCTGTCTGCAGCAATGGGGCTGATAATTATCGACGAACGACTAGTCGGCTTACAAGGTTGGCGCAGTCCTCTGGGTCTTCACCGGAAGGGGTCAGTTCGAAACGATTCAACCCGGCATGGATCCTGGGTCCCATGTAGCCATAGCTCGACCGTCGTCTCTTCTGGATCTCGAATGTGTTGAATCCAGGTGGGAACTTGAACTGGGAGGGGGCTCTTCCAAAAAATAGACCACGCTGACCGGGCTTGACGTAACACCAACAGCAACAGTGCGTGCCTGCCTCCCGAGGATGCCAACCACGTGACGCCAAAAACTCTGTTCCATTTGCACCACGCGGCAGTTCCTCCCACGCCCGGCCAATATTGCCCCATGCTGGGTAACACAAGTCCAGCCAACGTAGTCGCCTATTGGGAACGTCCTGAGCACTCACCGCACCCACCGCAGTCACCGTCGGCAAGCAGCATCGCATCTCAGCTGTAGCCGTCACCGGCACCGTCACACAAGGTCACACAAGGGCGTATGGTACACAAGCAGAATTATTTTACACTTTTATTCATTAATCTAGAAGACGGATTCCTAGGGGTATGAAAAGACTTCCTCCTCGTCCACTCCAGATGTAGCATTGCTCGGGTATGAGTCGTACAGTTTGAACTTTAAACATGCAGAAGGCAAGAGGTCCGGACGATGGAGTTCCGGATATATACCATCGCTGATTTATTACTGCGACTTCTCGTGCTGAGTAGAGACACGCTGGAGAGAGACAACTGCAAAGATAGTTAGCGCCATGCGCATTCGACATGTGATGTGGAGGGCGGGATAACTTACCAAAGTCCTCAAGCGAACGCTGCTTCTGGCTGCCCTTGGGGGACTTGCCGTGCATGAGGTTGTCGAAGCCAGTGCTGCCCTGCATAAGGTAGTAGAGACCACCCATGACAGAGAAGACACCGAAGGAGAAAATCCAGATACGGACGACGGCGACGATGTTGGTGCGGCCAGGCTCGGTACCGCCACCGGGCTGCTCAACATCGACGAACCAACCGAAGATGGCGAAGAGGGTAGCGAGGATGTCGACGACCAGGATGGCGCCGGACAGCTGCCACGAAGGAATGGACGACCAGAAAGGTCCGTTGGCACGGGTGATGAAGATCAGCCAGTTCTCAGTCAGGGAAACCTGGAGGAAGATGACCTCATCGATGTTACCGTAGTTCTGGACGATACCGCCATCCTCACCGTTGGCGAGCATGGTGGTGAGGGCAATCCAGGTACCGATAGCGAGGACGATACCGAGAGCGACGGACATACCCCAGAGCTTGGGCAGGTTCCACTTGACGGGGGTGGGCGAGTAGGGAGCGTTGTCGTAGGCAATGGCCAGGGTAGCAATATCGGCGAAAATGGCGATGAAAACGACAAGCTCAATGTTCAGGGAGCGGTTGAGGATGGCGATCCACAGACCAAGGAAGATCTCCATGTGCAGGGACAGAGCGATACGGTAGACAACATAGGCGTACATGCGGTGGAAAATCTGGCGGGAAGTCTTGAGGGCGTCAATGATGGCACCGAGACCGGGGGCAAGGAAGACAATATCGGCGGCAGAGCGGGCAGCGTCAGAGGCACCCTCGACGGCAATACCAGTATCGGCCTTCTTCAGCGAGGGGGCATCGTTGACACCGTCACCAGTCATGGCAACGAGGTAGCCACGCTGCTGGAGAATCTCGACGACGTTGTACTTGTGCTGGGGGAAGACCTCAGCGAAACCATCGGCAGCCTCAACGAAATCGTAAACCTCAGAGCCGGGCATGTCACCACCGCCACCGAGACCGAGACGCTCAGCGTTGTAGATGTTGGTGCCGAGACCGAGCTGGCGGGAAGTCTCACGGGCAATACCGACGGCGTCACCAGTGAGCATCTTGACGGAGAGACCAAGGCGCTTGGCCTCGTTGACAGTGCGGGCGGTATCGTGACGAGGGGGGTCAGAGCAGGGCATGATGCCGAGAATCTCCCAGGCACCCTCACCACGCTTGCGGGCAACACCGAGGGATCGGAAACCACGAGTAGCGAACTCAGCGACACAGTTCTTGTAGGCCTTGTCAATCTCATCGGGGATGGGGTGGTCCTCCTCGACAGTCTTGAGAACGAAGAGAGGGGCACCCTTGACACAGATGATACGCTCGCCCTGGGGGGACTCGACGATGGCAGTGACCTTCTTGGAGACGGGATCGAAAGGCTGGAACTCAATGACCTTGTACTTGGCCAGGACACCCTTGGCGCGGGGGTAGAACTTCAGGGACTTGAGGAAAGCCTTGTCGATAGCATCGATACCCTTCTTCTTGCGGGAAGCAGCCAAGCAAGCAGTAAGCATCAGGTCATCGGGCTCAACGCCAGCGACACAGAAGGGCTCAGCAAGGGACAGCTTGTTCTTGGTCAGGGTACCGGTCTTGTCAGAGCAGAGGATCTCGACACCAGCGAGGGACTCAATGGCGGAGAGCTTCTGGACAATAGCCTGCTTCTTGGCGAGGTAGGCAGCACCGACAGCCATGGTGGTGGTGACGACGGCGGGAAGACCGACGGGGACACCGACAATGGTGATGGCCAGGGTGAATCGAAGGATGTCGACAATAGGGTTGGATCGGTAGAACGAGGAAACCCAGACGATGAGCAGGGTGAGGACGACAAGGATGAGCAGAATGGTACCGATGCCGTTGAGGACCTCAGTGAAGTGACCAGTGCCACCAGCGGAAGCAGAGACAAGGGCAGCGGCACGACCGACGAAGGTGTTGTCACCAGTGGCGGTAACAATGACGAAGGCCTCACCACGCTTGACAGCGGAGGAAGCGTAGCAGTTGTCGCCACGGTGCTTGTCGACAGCGAGGGACTCACCAGTGATGGCGGACTGATCAACCTGGAGGAAAGCATCCTCAGTGACGATGCGACCATCAGCGGGAATAATGGTACCCTCCTCGACCTGGAGGATATCACCGGGAACGACCTCAGGGGCCTCAATCTCCTTGAGGGTACCGTCACGGAGAACAACAGCCTTGAGGGCGAGAGTCTTCTTCAGCTCCTCGACAATGGAACCAGCCTGGTACTCCTGGACGAAACCGACGACGGCGTTGAGAAGGAGCAGACCGCAAATGACACCGAAATCAATCCAATCAGTAAGACCGGCAGCGAGAACGGCGGCAGCCTATCAGAGAACGCGAGTTAGCTAATTTCCCGCAATAAGGGCAAGGTTTGTTGGGTGTAGTTTGCGGCCGAGGGTTTCGAAACAGTGGGGGCGGACTGGCTGGATCGGGCTCCACAGGGATCACCTAGCACGATGCCGAGCGAAAGCGAAGGGGCCCACCAGGAGCGAGCTTGTGTGGGACCTGTGTGGGGCATCCAATCTGCGCCAAAAACGCGCAAAACGGGATTGGAAAATTTGTGCAGACCCAGGCATACCAGCACAAGCCAGTGTAGAACAATCAAAACACGAGCCGGCACCCCTCATAACACAAGCATTTGCCATGTTTCTTGGCATAGCAACCGTTGTGAGACGAGGAGGCGCATGCGCCGCGATCAATTGACCAGTCAGGCAGGCGTGATAGCCATTGCGAAGCATAGTGCATTGAGTGGGGAGGGGGTAGGATAAATCGCAGTGCAGAGCAGAACGGAAATCCCTGGCCCAGTCCCGGCCTGCAGCGCGCATGCGTGGGTGGGTGGCAATTGGTGTATGGTGGGAATGGGGTGGTGGTTGCGTCACTTACCTCCATGACGAACTGAATAGGACCAACGAAGAAACCGAAGAACTTGAGAAGCAGGTTCTCCTTCTCCTCCTTCATCTGGTTGAGACCGTACTTGCGACGGCGCGCAGTAACCTCGGAATCAGTCAGACCAACGCGGCTGTCAGTCTGCAGCATATCTTCGGGGACGACGCGAGCGCCTCCGGGGCTCTCGTCCTCCTCCTCCTCGAATTGGTGGCCATCCTCGGACTCGAGGTCCTCGATGAGGGCATCCATGTCCTCGTCCTCCTCCTCGTCGGCGGGGGGCGCGGCCTTGGGGGCCTGGGCAGGCACCTGTCCTTGCTTCTCGTTGAAGCCGCCAGTCTCAATGTTGGTGTCCAGCGCCGGGGCGCCGGCGACCTTCTCGTCCGCCATGTTGATTTTGGGTGAGAAGAGTGATGAGAATGTAGAAACTCTAGGTTGGTAGAGAGACGAAGTCTTTAGGACCGCGGCTTAGGTGGTGATGCAGCAAATAGTAGAATACAACGGTTGCTGCTTCAATCTCAAACGATGAGAAGAAAGGGACAAGGTGTGTTGGAGGTGGAGTGGAGAGAGGGAGCAGTGACTAGCACCACACGAAGGTCGGGACGCTTATATACGAAGCATTCGTGGGTAAGGAGAAAGGAAAGAGAAAAGTTAACTCGAAGATGGGAGAGAGCGTCTATTTCAATGGATGGCACCTGGAGCGCTGGCGACCTTGCGGGCCTGCCCCGTGCAAACCTACTCGGCCCTGATGGCCAAGAGAGGGCCCTTCTGGGTCGGCTTGGACCCGCAATCTGGGTCACTCTGGGTCACTGCTCTGGGGACATGGGACATTGCTCATTGAGGGACATGGGTCATGGCTGCATGGGTCCTGCGACATGGGGGACACCACCACCTAACGGGCCCACGCCGCCCCGTCGAATCTTTTCGAGGTACGCCCGGCACGGGCGCAGGTACTAGAGGGTACTCGGCCGTCGACAGTACGAATTGGGATGGTCTGTCACGGTCCAGCCGGCTTGGCCTGGCTACTCTTTCCTGCTCTTCCTCGCTCCCTCGCTCCCAGCACGAGGTGTGCCAGGTCGCGCTCGTTTTCGCCATGGTGAAGTTTTTTTTTTTCTCTGCGCGCACCTCTAGCGCCCGTGCTTCCCTCCCACTCACCACACTACCAGCAATTGACTCTGTGCTGCACCCGGATACTTACTCGAGATAAAAAACCTTGCTGATTGCGATGCGGCCACCCCCTCCGACCTCGAACCTTTGGAACGTGCTCTCATACTCATGCCGCTGAAAGCGCACACCCCCTTTCGGCCATCCACGTTCCTTCCTCCCAGGTACACGTCGCCGCTTTGGCTCGATGCAATTGATCATGTTGCCAGCAGCAGTGCAGGTTCACGACAGGTCCCCGGAGGCATCATGGGAGCTAACAGCAGGGTACAGCTGGCAGAGTGGTGCAAGCTGCGTCCAGCTGACCGGCTGGTGCAATCGTAGGTCAAGGGTACCAGCTGCCCCATGGGCACTTCCCGCAGTTGCAGTAGTGGAGGGACCACTACAGCAGGTAGCCGCAACCACGGCGAGGACCCAGCACCCAATCCACCGCCAAGGATCGCAGATACGCCCACAACAACAGTCATGTAAATAGCAATCGGCCCAACAAAGCGTGCAACGGGACTAGCATTCGCCTTAGTGAAGACACCAGTCAGGAGCTACCCGCTCTCGCCTATCAGTCAGCTCGGACGTGTTTTCATGAGTAACGGAGGGATGCCTGGCTAGCTCCAGCAATGGACACGGGTGCTGTAAAAGGCGTGTTGGAGATACCGGTAGCCCATGGCTTGCTGCTCGGTGTCGTTTCGAAGCGACGACGGACGCCTCGTTACGGCGGGCGTGGCCAATACCTCACGGCATGGGGGTGCGTGTCAAAATCGACGGTCCGGGTTACTTGATCCGTGGTGAAGCCGACCAAACCCGGCACTATTAGGCCAGGCACACAGCAGCTGGACGGTTGGAGCGTGTACGCGGCGGCGACAAGTGCGCCCTCTAGCAGTCGACACCACATCGCCCTTTGGTCCTCGCTTCGCCTCCACTTTGGTGAAAGCAACAGACACACAGTGCACAGTGCGATTGGCTGTCCGGCAAAGCGTGGGGATGGAAACAAGATGGGTAATCGCTCTGTCTAGGATAAGCAACAACGTAAACAATACTACGACCGCCCCTGTTGCTAGACAACGGGCAGCGTCGCCCACACCCGAAACCGCCAAACAAGCATCTCCAGGGGATCTGCGCGGCATATTCCCGCAAGACCCCAGCCATGATACATCGTCAACGGTGCCGTTGTTGTGCAACGTGCGGACGTGAAGGAGAGGCTCATTATGGATGCAATTGCTCGTATATGTTCAGCTTAAATGCCCCAATTGGGTTCCCGAGCAGTTCTCCAAGCAGTAGCGAAGCTCTGGACCCTCGTGGCCTCGAATTGAGACCGTGGCCGCTCATCCAGGCGCAACACCTCTCTCATGAGCAGTGATGGGCTGGCCGCCCCGGCCCCTCCCTGATGTTATTGCGTTTACACTGTACTGCACTGTGCATCTCCCGAATCCGTCGTCTCCTGCCCTTGCAAATCGCTCTTCAACTGATACGCTGCTGTCCTGTGCGCTCTAGCCCTGGTACCTCGCTGTACGTCAGTGTTGCTCGGACAGGGCCCCTCGTCTGCTGAGGGATTTTCGGCCGCGGCCCCCTCCTAGCCGTTTCTCCCCCCCCCATGTGGTTGCTTCTATCTGCGGAAGGATGGTCGCGACCGGCGAGAAAATGACGACACTGGTTGGCCCAACCCTGGCGGTCAGCAAAACTGCGACTGGCTGGCCAGATTCGCTATGACAAGCTAGCGTTCCCGTCGTACTCAGTACCCGGCGGCTGAGAGATAGGCGCAATGCTATTCTGTACCGCCTACAAGTGAGCAAAAAGATGGAGGCTCCATCACGACCATGAGCGGTTAATATTTCACCGTATCATGAAATTGGCGCTGCCTGAGGTGGTCCTCGACGCGGCAGGCCCGGCAACCCCCAGTGCGGCAGATGCGATTCCGCCTTGCGACTCGGATCCCATGAAGCAGATTGGATGTAGCAGCCTCATTGCTTCGCGCTCTGAGCTCCTGCAGATAATCGCATTCAACTAGGCCGTTCGCGTCAGCCATTCCACCCTGAGAGAGCTGGTTCAGCTTCCCTCCGTGTCCGCAGACTCTACACGGGTCCGGCGTGAGAGTCAGAAAGGTCAAGGCCCAATTAGAACGCTGGACACCGAATGCTGTCTAATAAGCCGCCATGTCTAGGTAGACAAGACGAGTGCGCCTGCGTGTGCACATCTTGGAGGCGTCGATTGGCTGCCCACAGGGTGCGACAATTCTGAGGTTAATTGAATGTAAGTTCTCCATGTCGCGGACACGGCGCATACAGGACCTGCCATGTTTCAATGACAGTGTCCATAGTGATTTTCAAAAGCCGACCAGTTTGCCGTAACCTAACCCTCGCCTTGCCTTGGGCCAGGGCCTACAGTGATGAAAGTGCCCAGCAACTGCATACTCGCACCATACTATGGAGCACGTCGGAGTGGCCTGTTATGACGGAGCTGTCGCCGGCACTGTCCTTCCAAACCTCTCTCCCTGGCCGAACCTAGATGCGGCGCAGTGAGTGGCCACACCAGGCCCCGGATGGAGTTGGACCAATCGCCTTATCGGCAGCTGGCGAAGAATCCCAGCCTTGGCCTCTACCGTGCCGCACACGGCCCACAGCACTGCACTGCGGTGGCTCGAGAGCCCGGCCAAAGTACACAGGCGGTATAACGAATCTACAGGCGATCGCCTGGGCGCGCCAGGCAGACCTCATATTGCCGGGGGTTCAAGCAGGGCACCTTGGCTGCTCCAGGATCCTGAGCAGCATCCATCCAGCCCAGGCTGCCCCTGCAATAGGCTTGGGCTGGACCGGCTTGGCTTTTCGCAGTTCTTGTTCCGCATGACAAGCAACTCACGTCCCGTAGTACAGTGCAGCTGGCCCACCATCCAACACAGGATGGATGAGCACGGGTTGCGTTCGATCTGGCCTGCAGGATGAGCGTGGCAATGGGCCCGTCGATTGGACTCGGCGTCTTATTCGCAGCAACCCACGCGCGAAGGTGTGGCACCTTGCGGGTTGTCCTGCGCGCACAGCTCGGCGGCGCCCACCTGGAAGGCTTCTGGAAGCTGGCCTGCTGCAGCAAGAGCGCCGGACCCGCCGCCGTCGAATTCCCTCAGCTCCATGGTGCTCGCTCGCGCTTTGGCTCTGCGTGTTTTCCTGCTGGCGGCGAGAAGTGCGTCCTGTCATGCTCGCCGCTTCGCCCTCTTCACAGGTGTCAGCAGGACCCTGACTCCTCGCCCGGATTGGCGACTTTGCTGTCCCCTGCGCACACTCGCGTGCCCCCCAGCCAGTCCGGGTCTGCCCTGTCGTGCCCCAGAACAAGGCTCGCGAAAAAAGACGCTCGCGTCCTGGAGCGCATACGTCATTGGAAATGGCTGCCACAATCCTCCCCAACCTCTCACGAAAGCGAAAAGGCGCAGATAGCCCTGGCCGTTCTGGCACCTAAAATGTGAGACACTTGCGCCGGGAAGCGCCTAGCTTCTCTGGGTAGTCGCCCGATCGCTCACCACCGTTTTAGCTGGCGGTGCGGCTCGGGTTTGCCATCTGGGGCTCTACTGGCGTCACATCGGCGTCGCCGTGGGGGGCCAGTGGCCCAGCGCTGTTGGGGGGGACGCCAGGGCTTGCGCAGGCGGCTTCCGCTCGCAAACGGTCATGGGGAGAGACCGGCGGTCGGTGTTTCAGTGGTTTTCGCCGCTCCGGTTCACCGTTCAGGTCCGCGGAGCACAAGAGCGATGACTTGGCGATTACGTGCGATCAGAGGACGGACCTGGTCAGGCCGGCACCTGACAGAAGCACGGCCCGGGCATGGGGAGGCGAAAGGCGAGAGGCGAACCGGCGGCAACACTGAAAATTGGCTCGGCATCGAGTCAAGACGGGCGGATCATCACGGACACGGTGGTCCGCTACAGCTCGCCGCCGCCGTCGCCCCCAGGTCCCCCATCCATCCATCCATCATCAGTCAGTAGTCAATTATTTTTGCCGCGCCTCTCGTTGGTCTCCCGCGCACGCTCGCTACACGTATTGCTAGGTAGCATCGGTAGTACTCCATACGTGCTCTCCGTACGGGGCGGCTTTCATACGGCGCTTCCAGCTCCTGCCCTGCCCTGTACCTGCCTAAAAGAGATCAATACGTCTGCTCTTATTCTCTGCTCCTCTCGTAGCGTCTTGGCGCTGGTACATGCCGCGACTGTCGCCTGCTGGTGGCTTCCTGGGGCCGGAGAGCTGACTGCCCATGCCCGTACAGTGCAGCAACAGTGACATTGCTCTGTAGGCCCGTGCGCCCGTCCACACCCACTCCTGCCTGTCGTTCTGCACATCACTTTTGTTTGCGTCTTGGTCTTTGGGGTAGTCTGTCGGATACACCTGGTCAAGTTTCTTGGCTTCAAGCCCACGCCGTTTCCGCCGCACCACCGCTCCACGGCCCCCGAATTTCGCTCAACCGAAGCTACTCCAGAGTAAATGGCGCGCCGGTCCCATTTGCGGTCAAGAGAACTTCGAACTATTACGCCGAAAAGCCCCGTTTGCGATAGGATTGCCAGACGTTGGGAATGGGACTCGCAAATTGTCGAGTCCACTCTTGACCGCCGACAGTGCCGCCTAGTCAGATGAGCCTGGTAGATTTGCATCATGCACAATCCTACCCACCGATGCTGCAGGGTTATTGATTGCCGCGCACCGCACCGCAGCTTGCTGGGGTTTGCCCGAATAATTCGAATGGTAATTAGGCGCCTTGTTTGCTTGAAGGGACCGATCGGCTCCGGTCGGTCCGTTCTGGGGACTGCCTCCTGGATGCAAATTTGCTCTTCACCGAATCCACAAGGTAGGTATGCGGCGTTTACAACAATGTGCACCCAATGACGCCCAGATTACACGCCAGGCGGCTCAACGGGCTCTGTACAGATAGGTACCCGCGATGTAATCGCGTCGGCACTGGTGCGACCAAGTGGGCGAGGCATTTCTTGACTCTGCTGCAGGTTTCCCCATCCTCAAACCGAGTGGCGGATCCGGGGTCGTCCGGGACGTGCTGGTGCTACGGGTGGTCACGGCCGGGGCTACCCCTGGCGGGTCGTCGATTGGGAGCTGGGATTGGAGGGAAGTGCGGGAATTCGAGATGTTTCGGCACTATTACTACCTGCCGTAGGGCGCTTGGAAGCCTAGCCTGTCACCATGGTGGGCTTGTCAACGCCATCAATCGCCATCAACGGGCTCTACTGTCGACAGCCCCAGACAGAGTTCTGGAAAGGCCGCCAGAACTTCAACTCGCCTACCTTTGGCCTCAAACCCAAAGGCTGAATGACTCGTCCTGGCAACTACCCATCCGGAACTAGTCCCCAGCTGCAAGACTCCTGCACATCCAATTCAACGCTTATAGCTCGAGTTGTCCGTTTTCTTGGCAATAAGTGAAATTGGGCAAGATTGCGGGGACTGGTATCGTGACTGGCCAGTTTCCAGGAAACCCGGGCTCTCTTGTGCCCAGGCCCTTGTCATCCCGCGTCCATCATCAGCCACCTTTGCCCGACTTACATACATAGTACAAAAGTCTGGGGTTCACAGACTCCTCCGCCAAGCATCAGATGCGACCATGGCCCCCATTCACTCTCCTGTCGGGGGTTAAGAAAGCTTGTTGAGCCAAGAACATGTCTAGATCCTTGGTCATGTCTCTAAAACGCCTTGGGCAAGACTTTGCGAGAATATAACCTTCTTGAGGCTCACGCGGATCAACATCTCAAAGTAGACGACAAGGGTAAGGAGCGGAAGGATACTAGTAGCCGTCGCCCTGATGCACAGCGATCGGTGAGAGTACCCGCCAACGGACACATTGGACACCGACGTCGACGGGAGCCATAGCTGCAAGCCACCGCAGGCCTTGGCTTACAAGATACTGTACGATACAATGCAGTACAGGCTTCCCCATTGATACAGCTTCAAATGGAAAGGCAGGGATTGGCAACCCGCTTGCGAAACGACCCGCCAGCACCCGATCCAAGCGATTTCCCTCGCACGCGACCTCGCTCGGCATTTGTGGAGCGGCCTCATACAGTGTCCACTCCATTGGCCGAATCCACACGAGCTGCTCTGATGAGGTGCCACACCGTGAGGAACGCACACACATGGGCATAAGACTTATGTACGCAGCACTGCACATGCATCAATCAGTTACCAGGAGACGAAATGGCTGTCCGAGTGGCATGCAATGCCATGCCTGCCAAGCGAACGGTATCCATGGCATCGCGCCGCACTCGAAAGAACGAGTTAGGTGATAGGTGCGCGTCCAAGCTTGAGGCAATTGGGATGCCCTGAGGCCACGTCGCTCGGCTGCTGCGTGCTGCGTAAATTACTGCGCAGTAAATTAGCAGTTTGACTGCCCACTCCTTCGTGTCGCCTCGCGTCGGGGAAAAGTGAGCATTTTTCTTAGTTCACGAACTTGCCGCCGCCGGTGGCCGTTCCCGGATGGTGCAGCGCTGGAGCCAAAAGTCTAGGCCCGGGACCACAACGGGCCCCAGTCCTTGGATACGCTTCTCGGACATTACCTGGGCGCGGCGTTTTGTTTTCCTTTTACGTGTTCACCAGCGTTGGATGACAACCTACTCGCTGTCACTCGCCCGCGATAGCCCGCCCCTGCTGGCGCATCTCCGTGGGCCGCTGCCAACTGGGATGTGTGTGCCTAGCAGCAACGTCAGAATGGGGCTCTCGCACCAATATCGATTGCCCCCCTCCGCCCCCCATCACCGCTACTAGACAGCCGTGCAAGCCGTGCAAGCCGTGCCGTCGCTCCCGAGTTATTCGCATTGGGGCTTGCACGTCCACCCAGCAGGCGAGGCGGAATGATGTCATAGCTGAAGTTCACGTCGTCCTGACCTGTCGAGTCTGTTTTGATGCACGGTGCATGGGCAGGATCGTGGGATGGAAAACATGCTCCCCTTGAGCGAATTGGCCAGTTCTGCGTCCGTGGTTGCCATGACATTGACACACTAGATTCCCTCTGAAACACCCACAAATGTCGCCGGCTCCGGCGCTCGGGGCAGGAGGCTATTTATTGAAGCGTGGAATGCTACAGTGCTGCCAGTTCGGCAGTTCCCACGCAAGCTGGGACCAGCACACTGGTCGGGCTTGTTTCGGATATCCCTGATGCAACGGCGCTGGTGGGATTGCGCAAATGTTTTACCACTGGGGTAAGTACACGACGCTCAACTTACCAACAGAGTGCCAATGGCTGCTGACTCGGGTTCGTCAAAGACTCAAGGCTGGCGGCGGCATTGAGCGTTCCTGAATCTTGTGAGCGCCACACGCGAGAGGCGACTAATGGCCGCCGATCACTTTTCTCATCAGGCCAAATGTATATGTTCTAGCGGTCAATTTCGAGATGGGCAATGCGGGCTGGCGGGCCAGGTGGCTCCAGGAGTCCAGAGTCTTGAGTCTAGAGGCCGGACAGCGCTGCTCCGATTGGGCCCTGGTCCTGTCACGACAGACCCTGCATCCGAGAAGCCAGCACTGAGCAATGGGTGTAAATTCACTCATACAAAACGGGCTCTGTGCTTGCCCAGGCGCTCTGCCCCCACACCCACCACATGTGTGTACAACTGCACAGCATGATGTACGTCCGGCTGGCCACCAGCAAAAAGCCTCAATACAAGTTGGTACAAGCTGTGACAGGCGGTCAAGGGTCTTGCTCCAAGTGCCTAGTTCCCTGGACGGCTATCTCGGGCATCGTTCAGAGAGTGATGAGCACCGGCCAGATAGGTCCGAGAAGGACTCCAGTCCACGCTGCAAGCGCGTGCGGCGTTAGCTGCCTATGCAACCTTGCACATCGCAAATGTCATGGCCGCCATGCATGTCCTACCCCAGGTTTTGCCCACCGTCCATGGGTGTGAAGGTTGGGCGCCGCCAGGGCCCACGGGCGAGACCACACAAGCGAGACTGCGAGAGAGCCAGGTTGCTCAAGGGAGAACTACCAGCCAATGTCAACCTCCATCGCTCCGAACTGTGCCAAGCTCTGCCAAGCGAGGATGTGGCCAGAGATTGCCTCGGCCATCAAAGCCAAGATGCTTGGCCTCGATTCACGGCTTGGCCTAGGCCCTGTGAGCCGTGCGGCTGTATGAGCAGCATGAACGTTTGTAGCCCTTGAGAAACGCGAGCTGGCTGCCGCTCGGCCGGGTGGACTCACCTCGCCTGTCTTTGGGGTTATCGCGCCGCAGTGCTGCAATCCCGTCGATGCCCTCCGCTTGGTTCGTCTTGCATCATGGTAGGACGAGGGGGAGGGCAAACAGATGGCTCGAAACCGACAAGACAGGGAGAACCCGCTGCGTCGTGGCCTGCTTCCTCTTCTTCTTCCCGCCTTGGGAGTTTCCCCATTGAGTCTGTGACACTGTTCTATCTGAGACCAGCGAAACGTTTAATTCTAATCATGTACTAACAGCCAGCTAACCCCAACTCGCCGCCATCACTCGCCCCTGAGGCCTTTGAACTTTGAACTAGGAATCGCTCCCGGATCCCACGCCACTGGCGAAGCGCCTCGCTTGGTTGCTGTTGGGTCGAGGACATTTCTGCGGCTTGCGCCGTGCACTTCCCAACCTCTTCGAGCATGCGAAATACACTGCTCTGTTGCGCAGTCTCTTTGGTGACCCATGCGTGACAAGCATGCTCCCTCCACGATTCTGCGTTGTATGTAGTGCCGAGTGGAACCCCACCAACCGAAAAACTCCAAGCCAAGCCAAGACCACTGGGTGATCCTCTGGGCGGTCTTTTTTTTTAACCTCTTTCCTTGTCAATTGGGGCACTGCGTCCTTGGCGGCCGAGGACAAGCAATGGACAAGGCGAGTGGCTGCTGCAAGCGGCCGTCTTGGCTCTTGGAATCAGCTGCAATGCCAAGATTGGTGAAACTGCAAGGATTTGATGTTTGATTGACTGCTTGTCCCTTGGGCTGAGGGGCGGTACTGTTCCAATCCCCATTCCTACGGCAATAGCACGGGGGCCAGCGGATCAAAGGAAGCCGACGATCCTCCAGGATTTTGCAGCAATGGATCGAGCTTGTTGTTTGTTGCCTTTTTTTGCACGGCTCCCATTGCGAAATTTGACTCTACACGAACGATGAAGACTATTCGGAGGTCTCGTGCATTAGTCTGGAGGAAAGGGAACCAGATTATTTGCGCGCATGCGCCTTGCCTGGCCTGTGAGCTGACAGTTCATCTAATTGCTTCATCTGGTCATGTCATGGACTCACTCATGCACAGTTCTGCACAGCAAGCAAGCAAGACGAAGAAATCCACTTTTCTCCCTTTACTTGCTTCTTCCCCCAATCTCCCCTATGCAACCCTCAGTCGTTCAGGGCGCGAACGCTGGCCAATATTGGCTTGTTGCCCTGCGTTCCCGGTTCGTCATGATCTGAGCCGGCCGGCCAGCTCCGTCACGGATGAAATCTTCCTCGCGTCTGGCTGTCTTCGTTGCCTGAGAGGTCATCATATCAGCCCTGGTGCCCCGCCCTCCCTCAACTCTCCTTGCTCTGCTTGGCTGTGTCATGCATGCGCGACATTATACACCCGGTCATCGGGCCGGTGTTGATCACCACTCCCCCCCCCCCCATGAAACCACGAAGAATCGAAACGCCAAGCCTTATCGATGAGCCTCGATGAGCCTTTGCGTACTTGAGGCTTCTTGGCCTCGGCGCACGGGACGCAGCTGGCGAAGCAGCTGGCGACGCTGGGCCTGGGCGAGTCGGCCAACGAGGGCGGTCGGTCCCTCTTGATGGACATGTTTCACATCATGTCCGGTTACTGGCCAACACCGCACCACGCTGTGACGCTGCCAAGCGACCGACCCATTGTCCAAGACGGCTGGGGATTGCCCAACAGCCCAAGTGAGGCTATGTCGACGGCCGCGCAATCGCGGCGTTATTGTGGCGCTGATCCCGTACCAGGGCGCACATTAAGCGTGAGACCCTCTACTGAGCTTTATCTTGCATCCCACCTCGACGTCTCAAACCTTCTCGTGAGAAACGCCGTGCCAAGAGCACCTACGCTCGTCACGTCGCGTCACAACATGTCCCCCTGGGTGGATGGGCCACGCAACTACGTCTCTGAATGACGATCGGCAAAAAATAATACAAGCTGTTGTAGCTCCGGTACTTGCGCGGTACTCTCCCTGCTCTGCCATGGTAGAATCCTGCACGGTGTTCTATCATACAGGTGGTAGTTTAGTAATTTCTGCTCGTGATTTCCCGGCCGTGGGGGGGCAGAAGAGGATGCCCCTTTTTCTTTTGGCCTTTACGCATAATGTTGAAATATCTTGATTTAGATGAGAAAGGCATTCACGTCATTGTCGGGTCGATGATCAGTCCGGGGAGATGGCCTTGGAGAAGACAACATCATGACCTTGATCAAGTACGTAGGATGTCTTGAGGCATCAATCGCCTGCAGACCTTATCTTTGGCCACACTCTCGCTTCCGCAATGGACAAAGTTGATAGTCTAGGGAGCGGGTGTAGATCAAAGCACTGCCGTCGTCCCACTGTGCAGACTACTATGTTTGTTGACTTGGGGGTTCGATTGATCACATTTGCTCAAATCGAATTTCGACACATATAGTTTTCCAATATTTAATTGTCGAGATGTTACAGCCACATTTTCCAAGCCAGCTTTTTAATAAACCGACCTGGTTTCGTCCAGCGGGCAACTGGTTGTCCTCGTCTAGGGTAGCCAGGCTGGACACAACACATCCTCTTTGTCATGTGACCAAGAGAAGCGCATCATTCTACTACCCTGGAGGGAATGAGCAGATATCAACATGGTCAACAGTCCTGGGGGTACTATCATGCATTTGGCTCGAGATAGTTCCACATCTCAAATAATGAGAAGAGGCAGGGTAGGACATGAAGATTATGAAACTACTCAACGGAGCCTGGCAGACGATTATAATGTAAAGAAGATGCTCATTGTCAAATATCTGTAGACTGTTATTGGGCTCGGTAGCGGTTTCGAGTCTCACAAAGGAAATATCACGAATGCCAGTGTCATATACAGTCGAGGCAGTTCTGAATGCGCCAATAATAAGTTTATAAGAATTAATCAAGTCACTTTCTTTTCTCCAGTAATAAAAGCAGCCCAAGCGGCCGGCAATCTCATAGCCTTTGACCCATCACCCCCTTCCGCCCTTAGAGCACAAAGACCGAGAACGCCTTCGCCATATGCCCAAATGCACAAAAAGCCACCGGTCCTTTTGGGTATCATCAAGTTACTCTGTCTCTCCCGCTGCCCCCCTTTGCCCGCCCGCTTCAAGAGCTGGGATCGGGAAATGCGAACCCGGCTGGGAAGTTGGGCATGCCGTTTGGTAGTGTCCCGATCCCAAAGGGGAACCCAGGCGCCGCCATACCCATGGGCTGTTGCTGTTGTTGCTGTTGCTGCTGATTCTGCTGGTACTGCTGCTGTTGGTACTGCTGCTTGCCCTGCTTGCCGTCATCACGATGGTCATCTCGGCCGCGGTGGTGACCGCCATTGCCGCTGCCACCGTCGCGGCTACGACGCCATCGCGTGAGATCTTCCTCACGCCGCGTGGACTTGGGACCGTTGCTACCGCCCTTGTCCGTCTGCATCCTGCGGCTAATGGCCTTGGATGACACGCCAGCGCCGATCTCGATATCGGGCTCCTCCACACACAGACCGGTTTCAATGGGTCGACCACCGCTGCCACCGTAGGGCGCCGTCAACATCCACTTGCGGTCAGCGTCGGTGAGCTTGTGAATGGGGATGATGCTGACGCCGGTTGAATAATCGCTGCAGTCTCGAGGACCAAACCCGACGCCCCAGCGAGTCTGTCAGTTGTTAGTGTGTGCCCAATACGTATGTATACCTTGAGCAGTAACATGGGATGGGAAACTTACGCGAAGAGGAATGTCAAGATTCCGACTGTCCTCGGTGTTCTCCTTGGCGCACACAGCATCTTTACGGCTAAGCATCTTGACAAAGGCGTGGCGCTTGTCCTTGTTCACGATACAAGTCTGGACGAGCCCGAAGCGAGTAAAGAGCTGTCGCAGCTCGCTTTCTGAGCAACTATAACGAGTGGCACGGTCAGATACGAAATGACGACGATTGAGCGTGAACAAGTAATGACTTACGTGACTCCTCCCACGAAGAGAGTTCGGCTTAGCACTTTGATATGGCCCGAGGGCAACGTGGGATCATACTCAACCCACTTCTCAACCGGGGGATGCTCTCGAGACGGGCTGGGGCTTCGGCCACGGCGTCCTGGCGGGCTACGCTGGCGGTAATCCCCACCCCGGCGGTCATCGTGGCGGCCGTGTCCGGGAGGGGAGTTTCGGCCGTAGTCAGGGTGATCACGTCCACCGCGAGGCGACCCGCGAGTTCCCCAGCCTCGATCTGGAGATCTGGATCGAGAGCGGGCATTATTGTATCTTGGAGGAGATCTTACACGGTCATGAATGTCCCGGTCACGTTGTTCTCCCGGGTTGATGGAGCCGCTCCACGACGGCTGCTGGGGAGGAATAAAGGAGTTCTGAGGAGCGGGAACGGGCAACTGCATGGCTGGAGGGGCTCCAGGTCCGCCGGGGCCCATGCCCTGGATCAGCGCCGGGATCTTGTCAAATGGAACGCCCTGATCAGCGAGAGCCTTGATCAGCAGAATCTGTTGCTGCATGTTTGGGTCAAGCCCTTGTCCGGGAGCCCCCGCGCTAGGTACTGGCGCGGGGAACGGGTTTTGTGGATTACTAGGCATGGCACCTGGCAGAGCATTCTGGCCCTGCATCTGTGGAAGAGCAAAGGGCAGAGACGGCACATTTACAGGCTGCGACGCCGGAGGGTACGATACGGGTGCTTGGGTGTGAGGCACGGCCGACAGCGGCTGCGGCGGTGCGGCAGGCGGCATGGTATAAGATGCGGTTGGCGCTGGGAGCACGGGGTTTACCTGTGGAGCGCTGGTGTTCTGGCGAGCGATGTTTGCAAGCGCCTCGAGAATGGAAGATCCATTGGGAGCGGGAGCAGCTGGCGCAGGTCCCGTGTGACCCTGGAACGAACCCAATACGTTGGGCGGAGGGCTTCCTGGGGGTGTCGTTGACTCTTCTGGTGCTTTGGTTAGGGCCATCAATCCATTACTTTCGAGTAGTTCGGCGCAGGGCGCATAGGCACGGGCAACATACTGGGAGGCGGCGGGGCGCTCAGCTTTTCCTTGAACGATTCGATCATGGACGTTGGGAAGGTCTGTCCCTTCTCCCAAATGTCGATGAGTTTCTTAATCTTTTCCTGCGAGGGGGGACGACACGGTGAGTTACAGTCCAAAGCACATTTGATGCAAGATAAGATTGATTCGGGAGGCAGCGTGGACAAGCATCATGGGTAGAGACGCACGCACAGCTGTGTGATGCACGCGCGCCTCTTCCGGCCTGCTACTCTTGGGAATTATAGCAATCTCAGATATGCGTACCTTTTGTTCTTCTGGGGCAGTGTGCAGGATGTCATTCATCAGTACGGGCATGAGTTCCGTCACTCGGTTGACGCCAGCAGCGTAGGTTCCATCCTGGGCAGAGCTGTTTATTGCCTGACCTTGGGCCTTTGCTTGTTCAAGCCATTTTCGGGTTACAGAGTCTACGACGTAGAGCACCCCCAACTTGTGCGTTCCCGGCGCCTTTTTGAAGTGTGTGTAGATTTTCTGGATGAGGACAGACTCAGACTAGGTTGAGGGCGGTTAGTGCATGTTTGGCCACAAGTCGAGTCAAGAGAAGCCCCGTCGGGCGCGGCAAGCCTTACCTCAATGTTGGAGACACAGAGAGAAGTCAGACTGGTGATGCGAGAGCCAGATACTCCGGGCGGCTTCAGGTTCAGCATGGCCTGGAGGCCAGTCTCCAGATCTGCTACTGCGGAAGCCATGGTCCTGGTCCGGGGCGAGACTCGAACTCGAGCTCAATACGATTAGGATGGTGCTTTGTAGTACAGTCCGGCAGATGAGCACCGCAAGGGCGATCAAAGAGAATGTGCGGTGATGAGCTGCAGCACGCAAGGATAGACGGTGAGTCCCAGATGCGGAATGTTCGCGTGTACGTCAGGTCTGCTTTGCAGGGTACAGAGGCTCGGTGGCCCGTTTACGCAGTTGCGACCGGCAGAAGTTGAGTACGACTTTTTGGTCTTTTCTTGGGGGAGTCGAAAATACAAGGAAAGCAGCCCTCTTGAGTGGTATGAGAGAGTACGGTACGACTTGCGCTAGAATAGAGCTCTTCTACTGTGGTGTCAGGAGCACGTCACTAGAAGCAAGCAGCAGGCAGCAGGTGAGAGGCAACGAGATGAGCCAGCGCGAGCGTCTAAAAATGATGTGCGTCGTTCAGAGCGGAAGCTGGCTGGTGAGGATACAGAATGCTTCAAGCAGAGTCAGGGCTGCTTTAGTTGGTCGGCGGCGTCGCGACACGCGGGTGTTGCGATGGAAATAATCAGGTGGTGATGAAGAGGGGAAAAGATGACGCGAAGAGTCTTCAAACAGGCACCCCGTTTTCAATCACGCGCGAGAATCATGTCACGTCTCAGGAGGCCCACCACGTGCTTCGCACACCCGGAGTTTCCCCGGAAGAGATGCTGCCACACGTGATCAACTCGAGTCTCAGATCACGTGCATCCCCTGGCAAAAGCTTGCCTGCGTTATCAGATCTTAGCTGCTGACTAAGAGTCGGCCTCTACTGTCACGAAACCCGAGCGTGGCCTCGAGAAGACACTGTGGCTGGCCAGCACAGCAAATAGGCGCTGCTGGTTGTGTTTACACGACAGACGGCACTTGCAATGCCTAATAATATGAGGTATTACTGCGTCTCGACGTTTTCGGTTCCCGATGCCGGACCAGCCTCCCAGGCGACCTGCTGGGATGGACAGGGCCACCAAGTGTCCCATGAAGGGGCGCTGGCTGATGACAGGTGGCGGACTTTAAAAAAAAATTGGTGCACAGTACAGGTACTTGACACCTCCCCTGTCCTCCTCCATCTGCCCCAGCCAATTGGCCAAGCGCCAAGGCACTTGCGAGTTCATGATAACCAGCACTTACCCTAGGGAAGAGGAGGGGAGTGACCGAAGTGTGCTGGAGCAATGTGCCGGAGTGATCGGGTGATGGGAAGGGGGTGACGAGCTGGCACGACACATGCTGCCTCGAGTTGGGGGAAACGTCAACGAATGTGATTGTCCGTCGCAGAGAGGTGTGGTGGGGATGTGAAGGGGGGTAGCGCATGTGAGGGGGAGGGGGAGGTCATGCTTCTTTCTCCTCACTGGTGTTGTGCTCGGGGCTATTGCGACCCGTTGCAACTCTACAGGCGGACTACGCAGGTCACAGTAATAGTTATTTCCAACGAGCGTCGCCCAGCAGAGGAGGGAGGCCGTCATTAGGCCCGGGCGGAGGGGAGTTTCGGCAGCACAGCGGCCTCCCTGGTCACGGTGCGACTCGGCGCCCGATGGCGGCAATGGGGCTCGGGAGATCCGGGCGTGCACGCACCCACACTGGGGGTTGGCCAAGTCCCGCCAGCCTCATCTCACAGACGAACGGCAGGTCAACGCGACAAGACGGTTGTTCTGAGTCTGTCTCTGATGGGCAGAGGTTCGAAATCCGATGAACGGATTATGCGATTTCTCCGCGTTGGTCAGCCGATGCGCAGGGGAGAAAAACGCATGGGGGGAACGGAGTATAGAGGAGGTAGGTTGGGGTTGCAGTACGCTCGGCCGCAACTGCACCGCAAAGGGCGGCACGGCATTTGGAGGCGGGAGGGAGTACTAACCAAAGCCAGATCCTCAGCAGTAGTTAGATTCTCCTCAGTAGCAAAACAGCACGGTGCGTGCGGGACATTGGGGGATGTTTGGCATTCGGCCGGCACTAGCAGGAACCTGTCTGACGTCAAGGAAAGGAGGCAAACATCTGTCTGGCCCGAGGTTGTTGCTGCTGCCATGGACGATGGAGACGCTATGGAGCACTACTGCCAGTCCATAGCAACAGGATGGATGGAACGCGGAAGCTGGATCCACACGCCCAGCTCCTTTGAGGCAGGAGGTGGATTCGTTCTGAGGGCACGAGAGCGAGTGCATTCTGCGGCTGTCTTCTAATACCGCATTGTATCCGCCGGCGATTGAGTTCCAGTTCCACACGAGCCAGCTCTGGGAACAAGATTATTTGTTAGTGAGCTTAGGGAGGCATTCCCGTTGAGACTAGCCATTGAGGCACTAAAGGCTGCAATCCTGCCCTCAATTGCCTTACGCCGTCGCATGTAGCAGGTACTTGCACGTTGGCTAGCATCTCATATCCATGAGGGCCTCCATCGCCGCCGCCGCCGCAACCCAACAGCAATCTCTCTGGGCAGTGGACATTGATTTGCTGTTTCGGCTGCTGCATCCTGACGAGACGTGCTGTTCAGGCCCTGGGCCACCCCCCCAGAAAATACCCCCTTCCCTCACACTTTCGCCATGCCTTGCCTGCCAGTGGAAACAAAAGGAAAATTTTTGCCTATTGTCCGCGGCACGAACTCCCCCACTGGACTGGGCGTAAGCAGGCAAGGCAGGCTGGGCTGGCAGTGCCGCCGCAGTGGAGGACGGCAACCCCAGACAAAACGCGCAGCCAGGGTGCTGCTGTTGGGGCTGCTCGAATTGGAGTTGAGCTCCCCAGCGGGTAGCACCCAGCACAATGCACTAATTACAACACCCCTACCGCGATGCAGCTTCGTCCTGGGCGGGCGAGGCGCACATTATAATTTCTGACTGCACATGTGCATAGTCGTAGTCGCCCCAAGCTCCCTGTCCAGCGGCGCAGGCGGAGGGTCGCATTTTGGGGCTTGCAGGTTGGGGGCAACACCAATGCTCCTCACTGGTCGCTGGAGGAACCCCTCGATGCGCCGCCCAGTCGTCTGGGCCTTCAACCTTGCCCCCCGAGCTGGCGCCTCTCCTCCCCCCAGACAGCCCTGGAGCCGTGGAGGAGCCCCTCGCCCCCTGTCCACGCCCCAAGCGCCCCCTGTAGCTGACCCCTGTAGCAGCGCACCCCGTACTACGTAACCGGAGCCAGGCTCGCCCAGTCTTAGACCCCGGCACGTACTCTGTACTCCGTTCCCCATCCAGCGGATTACAGTGCACGGCGCAGGACTGCAGTACGGCACCTGGCCTCCATCCACGTCTCCGTCGTCCCCATCCGAGCCCCGAGGCCCAGGCGTCGGCCGGAGCAGGTATTTTTTTTCTTCCTGCGCCTTTTTACTTGACCTCCTTCCCTTCCATCCTCCTCATCTCTCCTGGCCTTGCCAATCTGCCTCTGCTATCTTCTGCACCGTCTCGTCCCTGTTCATCCTCTCTCACCTACACAATGGCTTCCGTTGCGCGCCTGAGCAATGCTGCCCTGCGGGCTACCCTCCGCTCCTCCCCCGTGAACGGCTCTGCCTTCAACGCTGTCCGATGCTACTCGGCCAAGACGCAGGTACGGAAGCTTCGGCGGTCCCCAATGCTTTGCCATCGTGTCGCGATAACATTGCTAACATCCCGTCGCAGACCCTCAAGGAGCGATTCGCTGAGCTGCTGCCCGAGAAGATTGAGCAGATCAAGGCCCTGCGCAAGTTAGTCAACCCCGTCGCCTCCTTCGCCACCCTTTCCCCCGAGCTGCCGTGGTGGCCACAAGCTCCTCACGGAGCTTTGAATAGCTCAATTGATGTCGCGAAACCGTTTTACTGACACTTCTCCAACAGGGAGCACGGTTCCAAGGTCGTCGACAAGGTCACTCTTGACCAGGTCTATGGCGGTGCCCGTGGCATCAAGTGCCTCGTCTGGGAGGGTTCCGTCCTCGACTCGGAGGAGGGTATCCGATTCCGTGGCAAGACCATCCCCGAGTGCCAAGAGCTCCTCCCCAAGGCTCCCGGTGGCAAGGAGCCTCTTCCTGAGGGTGAGTAGCCAATTACTGTCGCGTGCGCGCAAGTCTGCTGTGATCATGTTGCTAAAGTGATGCCGTCCAGGTCTCTTCTGGCTCCTCCTGACCGGCGAGGTCCCCAGCGAGCAGCAGGTCCGTGACCTCTCCGCCGAGTGGGCTGCCCGCTCCGATCTCCCCAAGTTCGTCGAGGAGCTCATCGACCACTGCCCTACCGACCTCCACCCCATGGCCCAGTTCTCCCTGGCTGTTACCGCCCTCGAGCACACCTCTACCTTCGCCAAGGCCTACGCCAAGGGTATCAACAAGAAGGACTACTGGGGCTACACCTTTGAGGACTCCATGGACCTCATCGCCAAGCTGCCCAACATCGCTTCGCGCATCTACCAGAACGTCTTCAAGGGCGGCAAGGTCGCTCCCATCCAGAAGGACAAGGATTACTCCTTCAACTTCGCCAACCAGCTCGGCTTCGGCGACAACGCCGACTTCGTTGAGCTCATGCGTCTGTACCTGACCATCCACACGGACCACGAGGGTGGCAATGTCAGTGCCCACACCACCCACCTGGTCGGCAGTGCCCTCAGCTCTCCCTTCCTGTCCCTGGCTGCCGGTCTCAACGGCCTGGCCGGTCCCCTGCACGGCCTGGCCAACCAGGAGGTGCTGAACTGGCTCACCGAGATGAAGAAGGTCATTGGCGATGACCTCAGCGACAAGGCCATCACTGACTACCTGTGGTCCACCCTCAACGCCGGCCGTGTTGTTCCCGGCTACGGCCACGCCGTCCTCCGCAAGACCGACCCCCGCTACACCGCCCAGCGCACCTTTGCCCAGGGTACGTTCTCCCACCTCCCCCCGTGCCTCGATTGGATTCAGAGGCGAGGCAGGGAGCGATTGAAACCCGCACCAATTGAGCTGCAAAATTTGCTAACTGTGCCACAGCCAAGATGCCCAACGACCCCATGTTCCAGCTGGTCAGCCAGGTCTACAAGATTGCCCCTGGTGTCCTGACTGAGCACGGCAAGACCAAGAACCCCTACCCCAACGTCGATGCCCACTCCGGTGTTCTTCTCCAGTACTACGGCCTGACCGAGGCCAACTACTACACTGTACTGTTCGGTGTGTCGCGTGCCATTGGTGTCCTTCCCCAGCTCATCATCGACCGCGCTTTCGGTGCTCCCATTGAGCGACCCAAGTCTTTCTCCACTGACAAGTGGGTTGAGATCACCAAGAAGCTGTAAAGTGGCTTTTGCTTCCGGCATGAGGGTTGAGAAAGTGCCGACATGGGCATCCTTGTCCCGCCTCGCCAGGGGAGGGAACAGGGCCCTGCCATGACGGGTGACTTTTTAGAGGAGGAACTACCACCGTCGCGTTTGGTCGGGCAGATTGGATGCCAAGAAAGATTGGCACTTGTACAATAAATACAAGGGGATCTTTTATTTGTTTTGTTAATGAGCGCGGTCGTTGTGCAACGGCCCTGGATGGTGCTACTACTTGGTATGTAGCCGGTACAGGCGACGCCGAAGAAGGCGGCTTGTATTTTTTTTCTTTTCGGTTCCTAGGCAAGTAGCAACGTCAATGATGGCATGACTTCGCATATTTTCGTTCCAGGATCTCAATAGTGACGGCTCACTCCAATGCGCATTCGGGGAGCATGGGGTCCTTGTCCACCCTTGCTTTTTGTTGTTGACCCGACGTAGCAGTGTGTATGGGCATCAATACGACAGCAACTTCTCAACCCGATCTGTAGATCTCAACCCCCGACACTGCTAGGCGGATGCCCAGGGGAAAGTATGCAATGCACCTCTGCTGCAGAGTTTATGGATACTGGCCATGCAAAGCTACGTCGTTGGGTTGGGATTCAGTTGCCCAAGCCAATGACGAAGTGCTGTGGCCCCGACCGCCAAATAATTGCATGGCATCTGGTCACTACTAATCGCAGACGGTTGAGGCCAGATTGAGCATCTACCCTAGAGCCGGGCATGACATCCTTGGCATCCTGGTAGCTGGAACTATTACTAGCCGAGGCTCGGCGGTGGCTAATTCTGCTGGCCGGGGCGTGGCGGCGACAAGCTAGACATTGAGTCCTTGTTGGATTGGGGAGGGAGGTCTGGAACTCTGGATTGCAACGGTAGAGAGACACCGACAATCTTGCCGCAAGGGTGCATTATGTCGCCGGAGGCAGCTCCGAGTTCGCAGGCGCCTCACTGCCAGATCGGCGGCATGTCAAATCCCTGCAGGGCGTTGAGAAACCCGAAGCAGGGGTAGGTTGCACGCGGTTGGTATCAGTCCCAGTCCCGGGAAGATAGATGCGACGGGCGTAGCTGCAAAATGTGCAACGGGTATGATGGGGGGTCAATTGAGCTTGGTGTCACGCCTCGTTTTGCATTTATTGGGAATCGATGGAATCGAGCGTGGGGGGCGGCCACGCGTTCGTTCCAAACGTTGGAGCTGGTCTCTAATAATAGCAGTGATGAAGCATCATTGTGACCACGAGCTATTCGTAGAATTCAAGCTGGCCCGCGACGGTGAGCGTTGGAAAAACGAAACCGGACAGGGGCCCGGAAGTGTGCTAGCATGGATTGCATTGCGGGCTCACCTCCTCACACCTGGAATGGGGGCAATATTCTGTCGCAGAGTGAGTTGGAGAGAGCAGCTCAACAATCAGGCTTTGGGTGAGGCCGTGGAGCGTTGGGAGGGCCCGTAATTTGGAGGGGGCCGCGCCACAGGGACCCTTGGTGAGCACTGAGTGGCCAGCGGAAGGGCAGCAGCCGTGCCGGAGCTGAGGCTAGGTGAGGCTGTTGTATGGGGCCGGGGGCTCGGTGTGGCTCATCAATTTCTGTTTCCTGTTTTGCGTCTCACTCTATCTGAGCTTCATCGTTGGCAAAGGGGGCGCGGCACGTTGGTGGTGGGCCAGCGCTGACTGGTGGGTGGGAAGGGAGCGCGTCTCGAGCAGTGTGTGACGGTACCTCCTGTTGGGCCATGAAGAAGCTGGAAGGCGGTGGCAGCGTCTGGGTAAAATACTGAGGACGGAGCACCTTAGGTAATTCTGGGTAATGCTGAGATCGGCTGCTATCCGACCAGTGGGAGATTGGCGCTCAAGCTAGGTACTGTGCAGCGGGCAGACTCAAGCCCAGCAAGTTCCGACCGGTGCTAGTGGCCACTCAGAGGGTCAGAGCTCCCCTTCCGACTGTTGCCGACCTCGAGGTGAGGGACTAGCAGCAGCTAGCCCCCCCAGCAGAAGCTCCCCGGATTCCCACAGGGGCCTAGCTTCGTCGCCTCTACGTCTTGCAGTTTGTGGTATCTCGCTGTTGATGACAGAGCCGTTGGAAACCGGGGGTTGCCATGCGATGCGACGTGATGCGATGAACTGCACTGTGCTGCACCGTCAGTCATGTCTATCAGATACGAATAGATACGAATTGATACGTCACCATGCCCTCCTTTGACTGTATATATGCGACGGCCCCGTTGGAAGCTTTAGCTCCTTCTCCCTTTTCTATTATTGCACTACTACCTTCCCTCAGGTATCACCCCAACCCAGGCACAATTGACTGTCAAGGTGCAAAAGGTACGTAATTAGCCTGCTCGGTACCTTACGTGGCCCTGGGAGAACAGAGAAGCCCCCCCCGACAGGCTCTCTCTCACTGCGACGGCCCCTGGAACCAGGAAAACACGTGCTAAAAAAAACAAGGAAAACCCACCTGCAAGCTCTGGTCGAAAAAAGGGCAGTCCCCAAGGCCCCAATAGATCCCGATCCCGAACGCCCCAGTCACCTCGCTCACAACCTCGGCCTTCTCCCCTTGCTCTCGCACAGCTCCCATCCACTCGTCCTCGGTTTTATCGCGACATCCCCGACCTCAGTCTCGCCTCAAAGCTCGCTCGACGCTCACAGCTTCTGCAACCTGTCTGACTCAGCACCGCGACCAACCAACCCGCAGCATCATCCCCCACACCCAGCTGCTTGCGCGCAAGGCCTTTATCTCGCCCTGCAAAGCTCCCCTCTCGCGAAGAAGCTCCCTCTTCCCTTGGTCAGGGCCCCTCCCCCGTTTGTGACATCCCAAAGCCATGGCCGCCACCACTGTTCCCGTCCCCGTTGGGGAGAAGAAGCTGGAGAAGAAGCCCATCAAGTTCTCCAACCTGCTCCTCGGCGCCGGCCTCAACATGTTTGAGGTCACCACCCTGGGCCAGCCTCTCGAGGTCGTCAAGACCACCATGGCTGCCCACCGTGGCGACGGCTTCACCACGGCTTTGGGTCGTGTCTGGTCCCGCGGTGGTGTTCTCGGCTGTAAGTAGTCACCCGCCCCCCCGGCCCTGCGTACTCGGGGCTCTGCGTTCTCGGCCAGTCTTGTTTGCTAACCAGCCTACCAACTCCCCCAGTCTACCAAGGTCTCATTCCCTGGGCCTGGATCGAAGCTTCCACCAAGGGCGCCGTCCTCCTCTTCGTCGCCTCCGAGGCCGAGTTTTACGCCCGCTCTGCCGGCGCCAACGAGTTCGGCGGTGGCATCATCGGTGGTATCACCGGTGGTGTCGCCCAGGCCTATGCCACCATGGGTTTCTGCACCTGCATGAAGACGGTCGAGATCACCAAGCACAAGCTGGCTGCCACCGGTGTCAAGCCCCAGTCTACCTTCCAGACCTTCATGGACATCTACCGCCGAGAGGGCATCCGTGGCATCAACAAGGGTGTCAACGCTGTCGCCATCCGCCAGATGACCAACTGGGGTAGCCGATTCGGTTTCTCCCGTCTCGCCGAGGGCTGGATCCGCTCCGCCACCAGCAAGAAGGACGGCGAGAAGCTCGCTCCCATCGAGAAGGTCTGCGCCAGTGCCATCGGTGGTGGTCTCAGCGCCTGGAACCAGCCCATCGAGGTCATCCGTGTCGAGATGCAGAGCAAGAAGGAGGATCCCAACCGTCCCAAGAAGATGACTGTCGGCAACACCTTCAACTACATCTACAAGAACAACGGTATCCGTGGTCTCTACCGCGGTGTCGCTCCCCGTATCGGCCTTGGCATCTGGCAGACTGTCTGCATGGTTGCCTTTGGCGACATGTACGTTTATCCCTCCCTCTCCCGACTACCGCACACGAGGCTAACATGACGATATAGGGCGAAAACTTATGTCGAGAAGCTGACCGGAGACCAGGTCTCCGCTAAGCATTAAGCGACGGCATTTTGGAAGCACGGAACATTAAGCACGGAACATTTCTCATGGGATTCTGTCGCGATGGACAATTTTTCTTGTTTTTCCGCCTTTGAATCCTGGGTCTTCCTGCTGGGTAATATCATCTGCTCGTGGTCTAGCTAGGGGGATGGAGACTTGGAGTGTGACATGTGTTTCTGTCATTTGATTGTCCTGTTTTTTTTTATCTATAACTATCTTCTGTAGACATGGCCACCTGCTCGTGGGAGTTTGAGGTCGAAAATAGACGGCACGCTTCAATCAGTCCCAAGGTCCATCGGGTCGCAAGCCCCCTGCCCAGCCATTGGCACCAGTCATCGTGCTGGAGAAACATTGAATGCCCGATTTCGGCCGGTGCCGACCCGGGCAGCCCTGGCTATTCCAACTTTTGACATGTGGCCGACTCTGATGGCTCTCGTCGCATCGACATCCCACCTACAAGCAGCGGCTTGAGGAAGCGGATTCGCTCCCCACATTTCCCACCTCGAGGCCCACCCAGCCCTGTCCGTGGGCGCAAGACTCCAGACTTTGCCAGGAGACTTCGACTACAGACTGAATTTGGCCATCGCGCCAGGGGCCAGCAAAGTCTGTGAACCCGTGGCGCCCGAGACGCGGTCCCTCATATCTCATCGCTGGCTTTGGAAAACGCTCCCTTAGTTGATTACGAAGACGAGACGAGGCGATCACCTCATGACATCCCCAGGACCCAGGTCTGGGGTCCGGCAGTACTAGCGCCCGCCGTCGCAACCTTGAAAGGCGCAGTCATGATTGAGGGGGCCGAAAGGATTGCATCTGATTACAGGACAGATGATTGGACAAGGCAGGGCATCTCGTGCGAGCCTCGGCTTGGTCATGACGACTTCGGCGTCCGAGCCCTCGTGGGGGTGGAGGCATTTCGGGTCGGACCCGATCGGCTGCCCGACGTGATGCCTCGGAGCCCGAACGACGGTGATGGCCCTCGATCAACGGGCTCGGAGCTCGGCTGGATCGGAGCAAATCGCCTTGGGCGGCTTCATGATGGACCATGGTTGGAGTTTCCATACAATTGATCAAATTACCTAGCAGCAGGTCTGCCCTGGCTAGCGAGACGGAGACGGCATCGGCTCCACGGATGGTTTGTATATAGTGATTGATCGTACTTCATAGCTTGTGTGTATTTACGTCTCACGTATCGACATCTTGCTCGCCGGTGGATCATACATACACCTGGTATCTCAAATAATGTATCGCGAGGCGCCTCGCCGGATCCCTCATTCACTCATCCTCGTAGTCCAAGTCCCAGTCGTCAATGCTCAAAACCGCCCCAGCCTTGACGAGTTGGTCCATCTCGTCGTCCGGAAGCGCCGTTAAATCCAAGTCAAGAGACTTGTTTGCGGCATGTATTGCTGATAGTTTGCCATTGGGCAGCTCAACTTGTTTCAGGCGACGCATGAGCCGCCGCCGGCCTCCGCGGCTGGCCGCGAGGCTCTCCTGCTGGTGCCGTTCAAAGTTGGCAAGCAGTGGCAGGCCCGGGTCCTCGTCGAAATGGGCTTCGCGGCGATACAGGCCCAACGTGGAGTATTCGTCGCCCTGTACGGCGCCCACAACAGGGTTGCCGCTGAGCTTCAGTTGCCCAGAGTCGAGGAATTTGCGCCGCGAGTATGTTGCTACGGATTCGGATGCCGGTGAGTTTTCACCATCCGGTGGTCCTGGCTCGGGATGGGGCGTGAACGGCCTGGGGCGTCGAACTCGGCGGTTTGACCCAGGGAGGGCAAGGAAATGCGATTCAGGCTCATCGCGCTTGTCGATAGAGAGAATGAAGAGCCTCCCAGTAGCGTCGCCAATGGCTAGCTTCGCCTGATCAGGGGAAAACGCCCCAAACGAGATGGGCCCTGGGGCCTCGAGCAAGGTACGCACGAGAGGGTTGTGCGTATTCCGGACGTTCCAGACCTTGACCACTCCGTCGCTCCCGCCGGTGTAGAATCGATCCAGCGAGCTTCCCCAAGCCGTGAACTTGACGCCTGTATCTTCCCTCTCGCGGTCCTCATAGAACTCATCCAGAGGCTTCCCGTGCTTCAAGACATGGACTGGCTTGTCTCCTTGCGCCGTGTCCCATACGTAGACTCTGCCATCGGTACACGCGGCTGTAATGTATGAATGCGCAAGGGAATTGGGCATTATTGTTAGTTCGTTTACATCTGACGCACGACAGTCGAGCGTCTGCAAATGGCCGTAGGATCCATCAGACCGTTCCTTATCGCGCTGAAATATATGGATCTGCGTTCGAACTTTGTGGTCGCTGTTGGACCCAAGCGGAGTCGTCGCAAAGGCGAATCGATGGAGTGTTGGGTGCCATGCAACTTCGAAAACGTTGGCAGTTGATGCAGCAAGGACAGCAATGCGATACCCTCCGATTGAGTCCCAAAGTGCAATCTCTCCCGAGTTTCGCTTGTCCTCTGGAATGTCCAGGTCATCCCCGCTCATGCTACGGGGCGAATATCCGACCAACAGCAAATGTCGAGTCCCTGGCGCTCGCCCCCATTGCATCGTCGCAGGAAAGTAGGCCCACTTGTCGTCGCCGGCATGATCTAGACGCGAGCATGAGAACGTTCTGTAGGTGCTCTTTTCTGGGATATCAATGTCGACATCGTAGATTCGCACAGCATCTCTTGGTGCATCGGCTGCAGTGGCGACTCGGCCAGACCCGTCCTTGGCGGCCGCGACGAAATTGACGTTGGCCGTGTGTTCCCAAGTAGCCAGGGCCTCCATCGACCTATCCGAGGGATCAATCTCCCACACCTTGACAGTTTTGTCAAAGCTCGAGGTGTATGCTAGATCGCTATACTTGTCGTAATCTGATGATACGACTGATGAGTAGAGCCAGGGGTCTTGGCTCTGGCGCATGGCCTCTGTAGAGTTCTCCCCCTTTTCAACCAACGGTCGGGGTATGCGGTGATCGGGGAGGGCTTGAAGGACGCCCTTCATAGTCGAGCACATGAGCAAGTTGCCAGGCTTATTATATTGTTGGTTATGAGTGTCTGAGTGGGCCGTGGTGCCGCAGATTAGGGAATGTTGCGACACCCAGGATCCCGTAATAATGTCACCAGCACAGTTGGTGTACTCTGAGACAACAGTCATATCATCCGCGTGAGCCTTACGGAATTCGTTCTGGAAGTTGACCAACTGCCGTGTGCGACCGAAGCCAGCGTTTCCTTCGATCTCTCGAGCAAGAAGCAGCGCGGGGACGCGACTAGACCGTGCATCACGAAGTACGGCACCCCTTCTTTCATGGCGGAGGGACAGGACTTGAGGTCCAGTCCTTGGGGGAAGGCGTCCAGAAAGGAGATCAGAGCAGAAATTGCGCACATCCTCCTCCAACCTGCCCTTTAGTCGGTTGCCAACCAGTGAGGATACATTGTGCTTGTGGCACGCTTTCAACACCCCAGCCAAGTTGTGTGGGAGGTCCTCAGCTTCGTACACAGATATGCACTTGGCAATCTCTTGTATTTCATCATCGGTGAAGTCAACATGGTAGACCGCAGGCTGAAGCGTGGTGCCCCAAGGCACTCGTATTGGACACTTTGCGCCTTTGGCGATGAGCTCGCGATCGGCAGCGGTCTGGTAGGGACGCGCGTTGAGTTCGAAGTAGGAGTTTGTAGCAGAGATGACCAGTCGTTCCGATTGTGTCCTATAATCTCGGCTCTCGGTATCGTGCCACTCGGGGTCGTTCGGTAGCTCTGGCTGCGCGTAGGAGTCTGGGCCGACGACCTGCCCGGGTGCTGGTGCTGGGGTTCGCTCGCTCGTCTCGGATGGGTCAGGTGAAGTTTGGTGTGGTGCAAGGAGTGGAATCGGGGCCTTGATCTTGGGCTCGGCCTTGATTTGGGACTTGCCCTTGATGCGGAAGTCCTATCCCACGGTGAGTTCATCGAAGCGCAGCGACCGATCTCTGGAAACCATACAGGTAATGCTGCCAACCTCTTGACTTCACCTTCTGCCCAAGCCGCCAGAGTTTTCTCGTCAACAAGAGAAAGGAATCCTTTAGTTTCGTCTAGTCGTGTCCGGAACCGTGAGGTCGATATGAGCGTCGTGAAGACCTAGAAACGGGCGCAAATCAGCTCCATGACCACTTTCAAATGCTCGTCGGCAGTATACCTGTGATGCGAGCTCGTCCCTGCGATACCCATGGGGTGGCAGATCATTGATGAGCCTGCGGATGTACGGTATCACCTGTTCCCGCAAGCACTCCTTCATGTCACGACGACGCGTGATGCCATCGCCGACGCGCTGGCGCTTTAGAGGAGGGCCCTCGTGCTCCAGGGGAGCGTTGAGAGGCTCCACACATAGGCTCTCTTGCGATGCGCTGCCTGTGAATCGGTACAGAGGGTTTGTCACGATCGTATTATGAGGGAAACTCATGAGTGACGAAGGTGACACGAGTACTGGCGCCATCCAAGGGCATCTCTCCACGAAAGGCGCGTGAATGAAGGCGAATAGCCTCGTACCTCGATATATCTTTAGCCGCTTTGTTTGGGCTCAGTGATTGTAGACAAAGCGAGGGAGAGGTGGGGAACGCCACATGCTGACTAAGCTAACTAGCAGTGATTTATACTAAGTTTTAATAACTAGAGTTTAAGTAGGTAAAAAACGATAAGTATCAAAGAAGTACAACCAAAAAGTAAATAATTTTTAAAATAGATATTTTAAATATTATAATAGTAGTATATTTATCAGGAATATTAAAAATCTACTTAATTTAATTATTTTATCAATGTTTTACACTGCTGTCGATGACTTTTGGTTATAATTTAAACAAAGAGGTTTAACACGAGGTTCACAGCGTTATTGACATTGTCAATTGATAGACAATGGCCTGACAATGGCCGATCTTGTCGCTGGTTGAATGTATAAGCCAAGGGACATGATGCCCTTTTCGAACCAGACGACGACATTGCGTAATAGTAAACTACGTCACAGGGTGTCAAATTTCGGGCCACTACTACTAGCACTTCAGTAGCTGTAGCACAGCAGTCCTTGGTTGTATAAAACAAATCTCAATGTGGACGAAACTTCCAAGGGTGGCTCAACATTCTAAACACTCAAAGGGCCAACTATTTCAGAAAGATGCGCCCGCGGGTTTCTTGTGGTCGTGAGTATGGCATGCCGACGCCAGGGACGAGAGAAAGCCAAGATTGATTGTATTTCAGAATGGTCATTATGCCCAGAGAAGGAAGGCGGCCGTTCAACTTGGATGAGCTGCGCGGCGGGTTATCATGTGGAATTAGTCAACGGCTTCCAGTAATATGCGAACCCACCACTAGGTAAGTAGGAAATTTGAGTGCTTTCCCGCAGGACAAAGCAAGGTAGCCTGTCGACGTTTGGTCACTGATCTCTTTACAAAGCTAAACATCCGGATTGACGAAAGCAAAACTGACTCCGAGTCAATTGTTGATTAGGTAGAAACCAAGTTGGCGCTGTCGCTAAGCGAGTTTTCCTCAGGAATTAGTCTCGTGATCTAGACTAATTACCAAGAGAGAAAGAAAAGGAACAAGAACGTAAAAGATAGTATTATACAATATCGGAGACAACTAGGTAGTGTAGTTTGTACTATCTTAGGACCAGATTTATTAATCTATAAAAGGTATAAGGACTAGGGCGAGCCTTCTTAGCGATCAAATGCTCTCGATACCAATTGTGGGTCAATCTCAATGTCCACCAATCAGACGGTACCCCCCCTCCCTCCCCTCCCCCCGCTGCGTCGGACCCGAGTTCTCTGATGTTTAGCAGGCAAATGCGCCAACCCTGAGCTATCGCATCCGAGGGCTGGCGCATTTGCCTGGAGTTGCATTCCGCTACTAAGCTTCCTGGGTAGTCGTAAAGCACAGCTCTAATTTCTACCGATTTTCCAGTTCTGAGAATCACAGATATAACGATCAAGCCATTAGAAAAAAAAAAACAGACACTGCGATGCAAACATCAAGTGGAATAGTTCTCATATCATAGAGACATTAGTGACTATGATGATAATACGCAGCGTATCATTGCAACTTAATCAAGCAGGTAATCAATCCACTGTTCGCTAGCCGTAATAACCCTGAGATGTCTCGTCGCTCAATATACATTAATCTTATTTTTACAGCTTGCTCTTCTTGTTCACTTCATCTGCTTCAAGCTCATCGTACATGCGATCAAGGTGCTCCCGGAATGCCCTAGCGGCCTGAGGTCGCTTCAACTTGAGCCTATTGAAACATTAGCACATGGGGTCATTCATTATCAAATGTCGAGCGTCAACTTACGTGGGGGTCAGAAGCTCATTGTCGACAGTGAAAGGATCCACGTCGAGGAAGACGTTGCGAACCTTCTCGAATCCGTTGAACTTGTGGCTGCGGCCAATGGCGTCGAGTTGCTTGAGGAACTTGGCCTTGACCCGCGGATCGTTGGCAGCGGCCCTGAGCGCGGCGACGTCGCTGGGAGTAATGGTCTCTTGGAGGATCTTGCTGGCAAAGGGGGCAAAGTTTTCCACATCAATGCCAAACACGGCGACAAGCGCCGCCTTGGTGCCCTCGCCGTGGACGTAGGCTGTGTTGATGAGGTTGGTGCTTCCCAGGTACACGTTCTCAATGCGCTCAGGTGAGATGTACTCGCCATGGGCAAGCTTCAAGACATTCTTCTTCCTGTCAATGATCTTGAATCGACCCATGTTGTCGACCTCGGCGATGTCGCCGCTGTGGAACCAGCCATCGGCCTCAAGGGACTTGTTGGTCTCCTCTGCGTTCTTGTAGTACTCTCGGAAGACGGCGGGGCCTCGGAAGAGGATTTCTCCTCGTGGGTTGGGCTTGTCGTTCACCGTGTAGTCAAACTCGGGCGCAGACTCGAGGCAGATCTCCATGCAAGCCATGGGGCCTCCCACGTTGCCGACAGAAAAGTCGCCACGCGCTTGGATCATGCCGACGGCGTACGTCTCGGTCATTCCAAAGCCCTGGGCAAAGTGACAGGCAAAGGCTGCGCGCAGGAACTCCTGGACATCGGGGTCGAGCTGGGCGCTTCCGCTCACCATGCTGTGCACCTTGTTCAGGCCAACCGCGGCCTTGACCTTGGGCGTCCAAATGCGGTCGTACAACAGGTGGGTGTTGTTGGCCTTGCCGGGAGGGGCTCTCATCGCGGCCTTCTTGGAGTTGATGACGTGCGCAGACAGGGCGCCGCGGAAACCGTCAGCATCGACAGTGGCAGTCTTGATGGCCGAGTTAAATCGATTGAACAGGCGAGGGACCGAGATGAACCCGCTGGGCTGAAGGATCTTCATGTCGTCAACCAAGCCGAGAATATCTCCTCTGAAGAATCCTATTCCAGCCCCCTCCGCAAGAGCGACCTGATCTATAATGCGTCCATAGATGTGGGCGAGAGGCAGGTAGGACATGTGGATGTCCTTGGGATTTACGTTTTGATTGATGCGACCGGCAGATACGCCAGCAATGGCATTGCCGTGTGTGATGACGACACCTTTAGGAGCGCCGGTAGTGCCAGAGGTGTAGTTGATGGTACAAAGGTCGCTAGGGCTGGGAGCACGCAGCGGGAGGCCGGACCGGGCGCCCATCTCCTCAACCTGGGCCATGGAGTAGATCTGAATGCCATGCTGCGACGCAATGTCGTTCAGGACGGCGGCCTTGGTGTGGGAAGCCTGCTCGCCATTGTCGAGAGGGTCCAGCGACACGATGATCTTGACTTTCGGGATCCTTGACGACATCCTGAGGAGGACGGGGATGTGGGGTAGAGAGCAGACGATACAGGCAACCTCGGCGTGGTTGATGATGTACTCGATCGCATCGGGGCCGAGAGTCTCGTACAGCGAGACGGTGTACAGTGACTGAGAGGCGAGGCCGAGATCTGCGCGAGGCACGAGCCCAGGTTAGCGACCGGGAGGACGGGACACGACAGGACAGGACCAAGAGGAAGGGGAGGGAAGGGCGGGGAGGAGCAATTACCAGTGATCTGCCACTCGGCACGGTTCTGGGACCACAAGCCGACGCCATACTTGTCGACCGGGTGGTTGATGCGCCTGTGGATGTCGACGAGGCCGGCACCAAAGTTCTTTCTTCGGGTGTTGACTTCAGAGTAGGTCAACCAGTCGTACTTGTCCTCCCACTGCTGGGATCCGGGACTCCAGTGGCGCGTGCCGAGACACCTGGCCTTGGGATACTTCTGGGCGCTCTTTTCGAACAAATCGTGCGTGGTCAGGATCTCCGGGTCGAGGGTGGTCAACAGGGGCTCATCGCGGACGGCCCAGTGGCGGTAGACGGCGGTGCGATTGGGGCGTTCGGAGCCGGGGACAGGAAGTCCGTATGGAGCGCCGGGAGGCGGAGGCGTCACCAGCTTCTTGTAGTAGGCGGCGGGATCTCGTTGAAGCGACATGTCTGAGGAGTCTGTTGGCGGCGGTGTTGGACAAAGGCCCCCGTTGTGCGTGTCGGGGAGGAGCTTGGAGTTTGTCTGGGTAGTGTTTGGGGTGGTGTAGGTGGGCTGGGCAAGCAAGGCGGCAGTCTAATAAGATTACGTCTGCCACGGAGAGACAGGGTACGGCGCAAAAGCAAGACAGCCGCGGAATGGTCAAGGGCAGAGAAGAGAGGGAGATGGGGATGATGGTCTCTGTCCAGCTAAGCCAGGTCAGAAGAAGCAAAAGACGGAGGGGGGGGAGAAGCACCGCGAGAGAGGGCTTTGGCTTTTAGAGGGCTCAACACGGCAGAAGCTGGAGGGTCCGGAAGCTGCAAGCCTCGGCTGCCCCAGATTTTCTGGGAGGCGAGAGCGTCATGGCCCTATGGGCCTATTACTGAGAACGGCTGTGAATGGAGTTGGTTCTGGGGGCTCGATGGGGCAGGACGGGGCGTGATGGGGCATAATTCGGCCAGGGTCTCCGCTTGGGGTAGCGCAGCGGCGTCCGTGATTGGACCCGGCTACGGGGGCTTGCGAAGCTAGTGGCTCTCTGTGCAGTGTGCTCTGGAGGTGAGCCGAGGACCTGGGGCGCTGCTGGCATCTGCAGACTGCACTCCATTTCTCGGGCTTGTTGGCTGCGACTGCTCGTGCGGCTGGACTGCTAGATTCATCAATCTCGGGGCCCCGGGGACGTCGGAAGGAAATGGGCCTAAGGAGGCGCGATGCGCGGAGCGTTCCCCTTCAGCCGTCGGCTCCGTCCGTGTCTGGGGAAGTGCGCCGGGGCAGCCTGCATGGGTCAGGTTGGAGACGAAGCGAGCCTGGAAAGGGGATGCCGATCTGCCCACGGCGACGGAGAGCCCTTCCTCTCTCGATCTCTGAGAGCGAGCCTGGCCATGAATCGCTCTGTCCCACAGGCGCCGCGCGTGTGCTGTTGTGGCCGCCTCTGAGAATAATGGGCTACGACGCACAAACATCCAATACCTAAGTATCACTGCGACTGGCGAGCAGGGAATTGTTGTTGTGGCTGCTCTTGGCGCAAAGCCCGTAAGATCTAGTCACTGCGGCCTATCACGGATGCAGTAATCGCTCGCCGTGGTAGCCTCTTGGCCTTCTTGTCCGTGTTGTGATTCACTTCTTTCACCCTTTTGCAGCTCTCGGCGCAGGGGAGTCAGTTACGTCGCCAGGTTCACAACTTCACATGACAAACTCGTCGATCCTAGGCTTGCGGCAATCGCCAATCATCTCGGCCCAGATACCTCCGAAGAATTGGGTCCGTCCGGCGCTAGATGGATCCTGTGTGGGGTTCTAGTCTGGTCTGCAATCCTCCAACCACATGGACGCCGAATTTAAGCATCTGACATGCCACATGTGGTGTAGTAACAGTGGGAGAGTGTGCAGATGGCCTTCCCCAAGCATGTGAAGATACCTCCCTCCACGCGAACTGCGGCTGATGCTGATGCTGGGTCGTGCCTTCCCCCAAGATCGGCTTGCCACACACATGTGCGTCAGTGGTGAGAGACAAAACCCAGCACACTGCCCACAGGACATGCTCTCTCGGCACCTCGGAGCAAGGGATCAAAAAGCTTGTGGGCTGGCCATCCCATTGGGGAAGCTGCCAAATCCTTCCCGGGTTTCCTTCCACGTTGCCAGCAAGCGTCATCTACGCCGCACCGTAGCGAATTGCTGGCTGGTGGGTGGCACCTGTCACCGACCACCCACCCGGGCGCCATCCAGATTCCAATCCGGTGGTCTCATCGATCATCTACTTCCCCAAACCCCGACTCCAACTTCCCCATATCGCATTACCATCATCCCATTTCGAGCCCTGGGTCGCTAAAGTTGGGCGCGCCACTCACTGGCTACCATCACAATCCCCGCCCGCATTGACATTCTCGGTTCGCAATGGCACCTCCACGCAACCCAATCAATCGGGCTCACGCCAAGTTCAACCACAACCTCCCTACATATGCCGCCAATGTCTCTTGCAGCTACGGTAGACTCAAAACACAAGTCACGGGTGTCTCATTGCCATTTCGGCTAACGAGGGAACCACCGAGCGGTGAAATAGCCGGGGAGAGCCATGACTGGGACATCTTCAGCACTGCCGCTCTTCATCTCCCGGTTGCGCCTGTTTGTCAAAACAGCCCGTTCAAGCCGAGAGTGCACAGTGCACTCGAGAGTGGACAATCCGACGGGACGGGGCGCGTGAACAGCCCTCAGAGACACGAGACCTAATCTTGCACCTACGTACTACCCAACGGTGTTACCGCGTGTTCCGCTGACGCTTTCCTGACGGATTTGGATCAAACAAAACACACCTGTCGCCGAATAGGAAAGGACCAAAGAGTTAGAGCAACTCTTCAGTTGGGCGAAACAGGGCAGATCCAACTATTCAGTATGCGCCCACCATCCGCTTAATTAGACGGGCCAATTGTTGATGATTTCCAGGACGGCGGTGGTGAACTCATTCAGCTTTTCGGACCCTCTGTGGAGCGCTCGTGCATATCCTGGGTTGCTGGCAACAGCTGACCCGTCGGCTCAGCCCGCTGATGCAGGCGCTGGGCTAGTGAGCGACAAGTTGTCCCTTGCAGCGGCAGCGGAATTCAAGGGCGGCGGCGGGACTTACACGCATTGATTGTCCGACAAGAGAGTCCCGTCCCATAATTAAGCCAGCCCCCTAGTCACTTGCCCCCCCCCTCACTTGCGCCCCCCCCTGGTCAGGGGTCAGCTGATTTATCACGTGATGTAAGATTGGGGTCCGCTTTCAACCTCTCCGGGGAAGCTGCATACGGCATCTATACTTATCTCTGTATTCAACCTTATTCAACCAGCCCAACTTCCTAATCCGGTAATTCCAACTTAACACAATGCATTCTTATTCTAAAGAAGCTATGCAATTGGCTATCCAAGCTGTTCAAAGCGGGGCACAGTCAGCAAAAGCAGCTAGCCGAGACTATGGAGTCCCTGGAAGCACTCTTCGATACCGGCTTAAAGGCGGCGAATCACACCAATCAGAAGCCCAAAAGCGGCAGCGGCTTACACCAATTCAAGAAAGCATGTTATGTGATTGGATCCTTATCCAAGACGGGCTGGGGCTTGCTCCAACACATACCCAAATTAGGCAATTTGTGGTCCGAATTCTTCAAGCTTCTGGAGACTATGAGCCGCTTGGAAAGCACTGGATGGATGCATTTATACGCCGGAACCTACCAATTAAGACCCTTAGAAGCCGGCCCCTTGATGCAGCTCGATGCAACGGTGCATCTATTGAAGCTATACAGGGTTATTTCCACCAATTATAGCTCCCGAAGATCCAGGCTATTAAGCCTGCCAATCGCTGGAATATGGACGAAACCGGCATCTTGGAAGGTCAGGGCTCAAATGGGCTAGTGCTCGGGTCCTCGCAGAAACGTTTAACCTTAAAACGGCAACCTGGAACACGCTATTGGACGACTATTATTGAGGCTATCTCAGCTACTGGAAAGGCTATAAATCCACTAGTCATTTTTCAAGGTATAAATCTTCAAGACCACTATTTTCCGCAAGATTTAGCCTTTCTGATTGGCTGGGAATTTACTTCTTCTAAAAACGGCTGGACTAGCAATGATATTGCTGTGCATTGGCTTAAAGAAGTGTTCCTTCCTAATACGGCACCTGAGGACCCAAATGATTGGCGGCTTCTTATACTGGATGGCCACGGCTCCCACGAATCAGAAGAGTTTATGTGGGAATGTTATTTAAATAAGGTTTATTTGAGTTATCTGCCTCCGCACACTTCGTATGTGCTTCAGCCGTTGGATATTACTGTTTTTGGCCCTTTAAAACAGTATTATCAAGCTGAATTAAACAGCCAGCCTCTTCAGCTATTTAATAGCCTAATTGGGAAGAAGACTTTCCTATTTTGCTATTTAAAAGCACGCTTATTAGCACTTTCAAAGTCTAATATTATAAGTGGCTGGCAGGCAACTGGGCTGTGGCCGCTTAATCAAGCAAAACCACTTACAAGCCGGTTTGTATTCTCAGCCCCTCCGCCAATAAGAAGCCTCGAGCTTCCTAATGCGGCAGAAACAGATAAGACGAGAAATAAGGTTATTTCAACCCCTACCCGCTCTTGCCAAGTTTGGAAGCTGGCTTAAATAAGCTTCCCTGTTGAGTTTTCTGACCCTACAGCCCGGCAGCTTTTTAACCAAATTGGGAAAGGATTTGACAAGACTAACCTGCTTTTGGCAAAAACCTTAAAAGAAAATGATGAATTAAAGGCTAAAATTAAGGTTATTCAGCCCCAGAAGAGAAGAAAAGTCCAAAAAGACCCAAATAAGTATTTTATTAATATTGCTCAAATTCGAGCTAATAGGGAGGCAATGGAGAAGGTTTTGGACCCATAAAAAGCTTATATAGCTATTTCTTTAGTAGGATTTGAAGAATGTTGTTTTGAGTGGCAAATAAGCTTGAATAACTAGGTAGTTTAATGTATAATCATTGGTGCAGAGCTTTGGCTGGTGTAAGCGTGGCCAGCGGGCCAGCTGCGCCGGCCCGCACCTGCATTTTGATATCACGTGATAAATCAGCTGACCCCTGACCAGGGGGGGGGCGCAAGTGAGGGGGGGGGCAAGTGACTAGGGGGCTGGCTTATTGCAGCCAGCAAACGGCATGCATTGAAAGGGCCCCTTCTGCTCTCCCCTCTCGCATAATTATTATGCCTGCCCAGTCAGGGACGGGCATTTGGTTGGGCTTAATAGGCTGTTGGCGAGTTCCCGTCTCGAATATCCCCACTGGCCTGTTGCAACGCATTCCGCAACGCGACACCTTGCAAGCATTACCCCTCCTCCACCTGGCCTCTGTCGCAGACCCTGTTGTCAGGGCCAATTACCTATTTGACGACAGGACCGCGAAATGGGGATCTTCGCCTCGCAAGCTAGGTTTGGCCGTCCACTGCGCCGCTATCTGGGTGCATGGGAGACATCTCGAATATTGTCGCACAGACGACCACCAGCCAAAGCCATTTATGTGCTTGACCAGGGAAGTCATACCGCATGAAAGGCCAAGGTGACTACGAATGTAATGCAATATCTTCAATTGACTCAAGCCTAGTCAAGCCTACGGAGTAGTCTCGCAACTACGGATACAGCGCAACGTCATCCATCTATCTGCGGACCAGGGTACGAATCAGGACAACTGTCACTGTTACAGCTTCTCTCCGCGGTGCCCACGCGGGATGGGTGGATGGAACATTGCATGGCATGGCATGGCAATGCGATGCCAGGCTCGTCAGCGAGTCTGGCTCCCAGGGAGGCCATTTGACTGCCACCATCGACACTCGAGACCATAGCATTCAACCGTCACTTACTGATTGACACCCATTGCACATTCAGGCCATCGCTACCAAGGTCAAAGGTGTTCCAAAGTCCTGCGGGCATGACTCCGCAGACCTGCAGAGCACCGCTTCCAACGCCGCCCTGCGTGCATTGACGGGCATGAGTGCCCCCCAGGTCTAGCGTGTCTGCCCCTGGAACAAGCCGGTTTCAGCCTGATCGTGCACGTCTCAGGCTTGCACTCGAGCCGCGAGACACGACACGCCAACTCTCGTTAGAGATTGACGACGAGGCAACCAATATTGCGCCCGGCGCACACTCTTCATGCGCTCGCCCCCCTGCTTCTGGAAGATCGGCGTTCCGGGAGGTTCTAAAAAAAGGTGGTCCTTCGGCGGTGTTGAGGTTGGTCTGTTTGTTTCTTGGGGAGCACGGAGGACCATCCCTGAGCGCTCTGGTACAAGTGGTCTATGCAAAGGCTGGTTGATCATCTCTGCCCTCTCTCCCATTCTCCCTCTCCCTCGCCCCCACAAAAAGTCGCCGCATCGTCCCTACCAGCCGCGTGTATTATATTTCACGTTGACGATTCCCACGTTTTTTCTCCGTCTCCCGAGCCCTTCCCCTTGGTTATCCTGGGCCGGGCCAAAGTCGAATCCAAGTCACTCGTTTCTCATCGCATCCTCTTCCAACAGTTGACGACTCTTTTCCATCCAACATCCAGACACTTCGATATCATTTGATAGCATAATCCGGAGGGCCCTGACAGTCTCGCCATCAACCCCGATCGCTTCTCATTATCTTTCGAAACACCTCAGTCGCCCACCATGGTTCGCGCTGTCACCATCCTTCGAGCCGCACAGCTGGTGCTGGCGATAACTAGCATCGGCTTGAGTGCCTATGGTATGTTCCCAAGCAGTCATAAAAATAGATTTCACTTGCGAGGTGGAAGTTAACGAGCCGCTACTAGTGGTCCATTGGTTTATGATGGGAAGTAGGACATCGATACCTGAGCCGTTCGCCTACCTCATCTTTTGCTCCGTCTTTTCAGTGTTCTCGATCGTATACCTGGAGGCTCTGCCCCGATTCTTCCCTCGGCTGTCGTACCCTTACGCTACTATTGGAGTCGAGATGATCAACACGGCCTTATATTTCGCTGGGTTCATTGCACTGGCCGTTTTCATCACCAGCCTCACCTTCTGCCGGGGTACCGTGTGCGCCTGTGGCCGCGCAGCCACCGTCATTGCGGCCGGGCAATTCACCTGCTGGATCGCGACGACAATCCTACTCGCAAAGGATATGTTCCAGAAGGGCCTTCACCGTCCCAAGGCTGCAAACATGGAAATGCGACACGTCTGAGGCGGCACAGAATGAATGTATTGAGTTTTCGAGCAATGAGGAGACGGCATCTCCGCAGACGAGCATGGCGACGGAGCAACAACGTTGATCGGGGCTGATATTTACATGGGCTGGCCTTGTCAAGGATTCCGGCAAGGTTACGGCATCGGATTTCATTCCGGCGTTTTGGGGTTTGGGAACTTGGCTGCAGGGAGAGTTCGGTCTAGATGATGGACTCCCCCACACATGAGGGCCCCGAGCAAGGATGATGACATTTGGCATCTCGAGATGCTCTAGGATATGACAGGCGTTAGGGACTATTTGGGCAGTGGTATCATACAAAGAGACGAAGACTGGCGCCGAATGGCTCAGGCTGATTGGCCCCCCAGTCACCAATGCCCCCAGCGTTGACAGCAGACCGTCTAGCCATTTTAGGAATTGCAACCTCCTAGGGGTCGTACGAGAAGCCCCGCGTGCAACTTTCTGGTCTTCTGTGGAGTTGTGGAATGGGTGCTGAATGTGGCGTCGTGGGCACCCCACGCTGCGCAACCCGCGTGCATGACAGAATTGCACCATCCGGGGTATCTATTGCTCATGCATTTGGGCTATGCGAATTAGGTAACTGAGGAACTATTCAAGCAGGTCTCACGAGCTGCTACTGCTAGCCACCTTGGTGTTTGTCTGACGCACACCCGGTTCGTGGTGGCAGCGGGGTTGGGATGATGCAAGGTTAACGCTATCTTGTAATTATCGAGCTGGTGCCACCTTCGTTGGGGGGATGAAGGCGGCGAAGCAGGGGATGGAGGGGACTCAAGGACTGTCAGACGAGGCGGACAGCCTGCGAGATGTGAGGTGGTGTGTGCTCCACGCCGTAAGACGAAGCAGCCCTAACGCAAGGCACTGGCTGATTTTATGTCTGTCTGATTGCTACCCGGCGTCGATACCCCGCGCAAGATTACCTAGGTACTGCTAGTAGTATGTCTTCTCACTACGACTCTAGTCCCGTAGCCTACCTATAATTATCACCAACCTAAGCCCGTCAGCCGCGGATTATACTTTGCAACCAGACACTGCGCCTTCCATTCCATTGCAAGCACCGCGCACTGCCACAGTCACTGGCGCCCCTGACAGCGACGGACGGTCCTCGGCTGACGTGCAAGCTCCCGGTAGCCGGCGGAGGGACTGAGGTCAATAGGTAATAGGGGGGGGCAAGGCATGGCGTCCGGCAACCGGTGGCCCCAACCGTGGCCGGCGCAGCAAGGGCATCAAGCCATTTGGTGGACAAACGAATGAGACCAGCTCCAAACATGCGGAAAGCGGTCTCGTCAACGATGGCGTGCTCTATGGCTCTCCCCACTGGCCGAGCCGAAAGAGGTTTGGGAGCAAGGCATGTGCGCGGAAAGGTGCAATGCTGGGGTGATCCCTTGGGCCTTGGACAGTGTGGAGGCTGTAAACTATAAAGTGTAGCGCAATGGCACGATCCGGGAGATCCAGCGTTGCGGTATCGCTCTCCTCTGCGTCTTCCTTCTTCCGCTTCTTCCCCTCTTCCCCTCTCTTGTCCTGCCAGTCCAGCCTGCCCTTGAGCACGCATCACCATTGAGAGAAAACAATCTGTTGCGCAATCATCTGTACAAACGAAATCATGGCCAGCCAGAAATTCGAGACTCTGCAGCTTCACGCGGGGTAGGTCGCGCCAGGTGGGGCAGGTAGCTTCGGGCTTGCGCTGCCGCAGTCGCTCGCTCTTGCTTGCCCTTGCGGGCACTCATTCACCATCCCGAGTGCCATCTTTTGCTTTGGAAGGACAGGACGGGCTGACCGTGTATCTTCATCTCATTACAGCGCCGAGCCCGATCCTACCACCAACTCTCGAGCTGTTCCTATTTATGCGACGACCGTATGTCTCATCCCTTGAGCTTTTGCCTCCCCCACACCTACCTCCAGCAAACCGATGCTGGGATAGTCGGATCGCATCAGTGCGGCAGTTTTCCAATCCAAGGAGCTAATGGTGTCGGCCACTCTAGAGCTATGTCTTCAATGACTCCTCCCATGGAGCGAGGCTTTTCGGCCTCAAGGAGTTCGGCAACATCTACAGCCGAATCATGAACGTGAGTCCGACACCCAACCAAAATCCTGTGTCTCCAGTCTCTTACACCAACCCCTGTAGCCTACTGTCGATGTCTTCGAGAAGCGGATCGCTGCCCTCGAGGGAGGCATTGCTGCTCTGGCCGCCTCCTCCGGCCAGGCTGCCCAGTTCATGGCTATCAACACCCTCGCCCATGCCGGAGACAACATCGTCTCCACCTCCAACCTCTATGGCGGCACCTACAACCAGTTTAAGGTCTTCCTCCCTCGCCTGGGAATCCAGACCAAGTTTGTCAACGGAGACAAGCCCGAGGATATCGGTGCCGCTATTGATGACAAGACCAAGGCCGTCTATGTCGAGAGCATTGGCAACCCCAGATACAACGTTCCCGACCTGGAGGCCATTGCTAAGATCGCCCATGAGAAGGGCGTTCCGTTGGTTGTATGTGCCCCTATCAACCCTGGACAAATCCATCAGCACGGTGGCTAACCTTTCTGGCGTCGTTAGGTCGACAACACATTCGGTGCCGGTGGATACTTCATTCGACCCATTGAGCACGGAGCTGACATCGTTGTCCACTCTGCCACCAAGTGGATTGGTGGCCACGGCACTACCATTGGTGGTGTCATTGTCGACTCGGGCAAGTTTGACTGGGCCAAGAACGCCGCTCGCTTCCCCCAGTTCCACGAGCCGTCCGAGGGTTACCACGGCCTCAAGTTCTACGAGACATTCGGCCAGTTGGCTTTCATCTTGCGCGCCCGTGTCGAGATTCTCCGGGATCTTGGAGCTGCCCTGAACCCCTTTGCTGCGCAGCAGCTGTTGCTCGGCATCGAGACCCTCAGCCTGCGTGCCGAGCGCCACGCCCAGAACGCGTTGGCTGTCGCCAAGTACCTCGAGAACAGCCCCTACGTCAGCTGGGTCTCATACCCAGGACTTGAGAGCCACCCTTACCACGAGACCGCCAAGAAGTACCTCAAGAGGGGCTACGGCGGTGTCCTTAGCTTCGGCGTCAAGGGAGGTGGTGCTGGCAGCCATGTTGTGGATGGCTTCAAGCTCATTTCCAACCTTGCTAACGTCGGCGACGCCAAGACGCTTGCCATCCAGTGAGTCAATGAACCTGGGCACCAGATTTGATCTTGTTTCTCTAACGTTGTCTATAGCCCCTGGACCACGACCCACGAGCAGCTGTCCGACGAGGAGAAGATTAGCTCTGGCGTGTCCGAGGTTTGTTGATCTGATTTCGCATATTCCAATGCTATTTTACTAACTGGCTGCTCACAGGACCTCATCCGAATTTCCGTCGGTGTTGAGCACATTGACGACATCATCGCCGACTTTGAGCAGTCGTTCAAGACTGCCGCGGGTGCCACTACTTCGGGCGAGGAGCAGAAGGTCCCTGTTGCGGAGGCCAAGACCGCCGAGGCCCCCATTGCTCCATAGAGGATAGAGGGAGAGGCTAGACGGATGACATGGATGGCGAGGTTTCGTAGTTGTATGAGCTTTGATTTATGACGAAATACCCCCCAAATAAACACCAGTTCCTGAGCCTGTCTGGATTGTGGTGCATGACTTTGCAGTGTGCCACCCGGATGCTATGTTTTGAACTAGACTAGAAAACAGGAGGGTAGCATATGGAAAAGGGATGATGGAAGTGTTTTTCATTGAATATTGAACGTAGACTGACTGGTTGAGAGTTGAGGCAACTTGAGGACTGAGGTGGGTGAGTGAGGCTGGAGGGTCAAGCCACACCGCTGGTTGACCTGCCTTGCCTGGATTGGCCCACAAGCCACAACGCCCACCTGGCTCTAACGAGTACGTACTGAACACCTCGAAGCTGCATCAAGCATCTGGACAGGCGTCACCACATCTCCGTCCGACAGCCCCCCTCGGCGCATTTCCATCCACGGCCGTACGAATCCACGAAGCCTCGCCTCGCCTCGCCTACATCGCATCTCGATAGGCACACAGCCCGAGCCGACCATGCGCCTCATCCCCTCAGATACCGGCCTAGCGGCCGTGGCCACGATGCTCCTTGGCCTGCTCCCCGCGTGCGCCCTCGCGGCCGACTTCACGCTCTACCTGCCGTCCAAGCCCAACCCGTTCACGCTTCCGCCGACGACGCACGCGACGCTGAGTGCACTCGGGGCGGAGCTCTCAGCGCCGCTGTCGGCCGGCAACTCCTTCGTCTTCCGCAACGTGACGCCGGGCTCGTACCTGGCCGACGTGCACTGCTCGTCCGACGGCTTCGCGCCCGTGAGGGTCGACATCGTCCAGGGGGCCGACGGCCTGCAGGTCAGCGCGTGGGAGACGTTCCGCGGCAACGACTGGGGCAACAAGGGCGAGGCCCTGGCCGTGAGGGAGGGCAGCGGCGGCAGGGGCGTCGAGGTGAGGGCGCTGGGCGGCAAGAATTACTACGCGGAGAGGCCTCAGTGTGAGTGCTGTCCATATCACTTGTCCCCTCTCTCAACTCTCTCCGAGGCTGGCTTGTGAGACGCATGCTCTGGAGCGTGCCAATATGCCTCGATGGGCGCAACACAGCAGGGGGGTGACAACAGCGAAGCAGTACGCTAACAAGTTCATATCCACAGTCTCCATTTTCACCATCCTCAAGAACCCCATGATCCTCATGGGCCTGGTCAGCATGGGTATCTTCATCGGTATGCCCAAGCTCTTGGAAAACAGTATGTGAAGCCCTCTCCCCCACGATCCCAAAGCCAGTCCCTCGCTGACCACCCTCGTCCCCCCCAGTGGACCCCGAGATGCGCGCCGAGTTCGAGGCTCGTTCCAAGGAAGGCCCCATGAGCACCGTCATGAGCGGCGGGCAGGCCGAGAGCCCGCTCGGAAACTTCGACATGGCTGCCTACCTGGCCGGCTCCGGGAAGAAGGAGGGCGGGAATGGCAAGGGCAAGAAGTAAATACTCCTGTGACAGCCTGGGTAGAAATGGCAGTTGATATAAGCCACGCTATGCGCCACAGCAGCGGCCAACAGAGTGTATGCCTGTAAATATGTATTGGGTGGGTGTAATGAGACTTGTTCGGAGAAAATACAAGTGATGGGGAGAAGGCAAGTATTGCCACTGTGGTAATGCAGTTGAAAGAACATCGCTCGCATGGGTTTCCGCCGTCCTGCGTAGACTTCGTCAATGTGAGCGGACGCAGCGGGACGAATTGGCATGAACCAGCCCAGCATGGGGTTGACAGAATCTAGTATCTCATGGGAGATTTCACTTGGAGAACCGATATGCCAGTCTCTCTGCCGGCATAACCACGCCTGATATGAACATCTATCGCGCCAATGCTCTTTGTAATATTACAAAATCCACAAGACCCAAACCCCGAATGCAACCCGAGCCTGAAACGATAAATGCGCACAATCTTCTTCACTAACCCGTTACCCATATGTTCCTGAAAATCGTCTAATCGCCACCAAAGTCCGCACCATCATCTGCTGCATGTTAGTGTCCAAAAGTACCACAGTAGGATCGTGAGGGGTGACTTACCGAAGCCGTCCTGGTATGCATCCTGCTCATTATCATGTATAGCATCCGCGATCAAGGCACCACCTATGAGACCGGCACCAACACCGAGGGCGGCACCTCCAGCCATACCCATACCACCGCCGCCAGGCTTACGACCGCCACCGTAGCCACCACGACCATATCCGCCTGGAGCACCATATTGGGGCTGGCCGTAGCCCATCGGGGGCTGGCCATATCCATACTGGGGCTGTTGCTGATACTGTTGCTGGTAGGGCTGCTGCTGGTAGGGCTGCTGCTGGTAGTACTGTTGCTGAGGCGGATATCCAGGTTGCCCGTAGCCTCCGTTAGGCGCGCTGTGGCTTCCACCAGAGGCCATCTGCTTGCCCTTGTTCATCAGCTTTCCTAGCAGACCACCGCTCTTACCGCCCCTATCCCTGGGCGGTAGCTCGGTCGGATAAGGACTGTTGTTCTGAGGGTATGGGCTGTTGTTTTGCGGGTAGGGGCTGTTGCTTTGCGGGTATGGGCTGGCTGGGTTGGAGCCATATCCAGCCGGGGGAGTAGGGCCGCCATAGCCGCTGCGAGCGCGGGCATCCTCCTCGGCTTGGAGCTTGGCCGCTAGTTTGGCATCCTCGTCCTGAGTACTGGAAGAGCCGCCGGCGCCACGAGTTGCTTGGGCGGGATCGTCGTAGGGATTCACCTTGGTGTCGGTGGGCGCGGGGCCGTCACTGGGCGCATATCCTGGGGGCGGCCCAGACGGGGCGGAGTCATTGTCAGGGAAGACAGGAGCGGTGGGCTTCTCCCATTGCGACTGCTTGGTGTGAATGTTGACGTAGAACCTGGTGGGAATCCGTTAGCAGCCATGCGACAGATGCGATGCAATGCGCCGCGGACGTCGACTCACCACTCCTTGTACTGATCATTCCAGCGGGCGGCCCATCCGGCGGGGACATCGGGGGCCTTGGGCGGCGGGGGGCCTGGCGGGGGAGCGTAGTCGGCCATGGGACGAATCGAGCTTGTGTTGAACGTTTACCGCGTGCGAGCGGGTGTATGTGACGAGAAGAGGGGAGAGGAGAGACGAGGCGAGTCGCGAAAGCAAAGGTGGGAGCGAGGCCAAGTGGTTGTCGGCAGAACCGAATCTTGAAGAGAGAGAGAGCGCGAAAACTAAGGTTTCGGGAAGCAGAAGGCGCCCGTCCCTTATAAATCCGTCACGTTTCCGTCCGTACCTTCCTCCACTACGTACGTTTGGGATGAGGCTGGGTCGCGGCAAGTGCGACTCCGAGCGCTTGGCGACGTTGCCTCCACGCGAGACTACACACGGTCCAGCCACAGCCCACTCACAAGTCTAGTCTCAGTCACTAAATTACCATGCCTTTGGGGGGAGGCCAAGCATAGCCTCATGCATACTCGTCGAGTGGACGCATGGAATGCCATACCATAATTCCTCGTACGTGCTCGGGACAGCGTACCGGGTGATGCTGGTACCGACCGGGCCACAGCACTGTCCATCCTGTGACGGCAAGTGCAGACATATGGGCTACTGTGCCGCAGTCCCGTCGCTTGCCCGCCTGCTCACCCTGCGGAAACCGTCTGGCACCTTCCCGACTGCGAGCGAACGAGGCAGGGCAGTCAGTCACTCAGTCATTCATGAGTGAGGGGCAGACACCAGAACCAGAACCAGAACCAGACCCAGACCCAGACCCAGGCAAGAGCGAGGGGCAATCAACTGCAGGTGTTGCGCGGCGCACCGGCCACTGGTTGGCTCACTGGCTAGTTGATTGGCTAGGGGGGCCTAGCAAGGCCTAGGTAGCTGTGCTGTTGCTGCTAGTGCTGTGCAAGGGGAGACGTCACCCACCAGCCTTTAACGGGTTCACAGCCCCCCGGCCGCCACTTGCGGTTCCTTGGGGCTCGCCCCGGCCACATCGGCTTCCGGCTTCTGTCTTGCGGTGGACTATGACGCGAGCAAACCGCACCGCTGCCTGGGTCGCAAATCCTCTATCGGTGTCGCCGGTAGCATGTGTTCACCCCAAGGCTTACAGACAGCAGCAGGCCAGATCATGGACTGTTGGCAAACCGCCTCGGAGTTTGCTGCCGACACTCGCCCGAAGTCAATGTCACTCACCCACCCCCGCGCTGGCCCTCCTCTGCATTCTTCACGCGGGACCAGAGATGTCCTGCATCCATTGGGGCGCCAAGCCGCACCGCCACCGGAATCCCTGCATCAATACTCACCTTCTGTCCCTAGCCATCGACTGCCCTGATGCTTGGTGGCGATTAGGCCCTTTCTAACCCCGGCCTTGGCGCCTTAGCCTGCTTTCCACTTCAAAGTCATGTGTCGTTCGTTGCTGGATGCCAAGAGACTGTCAGAGAAGACTTCTGCAGGCCGCCCACAAACATGAACTCCCCTCCAGTGACCTTCTCCAGCTCTTTGCGCAGACACTCGCGGCGCGGTTCCTTCGATCACGATGCTGTTGGAGCGCAATATAGTTTGTAACTCAATTCAATTTGATTATTGCGAGACAAGTGATGAAATCCCTTGACAAATTAAGCAGTTCCCAGCCCAGAGCCCATGAAACAGAAGAAATAGAAACGAGTGATGCAAGCCCCCACAACAAGTGAGGCCGATTCCCATCAAAAGCCAGCCATTAACCATCACAACATGGATAAAGCCATACCGGACCATTTTCTTCCGCCGTAGCCTCCCTTTGTTGTCCGATAGGCAAACCCGCCCTGATACATTGCCCCTTAGTACACCTTCCACCACTGGCTGGCAGATCGCACGAGGTCCATGCCCAACGACTTGGGTCGATCCGTGGACCTTCGCTTCCACATCAACGGCCGCTTAGCCTCCTCCTCAACCTTCCACTCGCTCAGTGCTACATACTTGCCACCAGAGCCCAGCTTGTCTGCCGCACCCTCTGCCCACTTGTCAAACGCCGGCATGTCCAGCTTCAGGCTCGTCTTCAGCCGTTCGTACAGCTCTCGGAACTCCCGCACAGGCTTGGTCCATCCCTGCATCTGGTGATGCGCCACCTTCAGGAGCTCCAAGTGCAGCCGGGCCTCGGCCGTCAGATACGTGCGGTCGTGGTAGCCTCCACGAGCTGGGTCACCGCGGCACGCAGAGCTAATCTCTCGGAGGATCGCCTCGTGCACTGCCATGGCTTGCGCAGGTCGTCCGCTCGACGTGTACAGGCTTGCGAGGAGCTTGGACACTTCGAGCGTCTGCGAGTCCAGTCTGCCCCGGCCGCGCCTCAGGTTATAGTACAGCAGCTCGGCCGTGTCGATGGCCGCCGTGACATGTCCGCCGGCATGCTGGGCATGCACCAGGAGCTTGCCGATATTGAGCACAGTTCCAGGGGACCAGCCGCTGGTCCTCTGCACCGCTTCGCGCGATGTCCAGAGCCTTGCCAGCAGAGCCTCGAGCTCTGTGTAGTTGCGCTGAGCACCAAGGAGGCGGATTAGGCCTGCAACATCCTCAAATCTGAGCGTCAAGAAGTCGAGCTTGATGGCGCGGAAAGCAGCAAACACATGGGCAATGATCTCCCGTGACGTCTCCAGCATGGCCTTGCGCAACTCATCATTCTTGCCGGGGGCTGGGTGCGGCACGTCGATGCCGGCCAGGAATTCGGCCAGCTTATATCCAAGCTGGATGCAGCTTCGCTTCTGGTAGAGTTCCTGCTTCGAGGCGAAGAGGAACACACACCGGCCTGCCTGGTGAGCGCGGTGGAAGTCGCCGGCCTCCAGCAGAGACTTGACGCGGTCGTTGCCAGCCTTGCACGCCAGGGCGAAGAAGTCTACGTTGGCAGCGCTGCGGTCCTTGGCAAGCTCCACGAGGATCGCAAGATAGAAGAGGCGCAGGTGATCATCGTTGGTTCCCTTGAAGATCGCCGCGTACTGAGTCTTGAACAGCGTGAACAGCCTCTGGTCCAGGACAGCCAGAAGCTGGGTTCGCTTATGCTCTTCCCAGAAGCCACGCAGCTTGCCACCACACTCCAGGATGACCTCAATCTTTGTCTCCTTCTCGATGACACGGGAGTATTCCTCGTAGAGAAGTGACTCGTAGATGATATCAGCCATCACCTCCGAGTACATCAGGGCCCTCTCCTTGCCGTAGAGGGTTTGCTCAAAAGAAATGAGGAAGACAAAGACGACCTTGCTGAGTTGAGCATCCAGCTTCAGTGTAATCTCACTGCTGGGAAGGGTGCCCCTGAAGATGATCAGGTGACGAAGTTGGTGAAGTAGCTCATGGCCCTTTTGGGTCATGCCAGCTGTCACATAAATGGAGGCCAGGGTTGTAGCTGCCGTGAACAGCTTCATCGTCACTGTGAGAGTCGTGATGATCTCGATGACCGACACCTGGAGAAGCTGGATGATGTTTGCTTGTGACTGCTGCGTGTTGATCTTCTGGTATAGAATCACAACCTCCCTGAGCTTCTGCAGCGTCGTCTCGTGCCAGCAGCCAAACTCAATCTTCAGTTGAGCGTAGGCTTCAAGACAGATTTCAATGGCGCGCTCCACGGTAGTAGTGGACGAAGCCTTCTTGCCAGTCGTAATGATGGTCACGTACATCTTGGAAAGCCGCTTCTTGACCGTGTGAATTGTAGTCTCCGTCGTCGTGGTCGTCGTTGTCTTCGTCGTGGTCGTCTTCTTGATGACCTCTTCGTAGATGGAGACAGATTCATGGTGATGCTCCACGTGCTTTTCACAAATCTTAGCCAGGGCAATCAGGGCCAAGATGTAGGCCGAGGAAGAGACCCCGCAGACTGTCGTCACCACCTCCTTGTACTCGACGGACAGCTTGTACAGCACGGAGAACTCCACCTTGACGTGAACCTCGAGCACATACGTGTATTTCTCATAGATTTCGGCAATGATCTCTTCCGTTATTGTAACTTCAGCACGGTGGTGGACAATAGTGGCCCACAAGGCAACACAAACCTGCTGAAGCTCCTTGTACAGCTTCCGATTGTGGTAGTGTCGGCAGAGGATCAAAGCAGCCTTGAAAGCGTCATGGTGGCAATGCTTGATGTCCTTGTTAAGAACTGTGACAATCTCAAGGTAGTACTGGTATGCCTCCTTGCGACCGAGGAGCTCATAGTGAGCCGCGAGAAGGTACAGTGTCTTAATCGTCAGGCGATGGCTGTGGCCGAGCTGCTTCTTGAACTTCTCAAGGATCTCGATGTAGATCTCGATCACCTTTTCGTGGCGATGGTGCTCCTCATAGAATCCGATCAGAACAGTGACCGATTCGAAGAAGGCCTCATCATCGAGCTTCATCGAAGACAGACAAGCCCAGTAGATGCGCAGATAGATCTGCTCGGCAAACTCGAACAAGCCCCGGCGTTGGTAGCTCACAGCAAGGCGGCGAGCGACCAGAACACACTCGCGCATCATGTGTTCAGTCAGCGTGATCTTGACGTCAACGCTAAGAACAGCCTTCCATGTGAGCTCAAGGGTCCTCTTGGTGATGACTTCCACCTCTTCCCAGTTCTGGTTCTCAACATGCAGGCTGATCAGGGCTATGCAAGCGGAGAAGAACGCATGATCGGCCTTGGTCTTCTTGCAGCGAGTGTAGTGCATCTCATAGATCTCCTTGACGACAGTCTCAGTGACCTCGGTGGTAGTTGTGGTAGTAGTCTTCTTGGTGACTGTGGTTTCGGTAACCTCCTCCACAACTTCGGTGATGAGGATAGTAGTGCGTTGAGCCTCCTCATCCTCAACCTTGCCCTTGCTCTTGAACCAGCCCCAAACCTTGGTTAGGATGCTAACAGAGATGCTCAAGAGCCCAAAGGTGCGGCAAATAGTTCCGATCTCTCGGATCCAGATGATGAGGGACTGGGCCTCGCACGAGAAGTGTTCATACTCTGCCCAAAGGCAAATGAGAATGTTGGTGGCCTCCTCTGTGCGCTTCAGCTGGCGCAAGAATTTGACGTATTCAATCGCAATCTGGATCTTGGCGATGTGGACCTCCAGGCTGGATTTGGTGCGGCAGATGATGGAAATCCGGCGCCAAAGGCTGATGTAGAGGCGTTCTGCCAGGAAGATCTTGCCGCACACCACGTAAGACTGGGCCAGACGGAGCAGCATGGAGATGCACAGCTGATCCGTTGCCTCCAGCTCCTCGCTGGTCTCAAAGATGAGCTCCTCAAGCTCACCAATGTTCCCTTGGCCCTGGTCACCCTTGAAAACAATGTCGAGATTGCCAAAGAAGTTGCCAATCTCTTTGGCTTCGCCCGACTTCTTACCAAACCGAATGACAATGATCTCGTAGAGTTCACGATAGACAACGGTGGCGCGGTCTTCTTCTTTGATGTCAATGTAGAGCTTGGCCAGCTTCTTGTACCAGAAGATGACATCGTCACTTGACGCGCCGTGCCTGTGCTTGCAAATCTCAATCATGAAGCGAATGATCTCCTCGCGGTAGGTGATGATCTCTGTTCGCTTGGTGATCACGATTTCCTCGGTGCATGCAAGGAACAAGTTGGTGCAAGACACAACGAGAACATTGGTTCTGGACAGAACGACCTGGCCAAGCTTCACGGCCCGGTAAAAGTACTTGGCTCCATGGGTCTGGGATCCAGAAACGCGAACCTCCACGTGGCCGAGGCTGATCAGAGTCTGGAGGACAGAGAGGTGCTTATGTCCAAAGCAAGCTTCTCTAATTTGGAGGGCAAGCTCGTGGTACTTGAGAGCATCATGGCCAGCATGATACTTGCGCCAGCAAGTCCACTCCATGAGAACAAACATGGCGGAGTCGGGGAAGATCTTGCGGAACTCGTCGGTAAGCTGCAGCTTTCCTTGGGGCATCATGCCGCAGGCCTTGAAATGGCCAATCCAGTTGCGCATAACGTATCCCAAAAGCGAGTACGAGGTAAGAGTTGCGTCAACAGTGCTCTCGTCAAGCTCATCCGCCAGTGGCTCTTGTTCAAATGTGAGCTTCAGGCGGGCATAGAGCAGCAGGCGGAGAGTCAGGTTGGACTGAGCGTCCGTGTATGACAGAAGCGACTTCCCAAGCAAGTTGTGAAGGTGCGAGCGCACCAGGGAAGTTCGGAAGTGAAGTCTTCCATCGCGGATGAGAACCAAATCACCACATGCCTGGGCGACAAACTGGTGAACGTTGACAGAGGCGCCCAAAGAAAGCTTGGAGAGGTCGATGCACAGGAGCTCAGCAACCTCTTCGATAGAAAAGGGCTGCTGGGCGACAAGCATGAAAGAAAGCAGATACTTGACTAGCGTATTCTTGGTGAGGTCAAGCTTGTCCACGACGACGCGGAGCACATCCGAGATTTCAGCGCTCATGGCCTGGGCGGCAGAAATGATAGACTGCTGAGACTGCTCGCGGAGGAGAAGTCGACCGACATAGAAAGCCCAGAGGAAGTTGCCCTTGGACTTCATGGCAAGATCCTCAAGGAGAGGCTCCCGCAGGTCGGTGGCAACATTGGCAAAGACGGGTGACCTCGCCAAAGTCTGTCGAAGGTGAGTCTTGATATCCTCATGCACCTTCTGCCTGGTGATATCAAGGTGCTTGCACCCGTCGCTAAGATGCTCGATCTTGCGGGAGAATGTGATGACACGGGTGTGTGCCAGCTTAGCCGTGGTGGTTCGGAGAGTCTTGTGGAATTTGAGCGCGACCTTGGCATCACCGGCCATCTCGTCGCAGCCGTCGATGATGAGGACAAATGTGGTTTCACTCTTCTCTACAGCCTTGAGGCCGTTGCGAAGTGCCTCCCAGAGGGCCTGCTCGAGCTTCTCGGAGCTGCGATGGGCCTGAGGGTCCGCCTCAAAAGCCTTGTACAGCTGCTCGTACAATGTCACGTCTCCGACACTGCGCTCCAGCATCTGGAACAAAATGCTCTTGACACAGGCCATTGAAGTGGCCTCGCTTGGCTCATCATAGTCTACATGTCTCTGTTAACAAAACTATACCACCTCCAGCAGGGCTGAAAAGGTTGCAACACTTACGGAAATCGTATGTCAGGACCGCATATGACTTGTGGTCCAGAGGCCGTGCAAGTCTCTCTTGGACCCACTCGGCAAGTACACTCTTACCACAGCCAGCAGGGCCAGTGACGCTGAGGACCTGGTCGTCACTTTCGAGGAACTGAGACAGGCCATCTCGGATCCAGTGGCAGGTGTCTTCAGCTCGCTCAAGGTGGTCCATAACCTCATCATAGAGCGTGTTTCGAATCGAGGGAGTGTAGTCGGGCTGAAGCTTCTCGCGCAGGTACTTGAAGCCGGTTGAGTACCCCTTGCGGCTAAGTGTGTAGGACCACACGCGGTCGCAGAAGTCGCTCTTGCGGACCCAGATCCTGTCAATGTCACTGCCAAACACATCGTCGAAGCTGATTTCACTTGATTCGCCGTCGGCCAAGTGGGTAATCTTCTGTCTGTAGTAGGATGCGACAGTGCCAGCAAGGTACACGAGGTCACAGAAGATGTTGGCTGCATCCTCCTTCAGGCCGGCTGGCATCTGTTCCAGGTCACGGATCTCACCGATAGTGGAAAGCAGCATGGCCAGCTCATAGAGCGCGGTAAAGGTAGGCACAAGGGCCTTGGCCTGTTGGTGACCAATCTGTTATTGCGATTATCAGTACTTGGAGGCTCTCAAAAATCAAAGATGCGACATGATGTTGTTGGTATGGCAGGTGATTCTTACCTCCAGTAGGACTTGGCAACTGGCTAGTGCAGCAGAAACAGATTCATGTCCCCCGGGGATAAACGAATCGATTCGCTCGCCGAATGACCAGATTTGCAGGCCAAAGAACTGGGCAGTTCGGAGCACGCGATCCCAGTCACTGCCTCGTCGAGGCATGTGGATGAGGCGCTCGTCAGCAATGTACTGTAGATAGGCGTGGAGATCCATCTCCGCGACAAATTCTTCATCGTAATCATCGAAGCGGGACAGAAGGGACTTGACCTTCTGAGCAACCTCGGATACACGGGTGAAGTGGGAAAGGGTCATCTTGGAGGAGGCCGTGGCGCTGGAGGCAGTAGAGCCATTGGTCATCTGCCGACCATTGACAGCGATGTGGGTGTGCTCTGCGGCCACGGCCTTCTTCTCGGGGGTGGCGACCTCCATGGGCTCAGTGACGGGTTCACTGGCGGGCTCAGAGGGCTCTGATGCCTTGGTCTGGGTGCTGGCAGTATCAGAGAAGCCCTGGCGGACAACGTCGACAGGACCGCGGGATGTTGACTCCTCGACAACGTCAGATGGAAGGGACGACGGTTCCGAGCTCTTGCGTTTTCTCCTTACTAGAAGCGAAGAGAGAGGGGACAGGTTAGTTTAGAAAATAAATAGATTGGGATAATGCAGGGGATATTGGACTATATGGCGTAGCTTGGGCTAGGGACATAATCCCAGGGGGGGCGGGATCTCGTGAGATGGTGTGGACGATGTCGGACATACCGTGTTTAAGGCTCCGTCTCAGGCCCAGCATGCTCGCATTGGACAGTTCAGGGCCAGATAGATTGGGGTTTGAGAGTGCAAAGCGGGGGATGATATGGACACCAGGAGATCGAGTCAAGCTCTGGGTCTACCTCGCAGTAACACCGTGTGCTTTTCACACAGAGCCAGAAGCCGGAGGAAGGGGATACGACAGACATGAAATACTCGGACGATGCCGCCAAGGCTCAAGCCATGAAAGCCATCAAATCCAGGACTTTCCTCGAGAGGGACGCCCCTCTCCGTAACACACTGCGGGCTCGCGTTGCAGATGCAACAGCAAGCGGGGACACAACTGGCCCGAGGCTGGCTGGACCGGGTTCATTGGGCCGGAGGCGGCGTCACCCGTCAGCATCCCATCTGCCGCTGGCCTCAGCATGTCGATGTCGTCCCGGGATCAGCGCCGAGGGCGTTTTGCAATTTGACGCCCTCGCGCGAGAGCGACGCAGCTTTGCGAGGTGTCGTGAAGTGGCGTTGCTGAACAGCATCCATGGATGCGTCAAGTTGATAGTTCAGGTCGCAACACGAACAGCATGGGTCCAAACAGGGACGTCGATGGACGCTGAGGTGCAGGGAAGGTGCAGCAGGGCCGCCGGATGTGGAAACCACCTTGCCTGTCAGCTGTGCTCCAGCAACAGGCTAGTCGTTATTCCCAAGGGCTGTAAACTTTCCCCCGCTGGAGGTGCAGCCCCTCGGCCCCTGCACGAGCCTATGGGAGCCTCCGGCAGCGCCTGCCCCTTCGGCCTAGCCATGGGAGCCAAGGGGCACGTCAGCCCTTCGGGGGGCCGGGCAGCGCTAAAGGTGCAAGTCAGGCGGGAGCGAGCGGGCTGGACCGAGAATGGCTAGGGCCCCTACCCCGCCAGAACGTCAACCTAGGAACCCCGACTGTAACGCACCATCCAGGCGAGAGCTGAAGGTGCCCAGGGCGGTTGTCGACCGTCACCTCACCCCATGCGCATATACCCGGCCATCAGTCAGTCATCTATCCGCAGTGGGGAGCCGGGTGCAAGCTGCTGGGCCTCGTCAATGCGTACCCGAGTGCCAATAATAAGGTAGGCAGCGGAACCCGGCTTGTGGACGGCCACAACAACGGTGACCTGCAGTTCACATCTGCCATGCAGCCCTCGCTGTCGATAGGTCTTTGCAGCTCGTTGCAGGCTTCTCCGTACAGGGGTTTCCTGTCCGTCCGTCCGCTCTTGGGTCCCCTCTTTCTGCCTCCGTCGGGTGGTTTGGACCCCTAGACTTCCCATCTTCGTCTACGCCGTCAGCTTGCAAGCCTCATTCCCCCTTCCGGCCGCCTCTGAGTTGCAATGAGGACGGCGCAGTTACACCGGGGGTGCGCGGCCGCGTCTCGATGAGCACTCGACGTTACGCTGGCGGCCAGGACGGGAGACGGACACCTCGTCGCCAAGAATACGCCGGGCGATCTGCACCCCGTGGCCGCCCCGTGGCTGGCTGGGCTCACCCGGGTTGGCGAAGAGAGACGGGGGGCAGCAGCCAGCTCCACACACCAAGGACCGATAGCTTGCGGTGGTTGAGACGTCGGCGGCATACCTTGCATACCACTGACCAGATGTGACGGGCACGCAGTCTCGTAGAAAGCCATGTCGGATGGCATTGGACGAGTTGGGGAGGGAATTGGCGGTTGGCCGTGCCATGTCTTACTCGGTGCAAGCCGCCACCACGCAGCCGGTCTGCATTCTTCGACGTATGCCTCAAAGTGGGTTCAGCCCTGAGCCTGTCGATATGGACGGAATTATGGATTGTCCATCGTGTCCTGCAGACGCACGGGCACATCCACAATGTCCGTTGGCGGCTGGCTGGACGCACCCCGGGATCTGGAGCCGTCAAGGGCGTCAAGTGGCCTGATGGCAATAATTGATTCATCGATTTCGATTCACTAGTCCCCCGGCGCCAGCCACAGCACATGCAGAGGGCTCGTTTAATGTGCTCAATTGCTACCGGTGCACACCTGGATTGCCATAGCCGCTTCGCCAGGCTTGCCAGGGTGGACGCAAACGCCAGCCTGCGCCCAATCCGTCAATCTCACTGACCCTGTCTTGAGACTCTTTCGACTCTTGGAGAGCAGCAGCAAGGGCCCCATTGGGTGCGCCATGCACGAGCCGTCTGTCCCTGGGCACAGATCTCCAAGTCACATCAGCCTTGCATGGGCTCGCCTACCCTTCCTGGAAAAGATAGCCATTATTGGCCCGTCCGTACTCAGCTGCTCATGACTTTGACCAGTCACAGCTCTCATTGACGACGGTCTAAGAGCCGTGCCCATCACCACCAGCATCATGATCAACGAATTCTGCGAAGATGATCAATTGATGGCTCTCTTTCTCGGCCTATCTACCTTGTAGAGGTCGCAATCTGCAGTTGCGGCCCGGATCCGCACCCTCTGTATATCCGACTTGCTGCGTTTACCGCGCAATCTACTCATTCTGCAACTCCACGTCACCCATCGATGTTGGCGCCCCCCGCCGCTGGACCCTGATGAAAGCCGAGACCACGACGTCTTCCCTTTTTTTTTTTTTTTTGCCAATAATCACTTCGCCCCAGCTACACATGGGATCGGGGCCGACAGATGGAGTTGCTTCTGTGTTTGCGATATATTATACATAATCTAAATCCGTCTAGCCAGCCCAGATCCCTCGCATAAACTAAGCCCCTGACCACACCAGGTCTCGCGACTTGCAGCCGGACGTTCACAGTCACATCCAATAGTCCTACTGTGGCTGCATCCACGTCACCATGCGGCCCAGATCAGCGTGAAACGCATCTCATCGGACCAGACGTGATTAAATACTCGAGGAGAAGGAGCAAACCCCTTGCATGAAAACCGAGAGCTGCACGAGAAAACGAGCCGGAGCGGGTGTCCAGAATCAACCTGTATTACTTCTGCATGATGGAGTCGAACCCCCACCATCTACTACTCTACGCAGTAAGTGGGCCTCCCTGGCTATCATCGCTATCCACCTCCGGGGGAGGATGGCGGTTGAGCCAGGGCTCGAAGGTCCGTGACGTGACGGACAACCCTCCAATCGTCTCCCACATGAGGAGGAAGGCAAACAGGCCCATGATGACGACCATGTACTCGACGGTGTTGAGGTGCTCGTGCGTCAAGGGAAGCAGGATGAGGACAATGCCAACGACCAACCGCATGCCCACTCGCAACAGCCGAGGAAGGATCAGCTTGTCCTCGCCCTCGACGCGGTACAGCATGGCGTAGACCCAGAGGCAGATCATCCCGACGCCGAGGCCCCCACCAAGCAGCCATCGCTGGCCCTCCTCGAGGTCTTCGACATTTGTGCTGACAGCCGCGATGTGGCCGCCGATGAGGAACGAGGCTGACATGGGCAGGTGCAGGATGAAGAAGCCAAAGGCGGTCCAGGCCGAGCGACGGATGGGATGGGTCGCCTGGATGCTGCCGTCGCCGCTGGCGTAGATCCAGTTGAGGGTGAAGGCGACGATGAGCACGCAGACGGCCTTGCCGTAGTTGGCCGTGACGCCGATACCCGTGGTGTGGCCGACCACGATGCTGTAGACGAACTCGCCGAGGATGATGATGAAGAAGGCGGCCATGCGGTCGACCTCGTGGGCAATGTCGACGGCGGTGCTGTACGTCAGCTTGAGCTTCTTCTTGATCCACGGGCTCAGGGTGAGGGCCCAGGTGGCCTCCTGCCAGAAGATCATGACGGCCACGACGGCGACCTTGGCGTGCAGGCTGACGTTCTCGAGGAAGAGGGGGATCGACATGAGCAGCCCGATGAACATGAAGCAGGCGAGGATACGCGCCTGCGCGCGGTGGTGGTAGGTGGCGATGGAGGTGATGAGGAAGACGGACATGGTGGTAAAGCGGGCGGCGACGTACGCGCCGGCGGTGGTGCGCATGGCGCTCAAGTCATGGTCGGCGACGGTGGCGTTGTTCGCGTACAGGATGAGCAGGGCCATGACCCAGAGGATGATGAGGCGCTGCAGCATGTCGTCGGTGTAGTACGAGTTCATGATCTCGCGGAGGTCGGCCCAGATGTGCCATGCCGGCGCGAAGATGAGCAGGTACTTGAGCAGGTGCTTCCCGTCGGCATGCTCAGCAAGCTCGTCGCTGAAGCTGGCGACAATGGCGACATCTGATCACGGTCAGCGTTTGGTTCATTGATTCCCCCCCCCCAAGTTGCGGCGTTCTCGCGCCGGCTGGGCCCAACTTACAGAGAAGGTCCAGGAACAGCTCGAATCGACCGGCCTGTCGCTCCTCTTCCTTTTCCTTGTACAGGCGGCCCTTGTAGAACCACTGCAAGGCGCGCGGCTTCTTGACCAGGTAGCACGCGGCCTTGGTGTGCTGCTCCTGCAGCTCGTTGCAGTTCATCGTCTAATCGCTTCGATTGTCGGCCGACCGCGACAGCACTTGGATTGAGGTGGAGGTGGAGGTGGAGGTGGAGGTGCAGTTGGGTTTGGGCGTGAGACGCGACTCGACACAAGAGCACGCGCAAAATGTCGAGGGTTACCGTCCCTCTGCAGAAGCCAAGACTTGCCAAGTTGCCAAGTCAAGTCGCCAAGTCGCCAAGGCAAGTAGGGTGCCTATCAGTTCGCAGGCCAAGGATGGAGATCGAGATGGATCATGGAGATGGGCAGCCGGGACCAGGCCAGTCTTTATGGTGTTTCCTAGCCTCAAAGCCAGGCACCGGGCACCCTCCCTTTCCCAACGGCCTGGCGCCAGCCCCATCACCACTTTAAATCCACCTCTAATTTTTTCTCCCTCCTCCTCGTCTCGCTCGCTGACCAAGCCTCTTACCAACCAAGCGCACCATCCCGTGACACACGCCAAAAGGACCGTGGCGGGCTGCCTGTCTGTCCTGTTTCTCTCGTCGCCCGACAGACAAAACCAGCCCAGCTCGCTCCCTGGTGCGTCATGCTCGCAACCAATTTCTCACACGACATGGGAATGCCCAAGCTCCTTGTCACAGCTCCTCAGCGAACCCACCCGCCTAAGCTCCTTTGAGCCCGCAGATCTCGATGAAAGTCTATATCCTGCCCCTGTTCCGCAGCTTCACCCAGCCTACAATAGCATTACGTTTCCAGCAGACCCCGCCGTGTCAGCATGACTAACGACCTAAAATCAAGCTAGGGCCTTCGCAATGACCCAAAGACATCAGAATTCTCCGCCACAGCATCACCAGTACACCGATGTTGCTGCTCCCCTGCTCCATCTCCTCGCAAAAGAACACCAACAGTGATTTCCGAGATTGCGTTTAAGCATTGGATTTAAACATTGCGCTTTTTCCTCTCGTAAGCCATCTACTTACTAACGTAGGCCGTTTGCTTTAGCCCACGTTGTAGTCTATTTTGACAGCGTTTGCTCTTACACCCGTCAATCGTGGGGGACCAAAATCATTATCATGTTGCTCGCGGCAACATCCCAGCATTATCTACAAGATTTCTTTCCCATGGCAAGACATTTCCCCCGTCGTTGCCACGACGCATGCCCCGTTTTTCAGTCTGCCACGTGAACCCATGCACCCGTATTTCATCGACACTTCATCTTCTCATATCCCGAGGTATTCCACAAAAACATGCCAAAACAGAAGAAAAATCCAAGAAAACGCCGGCACCCATCGTGCGCTATGTAAAGTCATTCGAGAGGGGAGAAGAAGGGATGCAGGTTTTCCCTTCAGTAGCTGCTTCCGAGCAGCATCAGATGCCAGAACCTCTGCCGTTGCTCGGCATTTTCGACCAATCGGCGCCACGCCTCGAGAAATGCAAAAATGTGCCCATCAAGGCTAGGCTAGAGAGAACCACTCCATGTAATCAGATTACCGATAAGTGGCCCTGAAAGGTCCTTCGACCTTAACGTCTTTGATACCCTCAGGCATCAATCGCAGCCACTCATTCCAGCTATCCACGTCAACATCATCATCGTTTAGTTGTATAGACAAGTGGAGCTGGGGGTTGTTGTTTTCGTAAGAGAGACTGTTTCTCAGAGGGTTGCTGCGGTCGACGGGCGAAAGGAAGATGGATGGGAGCCTGGAATTCCCCGACATCATAATATGCAGAGGAGACGGGAAACTCAAAAGGACCTCCTTTTCGGGGCTCTTGTCTTGGACCATCTTGGCATAGTCTCCAAACAGGTTCGAGTGCAGCTCTGCCGCAGACAGAGGGTGTTGGCGTGAGGCCCGAGTTCGGAGCTGCTCCGTCAAAGCCCGGGTGAAAGCAAGACGATCGAGTCCACGGTAATGATCGTCAGACATCGAAGCCGCGATCACCTCCAAAACTCCTTGGTGGCGGACCATCCTGGTCGTTGGGTAGTACGCAGCATCCATGAGAATGAGTGTATCAGCACACGCCTCCTCAAAGATCTGCTGCAAGCCGCTCCACCTAATGGTGGACGCCCGTGTATGGTCTCCGGAGCTATGTTTCAAGTCCAAGTCAGTCGAGAAGCCCCCCAGGGACTGGAAAGAAGTACTCACCTTGCGAGAACCATCTCTCGATTTCCATCGAGATATGTCTGCCCCACATAATAAACGATTTTCAAGACGTCTCGCTGATCACAGTCTTCCGCAAAGTCGTGAAGTTGACGTGAAAGCCACCTCCACGAATTCTTGACTCCGTCCGCGCTCGAGGGAATGGTCTGGACCTGGCAGGCAAATCGATAATATTTATCGAACACATCGGCGAGATCACGAACCGAATTGTGGACGTTGGGGTCATCATCATCTTGCCAGAACAACAAAAGTGCCTGTACAGAAGTGTACCTATCCCGTCTAGGGGTTGAGAGCATGCGGCCCACGTTTGATTGCAGGTCATTCTTGAGGCTCTCAATACCAGGCAGAGACAGAGACTTTTCAAGTCGAGGCCCTGATGGCAGCGGTGTTCGAAGGCGGGTCTCGCTGAGCGGAGGACGTCCGAGTTGAAGAGGCGTGGGCGTGTTGGAGTCAATATCCATCTCCTGCGGGTCGTTGGTGTAAACAGGCTGGACCGTCGACCCTCCAGATGCCGGGCTCAGGGGCCTTCCGGCTGCAGCGAGGGATGGCGCAATATCCTGGATGGTCGGGCTGTGGGAACGATGGAACTTGCTAACGACATCCTCCCAAGTCATGTTATGATGGCTAGGATGGCACTATGGTTCAAGAGAACAGGGTGGGCGTGTTAGCATCCAAAAACGAAAAGCGTGCCCTTCGCGATGATGTAGCAGAAATGGGAAAACGACCAAGGGAAGAAGAAGAAAAACACAGTGAGTCAACAAACTTACAGCAACCCTTCGTCTTCGGCAGTCCCCACAGGCGCCCAGCTTTCGGATCAGGGCAGCGCGCTCTCTGGACTGCTGGGAAAGGGGTCCGGTACGTCTCCTGCTCGTACGGCGGTTGTTAGAGACGTCGGAGCCATCCTTTACAGAAAAAATGGACTGGTGCAAGTTAGGAGAGGTGTCGGCACTATACGATGTGTTGTTGGTCTCAGTGGAGGCCAGGGTAGCGGAAGTGGCCTGGGTTGAGATGGAGGAGCTAGTGTCCTTTCTAATGGGCGGAGAGGTTGGGTGAAGGTGATGGTGAGAATGCTGATGATGCTGCTGCTCGTAGGAGAAGGGGCCTGGGGATCCAGGTGACATCTGTCGCAGCGGCGGCAGCTCATCTGAGTTCGGCAGGAGGGCGGAAGTGGTGATCGGGGCAGTCGCCGAAGCAGCAGCAGAAACGACGGAAGCAAGTGAGTGCGGCGGGGCGACGGGAGATGACATCGGGGGGAGTATCGTAGCGGGTGCTGCATCAGTGACAGAGGGCGGCTGAGTTGGTGAAGGGGAATTGTGATGTTGTGGTGGCTGTTGGTGGTGATGCTGTTGCGGCGCAGCTACAGATGCGGGCGCTGGGGAAGGCTGGACAGCCTCAACCAGCCCGTGAGCAGCGGTATTCATGACTGGCAGAGTCGTTGAAGAAGATGACAGAACGGTGGCAGCAACGTCAAAATGTCATTCTCTCCAAAGGGATGGCGGGGATGGCAGCAGGCGATGAGACGGGGAGCGACAGGATGCGCCCGGGGTTCTGACTGGAGAATGAATTGGCCAGCACAAGTCGACAGCGGTTACAACCCACGGCAGGAACCGTGGCCAGGTTCTATATGCGCGTTGGCCTGGGCGGGCTAAGATATCGCGGAGCAGCAAGGCAGAGTGAGATGCGTGCTTGCTTCAGACCCCACTATGAGCTGCGCGCGCGTCGCAATGTGGTAGGCTGTCCTCCGTAGGCAGGTGTGCTGGTGCGCGCCGATGTACTTGGTACCCGTGCTGGTGCTGCTGCTGCTGCTGCACCTGAAGCCGGCGTGGCGTAGGCTCGATGAGGTGGACAGTGATGCCAGGTGCCAGGTTTTGACCGTCGTCTAAGGCGAGTTGGTGATGGTGGATTTGTGGACACAGTAATAGAGGCCGGAGCAGCTGGGTTGGATGAATAAGTGAGGAAGTGTGAGAGTGAGAGTGCGAGCGTCCAGACTGTGACGGGGAGCGAGGAGGAGGAACAGAGCAATAGATCTGGGGCGCAGCGGGGGTGGACGATGGTTTTCTGGGGCCTTGGGGGTGTGGATGGCGGATGCTCTCTCTTGATGCGCGATGGTGGCCTGGTAGCCTGGGAGGTGCCGCCAAAGAATGGAGCACGAGGTGCAGGTGCAGTGGAGGAATGAATGAATCGATCTTGTTCCCACGCTGGCAGGGCCGGGCGCGGGTGGGCGCAACGCGGCGCCAGAGGCAAAGATGAGCCTGACAATCAATTCCGTCCCCGGGTTGTCGCAGTCGAGGCGCGGCTTCGGCAGTGGTGGGTAATTGGATGGATCTCCCGGGACTGGGAGTTCTGGGACTGCGGTTTTTCGGCTAACGCGTGCTTGGGGTGGTCGCGGGTGGAGTTAAGAGGGACCCCGAAGGTACGGCTCTAGCGGTTCGAGTTGCTGCTAATTAGGGGGCAGTGGCACCTCGTGGAAGCCTTGGAGACGGCGAGGGAGTGAGGTTGTCAGGGCGCTAGCAAGGTGAGATGCGTGCTAGTAGGAGATGGATTGGATGCCCAGGTTGAAAGGTGAGAGACGGTCAGTCACAGGTCTTGATGTACAAGCCGCATGGCATGCACTTGACAGGGAAGGCAGGCACATTCGCTTCAGTCATGGGTTTGAGGAGGAGAATGGATAATAGGTAAGGCAGGCAGGCGCGGATGAGTGCAGTCCGGCGACAGGCCCTGGGCTGGCCGTTGTGCATGTGCTAATAAGCCGTATTATTATTCCATTGCACGAACAAGGCCCAGGCCAAGGAGCGGTGCTCATCTCACGATGCGGCAACGACGAACAAAGCATCCTACGAGGACAGTGGTCGGTGTTACTACCTGGACACCTCGATACAGCACCCCCTTGTGCGCGCGGCGCCGGATGCCCGATGACAGGGCACAGGACCAGACCTCAGACAGGACGCCAAAATAAGCTACCAGGTACGACGACAGCCCGCCTTGGCCGTGCTGGGCAGGGTGAGTGCAACCGCGCGGGAGGTGGGTATTAGGGACTTAGCGGGGCACGCACCACGGGCAGATGCCGAAGGTACTCAGTACTGCATCACACCTCGTGGTGGGTCTCTGTGGGGGTCCTTGGAGCCAGACTGGCAGACACCACAGTGACCACACCAGGATCCGTCCCTATCGCGGCAGCACTTGCTGAGCGAGATCACATCGCTCGGTTTGCCTGGCTCTTGTTATTAATTTGATTATGCGTCTGCAAAACATTTACGTCGCAATGGTCCTGTATGCACTCGCCTGGGGGGCAGATGGGGGTGCACACTGATCTGGATTGGCTCTGACAGGGGGTGGATTGACTTCGCTGAGGGACCGGCCCGGGACTGCTCATGTGGGCGCTGGGAATCAGCCCAAGGTGCGGCCAAGGTCAGTCGACGGTCACGGCCGGCCCACGTCCCGGGTTCGGTCGGGAAGTTCAACGCCGAGCCTGCTGCAGCACCACGAGCCGTGGGAAGATGCGAGCGGGTCCAGGGTAGATGGCAGGCTTATTGAGGTTACAGTTTTGTGTCTCGAACGGACACACATGAGCCCCCTCCCCCGCCGTGGTGTTGCGTAGGACTGCCTGCACAGATTGTATGTATAATCAATGGATGGAGATGGGTTGAGGGGCTGCCGTCTCTGTGCGTCAAGGTGCACCGAGCTCACCTGGGACCGCCGTAACGACTTCGTTGCATTCTTCACCGAGGAAGCATCGGTGGGAATCCAATGCTACGCACACCACCAAGTCCGCACCTGCGCAGCATAATTGCTGGGCGTGGGATAGCACCTACGGTGAGACGATTCGGGCTTAGACCGGAACGGCTCCCGGCGAGGCCAAAGCCCGTTCATCCATCGCTGCCACCAGGAGCCTTCAAGGGAGTACATATGATCCATCATGGTTGAGGGATGCAGGTAGGTACCCTCCAGTGAGCCTGCGAGCAACCCATCAGCGAGGTACTGCCACCGAGGGCGTTCGGCCTGGAGGGAACGCTAACGGGGGTTGTCGGTCAAGTCGGTGGTGGTCGTTGGAGTGAACGGCGGCTCCGGCGGCAATCTTGCCTGGTCTCCGGCACACCTCAAGCTTGCTCTGTGTTGCATTTCTTGCGACCTTGTCCCCCCTGCGTGGGCGATCTCGCTGAACCGGTCCAGTGCTTTCTTTTCTCCCCAAGCCTCCTTGGCCTAGCCTGGTGAGATACCTGCAGGCTCCCCTTTCCTTTTCGTGCCAGTGCTTTTTCCTTTCGCCCACTTGACTTGGGAAGTGTTTTTTTTCTCGAGGCCCTAGCCTTCCTAGTTCCCGATGCCCATGTACGACGATGCACAGAACGTGCGTTAGTGGTTTGTCCTCACGGGCGGCGTGGCGGGGAAGTGACGAGTGGCGGGGACGATGTTGTAAGTCGATGACCGAGGAGGAATGACGGACCACGGTCTGGGAGACAGTGACGATGGTGAGGCTGTAGGCCAGCACCCCCTCCCCCAAAGAGTCGTACCCAGGTACTCCATACCTCCACATTTCAACTGCCATAGCCGCCCTAATGAGTGCCCGTCATTGCTCCGCAGACGGACACTCATTACGGGCTAGTAATAGTAGCAATAACACGTTCCCATTCTTATCCTGAGCTCCTTGTGGAATGTGTTGCCGACCAAAAACTAAGGGTCACGAGCCGGGCACAATCTTTGGTGGGTGGGAGAATACGTAGGCATGTACCATCTCGTTGTTCTTTCCTCCATTGGAGAGACCGGCCTACCTTCCCGGTGGCGGGCAAGGGGAAGGTACATGAGGGTACGTCTGCACTGCGCAGCGTCTCCCACCTCGCGGTCACGACGCCTACGACTTCCACTACCAAACCTAGGAATCTCTTCCCAGGCCTGCACGAGCAGGCACATATTGTTCGTTCCATCTGTCCTGTGTGCCGAACTACGATTAAGCCAGAGGCAGAGGCCGGCGGCAAAGTGCGCGCCTACTTCGGAATCTCGGGGTCTGCGTTTACTGTGTAGGATGTCTGTGATAAGAGCCCCGGTCCACGGTTGCGTTTGCGCCCCCAAGACACCCCGGATCAACAATTCACGTCTAATTATCACCCCCGACCACGTGGGGATGAAAGATGCCGGTTCTCGAAGCCTGGCAAGCAAGTCTGGTGCGGTCTTTCCATCGAGTCGGCCCAGGAGACGTGCTATGTTGGCATGGATAGCGCAATGGCTGCGCGACATGTCTGTTCAGGCACGCGCGGCGTGAGATACCCTGGACGCGCGCGAGGCAGAAGATGAAAAGGAAGAGGAGGGCCGTGCTCCCTCCACGATCCCCAGCTGACAAACCTGGCTCCCAGCATCAGCTGGTAATTATCATGGTGGTGGGAAGAGCTCATTGCTGCCAGCAGCATTGTTGACATGGACCTTGTCCTTGTCTTGGAGGAGGGGCGAGACAAGGCAGACAAGTATGCCTGTTACAGACTGGTCGATGTTCAGTTGCAGCATCATCGCGCCATGTGTCTGCTGGTAGCCCATGAGCCGGGGCTATCAAATCGACCATGATAACGGCGGCAAATCGCCTCCAATGGCTTGGAGACGACAAAAGATGACGTACCAACAAACCCACTCGGCAAACTTTGCCAGGTTCACTCGAAGCGGAATTAGATGGTTCTCGTCGTCTGTTGGCTTGCGCTTTTGGGGGGTCCAGCCTCACCCAAATACTCATCAGCAATAGCAGAATTGGTCGCTGTTGCAAGCATAGGAGGCCAAGGCCTCAGGAACTCAAACAGCGCAGACTTGAGGCTGAGGCGTATGCTGCTTACCCGTGGCAAATTGGGTGAACGGCCACTTACCATCGTGGATTCGATCCCTGGCCGTTGAGATGGGCAAGAAGCCCATGGCTCGGAGACTCAGCACGGGGAACATGTCATTGCATGGCTAACGACGGCAGGATGCCAAACTGAACCTGGTCACACCCATCCTTGACCCGCGAAATCCACTAGGAGCCCTGTCGGCGAGTTGGACATGCCCCACATTGGATCCTCGCTCCGCTTCTCCCCCACAGAAACGAAAACTAACTTGCGACATGTGAGGGTTTAGAACTTGTCCGGCTCGGTGAGAAGGACGAACCCAGGAGGCAGTGCGATCCCGGTCAGAATCGTCTCCCTGCGCACACATTCGCAATAGCTCAGTGGTTATATGGAGAGTTAATGTGGGATAACGGAAGTCTAAAACACCTATCTGCGTATTCTATATGGCAGAATGTCTTTTCTTTCTTCCCGTCAACTTACACTCGGCCGATGGCAATGAGCTTCAGCTCCGAACAATACCGGCTCGCACAAGGGTGAACCCCGTGCCCTCCTCATGCACGACAGAGATGCGGAACGCCTCTCCATTCGGCCGCCACCGAAGCAGGATGGAAAAAGCACCTTCTACTCTCGTGACGTCTTGTGCTAGCCTGTCGGTGATAGATCTCCGGGAATCCACACCACATTTCGTCGCACGAGCGGCCGGAGCGAGATAATTGCAAGGGCGGATGCAGTACGGAGTACACGGGGCGCTCCATGTACCCAGCCCTCCCGTCCACTTGGTGCATATGGACTAGTCCTCCTGCGCCATAGTGGTGGGCTACACCCTGCAGCACGGAGAAATTTAGCTCGACGACCCTTTCCGAACCCCTGGTGTTACCCGCCTTGAGCCTTCGCCGGGCAGGATTCACCGAGGTTATACTCAAGGACAAGTTCCGTGCACCACCGCCTGGCCTAGAGATCAGAGGAAACGACTCCCACCCACGCCACATGGTCTCATTCCGGACATTCTTTTTCTTTGCAGCCATGCCGCCTCGCATGACACCATCGTGGCCTCCAGGTCAGGCACGGATGGCGAGATACGGCGGGTTCTGGCCACTCCTGTGAACGTTGAATAACCTGACAGGCCCTCTTGGCCTTCACACCCATCTGCAACAACCGTGGTCCTCAGCCCTCACCGAGAGATCTCCTATCTGCGCTAGGCTTGATGGCGTGGGGCGTATCCGTACAGGATGCTGCCTACGAGTCGACAGAAGGCGCGCCTGCTGTGCTGTGCCATCCCGAGTTCTCTAAGGGGGCCCACCAACATGTGCCGCAACGGCTCCAACCCCGGCCAAACGCCACCCCGGCCTCAATGGGTATCCATCCATCCATGTCCTTCTGACGAGCACAGATGAGCGAGAGCGAAACGATTGCAGCCAACAGTCCATTCCCTCTGGCCAAACACATTGGCACGGTTATGCTTATTGCTGTTCGGAAGCGAAGCAAACCAATCAATGCTTGTCCCGCCGAGGGCTGAACCACACAATCATTGCTTCTTTGACCTAATATTGCCACGGCATACCGTAGAACTGAACTCATTCAGCAACGCTGGCCAGCGCCATCGCTGCAACGACCCACAATAGCCCGATTTGATGCTCATGCCCTCCAACAAACACAGCACGACGGGTACATCCTTGACGGAAGATCTGATTTGCTTCTTTATAGATGGCCTTATTTCAATATTTGCTGGCCAGTGTTACCAACTAATAATACACTCGCTTCCAATACACGGGCTCACCCTTTTGTCACTTGAAACGACTTGGTAGCATCAACACCACCCAGTCCAGTTCACCATGTCGCCCGATTCATGCGCCTGGTCTCGCCATTTCCGCCGCAATCACCACCCGCGTGGTATCGGCTGCCATCGAAACATGGACTAGGGATTGCTTGAAGTCTCTCGAGCATCAAAACACCAGCTGGCGGCGCCTCTGTTGCGGGCCCATGCTTCCTGTCGGGTATCATGTGCAACATCCTCGGGCCTTGCCGTTGGAATCCATTCATGCACGCCAGCTTTCCACTGTCTTCGCCACGTGGCCCCATTTGCCCCCGATCTTGTGTCGGTGCCATGCATGTCGTCAGCCCCCGTCCCGAAATATAGTCATGCATAGGCAACAACATGGCCAGAAGCGTCCACGCCGCTGAGATCGGACGCCGCGCAACGCACGTACAGCTGTGCAACGACTGGTGGCCCTGACTCCGGCATATATCCCTTCCTTGTCGTGGAGCAACAAGAGGGAGGAAAAGCAACGAAACGAGAATTGCAACGATAACTGCGCAGCAATCACCACTCTTGGTTCGCCGTCCACTCGTCGCTACGAAAACTGCCGTCATCCTGCTTTCGGAAACCAAGATGATCTCGGTTGTCGTCCAGCAGTCTCCCCCACTCCAGCAACAAGCGAAACATGTAAACCTCCGCGTCCTTGTTGCCCAGCGCCTCCTCTGCCCATTTGCGCCCCTGGTCTGCAATCCACTCTCCGTCTTGTGCCCGTCCCATCATGTCAACCTCTCGCCCATTGATCTTGCCCCGTTTCGTCGTTCCTGTGAAGTAGGAGAATGTGGCATGCAGCCCCTGGTATCTCGGGTCGATGGGGACAAAATGCACCCACGGCATCAGCCGCTCCGTTTGCCACGTCTGGAACATGGTGGACAGGAAGGGCACACTGGACGATCGTAGTGTCCGCTGCAGGTCGCGGGGCGGGCCATCATCCTCGTCGAGTAGCAGCACATAGCGGTACTCCAAGGGTTCTTGCTCCTCGTCGCGCCGGCCGTACTCGTCCATGAGTAGATCGCAGTTGGTACCTACGCAGGTGGTATAGTTATCGAGGCCCACGCTGATGGGGAGCAATCGACTGGCGTCTTGGGCTGGTACGTCCTCGAACATGAAGGTCTTGCCATCGCTTGACGGAAGCACCAGGACCACCTTCTCGCGGGGATCTGGCTTATTGATTAGATGCAATAGTCGATACTTGTGGCTGCCGCGGAGAGCCTCATCCGTCACCAAACCATCCGCCTTGCCTCTCCAGAATAAAGTGTCATATCGCCGCTTGAAGTTCCAGTTCAAATCGGGCTTTGAATATTCGGTTGCAGGAAATGGAATCAGTATGTCTTTATATGGCTCGGTCTTGGAAGGCCCAAACAGGGGTAGGAATTCTCCGATGGGTTCTATCCGAGGCCGTATCAATGACATGCCATGAAGGGATTTTATGTCCGGCTGCTCGCAGTATTCGAGGGCCCTACCCCAGTCTCCTACCAGCGGGCCGTATGAATGCCTTCGCGTGCATCGCGAGCAGAACTTCTGCGTGTTCCATGTTGGGCTCATCCGGGTGCGAGATCCCGGAGGGCATGCATCTACCTGCATGCGGCGATATCCAGATAATAGCAATTGCTCTTCAGGCATATTGAATGCAGATTGTTCGTTACCCAGATCACCCACTCCGTTGGTCCACTTCAATCCTGATTTCTGCGAAATGAACTCGAGGATTGGAGCTAGGTCGGGTCTTCCCTCTCCGTTGCCGGCCTCCCACGAGGGCAAAATTCGCGGAGCAGAGTTCAAGTTGACAGGTATCGTCATATTGGGCAGATATTTGGCAAACTTGTTGATCATCCATACGAGCTTATTTAAGAGGATGTTATCGCGCACGCTCTCCAGTGGCTTTGGGAAGTATGCTTTCCCACTGTCGACAATGATCATCTCGACACCGGGCATGCTGGTTGCCAAGCCGACTCGCTTGCGGAGGGACTTGGGCGACAAGGCCCAAAAAGGCTGTAGGTCGCGGTCGATTTGGTCGAACCGATCCCTCACGGCGGTGAGTCTTGCCTTCTCGTACCATTCATCAAACCCGGGAGGTGGATCTCGTCCATCATGCCGTTCTTTGTAGACATTGACAGCAACAGACAGGCGTTCACTAATAGAGGCCTGTCGCAGCCACTGGTCATGGTCGATGTGCGCCTGGTAAATGAAATCGTTGACTGGGTGGCGTTTGTCAAAGGTTTGAGCTGGCACGAGAAGAACAAAAACGGTGCTTCCTACAACGAGCCCGGACAGCAAGACGACAAACGTCAAACGCCGGACCATGAAAACTGATCGGATGTTGTAACAAAAGGTGAATAACGCCATGCCGGAGGCAATGAACCAAAGAGGAACCAGGCCGGACGCTCGCGAGATGTGTAACCAATCGCCATACTGGAAGACATTCCCGCATGTCTTGACCATACCAATGAAGAAAGTCATGGTGCTGGCGGGGACGAGTGGCGTGGTCTCGCAGACCCAAAAACCAGCCGAGAGAGTCAACAAGGCAAAAGCGACGCTATCGACAATGAGATCGAAAGTATAGAGGAACCCGAATCCAGAACGTGATATCCTGAACCCCGGAGACTGGAAGAGCGATACGGATATCCAAGTGAGCCCAGCGCCTAGGGATGATGATACTAAAATGGTCCCCAGCAATCGGATGCGAAGTTTGGTTGTGCGCGACCAAGCGAGCATTCTCCAAATGAGAACCACAATGGCGGCGTCGAGGAGAAGACCTAGGCATTGCAACATCAGGGTTGAGAGCCTACTCTCGAGCGGAGCAAAGCAGACGTAGGACGACCTCATGATGCGACCGAGGGAGTAGAATGTGGCAATCGAGTACGTAACCAAGCCAATGATTGCAAATGTCAAGACAACGCGGGGTCCACTGAACCAGTCGTAAATATCGTCAAAGCAACTGCGCCAGGGGTCATCGGGGTCGTCTGGGACGGGACCAGCCCATTTGCGGCGAGTTGAGAAGATCTCATAGGCCAGCAGAATAATGCAGATGAAGGACTGTAGCCGAGTCAGTACTGAGAATACTTTTGTTCATGGGAGCGAGCTTCGGGGAGGGACGGGGTATTTCTCACCTCAACGCCGGGTGTAGAGCATTGTTGCTGGTATGTTACACGATGTGAAATCTCAAGACGCAAAATGATGCAGAAGACGACAACTGGCAAGGAGAGGCGGCGAGGACGTTTAGGGAGGTGAGCATTGCCATGAGAGGTCATGTCATCCTTGGAGGCAGATGCACCGTCCAGCAAGGCGTTCTCGTGCCCAGGAAGGCTGGTCTTGGTGAACCTGCCGTCAGCGCCGGGGAACCATTTCACGAAGTAGCCCACGACGTAACAGAAGAGACCAGAGAGGAGGAGAACCAACGTGGATGAAAGACGTGGGCTCTCTGTGAAGCAAAGGGAGCGTGCCCAGTGTCAGCGACGCTTAGGTAGAGGGGCGCAAAGGCGTGACGGCGGAGCTACTTTACCTGCCAAAGAGTGACGGTCTATTGTCTGGTTTATGTACAAGAACGAAGAAGCGGTACTAGACAGAAGACGGAAATTAGCTTGACGGTAATGCTTCACGAGGGGAGAAGAAGCAGGGGCAATTCATTCGGAAGACGCGGGCGGGGCTAGGTGTCGTACCATACGGCTGCCAGCTGAACGAGGGTATCATGACGAAACATCATGTTGGGCGACAGCTTCGTCCTTGACTTGGCCTGTGATTTTTATAGGCGCTGGGTGGACTTCGTCATGTCGTCTGCGGTGAGCAGTCCGCGCCGGGAAGCCTCGGAAGAAACGGAGAATGAATAAACAAGTGAAACGATAGACGATGAAGTTCGAATCCAGAAAGGCTATGCCAAAACCCGTATTTACAGTACAGCACAAGCAGAATGCGGTTTAGGAACTGAGGTCAGGGGAGTCTTCATGACGCCGCTGACGAGGAAAGCGGCCATCTGGAGTTACGTAAGCCCGGCATTTTCACAACGCCACTGGAGGCAGGAGCCCCTGGATTTTTGCCACACGGGGCCAGGGGTTGACGGGCCTTGCCTTGCGGATTCCACTGTGGTTCTAGCGTCAAGCTTCCAGGGGAGTGAGGTTGTGCAGTAATTGATTACACAAGGGCTAGCAGCAGTCTTGTGCTATCGTTATCTTATCTCATTCCACCAACCGATTCAGTTCTACCCGAGACACCATACGACTCGAACTTGGACCTCGTGTCGTCCAACGTCACCAAAGCCCCTTGCCTACACTCGTTGAGTCCACCACCTTCACCTGCCATGTGAAGACGCCCTCGAGACCGACGCGCGACTCTCCCTCCCCTCTCCCCCGAAAGATGGCTGGCATCGGCGATGCACCCTTCATTAAGGGTCTCGCCGTGCCCTCCGTCTGCCTACTGATCGCTTTCCTCGGCTACGGCTCCCAGTTCGCCTTCTCCTTCTTCGAAATCGCACCCGGCCCGCTCTCCCGCTCCGAAACCATCACCTTTAACGTCCTGCTACTCCTCCTGTGGCTCACCTACTACCGCGCCATCACCGTCGACCCCGGCCGCTATGTCTTTACCGACCGTGTCTTGGACGCTGACGGCCGCTGGTGCAGCAAGTGCGAGGCCCCGAAGCCGCCACGGGCTCACCACTGCCGACACTGCCGTCGTTGCGTGCCTAAGATGGACCATCACTGCCCGTGGACGCGGAACTGCGTCTCCATGACGACGTTTCCCCACTTCCTGCGCTTCCTCGTCTACACAAACATCGCCCTCTGGAAGCTTGGCAGCCTCCTGTGGCAGCGCCTGGCAGCCCTCTGGGCTTCTCGACTGCTGCCCGCATATATGGGACCTACCATGGGGGGTCTCGTATCCCTTTCGTTGCTGTCCCTCGTCTACTTCCCCACCACCCTCGCCCTCGGAATCATGCTCTTCACGACGGCCAAGGCCTGGGTCTTCAACCAAACCCTGATTGAGAACTGGGAGGTGGAGCGTCATGAAGCAGATGCCGACAAGGCCGGCCGCGACTGGTGGGATGTCGTCGGCCCGGACGGGGAAAAGGTTCGGTTCGAGAGGCTCGAGTTCCCCTACGATATCGGATTCTTCGCCAACATGTCCCAGGCAATGGGCACTAAGAACATCCTGCTGTGGTTCTGGCCCCTGGCTGGGAACCCCAAGATCCAAAAGGACGGGCGTGGCTCCGGCTGGGAGTGGGAGGAGAACGGCTTCAACAGGGTCCAGGGCCTATGGCCGCCACCCGACGCGGACAAGATTCGCCGCGGCAACAAGCCGTGGCCGGCTGCCAGGCGCGACTTTGACGAGGAGCTACGCCTGGCCAGCCTGACGCCTGAGCAGCTCAAGGCCGAGTTTCTGAAGCGCCAGGCCCAAGACGCGAGGCGGAAGCGGATGCTGCTGGCAGAGCTAGAGGAGGTGGAAGATTACGATGAGTATGGGGATGATGACGACGAGGGTCCTGATGATGGGGCTTACGGTGGCAAGGCTGAATGGGTCAACTCAGACGGCGACCGCTTGCGTGATTTCGGTGTGGATGATGGCTCCGACGTTGGCGTGGACGAGTTCGCAGACGAGGATGTCCCCCTGGCCGAGATCATTCGCAGGCGAAAGGTATTCCACAAGGACTCCCAAGACGATTAATAACGGTCATAAGCATGAATCAAGTTTGGATAAACCCTTCCAAGAAGGGGACAAAAAAAGGTCAAATCAAGTAATCTATTCTGAAAATCTTCCGTCCCCCATTGCAACATGCACGCACTATCAGTGAGCCAGGAGCCGGCTTTCTTTGTACAAGCAGGCCTGCGCTTCCCAAAGCATCGCGACGCCCTATCCCCTTACGCTGGTGCAACATTGACCAAAACATAAATCCATGACCATTCATTGACGCCCCTCTGTCGAGATAAACGGCCAAGATCCTGTACAGAATCGGTAGAGCGCATGTTTATCTGGCTCTGTCTAAATCGTCATCACGTAAGTAATTCGCCCCTCTCCTCCTGAATCTTTTTGATGCATCCATCACGTCGTGTCCGCTACCAGTCATCGTCGTCGGCCTTCTTGTTTTGCATGGCCTTCTGCCTGGCTAGAAGTGCATCCGCTAGACTGCCTCCGAGGCTGGGGGTTGGTGTGTTGCTACGACTGCCATCCGATCCGTTGGCTCCGTTCAGGCTCATTCCCGAGTCGCGCTGTTGCAAGTCGGCTGGCTTGCGTCCTGCCGCGGGACGCTTGACCGGGGGTTGGGGAGGCGTTGGCTTCGCCTTCGCAACAGGTGGAGGCGGAGGTGCGCGAGGAGCGGCAGCGGGAGGCAGCTCCTTGACGTACGCAGCCGGCACCCAGGCCTGCCCTTGCTCGGTTTTTGCTAGCCACCAACCTAAGTGAACAACCAGTCAGCGGGGGGTTCCATTATCAATGGGGCAGGGCGGGATAGTCGCTTCATTGACCATGGCTTACCATTGTTCTCTTTTTGGACAATTTCAAGAACCTGTCCCTCGTGGATGCTGAGCTCGTTCTCCCTCTGGCCAGTAAAGTCGTACAGCACCTTGGCCATCATTGGAGGCGGCGTGGCGGCAGCAGCGGGTGGAGGTGGAGGAGGAGGTTGCCGTTGAGAGGCACCGCCAGTGCTGCCTTGGTTCCTTGTATGGCTGGGGAGAGGCTTGTGGGCTACTGGCTTGTCCGCAAAGTTGGATGCCGCAGGTGTGACAGCAGGCGTGACAACAGCGGTGACAGCAGCCGGGGGCTGAGGCACTGCCCGAGCAGAAGATGCTCCTGGGCGTGGCTGGGCCGTTCGGTTACCTGTGAGCCGCGATGGCCTGCCATTGGGGCCACCGGGTTTGATGAGCTTGCCGCGAGTGATCGGCCTTGGGGGCACAGGCTTGCCCTTGGGGGTCGGCTTGGAGTAGGAGTTGGCGGGCTCGCCTGGTTGCGTGTGGATCGAACCACTCTTGTAGAAGTCCTCGCGCTGTTGGGAGTCCTTTAGCACCTTGACTTGCTGCATCTTGTTGGGCTTCTTGGCATATTCGATGACATCTCCAATCTTGAGGTTGAAGCCACCAGGCATCACACGCTGCATCTGAGTGAACATCTCTGTCTTCAGCACGCAGTTCATGAGCGGGTCGGGCTCCTGAGGGGACCCGATGCCCAGAGAGAACCAGTCGTCGCGAGCAGTGGAAGTGCCCACGAATTTGATTGCACCCAACGGAACAGATTTCTCGACCGAGATCTGCGCGCCACCATTGACAAGCATCTGTGCGATGACATAGAACTTGCTGTTTGTCACAATGATGATTCGCGGACTGGGTTTACTGGAGCGACCAAACTTGGCCTCCAAGATCTCACCACGGCACGAGAAGATGGCCTTCTCGTTGGAACCAATGTTTGCAGCATTGCGGATGTGAGATCCAGGGCCATTTGCGGCGTTGATGCCTAAGTAGTCTCCGAGGAAACGTCGGGAGCCGAGCAAACTCATACGTCTCCTCTCCTTTCGTCCACCAAGAACCCGGTGTCCCTGGTCACGGAGCTGCAGGTACTCGGCGCCAGTGCGCTTCTTCCTCCAGAACCGCTGGATTCGCGTAGCCGATTCAGCTCGATATGCAAGGTAAGCCCTCCACATTCGCTGGATACGAGTGGCCATGTTGTGCCAGTAACGATCTCTCATGTGCTCGAGCGCAAACAGTGTTTCTGGGGCTTTGATGAAAGCCTTGGTGACACCCATTTGCCATTCCTCCTTGGGGATACTTGTGTCCTTGAGAATCTGCTTGACGGCATTCTCGGTAGTTCCCTGCCAGGTGTACTCGCCAGCGTAAGAAGTGGCGGGAGACAGCAAGAAGAATCTGTCGACAAACTTGTCGAACGCCTGTCGGTAGGCGAAGCCAGCTCGTCGAATGCGAACGTTCTCCTGGAGACCGAGATACTTGATCTGATGCAGAACGTTGGGGCCGTTGTATTCGGTGGCCGATTTGTTCTCGTTTGGCTTGATGGTTCGAATGTATGACGGCTGGCACTTCATCAAGGTGTCCACAAGAGCGTTGGCCGAGGTACGAATGCGATCGCCTGCGGATGGTGGCTGCTTTCGATTGTCCTGGTCAACTTGGTGGGGGAACAGAGTGTGGACAAATGCATTGCCGCTGTGCTGGAACAAATTGAGAAGACCCTTGAGAAGCTGATCCTTGTTCTTGTCGGTGATACCATCAACGGTATAGCTCACGTCACCGGCATAGTGCTTGATAATGAAGTTTCCCTGTCGGGGGGTCAAGTGAGCATGAGACATGCCATTGACGCTCTGCATAAACGTTCGATCGCAAGCCGCGGGGTCTGCGTGAGCGGTCTTGGTTGCATCCTTCATCGCAGAGAAGACACCGGGCGGGCGGACTTGTTCGATCAGATCGCAGACAACCTTGTTATCGAAGTACTTGATTGGTGTCCACTGGATTTGCTCTCGCGCGTACTCTTCTTGCTCGGTCTTCAACGTAAGCTGAATGAAGATCTGCTGCAGTTTCTCGTTGACATAGTTGATGCACAGTTGTTCGAAGCTGTTCTTCTCAAAAATCTCGAATCCGTAGATATCCAGAATTCCGATCGAGTTGATGGTCGACTGCCGCGACTGGAGGGACTTGTTGATACGCTCCACGATCCAATCGAAAAGGTTGTTGTAGATGGCCTTGGCCAAGGCATCTCGGGTGGCCGAGGCCTGCGCAGGGTTCGCCGGCGACTCAATCACCTCGCCGTTCCGAGGTGTGAGAATACGAATCGTAATGCCATTGATCAGTTGCTCTGGGGTGACCTCCAGAAGATAGGCGGCGAAATCGACAACCGACCGGTCCGTCACTTCGGCATAGCCGCTTTGGTCCTCCTGGAACTGGATATTTCCAATCCACAGGACTGCTGCAAGCATACGGAAGATCTCATCCTGCTCTGCCTGGCTCAAGCCAATGATCTTCATGGCATCCAGTGTGTCTCGGAACTCGGCGATGTCATCGATGCCATCAACGTCGAAGCATTTTGATCTGCTCGTGTAGACGTATGTCTCGGGCTTCTGGATTCCGAAGGTCTGTCGGTAGTTATCGGAAGCGCCCTTGGTAAATTGGTAGAAGATGTGGAAGTTTCGCTCGTTTCCGATTTGGCCGACAACTCGGGTTTTCTCGAGGAGGTAATTTGTGATGTCGGCACCGACCGGCTCGCCGTTGGCGTTGAAGTGAATTTGGAGATACTTTCCGAAGCGGGATGAATTGTTGTTTCTTAGCGTCTTTGCGTTTCCGAATGACTCCAGCAGGGGGTTAGTTGCCAGCACCATGTCCTTGATCTGCTGAATCTCGCCAGACTCTCCTCCGGACACGCTAGCAATGTATTGCATGATGCGCTTGGCGGCCTCGGTCTTGCCGGCTCCTGACTCGCCCGAAATAATGACACACTGGTTGTCTTTGTATGCTTTCATGTTGTAGTATGAGGACTCGGCGATGGCGAAGACGTGAGGGGGCATCTCGAGACGGTTCTTCCCCTTGTAGCTCTCGAGGACTTGATCGGTATAGATTCCGAGGTCTCGGAAGGGGTTGACGGAAACCAGCACATGGCCAATGTATGTATAAATCTCAGCGCCCTCGAAACGCTTCTTCAAGTTTTCGTTGATTGCGTCGTTGGACACCTTGCTCAGGAGAGTGAGGTCACTGACACCGATCTCCTTCTTCTTGGTGGTCTCAAACGTCGCTTTCTTGGGCTTCGCAGCGCTCGCGCCGCCCGCTTTCCGGGCGGCCTTGTCCTTGGGACGTTTTGCGTAACCCTGACGTTTAGGCACGGCGCATCAGCGAGAGTATTCGGGAGAGAGGGGTTGGTGGCTTACCATGGCGGGCTAATGGGCGCAAGGGGGGACGAGAGAGGGAGTTGGAGGGGATAAGATGTTCGGCCGTCTCTAGGGAATTAGGGGAGCATCAGGAATCCGATCCTGCTGGAGAGAAGTTGGGGATGAGGCGGCGCGAAGTTGTCGTCGGGGGGGGGGAATCGGAGTTGGCGAGCTTGATGTGGCTGGAGAGCTGGTGGTTATCTGGTGCCTGACGAGATGGGGAGGTGACGAAACGCCAAAACGATTTTCCGCCACGCACGCACAGCCCCCCTGCGTACGTAGTTGACAGGTTCAGTGGCGGCGGGGAAAGGAAGGAAAGGCAGAAATATAGGCTTGGAGGCGAGTGAGCATTAAAATTGATGGGAGAAATAAATGAATGCCTTTTCGCGATTAAAAGTCTCGATTAACCGTATGCATTTCAATTTGACGCCCAACAGCCTTTCCTCCCCCAAAGCAATCCACCTTGTCCATCTGGGGAGAACAGTTCCAAGGCCCCGCCAGGAAGGATGCAGTCCACTGCCCATTGCCCAGGATGGCCCAGTGGCGTCATTGTGCGTGTGTTGGCGCTTCCCGTCCCGGACAGGCCAGGAAATGGTGCTGCCTAGAGGGCCGACACGGCCCGTTTGTCTTGGACTCGCAATGTCGTAGTAAGCGCATTACAGAGCGGTGGCCTCGTTGCATCACCCTTTTGTCTGAAACGGCTTCTGTCAAAATGCGCCGTTGACGCAGCCGTGGCTGTGGCTGAACAGGAGGGAGATGTGGCGTGTCAGTCGATCCAGCAGTCACCCTACTACGGTACGTGCATCCAGGCCTTGCCAGTTTCCAGTAGCCCGGGCATTTTATCACTATATGTACGGAGTACCTTACCATACAACATTTTATCGGACATACGATCACAATGTCGTGATACTCTCTTGCGAATCATCCGTGGGACCATCGATGAAGAGAGAGCTGCTCAGGTGCCTTGCGAGTGGGCGGCGATGTACTTGGATGCTCCGGCTGGACATGGATCTCATGATGCGAGGGAGTTGGTAGTTACTCTTGGCCCTACAAGCGATGTTGGATCACGCTCTCAATGCCGGTGCACCTGCTCTCGGCCCAACTCTCGAAAGAACAACCCAACGATATTGCATTGTAACATCGGATAGAACAACGTGCTCTGTCTTGCGTCGTCCTCGACTTGGCGCACGTACTTGTCCAAGGCGGAAGGTCTTTACCCGACGTACAAGGTATGAAGCAGGAGGAACCTGTGACGATATCGGTCACAGAAAACGCTGACCGGTGGTAAGACCAGGGAGCGAGAGCCCTGAATGGATGAACTTCGTTAGAGTCTTCAGGTCTCTCAGGCTTTGTGGACAAGCTCGAACCCCGCCGCCTTCCCTTTTGGGGGTGGGGTGAAGGTGTCCATCTTCACCATTCATTCGCTTTACAGGCTAGCTCGCTCGGGTGATGATCAGTACCATGATTATGCTTCGGCGGGGTCCAACCGCATGCAGCCCATGTGACGGAACGACCAAGCAACATCGGCTGGCTGCCGCATCAACAGGCCATTCCCCATGTTTTGGTTAATGCAGTAGTCCGTACTGTAGATCGGGTACATAATGCCACTGCTGCCACCGCGTCCCCGCACACTCTGTTCCACTCCCATTTCTTCTTGACCCTTCACCCCAGATTCGACTGTCGGATTGTAACTTTCGGCATTGAAGCGCTACAAGACTAATTAACTTGTATCCTAACACGAACGATCCAACTATGGCGGAACAACCTGAGCAGCAGCGGGCCAACTCGGTCGACGAGACCCCAATCTCGCCCAGCAGCCCCGACAAAGGGCGCAAGAACTCGCTTGAGAACCATCTCTTGCACCGCCCGGAGCGCTCCGAGCTTGTCGAGAGTGAGTTCCCCCAAGCGGCCTCGTAGAGCCCTGTGCTCTCCAAGCTGACGCCTCGGCCCCCGAACCAGAAAACATTCTCCCCGCTTCCACGGCTGCGCCGGGCCTCCTGGCACACCAGAAGGAGGTAAGTTGTAGCCACAGGCCTCCCGGCGACTGCGCACGGCTCACATTGCCTGCTCTAGCTCCAGAAACACATGCTTGAGGACAAGCTGAACGACAAGATCTCGCACCGTCCAGCGCCCGAGAAGCTCATCAAGGAAGGCGTGCTTCATGACGACCCTCGGAGTGCTGACGAGAAATATGAAGAGGCCATTGAGGATGAGTACGCCAAACGAGAGGGTGGCGCTTGAGGTTGACTTTGGGCTTGTCCAGAGTTGGGGAGGTGAGTGAGCTCCAGCGCTGCGGGGCAACCGAATGACGTATGAGTGCGCGTCCTTGGCCAGCAGACTCTCCATCCACTAGACGAACTCCGACGGCGCGCAACACAGGCGCTTAGCTGGACGGCTGTGAGGCATCGATGAAGGATGGGCGATTGATGATGTTTGAGACACGGAGGGTTTTTTTATGCACACGCCCGCCCGCGACATGGTAGTCAGATGTTGGGAGTATATCCTGCACTGCTTGGTAGCTTCAAAAACAAAGAAACAAGTCAGAGGAACACAAAAATAACAGCGCAGGGGTATAACAAACACGTATCAATCTTGCATTTGCTACTATAGATGGCCGGCGCTTCAGCTCCTTGCATGACACGAGATGAATCTAAAAAGAAAGGACACACTCAAGGCCTCGTATTTCTAGTTGCTATTTAAAACTACGATGCCGCCTGGGTGAGTGAAGCAGATCCATGGTATTAGCGTCGCTTCGGGGAGCGAAGGCGCGGGAGAATGAGATGCAGCGGTAGCGGGGCCTCCGGCTGCCATCAGCCCAGCTAGCGGAAGCCTAGTGGAGCAACCCTTGCATTGGTTGGGCTGCAGGTACGATCGCAACCCAATTGCCCGGGACCACCACATTTCTAATTTGCCCATCATAACGATGAAAAGCAAGAGCCAAAACTGGAATGGTTTGGATGAAAGGGGGCAACTGTGGACCTTGGGGCCAGTCTCTCGGGTTGAAAGCTGTGGCCGAAGCTGCAGAAGCCTGGGCCCTCTCTCAGCGCACAAGCGAGGAGGTGGTGGGGTTGTCAAAGGCACACACTTTGGAAGCAGGATGGATGGTGGTCAAATTTTTGAGATAAACTTCATCCAACTAATTGTACAAAGCCAGCAATTCCCATAGAGCCAGAGACAATGTCGCGGGAGAGAAAAGTCTCCCGCACATTCCAGTATTCCAAAACACAGTTGCCATTGCTCAAGTGAGCTGTCTAGTTGATAATCTATCGTGTCATGTCCGTTGAACGCCGTGCCGTGCCGTACCGCCTGTGCCGAGACCCCAAGTGATGGGAAAAGAAAAAAAACCGTGGGCGCTATTAAGAAGAACAGATCGAGAGCAGGCGAACAGCTCTACCTGGTGTAGCAGCCTTGGTAGGTAGGGCGAGGCGAGTCGTCGTGCAGGACCGCGTTGCTGGAAATAATGACGTTGCGTCCAGATTCGACCCGGGATGTGCTCGATGCTGCAGGGTGCGTGTTAGTGGGGGTTGCGCTGAGGGACCATCTGCTGCTGGGGGGGTGGGGCGGAACGAACATGAAGCATACTCGCTTCGGTACGAAGGAGAGTAGGAGCGAGGAGTGGAGGAGCCAGAGGAGGCATATGAGCCAGATGAGCGGCTGTAGGAGCTTCCAATGGAGGGCTCGTTGGTGTTCTGGTGAACTTGGACGGTGTAGTGGCTGCCCATTGTTGCGGTTGTGGTGGGGTTGTTGAAGAGGTTGTGAAAAAGAGACAGAGGAGGGTTCAAGAGAGCTTTGGCTTGAGTGTTGTAGTAACTTGAAGAGCTGAGAGAGATGGAAGAGGAAGAGGCGGTTGCTGAGTTGGGTGAAGAGAGTGGTCTTTGAGGAAGAAGGGGAGAGATACTATTTGTACCCGTCCACGGCAAAGGGCACCACGGACGAAGAGACGAGAGAGTACTAGCAGGTACGTACCTTTCCCGAGTGCTGGTACCGGGGACTGTACTGCCTGGGAAGGGGCTTGCGTGCCCAGGCAAATCGCAAGGCAACTCTGCAAGCTAACAAGTCAGTAGTAAGTAGGGTGCTTCAAAGAGGGGACCCCGACCCGTCCCGTGGTGCTTGGTGCGTGTGGTGCTGGTGCTAGCAAAGGATGGAGACAAGAAGGTGAGTCAAGCAGGGATCGCACCGGGGCCTGCGCGCGCACGGGGACGATTGCGACGGTGCAGCCCGGCCAGGACGCCTAGGGGCGCGGATTCGAGATGGGGCGCCTCGAGGAAATCATTGGGCAGCAAGAGAGATCTAGATACAACAGAGGGACAAAAGAGGCAGTGAAGCCAAGGTGATGAAGCGGCTAAGTGGCAGCTTGTGCTGGGCATCGGGGCGCACGGTGGCGAAAAAGGGCCTAATCGAGCTCCTCGTTGGGGGAAATATTACGGCAGCGGTGCTTGAGCCAGCGAACGCAGTCAGTACAGCGCAGAATAGCGCAGTCGCGGCAGAAGGCGATGCGCCGTGGTGGCAGAGAGCGCCGCCCAGCGCAGCGGCACTTGGGGTGACGACAAGGGGCGCAGCAGTCTGGGTTGGGGCGAACAGAAAAAAAAGTCTACAAGCCCGCGCCGCCAGACCCAGCAAAGCAACCATCTGCCTTTCGGAGCCGACCAACCACAGACGCTCACGGCCGCCGTCGTTGGCCCCAATCGGCCGGCTTGGGGGAGTACAATTTTACATGTCACCCAGAAGAGCGAAGTTGTTGCCTGGAAAACGGTGGGGATCACTCTGTTTTCCCATGGTCTCCTCCGTGCTCTCACATCTGCCCTGTTCACGGTGCAAATGAGACAGGTGAGGCATGCGAGGACTGGGATGCCGCTGACGTCCCAGCCTCCCGATCCCCAAATTCCAGGCACCAGCCAGCCAATGCCTCCTCTGGCCCAATGCCGACCGCTGTGTCGGGATCAGGGCCCTGCCCGCACCAGTATCTCTCTTTGTTCGACGGGAGTCATCAGACGGGAATGCCACAATTGGGCTTGTCTCGGGTCCCTGGAACCTCTCTTCATTTTACTTTTTGGGCCCCGTCTTCTGTCTTGAGGCCTCGACTAGCATCGCCCCGGTTGCTGAACCATGGCTGTGCTGTGTGTGTTCCCCCGGTTGATGCCCAAGTTGCATCCGGCCAAGGCCCGACGTTTGTTTGCGCTCTGCGACGACGGAGGAAAGGAGAATCAGGAATGGAGCCGCTGCTTCTTCCTTTTTCCAACTAGCTGCGCGCCGTGATACTTCCCCGGTGGCCCAGGGCCTAGGGACAAAGCATGAAAGAACCCAAGCGACACAAGGCCGCAGTAGCGGATCTGCACGCCCAGGCAGGCTGCAGCCCTGGGACGCTGTGAGACGCCCATGCGGCCCTCCCTCAGCTGCCCTACTGCACTCCGCTGCAGGAACTGCACCATCCGGAACTGAAATCCGGGTCGACGCAGGCAAGGCTTCCGCGAGGCTTGCAGATGCAGGTCGCCAGCCCACTTGACGGTCCTCACGCGGACGGTTTTCGCTGCACCACGCAACGGGGAGAATATGCACGGTGGGCGATGGGCATCGCCCTCGCTTGGTCATCAAAGCAGACCGAATCCAATGCTTCGTCCGCCCTGCGCCGAGGACGGGGGCTGCGGTCCCAGAATGGCGATGCGATGCCAACCCACGTGTCTGGCGAATGGAGATCAATGTCGTGTGGATGACTCTCTTTCATGCCTGGTTGCCCAGTAATTATGGAAGCCCAAGGAGTCATCCATGAAAGTGCAGGCGAATCGCGAGGCGAAACCTCATGAAGGCGTTGTCGCATATCGTCACATATCGCCGTGCCGCCGCACTGAAACGAAGCACCGACCAGCCCTGCACCCTCTGGCAGCTTCGGAACATAACAGTACCAGATAAGATGCGTAGGGACCAGCAACCAGAGTGCTGCTAAGTTTAGGCGCCTTACGTAGACCCTCGATAACGGCCCCCAAAACAGGGCGCTCAGGGCGCTCGAGGCACTCGTCACCAGTCACATGGCGCTTCCAGAAGGGCCAAGATCGCCACAGCTGGGTAGAGAAGATGAGGCGAAACCTCCTATCGTCCTGAGGCGGCGTGCCCGAGATGGGTAGGCCGATCCTAGGAGGCTCTTGTGCCCCTGTTCGTGTGCTGTTCGTTTGCTGTTGTCCTTGGCTCGGGCACGAGGAGGGAGATGGACGTTTCGTGGCTCCAACCTGCTGTGGCACGTGAAGCTGCGATTAGGGAGGTGCCGTTTCCAGACGAGAGGGCGCTCTGCGATTGCCCTGTTCGGCTTCCGCCGTGTACCTGAGTTTAGCTGGCGCCTCCTATTGGCTCACGCGGCACACAAATGCCAAGCCGTCGATTCAGCGCAGCCATTGGCCAATGCCTTGTCCCTTCCGCCTTGTGTTGGATGGACCCCTTGTCGTCATCGAGGTCGTCCATTGCAGGCCACGTCGCAACTCCGCGCACCAACGCAGAGGTCACCTGGATCAATACACACCGTCACTTCCCACACCAAACTGACATCAACATCACCACGCTTCGCCACCCACATTAATTGACGATTTTGATTCGTGTGCGCCCGGGAAAATGAAGGCTGCTCTGTACCTCTCCGTCCTCGCCTCGGCCACCGTCGGCCTAGTTGCTGCCGAGGACCTCAAGATTGAGGTCACCCGGGCTGTTGAGTGCGACCGCACTGCTCAGGATGGTGACAAGCTCTCCATTCACTACAAGGGCACGCTCCTTGCAACCGGCGCCAAGTTCGATGCCAGTGAGTATTGCCCGCAACAGCCTACTGGTCTTGGCGGAAGCGATGCTCATCAATGTCTAGGTTACGATCGAAACCAGCCCTTCTCCTTCAAGCTGGGTGTAGGCCAAGTTATCCAGGGGTAGGTGTCAAGCCCGGTATCATTGAGGAACTTCTCTAATCCGGTATTTAGATGGGAGAAGGGTATCAAGGGCATGTGCATCGGAGAGAAGCGGTTCGTACATTATCCTGCTCTGCAAACGCTGCACCATGCTAATCTCTGTGCTAGAAAGCTTATCATCCCTCCCGAGCTGGGCTACGGCCAGCGCGCCATTGGCCCCATCCCGGCCGGTTCTACCCTGGGTTGGTGAACCTATGCTCCCCGTGGAAAGTCTTGCAGCTAACTCGTGTACAGTTTTCGAGACCGAGCTTCTCGGCATCGACGGCGTTCCTACGCCCGAGAAGATCGTCGAGAAGAAGCCCGAGGCCAAGGAGGAGGCAGAGAAGCCTGCTGAGGGCGTGGCTGAGAAGGTCGCCAGCGTTGTTGCTGACGCCGCCGATGCCGCCAAGACCATCGTCGCCGACACTGACGATGCCCCCGTCCACGAGGACCTGTAAAGGGCGACACCTGAGGTGTTTCCCTATTGCATGTGATGAGAGACGTTCTATTTACGATTGGCCGGGCTCTGAATGCGTACTTATAGTGTTAGACAAGGCCGAATATTAACACAGCCTGCAAAATCACAGTATATGCTTCCATGAAGGTCACATGACACGATGCTCATTCAGATGACAATTGTCTCGTCGATTGCCGCGCCTATCGGTCAAGAGGCTCGTAGTGCCCGGTGCCAAATAATCTTTAAGGCTCACTAGGATAATAAAATTCAGCTTGTTAGGGGAGGGTTAGACTAAATTGTTGCGAGGGGAGCAGCTGATTTGCGTGTCGGCGATTTTTCATGTCGTGATCAACAAACGCAAACAAGGCTTATGTGGGCACCCCGCCCAGAGTGAGCACTTCGGCCACTAAATTGAACATGCCATGCCGTTCTTGACCAAAGGGACTTGGTGACCCCGAAGCGCCGGCATGTGGCATGCATTGGGTTCCATGTTACATGCGTTGGTTCGTTTCGATGTGGCACGTTGGGAACTTTGAGGTTTACAACGCCACACCCAACGTCCCTCGTGGATTGATGTGTTTACGCGCTCCCCGAGTCCCCAGATGCAACAGCAGATGGTTAAGCTTTGAGAAAGCCCCACTACAGCGGGCACCAGAATCTGGAGACTCGGACCCCCCTGCGCCGTACGGAGTAGCCTATGATGTAGTCGCCCTCGGACCAGCAACATGAGGTGTTGTTAGTTTGACCCTCGAAACTGGGCCAATTGAAGGGGGCGGCGGCTGGTGGGTATGCGGGCGGGTAGCAGCCGCAACGTCCCCGGGAGCTGCCGCTCCACTCTAATATTAGCAAATAATTAATTAGCTGGTAAGCCGAATTGATTAGAATTTAGTTGCAGAGGCAACCAGTCACCGGCGTGTCGGGCCACAAAGCCAGCCCACGCTGTTGGTGATAGCGATGGACGACGAGCATAGCAGTAGCGCGCGCTTACAGAGTGCCATGCACCTCGATTTAAACATGTTGTGGCGGCGGGAGCGTCCCTGGAAAGCCGTCCATTGGTCGCGTGGGAGCCCTGGAGAACCGGCCACACTGTAGGCACTTAGTACTGCCTCGATTGAAATCCATCGTCGAGGCGCGTTATTGACGCCAAAAATACCAAGACGTGCCCAGCCGTGCCCAGGCCAGACAAGCATCGATGGGGCCCACCGCATCTCGTCTTGGCGCCAGTCGTGTCGCCGAATCTGCTCCCCTGGTTCGAAACCGCGGCATCGTCCTGGGCCTACCACGAGAGCGCCCAACAGGTTTGTCACCAGTTTTGACCAACGAGCGAAAGGCCCTCCTCCCACGTCCCATGCACGGCCACTTGGCTCACGGCTGATCTTCCCACTCGTGCTCTGTCGGGCTCCATCTCTCACCTCTGCTCTCCTTGCACCGACGCGGGCGGCGCATTGGGTACGAAACAGGGACTACAGGGCCCCCCGACTGACGGAGCAAGCGCATGTGGTTGTGTTGTACCTGCACCCTTCGCCAAGGCCTCACCGCGCACCGAGACAGCGGTCCATGAGTGTCCAAGCACCAACTGGCAACTGCACCCCCTGCCACCACAGACCAGCCCACCTCACCTATCTCACCCTTGCTCGCTTTTCTCCTTCACCTTATCATCTTATTTCTATAACTTCTCCTTCCCCTTCGACCTGGCCGTCGCTAAAATCACCACCCCGTTCTCTCCCCCCTCTCTCCCCCCTCTCTCCCCTCTGTCGAATCTCCATCTCTTCTTCCGCTGTCGTGCTTCTTCTGCTTTAGCAATCTTCCCTCCTCTAGTCGACACAACCAATCGCTGCGGCCAACGACCAACCATGCTCTCACACTCCAAGTGACACCCATCAGCATCTCTGAACACATTGTTCGCCTTGTGGCTGTGTCGCCCATCCAGGCCTCCATTCATTTTCCTTTTCTTTTTACACAGAAGCCAACATGTTCGGGTTCCTCAAGAATCGGTGGGAGGATCTTCTCGAGGAGCATCCGCGCCTGGAGGATGCTATGTCAACACTTCGTGCCTGGATCCCTCCAGTCAACTACATCACCCTGCATTATGCCTACTTCATTCTGGTCTCGCTCATTGTGTCCGTCATTTTCTGGGGTTCCAGCAAGCCACTAGGCCACATTGATTATGTCGACAGCTTGTTTCTGGTCGTCTCTGCCATGACTGACACTGGGCTGAACACTCGCAACCTCAGTGACCTCACAACCTGGCAACAAGTCATTCTCTGGCTCCTCTTCATTATCGGGAGTGCTATCTGGGTATCTTTCTGGACCGTCATGACCCGCAAGCATGCATTCGAGAAGCGCTTTGACACCATTGTCGAGGCCGAGCGCGAGCGAAGAAAGCGCCGACGTGCCCTTGCTGATGGGCCATCATTCCGCAAATTCCTCTCATTTGACAAATTCAAGACCTCGCCGCCTTCGGCTGGTGTTATGCCGGGCTTGGGATCCCTCCAGCCCGTGTCTGAGAAGGCTGAACCACAGGACGACTTCCAGACGACAAGTGTCCCAGTGCGCCGAACCGTTTCAGCACCAGAGGATCACATTTCTTCGGAATCCGACGACAACTCCAGCAGAACTACGACAGTTGCACAGGAATACCTTTCGCCTACCTCTCCCACTTCTCCCACACGAGACCGGATTGCATTCGCCCCTCCGGCTTCCCCCCAGCGCGAAGGCAGACTCTCCGTTTCGATCTATCAACGGCCCCAATCAGCCAACTCGGATAATAGGCGCCAATCGGTCGCAGAGTCGGCCAAGACCGATGAATCTGAGGATTTCCTTCTACACTGGAAGAAAATCCTTGGAAATCACAACGTGAGCAAAAGAGGCCAGTTCTACGACCTGACCACGGACGAGCGTGAGGCCCTCGGCGGATGCGAGTACCGAGCCCTCAAAATTCTTGCCGTAACCGTTCCCTTGTATGGCTTCCTCTGGCAATCTCTTTGTGCGATTGCTCTAGGGGCTTGGTTCGCGAACAATTACCCGACGCTTCCCGCCAAATACGGCGCAAATCCTTGGTGGGCTGGCATTTTCCTATCAGTCTCCGCGTTCAGTAATGCCGGCATGTCCGTCATTGACACCAGCATGACGGAACTGCACGGTTCCTACTTCCCGTTGATAGTTGTCGCAATTCTTGTTCTTGCAGGCAATACGGCTTACCCTCTGTTCTTGAGGTGCATCCTCTGGTCAACCTTGAAGATTATGAAATCGACAACAGCTCCCACTTCCTATGCTCCTTGGAAGGAAACCATCGAGTTCATTCTCAAATACCCACGAAGAGTTTACACCACACTCTTCCCATCCCACGCGACCTGGTGGCTTCTTCTTGTTCTTATCACCATCAACATTGTTGACTGGGTCGCTTTCGAAGTTCTCAACATTGGCAACCCAGCAGTGGAGGCCCTCTCTGTCGGAGACCGCATCATTAATGGCTGGTTTCAAGCTATCGGTACGGACCCCCGACCCCCCTCATTGCTGCCAGACCTTTAGCTAATTTATTGCCAAGTCGTGCGTGCCGCCGGCTTTGGAGTCATTTCCATTTCCTCGCTCTACCCTGCTGTCCAGCTCCTCTTCATGTTCATGATGTATGTTTCCGTGTACCCCGTATCCATTACAATGCGGCACTCCAATGTATATGAAGAGAGGTCCTTGGGAATATATGAAGACGACCCTACAGCTACCGAGCTGCCCAACAATGATGCAACCCCGATAGACGATGAACTGCCCAATAAACTGCGCCTCCGCCGGCGAGCCACAGCAGCTGTTGGCAAAAAGCTCAAGAAATCAATGACGACATTTGGAGGCGTCGGTGTGAATGCGCCTCCCAAGGGGGCCGATGAGAACTCGCGTGTTTCATTTATTGGCCAACAAATTCGTGGACAGCTTGCCCACGACCTTTGGTGGTTAATTCTCCCCGTCATTATCATCATGGTCATTGAAACAGACCAGTACTTGAAACAACCTCTGGTATACAGCGTTTTCAACATCCTTTTCGAGGTTATTTCCGCTTACGGCTGCGTTGGTCTTTCCATTGGGCTACCTACGCAAAATTACGCGTTTGCTGGAGGCATGCATAAGGGCAGCAAACTTATGTTGTGCCTCGTTATGCTACGAGGCCGCCACAGAGGTCTACCTGTCGCTCTCGACAAGGCTGTGAGACTGCCAGGCGAGCATTTGCACAAGGAGGAAGAGCAAGATTCGAAGATACGCCGGACAATGACATTGTCCATGGATAGAATGGCAACCCGCGAATTCCGATGACACATGGTGCGCCAAAAATGCTTGAAAAGTTGAATGCCACATCAGGGCAAATAAATAATCCGTTGTCCAAATAGAGCGAACTGGAGTTCGCCTAGGAGTTACTCTAAATGCTTTGTACTGTTTGACTATATAGAAAAGGCCGGTCTTCGTCCGCGTCATGAATCATGAACAACAAAAGTATCACTGTACACAATGCTTCATCCAAAAAACAGTGGCATCTGCTTTGGGTCGTGGCTCTTGGGGCGGCCCCTCTTCTTCTCTGATATTCGTGGCTTCTTATTTTCGTGGACGGCCTCTGGGATTGGGGAAGGGGTGTGTGCCTGGACGGCATCACGAATCGTCTGCCTGGAGAGGCATAGGTCGATGTGTTCGTTGAACTGCCGCTCATCTGGCGCCTGGGGACGGCTACAGATAGGACAGTCCCACCACTCGTCTGGGACTTTTTGGTCCTTGGTAGGGTTGGGGGCGATTTCCTTGCCATGCCTGCGCCGCGGCGATGACGGGTCCACCTCGAGGTCTGTTGGAAGGAACTCGTTGTCAAGATCTTCGCCTCCGTATTCTTCGAGTGGTTCTGGGTTTATGGCATCCTCAGAGTCAACTTCGCTCCTATCAGCCTTGCGCTTCACAGGTCCGGTCTGATGACCACCTTTCTCATGGGACCGGAACCCAAAAAAAGCCATCGTGTCTGGCTTGGCGGTGCTGACAAGGTGAGTGCACCGCAGACCTAGGAGTCGAATCCTGAGATTTGGCATTTCTTGTTCCAGCTTTGCCAGAATCGGCAGGGCGTAGTTGTAAAGATCATCAGCCAGACAGATTGCCTTGGGGACAACCACCTGGCGGGTAAGCACCTCAAAGGTGTGTAGCTTCACCTTCAGACAGAGTGTGCGCCCCTTGCACTCGGCCTTCTTCATGTCCTTCTCCAGCTCTTCAGCGGTCCATCGCAGCTTGGCCCTCAACTGATCGGGGTCCGTCATGTCACGGAATGTGCTTTCCGTGCCGACGCTTTTGCGCTCGTACTCTTCCGCCGGTTGGATTTTGGTCCGGCCCAGGCCCAAGTAGCACTTGAACAGGAAACCGGATGTCTTATCCCCGAATAGCGGGTTCAGGTATTGCCTGAATGCATAAATGTCGCCGCACGTTTTGACACCAACTTCCTGTAGCTCTCTCTCGAGGACGCGGCCAATGCCGTTCACCTTGCGGGTGGGAAGATCCCTCATAAAGGCAAGTATTGATGTGCGGTCGCTCGGCAACACATACTGGCCATTTGGCTTGTTCATGTTGGAGCATATTTTTGCCAACTTGGCGTTGGCTGCAATCCCAGCTGATACTGTGACATCGGTCCTTTCGTGGACTTCTCTCCTCATCTGGTCGACCGCCTCCGCAGGCCCGATGTCGTTATCCCGGCAGTACTCGGTGATGTTGAGATAGGCCTCGTCGATACTTGCGCTCTCGAATCTTGGGTCGTAGTTGGCGAGGACCTCTCTCACTTCATTCGCCTTGGAAATATACTTTTCGAAATTGGGCTTGATCATGATGAGGCTTGGGCACAGCTTCTTGGCCACGAAACCAGCCATACCAGACCGGCAACCAAATTGGCGTGCGACATAATTGCAGGTAGTCAGAACACCTCCGCCGACGGCAAACGGGACGTCTTTTAGCTCCGGGCGGTCCAGTTGTTCCACAGCAGCGTAAAAAGCATCACAGTCCACGTGGACAATATGCTGGCTCAGGTCCCTCGTCAACTCCAGTTCTTCTATCAATCGATCGGCGTTGCGCAAATCTCGCGCAAGGTTCTGTTTCTCTAGTGCCTGCTGCCGGAGAACTATTCGCTCGATTTTCTGTGTCAGAACCTGGTCCCGGACCTCTTCGCGATTGAAAAACTTGGATCCTTTGGAGGCGTTGTAGATGATCTCGGAGACCTACGGCGCCAACAAATCAGCAGCGAACCACGGCATTGTGTCGTTTTCGACTTTACCTTGCTCTGGTCGACTTTATCCTGCCCAGCTTTGAGGAGCGACGGCCCTAGCAGTGAATATTTCAGAGTCTTGAGGGCATCGTCGGTTGTCTCGACAGGTGTCTCGGATTCGTTGGCCTGGTCAGGCACTTCCGTTTCCTCAGACGCCATCTCTATATGACGTTCCTCGGAAGAAATGATGTGAAGCTCTTAGAAGCGTTCATCCAGCGCAGAAGAAGCATCATGGAGCGAGCGATGAGCTGCCGTCCTGATCAGGTCGCGTCCAGCTTGAAGGGATGACGTGACGGAGAGCGTGGTGGGGAGCTACGCGTGCGAGACAACACACGAAGTCACGTGAACAGTTTTACTGGCGCTGTGCTAACGTTTAGAGGTTCCGAGTGCCCTTGGCGGCCCCTCTCTGTCACATCACCTCTGGCGGGGCAATGTGGGACAAGTAAACGACGCCAAGGGTTCTAGGGCCGCTATTGGCCAGCGAGTTGCTTCCCCTCCCAGAATGCAGGTGTTAAGCGCCGACCTCAACGCCCATGACAGGGCCGCTCATGCAATGGCGGCCATGGCAACACATGCTGATCAGGTTGGCCGCTGCTGGGCTGGCACCCAAGTGGTCCATTCCATGAGGAGTACAAAACCCAAGCAGGCCGCAGGTCGGGGGCCAAAACCAGCTCATACCCTGCCCTCGTGCCTCTTTTTTCTTATTCCGACTCCATCCCATCTAATCGTGACTGGCAATTTGTCACGGCGGCGCCCTCCAAGCTCTTTGCGACAGTGGGACGTTTGATATCTTGCCCGGAGCCGCGCGACTTCGTTGAACCACCAAGATGGCCGCCCGACCGGGAGAGGAGAATGTCGCGACACTGTGAGTATCCAATCCCACCTCGGCCACGCTGGGCAACATGGACTCATGCCACCGCCAGCTTCGGAGATATCCACTACTTTTACGGGCCGGCCGAGGTGAAGCCTCGCCACCACCGGTTCGACAAGGGTTCATATGTCTACCTCTTTGAGAATGCCAGCGAGAGACGCTGCCGCATCGAGGTCGCAAACCACCCCGGGACCGACGACCAAGACGCATTTGACGGATGTGGGTAGCCTCGAACGAAGCGTTGGCAGTTGCAGGCTGTAGCTAACCATCATTCACCCCTCATGGCAGACCTCGATCAGACCCGCATGCGATATTCTTACAAGCAGCACTGCATGGTGTCGCTCACCGTGGCCGATGCCGTAAATCAGAATGAGTGGCATCTGCCCACGTATGATCCGCGAAACGAGAACAAGTATCACTACAAGCTTCACTCGCTGGAGATTTACTTCTGGACTCAGCAGGATGCCCTGCAGTTTGTCAACGGCGTCCGGAGGGTGGTCCCGCCGTCGCATGTCGAGATTCTCGACGAGCCTGCTCCCCCTCCTCAAGCGGCACCTCTGAGCAATGTGGTCCAGAAGCTGGAGAAGGCGGCCATCTCGGATCCCCAGTACGGCTCGACCACACAAGCAGACGCACAGCAGTTCGCTCCACCCCCAAAGGCAGACGCACTACCACCGCCTCCTCCTCCGCCAGCCAATTTCGCTCCAATGGCATATAACCCAGCCGCGCCGGCTGCCCCCGAGACGGTGCAACATCGAGAGAAGACCCCTCCGCCCGATGAGGACCCGCTGAACCCGCTGGCCGTGGCCGTGGCTCATGACTATCAAGGGCAGCCGTTCACGCCGGCCATGCCGCCTCCGCACTTCCCACCCGGCGGGGGGCTGGCGAGTCCCGGCCTTCCTCCGCCTCAGTTCGGCGCCTCGCCGCAGCATCCCGCGCTCCAGCGGGCTGCGACAATGCCCGTACAGCCCTTGGGCAGCCCGTACGGCGCAACTTTCCCAGCATCCACAGGTTTCGCCCCTCCCCCGCAGCCGCACACACAGCCGACGCCGCCAGCTAGCCAATCGAGCAGCGTCCCTCCGCCGCCGCCACAGCCAGCGAGCGGCTTCACGCAAGATGCTGCGCTGCGAGGCCAAGCAGCGCCGGCCGCAGGTGAATACGCCGTGCACCAGCAGCTCTACCGCCCAACTGCTTCGGACCTGGGCAACCCTGAGATGGGGCACACGCCATACCAAGGCAAGCAGGAGCCGCGGGGCAAGCTCGAGGAGAATGCGGGACGGCTCGAGCGCGGGCTGCAAGGCGCGCTAAAGAGGTTCGAAAAGAAGTTTGGCTGAGTGCTATAGGGTGGCAGCGAAGGATAATTGGGGGAGGCTGGAGTTTCGGGGCGCTCTGCTTTGTTTATTAGTCGGTCGCCCGCATAACTAATGATTTGACATGTTTCATGCTGTCCCGGAGTGGCCGAGAGGATATGTCCCAGCACCATGCCAACTCAAATTGCAAACTTGGATCGTGTGATGGTTCTTGCGTCCGAACCAGCCTCGCTGTAATGCAGAGTGCTATCGTCAGCAGCCTGTATTCAAACGAGCGGATGGAACCCGCAACAGAACGGAGAGTGATCCCGCGGAAGCAAGGCGGAGAACCACTCGCATGGACAATGGAAGAATAATTGAAGCGCGTGTGATCCAGTGATCGGAGCGCACCCGGCTACCTCATCCGATTTACACGGACCCAGAAACGCGACTGGTCATGGCCAGTGGATGATGGAGGAGCAACGTCAGAGCTGTGCACTGAATGTGGAGCACAAGCGCTCCAACGGGTCCCTTTCCCCACGGCGCCGTCGAACCAAGTCTCGGGCCAACCCGCGTATCAGGGCAGAAGAGGCACACTGACTTGTGACTGACACACAAATAGGTAGCCAGCACCAAAGGCGGAGGGAGAGGGAGCCAAGGAGCCAAGCCATGGGGTTTGATCCGCGGCCCTATGGTAGTGTTGACACGGTTGTTTGCCAGAAGGGGGGAAGAATGCCGTCTGCAATTCCGACTTTGGTGCGCTAGGCCTGCAAGTATCTATGGCTCGGATGACTGACCTCTGCCGTTCGACTCTCCACCGGTGCTGCTTGATGACGGCGTCGAGGTGAGGCTTAGTAGTGTGGTCGTCCCGTGGACTGGACTGGGCTGGGCCTCTGACCTCGACGCCACCAAGTCCCCGCTGCAACGCGTCCTCAGCCACCCCATGAGCGAGGCGCCCCCCGGGACGGTTCCCAGCCGACGGACAAAGGCCCATGATCCATCCGGTGCTGAGGACAAAATTAGCATCTGCTAGGCAGGTAGTCATTCCCGCTCGTCTCCCAGACCAGGACATGGGCCGGTCCTGTCGTATCCAACGGCTGCTGCGCACCCGGGACTGCTGACGATGGTTCATCTCGTTGCAACAAAGGCAAGGCAGTCATTCTCGTGTGTGCCTTGACTTTTACCGGGCGTCGGTTTCATCCTCGCCACCTGCAGCCCCTGTCCCTTGCTCTGCAGCTTTAATTCATGCAGCAGCGTTGGCGCCCTGCGCGCGCTGGCTGGCCGACGACAGCTGAGGGCTACTTAACTTTAGCTCCCAGGGGCTTGGGTGTGGACTTGTTGGGAGGATCGTGGCCGGCAAAAGGCACTGCCACTGCCACGGCCAGACGAGGAGCGCGCTCTGTGCACGTTGTCAGCCTGCCCAGGCTGATCCGCAATCCCGGGGTGTCGTGATGATGGAGTCCATGGATGGATGATCCACAAGATTTCCCGCCTGTAGGGAAGGCCCCTCTGGAGAGGGTTCTCGCTGGGCCTGCACTGTCGTACGCTGGAACCACCCACTGTCAACCCCCCAGTGGCGCCGATGCTGGTCAGTCTGACAGGGCGTGCGCCATTCGCCAGAATGTGCCCGTAGAGCGTTTGGTTTGGTCTTACGTCCGTCCAGGAGAGCGTCTGCGTCATCTTTCTCGTACTTCTCTCTTCTCCATCTCCTCTCCTTCCTACTCCTCCTCGTCCATCTCCGCGCACCTCTTGTAGTCGTCCCGCTTCAATCGCAGCCACAATCCTTTATCCGTCCACGTCCGCGTAATATTAATTCTTCCAGCCATTGCCCACTGCTTGGCTCGACGACATTGCGGGTCGCCCGTGCCGACGAAACGCTAGCACAGGCCCGAGACCAACCAACCAATTCCCGCCAGCAAAGTGCCAGCAGCCAACCAGACCCCAGCAGGCCCTTGTACCTCTGGTTCTTGCCCATCCTGCCCATCCTGCCCAGGCCCAAGCAGCAGAGCCGGAAACGTAGGTCGCCAGCCTCTCCTCGTCCGAGGCAGAAGCTTCGGCCTACGCCCATGCCCTCAAAGTCAACTCCCGTTTCTCCTTCGCCCATCAAAGCTACAAGCTTCACCTCGCCTTGCTCCTCCCGTCTCTAGACCCAGGCTCTCCCCAGCGACCGTCCCGGCCCTCTGGCGCCCTCTGATCCGCATGCCGTTGCCACCCAGCACAAGATGGATTTGAGCGTTCCAGTTCCGAGCAGCTGGCATGTCCGCATTCTCCGGCCACGGCAACAACCAAACACCAACGAGGGTAGCGGGCCCTCGGCGGCGAGGATTGCTGTAGCTGTGAGTCCCGACTCCAATTTGTACTCGTGCGATCACCACTGACCCAGCTATGTTTCAGATCGTCGCTGTTGTCGTCCCATTGCTCTTCGTCAGCGTGGTCTGGATTGTTGTCACCCGCAGGCGACGACGTCGCAAGGGGGGCACGCAGCCTGTCAAGCAGAAGCAGGGATTTCTCAACCGGGTACTACGACGAGGCCGCCAATACGAACAGACGCCCGGTGATGATAGCGAACAAGGCACATCACACCAGCTAAACACAACCACGACCCAGCGCAATCGTGCATCCAACACGAACACCAACACCAACAGTACAGCTGCAGCCCGTGAAAGCACCGCCACATCAAATGTAGACCGATCTACTTCGATACGCTCTGTCCTGACCCTGCCGGCGTATCGCTCGACGGCCAACCACAATGAGCAGGTCCTGGGACGCGAAGGCGAGAGAGATGGCATCGATACGATTATAGATCTCCCGACCGCCGAGGAGGACGAAGAACGACGCGACGAAGAGATGGAAACCATGTACCAGATCAGAGTGCAGAGGCGACGATTGATTGCCGAGCGAGAGGAGCGTCGCGAGCAACGCCGTGAGGCTCGGGCACAAAATGACCAGGCTGCGCTCCGAGACATCCGAGCTCGCACTCGCGCCGCAAACGAGGATACTACGATTGAGGACCTCCGCCGTACAGTCGACCAGCTCAAGGACGCCCGCCAGCGGTCCGTCTCGACTGTGTCGTACATGGACGTTGGCATCGCGCATCATGATGGAACCAGAATCCGCGCCAACAGCACAGAGAGCGAGAGAGTGGGTTTGCTCTCCGATGCGGCAAGCATTGGCGTGTCTCACCACCGAGGCCGCAGCGCAAGCTCTATCATGAGCAATGACGGGGACTTTGCGTCACTTAATACAACTCGGTCTCGGGGCAACTCAAGCTCTACGCTGCAACGGATGACGACAAACGGCGACAGTATTCAAACGGCCACCAGCCCTGAGCCCCCAGAGGCGGACCTGGGCGAGTCAGAGATGCCACCACCAGAGTACGAGGATATCTCGTTGGATGAGGCAGGGCGCTCCACAACACCACTCTTTGAGCCTCCCCCAGATTACCCGGGACCCTATCGCACAGCGTCCCAGAGGAGCCGACGTACCATAAACGATGAACAACAAACCAATGGATCGGGTCACACGCCCTCCAACAGCTGGGGCGGCGGCGTGCCCAGGCTACCCAGCTTGAGGGTCTCTGAGCTTCCCGCGATTGTGATCGAGCCGTCAAGCGCCTATCCCCGGGACGACACAGCCATGCCGGCGCCACCTGATGCCACGGCCACTCGCGATACTCGTTCATGATGTATTATGTCGCTCACGGCCGCTGATTTGATTTGATTTGATTTGTTGGCAGGCGTGCCTCGGGCTTGATTTTGATTGACAGCAAGGAGTTTGGGTCCACAGGATAATCGGAACATGAGAAACCGGGGAGCCAGGTGGATGGAGTTGTCGAATGCCCCATGGTGGGTGTCCCATGGACAATGGTGTCTTGCATAATGAGGGATTGAATACTGAGCAATTTTGGGATAATATCGCAAAGCCATTGTACTTACCTGAAGGAATATAACATCTTGATGACAACATTCACATGGGGTTTTGTGTTGACAGCTGAATCAAGCCCCTTTGGTAACCGAGGGTATTCCAGCTTAGCCCCCAGGAAAAAACATGGCCGAATGCACAACCGCAAGGAATTGGCCATCGGCTGGTATCACAGCCATCCTCGATTGAATCTGGTGGCATTTGCCAATGACGAGCATCGATGATGGTCGAAGTTGAAGACCAGGCAGGCTTCTGGGCCTCGTGCTGCTCGGAGAGAAAGGCCAAATGAGGGAAGAAGGAAGTGACTGAAAGCGAGCAAGTTAGTATGTGCCGGACTAGGTAATACCCGCGCATCGTCGTATGTGGCGCGAAGGAAGTCACGTTGGATGCAAGGTAGGCAAGGTAGGGGCGGTGGGTTTGAGACAGGTTAGGTTGCAGGATGGGGCAGGAGCCATGACAACGACAACAATGCGTAGGTAATAAGAGAGGGAAAGCGCTTAATGGATGGAGATGTACCCCCGTGCGAAGTACCTACGGCTGGGTCTGATGTACCTCGAGCCGCTACCTATCTCAAACTTTTCCCTTGGTGAGGTGAGATCAAGATGGCTCGGATTTACGGGAGCAACGGCAGGCTGCAGTATAGAATCCGATGCAGTAAGCTGCTAGTACCGAGTCGGGCAACGAGGCATGTAGCATGATGATGGTGCTGAATGATGACGAATTGCTCATGAAGAGAATCTGGGCACGCCGGGGCGGATGCCACATGCAGTTTTTTACCAGGTACCGTCTGGTATCGAGCCATGAGCAGGCTGGGACATGGGCCATGGGCCATGGGCCATGGGCAATGGGGAGAATGTCACCCAATGCATTGGATCTACCGTGTATCACCCGGGCGTCTCACAAGCAAGACGAGGTAGCTGGGGAGCGGCGCCAAAGCGAGGTACCCGAGTGGGAAAGAGGGGCAGGCAGCTTAGCAAGCTTTAGAAATCCAGCAGATTGAGCCGCGCGCGAGCAGCTTATGTCAGGATCGGTAATTGACAGCAGCGGGACATCAGACTCTGGAGCCCCGCCAAGCATGCGAGATGGAGCGTTGCTGCATGGGCACGGCGCCGGCTCAGGTCAGCTTGACCAATCAAGCCCGTGGGTCGCGCGGCAATCTATTGCACCACCAGCCCCACGCCATCCACATGCGACGAGGCGTCCACGTTGAGCCGGCAAGGGCGCCGTGGGCTGGCTTTGGTCTCTGCTGCATCAACAACGTCCATCAAACGGGACTGACACTGGCACGGTTGCTCCATCCACGCCTTGCCCTGTCGCATTCGTACCAGTAATCAATTGAGATCCATCCATCGTACGGTTGGTTGCCGCCACACCGTGGCCCGGACATGGAGACTCGGTCGTCTCGGCGAGGGCCGTCACTGTGACCCGTGGCTGGGGCAGGGAGGGGAGGGGGTGTCTCTCCCGCACACCGTCATTGTGGTGGGGATGGCTCCCGAGCCCGGTCGTCTCCCGCGTCTGCTTAGGAACCATGATGGCATCAAGGAAAGAAAAGCTACTGCCCGATGTAGGAATTTCTCGGACGGCGCTATCGGGCATGACTGATCTGCTGCGATGGTACTGTGCTGCAGCGAGGAGGATGCAGTGAGAGCACAGCTTGACCAGCCCATCGAGCCTCGCTTGCATGTCGGTCTTGTCGTTCAGTGTCCAGTGTTCATGGAACAACCCCTGCTGAGCCATGGCCTCGACCATTGACCATGCAGGATGCTGGCCTGCATTCCTCGACTGTGCCATTCCCGTCGTCGTCGGCTCCCCTTTCGCGACAAAGCGGGGCCCGTCGAAGCTACTAGCCAGCTAGGTTCCCACGGCACGCATCATAGGTACTCCCTGTTGAGGTGGTGGTCTGGGCTAGCTGTACCAAGGTACTGTGGTATTCGTATCCTGGGTGATCTGGCTGTACGGATTAATCGCAAGGGCGGCAGTACGTACTGCTAGCTTGTCCCCTCCACCTCGCACCTCCCGAGTATAAGACGATCCGGCGTTCCCCCCCCATCAGTTCCTGCACTCCTCCACTTCCAATCCAAACCTTCTCTCCCAATTCTCCCCAGTCTCTCCTCGAGCAACACCGTCGCAATGGCTCCCAAGGTCGCTATCGTTTTCGTAAGTGTTTGCCCTGCCCTCCCCTCCACTACCATCTCGGTAGCTATGAGCCCCGCCTGTGGCCATCAAACAGCTCCCCCTCCCTCCCCTTCTGCCCCACCATGACGGCTTGCCATTGCCATTGTATCCTGAGCTCCCATCGGCCTCGCTGTCGTCCCCCATACTCGTCAATTGAGTGCTAACAATGCCTCCCCTCGTTATAGTACTCCATGTACGGCCACATCAAGGCCCTCGTCGAGGCCGAGAAGGCTGGTATCGAGAAGGCTGGCGGCACCGTCGATGTCTACCAGATCCCCGAGACCCTCCCCCAGGAGGTCCTTGACAAGATGTACGCTCCTGCCAAGGATGCCTCCATCCCCATCCTCGAGGACCCCTCCGTCCTTGAGGGCTACGACGCCTTCCTACTCGGTATCCCTACCCGATACGGAAACTTCCCCGCCCAGTGGAAGGTAAAGACGAACCCCTCCAAACCGGTACTGAGACGACGGAGCAATTTGACTCGTCAAACCTCTGAGCCGCCCGCCGCCAATTCGCCTGCAACATGAAGCTGACTCTTGATGAATAGACCTTCTGGGACAAGACCGGCAAGCAGTGGTCCAGCGGTGGCTTCTGGGGCAAGTACGCTGGCCTCTTCATCTCCACTGCCTCCCAGGGCGGTGGCCAGGAGTCTACTGCTCTCGCTGCCATGTCCACCCTTGCCCACCACGGCATCATCTACGTTCCCCTCGGCTACGCCAAGACCTTCCCCCAGGCCACCAACCTGAACGAGGTCCACGGTGGTGGCCCCTGGGGTGCCGGCACCTTTGCCGGCCCCGACGGCTCTCGCCAGCCCAGCGCCCTCGAGCTCGAGGTGGCCACTATCCAGGGCGAGAACTTCTACAAGACTGTCGCCAAGGCCTATGGCAACTGACTGCATGGTGGTAAGGAATCTTCTCCCGTGGAGACGGCCGCCCCTCAGACGGCCAAGGAGCCCACTGAGGCCAAGAAGCAGCAGCCGCCTGCTTCCGAGGGCCCCAAGGAGCAGAAGGAAGTAAAGGAGGGCCCTTGCGGCCTCCCTGCAAAGTGCACCATCCAATAAACGAGGATGCGCGACGATAATGATACGACCAAATAGAAACAAGTGAAAATTCAAATCTACATACCCTTTCTATAAGCTTCACTCTGGCCCATCTTCTGCCAACTCTCTGTTCTATACCCGAGTGCGTTGTGTCAATTGCCTACAAAGGAACTAAATACAACACTGTTATCTCATCGCGATGTGATCCATCAAGCCGGGGAACTCCGATGTGCTGTGAGCAACTGAGACGGGGCCCACGCAGGGCTTTGACAAAAGAAATGAGAGGTTGTCGTTAAAACTTGGGTTTTATTAGTCTACGTATTATAGCTGGTGATCCGCACACAACAGAGCATCCCCTCTGGATCAACTTGAGCCTAGGAACCTGTTGGTTTACGTTCGAGGGCCCTCTGTGGCCTACCACACTACGGCATGTTCCAGACAGGCCGACAACGTGGTCGAGGTCGTTTCTTCTTCTTCTTCTTCTTCTTCTTCTTCTTCTTCTTCTTCTTCTTCTTCTTCTTCAATAGCATCCCAATGACGTTGCTACATTGATGGCGTTTTCAAATGCGCGGTGCTGTGTCCAACTGCATCACTCTTTCGTCGGACTGATCGGTAGATGCGGATATCATTCTCGATGTAATGTTGGACCGCTTCTGGTAGTGTTGGGGCGTACCATGAGCAATCCTGAGCAGGGTGTTGCGCCTCGGTTCCGAAGGCTTGACGCAATTTGGATCCTTGCGACTCATTGTTTGCTCTCCATCCCAACACATTCAGGTTGTCAATCTGAAACAGTTCGTTTATTCGCAGTCGTTTCGGTGTCGTGTGTTGCTGTCGAAAGGGCGGGCGTCGTCGGGGTGAGAAATCCCACGCCATTTGCTGCATGTGAAACACAGTTCGTTGCCGAAGGCCCAAGGTACCTGCAGTCATCCTGGTTCTCACTTCTGACTGAAGAGATTGGTCCGCGAGCCGTGAGGGTTGTTCTGCAGCTCTCCATCAAAGGGCCGCTTGTCGTCGAGGGGCCCCGGGACCTGCAGCTCGCCTCGGTAAATTTCGATGACGGAAACCAGCGGCATCACCAGCAGCAGGATGGACAGAAGTTGACCAAAGCTCCATGCCCTCTCTCCCTCGTCCTTCAGCTTGATTCCCGGGTCTCCGAACGCTTGGCTGAGCAGGATGATGCGGATGGCGGCGCCGATCGCGATGGCGGACATGAGGACCAGCCCAGTAATCTGGATCGCCTTGTAAAAGCGCTGGGTGCGGCTGTGCAAATACCAAGTGGCGAGGAGGAAAATGATGCAGTTACCAGCAATGACGACAATGGTGCCAACGTAAGACAAGCCTGCTGACGAGGCGGGACCGTTGCCCTTGACTTGCCAAACGCATGCGATGGGCAGGGTCTTATCGGTCAAGCCCTTGGAGACAGCCTCGAGGACGAAAATGCCCGAGACGCAAGAGAGGGCCAGGTTCACAAACATCAGGAACTGTCTCATCCACCGAATGACCCAGTCGCGGCGATAGTCGTGGACGAGAGCGAGAAGTGTCGTGTTGTGGGTGGCCATGGACAGGAGGGACAGCATCCAGCTGGGGCGAGGTTAGCATTGCTGCATAGAGCGGCAGACGGAAGACTGCGCCGCGGCTTACATGAGGAAGAAATGGTATGGCACGAGGGTGTTCATCTTGGCGAGGCCGATACCTGGGACGGGAGTGTTAGTTGACACGGACATGTCCAAGTCTGGATGCATTTTACTGACTCTGGATGCCGATTCCCTGCATGATTTGAGAGTCGCTGTAGCCGTTGAGGAGTTTGCGTCGAATGATGGAGTCTTTGCCGCGGAATTCGCCAAATATCACACTGCTGGAGAGGATGATGGCCAAGCAGGCCGTGATCATGAAGGACAGAAGGATCTGGTGTTTTGCATCGTCAGCGCGGAGAGTCACGAGCGAACAAGCAGTCAGTCACTTACACCAGCACCAGCAACGCCGGCGTCGCTGGCTGTGGCGGCATCTGCATCGCGGCCACACTCGGCCGGTTCGATCAGACCCATGATGAGGACAACGAAAGGAGTGGGGTTGACGACGGGGCAGCCAACAGAAAAGAGAGGAAAGGAAACGCGTGAGGAAGGACAGAAGGGGGGGAAAGAGGGTAATTAAAATGATGCGGGATGGCCCGCGACGGAGGAGTCGGGGAATTTTGTTAGCATTGATGCTATGACGTTTTCCTAAGCGCGGACCCTGGAACCTGAAACGAGCCTTTGTCTGGATCTGCGCTGGCGGTCGGGCGGCCACTGGCTCAGGACGCCAGTTGGCATAGAGCTGGAGGGCTGAGTGGTCACTAACCAGGCTGTTTTTAGAAACCCAGGCAGGCATTCTGCGTACCGTCGCACACGATACGACCATGAGTCGGGCGCCAGCGGCGTCCCACTGCGTCGTGCTCTATAAACAGGTTTTGAAACAATCGACGAAAGCTTGCGTTCCATTTGCATTTGGTGTTTCTCTTGTTCTGTCAAGCTCCCCTGCTTGAACTGCATTGCGCTCTGGCCACCAGCTCGTCGTCCCTCCTTGCACGAACGAGAACGGTAGTTTATTTCGTTGTGGCACTGGTTCGTCACATCACCGTGCCAGCATGTGTGGGTGTTGGTTGCTCAAGACGCTGGTCTCCGCCCTGGTCGCGGGTCGAAGAAAACAGGGCAGACGAGGCGATAATTACCACGTCTCCGCACCGCCCCTCTGGCACATCCGAGACCGAGCATCTTTGCGAGACGTGTTTCACCGCGGCCCAGAGAGCCAGTCGGTCGGCGTGGATTTGTGCCATATTTTCATGATTGAGCAAGAATGGCGGAAGGGTCCCGTCCCCCAAGTGATGCACATCCTCCAGCAGGCTGGATGGCAATCAGACCAACCCATCCACGCGCTTTCCTCGGGATGGAAAAATCCGCCGCGGTGGTGTTCCGGTTGGTTGGGCCGCGGTAAATTAGTAGCCCTTTTGTGCGCTGGCGGCCAGACAGAGGTCGTGAGAAAGGGGTGTGGTGATGCAGGTTTGTTGTCAGCCTGCGTCTGAGGTGTGCGTTGGCGTTGTTGGTTGGTTTGCCCTTCACTTTCAGCAACTGGATACCAACACCTAGGCACCCCAGCCAGCATGAGGCCCTTGCATTCGCCATCCATTCACCCTACGTATGCACGCGGTCCATTGATCTGACTGGCATCCATTCCCCAGGCGTTAGATCAGACATTGAGATGATTGTCGCTGTAGCTGTCGCAACCGTAAACCACTACCAGGGCACTCTCAGGAACGCAGCGGGAGGACAATCGCGCCTGATACAAAACACGGGGGCGGACTCATGTGGTCCAGGCCGCAGGCGCGCAACGACGGCATCATGTCGTCAAACACGAGATGGGCCGATGGTTGGGGCGAGCTCGGCAGGCAAGACGGCGGTTGCAGGGCACAGCGAGGCCAAAAGGGCATGTCAAAAGGGCATGGCGTGGTGAGAGCGGCGAGCGAGGGCGGACCTGAGAGGCTGAGGGTGTGCGTCGGCGTGTTGGTTGAACAAACTGGGTTTGGTCCGGACCCGACAGGATGGTTCATCACAGTGATTCGGAGGCAGGGCCACAGCAGCCTGCCATTCACATGACGCGCCGCCTCCGGCCCGGGGAAGCCAGGAAGCGATCCGGCCCCGGAGCGTGCAGCAAACAATCGGCACAGCTCCTGGCCTCGCCTCTTGATTGATCGATATCCGGCATCGCCTGGAGCAGGGCGCTCGAACGGGGCATTCTGCGGCGGGGTGGATGGGGGATGGGGGACAATGGACAGCGGGGGGGGGCAATAGGCGGTGGGGTTTCCGATATTGACCAAGTTGGATGGACGGACGCCCTCGGCTCGGAGACAGGAAAGGGACAAAGGTTGGCTACAAGCAACAGAGAGAGAGAGGGCGAGAGATTTCATGAATCTAGGCAGATGATTGCAGAAGGAGAGCAAGTGCCTGGATTCGGCACCCTTGGCCGTTTCCTCAAATACCTGTCCGGAAGGCAGTGGAGGCACTTGCATGTTGGGCAGGAGCAATTGCCTTGTCGGTCCCTGGACACTTCACTGGAGCACCGCCAGGTGGCTGCTCTCGCATTGGCGCGGAACGTGATGATCTTCGGCGCATCCCGCCATGCTTTCTTTTTCATCTACTGTTTCCTCACGTTCCCTTTCTTTTTCTTTTCTTTCTTCACGCCCCCCCCCCCCCCTTCAATGAGCTTCCTCGATGATCTCCAAGCACATCGTCGGCCTAAGCGAAAGAGGGACAGAAATTCATTTCCATCTTGGAAGGGGGCGTATGGTTAGAGCTGGTGGGAAGCGAAGGTGCTGGAGGGGTGCACTCCCTGGCACAAGGGTCCAGTGCTCCATTGCAGGCACTGCACAACACTGGATTCATCAAGCCTGGTTCCACACACCGTACCAGGCTGCGCACATCAAGCCATCAACCAACAGCTCTGCAATCTGCATGCTGCATACTGTACGGCCTCAGCCTCCTCTCGCTTCCAGTCTGCCGGTGATAGAGACCTGCCTGTCTCAGCCGCGGCTGCAGGTCTGTCTGCTTTGAGCGGCGCCACCCCTCCTCCCCCCACCCCAGGGCGACAGTCAGTCCCTTGGACAAGGGGCCCGAGGAGAAGAAGAAAGCGCCTCGACGCAAGACGCAAAGCCAACCAACAAGACACACACAAAAAAAACAATCACCACCATCCGACGCCGCCGTCGATTATCCCGCTTGGAACCAGGCGTCCGGCTAATCATCGACCTCGTCCGCCCCTTCGCCCCCCTTCCCCCGTCCTCTAGGCTTGTCGTCTACTCTACGGGCCACATCCAGCCCTGAGCAACCAAGCACCGCCAAAGCAGCAGCAGCAGTGGCGGCGGAGGCGGCATGGATGGCCATGGCATTGGACGGACGGGCGAGCGCACCGGTGACTGTGCAGATGGATGGGACTGTTGGTCCGCACCCCAGGACTGAGGAACCACGGCCGGGCCCCTCACCCCCCGTCTGCCCCGAGACGCAATTCATGACTTGCTGCGTCCTAGTCTCGCCTGGCCCGGTAATAGCAGGTTGTTGAGGTATGGCACTAACGCTAGATGACGGGAGTTATGCAGGTATGACAGCGCGCTACTGCCATGTGTGCGCTGTAAGATGTGATTGCTGCTGCTCTGGCTGCAGCTCGTTGCATGTTGGCAGCCCAGAGCCTTGCGCCCCCATCGTCCTCGTCCTCGTCCACGTCCCCGTCCTTGTCCTCCCGTCCTCGTAGTCCTCGTCCCAGCCCAGCCCAGCCCAGCCCAGCCCAGCAGCCTAATTTGCCCATCACATCTCATCCCAGCCCTGTCCTGTCCCGTCTGACCCTGGCTGCTTCCGCTTCTGCTTCTGCGTCTCTGCTACTTCAACCCTACCCTTGCTTGCGGCTGCTTTTGTTATAGAGTCGCCATGGCTCCCGCATGAGATGATCGAGATCGGCCCTCCTTCATTCCCTCGTCAAAAAGAAAGGTCCCTTCCGTGGTCGACAAGCTGCCCGTACCGCTGCAGTACGCACAATGATTGCCTTACCTCGACACTCCGGTTTCCCAGTGACCACGCCCTCGAGGTATCCTGCCGTGCCAGATCACTCTGCTTCCCCGTCGCCCTCCATCTCCTCCATATCTTCTTCTTCCTCCTCCTCCTCCTCCCCCTCCATCAACTCCTACGCTTACTCTCATTCTTCTTCTTCTTCTTCTTCTTCTTCCTCGTCCATCTGTGCTACTCCCACATCGTCTTGTCCTGCTCCTCGGCACCTATCTCCTCTCGCTCGACTTCTCCCCAAGGCTCCTCCTCATCCTACGTCTCTGCCTCCGTCTCTGCCTCAAAGCCCTTGCAATGTCACCATGTCTTCCCGGCTAGAGCGCCTACCCATGGAGCTGCAGCGCCTCATCTACTCTCGTCTCGACTACCAGTCCCTCATCTTCCTCTCCACCCTGAGCCGACACTTTCGCCGGAACATAAAGCCGCAGGAGATGGCCCAACCGCAGGACAAGCTCGAGTTCATCATGAGGGCCGCAAAGGACTTCCCGCAGCACCGGCCCAGCGAGAAGGGGCAGGACCACCAGCCTGGCAACTTTGAGTGCTACGTCTGTTTCCGCGTACGACTACCCCAACACTTTGACGCGCTCCAGCCGAGCGGTGCCTACTTTGACCCCCAGGGACTCGTTGTCTTAGACAGGCCGCCCACCCGAGCGGATCAGTGGCTTCCTGTACGCCGCTTCTGCATCGACTGCGGCGTCTCGTCTGGCCTGCACGCACCCTCCGACTGCTTAACCACCAGGACGGGCCAGGACCTCTGGATCTGCCGGTGTCGGAGGGTCTGGCAGAAACCCGACTGCTTAAAGTGTCCCCTTTGCGGAGGTTCCTGTCCCCTCCGAGCAAAACGAAAGTGGTAGGATGCAGCCTGGGTGGCGGATCTTGAACATCCCCCAACTACAGGGGACAGAGCCTCGAGAAAAATTGCTGTTCCAGCAGCAACGCTCTTTGCGAATTTTGACGCGAATCCTCTCGAGCGGAACAAAGAAAAGCATGATGGGACGATGGGGAGCCAGGGGAGAGGCACAAGAGGGGAGGGGGCAACCTCATGCTCTTCGTGGCCTGAATACTCCTTTGTGGGCTGGACCGGAATTAGATTATATGGTGTGGCACTTGAGTCTGTGGCACGTTAGAGCGGCGCATCACTGCTATCTTTTCAAAGGTCTGATACCTTTAATGCCTTGGTTGGGTATCAACACGAAGTTTGCTGCGTCAACTGAATTGATGATTTTGTTTTCCTCCTTCTGCCTTGACATGCCAAACACCCCGCCTGTCCCCCATCACGGCGATGCCTCTGCAGCCCAAACTAGCCAGAAGAATAGGTGTTTGCAAACTGGGCACCGGCAGCTATGTACTGTGAAGCCAGAGCCGGGCACCTGCATGTGCGTGCGCCATTCATGTCCATCGGGAACTGCCAGAACAACCAGCCTCTTGGGGGCCGAGCGCTGAAGGTACCTTACCGTGTCCTACCTCTGCCGCCCTGTGGCCTCCAGCCCCCTATCCGTCCCCAAGGCAGCAGTAGGTGGCGGTGGTAAGGCAGCTGGATGCTCTTGAGATCAACTGGCGCCAGAGCCTGGTTACACATACCCGATGTCTGCCATAAGCAACAAGGTACTTAATACTAGGTAGCCAGCGTATGAGGTAGTTCCCTCACGTGAACCAAAGCTGATAAAATTGGTGATGGAAGTGCTAGTTTGCAGGTTGTGACGCTGCAAACAAACCTATCCGGTGGCGTTGCGGCCAAACTTCCCCTTTTTCACGCAGCCTTGCCACCAAACATTTTTGCCAACGTGGTATCAACAACCCTGTTTGCACGATTGCTTCCTACTTACTATTACTAGTTTATATATCTTGGCACTAGTACTTATTTGTGCTTCCTTGTGCCAAACCCGCGCCCGTTGGTCGCACTGATTCAGTGACGCCTATCACAACCCTACAAAACACACACTCCGGACCACGCGAAAACACAGCACAACTCCTCTAGACTTCCCGCAAACAGTACCGCTCCCGTCATATCTCGCCCAGTTTGTTTGTTCTCTGCCTTGAAACCCCCAGAAGCCCTATAAATTGCTGACTCCCACCAGATCGCCTCGCATGGAATGGAAGCACCCAACGCAATTGAAGGCTCCCCTCCGGTCGAGCCCCCTGACCAACTCCCAAAGCCCGAGCCCCCGACACCAAGTGTACCGGAAGTCCCTATATCAATGCGGCCCGACATGCAAGACTCCAGCGACGAATCTGACCCAGGAGACCTGCCGGCCACCCTCGACTTTCTCCGCAACGACACCATCCCCGACGCGCTCAGCGAGGAGGTCAACGACTATATCACCGTGGCCAAGTCCAGAATCGCCGGATGGGGCGTCTTCGCCAACAAGGATCTCTTCCGTGGAGACGTTATTCTGACGGAGCGTCCGCTGCTCATCGCCGACTCGGCCTCTCTGTTTCGCAACTTTGAGAGGCTGACGGCGACACAGAAGGAGGTGGCCATGAGCATGCGCGAAAACCGGAGCTGCAAGTACGGGACTCCCAAGATTCTGTCCATTTGGATGGCGAACTGGTGAGTTGTAGTTGGCCCTCTGCCCTGTCCGAACCCGGGCGCATGATGGGCTCCTGCTTGAGAAGGGGGCGCTTTCGCGTACTCGAGTTGTACCATCTTCACGGGCTGACGAGAAGCTAGTTTCGCTACGGGTGGTTCTCATAGCGAGGCCGGGCTCTTCCCCTTTGCCTCCCGGTTCAACCATGCCTGTCACCCCAGGGACACGGTCGCCTATACCTACAACCGCGACACAAACGAGCTCGTCATGGTGGTCAAGGCGGAGACTGTGGCCGCCGGCGAGGAGCTCACCATTTCGTACGGGACCACCAAGACCCCCCTGGACCTGTACCTCAGGTATGGGTTCTGTTGCCAGTGCGGCGCTTGTTCTGGGCTGGTCGACGAGGGCATCGTCGATGTGTGGTGATCTCCCTTGGACAAAAGGCCTCTTGGAGGAGCATGCCCCTGTACCACGAGACGCCAACAAAGTGAGCGATATTTCCAAAGGTTGGTCCGAGTCGAGATAGTCCGTACATCTCTCGCGGATTTCGATGTGGCGGTCGCCAAGCCCCTGCTCCTGATGCCGCTGAGCAAGCCCGAGACCCGTATACGAACCAGCAATGCGTCTGAACGTGTCAATTAGCTGGATAGAGGGACGTCTGCTTGTTTCTAGATACATCCTCTCACAAGAAAAAACAATGCGGTTACGCTGCAGTTTCGCAATCGTCACCTTCACGCAAGGCACCTAGAAGCACACGAGCAATGTCCCTGTCCGTCTTGTCCTCCATGTTGTCAGTTTCGTCCCAAACATTTTCTATCCACTCAGCCGAGACATCTGGCATTGGCCCATCGATATACATTCCCTGCAAATCACTGGTTCCGCTGGGAGATTGATCCGTGGGCAGCACGACAATGCAGTCGTCGCCGAGGATCCCCACGCCCTCAGAAGGTAGCCCGTTTGTAGCCATTGCTGTATCATCATCCATTGGTGAAATTGCAGGATTCATGGGCGTCTCCGTCACAGATTTCGTATCCAGAGCGAGGTCACTCGAGCCCGTTTGAGAGTTAGGAGAGGTATTCGACACGGATTCTGAAGTCTCCGACTTGCGCGGGTTACTATTCCGGCCCTCTTCAATCAGTTGTCGCAGAGGACTAAAGCCTCCCACGAACAAACCTCGGAGGCTGACGGGGAAATCGCCGTCCTCGGGAAGTCGCCCTTTGCTGAGACTCACGTCCAGCGTCAAAGCGAGACGGAGATACGAGCTGGGCTGCAAAGCTAGAATATCTGTCCAGTCTGCAATCTTTGATTTCTCACTTCCCTGCGAAGTAGGGCCGTCTACCTGTGCGAGTGTCACAACGTGGCGGGCAATATGGCTGACCCAGTCGACACCGTCATACTGCGGTTGGTATGTTTTCATGGCTTCGATGAGAATGTTGAGGCGGTGTTGCTTCATAAACCGGTCTGTATTCGAATCGGCAGTAGAGGGAGCCCCATTCCCCGAGAGTTTAACGTCGAGAATGTTTAGGACTAAGGGGAGAGCAGTGCATGCGACGGCGGAGATGGGCAACCACCTCACCAGCTTTTGCTGCACTAGTTCTTTTAGACACTCTGTCACCCCCGAAACGGCGTCTTGTAGCTCATGGCGATTCTGTTCGATTGTTTCCAGGCCCTTTGCTGAGGTGACGACGCCAAACTCGCTCGGGGCGGCTTGGAGGATGGCGAGGTGCAGAATCTCGTGATGAGACAGCACGACGCGGGTGGAGTGATAGTACATGTACATCAAGTTTGTGTACAGAACGACCGCCGGTTCCTGCTTTCTGAAGCGGCCCGGTAATGATGGAAAACGCATCGTGGCGTAGTTGTACCACCGTGCCAGGGCTGTTTTGCATTCTTGGATGCGATGCTCGGCTTCACTTAGCTGTAACCGGCCCCATCCAGGAGCGTCGTCCAGTGGGAATACGAGCATGATGATATCCGTCAGGACGACATAGAGCTTAATGGCCTGCTCCAGGATCTCGGCCAGATTCTTCTTCGTTTCCGAATTGTACACCTTGGAGCGCTCGAATTCGTCTTCCAGATCGGAGCTTGTGAAGAGAGGATTTGAATCGAAGTCGAAATGAAGTTTAGTGATTTGTATTGGCCTTCTCATCAGGAGGCCCAGCGTGCGATCTCGGATGACGCAACACCACCAAACCCTCTTCAGAATATTTTGTTTGCGGTGCTGCATTGGGTGAGAAGCAGCTGGGAAGACTGGCATCGCCGCGTAATGGTGGGCTTCTGCAGACTTGGCGTGTTGAATTGCAAGACTCAGCCACGATGTATTGGGCTTCCGCGTTGATGAAGGTGCCCAAAAAGTAAGCAGAAGGGCAGCTTGGGCGATGGAGAGAGAGGAGCTTTCGCATTCGAGGTCGTAAAGAAGCTTTGCTCGTCGATAAAAAGTAGCCCTTGCCAGACGGATGTCGGGAAATCCAAGTGCTTTGATTGTTGTGCGGGAAACAAAGTTGCAAGAAGCGAATAATATGGCACGGAATACGAGCAGAGATATTCGTTCGGGAGGTGCTCCAGCAGTCGCTTGATGATGGTAGAGATTCCAGAAGTCGCCTTCGTTCATGAGAGGGAGGATAGGGTGGACATGTAGAAAGTATTGCTCAAGGAATTCGTTCAAGATCTCTCTGGTAGGAACACTGAGACACCCCTGAAGCTCCAAGAACTCAACATCTTGCGAAGGCATGTTCCTGAGGTTGGCGATACTGAGGAATGGGTAATAGGAGTACAGAACCTCGGAACTGACAGCAAGACTGTGGTCGTGAGTGGCAGTCGCATGGCCAGGCTCCATGGGCGCGGTTGGGTGTTGATTCTGAAGTGTTCCGGGTTGAGAAGCTAAACATGCACTTAGATTGGCGTTCCGGTCATGCCTAGATCATGGTTTGGCGCGCTGGACTCACTTGCGGCGTCGGAAGACACACTTGGAGGATAGAACGGGAGGGGCGCTTGTCCCATGTCGACGATACCCGTCATGCTAGTATCGCCAGGTGCGTAAGGGGGCGCAAATGCGGGTTTCGACGAGCTTATGGGTTGTGCACATTCCTCTTCCGGCTGGCTTTGGACATGAGGCGGCTGCCAGCTCTCGTCGCTTTCTGGTTGCGATTGACGACTGGAGAGCGGTGAGCGATGAATATGGAGAGGAAGGGTGTCCAAGCTCTATACTAATCGAGAACTTACTATCTAGAGGCGCGTCCTGTGACGATGCAGTTCTCACTGTCGAGATAGCAATTCATGCAAGGTCGGCCTCTCTGGGACACATCGCAACGGACTTTGCGGGAGCGACAGGAGAGGCAGGCTTTGGGAGCCCTCTTCCGGGTTCTCGAGGGAACCTTGGGCTTGCCTATGGCCATCTGGGCCTCAGCCATTGCCACGGGAGCAGCCACGGCCATCGCTTGCTGGCCAAGGAAGAATCGGCGACGAGCGAGGCGACGCGAGAGGCTGCCGGCTTATACGGTTGAGATTCGGTCCTTAGTCAAGGCTGGAAAGAAAGTTGTCGGGCGAGTCGACTTCGTGAGGAGAAGCAGGTGGGGAGAGATGTGAAGAAGAAAAAAGAAGGGGGCGATCAGTTGGAGGAACCGGGAATGGGAGCAGGTATGGGCATGGGTATGGCTCAGGTCTGGCACGCGTGGGTAAGGGTGGCCATGGGTGGGAATCTACCAGCTGCGTACGATGCTACAGATACACGGGCAAGGGCGCATCGGAGGCAGGAACGGAGCATGCACGTCCAAGGCAGGCGCCCAGGGAGGCGCCCAGAGTGGCTAACGCATCATGACCAGGCGGCGCATGACGCAACTACAGGTACTGGAGGCACTGCTCAATTCAGCACTGGACGGACGATTCACCCTTCCGACTGCATGTCCGCGGAACGCCGCTGCGGCCGGCCAGTTTCTTCAGCCGCGCCACCGGGGGGCTACTGTAATAGGCACAGTCCTGTGTCGAATGTATGGAGCAAGTGGAGAGCGCGGAGATGGGGCGCGGGGTAGCGCATGGATGATGGCGGGTCTGGGGTACTGTACTGGGGGAAGACCTGCACGATGCTGGCTTCACAAGTTCATTTTCTCCTATCCCATCGTACGGAGAGTTGGGGCAGCTTCGGCCACAGAGGCTGCATCTATCCTAGCGCTCGGCCCCGGGCTGTCGGTGGACCGATTCGACGTGCTAATAAACAGTGGCCATGACCCGAGTAATACGCAACTCGTTCTTCTGGGCATCTCGAACTGTTCTTTTTCACAGCATCATCCTGCCAACTTTCGTGCGTATCCTGTCTCGCTCTTGCTGCTTTCATCTGCCATCTCGTGAGTGGCTTGCGAACAGATCAACAGTGCCGGACACTTCCCGAGGCTCGTGTGGCCGACCGTTCCGTTGAGTCGAATCGCGCATGGCCCGACGCCTCCCCATCAACAAGACCGATCGGTACCCGTCTTCAATATAATTTGGCCCCGAACGATGCACCCAAGATCATTCCTTCCCATCGGCCTCGGGGTGGCAAGGGGTAGCATCAAGGCTTTGCGTTCAAGAACGGTAAATATATTGTGATAGTGCACCAAAGGAGGGTTGTGGTCGGAAGAGATCATGACACGGCATGTTCACCCTCTTTTTTTTATCTACATCCATCCTTCATGCAGACAAGCAGAGGAGGACAGCACTCAAGACATATGCCTCTTTCAAAGCAGAAGCCAAAGATTAGGTCTGAATCTTTGCCAACTCGCCGTCACAAGTGTACATGCAAGCAGACACCGGCGTGTTGTATTCCGCAGTGTCCGCACTCGACCAGTCTGTGCGCGCGCTATTAGAGTGCGTGGGGGGGCGCCATAAAAGCATGTGAGTGCATCTTGGCGCTGGACGAGTCGTCAGACCCCGAGTCCCCGAGAGGCGTTGACTCGCCGAGGTCAATGCGGAGAGGACGAGTCAATTCCGCACTGCCTGCCAGCTTGGACGAGGACATGTAGGCCAAACTGGACAGGTCGGAGCCGGACGAATCGCGGGGTAGCGCCGGTGCGAGGCAACAGGGGTCGTCAGCCAGACCCCGTCCCGCGGCCAACCAGGCATCCCGCTCGTCGAATGGCTCGGGGCAACATTACCAATCCGGCTGCTTCGGCTAGACCTGCCCCAGAGCAGCGCCGGAGCCGACGATGATCTGTCGCCCGAGTGTCAGTACTCGTGGGGATGGACGCAGCTTGGGTTTTTCGTGTCGCCGCCATCGCTCTTGACTCGTCCACACCACAAGGCCAAGGACACACTAGGTAGTGGATGCATCATCATGAAATGCCGGCATAGCGCGGGGAAAAGACGCCGTTGGGGACGTTGGATGGAGGGACCATTCATCAATTCACTGATTGGCCGCCGTTGATTTGCGTCCTCTTTTTCTCCACCATATACATGTGCGACGCAGAGATAAAATCCAAAACGCCATGCTATGCGAAGCAATACCCATTATAGCCATTCCAGTAATAACCACACAAGCCCGCCGGCCGTCTAATCATAGTACCTGATATCACCGTCCATGCCCGCAGCCACAACCTTGCTCGTCTCTTGTGGGTGCCACTTCACGCAAGTGATGGCCTGGGTGCCGGCCTTGAGTTTGTGGTACAGCTTGCACGTCTTCCAGTCCCAGAAGCACACATATCCCGCCGAGTCTCCGGAGGCCAGGAACTGGCCGTCGGGGCTGCAGTCAAGGTCGATTCCCAGGCCTACGTTGTTGTGTCCCCGGTAGCTCTTCTTCCTGTTCTGCCGGAACTTGTCGTTGGCGCCGTATACCAGAATCTGGTTGTCGGAGCTCTGGTACGCCACGTACTTTCCGCTTGGGTGAGGCGCCGCACGCGTCATGGGATACATGTCGGGTTCCGCAATGTACTTGATCGGAACAGGGATGTTGTAGTCCCAGGCACGGAGTGACTTATCATCCGAGGTTGTCATGAAGCGGCGGTTGTCATCCACAAACACAATGGTGTTGATCGCCGCCAGATGGTGGTCGTACTCCTGCACCACTTCCTTTGGCGTTCGAATGTCAAACTGAACAATCTTCTTATCCGACATACCCGCAAGAAACTCATTCGAGTGCTCGGGGTCCGGGTTGAACTTGATAACATGAGGAGTCTTGCCAGTCGTAAATTTGCTGATGCAGACGCCCGTCTCCGTATCCCAGAGCTTCATCATACGATCATATGAAGAGGATAGGAACTGCGTGCCCGAGGCATTGAAGCATATGTCGGAAAGCGCCTTGGAGTGGCCAGAGTAGGTGCGCAGAAGCTCGCGCTCGTGGTACACGTCCCAAATCTTGACTGTGGTATCGGCGCTGGCAGAGAGCAGCAAGTGGCCAGAGTTGGGCAAGAAGCGCAGCGCAGTGACAGCCTTGGTGTGGTTCTTCCACGAGTGGATCTGCTTCTTGGGGATATAGTTGGTGATGCTTCCAGTCTCCTTCCGCAGGTCGATGTCCAGGTCCTGGGGCACATGCATGTATGTTCTGCCCTGGTAATCGTGCTCCGCCGATCCGTGGAACGTTGTCGTCTCCTCGCCCAGCTCCTCAACCTCTTGCCTTCGCGCAAGCGCGGCAGCTGGTGCCTGAACAACGGCACCGCTCTCAACGACATCCTCGTCCTCCTCGATGATCTCGTATTCTTCGTCGCTCGCGAGTTCCTCGTCTTCGCCGACAATTTCGTACTCTTCGCGTCGGTACTTTGCCCAAGGGCCAACATAGGCACCCGCCCCTTCGGCAATGCTCGCGTCGCCCTTCTTTTCTCTCCGCGCTCGGATACGGGCGGCTTCAGCTTTCGACTCAGCATTGGTCTGATATTCCCGTTCAGGGCCACCTCTTCGCTCGACAGCTCGGTGCTTGCTTCGGAATGTGTGTTCGCTGACAAAAGTTTCCTCGGCGTGGCCCGTCAGGATATTCTTTCGCTTCTGCACAGTTGCCTCGCCTTTGAAAGGATTCGCAGGGCCGAGTTGAGGTCGCGACAGGTCCTCGGCTGAGTACGGAACAACAGCATGGTCCGGCTCGGTTTGTTCTCGGACAATAAGCGCATCCTGCGGCGCAAGGTTCGGAGGATAATCGCCAAAGTCTGCCATGGTGAACGGCTTTTCCGAGTTAGATTGAAGTTGATTCGAAAAACGGCCAAACGTCTCCAGGTCAGGTCGCTGCAAAACAATATTTGGCTGGGTCACGTGATGCTTCATCATGGCTTGGTGGCTCTCCTGAACCACCAACCCAAGCTCATGCGCAAGCCCGATAGATGCCTCAGGTAGGCCTTTACATAGGCCCAAGGCTAGCATTCACAAAGTAGCCGTTGTATTTGACACATATGCAGTGCAGTCTGGCGAACCCAGAGACCATTAAACATTCATGGGGTCACAAAAAGGCGCCAGAAAGAGAGGTGCAGAAGAGCAAATGTGTAGTAGTTACATTGGACATCACACATTACCACATATCTGGCACTTTGCAAGTTGTTCAAGGTGCATGCCAGTGGGCGGAATACAGACGCTATATACGCCACGCCCGCCTCTTCGGAATCGTCATCGATCTATACCATGTCCTTCTCATTACTAGTATGTACTGCCCCGGCCGATGCATCGATCCCGTCGCGAGACTCAGCTCAGAGTCGATTCTCAAGCCTCCGGGTAGGGGCAGATCGATTATTCACCACATTATTCAGTCAAACAGACCGCTTTGATCTAGCCGCCGTATTGTCGTTCCGTGTGGGTGATCGACCGCATTTACGAGGACTCGTCCCGGATGAGCGCAACGATCATGCTGTAGAGGTAGAAGAAGAACATGATCAGGTGGAAACCCAGCTTGAAGAACGATTCCTGTGCAGGGGGTTAGACTCGGCAAAAAACGACGCAGTGGGCCGGCCATGGGGGATCGCGTGCGTACCTTCTTGTGGACGTTGAGCTTGCGGAAAATCTCGGTGGCATCCAAAAGATGGGTGTTCTCGAAGATCCTAAATACGTATGAGCTTGTAGTGGACGAGTGAGAGTTCGAGGGCGTCTTACTTCTTGGCGTTCCAGGCAAGGAGAGGCAGGTTGAGGATCAGAGGCAGCCAGTAACCGTTGATAAGGAACAGGAAGGTCAAGAAACCGTGCACCGCGGCCTCGGGGATGATGTAGGTGTTCAGGCGGTTGCAGAGGTCAATGGGGTTGATGTAGTCACTGAGGAACATCTGTCAGCTTGAAAGATCGTGGACAAGAAGCGCCTGTCACCAGCCATATCGGGGGCTCCGGCCTCGCAGGCAAGGGATAAAGGGCGACCTACCACTCGAGATCACTGTACATGATGGTGAAGAAAACCTGAAGGAAAAGGTTGACGGCATTGATCAGTACCGCCAGAAGGTACAGCCAAGCTTCTCCGGACATCATGATGGGCGACTATGGTGCAGGGCGTTGGGCGTTGGGCGGGAAAAAGCTCGACGAAAATCCGAAAGACAGTTGTCGAGTTCGGATGGAAGCTCCTATTTGCGCGCGCGCGAGCAGGGGCAGAGACGTCAGGGCAGCCGAGAAAAGCTTGTCGGCTGAGGCAGTACGCAGTGGAAGTGAGGGCAGCTGTAAGGCTGAAGTTGCGGCCAAGGCTGTGATTTAGATTTGAGCGAGATGGGAGGCGGGGAAGAGAGAAATGACGGTGGCGGGCAGCGGATGGTGTGGTTATGGTGGTTGTGGTAAAGCTGGGTTGGTGGAGGTGGAGCTGGACTTAGCGGCGATGATGGAAGAGGCTCGCCTCCCCATGCAGTGGATGCGCGTGGCATGGTCGTCGGCGCATGTGGCTGGGCTTCCGTGGCTGGCCTGGTGGCCAGTGGATCCCTCCACTTGGAGCCTACCTAGGTACTATCCTCGCCCACTGGAAGGTGCTTACTGGTGTATTTGATTAGGTGCCATGGGTACCAGCCGGCCGCTCACCGAACCTGCTCGAAGACGTTGGACTTTTGGCCGCATCCGGAGGCGCAATCAAACGTGGACGCGTTGACTGAGGCAGGCACAAACCCACATCCGATGCCACTTCCTATTCGGGCGGGCGCGCTCTGGGGTCTGGAAGTCTGTCCTGGAAGGCGACAGATAGCCGCGAATCAAACATCCCCACAAAACAAAATCCCTGCTATGCTGAATTGTACTTGGAGTTCGGTTCTTTCGTTCGTTTTGATTCCAGCACTACTTCTTTGCATATAGGTGCCCATACTTGCATGAACCATGTCATTATAGTCAATAGTCCAACTCCGATGCCATGCGTCTGATCCCGCTCCAACCATCCCCACGCTACCCAGTACTCCACATACTCCTCTTCAACAACAGAGCCAGCGTCATGCATGCATCTCGGCCTCGAATATGCGTTGCTGCCTTTTACTCGGCCTTGGTTGCGCCGTTGGCCTCGGGCATAGGAACGGGACCACCGGGCGAGTCCTCCTTCCTTGCAGTCAGAATCTCGACGCCATCCTCAGTGACCAAAAGAGTGTGTTCTGTGATAGGATTAATATCCATGCATTCACTTCAAAGTATGGGTCCTTACCAAACTGTGCCGTCCACTTTCCATCAATGGTCGTGCTCGTCCAGTTGTCGGGCCAGGTAATGTCACGGTACTTGCCCAGTGCAATCATGGGCTCGATCGTGAAGGTCATGCCGGGCTTGCATTCACCAACCGTCTTGTTCTTGGCATAATGAGGAACGTTGGGAGGGCAGTGGAACAGCTTGCCGATGCCGTGGCCGCAGTATGTGCGGATGACGCTGCAGTTGCGCTCCTTGGCATGCTTCTCGATGATGTTTCCAAACTCCCGGATCAGGGTACCAGGCTTCACCGCCTTGATGGACTCTTCCAGGCATTCTCGCGCAGTCTCGACAACGCGGACGGTGTCAGGGTCCGCCTTGGCCTTCTCTCCAATGTAGTACGTCTCATTCAGGTCCGCGTGGTAACCCTCGTGGTAAAGAGAAATGTCAATGTTGAGGATGTCTCCGTCAAGGAGAACACGCTGATCAGGAATGCCGTGGCAAATTACCTCGTTCGGCGACGTGCAACAGGACTTGGGGAAGTGGTTATAGTTGAGGGGCGAGGGATAGGACTGTGCAAGTTGTTAGTATGGGATGTAAAGAGCAATGCAGATGCTTGCCAGCAGCACGTACGTTTCGCTCGATGCAAGCCTTGTGGACAATTTCGTCGATATAGTCAGTCGTGACGCCGGGCTTTGCAGCCGCAGCGGCGAGGTCAAGAACCTCTCGGGCTAGCCTGCAGCTCTTTCGCATGGCATCCTGGCCTGCCTTGTCGAGAATATCGAACTTGTTGCGGTTGAGGATGGATCGGTTGTACTTGGGGTTTCCGTCTTGCCACCACACGGGGTGAGGGATCGACTTGGGAAGAGTTCGGTGCGGAGACAGAGGGTAGACGGGCCGCAGAGATCCACTGTAGGGGAAGTTCGGGTACGGGTTGTATACGCTGGGGTCAGCTGGGTCTTGTTAGCTGTGTCTGTAGCAACGATCAAGAGGAGGCTGTACTGCTTGGCTTGTGCATCGTCTTGTGGTTGACCTGGGAGGGGTCGGTCAGTAACAGGTGCCGAGGATGGTGGCATGACTGGCTCCTACCCAGTTCTTTTTGAAACATTCTTGCGAGCAAAAGAAACTATCATCGATGCCGAGCTTCAGACATGTTGGGCACTGGAGCGACCCGGCGTCATTCTCACAGTCAACGCTCAGGCATTTTCTCTTGGTCGGAGGCTCGGACGTCATGATGGATGCTAGTTTCGGGGCGGTTCGGTCGATAAAGACGCTCCAAAAGACAAACAGGGTCTACGGATCAAGCTGTGAATGGTGAGTAATCGTTTCAGCCGTCCGGTCAGCTGTTCTTGGATCAGGCGACGTTGATTCGCCTTCACGAAAGTCGAGAAATGGCGGGGGTTCTGATCAAACAAAAGATAAAACCGCCTCCAGAAGTGGGCGCGACAGACCTGGCTGTCTAGGTAGGTACGTAGTGATAGTGGGGTTGAGCCGCGTCCCACCACCCGCTAACATTTTCTCCAGCGCTGTGCCCGCGTTGTCGACTCCCGCTGCAGCTGAGTCCGGTCCAGCGCATCTGGTCGCTAAATATGCGTCAATCGAGGCGCCAAGGCCGCCTGGACTGTCTGGACCCGGCGGCGGCCCACCACCCGGTCCCAGCATGCCAATGGAAGCGAGCGACTGAGAAGGTACTACTGCGAATTATAGTTGCGTCCCATTCGCCATCTCAAAACTTCCCCCAGGGTCGCCAGCTTCCGTTCGTCCTTGATCCTTCCAACAACAACATGTCAAAGCCTCAGAAAGTTGTCGTAGTCGGCGCCGGTCCGGTCGGATCCCTCGCTGCTCTGTATGCTGCCCACAGAGGGCACGAGGTTGAAGTCTATGAGTTGCGACCAGGTGAGTTGTCTGAGTCAGAATTGTTCTTGCTTCTTCGGCCGCTGAGGAGTTGTGGCTTGGGGTTTCAGTCCCAGCCCTTCTGATTTTGCTTTCTATTCTGTTCCCCCAATGCTCTGAGCCCCGTTCCCATCATCTATAAAACACGGCAGGAATTTTATCACTAACACGCCTGGTAAAGACCTCCGGGACCCCAGCACCGTCCCCTTGAACTTCACCAAGTCCATCAATCTCGCCATTTCAGAACGCGGCATTAATGCTATGCGTCATGCCGGTCATCCGGGCCTGTTGGACCATGTCATGGCCAACACAATTCCCATGAGAGGCCGCATGATTCACGGGAGAAACTCTTCCGGCGCCTTGTTCGAGCAGGCTCAAGACTATGACATCAACGGGCGTGTAAGTTATCGTCACCCAGGACAATGTTCCACTTTCGCTTCAAGCACAGAAACCAATTGACCCATTCATAGTCAATTCACGCAATTGACCGGGCAGGCCTCAACAAGAGAGTTCTCGATATCCTAGATGACCTTCCCAATGTGAAGCTATTCTTCAACCACAAACTCACAGGCGCCGATTATCGGACCTGCCGGGCCTGGTTCGAGGTCCAGGACAGTGCATCCAAGAACGCCCGCCCAAAGGAAATTGATGTGTCTTTTGATCTAATGATTGGCGCTGATGGTGCACACTCAGCAGTTCGCTACCATTTGATGAAGTTTACACGGATGGACTATCAGCAAGAGTACATTGACACTCTCTGGTGCGAATTCCAGCTGAAGCCAGTGCCCACGGATGCATCAGACAAGACAACTTCAAAGTTTCGGATTTCGCCAAACCATCTACACATCTGGCCAGGGAAGGACTTTATGTTCATTGCAATCCCAAGTGATGTGAGAGGACCCGCTGCCCCCCTCCATGCGTTTGCCCCGCTGCTAACATGGTCCTAGGATGGCTCCTTTACATGCACCCTTTTCCTTCCCAGCAAAGAGATTGAGGAACTCGAAAACCAGCCACACACCTTGCCTGATTTCTTCGATAAGCATTTCCCCGGCGTGACCGAACTCATCCCACCTCAGGAGCTCATCGAGTCATTCAAGACAAATCCCCACCTACCACTCATCAGCCTCAAATGCAAGCCCTATCATTATGGGTCTTCTTGCGTGATCGTCGGAGATGCAGCGCATGCAATGGTGCCTTTTTACGGACAGGGCATGAATGCGGGAATGGAAGACGTGCGGATCCTGTTCTCCATCTTGGATAAGTACGCGCAAATGGATGAATCCAACCACCCCCTCGGCGACTACGTCGTTCCGGCAAGCCCTGCAGCTCAGCGGGCCCTGGCCTTGGGGGAGTACTCGGCCTTGCGCCCGAACGATGCGCATGCCATCAACGACCTCGCCCTGCAAAACTACGTCGAGATGAGAGCGTCGGTGCTGTCTATACGGTATCGGTTACGGAAATTCCTCGAGGAGTTCATTAGCGTTCGATTCCCTTACTTTGGATGGCAGACGAAGTACGCGAGAGTGAGTTTCAGTAACGAGGGCTACTTTGACGTTGTCCGAAAGAGCGACGTGCAGGCAAAGGTTCTGCTGCGCTGCTTTTTTGCCCTGGTTTCCAGCCCTGTTGTCATTTCTGCCGCTGTATTCGGCTACAGGCAACGGCGGTGGCTAGGAAGTGTTTTCAGAAGCCTGCGACGATGACCTTGCTTTGGGTTTGCCCGTTTCCCATGTTGTTCATTTCCAGACGGGCCATTGTACGTACGCAGGTAGAAAAGAGCCTCAGTGTAATAAGATCCAAGCCTTATGGCTCATTGGTATAATCAATGTTCATGATGTTCGCGGAAAGCCATGTTAATTGCGTCTCACTGCGCAGGAAAAGGGAATAAAAATTATGACGAGAAAACAAGGCAGCAATGCCGCCATTACCCACGCCATCCACACAGCGAGTGACAGTTTAATATTTCATATGCCAGACAGGACGGTTCCCTCGACCAAGTAAATGGTCGCGTGTTGGTCGTGGTGGGGCCAGTTCGAAGCAACCGGCCCCGGATATGTAGTTAAGCCGTGTTGTGCAAGAAACGGGCTTATTAGTAACCTGCGACCGCCGAAATTTTGGCGACATGATCCAGCAGTGGTCGCGCGTTACGCCGAATGCCCAATTGATTGACGGCCTCAATTCCCGGCAGAACACCCTTGTCCGCTCTCAAGAGTGAGGTCTTTGCTTTCAGAGAGATCGTCCTCTCATTCCCGACCTGGTTGCCGAGCTCGGCTTGCGAGAGAGTACGTCCTCGAACCTCGTTAGGGGATGCTCCGTCCCATCAACCCTCCGACAGGGCATGTACTCACATTGCCATAGAATTTTCCTTTCCTAGGCCGACGACCAAGTCAAGGTCCTCTCCCGCGATAACCCCCAAGGGCTTCTCGAGTTCTGGTCCTCTCCTCGCCTTGTCCCGGCTCGCCGAACTCCCCCCTCCTCCCGCTCCTCGTACCGACCCGTCGATATCCATCATGCCTTCCACCCTCAACATCGCGAACATGTGTTCGCACCTGCAGAATGCCTCCAAGGCCCGTCTCGGCATCACGTCTGTCAAGAACTCCAAGTACAACCTGCACCTCGCCATGGCCCTCCACCGATCTGGCTTCTTCTCCGCCGTCTACCGAGCCGGCCCTCAACCCCCGACGCTGGAGCAGATGGTCTCCCAGGCGCCCGAACAGGTCACCAACGCCAATGTGGCCACCATGCGCATATGGCTGGGACTCAAGTACTGGGACGGGAAGCCCGTGCTAACCAACGCCCACGCCATCAGCAAGCCCAAGCGATTGATCACCGCCAACATCAAGGAGCTTGCTAGGTTGACCACAGGACGCCCCACCAAGGTGAATGGAGGCATTATTCCTGGGCTCAATTTGGGCGAAACCATGTTCGTTGCGACATCCCATGGCGTGCTGGAGGCCAGAGAAGCTTTGGCCCGCAAAACGGGAGGTGTGCTCATGTGCCGAGTGTCATAAACGAGCGTCGACATATTGGGCAGCATGTTGGAAAAGGAGCTTGTGACGATATTGGGAGCCTGTATAATTAGACAAATACCCGATAGTGGTACATGTGCATTATTGACATATCAACCAACATGCGCTCGCTCCCTTGTCTCGTGATGTATTCATGCAAATTGTCAAAGATTAGAGCATTCTTAATTGAACTCGCTTAAACAGGTATCATCTACAGACTCCAGCTCCTACTAAATCAAAGCTGGCCTTCAAGCCATGAACAGTCTACCGCCAGTTTATGCTACAACCGACTGCGCCAGGGAACCACTTTCTGTACGCGTTTCGCTCTCAATTTCAGATTCTTCCTTGACTCCTGCGCTTTCGGTGGTGTAAGTCTTTTCGCCTTCACCGTCGATGGGTTTCTTGTTTTCCTTGTCATCCTTGGCGGATTGCACGTCCTGAATTTGGGGCTTCTCCTCTTCAGATTGAGCCTGCGCCTTCTGTGCTGTTGTTTCAGCCTCAGGTGTTTCCGTGGCACTTGGAGCATCACCGCCCTCGTCGGCACCATTCTTCTGGTGAGCCACATCCTCAGTTGTGTCGAGATGAGCAATAGAGTCGGCCTTGGCTTCCGTAACATCATCCTCATCAGCAAGGGCCTTGCCAGTGGCTTCCTTGGCGACCTCTTCAGTGGCCAGGGATTCAGCAGCAGGCTGTTCCACTACGGGTTCCTCGGCGGCAGGCTGTTCTACAACAGACTCTTCCACAGCAGGTTCTGCCACAGCAGGCTGGGCCACCAAGGAATCCTCTGCAACGGCATCTTCCTCAATATGCTCTTTCACGACAGGCTCTGCCACGACAGGCTCTTCCACGACAAGGCTTGGCACAGTCGAATCTGCAACGATTTGAGCATCACCGTCCTCAACATGGGAAACCTCCTTGGCGGCAGCGGTTTCAGCCGGCTCCACGACATCATCCTCTTGGGTTTGAGGCTCGAAGATCGACTCAGCCAAGTCTTTTGCTTCGACTGGAGCAGCTTCGGGGGCTTGTGTGGGTGGGCTGGGGTCAACGGACATGGCGCCAACTGAGGGTTCTTCTACAGCCTTTGCAGCTGCCACAGGTTCTTTCGTTGAGTCCAATGACAAGTTTTCGACTGGCGATGCAAGGTCTTTTGACGACACCGACACTGCTGGTGTTGAAATACTAGCTGGGACATTCGGGGCCCTCTTCGAGCTAGCAGAAAACACAGGTGCTTTCACGACCTTGTCCTTCCTAACAGCATCAGGTCCTGTCGAGGCCCTGGAGGCCGTTTTCCTAGGTGGGGTCGAAGCAGATTTCTCGGTGGTCTTCGAAGATGATGACTGCGTGGGGCGCATCATGCGAGCGAGGAAGCCTTCATCGACCGGTGCATCCTTCTTGGCGGCGCGAGTTTCTGGTGCCGCTTTCTTGGGGGGTGGTCCAATGCTCGGCCGAGAGTTGCCAATGCTTGACCTCTGTTTTCGTAGGGTCTTTGTCGCTCCTGTTGTGGAGCCTGTGTTGCTGAGTCTACTTGGGGAACGTCCCTGTTCCGTTGTAGGCTTCAGCTGTGAAGAGCGTGATGTTCGACCCTTGGAAACAGACGATGCCGTGGGTGCCATGAGCGACGCAGGTAGCTGATCGGGCCGAGTTGGCGACTTTGGTTTGGGTTTGGTGAAGGGAGACTCGTCAGGAACAGGCGGCTTGAGGGGTTGCGTTTTCTTCAGACCACTGGCCGTGGTCGGCTTGGCCGTTGCCGGTCCATTTCTCACAGCCATGGTCGGCGGCTTTCTCACTTCCGCCTTTTCTTGCAGTCGACCAGCTGGTTTGGGATCTGGTTTAGGGGTTCTGGTGTTTGACGGCTTCACGGGCGACTTGGGGGCGGCCTTGACAGGCGTAGATGTCGGCTTGACCGACAACGTTGTTGGTCGTGTGTGCGTATTCTTAGCGGGCTTCGTTTTTCCAGCGTCACCAGAGGTTGGTTCCACAGTTTTGGCCTGAGTGGGTTTGGGACCGGCGGTAGCTGGTGAGCTAGCTTTGTCTGATGCCTTCAATGGCTCAACGGAAGCTTGCACAACCGTTGTCTCGGAGGTTTTCTGTTGGGCAGTATCCAGCTCCTTTTCTGGGGTGCTGGGTTTGTCGATGACGGTACGGGTGACGGTCGTAGCTTGTGTGTGGGGCTCTGAAGGTTGTCGAGGCGACTCGGGGATGGTCTCGTGGAGGAACGGCCTAGACACTTTAGGTGCCTCTTCGGGGCCAGTGGTGGATTTATCAGCTGCAGTTGAGGTCGAGGCATCGGTTTCAATGCTTAGGCGCCGTCTCGACACACTGGACTCGTGGCTATGGTCTCTGCGGAGACCAATCCTGCCGTCTTTCTCAATCGCAACGAAGCTGGTGCGGACCTTGGACAGTGGTCTCGGCGAATCGGTTCCATTTATTCCTGGGGGTTTCGCTTGAGTCAGCTAAGCTGCAGCATAATGGGAGCGTAGTATGCATTAAAGGACATGAGTTCATGATCCAGTCGATGAAGGTGCAGCAGGGCCAAGTTGTCATTGCCGCTGGTGGCAGGAGCCCAGCTCCGAGTCCATGAGCGCTTGCTGCATACGACAGCGAAGCGAGGCAAGGAAGGAAGGTATGCTCAAAAAGCTGCAGTCGTACCTGGAACCGGAGTCGTTGCGCCAGATGAACGGCCTCGGTCGGGAGGGCTGGTGTCGCCCTTGTTCTCGAACATGGCGCGTAGGTTCTTGACCTGACTCATGTTGGCTGAGTGCCAGGGGCGGCACGGGGAGGAAGTGGAATGGGGGAAGAAGCGGTAGGTCGGCCGTGGCCTTCTGGGGCCGTTGATGCTATTCCCAACAGCAACGGGAAGTAGGAGCGGACGTGCTGTTGCAGGAGGGACGATGTGTCTGGCCTGTCTATGAAGTCGCCCGTCGCGTCGGGGCCAGGAGGCACAGGAGCCGCCCGTGGAGACATGTGCAGTTGGTATTATGACAGGGTCGGTACCTCAGACTGTTGAGGGTCCGTCACTCATCTGGTACCTGCTAGTACACGGAGTCGGTGGCGCCGTCCCTGGACGAGCGCTAGCTACCTGCAAGTACGGGACGAGCCTCGAAATTATTGGCACTCCAGTATCGACTTTATGCCTCGACTTGGCTCCCGATCTGGGGTCCTGTCGGGCGTTGCTACGTATGAGTATTGCGCCCAGAGCGGCCCAGTCAAGCCAGTCAGGAGGGCGCGGCCATGCTGGCAACATCTCGGGATGCGGCGACACCTAGAGTCATGCAAGGCGCTGCTGGCAACACATTGGAGTTGACGGGTGGCAGCGGCAATGCCGAACACCAAGAGCACCCCCGAAGCTCCAACGGTGGGAGCCGTTGGCATCCATGCATGCGTCTCCATCATGAAGACGGCTGGGGACAGAGTGCCCAGAAGGATCGAATTACAGTACCTGTTGCAGAGAGTGTTGCCAGGCCAGAGGTGAAACCCAGGTCTGGGCAGGAGGCACCTGCACACGCTGTGCTGCCGTAGCGTGGTAACAGCACGAAAATCAGGGGTTGGCCACAGAGCTTGGCCCGGGCCGTCGTGTACCTGCCCATCACTTCCCTCCCCCGAGTCTATTCCCCCGTCCCGCTGGAGACTAGCTGCGCAGGCTGGGGAATCGTACTTTTTTAACATTAACCTGACCGGAGCTCATTTTACCAGTACCTACGCAGTGTAGCGGGTACGTGTGAGGTGTGCAAGAGAGTCCAGCTTGGCGATGGGAGCCAGGTACCACTACATGGTGGGACAGGCCAAATATTGGTTAGCAATACGGTGGGCAATGGTCAATGGTTCGGGTGGTAGCCCATGGAGTGGAACCAGCAACCTCCTGTCTCTCTATTGATTACCAGTAATCCGTCGTGCTCTCACTTTGCGAACCGCCGGATGGAATCGATGGATGACGGGAGCGTGCCTGGCATGAATCAGGGTGCAGTGGATGATCCCTCGCCATGGCAGCGTGTTTCAAGCCACCGCATCAACAGCACTTCGTTAGCGAGTTACAGCTCTGTAGATGCCCCTAATTGATCGCTCCGATCCGTGTGGTGTCGCTGGTGCAGACAGTAATTAGTGGCCGGACTGTCAGCAACTCAGCCTTCCACACATCCACACCACCCGGACAGCCAAGGTCCAGGTGTTAATTATCTTGTTGCGGTCGATGAGTTTAGCTGTGACGTTAGTAGGTGCTCAGTTCTATGCACAGTGATCCTCCTGGTTCCTGCTGGCTCTTTGGTGGTTGGCATCACTCAGCCGCCTGCCCCAGGCAATTCCGAGTGGACGTACGAATGGGGGAGACAGCCCTCGGGGTCCCGTACAACTAACAAACCCCCTATTTCCCATTACCCCATCGAACGCCTCAGATCATATATCATGTTGTACTACTCCGTACGTATTGTCTACATTAGCCCATGCCACGGGCTGTCTCTGCCCTGCGAACTTCGGGGCAACTAGTGGGGCAAACAAAGCTCCCCCGGCCCCAGAGTGTTGTCATTTCAGTTCATGTATTAATGAGAACAATCGAGGTGGTCTTAGTGGTTTAGGGTGGCTAATGAGACAAGCAGCCTGCCAACTCGTCCGCAGATATGATGGATGAGATTGATTAGGTAGACCTGTCGGATTACATTTCGATTGCTGGTGAGCATGGAGGTGTCGTGGCCTTTTTAGTTTAATTTTAGGTTTAGTTTTGATTTTTCTTGGTCGTTGTTGATCTGGCTTGGTTGCAGTGTACTGTTGGAGCAACCGAAGCAGTCCTTGCACGCGACACCAGCTGATGATTGGCTCACGCAATTTGGTGTCCGGTTCATTCCTCATCCTCCGGTCCTCGGAACTAAGAACTTTCCTACTCGCAACATCCGCAGATTGACCAATTGCGCCCACCATGTCAATTCGAACCCTGAGAATCGGTACGCAATGGAATACCATCGCCTCGGAGCTCGCGCCCGTGTCACTGGCTAACCCGCAAGCGTCGCAGGCCTCATCCCCGGCGATGGCATCGGCAAGGAGGTCATCCCGGCCGGCCGCCGCATCCTCGAGGCCCTGCCCGCTTCGTTCGGCCTCAAGTTCGACTTCGTCGACCTCAAGGCCGGCTTCGAGACGTTTGAGCAGACGGGCGCCGCGCTCCCCGACAAGACGGTCGAGGTCCTCAAGAAGGAGTGCGACGGAGCCCTCTTCGGCGCCGTCAGCTCTCCCACCCAGGCCGTCAAGGGCTACTCGTCGCCCATCGTCGCCCTGCGCAAGAAGCTCGACCTCTACGCCAACGTGCGCCCCGTCAAGACCGTCCTGACCGCCGCCAAGCCCATCGACATGGTCATCGTGCGCGAGAACACCGAGGACCTCTACGTCAAGGAGGAGACGACCCGCGAGGGCCCCGACGGCAAGGTTGCCGAGGCCATCAAGCGCATCTCCGAGAAGGCCTCATTCCGCATCGCCGCCATGGCCGGCGACATCGCCCTCCGCAGGCAGAAGATCCGCGACGCCGGCGCCAGCAGCATCCACCAGTTGCCCCTCGTCACCATCACCCACAAGTCCAACGTCCTGTCCCAGACCGACGGCCTCTTCCGCGCCACCTCCAAGAAGGCCCTCTCTGACCCCAAGTACGGATCCATCAAGGTTGAGGAGCAAATCGTCGACTCCATGGTCTACAAGCTGTTCCGCCAGCCCGAGGACTACGACGTCATCGTTGCCCCTAACCTGTACGGGGACATCCTCTCCGACGGTGCCGCCGCTCTCGTCGGCAGCCTGGGTCTCGTCCCCAGCGCCAACGTCGGCGAGGGCTTCGCCATTGGTGAGCCCTGCCACGGCAGCGCTCCCGACATCATGGGCCAGGGCATTGCCAACCCCATTGCCACCCTGCGCAGCGCTGCCCTGATGCTCGAGTTCCTTGACGAGGAGGCCGCCGCGGCCAAGATCTACGCTGCCGTTGACGGCAACCTGGAGGATGGCAAGCTCCTGAGCCCCGACCTGGGTGGCAACGCCACCACCGAGCAGGTCCTGGAGGATATTCTGAGGAGGCTGTAGATTGTGTCTAGAATTTACCCCTGAAAAGTTGCTTGAGTTTCACTACTGGGACGCGCTTCAAAAAAGGTTGGACTCGAAAATCATGTAGCGGGGATTGATTAATCTATACATTTTTTCTTCTCCCGAGCTCGATTCATCAATTCGCCGTTAGTGTGTGCTGTTCTGAAATTCCCAGCAATGTTCTAGTTGTCTGATGATTTCCAATGCAACCCATCTTTCGTCGTACACGGGTGCCAATCCGGCAATATTGTACAGGTTTACATTTAAAACACGTATTTTACAGTCATATCCTCTCCTCCCCTCGACCAGACCACGCCAAGGCTTTACTTGGAACGCTTGGCCTCCAGCTCAGCCTGGTACTTGGCAACCAGCTCCTTTCTGCAAAGAGATGTCAGCATTCCGATCTTGGCCTCTAAGATGATTCGGGTGTACTTACTGGAGGTGGGGAGGCGCGGGAGCATAGTGGCTGAACTCCATGCTGAACTCGCCCTTGCCCTGGGTCGCGGCACGAAGCTGCGAGCTGAAGCCAAACATGGCGTTCAGACTGCAGTCACAGATCAGGGTGAAGTCTTCGCTTCCAATATCGGTATCGTGAATGGTGGCGTTTCGCTTGTTCATCAGCATCAGAATGTTGCCCTGGAACTCGTTGGGGGCAGTAATCGTCGTCTTCATTAGGGGCTCCAGGACCTGGCCGCCGGCTTCGGGGAATGCCTTGCGGAAGGCCATCTGGGTGGCCAGGTTGAAGGCATAATCGGACGAATCAGTGACGTGGGTGGCTCCGTCGTTGACAATCATCTTGGCACCAATGACCTTGTGTCCCAGAAGGGGGCCCTTCTCGCAAATCAGCTCGAAGCCCTTGGCACAAGCCGACAGGAACTTGTCAGGGATGTTTCCACCGACAACCTGGCTTTCGTAGTGGTTCTCATTGGGATCATCGTTGGGCTCAATCCAGCCAGCAACACGAGCGAAGTCACCAGGGCCGCCGCTCTGTCGCTTGAAGAGGTAATCGTAGTCGGCGCGCTGAGAGATGGTCTCACGGTAGGCCACACGAGGCTGTCCCGTCACGCAGTCCGTCTTGTACTCACGTCGGAGACGCTCAACATAGACCTCGAGATGCAACTCGCCCATACCGGAAATGATGGTCTCCTCGCTCTCGGCGTCGACGTGGACTCGGAAGGTAGGATCCTCTCGCTGGAATCGGTTCATAGCCTTACTGAAGTTATCGCCATCGCCGGTCCTCTTTGGCTTGATGGAAAGTGACATGACAGCGTCGGGGACGAACATGGAAGACATGGTGTAGGGAAGACCACCGTCGGTGAAGGTATCCCCAGAGGCACAGTCAACGCCAAAGACGGCGCAAATCTCGCCAGCGCCGACCTCAGAGACGTCCTCCATCTCGTTGGAGTGCATTCGCACAATGCGAGGGATTCGAACCTTCTTGTCGGTTCGGGAGTTGAAAAGATAGGATCCCTTGGTAAGCTTGCCTTGGTAAACACGGATGTAGGTGAGCTGTCCATAGTTGTTCTCCTCCAGCTTGAAAGCCAGACCGACGAAAGGAAGCGAGTTGTAGGGAACCAGCTTGACGGACTTCTCATCCTTGGACTTGTCCAGGGCCATGTTCTCGATCTGGGAAGGTTCCGGCAGATAATCGCAGACAGCATCAAGCATGGGCTGCACAGCCTTGTCCGCAAGGGCAGAGCCCATCATAACAGGAGTAAACTTTCGCGCAATGGTGGCCCTTCGGATGGCGTCCTTGATCTGCTGGTTTGTGGGTTCTAGTTCCTCGAGGTAGAGCTCGGCCATTTCGTCGTCGACATCGGCGAGCTTCTCAATCAAAGCCTGGCGCTTCTCGGCGGCAAAAGCCTGGAGAGGGCCGGGAATCTGGTCGGAAACGCGAACCTTGGTACCACGAGGTCCTTCAAAGTACATTGACTTCATCTCAATCAGGTCAACAACGCCCTCGAACTCGTCCTCGGCGCCGATGGGGATCTGGATGGCGGCAGCGGGAATCTTGAGCTTGGTGTTGATTTGTTCGACGGCCTTCCAGGGGTTTGCACCCATTCGGTCCATCTTGTTGACGAAGGAGAGTCGGGGAACATCATAACGTTTCATCTGTCGGTCAACAGTGATTGTCTGAGACTGCACACCGCTGACGGCACACAGAATCATGACAGCACCGTCGAGAACACGAAGGGCACGCTCGACTTCAATGGTGAAGTCAATGTGACCGGGGGTATCAATCAAGTTCATGTGGTAGGTTTCCTCTTTGCCGTTTTCCATCTTCTTCCAGTCGCAAAACGTCGCAGCTGACTGAATGGTGATGCCCTTTTCCCTTTCGAGTTCCATCGAGTCCATCTTGGCTCCGACAGCGTCCTTGCCACGAACCTCGTGGATGGCGTTGATTCGACCGGTATAGAAAAGAACTCGCTCGCTGACCGTAGTTTTGCCGCTGTCAATGTGTGCCTGTGCAAACCAAGGTTAGAGGCCAATTGCCGCAGAATTGAGAGGAGGGTGGTGCCATACCGCAATACCAATGTTGCGCACCCGAGACAGGCGTTTGGCTTCTTCAGGGTCCATGTTTGCGGCCACATACTCGGGAGTCAGGCTGGCAGCATCTTCCTGAGCTTTCTTGAGACTGTAAGGCATGTAAGAGACGATGTCGTGCCACGAAGCCGGGTGCGAGGGATCGCTGGTAGTAACCTACGCTGCTTGCGCTGCGCCCGAATTCCGCAGAGGTGTCTGGCAGAACGTGCGGGCCTGAACCCAGACAGGAGAGGCATTTGCCCTTGTAGCGCCTAGTACCAGACGGCAATTGAGCCATCTGATAGCGCTTGGTGCCCTCATCTTGTGCTGTTGAACTCCAACGAGGGAAACAATGGAGCGTTGCTAATTCTCAACGACTGATTGGGAAACTTTTTTTTCGCTCTTTCGGGAATACCAGGAGCTGTCGCGCCAGCACGTGCGGGCGCGTGGCAGGCTCCGCAGCAAAATGGCCACCAAGGCTTACATAGTACTGTGTAGACACAACCATCCCTTTTCCGTCTGGCAGCACAAGTGCTCGTCACATTCGATGATTTTACTAAAATAATAAATTATGTGAATTATTCATTCAGAAGAAGTTATATGCAGTATATCCAATCACCCGCGAGAGCCGGATGCCGCACCGGCCCGTGAACGCCCCTAAACCAAACATCAGACCACTCCTCCCTTTTACCGATCAACGCCATTATGCAGCATTCGTAAAATTCCGATCAAGCATGGGCTGGGCGACCACTGCTTCAGTTGCAGGATCAAATACAGGAAAAGAAGACCCCAACGATCAAAAGCATCGCTGGCAATCCCGTCCAATTGGGCACTGCCAATGATGCGGCGTTCTTTGTATTTCCTTGAAGGCCATCGGCCGCCTTGAAGTCATGCTGCGTCGGTTGTGAGTTTTGTGTGGTTTGGCTCTGATCTGGCACCTTCGTAGCGAAAGGGATAGCAGCGCCCTGGCTTTCGAATGCTTGGATATCGCTATCTGTCGAATTGAATTTGGTCGAGGCCAAACCAATCTCATTATTCACCAGGTCATACACAACGTATGCGGATCGCAGAAAGCTAGTGCCAAGCGTGTACCAGCTGCTGGTGTAGTTTTGGATGCCGAATTGGCAAATCGTCTTTCCTTGGTATTTCCCTGATTGAAAGGTGGCCGGATTGCCGTTGCTGAGGTCAATGACCAATTCGTCCATAGTAATATTAATCCGGGGACCTTCTGGGCCAGCAAACCCAAAGGAGAAATGGCCGGAGTGGTTTGAGAATGAGCATGGCAGTATTGCCATCTCGAGGTCCTGGCTGTATTCGGCACCAACCTCCTGCCACGCCTGTGTGACCAGGTCTTGGGGTAGATAGGTGAGTGTTGTTCCCGAGTCGAGAACAACGTCAATGGGGAAATCGCTTGATGTTAGAGTGTCGCTGCCGCTGGGGCTCTCTGCAATTAAGGACGTCATGGCGATCTTGAGATTCACATATGTACCGTCGCCTTCCGACTGGATGGGGATGCGCTTCAGATCGCCAGAGTACTTGGCGCGGTCAGTCCCGCCGAACAGGATGTTTCCGGTGTCTGCTTCCAGGTCGTTGAGCCACAAGCTGTAGGCAATGCTATTAATAAAACCGGCCTTCTGCATAGCCACTGGCAGGTTGGGATAAGTCTGGTTGGCCGTGTCGGATAGGGCCTCGTTGAGGGCGTAGCCCACACCAATCAGACCGTACGAGATATCGGCCTTCATACCGAGGCCCATGGTAAGATTTTCAACCGTAGCGCCCCCAATGGTGAACTGGTCGACAAAGTAGTCGCCTTTGCAGGACTTGTTGTCATCGTACACGATCTTGAACAGCCCAGGGCCGGACCGGTTGAACGAATCAGACTTGGACGGGTTGACTACCAGGTTGTCAGCATTGGACAGTATTTTGAGTGAGCCACTGAGAAGGGGGCAAAGACATACAGCTTCCAAGAGCACACCTTCCTGAGTCACGGCACACAGAGGCGCCGCACCAGGGAACCCATACATCACTGCTACCGGTGTCCAGGAGTAGCGTCACGTTCTGGGATGGGTTGCCGACTTGGATGGTTGAGAAATAGCCGCCGCGTGCCCTGTCATTTTTTATCCACTGCTCTTGGACGGGTGTTGCACGGCGGCTTAGGTGTGATCGGTGGTGAGGGCTCTCAATGTCCCACTGAATGACCTGTGCTTGTACGACGGCGCATGTCAAGGCAATCACGCTCCCGCACTGCCACAGCCTCATGGCACCGAGATACCACTTTGCTGGGATTCAGAACCGCGCGAGTGACACCAAAAAGAGGGCTTCAAAAGCGTCGAGTGGGAGCCAACATTCCCTTCCTCCATGGGCTAGACGAGGGTGTAACCATGCAAGGCGACAATGGATATATGCTGAGGGGAGAAGTGGGAGAAGAGTAGTCCGGTGGCTGGAGGATTGAGATCAACCGTGGAGGCTCTGATCCTCAATGGATGCACCGTGGACGTGCCCGGAAACCTAATTGAGGGCGGAGGTACTTTGGATTTGGTGGCGCTGCAGGGTTGCACTCAGGTATTGGCTGCGACGCGGGCAGTGTTGGTTATTGATGGCCACCTGTCATTCGTCTCAATGGCTGAAGGAACAGCAAAAGAGGGACGCGGATGCAGTCGGGATGAAGATTGGCAGGCATGAGCCGACGGGAGCATGAACATGGCAGTGGAGCAAGGATAAAACTCTGGTCCAGCACGCGCGGGAAGACTGTAACCAAAGCGAGCGATTGCACGAAGGCGACAATGGTTGGTTGGTTTGGTAGAATGGGCCAACGCTTAGGGAGGCCACTGCAGAGGCCGCGCAAGCTGGCTGATCATGGGTGCGCGCGAAGGTGCCGGGATGTGGGGAGGAGTCGTCATCAGCGGCGGCTGAGGCGCAGCACATGAAAGCTGATCAGGGTCCTGTGGCGGTGCTCCTCCCGCTTCCGTAATCAGACCAAGATGCGTTACAATTGGTAGCAGCAGTCCATATTATCAAACCTACTAACTTGATATGCTCTTTCGTTTGCTCTAGATGTTGGAAATTTGCTCGTCTCTTTTCCCTCTTGCTTGGTCGCGTCTGGCACAGGCTGTTGGTGATGCCTCCATATGCACTGTTACCGGCAAATGCGACTCGTCCTCCTGTACCACCCACAGGGAACCAATTTCGCCAGTGACCTACTATTAGGGGCAGTTCACATGGATCGGTTTCGTTTGTCGCACGAGGGTTTCTACGCGTCACAGCAACTCCCGGCGATCACCAGCGGAACTCATCCAATACGACCTGCATAAACGAAGAACATGTAGGTAGCCGCCAAACGTCGTCACGCATTAAATGAAGCAGGCTTTGAAGCACTTTCAGAGTAAAGTCTAGCACATGCTTTTTGGCAGTTGTACTCGGCGTATTATTATGTGGTCCTACTCCTGAACTCTTGATACAGTTTCAGCAGCGAGCAAGCTTAGCTCTCGCACCCTACATGTGCGCTTTCATGTACGCATCCAACTTTGCCAGTCCCTCCTTCAAGACGTCGGTTTCGCAGACGTATCCAACTCGTACGTATCCCGGAAAGTCAACACCTCCACCAAAACAGTGCGACCCGGGGACAAAAAATACTTTCGACTTGTCAATGACATCGATGCAAAATGCGACGTCGTTTACTGGCTGTCCGTTGGCCCTGAATTGGATAAAAGCCGTGGTTCCAGCTTGTGGTTCTACCCATCGGCAGTGTGAGCTGTGATTGTCAACGAATTCCTTGAGGAGTCGCGCATTCGTTCTCGCCAACTGGATGTTGCGCTCGACCAAGGGTCCTTGGACATCAGCGGACAGGGCATAGCTCGCAACCCGATCATCCAGCTGGGAGACGCTGATCGTCGTGTAGTCACGAGCTGATGCGAGGGCTGCTCTGATGGTTTCATTTCTGCACGCAACCCAGCCCACTCGGATGCCTGCCAGAGCGAAGCCCTTCGACATGGAGCCAGTGACAACCGTTTTGTCATAGCCAAGAGCGGTTGCTGGCAATGGAACCTCGCAATGCCCACGCGATCCGCCGTGGAACAGTGGGCGGTACACCTCATCAGAGAACAAGATGATATCCCGGTCCTTTGCAACCTTCACGATATCACGCAGGACGCTGGTGGGGATTGGAGCCCCCGTGGGATTATTGGGATTGTTGATGATGATCATCTTCCAAAATAATCAGCACTTGTGGCCCAGGAAGAAGGACATGTCGTCAAACTAACCTTGGTGTTTTCCTGAAGAAGGCACTCGAGATCCTTCACATTGGGAACATAATTTTCTTCTTCTCGAAGTCTCCAAAGCGAAACCTGAGCGCCGACGCTCTTGGGTACATCGTAAAGCTGCTGGTACGTGGGGTACACGCAAATCACATGGTCGCCAGGCCCCAGGAGAGTGTAGAGTGCCAGGAAGTTGGCACCGATGGCACCTTGTGAAATAATGACATCCTTGGCGGCCAGCTGTGCCGCCGTGGAGCTGCAATGCTTAGCCACAAGCTCCCGCAGGGCGTTGGACCCGAGGATCGGCCCGTATGTAAGCTTTACTCCAGTGTCAAGGGGATTAGAATTTGTCGGGTTCTTTGACATCTGCACCAAATCGTTGATTGAAACGGAGGCGGCGCAAGTCTCAGCGATGTTGAGTACGCCTGGAGTGGTCTCGTACTCGTCCATCCATTGCTCGACTTGAAAAGGCTTGATAACGACCATGGTGATGAAGCTGAAGAGTATAAAAAGACGTTTTTGCAATGGAAGTGTCTCGTAAGCTGCCCGTTCGATAATGGCAACACCTGAGATCGGGCTGGACTTAAATACCTTGAGGAACATCTCCTCAACCGTCAACTACAGCCGACCCCTCCCCACTTTTGAAGGCGAGCCATAGTGCTTTCGAGCTCTAACCTGTATTGGCAACATAGCAGACTGGGCCAGTAAGACTACGCATTTGAAGCCTCGACTGGGGAAAATGCCCATTGACTCCACCGCAGACAACTGCACCGATTTTTGATTGAACTCAAGGAGCTGATATGACACTTTAAGACAGCAACTAAACATGGATAATGGGTTGGATGTCGACACCACTGACAACGCAAGGGCGCGCCCTAGAAATCAGCAATGGAGGGAGGATCACAGCAATTACGTACTACTGAAATAGCAGGACGGCAAACGTAACATCTACAACCTTGAGCCAATCAGTACCAGATGTGCTGGTTTGCAATGTTGAGGCTGCCTTCGCTCGCTATGATTACTCCATATTCTGGAGTCTGTGTCCCTCGCGCACTGAGCGGATAGCAAATTCGAAAGGGTATTAGTTTCAGATTACCCGTCTGCAAGCTGGCACCTGTATGCCGTGGTAGGGGGATGAACAATGTCGATTGTGACCGACATATCATCCGTCACAAGAGCCTCAGGTTGCCATGTGCGCTGAGTAGGGACTGGTTCATGAAGCGCCTGTCACTGGGCGGCAGAGCCAGCCCATTCCAACTGGAGATGCGCGACCCTTCTCCGTACTTGTCGGCATGCAGGGAATGCAAAACAACGTCATTCCACTGGATGAAACGGCGGATACCAGCCCCCAACCACCTCCCCCGCTGGCGCGCAGTGGAGCATGGGGGCGCTGAGCTGAGCCCACTCTATCCAAGGAAATCAGAAGCTCTGGACTGGAAACACGAGTAATAAGCAACCTTACTACTATGCAAGCGACGGCTGGATGGCAGGTCAGTAGTTGCATCTGACCCAGATTGATCACGGGAGGGTTGTACCGCATGCTTGTTCTGGTCGGTCTTCATGCAATACTGGCACCCGACTCCAAATGTCATGGGATTCAGTGGGGTGGAGGCGGGCGTCGGCGCCCCTGGCCGCTGATGAACGCTCCAATCAAGGCAGCACGAGGACCGAGGTAGTACCTGCCTAACGGGCCTAAGCTCCTGCGGGGCGGCGCTGGCCCATTGACGATTGCGCAGTAGCCTGTACATAGTAGGTACTAAGCTTGCCTGGTTGCCTGCTGTCGCGCAACACCAATGCATCATCACCTCCGCCTTTCATCAACGCCTCAACCACCTAAGCGCCATCGCGACCGCGCTGCTACTGCTATGGCTCGTCCTGGACTGGGCCATCTCCTTGTCGGAGCTGTCGCCGCTCTTTCCACCCTTGTAGCAGGCCTGCCGAACTCGACCTACGACCAGTCCGTCCTATTGCGCTCTGAGCTGTCCTCGCTCAACACTCGCGGCGACAACTCCCCCCCATGGTACGGTATCATCCTCGGTATGGTGAAAGGTGTTGCTGACTCTCCTCAAGCTTCAACTGTTTGCTACCGGCACACAAATGCACACAGTACGCAGGCTGCAATGAGTTCAACGGCAAATGCGACTGCCCTAACGGATTCGGCGGCGATGACTGCCTCCAGCCGCGTACGATATGCCCGACGTCCCTTCTCTCATTACCGCCGAACTAATTCTTCCAGTGTGCGGATCTCTTGCTCGCGGAAAGGATCGTCCGATGCGCTCCGAGGATAAGTGCGAGTGTGACGAAGGCTGGACTGGCATCAACTGTAACGTCTGTACCGACAACAAGGCGTGTAACAAGTTGATGGAGACCGGCGAGGGTGGCGTCTGCTACCACAATGGTGAAGTCGTCAAACAGAACTATCAAATTTGCGATGTTACCAACGACAAGATCACGTCGCTGCTCGGAAAGCAGAAGCCAGAGGTGACCTTTACCTGCAAGAAGGAGGATAGATCTTGCGACTTTCAATGTGCGTTTGCCTGCGCAGATGGCGTTTACTTCAGCGTGGATAACTAACAAAATGATAGTCTGGGTTGATGCCATCGAATCATTCTATTGTCATCTGGAGGATTGCGACTCCGGCGCCGAATTCCACGAATCGAAGAACACAACAGCATACAAATGCAGCAAGATCTCTTGTAATTGCATCTCAGACCGCATGCTCTGTGGCAAAGACGGCTCGATCGACTTGTCTGATTTCTTAATTGAGTCCATCAAAGGCCCGGGTCGCTTTGAGTGTACCCAAAAAAATGGAGGAGGCCACGACTGCGCATTTCATGAACCCGAGATGGATGCCCTGATTCTGGCCTTGATTGGTGACTCGAGCATTTTACTGAACTGCGGCGCTGGAGAGTGTCTCTACGAGACGGAGGTGCCCGGATACAAGCGTCCCGTCAAGAAGATCAACACCCCCCTGATTGCCGGTGTCATCGCCGGTTGCTCTCTCTTCTTAGTGGCAGTCGTCGTGCTTACCTGGTACCTGTCTCGCCGGCGTCTAAACTATGGCGCGATTCACTTGGATGATTCCGATGACGAGAGCACCAAACTTATGGCAGACCATAAGCCCGCGGCCCTGTTTTTCGAGAATGTCGCCTATTCGTTGAACGGGAAGCAAATTCTCTCAAATATTCAGGGTATATGCCATCCTGGAGAGGTGACCGCTATCATGGGTGCCTCTGGTGCTGGAAAGACGACTTTCTTGGATATTCTTGCTCGAAAAAACAAGCGCGGCGTGGTTCATGGAGACTTCTACGTCAACGGAGAGAAGGTTTCCAATTCTGACTACAAGAATGTCGTCGGATTTGTCGATCAGGAGGACACCATGCTCCCCACCCTTACGGTCCACGAGACTATTCTGAACAGCGCCCTTCTCAGACTTCCCCGCTACATGAGCCGACCAGCAAAGGAACAACGCGTTTTTGAAGTCGAGAAGGAACTTGGCATCTATCATATCCGAGACTCTCTGATTGGATCCGAAGAAGGAAATGGCCGTGGCATCTCTGGAGGCGAGAAAAGACGTGTGGGTATCGCTTGCGAACTTGTCACCAGTCCATCGATCCTCTTCCTCGACGAGCCCACCAGCGGTCTGGACGCGTACAATGCATACAATGTCATTGAATGCTTGGTCACACTGGCGAAGAACTACCAGCGCACCGTCATCTTCACCATTCACCAGCCGCGGTCCAACATCGTTGCCCTATTCGACCGACTCGTGCTCCTAGCCCAAGGACGTATTGTTTACTCTGGACCTTTCAACCAATGCCAGTCCTATTTCAACCAAATTGGCTACGAATGCCCCCCTGGATTCAACATTGCGGACTACCTGGTCGATCTTACCATGCATGCCGGAACCTCTCAGTCGTTTGACGATGGCTCACTCGAGCCCGACACAAGCAGCGTTGGGCCAAGCAGCACGAGGGCTATCAAGTCCATTGCGAGCATTTCCGGAGTCTCCACAGGTGATGACAGTATCGTCGAGCATGCTTCGTCACTGAGGCCGAAGAATTGGCGCCGTGACTCGGTGAAGTTGCGCCAGGATCGAGAGCTTTTCACTCGGCGAAAGACAAACACTGCTGTTTCAGTTGTATCGGATGGCGAACCTGAGGAACCGGGATCAGGATCATACCGACTCAGAGCGAACCCTGGAGATTCCGCCACGACTCCTCTTCTTGAAGACGCAGATGACTTGCCTCCGGCAGCAACAACAGGAACTGATCTTGATATCATGACCAAGTCATACACCCACTCGGATATTGCCATTTCCATTCGCGAAGAAATCAAACAAGCAATCACCGATGCGGAGAACGCCAACGGCCCCAATTCGAATGGCCACGCAGATAGACAGCCCAACAATACCAGCGCTGTTGGCAAAGGCTATGCTCGTGTTGGCTATTTGCGACAGTTTATCATCTTGTCCAACAGAACCTGGAAGAACCTCTACCGCAACCCGATGCTCATGCTCACGCACTTTGCCATCGCCATTGTTCTCGCCGTCTTTTCAGGATATCTGTTCTACGGTCTCACAGATGACATCCCTGGCTTCCAGAACCGGCTCGGCCTCTTCTTCTTCCTCCTGGCCTTGTTTGGATTCAGCACGCTGACAAGCTTAAATGTCTTTGCTGCTGAACGATTGCTGTTCGTGCGGGAGCGAGCCAATGGCTACTACTCTCCAGCTACATATTTTGCCGCGAAGGTTCTATTCGACATCATTCCACTGAGAATCGTCCCGCCAATTCTGATGGGCTCAATCATTTATCCTATGACGGGACTGGTTGCAGATGGGCCTCACTTCTTCAACTTCATTCTTGTGCTTGTCCTATTCAACATGGCAGCCGCGGCCGTCTGTCTGTTCATCGGCATTGTTTGCAAGGATGGAGGCGTGGCGAACTTGATTGGAAGCTTGGTCATGCTTTTCAGCCTGCTCTTCGCCGGTTTCCTGCTGAATCACGACGCAACTCCCAAGAGCGCCGTGTGGCTCCAGTCGCTCTCCATTTTCCACTATGGATTCGAATCCCTCATCGTCAACGAAGTTCTGCAATTGACGTTGGTTGACAAGAAGTATGGTCTAGACATTACCGTGCCTGGAGCTGCAATTTTGAGTTCATTTGGTTTCGACAACAACGCAATGTGGTCAGACATCCGAAATCTCGGCATCTATGCTGCCGTTTTCATCATTCTGTCTTATGCTGCAATGCACTTCCTCCTTGTTGAAAGACGATAGACATGCACGCTACCATCACGGACGACACGACAAGTGGGCTTCGGAGAACGGACACTTTTGATGAGACAAGAATGCGTCAACATGTCCACCACCTACCTACATCGCTGACTTAGGCACTTGCTGTTGCATACATGGTGTTCGGAGTGACGGGGGTTTTTCATGGTTTACAGAGTATTTTCTGTATTTAAGCAAGCTTACCGCTTTTTGGGTAAGATAGACCAAGTTTGTTCAGTTGTGTAGAGAACTAGTTAGCCGCGATGGACACAGCAGATTCGCAGTATCCATAACATTGAAGGCTGCCAGATAATTATCTCATAGCTATTTTTATTGACATCCAATTCGTTTGGGACACTACTATGATCCGGCCTGCTCAGGATAGTACATGGTACAGGTAAAGTTGTGAAACAAGATATTGTACAAGGTTGATTTGAGGGAGGCTATTCCATCTTGCCCCCAGTGAACTCTTCAGCAATCCTCTTTTGGCGCTTGACAGAGCGGTCGTATTCTGACTCATAGAAATCCATCACCTTGGTCGAGGTGCCCGTCGTGGTTTGGAGCATAGTGGTGATGGAAGGAGGCTTGCCGTGGATGTCCCAGCTGTTCTCGGCGACACCGAATCGTCCGACGGCCTGACCCTGTCTCCTGAAGAAATCATCAGCGAAGACGTTGTCAATCTCAGCCTTGAGCTCCGCCTCGGTGACGATGAAGTTGGAGGCGTTGATGTATAGCTCCATCAGGGCATCTCGGCGTGCCTCCAGCTTGGCACCCTCCGCAGCCTTAACTCGAGCCTTGCTCTCCTCGGCCCGGGCAAATCGATCGGGATCAGGATAAACGGTGGTGTCCAGCATCGCATCCAGGACAGTGCTGCGGGTGAGGCGGTCGTCCTCACGCTCTGGGGCTCGGGCGGCTGCGTTGTGCTCCTCAAACTTGCGGCTGACTCGAGCATTGCGCACGCGGTCGCGCTGGTTTCGACGAACCCAGAGCTCATTCAGACCCTGCTTGAGGTTCTCGCGGCGGTTGGAGGCCATCTTCATCTTCCACTCCTGAATCTCATTCTTGGGAGCTCGCTTCTGAGCAGGCTCCGGAACGGTTTGCTTGATATAGTCGGCCTTGATCTTGCGGTTTCCCTCGGCGCGGGAAAACACCTCTCTCGGCACGGGTAGATGACCACGGACGCGTTCAGGCTTCTTCTCCGCGGATTGAGGGGGCGTAGGGAGTCGAATGTATGCAGGGGACTCGGGCGGGACGTGGTCGAAGAGGGCGGTAGGGGAGGCAGAGAAGGCGCGCGTCGTTGTTAGGAGCTGACGAGAAGCCCTGACGCAGGGTCTGCCGATATAGGACGACATGATTGCGGGACAAAACCCAATGGGCCAACGCTGAGCTGCTTGAACTAGGCGCGCCTGAATACTCGTTGGGATGCGCATCAGATGAGCCGAATCTCAAGAAAGAAAATCACAGTCGGTTGATCGGATTATCCTGTGCCCGATGCCAGGCGGGCCCCACCAGGAACCCCCCACTGCCCCGTACGCTTGCGAGACGCTAGTACTATTTTAGGTCGAAGATGGCGGGAAGGGAAAAAAAAAGTTGGATAAATTTCCTCGGCGGTTTTCCAGCGTCCGCCACTCTCTTACCTCTTCATACTCGCCCAGCCCAAATTCTCTTCAATATGGGTACCGGCAAGAAGGAGGCGACCCGACGGGAGCGCCAGGGTAAGACCGGCGATGGCCTTGGAAATGTCAGGACCAAGGGTGAAAACTTCTATCGGTAAGTCGAGGTCCTGCTCTTATCCGCGAGCCTGTCGGATCTAACAAGGGCCACAGCGATGCGAAGAAGGTCAAGACCCTCGGCATGTACAAGGAGGGGAGGGCCCAGCGAGACAAACAGGGCAACATCACCAAGGCGGCCTCCTACCAGTCCAGGGACATCCCCAATGCTCGAATCGAGCCGAACCGGAAGTGGTTTACCAACACCCGTGTCGTCTCCCAGGATACGCTCAAGGCATTCCGAGAGGCCATGGAGGAGAAGTCCAAAGATCCCTACCAGGTTCTGCTACGGACCAACAAGCTCCCCATGAGCTTGATTCGAGATGGCCAGGAGTCTGTCAACGGCGTCAGGCAGCACCAAGCAAAGATGACTGTCGAGACGTCTCCCTTTGCCGAAGTGTTTGGTCCCAAGGCGCAGAGGAAGAGGGTCAAGCTTGGAGTCAGCAGTCTCACCGACCTTGCTGATGACACGGAGAAGAGCATGGATACATACCAGGACCGCATGGAGCAAGCGAAGCTTCTTAGTGGGACATCGGGGGATGACCCAGACGCCCCCGAGCTCACCATGGCGATTGAGCCCGTCTTTGACAAGGGTCAGAGCAAGCGTATCTGGAACGAGCTGTACAAGGTCATGGACTCATCAGACGTGGTCATCCACGTTCTCGATGCCAGAGACCCCATCGGAACGAGATGCTTGAGCATTGAGAAGTACCTAAAGGAGGAAGCCCCACACAAGCACCTCATTTTTGTTCTGAACAAGTGCGATCTTGTCCCCACCAGCGTTGCTGTAAGTTTACTCTCTTTCTCATCTTTCTTGCTGTTGCGGCAACTCGTTGCTCGCATGACCCCAATGTTCTTTGTCAGGATGCCGTCCTCTTTTTCTCCAATGGATGTGGATCTGTTAAAACGTTGGGAGAATGAATTCTGTTCTCTACTGTCCCAGCCTCGTGCTGTGGACTGATGTGTGCCGTTTTGGTTACCATCTTGAGAACGGTAATGTGCCCGATTGAGTTGAAGTTCACCTATGCCGCTTCGCGTGGACATTGATTGTGTACTTCTTAGTGATGGCACGGACATGACTACAATGTCTATTTTGCAGCTTTTGTTGAGTATACAACTAACATGCTGCAGGCGGGATGGGTTCGACATTTGTCCAAGGAGTATCCTACATTGGCATTCCACGCTAGTATCACCAACTCCTTTGGCAAGGGCTCTCTGATCCAGTTGCTGCGACAGTTTTCGTCTCTGCACTCGGACAGGAAGCAGATTTCCGTCGGTCTGATTGGTGGACCCAACACTGGCAAGTCATCCATCATCAACACACTTCTCAAGAAGAAGGTGTGCACAGTCGCTCCCATTCCCGGCGAGACCAAGGTGTGGCAGTATGTCAGCTTGATGAAGCGGATTTACCTGATCGACTGCCCTGGTGTTGTCCCTCCATCCAGCACAGACACCCCGACTGACCTCGTCCTCCGCGGCGTGGTCAGAGTGGAGAAGGTCGAGCACCCAGAGCAATATATCCAGGCGCTCCTAAACCGAGTGAAGAAGCACCACATGGAGAAGACTTATGAGCTGAGGGGATGGGAGGGCCCGACTGAGTTTTTGGAACTCCTGGCCCGAAAGGCTGGTCGTTTGCTAAAGGGAGGCGAGCCCGATCTCGACGGAGTGGCCAAGATGGTTCTGAACGACTTCATGCGAGGAAAGATCCCCTGGTTCACCCCTGCTCCTGCATACGAGGGGCCTGCCGACGGCAAGGTCGGTGGCCGCGAAGGAAAGCTGGGTGAGATGCCTAGAAAGCGCAAGCAGGAGGACGCTGAAGAGGATGATGTGTCGGCTGAAGCCCAGCTGCAACAGGAGGCTTCAGCTGCCACCGAGAAGCGTGAGAATGCGTCAGATGATGAGGAGGAGGATGAAGAGGAAGACGAGGAGGAGTTTGAGGGTTTCGGAAGTGACACCGAAGAAACGCAATCCAGGCGAACGTCATTCGGCGTGACAATCGACCAGGAGAGCGGCAGCGACAGCGAATCTGAGGAAGCCGTCGAGCAGCCGAAGCAGGGCCCTTCCAAGCGAAGAAAGACCTGAAGTCTCATGCGATGAACCACGTCCAGTGCGTGTGACGCACCAAGTCACCGATTGGAAAGAATCAACGTGAAGGCCCGTGAATCAGGGCTTCGCTTCGGGGCCCAGAATCATGGAGCACTTCGGCGGCTTACCTACTACTTCAATCCCATCGCACCCGGTCTCCCGAAGCATTGTGCGTGGACACGGTACCAACCTGTGTCCTTCGATTCGGGCATGCGGGGGATACGGTGCCAGTCGATCGGTCTTGTGGCACACACGGTTACTGCTTCGCCAGCACCAAAACTTGGCTAGCGACAACACGGCCGACGTGTGTGAGCCTGACAGACCGCTCGCGTTGCAGACATGCGGGCAAGCGTGCATACTACTTGTGTGTAGCAATGCCGCTCAACTGCGTGGTCGTCTAACAACGCCGCTTCCTCGAGGAATCAAGGAATACTATAGTGAATGGAGTGCACCTCCAGTCTCAAGCCAGACAGTCACCAGGATCGAGGGCCTGTTGCCTAGAGGAGAATCTCGATCCTCACGAGCCGATGAATATATGACTTGAAAGACCGAAACGGGCAAGCAATACAATGCTGTCAATTGATGTGATGTTGATGCGACGAATACTCAAGCACCCGGATACCTGCGATGCAGAAATAAATCAACCTAAACAGGAGTACCATATTGCCTGCAGTCCACATGAATTCTTGTAGTATGCTATAGTTATTTTCACATGATGTGACAGGTGTGCTGGCTGGAAATGTATTTTGTATGTACCACTTCGGAAGAATTCGCCCCGACGTCATAGCTCCCCCAGGGCAAAAGTATTTCGGAGCTTCGGCAGACAATTTGCCATCACCACCTGGTCGCATCACATCACAATGGGCTCCTCCACGTCCAAAGTCGCCAAGGGGGCGGCACGCAAGTACCCTGCGAGGGCGCCTGGTGCGGCCGTTCCAAACCCTGGCCTGGCGAGGCAGCCAAAAGCCGCCGGGCGGGCATCACGGCCATCACGAAAGGAGTCCAAACCCGAAGGTTAGTCGACTGACAGCTCTCCCCACGGACAAGAAACCGAAAGAACTGAGACTCTCTCTCAGATGTGCGCGCGGACGGCATGGACCCAGACTTTGTAACGGGCGACTTCTCCCAACGACTGCAGCAGATGGGTATCGCGCAGCCCGCCCCGACCTACTCGCCCTCGTCGACGGCGGCTCCCTTCCTCGGCCCCCAGACCCCCGGCGGGCCCCTGTACGCCAACGCGAGGAAGAACCCGACGCTCACGGCGCTCGAGGCCCGGAAGCGGGTGCAGCAGGCGGCCGAGGAGGACTTTGCGGCGATGGGGCGCGCGAACAGCCAGGGCCGGCGATACCTTGACACGCGGGCGGTGGTGGATGCGATGAAGCTACGCGGCAGCAGCAACGGACTGAGCGACCGTGAGATTGAGAAGCGGCTGGGGATACAACCCGGCTTGCTGGATAGGCTTGGACGGCGGGGAGTCTTGTCACATGTGACTAGTTCCAGTTGAGAATGAATTCACACAGTCGAGTCAATTGAGGCGTCTGGTTACGTGTGTACAGGCAAGAGTTGCAGTTTCATCTCTACTGACAACCCGGAATATAGCTGCGCTACCAAGCTGCGTGACCGCCGTCTATGCGGAGGTCGCTGCCAGTCATGAAACTGCTCGCGTCGCTGAGCAGGAACACGGCGGCGCCCCGATACTCCCTTGGCAGGCTCAGACGGTCGAGCATGTTCTCCCCGGCCCATTTGCTCTCGCGGGCCGGGTGCTCGACGAACAGGGCCCGGAGCATGTCGGTCAGGATGTAGCCCGGGGACAGCGTGTTGACTCGTATGCCGTGCTCGCCCCATTCGGCAGCGAGATTCCGGGCGAGCTGGACAACGGCTGCTTTGGAGGCGTTGTATACACTGACGAAGATTAGATCGAAGCAAGAGTCTATAGAAGGGGTCAACTCACGGTGCGAGCATGCCTCTGTTGGCAATGGTTCCGCTCATGCTCCCGATCAAGCAGATGCTCCCTGGTTGCTCGAGCCGGATCATCTGGCGGGCGACGGCTTGTGCGGTCATGAAGCAGCCGGTGAAGTTGATGCTCATCATGCGCTCTGCCTCCTCCTGCGAATACTCAATGGCCGGTGATTCATAGTTGATCCCCGCGGCCGCAATGAGGCCATCCATACGTCCCCGCTCGTCAGCAATGCTCGCCACAATGGTGTTGAGCTGCGGCACGTCTCTCACGTCGACCTGGTGGTACGTCAGACTTGTGCCGAGCTCCTCTCGAGCCCTCTTAGACACGCGATTGAAGTCGGCCGTGGGATCCTCCGAGGGGGGCGGGAGCCGGTCAATGGCATGGACTTGGGCGACTCGCAGTTAGCAACGACATGCCCCAGCATCTCTTTACTCGTGTCTGTCCGGAGCGTGGCCTACCGCTTGCACCGGCCTCCAGCAACGCCTCGGCCTGGACCAGCCCCAGGCCACGAGCGCCGCCCGAGACCACAATGACCTTGTCCTTTAGGCTGAACTCGGGAAGGAGGTGGAACTTGTTGGCGTTTGAGCGGAGGCTCGTGGCATGTAGGAGTCGGGCTGCCATCACTCGCTGCCCAGCAGCACGGAAAGGCAACGGGCGCCGGGCCATACCCCTGAGAGCCGGAGTGAAGGAAGCCATGAGAGCGGAGGAGAGAGTCAAGTGCGAGTCTGGCGATGGTTGGCAGCAGCACTAACAGGATCCGGGGCGGCAAAAACAGCCTTTTGTACGAAGCTTGGAGCCCAACAGGCCGGCCGATGGCAGGGTGGGATCCATGTGGCCTTGCTGATGATGCCATTCGATGGGAATGGAAACCAAAGCTGCGCGACCGGGGCTTACATGGGGACGGCCCGCGAATTGGACTGCGAGGGAGACGAGACTGGATGCGCGCCATGATGCCGCTCAAGTCAGATCGGGTTCCCCTCCGCAGTTTAGTGAACCTTGGAGCGTCGGCCAGGATGGATCGACAACAGCCACTCGCTGCCAAGGACAACTAGCTTCGGCCATCAGTCAAAGCCAATTGGTACGGGCCCAGAGCGAGGCCAGACAGGTGACAGAAGCGACCGAACCAACGAGGAACTATCCCAAGCACACCTGATCCCAGTTTGGCAATCCCGAGAGAGGGGGAGGGCAGATCTGCCCGTGAAAGCTTGCTCTTCGGGGCTTAGATTTGGTCGCGGCTTCGCATCCGAACGAGGGAGCGAGAATCGAACATCTTGCGTCAACCATCGTCGATGATAATGTGTCGACCCCCGGCATTTACGACATCTACACCCTCTCGAGGCCTCGTCACGTTCAATTGGATCTACAGCCGACGCAAACTACTGGTCTGGCCTGTGTAAATTCTAAATAAAAAGAGGAAGATGATGACGTCTAATAACTAGCATGAAATCCCACCCACAGCGGGCACGGCTCCCCTTGCCCTCTTTCTCTCGCCTGCGCGATGCGTCATCATCCATCTATTTCTTCTTGGCGTCTTCGATCCACTGGTACACGGTAACCAAGGTGGTATAGACCATGGCAATGAAGCCGACCACCATCAGCACCAGATCCATCGTCTTCACCCACGGCTTCTCTGCCACTCCCTTGTAGTGCAAGTACGCCGGATAGATGTAGACCAGGGGGACGCACGCGAAGCTCCCGATCAATGCGACGAACTTATCCAAGTCACTGGCGCCGACCATACTGACGCCCACGCAAGCGCCCACGACTGCGGTCCTCAGCGCATTCTTCTGCCACTTGATCACGGCGCTCTTCTTTCCCGTCGCGCGCTCGCCAAAGACTGTCGTCTCGATGATGCGCGCCGCCGGGAACAGCTGCACCGGATCGCCGGCGAGCACGGCGAGCGAGTACAAGAACTGCACTGCATTGACAATGGGCGAGTCTTGCGGGTAGTTGGAGATGACCTGGATTGATGTCTTTTCGCCAAAGGTGGCGTAGCAGAGGGCTCCGACAGACGTAAAGATGACAGTAATGAGGAACATGACAAAGTACAGGAGCTTGTCAAACTGCTCGGGCTTCTTCATGCTGGATTGGATGGGCAGAATGAGGCCGATTCCTTCAAATGTGAAGATGGCTGAGCCAATTGTCAAGGTGAAGTCGGAGGGGTTGAACATCCTGACGCTGGGCGCCATTCCCGTGGTTGCGAGTGCGGCAATGTCAAAGTACCAGATGTACACGAGGCCAAGCAAGATGAAGGCGTCGGCAAGAAGAGCCACGGGACCCAGCTTGGAGATGTTCCTGATGAGCGCCAGGGGCACAAGCAGCACCAGCTGTATCGCAATGAGGACCGGCACGTTGGCCACGTTCGGGTCAAGCGTGTTCTTGGAGACGGCGATGAGGAAGGCCAGGAGATTCTCGGCGGTGAAGATGAGGCCGGCGCAGACGAACCCCAGCTGGGAGATGGCAATGGAAGCGAGGATGAGCGACCGGAACCGGGGCCCGACGATTGATGCGCCGAGCTCGCCGTAGCCGCCACCGTACTTTTCGCGGCAGTCGAGCAGGAGCCGGAAGCAGCCGCAGTTGACGAGCGACAGGACGAGGAGCGTGATGCAGGAGAAGAGCAGTCCGCCGTTCCTGAAAGCCATGGGCAGAAACATGATGCCGGTGCCGATGAAGGACTTGATCAGCGTAAAGAATGTCTTGGTCGTGGACGCATCGCCTTCTCTGCGAACTCGCCTGGTGCTCCGGCGACGCCTCAACAGCGGCTGGTCCTCTGTCGGCCGCTCGTGCCCGGCCTCGCCGTCGTCGTCTTCGATGGCAGACTCGTCCTCACTGGGGTCGGTGTCCTCGAGATCCTCGCCGGCGAAGCTGCCGTAGAGGTCGAGAAAGTCGACAAAGTTCCTGGCCACCAGCGTGTAGCCGCTCATCCGCCGCTGCCGGGCCCGCCTGTGCATGTAGTGTCGCCTGAAGCCGCCCGGCTCACGCTGCTCCGGGTACGACAGATCGTCAGGTGCGTGGAGTCGGGGCAGGGGTTGGTTGGAGAAGGTCGCGGCACGGCGCAAGGAACCGGCTCGGGCCTTGATCTTGAACATGTCGCGGTGCATGTCCCCACCCTGCAACCGCAGCGAGGACTCGGCGGAGCCGGTGTTGGAGGCGTCGTCTTGGAAGCTCGGGGTTATAAGCGTCGGAGACTCGTCGGGTGGCAGCAGGCTGGCCTCGGGGTCGGCAGAGTAGCCATCGGGAAGATGTCGGTCGAGGATGGCGGCTTGTCGTTGGCTGTGTTGGCTGCTAAGGCTGCCAGGGCCGTCAAAATAGCTGGTCATGATGACGGCGTCTGTCTAGGACTGGAAGCCTTGATCGGGGGCGGTTCTGGTCGTCAGAGGGGCGGCACTAGGGATTCGTCTTGGGTTTCCATCGACTGGACAGTGTACGGGGCCATCCAACAGATGCGATGGGTCGGAGTGAAAAGTCGAAGAAGGACGAAGCGTCACACAAGGTAAGAGCAACGGTCCATGTGAGTAGTGGGTCAGCAGGAAGCGGAGTGGGGCACGGAGCAGCAATTGCAGTTGCTCCGGACAGGGACGAGATGTGAAGCGAAGCCGAGCAGCAGAATGAAGTTTGCTAACAAATTTCTCACGATGCATTCAGTTGCATAGAGAGTACGTAGCGGGTACTGGGGGGAAGCCCCTGGTTGTCTGTCCTGGTGCCTGCATATCTTATTTCTATTTTTTACGTTTGCACACCTCCGGCGGCGCTCCGGTGCCCGCCCCCCAAGGTGAAGATCACTGAGGTGAGCCTGCCCGAGTGCAGACGGTGGACCCCACCTTCGGGCCCCACCCAGCTCGATCCAGCGGCCAATCTGCTTGCAGGTCTTGTCAACACGTGCATCACCATGCGGTAACTTATTGCTTGTGAGAACAATTGGGGTGTTCGACCTTGCATTTCGTACTGTGCCTGGGTGTTCTGGGGACTTGCTTCCTGGTATCAGGCCCAGAGCTGTGCTCACTACAATAAATTGTACTTGGGAAGTTGATGATCGAGAGCATCTGGGTAGTCTAAGACATGCCGTCCGCAGACAATCACTCGCCATTGATTGAATTACATCCCAGACGCATTTAGCCACAGCCAGAGACACGAGTACCGGAAGTGAGGGGTCAATTGAGACTGTGGCCCGTGGGCCAGCACAATCAACCCGGGGCATTGTCTCTGCGCGCGTCGCCCCAGAGGCCGTCGGCTGAGTGCCAGCATGAGCATGACAAGATGATACCAATTCAATGGATTGGGCAGATTGCAGTACATTCTGCCCATTCCAACGACCTTGCGATCGATGGGCGACACGAAGTGGCCACTGTGGGAGTGCTGACGGGCGCAAGCACGCCAGCAGCAGGCGTCGACCTCGTGCGCGCCTGGGGCTTCTCATTCGAGGGTCTGGGCCTGGATCACTTCCCCGGATTCCTCACCGAGATACGCGCTAAGCCACCGCGGAGAAAGCCACGGGGTGCGTGCCCAACGAAGGCCCCTGTCGTTATCGCTTGGGCGAATCTGCGATGTGCTTTTATGACGTTTTTACATACAACGACCGATATTTCGAGGCAGCTCGCAAAGGCATCTAGGGCTACTAAAAAAAAAATTACAGTCGAGTCTCAGTGGACCGACCCAGTGTATTTCAATGGAGGCTGCCAGTGGGAAACAACGGACACAGGGGCATCGGCCAGGTAGGCAGGTGCCAAGGTTGGAGCGCTTGTAGAGGGTGTGAAGCCCTGCTGCAACTCTCTGGGTGCCTGCGACCCCGCAGTAATATCAATCCGCCGCAGGGCATTGGACTGGGCTGCTAAGCGAATCGACTGCAACAGCCTGCATTGGGACGGTGAAAACAAATCAATGGCAAATGCGGCAATGGGTGGTGTGGGCTGCGCAGGGTCAGTCTGTCCGGTTCAGGCACTGGGCGGATCGCGAGATGAAATTGGATACCCGCATCGTTCGTCCTCCATCCCTTGCTGCCATCGTCTTCGTTCGTCGCAGCCGTTTCGAGCAGCAAGACGAGGCAATTGACAACAGAGGGCGGTCCTGCGCGCGCGGACGTCGTTCTGGTGGACGAAGCAGAGTGGGTCCAGCCGGGAATGGGGCGGCGCGGCCAGCGATTTTTAGTCTTTGGGATGGGGCAGCCGGTTCTAGTGCACAAGTGCCGTCCGGGGTAGTGGGTCGTTCAGTGGGGTAGGCGTCCCACAGGGGGCTCAAAAGGGGAACGACACAGGAGACAGGACGCCGGAGCACACGACACAACTCACCCCCCAGCTGTGGACGACAGCGGCGCAGGGCGAGCACGCCAGCTGCGGATGTCGGGGGAATTCGCAGCGTCCTGGATGTGCGAGGATCAGAGGTTTGGTTTCGGCGGCAGGGCCGTTTTACAGGAGTTGCTGCGTGCCCGGTGCCCTCCCGGCCTGCGTAACAGAGAACCACCCCCAAAGGAACGTCCGCCATCTGCCGGGTGTTGAAACCACGCCACCAGCGTGACATCTGCCCGCCTGCCATGGCCCGCCCGCCGCGCTGGCGCCCCTCTCTCTGACTATACAGGCGACGCTCGATGCACGCAAGGTCTCAAGGCATTTGCATGCAGCGCTTCCCGTTGCATCATCACAATTGCATCGCCCGAGGATTCACGACCGTCGTGCCATTCTCTGGGTCCGACGGGCATACGCAAAACCAATGCCACAATGCGAAAGCGAGACCTGGGATTTATTTCCTGGGGTTTCCCTGGCTGACTCGGCCAGTTCTGGCCAGTTTTGGCCCAGTGTCGCAGCGGTGCCTCGATGACGACCGGCCAAACTGCTAGCCAAGCCCCAGCTCAACTCGACACGGATTGGCCTCGACTCTGCGGCGTCGTGCGCGGGGGAATGATCAGTTGTGGGCGTGTCTTGGGCGCCAGCGAGGCGTCGGTGCAGCAACCATGACCTCACCCAGCCGCGACAGAGTTCAGAGATTGGGTGGCATCGCAAGCCATGGGACATGCCGCTCCAAACCTTGCCCACAGCCAGTGCGTACAGTAGCACAGTATCCGGCCCTGACTCGACCCCCGTGTATTTGGTCGTGCCTGCCGCCCTCGCACTCTCGCATCCTGACTTGTCAAGTCCCCCAGCCCGCCCTTTCCTGGTATGGCTGCCCCAGTGCGACAGTGCGACAGTGCGACATTCCCTTCAATAGGCTCTCTCCCTCGCTGCCTTGCACACCCTCACGCGCCTTACCCCGCTCGCCACAGATGGCAACACGGCCGGCTTGTGGTTGCACTCATATAACGGCCAGCCCTCCTTCCCCCCCTTTGATCCTCCTCCTCTGATTGTTGGATCTCAAGTCCTACTTGTCTCCTGCTCGCATTGTTCACCATCCACCAACTCTCTTCCCACATCAGCCACTGCCGCCGTTTCATCAACACCATCGTCCCCCCCGAGCCGTCCGCTGACACTACCGTGTAAGTTGACCAGTGACACCCTAACACGCTTTTCCTCTTACTTCCCTCTTGGCTTGGTCTTGTTCCTTGCCACACCACCCCCCACGAGGGTCTCCTCGCTGCTCAGTCCAACCCACCGCCACTCCATCAACTCCGTTTTCAAGTCGAACCCCTTATCTAACATCTCCATCTCCATAGCATCGCACGTCTTCATTTCAATCTCCACTCCATCTGTACCAACAACTTCCATCAACAACCACCATCATGCCTGTCCGCGTTCCCCGTCTCCCCCAGGCCAAGCGCTCCGAGGTGTGGCTCATCGGAGCTGCTGGTGTCGCAGTCCTTGCCCCCCTCTACCTCATTCTCCCTGGTGCCGACGAGCGCATCTCCAAGGAGACCAACAAGTGGGCACCTCGTTGGGAGAAGAACATCAACTTCGTGACCCCGCCGATGGAGCGAGGCGTGCAACGCATCGAGCCTCCCATTTCAAGGATGGTCCAGCGAGTTGAGGACCGCTTGCCCCTCGAGAAGATGGCCAAGTCGGTCGACAAGGGAATCCGCAACGGCATCGCACGCTTTAACCCGGAATCAAAGAACGGTCCCGATGGATCACACTGAGATGTATATTATTAGTTGCTTATCAAGGCATCAATGCGATATGACCATAGTGTCGCTTCAGAGTACAATACAAGAAATTCAAATACACAAGCTCATCCTCTCGCGTGACGCCCTTTGCATCAACGCCTCCCTGGGGCATAACAAAGTGGTAATCAAGTTCCTACGTATCATAGATCTCATCTGCCACTCCTATATTGACACTGTGAAAGCTCTAGCGAACTCCTGTGCCCTCATGTGACCAACCACTAGGGGCGATGAAGCGGCTCCATGTGCCACTCGTTTCAATGATGGCTTAGCCCAAGGGGCTGAATGCTCACCCACCCCGTCTCCCACCCCATGCACTTACGTAGTATGCATCTTCTGATAGCATTCGCCAGGGACACAAGGCCACCATGTGCACCCCTGGCTCTGTTTAAGCATATCTTTCTAACCCTTGGTGGTTCCCTGATTAGGAACATAGCATTCAACCCCAGTTCTTGCGAGATGGCGCTCGCCAACTGAGAAGAAAGTCATCATTTGATTTTTGGCTGTCTTGAACCCCATTTTCTGTTTGTCACTCTATAAAGTCTCGGTGTGTACCTTATATTCTACGAAGTTCTATGGCTGCATATTTGAAGGGAATTGTCTTTTCCCAGCTGCGTGGCATGGGATTTGTCACAAGAGAGCTGGCGAACCCCATCCATTCCTTGTGGCTCGTGCCAGGCAGTCGATCGACCAGTGTTTATTCGACAAAATATTGAACTCTATGCATAGACTTGAATGCTAATTAACAAGTGGCCAGGCCATAGGTGCACCCATAGATATATGATAGCCTTCACGGTGATTCTGGAGCTTGTGAGAGGTCCCACGCCAGGGCAATAGGCAAACGTGCTCCGGGATACATGCTGTCAACAGGCAGGTAAGCAAGGCCATCTTGGCCCCTCTCAGATCTTCAAGCGCGATTGTAGACACATAAAATTTATTCGAGACCAGTCTCGTACTTTTATTCATGAGATATGATATTAATATGCCACCCCCCTGCTACCGCCGAAGGCTGCTGGGGAGGGCCGAAATTGAAGGTTGAAGCTTAGCTCCTTGGCCGCTCTGCACATCTCGGCGATTCATATTGCAAGAGAACACGAAGGCCTCTTCAAATGAACCCCAAAGTGCTCCAGGCCCTCCAGCTCCGACCTGCACCGCCATACTCATCATCATCCTCCTCCTTCTCCGTCCCCTTGTCCTTGTCCTCGTCCTCGTCCTCACCCTCTCTTCATCACTCTTCACTTCCTTCTAATCGAAAACCTTAGTAGCCCTCATTGAGAGACAGAAGCCTAAGCGTTGGCAGTCTTGGAGGCAGCGGGCTGCTTGACAGTCTTTGTAGATCCAGAGGCACTCTTGGTCTTGGAAGAGCCCCCGGCGCTCTTAGTCTTGGAAGAACCTCCCGAGCCGGCGCTCTTAGTCTTGGTAGAACCACCGGCGCCAGCAGTCTTGGAAGGCTTGGGGGTAGAACCTCCGTTGGCGGGAGAAGTGGCATCAGGCGCGGCAGAGTTGCCGCCGCCGGAGGAGCCGCCGCCAGTGCCAGAGCAGGTTCCAACCTTTGTGGGCTCGCCGCTGGTGACGCCCTTGTAGGCGACGCACTCCTCGGCGACACCGTTCATCTGCACACCAGAGATCTTGGCGGTGTCACCCATGTTGGGGTTGATGCCCACGAGCTGCTTGCCGTTGGTGGCCTTGCCGCCGGTGATTTCGACGTGGCGGGCGGGCATGCTCTTGCAGTTGCCGCAGCTTCGGTACAGCTTGCCAAAGTCGGAGACCTCGAAGTCCTTGATGACGACGGTGCCACCACCGTTGTGCTGGATGACCTTGTCCTTGGCGCCCTTGGCGCTGCCGCCGTTGATGGTCGTGGTCTCGCCAGCGGCCTGCTCCTTGATGGTGAAGGCATCCTCGCAGACGGCTTCCCAGACGACGTTGGTCAGAGTGCAGCCACCCATGCAGTGAACGCCTTCGGCCTGGTTGGGACCTATAAGTTGCGAGCATCCCGGTTAGTTGCAAGATCCATTGTGTTTTTGTATTCTCTTGGATGAGTTGAGAGAGACATACCGATGCGGACATTGGAGAGCGAGGCACCGGCCTCAAGGATGAAGACGGCGTCCTTGGAGCCACCCTCCTTTTGGCCAGTGCACGGGACACCACGGTCAAAGACGGCGTTTCCACCGTCGAAGGACTGACCGGCGGCAATGGTCTGGGGAGCGCTCAGGACGCTGCTACCGCCAGCCTGGCGCTTGATGTCGACGGCTCGGGCGAACTCGGTCACCTGGGGCTTGGCCGGGTGGGCGTTGACGGAGGTTCCGAGGGCCAGAGTGGCGGCGAGGATCATTCGGTACTGCATGTTTGCGTGTGTTGGGTTTTTGTTTGGGAGAACGAAGGCGTAGTTTGCTTGTGTATTAGTTGAGCGAAGGTTGTGCAAAAACAAAAAAAATCCAGATATCAAGCCGGCTTGAGTGTTTTGGGCGTTGGAAGGTTTAGACAAGCACAGCTTGTTGAAAGAAAGTGGAAGAGAAAAAAGGAGAGAGGATAGGAGACGAGGACTGTTGGAGTGCTGAGGCTGAGGAACAAGAGAAGGAGGGCCATGGAAGCAAGAGCCGAGCAAGAATATTTATACTCGGTCACTCCAACCATGGATGGCATGAGCGTCTCGCCGCCTCCTGATGATGGGCCCAGCAACCCCCCCGGTCAATCGCCGCATCGAAGAAACACCCGTAGACGACTCGCGAGGTTGCAGTGACCGTCGACGTCAACGGAGGCCCTCTGCACTCCACCAGTGACATCCAATGCTTGTAGGGAGTAAGGTTATCGAGCGAGGGCGGGCACCAGGCAGGGGACCCGGGCATCAGGGACTGGACGTTTCAGCCTGGGCGCTTCGCTGGGCTGTTGGGACGATTTGTCGCCATTTCCGGCCCCACTGGGCATCGCGCGTCTCCGAGATGGTCATCTTGGTGAGGTTGCGGGATAAGCCTCGTTTCGTTTTGGGCAGGGACGTTGACCTTGTTGCGGTGACATGAACCCTGTTTGCCCGGCATCAGGTAGAACGAACGGGGCCCGGCCCCTCAGCTCAGGGGGTGCAGGGTCGGGGGACTGTGCTCGGGATAATGGGTCCCTACAAGGCGACGATGGGCCCACGACCGCCCTGAAGTGCCGCTGAATGTCACTGACTGTCACTGACCGTCACTGACTGTCACTGAATGCCAGTGACTGCCAGCGCATGGCCCCGCATTGGATGGCGCTCCACTGGCCGACCCGTACCGCCAAAGACCCGCCCACCGCCCACCTAAAACAAGCTCCACAGGGCGCCCGGGGCTTCTGGTTTCGACGGCTAAATTCTTGAGTGGCTGAAAAACTCCATGTTTGCCCGATTGAAACTGCGAGTGTATCAACGCTGCCCGTGCTGGCATGATCGGGTTTGGACCTCTGCCCGGCCAATCGACGCTCGCCAGTCGCATTCAATCGGTGGAGCGTCCTTTTTGTTTTTGGGCGCTAATCGAACAACGTGCCCGCCCGCCAGGGGGATCTCATTGGGAGTTTCGTTCTCTCTGGGCTCTCAGGCCACGGCGCGCCCCGTCGCCGCTGTAACCTCGACGTTTTGAAATCTCTCTCACGGTCATGCCGAACCACTAAAACCCCACGGCTTGCGTAAGCTGTAGGTGGCCGTGTAAGCAAAAGATTCATGGCTGTGGTGGGATCAGCAATTACTAGTTCCGTATGGTGTAAATAACAACACCGGGAGTTGAGCCAATATGAGCAACACACCGTCAACGTCACGTCGACATGGACTTGGAAAACGACGAGATATGGCAAAGAATTAGTGGTTCAAGTTACGGTAGAGAATTATTGTGTCAATTGTCACAGTCTACAGCCAAGCTGCTCTTCTGTCAAAGCCTGCCATGTCTCTGGGCAGTCCCCCTCAGTTGGTTTTCAGGGGCTGAATTCCTCCCTTCGCCGTGAGCTTCTCCTTGAGGTCCCAATCATGCAGCGTGCTCGAGATGGCCGAAATCAAGGCCAGGTCGCCTTCGTATTTGACCGAATGGTCCCCGAGGTCCTTGAGCTCCTTGAGCTTTTTCTCAAACGTCCCCTTGTCGGTGATCCAGCTGATGGGGATCTTGTACTCCCGAGGGTAAACCTGGCGAGAAGACATTGCGGTAGGATTGATATGTGTAGTTAAAGAAAAGGGGCTCTCTGGTACGGCCGAGGCAGTTTGCTAGTTTACAGAGTGCAGTTTCTAGTTATGATGTCTGGTGGCTTCAATGGTGGGAATCGGCCCGCCAGCGACATCTTGATATACTTTTCTCACGGCAATGATTCACAAGAACTGTCTGCAAGAGACGTGTTGAATAGTAGTTGGCAGTCAGGTAGAATCACACATCATATCGGGAAGAGGATGTTGAATGAGGACACTTGCCATCGGAGCATTGTAGCTACTGGCCAGCCGATCGCGGAAAGGGGATGTTTGAAAGCAAAGAACAGCATCACCAAATCACCAAGTGCTCCTACATCCCTCGCAACTACCACCACAGCCTATCTAGTTTCAGGAACTCAGTGGCTTTTTTCACTGTATAACTCCGCTTGCACCCACGAGCGTCCGCCGCACGTTTAATTTCCGGCAGCCAACCCCCTGTCGTCACAGAGCAAGCATTACACAGGTTTTGTTACGGGCCGGGCTAGTGTAGGGTTAGTCGAGTGAATTCCGGAATCCCAACAAAGGCCAAGGTAGTGAGGGATGATTCTGCACCAACATCCTCCATGAATCTCCCGAATTCATGGACAGACGGGCAATCGCCATACATTGGCTTCTGCATCAATGGCCATCATCATAAGTCGTTTGACCGTCAAGAAGGTTGTGACAAACTCTCCTGTGCCAGCAGTTGTTCTCTTTAGTTCAATGATTTATTCTTCTGCTCACTAAACAGCCAGCAACCCGCGAAGCACATCGCAAACGGCATTTCCGACTTCGCTACACTTGGCACTGCCGCCCAGGTCCCCCGTTCTTAGTTCCAGTCCCCCAGACTCCTTGGCGTCGAGCACCTTGACAACAGCAGTCTCAACGGCCGCTGCCTCCTTTTCCATCAGGAAAGAGTACCGGAGCATCATGGCCAGGCTCAGAATCTGGGCCACCGGGTTCACGGCGTCCTTGCCGGATATGTCGGGTGCACTGCCGTGAACTGGCTCATACAGGCCCTGGCAGGGACCCTCCCCGGGGACGCCCGCGAGGCTGGCGCTGGGCAGCACGCCAAGGGTGCCCGTGATGCCGCCAGAGATGTCGGAGAGCACGTCGCCAAAGGTGTTGTCGGTGTGGATGACGCTCCCGCTGAAGCGCTTCGGGTCGATGACCATGAGCATGGCCAGGCTGTCGGCGAGCTGGTGGCGCAAATCGACATCGGCGAGCTCGCGCTGGAAGATGTCGGTAGTCGCGCGCCGCCACAGCCGACCGCTGGCCAGCACGTTGGCCTTGTCGGCACTCCAGACCACCGGCTTGCTCTGTGAGCTGTTGCTGCTGTCACCGGCGTGGAGGATCCGGGCGACGGCGGCGCTCACCCGAGCCAGGCGCTCGACCTCGGAGCGCGAGTAGACCCAGAGATCAGAGGCCTCGTCGGCGGACTCCTTCTTCTCGCCAAAGTAGGCGCCGCCGCAGTTCTCGCGCACGACGATGAACTTGGTGCCGGCCACCCGCTCGGGCTTGAGGGGCGAGGAGTCGACGAGCGATGGGACCAGGATCTCGCACGGGCGGAGGTTGGCAAAGGCGTTGAGACGCTGGCGCAGCTTCAAGAGGCCAGACTCAGGCGTCGGGTTCGCGCCCTCCCACTCGGGGCCGCCAATGCTGCCAAAGAGAACGGCGTCGCTGGCCGCGGCCTTGTCGAGCACAGCGTCGGTGACAGGGACGCCGTGCTTGTTGATGCTGCATCCGCCGACCAGCTCGGTTGAGCGGACGAATTGGACGTCAGGGCGGCTCTGCTCGACAACGTCCAGGACCTTGAGGGCCTCGGCCATGATTTCGGGACCAACATGGTCTCCGGGCAGGACGAGAATGTTTAGCGACTTTCGTTCCGTCATGGTGGGCAGCAACAGCGAATGGGAAATGATGAAGTTTTCGCCGCTGACGACGGGAGACGGCCGAAGTGGTTTAATACACCAGGATACTGCGCACTGCCGGCCGGGTCAGACAACGCCGGCCATCGATCCATGGATTGCTGCCAGGTTCCCGATGTCGGGACGAGGACGAGATCCCTGGACTGACGACGTGGAGCCGGATATTACAGCTTGCACGCCAAGTCCGGCCATGATAGAACGAGCTAGCAAAACGCCCACTTGGAGTGGTGCCCCACGATGGCTTGCCCCGCGTTCAGGCTACAGTACCTAGCCTTACATGAGGATGTGGAGACGGACATGCTGCGCGGGACAGAGAAAGATGCAAGGATCCCAATTGAGGGAGGTTGCGGACAAGCACAAGTTGAGTGCGTTGAGTGTCTGTCGAGGTGGTACGGCGTTATTAGTTCAGGACGTGCCTCTTTAAGCACCGGGCCGCCGTCTGCCTTTTCCTCTCTGCTGAAGGTTACTTACTTACCTATTCTCTCCATCTTACACCAAACCCGTCACTCATCCACTCGCACACCATGTCTGGACGCCTGCAAGGACTCACGGCCATCGTCACGGGCGGCGCATCCGGCTTTGGCAAAGGTATCGCCGCCAAGTTCGTCGCTGAGGGCGCCAATGTCATCATCACGGACCTGTCGGAGCAGCAGGGCCAGGCCGCCGCGGCCGAGTACGGGTGCGAGTTCCTGCGCGCCGACGTGACCAAGCCCGATGACTGGCGGCGGGTGCTCGCCCTCGCCCTCGACAGGTTCGGCCAGCTCGACGTCGTCGTCAACAACGCGGGCGCGACTTACGCCAACAAGCCCACGGAGACGGTGACCGAGGCCGACTTCGACCTCGTCATGAACGTCAACGTCAAGAGCATCTACCACTCCACCAATGTGCTGGTGCCCTACTTCACCGGCGAGAAGCGGCCCGGCTGCTTCATCCAGATCACATCCACGGCCGGCAGCAGGCCGCGACCGAACCTGACGTGGTACAATGCCTCCAAGGCGGCCGTCGTCAATGCGACAAAGACAATGGCCGTCGAATATGGCCCGCAGCAGATTCGCTTCAATTCAGTGTCGCCCGTCGTGGGCAGCACGGGCATGTGAGTCCTAACCATCCATCCATGATCCTCTTGATTGTATTCTGACTCGCCGCCAGGACCCATCTCTTCATCGGAAAGCCAGACACGGAGGAAAACCGAAAGGGCTTTGTGTCAACCATCCCGCTCGGTCGGCCCTCGACACCGGAAGACATCGCGAATGCCTGCTGCTACCTGGCCAGCACAGAGGCCAAGTTCATCACGGGTGTGGATCTTCTTGTAGATGGCGGACGCTGTGTCTGAGCCAGAGGTAGAAAAGTTAGATGCGCATTCTCAATTCCATGCATCCATCTGCCAAACATTGCAACCTCGTACCACGAGAACCAGTGCATGCTGCTCTCGTAGACTTGACATGGCCACACAGACACCATCACCGTCGTCGCTCTCGATTAACGTACTCTTCTGCCAGAACAGCACTCATCCACTGGCCGAAGCTGGCGGATCCGTCTGACAGGCGACATGCACCCTGTCGTCACAGGTCACAGGAATTCGGTCACAGGAACGAATTCCTGGGCCGAGCTAGCTGGGATGGCCTCATGCACAAGCACGAAACGCCGTTCTCGGGCAGGCGACGCTACCGATAAGCCCGCAGCCGGGAGCTCTCAATTGGGAAGGCAATCATTTTCGCTAGCCAGGGCTATCGGTCGGGAGGCGGGTGTCTGTGGGGTATTGGCGTGGATGGCATGTCGTGGATTCGATGACGGGGCGTCAATCGGCTTTGAATTGGTGGGGTGGCCACCCCGCATCTCAAAAGGTAGCTTTCCCATGTCGGCATCCAACCTTTCGGCCGTGATATCGGCTATCAAGCAACTACAGCCTGGATTAGCATCTCGCCAAGAGGAGAAACATTGCGGCATCGGGGCAGACTGCATCCCCCCAATCCGAGGTTTTGTTGACGGCCCATGTGCGAGTCGTTCCTTCCCAGCTCGGGACCCTCCCTGCTGCCGGATCGATCCACTACTACATACAACACACACGCACGCACACTCTCTACATAATCTCTATACGTTACTAGACCATCACGGAACCAGAGAGGCAGAGAATTCACCAGGAACTATTTTTCTTCACAGCACAGACTTGCCACCATGGGTGCTCCCAACCTCCAGATCCCGTTCGACTTGGACGACAAGGCCCTCCTGTCCTTCGACTCATACGTAAATGGCAAACTTGTCCCAGCCCAGGGTGGGAACACCTTTGATGTCGTCGATCCGGGAACCGGCAAGACATGGGCATCGTGCGCAGCGAGCACCGCGGCCGACGTCGAGCCCGCTGTAGCATCCAGCCATGCCGCCTTCCAGACCTACTCCAAGACGACGCCCCGCCACCGCGCCCAGCTCCTGATGGCCTGGCACGGCCTTATCTCGGCTGCGCGCGAGGACCTGGCCCGGATTCTTGTCCACGAGACCGGAAAGCCGCTGGCCGAGGCTCAGGGTGAAGTCGACTACGCCTTGACCTTTGTCTGGTGGTTCGCCGGCGAGGCTGATCGCGGCGCACACGGCACGACCCTCAGCTGTGCCATTCCAGGCCGTCGAGCTGTCACAATCAAGCAGCCCATTGGCGTAGTGGCATCGCTGGTGCCCTGGAACTTCCCCGTCGCGCTGGCCCTTCGAAAGGCAGCCGGAGCGCTGGCTGCGGGTTGCACAATGGTCGTCAAGACATCTCCAGAGACGCCCCTGAGCACGGTTGCCATCGCTCAGCTGGCTACACGGGCAGGATTCCCTCCCGGCGCTCTCAATGTCCTCACTACTAGTCTGGAAGACACTCCGTCAGTCGCTGAGGCGCTCTGCCTGCACCCAAAGATCAAAAAGGTCAGCTTCACCGGAAGCACGCGGGTCGGCAAGCTCATCACGAGCCTTTGTGCCCGGAACCTGAAGAAGACGACGCTCGAGCTTGGTGGAAACTGTCCCTTCATCGCTTTCAACGACGCCAATGTCGAACAGGCTCTGGACCAGCTGATGGGTCTGAAATGGAGGCACGCAGGCCAGGCATGCATCACGGCCAACCGTGTGTACGTGCAGAGCGGCATCTACGACACCTTTGTGAAGGAGCTGGTCAACCGCACCCAGAAGTTGAAGCTGGGGCATGGCAGTGAGGATGGCACCACTCTGGGCCCCGTCACAACCAGCCGGGGGCTGGACAAGGCAGAGGAGCTATATCGCGATGCCGTCAGCAAGGGGGCTACGACGGTTCTGGGTAGCGGAACCCGAGAAGCCCGGCCAGGCTACTTCATGTCCCCGACGATCCTGACCAACATGAAGGATGACATGCTTCTGACGCAAGAGGAAGTGTTTGCGCCTGTCCTCGGCATCTACAGTTTCGAAACCGAACAAGAAGTTACTCAAAGAGCCAATGATACACCCTTCGGCCTGGCGAGCTATGTCTTCACCAAGAACTCCGATAGACTGTGGAGGATGTTTGAGGGCTTGGAGGCCGGCATGATTGGACTGGTGAGTCTCCGTCTTGCAAATTTATAACACACTTTCCGCTAACAGTGGAATTCAGAATGCCGGGAGCTGCTCGTCGGCCGAGGCACCCTTTGGAGGCATCAAGGACAGCGGATGGGGCAAGGAGAGCGGCAAGGATGTGGCCATTGATGAGTTTTTTATTGTCAAGACGGGCACCATGGCAGTTGAGTCACATTATTGAGAGACTTGAGAGATTTAAATCAGTAAAACTGGCTGCTTAAATACAAATTGAAGAAGGTATAATCAAATGAGTCGACCCCAGCCCCTTCAACAACACAAGCTGCTTCAGTCATGGCTCTGGCCTAGGCATGACCCTCAAAGGGGGCTCGTTCCACGGGACATCACAAAAAGCCAATCACCAGAAGCTAAACGAATTCAAGGGTTATCTCTTGGGAAGATATAGCTGTCAATGTAAATTGAACAACAGCCGAGCACCGTCAACACCGCATATACCTGATCTACAAACACGTCCTCTCTTGTCTAGGCTGATTCTGGAGATCCTTCATCACACAGTGTACCTAAAGTCCGGGTGTCCCTGCAAGATCTTCTCGCCACGGTCAGCCTTGGCATTCTCCCTCTTAAAATACCATGTGTTGATGCAAATGATGATCAGCGTCAACACAGCACAGCCAATAGACGCGTACATGCCGGGGCGGTAAGCGGGAGCATCCTGGCTACGGAACATGAGTGACCCAGTGATTCCGCCAATACCGCCAGTGCCGATGAGAGTGGCTGAGCAGAAGGCTCGCTTCCATTGACCACGGATGTTGTTTGACTAGGAGAAAAATCAGTATATTAATCAAGCAGGATGGAACTGAGACTTCAAAGGACGTACCTGATAGGTCATGCAAGCGGGAATGTTTGTGTTGAAGCCGCAGCAAATCAAAAACACTCCAAAGTACGCCACGCCGCTGTTCTTGACGAAGCCCTGGTCTGCGTCAGCCGACTCGTCTCGTCTGCGATGAACAAGGAGGTCTTACCATCAAACAGAGGCCGATTGTGCCAATAATGGAGTTTGCAATCATAACCGGCCCTCGGATCCGGTACTTGTCGCAAACCCAGGCGGTAGCATACATGTACAAGGCAGCAACGAAGTAGGGCGGTGCAATCAGGCACTGGGAGGCAGCAAGCGAGAAGCCCATCTGGTTGCGCAGGATAATAGGCAGGAAGTAGGCCACGGCATATGTGATGGCGGTGAGGCCACTACGTCACAATACAATGTTAGATCGCCATGGGCTTGAGAGTGATAGAGGAGATGGCATTGCAGACTTACAAGAAGATGAGGGCATAGCCGTAAACAAGGGGGTCGGTGCCAGATGCGATCCACTTCTTGAAGTCCCAGGGCTCCCGCGCAGCATCGCTTCGATCGGCATCGATGTGTTGCATGATTATTTCGCACTCGGCCTTTGTGATGAAGTTGGACTTTTGGTACGCCCTGTCGGGGAAATCCAGAATGGTGAAGTAGCTGACAACGGCCACAACGACCGTGATCTGGTAGTAGCGACATGTTAGTACATTTGTGTGACGGCGTTGAGACGAATACACTTACCAAACCCTCCATGATGAAGATCCACCTCCAACCCCTTGTGTTACCAACACCTTCCTATCATAATTGATTAGCACAAGTGCCAAGGATGTACCTTGTGAGACTTACCATTTGCATGAGCCCATAAGCAAGGATGCCGCCCAGGCCAGAGGCGAAGAAGCCGATGGCGTAGAAGCTGGTGATACGCTTCTGGAGATCATACCGGGTGTACCAGGTGGAAATGAGGAAGAGGCATGAGGGGAGGAATCCAGCTTCAAGGATTCCCAGGAGAAACCGAAGTCCAGCCAGGGTTTCCCAGTTCCTGGGGAAGCCAAATCCAACCTAATATCCAGTAAGCCGGGACTGCATGGCACATAGTGTGGGAGGAGATGCCAATACATACCAACAGGATGCCCCAGATGAGTGTGACGATGGGCAGAAAGAGCTTGGCTCCAATCTTTCGGCACAGAATAGTAGCAGGAGGCTGGAAGATGACGAAGGAGATGAAGAAGACGAGGGCAATCAAGGACTATAGACGATTAGTCATGTTCGAAAGGGCACTGCAAGGGGTCATGAGTCGAACGTACATAGCGATATCCCTTGTCGAGACCGAGGTCAGCAGACATGCCGGCGATGTTTGCGGCGCCAATGTTTGTACGGTCAATCAGACTGACGCAGTACATGAAGCCGGTGGTGATGATGAGGCGTCGATCGACGCGGTGGATGAGTTTACGGTACTCGACGGATGACCGGGGGACGCCGGCCTCTTCCTCGATGCTGGCCGCCTTGAGGCTGCTGCGTGCATCTTCGTCCATGGGAGCCTCCTTGGTGGGCTCCAACGAGGCTGGAGGCTGAGCCATGGTGGCGTAGCGGTGGTGGTGAAGTTGTAAGGAAGTCAAGCAGAGAAGTTGCTGATTGGGATGATAATGATGAGGATGAAGAAGAGCCCCCCTTGAGGAGAGACAGGAATTGGGACGGGCCAATGTTCGAGGGAGGAATGTCTCGGTGCTGGGACGTCTTCGATTAGAGGGCCGGGGATGTCGGGAGCTTTATCAGGACGGCCATGGTCAGGTCGGGCTTCGGGGCCATCAACTGTGGTCCGCGCTTGTGGTCGTCTGGGGGAAAATTTGGGTGCGAGGTCGCTCGATTGGGGTCGATTGCGGAGCGGGTGGAGCAGGCGAGGCAGCTAAACACTGGCTCTGATAACCGTGCCATGCCATCCAATGCCATGCCTGCCGTCGCTAGGAGATAATGCCTTGACTCCGCGTAGCACCATCCTAGGCTTGGCTTGTTCAAGGGTTGGTGATGATTCCCCATGGGGAAAAACGAACGCGCGCTGCCACAGGGTCGTGCTCGTGAGCACTCCGCAATTGAACGCTTCTGCAGCCGCGGAAGGAGCACATGGTTCGCATTTTCTCGACCGGACTTACGTAACAGTTTGCACTCGCGTCTTCAACTGTCGCTCGTCTGGAGAAACTCGCTGGGGAACGACGGCCGCGGAGAGGAGGTCGGGGCTAGCAAGGAACGTGTGGAGTTTTGAGGCTCCCTTCCGATGGCGGAAAGTAATCAAAAACGACCGAATTGTTTATCAATGGTCGGGTGGATCCTCGTCCCTGACTCCAATTGCCCGCAGATGATTAATGCGATGGGCCTGCTCCTGCCGCTCCACAACCCACCCACACATATCCACATCCACCCACCCCCAGCTTATTCTCTTCTTTACTTACTGCATCCAGCAAGGAATCTACTTCTCCTGCATCCTATCGCGCCTTTCGAGTTGACTACAGCTTCGGTTCTCATCAGCCCCTGGTCAGTCACTCCCCAATCTACCCAAATCCATGGTCAAGGCCGGTCGAGCAAAGGGCAAACCACGCGGCATCCGCCGAGACCGGGATTGTCGCCATTGCAAATTACGGGGCGTCAAGTGTGACCTCAACCGGCCTCGATGCCAGCCATGTGTTGACTCGGGGCTGCCTTGCGGAGGGTATCTGCAAAGGGTCGTGTGGCAGACTGGGATCCAGACCGGGACCCAGCCTCCGGTGAGCTCGGGCCCTTCAAGGGTTGATCAGCCGAGTGTAAAGCGGTCCCGGCGCAAGAGGGATTCGAAAGAGCTGCCGTCGTTGACCCCGTCTTCGTTGTCATCGCCGCCAGAAATCGGGGCTCCAGCTGTCGAGCAAGCTGATGAGATACTGAAGGAGTCGTGGCAAGCAAGTGAGGGCCTGTCAGAGCCTGGAAGCAGTACAGATGGCCCGAATACCATTGCAGAGAAGTACTGGCTGGTCGAGCGTCTATCCACTTTTTGCCGCAGTCTTCTCTCTGAGGTGTCTTGCAACAACAATCGAATAGACAGAGCACCTGAACTCGTGGCCAGGGTGGAAGGCTTTTTGAAAGCTCAGTTTCGAGCGCAGAAGACATCACATCCAGAAGAAGCCGGATCATTCCAACCATCCAGCATCACCTCCAACGTACAGTCACTTGCCCCGTCGTCCAACCCAGATCCACCCGTGCTACGCCGAGCTTCGTCACACGGCGATACCACATTCGAATCCCTTCGTCTCGAAGCGCTTGCAAGTCTGAGCGAAGTCATTGAGACGGCCGACCCTGTTGCGTTTTTGGGCATTGCCGTCTTTGCCTTTTTCGAAGTCGTCTCAGACGGCGCCTTTGGCGGGTGGCAGCGACATCTCCGTGGGGCACGTTCCTTGCTGGACTACCACTGCGGTTCGCTCCAAGAGCTCCATCGGTTGTCTCACCGTGTGACAGGACTCAATGAGATCTTGGCCTACTTCTGCTGGTGGGACATAGTCGGAACCGTCACGCGACGGCTCAGCGGGGGCCGCAGCGACTCCCGCGACAGGCTTATATTTCTCGACTGGCATCGGAGTGCCATGGATGACGACTTCTTCCGCTCTGTTGGGTGCCCTCCAGAGACTTGCAAGGTCATGGAGCTGCTAGGCAAATCACTAGACGAGGACTCAACAGAGATAGAGGACCAATGCAGCACAGCCCATGTCCAAGTCATGGGCCAGCTTCTGCGGCTCGGATCTGATACGACTCCTTGGGGCGCCTGTTGCGATACCTATAGGTGTGTCGCAGCCATCGCTGTCCTAACCTGGAAACAGCCCCTTGGCGATAGCGCGGAAGGTCTAGATCCCATATACAAGGCGACTATCGAGTCAGGCCTTACCAGAATCTGCGAAGTCATTGCCTCTATGTCACCATCATCGAGGTACTACACGCATCTAGCGTCACCGGCATTCATCGCCGGCATCCACGCGACAAAGCGGGAGACTTGTGAGATAGTGCGCGCCTACTGGCGAAATTGCCAGTCGGGAGAGCTGCCGCGCTATGCAGGGGCTTCTGCCCAATGTGAGGAACGGTGGAGGATGAAGGGGTTGGCGTGAGTCGGACTTGGGGCGTTGCGTGAAGGATGAGCCAGTAACTGCCGTGTATGATACAGGCCACAAGCATCACAATGTTAGAAACTAACTTAATACTGTACTTACTTGCCTAATCTGCACCTAAACGTATCTACAGTGCAACTAACCATATCTACATATCCAGTCCGCCAGCAGCAACGCTGAATTACAGTCAAAGAACTTATCGGAGCATCCTTGCGGAAACTCCACAGGATACGGAGTGATGTAACGTTTGAAATGCCTGTGGCTTGCATCTTAGGGGGAGTCAGGGTGGTCATCCGTATCCAGTAATTTAAAATGCGAGTAAATCATACGTCACTCGCAGACGCCAATATACGTCGGAGGCGTGTGAGCAAACCAGCCCCCCACCCCCCGAGAGGGCACTAGCGCTTCGGTGGCCCCAGAGATATCGGAAGGAGCATTCGAAGCGATCCCCAGTTAGGAAAGTTACCAAAAACGCCATGCAGCACTGGCCTCTGATCCGGGGAACATTCGGCCGAAAATAGGTGGTTTTTTATAAGATAAGCCGCAAGCAAGTAGTGGCAGGCGACTACCCTCCCAACACTCCCGTTGACCAGACTGACCCGGGGCTCAAACCACCACCACATCCTCCTCCTCCACCTCCACCATGCATCTCGCCGACAATGAAGTCTCGCACGGCGACTTGACGCCCCCAAAGACGCCGCCAGAGGGTTACCTCGCCCATGTCGCGGAGAAGCGTGCCGAACAGGCGTCCAAGATCCCCAAAGAATGGCGTCTGGATGCTCTCCCTCCGGTTGAGGATGCACCCAACGCCCTAGACTTCATCCGCACGTCAGGTCTGCTCTCGGCCGACGAGCTAACCATCACTGAGGTGCTCGACGCAGCAGAGCTCGTTCGGAAACTCGCTACGGCAGAGCTCTCGGCCGTCCAGGTGGTCGGCGCTTTTTCAAAGAGGGCGGCCATTGCGCATCAACTGACAAGGTGCTGCACCGAGATGTTCTTTGGAGAGGCCCTGGAGGAGGCACAAAGACTCGACGATGAGCTGGCTCGCACAGGGAAGCCCGTTGGCCCGCTGCACGGCTTGCCTGTTAGCCTTAAGGACTCGATTGAAGTCAAGGGCCATGACACCTCGGTGGGTAAGTAGATGGCGTGGCGGTTCTCAATAAAGCAAAGCAATCACTGACACGAGACACTCAGGCTGGGTCGGATTGACCAACAAGCCCGCCCAGCGAGATGCTGGCGCTGCAGCCGCACTACGACGACTTGGTGCCGTTCTCTACGTCAAGACCAACATCCCACAGTCCCTCATGGTGAGCACACTACTTCCAGCCTGTGAAACAAGTAATAATCTCATCTCATCCGTCAGATGTCTGATTCGTACAACCACCTCTTTGGCCAATGCCTGCATCCGCTGAACCGCAACCTCATCTCTGGCGGAAGCAGCGGCGGTGAATCTACCATTCTTGGAGCTCGTGGGAGTGTCCTGGGCATTGGAACCGACATTGGAGGCTCCATCCGTATTCCAGCATCCCTCTGCGGCATCTATGGTCTCTCGCCTACCTACGCACGTCACGCCTATGAGCGTGGAGGGTAAGAACAAGAAATGAAACAACTCAAACACAATATATCTGCTAACAGACCATTCTTAGCCCAAAGCAGAGAATTATCCTGGCTGCTGCTGGCCCCATGGCTAGCAGTCTCTCATCTATCGAGACCTATATGCAGGCGCTGCCAGAAGCCCGTCCCTGGGAACTCGACAATCTTGTCGTGCCTATGCCCTGGAGGTCCGAGGAATGCACAATAAGCCCCCCAGGCCGCAAGCTTAAAATCGGTTTCATTCTTGACGATGGCGTCGTCAAGCCACAGCCCCCCGTAACTCGAGCCGTTTCAAGGGTCATTGATGTCTTGCGAGCAGCTGGACACGAAGGTGAGGCCAACCAGAACTTTGAACGATACCTTGTTGGTTTCTGACGAATCTTTCTTGCAGTGGTTGAGTGGGATGCAACGTCTCATGGCTATGCGTACGATATCTGGAAGAAGGCAGTCATGTCAGATGGCGGTCTAGGATGCAAGAGACTATGCGATCTAACAGGAGAGCCGCTGGTAGAGGGAATGCTTGTCGGTACGGGTGCCGACTTGCTTGACACTGAGCAGACACATCAGGCAAGTCATATAAAAGTGCCCGAGACCAGCTCTCGCGTCATCTAACCGTGCTCTACCAGTTGCTTGCGGACATAGACAACTACAAGGGCGAGTACTTTAGGAGGTGGAACGAGAGTGGCCTCGATGCCATCATCACCCCCGTAACACCCTGGGTAGGCTATAAGCCGTGGACATGGGTTAAATCGCATCAATACGTTGGCTACACCACTCTAAACAACCTTTTGGATTGGGCTGGCCTGTCGATCCCGGTGACGACTGTGTCGGATGAGGACCGCAACATCCCAGCTGATTGGACTGATCACGTACCACGAAACCGGTCAGATGAGTTCAATAAGAATCAATGTAAGCGATCCTGCGAAGCAAAGCTACCCCTAACTGGTCACGAAATGTCTGCTAACCTTGGACCCGCGTAGATGATGTTGATCTTATTGAAGGCATGCCAGTAGGGGTGCAGATTATGGCTGGAAAGTATGGAGATGAAAAATGCATTGCAGTAGCCAAGATCATTGAGTCTTTGCTTTGATGCAGAGACGTTGTATCATGTAGTAGCATAGCAATGCGATACAGGTTATTCAAATTGATGTCACCCAACTTAAGAAGAAGTTGCACACATTAGAAAGGAAAGACATGAAACAGTACATTAGTAAAAACCCGCAACAGCCTGCATATCCACTATTGCACATATCGAAACATGGTTTACGCCAAGTATGCATTCAGCTCCACCTCCGTCCAATCCCACAGCTTCTTCGCCAACTCATCATCCTTCCCATCGACGCTCACCTTTCCTCCGACTCCAACTGGCTCATAGTACTCGCCGCTCTTCACGTCTGGTGACACCGAGGCCCAGAGCTGGTTTCTGACGCCTTGGGAAACAGAAGCAATAAAGAAGCCCGCCATCTTCACAAACGCACGCACAACGGCCGGGGTCTCAGTTGCACGGTTCATCAGCTCCGTTTGAACAACACCTGGGTGGACCGAGGCGACGGTGAAGCTGGGATAGACCTTTGCCAAGTGTCGTGCCCACAAGACGTTGGCAAGCTTGCTCTGGAAGTAGCGGCCATATGCGCCCACCTCTTCAGCCGTGTTCTTGAGAGCGTCGAAGCGAAAGCCACCTTTGGGGACGTAGGCATGGCCGTAGGACGTCATCGATACAACCCTGACCTCGCTCTCTGTGGTCGTCTTCTCGAGCACCGGCAAAAGCAGTTTCGTCAGGAGAGCATGGCCCATGTGGTTTGTGCCAAACTGGATCTCGTAGCCCTCCTTTGTGAGGCCTGCGGGGGCTGCCATGATTCCTGCATTGAGCATGAGGATGTCGAGGCGATCAGACTGCTCCATGAAGATTGTGGCCGCTTTTCGGATCGACTCAAAGGACGTGAGGTCAAGCTCAAGGAGCTTGATGGGGGTGTTTGGGGCATCTTCCCGGATAGAAGCTGCAGCGGCCGAGGCCTTGTCCAGGTTTCGACAGGCTATCCAGACCTCTCTCGGTCCGTGCTGGGCAAAGTTGAGCGCAGCCTGCTTTCCGAGGCCGACGTTTCCGCCTGTGATCAAGATCACTTTGCCGGCAAGGGACGGGATGTCGTCTGCTGTGAAGCGTACAGATTTGCTAAACATGATCGTTGTCTGCTTGATGATGACTTTGCTGTTGTTGAAGGTGATAAAGACGGTCCATTCTGCCAGAATATTCGGCCACTTATATACTACCCAGTGCTGAACTTGAGCTTTCTGAAGCCTTCTACACGAGGGACTGCGTCACCCTGGCTGCAGATGATTGATATCCCAATGCGGCAAGCTTCGAGCATCGCCCCAGTGACGCGCCTCGAGCCATTCCATCTTGGGCGAACATCCTTGCACATGAGCTGACTCGAACCCGGATGCGGAGTTAACGGAGCACGGGACCAGGGGTTACATTCGACAAGGCGGCCACCAACGACGTCCGACAAGCTGGCGAGTCCTTGGATGAGGGGAAATGGATTACAGTAGAAGGCCGAATATGGACTTGTGCTCCTTTACTATAATACAGAAATCACATTCGATGAGCGAGAAGCGTCGCAGCGGGCCTCGACAGGCGCAGGGTGGTCCCTCCGGCCCTTCCGGCCCCTCCGGCCACGCAGCTCCGCCGGATCCCTTCATTGTGGCAACGTCGCTGGACAAGCCCGACGTTGCAACACGCAAGTTTATCCGCAGCCATGTTATGCGCGGGAAGAACAAGCGTCGCTATGAGCCCAGCAAGAGCAATGGCAAACCGTTGCCTAAGGATGAGCACCGTAGTCACGATGACGAGGACCACTGGCACGACTGGACTCTGCTGAAGCCTTCCAAGCAAATCTCTTCCGACATACGCCTACATACCTTCCCTGACGAAATAAAACCATACATGGCCGCTTTGATTCATAAAGGTAGGCCAGCGCCTTCTTCTTCTTCTTCTTCTTCTTCTTCTTCTTCTTCTTCTTTGATACTGTCTCTAACACACCACAGCCTTTACCGTGGTCAAGCCGACAACGTTTGCCATCGAGGTTCGTCTGATAGGCAGCGTACCAGATAAAGTGCTGTGCTTTCCAAACATGTCTGAAAGCCCTGCGATGTTTCATACCGTCTTATTTACGGCACAGGCATTCCACGACCGGAAAAATGAGCACGGTTGTAGCAGCGTGGCAATGTTGCACCTAACTAAAGCATTGCACCATCTGCAAGAGAGTATCGGCGATGAGCATGAGGCTACATCGGACATGACCATTGCCGTGGTGGCTACACTAGCACTTGCTGCTGCCATCATGGGAGAAATCGAGAGTGCCATCCAACACATGCAGGGCCTGTACCGGATGGTGGAACTGCGAGGTGGCCTGGCAGCACTGGGAGCAGGTAACATGGTGGCACACAAGGCCAAGAGGTGAGTTTCCCACTTGATACCCGGTTATGCCCTTCCTCGCTAATGCGGTGGCAGGCTTGATGTCGGCCTAGCTCTCATCACGGGCAAGCTCACCCCCTTTTTCGCCAAAGACATCCCATGGAGTCCCCAGATTGCGACGGGCAGCCCCAGATTTCCCGAACTGAGCTTCATACACCCACGGCTCGACTCGAAGCTGTCCAATATCTGGGCAGACTTGCATGAGTTCTCCGCAGTCGCAAACAAGTCGACCGAGACTCGCCAGTGGATGCCGAGGGACTACTTGGAACGACTGGTCACAACAGTTCCCCAGCGTCTTCTCCGGCTGCAGTACTCCTCCTCAGTGCATGAGCTGGTGAGGCTCTGCATGTTGGCCTACCTCAAGACGGTCATTCTGCAGATTCCAGGCTTTGGCCGGCACATGGTTGTCCTAGCGGGTCAACTCAAGACGGCGATGATGGATCAGTTTCCGCCCTCTGAGGAACTGGCCCCGTTTTATCTTTGGATGCTGTTCGTTGCACGGATTGCATTGTTCGAAGGCTCTGACCATTGGCTGCAGGAGAGATTGGCCTCGACCATTTCGACCCTGGAAATCACCAGTTGGGCGGAAGCAAGAGCCATCCTCAGTCGCTTTCTGTGGATCCACATCGTGCATGAGCAACTGGGAAAGAGTGCTATGGAAGCCATCATGACCCAAGAGGCAAGCGCAGAGCGGTAGTCCCAACCAGCTGCCTTCAATTACCCAATATGGACGGACTCACCTGTCAACTTCCCAACGTGGTGCGTCGTAATCCTTCCTTCGAGGTGGGGCCACGAATGGCTCGGCACCGTTGCCAAGCACTGCCCTCCAAAGCCGCGCCGCAATAACGGAAGTCCTGGTGCCTGGTCGCTTGGCCTGTGGCAGGGTATCGTCCGAGGTACTCAGTACTTAAGTATGGAGACGTCCATCGTTTGGGAATTGGGTCGACAATGATGCCCCAAGCATCTTGAGTTGGCCGTCACGTGTTGGTCAAGTCCAAGGCGACAAGCATCATTAAAACTCGCAGCGCTGCCCCGGGCTTGGCAAGGGGTCAAGAACCATGAGACTCCGATTCGGATCTGCCTTGAGCGCTATCGTGGCCACTGTCGGGTGCGCCTCCTTTGCTGCCGCTGTCGATGCGGCTGCTGCCGAAACGGGCACCACTGTGAGCGCTGGCGGCGACAGCTTCAGCGCCGCGTCCAGTGCCGCCACAGCGCCCCTAGCGACCGCGACAGACGCCACCAGCAGCCACCAACTGGGCGTCGACGTAATCTTCCCGCGCCGCAACGTCACATACAACTACACCGAGGCGTTACCTATTGTACTCGCCATTCACAACTTCAGCGCTGGTCAGCGCTATGGAAGCAAGAAGGTCATGGATCTGACCGTTTACATCATGCCCTACGGCGACGTCGGTGGCCCGCAGTGGCCTGGCGGCGTCAGCGAGGACATGTGGGAAATCAGGATCCCAATCACAGAGAAGCTCCCAGACCCGTACATCTTCATCAACAACACAAACGTCCTCAAGTGGGATCACGGCCCGCACTATCCAAACGGCTCCGTCTATGCGCTCAAGTGGGGGATTCTGTGGTACGACAAAGACGATAATGACGAGGACCATTGGCGCTGCGACGCCACCATAAACGACCTCTTGTTCTTCAACATCCACGGCAGAGGCGCACCGGAGCCGGACCTGCTCAGCCTTCCCGAGTGCCCGGAGTCCGGCGCGCGATTCAGATTACGCCCGAACGACACCGACACCGACTGTCCCGCGATTACGACCGAGCACGTGTCGAGCACGCCGTGCACGCTGACGGTGGACAAGGCCATGGCGAGCAGCATTTCGAGCGTGTGGCAAGGCGAGGTTGATGCTGCCGCAGTAACCATGACCACCTCGGCGCTGCCATCGAGTACCAGGAACGCTGCTGCTAGTGGCAGCATACCGACGGGTCTTGTGTTGATGGCCGCGGCAGCGATGCATTTGGCTCTGTAGATTCCGTGCCAGCGAGCGCACTCACTAATTATTGCAGATTTCTAGCACTCATGACGCGACCGATAGCCAAAGCAAAGATATAATTAATGGCCATGTTACAAATGAAAATAGGTTGGATTACGCTGAACCAAGCAAAACACCTTTCCCTTTGCTTTTCCGTTTCTTTTCCTTGCTTTTCCTTTCCTTCCCGTCCATCCATTTACCTCTATGTGCTACAAAAGATGATCCAATGCCCCCCACCCATGTCTACCGGGTATTGTAGTAGTGTACAGTGATGAAACAAAAACCAGGGTATCCTTTTTTTTCCTTGTTTCCAAAATGCACAATTGCTGACCCATATCCTCCTCGAATTGATTCGCAACGTTAGATGTTGTACTTGAGCGTGATGCCGGGCGAGGCTGGTCGGTCAAGTTCGAGCCGGTTCATGTGCCCGTTGAGGGCGCCAATGGACGTGTGTCGCTTGTGTCGCGGCGTCCTGCTGGTGACGCTCATCTTTCGTGGGCGGCCGTTCTTTTCGGCGGCGGGCGGCTTGTTGTTGTCGTCGGTGGTGGAAATCGACGACATGGACGTGGCGGAGCCAGTGCTCGCGTAGGATGAGGCGCGCGAGATGGACGAGTAGATAGAGCTTCGCGACGATGAAGGCGAGGCGACGTCGGACAAGACCTCCTGCGGGGTGCGAGGGTTGTTGGTAGACATTCCCAAGCACCGCAGCCACCAGTTCTTGTCGTGCTCGGCGTCGAAGCAGTCCGACATGTCGGCGAGGGCCTCCTCCGCCCGCTCGGCCTGGTCCTCGTCCAGCTTCAGGGCGCCGTGCTCCGAGGCCATCTCCAGCAGCGCGGCAGCGGCACTCGCCTCCCGCAGCTTGCTCGCCGGCTTGTCGTGGAGGCCGCAGGCGTCCATCTTGAAGACAATCATGTCCTCGAGCGACGTGTAGGGCAGCGTGCTCTCGTCGGCGACTTGCTTGGCCCGCGTCGCCGCGGTCGGGAGATATGGGCAGAGCCACTCGGGCACAAACTTGACCTCGACCTCCCAGCCGGCAGCGTGCCGATACAGGATCGTGTCTGCCTTTTCGACCAGCGGAGACATGGGGTGGGCGACCATCTCGGCCCTCACCCGACCGGGCGACGAAGATTTGCTGATGACCAGGTCGATGCTCTGCGGAGAAGAAGAGTCAGCTCGGGTGCCACACACACAGCCCACGCGCAACACGTACCGACACGCCGTCATGTTTAGGCAAGTACTTGGCGACGGCCAGGTCTCCGAAAATGGCGAGGCGGGTGTTCTCGAGGCCAGTAATGTCGGCCATAAGGCGGATGAGGCAGAGAGCAGCCTGCTCCAGCTGGGCGAAGCTCAGTAGTGGCGCCATGACTGGACTTGCTTGAAAAAGCTACTGACGACTTCGCCCTGCCTTGCTTTGCGTGCCTGCCTTTTGTGTGTTGGGAGACTCGAGAGATCAGACGTCGCCCCAGGTCCGGCCGCAGGCCTCGACTATATACGGGACGTACGGACGTAGCGCCAGTTGTGTCGCACCGCCCCGGCCGAGGGCACGCACTCGACATTCCTCACAGGCATCCAATTGATTTAATTCCGACTGCTACCTAAACGTGCCCAACTGGAGCGATCTGAGAGCCCTTGGCAGGGGTGCACCCGCGGCTGTGCCTGGTGGCGGGTGGTAATTTAATCTTAGCAGCAACCAGATTTCAGGGTCATCCTGGCCCGAGTCGTCCATTGGGTTGCGACAAAATGAGCCCGACCATCATCGCCTGCCCTTACAAGTCCTGCTATGATGGATTTTTTTTCGGGGCCGAGGCTGGGGGCCCCTCCTATTGACAACTTCCAAGGCAAAAGCCCTTGACTTATCGTCTGTGCTTGCTGGTCAGAGCTCGCGGCTCGCTCCTGCCCTCACACACCCGGCTCTGGCTCGCTGACGACGACGACGGCACTGAGTCACTGCTACTGGTACTCGCTGCCCAAGCCAGCCCGTAATTAATTATTCCTCAGCTGGTGCGCAGCCATCGACATGCCAACCGCTGGAATGCAGAGATGCATTGTCCAAGTATCCCGTCGCCGAGTCGTCAACGGACACGAGTTGGCTGCTTGGCTGTCGGTTGCATTTTTTCCGCCTCTTTCTTTCTTTTTTCTTCTTCCGCTGCTTCCTTTTCTTCTTTTCCGACAGCCACACACGCTCTGTCCCTCTCCCTTGCCGGATTCCCCCGACCTACCTGGTATATTCTTGCTTCTTCCTGCGCGGCGCCTTATTTTGCTGATTTTCTGGCAAAATTCTTTCCTGGGCCCTGTGCTCCGTAGACCCGAATCGCCGGTGCCAATGGGTCCAGTGCATGGATGGACCGGGTTGCGCGATGTCTTAGTGACGCAGCCTCGGCTCTGGATTGTAAACAAAGACACCTTGGACACCCATCGCAGCCATTATAGCATCAACTCCTGAAACATGAGCAAAGCCACAAGCCAAGTAACTACGGGCGAACCAGGTGGCTGTTACTCACTTGAGAAATGACTGTGGCTTGGCTGCTGCGAAGCTGACATACCTGCCAGAAGACATGGTGAGAGAGACGATGTTTGTCGAAACAGGCAGCTTACAAAGTCAGGATGGCAGATGACTAGGCTTGCTAGTGTTGAACCAAAACACAGATGGAGCAATGCAAACATTACAACTCCTCGTTACGGTTGTCGGCAACTGCATATACAACACAAAGTAGAATGCACGACTGGATGATACACGGACGACGCTGTTGCCGTCAACTCGGCGGAATTCATGACTCAATGACAGAACCAATGTGATGTCAATATATCTGCAATAGACTTCACCCTCTGTCATGTGCGGATCAATCAAGCGGCATCATGGCCAGTTGAGCTAAGCTTCGACTGCAGGAGACGAAGCCATTAGCTGAAGCATCTGACCAGTAAGAACCACTTTCCCGCCCAGGGGGTGGCAAGACCGCCGTCCCCTATCCCCTATCCCTTGCGGGTGCTTCAATGCTACCCAATCAGTACTAATTCGTTGCCCGCTGACGGCAGCCATCACACAAAGGTCTCGAATACGCATGTCTCAGCTTTTGGTGTGGGAGGCACGTAACGGCCCAGCAATCCAGGCGTATCGCCAGCGGTCCTGTTCAGCACAAGCCAACACGCACTATCCTGCACATACCAGTCACGACAGATCAGAATGAGCGACGACTCTTACTTGCTCCGCCGTCGGCCTCCCCTGGGACACGGCGTGACGACAAACAACCGCGGACCGCACATGTCCACCGCCACCATGCAGGACACGGTCTGGACCGAATTGTGCACTTGGCAGTGGTCAGCCGCATGCTCTGTGTTCCCACCTCCAAGCCGGCGACGCATACATGATAGGAGCCCCAATGTGGTGGCGTGGCCGTCAGTCACCAGGACATGGAACACTCCCTGACGCCCTTCAAGCTGGATTGTCACGGAACGAGGCGTGCGTCTGGTGGCATACGAGCCGGGCACTATGAAGAATGTATGTCCTGCAATTGGCACTCTCAAAAGACTCCCCAACGCCTCACAGGCGCCCACTTTTCCAACCGCTCCCGCTTACACTGGTGGCGTAACCACCATATCCCACCCCGCAGAAGCCAATAAGCTGACAATGCCGCACCGCAACAAGTCTCTGGTTGGGGTATTTATCTTGTGACCTCCATTTAGCCTTTATTTTCGCGTAGTGTACTGGGTTGTCGCACCGCGCCCAGATTCAGCTAAGCCACCCGCGTCCACTGTCTGACCACCATCCTGGAAGTGTAGCCAGTTGGGTCCCTTCCGTCGTGAGAATATGGTGGTGCAGATTTGAGCATGTGGTAGGCTTTGTTTGCTTACATGCAGAAATATGTGTCGTACGTGGGGCTCTCCTCCAAGGCAGCGAGCCATATATCTCCCGTGGTCCGTCGCCCAGCGGTTACTCAACGTCTCTCGCCAATTATTGCTTCTTCCCCAAGTGCAGAATTTCAAACAAAGCCAAGAGAAGCAACAGAGACACTGCTCCCTCCAAACTTCTGTCACCATGACCGGCCAATCCAAAGCGTGGGAGTTGCAAGTCGATGATCGCATCAACTACATCATTGACAAATTGGACGAGGGTTCTGATTTCTGTCAGAAAGACGTGCCTGGGCTGAAGGAGCTTCTTGTCGACTATGAGTCTCCAGATGTCGAGGTTGACGGTGTCGACTTCTGTAGACGCCTCCTGGCCACATTCAAGCGATCAGAGACAGACGGTACCTACTCACAGGTTCTGAGCAAGTATAGTGCAAAGGAGAAGCGGCAGATTGAACAGTTTGTTGCCGGCGGAGACCCCAGTGACGTCGGACACGACTTCATCCTTGGTCACAGCTTGGGCATTCGAGAAGAGCTGTTGACGATGCAAGGGGCAGAGTCCATTGTCCACATCTCCTCGGCCGCCGTTTCAACCGTAAAGGAGCTGGGCGAGGAGATTTCCACCCAAACCAGGCAGCTGTTCCACAAGACGGTGAACAAGATGATTGATTTGTTTGACTTGAACCAGGACGACTTTGGGATCCAGGTGAGTGATGAGTCCACAATGAGCCGGGGCCAAGACGCTCGCTAACCAACTCATGGGTTTACATGGACGCGCAATTCCAGAACTGGGGACTCAACGTAGCCAACACGCCACGCATCACCTGCGTTCCCCGTTCAGTCATCGGTATTCAAAACATTGTCCGCTTTGCAAAGGCAAACAACATGAGCGTTCGTTGTTCAGGATACCGTACGTGTGCACACACCACGCTGCTAGTGAACCGCGGAACAGGAAGCTAATTCTATCTTGTCCAGGGCACTCTTGGTCACCAATTTTTGGAAGAAGCGGCCAGATCTTGATATCCATGCTGGACCTTGATACGGCAACCAGACTCCCCAATACCACGTCCCTACCCTTCCCGGAATCCTCTCCTACGGAGCTCGAGGCCATCACCTTCGATAACTCTGTCAAGCCGCGTACCCCGGGTAACTCGCTCGTGCGTGTTGGCTGCGCAACTACCAACGAAAGGCTGCGCCGTTGGTGTGTCAAGAACAACAAAGTGACGATACCCCTCAACGTCATCATGGTTGAAATCACCATGGGCGGCAGTAACGCGCCGATTTGCCACGGAGCCGGTCGACGCAACCAGACCCTGAGCGACATCGTTCGGAAGATTGAGTACGTTGATGCCCACGGGAAGTTGCAGACGGTCAGCAACATGCAGCATCTGCGTGCAGCAAGCGGTTGCTTTGGCCTCATGGGCGTTGTCACGCACATCACTCTGGAGTTTCCGCCAATGACCTACGCCCTCCTTGACCCCAAGAAGATTCCCGTCATATGCGCGGTGCCTCCGCCGCTAGGGATGGACGAGAAGGACATCCCCCCTGCACTGCTCAAGTATTGGAAGCCCTTGTCGGCTGCCGAGAAGCAGAAGTATCAGGCCGACTTTGAGCGGCGTGCGACCAACGACTACTACTCCGAGTGGTTCTGGTTCCCATACTCGGACTACTCATGGGTAAACACGTGGAACGATACCAAGGACGGCAGTGGTGTCAGGTCATTCCCTGACGATGCGAGCATCTTTCTCTCCTTTGCACAAACTGTGGCCATGAACATCCTTCAGAACACGCCCCTCCTTGGAAAGCTCATATCCATCACAAACCTCTCCGAAGCTGCCGTTACCCTCATCTCGCGTGCTGCCATGTTTGCACTGCCGGAGAAGCCCGTCAAGACGTACCTGCCCGACGCACTGCACTTCCAGCGCGCGATCCAGAACGTGAGGGTCCGCGATATCGAGGTTGAGATGCCTCTCGTTCAGAGGGCTGGTAAGCCCCCGGGGACAATCAACTACGATCTCGTTCAGCAAGCGTGGTGGGATGCCATTATTCTCACCTACAAGAATAGCAAGACATGCCCGATGCGCATGCCCCTCGAGATGCGCATCATGGGCGGCAGCGAGGTCATCATGGCACCTCAGCGCGGCAACACGCTGGGCACTTGCAGTATCGAGGTTCTCACGCTGCATAGCGCAGCGAAACTGTGGCCTCCATTCGCCCAAGCAGTCTTGGACAAGTGGATGGCTTTGAAAGATCCTTCAACGGGCGAGACACTGAGAACGAGACCGCATTGGGCAAAGGAGTGGTACGACTTCGAGGTTGATGGAAAGCCATGGGTTGAGAGGCTCAAGTCTGTGGATTACAAGGATGAGAGACAGGAATTCCTCCAGATCCTCTCAGACATTGGCAAGGACGCCGGATGGACGCTAGATGATCTCAGGGCTCGCTTCTCTAATGAGCTGTTTGATGCCTTCTTTTGGGATACGTAGTGGACAACTCGGGTTGCCTGTAAGGATGGGGCTTTTCGGGACTCGGGGGAGAGTGGTGCTACTCTGCAGAAGATGGTGAGTTATATCAGTGACTTGTTTGGTGTTTGATCTCCAAGAGTTACTTCAGGGCGTGGTTGCACATCGTATTCTTGGAGATGCCATGCTCTGTTGTTTCATACATACGAAACATGGTCAGGTTTTTTTTCTGTCCTTCCCTTTTTTGGTACAAAATCCTCAGTTGCTTGCAAAATTTCTTTTCTGCCAACGAGCCTACAATGGGCGAGGTCAAGGCCACGCAAGTGAATGAGTCGGACCACTCCGGCCTGCATTCGTGCTGTCGATATTTAGACAGGGGCAAGAGGCTCGCCGTCCTGGATCTTGTGGGCGCCGCCCTTCCCCAAATGGATGGCCTGAATTGCAACAAAACCGCTCGTATCCTTTGTTGCATCGTTAGCTTGAGTTCACGTTTTAGAGCCCCCTTTCCAGGAGGCTGCTTACGATTGCCGCGTCTATGGAAGGCTCGGTCTTGGAATAGAGATTGGAGGCCTTACTGGAGCGTCTAACGATATATGCGCTACCCTTGGGGGTGACTACGTTAACCCTGCCCTTGATGTGCCTCTGGCTGAAGAGGATAGAGTTATAAAAGAACTCGTATTTAAGATAAGGAGTATATTATAATAAAGATAAGTAGTAAGATAATATAAAAAACTATTTAATTTATAATAATATTATTTTAAATTAATTTTTATTTATAAAATTAATATTAATTTTAATAATTTATTTATAATTATAATTAATATTTTAAATAATAATTTAATTTATTTATAATTATAATTAATATTTTAAATAATAATTTAATTTATTTATAATTATAATTAATATTTTAAATAATAATATAATTTAAAATATTTAAATATATTTATTTTATAAGAATAATATATTAATAATATAATAATTAAAATACTTTTTTATTTTTTTATTTTTTTATATATTTATTATTTATAATATTATTTTATATATTTTTAATTATTATTAATATATAAATTATAATTAATATTATATATATATATATATTTTATAAATATTATTAAATTTATTTTATAAATTATATATAATTTTATTTATAAATATTTATTATATAAATAATATATTTAATAATAAATATATTTATATTAAAATAAATATTAATTTAAAAAGTTTAAAATATATATTAAAAATTTATATATATAAAAATAAATTAAAAATTAATTTTTTATTTATAATAATTTAATAATATATTTTTAATTTAAAATTTTAAATATTTTTATATAATTTTAAAAATATAAATAATATTTAAATATTTATAAAAAATTAATTAAAAAATTAAAATTAAAAAAAAATATTATTATATATTAATTATTATTTAAAATTTTAAATATTATATATATTTTATAAAAATTTATTAAATTTTAAATAATTAAAAAATATTAATTAAATTAAAAGTTATTTATTAATATAATTATTTTATTAAATATAATTAATTTTTATAATTATTTTATTATAAATAAAAAATATTTTTAATTTTATTTTATTATATATATAATTTATATATATTTAAATTTTATAATAATAATAAGAATAATTAATTAATTTTTTATTATTTTTAATTATTTTATATATTATTATTAAATTATTATTTTTTTATTAAGTTTTTATTATAATATTTTTTTTATAAAATTATTTAATTTTATTTTTTAATTTTTTATTATATTATTATTATTAAAATTATAATATTTTTTTAAATAAAAAGATTTTATTAATATTTATTTTTAATAAATAAAAAGATTTTATTAATATATATTTTTAATAAATAAAAAGATTTTATTAATATTAAAAATAATTATTAAAAAATATATTATAAATTTAATAAATATTTATAATATTAATATTAAAATTATATTTATATAATAATTATTAATTATTATAATATTATAAAATATAAATTAAATTTTTATTATTTTTTAAATTTATATTATAAATATAAATAATTTTTTTATTAATATTATTATTTATATTAAAATTAATTAATTAATATATATTTAAAATAATTTTATTAATATAAATATTAATAAAATTTTAAAAAAAATTAATTTTATAATTAAATATAAAAAATATATTTTTAATAAAATTAATTAATTAATAAATTTTTTATAAATTTTTTAAATTTTTTATTTTTATTATATAAAATAAATAATATTAAAATATTTAATTTAATTTTTTTATTTATAATTAATTTATTATATTAAATATAATAAATTTTTATTAATTTAATAATTATTATATATTTTAATATAAATTTTTAAAAATTATATATTATATAATAAATTTATAATATATTTATTTATATTTAATATAAAAAAAGTTAATATAAAATAATAAATTTTAAATAAATTTTATTTATTTTTTATTATTATATATATTTTTAAATATAATTTATAATTTATAATTTATAATTTATAATTTATAATTTATAATTTATAATTTATAATTTATAATTTATAATTTATAATTTATAATTTATAATTTATAATTTATAATTTATAATTTATAATTTATAATTTATAATTTATAATTTATAATTTATAATTTATAATTTATAATTTATAATTTATAATTTATAATTTATAATTTATAATTTATAATTTATAATTTATAATTTATAATTTATAATTTATAATTTATAATTTATAATTTATAATTTATAATTTATAATTTATAATTTATAATTTATAATTTATAATTTATAATTTATAATTTATAATTTATAATTTATAATTTATAATTTATAATTTTAATAAAATTAAAATTAAAATTAAAATTTTTTTATTTTTTAAAATTTAATTATTTAATTATTAAATATAATAATTTAATAATTATTAAAATTTAATATTAATATATTATATAAATAAATAAAAAGCTTTATATATAAATTAAAATTATATAAAATTAAATATAAATAAGAATTTATTATTAATAAATAAAAATAAATAATTTTAAATTAATAAATTATATATAATAATTTAAAAATTAAAATATTATATATTTTAATTTAAATAAAGAATATAAATATATATATAATAAATATTATTAATATATAGTTTTTTAAAAAAGTATATATTTAATATAAATAGCTTTTTAATTATTTATTATAATATTTAATATTAGGCTTTATCTTAGCTATAAAGCGCTGCTTAGCTTAGTTATAAAAGCTAATAAAGCTAGGTATAAAAAATAAAGTAATACTATTACTAATATATATATTTTAAGAAGCTTTATAATATATAATACTATAAAAAAAGCTTATTAAAATATTAAGTAAGTTTTAATTACTTTTTATTATAAAATCTTATTATTATCTCTCTTTTTATAAAGCTATATAGCTTAACTTATATATTATTTATATATTATATACTTTATAATAATAATTTTAAAGCTTTTTTATAGCTTTTTAAAAATATAATAGTATTAAGTAAGAGAAGTATATTAATAAATTACTTAATAAAAAGGTAAGCTTTTTTAAACCTTTTTTAAGAAAATAATTCTATATTTCTTAACTAAATTATTAAAATCTCTTTCTTATTAAATTCTAAGATTAATAAGCCTTAGATTACTTATATAAAAAGGTATAAGATTAAGAAAAAAGTTATTTAAAAACTAAAAGAAATTTAATAAATAGAAGACCTAATACTAATATAAAGCTCTCTTAGTATAATTTAATTATAAGAAAGGCAGGATAGTTTTTAATAATAGCTAAAAGTTTTAAGAGAAATCTAATACTTTTAAACTAAGACCTAGCTTTTAGAAAAAAAGATAAGTTAAGTACTTATTAATACTTATTATAAGAGGTATTAAATCTTAAGATTTTCTTTTTTAAAAAAAAAGATTAATTTTAAATTATTAAAACTTAAAGTCTTAACTACTTTATTAACTATTTAAAAATAAAAAGATTAATTATTAAGTTTATAATATACTTTCTAAGACTTTTATAAATTTAAAAAGGACTAGTATAAGATAGTACTAGCTTTATAATATTTAGATAATAATAACTAAGCCTTTTTTAAAAAGTTTTTAAAGGCTTTTTTAAGAAAAAAATAAAAGGTTTTTAAAAAGGATTAAAATATTTTTTAAACTTAATTAAAATCTTTAATTTATAAGGCTCTTAATATTAAAATCTTAATTAAGCTTTAATTAAAAAAAGCTAAGTAGTAAGTAAATTAAACTTTTTAAAAATTCTATTATTACTTAAGCTTTATTAAATAATAGCTAAAATACTATTAAAGTAAGTAGAAGTAAGAAATTATATTTTTAAATAAGTTATAAAAGTTATTTTAAAATAAGTTAATTAAAGTAGATATAGACTTTTATTAAGAAGCTTTTATATAAAGAATAGAGGTAATCTAGCTTTTTATAAAATATTAAGTCTTAAAAAATAAATAAAAATAAGATAATAAGAAAGAGCTAATAAAAAAATATTAAAAAAAGGCTTTTAAATTATTTTTTTTTTAAAAAAAAAATAAAAAAAAAAATAAGATAGCTCCTTTTTAAAAAACTCTATTAAGTTAAAAAGCCTCTTAAATAAAAAGCTAAAAACTAAGTAAGAAGATATTTAATATTATAATTACTAAAAGCTAGGTTATATTATATTTAATTACTTTAAGATAAAAAAAAAAATAGTATTAAAAAGGTAATAAGAAAAGTATTAAAATAGTAAGGGATTTAGTAACTCTTAATAACTTAAACCTTTTTATATTTATTAATAAATAAACCCTAGAAATAATATTAAAAGTTAAACTTTTACCTAGCTATTAAAATAATCTAATTATATTATTATAAAACCTTTTTAAAAAGATTTTAAGTTAATTCCTTAGCTTTAAGAATCTAAAGCTATTATAATTAATCTTATAACTCTTAGCCTAAGCCTTAATATATACCCCCTAATTAATAATTATAATAGAAATACTTTTTAATATTAAAAAAGTAAGTAATATAATTAATAAAGGTATTATTAATTATATAAGCTTTTAAAAATTATATAAAAAGGCCTTAATTTTAATAAATATAAATTAAATAGTTTTAAAAATAGATAATATTTAAATTATATTTATATTTTTAATTAACTTTAAGAAAGTTACTTATTAAATAACTTTTTTAATAATAAGGACTTAAAAAAGCCTTAATATCTCCTTACTACTTTTTTAAATATTATTATTTAAAATAGTAGTTTTAATTAATATCTAAAAAAGAAGATAGTAATTTAAATTAAAATAGGACTAAATCTAGGTTAAAAATACTTAAAAGTTTTAGTAAATTTACTAAATAATAGAATAAGTATATAATATTTATAAGATAAATATAGACTATTTATTAAAATATTAAAACTATAAAACCTATTAATATACTAAAAGAATCCTTATTAAGTTAAAAAGCTTATAATAATTTTTTTAAAAAAAAAGTATAATAAAACTCTTATTATATAGTAAATAGGATTATATAATTAATATTATATTAAGAAAGTTATTATTTTTTAAATTAATCTACTTATTTTTATAAAAAGAACTTAATATATTTTATTAATACTTAGTTAATAATTTAATAAATAAATATATTTAATACTTAAAAAGCTTAATAAAAGCTTTAATTTTTTTTATTTCTAAGTTAGATAAGTCTTTTTACTTATATATTAACTACTAAGAGCTAAATAAAGTAATAACTAAGAATTAATACCCTTTTTTATTAATTTTAAAAATTATAAATTATATTTAAAGCTACTGCTTTTTTAATAAGCTAGATATTAAGAATATATATTATTAAATCTAAATAAAAGTAAGTAATAAATAAAAAATAGCTTTTTAAACTTATTATAAGTATTTTAAGTATATAGTTATACTATTTAAACTTATTAATATTCTAGCTACTTTTTAAGACTATATTTACTAAGCTTTAAAAGACTTTTTAAATATAATTTATATTATATTTATAAATAATATACTAATCTACTTAAAAGATTATAAATTCTATATAAAAGCTTTTTAATAAATAATTAAATAGTTTATAATAACTAAATTATATATAGTATTAAATAAGTACTATTTTTATTAATTAGAAATTATATTTCTTAGGTTTATTATATTAATAATAAGAGTATTTTATAATAATATAGCTATAAACTGAAGCTAAAAATAAGTATATAGTTAGGAGTAGGCTGCTATATTAACTTTTATTTATAAGTTTTAAGTAATCTTAGTATATAGTTTTTTACTTAGTAACTAGTATACCTATATATAGCCTTTATAGCCTTTATAGCCTATAAGCTAGTCTAAGTTATATATATTATAAGTTTTCCTTTATAATTACTTTATTATAAATAAGAGCGCTTTAACCCTGCTTTTAGTATTAGTAGTTTAAGTATTTAGTAAGTACTTATATACTTTAATGCCCTATTCTTAAAGTGAATATTAATAACTTCTTATTTATTTTTTTTTATAAAGTTCTTTTTTATTTTACTAAGCCTTTACTAACTATTTACTTAGTTTTCTACTAGGGCTATATAATCTTTGATTTTTCTTTTTTTATAAAGCTTTTTATTTTTTCTTAAAATATTAATTCTTTTTAAATATTTAGTAATAAGATAGTAGTTTTTCTTTATATTTAAAATATTTTATCTAATTTTTAATTTTCTATTAATAAAAGGTTTTTTAATATATATATTAAAAAGCTATTATATTTTAGCTATCTAATTACTACTTTTTATAATATCTAAATTAAGTATTACTAAAGTAATTATAAATAGAGATATATTTTTTATAAGGTAAACTAATCTAAGTACTAAGTAGTAAGTTAGTAATCTTTTTTTAAAATATATTTAATATTTTTTAAATTTTAATAAAATTTTAAAGCCTGGCTTAATAATATTAGAACTTTATAAAAAAAGTAAATTATTACTATACTTTTACTAAGGGCTATATTAATTTCTTAACCTTAAAGTATTAAATTACTTTATTAAATATAATAAACTTCTATATTAATATATAAAAGCGCTTTTAGGAGTATATTATTAATCTAGTAAATACTTATTAAGAGAAGCTTAAAGATAAGGCTATTATTATATAGCAGTCTTTTTAAGAGTTAAGCTTAACTTATAAGCTTATAACTATTATAATCCTATAATAAGTATATTAAGCTTTTAGCTACTTTTTACTAAGTATTTTTTTAAGCTAGTATATTTTGACTTTATAATTTTTTAAGTTAGCTAGATCTAGCTTAATAATACTATACTCTAAATAGAGGCTATATAATTAGTATATATTTAAAATAATACTATTATTATTAAGTTTAAATTTAAGCTTAATATACTTATTAATATTTTAAGAACTAGGGTAGAAGAGGAAGGAGCTAATAATAATAAGTAGCTAACTGATCTCCTAGTATAGTATTATATACTATTACCTTAATATACTACTTATATTATATTAAAATATCTTATTTAGTATATATACTCCTGCCTGCTTTATTATTTAAATTAAGGTATATTTTTATTAAACTATTAGTATATTAACTAAGAGTTTTAAGATATTTAAAATTAGGATTAAGATAGTCTAAAAGATAATAGAAATAGTAATAAGAAAGGTAAGGCTAAGTAGAGCTATTATTATTTACTTAGCTAGTAGTTTTTAGTTTTATTTTTTATTTTTAGTTATTTTATAAGGCTTTTACTTATTTAGATCTAGGCTGCTACTAGCAGGGGTCTGCTATACTCTTAGTAATTACTTACTTTTTAAGCCTTTATTTTTATTTTTATTTTTTATTTTAATTAAGACTTTATTAATATATATTAAAGAATTTACTTTTTAATATAGATATATATAAGTACTTATTAAGTACTTAGCTTATTTTTATTATCTTACTTTTTATAATAATACTTTTTTTATTTATAGTAAGCTTAGACTTTTTTCTTTATATTTATAAAGTACTCTTTTAGTTCTTAAGTATTATATTCTATTAGCCAGCCTAACTACTTAATTTAATAAAATATTTATATTTTATTAGTTTTATATATAATAACCTTTTTAATTTCTTATTTTTTTTTTTTTTTTTTTAAAATTAAGGTAGTTAATTAGTAATTATTCTCTTATTATTTTTTTAGTTTAAAGTTTTAGTAATATAATTAATATTATATTATATATATATTAGTATTTAGTAGGTAATTTAACTTAGTAAGCTTGCTTACTAATATATTTAATAACCTTTACTTTAATAAAATAAAGCGCGAGTTTCTTATATTTAAAATAGAAGTTTTATATAAAGAGGCTAATTATCTAGCCCTTCTTAAAGATCTGCTCTTTATATAGCTTATTATAATATTTTACTTATAACTCTATAACTATTTTTTATAATTTAATAGCCTTTTAGTAAAGGCTTATAATCTTCTTAATATACTTTTATATACCTTAGACCTTAGTTTTTATAGATTTAAGGATATACTTAATAATATAAAAATAGTATCTTATTAGTATTTCTATTAAGGATATATTAATTATACTATAATAACTATTATTATATATAAACTCTACTTTTTAAAAATAAGCTGCTTAGTTTTATAAAGAGTTTTTAGTATAGATTTATAGATACTTTTCTAGTATTTAGTTAAGCTATTCTATCTGCCTATCTATCTAGAAATAGTATACTATTAATAGGCGCTATTTAATTACTTACTTTTTAATTAAATTTACTTAGAATTAGCTTATAAAGAGCTTATCTTTATTATTAATAATTCTTTTTAGTATTTTATATTTATATTTAATATACTTATATAAAATACTTACTAATTATATTATATTAAGTTACTTAATAATTAGAATAAATAAAGTATACTTAATTATTTAATAAATAACTATAAGGATTATATTAGCTAGCTTACTCTTAGGCTATATATTTTATAGCAGGCTTATAATAAAGTCTATACTGATTTCTTAGAATAGGTATAATAATAGTAATAATAGTTAAAACTTCTTATATAAATAATACTTTAGTATATAGACGCTCTAGTAATATTTATAAGTCTTAATATACTTTTTTATATCTTTTATAAAATTAACTTAATAAAACTTTCTTAAGATTAGCTTTATAATTTTTATTACTTTTATATACTCTAACTAAGGGTTATTATAATAGTATTAAAGGATCTTACTTTATAAAGATAGCTTTTTTAAAATAATAAATCTTTTCTTAAAAAATAATATATTTATATAGTTTATTATATAATTCTTCTTTTTAATATTAATATATACTATATTTATATATACTAAGTATTCTAAGTTAGTAGTCTATAGCTCTCTAACTAGTACTTTTAGCTTATATAATAACTATACTAAAAATACTATTTTACTTTTTATAAGTTCTTTTATAATAAGGTATAGGATATATTAATTTAGAATAATAACCTTAGCTTATTTTAAGTCTTTTATATACTCTTAATAAGTATTACTTTAGGGAGTAGGTTTTATAATAAGACTTTTTTAAACTAGTCTTATTTATATTCTAGTCTATACTTTAGATATTATTACTTATATTATATATAGAGATAGCTTATAAAATAAGCTATATTATTATAAAGTAGGAGTTATAGTTATCTAGGCTATAGCTAGTCTAATTAAGCTAGACTTAACTATCTAAATAAATACTTAAGATACCTTAGACTTTCTTTTTTAATTTATAATTATTTACTATATATTTAAAAAGAGGTCTTTTATTAAGTTAAGCTTATAAATTAAACTTAGTAATATATTACTATATATAAACTGACTTTTTATATAGTCAGGCTTATAAAATAGCCTATTTATAAAGTTATTTACTTTTAGGTAGTGCTATATTTTAAAATTAAACTCTAAAAGTTAATATACCTATCTTATAAGTCTTTTTTAAAGATCTTTTATAAGAGCCTTAAGGATTTATTAAAGTACTTTATAATTAGTAAAGAGTATAAAATATTTAGAAAGTTTTTAAAAGTAGTAACTTTAGTATTTAATTAATTTAAAGACTGCAAGGAGCTCTTATTACTCTGCACTTTATTAATTTTCTATTTTTAATAGTTTATATAAAAAGTATATAACTAGATGCTATTAGCTATTATATTATTAAGCTAGGATACCTATAATTACTTAGTTAGAGGTATTTATTTCTACTTAGCTAAAGAGTATAAGATTTTAGTAATAAAGAATAGTTATAGAAATAAAGGTAGCTTTTAACTTACTAAATATAGCTATAATACATTCTGTTTACTAAAACTCTCTAACTTACCTGTTTTTATAACTTTTTTTTAAAAGGTTTATTAAAAGTAAGGCTATTTTTAAGTAATAGAAAATAAATTTTTAGTAAAAATTGCAGAATCTTAAGAAGATTTAAAAGTCTTAGATAGATTTTAATAATTACTATTTAGTAATAGCTTATATATACTCTAGCTTTATACTTACCTTTTTTTAAATAATATAATAGTTAAGGAAGTCTATTTTTTATTAGTAGAATATGTATTTTAATAGCTTTATATAGAGTTATATAGCCTACAGTTTTTAAAAAACTTTTTAAAAGTACTAAATATATTCTTTTTAAGTTTTTAAATAGATAATAATATTATTAAGATATATAATATAGTAGGTATTTAATAACTTAGTAAGTATTTAGTAAATATATACTTAAAAAGTAGTTAGTATATTAGTTAAGCTAAAAGGTATAACTATATATTTAAAATATCTATACTATATATAAAAAGCTATCTTTTAATAGTTACTTTCCTTAATATAGATATAATAATATATATCTTAGATATTAATAGTAAAAATCTATTTTATTTTTAAAAAATAGTCTAAAAGGTCTTTAATTAATAAAAAAGGGTAGTGATTCTTAATTATAATTATATTAAGACTATAGTAATTTATATATAAGTAAAGTATACTATCTTTTTTAAGTATAAATAAGATTAGGGCTTTTATAAAGCTCTTAGAGTGCTTAATATAACTAAAGGCTAAGTACTTAGTAATATATTTATAAAGTACTTAATCTTACTTTTTATTTAGTAAGTATAGTAGCTTAAAAAGTAAGGTCTTGCCCTTTATAATATTAATTATATACTCTATATTTTATAAAATAAGCAGCTTTTTTACTAAGTCTTTATTAAAAGCTTTTATAAAGCTTATAAACTTTACTAAGAGTTTTATATCTTTAAGTTACTTATCTCTATTTAAAGACTTAATTACCTTATCTTTATTAGAAATAGTACTATAAGTATAGAAGATATATATTTTATATTCTTTTTTAAGAATCTTATATATAATTAACTTAGGGTCTATAATAGAAATAAGTTTATAGAATTAATAATAAGTTGCTATAGTTATAGAGATACCTTCCTTTCTTATTAAGTTATTTAATATTAATAAGTTACTTACTTTCTTAAGCCTGTCTATCTTAATAAAAGTCCTATATACTTTCCTTAACTAGTTTTTATTATTAATAAAGAAGAAGGTTAGTTAATAAGCTTTGCTTTTTATTTATTTTATAATACTTTACTAATTTTAAAGTTTAGGTATTATATAATTAGAAAGCAGTTAGAGACTTAGTTTTATTATAAGGCAGTTATTAATAAGGTCTATTTATATTATTATATTTATATCTATAGCTATTTAGTTTTTTATATAGTTATAGAGTATAATAGCTTAGCTTATAATAATCTTATTAATAAGTATAATAATAAGTTTAAGTGCTAATACTATTACTTTTTTATTAGTACTTATTTATTTTTTAATAACTTATTAATATCTATTTTTTAGTAAACTTTTTATATTTAGGCCTTAAGTAGTAGTTTAATAAGGGCTTTTAAGGTTAGGATAGTATTATCTTAGTATTTATATATAAAGTAGTTAGCTTTCTTATAATTAGGCTGCTTGTATTTATAGTAAATACTTTATATAGAGCTTTTTATACTTTTTTCTTTTAAATACTAAGGTATAGATTAGTTTAACTACTATCTTTTCTTTTTAATATTATAGTTAATATTATTTATAAAGCAGTAGTTTAGGTATATAAGTATATAACTTATTTTATTTATATTTCTTTTATAGTAGTTTACTAACTAATTAATATAAGTATAGCTAAGATATATTTATATCCTTTTAATTTTATTAATAATATTATAAATTTTATAAAAGTTAACTATCTAGCAGTCTATCTTATCTTATAGGTTTTTTTATAAATAATAATAAAAGTAGTAAGTTAAGATAGTATTAATATTAATTCTTTTAGTACTTAATAAAGTATAGATTATACTTTATAATTAGAAGAATTTAGAAAGTTTCTTAGCTTTTTTTTATTAAAGGCCTTCTAACTTATTATAAAGCTATTACTTATATATATAAGAGTTAATATATTTTTATTATATAAAGCTAATAAAGTTCTCTTAAGTAAGGTTATTTAATAACCTATTAATATATATTTATTAATACTACTAAATCTTATAAAAGGCCTTAGTAAAAGCCTAATTAATCCTTTATATTATAATAGCATACTTCTTAAAGCTATTATTAATTTTAACTACTTTAATCTAGTTATTAATAATAATATTAAAGTTATCTTCTTATAGCATTTTATAGCTATAAGTAAGTAGGTATTTATACTTATAATTAAAGTTAGAAAAATACTTAATAAGTAGTTAGTAGATAAGCTTATTCTAGTCTACTACTTACTATAAGATAGCTATTATAAGGTCTATTATAAGGCTTTTATATTCTATACTTATATAAAAGTGCTATTTTTATTCTAAGGTCTTAATTAATAGTATTAACCTCTTATTATTAGGTAATAGTAATTAGTTAAATAGGAAAAAGGTATATACTCTTAGAGTAGTTAGAGATATTATATTATATATAAAGATAGACTCCTTTAATTAAAATATACTCTATACTAGCTTTTTAAAAAGTAAAAGAATTATAATAATATAATTATAAGCTGAAGCTAGGAATAAGTATATAGTTAGGAGTAGGCTGCTATATTAACTTTTATTTATAAGTTTTAAGTAATCTTAATATATAGTTTTTTACCTAGTAGTTAGTATACTTATATATAGCTTTTATAGCTTTTATAGCCTATAAGCTAGTTTAGGTTATATATATTATAGGTTTTCCCTTATAACTTTTAATTTATAAATAACTTTATAATTATAAATATTTCTTTATTTAAAGTATTATAATTTAATTTAATTTCTTAAAACTTTTATAATTAAAATATAATAAAGTACTAAAAACTATTTCTTTTTTATTAAAAGATAATATTTAATATTATAAAGTATAAGATATTAATTTTTAATTATATAAATTTCTTTAAGTTAAAATAATATAATATCTTTTAAAAAGATTTATAAAGCTCTTAAAAAATATTCTACTATTTATTTATAAAAATTACTCTTTTTAGTTTCTTATTTTTAATTAACTTTTTTAAAAGGTTTAATAAAGGAGCTATTATTAAGGAATAGCTCTATATAAATCTCTTATAAAAATTATAAAAACTTAGAAATACTTAGACTTTTTAATAAGTCTTTAGCTTTAGTTATAAAATAATTATTTTAACTTTTTTAAAGTTTATAAATATATAAAGGAAAACCTATAATATATATAACCTAGACCAGCCTGTGGGCTATAAAAACTATAAAGGCTATATATAAATATACTAGCTACTAAGTAAAAAACTATATACTAAGATTACTTAGAACCTATAAGTAAAAGTTAATATAGTAGCCTACTTCTAACTATATACTTATTCCTAGCTTCAGCTTATAGCTATATTATTATAAATTTATTATCTAAGGGCTTTATACTTATTACTTTTTAAGCTAGTTTATAAAAATATAAGACTTTTAAGTAGCTTAATTAAGAGTGCTTTTTAATAAGTAAAGTACTTATATTTTAATAATAGCTTAAAAGTAAAATCTAGGCTTATTATAACTTAGCTAAAGATTTTTAAAAAGAGTAAGAAAACTCTTATTATTATTATAAGCTATTTTTATTAGTATATTATAATAAGTATTATTTAAAAAATAATTATAATTATTATATATTTTTTAATAAAAAGTTAATAAAAATAAAATAATTAGATTAAAAAGAGTTTATAAGGTTCTTAAGCTTCTTAATATAATAAGTAGTTATAAACTTAAGATTAAAAATCTTATTATTTTATTATAAAGCTTTAGTAGTACTAAATATACTTAAGATCTTAAAGAACTTATAAATAGTAGTATATACTTTATATACTTAAAGAAATATATAGTAAATATTTATTAAAATAATTATAAAGTTAGTTAAATTAGAACTAAAAAAAAAAGAAATATTTATAAAAATAAGGAGAACTTAAAAAAGGTTAATATAATTAAGAATAATAGTTAGGTTAATAGTATTACTTTTTATTTTATTAAAAAGCTTAAAAAGGTTAGAAAGTTAAATAAAATTAAAAAGATAAATATTTATAAGTAATAAGTCTTATTATTATATTTATAATATAAATAGTAATTACTTATAATATTAAAAAAAGTATAAAATAAAAATATAATAATAAAAATACTTTAAGAATTAGCCTAGATATATAAATAATTATAATACTTAATTATATTAAAATACTTTATATATTATATAAAAAGTATTAAAATAGGTATAAAATAAATAGTTAAAGTTATAAAAAAGATAAAAAAAGATATTATAAAAGAGTAGTATAGGACTTATATAGCTTAAAAATATTAATAAATAAAAAGAAAGGAAAAAAGGCAGCTAAATAAGAAAAAGGCTTTTTTTTTATACCTTAAAAAGTATAATTACTAATTATAAATATAATTACTAATTATAAAAATAATTACTTATTTAATTTATTTTAATATAATAAAAATAAAATATAATTAGTAATAATTTACTATTAGATTATAATAAAATTAATAGTTATATTTTATTAGTCTTAGTACTAAGAATAATATTATAAAAAAAAAGATAAATTATTATAATATTTAGTATTAAGCTCTACTTTAGCTATAGAGCGCTACCTAGCCTAGTTATAAAGAATAATAGAGCTAAGTATAAAAAGCAGAGTAATATTACTATTAATAGATATACTTTAAGGAGCTTTATAATATATAATATTATAAAAAAAGCTTATTAAAATATTAAATAAGCTTTAATTACCTTTTATTATAAAATCCTATTATTACCTTTCTTTTTATAAAGCTATATAGCCTAACTTATATATTATTTATATATTATATACCTTATAATAATAATATTTTAATTATTATTTAATAATATTATTTTATTTATTTTATAAATATAGATTCTTAATATTTTTAATATAAATTTATATAATTAAAATTATTTTAATTATAATAATAATTTATATTAAATAATAATAATAATTTTTTTATTAAAATTAAATATTTAATTTAAATAATTAATAATTAATATTATTAATTAAAATTAAAATAAAAAAAAAATTAAAATAAATAATATATTTTTAAATAAATAAAATAATATTTAAATTTAATAAAATTTATATTAAATTATTTTTTTAATATATTAAAAAATAAAAAAAAATTAAATTAAAAATTAAGTTTTTTAAATTTAATTATTTATAATAAAATAATATTTTATAAATAATATAATTAATAATATTTAATATATATTTTATTATAAAAAAATATAAATAAAATATTATAAAAATATTTTTTTTAATTTTAAAAATAAAATTTTTATTTAATAATTATTTTAATTATTATTTAATTTAATTAAATTATTTTAAAAATAATAATAATAAATTTAATAAAAAATATTAATAATTTATATAATATAATATAATAAAATTTTTTAATTTTTATAAAAATTAAAATTAAATTAAAAATATAAATTTTATTATAATAAAAATTAAATAAAAATAATAAAATAATAATAATAATAAATATATATTATTATATAAATTAAAATTAAAATATTATAATAATAAATTAAAAATTTTATATTAATAATAAATATATAAAATATATAATAAATTATAATAAAATAAAATAAAATAAAAAAATTTTATATTTAAATTATAATATATTTAAAAAATAATTATTAATTAAAATATAAAAGTATATATTAAAAAATAATATTATAATTAAAAAGATTTTATATTTTAATATAAATTAAAAAATAATAAAAAAATTATATTTAATATTTATTAAAAATTTAATATTTAATTTTATTATAATAATAAATTATATAATATTTATATAAATATAAAAATATTTAATATTTTTATAAATAAAATATAATTAATAATAAATATAATTAAAATTAAAATTAAAATTTAATTTTTTTAAAAATATAAAAAAATAATTTTAAATTTTTATATTAATAAAAAAATTATATTTAATTTATATATTTAAAAATATATATAAATAAAATACATTAAATATTTTATAATAATTATTAATTTAATAAAAAGTTTTAAATTATATATATTTTTTAAAATTAATTATTTATATAAATATAAAATAATATTTAATTTTTTTAATTTAAATATTAAATTTAAATTATTTTAAAATATAATAATAAAATTTTTTTTTTAAATTTATATAAAAAATTATATATATATAATATTTAATATATATTATAATAAAATTACTATAAAAATATTATATTTATTAATATAAAATAGAAAAAGCTTTTTTTTAATATATATATAAAATTAAAATTAATTAATTTTTTATTTTTTTAAATTAATTAAAAAAATATATAATATAATTATTAATATTAATATTTTAAAATAAAATATTATTTATATTAATAAAAATAAATTAATTATAATTTAAAAAAAAATAAAAAAAAACTTTTATATTAATTTAATATTAAATATTTTATAAATAATTAATATAAATTTTAATTTTAAATTATTAAAAAATTAAAAAATTAAAAAAAATAAAATTTTATATTTTAAATTATAAAATATTAAAATTAAAATTTATAAAAAATATATTTAATATAAAAATTATTAATATTATTTTAAAATATATTAATATATTTATTATATTTTTAAATAAATTTAATATTTATAAAAATAATAAATTATTTTTATATAAAAAAAATAAAAATATAAATAAAAATTATAAAAAAAATAATAATAAATTAAAATAATTTAAAAATATTTAATATAATTTAAAAATAAAATATTATTAAATAAAATAATTATTAATTTTAAATTATTTAATAAATAAATTATATAAAATATTTATTTATTTTTAAATTAAATAAATATTATATTAAATTAAAAAAAATTAAATTTAATATTATTAAATTTTATTAATTTTTAATTTATAAAATATATAAAAATAAAATAATTATTATATTTAAGTAAATTTTAAAATATTTAATATAATTTTTATAAAATTTAAAAACTTATTAATATTTATTTAATAATATATAAATAAATTATTTTATAAATATTATAAATTAAATTAAATTTTTATTAATAATATTATAATTTTTATTTATTTTTAAATTATAAATTAATATATATAATATATTAAAAATAAAATAATTTAATTAATTTTAATATTAATACTAATTTTAACTTAAGTCTTAATATATTTTTTTAAAATTATAATTATAATAAATATATATTTTAATATTAAAAAAATAAATAATAAAATAAATAAAAAAATAAATAAAAAAATTATTATATATATAAATTTTTAAAAATTATATAAAAAAGCTTTAATTTTTATAAATATACATTAAATAATTTTAAAAATAAATAATATATAAATTATATATATATTTTTTATTAATTTTAAGAAATTATTTATTAAATAACTTTTTTAATAATAAAAACTTAAAAAGATTTTAATAACTTTTTATTATTTTTTTAAATATTATTATTTAAATTAATAATTTTAATTAATATTTAAAAAAATATTTTTTTTAAATTAAATTATATAATATAATTAAATTAAATTAAAAAAAAAATTAAAATATTATTTAAATTTTTTTATAAAATATATAAAAAATCTAAATAAAAAAAATTATTAAAAATAAAGAAATCTTAATTATTTTAATAAAAATAATTAAGATATTATTATTTAATAATTTAATAATTTAATAATAAAAACTTATTATAATCTTATTATTAAATAAAAAATTATATAAAAACTTTATAAATAGTATATTATTAAGACTTTATTATATTTTTAATAAAAATTATATATATTAAATAATATTATATTAAAAAATAAAATACTTAATTTATATTATAATTATTTAATAATAAGTTATTTTAATATTAATTAAATTTTTTAAAATATTTTAATAAAAAGTATATTAAAAATATATAAAAGAGTTTATAATATAATAAATTAATATTTATTTAATATATTAAAAAATAAGATTAAAAAGATATAAATTATATAATAAGCTTAAACTTTTTTTAATATTTAATTAATTATAATTTATATTATTAATATATTTTATTATTAAATTACTATTTATAATAATTAAGTAAAGGAAAGTTAATATAATACTAATTATTATAAATTATTATATAAAATATATTTAATTCTTTACTATATTTAAAGTAATTAATATTATAAAGCTTATAAAATTATTTTATAATAAAATTAAGTATATTTTAATTTATTAAATAATATAATATTAAATTAATATTTAATTTTTATAAATAACTTTTAATAAGTTATATATATATAAATATAAATAAAACAAAACTTTAAATAGTATTTTATTTATTAAGTAATAAATAAATAAAATTATTTAATTAAATATTAGAATATTATATATATATTTTTATAAAAAACTATTTAAAAATGTAATTAAATCTTTTATAATAAATATAATTTATTTATAATAATACTTAAAGTTAATAATAAGTATATTATTAATAAAAGCTTTAATAAAGTATTTATTAAATATATATCTAAGTTTTAAAGATAATTATATTAAAAAAAGATATTTAAAATAAATATATAATTAATAAAAATATAATAAGTTTAAAAATAACTTAAAACCTATTAAAAGAATATAATAAAATATTATATAAAAATTATAAATTATAAATACTAAAAATATAATTTTAAAAAAAAGATAGTTTATATAATTTAAAATTTCTTAAATAATAAAAGCTAGTATTAAATTATATTAAGCCTTTTTAAATTCTAAAAAAAGTTAATATAAAAGTTTATTAATTAGCTTTATTAATTTAATTAAATTATATATATTATATCTTTTATATAAGCTTATTAAAGCCTTAATAATATTATAAAAGATTATTTAATAAAAATATATTAATATTTAATTTAAAAAATTTATAAAAAATTAAAAATTAAAATATAAATAAAATATATAAATAAATATTTTTATTTTATTAAATAATTAAGAAAATCTATAAAGTTTAATTAATATATTTTTTAAATAAATAAAAAAAAGATTAAGAAAGTAATTATAAAATAATATAAAATAAATTAAAAAAGACTATAAAAAAATAAGCTAAATTAAAAAAGGAGTTAATAAACCCTTATAATTAACTTATAAAAACCTATTTATAAAATTCTTAAATAAAAAAACTATTTAAAAATTATTATAATTTATTATTAAAACTTTAATAATTTTAAATCTAATTTATATTATTAATATTAATATTATTTAAACTTAGAAATTTTAATATTTTAATTACTTATATATAGTACTAAAGCTAAGATAAGTTAATATAAAGAGTTTAAAAAAGTCTTTAAAAAGTTTTATAAAGTATTTAAAAATTTAAAAGTATTATAAAAAGCTTATTAATATAATAAACCTATTATTATTATTTTTTAAATTATAAACTTATTTTAAAACCTATTTAAGAACTAAGTAAGGTATTAAATTATATTAAAATAAATTATATTAAAGCTTTATATTTATTACTTTTTAACTTAAATTATAAAAATATAAGTATTTTAAATACTTATAAAAAAGTATTTATAAATAAGTAAACTACTTATATTTTAATAATAATTTAAAAGTAAAATCTAAAGTTATTAATACCTAACTAAAGACTTTATTAAAAAATATAAAAATCTATATTATTAATATAAGCTATCTTTATTAATATATTAAAATAAATACTATTTAAGACATAATTATAATTATTATATATTTTTTAATAAAAAATTAATAAAATATATAAATTAAAAAAGTTTATAAAGTTTTTAAGTTTTTTAATATAATAAGTAGTTATAAACTTAAAATTATTTATCTTATTTATTTTTATAAAGCTTTATAAATACTAATAGTATTTAAGATTTTAAAAAGTTTATAATTAGTAATATATACTTTATATTTTTAAAGAAATATATAATAAATATTAATTAAAGTAATAATAAAATTTATTAAATAAAAAAAAAAAGAACTTTTTAAAAACTATTTAAGAACTAAAAGAAAGTTAATATAATTAAAAATTATATTAAGATTAATAATATTATTTATTTTATTAAAAAGTTTAAAAAAATTAAAAAGTTAAATAAATCTAAAAAAATAAAATATATAAATAATATATCTTATTACTATACTTATAATATATATATTAGCTTAAATATATAAGTAATTATAATATTTAATAATATTAAAATACGTTATATATTATATAAAAAGTATTAAAATTAAAATATAATAAATAATTAAAATTATAAAAAAAATAATATAAGATATTATAAAAAAGTAGTATAAAAAATATATAATGTAAATATATTAATAAATAAAAAAAATAAAAAAAAGTAACTAAGTAAAAAAAAAGCCTTATTTTTATACTTTAAAAAGTATAATTATTTATTTAATATACTTTAATATAATATAAATAAAATATAATTAGTAGTAATTTATTACTAAATTAAAATAAAGCTAGTAATTATATTTAATAAGCCTTAATATTAAAAATAATACTATTAAAAATAAATAAGTTATTATAATATCTAGTATTAAGCTCTATTTTAATTATAAAATACTACTTAATTTACTAATAAAGGCTAGTAGAGCTAAATATAAAAAGCAGGGTAATAGTAAATATATATATTCTAAGAAATATTATAATATATAATATTATAAAAAAAGCTTATTAAAATATTAAATAAGTTTTAATTAGTTTTTATTATAAAATCTTATTATTATCTCTTTTTTTATAAAACTATATAATTTTATTTATATATTATATATATTATAATAATAGTTATATTATAAAAGCCCTAATTAAAGTTAAATATTAATATTAAAAAATCTATTAACTTAATTAGAATACTATTTATAAAATTATTAATATTTTTTAATAAGAACTAATAATTAATTTTAATATTTTAATTTTTAATTAAAAAGAAAGCTAATAATTTTTTATTTAAATATTAAGCTACTATTTATTATATTTTAATCTATTATTAATTACTATATTTTAATTTAAATTAAGTTAGTAATCTATTATTATAATATTCAGTATTAGGCTCTATTTTAATTACAAAGTGCTGCCTAACTTATTAATAAAGGCTAGCTAAGCTAGGTATAAAAAGTAAAGTAATACTACTACTAATATATATATTTTAAAAAGTTATATAATATATAATCTTATAAAAGAAGCTTACTAAGATATTAAGTCAGCTTTAGTTACTTTTATTATAAAATCTTACTATTATATCTTTTTTTATAAAATTATATAGCCTGATTTATATAGTATTTATATATTATATACTTTAGACTAATAATTTTAAAGCTTTTTTATAGCTTTTTAAGAATATAATAATATTAAGTAAAAGGAGTATATTAATAACTTATTTAATAAAAAAGCAAGCTTTCTTAAATCTTTTTTAATAAGATAGTTTTATATTTTTTAATTAAATTACTCAAATCTCTTTTTTATTAAATTTTAAAACTAATATACTTTAGATTATTTATATTAAAAAATATAAAATTAAAAAGAAGGCTATCTAGGAATTAAGAAATATTTAAAAAATAAAAGACTTAGTTATAAGGACCTGGCCATAACTAGCGTGATTAGTATACTAGCAGGGAAACCTTAGTCTAGCTAATTAACTACTAGGGGCTTAGCAAGCTTCTACTAAGCTTATATATAAGATAGAAGACCTTAAGTAAAAGTAAATATACTAGCCTAATTTAAAAAGTATACTCTTCCCTAGTTTTAGCTTTTAGCTATCCTTTTATAATTCTTTTACTTTTTTTTAAAGCTAGCTCTAAGTATACTTATATATAGACAGCCTGTTCCTTTATAAGATAAGCAGTTACTAACTACTATATAAATTACTACCCTCTTTCTATTAAACTAATTATAATTATTAAATAAGAACTAATTAATAGCTTTTATTAAAAATAAGCAGGTCCTTAATATATAAGCTAGGCTTAATAACTTATTAATAGCTATAATTTTTTAATAAATAATAAATTAAAATAAGCTTATTTATTAATTAATTACTAAATACTTATTAAAAAAGTATAAATATAAATAACTTTTAAGATATAATTATAAAATACTTTAAGAAGATAATAATAATATTATTATTAATAGCTAGATTAAAGTAATTAAAATAAAAAATAGTTTTTAAAAATATACTTTTATAATATAAAAGATTTATTAAGTATAAATATAAATATACTATAAGAAGTAGTAAGCTTAATAAATATATATTAAAAGCTTAATAAATAAAGACTTTATATAAAATAACTTTATTAAGTTTATATAATAATAATATATTAACTTATATCTAAGAAAATAATAATTTTATAATAAACTTAAAGCTTATTACTAAAAGGTTAATAAATTATTATTAGAGTTCTTTTAAGCTTAGAAAGTAATCTATATATCCTTAAGTATATAAAGACTTAATAATAACCTAATAATAGCACACTACTTTTACTACTACTTAAAAAAGGACTTATATAGTAAGATTAATTAATAAATAGTTAATTTATTAAATATCTAAAATATTATTAATAAGGCTAAGTAGATCTAGATCTATCTTAGAATAATAAATAGTAATATTTTAATAAATTATTATAAATATATATTAGATTATATAAGACTAGATATTAATCTAAAGAAATATAAGCTAGGGTATAATCTAGAAAAAGAAAAGAGAGACTAATCTTAATAAAACCCTAACTAAGGTACCTATATATAAAAAAAGCCTTAGAAAGCTAACTTATAGAAATTATAATATTATTACTATAAGCGCCCTAATTATAAGAATACTAATTATTTTATAAAGAAATATTAAAATAGATTAATCTTAATAACCTTAGTACTAGCTATACTACTAAAGGCTATAATATAAGAGGTTATATTCTAATTACTAGCTAATAATTTCTTAGAAAATAAGTAAGTACTAGTAATAAAATAATACTATAAATACCTAAACTTATTATTATTATCTTAATTAGTTAAATAGTTAAAAATAATATAATTATTATTTAAAGATACTAAAAATAATAAGTTACTATAAATATAGATATTTATATATAAGTTAATCTTATAAGTAATTATCTAGTCTTATAAATAGGTCTCTAACTACTTATAAAAGCTAAGGTCCTTGAATTATAGAATTAGTAAGGTATTATTAGTTAGAAAAATAATTAAGTATATAAGATTAGATTCTTCTTAATTAATAAATATAATTAGCTATATAAGATCTACTATAATTTTATTAATATAAACTAACTTAAAGGCTTTAATAACTTACTCTTATTTAATAATTTAATAAATTAAAAAAGTATTTTTATTTTAATAACTATTTATATATAGTAATATAATATTATATTTATTATTAACTTAGAATCCTTTATATTTAAAATTATAAAATAATAAGAAAAGGCTTATATTCTTTATATATATAGTACTATTTTAAATAAGGACTATAAAATAGTATCCTTAAGTAAAAAACCTTTAAATTAAATAATACTACTACTTATTAAGCTTATAAACTTTATATAAGTATTTAATAAATAACTAGTAAGGGAATTATTACTTTTATTAAATATAAAATATATAATTAATATATAAAAAAGTAAAATACTTTTATTTAAATCTCTTTATTTTTTAAATAAGAAAAGAAGTAAGGTATTCTTAATATATTTTATAAAATAATAAGTAGTAAGCTATATTAATAAAAGTAAAAGCTTTATAAATACTCTTATCTTATTTATTTTTAAAAAAGATAGGACTTTATATTTATATATAGATTACTAAAAGCTTAATATAATTATTATAAAGAATTAATATTTTTTATTATTAATTAGTAAGCTATTAGACTGCCTTTCTTATATTAAATAAATATTTATAATTAATCTCTAAGATATATATTATTATATTTAGATTAAAAAAAATAACTATTAAAAAATAGTATTCTAAATATAGTATAGCTATTTTAAATATAATATAATATTTTTTAGCCTTACTAATATACTAGTAATTTTTTAAGTATATATATACTAAGCGCTTACTAAACTATTAGATATATATTATATTATATACCTAGATAATACTATTATTTATTTTTAAATAAAAAAGGAATATATTAAATACTTATATTAAATCTTAGAAAAGCTATAAATTATATAGCTTTATATTAAACTATTAAAATACTCTTTTTATTAATAAAAGATAACCTTTTTAAATTATTATATTATATAAAAGGGTATTAAGATAAAGCTAGAATAAGTCTAATTTATTATTAAATAGAAGCTACTTATATTAGTATAAAAGCTCTAAGTCTTCTTAAGATTTTATAACTTTTACTAAAAGTTTATTTTCTATTATTTTATAATAATATCTTTAATAATAGATTTATTAAAAAGCAGTTATTAAGAAAAAAAGATAGGGGAATTTTAATAATTAAAAAGTATTATAATAGCTTTTAAGCTATTAAAATAAGCCTTTAGCTTTATAATTATTTTTTAATACTAAGACTTTATACTACTTATAAAAGTAAAAACTAATACCTTAATTAAAATAATTATAAATATCTTAGCCTAATTATATAATAACTAATAGCAGCTAGTTATATACTTTTTATATAAACTATTAAAAATAGAAAATAGATAAAGTACTAACTAATAAGAGCTTTTAGTAGTCCTAAAGTTCTTAAAGTACTAGAACTATTATATATAAAAATTATTAAAGTAGTTTACTCTATTTATAAATTATAAAGTATTATAATAAATCCTTAGGGCCTTAATAAAAGATTTTTAAAAAAGATTAACTAGATAAATATATTAGTTTTTAAAATTTAATTTTAAAATAAAATATTACCTTAAGATAAATAACTTAGTAAATAGCTTATTAAAAAGGCTAGATTATATTAAGAGTTAGCTTACTTATAATAATATATTACTAAGTTTAGCTTATAAACTAAATCTTATTAAGAACTTATTACTAAACTTATAGTAAATAATTATAAATTAAAAAGATAAAATTAAAATAATAAAAGTATTTATTTAAATAATAAAGACTAGTCTAATTAAATTACTTTAAACTTAAGAACTAAGAGCTTCCTTACTTTTATAATATAGCCCCTTAAGTAAGCTACTATAATATATAATATATATTATAATTACTAAAAGCTAAAAAGGTATATAAAAGAAACTAGCAGAAAGTAATATACTTATAATATTAACTTCTTAAAGTAATATTTATAAAGAATATACTAAGGACTTAAATAAAACTAAAATTATTATTCTAGACTAATATATTCTATGCCTTATTATAAAAGAATTTATAAAAAGTAAAATAATATTCTTAATATAGCTATTTTATAAATTAGAAGTACTAGTTTAAAAGCTATAAACTATTAATCTAGAATATATAACTTATATAAAAGCACTATGTGCTAATATTAAGAAAAAGAATTACTAAGTTAATTAAAATAATACCTTATTTTTTAAAAATAAGCTTATAATCTTAAAAAAAAGATCTTTATAATAAGAGATCTTTTATTAATATTATAATAACCTAAGATCAGAGTATATAAAAGTTATAAAGACTTTAGAATTAATCTTATAAAAATTCTATTAAACTAACCTTTTTAAAAATATCTAGGAATATATAAAAACTTATAACTTATATTAAGGTATATATATACTAAGATATTAGTTCTATAATAAACTATAAATATTATTATTACTATTATATCTTTTTTAAAAAATTAATATAAACTTTATTACTAAACTATTATAAAATATATAGCTAAATAGTAAGCTAGTAAATATAATCTTTATAATTATTTATAAAATAACTAAGTATATATTCTTTATCTTAATAATAAAATAGCTAAATATTATATAATTAGTAAGTATTTTCTATAAGTATTTTAAATATAAATATAGAATTTTAAAAGAAATTATTAATAATAAAGATAAGCTCTTTATAAGCTAATTTTAAGCTAACTTAATAATAAAATAAACTATTAAATATTAACTATCTATAATATACTACTTATAAATAGATAGATAGATAAAGAGGTTGAACTAAATATTAGAAAAGTATATATAAATATATACTAAAAAGTCTTTATAAAATTAAATAATATACTTTTAAAAAGCAGAGTTTATATATAATAATAGTAAGTATAATACTATTAGTATATTACTAATTAAAGTATTTATAAGCTACTACTTATATATTATTAAATATATATTATATATATTAAAAATAAAAATTAAAAATATATAAAAATATATAAAAAAGATTATAAAAATATAATAAAAAGCTATATAGTATTAATAAATAGTTATAAAAATATAAGCTAAGTATTATAATAAGTATTACTAAGAGTAGGTATATATAAAAGGCTAAATAATCAGCTTTAATATATAGAACTTTTATTTTAAAAATAAGAAGTTAGTACTATACTTTATATATATTAAGATTATTAAGTAATATAGTAAATAAGCTTATTAAGTAGCTCTATTAAATAAATATATAAGAATATATAATATTATATTAGTTATACTATTAGAACCTTAGAATAATAAGGTTATAAGTAAGTATATACTAAATAATCTTTTTAATTTTAAAAAAAAAGAGAAAAAGTAGGAAGTAAAGGAAATTATTATATATAAATAAGATAATAATAATACCTTTTTTTAAGTTAAATAGCTAGGTTAGCTAGTAGAATATAATATATAAGAGTTAAAAAAGTACTTAGTAAATATTAAAAAAAAAATTATAAGTATATTATAAGTAAGCTAAATAATTTTATAAAAAGTAAGATAATAGTAAGTAATTACTAAAGATTTAATAAATATATAGTAATATTATATTAAAACTCTAATTTAAACTCTAATACTATAAGGGCTTAAAATAAAGTAACTAGATCTATACCTAAAGGCTAAACTATTATTAAAAATAAAGTAAATTATTATTATAAGTAGCTAAAACTAAAATACCTTAAGATACTTTTTAATACTTTTTTAGAAAGCTATAAGTAAAAAGCTAAATAGATACTATATATTTTATATACTACTATTATTATTATTACTATTATTACCTTTATTATTAATATTACTATTATTATTAGTATTATTACTAAGAATAAAGCTATCCTTATTAAAAAAGTCTACTAAAAGCTTATTATTATTATCAGCTGCCTATCTTATTATAAAAGTAATATTATAATATTATTAAGCTAATAAAAGTCTGCCCTGCCTAAGATAATAAATCAACTTTAAGTAGGTATATTAAATTAAGTACTTTAGTATTACTTATTTTATATACTAGGGATAGAAGGTATAATAAGCTTAAAGAAGGCTTATTAATTAATTAGCTTTACTTAAAGAAGTTTCTTTATACTTAATTATAAGATTAAAAGCCTTTAAAACTTTATTAATATTTATAATAGTAAAATTATCTTAAATATATACTAACTAAGTAGCCTTAGTATAAGTAATAGTATTAATAAAAGAAATTATTTATACTTATAGTAAAAAAATATTAAAAATAGTAAAAGTATAATAAAAACTTAATTTATATTTTATAAAATTATAATAATTAATAACTCTTAAATAGAGTTAGTTTTTTAGAACTATTATTATATAAATATAATTTTAATATTAGTATTATAAGTATTTACTAAATTTATAATAATTTTTTAAAAAAACTATTAGGCTTTAATATAAATATTTATTATATTTAAAAAAGTATTATAATAATTAGTAAGGATAAAATCTATATAGCTCTTAGTAAAAGTATAATAATAGTTAATATCTTTAAAAGTATTTTAATAAGTCTAAATTAGATTATAAAGCTTAATTAAGATCTAAAATAGAGTTAAAAAATATTTAAGTAAAAGCTTAGTAATATATTACTTAGTACTTAGCTTTATCTACTTTATAAATAATATAATATTTCTTATTACTATTATAATAGTATTTAATTAAAAAATTATAATTAATAAAGATAAGATAGTAAAAGTATAGTACTTTATTAATATAGGTTTTAATAAAACCCTTTTATTTATTAAAAATAAATATTAATAAAATATTTTTAATTTAAAAAAGTATTATTATAGTATTAATAATAGTATAATAGGGGTTAAAAATTTAAAAATAAGATTAATAATTTTATAAAAGAAAAAGAAAAACTAAGTATTATAATAAAAAGTTAATAAGAAGGCAGTGACTTAATAATAATATATAGAAAGGTTAAAGATCTAAAAAATAATAAATTAATAGGTTATTATTATTATTATAAAGGCTAGATATATATAGACTATATATATAATAAAGCAGGGCTAAGAGCGCGCCCTATTTATAATAAGGTAATTATAAAGACCTAGCTATAATTAGTATAATTAGTATACTAGCAGGGAAATCTTAGTCTAGCTAATTAATTACTAAGGGCTTAGTAAGCTTCTGCTAAGCTTATATATAGGATAGAAGACCTTAAGTAAAAATAAATATACTAGCCTAACTTAAAAAGCATACTCTTCCCTAGCTTCAGCTCTTAGCTATCCCTTTATATTAGTATTAATATAGAGCTCTCTTAGTATAATTTAATTATAAGAAAGGTAAGATAGTTTTTAATAGTAATTTAAGCTTTTATAAGAGATTTAGTACTTTTAAGCTAAGATTTAGCTCTTAAAAAAATAACCTAAGTACTTATTAATACTTATTATAAAAAATATTAAATTTTAAGATTTTTTTTTTAAAAAAAGAAATTAATTTTAAATTATTAAGACTTAAAATCTTAATTACTTTATTAATTATTTAAAAATAAAAAAATTAGCTATTAAGCTTTTAATATACTTTTTAAAACTTTTATAAATTTAAAAAATATTAATATAAAATAATAATAGCTTTATAATATTTAAATAATAATAATTAGGCTTTTTTTAAAAAGTTTTTAAAAAAAATAAAAAAACTTTTAAATAAAATTAAAATATTTTTTAAATTTAATTAAAATCTTTAATTTATAAAGTATTTAATATTAAAATCTTAATTAAGTTTTAATTAAAAAAAGCTAAATAATAAATAAATTAATTTTTATAAAAATTCTATTATTACTTAAATTCTATTAAATAATAATTAAAATATTATTAAAATAAATAAAAGTAAAGAATTATATATTTAAATATATTATAAAAACTAACTTAAGATAAGTTAATTAAGGTAAATATAAATCTTTATTAAACGGCTTTTATATAAAAAAAAAAAGTAATCTAGCTTTTTATAAAATATTTAATTTTAAAAAATAAATAAAAATAAAATAATAAAAAAGTACTAAAAAAAAGCCTTTAGATTATTTTTTTTTTTTTTAAAAAAAATAGTTTTTTTTATAAAAAATTTAATTAAATTAAAAAGTTTTTTTTAAAAAAAAGTTAAAAACTTAATAAAAAGATATTTATTATTATAATTATTAAGAATTAAACTATATTATATTTAATTATTTTAAAATAAAAAATAAAAATAATATTAATAAAATAATAAAGAAAATATTAAAATAGTAAAAGATTTAATAACTTTTAATAGCCTAGGCCTTTTTATATTTATTAATAAATAACTTTTAAATATATTATTTAAAGCTAAACTTTTATTTAATTAATATAATAGCTTAATATAAATATTTTTTAAAAAAATCTTAAGTTAATTTCTTAATTTTAAAAACCTAGAGCTATTATAATTAATTTTATAACTTTTAGCCTAAGCTTTTATATATATCTCTTAATTAATAATTATAATAAAAGCACTTTGTAATATTAAAAAGATAAGTAATATAATTAATAAAAATATTATTTTTTATATAGGCTTTTAAAAATAATATAAAAAGGCTTTAATCTTTATAAATATAAATTAAATAGTCTTAAAAATAAGTAATATTTAAATTATATTTATATTTCTTACTAACTTTAAAAAGATTACTTATTAAGTAACTTTTTTAATAATAAGAACTTAAAAAAGTCTTAATATTTTTTTTTTATTTTTTTTATATATTATTATCTAAACTAGCAGTCTTAATTAATATTTAGAAAAAGAAATAGTAATTTAAATTAAAATAAAACTAAATTTAAATTAAAAATACTTAGAAGTTTTAGTAAATCTATTAGATAGTAAAATAAGTATATAATATCTATAAAATAGATATAGGCTATTTATTAAAATATTAAGATTATAAAACTTATTATTATAAAAAGAACTTAATATATATTATTAATATTTAGCTAATAGTTTAATAAATAAATATATTTATTACTTAAAAAGCTTAATAAAGGCTTTAATTTCTTTTATTTTTAAATTAAATAGGTCTTTCTATTTATATATTAACTACTAAAAGCTAAATAAAGTAATAACTAAGAATTAGTATTTTTTTTTAATAATTTAAAAGATTATAAATTATATTTAAAGCTATTACTTTTTTAATAAGCTAGATATTAAAAATATATATTATTAAATTTATATAAAAATAGGTAATAAGTAAAAGATAGTATTTAAAATTTATTATAAATATTTTAAGTATATAATTATACTTTTTAAACTTATAAATATTTTAATTACTTTTTAAAACTATATTTATTAAACTTTAAAAGACTTTCTAAATATAATCTATATTATATTTATAAATAATATATTAATTTATTTAAAAAATTATAAATCTTATATAAAAGCTCTTTAATAAGTAATTAAATAGCTTATAATAATAAGACTATATATAATATTAAATAAGTATTATTTTTATTAATTAAAAGTTATATTTTTTAAGTTTATTATATTAATAATAAGAGTATTTATAGACTTTAAAAAAGTTAAGATAATTACTTTATAATTAAAGCTAAAGATTTATTAAAAAGTCTAAGTATTTTTAAGTTTTTATAATTTTTATAAAAGATTTATATAAATATATTTTTTTATAATAACCTTTTTATTAAACTTATTAAAAAAGTTAATTAAAAATAAGAAATTAAAAAAAATAACTTTTATAAATAAATAATAAAATATTTTTAAAAAGCTTTATAAATCTTTTTAAAAAGTATTAATATTATATTCCTTTAACTTAAAGAAACCTATATAATTAAAAACTAATATTTTATATTTTATAATATTATATATTATTTTTTAATTAAAAAAATAATTTTTAGTACTTTATTATATTTTAATTATAAAAGTTTTAAAAAACTAAATTAAATTATAATACCTTAAATAAAAAGTTATTTATAATTATAAAATTATTTATAAATTAAAAGTATTATTTTAAAAAACTAATAAGATTTATTAAAGTCTTTAATAATTATTAAAATTTATAATCTTTTATAAAAAAAAGTATTTATTATTACAAGGTATATAATATATAAATAATATATAGGTTAAGCTATATAGCTCTATAAAAAAAGAGGTAATAATAGGATTTTATAATAAAAAGTAACTAAAGCTTACTTAATACTTTAATAAGCTTCTTTTATAATATTATATATTATAAAGCTCCTTAGAGTATATATATTAGTAGTAATATTACTTTACTCCTTATACCTAGCTTTATTAGCTTTTATAATTAGGCTAGGTAGTGCTTTATAGCTAAAGTAGAGCTTAATACTAGATATTATAATAATTTATCCCTCCTCTTATAGTACTATCTTTAATACTAAGGCTAGTAAAATATAACTACTAACCTTATTATAATTTAGTAGTAAATTACTATTAGCTATATTCTATTTTTACTATATTAAAATAAATTAAATAAGTAATTATTTTTATAATTAATAATTATATTTATAATTAGTAACTATACCTCTTAAAGTATAAAAAAAAGGCTTTCCTCCTATTTAGTTATTTTTTTTCTTTCTTCTTATTTATTAATATTTTCAGGCTATATAAGTCCTATACTACCTTTTTATAATATCTTTTTTTACTTTTTTTATAACTTTAACTACTTATTTTATACCTATTTTAATACCTTTTATATAATATATAAAATATCTTAGTATAACTAAGTATTATAATTACTTATATATCTAGGCTAATTCTTAAAATATTCTTATTATTATACTTTTATTTTATACTTTTTTTAATACTATAAATAGTTACTATTTATATTATAAGTATAGTAATAAGACTTATTATTTATAAGTATCTATCTTTTTAATTTTACTTAACTTTTTAATCTTTTTAAGCTTTTTAATAAAATAGAAAGTAATACTATTAATCTAACTATTATTCTTAATTATATTAACCTTTTTTAAGTTCTTTTTACTTTTATAAATACTTTTTTTTTTTCTAATTCTAATTTAACTAACTTTATAATTACTTTAATAAATATCTACTATATATTTCTTTAAATATATAAAGTATATACTATTATTTATAAGTTTTTTAAGATTTTAAGTATACTTAGTATTACTAAGGCTTTATAATAAAATAATAAGATTTTTAATCTTAAGTTTATAACTATTTATTATATTAAAAAGCTTAAGAACTTTATAAGCTTTTCTTAGTTTAATTATTTTATTTTTATTAATATTTTATTAAAAAATATATAATAATTATAACTATTTCCTAAATAATACTTATTATAATATACTAATAGAGATAGCTTATATTAATAATAAAGATTCTTTTATTTTTTTTAAAAATCTTTAACTAGGTTATAATAAGCCTAGGTTTTACTCCTAAGCTATTATTAAGATATAAATACTTTACTTATTAAAAAGCACTCTTAATTAAGCTATTTAAAAGTCTTATATTTTTATAAACTAACTTAAAGAGTAGTAAGTATAAAGCCTTTAAGTAATAAATTTTAATACTATTTAATACCTTATTTAATTATTAAATAAGTTTTAAAATAAGTTTATAGTTTAGGAGAATAAATAATAAGCTTATTATATTAATAGCCTTTTTATAGTATCTTTAACTTCCTTTTATAAGGCTCTTTAAGTACCTTCCTAGCTTTTTTATATTAGTTTATCTTAGTCTTAGTAATATAAGTAGGTAATTATAATACTAAAGTTCTTAAACTTAGATAATACTAATATTAGTAATATAAATTAGACTTAAAGTTACTAAGGTTTTAATAGTAAATTATAATAATTTCTAAGTAGTTTTAAGTAGCTTTTTTATTTTAGAGTTTAATAAGTAGGTTTTTATAAGCTAATTATAAGGGTTTATTAACTGCTTTTTTTTAATTTAGCTTATCTTTTTATAGCTTTTTCTTTTTTTACTTTATAATATTTTATAATTACTTTTTTTATATTTTTTATATCTACTTTAAGAACTTACTAATTAAACTCTATAAGCTATTCTAACTATTTAATAAAGTAAAATTACTTACTTTTATACTTTTATTTATTTTTTATTACCTTAACCTCTTATTCTTTTTTTAAGTCTTATAAGTTAAGTATTAATATACTTTTATTAAGTATTTTTTTATAATATTACTAAGGCTTTAGTAAGCTTATATAGAAAATATTATAAATATAATTTAGTTAGTCTAATAGGGCTAATTAATAGGCTTTTAAGCTAATTTTTTTTAGAATTTAAAAGGGCCTAATATAATATAATATTAACTTCCTTTTTTACTTAAGGAATTTTAAATTACTTATTAAAAATAATATAAACTATCTTTTTTTAAAATTATACTCTTAGTACTTATAATTTATAATTTCTATATACTACTTTACTATACTTTTTTAATAATTTTTAAGCTTTTTTTAAACTTATTATAATCTTATTAATTTTATACTTACTTTAAGTATCCCCCTTTTTATAAGATTATCCTTAAGACCTAGATATATATTTAATAAGTATTTTATAAAAGTTTTTATTAATAATATACTTATTATTATATTCTAAGTATTATTATAAGTAAATTATACTTATAGTAAAAAGTTTAGCTATACTTCTTAATAATTTCTTATAAATATATATAAGTAATATTCTAAGATCTAATTAAAGCGCTCTATTTATTTATTACTTTATAAATAAAATATTATTAAAAGCCTTCTTTTTATTAATATTTATATATAAATAGCTTATTAAAATTTACTTATAAAAATTAAGCTTCTATTTAATATTATATTATTTAATAAGCTAAAAATAAGATCAATCTTTTTATAAAATAACTTTATAAACTCTATTATATTAATTACCTTAAGTATAGCTAAGAATTAGGTATACTTTATATAGTAATTTATAATAATTAATATTATATTAACTTTACCTTACTTAGTTATTATAAATAGTAATTTTATAATAAAGTTTATTAATAATTTAAATTATAATTAATTAAGTATTAAAAAGGGTTTAAACTTATTATATAGTTTATATTTTTTTAATACTATTTTTTAGTATACTAGATAGGTACTAACTTATTATATTATAAAATCTTTTATATACTTTTAGTATAGCTTTTATTAAAATATTTTAAGTATTTAATTAATCTTAAAATAACTTACTATTAAATAATTATAATATAACTTAAAGATCTTATTTTATAATATAATATTATTTAGTATATATAACCTCTGCTAAAAGTATAATAAATCTTTAGTAATATACTATTTATAAGGATTTCTTATAGCTTTTTACTTAATAATAAGATCTTAATAGGTCTTTATTATTAAATTATAAGACTATAATATCTTAATTATCTCTATTAAAGTTATTAAGACTTTTTTATTATTAATAATCTTTTTAATTAAGGCCTTTTATATATTTTTTTAAGAGGGTTTAAATAGTACTTTAAATTTCTTTTTTACTTAATCTAACTATACTATATAACTCTTGAAGATAAGTTTACTATAGTCTTATATTATTTATATAAAACTAACCTTAGTATTTATTAATATTATTACTTTTTTAAATAGTCTAGTCTTAGTAATTATTTAATTTATTAAGCTATCTACTAAGCTATCTTAAAAAGTATTCTTTTTTTTATAATCTAGTTTTTAAAAAGGTTTATTAATAGGGTTTATTTTACCTAGCTAATACTTAATTATAAAATTATATAGTATAAGCTTAATATATTACTAAGCTTATTAACTATTTAAATACTTTTTTTTTATAAAAGATTATAAATTTTAATAATTACTAAGAACTTTAATAGGTTTTACTAGCTTTTTAAGATAATACTTTTAATTTATAAATAACTTTATAATTATAAATATTTTTTTATCTAAAGTATTATAGTTTAACTTAGCTTTTTAAAATTTCTATAATTAAAATATAATAAAGTACTAAAAACTATCTCTTTTTTATTAAAAGATAATACTTAATATTATAAAATATAAAGTATTAATTTCTAATTATATAGATTTTTTTAAATTAAAATAGTATAATATTAATACCTTTTAGAAAGATTTATAAAGCTCTTAAAAGATATTCTATTATTTATTTATAAAAATTACTCCCTTTAATTTCTTACTTTTAACTAACTTTTTTAAAAAGTTTAATAAAAAGGCTATTATTAAGAAATAGCTTTATATAAATCTCTTATAAAAATTATAAAAACCTAAAAATACCTAGACCTTTTAATAAGTCTTTAGCTCTAGTTATAAAGTAATTATCTTAACCCTCTTAAAGTCTATAAATACTCTTATTATTAATATAATAAATTTAAGAAATATAATTTCTAATTAATAAAAATAGTACTTATTTAATACTATATATAGTCTAGTTACTATAAGCTATTTAATTACTTATTAAAAAGCTTTTATATAAGATTTATAATTCTTTAAATAGATTAATATATTATTTATAAATATAATATAGACTATATCTAGAAGGTCTTTTAAGACTTAGTAAATATAGTCTTAAAAAGTAGCTAAGATATTAATAAGTCTAAATAATATAATTATATACTTAAAATACTTATAATAGGTTTAAAAAGCTATCTTTTACTTATTATCTACCTTTATTTAGATCTAATAATATATATCCTTAATATCTAGCTTACTAAAAAAGTAATAGTTTTAAATATAGTCTATAATTTTTAAAATTAATAAAAAAGGGTATTAATTTTTAATTATTACTTTATTTAGCTTTTAGTAATTAATATATAAGTAAAAAGACTTATCTAACTTAGAAATAAAAAGAATTAGAGCTCTTATTAAGCTCTTTAAATATTAAATATATCTATTTATTAAATTATTAGCTAGATATTAATAAAGTATATTAAGTTCTTTTTATAAAAGTAAGTAGATTAGTTTAAAAAGTAATAACTTTCTTAGTATAATATTAATTATATAGTCTTATTTACTATATAATAAGAGTTTTATTATACTCTCTTTTTAAAAGAATTATTATAAGCTTTTTAATTTAATAAGAATTCTTTTAGTATATTAATAAGTTTTATAGTTTTAATATTTTAATAAATAGCCTATATCTATCTTATAAATACTATATACTTACTTTACTATTTAATAAGTTTATTAAAACTTTTAGGCACTTTTAACTTAGATTTAGTTTTATTTTAATTTACGCTATTATCTTTTTTCCTAGATATTAATTAAGACTGCTATCTTAAATAATAATATTTAAGAAAGTAATAAGAAAATATTAAGGCTTTTTTAAGTTCTTATTATTAAAAAAGTTACTTAATAAATAACTTTTTTAAAGTTAGTTAAAAATATAAATATAATCTAAGTATTATCTATTTTTAAAACTATTTAGTTTATATTTATTAAAATCAGGGCCTTTTTATATAAGTTTTAAAAGCTTATATAATTAGTAATACTTTTATTAATTATATTACTTACTTTTTTAATATTAAAAAGTACTTTTATTATAACTATTAATTAAAAGATATATATTAAAACTTAAGCTAAAAGTTATAAAATTAATTATAATAGCCTTAGATTTTTAAAATTAAGGAATTAATTTAAGATTTTTTTAAAAAGGTTTTATAATAGTATAATTAGATTATTCTAATAGCTAAGTAAGAGTTTAGCTTTTAATACTATTTTTAAGGTTTATTTATTAATAAATATAAAAAGATTTAGATTACTAAAAGTTATTAAATCTCTTACTATTTTAATACTTTTCTTACTACTTTCTTAATTCTATCTTTTTTTTTTATTTTAAGGTAATTAAATATAATATAACCTAGCTTTTAATAATTATAATATTAAATATCCTCTTACTTAGTCTTTAGCTTCTTATCTAAAAGGCTTCCTAACTTAGTAAAGTCTTTTAAAAAAGAGCTATTCTATCTTTTTTTCTTTACTTTTTAAAAAAGGAATAATTTAAAAGCCTTTTTTTAGTATTTTTTTACTAGCTCTTTCTTATTATCTTACTTTTACTTATCTTTTAGGACTTAATATTTTATAAAAAGCTAGATTGCTTTTATTCTTTATATAAAAGCCTTTTAATAGAGGTCTATATCTACCTTAATTAGCTTATTTTAAAATAGCTTTTATAATTTATTTAAAAATATAATTCCTTACTTCTATCTATTTTAATAATATCCTAGCTATTATTTAATAAAACTTAAGTAAATAATAGAATTCTTAAGGAGTTTAATTTATTTATTATTTAGCCTTTTTTAATTAGAACTTAATTAAGATCTTAATATTAAGGGCCTTATAAATTAAAAATTTTAATTAAGTTTAAAAAGTATCTTAATCCTTTTTAAAAGCTTTTTATTTTTTTTTTAAAAAAGCTTTTAAAGATTTTTTAAAAAAGGCTTAGCTATTACTATCTAAATATTATAAGGCTAGTACTATTTTATACTAGTCTTTTTTAAATTTATAAAAGCTTTAGAAAGTATATTATAAACTTAGTAGCTAATCTTTTTATTTTTAGATAATTAATAAAGTAATTAAGACCTTAAGTTTTAATAGCTTAAAGTTAATCTTTTTTTTTAAAAAAAAAGATCTTAAAATTTAGTACTTTTTATAATAAGTATTAGTAAGTACTTAATCTACTATTTTTTTTAAAAACTAAGTCTTAGCTTAAAAATATTAAATTTTTTTTAAAGCTTCTAGCTATTATTAAAAACTATTCTACCTTTTTTATAATTAAATTATACTAAAAGAGCTTTATATTAATACTAGGTCTTTTACTTATTAAGTTTCTTTTAGTTTTTAAGTAGCTTTTTTTTTAGTTTTATATCTTTTTATATAAATAATCTAAGGCTTATTAGCTTTAGAGTTTAATAAGAAAAAGATTTTAATAATTTAATTAAGAAATATAAAATTATCTTTTTAAAAAAGGTTTAAAAAAGCTTACCTTTTTATTAAATAGTTTATTAATATACTTCTTCTACTTAATACTATTATATTCTTAAAGAATTATAAAAAAGCTTTAGAATTATTATTATAAAGTATATAATATATAAATAATATATAAGTTAAGTTATATAGTTTTATAAAAAGAGAGGTAATAATAGGATTTTATAATAAAAAGTAATTAAAGCTTACTTAATATTTTAATAAGCTTTTTTTATAGTATTATATACTATAAAACTCCTTAAAGTATATATATTAATAATAATATTACCTTGCTTTTTATACTTAGCTCTGCTAGCCTTTATAACTAAGTTAAGTAGCGCTTTATAACTAAGGTAGAGCTTAATACTAGATATTATAATAGTATTTAAATAATTAATAAGCTAAATAATATATTAAACTTATATTATATAACTTTATAATTAAATATTAATTAAGTAAAATTAATCTTATTAATAAACTTTTTTAAAAACTAGATTATAAATATAAAACTTTTTAAAATAGCTTAGTAAATAACTTAATAAATTAAATAGTTATTAAAATTAAACTATTTAAAAAAGAAATAGTATTAATATATATTAAAGTTAGCTTTATATAAGTAGTATAATATTATAATAAACTTATATTTAAGAGCTATATAATATAATTAAATTAAATAAAAAAAATTTAAAATATTATTTAAACTTTTTTAAAAAGATATATAAAAAGCCTTAATTAAAAAGATTATTAAAAATAAAAAAGTCTTAATAATTTTAATAAAAGTAATTAAGATATTATAATCTTATAGTTTAATAATAAAGACTTATTAAGATCTTATTATTAAGTAAAGAGTTATAAAAAAATCTTATAAATAGTATAATATTAAGAATTTATTATATTTTTAATAAAAATTATATTTATTATATAGTATTATATTATAAAATAAGATTTTTAAGTTATATTATAATAATTTAATAATAAATTATTTTAAGATTAATTAAATATTTAAAATACTTTAGTAAAAGCTATATTAAATATAAATAAAAAAGTTTATAATATAATAAGTTAATACTTATTTAGTATATTAGAAAATAATATAAAAAAATATATATTATATAATTAACTTAAACCTTTTTTAATATTTAGTTAATTATAATTTAAACTATTAATAGACTTTATTATAAAATTATTATTTATAATAACTAAGTAAAGTAAAGCTAATATAATATTAATTATTATAAATTATTATATAAAGTATATTTAATTCTTATTTATATTTAAAATAATTAATATAATAAAGTTTATAAAAAATTTTATAATAAAATTTATCTTACTTTTAACTTATTAAATAATATAATATTAAATAAAAGTTTAATTTTTATAAATAACTTTTAATAAGCTATTTATATATAAATATTAATAAAAAAAACTCTTAATAGTATTTTATTTATAAAGTAATAAGTAGATAAAATACCTTAATTAAACTTTAAAATACTACTTATATATATTTATAAAAAACTATTTAAAAATATAATAAATCTTTTATAATAAATATAATTTATTTATAATAATATTTAAAATATAATAATAAGTATATTATTAATAAAAGCTTTTATAAATTACTTATTAAATATATATTTAAGTCTTAAAAATAATCTTATTAAAAATATTTAAAATAAATATAAAATTAATAAAATTAGAATAAATTTAAAAAAAATTTAAAATTTATTAAAAAAATATAATAAAGTAATATATAATAATTATAAATTATAAATATTAAGAATATAATTTTAAAAGAAATTAAATTTATATTATTTTTAATAAATAATTTAAAGTTTTTTAAATAAAAAAGAAAGCTAATTTTATATTATATTAAGCTTTTTAAAATCTTAAAAAGGTTAGTATAAAAATTTATTAATTAACTTTATTAAACTTATTAAATTATATTTATAATATAATTTATATAAGCTTATTAAAGCCTTAATAATATTATAAAAAAATACTTAATAAAAAGATATTAATATTTAATTTAAAAAATATAAAAAAAAAAAATTTAAAATAATAAAAAATAAATAAAAATATTAAAATAAGTAGTTTTATTTTATTAAATAATTAAAATAGTTTATAAAATTTAATTAATAAGTTTTTAAAATAAATCTAAAAAATATTAAAAAAATAATTATAAAATATTATAAAATAAAATTAAATTATAAAAAAATAAATTAAATTAAAAAAAAGTAGCTAATAAACTTTTATAATTAGCTTATAAAAACCTATTTATTAAATTCTAAAATAAAAAATAATTTAAAAACTACTTAAAAACTATTATAATTTATTATTAAAACCTTAATAATTTTAAATTTAATTTATATTATTAAGATTAATATTATTTAAGCTTAAAGACTTAAATATTATAATTATCTATATATAGTACTAAAATTAAAATAAATTAATATAAAAAGTTTAAGAAAGTACTTAAAGAGCTTTATAAAAGGCTTAAAAAGTGTGAGGATCTAGCTATATCTAGTATAGCTGCTATATTAATAGAAGAACTTTAGTCTAGTTAGTACTAGCTAACTACTAAAGGCTTAATAAGCTTTTACTAAGCTTATATATAGAACTAAGAACCTTAAGTAAAAGTTAATATACTAGCTTAATTTTAAAAATATACTCTTTTTTAACTTTAAGTTCTTAGCTATCTTTTTATAATTTTTTTACTTTTTTATAAAAGCTAGCTCTAAGTATATCTATATATAGGCAGCCTGTTTTTTTATAAAATAAGTAGTTATTAATTATTATATAAATTACTACCTCTTTTCTATTAAACTAAATATAACTATTAAATAAAGACTAATTAATACCTTTTATTAAGGATAAACTAATTCTAAATATATAAGCTAGATTAAGTAACTTACTAATAATTATAATCTTTTAATAAATAATAAATTAAAATAAACTTATTTATTAATTAATTACTAAATACTTACTAAAAGAATATAAATATAAATAATTATTAAAATATAATTATAAAATATTTTAAGAAAATAATAATAATACTATTATTAATAACTAGATTAAAGTAATTAAGATAAGAAATAGTTTTTAAAAGTATATCTTAATAATATAAAGAATCTACTAAATATAAATATAAATATATTATAAAAAGTAATAAAGTTAGTAAATATATATTAAAGACTTAATAGATAAAGATTCTATATAAAATAACTTTATTAAGTTTATATAATAATAATATATTAATTTATATTTAAAAAAATAGTAATTTTATAATAAACTTAAAGCTTATTATTAAAAAGCTATTAAATTACTATTAAAGTTCTTTTAAACTTAGAAAGTAACTTATACTTTCTTAAATATATAAAGACTTAATAATAACTTAATAATAATATACTACTTTTACTACTACTTAAAAAAAGATTTATATAATAAAATTAATTAATAAATAGTTAATTTACTAAATATTTAAGATATTATTAATAAAGTTAAGTAGATCTAAATCTATCTTAATATAATAAGTAATAATATTTTAATAAATTACTATAAATATATATTAGATTATACTAAGTTAGATTTTAATTCTAAAAAACCTAAATTAAAATATAATCTAAAAAAAGGAGAGAGAACTTAATTTTAATAAAACCCTAACTAAGGTACCTTTTTATTAAAAAAGCCTTAAAAATCTAATTTATAAAAATAGTAGTACTACTATTATAATTAATTAAATTATAAAAATACTAACTATTTTATAAAGAAATATTAAAATAGATTAGTCTTAATAACCTTTATATTAATTATATTATTAAAAGCTATAATATAAAAAATTATATTCTAGTTATTAGTTAATAACTTTTTAAAAAATAAGTAAATATTAATAATAAAGTAGTATTATAAGTACTTAAACTTACTACTACTATCCTAATTAACTAAATAATTAAAAGTAATATAATTATTATCTAAGAATACTAAAAGTAATAAATTACTATAGATATAGATACTTATATATAAGTTAATTTTATAAGTAATTATCTAGTCTTATAAATAAGTTTCTAATTATTTATAAAAGTTAAAGTTCTTAAATTATAAAATTAATAAAGTATTATTAATTAAAAGAGTAGTTAAGTATATAAGATTAGATTCTTTTTAATTAATAAGTATAATTAGCTATATAAGATTTATTATAATTTTATTAATATTAACTAACTTAAAGGCTTTAATAACCTATTTTTATTTAATAATTTAATAAATTAAAAAAGTATCTTTATTTTAATAACTACTTATATATAGTAATATAATATTATATCTATTACTAACCTAGAATTCTTTATATCTAAAGTTATAAAATAATAAGAGAAGGCTTATATTCTTTATATATATAGTACTATTTTAAATAAAGACTATAAAATAGCCCTTTTAAATAAGAAATTTTTAAACTAAATAATACTATTACTTATTAAGTTTATAAATTTTATATAAGTATTTAATAAATAATTAGTAAAGGAATTACTATTCTTACTAAATATAAAATATATAATTAATATATAAGAAAGTAAGATACTTTTATTTAAGCTTTTTTATTTTTTAAATAAAAAGAGAAATAAAATATTTTTAAAATACTTTATAAAATAGTAAGTAATAGGCTATGTTAATAAAAGTAAAAGCTTTATAAATACTTTTATCTTATTTATTTTTAAAAAAAATAAGACTTTATACTTATATATAGATTACTAAAGGCTTAATATAATTATTATAAAGAATTAGTACCCCTTACTATTAATTAATAAGCTATTAGACTGCCTTTTTTTTATTAAATAAATATTTATAATTAACTTTTAAGATATATATTACTATATTTAGATTAAAAAAAATAATTACTAAAAGATAGTATTTTAAATATAGTATAGCTATTTTAAATATAATATAATACCTTTTAACTTTATTAATATACTAATAACTTTCTAAGTATATATATATTAAGTACTTACTAAGCTACTAGATATATATTATATTATATATCTAGATAATATTATTATCTACTTTTAGATAAGAAAGGAATATATTAAATACTTATATTAAGTCTTAAAAAGGCTATAAGTTATATAGCTTTATATTAAACTATTAAAATACTCTTTTTATTAATAAAAAATAACCTTCTTAAAGTATTATATTATATAAAAAACTATTAAAATAGAGCTAGAATAAGTCTAATTTATTATTATATTATAATATTTAGTATTAAGCTTTACCTTAGTTATAAAGTGCTGCCTAGCCTAGTTATAAAGGCTAGCAGAGCTAGGTATAAAGAGTAAGGTAATACTACTATTAATATATATATTTTAAAAAGCTTTATAATATATAATATTATAAAGAAAGCTTATTAAAATATTAAGTAAGTTTTAATTACTTTTTATTATAAAATCTTATTATTACCTCTTTTCTTATAGAGTTATATAGCTTAATTTATATATTATTTATATATTATATATCTTATAGTAATAATTCTAAAGCTTTTTTATAGCTTTTTAAAGTATAATAATATTAAGTAAAAGAAATATATTAGCTAATTATTTAATAAAGAAATAAGCCTTTTTAGACTTTTTTTAAAAAGATAATTTTATATCTCTAGATTATATTATTAAAATCTCTTTTTTATTAGATTTTAAGGCTAGTATACCTTAGATTACTTATATTAAAAAGTATAAGTATAAAAGAAAACCTATAATATATATAACCTAGACTAGCTTATAAGCTATAAAGGCTGTAAAAGCTATGTATAAATATACTAATTACTAAGTAAAAAACTATATATTAAGATTACTTAGAATTTATAAGTAAAAGTTAATATAGCAGCCTACTCTTAATTATATACTTATTCCTAGCTTTAGTTTATAACTATATCTTTATAATTCTTTTACTTTTTAAAAAGATAGTATAAAGTATATCTTAACTAAGAGAGTCTATTTTTATATATAATATAATATCTCTAACTGTTTTAAAAGTATATACCTCTTTCTTATCTAACTAATTACTATTATTTAATAATAAGAGCTTAATACTATTAATTAAGACCTTAGAATAAAAGTAGTACTTTTATATAAGTATAGAATATAAAAGCCTTATAATAGACTTTATAATAGCTATCTTATAATAAGTAGTAAACTAAAATAAGCTTATTTATTAACTACTTATTAAATATTCTCCTAACTTTAGCTATAAGTATAAATACTTACTTATTTATAGTTATAAAGTATTATAAGAAAATGACCTTAATATTACTATTAATAATTAAATTAAAGTAGTTAAAACTAATAATAGCTTTAAGAAGTATATTATTATAATATAAAGAATTAATTAGGCTCTTATTAAGGCTTTTTATAAGATTTAGTAGTATTAATAAATATATATTAGTAGGTTACTAAATAACCCTACTTAGAAAGACTTTATTAACTTTATATAATAAAAGTATATTAACTTTTATATATATAAGTAATAGCTTTATAATAAGTTAGAAGGCTTTTAATAAAAAGAAGCTAAGAAACTTTTTAAATTTTTCTAATTATAAAGTATAATTTATACTTTATTAAGTACTAAAAGAATTAATACTAATACTATCTTAGTTTATTATTTTTACTATTACTTATAAAAGAACTTATAAAATAAAATAAACTGCTAGATAGTTAATTTTTATAAGGTTTATAATATTATTAATAAAGTTAAAAGAATATAAATATATCTTAGCTATATTTATATTAATTAGTTAGTAAATTACTATAAAAAAAATATAAATAAAATAAGCTATATATTTATATACCTAAACTACTATTTTATAGATAATACTAATTATAATATTAAAAAGAAAAGATAGTAATTAAACTAATTTATACTTTAATACTTAAAAAAAAGGAATATAAAGAGCTTTATATAAAGCGTTTATTATAAATATAAACAGCTTAATTATAAAAAGGCTAACTGCTTTATATATAAATACTAAGATAGTATTATCCTAATTTTAAAAGCTTTTACTAAACTGCTACTTAGGGCCTAAATATAGAAAGTTTATTAAAAAATAGATATTAATAAGTTATTAAAAAATAAATAAGTATTAGTAAAAAAGTAATAGTATTAGTACTTAAATTTATTATTATACCTATTAATAAGATTATTATAAGCTAAGCTATTATACTTTATAGCTATATAAAAAACTAAGTAGTTATAAATATAAATATAATAGTATAAGTAGACTTTATTAATAACTGCTTTATAATAAAGCTAAGTCTTTAATTACTTTCTAATTATATAATACTTAAATTTTAAAATTAGTAAGATATTATAAAATAAATAAAAAGTAAAGCTTATTAACTAACTTTCTTTTTTATTAATAGTAGAGGCTAGCTAAAAAAGGTATATAAGACTTTTATTAAGATAGATAGGCTTAAAAAAGCAAGCGATTTATTAATATTAAATAACTTAATAAGAAAGAAAGGTATTTTTATAGTTATAGTAATTTATTATTAGTTTTATAAACTTATCTTTATTATAAACTCTAAGTTAATTATATATAAGATTTTTAAAAAAGGATATAAAATATATATTTTTTATACTTATAGTATTATCTTTAATAAAAATAGAGTAATTAAGTCCTTAGATAAAGATAAGTAACTTAAGAATATAAAACTTTTAGTAAAGCTTATAAGCTTTATAAAAGCTTTTAATAAGGACTTAGTAAAAAAGCTACTTATTTTATAAAATATAAAGTATATAATTAATATTATAAAAAGCAAGACCCTACTTTTTAAACTATTATATCTACTAAATAAAAAATAAGGTTAGGTACTTTATAAATATATTATTAAGTACTTAGCTTTTAGTTATATTAAGCACTCTAAGAGCTTTATAAGAGCTCTAATCTTATTTATACTTAAAAAAAATAATATACTCTATTTATATATAGATTATTATAGTCTTAATATAGTTATAATTAAGAATTACTACTCTTTTTTACTAATTAAAGACTTTTTAAACTATCTTTTAAAAATAAAGTAGATTTCTATTATTAATATCTAAGATATATACTATTATATTTATATTAAAAAAAGCGATTACTAAAAGATAGCTTTTAATATATAATATAGATATTTTAAATATATAGTTATATTTTTTAATTTAATTAATATACTAACTACCTTTTAAATATATATTTATTAAATACTTACTAAGTTATTAAATACTTATTATATTATATATCTTAATAATATTATTATTTACTTAAAAACTTAAGAAGAATATATTTAATACTTTTAGAAAGTTTTCTAAAAGTTATAAGTTATATAGCTTTATATAAAGCTATTAAAATATATATTCTATTAGTAAAAAATAGACTTTCTTAGCTATTATATTACTTAAGAAAAGGTAGGTATAGAGCTAGAGTATATATAAGTTATTATTAAATAGTAATTATTAAAATCTATCTAAGATCTTTAAGTCTTCTTAAGATTTTATAATTTTTATTAAAAATTTATTTTTTATTATTTAAAAGTAGCTTTACTTTTAATAGATTTTTTAAAAAAAAGTTATAAAAGTAAGTAAATTAAGAAGTTTTAATAAATAGAATATATTATAACTATATTTAATAAGCTAAAAACTGCTTTTAATTTTATAATTATTCTTTATTACTAAGATCTTATACTTTTTAGCTAAGTAAAAATAAATACTTCTAACTAAGTAATTATAAGTATCCTAGTTTAATAATATAATAGCTAATAATATCTAGTTATATACTTTTTATATAAACTATTAGAAATAGAAAATTAATAAAATATAAAGTAATAAGAGCTTTTTATAGTCTTTAAATTAATTAAGTATTAAAATTACTATTTCTAAAAACTCTTTAAATATTTTATACTTTTTATTAATTATAAAGTATTTTAGTAAATCCTTAAAGCTTTTATAAAAGACTTTTAAAAAAGACTTATAAAATAGGTATATTAACTTTTAGAATTTAATTTTAAAATATAATATTATTTAAAAGTAAATAACTTTATAAATAAGCTATCTTATAAGCTTAATTATATAAAAGGTCAGCTTATATATAGTAATATATTACTAAGTTTAGCTTATAAGCTTAACTTAGTAAAAGACCTCTCTCTAAATATATAGTAAATAATTATAAATTAAAAAAGAAAGTTTAAAATATTTTAAGTATTTATTTAAGTAGTTAAGTCTAGCTTAGTTAAACTAGTTATAGCTTAGATAATTATAGCTCTTACTTTATAATAATATAGCTTATTTTATAAGCTATCTTTATATATAATATAAGTAATAGTATTTAAAGTATAGATTAAAGTATAAATAAAACTAGCTTAAAAAAGTTTTATTATAAAACCTACTTCTTAAAGTAATACTTACTAAGAGTATATAAAGGACCTAGAGTAAGCTAGAGTTATTATTTTAAACTAATATATCTTATATTTTATTATAAAAGAACTTATAGAGAGTAAAATAGTATTTTTAATATAACTATTATATAAGCTAGAAGTACTAATTAAAAAGCTATAAACTACTAACTTAGAATACTTAATATATATAAATATAGTATATATTAATATTAAAAAGAAGAATTATATAATAGACTATATAAATATATTATTTTTTAAAAAGAGACTTATTATTTTAAAAAAGCTATCTTTATAAAGCGAGATCTTTTAGTATTATTATAATAACCCCTAGTTAGGGTATATAAAAGTAGTAAAAATTATAAAGCTAATCTTAAGAAAGTTCTATTAAATTAACTTTATAAAAGATATAAAAAAGTATATTAAGACCTATAAGTATTATTAAAGTATTTATATACTAAAGTATTACTTATATAAAAAGCTTTAACTATTATTACTATTATTATATCTATTTAAAAAAATTAATATAGACTTTATTATAGACTTATTATAAAGTATATAGCCTAAAGGCAAGCTAGCTAATATAATCCTTATAATTATTTATTAAATAACTAAATATATTCTATTTATTTTAATTACTAAATAACTTAATATAATATAGTTAGTAAGTATTTTATATAAATATATTAAATATAAATATAAGATACTAAAAGAAATTATTAATAATAAAGATAAGCTTTTTATAAGTTAATTCTAAGTAGACTTAATTAAAAAATAAGTAACTAGATAGTACTTATTAATAGTATACTACTCTTAAATAGATAGGTAGATAGAGTAGTTTAACTAGATATTAAAGAAGTATTTATAAATTTATACTAAGAGCTTTTTATAAAACTAAGTAGCTTATTTTTAAAAAGTAGAGTTTATATATAATAATAGTTATTATAATATAATTAGTATATCCTTAATAAAAGTATTAATAAGATACTATCTTTATATTATTAAATATATCTTTAAGTTTATAAAGACTAAGGTCTAAGGTATATAAAAGTATATTAAAAAAATTATAAGTTTTTATTAAAAAGCTACTAAATTATAAAAAATAACTATAAAATTATAAGTAAAATATTATAATAAGCTATATAAAAAGCAGATTTTTAAAAAAGACTAGATAGTTAGCCTCTTTATATAGAACTTCTATTTTAAATATAAAAAACTTATACCTTACTTTATTAAAATAAAAGTTATTAAGTATATTAATAAGTAAGCTTACTAAGTTAAATTACTTACTAAATACTAATATATATATAATATAATATTAATTATATTACTAGAACTCTAGATTAAAAAGAAAGTAAGAAAATAATTACTAATTAACTACTCTAATTTTAAAAAAAAAAAGAAAAAGTAAAAAGTTAAGAAAGTTATTATATATAAGACTAATAGAATATAAATATTTTATTAAGTTAAGTAGTTAAGCTAGCTAGTAGAATATAATACTTAGGAACTAAAAGAGTATTTTATAAATATAAAAAAGAAAGTCTAGGCTTACTATAAATAGAAGAAGTATTATTATAAAAAGTAAGATAATAAAAATAAGCTAAGTACTTAATAAGTATTTATATATATTTATATTAAAAAATAAATTCCTTAATATATACTAGTAGAGCTTTAATTAAAATAAAAAATAAAAATAAAAATAAAGGCTTAAAAAGTAAGTAATTACTAAGAGTATAATAAACCTTTGTTAATAATAGCTTAGATTTAAATAAGTAAAAACTTTATAAAGTAACTAAGAATAAAAAATAAAACTAAAAACTATTAGCTAAGTAAATAGTAATAGCTCTATTTAGCCTTACTTTTTTTATTACTATTTTTATTATTTTTTAGACTATCTTAGTCCTAGTCTTAAGTATTTTAAAACTCTTAGTTAATATATTAATAATTTAATAAAAGTATATTTTAATTTAAGTAATAGAATAGGCAGGAGTATATATACTAAATAGGATATTTTAATATAATATAGGTAGTATATTAAGGTAATAGTATATAATACTATATTAAGAGATTAATTAGCTACTTATTATTATTAGCTTTTTTCTTTTTTATTTTAGTTCTTAAGATATTAATAAGTATATTAAGCTTAAACTTAAGCTTAGTAATAATAGTATTATTCTAAATATATACTAGCTATATAACTTCTACTTAAAGTATAGTATTATTAAACTAGATCTAGCTAGCTTAGAAAATTATAAAGTTAGAATATATTAATTTAAAAAAATATTTAGTAAAAAGTAGTTAAAAGCTTAATATACTTATTATAAAATTATAATAATTATAAGTTTATAAGTTAAGCTTAATTTTTAAAAAGACTGTTATATAATAGTAGCCTTATTTTTAAGCTTTTTTTAATAAGTATTTACTAGATTAATAATATATTTCTAAAAGTACTTCTATATATTAATATAAGAGTTTATTATATTTAGTAAAGTAACTTAATACTTTAAGATTAGGAAATTAATATAGCTTTTAGTAAGAGTATAGTAATAGTTTACCTTTTTTATAAGGTTTTAATATTATTAAGCTAGGTCTTAAAGTTTTATTAAAATCTAAGAAATATTAAGTATATTTTAAAAAAGGGTTGCTAATTTATTACTTAGTATTTAAATTAATTTACTTTATAAAAAATATATCTCTATTTATAATTATTTTAGTAGTACTTAATCTAGATATTATAAAAAGTAGTAATTAGATAGCTAAAATATAATAGCTTCTTAGTATATATATTAGAAAACTTTTTATTAATAGAAAATTAAAAATTAAATAAAATATTCTAAATATAAAGAAAAACTATTATCTTATTACTAAATATTTAAAAAAAATTAATACTTTAAGAAAATATAAAAAGCTTTATAAAAAAAGAAAAATTAAAAATTATATAGTTTTAGTAAAAAACTAGGTAAATAATTATTAATAAGAGCTTAGTAAAATAAAAAAGAACTTTATAAAAAAAAGTAAATAAGAAGTTATTAATATTTACTTTAAAAGTAAGGTACTAAAATATATAAGTACTTATTAAATACTTAGACTATTAATACTAAAAATAAAATTAAAATACTCTTATTTATAATAAAGTAATTATAAAGAAAAACCTATAATATATATAACTTAGACTAGCTTATAAGTTATAAAAGCTATAAAGACTATATATAAGTATATTAATTACTAAGTAAAAAACTATATACTAAAATTATTTAAAACTTATAAATAAAAGTTAATATAGTAGCTTACTTCTAATTATATACTTATTCCTAGCTTTAGCTTATAGCTATATTTTTATAATAAGATTAAAAAGAAGGCTACTTAAGAGCTAGAAGAAACTTAAAAAATAAAAGATCTAGGACTAATATAAAGCTCTCTTAATATAATTTAATTATAAAAAAAATAAGATGGTTTTTAATAATAACTAAAGGCTTTATAAAAAATCTAATATTTTTAAACTAAGACCTAGCTTTTAAAAGAAAAAGTAGGCTAAGTATCTACTAATACTTATTATAAAAAGTATTAAATCTTAAAGTCTTTTTTTTTAAAAAAAGAGATTAACTTTAAGCTATTAAAACTTAAGGTCTTAATTACTTTATTAATTATTTAAAAATAGAAAGATTAGTTATTAAGCTTATAATATATTTTCTAAAGCTTATATAAATTTAAAAGAGATTAGTATAAAATAGTACTAACTTTATAATATTTAGATAGTAATAATTAAGTCTTTTTTAAAAAGTTTTTAAAAGCTTTTTTAAAAAAAAAATAAAAGACTTTTAAAAAAAATTAAAATACTTTTTAAACTTAGTTAAAGTCCTTAATTTATAAGATTCTTAATATTAAAATTTTAATTAAATTCTAATTAAAAAGAGCTAAATAATAAGTAAATTAAACTTTTTAAAAATTCTATTATTACTTAAACTTTATTAAATAGTAATTAAGATATTATTAAAATAAGTAAAAGTAAAGGATTATATTTTTAAATAAGTTATAAAAACTGTTTTAAAATAAGCTAATTAAGATAGATATAAACTTTTATTAAAAAGCTTTTATATAAAAAGTAAAAGTAATCTAGCTTTTTATAAAATATTAAGTCTTAAAAAATAAGTAAAAGTAAGATAATAAAAAAAAGCTAATAAAGAAATACTAAAAAAAAGCTTTTAAATTATTTTTTTTTTAAAAAGTAAAGAAAAAAAGGTAGAATAGCTTTTTTTTAAAAAACTTTATTAAATTAAATATAAGGATCTAGCCATATCTAGTGCAGCTGCTGTACTAGTAGAGGAACTTTAATCCAGTTAGTACTAGCTAACTATTAAAAGCTTAGCAAGCTTTTACTAAGCTTATATATAGAATAGAGGACCTTAAGTAAAAGTAAATATACTAGCCTGACCTTAAGGGCATACTCTTCTCTAGTTTTAAGCTCTTAGCTATCTCTTTATAATTTTTTTACTTTTTTATCAAAGCTAGCTCTAAGTATATTTATATATAGATAGGCTGTTCTTTTATAAGATAAGTAGTTACTAACTATTATATAAATTACTACCTTCTTTCTATTAGACTAATTATAATTATTAGATAAGGACTGATTAATACTTTTTATTAAAAATAAGTAAGTCTTTAATATATAGGCTAGGCTTAGTAACTTACTAATAATTATAATCTTTTAATAAATAATAAACTAAAATAAGCTTATTTACTAATTAATTACTAAATACTTACTAAAAGAATATAAATATAAATAACTCTTAAAATATAACTATAAGATACTTTAAAAAGATAATAATAATATTATTATTAATAACTAAATTAAGGTAATTAAGATAAGGAATAGTTTCTAAAAATATATTTTTATAGTATAAAGGATCTATTAAGTATAAATATAAATATATTATAAGAAGTAATAAAGTTAGTAAATATATATTAAAGGCCTAGTAAATAAAGACCTTATATAAGATAATTTTATTAAGTTTATATAATAATAATATATTAACTTATATTTAAAAGAATACTAACTTTATAATAAACTTAAGGCTTATTATTAAAAGGTTACTAAGTTATTATTAGAGTTCTTTTAGGTATAGAGAGTAACTTATACCTCTTTAAGTATATAAAGACTTAATAATAACTTAATAATAATATACTACTTTTATTATTACTTAAGGAAGGACTTATATAATAAGATTAATTAATAAATAGTTAAATTACTAAATATCTAGGATATTATTAATAAAATTAAGCAGATCTAGATCTATCTTAGTATAATAAGTAGTAATACTTTAATAAATTACTATAAATATATATTAGACTATATAAGACTAGATACTAACTTAAAGAAATATAAACTAAGATATAATTTAGAAAGAGAAGAGAAAGGCTAATATTAATAAAACCCTAACTAAGGTACTTATATATAAAAGAAGCCTTAGAAAGCTAACTTATAAAAATTATAATACTATTACTATAAGTATCCTAATTATAAAGATATTAATTACTTTATAAAGAAATACTAAAATAGATTAGTCTTAATAACTTTAGTACTAGCTATATTACTAAAGGCTATAATATAAGAGGTTATATTTTAATTACTAGTTAATAACTTCTTAGAAAATAAGTAAGTATTAGTAGTAAAGTAGTATTATAAGTACCTAAACCTACTACTATTATCTTAATTAGCTAAATAATTAAAAGTAATATAATTATTATCTAAAGATACTAAGAGTAATAAGTTATTATAAATATAAATACTTATATATAAGTTAATCTTATAAATAATTATTTAGTCTTATAAATAGGTCTCTAACTACTTATAAGAGCTAAAGTCTTTAAATTATAGAATTAATAAAGTATTACTAGCTAGAAGGGTAGTTAGGTATATAAGATTAGATTTTTCTTAATTAATAAGTATAATTAGCTATATAAGATCTACTATAACTTTATTAATATAAACTAACTTAAAAGCTTTAGTAACTTACTCCTATTTAATAATTTAATAAGTTAAAAAAATATCTCTATTTTAATAATTACTTATATATAGTAATATAATACTATATCTATTACTAACCTAGAATCCTTTATATTTAAAGTTATAAAGTAGTAGGAAAAGGCCTATATTTTTTATATATATAGTACTGCTTTAAATAAGGATTATAAAATAGTATTCTTAGATAAGAAGCTATTAAGTAAAATAGTACTATTACTTACTAAGCTTATAAAGTTTATATAAATATTTAATAAATAATTAGTAAAAGAATTATTACTTTTACTAAATATAGAATATATAATTAATATATAGGAGGGAAAGATACTTTTATTTAAGCCTTTTTACTCCCTAGATAAGAAAAGAAGTAAGGTATTCTTAAAATATTTTATAAAATAGTAAGTAGTAAGTTATATTAATAAGAGTAAAAGCTCTATAAGTACTCCTATCTTATTTATTCTTAAAAAAGATAGGACCTTATACTTATATATAGATTACTAAGGGCTTAATATAGTTATTATAAAGAACTAGTATCCCTTATTTTTAATTAGTAAGCTATTAGACTGCCTTTTCTATATAAAATAGATATTTATAATTAACCTCTAGGATATATATTATTATATCTAGATTAAGAAGAGCAACTGCTAGAAGATAGTATTTTAAATATAGTATAGCTATTTTAAATATAATATAATACTTTTTAACCTTATTAATATATTAGTAACCTTCTAAATATATATATATTAAGCGCTTACTAAACTATTAGATATATATTATATTATATACCTAAATAATATTATTATTTATTTTTAAATAAAAAAGGAATATATTAAGTATTTATACTAAGTCTTAGAGAGGCTATAAGCTATATAGCTTTATATTAAACTATTAAAATACTCCTTTTATTAATAAGAAGTAACCTTTCTAAGTTATTATATTATATAAAAAGGTATTAAGATAAAGTTAAAATAAGTCTGATTTATTATTAAATAGAAACTACTTATATTAATATAAAAGCTCTAAGTCTTCTTAAGATTTTATAATTTTTACTAAAAGTTTATTTTTTATTATTTTATAATAGTATCCTTAATAATAGATTTATTAAAAAGTAGTTATTAAGAAAAGAAGATAGGGGAGTTCTAATAACTAGAGAGCGTTATAATAGCTTTTAAGTTACTAAAGTAAGCCTTTAGCTCTATAATTATTCTCTAATACTAAGACTCTATACTATTTATAAGAGTAGAAACTAATATCTTAATTAAGGTAATTATAAGTATCCTAGCTTAACTATATAATAGCTAATAATATTTAGTTATATACTTCTTATATAAACTATTAGAGATAGAGAATAAATAAGGTACTAGTTAATAAGAGCTTTTAGTAGTTCTAGAGTTCTTAGAGTACTAAAATTACTATTTATAAAGACTATTAGAGTAGTTTACCTTACTTATAGATTATAAAGTATTATAATAGATTTTTAAGGCCTTAGTAAAAGATCTTTAAAAGAGATTAGCTAAATAAGTATATTAGCTCTTAGAGTTTGATTTTAAAATAAAGTACTGCCTTAAGGTAAATAACCTAGCAGATAGCTTATTAAGGAGGCTAAATTATACTAAAAGTCAGCCTACTTATAGTAATATATTACTAAGTTTAGCTTATAAGCTAAATCTTATTAAAAACTTACTATTAGATTTATAATAAATAATTATAAGTTAAAAAAGTAAAATTAAAATAGTAAGAGTATTTATTTAAATAGTAAAGACTAGTCTAGCTAGACTGCTCTAAACCTAAGAACTAAAGGCTTTTTTACTTTTATAATATAGCTTTTTAAGTAAGTTATTATAATATACTATATATACTATAATTACTAAAAGCTAAAAAAGTATATTAAAGAAATTAGTAAGGAGTAGTATATTTATAGTATTAGCTTCTTAAGGTAATATTTATAGAGAATATACTAAGGACTTAGAAGAAGCTAGGGTTATTATTCTAGACTAATATATCCTATACTTTATAATAAGAGAACTTATAGAGAGTAAAATAGTATTCTTAGTATAGCTATTTTATAAGCTAGAAGCGCTAGTTTAAAAGCTATAGATTACTAACTTAGAATATATAGCTTATATAGAGGCACTATGTACTAATATTAGAAAGAAGAACTACTAAGTTAACTAAGATAGTATTTTATTTTTTAAAAGCAGGCTTATAATTTTAAAAAAAAGATCCTTATAATAAGAGATCCTTTATTAATATTATAATAACTTAAGATCAGGGTATATAAAAGCTATAAAGACCTTAAAATTAATTTTATAAAAATTCTATTAGACTAACCTTTTTAAGGATATTTAAGAGTATATAAAAACCTATAACTTATATTAAGGTATATATATACTAAGGTATTAGCTTTATAATAAACTATAAATATTATTATTATTATTATATCTTTTTTAAGAAATTAATATAGATTTTATTACTAGACTGCTATAAAATATATAGTTAAATAATAAGCTAATAGATATAATCTTTATAATTATCTATAGAATAATTAAGTATATACTTTTTATTTTAATAATAAAGTAGCTAAATATTATATAGTTAGTAGGTATTCTCTATAAGTACCTTAAGTATAAATATAGTACTTTAAAAAGAATTATTAGTAATAAAAATAAACTTTTTATAAGCTAATTCTAAGCTAACTTAATAATAAAATAAATTATTAAATACTAGCTATTTATAATATACTATTTATAAATAGATAGATAGATAAAAAGATTAAATTAAATACTAGAAAAGTATTTATAAATATATACTAAAAAGTCTTTATAAAATTAAGTAGTATATCTTTAAGAAGTAGAGTTTATATATAATAATAGTAAGTATAATACTATTAGTATATGTTTAATTAAAGTATTTATAAGCTACTATTTATATATTATTAAATATATATTATATATACTAAAAATAAAGGTTAAAAGTATATAAAAATATATAAAAAAGATTATAAAAGTATAATAAAAAGCTATATAATATTAGTAAGTAGTTATAAAAGTATAAGCTAAGTATTATAATAAGTATTACTAAGAGCAGGTATATATAGAAAGTTAAATAATTAGTTTTAGTATATAGAACTTTTATTTTAAAAATAAGAAGCTAGTACTATACTTTATATATATTAAAATTATTAAGTAATATAGTAAGTAGGTATATTAAGTAGCCTTATTAAGTAAATATATAAGAATATATAATATTATATTAATTATACTACTAGAACCTTAGAATAATAGGATTATAAATAACTATATACTAAATAATCTTCTTAATCTTAAAAAAAAGGAAGAGAAGTAGGAAGTAAAAGAAATTATTATATATAAATAAGATAATAATAATACTTTTTTTTAAGTTAAATAGCTAGGCTAGCTTATAAAATATAATATATAAGAGCTAAAAAAGTACTTAATAAATATAAAGAAAAAACTATAGGTATATTATAAGTAAATTAAATAATTTTATAAAAAGTAAGATAATAATAAAGTATTACTAAAGATTTAATAAATATATAATAGTACTATATTAAAATTCTAATTTAAACTTTAATACTATAAGAGCCTAAATTAAAAGTAATTAAATCTATACTTAAAAGCTAAGCTATTACTAAAGATAAAGTAAATTGTTATTATAAGTAGCTAAATAAAAATACTTTTTAACTCCTTTTTTTAAAGTTTATAAGTAAAAAGCTAAATAGATAACTTATACTTTATATACTACTATTAGTACTATTATTATTAGTATTATTATTATTATTACTTTTATTATTATTACTATTATTAAAGCTAGTATTATTAAAGAGGTCTATTAAAAAATTACTATCTTTATTATTATTACTAGTCTATCTTATTATAAAAGCAGTATTATAATACTAATAAGCTAATAAAGGTCTACTTTACTTAGGATAATAGATTAGCTTTAAGTAAGTATATTAAATTAAGTATTCTAGTACTACTTGCCTTATATACTAAGGATAGAGAGTATAGTAGGCTTATAAAAGGCTTATTAGCTAGTTAGCCTTATTAAAAGAAGTCTCTTTATATTTAATTATAAGGTTAAAAGCTTTTAAGGCTTTATTAATACTTATAGTAGTAGAGTTATCCTGGATATATATTAATTAAGCAGCCTTAGTATAAGTAATAATATTAGTAAAAGTAATTATTTATACTTATAATAAGAAAAATTAAAAATAGTAAAAGTATAATAAAAGCTTGATTTATATTTTATAAGATTATAATAGTTAGTAGCTCTTAGATAGAGCTAGTTTTTTAGAACTATTATTATATAAATATAACCTTAGTATTAGTATTATAAGTATTTATTAAGTTTATAATAGTTTTTTAAAAGAACTTCTAAGCCTTAGTATAAATATCTATTATATTTAAAAGAGTATTATAATAGTTAATAAGGATAAAATCTATATAGCTTTTAGTAAGAGTATAGTAATAATTAATATTCTTAAAGGTATTTTAATAAACCTAAGCTAAGTTATAAAGCTTAATTAAGATCTAAAATAAAGTTAGAAAATATTTAAGTAAAAGCTTAATAATATACTACTTAATACTTAGCTTTATTTACCTTATAAATAATATAATATTTCTTATTATTATTATAATAATATTTAACTAAAAGATTATAATTAGTAAAGATAAGATAGTAAAAATATAGTATTTTATTAATATAAGTTCTAGTAAAACCTTTTTATTTATTAAAAATAAATACTAATAAAATATTCTTAATCTAGAGAAATACTACTATACTAATAATAATAATATAGTAAGAATTAAAAATTTAAAAATAAGATTAATAATTTTATAAAAAAAAAGAAAAAACTAAGTGCTTTAGTAAAAGGTTAATAAAAAGATAGTAACTTAATAATAATATATAGAAAGGTTAATAATCTAGAAAAATAATAAACTAATAGATTATTATTATTATAAAGGCTAGATATATATAGACTATATATATAGTAAAGCAGGGCTAAGGGCGCGCTCTGTTTATAATAGAGTAATTATAAAAATCTAGCTATATCTAGTATAGTTATTATATTAGTAAAGGAACTTTAGTTTAGTTAGTACTAGCTGATTACTAGAGGCTTAGTAAGCTTTTACTAAGCTTATATATAGAATAGAGGACCTTAAGTAAAAGTAAATATACTAGCCTGACTCTAAGGGTATACTCTTTTCTAGCTTTAAGCTCTTAGCTATCCCTTTATATTAAAAAGCCTTTTAGATAAAAAGCTAAAGATTAAGTAAAAAAATATTTAATATTATAATTACTAAAAGCTAGGCTATATTATATCTAATTATTTTAAAATAAAAAAAGAAAATAATATTAAAAAAATAATAAGAAAAGTATTAAAATAATAAGGGATTTAGTAACTTTTAGTAACTTAAACCTTTTTATATTTATTAATAAATAAACTTTAAAAATAATATTAAAAGTTAAACTCTTATTTAGTTATTAAAATAGTCTAGTTATATTATTATAAAACTTTTTTAAAAGGATTTTAAGTTAATTTCCTAGCTTTAAGAATCTAAAGCTATTATAATTAACTTTATAACTCTTAGCTTAAGTCTTAATATATACTTTTTAATTAATAATTATAATAAAAATACTTTTTAATATTAAAAAAGTAAGTAATATAATTAATAAAGATATTATTAATTATATAGGCCTTTAAAAGTTATATAAAAAGGCTTTAATCTTAATAAATATAAATTAAATAATTTTAAAAATAGGTAATACTTAGATTATATTTATATTTCTAATTAATTTTAAAAAAGTTACTTATTAAATAACTTTTTTAATAATAAAAACTTAAAAAAGTCTTAATATTTCTTTATTACTTTTTTAAATATTATTATTTAAAATAATAATCTTAATTAATATTTAGAAAAAAAGATAGTAATTTAAATTAAAATAGAATTAAATTTAAATTAAAAATACTTAAAAGTTTTAATAAATTTATTAAATAGTAAAATAAATATATAGTATTTATAAAATAAATATAAGTTATTTACTAAGGTATTAAGACTATAAAACTTATTAATATACTAAAAAAATCTTTATTAAGTTAAAAAGCTTATAGTAATTTTTTTAAAAAAAGAGTATAATAAAACTCTTATTATATAATAAGTAAGACTATATAATTAATATTATATTAAAAAAGTTATTACTTTTTAAACTAATTTACTTATTTTTATAAAAAAAACTTAATATACTTTATTAATACTTAGTTAATAATTTAATAAATAAATATATTTAATACTTAAAAAGCTTAGTAAAAGTTTTAATCTTTTTTATTTTTAAGTTAAATAAGTCTTTTTATTTATATATTAACTATTAAAAGCTAAATAAGATAATAATTAAGAATTAATACCTTTTTTTATTAATCTTAAAGATTATAAATTATATTTAAAACTATTACTTTTTTAATAAACTAGATATTAAAAATATATATTATTAGATTTAGATAAAAGTAAGTAATAAGTAAAAGATAGCTTTTTAAACTTATTATAAGTATTTTAAATATATAATTATATTATTTAGACTTATTAATACCCTAGCTACTTTTTAAGATTATATTTACTAAGTTTTAAAAAGCTTTTTAAATATAATTTATATTATATTTATAAATAATATACTAATTTATTTAAAAGATTATAAATTTTATATAAAAACTTTTTAATAAGTAATTAAATAGCTTATAGTAGCTAGATTATATATAGTACTAAATAAGTATTATTTTTATTAATTAGAAATTATATTTCTTAAGTTTATTATATTAGTAATAAGAGTGTTTATAAACTTTAAAAAAGTTAAAATAATTATTTTATAATTAAAACTAAAAACTTATTAAAAAGTCTAAGTATTCTTAGGTTTTTATAATTTTTATAAGAGATTTATATAGAGCTACTTTTTAATAATAACTTTTTTATTAAATCTTTTAAAAAAGTGTAAGAATCTAGCTATATTTAATGCAGCTGCTATACTAGTAGAGGAACTTTAGTCCAGTTAGTACTAGCTAACTGCTAGAAGCTTAGCAAGCTTTTACTAAGCTTATATATAAAATAGAGGACCTTAAGTAAAAGTAAATATACTAGCCTAACTCTAAGAATATACTCTTTCTTAGTTTTAAGCTTTTAGCTATCCTTTTATAATTTTTTTACTTTTTTATAAAAACTAGCTTTAAGTATATCTATATATAAATAGGCTATTCTTTTATAAGATAAGTAGTTACTAATTACTATATAAATTACTACCTTTTTTTTATTAAACTAATTATAATTATTAAATAAGGACTAATTAATACTCTTTATTAAAGATAAGCAGGTCCTTAATATATAAGCTAGGCTTAGTAACTTATTAATAGCTATAATCTTTTAATAAATAATAAACTAGAATAAGCTTATTTACTAATTAATTACTAAGTACTTATTAAAAGAATATAAATATAAATAACTCTTAAGATATAACTATAAGATACTTTAAGAAGATAATAATAATATTACTATTAATAACTAAATTAAGGTAATTAAGATAAAAAATAGTTTCTAGAAATATACTTTTATAATATAAAAGATCTATTAGATATAAATATAAATATATTATAAAAAGTAATAAAGTTAGTAAATATATATTAAAGGCTTAGTAAATAAAGACTTTATATAGAATAACTTTATTAAGTTTATATAATAATAATATATTAATCTATATTTAAGGGAATACTAACTTTATAATAAACTTAAGGCTTATTATTAAAAAGTTACTAAGTTATTATTAGAATTCTTTTAAATATAAAAAGTAACTTATACCTTTTTAAATATATAAGGACTTAATAATAACTTAATAATAATATATTACTTTTATTATTATTTAAAAAAAAACTTATATAATAAGATTAATTAATAAATAGTTAAGTTACTAAATATCTAGGATATTATTAATAAAGCTAAGCAGATCTAGATCTATTTTAGTATAATAAGTAGTAATATTTTAGTAAATTATTATAAATATATATTAGATTATATAAGACTAGATACTAACTTAAAGAAATATAAACTAAGATATAATTTAGAAAGAGAAAAAAGAGGCTAATATTAATAGAACTCTAACTAAAGTACTTATATATAAAAGAAGCCTTAAAAAACTAACTTATAAAAACTATAATATTACTACTATAAGCGCCCTAACTATAAGAATACTAATTACTTTATAAAGAAATATTAAAATAAATTAGTCTTAATAACCTTAGTACTAGCTATATTACTAAAAGCTATAGTATAAAAAGTTATATTCTAATTATTAGCTAATAACTTTTTAAAAAATAAGTAAGTATTAGTAGTAAAGTAGTATTATAAGTACCTAAACCTATTACTACTATCTTAATTAATTAAATAGTTAAAAATAATATAATTATTATCTAAGAATACTAAGAGTAATAAGTTACTATAAATATAAATACTTATATATAAGTTGATTTTATAAGTAATTATCTAGTCTTATAAATAAGTCTCTAATTACTTATAAAAGCTAAGGTCTTTAAATTATAAAATTAGTAAAATATTACTAACTAAAAGAGTAGTTAAGTATATAAGATTAGATTCTTTTTAATTAATAAGTATAGTTAGCTATATAAAATTTATTATAATTTTATTAATATAAACTAACCTAAAGGTTTTAATAACTTACTCTTATTTAATAATTTAATAAGTTAAGAGAGTATCTTTATTTTAATAATTACTTATATATAGTAATATAATACTATATTTATTATTAACTTAGAATCCTTTATATCTAAAGTTATAAAGTAATAAAAAAAGGCTTATATTCTCTATATATATAGTGCTATTTTAAATAAGGATTATAAAATAGTATCTTTAGATAAGAAGCTATTAAATAAAATAATATTATTACTTATTAAGTTTATAAAGTTTATATAAGTATTTAATAAATAATTAATAAAAGAATTACTACTTCTACTAAATATAAAATATATAATTAATATATAAAAAGAAAAGATACTTTTATTTAAGCCTTTTTACTTTTTAAATAAAAAAAAAAATAAAATACTTTTAAAATATTTTATAAAATAATAAGTAGTAAGTTATATTAATAAAAGTAAAAGCTTTATAAATACTCTTATCTTATTTATTTCTAAAAAAGATAGGACTTTATATTTATATATAGACTACTAAAGGCTTAATATAATTATTATAAAAAACTAGTATCCTTTACTTTTAATTAGTAAGCTATTAAACTGCCTTTTTTATATAAAATAGATATCTATAATTAATCTTTAAAATATATACTACTATATCTAAATTAAGAAAAACAACTATTAGAAGATAGTATTTTAAATATAATATAACTATTTTAAATATAATATAATACTTTTTAGCCTTATTAATATACTAGTAACCTTCTAAATATATATATACTAAGTACTTACTAAACTATTAAATATATATTATATTATATACCTAGATAATATTATTATCTACTTTTAAATAAAAAAGGAATATATTAAGTATTTATATTAAGTCTTAAAAAAGCTATAAGCTATATAGCTTTATATTAAACTATTAAAATACTCTTTCTATTAATAAGAGGTAACCTTTCTAAGTTATTATATTATATAAAAAGGTATTAAGATAGAGCTAGAGTAAGTCTAATCTATTATTAAATAAAAGCTGCTTATATTAATATAAAAGCTTTAAGTCTTCTTAGGATTTTATAATTTTTACTAAAAGTTTATTTTTTACTATTTTATAATAATATCCTTAATAATAAATTTACTAAAAAGTAATTATTAAAAAAAGAAAATAAAGGAGTTTTAATAGCTAAAAAGTGCTATAATAACTTTTAAACTACTAAAATAAGCCTTTAGCTCTATAACTATTCTTTAATACTAAGACCCTATATTATTTATAAAAATAAAAATTAATATTTTAATTAAAGTAATTATAAGCATCCTAGCTTAATTATATAATAGCTAATAATATCTAGTTATATACTTTTTATATAAATTATTAGAGATAGAAAATAGATAGGGTACTAATTAATAAAAGCTTTTAGCAGTCCTAAAGTCCTTAGAGTACTAGAATTATTATTTATAAAAACTATTAAAGTAGTTTATCCTACTTATAGACTATAAAGTATTATAATAAATTCTTAAAGCCTTAGTAAAAAATCTTTAAAAAAGACTAGCTAGATAGATATATTAGCTCTTAGAGTTTAATTTTAAAATAAAGTACTACTTTAAGGTAAATAATTTAGTAAATAGCTTATTAAAAAGACTAGATTATACTAAAGGTCAGCCTACTTATAGTAATATATTACTAAGTTTAGCTTATAAATTAAATCTTATTAAAAACCTACTATTAGACTTATAATAAATAATTATAAATTAAAAAAGTAAAACTAAGATAGTAAGAGTATTTATCTAGATAGTAAAGACTAGTCTAGCTAAGCTATTCTAAACTTAAAAATTAAAAGCTTCTTTACTTTTATAATATAGCCCTTTAAATAAGCTATTATAATATATTATATATATTATAATTACTAAAAGCTAAAAAAATATACTAAGGAAACTAATAAGAAGTAGTATACTTATAATATTAGCTTCTTAAAGTAATATTTATAAAGAATATACTAAGGACTTAGAAAAAGCTAGGGTTATTATTCTAGATTAATATATTCTATACCTTATAATAAGAGAATTTATAAAAAGTAAAATAGTATTCTTAGTATAGCTATTTTATAAGCTAGAAGTGCTAGTTTAAGAGTTATAAACTACTAACTTAGAATATATAGCTTATATAGAGGCATTATGTACTAATACTAAGAAAAAGAATTACTAAGTTAATTAAGATAGCACCTTATTTTTTAAAAGCAGGCTTATAATTTTAAAAAAAAGATCCTTATAATAAGAAATCTTTTACTAATATTATAATAACTTAAGATTAAGATATATAAAAGTTATAAAGACCTTAGAATTAATTTTATAAAAATTCTATTAAACTAACTTTTTTAAAAATATCTAAGAGTATATAAAAACTTATAATCTATACTAAGATATATATATACTAAAGTATTAGCTTTATAATAAACTATAAATATTATTATTATTATTATATTCTTTTTAAGAAATTAGTATAAACTTTATTACTAAATTATTATAAAGTATATAGCTAAATAGTAAGCTAGTAGATATAATCCTTATAATTATTTATAAAATAACTAAATATATACTCTTTATCTTAATAATAAAGCAGTTAAATACTATATAATTAGTAAGTATTTTTTATAAGTACTTTAAGTATAAATATAGTATTCTAGAAGAAATTATTAATAATAAAGATAAGCTTTTTATAAGTTAATTCTAAGCTAACTTAATAATAAAATAAACTATTAAATACTAGCTATTTATAATATACTACTTATAAATAGATAGATAGATAGAGAGGTTAAATTAAATATTAGAAAAGTACTTATAAATATATACTAAAGAGTCTTTATAAAATTAAATAATATATCTTTAAAAAGTAGAGTTTATATATAATAATAATAAGTATAATACTATTAGTATATTTCTAATTAAGGCACTTATAGGCTACTACTTATATATTATTAAATATATACTATATATACTAAAAATAAAGGTTAAAAATATATAGAAATATATAGAAAAGATTATAAAAATATAATAAAAAGCTATATAATATTAGTAAGTAATTATAAAAATATAAGTTAAGTATTATAATAAATATTACTAAAAGTAGGTATATATAAAAAGCTAAATAGTTAGTTTTAGTATATAGAACTTTTATTTTAAAAATAAGAAGCTAATATTATACTTTATATATATTAAAATTATTAAGTAATATAGTAAGTAAGTATATTAAGTAGCTCTACTAAATAAATATATAAGAATATATAATATTATATTAATTATACTACTAAAACCTTAGAATAATAAGGTTATAAGTAACTATATACTAAATAATCTCCCTAATCTTAAAAAAAAAAAAAAAGAGTAGAAAGTAAAGGAAATTATTATATATAAATAAGATAGTAATAATACCTTTTTCTAAGTTAAATAGCTAAGCTAGCTTATAAAATATAATATATAAAAGCTAAAAGAGTACTTAGTAAATATAGAAAAAAAACTATAAATATATTATAAGTAAGCTAAATAATTTTATAAAAAGTAGGATAATAGTAAAATACTATTAAAGATTTAATAAATATATAGTAGTATTATACTAAAACTCTAATTTAAACTTTAATATTATAAGGGCCTAAACTAAGAGTAATTAAATCTATATTTAAAAATTAAGCTATTATTAAAGATAAAGTAAATTATTACTATAAATAACTAAATAAAAATACTTCTTAACTCCTCTTTTTAAAGTTTATAAGTAAAAAGCTAAATAAATAACTTATACTCTATATACTACTACTAGTATTACTACTATTAGTATTATTATTACTATTACCCTTATTATTATTACTATTATTAGAGCTAGTATTATTAAAAAGGTCTACTAAAGAATTATTATTCTTATTATTATTATTAGTCTATCTTATTATAAAAGTAGTATTATAGTATTAATAAGCTAATAAAGGTCTGCTTTACTTAAAATAATAAATCAGCTTTAAGTAAGTATATTAAATTAGGTACTTTAGTACTACTTACTTTATATACTAAGAATAGAAGATATAATAGGCTTATAAAAAGCTTATTAATTAATTAGCTTTACTAAAAAAAGTCTTTTTATACTTAATTATAAAATTAAAAGCTTTTAAGATTTTATTAATACTTATAATAATAAAGTTATCTTAGATATATATTAACTAAATAGCTTTAGTATAAGTAATAGTATTAATAAAAGTAATTATTTATACTTATAATAAGAAAAATTAAAAATAGTAAAAGTATAGTAAAAGCTTAATTTATATTTTATAAGATTATAATAATTAGTAGCTCTTAGATAGAGCTAGTCTTTTAAAACTATTATTATATAAGTATAACTTTAATATTAGTATTATAAATATTTACTAAGTTTATAATAGTTTTTTAAAAAAACTTCTAGGCCTTAGTATAAATATTTATTATATTTAAGAGAGTATTATAATAACTAGTAAAGATAAAATTTATATAGCTCTTAGTAAGAGTATAGTAATAGTTAATATTCTTAAAAGTATTTTAATAAGCTTAAGCTAGGTTATAAAGCTTAACTAAAATCTAGAATAAAATTAAAAAATATTTAAATAAAAGCTTAATAATATACTACTTAATACTTAACTTTATCTACTTTATAAATAATATAATATTTCTTATTACTATTATAATAATATTTAACTAAAAGATTATAATTAGTAAAGATAAGATAGTAAAAATATAATACTTTATTAATATAAGTTTTAATAAAACCTTTTTATTTATTAAAAATAAATATTAATAAAATATTCTTAATTTAAAAAAGTATTATTATATTAATAGTAATAGTATAGTAAGAATTAAAAATTTAAAAATAAGATTAATAATTTTATAAAAGAAAAAGAAAAACTAAGTATTTTAGTAAAAAGTTAATAAAAAGATAGTAACTTAATAATAATATATAGAAAAGTTAATAATTTAGAAAAATAATAAATTAATAAGTTATTATTATTATAAAGGCTAGATATATATAGATTATATATATAATAAAGCAGGGCTAAGAGCGTGCTCTATTTATAATAAGGTAATTATAAGGATCTAGCTATATTTAGTATAGTTACTATATTAATAAAAGAACTTTAGTCTAGTTAGTACTAACTAACTATTAGAAGCTTAGTAAGCTTTTACTAAGCTTATATATAAAATAGAGAACTTTAAGTAAAAGTAAATATACTAACTTAACTTTAAGAGTATACTCTTTTCTAACTTTAAGCTTTTAGCTATCTTTTTATAAAAAGTTAGTATAAAGATATAATTATAAGTTAAAACTAAAAATAAGTATATAGTTAGAAATAAGCTATTATATTAACTTTTATTTATAAGTTTTAAATAATTTTAATATATAGTTTTTTACTTAGTAGTTAATATACTTATATATAACTTTTATAGCTTTTATAATTTATAAACTAGTCTAGGTTATATATATTATAAGTTTTCTTTTATATATTAATATATATTATATTTTTTTAATTTAAATATAAATTTAATAAAAATATTTTAATTTTAATTTTAAATAAATAGATAAGTATTATTTTATATATATATTAATAATAATTTATAAATATATTATTTATTTTATAAAACTTTTTATATTATTTTTTTTAGTTTTTTATTTAATTTTATAAACTTATAAAAAGTAAAAATATTATATAATTATTTTATATATAGCTTTTATATAAAGCTTTTTTATATAGCTTATTTTTATATTTTATATAAATATTATAAAAAAATTAATATATATTTTTATTATTTTATTTTAATTTTAAGTTTTTAAAATATATATTTTATAATAATTTTTTATAAAAAAATACTTTTAAAAACTTAATATATTTTTAATATTAATATATAATTATTAAGTTATAGCTTTTTTATATATAAAGTTATTATTATAAAAATATAATATATAAATAATATATAAATTAAATTATATTATTTTATAAAAAATAATAATAATAATTTTATAATAAAAAATAATTAAAATTTACTTAATATTTTAATAAGCTTTTTTTATAATATTATATATTATAATACTTTTTAAAATATATATATTAATAATAATATTATTTTATTTTTTATTTTTTATTTTTTATTTTTTATTTTTTATTTTTTATTTTTTATTTTTTATTTTTTATTTTTTATTTTTTATTTTTTATTTTTTATTTTTTATTTTTTATTTTTTATTTTTTATTTTTTATTTTTTATTTTTTATTTTTTATTTTTTATTTTTTATTTTTTATTTTTTATTTTTTATTTTTTATTTTTTATTTTTTTATTTTTTTATTTTTTTAATAAAATAAATATAAATATTAAATTATATTTAATAAATTTATTATATTAATAAAAATCTTTTAATTTTTTTTTATATTAATTATTTAAAATTTAATAAATTTTTATAAAATTTATATATAAAATTTAAAATTTTTTAAAAAAATTAATATATTAATTTAATTTTAAAATTTTTTTATAATTATATAAATATAAAATAATTTTAAATATTTAAAAAATTAAAAAAAAAATTTAAATAAAAAAAATTAATTAAATATATAAATTAATTAATTAATTAAATATATAAATAAATAAATTAAATATATAAATAAATAAATTTTATATATATATAAATTAATTATATATATTAATAAATTTTATATAATTATAAATTTAAAAATATTAATTTTAAATAATTTTAATTATTATTTTCTATTATTTTTTATTTATTAATTATATTTATTATAATAAATTTATTTTATTTATTTATAATAAAATAATTATTAAAAAATCTATAAATTATATAATATTAAATTAATTTATATTTTATAAAATATATTTATTTAAAAATATATTTAATTATTAATATTTTTTAAATAAAAATTAATATAATTTTTAATTTTTAATTATATATTTATTTTTATTTTTAATTTATAATTATATTTTTATTAATATTTATTAATATTTTTAATTTATTAAATATTTATTAAATATTTATAAATTTATTATTTTATATATATATATAATTATATTTAATTTAATTAAAATTATTTTATATTATATTTTAATTATATATTATAATATTTAATTTATATTAAATTAAATAGTATTATAAATTAAGCTATAGCAAGCTATATAATATAACACTTTAATAATTCTATACTTAAGTACCCTAAGTATGGCTTCTAGGCACAGTAGCTTCGAAGTGCTAGCTAATAGAATAAACGCACGCTCGCCGCTCGTAGTAAAAATGTCACATGACCTCTAATTCGTCGCTAGTGGTGAATGTATGGCCTCCCTACTGAATCAGCTAGGTGACTCAAGCCCCTGGGCAATAGGCCAGTCATGCCTGGCCGTGATCGGAGCCACTAAAATTTATACTTCGACCCAAATCCCTGTATGACTAACCACGATGCTCAACAAACCGTCGAATTGAACCTGCTCGATTGCTCAGACACCAACGTTCGCTATCACACCATTTGCAATGGCTGGAGCCAAGGAACAGAGTCCCGAGAGGATCTCTATTCTCGGCGAAGCGAACATTGTTGTCGAGCACGGGCTGTGGCTTGAGTTTGTGGCCAAGGATCTCATTCAGAATATCCCATCGTCGACCTACGTCCTTATTACCGATACGAATCTCTTCGACACCTATGTTCCGCAGTTCAAGGCCTCGTTCGAAGCAGCGGCTAGCTCGCAATCGACCCGACTGCTGACGTACGCGATTCCACCCGGCGAGGCGTCGAAGAGCCGAGAAACCAAGGCCGAGATCGAGGACTGGATGCTCTCGCAGCAATGTACCCGAGATACTGTCATCATAGCGCTTGGCGGCGGTGTCATGGGAGACATGATCGGCTATGTGGCTGCAACTTTCATGCGGGGTGTTCGTTTCGTCCAGGTGCCCACCACTCTGCTGGCAATGGTTGATTCCTCAATTGGAGGGAAAACTGCCATTGACACGCCAATGGGCAAAAACTTGATCGGTGCTTTCTGGCAGCCCAAGCGCATTTACATCGACCTTGCATTCCTAGAGACTCTCCCTGTCAGGGAATTCATCAATGGCATGGCGGAGGTGGTCAAGACTGCAGCCATTTGGGACGAAGCTGAGTTCACCGTCCTCGAAGAATCAGCAGCTACCATTTTGGCGGCCGTCAGATCCAAAGGCGCAGCGCGGCTCAGTCCCATTCGAGATGTTCTGAAACGAATTGTCGTGGGCTCCGCAAAGGTCAAGGCAGAGGTTGTCTCCAGCGACGAACGAGAAGGTGGCTTGCGAAACCTGCTGAATTTCGGCCACTCCATTGGACATGCGATTGAGGCACTCCTCACCCCTCAGCTGCTCCATGGAGAAGCTGTGGCTATTGGAATGGTCAAGGAAGCTGAACTTGCGCGCCATCTGGGAGTTCTTCGACCCAGTGCCGTTGCCCGACTTGTCAAGTGCATTGCCAGTTACGACTTGCCTACTTCTCTGAACGACAAGCGCGTGATCAAGTTGACAGCTGGGAAGGACTGCCCGGTCGATGAACTCCTTGAAAAGATGGGCGTTGACAAGAAGAACGATGGAAAGAAGAAGAAGATTGTTTTGCTGTCCGCCATCGGCAAAACGTACGAGCAGAAGGCAAGTGTCGTCGAGGACAAGTTCATAAGGGTAGTGCTCTCGCCCTGTGTGCGAGTCGTGCCGGGAGTTCCTCAGAGCCTAGATGTCACTGTTACACCGCCTGGCTCCAAGAGTATTTCCAACAGAGCGCTGGTTCTGGCAGCTCTCGGCACCGGTCCCTGCCACATCAAGAACCTTCTCCACTCAGACGACGTTGAGCACATGCTTTCGGCGATTGGGAAACTGGGCGGCGCCTCCTACTCGTGGCAGGATGCTGGCGAGACTTTGGTTGTCGAAGGCCGTGGCGGCAAGTTGCAAGCCAGCAAGGAACCCCTTTACCTTGGTAATGCAGGTACAGCCTCTCGCTTTCTGACGACAGTTGTCGCTCTCTGTGCACCAACCGACGATGCCGAATCCACTGTCCTTACAGGAAATTCTAGGATGCAAGTACGCCCTATCGGTCCGTTGGTCGATGCATTGAGGTCCAATGGAGTCGAAATCCAGTACCTCGGCCGAGAATACAGTCTTCCTGTCCAGGTTGATGCTGCGGAGGGCTTCAAGGGTGGCGAGATCGAACTGGCCGCTACAGTCTCATCTCAGTACGTGTCGTCCATTCTCATGGCTGCACCCTATGCCAAGAACCCTGTGACGCTTCGCCTTGTCGGTGGCAAGCCGATCTCGCAGCCTTACATTGACATGACCATTGCCATGATGGCATCGTTTGGCGTCCATGTCACCGCCGGCGAGGAGGCCAACACATATCACATCCCTCAAGCCGTGTACAAGAATCCTGAGGAATATGTTATTGAGAGTGATGCCAGCTCTGCAACATACCCCCTTGCGGTGGCCGCCATCACCGGCACTACCTGCACAATCCCTAATATTGGGGCCAAATCACTACAGGGCGATGCTCGCTTTGCTGTCGATGTGTTGCGACCTATGGGGTGTACTGTTCAGCAGACAGACTTCTCCACTACAGTCACTGGCCCTGCCCCGGGCCATCTCAAGGCTCTCCCCCATGTGGATATGGAACCCATGACCGATGCTTTCCTGACGGCCTCGGTTCTTGCGGCCGTAGCATCCGGAAAGACTCAGATCACCGGCATCGCAAACCAAAGGGTGAAGGAGTGCAACCGCATCCTGGCAATGAAGGATGAGCTAGCCAAGTTTGGTGTCCAATGTGATGAGCTTGAGGATGGCATCGAAGTTTATGGCATGGCGGACAAGGGTGGGCTACAAAACCCCACCGAAGCTATACATTGCTACGACGACCATCGGGTTGCCATGAGCTTCAGCGTCCTCTCGGTTGCGGCATCGGATCCAGTCACCATCACTGAGCGAGAATGCGTCGGAAAGACGTGGCCCGGTTGGTGGGATACACTCTCCCAGTCCTTCAAGGTCTCCCTCGAGGGAGAAGATCCCCAGAAGGGTGCTCGTTCTCGGCATGCCGCCCGCCCAATTGCAGGCCGCTCCATCTTCATCATTGGCATGAGGGGAGCCGGCAAGACTACAGCTGGCGGATGGATGGCGGAACTGCTTGGCTGCAAGTTTGTTGACCTCGACCAGGAGCTGGAGAGGCGAGCGGGCTGCACAATCCCCGAAATGATCAGGGGCAGCCGTGGCTGGTCCGGTTTCCGAGAAGATGAACTGGCCCTCCTTCGAGATGTGATGCAGAATCAGGCGCAAGGGCATATCTTTTCGTGTGGAGGGGGCATTGTTGAAACCCCTGGTGCCCGCGATCTGCTCAGGGAGTACGGCCAAAAGGGCGGCTGCGTCATTCTGGTCCACCGTGACACGGATCAGGTCGTGGAGTACCTGATGCGGGACAAGACTAGACCTGCCTATACCAGCGAGATCCGTCAGGTTTACGAGCGCCGCAAAGTTTGGTATGACGAGTGTAGCAATCTCCTCTACTACAGCCCGCATTCCGAAACGCCTGAGACCCAGCGCGATGTGCCTCCGGACTTTGAACAGTTTGTGTACTCTGTCACAGGGCGAAGCAGACATCTCCAACGTGCGGTGAAGAAGGCTCACAGCTTCTTCGTCTCGCTCACGCTCCCGGACCTGACAGAAGCTGCTGATCTGATCCCCGAGGTGGTTGTGGGATCCGATGCCGTCGAGCTTCGTGTTGACCTGCTGCGAGATCGATCTGTCGACTCAATCGTGCGGCAGGTGTCCTTGTTGCGATCTCTGGCAAAGCGGCCTATTGTGTTCACCTTGCGGACCGAATCACAAGGTGGCAAGTTCCCAGATGACAAGCAGGATGAGCTCCTCGAGCTTTATCGCCTTGCCTTGCGATTGGGCGTTGAGTATCTTGATGTTGAAATGACGCTGCCCGAGTCTCTCATCCAAACTGTTACCGATGCCCGACACGAGACTTACATCATCGCCTCACACCACGATCCGCCAGGAGCGTTGTCCTGGAAGAACGCTTCTTGGGTGCCATTCTACAACCGAGCCTTGCAGTATGGTGACGTGATCAAATTGGTCGGAGTCGCGCGAAGCACCGAGGATAACTTTGAACTATCGAAGTTCAAGGCCAAGATGTTGGCTGCCCACAAGACGCCAATCATTGCGATGAACATGGGCCAGGCTGGCAAGCTCAGCCGTGTTCTCAACATGTTCCTCACTCCCGTATCGCACCCCGCTCTGCCATTCAAAGCGGCCCCGGGACAAATGTCCGCCGCTGAGATTCGACAGGCGCTGACCCTGCTGGGTAACCTGGAGCCGCAAAAATTTTATCTGTTCGGCAAGCCCATCTCCCTGTCGCGCTCTCCCGCTCTCCACAATGCACTGTACGAGAAAGTGGGATTGCCTCACCATTACGATATCTTCGAGACCGACGATGCAACAGATGTGCGAGATATCATTCGGGCGCCCGACTTTGGTGGTGCCTCGGTCACGATCCCACTGAAGCGAGACATCATGCCTTTCCTTGATGATCTTACACCAGCGGCAAAGATAATTGGCGCCGTGAACACCGTGGTGCCTGTTGCTGGCGACGACCAGAACGGACGCCGTCTCATCGGAGACAACACTGACTGGAAGGGAATGGTCCACTCTTTGCAGGGCGGTGGTGTCGTAAGAGTGCCTTCAGGCGTTGAACGTTCTGCCATGGTGGTGGGATCCGGAGGTACCACTAGAGCAGCTGTCTTTGCTTTGCAGTCACTTGGCTTCAGCCCCATTTACATCGCTGCTCGAGACCCCGCGAAAGCCAAGGCCCTGGTGAACGACTTCCCCGCCGAATACAACCTGCAATGCATCGCCAACACGGACGACGTAGTCACGGCCCCATCTGTTGTCATCAGCACGATCCCCGCCGACAGGCCCATTGAGGATAGTCTACACAATTTGACTGCCGCTCTCCTCAAGCGAGCGCCACAAGATCAAGGAGCAGACCGGGTTCTCCTTGAGATGGCCTACAAGCCTCGGCACACTCCCATCATGCAGTTGGCCGAAGATGCTGGCGGGTGGACAACCATTCCGGGCCTCGAGGTCCTTTCCGCGCAGGGTTGGTACCAGGTAAGCCAATGAATGACGCCAGTTTCCTAGGTTCTAGCCAGTCTAACCAGTTACTACAGTTCGAAATCTGGAATGATATCACCCCTCTGTATCAGGATGCGCGTGCGGCGGTGCTGGGCGAGTGACGGACCTGATTCACTGGATGCATGTAAATGTGGGAGCATTACTTCTAGTGTGGACTGCGTTTAGCTGCATTGTCGATCGGCATCGCGCTTTCGCACTTGGCTTCGACTTCCTCTATACAGTGACTGACTACAAGTAACTACTGCGACGGGTTACAAAGGCTAAAAAGTAGGCGTCTTGCGCCGAGAATAGCATAGACAATGATAGAGAAAATTTGGGCGGCGCTCCGCCTTGGTGATCGAAAACCGTTTACACAACAAAGACCTTGAATGAATTCCAATGATTGGCCCAGTCCGGGCACTAAGGAAAACGGTGCGTCGTGCTGGCAATGCGACATCATCTGGCAACATTTCCCTCACATCACGTCAAGCCCGCTGATCAATTCGTCTTTCGGCAGCTTCTCTGGGATTGAGCGATCCATAGTCAGTCAATTTGAGCAGCAGTCTCCCTTGGCATAGCACGGACATAAGTTGATGGGGGAGGGGGGTGTGTAGACTTTGGGGTGGGGCGGGTGTCACAGTCTGCATTCAGGGACCAAGAAGTGAAGTCATCGTTCATATTTTCGGTTATACCAACACCAATTCGTCGCTCATCTATATCTGGATGCAAAAGCATGGATACTGCTAGTCCATACAAGGGCAAATAAATCCCCACGTACCAAAATCAACCGCTATTGTTCTTCCTATTTAGCTTCGTGACATCGTTGAACTCCGACCCTACCGAAGCGTTGCTGCCAAACTTGCTCGGTCTGTTGCAAGGTACAAGTAGTATAAAGAGAAAATAGAGACAAAATGTAAATCGCCTGCAGAAAAACAAAAATTAAAGGACTGCAAGACACGTCCATGCAAGCAGAGTAAGGTAACCCCAGTCGACCTCTTGTGTTTTTTTTCTAGACCGTTGAAACTCATTCATTTTCCATGCGCCTCAAAGCGTGAGTGAGCCCAGGCGTCCCCGGCCAGCCTTGGTAAACCTGAGCTCCGCTTCGTGTAAGTGTACAATTACAGGGACTTGTGGAGGTACATCGTGTTCCTTCCACATCCTTCGATTAGCAGCGCAAAAAGCAAGGCTTGCAGGATACCGTGCCATTCACTGCGCCATGTCATCATCGGGGAACGGCAGGCGGCGACGAGCGGGGCAGTGATGTCAGTGGGTGGGGTGGCCATGACGTCAGGCCAGGACCCTGCAGGACCCTGAGCCCCACATGCCCGCCAAGGGCGACCCACTCTGAGACCTGGGTCGACCAGCCCACCAATGCCAAGCATCATTCCATGATGGTCCACGTCATGCAGCATCATCCGTTGCGTGATGCCATCGGAGAAGGGGGTCGATCCAATCCGAGCATCGAGAATGTCTCGCGTGAAGATTCAGACATTCAGACTCCGCGGCGCCGATGCTTCCCGGGGAGTTCGACGTCCGGGTGACAGACCCGGTAGTGTCGTGTCAGCGCATCGGCGCGGCTGAACGTCTTCTCCTCTGTGCACAGGTTGCATCGAACCTTCTGCTTTCGGGCATTGTGAATGGTGTCTTCATGGCGTGTCAAGTCGTAGGGCCGCGAGAACACCGTGTTGCAGGACTTGCCAGTGCTAGGGTTGATGCGATCGCATCGGTGAGGTCCTGCCTGGCTGTTGAGCATACTCGAAGTCATGCCCATCTCGCGAGGGCGGGGCCCACCAAGCGGCTGCGTCTGGCGATGTCCCTCACGCTTGTGCTTTTGAAGGAGGGAGGGCGTCTCGAATCGCAGGGTGCAGCCGTGATATGTGCAAGTGTAGGTGCCGCCTTCGGCAGCCATCTCGCTTGATCGGGGCCGGTGTGCGGGAGTGTTGGCCCTCGACTCCACAGAGCTGGAACCTGCCGAACTCAATCGCGGGGGCGTGTCATTGCTAGGCCGAGGGTGGGCAATGAAAGGGTATTGCTGGGGAACAGAGATGCTGTTGGACAGGTTGGACGGGATGTAATTGAAGGAGCCATTGGTAGCCGCTGCATCATGCGGATGTTGCTGAGACACCATCGCCTTGGAGAACTGCTCCACGTCGAAGGAGGTCTGATCCTGAGGAAACAAGGGGAAGTTTGAATCGTCAGTCTCGTTGAACTCGAGAACAGCGTCCTTGGGAGAGATGGTGTTCGGAGTCTCGGGCTCCGGCTTTGGCTGCATCATTTGCTGTTGGAGAAACTGCGCCTCCTGCTGCGCCTTTGTTTGCTCCCTGAGACGCTGGGCCGAGTTGAAGGGCATGTGCGTTGTCAAGGGTCCAAAGTCATGGTTGGGCGATACTGCATGAGGCGAGCCAGTCCGGAATGGCGACCTGTCCCGAGATGTGGTTGAGGCAGGAGAGTGGCCAGTGCTGAGGTGCTGGTGGTTGGCAGCGTGCAATCTCTGGCTGAAGACGTCGTTGGTTGGCGAAACAGCCATCAGCTGCTGAGATGGTGGAGTCGAAGTGATAACAAAGTTGGGGCTGTACAGCTCATCGCCGTAAACGTCCGTCATTGTTCTATCAAGCTTCGGGGCGTTTCCATAGCCTGAATCGATTGGTAAGCCACAGTCAAAAGAAATGAAGGAATTCGGAGAGTGACTGTTTCGTCGACTTTCCGTGTGGGGAGACTCACCAACAGTGGGAGTCGCGGGTGAGTCACCAGCGATAGAGCTTGCCACTGACACGGGGTGCGAGCGCGTAGAAGCATTTGTGAAATCGGGTGCGGACATCAGGTTCCTGTCGATGCGTGGCTTGCCGCTGGGGCCTGCGATAGCCACTGGATACGCCATCTCCGGCATGGGGGACTCCAGGCCGCAGCTCTGGTAGCCAGAGTATTGACCCATGGACTTGGCCAGCTGGTAATAGCTGTTAGAGCCGTTTCCGTTGTGAATTGCGTTGTGGTCGGTAATGCCGTCGTGTCCGGAATCAGTGATGGCGATCTGGGGAGTTGAAGTGTTTGGTGCAAATGGTGAGCGTGGCCCGGTGGCAGAAGACGCCATGGACGAGAGAGATGAGTCGCGCTGGTGGGCGAACCTGGCCAGTCTTGGAGTCTGCTGGGCGAGGCCACCCCAGGCTTCAGACTGCATCAGATCAGGCGGATTGCTGAATGAAAAGGTGTCGTCGAAGCTCGATCGAATAGACTCAATGGGGGATGCGCTGTACGAGTTGGAGAGATCGGGAAGATATTCGGGGTCGAGTGAGTACTGAGACGCAGGCAGGTTGTGTTGGATCGACTGGTCTAAGTGGTGGGGCTGTTGGAATCTTTGTTGTTGTTGTTGCTGTTGATGAAGATTTGAGATTGACAGCATGGTGTTCGAGGGAGGGTTGTTAATAGTCAAAGTTGGGGATCTGGTGGCAAATGACGGGATGAGTGGACTTTTATAAACCAGGCCACGGCTTGCCCGGTGGTGCAGCGTCAAGTTTTGGGACTGAGTGTGGCCCAGGACCTTGGCGCCGATGCGAAGAGGACCCACTTAAACTTTTGTAAGCCACCCCTCACGATTAGATATCCACACGCCCCGCCGGTGCACCCACACTCCCTTGGCAAGCAAGGATGCCAGCCATGAGAGCTGAACCGGGTCAAGGTACCTCCCCAGGGACCCTCCACTGTACCTGCCGTACCGCGCTCGAACCTCCCAGTGCATCATGGATTCCAGATGGTGTGTGGGTGCGTCGCATAGCACGCAGAAGCCAAGCAAAGACTTTGACGATTTTTTTTTTTTTCCCAGGGGGACAGGGAGGCCCATTCCTCGCTACGCCCACTGACATAATGAATGCATCCGGACCGGAAGACACATACTGGCTCTGGCCAGACACTCACTCAGCTTGTTGCCTGTGGGGTGATGATAGGTACCCAAGCTGCTTCTAGTACTTAGTCGTACGGGTGGTATACGGTGGTCCTTTGGTTGGCAGTACCCTGTATACTGTGCCCAACTCTGGGGTCCTAGGGGGAGCGAGGTACCCGAGCGCACGCCAACCCCCAGGGCAGCGCTATTGGGTACCTCTGCCGTTGGGAACCACGGAGATTCTCCTCCAGGCTTCTCTCCCCGGCAGCCTTCGTCTCTCGCATTCTCAGATTTCTTTGTCAGCCATTGGCAGTGACACGCCAAAGAGATAGATTTTCTTCGATGGTTCGGGATAGCTCGGTCTTGTGCTGCGCCATGCCGAGAAGAAGCCACACCTACGTCAGGCCAGGAAGTGTAAGGTAGGTAGGGCACCGTCTCGCGCGACCAGAAGCCGGCGACGAGCGAGAGCCCGAGCCACAAGCGAATGAGCGAGCCAACCTGTGAGCGAGAAGCGCGGGCGGCAGAAGGCCGGGGAATGGGGACCCGTAGCCCGTAGCCGGCACAGGAGGTCCGTCAGTGGGGTGGTTGGAAGGTGCGAGACCAGCTGCCTTTGAACCCTTCTACTCCGCTAGAGGCATGGCCCTGCCGCGCGCGGTCAGCCATCCATGTAATGACTGCGTCCCCGGTACGGAGTACACGCCGCCAATTGCTCAGGTCACTAAGTCCGGCTGCGTGCCCACCAATGGACTCGCCGGCCGACACCACTGACGTCTGCTGGCGTTTTAGGTCGTCGATCTTGCTCCCTCCCTTCATGGGACACGCGGAACACTGCGCACAGCCACACGTTGACTAATGCGCGCCTCAGCTTGGCTGGGACAACGCAGTTCCGCCACACTCCATCGGGTTCTAACCATTTGACAGTTTGAACGGTTGAGGCCAGTCAGCAGGGCGACCAACGTCCCGATTGAAGATGATGCTCGTAATCGTAATCCAAGTTACCGTCACATGACCTTGTGAGCCATAGGTCACACGAGCAAGTCCCGTCAGGTCATCTCTGGGGAAGGGAAGCATAGCCCTGTTGCTATTGCCGTATAGGCTCCCTCACTAGCAGTGGACTAACCCGCTGTGCGACAGGTGGGTAAAAGCAAACCATCAGTGGCATGACAGTCTGTTGGTGGGCGTAACAGGTGACCACCTAAGCGCACGACAATTATGCTCCCAGCGGTCGCATCCGGGCCTGGCTGGGCAGAGGAGACTGCCGGCTGGGCAGACCACGGCAAAGCAAAAGGGGGAAAATTTTTCACCCATCCGCACTGCACCAGCTCGGGGACAGAACTGGTCGCCCCAAGCAAGCAAAAAGGGATTTCGTGACCAGACACACGGGAGCGAGTGACTCGGACTGACCGAGCAAGGCCTGGCCGTTGGGGATGGTGACGCCCAGGGTCGGCCAATCAATGGCCGCGGCGCCCAAGGCTAAGCCACTAGACGACTCTCTGCCCACACCACCTCGTGCCTTTGGTCAGCACGCCTTGGGCGCACACAAGTAAGTCCAGATCGATCTCTGCGATTCCGTGTGGCACACACCCTCTTCCTCGATCCCAAACACAGGGGTTCTGGTACTGTCGGCGCGAAGTCCCCAACCCATTCCCTTTCGGTCTCCCTTTCAGCCGTCTGCAGCCGGCATATTCCTCCACGGACCAGCCAAACGGCTCTTCCGGCCACCGTTTACCCAATCTGTTGGGACCAGGCGGGTGCGCCAAGTTTTCGGGTGACTGCTTTTCCACGCTGCAAGCCCAGGTGCATTGTATTTTCCTGAAACGGCAAAGATGGCTACATGCCAAAGAATCGGAAGACTTATGAAACGACGCCTGGTTCCATAGTCCCTTGAAAGAAGTACGAATGGGCAGCTGTCGGGGAGATGCGCGTCGAGGGGGCTGCCGAGGTTGCCAGATGTTGCATGGCCACCGACTTGGCCACATCGCTCATTGCTTTGTTTACCAATGATGACAATTACTTGATATCTCGATCCGATGCGAGTAATGGGCCAAAAACCCTGGGGTCTCGGATCCGGAGGTATCGAGTGCCTCGGAGCCGGAAATGCCCACTCAAGAGGGAGCCGGGGGAGGCGGTGGGGGTGAGGGGGGTAAACGGCAGCCCGGTGATGGTTGTTGAGTGATTGCACACACCCATGCCCGCAGTCGCCCGGGTCCAGCCGCGCCGGGAGCAGAGTGGGCCAGCCCTACTACGCTGCGCATGGCCGCCTCCCCCTAGCAGCTACCTCCTACCTACCTTACCTACATGATATCAATGGCATTCACAGCTGAGCCCCATCATGCGGAAACTGCGCGATCCGGGATTGGCGCCGACGGCACGCAATACGAGAAGGCCCAGGAGCGCAAATCAGATTGCTCCCCAACACCGCGCCAGGGGTTTTTCGCTTGCCTCACCTGCAGGAAACAATAGGGGGAAGGCAATTCGGACTGTAGATCCCGACCAAGTGAAGGCGCAAGGGGCCCCTATCATCTATCATCCCCTAGATCCCTCAGCAGACCATGTCCACGTGCACGAAGCGGCGAGCGATTCCCGCTTGCTCTGACCACGCCTGGGTCTGGGTAATGGTTTGGGCCATCTGGAGAGAAGGGCAGCATGGACTGCACCATGGCGTGGGCGAGCCAACAATGCTACGTTGCTTGCAAAGCTGCCGCTGGGTGGCCTGAGCGCATCAGTCTAGCGAAAATGGCTGACATTCCGCGGACCGCCCAAGATGCATTGTCGGTTTGACTTGGTAAACGACCGACCCGGTCTCTTGGTGACAAGTCTCGGCCGCTCGGCCTGTCCGTCTGCCACATGGTCACTGGTCTCTGCGCGGGAGCCAGTAGCGGTAGGTACAGCCTACCGCACACCTTACAGGACGGTGCAAGTGGCGCCTGGCGCGCGTAGGGTTGGTTGCAAGGGAGCAAACCAACCGCCAAGACAGCCCTGGCGCTGCCTGCATCCCGTTGCGGAACTCTAAAAGCCCGATCGCAAAAAAAAAAATTTGTAAGACAGGGGAGGGGGTCGAGGTTGGCTGTGATTTCCCAGTCTTGCCAGTCATCATGACCGGCCATGAGCCATGCCCCCCAAATGAATCATCCTGTATCACTATTTTCCAATCGCTTGTGTCTACTACTTTCCAGTACCTCTGGCTCTCAAGTACTAGGCAGTATCAGGAAAAGGAAAAGGATGGCCCGGAAGGGGGCTTACTTTGAGCCCTCCATCAAGGCCACATGGGTGGACGTTAATCTAGTACAGTACACAACTCTATTTGCAGTCCTCCCGAGTGCCAAGTTGCCAACACCCCCTTCCCAGCGGCAGACTTGCCGTAGCGCCTGTGGTACGTAGTACTGCCACGCGTAGGTGGCTGCCAACCTTGCCAACTTATCCGACGAGCGTATCCGACCGGGCCGTCTCGGCTGCCTCGACCCCATGGTGGAGAAAATTTTCACTCGCTTTGATCACCAATTACCAACTCCGTCTCGTGGGGGTAGCGAGGTGGGCTTGGGGGGTTTACCCGGCAAGGAGATCAAGGCCGAAGAGGGGACCATTGAGACAATGAATCCTGTTTTTTTTTCCCAAGCACTGCAGGTGGAATACCCTGGGCCCCGGCTGCATCGGTGGAAGCTTCTGCCGGGGGTTCCTGCCTTCTAGGGCCTCCCGAGGCGCAGCGGGGCCCAGGCTTGGCCCCGGATTTTGCCCAAACCCCGTCGATCACCCTCTAAATTTAGCGACAAAGCACGTGCACCGTCAAGGTCCATGGTGTGTGAGTAGCAATGACGACCAGCTCCCTTCGCATTCGCCTCCAAGGCTCGGAGATCTGGCCCATTTCGATAAACTGATTACGAAGCTGATGGGAAAGCTGTACATGGGTATTCGGGTTTTCCATTCAACGGCCTCGTGACTACAGGGACCATCGGGCACAGACGGGGGCTGGTCACGGGCGCAGGCGCGGCATCAGCGCTCCACAGCCTTCCTGTTGACTCAACATGGCCAGCCCATCCAACTTCCGCACGATGAATGTCCGAGTTGGCACTCGTGCGTCATCCGGTATTCTTGATATTGCATCCCAGGCTTTAGGCGGTCTTCGATTAGGCCATGTGGGGTTTTCCATCAGGTATTGTCATGCAGATGCCTAACGCCTTACGAGGCCTCCGCGAAGGCTTCCTTGGTTTGGGCAACTGTGCCCAAAGCAGAAACCAGACACAGTATGTGCTCATTTATGATAGGCTAGAGGGCGATACGGATTCAAGCTTCGCCATGTTCCAAGCCATGACTCATAGGATTAGTTTCGACGTGTTTCGCCGTTTGCTTAGCAAACTCCTGCGCCGCCTCGTTTACTGATTGGAGGGAGGGCGTTGGTTGCGGGCAGGCCTCCGTCGACCTGAGTTCCAACACAACTACATCACTATACTATTGTTTAGTGTGGATTTCCTTTATTTTTTTGGTAATATCAGTTCTGAATCTCTGCCTGTTATTAATGTGCCTTGTTTGATGTTTATCGGCCAATCATCCATGCCCGATGGGCAGCAACTCGTCGGCCTACATGTGCACACCCCCAACCAGTCTAGCCAGGACACGCACGTATAACAGGTCGGCCTCAGACTTCCTGTCTCAGGCTTCCTGTCTCAGACTTCTTGGGTCCATCAGTCATTCTGTATAGTCGGGCGTGATCATAAGACACATCCCATTTTGCAATTTTCTCTAGTTCCCTCCCCGTGAGATCCAAGGGGGAACTGTGGCCTTGGGCGTAGCCAACCCTGAGGCATGTCCTATGCGGGTCTCATCACTGCTATCCGAGTCCTAATTATCATCAGAGACGTCTGCGAGCTAAAAGTTGGAAAGGTCGCCTTCCTCCAGGACTCTCTCGTAGTTGTTGGGGAAAGTCGGTCGAAGAGTGCACTTGTGTTGGTGAGAATCTCGCCCAGGAGGCTAACAAGAGAGGAGCGCACCGATGAATTTATTCAAGTCATGAATATTACAACCCATTTAGAAGCGGAACTCCATCAGGTCTGGAATCCTGTACTCTGGCCGTTTCTTGTTTTGTTTGGCGAGGTAATCAGAAGAACCACGTAAGTAGTGATGGGATCCAGATGAGGACGCGCTCCATGGAGTGTGGAAGCTGACTGGGCATGGGGGGGAACGAAGGCACCCGGTTTACACAGTGGAGATCTGTCTCGTGGAGTCATCTGATGCTCTGATGGGGCAGATAATAGAGCCAACGTATTTTGCGGGCCTTGTTCTCGTCCAAGCCAAGCTCGGCCAGGGTGCGTGGCAGTCAACCCAGTGCCAGTGGCAAAACCGTGTATTCTACAGAGAAACCAACTCCCCCCCTAACCTAAGAAGCCAGCTGATGCCCGAGCTTTGCCGGGTCCTCGGTGATCCGGAAGGCCATAATGCTCAGATGACCTGTACTGCGCAACAATGTCTCCGGCATCCTGTCGAGACGGCATGAAGCGAGAAAGCCATTGGGAGAAACGAGCTGCCAAGATGGCGAGACCGACTAGTGGCGATGCGTGAAAACAATCACGCCCGCAGGCTATTACTGTGAACGTACAGCCAACGCAGTCCGCGAGTTGCCAACAAACCTACTGGTGGCAGATGCAATTCCCCACTAGGGAATGGAACTGTTTCTACTTGGGCCCACGGAAGCGAGGCAGTTGTGTACAACCCGCTCGGGTGCCTGAGAGAAGGTTGGGAAATCATGAGAACACAAAGGTGCGGGATTCTATGCTATGCTGGGTTATCGGAACCCAGGCTACAGCAACATGGGAGGAGATGATGGCCGACGGCTGCCTAATGGCGCGAAGGACAAGCTGCCCTGATGAACATGTGCAGCGTGATATGGAGTGACCAAGCGCAAGGCTCCGCAAAAGCAAACCTGGAACCCTGAAGCGACACCTGCCTGGGGCATGCTTGGGTCTCTGTAGCCCCGACGTGGTGGTGGAGCGTCGTGGCTCTACTTGTCGCGTCGCGCGGGGAGCTACGGTCTACGACGGTTACGCAAGCGTGTTGTTTACAGGCGCGTCATTCACGGTTGCGCTGCATCGCGAGCATCAGATGTTGATCAATGTCGCCTCTTTGGCGGATTTCGATTAGCCCCCGAAATGCAAGCCACCGTTTCCCTTATGATACATAACACCCAGTGTAAACAGAGAAAGCCCGGATCCGTAGTCATCATGAACACCTTACACGCGGCTTCGGCGCGATGGGCGCCGCCGAGCCCCCCAGAAACATTCGTAACAGACGCATTAAAAGCAGGCGCTTAACCACCGAAACCGTAGAGGGTGCGGCCCTGTCGCTTGAGGGCGTAGACAACGTCGAGGGAGGTGACGGTCTTTCGCTTGGCGTGCTCGGTGTAGGTGACGGCGTCACGGATGACACCCTCGAGGAAGGTCTTGAGGACACCGCGGGTCTCCTCGTAGATCATGGCGGAGATACGCTTGACACCACCACGGCGGGCGAGACGTCGGATGGCGGGCTTGGTAATACCCTGGATGTTGTCACGCAAAATCTTGCGGTGACGCTTGGCACCGCCCTTGCCGAGGCCCTTTCCGCCCTTTCCGCCTGTGATGAGTTAGCCCATGTCCGATTGATTGGGTGATAGGGCGACGCGTCCGATGCCGGATGGTAGGCAAGGGAAGGCATCGCGGTCGGGGTTGGGGAGGTGGTTGACTTACGTCCAGTCATTGTGTGAAGTGGGGTGTGTGAGGAAGCGTGAGGGTGTTTGTGTTCTTGATGTGGCGTGCACGGTTGGCAGGCAGTACAGAGACGTGAAGCTGGGATGGGTATATGAGGTCTGGAAATGGGCGGGAGGCGGCGAGCTTAAGTACGAGTGGGCCAGACGCGAGATCAGACTGATCAGTGGGTTGTCTGATGCGGCGGCCCTGTCAAGACGCGATCTGGCGTAGGGTGGGAAATGGGCCAATCAAAAATGGGCACCAGAAAAAAAAACAGACCTGCACCTCAACGCGGCCCACACGACACGCCAGCAGATTTGTTTTCGGTTCCAGCGGGTGGGCCAGCGCCCACTTTCTACCCCCAATTGGGATGTGGGCGAAATGCACAGGCTGGCGGTCGCGGCAGGATGTAGGGTAATCCGTCGAGATAGGGCTACTGAAGGCAGAAACCGAGGATGACAGGATGATTTAGTGGTAGGCATGCCGGCGATAGTACTGGACTCGGTTATTTTGTGAATGTATTACGTCTGATGCTTTTGGGTTGCTCTTTCCGTGCTGTATGTGGTTCTTGCTTTGCACATGATGTGAATATTCACGCATCTGACATGGGGTTTGGTTCAAACATCACAAGCAAGAAGTAGTGCGATAGATCAAATCAACAACATCCACCAAGAAGCATGAGCGGATAATCGTGAATTATTGACACATTACGGAGAGACCTATGGACGCATGGTGTTTGCGACGTAGGAATTCATCTAAGTTGAGCACATAGGGCAACCTCCACACCCCAAACTCCAAGGCGGCATCAACAACGGACGTCGTACATGGCGTTGATGGTCGGGACCAACGGCGGCAAGCAGCCGGGGATACGCCAAGAAGCTAAGCGATGAACGATCACGGATGGCTACGGGAGATGTATGATTACTACGAGAGCCTTCACTACTGCTAGTAGTAGTCGCCGACGAAACAAGTGTGCGACAACGATACGTAAGGCAAGCCCGGCTCTGAGGAAGCAAGTGGGCACTGGGTAATGCACGCGGCGGCGACGGCGGCCGGGACATGACGGGCGATGCGGAGTCACTGAATCAGAGCCGACGTGGTACCCAGCAGCTAGGCGAACCGAGATGGAAACTGAATGTCGCGCGATCACTGTGATGTGATGCCATGGCCAAACGCCCAGCAGGCAATTGTGGATTGGATGCCGCAGCAAGCCGGCAACAGCAATGCGCATTTGGGACACGCGCAAGGCGGGGCCGCAAGGGGCGGTGGGCGCAGTGGAGAAGGCAAGTCAAGATTGAGGAGGATCCAGCCAATGGAAATTCGCCCCTTCTGGCACCCGATTTTCCTATTTTCAAAGACAGGCACCAGCCCAAGCGCCGTGCCTCTTTTCCGGAGGGTGATTGCGCCCCCAGCAGCCGTGCACGGCCCACCTCGCCTCAGATCAGCCGCCGCGCCTGCAAAGAGCTAGCCACAGGTATTAAAGCACTCCCCCCGCCTGCCCTCTATCCAGTCTTTCCCTCCTGCATCACACACCCACTTCAGCCTTCACCCCCACCATCAATCCATCAACCACAACACATCAACCACAACACATCAACCACATCCTCTTTGACATCGTCAACAATGGCTCGCACAAAGCAGACCGCCCGAAAGTCCACTGGTGGCAAGGCCCCCCGCAAGCAGCTCGCTTCCAAGGCTGGTGAGTTTCAACCCCCCCCGCGACCAACACCATCGCGTCGCATCGCCACGTCTCCGACGCGCCTTACTGACATCACACCCAAGCCCGCAAGTCCGCCCCCTCTACCGGTGGTGTCAAGAAGCCTCACCGCTACAAGCCCGGTACCGTCGCTCTCCGTGAGATTCGACGATACCAGAAGTCGACCGAGCTGCTCATCCGCAAGCTCCCCTTCCAGCGTCTCGTAAGTGGCCCCGCATCAATCAACGCGCATCGCGATACGCGACTAACAACACCAAAACAGGTCCGTGAGATTGCCCAGGACTTCAAGAGCGATCTCCGCTTCCAGTCCTCTGCCATCGGCGCCCTCCAGGAGTCGGTCGAGTCCTACCTCGTCTCCCTCTTCGAGGATACCAACCTCTGCGCCATCCACGCCAAGCGTGTCACTATCCAGTCCAAGGACATCCAGCTGGCCCGCCGCCTCCGTGGCGAGCGCAACTAGATTGACGCGCATGGCGTAGCTGGGAGGTTCATGACTTTGCTTTAAACACGATGGAATTCCGGGTTGGGTGGTAATCATGGCGTTACGATGAGAAACTTGCTTTACTCCGAGATGGGATGTATATTACACAGAGAAGCCGCTTTGGCAATCTCAAATGCAACAGACCAGACAGGTCCATGATCACTTCAAATCGTTCCAACCACCTTGCAAACCGGTGACAGTAATCGTAAACATCGCGAGCGGCATGCGCGACATAATAACAACACGAACGCGGTGCACCCTGCCCACTCACCGCGTGACGCGACAGCGCCAGAGCACAGAGCACAGAGCACAGAGCAGACTGGGTCTACGGGCGCGGGATCGAGCGACTTGCGCTACGGCCATTTTGGAGCGCTTTTCTGGTGTCGTGAGTGATGTCACATTGTAACTATTCCATACAGGGAACCAGCTCGCATCGTAGATAAAAAATGTTACCGTCGAGCCAGTCTCTTCGGATACTCGGTGCTCAAGTACGAGCAAGGCGGCTGAATGAATCACAGTTTTAAAACCACACATGCTCTCTCGCTTTGATTCACGGCACGTAGGCAGCCGCGTGAAGCTGGGAATCCCAGGGCTTTCAACCTGACAAGTATCCGTAACTGATGGGCCGTGAATCTGGCCCCTGTCGCGTCGTCCCAGAAGATGGAACTTGGGAACTATGACTGGGTCCCGTGAACGTAGTAGCGAGTCAGATGCAACGAAGCCATCAAACATGACTCCCTTGGTCGCAAAGGTGAAGCTATTTGGCAAGCAACGTGAGAGACGAGGGCCGTCCTGGAGGCAGCAGCCCGTTGTCGTCCTTGGCTTCCGACCATAGCCAGCTCATCGTCTGCCTCCGGCAAGATGACTCACTCTGGCTATCGGGGCGAAATGTCATAACGGACCCCGACTCACTATTCCCAACTAGAGACGTTCGTTGTTCGCTTTCACTCTCACCTAGCGGGAGCGTGAAGGGGAGAACGTGACGCAGAAGGTGCACGTGGTTTGAAGCCCAAGAGCGATCCCGGCTGCCAGATGCACAGCCCTCAGGCAGGAGGATTACTGTCCACCAGCAGTGGAAAGTTGCCCGGAAAATTTGGCATGGACATGTCCACCGCCATGGAAGGGACATTTTCGACACCGCACCTTAAACTGGGTAAGCTCTGCCGGGTCAAACCATATTCCCCATCGTGACAGAACCACTCTCCGCAGCATTTCTGCGATACGGTGCCTCCTCAGCCCAACTGCTGTTCGCCCGAGTGATGGGACAGGGCATGGATGGCTGCGCACGTTTCATCATCGTCGGATGCAACTGTCACGGAGGAGATCCCAAACCACGAAAGTTGAGGATAGCGTCACACTCGGATGAGCTTCTATAGTGTAATAATTGCAGTTTTCTCCCTTACACTTTTCATCTCCGAGGTGCAAACAATTCTATTTGTCACAAAACCCAGTTTCTTTCGGAGGACACGGCGGACCAAGTGAGAATGCCTGCGGCGCTCCCCGGTCTGGCCTGGTGGGTGGCTTCGGGCGGTGTAATGGGGCAGAAACATTGAGGCTAGCGTTTTGCGGCGCGCGCCGGGTCCAGTGTTGAACCATCTTCACGAGCTTGCTCTGACGGCATCACATTGCGACCATCTTTCCACCGCCCTTGCGCTGGGTTTCTTCCGCTAGCCCGCTAGGCTTTCAACCAGCGACTCGACCCTCTGACTTGCGCTGAGCCCCCCCGGTACAGCCACGAGACACTGCATCCCCATCACGCTCAGCAACTGCCTGGCCACGACGTTGGGTAGCCCAGCATGGATCGACAGTCGCAGTCGCCGGGGCTTGGTCCTCGCCACGATGCCAGCTCGAGAGTCCAGAAGCCCGAATCGGCTGCCGACCGGATGGCCGCGTTGAAGGCGCGCGTTGCTGCCGCCATCGGTACAAGCAAAGCAAAGGGCGGCCTCAACGTCGGCTTGCATCCGGCGTTGGAAGACCTGGGCTCCTGGAAGCCGCCCAGCAAGACAAAAGACGCATCATCCGCATCATCAAAGTCCGGGTCAGGCCCGCCGCACGCCAACGATCGACGAGCGTCCCCAGGTTCAAGGGCTGGTACTCAGGAACCCCAAGCAAACCCATACTATGACCCGAATTCTGCATCGCAGCCGGCCGGAGGGAAAGCCAGGCAGTCCAGACAACTGATCTTTAACCAAAAGGGCAAATACATCCAGCAAGCCAATGCTCTACGGCGACAAGCTGCCCTCGAGGCGATGAAGAAGCGCATCGCGGAACACAAGAGAAAAGCGGGCATCGATGATGACCATGATGTGGAGCGAAAGTTTGTCGTTGATGAGCCCCCGGCCATCGAATGGTGGGACGAAGGCCTGGTAGATGGTTCCAGTTACGATGTCGCTGAAGATCCTTCGCGACTGAAGATCAACACACCCGATACTATCATCACCGAATACATCCAACATCCCGTAGCCCTCGAACCGCCGCAAGATAGGCAGCTCCCCGCGGCGAAGCCAATGTTCCTCACCTCCAAGGAGCAGGCAAAGGTGCGACGACAACGCAGAATGGCGGATCTGAAGGAAATGCAAGCCAAGATTCGGCTGGGGCTGGTGCCTGCGCCGCCGCCCAAGGTGAAGAAGGGAAACCTGATGCGTGTTCTCGGCGATGGTACGTGCTACAAGATCCTATGTCGCCCTTTGGTGGTCCGAATATATTGCTAACGATCTTCAGTTGCTGTGAAGGACCCTACGGCAGTCGAAATGAGAGTCAACCGCGACATCGCCGAACGTCACCAAAAACACGTCGACGAGAACGAGCAGAGGAAGTTGTCAAAAGAGGACAAGCAAGAGAAGACGGCCGCGAATCAACAAAAGGACGCCGACAAGGGCATCCACATCTTGGTCTTCAAGATTGGAAGCTTGGCCAATGGTCAACACCGCTATAAAATCGGCGTGAATGCCGAGCAGCTGGCCTTGACGGGGACTTGCATTATGCACCCCAAGCTCAACTTGGTTGTCGTGGAAGGCGGTCAGTGGAGCATCAACAAGTACAAGAAGCTCATGCTCAATCGTATCGACTGGACGGAGAATGTTGCCTCAAGAGACCGCGACGGGAAGAAGGGCTCTACAAGAGATTGGTTGCTCGCTGAAAAGGACGATGGCGGCCTCAAGGACATGTCGATGAACGAATGCAAGCTGATTTTCGAAGGCGAACAGAAAGCACGCGCGTTCAGGAAATGGGGCAGCAAGGTGTGCGAGACGGATTCAGAGGCGCGAGACACACTTGCACGTGCCAAGATGGACAGCTTTTGGTCACTAGCCAAGGGCATTGTGTAATACGTAACCGTCCAGGAAAGGCCCGATGGGCTTTGAAGAGGGAGGGGGCTTGGCTATGTAAGAGGGAAACCAAGAAAACCCAGTCAGCCAAGGGCCCTGGTCTGATGGTTAGCTCAGGCAGCACCAACCTTAATGTACTATGATGCTGGGTTCTGTCTTGTACGACTATCGTTTATTTCTATATCACAACCAGTCGAGACGCCTTGAGCGAGCCACAGCTAGCGCTTCCAGTTGGTGACGCAGGGGAGATGCCTACAGTTACCTTTTTTTCTTTCTTTTCGATCAAGTAACGTCCTTCAACGGACGCTGAGTTCACCAATGTGCACCTCTGCACTACATCTCGCGTTGTGTGTGATTGAGGAAAGCTGACACTCTCCTTGTTATAGGGAATCTTTGTGGAATATGGCTGTAGACCGCCATGAAACTAAAACTCAAGGGAATCGCTCAAATGACGTTTGGACAAGTCGGATTTTGTTGCCAAAATCCGGGCCAATAAAACTTGTCTCCAATGTGTCCTCCCCAAGCCATGTCTTCGATGCCCAACTCGGCCCATGCCACGTAGGGGAAGGCAGGGTCATGTCATGCCCGTAAAAGCAATACCCATGGATCCAACCCTGTCATCACCCAGCGTACGGTAGTACGCGGGCAAGATAGCGACCGATCCTGTAGAAACCAAGCTCGACCGTCACGCTCCAACCCCCAAGCGACGAATTATATGAGACAGACAGATAACGGTAGGACAAATACCTCCCAACGAGAACTCCCAGGACAACAGATGAACGCTTCAAAGAAACCAGGCATAAAGGAAAGTAAAGTTCGCGCCACCCACTCAAGACATTGCCCTTCCAAGGGCTGCGCAGTTACAACTGTCCTGTTGTTGTCCCCGTGACTCAAGGGGTCGATTCCAGGGGTCTAATTTCCGCCCAAGCGCATGGGAAATGCAAGATGACACGACAACTTTCCAAGTCGTCTCGCCATGACATACATGATCGTACAATGTCGTTATCGCTTCGTTACAAATGAGAAAAGGGTGCCGGGCGTGGTTGGTGCCCTGCCAGCATATTAGGCTGCGCCTTGTCCAAGAACCACGAGTCCGTATTCTCGAGAGAACCACCGTGGCCGCTCTAGTCGAGGAGTGATCGCAGTTGTCTAGCCGTGGGGCGAAGTCGCAGCATCGAGATTGGGGAAGGAAACGTTGCGGTGTTGCCTCGTCACTGGGAAACCGCTTAGATCAACGCTCGTTGCCAGTAGACCTGTTTACGAGTCCCATCCCTTCAAAGGCGTCACCTTGTAGGTTGAGCGTGCCAATATCGAACCGCTTTGAACAACCATCTTCCATGTGCCTGCTCTAGAGTCAGTGACAGTTCTTGGCAAGGAGAAGGCAAACTAACCTTCTGAGGGTATCTTTCCGCGCAAACAGACGACCGCAGAAATCGCATTTGTGGTTTCTCTCCTTCATGTGAACACTTTGGTGGTGCCGTTGCAAATCTGTCTTGCGGACAAACTTTTTGGTGCACTCATCGATCGGACAGGGAAATGGGTATTCTCGCTTTTCATCATGCGTCTCGAGGTGTGATTTGTAGTTGTAACTTCGACTGAAGAATTTCCCGCAACCTTTGACCTCACACTGGAAATTTGCTTCCTCCTTTGTCGTATGCTTTCTGGGGGGCCGTTTGGTCCTATTCGTCTTCAGTACTCGCCTGTCTGATCCCATTTCCGATCGCTGGTTGTGCGGGTTTCCGTATAGCTGGGATGCATCGCAGTCTTGCTTGCCCCAGGACGAGGACCCTTTGTCGTGAAGTTCGGTGTGCAGGCCCTGCGGGAACGATTGGCCGTCTGAGGTGTATGCGGGGCTTCCCAGAGCTGGGACCTGGAACTGAGGTTTGTCGAGACTAGCGCAGTATGATGCGTCCTCTGATCTCATCCTGGGCGTCTGCTGGTCACTCAAGTAACCAAAGGATGGCAGAAGAGGTGCCCTACCGGCACTGCTGCTGCTGCCTCCGGTAGGGTGTGGTGGATGTGAGAAAGGGGAGTATGTGGGGAGCGGAGGCAAGTAAGATTCATGGCTAGAAAAGGAAGCCGGAAGGCCGGGCTGGTAAGCAGCGAAAGAATCGTATTCCAAAGGCATGGCGTTGGCTGGGTGCGATGGGTCAGATGATCCAGACGCCTTGACAATGTCGGCTGGTGAAATCCAAGTGGGTTGGGTCATGTCTTCTGGGACACTAGACCTCGGATTCCGGGCTAGGAAGTTTCGAGGGCGCAAGAAATAGCGACAAAGGGTGGTGCGGTGCAATTATATGCTGCGTGGGGAAGAGAGTTGCTGAAGAAGGGTAGCTGTGATCCGGACGATTCCGAGGCGCAGGCAGTTTCAGCTCGAGAAGGCGGTGCTGTTGGGTGCTGCTGGCGAAGTAGGGCTAGAGATGTGGTCAAGAAGGGAGGTGTCAAGTCCATATCGAGGCCAACAAGTCGACAGATGGCCCAGATGATAAAATCTGGCAAACGGGTTGGCTTTGATATACACTGATCAAACCCAAGAGGTGGTATTGTGACCCAGGCGGCCGTTGCGTGGTAGTTAGGAGGTAGGCTTCATCGACGAAGCTCGCCAGCGGCGTGGTTGACAATGGTAATCAAGACGCAACAGAAGAGGACTGGCTTCAGCTGATGAGGCGTGGGTCAAGCATCGACGATTTGTATTGAGAAGGCAGCGTCTCGAGAGCAAGGAATGAACGGTTGGTGCTCTAAAGAGGTTTAGGAAGGGCCTGCGTGCAGCTCACGGGCAGAGACTGGTGAGCTGAACTATATATGCTCTCGAGGCGTGCTCGGCCACAAAGGTGAGAGGGGGGATGTGAAGGAGAAAGCTCGTCTCTCAGCGGACGAGTGCATGCGAGAAAGTTGGAGGAGGCGGAGCCTGCCGATTAACGAAATCGCCCATCTGTGCGGATTTAAACATGAACGAGGGTGCGCACCGCATCCGTGTTCGCCCTCGAGCACATGGGGGAGATAAAACAGGCAAGAATATGGGGAGACATGTTGAGTTCCAACGTCTAGACCAGTAAGAGGGTGTGACGAAGCGGGCGATGGGGCCGGGGGCAAGGAGCGAAATGAAGCCCGGGCCAGGGGTGTTGTCTACCAACAGCGCTGCCCGGCGCATCGAGTATTGCTCAGATCTCCGTGGTGGGTAGATGAGATAGCAGTCAAGGAACTGGGTCGGCCACCCTCGCAGCCCGTCAAAGCTTTACGCCTCGATCAGCGTGTGTAGCGAGTAAACGAGCCATCATGCTACGATCATGTTTGTCTTCGTCGGCTTGCAACAACAAGCTGCATCGAGCCGTTGGCAATCCCTCCCCTACCCTACCCAGGCCTCCCAGCGACAGAGCCTACTGGGCTGGGTGGTCCTTGTACAGGCATCCAGGGATGCCTTGGGCGGAGCGTGAGACTGAGAAGGCCATAAAGCAGAAAGACAGGTCAGGCCAACTCATACCTACGCACTAGTAAGCTTGGGTCCCAAGAGCACCCAGCCCTTGCACCACAGGTACAGCTGCCCATGGCGTATAGGAACCACTAACCAATCACTCAGTCCACTTCTGGCGTAGAAGGGCCAGCAAGGGTCTAGGCGGGACCGTTTTATTTCTCCACCGCCGAGAACCAACTTGGCCGGAATGGTTTGTCTGGCGCTCATGCAATGGCACATGGCCCCCATGGTTGTGGCCATCGTGGAGCATGGCGCAACTGTTGCTGCCAGGGATGGTGGACCTTGGACAAAGCCGGCGGCCACAACCTTTGCGACGGAGAAACAACCGCTGGGTCCTTGGGTCGGTCCATGCGCCCTCTCTGGCGCTTTGCGCCGCAGTATCCTATGTGGGAGGAAGACTTAGATGCGAGAGCCGGCCAAGCTCAGCAAGCCCCATCACTGCTGCATGCGTCCACCCTGGAAACGTATCGAAACTGGTGAAGCGTTCCCGTCCCTTGCAGGGAGAGGCCGCCCTGTTCCAGCGGGTGTTGCTGGCCCAGCTCGCGGTTGCGCACGTAAAGTGCCAGCGTTGGTGCCCCAAGGTCCCCCGTCTTGTGAGCGAAGCAAAGCGAGGCAGAGGCAAGCTGGCGGGTTGACTGGCAGGCGGCCGGTCAGGTGGCTCGACGGGACGAGGCCAAGCCCCAACCGGACTAGGTGGATGGAAAGACACGGTCTTCGGTAGGCGCTCGCAGGCAATGCTTGGTAGGCGAGAGCGAGCCGGCGAAGAGTCCGGGCGCTGTCACTGGAGGTGGGAACTGGGAGCTGGAGTGGAGAGTCGGTCGTCCTTCCATACCCTGGCACGACATGTGCGGATGTGAGCAGCAGGCCCGCTGCTCCGACTGGCCTGGGCCGACCGGGAGGGCTTGGCTGGCCTGACCTGGCCGGGTGGGGAGGCAGCAATTCGGTTTATCTCAGGCCCCGGAGAATTCGAGGAGGGTGAGAGGCCAGAATGATGAAGACCCTGGCCACCAGGAACTTTGGGATTGGTGATGTAACACAAGGCCTGTGTGGCTTCAGGCCTCCTAGCACTGTACACTGGTTGTTTGGCCCCTTCCCGACTGATGATGGCTGGTGTTAACCTAGCGTGGGGCTGAGCGGCTGCATCGCGGGGAATGCTTCCCTGCAGGAGCCCCTGCAGGCGCGTCTGTTGACAGTGCGCCATCGACTTCTCTGCCTCTGCACCTGCCCTCCTCAACCCAAGCGGCTGTTGGTTCTGTCGCTCTGTCTGCAGCGATGACTCCCTTTTTCCCTCTGCTTTTCGCATCACACAGCCCAGCACCGTCAAGGGGGCAGGGGCTGGCTTGTAGCAATATTCTCCCCCCCTCCTCGGATGCAATCCAATTGGACCGAGTTATGCGCTACGCAGCACTGCTGCAAAGTGCAAGCGCACATACATAGTATTACATGCGCAGTCAGGCAAGGGGAGCTGGATGGAAGGCCCGAGAGGTCCCTGTCTGCCCTGTGAGCGAGGGCCCTAGGCGGGGATCCGCCGTGATCAGCTACCAAGGCCTGGCGACTATCTCCTCGACGTGACTTCCTGCCGGCGGGCCGCCCCGCAAAGATGAATGCCTCTTGGTGACTGGGGCGGGAGCTTTGACGCTTGTGCGACTGCGTGGTAACTTGTAATTAGGTGCCTGGCGATTATCTATTCCAACTCGTGCAGGGCGGCCCGCTTCGTGGGTAGCACGGACGAGATGCGGCTTGGGAACAAGCGCTCTCCAGCCGCCCAGTTAGCAGGCATGCTGTTTCGGGCAGCTGGGAAGCTTGCCACGAAAGTGATTAGGCAGGCGGGCAAACAAATAGAAGGGAGAACAAGCACGCCCTGGCCCCAGCCAGCCATTTGCTTGCTGTCCCCATCACCGAAGCCAGGCAAACGACCGTGTTCTCAGCTTACGTCGTACGTATTGCGACTGCCCATGGAGCCAACAAGAAGTCACAGTGCGCGTATTGGCGGGTTCGTTGAGGTCGTGCCTGCTTTACGGTGGGATAGTTGCAGGCTTTGCTCGCTGCGGGTGACCACCACGTTGAATGGCCTCTTCGTCCGCTTTGGCTGGTGACCGCACTGATCAAAGCGACCTACCGCCTTTCATGGGCACGAGAAGCCACGCTCCATCCCAGGCTGGCAAAGCTCCTTGGGAAGGGCCGAGTCGCGGCGACCTTCACTATCTGAGGCTGGCGACGGGAGGGAAGGGGGTGCCATAGAGGTCAGCTTGGCGAGGTGGGAGCAAACCATCAGGAGGGCGGGGCCGGAAGGGACCCAGCCGGATGGCTTGCAACAACCCCGATTATGGCCTGATTGCAGGAACTTAGCCAACTGCCGCGACCCAGTCCAGAAGGTTGATACTGTACAGCGGCCCTGGTTGCATTTAGGCAAAGGATGCGAGCACGGGAACTGAGCTGGGCCTCAGTCAGCCGTGCATGCATGTGCTGCGCAGGACGCACATTTCAATCGTGCCATCTGCCTGCATTCTCCGGCGCGAAACTACAAAAATAGAAGTCAGCCGCGCGCCGCCAGAGTGTGGTTCAGGGTAGATGAGTTCGGAGGTAGGGCAGTTTTGATGGCATCGTGACCGTGGCAGTATACGCGGCTCTCGGTAGCCTGTTCATGTCCCACGACCATGAGGGTTTTCCTTCCCTGTCGTCTCCGGTTATCGCATATCGACAACCAACTAGTTTGTCAACCCGGAGGGACTGCAACAGGGCCGTCGAGATTGCCAGTATCACCAAGCTGAGCCGAGTGGGCCTCATGCCGCAACAGAGTTGTCATTAGTTACACCCATACGACTCCCTCGCCCGCGCATGGCCGAAATAATTAGTCAATAGAGCGCTGCTTAGTCGAGCCTCCAAAGCCATGGTCCCATGCTTTGCTGAGTTTCTCATGGTTCTCGCCACCCTTCGTATTTGCCACGTGCCGATGCGTCCTCCACCGCAACCTGGCAGGCAAGGCAGGTTCGCCAAGCCACCCGGCTAGCACTCAGCGGGCCAGCACTTCGTCGTCTCCGCTCCATTTGTCCCGCAAGGTTCGTGCTGGGCGTTACGGGCATTTCGGTGGCCTGTCCTGCCAGCCCAGGTGCGCCGTCTCCGTTTCCCTCGACCAGCCCCGCCCCATTCTCGACAGAGGGCGGAGGAGATGCGCAGTCTGCCCTGTCAAAACAGGTAACGACCGAAGCACCCTCGAGCCCCCCTGTGCTTCTGCACCCTCTTCCACATTGGGCATGTCCCTGGTCGAGGACTCAAGGGTAGGTTAGGCGGGTGGCCCAACAATCTAGTACTCTTGCGGGCCCTGAAATCCATACCTAGCTTGGTAATCCTAGATAGCTGCCAGGATTGGAGGCACCACTACTTGAACTAGGAGATTGGCTGGAACGAGCGGACCATTTTCTGCATCGTCGGGGCTGAAAGCAGCCAAGTCGAAGCAGCCAAGAGGCACACCCGAAACTCGATCCAAACTTGTCGCACAGAGCAAGAGGTGACACAGGTTTGTCAGCAGCTCATTTAATAGAACGACACTATCACGCTGTGTGTCAGCCGGAAGATTCGGCGCTTCAGGCTTGTCCGAGTGTATCCGCTCTTCTCATGCCTATATCGGACCCGAGACGGCAACAAGACCCCAAGTCTGTCTCTACAGTATATCCTGTGGCGGATGTGGAATGTTATTGGCGATTTGACTCACCGTGAGCGCGTAACGGAGAAGTGAGATCGTCCGATGCTTCGATCTGCTATTTTATGTTTACCTGAAGCTTCACCGTGAACTCATCGAACTCATATGGCATGCTCTTGCTTGTACTAAGGCAGAGTTATTGGGTTCTAGTTATGTGGGAGGATTGGACTAGTCGTCTCGGCTGGTTGTGATCAGGCGTTCCGGGCAGATTTGGGGTGTCTGAGTTGAGTATGCACTAATCAATATGGTCAAAACCTCTTAGTAGTCTGGTGATGCTGACGGATGTAGTGCCATGTTTGGGCTGGACGGCTGCCCCCTGGGGCCGACGGGGAAAATACTGGCACTAACCGACGGGCAACACAGTCTTCTTTTCTTGCTCTGGCATTCAAACTCAAGCTGTTTACCTAGGAGGTCCGTGAATGACCTTCCCGGTGCCCTTGGCCACCAGCGTATGACCTCCCGCACGTGGCTTGTGGCACCGGATTCCCGAGTGAGGAGTACGCAAGGTCGATAGAGACGTCTGTAGAACCAATCCGACATATACGGGCCTCTACACGACAAGGTGCTGGGCTTGAAGAGATTGCGTGGTTTAAAGACCTGAAAGCTCCGGTCCTCCGATAAGGTTTCGGATCTCATCATGGACCTGATCTGATATACTTGGCCAAGTCAGTGATTGATGAATGTGCTGGCGAAATTATGGCGGCTTATTAGGATGGAGCGCTAATTAATCTTGGATCCGTAGAGGGACCCACATTTTAAGGACCTGTCGGCCAGCAATTCGCCCACGTCATCACAGTGACGTCGGTGAAGCTACCAGTCGCAGGCACCCGGCAACTGCGACCGTGTTGCATGACAAGCAATTTTGTTCCACCACCAAAATTCTCCTTTGTCTGTGCCGAGGACCGATGTCTTGTCCTCACTGGTCTGCACCCATGGCCCAACGCCCTTTTACGACGCCCTGCACACGTTGCTGAAGCCCGGTTCTGCCATCGCGGCGGGAGCTGTCTACAACGGCGAATTATCACCAGAGCTCCAACAATCCGATCGAGCCTCATCATGGCGACCGCCAACCACACGTATGGGGCCAAATGCCGCCTCGCCCCAGTCGCACGGGTCGACCGAGAAGACAACATGCCGCCCGTCGAAGCGCAGTTCTTCTACTCCTCCATCATACCCATCGACGACCCGCTATCTACGAGCTCTGTCCCCACGCCTTCCGATAATCGCCCCGGAAAGGGTCAAATGCGGCCCTTTTCTGGCGGCGACAATAACGCCCTCGAGAAGGCTTGGCTAAGTCTCGCGTACGATACCGATCGACGTGCCCATGAAGGCATCCTGCATAATCCCATCGCAAATCAGCCGCTTTCCCCAGGAGACTCGAACAAGTTGGCACGCCTCATTCAGGAGGTTGCGTCTAGACACTGGGAACGGCATCGAAAGCTGATGCAGCAGCGTGACGGGGCTGCCCATGTGTTTGACACCTCGCCCTCTGCCCCTGTGCTTACTTGCTGCCCGGACTTGGCATTGGATGTATCCCAAGAACTTGCACGGAGCTTTTGTGCATTGGTCCGTCGACAAAGCCCCGGCTTGGATCTTGACGAAGTTGTGCAGCAAGTCGCTCTGGCGATCGACTCTAGAAGACAAGGCGCCAAGAAGGCCGCTGGAGCTCGTCCTACTAGTTCCGAAGCCTCCTACAGTCGACCAGAAACAGCAACGCGAAGCCGCGCTGGATCTGCACCATCGCCGCGATTGCCGAACTCTGCACCAGGGCCACGAAGCCGAACCAAGCAAGAGAGTACGGCACCACTTACTGATCGTGCGGAGGAAGCAAGTTCGCTAGCATATTCTCCGTCCCATCGAACAAACGTGCCTATTCGCACCACAACCCCGGTTGGAAGCCCAGCCGGCGGTCGGCTTGCTCACATTGACGACGGGCTCACGGGAAAGCCATTTATACGGGTTGGAAGCCTCGAGAACCAACCTGATATCTCAACTGCCGCACCGAGTCGGGTCCATGATCCTGCTAAGCCGGCTGAGAGTCAAGCACATACTGACGGCGATGGCGCGGTTTCTGAAACCAACAGCAAAGAGGCTCCGGAGAGCTTAGAGAGGGGGAAATACCGACCCGATGAGGTTGAAGTTGCTGTGGGCGTATCGAGGCTGCACATGGTATCGCTTCCGTTGCTCCAGATGAAGCCTATATACTGGTCCCCAGTAAATGATGTGGCTGTCGTTACTAGAGCGACTTGGTTCTACAGGTGAGCAGAGTGAGATGCAGACCGTAGACCAAACCATGAGCTAACACACCGTAGAGATACTATGCTCCCAATTCCGTCCACCGTGGCGAACCGACTCGAGGCCGGCTATCACGAGCTTAGACCTTGGACACAGACATGGAACGACGAGATTAGGTGCGCCATTGAAGTCGGTTCACTGGGCGAGGAGAAGGTGTCGCATAGACTGTGGCCCAAAGCAGGCGACATACCCTCTGGAGAAGAGGACCTTGTATCCGAGGGAGCCGTGTCCGCAGACCCGTTTTGTGCCGCCCGATGTTTCCAGGGCGAGGCTGCCACAGAGGGCACTCTCGAATGGTCTTCCATCTCTGCCAAAATGCAGCAAGAAACGATGACTCGCCCCTTTTCGTCATATCATGTCATCTACAAGAATGACAACGAGGCCTTTCTTCTCAAACCAAGTTTGAAGCCGTCGGCTTACTATGGACGGCGGCCTGTTTCAAAGATAATGAAGGGTGTGACTGTAGGAATACCCGTTGTGAGAGGATTCGACCGGCCAGCATGGGAGCGTATCCACCACAGGAAGCGAGCCCCAAACAAGCCAGGTGTCTCCGCTGCTAGCGAATCTCACGAGAGCAGGGGCCGAGGTGTCTGCTCGGCTTGCAAAGCTGAAAAGGAGCGAGGGCAGGTCTCCGATCTTATTCTGGTCGCCCATGGGATTGGCCAGAAGTTTGCGGAGCGTGTAGAGAGTTTCCACTTTACACATGCCATCAATGGATTTCGACGTGCCGTGAATATGGAGCTCAAGACCGAACTTGTTCAACGGGTTCTACGGGATGACCAGAATGGCCTGATGATCCTGCCCCTGAACTGGAGGTCTGGCTTGTCTTTTGAGGATGGTGGCCCGATGAGAGAGGAGGATAAGACCGACTACACGGCAGACGGATTTGGACTCAAAGACATTGAGCCGGACAGCATCCCAGCCGTCCGCAGCATGATCTCCGACGTCATGTTTGACATTCCGTTTTACATGTCTCACCATAAAGGAAAGATGATCAAGGCACTGGTTTCTGAGGCTAACAGAGTATATCGCCTCTGGTGCCGGAATAACCCAGGGTTCTCCGAGAAGGGACGAGTTCATCTGATCGGGCACTCTCTCGGAAGCGCAATGGCTCTAGAGGTCCTTTCACAACAGCCGACGACTGTACCCAGAATCGACCTGTCCCTGACGGACCCAGAGACTCGATTCTTTGAGTTTGATACGAAAAATCTCTTCTTAGCAGGCTCTCCAGCTGGCTTCTTCCTCCTGCTCGAAAGGGGTTGTCTGATGCCCCGACGAGGGAGAATGAAACCTGGAGCTGACCCGAGCGACACTGTTGCCACTGATGTGGTTGGAGAAGCGGGAAAATTTGGGTGCTTGGCTGTCGACAACATCTACAACATACTCGCAAAGGAGGACCCAATCGCGTACCTCCTCAACGGAGCTGTTGACCCTGCCTTCGCGGCGAGTTTGAAGCAGGCCTTTGTACCCAGCCTCTCCAGCTCGCTCTGGAAATCCGTCACAGGGGCCATGCGTGGTGTTGTACCAGGCGTGCCCGCTGCCACAGACCCGCTTGTTGCCGAACCGGAACGACCATCGACAGTCCGTCTTCCATCTCAACTTGAATTGGAGGTCCACGACTTTACCCGGGAAGAGATTGCCGAGAAGAAGTTCCTTCTCCTCAATGACAATGGACAGATAGACTATCATCTGCCTTCCGGGGGTGGGCCATTGGAGATACAATATCTCAACATGCTGAGCGCCCATTCGAGCTACTGGACAAACCAAGACTTTATCCGTATGCTGTGCATCGAGGTTGGAAGAAAGCCTGGCCGCGCTCATACTGTCCCGGCCATGAGAGCCGTCAAAGCCACGAAGAGGCTTTTGGTCAAGTGATGTTTCTTTCTCTACTAGTAGATTTAATGGTAAGCAATATGGGGCGATGCCCTTCTTAGAACGGTGGGGAACGGGGGATAAATTTTATGGCACGGAGTTGGGAGCGAACGTTTGCGACTGAATACTGTTTTTGATAGAATCTTGATATCCAGAGATATCCCCTGTGTACTATCGGATATGCCCGAGAATGAGATGATGTTACATGAGCTGCCGATCTGTTTGCTCTGCTACACCCCGACGAAGCCAGCTAGAAACCCTCCAATTCCATCATGTCCTGATCTATCTCGTCGTCGTCGTAGTCGTAGTTTTGCAACATGGGCTGTGGCTTCTTAGCCGCCTCTTCCAGCTCCTTGATGCGGTCTTGGTCCATCTTTTCTTTGTGCTCCATCAGGTCCTTGTAGCCCCAAGTGCTTATGCCATCCTGGTCCTGCGCTCGAAAGGGCTGGGCCATGGTTCTCAAGAACCTCCTTGCACTACTTACGGCCATGTCAGTGCTTAGGTTGACATCGGCCTCCAGCAGGCCTTGGTTGATCCATTTCGGCAGCTGCGTTCGCTTCTTCTGAAATCGACGATCGGCGAGCACCATGATTCCGTAGTCATCCTTGCCTCGCAATACACGACCTAGGCACTGGGCGGCGTGGCGCATTGCGTCGAAGGAGAGGAAGTCGTTCTCTTTGATTCGATAAGTCTCTCGCAGAAATTCAAGCCTGGCCTTGAGGATACGGGATTCCGTGTACTGGAATGGAACCCCAATGCACAACACTGTCCGTCCGTACTGGTGGTCGAAATCGATACCTTCGGACACCTTCCCACGAGCGACACACAACAGCACGGCGCCTCGCCCGTTGCAGCATGCTGTGCGGTAAGTCTCCAGCGCAAGAGAGGTTTCCTGAGCATCGGGTGTTTCGACCAGGATAAGCTTGTACTTCCAAACCTCATCCAGGATGCCCATACCTTGCCACATGCTGATAATCGACTCCATGTAGAGATACGAGGGGAAGAAGACTACCATGCCATCTGGAGTGATTTTGGCAAACTCAGTCAAGAGGTTTCCATAGTTGCGGACCACACTGGGCTCGTTTCTAACTTGGAAACTTGTCGAAACCGAGGCCTGATCGCTTCCTCTGGTGACGATCATGGGCAGGAAGGATCGACGGGCTAGCGTGATACTGTAAGACTCCTGGATGACGGTCGTGAAATCGAGCATTTTGGGATACATTTCCAAGGGCGAAATTGTACCCGACGTGATAATGACAGAGAAGAACCTTTCGAAAACTGGCCGAATAGCAATGGCAGCGTCGAGGCAGGTGAAGTGTAAGATTGGGTTTGGGACTTCGGCAGTATCGGACTCGTACGGCTCTAGAATGAGGAGGAATCCCTTTTCATAGGTAGCTACCAGGGTAGCAAATGTTGCCACTTCCTGCAAGGGTTGGTAGTCTTCGATATTTGTAAGTTCGAGGGTTCGCACGAGAGAGGTGAGGCGTTCGGCACAGAATCGTAGCGGCTTCTTTTCGATGAATGTGTGTTCTTTTAGATGAGACAGGAACGATGGCGGCGTCTCAGAGATGACTTGGCGAACCTTCATCCTGGTCTGGGCGGGGATTTGTCAGTAACGAGTCGTGAGTAATGGGGGACGGCTGGTGACGAGACGCATACCTTGAGATACTCAATGAACCTCTTCAAGAAGGCGATGAAGTGTTCTGCTCGCCGAATATTACCTGGTACAGCCTCTTTGAGGAGGTCTTCAGGTAGGGCTGGCGGGATGGTCAGAAGCAGTCTTGGACATCAACCATCAAAGATCAACTCACCAGGATTGGACATGAATGCGTCCTCCTGTCGTGCCTCATCGGCTTCCCGCAGCCCCTCTACTAGTTTCTGATACTCGTTTTGAAGCTGCTCCTGGTCCGTATCACGCATTTCCGCAATCTTGTTTTCAAGATTCTGTGCACCTCGAGTGGCCTTGCGCAACGAGTCCTCGGTGATGTCCGTGCTTAGAGACTCAATGCACACGTTATCGATGTTGTGAGCTTCGTCAAAGACAACAATGCAGTCTTTGGAGAAATCACGAGAGACGCGCTCGGCAATTTTGGGGTCGAGAAGGTAGTGATACGAGAAAATCACCACGTTGCAGTATTGCATCTGTCACTCAGTGTTGGCGCACGAGAGCAAACGGGGACAGGCAAACTGAAGGCTTACCATGCGTCGCGCGGTGAAGTAGGGACATTGTTTTCGCTCCTCGCCGTACCGAATGATGTCTTCAAATGACCAGACGCCATTGGGGATTAGATTATGTGGTTCAAGAAGGTCTAGGTTCTGTTTCGGAGTCAGCGGGTTGAGATGGCGATGAACGAGAGGCAGGTCTTACGTCGTGATAGACGCAGAGGTCGACATTCTCGCCCTTTTCCTTCTTCTCCTTCACAAAGCCTGCCGTGAGGCTTCTGCATCGAGCATCAACGACTGAGCCGCTCTTCTCCCGCTTTACCGACGGATGGAGGCACAGGTTCTTGCGGCTGGTGAGGCCCAACCCGCGGAATTCTTCCTCGTACCCAAGCTGCTCTGCTCGGTACTTCATCAACGACTTCAACTCGACTAGAGCCTTTTCGATCTCTGACATTGTTCCTGGTGACGATTTGTAAGCAGGGGCCAGAGTCCGTTAACGGGAGCGGCATGAGATGCGTACGGGAGCAGTAGATGAGCTTGCGCTTTTCCGGCATGTACTGCTGGTAGGCAACAATAAGGGACAGAAGAGACACAGTCTTTCCTGTCCCAGAAGGCATTTCAAGAACGCAGTGGCCGCCGGCATCAAGCGTCTCTGGAGTGGGCCGTTAGTATGCCAGCTGGTAACAAGTTGACAAAGGATGAGGACGCCATACTTTTGAGATCGCACATGTAGCTGAACGAGGAGGTGTTAGTTTGGATAAATTGGTTCAGCAAGCCTTGAAGACTCACGCATATTGTTCTGTGATGCGTGGAAGATCAGCTATATCCTCAACGGTGATGGCGAAAGACTTGGATGACGTACCTGGGTAGATCCTTGGGTACGGAAAGAGCACCGGCAGATCACTGGAATAGGTCAGGGACTATGCCAAGCAGGCTGGGAACTGGGTTCATACTCGATGTTGAACCTCATGGCGGCCCAGGTATTGGCACCGGAGCATAAGCCCGGTGGTCGTGAGGGACGGGTGGGAGAGCTTCAATAGAAGCTTGCCGTTGACGTGAGCCGTGACGGGCAGGCTCTTTTGGCGAACCGAGCTGTCGCGAGATCACGTGACGGAAGGCTGCCTAAGTGGAAATGGTTGAGGTTGTCAACCGTCAGAGAGCCCGCCCACCAGTTTGCCTTCTGAAATCAAGTCGGACTCTTTTTTCGACTAGGGAGGGTAGAGATGTGAAGTTGGATAGAGGGTCGCAATTCGATTGTTCCTGCGAGAAGGAGTCTGGCGATGCACTTCACCTTTGGCAAAGTGGAGGCACCCTGCGTCCAGTACAGCTACGTCAACAACAGGAGCAGACCAGTTTACGAGGCATTTTAGTTGAATCAACTCCGTTCAACTTTGGTGGCATCAATTGACTCATAAAATATGGCTTTCTACGGCATGCGATCCTACTTTGTGGTTGCCACCCCCCCCCACCATCACCATCCAGTGACATTGGTGTGCACATTACTGCGTCCCGCTTGGGCACCGTGTTCGCCAGAAAGCTGACCGCTACCCAGGACAGTAGAAAAAGGAAGAGGAGACAAAAAGCTGACAAAAAGAATGCCGGGCAAAAAACATACAACAGCGGGGATTCCCCGGTCGTCACCGACCCGAGTACTAGTCCGCCCCTTACCAGCTTAACTATGGGAGAGCGGACGGGATCCCGTGTTCTCTAGTAGGTATGGTCGTATGTATCAGTCGTGGTGACAATCCTGATTATAACCACGCTGGATGTGCTGTTTCTCACATCTTAGCATCGAGCGACTCATGGCACATTCGAAGCAAGGAAGTCTGTATTTCTTTCCGAGACGATTCAAAACATGAAAGAAAACTGCCGTAACATCGCCGCCACAGTTCGTCCATGAAAAAAGGGTGCCAAACATTCATTCATCCCCTGAAAGTGCAATAAACAAACGCCTGATGCAAGGTCATCCAATTGTCATGATCCTTTGTCCATAAACCTGAACCTGAACTCCAAACCTGGCCCTAATTTGCAATCTCAAATACACACAAAGCGTTCAGACAATTCATCATACGTTTCGACCAACGTGTAACATAGTCCCGTAAGCATGGGACAGGTGCCGGGTTTCTGAATGGGACCAATTTTCGACAAAGGAGATCATGCCGGATGAATCTTCGTATCTTCATCTCGAATATGGTCGGTTCATAAGGGCGATTTCTCTTGCAATCTGGCTCCACTCTAGGTCTCTTTTCGCTTTCTTTCCAGGGTGGGCCTGCTGCTGAAGTTTTCCTTCCCACTTCAACAGCTCATATGCAAACCGAAGGTGCGGTTGAATAATAACATTAAGTCGACGGGCTCTGACAAAGCAGTATGCGTGTGGGAACGACATTCCCATTTCGCGCATTACCTCGGCGATACAGATGGTTGCACTGCGCGATACACCAACACGACAATGAACCAGCGTGGCGGTGCCATTACGCCTGCCTCGGTCTAAAGGGATGATGATCAGCATACACAGTGACAAACACGCGAGCCTTATGAGGATACTTACCGATAAACTCGAGACAGCGATCAAACTCATTGGTCAAGGGATCAATGCCGTTATCTTGAACACCTTGAACAACGCAGACATTCTCCTGGCCCCATTCCTCTAGCTCTCCATCTCGCCACATGGCCGTCTCACCAACACTTAGGATCTGGCCGATTCCCAGAGCCCTCAAGAGGTCCGGGTTGTTCGCATGCCCCAAGTTTCCTAGATACATATAGTCAAGGACTCGGCTGGGAAAAGACCCATCCAAGTTTGCATACCAAGCTGGTTCGTCTATGACCAACGCGGTGATTTCGGTTAAACTCAACCCGGCACAGACGGGGGATTCGCGAAGCAATCGCGGTGTGATGGCTGTTAGCAGTGCAACGTCTGTTGGATAGGCAAAGAAGTTGCGCCGGTTTGTAGTGTGGAGCTGCAGCCAAGCATCAGGGACCGGCCGCCCAGTGCTGTAGCTGTAGTATGCGATTCCCAGCATCGTGGACTCGGTGTATCCGTCAGCGCAGTGAAGGAAGATTTTGCGAGGTCGAGGCTTGGAAGCGGCCTTGTCAGACATGGTTGAATCTCCCTCCAGATCGGTCTCGTGGCCAACGCCTTCAGGTTCGGGATTCGTGCCATGCGAGAGGTGATAGATCCACTTGCATGTTTCGAGGATACCGTCTGCCTCAGAGTGGGACCAAGTTGGGGGTAGTATGCTCCCGCTGGAAGGGAAGTCTAGGAAAGTTTGCTTCCCCGGCTCATCAGGGCTCTCCGCGACAAGTTGCAATGCTAGGGGGTTGAGGCGGCCCAGGTCACTGCACTCGATCAAGATGTCAAACTGTTGCTCCTCTGCAGTCCCGGGCTCTGGGCTTGGACCCATGTAGACATTGTGAGATATCTCAGATGCCTGGGTCATGGTCCACATCTCCCGTCGCTCCATGTGGAAGAAGTCGAGCACCTGACCGGTAAGGTTTCCATCAGCATCGACGGCTACTATTTCCGGATGCAACGCCTCAAAGTCCTCGAATGCGCTGGTGCAGAGAAACGTGTTATATTCAGGGGCTGCAGCGCCTTGAGCAAGCTGCTTCTCCCGCCACCTCTCTTGAGCGGCTGTGATATTCCAAGCCAACTTGCGGGCTTCGGATAGATTGGGACCGTAGACGATGATATCCGAAACCAAGGCGGTCTTGATAGTCTGGATCTGGAAATTCCTCACAGAGAAACCGTCCCGGGGGTCGGCTTCGAGAAAATCGGGGTTTGAGCCGGGCTGCAGGATCTCGTCTGGGGCAATTGCTCCCTTTAGACGGGCTCGGCTGAGATCGCCGCCTGCCTTGACAATGGTGATTCCACGCAGGCAGTTGGGCGTGTGTCTGAGGGTGCGTCGCCTCGCAGCGAAGAAGGCCTGTTGAACTTGGTTCTGAGGATGCAGGCCATGGAACCACGGAAACACGAGGGACGGGTCTGGGAGAGGTTGGCGGGCTGCGAAGTCGAGGGCCTCTTCTACCTGGCGTGCATTGATCTCGAAAACGGAATTCCCATCAAATTCAACGGAAACATAGGCATCAGTTGGGTATAACAGAGAGCTCTGCTGCTCATTGTCTTCCGTTTCAGTGGATGAAGAAGACAGGGACGATAGGCTGTCATCATCTGAGTGTGCAGGTCCAGTTGGACATGTGGGGATGTGTTTATTCGGGACGGCCGCAGCGGAGGATTTGAGCGAGTCGAGGGCGAGGGGCGCGGAGATGGTTGATGATGGGCGATGAGGCGGAATGGGTCTGGGAAGGGCGATTGTGGCCATCTCGAAGGCCGGACGCTATGGTGGGGGGGGGGGGGTCTCGAGAGTCTTGTTATTGGCGATGGTGGAGCTCGATGTTGCTGGTCAACCTTGAAGTCGCATAACAGAATGGGTTGCGCGAAGAGATACGAGGCAAAAGACAACCGGGAGACTGGTCTTGGGGACGACGTGAAACCACGATGCTATTGGATATATGGAGGGACGATGCTCAGGCCTTTGGGGATGGCGACTGGAGAGTCAGGGATTAGGTTACGGGTGAGGAGACCGACAGGACGGGCGAGTGCTCGCAGCTTGTATTTGCTACGGGCGGGCTCTTGTCGTACATGCCCAGGCTCTAGGCACGAAGGGAGGCACAGGAGAGAGTGGAACAGGGACGATGATGGGCTGAATGGGCGGGGGAAGTGTGATTTCGGACAATGGGTGTGATTGCCGAGTGTGAATAGAGCTCTGAGTAGCGGACGGGGGCCCAGTTGATGGGCGACAATGAAGGAGGGAGGGGATGGAGGAGGGAGGGCGGTGGAAGCCAGAGTTGGCGCTATGGTTTGAGACACGCAGGTGGTTGAAGAAGAGAGGCGTGACAGAGGAGCAACGGAACTGGAGCCAGCCCAGACGCGGGGAAGTTCGAATAAGCAACGGCGGGCGGCGATGCGATGGATTGTGGCTGGCTTGCTGAGCAACAGCACGCAAGCCAGGCGATCCTTTGGCGGCGAGGTGGATGAGGAGGGGGGGAGAGACGAGATGGCTCCAAGGCGAGGACACTGAGGAGGTGGCGCGGGGAGTAGCTCAGTTGGACGAGCAGTGGCGGCAATAACAGCAAGAGGAGATGGAGGAGGAGAGATGCAGCATTTGTGTCTCAGTGCGCGTGTCACCGGGTTGAGGGTGTTTGGATGCAAGAATGAAAGATAAGCGGATTCGATGAAGGGTGGTCAGGGACAAAAGGCCCGGGGTGATGTTTGGTACAGACCAGGTTGGTGCCGACTGGTACCAGGTATGTGCATGTGTGTGTGAGAGTGTGTGTTGCGTGCGCGTGTGCCATCTCTCGCTCTGGGAAAGATAGCCTAATTACCTCCGTACCTCCCTCCTTCCTCACCTTACCACCCGTGCTTGCCGTGGCACCAGAGGACCAGTTGGTGGGTTGGTTGTTATCTTGAAGACGCCACACAGTGGGCGACGAGAGCCAGCAGCCCGGCGGAGACGTGAACAATGACCGCTTCGCACAGCAGTGGGTGGGCGGCTAAGACCTCGTCAATGCTTCCCATGGAGCTATCGAGGACGGTTTGCATCCGCTGATAAGGCTGCGCAGGCGGACCAAAAGCTTGTCGAGTTAGTAGACCGGTGCGCCAGTGACTGCGCCATGCATCGTGGAGCGATTGATGCAATGCGATGCGGTGATAGTGGCTGGCCGTGGACGGCAGAGCGCTACGGCCTGTGAAGCGCATGCCTTAGCGTCTCGAGATGCGAGGGTGGCGCTGGGCACCGGGGCACGGGCCAATGGGGCGTCACCCGTCGCCCCTCCAGAGCGGGGTAGTTGCCCGCTCCGAGGCCGCCTCCTTGCTCATCCCCGCGCTGCGGTTGGCCCAGTGGGCGGCAAGGAGGGGCGCTAAGAGCCTAGCTCCTGTTGCACGCACTACAGTACCCACCGCACGGTATGCGGTAGCACCATCCCATCATGAATGGGCCATCATCCTCTGGATGCACCGTCCTGGCACGATTACAGCGCGACATCGTGACGCCGTCTTTACTCCTCTGGTGTTGTGCAAGCATGGTGCAAGATGCACAAAGCAGTGACGGACTGGGCGGTATGCGGCCATTGTCGCCCAAGAACCAGCAGCACGCGAGAGCCACGGCCAATGTCGACCAACAAGCCGCGTGAGGTGATGTCGTCAAGGGTCTCGAACATGGGGTGGCCGGTCACTGGGACAGAGAGCTGTGAGATGAGCTGTCAAGAGGCGTTTACCCCTGGTCTGTGCACCTTTGCCGTGTGGATGCGGGTGTGGATGTGGTGCTGCTTTTACGAGTCCCTACTCCTTGCGCTTCCTTCTCACAGCAAGGCGGAGTACGGAGAGACCATTCATGTTGGCTGGCATGGATGCAGAGTGCTGTGCTAATTCCTACTGTCTGCTGCGAAGACCCGGATGCTCTGGCGCCAACTCCAGCAAGTCACCATCCAACGTCCACCCCCATCTGTTGGCCCCCTCGTCGAGATGATGTGCAACCGCTCCGAAGCTGATGTGTAGATGCCACAATATTGTCCTATCTTGTACTTAGGTACCCATGGGCTCCGCCGCAGGCCTAAAGAAAATAGAGCCCAGGCATGCTAATACTTAATGAGTCAAGTCGTGATTATGCTGCAGCCAGATGGAGGGCCTCAGATCCGACCAATGCACTCCGCAACAATCACGAAACCAGGCAGACATCCGACTGTCGACCCCCTCTTCACCCAATCCCCTTGCTCCACTCAAATAGACCACCCCACGCCCCCAACCGAGGGCCTCAGCAACTCCACCGCTGTGTAGATCCAACAGCAGAGCTACATCGTGGTTTTTGTGAATACGCGATGTGCCCTGGTCGTGCTTTCGCACTCCATAACGATTTTATGGTGCAGTATTAAAACCAAGGGCTGATGACCTCTTCTTGGTTGAGTGCCCTGCCCCAGATGTGATCCGGCCTGGTAGCTCGGGGTCAGTTAGTCCTAAGTTTCTCACGAAAAGCGAGTCTTGGATGACCTAAACGGATCGACAGTCGACTCACCTATTATGCGAGGGGCTTTAGACTGCTAGTAGTTGACCTTTGTGTGCATAACCACAGGCCTTCCTCACAGAATGTACGGAGAGCTACCAACGACAATCGCTGGAACAATTGGTGCAGAGACCTTGAGAGGCAAGGGGGCCATTATTTGCTACATCTGTCAAATGTTTGATTGCGACCCTCACCGACCTATCACTGTGGTCGCGATGCTAGGTACAGCATAGATTGTCCGGTTTGCTATAGTTTCTATTATTATACATAAGCCTGCGTGGTATGTGATGGTTCCCTCGTACCCAATGGCATCAATAGACTCAAGCAACGTCAAGAGCAAGCAGCCGAACCGAGGTCCCCTTACCCACCGATACAGAACGTAGGCTACAACAATGCTGCTGAACCTGGCTGATGATGCGGTACCGAGGCAATGCCGTGGAACTCAAAGAAGACATGAAGGCTTGATTAGTGCGTCGAGCAAAGACTAAATGCTGACGATCTCTGGCGATGATGACTCTGCTTCGCTACATTCGACTCTTCGGTTGATCATTGCCAAGTTGTGATTTTACTTGATTGTATTGTGGTGGCCATGCCGGGTATCTTTCCTATCGCTTTACTCGGAACATCCCACCTTGTCCTCCCCTGTTCCCTTGCCTGGCTAGAATCGTGTCTGCCTCCTATGTAATGCCGTGGTAAATAAATACAGAGAAGTAGTATGACACGGGTATGAAGTGTTGAAAAAGAAAATGTACAAGCCCGAGACCCGGGATAATATTGGGTGAGCGTTCATTGGCGACTCTCCACGCATTCGGAAAACAAAATATCGACAAAGGATGTGTCGGCGTCGACCTCATCACCGGGCCGCCCTCCCTCGACGTTGGTGCCCATATGCCCCATTCGCTGCATCTCTATGGCCGAGTTTGGCTTGCCGTCTTCAGGCAGGCCAGCCGGCTGGGAGTCGTGGGCCTCTCCCTTGGCCTGGACATCAACTTTGATCTCCTGCACCACCATTATACCACCAAACGTTGGAGCCGGCGTTTGCGAGGATGTGTCGTCACGGCCGCCATACAAGGCGTCATCGGTGTCAATGGAACGGGTCCTGTTGCCACGTCCGGGAGTGCACAGGTGAATTGTGGAACTTGAATGCGCGGATTCCGCAATCGACATGTTGCGCTCGCGCACCGTTGACTTGAACTTGTCATCCGACCTGGGAGAGTCGGTCCTCTCGATGTGCTTAAAAGGCCACAGCTTAGATAGTCCCTGTGACTCTGCGGAACTCTGGCTCTGGCGCTGAGCCGACCGAAGCACGGCCCCAAACTCCTGGTGCATAGCTCGTGTAAAGTCTTTCTCGGAAGATGTCGTTGCTTGATGCATTTTGAAGAAGCTGAGGGGAACAAATTCAACTTGGGGGCTGGTCAGCACCGAGTGGATGGGAACCACTATCCGCAGAGAAATAAGGCTGGTCTCGGTCTGTCCTTCGGCCTCAGTCTGTCCTTCCTGGCTTGGCAGGTGGACAACCGTGGGTGTGAGAACGGCATCCTCCAGGAGTGGCTCTTGCGCCCACTCTCGAAGAGATTTGAGTGCGTCGTGGAGTTGGCCAGCGAATGTGGCCTCACAGGTCGTGTGCGACGTTGATTCTTCATGTAGTATTTTGAGGAGTTTTGGTAGCGCAGTGTATTCATACCGCTGCAGGAAGTCGACATGCCATTGTTCCAGCTTCTGGATGGGGAGGGGCATTGAAGGGAGGAGGTTGCGGGCTCCTTTTCGAACCAGCACTTCGAAGCCCTGAGAATTGACGCGGGCCCGGATCGTGAAGAAGCCTAGGTGGACTCCTGGGGCCATGTCGTTCTCATGGGTCGAGTACGTTGACATGTCTCGAAGCTTTACATCGAACTTGGGGGTCTGGATTTGCATGCTTGACCGAATAATCTCGCTGACCTGGTGAAGTTCAGCGAAACGGAATCCAGCCGAAACCAGCCGCTCGGCTTCACGGTCCGTCTCCATTCGGTGGACGAGGAACATCAGGGAACCGCGCGCATAGCCATGGTTCCAGAACTGGAAGCCCTTCTCAGCTAGATCGACCTTGGAGAGGTTGTCACCATGCGGCTCGCTGTTCTCCGTGCTGGAACTTGAGTGAATATTCTTTCGAATAGACTTGTGAGGTTGCCGAATAGCGCCAGTGGGAAGAATCTCATCCCACAGGACACCCAGCGAGGCAATAGGTTGACCCAGGCGATCAGCCAGCGATGCAGCCGCAACGCAGAAGAGCTCACGAAGAACAACGTCGTAATCTTGAACCATTTCCCAGTGCTCGTTGATGAGCTGCAGGCCGTGTCGACCGTCTCGGTCACGTCCCGAGTGAGGCAGCTGCATCAGATGTTGTCTCATAGTAGTGATGAAGCTGGCGACAGAGTCCCAATTCCTGGAGGCGTGGAACATCCAGTGGAACAGTGGATGGGCAATGCTGAACCCTTGGTTTCCGTTCTGCTTCATTGTTAGCATGCCCGTGTGTGGAGCTGTTTGGAAATTGCGCTTCATTTACCTTTTCCAAGAACGAATCCGTCACTACAGTGCTGGGGACGAAGCCATCAGGATCAACTAGAATCCTACCATGCCTGTCAAATACTGCTGCTCCAAGTGTCACCTTCTGCGCGCGGAGGGCATTTCTCCTCATGCTTCTGGCACGGAGGATGGCAGACCCCGCGATAATGAAACAGGCACCAAGCGACTAGAACGTGTCAGTGGGTAATTATGACAAGACCAGAGGGGGACCAACGAGGCAAATGACGACGATGACAGTCGCACTCCGAGAGGGCTCATTGGTATGCGGCTTGATGTCGAGGAGGCGATATCGGGTTCCGACAGCCGCACACCAATGCATGCCAGAAACCGCGCCAGCGAGTACAATGGCGGACAACCATCTCTTCCACCACGAATTGGCCCACATGGCCCGGAAGACGAAGAACATGGCGAGTGCGACAATACTGGCCACGACGGCGATGATGGCGGATCCCACGACGAAAACTGTCTCGTACACGCAAGTGTAGTTGGCAATGGATGCGTTTCCGAGGTAATGCATGCCGCATACGGCGGTACCACACAGGACGCCACCGATAACCACTCTCCACCAGGAAACGGAGTTGTTGGATCCGATGGCCATGAAGGCGGCCAGTAGCACCAAGATCGGGACGAAGAAGGAGACGGCGGTAAACCCGCTCGAGTAGGCGACCTGTAGCTGGGGTTCTCGGTCGGCGAGATCGATGGCACGGTTACCGATGAAGTGCTACTGATGTGAGCAAGTGATGAGGTTCGATTAGCGTGAGAGGCTATTCACCATGCACCAAATAGCAATGCCTCCCATGGTCACCGCAGAACTCATAAGAAGAAGGCTTTCATATCGCGTCAGCATGGTACCCAGGACGAGTGACAGCCAAAAAGTCAAAGGGCCACAAACTGGTTAAAAAGACCCTTGAAACCCGTTCGACGGTTAATGAGCTCGAGAGTCGAGGCGGCTCCGACCAGACTGACGACATAGCTGAGGGCAACAAAGCCGGGATTGTACGTCTGGGGCACAATCTGGCCTTGATACTCCCGAAGCAGGTCTTCCGTCGTCGTCATTTTGGAGAGGGACCGGATCGCCGGCGACGAGCTGGGGTCGACTTGAATGGAATCGTCACGGAAGGTGAGCAACGGACAGCACGGTTGACCGAGGTGGGTGGGCAAGTGGAAACCAGGTGGCTCTTATTGAACGCAACCCGCCCATCCAAAGGCTGGAACCATAAACGCAGGACGGATCCCGTGTTGGGAGGCGGCGCAGACAGCTGGCACACCAGGGGCCCGCTAGTAACGGTAATGGCTGGACCAGAGAGGCACCGTGCAGCAACCTAGGAGCGCCTTGCTTCTTGGTGGATTATGCGATGCTCCATGCACTCTATTACTCCATGTACTTCATCCTGTGGCTAGAGGTCCAAGCTCGACCTGAGCCGAAGTTAGGTGTGGCAAAGGTCGAAGGGACAAGAGGGAGTGGCCGAGGCGAGGAGGTGGTGCAGGTGGTCCGGACTTGGTGCTTCCCAGATTGACCTGGCCAATTGAGGTATCGCGGCAAGGATAGGCGGCGTACGGTGAGCCAGAGGGAGGGTTTCGATGTGGGTGACGCAACAAGCCACCGCGCGGAGGCGCTACACATTATTACAAAACGAGACTCGTCGTCACAGGGCGTTTTGCTCTTCTGGTGGTTGGTGATCCCCCCAATATCACCATTGCTCGAGACAGCAGCAAAGTCCTCTCGTTTGGCATCCCGAAACAACTACGGCTCCGTAAGTAAGTAATCTGATGAAGGCTCTCGGGCGTCTTTCTGGCTGCCCTTGCACGGCTCGAGGTTCAGACAAGAGGCTGGTGGTGGGCGGTCTGGGACTCGGGCAATTATTTGCTCACAGACACCCAAGAATTAATTAGTGGATTGGACGGTAAGCATTGACGGAGGGGGTGTGCCCAGTCACGGACAAGGCCTGTGCGAAATGGGCCAAATCCTCGGGTTCTCCAAGACATTTGGTGGAGAGTGGTGGCGTCCAGCTGGGAAGCAATGGGAGCCAGGCCCCCCGAAGGGGAGTAATCAGTCGGGATGGACTCGAGATAGGGATGTGGAGATGGATAAGACGAGACAACCTCGAATCCAAAGATTGGGCAGCCAAAAGCAAGTGGCGGATAAGGAGACTGAAAGGGGATTGTGAATGTGAATGCGAACAGGGAAAAAACAAGTCGCAAAGATACCAGACGTTTCAGCCCCGCACCCGCAGTCTCGTTCTGTTTGAACTTGACGCTTCGATGATGATGCCTTGCGGGCATTGTCAGTCGACTTGCCTCCGTTGGGCTGTTATCAGCTGCTTGGATGCTAATAGTAGCAACAGTAGCAGCGGTAGCAGGAGCACACTTCCATCGTGTGTGCCATCTCGCCCTGTGGTAGCCCCATCCATGGTCGAAATGCTGGACATGCATCAAATGCCCACGGCCACTTTTCCACAGCAGCTCGTCCAATGCCCATGGCCAGCCCACCCCGGGGCGGACACCCCCGGCCCGCTAGTGATGTTGGCAGCTCTCGGCAACGGGCTGAGCAAGTAGGTACCACGGCGGCAGAGGGCCTGAGAGTCTGAGCGACTGGTCAGAGCTGCTGGGCTAACCAGAATGGCGCTTCAGGTCCCGACTCTCTGTGGCGTGCTGCCGGTGCTAGCACTGCGGGGAGGTGGGCAATGCCGCGATTTGGATTTGTCGCCAGTCTGTGAATAGCCCCCTCCAAGTGGAGCGATCCGATGAGAGAGTTGTGGCTTCGGGGCAATGGTACGGTAGGCTCTAGGCTCTAGGCTCTATGCTCTAGCTTCAGCCCGGCGAGGCCAATGAACGCAAGCATCGAATGCAGGGAGGGCAAGCGTTGGAGCCGAGCCCGTCACCGTTCCCCTCGACTAGGACGAGGGAGGAAGCTGCGACATTTCTGATGTACCCGTTGTGCTTCGGTCTCCCAGGTTTCCGGGCACCGATCGTCGTTGTTGAGTCTTGGACACGGCATCGATGTCCTGTTGACGACTGCGCGCCGATCCCACCCGCGCACCATCGGTGCATCGCATGCAAGCAGCCGCTCAGCTGCCCTCACAGCTTGCCTGCAACAGCTGTGAATGGCCTGGTCTGTCGGGGGTGGAGGTGGAAGTGAGGGTCCACGGAAAGCGGATCGTGAACAATAGCTTGGTCCTGGCGGGGTGGGGGCTCAAAGGTAAAAATAAAGTGGGTGTGGCAACAACTTCGCATTTGGATGCTTGACACGGCGCATTGCGGCATGATCTGCGGACCCGAGGACAAAGAGGGCAAAAGAAAGGCGAGTGGAGGCAGCTGAGGTGGAAAAAGCAACCACGGGAGCTGGACAAACAGGCGAGGCAGGCACGTCGTCACCTGTAGCCCGCAGGTAATTAGGCCAAGCCATGGAATCTCGTCACAGCTGCATGGCGGCCTATCACGGCGCTCACCTGGGGGAGACATCTCCCGCCTTTGGTCCATCCAGCATGCAACTTTTGCAAGCGAGCGGTATGAAGCAAGGTCTCGCTCCCTCTTCTCGCCAAATAATTACGGTCAACCCTGCAGGCCTCGAGCCTCTCCATCTCTCTGCGCTATGGCAGCGTAGCATTATCTGCCGATTGCCGATCAGCACCCTGGCAGCCCTGGGGTGGTGCCTGGATAAAAATCGCTGGCGACCTGTCAACTTGCCACCAGTCGTCTGTTATGCCTCGTGCCTCACTCATCATTGGGTCTTCTTCACGGGCATCTCGATTAGCTCTTGGGGTGACCAGGGAGCCTGGATCGGTCGGCAAGGGTTCCATGGATGCCCGGACACTGGCAAAGGAGGTCCCAGCGGCCTCACATGCATGTCTGACCGTTCCTGCTTCCAGCTCCACGCACCATCACCTCGCTTCGATGGACGGGAGGGCCAGAGCTGAGCATTGGCGACGATTGATGCTGAAACATGGAATCAATTGACCAGTGAGCAGATAGGAGGTAGGTAAGCACAAGCTTCGACCGGGCGGGAACTCGTCAAGGTCTGCAGCCTGCCTTAACACGTAATGCCCAAGGTTTGGGCCCGTGCTGCTTTGTAACAGGTGCCAGTAGGGCTGTGCTCAGGCGGCCCAGCGCAGAAGGTGGGCACTGAGCGGCCGCGGTGTGCCGACCGTGTGCTCCCCGATGCGATAGTGCTGGGCTCCCCCCGCCAATACCTGTGCTGGGGCACACCATCGCGGTCTAGGCCCAGCCGGTTGCAACCGTCGCGATGCCGCCGCACCATTGGCTATTTGTGCCCGAAAGATCGAGCATCCGGCATAGACCGACGGACTCGGCGTCGGAGGGTCACGGTAAAGGATGAGGGGGATGCTCGCCGTTGGAACACACCGCATTGTAGTTCCTCCTTAGCTGTTGAGCGAAGGATCATGGCGGCGAACTCTGGAGTTGGTGGGCGAGGGACGGCCACATACCACACAGCAGGCCATGTGTTCCCTCCAGCAGCATTGTGTGGCATCATGCGGCCAAGAAAAAGCAAATCATAGCCAGCCGGGGAATAATGTCAAGTTTGTCAACCCTCATTGTTCAGGGTCTTGGGTTCTTTTTTACTTCTTCGGCCAGCGCCTCACGTCCGATTCCCACGTCAGTCGTGCGGAACTTCCCATTCCCCTTGACCTTGATCTTCAACTCAAGCCCTGAAGTCTCTGCCAGAACCCCAGCAAGCGTCTGCAACTTATTCCCATTCCGCCCGCTGCATTCCCGTAATTTCCCATTGTCCGTATAGATGCCCATTCAAGCATATGTGCGCCCGTTTGCCTGGTTCATTTGCGTCATGCATGAACATACAGGGCGCAGAAGCCACGTCCGCTGCCTCCCGAGCTGTAAACTGTGGTGTAAACTGAGGTGTAAACTCAAGTGCTTGGAAGGACCGCGCTGAAGCCTGCACACGCCCCCACTCCCCGTATCCCAGCGCTCAAACGTGGAATATGAGACATCTTGGGCACACTGGCATCGTTGGGTGCCGCTAAATATCGTGTAGTCACTGTAGTCACCAGTCCATCTGTCCTTGGGTTCTGGGCTTGCCTGGTTCGCGCGTAGGCAAGGACTAGCTGGCCAAGGTCGTTGTGATCAATCGTGGTCGAGACGGACGCAGACCTCTTAGTTGATCAACTATCCAAGCACATCGCCATTAGCCTCGGGTAACACCGCCGCGCCCTTTACCTTGCCATAGGCGTTGCCTGTCAAAAGGTGCGGAGAAAATGCGCAGCAGGGGTGTTGCCAGCTCCTCGAGTTCCCCCGCCCTCAGAAAGCAACATCACGTCCCGATATATGGCATGCAAAGAGAGTTTGTTTAATGTCTCGAAAACCCACTAGCCCCATTGCCCCAATGATGTGTCGCTTTTCAAGCCCCTCGTATTTCCAACCACGCGGGCCTCGAGGCCACATCCCCGCCGCCATCTCATCCCCGGACTTTGGGTTCTCAGTCGTGAGACAACTCGTCTGCTAACCGCAATAGATAGAATTGTCGGATTTCAGGCGGCACACGGTCAAAGGACTTGATGATCCGGGCCACATCCGCTCGCCCTTTCTCGTAGGCCGCGAGGTCCCTGTTTCCGTAGACGTCCCGCCCAGGGGAGTACACCCCCTCCAAGTCACGGAAGAAGACGTTGATGGCAACGCTCATGTCTGTGGTGGGGGCCGCCGTATGGAACCACATTGCGGGCAGGAAAAGAACGTCACCGGCGTTTAGCATCGCTTCGTGTGGATGTGTGCCTGACATCTTGTCTGTATCGATGAGACTGAACACATCCAAACTGGAGCTCGATGCCCCAGGGGCGAATGCAAGGTGGTTCACATCGGTAGGAGGGAAGAGAATCATGCGCTTCGAGCCGCGGATTTGCGCGTAAACATTTGCCATGACCTGTGCCCGAGTAATGTTAGGCGTGTCTGAGGGGATAACCGATGCGACAACTCACATCGTAGTGTAGCCACATGTTGACCCGGCCAGAAATCCTCAAAATAGAGCTAAACAGATGATCTTGCACATATCGAAGCTCGTCAGGCAGGCGGAAATCCTTTGCAAGTTCTGGAAAGTCCTCGTCAACATTGGCCGGGGCTTCTGATGGCTTCTCGTTCGACAGTGACCGCATGTACAATCTCTGGCCTTGTGAAGCTCTGCTCATGAAAGACTCGAAGCTTTCCGTGACATAGCGAAAATTCTTGGAGGTGAAATCCAACTTTTCTGTATCCATCTGGGCCTCATGAACGATGACCTTCTCCGCTTAGTTGCTTACTAGGTCGTCCGACTTTGCTGCAGCTCACCTCATTTGTTTCCCCAAGCTTTCCCACCATATCCTCAGGGGTCCATTGCTGTGAACAAGCCCCGATATCCAGGCCTTCGATGATAACTGGCTTCCTAGCCCGCAGAATATTTTCGAAATCGCCAGGTGAGCTCAGCTTCACTCTTGGAATTTCGACTATCGAAGGCTTTTCAGCCATCTTTGCCGATGTAGAGGTGCCCGTGTTCGAGTGAACAAGTTGTGGAGAATCGAGGTATTTGATGATTGCTCTTTGAACAGGTGCTGGTTCCAACTGAAGGACACTTGAAACATCTACACTGTAGACGCCAGTGTCCCAGTAGGTCCCCATCGAGAAGCACGTTGCGCCACCACCGCAGAGGACCAAGTTCTTGCCATAAGCAAGAGCCGAGGAACCAACCATGAGCGGAAACTGGTCGCAAACCGCCGGGCCTGGTGAAAGCAACGAGACCCGGAGGCTTTTGGATAGGCTGGCAAAAGCGATGGTCTGCCCCTGAGCCGATGAAATATGGCCAACGCCACCGCAGATAGCGGTGATGGGGCCAAACTCGACGACCTGTGCCCCAAACACTGAGATGGCCAGTGAGTCATCTCCGCTGTCGTCTAGTTGTTGGAAGTTGATTGTTGGCTGCGAGGTTGTTAGTGTGATGAGACAAGATGATGATGGTGGTTGCGGATGGATTGATAGACAAGTACATACCTGAGTCGCGGCGAAATCAACAGTCCAGGCGTATACTTTGGTGTTGATAGTCCCATCTCGAATCATGCCCCCTGATAAGACGCCTTGCCACATCCCGGACCCAGCGTCAATGGTTGGAGAAGGGAACGCGGCAGCTCCAAAAAGAGGATCCGGCACAGTTCCCGAAGTTGCGCACCTTAGCCATCCTTTAATAGGATGGAAGATGTAGTAATCTGGGGATACTTCAGATGGCCCCGTTTTACCACCCAAGATGAGGCAAAGAGATGAGCCTGGGAGTCGAACGGCGGAATGCCTAAAGAGGGGTGTAGGGAGATTGAATGTCTTCTCCCAACCCTGGGACTCCGGCTTGAAGACCCAGCATTCGTCAAAGACGCTGGTAGGGGATCCGCGACCGCCGACAAGGAGTTTTCCATACGATCCTAGATCAGTCAATGTGTGACACATCCTTGCCGAAGGCCCTGTGGCAGCCATGGCATATGTTGTGCCGTGGCCCCCGAGGGCATACACATCGCATGAACTAAGTCTGGCATTCGCCCCGGTGCCAAAAGTATCGATAGCATAGGAGCATCCTTCGATGCTTCGGGCTACCATGGGGGCGCCGAATCTGCGCTTGGGGGCACTCTCCAGCTGACGAGTTACTTGAATGTCAAGGAGTGGACATGTCGCAGTCAGGGGGTCACGTTTTTGCTCCGTTGCGTTGCCAACCGCCGAGGCCCGGGCGTGCATGACGAAATAATGCCTGCCGAACAAGACAAACTCTTCCCACTCGTCAAACGGCTCGACATCATCGAGGGCTAGGCGCTCCGAGGAACTGAGGAACTTTTCGCTGTTCCAGGCCTCCCAGAGATCCCATATGTCCACTTGAGCCCAACCACGATTCTGAAAGCGCTCGCGCTGGCTCTTGAGAGTGGGGTAAGTGTGCACCGATTTCAGTGATGTGTTTAGCTTATTGAAGTGGCTCAGCATGGTTTTGGCAAACGGGTGTTTCTCGCCGGCTGGAAGAAGTTGTTCCAAAAGACAAAATTCAGCTACATCGAGTCAGCCATGGTGAGTCAATAGATGCGTTATCAAATGAGCGGGAAAGTTTACCTTGACCAATTGTGCTTGCCCACTCGATCAGATTGTCTGCCGAGAGCGTGTCCATGTATGTAACAGAAACTTCGGCGACGAACAGAACTGAGCATTCCGACAGGGTCATCAAGGACTCGAGACATTTTCGTAGCGACTCTAGCTGTCTTAGATCACATCCAATTTGGCAGTATTTATCGCTGCGAATCAAAAGCATGTCCTTGTCGCTGTCACTGACGATGGGCTCAGACCCCAGCAGCTTTCGCAAATGGGGGGTTGCTAGCACAACTTTTTGTTTCTTCAGCATCAGGTCCGGATAGTCCACGTCAAGAAACACGGTATTGTTCTGGCACGACTCCGGATAGCGCGTGTGGCATTGCCAGGGGAGCACGTCACTGCGACGGACTCAGCATGCAGCCTCAGGGCGAGTATCTATATGAGTGGACTTACTACCCGCAACCCAGGTTGATGACAACCTTTTTGCGATCAGGAGGACCTGATCTGAGGAAATCACGGACCACGACATCGACGGCCCTCAGACGTAACCAGTAACCCCGGTTAATGAGAGGAGCCCGCCTTTGGAACTTGCCAACAAAGTAGCGGAAAAAATGCGGCTCATCAGGGTAGTAGAAGCGCTCGACGCTGCGCTTGGAGACAATGCTGCTGCTATTTGTCTTTGGAGAGTCAGAACGGCAATTCCATCAAATCAGAAAGACGGCGGTGCAAGCTGTTACGAGTCACTTACTCCCATGATCAAGTCATCTATGGCTTGGGACTTGGATTGCCGTTGGGGCCCTTTCGGATTAGTTGTTGGCTTCCCCATGCTGACTGGTTTGCCGAATAAGTTCTCCAGGAATCACTTATGAATGTGGTCTCACAAGGTGGACGCAAGGGCAATATCCGATTCCATGCACCGATTTTAAGGGTAGAAAACGCCGACTTTTTGTGTACCTTAGTGGTGTTGAGGCTCGAGGGAAAAATGGGGCCACTTCTCGACACAGGCACTGGCGGGCCCTAGGAAGGTATGCGCCAATCCAATCGCAGTTTTCTTACATCTCTCAAGGCTGGCCGACGATTGCTAATTTGTCGAAATGGTGTCGGTTGAAGGCGGGACGCCTCTATTATTTACGACACGAGCTACGGGTGCACGCATCGACATACGCCCAGGGATCTTACTCGGAGAGCTCCCATCCACCTGGGCGTTGGCCAGCAGCTTGTCCATGATCAGTGAAGCACGGAAGCGAACTACCTAGTAGTCGTAGTAGGCTGTTGGTTGGCTCATCGATGCTAGCGGGGTCCTTTTGACTTGCAGCAATCAAGTCAATGAATGGAGACGAAACCTGATCTGGGCCGTGGACCCGGAATGGGAGCCTCGATTCTTGCTTGGTATTCCACGGCCGGATTCAGACACGGCGAGCAGCACATCGTCGGCGGTTCTTACCCAAGACCTCCTCTGACCTCCACAGCACGACATGTTGTGCAACTCAGCCGAAATCAATCTGGATGGATACGCAACCAGCAGGGCGCCTACGCCTACGCCTATCTAGGTAGGCACTCTCCGCCACCTCCACCCCACCAACCAGCCAACCGCCCGACGAGCTCTATTCCAGCCTCCTCTATCCACCACCAAGTTTCTTCCGCGTAGTCCCTTCACGTCTCGACGCTGTCATACGAGCTCCCTCCTGTTGTCGCCCTGTGCCGTCCGTCCTCTAGCATTGCCATCTCGGCCGTCTCCAGCTCCCCTCGCCGTCCCCAACAGCTGAGTGCCCCCAGGGCCCAATTCAGCCGCCCCCCGACACGACAGGGATCCTTGCCTTCGACGTCACACACAGCCTTGAGCTGCGTTGCCTAGCTTCTGCAGTCACAAACATCGCCACGCCTGCGGCAAAGCAATGGTCGCGGCCCTCATCTGATACTCGAGCTCCGGTATCGACTCGCGCCCAGCCGTGATCCCCTCCCGTCGGAGACGAACGAAGCCTTCCTGACCCAGGCTACCGAGCCAACAACCAGTTGCATCGCGCAGCAACTTCTCCGCATCAGACTGACCGAACGACCGACAACAACGCCTGCCTCTGCCAATACACCAGCGCGGCGCCGGCAGCCTCCGGACACCATGGCCAACCCATCGCTAAACTTCATCACCTTCAATCAAGACCACAGCTGTCTTGCTGTCGGTAAGTTTTGCGATACTCGCTCGACCTTCTGGCTGGTCGCCTAGCTGACCGGCTCTCTCGATAGGCACCTCGAAAGGTTTTCGCATCTACCATACCGACCCGTTCTCGCGCATCTTCAGCAGCGATGATGGCAACATTGCGATAATTGAGATGCTCTTCTCCACCTCGCTGGTTGCGCTCATTCTGTCGCCTCGCCATCTCATCATACAGAACACAAAGGTACACTTGCCCACCATCGCCAGCTGCGTCCTGTGCTAACAACCTACGGGTAGAGGGCTTCTGTCATCTGCGAACTCACCTTTCCTTCGGCAGTCCTTGCTGTGCGCCTAAACCGAAAGCGCCTTGCGGTTATCCTGGAGGAGGAGATTTATCTTTACGACATCAGCAACATGAGCCTCCTCCACACCATTGCTACGTCCCCGAACCCTTCGGCAATCTGTGCCCTGTCGCCCTCATCGGAGAACTGCTTCATCGCCTACCCGCTCCCGAAACCCCGCGAAGATGCAGACTCCCGGCGCCCTGCCCACGCCCCGCCCCAATCGACATTCGTGGCTCCCACCTCGGGCGAGGTTCTCGTGTTCGACACTCTGACACTGAAGGCGATCAATGTCATCGAGGCGCATAGGTCACCGCTGTGCAGCATATGTCTCAATAACGAGGGAACTCTGCTGGCCACTGCTAGCGAGACCGGCACCATTATTCGCGTCTTCTCTGTGCCCAAGGGACAGAAGCTCTACCAGTTCCGGCGTGGCACCTACCCATCCACCATCTATAGCATGTCCTTCAATCTCAGCTCCACCCTGCTCTGTGTATCTTCGACCTCCGATACCATCCACATCTTTCGCCTGAGTAGCCCTCCAGGTCACACCACTCCCGCTGGTGCACCCATCGAGTCGCCCCGCCAGGATCGCTGGGCGCGAGCTCGTAGTCACGAAGACTCCGAATCTCCCGGGAATAGCGCCGCTGGCTCGCCGATGAGCGATGGACCGGAGCTGACACCAGGCAATGGCACAGGCAATGGCCATGCAGGCCACAGGAGGCAGAGCGGATCTTTCGGCAGCATGTTGCGTCGATCATCGCAAATAATGGGCCGCGGGGTAGCTGGAGTCATGGGTTCGTACCTGCCCCAATCCGTGACGGAGATGTGGGAGCCGCAGCGAGACTTTGCATATATCAAGGTACCCAAGTCGTCGAATGCGGGTGCTTCCCGTGGCACGGCAGACTACCCTTCAGGACCTCTGCGAAGTGTGGTGGCCATGAGCAGCAGCAGCCCACAGGTCATGGTTGTGACGAGCGACGGAGGGTTCTACGTCTACAATATCGACATGGAGAATGGTGGCGAGGGATATCTGGTCAAGCAATTTTCGTAAGTATTTCGAGAAATACGCTGGCGGCAACACCACTAACATGGGTCCCAGGGTACTCGAAGGGGATGACAAGAGCGACGTGTCCACGTACGGTAATTGACGGACTGCATCGTTCAGATGATGAAGCTGGCACATAGCGATCAGAGTAGCGACTCCTTCGCTCCTTTTACGGTCACATGCATTTTCCTGGCGTTTCTTCAGTTTGGTTAATACTCTTCTTTCGGCCATTTCACCATTCGCCACACTCCACTCTGGAGGGCAGAACCAGCTGTGTTAAATACCCTTTTCATGATTTTCTTTAACCTTTGTCCAACTTGGTATCGTATCAGTCTTGCGATTGGCCGTGAGGTGTGTTTGTCAGAGCCGTCTAGCCTCTCATTAGTCGTGCTGCGGATGGAATCAATTTCACACGGGTGCCTAGCCTTCAGGCACTTCTACACAGCTTCGTTGGTGTTGATCATGCTTTTGTCATGCTCTTTTGCAATAGGAAAAGCTTCGCTGAGACTCATGCACTGAAAGTGAGTACTGGGTCCTCTTGTAGCCGGCCTGTAGATTAGCCCTGTCGACGGAATTGAGGCATCCAATGTTTAACGTCAATTGATCCTCAGCATGATGACAGTGGTACTTGCTCGGCTGCGCTGGACTACTGCATGGTAAACACTTTAATACTATACTTGGGCTGATGACTAACCACGGGATAAATGCGCTCCTCTGTTATTCCGTCGTTAGTAGAGCCCATGCCCACCGCCTGCTAGTATTTAGGGATGATAATAAGGGACTCAAAGTAGGCTGTCGTGGGCTGTCCTATCGGAAGGCGACAATAGCAACGGGGCAATTCCCGACAAAGACCAGCAGCATTCCGAAGTCATGGACCCTTGAAAGCATTCTCGGCGTTTGTGACAGGCTGGCTACGACGACAGTGGTCAATTTGATAGGCGGCGGCGAAAGGGAGCCAGGTGACCCCCAATCTCTGCAGCTAGCCCCCACCCTCGGGACATGAGGAGAAGTGTGTGCTTACTTCCTCTGGGACGGAGATATTGGCATGACACCGTTGGTAGTAAGTCAGAGGGGCCTGGGTTTTGAAGTGTTGGATAGATAAGTTATTGAGAGTGATTGGGATTGAGGTGTGAACTCAATGGCAGGATGCGGCATGACCCGAGGCAGTGGAAAGCCAATTGAGAGACAATGCGACGCCAACCACCCCCGACGAGGGAATAACGAAGCGGCAAGGACTGTCACATTGAGCCGGCAGCTGGGCGAACCTGTCCGTCCGTCCAACCTGGTCGACGGGGGTGGAAAGGGAAGAGAAGGGGAAGAGCCCCCCAATTCCAAGCAGCTTCCCCCGCATGTGTGCCTGGTGCAGATGACCCCAATGGCTGCTTCCTCATCCCCCAAACTCCACTATAGGGCATGGTCCCCCAAAATGATGAATTGCCGGGCTGCCGGCCCCACATGCTTCCCCACTAATGGCAGTCACTTGCTGCTCAGTCAGGCATGTGTGGACGGACGAGCGCTGTGCGGCCCCAGTCTATGCGGCTGGATCGCATCTCGATGTTGCAACGGATCTCTCTTGGCCGGCAGTCTTCATCACCACCCTGGTACCATTTCAACGAAAAGCCCGGCACTGCCCGCGTGGCATGTGTACCACCGCCCGCCGCCGCCACATCAGCGGTAGTCGCAGCAGAAGCAATGGAAGCAACGGAGTCGGAGCAGTGTGCACTTTGGTCTGCCCCCGCCGGCCCAACGAAAAAAAGAAGAAGCAGCATGCACCAGCTGGACTCGCTTAATTGATGGCCGAGCTAGCCATACAAAAAGAAAGCTGCCTGCCAGAGGAAGAAGAATCGGTACATACGCATCAAAACATCGGCCCCTAGCCGATATGGAGGGCAAGGCATTGCAAGGGCAACGAAACAGCAGAGGACAAGATACAAGATACGTGCCCAGGCTGTGCTATCGCAGAACAGCACGCACAGCACACAGCAGGACGCAACTAACCAACCCAACACTGGTCAATCAGCCAGGCCGCTGCGTCCGTCCCCCCACAGCAAGCAAGTGCATCCCCATCCCGCGGTCTCCACAGCCCACCCACTGGTAAGCTCCACCATCCTGTTCCACTCGCTCCCCGCCAGTAATCTTCCCAAGTGTACCGTCATCGGTTCGGCCTTGGTTGCATGTGCCCAAGGCCGTGGTCAGGGTCGCGCCGCGCGCCAACCCGAGTCACTCGTCGCCCGCTCTCGTAAAACCTCCGGCTACGGCAGCTTGCGCCCTTTTGCTCCTCTCCTCTCCTTCTCTTCAACCTCCCCCGATCATCTCCTCGCTCCTTGCCTGAAGATTCCAACAGCAACTCGTCCGTGTGCGCGCGCCGTCCTGTTCCCTCGCGCCCGCTCATTGGAATTGGGTTGGTGGAGCTTGCCATCTCGCTCGCCCTTGAAGCAATTGGCGTAGTTCCCAGCTGCCAGCCATTGCGTGTTTCGTCGGCGACTTTGCTTCTGGCCAGGCCTCGATAGCTCTCACAGCGCCCGCGGCCTCTGTCTCTCCATGTCGGCCTCTCGCGCGCGATCCGGCCTGCGCCGGTGGCTTCTTCCCGGTGCGGTCGCTACCACCGGTGCCCTCCTCTTATACAGCTACCGCCCACGAAACATCCCCGGCCACTCGTCTGCCGCTGTCCCTCCCCCAACCTATGGCCCCGATGGCTCCTTCAAGCTGCCCCGGTTTCCTCGCGTGAAGCCGCGCGACGAGCAATTGGCCGACTTGCGCAACAGCTCCAAGCCCGACGCCCAGGAATATGACATGCTCATCATCGGTGGAGGTGCTACTGGCGCCGGCGTCGCCCTCGATGCAGCCACCCGTGGTCTCAAGGTCGCCATCGTTGAACGCGACGACTTCAGCAGCGGCACCAGCAGCAAGAGCACCAAGCTTGTCCACGGAGGCGTGCGCTACCTCGAGAAAGCTGTCTGGAATCTCGACTATAACCAGTACCAGCTGGTCAAGGAGGCCCTCAAGGAGCGCAAATACTTCCTCCAGACGGCCCCCCACCTGAGCTCCTGGCTGCCCATTATGCTTCCTCTGGACAAGTACTGGAAGGTGCCCTACTACTGGGCCGGAACCAAGTTTTACGACTTCCTCGCCGGAAGCGAGGGCATTGAGAGTTCCTATTTCCTGACCCGCAGCAAAGCCCTCGAGGCTTTCCCGATGCTGAAGCAAGACGATCTGGTCGGCGCCCTCGTCTACTACGACGGTGCCCACAACGACTCCCGCATGAATGTTTCCATTGCCATGACTGCGGCGCTCTACGGCGCCACCGTGGTCAACCACGCCGAGGTCACCGGCTTGATGAAGGACGAGCAGGGCAAGCTTTGTGGCGCCAAGGTCAAGGACTTGGTGGCGGCCAAGAATGGCAGCCCTGCCGAAGAAGTCACCATCAAGGCCAAGAGCATCATCAACTGCACTGGACCGTTCACAGACTCAATTCGCAAGATGGATGATCAGTCCTGCAAGGAAATTGTCGCCCCGTCATCTGGTGTTCACGTCATTCTCCCTGGCTACTACAGCCCCGGTCAGATGGGTCTCATCGACCCGTCAACCTCTGACGGCCGTGTCATCTTCTTCCTGCCCTGGCAAGGAAACACTATTGCTGGTACCACCGATTCGCCCTCCACCATCTCACACAATCCTTTGCCTGATGACAAGTCTATTGACTGGATTCTGAGCGAGATCCGCCACTATCTTTCTCCTGAGATCAGCGTGCGTCGCGGCGACGTCCTTGCTGCATGGTCTGGCATTCGGCCTTTGGTGAAAGACCCCAAGGCCAAGAACACCGAGTCGCTCGTGCGAAACCACCTGATTGACGTTTCGCCGTCTGGCCTGCTCACCTGCGCTGGTGGCAAGTGGACCACCTACCGACAGATGGCCGAGGAGTGTGTGGATGCCGCCATCAAGGAGTTCGCACTCTCGCCCAAGGCTGTCCGCGACGCTCCTCGTGTGAGCGGCACTGAGATGATTGATGATGGTGCCATTTTGGATGGTACCTGCCAAACGCACAAGGTCCGACTCGTTGGCGCCCACGGCTTCAGCAACACCCTGTTCATTCCCCTGGTTCAGCACTTTGGAGTCGAGACCGACGTTGCCAAGCACTTGACTGAATCCTATGGTGACCGTGCCTGGACCGTCGCTTCCCTGTGCAACCCGACTGACCAGCGCTTCCCTGCTCGCGGCGAGCGCATTTCTCAACTCTACCCCTTTGTTGACGGTGAGGTTCGATATGCCGTCCGTCACGAATACGCCCAGACCGCCGTGGACGTGCTCGCGCGCCGGACTCGTCTGGCATTCCTCAATGCCCAGGCAGCCCTCGAGGCTCTGCCCAAGATTGTGGACATCATGGCCAGCGAACTGAAATGGGACCGAGCCCGCCAAGAGCTCGAGTGGAAGGACAGTATGTATTCACCACGAACCGCCCCCCGCCCTCCTCATTCGCCACAACGCGTGAGTTCTTAGAAACTCCCCGCTAACTATTGTTGCTCTAGCTGTTGCCTATCTGGAGTCGATGGGATTGCCCCAGCCCATGCTCTCCGCTACCCGTCAGCAGGTCGAGCAGGGCAAGCTCGACTTCGCGAGCTCCCTGGAGTGGAAGATGTATTCTCGGCATGACAAGCCGACCGAAGAATAAAAATGGCGTGGGCTAGACTCATCATTGTGATGACTGGGACTTTATTGCCTCGGCACTGAGAGGTGTAAGGGCTTTGTTTGGGCTGTACAAATGGGAGTTGATAGGTATCTTTTCCTCCTTTAGAATCCTAAGTAGTATTTCTCTTTCCGCTGCAACGCCTCTCTGCTCAATGGTACGCCCAAAGCCGTGCAGTGTGCTAATGTCATGCACTTCACATGGGCCTTACACACGACATGGATCTCTCACAACATGGATTTCTGGGCTGGCGTCATACATAGTCGAATTTCACAGGAGAGGCAAAGGTCAAAAGAGCATTTGGCAGAGTAAGGAGATTCTTGTATTGTAGACATTATATCTCGTCCCTGGCCCACGGAGGCCGAGAGGGAGGGGCAAGAATCAAGTAGTAAATCTCTCTACCAGAGTGGTATCGTTTGTGCGTCAAAGGATCCGTCAACGTCGTGAGACCCATCCTTGTTTCCATAACCACCCAACAATGGTTCATGGGGGTTCCGCTCTAATCATCAAATTCATCCTCCGGCGCCGAGGCACTATAGACCCCGACATGCTTCGCAAAGCCGCCCAGTGCGGCAGACCGCAAGAAAAGACCACGCAAACGCCTCGCCCGCCATGATCTATGTATGTCCTGTATGCAATGTTGCCCTTTGTATGCGATGCAAAACTGAGGACAAGCGTCCCCTAGAAAAAAAAACAAATCATGAAAACGAGAAGAAGAAGGTCAAAATGGTCCAGCTGAGCACTCCCCACGGTCTTCAAGTGTCAATCAATACACAAACAACTGGGGTATCATATTGGGAAGCCTCAGCTGGCTTCATAGCGGCCAAGAGAAGACGACGATCCTACTCGTAGAACTCGTTGAAGAATGCTGACCTTGCTTCCGTTGGCGCGCTGGAAGTGTAACATCGAGTCGTCCTCGTCCGATTGCGACAATCGCTGATCCAACGCTGCCTCCCAGCCATACAAATCATCCTGGTGAGAGGCACGCGTGTGGGCTTGCGGGTCGAGGGCGGAAGCCTGCGGCCCTGCGTCACAGTGTAACGAGAATGTAGGGAGGTAGTTCGAGACATCCTTCAGGGGACGCGTTGAGTGAGCAGAATCACACTGCTCAACATGATCCACTTCCATACGACAGGTGGCAGGCAGTTCGTCCCTATACTTGAGGGCATCCGCGGGCTGATCCCCAGAAGATGCTTCCTGCTCGATACCTGCGAATTTGGCGTGGTCGGCGGTCTTCCTCCTTCTCATTCGGATGCTTCTGTGCACTACAGGTATGGCATCGCCATTCCGTCTCGTATATCTTACGGCCGTGCCGTCCCTGAATAGACCATTGGGCTGGGAGGGACCGTCACGGTTCCAACGGTCCTCCGGCCCCGATTGGCCAGACGACCTATTCGACTGGTTGCCAGTAGCATCAAGGGCCTCATCGTTCAGGCCCATGTCTTGGTCGGCTTTGTTTGGTGATTCAGGTAACGGCGCGACCTGCCACCCTCATAATGAATCGGATTGCATATCGACATCTGCTGAGGAGGTAGAGGATGGGGCTGAGCGTCGGCTAGAGCTTTTGCGGTTGAAGCCCAACCTGGCGCCAACCTTCTTCCAACCCTTATTGTGGGCAGCAACGGCGCGTTGCAGCCCGCCAGGAGATGGGTTGAATGCCCAGTCTGATGTCGGAGGGGTGGTAGGAGGCGTCATGGGTTCCACGGTCTGTGGCGAGTTACAGTCGCTGTCGTCAGTGAGGCTGTCAAATTCATTCGAATTTGATCCAGAACGCGTAACCCGACCGTGTGGAACCATGTGAGAGTAGGCGTTGTCATGGGTAGGGCCATCGAACTGCATTGGTGTCACTGATTGCAGAAATGGAACCAAGAGTGAGTCGTTCATCAGCTCGTAAATGATCCTACCAGCATCGTCCAGAGCGGAGGGTGGGGGAGGGGTCGGTCCGCAGGGCAGGCTGAGAAGGCGATCGCGAATGCGGGCTGGGATGTTCACCTCACGGGGGGCGCAAGGGATGATGTAGACCTGCATGAGCTTCTCCCAAAGCGCGCAGAGGTGATCATTGCCTTCCAGGGAGTGTGGCGAATTGGCGGCGTGCTCGTTGTAGCACGTAGCATAGCGTTGAGAGTCGAGGGTGAACTCGAGGCTTTCCATGCAGTGATTGTGTGATAAGTAGGCCATGAAGGCAGTGAGTGTCCATGGCGGTGAGGCGACATCGAGAAGGATCTCGGTAAGAGTTGGGGGTTGGGTGGCCATGGTTCCAGAACGAGGAGAAATAGGGCTGTAGGCTGCGCTCACGGGCCTGGACTTGGGGATTTCGACATCGAAGAAGTCCTCGAATGCGGACTGGGGAGATGTGGGCGAGAGACACTGGCTCGAATATTCGGGGGTATGTTGCCTCCGTAAGCGTGACTTGCCCATGTCTCCTGGACTGAGAGGTAATAGGTCCCAGACCTCGCGGGAGGGCGGGTTTGCAAGGTAGGCAGAAGAGACCGAGACCGATAAAAAGGACAGGATTCAATCCTGGCGGGGCCCGGTGGGAGAGGCGGGATAATGTAGTCGCTGGTTAAAGCGGGCGGGCTCGTCGTCCCCGGTGGCGCGCGGAGTATGTCAACGGGGGACAGGGTGCAAGAGGCTCGTTCATACGACGAGAGTAGAGGGGGACTCCAAGTCCGGTCTAGTAGAGCCAGATCGATAATGTGTCGAGGCTAATAATCAGGCAGCCAGGCGAGACGGCCGATGGATGAGTCGATGTGGCTGATCGGAGGCGGCCTGGCGATGAGGACAGGACTGAGAGGCGGGCGTTATCGACTCAGTTTCTACTGAAAAGACAGGCGTGGGCGACGTTTCGACAGAAGGGGAAGAGGGCCGTCTCGCGTATGAGGAATGAAGGCCTACGGGATTGGCCGACAGGTGGATTCTCAAAGATGTCACGCCTGCAAACGGAGAAGGCACGCAGAAGTCGCTGTCGACCAAAGCGTAGAATGGGCGAGCGACTGGAATGTGAAGGCGTTGGCAGCGGGGATGCACGACTGAGGTCGTGCGATGCAGGTTGAGAGAGTGAGCAAGTACTACGGCCAAGGGCGTTGGCCAAGGAGGGGCCAAAGGCAGGGCAGGGTCGCGGCGAAGCAGCAAGGTTTCGTGGCTTGCAGCGCGGCCGAGAGTCAATCGAGGCAACCAAGAGGGAGTAGCGGTTCTCGTGAAGTGGGCGCCCGCGACGAGAGACCAAGCCAAGCGATGCAACGGAATGCGGCAGAGAGGGGGAAAGTTAACACGGGTTCCAGACCTGGCCGAAGTGGTGAGGGCTGGTTCTGGGCAGCGGTCGACAAATCGAAGGTTTGGTCGGAGATCGTCAGGGCGAAGACTGAGAGGGACGTGTCGCGAGTGTCGTTGGGATCAAGTCGAAAGGCGAGAGTGTCCAAGATGAATCAGAATTGATTCGGTTTGACAACAAGAGTGAGCCGTTATAGTCCCGTCTATGTGGAGGAGGAGGATATGAAGAAGCGACCGAGCCGTGCGAGAGGGGGTGCTTGTGGAGGCAGTGGGAGGTTTTTGTGTAGTCTTGAGACCATGGGAGTGAGGATAGAGGGGGGTGTGAGAGTTACGATGGAGAGCCTGATCCAACGAGCCTTGGGTGCTGGGTACCTTGGTCGCATGCGGGTACGTACTGGCGCCTGCACCGACTGGTGACCAGGGGAGGAAGGACCAGGTATTCCGTGCGCATGCTCCTGCACTTTTGCTGCTAGCACTCCTGCCACTGCTGACCTGGATTACAGCGCCCCGGAGGCCCGTTCTCTTACCACTAACAGTCATAGTGGTAGCACGAACCTACCTGCCTGTACCGGCCGTGCCGTAGGTAACAGCAGCTCACAGCTCATGGGGCATGCCAACCACTTCGGACTCCTGGTCCTACCCGCGGCCTGTGCATCGTAGGGCCCCCGCTGTGCCAGGCAGTCCGCCCTTACTGCGGAATCCATTGGGCACCGCGTCTAGAAAATGGGGAATGCGAAGCGCTAGGAAAGACAATGCGAGGAAGCCGTCAGCGAAAGGTACGCGGCAGACTGGTGCAGCAACGGGCGACTCATTGCTGGGTCGCCTGCGGAGTACGTAACATCTGCTTTCATCTTTGCAGGCTACTGTTTGATTGACGACAAGCGACCCGGTCGGAGGTGGACCCAAGGCAAAAAGTCCGGGCGGCTACGCCAATGAGGCAAATCTGCTGGTACCTGAATGTGCACCGTGGGCTTGGCGATGTTGCTGGTACCTCGGCGTGAGCATGGAAGGCAGGGAACGCCGCCTGAACGCCACAGAAGCTGAGGATGGTGTGCCTGTCTGTATGGAGAATAGATCGATTTAATCCAGACACGGGGGCGACGGCGGCGGCGAAGACGGCGACAAGGGCAGACCAAGCACCAGGGTCCCAGACGGGCCAGCGATCAACCGATCTGTCCACTCACGGGCGGGAGCCACGGATACCTTGTAGGACTAGCCGTACCTAGTCCCCTGTTGTGTGACCAAGCGACCAAGGGAATGCTAGATTGACAGACCATTCCGTTTCGCCCTGTCGTCACCAGCCACCCTCCAGTGCTGATTAGTAAATATGGTGCTCTATGACATGGTTGAAGCGCATCAGATTGGCCGATCGATTGAGAAATCACTACGGATATCGATTGCTGAATTGTTGGACTCCTTGGGGGAAGGGGGGAGGGGCCACCGGTATTCATCCACACTGGATCTCTCTCCGTGTTCGGACATGGGGGAGTACAGTACTACGTAAAGGCAAGGGCGTGGATGGCAAGATGGGCATGGGGGCGTCATCCCCACCCGCCGGGTTTGTCCAGCTTCTGTTTCCATTCCATATTTTCCGGCTTGGGAGGAGGAGGAAATGCGGCCGATGAAACTTGACAGGGCCAGCCAGGCCAAGCCAAGGCCAAGCCGGCGCTTGCTGCTTGATGTTTGCTGCCCGTCCCACCAGCCTCAGCGTCCCCGTCCAACTCTTTCCCAGCGCTACTATCAATAGCCCTGGGGGATGGTGATTCGCTCCCGTCGCGGTACGACCACACCGATCAGCGCGAGGCCTACTACCATCCACCCCTTCTTTGGGCGAGACCTAGATCCAGTGACGGGTGGCTGGTTTGACTGTTGTGATGAAGAATAATACTCAGGAGCCATCGTCGCCAAACGGCGGGGGATCTCACCACCTAGCCGCTCCATTCGCTCACGGAGTGGCCGTTAGGATTACTTACTAACCCAGCATGACCTCGTCACGTCTCCCTTTGGCCCTTTTCCCTGGCCCGACGGCCACGGCCGGGAAGGAATTGACACCAGCGCCCGGTTCGTGGCTTTTGGCGGGCTTGCTGAGGTCAGGCCAGGCCACACACCAGCTTCCGGCCGGGGCCTGGGCGTGGCGAGTCTCGGCCAGGCCACAGTGACGCAGCGCCCACAGCCACACCGCACGACAACGCGATCAACCAGGCCACCCGGCGCCCCAGCGGCCAAGCAGCTGGAGCGCCATGGGATCACACAGGTTTTGCTAGAAGGGCGCTAGAAAACGCACCACTGGCCAATGGCCGACGCGCTGTCGGTGGGGGCTTGGCGGGGCTGGGTTGCGGCTTGGCTTGCTTGGGGCCCATAGGTGGCACTGACACAGTGGAGTCCCAGCTCTCATTTGCCAGGCCAGCTTCCGGCCCAACGTGCGATCAGCCAGCCCTGGAGACCATGGGGAGAGCCTCGAAAGGCTGGACGGTTTTCGTTTGGTGATGACGTTTGAGACAATAGTAGCCGTTGGGATCCCGCCCGACATCTGGTTCTCTCTCTAGTTTCTTTACTTCATCGATGGCCATCCCTTCCTCCTTGATAGTAGTCCGGGTTGACTTGCCTTACGTGTCAACCTCCATAGATAGTACCTACCCAGACCACACTGGCTCAGTGAATTCCCCGACCAGGGATTGGAACTCAGCTTCATCTCCTCTTGATCCCGCTTCCTCCACTTATCCTATTTCGACTCCATATGTGCTTTTTTGAAGTCCGCGTATGATTTGTAGTGTCTCATATGTAACGATAAGGCGCTCGAACGCAACGCCTACTGATTCACCTTGCAAAATGCCCTCTAGGACCACTGAAGCATGGGGTGGGGGGCCGTGAGACATTCTGGAAGGGCCTACTACTATCCCATCGGTCGGCCTGCTGGATGAGGATCCCCTTAACGAGTCACGAACTCACGATAGCTTCGTGGTCAGCACATCGTCTTTCCCTCAACGCGCCATGGCTGACGTCGCCCCCGACGACATCGGTAAAGCCCCCATCCGAGAGGTTTCGGGTCCGTCGGGATGTGTTTTAGCAACGGGGTCGAGGCAATTCAATCTACAGCCATGCAGCCATCCATCCCGGATAAGTATTATATGTCATCATCACATCCGGGGTTCCTTGGTGCTGCGCTGCCTCTTCATGTCCATCTGTATCCCGTCTTGGCATAGCAGCCGTCACTGAGGGGGGCTTGGAGAGGTCTGGTGGCAGGCATAGAGTTTGCGCTACCTACGAGATAACGCCCGTTGGTTAGTAATTTGGGCAAAAACACAGCCAGAGGGAACCATTCTCCAAAGACTCTAATGGGGGAGGTGGGGGGGCCATCTGAGGTTTGCGACATACTACTGGTCACCATCTGGGCTTGGCTTTGCGCTAGAGTCCCACGGGGGGCACGGCACTCAGTCGATCGACGAGCATTCTCCCCGCCCCAAGGCCAAGGGATGACCATCGCCGCTGCAGGCTTGGCTAGCTTGGGCGCCACGACGACGATCCCAAATGTGCTTTGTCAATGGCGGCATCCATTGCCTGTTTAAACTACCACGTCGCTGGGGAGTCAATCTCCTTTGGATGGCACCTAGTTGCGGCCCTGGTACGGGAATACGGACTAGTCAGTTGCTGGGGAGAGTTTGCTCGACGGCCATTGGGCTTGTAATTATAGCAAAGGGCCATCGACTATAGTCCATAGTCCAGCCCGTACGTGGCGTTTCTTCGTCCGTCCGTCCACGCCCGCCTCCGGCCGATACAAGTTCCAGCATCACACGCACCAAACCAACAACTGCAACTGGGGGCTAAGTTGGCGGGGGATCCACGGGGAAACAAGTTGCTGCTATATTATTATTCAGCAAGAACCTTACTCGACACCCACCGACCTGACCACATGGGCGAACATATGAGGAATCCGACACCAGTGTTGTTTTGAGGATGGGAAAGTGCATACTACCTATGCCGAAGAGGTGCACAGTCCAACTTGCTCGGCTCCATGGTCGGCGCAACTGACTGTTGTCTTGAAACTAGCATCACCTGCAACCTAGACGATGAGCCGCCCCAGATCGGGCAACTGCCTAGGAGATTGGCTGGGGTAAAGGTTCGTCGGCGCATATTAGTAATTGTCAAAGTGCCCAAAGCACGCTCCTGTAAGCCGTCATGGTGTCCTTCCCGACGCCTTCGGGACAATTAAGTAAGAAACACTACACCCTTTGGGCGCATATGTTCCAGACTAGGAGCCGTGATCCAACGCGTCTATGCGTGGGGGAAACAACACTAAGGCATGGATTTCCTGACTATGTGGGTGGCAAGAGAGAAAGAGAAAGAGAAAGAGAAAGAGAGAGAGAAGAACGTTTGTTGTCGCCGGGTCCGGGAACTCAACCGAGTTCCATCGCCTGGTTCCCTCGGCATCAGTTCCGCACAGGCCGCCGCCCATAAAGGCCTTCCATTCTTTTGCCACTGCCCCACAGCAACGTTTAACCAGGCGCCCGTTGGTGCGGGATCGGGTTTGCGGTCGAGTCAATAGGCTCAACAGACTCAAGCATTCATCCAACGACGGTGGATACGAAAAAAAAAAAAATCCAGTGCCCCTGCTCCGGATGCCATGTATGTATCTCGTGCATAGGCACACGCCTGGCGAGCCTCAGTGCGGCACAATTGCATACCTTAGTCAGAGGACAGGGAGCTATAGCTTGACCCATCAGTCCGTCAATGGATTCAGCCTTGGTCTGTGCCAATAGTCCAGCTGTCTGGAAGGATGGCGAGGAAATGGATGACTAGATCGATTCCTTTCAACTCACCGGAAGAGAGCCGCGCTGAAAGCTGGTTCGCCCAGACTCGACCTGAGCCGAGGCATGCGCTGCGGCTCCACAGGATGAATCTGATATCACGACTTCAGGCTTCATCCTCACCTATGCATAACCAGTCCTGTTGGCCGGTGTGTTGCAGCCAATGCCTTGCCGGCTTGTACATGCCCCCTGAAAGCTGCCATTGGCGCATACCCCAGGCGTATAGTATACCGCATAAGACAACCTGATGGGCTTGGGGATCTCGATTTTACCGCCGTCGTTGCCAGGGCCTTGATGGTTGGCAGACGACAGTTGACCAGCCCCTCCCACCTCCTCATTCCAAATTGCACTGCAACCTTGATGAGGCGACACCGTTGCAACTGCCTAGAGCAGCTGGCCTCTCCCCGTGGCATGACTTCCTCGTCTCCACAATGCCGCCGGCAGACTGCAGTATATAGGGTCGGCAGTTTGATGACCACTACTGCCCCCCCGCGCCGTGGCTTGCCGAGGGGGCAGGGTGGAAGGGAGAGGCTCTGGGATCTTATCCGATGAACAGTCCAGAGGTGTGCATCCCGATGGGGCCATGATGGGACGAGATGCGCACTGAGACGCAGCTTGTCTCACGAGGACGACATCGCGCACACGCTATTGCTGACCGACAAAGGACCTGCTTCGCTCGACCGCCTGCAAGGCAGTGGTGCACGGATGACGAGTGAATCGAGTGACGGCGGCCCTGTTCAACTTGGTAGCGTCGCAATCTTGCCAACTGCCGTGCCATGGCGGTGGACACATGCACAACTCCGGCTGCTTTGGTGCAACAACGCGTCGCAACGCCTCGTAGCGGCTCGTCCGGCGGTTCGACACCACCTGGTTGCTTGCTGGCTGCATGCATGCTTGCTTGCTGTCGCAGCAAAGCAATCAACATCCGAGCGCCAATGGCCAAGTTAACGCCCGTTCCACTTTCCGAACTGATCTCGATGCCTACTCCCCACCAGTGATAGTTGGCCACGGAGTCGCCATGGCCATGTGCACACGAGGGGACGGACTCCAGATCCCATCCCCATCGGCGGCGGCCGCACAGTTGCCCGTCTGGCCTAAGCTAGGAGGGAAGCCTGCCCCTTTCGCGGCCAAAAAAACAAGAAAAAGAGAGAAAAAATTCTCTTGATAGTACCGCACGGCCGGTGGCAGTAGTATCGTTGGTTGACTGCCCCGGCGGAATGAGGCCGGATGGGCCCCAGAGGGGGGCGGGCTGGATGGGCTTCCACTATTGTGCCAATAGCGTCGGGCGCAGGGTCGCCGGGTCGGGTGGTTCTGGAAGCCGAAGCAGCCCGGGGTATGCCCGGTGGCGTTGGGTTCTCGAAGCCTTCCTGTCCTAGCCTGTCAGTCCCGCACGCCCCCACACCCCGTGTGGCTGCAATTCGACCGATCCTGCCACTCGGCATCGCCGTGACCCAAAATGCCACCATCGTCCAAGGTCAACGAGATTATCCTGCTCTATTTTCTGGTGTTGCATTCCAGCCCCGGCTCCCGCGCAACAATTTTTTCTCGCCTTTTTTCCCAATTCATCTTCTAGCGTAACCCACGTCCCTATTTTTCCCTGGTCTGGTCGGTACACGCCCTATGCGCCCCTGTTTCTTTCATCCGGTATGCGATGCGATGGTCCGACGGATCAACGCTTTCCAAGTATCCATCACCGGCCGGTTCGCCGCCCAGTGGCCAACCATGGTGACGGGCCGCCAGACTAGCAGGGGCGTGGAAGCGGCGACACATACTCTAATGGCACCTGTTTCGCAGCTTCCGATGCGCGTGCCAGAGCCGAGAAATTTTATCCCGGCATCAATCAGACCATTGCCAGTAATGTAATGTAATTCACATCTGAGAGCCGACCAGGCGCGGCTCACGACGGATCGCAGCGGTTGACCAAGGCCCCAGACACCCCGAGGGGCCTGCCAAGGCAGGTGGAGGTTTCCACCTTTCGGCTCAGCATCGTGAAAAATCCTAGCGGTGGTTGGGCGGGTAGAGCCTTGTCGACCTCATGATCGCTCAATCCCAGCGCTATCGCCGCCCCCTGCGAGGGCACCTTTGAATTGGCTTCGCCGCTTCGGTGCATCCAAAAGTACCAGGGGGCTGCGAGCAACTTCATGTCCCGCTTTCATTTGTCTTGACCGATATTCTCAATCGAGCACACCTTGCCTGCCAATAGAATTGCTGTACCTGTCGACAATAAGGAGAACTTGGGCCGCTTGCGGCTGACAACAGGCAGGGGCCATTCAGAACCTCTTTCGAAGCCGCCCGGAACTTTCTGGAAAGGCTCGGTGAGACATCAGCGTCAAGACAAGTCACAACAGCCTGCCGCCATGTTTTGGTGCAGTAATTGTTCTCATCTCCGTCTAACCAACATCAGAAGAACATTTTTCCAAGTGGCAAAAAGGAAAAGTTGAGAATGGCCGTGCAGATGCTTGGCGCTCCTTGTTGGTACACTGCGATGACCGGACATGATCCATTCAGCCAGCCCTTTGCCAAGGGAGCCGTTGACAAGGTTAACGTAAGGGATTGCGAGCTTGTTGTCTCTTCTCGTAGCTACGCCTCCTCCACCGGTTCACCTACTGGCACCACGTGTTAGCCGCTGTGGCCCCTGGTGAATTACCCTACTGACAATCACCGTGTTGGTGGCCATGGTCCTTGCTGCGAGGGGGCGGTCGCAATCGTGGCATGGCGGGCCATGGGGTCCATCAAGACTCCCTGTCATCCAACCATGGGTCATGGCTGTTGCCCGTGGGTTGATCCTTAGCCGTACGCTGGCATTCCAGAATAGTCATTGGAAACGCATACCCACCTGAGCCGTCCGGGTATCATTGCGAGTCCTTCCATTTGGGGCTGAATGTACAATCCTCTTCCAATTCATCCCGCGGAATTCAAGTCCTAACTGCTAAGAGCTGTGTTCCGTGGCCGACATAATCGTCACGGTGCTTGCCGCCTCTATGTACAGATGAGCAGTTCCTACATGTGCATGTCTCGTGCCAACCAGTGGTCTAAGATGCCCGCCGCTCAGGTCCCTTCAGTGTCATTATCCATCATGTCCGTCTCCTTGGCCACCTCCAACCCTCGGACACAAATAAAGAACGCTTCGTCATGCGCCCTCATGCATGCTTTTGGTATCTTCCGTATTAGCCGGTGCCATCCAATAGGGAGTATGCTGCTGTCCCTGGCCAAACCTCTTCCTGTGAACGCCGAGTGCCATGTAATTGAGAAGCAAAGCAACAAGACAAATCAAAAAATCCGGAGGTCGAAATCGTCCTTGAACCCGCCGTTCAGCAAGGTGCAGGCAATGCGGATACGCTGCTGGGGCATGTCCTCTGCAACGTACGAGTCAATGGGGCTGAGGCCGAGACCGACGCACATGGCGTTCGTGATGGTATGCACACCACAGTCCCAGCCGTTGGTCTGTCTAGGGGCATCGTAGCGGATTACGCTCCACTCGCTCTCTAGGAACTTGTCCTCCAGCACGTCCTTCATCCAAGCCAGTGCGAGGCTGGTGAAAGCAGCCGACCCACGAGGATTGAGTGAATCCATGTGAGAAACGGTGCGTTTGGGCGGGCGAATGACGAGCAGGGTCCAGTGCGAGCTCTCGCAGATGGGCAGCAGAATTGTATCGACACTGAGGATGTTCCCCTTTTCCACACCGTACCGGCGCAATGTCCGCTGCGTCCTCCCAACGCCCGAGTCTTGTAGGCGCTTGAAGAAGAACGATGACATGGACAGGCACTTGCGCGTAGCCTTCTTCACATCCTTAATGCCAGCTGCAGAGTTGATAGCCTGGTCTAGCCAGTTCAGAGATCCGTTCACAATCTCGTCGTTCAGCCACTCTGTAGCAGGAACCACCTTGGCAAAGTCATGTCTCCGCAGGTCAGTACCCTCGCCGGTCTTGGCCAGGATGTCCGAGGCCGATGCCCGAAGCGTGTTGTGCGCTCGCCTCTCCCACTCGTCGGAAACTGGAATGACGAGTGCCTTGGTGGGCACACGTAGTCCTCCGGATTTGGCCAGCCGTTCCTCGCGTTCCTTTCGTGCCTTCTCCTCAGCGGCACGCCGAGCGGCTTCTTGAGCAAGCCGGGCTTCTTCGCGGGCCTTCTTGGCCGCCTGCTCCTTTCGCCAAGCAATGCCTGCTTTAGTGTCGTCGCTGATTGCCAGGGACTCGAGAGTTGGTATGGAGATGAGCTCCTCGATGCGAGCTGCGGGGTCAACATTTTCCTTGTCTATGGGCTTTAGGCTCGGAAGACTGCGACGAAATGGATGGCTGGAGGAGTAAATGTCTCGATATCCCCCGAAAGGGTTTTGGCCGAGATTGCCGTTCTCCCTGAATACCTGCGGATATGCGTCTTCGGTGGCCTCATCTGACTGAGCCAGGCGTCTTAGCTTAGTTATCTCGTCACCATGGTGAGTCCGTTGTTTGGGACTGCGCGTAGACTCAGTAAACCGCACACTCTTAGGGGCGCGTCTTATTCCTGGTCTCTTTGGTGACATTTTGGATGCTTGTTTTCGTCGGTTTTTCAGAATAGATCGAATTGTCAATGTGTCATTGAGGCCGGCTGGGGACGGACTCCAGTCATCTCTGGTACAGTAACTCCCGCCAAGGATGCGATCGATTTCACTTTCCTGGGGAGAGGTGGGCGAAATTTGTGCTGGCAGAGACGGTGTCTTTCGCATTGGAAACGTCTGCGATCGAGGGATAATGCCATCGTACTCGGTGGACTGAGAAGTGGCTTCCAGAACATGCGAGTTCGTTCCTTCTGAAGCCTGTTGAGTCCAGAATAGGGTTGTCGGTTCCTCGATATCAGGAAAAGCCCCGGGGAGGGAGTCTCGCGCCTTGAGGTTCGCTCGCCTTGGGCTGGGAAACGTCTTTTGGAGCTTGTGTCGAAACTCGGCCGAGAGCACATAGCTGGGCGCGGGGATGTTGCGAGTGATGGCCTCCAGATCGAGAATTATTCGATCAATGAACTCGGTTGAAATGCCCGCATGATCGCGATTGGAAAAGCGAATAATCTGATTACATATGGCTGGCAGAGAAGGGGCTGCCAGCAGCCTCTTGATTTCGTTCATGTTGTCGATCGCATGGCTCGGGAGCATGTAGTCCAAATTCGGCGGCACCGTATCATGGGTATCTCGGATTTTTACGATGACACTAATCTCGTAAATCCTATCCAGGGTATCAAAAGCATGACGGAGCCTCTGGGTGAACAAGCCGCTCAAGTCTTGGTCATGGACGTTGGCTTGGGTCGCAAGGCCGTTGTCATTGTTGGTGAGTATATCAACGAGGGGTCGCAAGGCCTGGTTGGCTTCTTGTCGAGCGGCAGGAAATGTCAAAACCTCTCCGATTGTTCGTACTGCGCGCGAGAAGGTGCTGTACTCTTCGATCAAATCGCCGAGGGCTGTTCGGTCGACCCAACGGATGGGGCTCGTTTCTTGGGCTCCTGACTGGTCGCCTGCGATGGGAGCCTGTTGGTCGTCGAGAAAGGAGCGGAATTCAGCAATCTCATATGATTTCGGCCGGACTATGAGGCTGGTTAGCGCGTGGACATTTATGCATTTGCAAGCAGGACACGCACGGAATCGGCCAACCCGATCCGAGAGGCCAGCATAGGCATTATAAAAGGAGGATAGCATCTTGACGAAGAGCTTGGGGAAAAGCCGTTCCCAGAGCATGCGGTGTATCGGTTGATGGAGTTAAGAGCAGGGCGTTGATGAGAGCATTCGTGAATGGAGATTTGCGCTGGTGGCACCGTATCGACGCAGAAGTGGCTTCGTTGCTTGCGGCGGGGTCTCAAGATGATCGTGCTGCGCAAGTTTCCAGCTTGGTATCCATCGATGCAGACAAGCTTAGGTAGCGGCAATCCTCGAGGGAAGCGGCGTAGGATGGCGAGTCGGTGACGCGACTGTCAGTTGTTGTAGCACTTCGCAAAGCGGCACCAGCGCGACGAGTGACGATTGATCAGCGATTGCTAGGAGGAAGCTACAATGCGGCGGAAGGCGGGCGTCGGTCCGGCTGGGCATTCCACGTCGAAACCTTTCCCAAATTGTGAATGCTTTGTTGGCGCAATGAGGGTGGGATGCAAACAAGAACCAAACGGGCGCGATCCACGGACCGAGCGCCAGTGCGCGGGGCCCTTTCTGGCGCTTGGCTCGTTGTCGAATCGTCCTCTCGGGGGTTCAGAGCCTCGTCTCCGCCATAGGAGCTGGAGAGGCCAGGAATTATCGGTGTGTTGAGTCGAGGCGCTTGGCGGTGTCGACTTGACAGAAGCCGGCGGCGGTGATGTTGAATAAGGAAGATCAGAGGGCCCTGAGCCCAGGGTGCCGACCAGCGGATCGGATTTCAGTGGGACAAAGCTTAGGCGGGGCCTTGAACAGGCGGGAATTTTTTATTGGCTGGTTGGAGTATTCGTTGAACCCTCAACCCCTGCAGGCACATGGGGGGAGCGCCGCCTGCCCGTTTGTGCATGCTCCCAATGGGACGCCTTCCAACACAGACCATACGCAGCCTGGTCCAACAACCTGTAATCTGCGAACGTCTCAATCGGTATCAAAGGTTAGGTTCCAATTGCTTTGTTTTTTTGAGCACACCGAGTTGATTCGCACTTTGTAATTTGATTTATTTTGTGTATTTGTGTATGTACAAAACGCCAAGAGTCAATGTACGTTGCTGTTCCTCCTCCAAGTTCTCATTCAGCTCGCCAGATTGGCAATCCCGTCGTGAGCGAGGCTCGTTCTTCTTGCAATGTCTACAGCTGAGCAGTCACCTCTCCAAACTTCTTTGTGCAAAAGGTCGAGAAATACTCGTTCAGAGCATCAACCGTTCCACTTCCCTCGACCAGCTTGGTCACAATTCCAACATACCCATCAGGTCGCACCACGACAACACCTCCTAGCTCTCCGTCAAAGCCCATCTTGGTGTGTGCCGGAGTCTGTGCCGTGGGAACTCGGGGGTCCGTTCGGTCATCAGCATACACGTGGTCGCGGTACCTGCCGAGGAGACCAGGCACATCCCTTGAGATCTCAATCTCGGGTCGCTTGGCCGCGAAAATAGTGGAGATGGTGAAGAAGTGGCTGTGGGGGCTATGCATCTCGTGATGCGATACCTTGTCGATGTCCGACCTCAGGTATGCCGAGAAGAATGAACGCTTGCCCCCGAGGTTGTTCTCAAAGTCTCGCAGAGCCTGCGCCGTCTTGGATGGCACACCTGCAAAGACGAAGATTCGGAACGCACCATTCAGAGGAACCTCCTGTTCCAGGTGAACGACGTTGGCATCCACCACTCTCGTCACATCAGAGTTGATGAAGAGACGGCCCGGCGTCAAACTTGTGTCCTTGGGGTGAATCAGTGGCGATTGGGCTGCGTGGTCGGGTGACCAGTTGAGAACATTGGGCTTGTACGAAACTCCGTATCCACTGGTGAAAGCGCAAGACTCCTTAAAAGTCTTGACAAAGGCATTCTCGGTCTCCTTTGTCTCGTTGGCGGGGGCAGCAGATGCAGCCTGCACCTCGGAGGCATCAGGCGGGCGCTGGGAGAACAATTTCGCGTATCGGTTGTCGAAGTCGAGCAATGACTCGGCGACATCCCTTCGCTCTGTCTCATAGGTTTTCAGGATATCTCGGCTTGCAAAGCCAGCTTCCACGGCATGAATCTTCCATGCCAGGTTCTGCGCATCCAGGAAAGCCGTGTTCATTCCTTGACCAGCCTTGGGCTGTTGGGGGTTAGCTAAGGTGTTCTAGGCGGAGGCAAGGGATTGGAACTGACGCTGTGGGTGTGGCAGGCATCACCGCCCAAGAAAACTCGCTGATCCAGAGAGTATCGATCCGAGATACCCTGGCCGATGGGGTAGACAGAGTACCATTCCACTCGCTCCCATTCAATCGAGTAAGGCGCCAGAATTCTCTTGGCGGATGCTTGCACCTCTTCCTCAGTGGCCGATTTCCTCGGATCCCAGTCCGCATCCGTTGATGAGGCAATCTGAATGTAGAGGCGGACCATGTTGTCCTCTCGTGGAATAACCATGATAGATCCGTGCTTGCTGTGAATGGTGCATTTCATCTAATGGCCGTATCAGTAACGCAAGCCAAAATCGTCCACGAAGCTGACAAACCTTGATATCTGGGAAATCAGTCACCACGACGCCATCCATGACACCCCAAACGTAAGCAATGGGGTCCTTGTGCCTGACACTGATTCCGAGCTGGTTCCTGATGAAAGATCGGGCTCCCTCACCACCAAAGAGGTACTTCGCACGCACTGTCTCACGGGAGGTGCCATCAACGTGCTCAAGTTCAACCTCGACGGGGTAGTCGGGGTTGGCCTTCTCGTCAGACGTGAAACCCTTGATGGTCCATGGTCGCTGAACCTTGGCCCCATTCTTTTCGATGTCGGAAATGAAGACGCGTTCGATAAGACCTTGGTGGAGAAGGGTGGTGAACGGGTAGCGAGCATCAATGAAAGTCGGACAGCTGGCCCAGGTTCCGGTGCGCTCAATGCCCTGGCCGGACGCAGGAGGATCCCAGAAAGCAACCTCGTACACGCGAGCCGGCTTGTGGGCCATGATGGCGGACTTGAGACCCATATTTCGCAAAAGATCAAGAGAGCGAGGCTGGATGCCATCAGCACGTCCAGTAGGGGTTGGCTCAGCCCGGTTGTCAATGTGCTTGATCTTGTAGCCCCAGCGAGCGAGACATGTTGAAAGCATGAGACCAACAGGCCCAGCGCCCACGATGACTGCAAACAATTAGCATCAGCTCCTGCAAAACGTCTGTAGCGCAACCAACCGATGTCGTAGTAGTTTGAGCGATCGCGCTCGAGTTGAGTTGATGCCATTCTTGCTGGTGTGGTGATCGCGGTGCTTGGACAGAAAACAAGGGTATCTATGCGCAGGGGATATGGAGGATGGGAGAGTGATGTTCCAGTATTGTCGTCGGGGGCCAGCGAAGGGAATTATATTGTACGAGGAGGCAATCTACACTGCCGCGAATCTACTAGGCGAAAGCCGGCGGTTCAGCAATCCACTGCGGGTTGATGGCACGGCTCAGAGGCACGGGTGAGTAGACGCGATGCCCGGCTCGCGGCTCGGGAAGCTGAGCCCGGGTAGATATTGTTGAAGGGCATGGGAAAGAGGTAACGGTGATACCCTGGCGGCCGGTGCTAGCTTCGCCGTCCAACAAAGCAACTGGGGCGCCGAGCCAGACGCCGACTGGAGGATTGGCATTCCGCGGAGGACGGCGCTGGTGATCGGGTCGGAGATGGCCTTAGTCTGACGGAATCTAGAGCAGAGACAGATCCCTGGCACAGATAAGTGTCACGCGGCGCTTGTTTGGGCTGTTGATTCGTGTGGGGACGTCTGGGGAAGCTGCCAACTGATTCCTTTTTCGGACTCCGGGAGTTGAACTCGGGAGTCACCCTGTGGGGACACCTCAACGACACGGCAAATCGCTCGGGAAGGTTTGGGTGGTACTGGGTTACTCCGGTGGAGCCGAAGTTAGGGTGTTGAGCGTCAGCGCCACCGTGAGACTAACAGAAACACGGTTTAAGTACTCAGGGAGTCTCTGCCGATGGCTGTCAAGATCCGTGGATCAGCGCTGGCCTGCATTTGCAGATGTTGGGCATGACGGCAATGCGAGGCTAGCAGGTTCGAAGTGTAAGCACGCATCTCAGCTATTGCAATTGGCTGTGTGCCGCCGTTCGTTGACGAAGAAGCGACGTGCTTTGGTGAGAGAGAGAGGCAGATTCACCCACCACATGACCACACACTCATGCTATGGAGGGCTACGTCCAGTGCAGTTTGACAGAGAGGAATCACACTGCCTAGTTGATCAAAAAAAGACGGGAAGGCAAAAAGTAATGATAAGGACGAGATTCGAACTCGCGCGGATTGCTCCATCAGGAATGTTGCTAAGGTAACCTTAACCTGACGCCATAACCAACTCGGCCACCTTACCATTTCATATCGAGAAAGTGCGATAATGCTAAACAAGAAGGCGGTGATTTCCCATTCGAGTCGCCACACACCATGAACGTCTGCGCCTTCCTCTTGACGGAACGAATCTCAAGCTCTCTGCCTCACTACTAATCTCCCGCTTCCATGAGTGCGTTGCTCATGTGTCTGACTGAGTTTCCTTTTTGCTGTCATGGAATGATCAGCCCGCTTCTGCCATGTACATACATTCTACACTTGTCCACACATACATACCAGTTGTCAGCTTCAAGACCTATAGCACCAAGAACGCGACCGAACTGGACATGGGTGACGAAGCTTTCGTCTCTGAACACTCTACAAGACTAAGTCTGTGCTTATCTTTCAATGAACAGAGTAAGTCACCTCATCCTCAGGCGATCCTCAGTCCTACTGATGATTCTCAGAGTGCCGCAACGTCCTCGTCAGGTACTGTGCGCATATCCCCCGCAATTACCGATATAGAGATGGCATTCGGCTAGTGAGGAGTCCCCTCGTGCATGATAGCCGCCCGTTCTAATGTGTCCAGGTGTTCCTGGTCCTACGAGACCATCTTGGCGATGAGTGTCTTGGGCATGCAGGAGGAGTTCTCTACGAGATGATTGAAGTGGACTGTCACTATTCCGATGACCCTGGCGCAGCGTTTCAGCGATGGAGACACGATCACATGAATAGACATGTATGTACCGAATATCACCAGTCCACGCTCAGGCCTAACAGCAGCACACGCAGGCAGACCTCGAACTTCCCCATGTCCCACATCTTACCACTGTGACATCGGAGATCATACCAACCTCCACTCTAGTCTACTGGAGAAAACAACACCCTCAACGTTACCAGATTCACTTGTCTGACTTTTGCTCTTCCGTGGAGCGGCAATCATCCCGGCACAGCGGGATTCGGTCAAAGAAGGACTGGGCCATTGAGGGCACTATGTTTGTCTCATCTTTGGATGGTGGCACAAGACCATTCCGTCGGATCAGTGCGAAGCAGTTCCATGAGATGCAATGGATGCGGCCAGAAGGCAATGACGAGAGGTGTGTTCGTAGACGAACCATTGATGCTAATAATCTTCCCTGCAACGATAATCGCAATCCATCAACAGCAGAAAATCGAGCTTCGGGCAAAGGCAAGCTTCTCAAGTCAAGTTTTGAAGAGCGGTTTCACAAACTTTGGGAGCCCCTAACCAGAATGAAGACGTCAATTGGCCTTGTCGCTGGTTCAGTCCCAGGACAGGAAACGGACACGCAAGGCTGCGAATCCACAAGGCCATCGTCGGCTACCCCAGATCCAAGATCTGAGTTTAGTATTCCAGACTGGGACATCCCCAATGCCAACTTTGCGCGAAAGTTTGGTGTCATCACAGAACATATGCCACTTCCGCCATTGATCAAAGAATTGCCCGTGGCGGAAGACAAGGCAACCAATACGACCAGAGACCCAAAGATGGATCTTGCCTATTCCTGGAAATTTCAAGGGCCCTTCACACCTCAATTGTGGTTTGATAGCGGGATTGATTACATGTGGAGGTGTCGGTGATGCGTAGCCCTGTCAGGCTCGCCCAGCTGACAGTATTCCCGAACGATTCCGAGCACCGGGTGCTGCAGTTCCGCGTTGTTTGTTTACATGTCGTTGTTGTTGGGGCAAGTATCGGTGTGTCATGGCAGCTGCCAGACATTGGTGCCATCTGGCAGCCTGTGGAGGCCCATGGAGCTGCCAGCTGCCAGGCCTCGATGTGGACTAGGCTCGCCCATGTACGAGCGTCCGTCAAAGGTTTGTTTACTCTGCATTCGATCTCCCGTTAATCCGCGCTTATTTCATCCTTGCTTAGAACACAACCAAAACACGCCTGCACTGCAGTGAATCAACCCGACCCCGAGAGAACCATCACCAGACCTGCTCGCTTGGAAACAAGCTCAATGCAGTCTCTCCACCACTCGCGGGGGGAAGAGAGTTGTCACTCTGATCCATCCACATCGCTTCCTCAGAACGCCTCGCCCGTGGTCCCTAGCTCCAGACACCACTCGCTCTCCCCGAGGAAACGTGAGGGTCGGCAGCCGCTTCACATACGCATGAACTTGACAGAAGGTCAAGTTGACAAGATTACCGAGGCGTTAGTATTACCCGCATACAGGTAGCAACAACTCTGACCACGCCCAAAGCTTTAGCCAAAAGGTTCATACCAGTCCTACCCGGACTCGTGCCAAAGCGTCCATCCCAAGCGCCAGATTGACGCCGAGATCTACGCCAAGAAAAGGCAACGAAATGAAGCACTATGATGAGACCCCGTACAAAGATGGTTCTGACTCGGCACAAAGCCCCGGCCAGTCCACGACCTTCTCGGAGCTAATGCCAGGCCGCGCAGGGCGCTTACACAAATCATCTTCGGATACCCTTGCTGAACGTCGACACAGACTCCCCCCTCCACCACTCTATCTAGGAGGAAACCAACATCGTGACAACGAGGCTTCAACCACCTACAGAGAAGCTGCCCCTGACCAAGTTTCACCTCTGAGTCAAGAGGGTTGTAGGGCATCACATTACACCGACGAAGATGTTTATTCTTTCTACTCGCGCCATGCTCGGTCTTCTACTTGCGACGGGGGCTTGGGGCTTCATTCTCACCCTCAGGGCAAGGTCAACCGGGCAGTGATGGACGCTTACCACGATTGGGCTCACCTTCAAAGCCCAGGAACGATTGGAAATTCTTCTGCTCGCCCACAAAGCCTTGCTTATGGGCCACGTCGGTCCAAGAGCACCGCAGAAGGCCTGGGACGAGCAAGTGATGAGGATAATCGGACAATTACGCCTTCTCAGAAACCAACGGTGCCGGGGCTCAGCACGCCAATCTTCTCGCCACTGCAGTTCTACTTCTGGGACCAGCAGTTCCCTACTGAGAAAAGGGGCGAGAAGACGATGATTGGGGATAACGGATGGCTCGAACGCACACAGAAACTAGCGGATCCGGCCAAGAAGACATCTCACAAACGGACAGGCTTCCTCGATAGCATCAAAAAGGTCGCCAAAGATATGGTAAGTACTGCACCCAGTCACTGGTGTTTCCTCTGCTCATTCAATTAGGCCGACCTTCACCATTCCTCACGCCGGGCGCAGGCCACAAGTAGCGATCGCCCAAGCTCGCAGATGGCCATCTCGCTAAACGTACGCGAGCAGAGTCTCGTCTACTGCGAGCTCGAGTATCACCTCACCGATGCCCTCAACGACTACATCACTCTGCAACTCGGTCGGGGTCGCCTCGTCCCAGACAAACTCAAGAAAGTGGCAGACAGTTGGGCGCAGCGAGGCAGACCCAAAGTGGTCGGCTTTCGGTATGACCTTGAAACGCAGCTGGAGCTTGTTGGCCTTCACATCGACGAGTTCCGCTTCTATGGTCGTCGGCAGGGCCACCCAGTCGAGGTTGCCGGGCTCCTCCACACGATGAAGGTGAATGCGCGATGCATCAGCGTCCGCACGTTTTGCCAGCCTGACTCGGTGATTGGCAAACAGCTTGTGGACTCGCAGTCCTTGTTCAAGATGCTGGGTGTGCCTGATGAGCGACACGTAGCACTTGCAGATATCACGCAGATCTTCAAGGTGATTCTGGAGAGAGAGCGGGATAGGCGGGAAGTGCGTGAGAGTGAGCGTGGGCGTGGGCGTGAGGGTGAGCGACGAAACTGAGCAAGTGCGAAGTCGGCGATGGACTACATGAACGCTTGGGCTGAATATTTTGAAGTTCCATGTGCTCTATCTGTTTGCTGAAGTACCGCCCGGTGTTTACAACGCATAGTTAAGCTGCTGGCGAAGCGGTCCCAAAGTTGGCAGAGCAAGGCGTTGATGTGGTCATGGACAGCACGAGGTTGGCGAAGCTTAGGTGATTTTTTTCTTTTCTCTTCTTCAATAGTCTCCTACAACAAACTACTCAAAGTGTATGGAGAAAAGCCTGGCGATGGTCAGGCCAGTGTATCATAGAAGAGAGATATTAGATGGTGTTAAAAGGATTTCTGAGAACCACCCGCCCCTCAAGTGTCGCAAAGGAACCCGTACAATCACAGAAGTGGGTTCCGTTGAGTCCCTCAATGATGGCTGCCGTAACGCCCAGTTCACCTCGAAATAAAACAGTCGTAAGAACGCGAAACCAAATTCAAGTCTAGCCGTGGTCGTCTATTCATAAACACATCGTAACAGTTCCGGTCCGGAAGAAGGGCTTTAAAAACGGGGTCGCCTGTCAACTATCGGTAGTTGTAACTCTCCTCGCTCCTGCGGCGCCGAGGCGGTCGGTCGTCGTAGCGGTCATTGTCAGAGCCAGAGTCGTCATAGCGGCCGCGGTCACGATCGCGACGAGGCTCTCGCTCGCGGTCCATCATGCGGACTGGGCCGTATGGCTCCTCGCGATCCCGGCGCTCCCACTCGCTCTGGCGATCACGGTCCCGGTCTCGAGAGTCCTCGACCCTGTTGGCGATGGCGTTGGCGCCCAGGCCGCCGGCGACGGCACCTAGCACAGTGGAGATCATGCGGGTGCGGCTGTCCATTTCGCTGTCGCCGTATCCTTTGCTTTTGTGACGGTGGCGGGCGGCAGCGTCCGAGGCCTCGCGGGCAACCAGACCTCCAACGACGGCACCGAGGATGCCGGCGCCAATGCCAGTGCTGGATCCCGAAAAGTTGTCGTCAACGACGCCACGGGCGCGGCTCATGGGGCTGCGGTCACGGCTGCGGCTGCTGCTGCGGCTTCGGTTTCGCTCGCTGCCCCGGTGAGAGCGGGCGCGGACCATGCGACGGTTATCGTCCTCTGAGTCGTCGGTAGATGCGGAATCAGAGCGCCCGCGACGGCTTGAGCGCTCCCGCGGAATCATGGCAGTGGTGGATGGCGGCGGGACGGAGCGCGGGCGGTGCTGGGCAACTGGGGCCTGCAGGCTCATGCGGTCGCGCTCCTGGGACGGGCTGTAGGGCTCATCGAAGCGCGAGGATGAATCGAAGCGAGAGTTGGAGGCGGCATATGGATGGCCGCCCACGGGAGCTTCCGCGACAGAAGGGGGGACGATGCTAGGGCCAAGGGCGCCAGACATGCGGTCTGGCGACTGGTCCCGACGAGGAGGGTAGTCGTCGTACCCGTAGTACTGTCTGTTGGACATATCTGGAAGAGGCAAAGACGAGAGCAGTTGTGGGGTTGTTGTTGTGTCGAGTACCAAGTGTCTGATGAGATGTGTTTATGCTGATGTTGTGTGTGCAAGTGGCGAAGCAAACACTAGTAGTAGTAGTAGTCAAGAGCAAGAGATGAAGAGGTCACGCAGCATCACAGAAGATGGGAGAAGCAGCGTTGATTTAATAAGCTTGCCGGAGCAGCCGTCAGCCCTACAGATGGGCTACTGCACATTGGTCACTGGCTGCTCTGGTTGCAGAGCGTGATGCGCAAAGGCCGAGAACGAGTGGGCGGGCGAAGGAGGCTGCGCACGCTGACAGGCAGAGACCCTGCAGCCACCAATGCCGAGACGGGTATTGCGGGAACCGACTGGGGCCTGATTTGAAGGTGGGAATACGGCAGACGGACCAGTCGGGGTTCGTGCATGCGGAGTCCTTTTTGTTGGGCAGGGCGTCTGGATGCCTACTTCTGGTGCTCGAGGTGTGTACGGCGTGAGATGAGGGGTGAGATGAGATGAGAAATAAGGGTGAGGATTATGCGAATGGACACCAAGGTCCCGGCGAGGAGCTGGGGATTTGGCCTCGGAGCGAGCCTTGCTGGCGGTCTCCTGCAGGAGAGGAGGTTGGGCACCTGGGGATGGATGGATGTTGGCGGCGGAGCATCGCCATAGCCATGCTTGCCATGGCCCGGAGTGGCCCATACGAGACAAGGGTGTCCCCCGGGGCCATCATGAGTGGTGCTCCCCGCTCAGCATCATCTGGCGGGGCTTTCCCAGGGCTCACAGAAGCTGCACAGACTGCACAGAGAAGGGTTTTTTGCAAAAAAGTAGTGCCATCCATACGTCAGCCCGCGTGCGAGGCGTCACCACCTCACTGGATGTCGGTTCCACTCGCGCATTTCGAGCTTCTATCGCACCGCCGCTTTTGTGATTGAGAATGAGAAATTCCCGGCGATCGGCCAGGCATGAGGCGAATGATCAGTCGGTCGGTCAGTCAGGCGCCAGGGAATCACCAGCACGATGCCATGCCGTGCCGTGCCATGCCGGGCTTCGCCATCAGACGAGAGACTGTTGGGGCTCAGGATGGTCATGCGGTATGGGAGGGCAGGAAGGCAATGGCGAGGAAGACGTCGAGAAGTGATGTCACCCCACCTTGGCTAGCTCCAAGCACCTGCATCACGTCGCAAGTCCGGCATTAGCGGTAAGAAGCCCTCCTCCACCTCCTTCCGTCTTCATGCTGCTCGGGTCTCTGACTCCCCGCCACCCGATTGCTCTCCTGCACCATAGGTAGGCCATCCACGCACTATGCTGCTTGGTGACGATGCGCTAGGGCGTGGCGAAGCTCATCTTTCCGTCGGCAGAATCTCTCCAGTGTATCCGCCGTCTCTCACCTACGGCATGCCCGAAGCGAACGACCTGCGAACCATCGTCTTCCCTCTCTCGTCCGGTCCTGGAAATTCGCCGCAGCTAAGGGCTTGGAAAATATTACCCCACTAGTAAACTGCTGGCACTGTGATACTCCGGCACCTCGCATCAAGCCAGCCCGACATAGGGTAATTGTCGCGACAATCAACCCCCGCCCAGCGCAGCAACCCGTTGTCACACAGGTCTCAACTGCTGGACCATTCAAGGGGCATATATTCTATCCGCAGCCCCCCGGGTTCCGCCAAATGGCCGCCCGTCTTGTGATTTGGGTTTCCCCCCACTACCGATACTCCTCTGGCCATCGGAGCCTAAACTCCGTCTAACCTCACAACGTCGCTGGATGGAACATATGAGTCCAAGGCGCATTCTGGGGGATAGGCAACCAGGCTACGCCTCCCCACATGGGGCTCTGCAGCCAAACGATGCTGGGCTTTCTCCAACCGTCCCCGCGAAGGTAACCTCGAAACGGGTCAACTCGGATCCGATCGTAGTTTATCCGCCATAAGAATCACCATACTTAGATTTGTCCCATACCGTCTCGTCAGTTCCCGCTTTGCATCGGCCATGATGGCAACGGCATCGCCCAAATGCGCTCCCGCACAGGAGAATGCGATAGTCACTTTAGATGCCAACACCTCCAGAGACAACGAAAAGAGCTCACCGCTCGATGAAGTATTAGGTCCCAGCGTCGATGCAGACTCTGGGTCGAGCCCCAAGGCGCGCTGGAACAACCCTCGAATCAACTTGGCCCGGTACCTGGTGGTCAACTACTCCCTTTTCATCATGGGTGCCCACGATGGGTGCCTTGGTGTGAGTCCGTCGCTTCAGAGGCATTGGGACGATTCTGACTCTTGACGCAGGCATTGTTGCCCTACGTGAGCGGCCAATGTGCGTCCATCCCCTTGTAAAGCTTGGCTCACTGTCGTGCAAACCAGATTGAAACATACTATGAGCTGCTCTGAGCAACAACCGGATCCATTACACCATAGGCCAGCGCGGTGTTGCGATACTCGGTCCTCTGGCCCGCCTCATCGGCTACGTGACCATGGCCCTGCACCCGCCGTTTCCCGTTTTACCCATTGCTATGCTCTTTGCCGCCTATGGAAATGGCATCGAGGATAGCGCCTACAACGCCTGGGTCGGCAATATGCACAACGCCAACGAGTTGCTGGGCGTCATCCATGGCTCATTCGGCCTCGGGGCCACGATCAGTCCCGTCGTTGCTTCGGCTATGGTTGCTGCGCGCGGCTTGAATGGTACACGTTCTTCTATGTCATGATTGGCTTCGTCGTCGTCGAGCTGGTTGTCGGAATGGCGGCCTTCTGGAATGCGGACGGCGCGGCGTACCGAGAACGCATGGAGAGAGAGGACAAGGACAAGAGTAGGGCTGGAACTCTGACGACTTTGCGTGAGCCCGTGACTTGGCTGGTGGCCCTCTTCCTCTTCGGCTACATCGGCGTCGAGGTCTCCCTGGGCAGCTGGATAACGACCTTCATGCTGCGTGTGCGAAACGCCGAGGGATTCCTGGCCGGCTTGACGGTGACGCTTTTCTGGCTTGGTCTGACATTGGGGAGGGTTGTTCTGGGATTCGTCACGGGCCGCATTGGCGAGAAGCTCGCCATCACGGTCTACATGGCGCTCTCTGTGGCCCTGGAGCTCTTGTACTGGCTCGTGCCGCACTTTGCAGCCGCTGCTGTCTTCGTCATGATGCTGGGCTTCTTCCTGGGGCCGCTATTTCCGGGGGCCATCGTCGTAGCAGCAAAACTGCTGCCACCCGAGTATCACATACGTGCCATCGGCTTCATCGCAGCGTTTGCCAGCAGCGGCGCCTCTGTCTTCCCCTTTGCTGTGGGGGCCATCGCCCAGAGCAAGGGCGTTGGTGTTCTACCACCAGTAGCATTGGCCCTGACTGTGTTTCTTGCAGTGGTATGGCTCGTCATCCCGAGGGGGATGAGAAAGGGGGGGCTTGACAGGGCACAGGGGGACAAGTCGAAACCCGGACGAGAAATTATCCACGCGTTGCGCTCATTGTTTCGCAGAAGGAAACAGGATCAGAGCTAGAAGCGAGCTCTGAAGTAGTCTATCCCGGAACCAAAGCGACATGCACATCAAGCCGATTTCTTGATCCTGGGTGCGTGCCAGGTGCTCGCAATGAAAGATGCGGTTGCTCGGGTTATGGAACGAGTCTGAACAATGTACGAGCCGACAATGACAAGCCCAATGTCCAGCCAGCAGTTACTGCTGGGTGGTAATATGCACAAAAGATGAATTACATCACTCGTCATCAAGCAAACGGCTGGGTGGCGTCTTATCTTATCGCACCTACCCCAGCTTTGGTCCCAAAACTGCAAGTTACTTTTTTAGCAGACCCCAAGTAATTAAGAGGAGGGGGCCCTTGGAGGGGCTTGTTGGAGGGGGCAAATCTCCCACTCGACTTGACCCAACTCCTCACTCCGCACCCCGAACTTTTGCGCTCGAGCCGCACAGAGAATCACACGGTGTCGACGCCGCTGGGATATAGCCTCCCGCGCTTCGAGCTCATTTGAATCGACCGCTCTCTCTTGCTCCCATCGGCTCCTCGTCCTGAAAAGCCGGCGGCCATGTCGCCGAACTCGGCCCCATCTTCAACGGCGAGCATCGTCGCGCTCCCGGCCTTCAAGCCTGACCTCCACGAACGGGCCTGGTCCTCGACACCCCATCCGACCCTTCCTCTCCTCGCGACCACCCACTCCAAGTCCGTCACAGTCTTCTCGCTCTCCACCCTCTCCGCCCATAGCTCCCTCACCGGCGGCCACACACGTTCCGTCCGTTCCGCCGCCTGGAAGCCCGGGCTGCCGCCCCACAAGCTCTGTCTTGTCACCGGCAGCTTCGACTCGACCGCTGGCATCTGGCGCTGGGACGGTGATGTAGCCGACGGTGCTGCACAGCCGACAAGCGATGCGCTCGAAGTCGAGGTGACGGCCCGCGGGCTAAGCCGGCGCAGCAACAATGCCTCCGATGACGAGGGGGACTCTAACCCCGGTGACAAGGACTGGGAGTTTACTCTCGTCCTCGAGGGCCACGATTCGGAGATCAAGTCGTGTGCCTTCTCGCCCTCGGGCTCCTACCTCGCGACCTGCTCGCGTGATAAGTCTGTCTGGATCTGGGAGGACATTGGCGCCTCCGAGGCCGACGACGAGTGGGAGACCATTGCCGTTCTCAATGAACACGAGGGAGATGTCAAGGCCGTTGCCTGGTGCCCAGATGTGCCGGGTCGCAACTCTCGTCGTCGCTATGGCGCTGATGTGCTCGCCAGTGCCAGCTACGACAACACAGTCCGTATCTGGCGTGAGGACGGCGATGCGGAGTGGGTATGCGTCTCGGTGCTCGAAGGTCATGACGGGACCGTCTGGGGCCTTCAGTGGGAGCCGAATCCGCAGAATGACCGGTTCCCACGTCTCATGACATTTTCCGCGGACGGGACCATTCGCATATGGACATTAAAGGAGGATGAAGATGATGAGGTTGATGGGTTGTCAAGGTCAGCGAGTGCTCTTGGTGGCATTCCCAACACCATGCGCAGGTCTTTGAGGGAGGAATGGGTTTGCACGGCTGCCCTGCCCAAGGCGCATACCCGTGACATCTACTCCGTAGCGTGGAGCGCCGACTCTGGATTGGTCGCCAGCACGGGTAGTGACGGTATCATCGCGCTGTACAAGGAGAACCAGGCATCGGAGTCGCTTGAGAATGCCTCCGTGCCTCAAGACCAGCCAATGGCCGACGCCAACACCGAGGACGCAGCAGTGACTCAGCTGCGCCAGCTACCCGGATCGCACAAGTGGCACGTCCTGGCTACGCAGCCCAGCGCTCATGGCCCCTACGAGGTCAACCATGTCACCTGGAGCAAGCGGTTCGACACGGGCTCGGAGCGACGAGGTGAGGAGGAGATGCTCATCACGACGGGTGACGATGGGCTGGTTCGGCCGTGGCAGGTTGTTCTCGCAGAGCATCAACGATGAAACAGAAATAGAAACAAAATAATGACAACTTGTTAAGCAATCACAATGGCTTTCAGTTTAAATCACGGGCGCACAGCGAGCGTTTGACGGCGGGAGGGACAACTCTAGGCATCCCCAGATTATTATTCGGAACTCTAAGAAACATTCACACCGAGGCGGAGCATCTGGCTCCGCCATGCTCATATCGCATGCCCCTTGGGGGAAAGGCCCCCAAGACACGGCTTTATCCTTTCGTCTAGGAGGGTTTATGATACAAAGTGGTTCTACACGAAGCGAGAGAGCGCGCGGTGATGCACGCGGGCCCCCTTCAACCATTCAAGCTCCAGTCCCCTCCCCAAACGAGCGTCTCTTATCCATTCCACGAGGTGCAAACAATAATAAACAATAGGGATGACTTCAATCTTCCTTCTCCTTCTCTACCGATCCCGACCCGCTAGCGACAATATGCCACGAAACCATTGAAACGGAAAAACACTCTTTAGAAACAAGTTTACTCGCCCTTGAGCTTGTCCTGCTTCACGGTAAAGGCCATGTTAAGCAGGTCCTGCTCCTCCTTGAGATGCACGCTCTTGAGACCAGTGGCGACGGAGGCACTGGGATTGCGGCCGGCGTACATGACGTGCTTGCGGTGATGGTGCTCGGTCTGGTTGAGCAGCGTCTCAATACGGGGCTGGGCGAAGCTCCAGGCACCGGCGTTGAGGGGCTCCTCCTGGGCCCAGACGATGGTCTTGGCGTTGGGATACTGGTCGAGGTTCTCCTTCAGCTGCTGCCAGGGGAAGGGGTTCAGCTGCTCAATTCGGGTGAAGGCGACGTTGTCGATCTTGTTGTCGGCACGGTACTTGTGCAGAGCAGCCCAGACCTGACCAGTGCAGAGAATAACACGCTCAATCTCCTCAGGCTTCTTGATGGCGCCAGTCTCGTGCTCGGGATCAGGAATGATCCACTGGAGGCCAGCGCTTTCGCTGGAGAACTCCTCAATGTTGGAGCGGGCCAGAGGGTGTCGGAGAAGGGACTTGGAGAAGAAGATGATGAGGGCTAGAGCGAGTTAGCATACGTGCCACAACAGAAGGGTTATTTCTTCTAGACTTACGCTTTCGGAACTGGCGGTGCATCTGTCGGCGCAGGAGGTGGAACAGGTTGGCGGGAGTGGTGGGGTAGGCGATCTGCATGTTGATGTCCTGGTGCTGACGCTCGAGCTTCTCGCCGCTGGGGAACTCGCGGGGATCCTCGTTGGAAAGCTGGAGGTATCGCTCCAGACGGCCGGACGAGTGCTCAGGACCCTGACCATCGTAGCCGTGGGGAAGAGACATGACGAGACCAGTTCGCTGCATCCACTTGACCTCACCCGAGGCGATGAACTGATCAGTGATAACCTGGGCGTTGTTGGCGAAATCACCAAACTGGGCCTCCCACATGACCAGGGCGTTGGGCGAGGAGAGGGAGTAGCCGTACTCGAAGCCAAGAGCACCGAACTCGCTCAGCGACGAGTTGGAGATGACAAACTTGCCCTGGTCCTTGCTGATGTGCTGCAGAGGGGTGTACGTGTCCTCAGTCTCCTGGTCGTGGAAGACGGCGTGACGCTGAGAGAAGGTACCACGCTCAACATCCTGGCCGGACACACGGACGTGGTAGCCCTCGGTGACGAGCGAGCCAAAGGCGAGAGCCTCGGCGGTGGGGAAGTCAATGTTCTTGCCGTCAATAACAGACTTGGTACGAGCCTTGAGGATACGGTTCAGGTTGCGGTGAGGGGCGAAACCCTCGGGGGCGCTTCCGATAACCTCACCAATGTGCTGGAGAGTCTTGAGATCGACATTGGTCTCGTTCTGAGCCAGGACTTCGGTAGCAAGCTCCTTGGGGGACTTGAAGCCGTTCCAGGCGGAAGTGGTCCACTCCTTGGAGGTGGGAGTGTAGTCCTTGGACTTGGTGAAGCTCTCCTCGAGCATGCCCCACACCCACTGCTTGTGCTCATCAATGTCCTCCTTGGTGAAGGTGCCCTCCTGAAGGAGCTTGTTGACGTAGACGTCGATCTGGGGCTCCTTGGAGTTGATGCGCTTGTACATGAGGGGCTGGGTGAACGAGGGCTGGTCAGTCTCGTTGTGGCCGTACTTTCGGTAGCAGACGAGATCGATGACGACATCGTGCTGGAACTCGGCGCGCCAGTCAGCAGCAAGCTGGCAAACGTAGTTGACAGCCTCAGCATCGTCGGCGTTGACGTGGAAGACGGGGGCATCGATGGTCTTGGCGATATCCGTGCAGTAAGCGGTCGATCGAGAGAATCGGGGGTCGGTGGTGAAACCAATCTGGTTGTTGACAACGAGGTGGATGGTGCCGCCAGTGGAGAAGGCAGGGAGCGAGTGGAAGCCGAGACATTCGTAGACGACACCCTGGCCAGCGAAAGCAGCATCGCCATGGAGCAGGACGCTCATGGCAGTGCGGTGGGCCTGCTCGTCGTTGTTGTAGTGCTGGATGGCGCGAGTCTTGCCCAGGACAACAGGGTCCTCAGCCTCCAAGTGGGAGGGGTTGGCGACAAGCGAGAGCTGGACTCGCTTGCCAGAGGGGGTGGGACGCTCGAAGTTCATGCCAAGGTGGTACTTGACATCGCCGGATCCCTCGTCCTCGCCACCAGCAGTACCGGCGAACTCGCTGAAGATGGACTCGTTGGGCTTGCGAACAACGTTGCTGAGAACATTCAGGCGACCACGGTGAGGCATACCAATGACAATGTCCTTAACACCGTAGTCAACGCTACGGTCAATGAGAGCCTTCATACCGGGAACCAGGGTCTCGCAGCCCTCAAGACCGAAACGCTTGTCGTTGGGGTACTTGGTGGCCAGGAAGGCCTCGAAGCTGGAGCTCCAAATGAGACGGTCAAGGACGCGGCGCTTCTCGTCAATGGAGTACTTGAAGGGCTGGGGCACCTCGAGGCGCTCACGCAGCCAATCGCACTTCTCACGATCGGGAATATGAATGAACTCGACTCCATAGGAGCCACAATAGATCTTCTCGCAGGCAGCGACGATCTCGCGCAGAGTCATCTTATCACGGCCCTCGCGCTTGAAGCGGGGAAGAATGCCGGGTCCGAGGGTATACTCGGTATCGAGGTCCTTCTCAGTGAATTGGTAGTAGTCGAGGGTAAGCTCCTTGGGCTTGATGTTGCCGAAGCCAACAGTGCCCGTGTTTCGGATGCCGAGGGGATCGATGTTGGCAGTGTGGTGACCACGGGCCTGGTATGCGCGGACGAGGAGCTGGACCTTCAAGTGGTTGGTGACATCGGAGCCGTCCTCCATAGCAAGGCCACCGGACAGGCGAGGAACGCCGCCAGTCATGTTGGGGACCAGGTTGGGGGGAGGCTGGAAGGCCTGGGAGATGGGCATGTCGCCGCTCTCCATGTTCTTGAAGTAGACCTGCCACGAGACGTGAACGTTCTCGGGGTCCTGCTTCCACTGCATGTACATCTCGTCAATGTAACTAGCAGTGTTGCCCGACAGGAAGTTGTCGCTGGGGTCGGGGGGGGACTGGGTTGCGCTGGTCGCATAGGAGCGACGAGCTGCGACGGCCAGAGGGCGACGGGCCGAGGCGAGCTTCCATGACGACGTGCGTGCCGAGACGGTCGAGATGGAGGCTTTTGATGAGGCGGCAGAGCAGCGAGCGCCGCGGAGGAGCTGCGAGCTAGCTCGGGAGAGCGAATTCCTCAACATGGTGAACGGTGGTGACGATTTGACGGGAGGCGACAGAGACGAGGGAGTACCAAGCTTAACAGAGGAAGAGATGAATGGCAAGCATCCCCTGAACTACCCACTACGACGTGAAAGAACGGCGGAGTAAGTCAAGAGGACTGAGGGGAGAGTTTGGCAAGTCCCGGGAAGTGACGAGCTTTGGAATGGGAGGAGAAGAGATGAGGAAGTGAGTGTCGAGGCGGGAGGGTGGAAAAAGCTACGGTACAGTTGCTGCCCGGCTGGCTAACATGTACGTACTGGACAATTACTGGGGAAAAAACACGATGACGCCCCCGGCAAACCCGGTTCTGAGCGCAAGGAGTAAGGCTCCCCATTGGGCAGGCGAGTACATGGCCGCTGCAGAGCCCCAGAAAAAGCAGTGCGGATGGAGGGAGGCGACACGGCTAAGCCAGCCAGTCACAGGGGCCACAGCGGCTCACCGAGGGCGGGCGCCGGCTCAGCGAGCCAGTAGACATGCCAGTCACAGGGCCTGCAAAACAGTGCATAGTGGCCCTGCAGAGCCAGGTTTTTGGCGGCCCGGGGGTGTCAGGGGACATAGGTTACCGAGGATCGTTGGCCGTATCGATCCTGGGGGCACTGTGTACCGCGCTGCGCGTCTTGGGTCTGTGCAGGTCCATTGCTTGCTTGCTTGCTTGCTTCCTCCTGGCGTTTTGTCCCGATGCATAGCCCAGCCACTAATCACTGTATCAACTATCACGGCGGCCGGCGGCACTTCGCCGATGCAAACCACATATTGACACTTTGATGTCCGGCGCTGGTCGCCAGGGGCTTTTTATGCGTGCCTTGGTTCGCACTAGCTCTACCTGGAGACAGTGGAGAGGTCGCTGGGGGGTGCTAAAAGTAGCTCCCGCCCAGACCGACCACGCGCATATCCAGAAAATTCTCGGTCGGCGATATAAGTCCGGGTCGCCTCTCGGACATGCACTGTACACCTCACAGACCAGCCGACGCCCGCTGTGAGATTCGACAGGGCTCGGAAACAGATCACATCGGCCCATATCTCGCACGGTATGGTCATGACGCGCCCGGCGCTGCGGGAGGAAGTTGAGATTGCGGAGAAGACATCATGAGGTTTTCTGGGCGTCGAACAGGGTGAATAGCCGTCGCCACATGGTCTAGCAGGGGGGCAGCTCTGGAGAGTTGCATCTTGGGGGACGCACACCGGCCAAGCCACTGTGTCGCTGTGCATCAGCCACAAAATGGCTCACCTTTGGGGGTGCACCCCCGTAGTCCTCCGTAGCGTCCGGCCTCACATCCCGATTGTAAGCACAGGTGGGACACACTGGAAACAGGAGTAATTGATTGCACCCCAGGCGAGCTTGGGAAAGGTCAGGCGGGTACGTACTGGATTTCAGTTGCCTCACAGCTGACTGGGAGTGACAGCTCTGGTGTGCGTACGGCTCGGTACGTACCTGTCCGTGATAGTGCACTAGCAGGATGTAAGCTCCACTCCTACCCGCTCACGCAGTTGCTCAGGCTCTCCACTTTTCTGCAGCAAGGCTGTCACTCCAATTCAGGCTGACGCAGGCAGCTAACCTTGAGCAAGCCTTTTGACGGGAACATCCTGCTGCTTCGCAGGGAAAAGCAAACTCATACCTCAACCACCAGGACTGTGCCGTGCTCTCCAAGGCTGGGGCCTCAACACGCAACCAGGGCACGCGATAATCCTCTTGTCCGGGCTCCCACGCCTCCAGCTGCGCCTCGTAAAGTCGTATCACGGCATCAGCCTGTCCGCGGCCAGATATTTTGGATGTGCACCCTATAGCAACCTTGAACCCACCCCATATCTTGTCGCGACCGCATCCGCCCCGTTGCCCGGCAAGCTGGCAGACTTCACCTCTGGGGTATGCCTTGAACCATTCCTCACGTAGCGCGCCGTTTGCTCTGAATCTCGTGGCCTCCAGGGTCACCCGTCTCTTCCATCATGGCTGCGCCAGTCGGACGTACCCTCTATAAAAAGAAGGAGGGCCTTCTCGCCCTGACTCCCGATCATCAGACCGTCACCTGGACGCCGATCACTGGCGGGCCTCCCACTGTCACCCTGGCCGTCAAGAATATTCCCCGTGAGTGCAACGGGCTGCGGCGGATCGCCCGTCACCGAGCACCATTGCGCTGACCTTGGCATCCCAGAGCTTCAGCAGACACCAGAGACCTCAGCTAAAGTGATGCTCAAGATTTTTGAGAAGTCCAGAGAAGCTGCGGAACCCGTCACTTACCTGTTTCACTTCAACACCGACGAGGCAAAGGCAGAGGCAAAGGCCATCAAGGATCTCTTGCAACGACTTCTTCAGTCCAGTAATACTGGTGTCAGGCCTGCCGTTCCCTCGGGCTCGTCAACCCCCAACCCTAATGGCGCGGCTGGTAGTGGCTCTGCGTCCATGGCCTTTGCCAACGCTGTCAACGCGCAGCCCACTTCAACACGCTGGTTCGACGATAATCACTTGAAAAACGACATTGAACTTCAGCAATCTCTCATGAGGAACGACAGCAGTCTTCACCAGACCTATGTCGAGGCTATGCAGACGAAGCCAGATTCCATCTCCGGGGCCGCCTTTAATTCGCAGTTCTGGTCCACTCGCACAAATCTTCTGCGATCCCATGCTATCGAGATCAACCAGAAGAAAGGCGCCTACAACGTATTGTCTACCGTTAAGCCTCGCACTGTCGATGGCGAACTGAAGCTCAACATCAGTGTCGAACAAGTGCAGATGATATTCTCCCAGCACCCTCTCGTAAAGAGGATCTACAATGAAAACGTCCCAAAGCTATCCGAAGCCGAATTCTGGTCGCGGTTCTTTCTCAGCCGGTTGTCTAAGAAGCTTCGTGGCGAGCGAGTTTCCGATCACGACCCGACCGACCCACTCTTCGACAAATACGATGCCAGCGAGAACACCCAGGCAATCCAAAGCAAGATTATGGCACAATCAGTTCCTCACATCATCGATATTGAAGCCAATGAAGAGAACCAGGGCGGCTTCAAGAGCGGCAACGCCAAGGATATTGAGATGAGGCCAAGATCCAACATTCCCATCGTCAAGACCCTGAACAGTTTGAGTGAGAAGATCATGGCCAATGTTGCCCCATCAGACGCCAATGCTGAAGACCCCAATGGGTCATATGACCTCTACAACCAGCTCGCCCTGAAAGATTTGAGGGGGCCGGCGGCGGAGCATCGCATTATGCTGAATGTCAAGGAGCAAGACAGGTTCTTCTCAAAACAAGACTCGGCGCCCTCTGCCAATGCACGCATTTTTGCCAAGCAGAAGCCGGCCGACGTTCTCTTTGAGATTCAGGGCGATCTCGAGACACTTGACGATGACGGTGCTGGTGGCATCGACCTCCGCGCCGCCATCGGGTTCGATGAAGAGAGTGACAGTGACGACGAGACGCCAAAACGCCCGCATGTTGGATCTCGTTCTGCGCTCAACGCTGCCGACAGGGACGTCATGAAAGGTGTCCGCCAGCAGCGCGCCCAAAAGTACAGCCATGAGACTGACTCTAGCACGCCCATGGGCCTATCTGCGGACCTTACCCGGAAATGCGGCCTGACCCATGCCACCACCATCGAATTCCTACACCAGTTCTGGAATGCCTTCCTCTCTGGCGACCCTGACCGAGCTGCCGAGCTCCAGTACCTGGCCGAGTCGCTCAAACGGTCCAGCGTCCGTATCAGTGCCGTGGCTGACGAGGCTGACAGGGAGCGCGAAGAGATCATCATGGCACGCAAGAAGGAGATCCGAGCTCATTTCGAACGCACGGGGAAGAAGATCCGCTGGAAGTCGGAGAACCTGGGCGGTGGCAAGGCAGCCGTGATGCGCCTGATGCAGCCCACACTCGATGCCCTCGAAAAGGCTCAGGCGGACTACCAGCGGGCGCTGGCCGCCGAGAACATACAGATATCAACAGAGGCGTAGGGCCATTGAAAGATATCCCAAACGCTTGAGGGGGAGGTGGGTCAATAAAAAGGAACAGATCATGTAAAGCGTTGGATGAATCATAAATATATATACCACTTGAAAGAATCAACATCAAAAGCCCGTCGCTGGGGTGTTTTTTACCTTTCTATTTATCACCCAGTCTTTTACATGTCGAATGTTATACAATCGTAGAGTACACTGATTTTCCCACGCCATAACCACCATTTCATGTCATTCCGCAGACAGATGAAGTGAAAATAAAATTCCGCTGGCCAGTCCCATATGTCGGGCGGTCATGATCTATAATTTGTTTTATTGCACCAACACAAAAACCCAGTCTTGCCATATTGGTGCGCCGTCGGAGCACCGCCGGTACGTACAAAGCAGCATCGTCAAGGCCTGCGGATGCGGACCTCGTCAATGTCGGCCTTCTTCTTCTCGATGCCAGTGCCGAAGCCCATGTGCTTCTTGGCAGTCTTCTTCTTCGCGCCGTACTCCTCGTCAAACTTGCGGATCTGCTTGAGCGACTCCATGTCCTCGCTGATGCTGGCGGGGATCTGGCCCAGGGCCCTGTCGAAGTGGTGCGGGCGCAGGGTGCGCTTCTGGGGGTATTCGTAGGGCTCCGGTCCGGTGTGTTTGGCCGCTGCCTCGTTCTCCTCCTCGACGGCCGCCATGGCGGCGGCGACGCAGGCGTTCTTGAGGTCGGATCCAGAGTAGTAAGGCGTGCGGCTGGCGAGGTCGTCGAGCGAGACCTCCGTGTCGAGCTCCTCGCCCTTGAGCAGGATGCCGAGAATGGCAGCCCTGTCGGTCTGGAGGGGGAGGTCGACGAGGAGGCGGCGGGGTAGACGGCGGAGGACGGCATCGTCTAGGTCAAAGGGGCGGTTGGTGGCCACCATGATGAAGGCCTCGGTCTCCTCAAGGCCATCCCACTCCTTGAGGAACTGGTTGATGTGGGAGCGGTGCGAGGCACGGGCGCCAAGCATGCTACGGTTCGCCAGCAGGGAGTCAGCCTCGTCGATGAAGACGACGCAGGGTGAGATCTTCTTTGCCAGCGTGAAGACGGCGTGGATGAGCTTCTCGCTCTCGCCAACCCACTTGTCGTTGATGGTGGCGCCGCTAATCTCAAGCATGTTGGCGCCGCTCTCCTTGGCCACGGCCTTGGCAAGAAGCGTCTTGCCCGTACCCGGCGGGCCGTAGAGGAGACAGCCAGGGATCTTGTCCTGCGCGAGCACACCGTAGGAGAAGGCATCGGGTCGCACCAGAGCCAAAGACGTGAGTAGCTTGAGCGCCGAAATAGTCTCAGGAGGTACGTGGACGTCGTCAAACGTCGTCCGCAGGTTCTGCCGGTTAATGTGGCCCGACGAGATGCGTTTCTCGTACTCGTTGAGCTTAAGGGCAGCTCGGGTCGCGGACTGTGAGTCCTCGGCCTTCTTCTGGGTCTCCTCATTGATCGGCTTGCCCTCGGCTTCCATCTCATCCAAGAACCGCTGGCCTGGCCGTTGTCTCAGAGGTCCCATGAGCAACCGTTCATACAGCCCGCCAGGGGCGGCACCGCCAGTGTCTTCGGCATGGCTCTTGACGCTCGCCGCGATGCTGTAGACTTCAGGCAGCGTGATGATGGCCTTCTTGAGCATCTGAACGCGGGCATCAGTCGCCTGCAAGAATACCTGCATGTTGCCATGGGAAAAGTCGAGAAGCTGAGGGCTTCCCATCGGCTTCAACATCCTGTTGATGTTGCGCACGTTCTCCACGAAGAGATCTGTGTCTTGTAAAGGGAAGGGGGCGTCCGGAGCCTGCGAGCCCCCTCCCGAAGGATTTAGCTGCCTCACCGTACGGCTTGGGTCAATATGACGCGTGATAACGAGATCTCCGGCCGCGAGGTCCCTGATCATGGCCTGGTATTCGTCCGAGGGCTCTTCACTGGACGAGGTGCCAAGAATGGCAACCTTGGCGCCCTGTTGCCACGCCGCATCCACCAGATTTCTTAACCGGGTGATGAGCATGGAACCCTCCAAAGTCATGCTGAGTTCCACAAAGTCGTGAATGTGGATGATCAACGGGTGTTCGCGGGTCGAGCCCTGCTTGACCTCGGCCGCCTGCAGAATTCGATCCAACACCTTGTCAATCTTGAGATTATCCCACTTTCCAAACGGGTCGTATCCTCCCTGCTTGATCTTTTGAAGTTCATCCTCCAGCGACCCCGCAGGTGCACGAATGTTGATTACCCCTGTTTCGGGGTCATTCTCGTCTTCTTCCAGCCGAGTTCCGATGTCCGGGTCCCTGTATAGCTTGCCGTTCATCTCAGCTGCACGAAAGCCCATGGTAGACAGTGGCCCCCTCGAGTATGCCCAGTCCTGGCCAAGGTAGTCGCCCACCAGGACAGACAGGTCTTGGGCATCGAGGCGAATAAGGTCGGCACCACAAAAGTAGGCAGCATGCTCTGCAACGGACTCAGAGATAGCTTGCCCACTATAGCCTGATGTGGAGAGGATAGTGATCTGACGCTTAAGAGTCCTGGGTTCCGCCGAGGAAGGTGGCGCTGTGTTGAGGTCACGGCGGATGTTTGATGTGACTGAAGAGAAGGTAGGGACGGGGAGGTCGGCGATGGCTTGCGAGAGGGAGTGGTCGAGCCGCGAATCGTATCTCAGGGTGCTGTCGAGGCCGTACTGAATTGACAAGAATTGATCGCGGAACTCGTCGCCATGGCGGTCAAAATCCTTGTAATAGTGCCACCACCAAAAGGGTCGCGAGTTGTAGACATACTGGGCATGCCTGGCGGGGTATAGGGAATCGGTCAAGTGCCAGGCAGAGTCCAGGAACATGTCGTGCATGCGAGCGAGGCCCTCCACCTTGTGGACAGTGTCCTCGAGATCAGAGGAGGCAGAATCATTGCCTGTTACCTCATTGACACGCTGCGATGCCTTTTCATGCAGAGCATCAACGGCTTTGTCGAAGTAGGCTTGCAACTCGTCGTTGGATGCTTGGGCTCGGGCTGGGGCATCGCTGGGGCGGTTGTCGACGAAGATGGCTGACGTCTTGGTGCGTTTGGCGTCCTCGGCGAGGGCAACTGGCAGGCCGGGCTTGCGACGGGCGTGGTGGAGGGTAACGTTGCTCTCGAGAAAGTCGTCGGGGAGGTTGACGGGAGGCAGCGCAGGGGCGACGTTCTTTCGAGCATACCTGCCCTTCAATGAACCTGTCGTGCGGGCTCTGGAGCGTGCCGAGAGGGTGTCAGCACCAGATTGCGTCTGCTGGTGCTCATCCTCGACGGCAGCGGCGGCAGATTCGTCCGAGGGCTTGCCTCCGTTGTTGGCGCTGCTGCTGCTGCTTAGCCAGGCCAAGGCGGGTCGCAAGTCTGTGGCCCTGCAGGGGATGCGAGGCCTCGGACGCCTGGCGGCAAGCACCGCAGGATGGAGGAGGGCGCGAAGCCCTGGCGAGTACATCCGGGCGGGTGTTGACGCGTGGGGGCGTTGAACAATTGGAGGCGATGTTGTCAACGGGGCCTTCCTGAGCCGGCAGCAAATTCGACGCCGTGATGGACGGCGCGCGGTGTAGTTGCGCCGACAGGATTACGTGATCACATGTGAGTGGCGAGCGACAGTCCGTCCAGCGGAAGCAGCAAACTTGCAACAAAGAAACAGAAACAAGCAGAATCCGACGACATTTGACCGGTAGAGCCACGGCAATCCTTGGACTCTTGGACTGCAGCCAGAGAGATTTAACCTTAAGGATGCAGCTGAGGGAACCGCTCCTGGGGATAGCTGCCGCGGTGGTTTACATGATGATGCTGGCCTAGACGAGTTGAGAGCGCCCGGTGCTGAATGCAGTTTATTGGATGAGCGAGCAAAACTCTTGACACCAGAAGCAAGAGCTTTTCCACCATGTCCGGGTTTCTGAAAATAAGCATTGCACTGCCCAGGTACAGACAGGGCCCAGAAACGGCGTGTGCTGGATTGTGCTCGTAAAGATCGTATTCCCATGTGGACTGACGCGTCAGTCACACCAACCCGGTTAGGAGCTGCTCGAGCGAGCCAGATGTCGAGTCCGCCAAATCAAACCAGATTCTTATGTGAGACTTGGTTGTTTCCGTTTTCACTCCCAAGAAACCTCATCAGAGCCATTGGCGGCGCATCTGTTTACAGAAGAGGGTATATATGCAAATACTATCTCATTGAGTTAAGGCGATTACAAGGGTCAACAACGACCTTATTTAGGTGCCCGCCATGTTGCTTGAGCACGTCCGCTCCTCCACATACCACCATGCTTGCTGTTGTTTCTCTGACCGCGAATTTCTTATTGTCGAGCTTCTTCGCTCATCGACCGAGCCCAATTCCTTGAGGGCCTATCCAATCGGGTGCCGTCCAGTCGGGTCGGGCGCTTCCAGGTGGTGTGCTGCGCCTCTGGGAATCCCTCTAGCGCCCCTCTGTAGCACGCGTCCAGCGCCCACCGTGCTGGCGCATTCGTCACCTGCTGAGCCCGCTGACCAGTCAACTACGACGCCCTGCAGGAGTGCCCTGTTGGGTTCCCATCCATCAATGGATGCCTGTCGTCAACTCGTCAGCGTGCTGTGCGTTATCCGTAACCCGTACCTGGGCTAGATTGCCAGGGACGAGAGCCTTGGCGGATCCGATAGCCCTGCCGTGCAAGGAAGCCTCCCATCAGAGAGCAATGCTCGTAAGTTACGAATCAACGGATCATGGTCAAGTTTATAATACTTCTTTGCATTATACTTCCGCGACGAGGAGGGACAGGATGGTGAGTTTTTCTTCCTAATTCATCATGACAGAAATAGACTTAGGGGTTTCTCGGCTCTCCTTGTCTTTTCTTACTGTTAGGTAGGGTTAAGGTAGGAGGTGCTTGCCAGTTGGCCTCTGTGTACGCTGGCGTCATTCACCGGCCAGGGCGGCCTGTTCTTCCGCCTAACCAATGTCAATGAGCAGGCCCTCTTGGCCCTGTACAATGCATTGATCCATCGATCCTTGGAATGGATAGTCCCAACCAGCTCCCTCGGGTCGATTAGTAGCCTGCCCCTCGGCCAAAACCAGCCAGATTCTTGCGAGGCCGCGACTCCCCTGGCTGGGCCCTGCAGAATTAGGTGTCATCGGAATTCCGTTAGGGCTGAGGGCCTCGTCGACGAATCCCCTAACGCCGATTCTGCGACTGCTTGACCCCACATTGCTCTATTCCAGGCTAATGCTCTACTGTTGACTCTGACTACTAATGAGTCGTCGTCGTGCCAAAACCACGGCGGCTCTCGCTCGACCTGTCAGCGATCCCAACACCATCGTGTCGTCATCGCGCCTCCCTCTGGATCACAATCAGCATAACCCCTCCACCTCATCTTCAATATCCCGGATCGGCCCCTCCGTGCCTGGTTAGAGCTCTCATCGGCGCCCGTTGCTATCGCATCGCCCAATCTCTCCCGTTAGCCCGCACACTGAAACACAGCGTCGCCAGCCCGGCTGGAGTCAACCCGCTCAACAACCTCTCGGCGTTCCAAAGGCCTGACTGCTCTATCGCCCACGGATCGTAGCCTGACCTAAACACCAGCTTAGGCCGGGCCATGTAATCCATTGGCCTGCTGCCTGTTGCCTGCTGCTGCTGCTGCTACTACTACCACTCTCCCACCACAACCATGCCCATTCTCACGCTCAACCAGCGCGATTCGCCGGACCGGCTTCCTCAGGAATTGCCCGGATTTGACGGCAATCAGTCACAGTCTACATCGCCAGAGGACATCTCCTCCCAGGACCACGATCAAGACGGGGACCAGGATCTCGCCCAGAAGCCGTACCATTCCAAACGCCCACACAAGAAGTCCAGGAAGGGATGCCGCAACTGCAAAGCCCGCAAGGTCAAATGCGACGAAGTCCGCCCGGCCTGTCGTTCCTGTCGGCTTCGAAAGGTCGAATGCGTCTACCCGCCTCCATCCGCCAAGGCCACGGCCACGGCCACGGCATCGCCATCAAAGTCCTCGGCACCGCCGGCAACTGCGGCCCCCAGTCCCGGCTCCGGCGCCGCTTCTGTATCCGTCTCCGCCTCCGATGATTTCGGCGCCGCTCTTATTCAAAGCCCTTCTTCCGTCGGCATCGTGAGCGAGCCACTCTTCAGTGCCAATGGTGTTGATACGTCGGATATGCGCCTGCTTTGGTTCTACACCACCATGACGGCTGACTCCTTCACCATCGACAGGAACGAATCCGCGAGCTCGACTGTAGACCTCCTCAGAATCCGCATGGTCCAGGTCGCCTTTGAGACACCCTTTCTCATGGATTCCCTCTTTGCTCTCTCCAGCCTCCATATGCAGATGCTCAACCAGCCCTTTGACGCCAATCGCGCCCTAGCCTATCGTGCCAGGGCATTTGAAGGTTACCGCCAAGCCGTCGAAAAGGCGGATCCGGCGACATATCCGGCTCTCATTGCCAACTCACTCTTCCTCGTCGCCCTTTCATCTCAAACCTTCCGGGATGACCCCACAAGAGAGCTTTACATTATCGACTGGCTCGTCGTCTGGAAGGGTATCGGCCTTGTCATCGAGATGATGGGCATCGAACAGCTCTACAAAAGCGGCATGTACGCTCTTTTCCGCCGGCCCTCACTCAACCTTGACTCTGCAACTGAAGCCATACCTAACCAACTCCTTTTCATGATTTCGTCCATCAAGCCCGATGAGGATGACTTTGCGGAGATGCAAGTGTACTACGAGACACTCAAATATCTCGGCTCACTCTACGAAAACCTTCGGGGCGGCGAGACCCCGGTCATGGGCCTACGCATCATCACATGGTTCACATTCATCCCCCGACCCTTCGTCCAACTCGCCCGCGAGCGCCGGCCCCGCGCTCTCGTCATAATCGCCTACTATGCAGCTTTCCTCAAAATGATCACCGCCGTCTGGTGGATGGAGGGTGTCGGCCAGCGCTCCCTCGATGACCTGTGCAACTATCTTGGGCCAGAGTGGCAGCACTTGCTCATCATGCCCCAGATGGCACGTTTTGCGTCAGGCTGGCTTGAAATTTCTCGGGCCATCTTTCAGGACCCTAATTGGACGCCGGATGCACCAGTTGAAGAGCCCAGGATGGACGCTTGTGTTCCCGATACGATGACCGATAACCTAGGGCGGCGTGTAACTTGGACTCCTGGCGAGAACAAGTTTAAGGTGATTGATAAGATGCCATTTGAAGAAAAGGTAATGCATTACAGTTCAATGTAATACTTGAGGCGTGTATTGGGGGCCCTCCACCCAGCATGAGGGTATGCTAAACGAAGGCGATAGTCAATGCTTTGGAAATGACCAACACATCTCTGGTGGGTGGCGCTTTGGAGTACAGGTGCCGGTTGAATGGAAGGAATACCCATGGACTTCTAGGTCGTTACACTTAGCTGTAGTCCTGAATGATAAAACAACTCAACCTCATACTATACTTGCCTACCCTGCACTTTAATATATCTAAACCTGATGCTATAGGTGCCTAATCCGCACCTGAATATATCTGTAGCCGGAGCCTGGCGTGGACGGAAGCGGTATGTCCTCCGTTTCTTCGTGGACGGAAGGGTATGTCCTCCGTTTCTTCTAGTGTGTCTCTGCGAGTGAAATCACTATATCCGTACTCGACATATCTGTTGTACTCCTCGTTGGCATCATCCACAGTCCACCTGGGATCGAGAAAAGCTCGATTGATTGCAGCCCGTGCAGTTGGGCTCGTATATAGGGCAGCCGCGGCGGTCTCGCCGGAGTATCCGCGCCAGCTTTGCAGTGCTCTGCTAGAACCAACAGCGCTTTGTCTGGCTCTATACCAATCGTCAGGAAGTTTCTTATATATAAACCTAATAATTTTAAAGAATTCAACCAAGAGGTCCGCGCCCACGCGCGGGCGGCCCGGCGGGCTTGGCCGACACTGACGGTGGCCCACGCCCGCGGAAGCCGGCGCGGGGTCCACTTTTATTTTCAGCAGCTATTCACAGCTCCGGCCGGCCTGGGTATAAAGAACGCCTTCGCCTGCCGCCGCGCCTCGCACAACCCTTCTTCCTACATACCTCAATCAATCACGCTGAGGTCGACCAGTTTTTCGCCTTCGTTTCTGGCCTTGCGCCTTTATTTCCGACCTTGCGCCTCTGTATTCGGCGCTGTGATATCACTCTTACAACCACTTGCGACTGTTTTCAATATCATCCCACTTATCCTGCGTAAGCTACTGTTAAATCCACACTTACGCCCTTGAATATAACACATCTCTATTAGTATTTCAGTCAGTCAGACGCGAAACCAGACAGCGCGCTGCTGGATCCAGCAGAACACTGCAGAGCTAGCATAGCAGTCCCCTCAGCAAGACCACTACGACCCCTTATGCCTGAGTTCAACTGGGACGCATTCTCCCGAGCTCTCCACGATCCCAGCTGGACTTTAGACCAAATCGACGCTGAGTTCGACAGATACCTCGAGACCGGCTACTGTGCATTCGCTCCCAGATACGCACCAGACGGAGTAGAACTCATATCGCTTCCGTCTACGCCAGGCTCCAACTTTAACTGGACCGAAATCGACGAGATACGTCGCAACCTCGTCCCGCCCTCACCCTTGACTGCAATGGTCGACGCGTACTACGCTGAAATGGCTGAATCTGTACCGACAACAACGCCGCGCCCTGAGGGAGACGCCGAAGGCGGAGGCAGCAGGCCCTCCCCAGTGCGCTCGACTGCCGAACCTGACTCTGCGGTCCCCAATCCCAACGAACCCGCTGGCCGAACCAACGAGGCCCCAGGGCCCAAAGCGAGAGATGAGCGAGATGAGCGGGAGATCGTCGTGTCAGATGACAAAGTACTCAGCCGACAAGCTGGATCCGACGACGACGATGATGACGACGGCGATGGATTTCTCAAGGGATTCCTCGATGAGGTGCGCGACCTCCAGGACGAAGCTGAAGACAAACATGCCGACCGAACGCAGCGAGGGCGCGGAGGAAAGGCTAAGGCGGGCAAGTCGCAGCGCAAGTCGCACCGCCGGATACGCAGTGCCTTTGACATGGTCATCGAGGAAGACAATGAAACTGAGGAGTCCGATGCCGAAACCTATGGCGAGTTCAGGGTTGGCGGAAAGCCTGCCTCCGGCCGACCCATACAGTGAAATCGATGAGAACATCGCTGGAAACTTGGCAAAATGCGGCGCCCCCGGCCTGTTGCAGATCTGCCTTGATCCTCTCGGGGATGGCCCATCCGGCACGCCCAACACCGCCGACGCTGCCGCTGCTGAAACGGCCTCCCTTGCGATAAAAACAATAGTCCCCGCAGGCCCCGGCAGGCCCACAAGACCATCGCTGGAAACCTGGAGACACAGGCTCCCCGACCATGCCACTATGCTGGCTATTAGATTCGCCGACCCGTATGGATGCCGTTGACGAGAACATCGCTGGAAACCTGGCCACCTGCGGCGCCGCCGGCCTTGTACAAACTGCCTCGATCCTCTCGGGGATGGTTCATCCGGCACGCCCAACACCGCCGATGCTGCCGCTGCGGATTAGATAAGTATAGTATCAGGTTTAGATGTATTTCGCTGCAGGTTAGGCAAGTATAGTATGAGGTTGGGTTTATCCTTATGGCCTGTACGGTCTTATTCTTCTTGGGTGTAGCCTTGGGGGTCGTGGTTGCGGCAGGTCGCTAGGGGGTGATCAGGGCCGAAAGGTACTGTACTCTTCGGGTTCAGCCATTTCCGTGTTAAGTGCGCGGAAACGCTGGTAGAGGTGTGTTAGATTCAAGGGCGCAAGCGTGGATCGTAGCTTACGCAGGATAGGTGGGATAATATGGAAAACAGTCGCGAGCAACTGTGAGAGTGATGCCGCGGCGCCGAATACAAAGGCGCAAGGTTGGAAACGAAGGCGCAAGGTTGGAAACAAAGGCGCAAGGTCGGAAATAAAGGCGCAAGGCCAGAAACGAAGGCGAAAAACTGGTCGACCTCAGCGTGATTGATTGAGGTATGTAGGAAGAAGGGTTGTGCGAGGCGCGGCGGCAGGCGAAGGCGTTCTTTATACCCAGGCCGGCCGGAGCTGTGAATAGCTGCTGAAAATAAAAGTGGGTCCCGGTCGGCCTGCACGGCGCGGCGGCTTATCGCATGATCTAATCGATAAGACTGTATTGGGCCCTGCGCCGGCTTGCGCGGGCGCGGGACCCGTATTTATTTGCAGTAGCTAGGTGTTCACCTCCACGCTTCGCAGCTGCCAGCAGCTGCGGCCAGCCGGGCTTGGCCACAACGCACGCATAAATAACACCTTCGCCCGCCGCCGCGCCCTCGCACAACCCTTCTTCCTACACACCTCAATTAATCGCGCCGAGGCAGACCAACCTCCTTGATGTCAATCAGTAAGCTCACGCGCCGCTGGCCTTGATTCGTCTCATGGAGTCTCATGGAGCTATATATATTATTAGTAAGTGGTCTTATGATGGATAGCAAACTCAACGACTGACGCATATTAATAAGTGCTGTAGCACCCAGCTACCGTCCCTACCAGCGTTTCCGCGCACTCAACACGGAAATGGCTGAATCCGAAGAGTACGGTGCCGAAACCTTTATCGAATTCAGGTTTGCCGGAGATCCTGCCGGCGGCCTGAAGACGTGGACCTGGGAGCACGCGATCGAACACACCAACCTCCTTGATATCAATCAATAAACTCACGCGCCGCTGGCCTTGATTCGTCCCATAGAGTCGCATAGAGCTATATTATTAGTAAGTGGTCTCATAATGGATAGCAAACTTAGAGACTGACGCATGTTAATAAGTGCCGTAGCACCCAGCCACACTTTTATGCAATTGTCTTTATCAGACAAAGGATGTTAATAAGATAGGACCTTAGGGGCTTGGTTCTCTAAACTTGCGCCTTTATATTCGGCGCCGCAACATCACTCTCACAGCCGCTCGCGACCACTTCCCATATTATCTCACCTATTCTACGTAAGCCACCATCAAATCTATACTTGCGCCCTTGAATCTAACATATCTCTACCAGCGTTTCAGCGCACGCAACGCGGAAATGGCTGGATCCGAACCGACAGGAACACTGCGCCCTGAGGGGGGGGCTGGAAGCGCAAGCAACGAACCCTTCCCGGCACGCAAGACCGCCGGCCTAACCAACGCGGCCCCAGCGCCTAAGGCGAGGGAGGAACGACGCGAGGAGGAGATCACGAGACCATCGCTCCCCGACCATGCCACTATGCTGGCTATTAGAATGGCCCGAAGACGTGGAGCCGGCAACAGGCGATTGAATGCTGCCGCCGCGAATTCGACCGCTGGGCAGAGGAGAGCGGAATGCCTTTCGGCCCCAGTCACCCCCTCGCCAGTCTCTTCAACGAAATCAACATACATCTCGGAGCAATCTACGACGACCTCGAGCACAAGACAGGCTCGAAAGCCAAGACGCTGTCAGATGTACACATCGTCCGCTCGATCAAAGCTAGCAGTAAAGAGGCTGTAATCTGCTTTCTCGACAACTCCGTCCACATCGTGCAGGGTCGGCCTGAGACCTGGAGACAAAAGCTCCCCGACCATGCAACTGTGCTGGCTATCTAATAAATGCAGGTGAAGGTGGGTCACACGCATACACATTGAGAAAGGTAATAAGAGCCGTGTTCCTATCAATAAGGGGCTGCGAAGCTCGCATGCCTCAAATACGGGCACGCTCGGTGGCTTAGTCACGTGGAACCCATTGTTCGCTTTGGGCAGCTCTCGCCGGCGCGCGGTGCCGCCGGCCTGCCACCCAAAGGGGCATTTCATGCCGCCGCACCTCGCAACACATCTTGCTCCATCCGACATGCCCGACACTTCTAACGCCGCCTTAGCACTTGCTGCGCAGGCCTTTGAAGGATTGAACGAGCTGAAGAAGACTGTTGAAGAATCGAAAGAGCGTACGGGAGAGGAGTCCGAGTCCGGCGACTGTCAGCCTGAAGGACAACGTTAACGCGCTCAGCGACAAGGTCAATGGCATGCGTAATGTGATGGACAAGCTGAACGATAGGCTCAAGGAAAGGTTCACTGGCATCAACGAGGCGATTAAGAAAACCAACCAGACAATTGAAAGAGTCAATAAAGCAGTCGATACAGCAGTCAACAAAGCCGACAAGTCCGAGGCCATTGCTAAGCTCCAAAAGCAGGTCAAGGAGCTTAGTCAGGGCCTGCTCGAGTGCAAAGACACAGTCAGCAAGGTGCCGGTTGAATGGAAGGAATACCCATAGACTTCTAGGTCGTTACACTTAGCTGTAGTCCTGAATGAAAAACCACTCGAGGCTACTCTTGGTTGGATAGCAGTGTAGAAGAGTTGAGACAACGTACGGGCCACAAATACAAACCCAACATCATACTATACTTGCCTAACCTGCAGCGAAATATATCTAAACCTGATATTATACATGCCTAATCCGCACCCAAATATATCTAAACCTGATACTATACGTGCCTAATCCGCACCTAAATATATCTAAACCTGATACTGTTGTGTGGCAGCTGGATCACATTGGCGGCATTTGGTGGTCGGGCCGGATTGGTAGTTGGGGCGTTTGGGTCGGTAGCTTAAAAGGGACGGGTTCGCTCAGTGCTTTAGATCAACAAGAATCTTTCCCCTTCTTCAATCTTTTCTTGTTCAGGGACTCCTTTCTTTCTGTCTGATCAGACTGATGGTCAATTCAGATTTTGTTCATTTTGCGAGGTTCTCTTGCTGGAGGTCACGCAACCTTTCGCCTTTTTCCCAAGGCCGGTTACCCTACGGCAGGTTTCTGCAGGGGACACTGACAATTGTTGGTGTTTGTTTGGGCCTGTCATTTTCACCAACAAACTATACGTGCCTAATCCGTACCTAAATATATCTATCCCTAAACAGTTTTACAGATTTCCTAGTAGTAAGGCTGAATTACAGTTAAAGCACTGCTAGTATTGGAGCATCCTTGTGGGTACTCTGCGAGATACGGAGAGCAGCAGGAGACTCTCTGCACGCCAGATGAATACAGAAGGATAGACTGCTCGTCGCCAGGTAGTTGATGTCAATCAATCTTCCAACAATTCATAGAGCAGTACGGTATGACAGTGGGCAAGGTCAATCACGAGATAAAAGGAAAGCTAGTTATGGCTACAAGAGGAATTTTGTTGATTTCTTGGTACACAGCTCACAAAAGAGACTTGGTGGAGCTTATGAAACCTCCCTGGCCCCTGTTCCTCTTCTCTATACACAGGCCCATCTCTCTCCCGGCTCCCGGAAATTATTCGGCTCAAACCACTTAGTTGTTCTCCAGCTCAGCCAGAATCTTCTCACCCTTCGCCTTGGCAGAGGCAAAGTCACCGACCATGTAGAAGGCGTTTTCGGGAAGACCGTCGCCCTCACCGCCGAGGATGGCCTTGAAGGAGGAGATGGTCTCCTTGAGGTCGACGAGGACACCCTCGATACCAGTGAAGACCTGGGCGACAGTGAAAGGCTGGCTCAGGAAACGCTGGATCTTACGGGCACGCTCGACGGTGAGCTTGTCGGCCTCAGAAAGTTCGTCCATACCCAGAATGGCAATGATATCCTGGAGAGACTTGTACTCCTGGAGGATCTGCTGGACACGGGTGGCGGTGTCGTAGTGGTCCTGGCCGACGACACGGGGGTCAAGCATACGCGACTTGGAGTCGAGAGGGTCGACAGCAGGGTAGATACCCAGCTCAGAAATACCACGGGACAACACAGTGGTGGCGTCCAAGTGAGCGAAGGTGGTGGCGGGGGCGGGATCAGTCAAATCGTCAGCAGGGACGTAGACGGCCTGGACGGAAGTAATGGAACCCTTCTTGGTGGTGGTAATACGCTCCTGCATACCACCCATGTCGATGGCGAGGGTGGGCTGGTAACCGACGGCAGAGGGGATACGACCCAGAAGGGCAGACACCTCGGAACCGGCCTGGGTGAAACGGAAAATGTTGTCAATGAAGAGCAGCACTAAAGCAAGTTAGCCTAAATCCTCTGAACCCTACAGCAAGAAAAGACAAGGAGAGCCGAGAAACCCCTAAGTCTATTTCTGTCATAATAAATTAGGAAGAAAAACTTACCATCCTGTCCCTCCTCGTCACGGAAGTATTCAGCAATCGTCAACTACAAGAGTTTAGTATTAAAACGGCTTTGGAGTTTTGTGGTGGGACTTACACCAGTCAGGGCGACACGGGCACGGGCTCCGGGGGGCTCGTTCATCTGACCGAACACCAGGGCGACCTTGGACTCGCCATCAAGCTGAATGACGGAGGTCTCCTGCATTTCGTGGTACAGATCGTTACCCTCACGGGTACGCTCACCGACACCAGTGAAGACGGAGTAACCACCGTGGGCCTTGGCGATGTTGTTGATGAGCTCCTGAATGAACACAGTCTTGCCGACACCAGCACCACCGAACAGACCAATCTTTCCACCACGGGCGTAGGGAGCGAGAAGATCGACGACCTTGATACCGGTAACCAGAATCTCAGCAGAGGTGGACTGGTCAACGAACTCCGGGGGGTCGGCGTGGATGGGGAGGTGCTTGTCAGACTTGATGGGGCCACGCTCGTCAATGGGGTCACCAGTGACGTTCATGATACGGCCGAGAGTGCAAGCGCCGACGGGAATGGTGATGGGAGCACCGGTGTCGACGGCGGAGGCACCACGAACGAGACCCTCAGTACCTAAGGGACACGCGTTAGCATATTTGAGGGAGAAAAGTTTGAGCTGGAGCGCGACATACCGTCCATGGCAATGCATCGGACGACGTTCTCACCCAGATGTTGCTGCATTCGAGGTTAGCGGGATGAATCATGGTGCCCAGGCTACGTGGTTGTTACGTACAGAGACCTCAAGGACCAGCTTCTGGCCATTGTTGTCCGTCTCCAGGGAGTTCAGAATGGGGGGGAGCTTGGCGGTGTCGAACTTGACTGCAAAGGGGTCAGCGAGCCATCGAGGAGATGGAATTAGGCTGCTGGAGAGCCTGTCGAGTAAATTGACTAACCATCGACGACGGCACCGATGACCTAGGAAAGATAAAGTTAGCACGGAGATGCCGGGGATTGCCTCGTCGAGGTGTTTTCCTTCGCGAGGCCGGGCAGCCGGGCGACCGGAGCAAAAAAAGGCTTACCTGGTGAATCTTGCCAGCGCCAACGCCGGCGCTGCTGGCCCATCGGCTGGTGGCAGGGTATCGCAGAGAGGCAGGTCGGATGACACGGGGCGCGGCCGCGAAGGACGGGCGAGCCGCGCGGGCGAAGGAGGAAATGCCGCTGCCGAGGGAAAAGCGTATCGTCAGCTCAATTGGACTTCAATTGGGGCGCAAAAAGCGCCAAATGGCTGGGCAGGCCATTGGGGAGATCGAGACTCACCTCTTGAACATCTTGCCAGATGACAAAGAGCGATCTGAGATGGGAGTGGAGAGAGGTTGGTTGAAGCTGAGGGAGAACTTTTACGGAGTGAGCAGTTTTGCTCGGGAGGACGACTTCGTCGGTTAGAGCTTTCGCTGGGGTCACGTGTGGCGCTAGCCTGAAATTGCAGGCTTCTCCACCGGGGAAAGCTGCGATGCCGGCAATTTACCGGGTTGTTGCGGCGGGATTATTCGCGACAGGGCGGTTGCCTTGCCAGTGCGCAGTGTGGCAGCAGGAGCGGCCAGTGCGGAGAGGACAGCGGAGCAACAGGGACGGTGGATTCTGGGTGAAGCCTGAGGCTGCCAACGTTTGGAACAGAGTTGCAGAAAGCAGAGCAGTGCACTCCCGACCAGCTCGGGAAGCTGAGTCAATTGGCCAGCGCAGCAGACGTAGCACAGAGCGGCCAGCAGCACGCAATTAAGGGGCAGCAATACGCAGTGGCAGGTGGTAGCAGTGGTGGCAGAGCAAGGTATGGATACAATGGCAGAAGTCCAGAGGCGTCACGCAAGCAGTTTCAATGGGTGTCCTGCCTGACATCAAAACACGGCTGCTCAGCTGCGGCACCAGCAAACAGAAGCGGGGAAAGTAGCATTGGGCGCTTGAGGAAGTGAGAGCCGACGGAGAAGACAGGAAGGTCAGGGAAAAGGGTGCTGGGCAATGTGTCCCAGCGCCCCCACGGTCCCCGGACTGTGTCCAGCACTGTACACTCATCAAGGTCAGGGGGCCGTGTCTCCGTCATTCACAATCCCGAGCGAAACCAATCCGCTGGGCCAGCCGACCGCTCCAATGCTAAGGATTTTGGTTCCACCATTGAAAAACGAGAAGCAAGTAGACCCGAGGCCATTGGAAGGAAGCATACCGTGATAGAATGTTCGTCTTCTGCATTGCCGCATGAAGGGCAATGTTGATTCATTCCCTCAGTCATGCTCAACATCTCCCTCATGCTCCCTCTGCTTTGCCCAGCCGCTCGGGTTGGGGGACCGGCGCCAGATCTGCCACAGCCAAGTGCCATGCGCTCCGCGTCGCCCTGAGATTGGCTAATTGGAGCCGGTGACCCACATGCAGCCAATTAAACCGCGCAATTGCTCAGTGGGTAACCGTGGGTTGCTGGAATCCCCGGCTGCAACTGGGGGTAGCATCTGAGTTCTGGACAAGTCAGGAGCTTTGCTGGCTCGCCCGGGCGGCTCCACACATTCGGCTTGCTCTGGGATTTGCCAATTGTTCTTTTTAGGGTCGGTTCTTGGTCCCGGCCGCCCTTGAGCAGATTCCGTTCTCCCGCATCTAGCTCCAAGCTCGCCGCCTCAGATATGGGGGGACCAGATTCTGATGAGCTTATTATTTTCTTACAATCCGCAACAACTCGAACATCTGGCAATTCCCCTGTTGGCAATTGAACGTGAAAAGATTATATTCTATCCTTTGTTTGAGTCCCCCAGATCCCTTGGATTGAGCATTGGGCGTCGCACATGGGATTTTGACTAAATACCAACCTCCGATGTCCGAGCCGAAAGCCGAGGCATCGCCTTCACTATTACTTCGCCGTGGTGGTGATCTGCTGTAGGTGCACTAGACACAGGTGAGGCATTGGTGTCGGAATAATTATTGAACAATGCGCCGCATGGACGATGAAGAGCCAATTGTAAATACATCACTCATGTTTCTAGCAAACCAGTATAATTATGTGTTCCTCTGCCTTCCAAAACTGTGTCAATCTTGTCCTCCCATTTCCCTCACCGTATTATCAATTCTCAAATACCCCCTCCCTCTACATGTGTCAACCACGACAAAGGATCAAGACTGCTGAGAGACTGTCGATTCGAGAGCCAGAACCTGCCTCATGGTTAGCACTTAGCACAGCCATAACACTTGGGTACTCACCAAAGCCGTTCGAGACGGAATGTAGATATGGGTCCAATTCTTTCTGTTGTTCCACTCCATCGGGGTTGTGAAGAACCTCGTGCCTTCGTCAATTCGATTGAAACCACCCACATCCTTGTGGTCAGTGTTCAGCACGATGCGATAGGTTCCGGCCACATCAATCCCAATGCGGTAGTCGCTGAAGCTCTCCGATGGGTGGAAGTTGAAGATGAAAACCAGGCCGGCACGCTCGAATACAATCACCTTGTCACCCTCGTGCTTCAGCGAGATGTAAGCCTGGGGAGCGTGCAGCCATCCATACTTGGCCTCGGTGTTGTTCATCAAGCGGTCGAAGTGATTCAGATCCTTGTAGCGCAGCAGTCCGTCCTCAGTAAGGTTCAGTTGGCGTCGGGCATACCAGAAGGAGTTGTTGTTTCCTTCTCGCGGGAAATCAAGCCACTCGGGGTGACCAAACTCGTTTCCTTCAAAGTTAAGGTAGCCCTCGCCTCCCAAGCCGTGGGTCAGAAGCCGGATCATCTTGTGAAGTGCCATACCACGAGAGATGACCCCAGTCAGTGGCGAAAGTGTGGACATGTGGGTATACATCTCAGCATCACAGAGATGCATCATCAACGTCTTATCTCCCACCAACCTAAGACATGTTAGTTATAAAAATCGCCAGGTTGTTTTCAGGGGGGCTAACGCTTGGTCATGACTCTCGCAGTAGGCGATCGTCTTTTCGCCATGGCGGCGGTTTGTCAATGTATGGCAAATACTGCCAATATCCCAGTCTTCATCCTTCTGCTCCTTGAGGATCTTGATCCACATGTCAGGGATTGCCATTGCTAGACGATAATCGAACCCAACACCACCAAGGGATAGCGGCAGGCACAGAGCTGGCATGCCAGACACATCTTCAGCAATGGAGATGCAATCAGGGTAAAGCTCGTGGAGCATTTCGTTGGCCAGCATGAGGTAGACAACAGCTTCTTCGTCCACTTCAGAGCCAAAGTACTCATGATAGCCTCCAGAAAACCCGCTGTAAACGTCAGTAAGACTCGTTGTTGAGGAAGCGGGCCTAACTCACGTTCCCATCCCGTGGTGAATGTAGAGCATGCTGGTGACTCCATCAAATCTGAAGCCATCAAACTGGTACTCATCCATCCAGAATCGCAGGTTGCTCAACAAGAACCTGAGCACTTCATGGTGTCCATAGTTGAAGAGTCGGCTATCCCATTGGTCGTGGATTCCTTTGCCGCCGCCATGGAAGTACTGGTGATCGGTGCCATCAAATTCGTTGAGGCCGTCAAGGACGTTCTTGGAAGCATGGCTGTGGACGACATCCAGAAGCACAACTATACCAAGGCTATGCGCCGTGTCAATTAGTTCCTTGAGGTCCTCTGGAGGTCCATAGCGGCTGCTCGCAGCGAAAAAGTTGTTGACCTGGTACCCAAAGCTGGCATAGTAGGCGTGCTCCATGACTGCCATCAATTGAATCACGTTATAGCCCAAGTCTTTGATCCGCGGCAACATATTCTTGGTAAACTCCTTGTACGTAGCAACTCGCTGATCCGGTGTCGAGATTCCGACATGTGCTTCGTATACTCGTGCGCTCTGGGGCTTTGCCGGTCGCTTATGCTTGAATTGGTACTTCTCTGAAGCGGGCGGGTTCCAGAATCTTGCGTCATAGGCTGGGGACACAGAGAGCTCTTGGGTGACATATTTGATCCAAGCGGGAAGCCGGTCGATGCGCTCACCAGAAGGCAAGATGAGGGCGATCTGAGTCCGTCAGCGATGGAAATAATGTGTCGCATCGGCGTTACCCACCTTGAGCTTGGAGTTGTGCGGGATGCCCGCGTGGCCGTCCTTGGCAGGAATGATGATTTCAAAGACACCAAAGTCGTTCTTCTTCATGGGATGAGAGGTCGGGTTCCAGTCGTCTGGCCTTCTGTTAGCATGATTTCGGACGCAAGACCAAGCCGTCTTACTAAAGTCTCCGACTAGGTAGGCCTCCTTGGCGTTGGGCGCCCACTCTCGATACGTGATGTTGTTCTTGTCGTCCACATTGAATCCGAACTTTTGAAAACCCTGGTCACTGTTTAGCAGATCATTCAGCGACATGAGGGCAAAATTCATACTCTGCTGAAGTTTTCGAGGCCGCCTTCCGCATCATTGATGGATTTAATCCATTCCTGCGCCTTTGCGTATCGCCTTTTCAGCGCATCGCTAAAGGGGGACAGCCACGGGTCCAACTTGACAACACCTAAGCAATGTTAGCTCGCCTCGATATCAGATCATCAGTACTGGTGCTCTTCACTGACCGGTGCCATCGTTGGGGATATCACCAGCAGCACCGCCATAGCGAGGGTCAAGGGAATTGGAAGATCCTTCAGCAATTGCCGCCATTGTAAGCCTGGGCCGAAGAGAAATGTGGCGAGAGGAGATGAAGCGAGAGTGTGGGCGGGGTAGCTGTTATTGGTGTCGTGAGCTTCAGGCAAGCACCAAGCCCAGTGAGACACTATGAGCGGAGCGCCTTGGTCCAGACCACAAATGAGGGTCACGAAGAAACGCAGCAGAAATTAGTCGAGGGACGCTGGAATGGTCAAGATTGAAGGATTTTCTGATCCGAAAAGGGGCGTTGAGGTGGGTGCAAGGAGGAAGACGGAGAGGGTGTGCCAGCTCTAGCCAGCTATCTCAACGGTTTGCTTCCTAACTTGTTGCGCACAGCGACCAGCGCCTCCAGCTTTATCGATAAGTCAAGATGACGTCGAGTATGGCGCCTTTCCACATGCAACCGAAGAGGTACGTACATTAGCTCTTTCCTTTCCAGTCCAGGCGCATGTTGGGCACTGTGCTACACGCAGGCGACTTTCGCCACTTCAGAACGTTGGGACCGAAGACTGCACCACAGCCAATTGATGCCACTCTTCCGGCAGTTGGGATTGCCTGTTCTTGTCGGCTTCCCAGGCCGTCAAATCCGACGTGTAAAATATCCCCCCAGGCGGCTAAGCGTGTCCCTGTAGCCTTGGTGTCTTTGGTGGAGGTACCAGTACATGGGCAAGATGGGGTAGCTCTTTATCTTAGTGCTTCCTCAGCAGCGCCTGGGTAGATCTCACCGATAGCGGCGGCCGCTGCTTCACCTGACCGTCTAACACCCATTGCAACCTTCAGCCACTTCCTCTTCAACCCATTTGTTCTTCACAGTTGGCATTAGGGATTGTTTAGGACCAGAGCAGCTTGGGTTCAGAGCAGCCTAGATGCCGTGGTTTCAGCCTCCTTCTGTTCTGCGCCCTACGAACAGCTCCTCCGTCGGCTCCCACCCCAGTGTAGCCGCAACAAACCGAACAGCGCCCTTCCCCCGCATTCTTCCACCTCGCATCATTGCTCGCGTGCCCCGAGGCGTCGCCCGCTCAAACGTACTCCCAGAGCATGTAATTAAGTCTGGCGAAATAATGCCTCCCTCTACTAGGGTCCTTCGCCCTGCCCGACGCGGCCTACTCCTGCTGCCTCGACCCTCTCCCCGACCGCTCCTTCGTCCTTCAACGGTATGCCATCGGTGCCTATCCACCTTCCGGCCTCTAGCCGCCGCAAAAAGATCGGCCGACTTCAATGCCGGGTTCACGGGAACATATGATCCGACAGTCGATACAGGGCGAGGGCCTATGTTCAACAAGTCCAACTTCGGCGTGCCACAGTTCTACCCGCGCGACCTGAAGAAGCGAGTTGACGATTACGTCGTGGGTCAAGAACGAGCCAAGAAGACCATCTGCTCCACCATTTTCAACCACTACCAGAATCTTCGACGACGGCGCCAACATGAGCACGAGGAGCGGAATAGACATGAGAAGATGATGCGCCAGAAGTTCGCGAGGGATCGTGAGCTGCATCAGAAGCGCCGGGAGATGCACCCGGTTGAAGGTCAGCGGCCGCATGCCTCTATGCCTAATCGCCTCAACGCTGATAAAGCCCAAGACGAGTTTCCTGGTCATAATGAATCGCTGCAGCATTTGTACGATAGTCTCGATCCAGAAGAGGACCCAGTAGATCATCTCTATCGCGCAGAGGATCCATCTGTTCAGGAACCCGTCAAGATAGATAAGAGCAACCTCTTGCTGCTTGGGCCGACGGGAGTAGGGAAGACCTATATCTTGGAGTATGTCCTATAACCCGTCGATTCCAGGCTTGCCACTAACACGCCATAGGACACTCAGCAAGAAGATCAATGTCCCGTTCACTATTTGCGACTGCAACTCGTTCACACAGGCTGGATACATCGGCCAGGACGTCGAGACTTGCATCGAGCGGCTACTCATCGAGGCGAATTATGACATCAAAGCCGCCGAGCACGGCATCGTCGTACTAGACGAGTTTGACAAGATTGCGAGGCGAGAGACACAAACCGGCCGCGATGTCGGTGGCGAGGGCGTTCAGCAGGCACTGTTGAAGCTAGTTGAAGGCACCAAAGTCACAGTCAATGTCAAAGACAACCGCTCGTCCAGGTCAACCCCCCCGATTACAACAAATTATAACGGTACGGGATCATCCTCGTCGCCACAGGCCGCCCCGCCAGCTGGAAAGGTCGATCAGTACACCATCGATACCACCAACATCCTCTTTGTCTTTTGCGGGGCCTTTGTAGGCCTTGACAAAACCATTATCAAACGTGTGGCCAAGCCCACTATGGGTTTTGGGGGAGAGCTTCGCTCCAGATCATCCATTTCCGGCAATAAGCACGTACTTCCTGAAGAGTCGTACAAGCACCTGCCTCACCACAATACTCACTTACCGTCAGTATTTACTCCTCTCGATCTGGCTACACCGGCCGACCTGCAAAGTTTCGGCTTTATTCCTGAGCTCATCGGTCGGTTACATAACATCTGCGCGCTGAGCCCGCTATCCAAGGATGATTTATTCCGTATCCTTACCGAGCCAAGAAACAGTCTGGTGGCCCAATATACTGCTCTGTTTGAGACATACCCATCTCGACTTTACTTTACCGAGAAGGCCCTGTACGCAATCGCTGAGCGGGCTGCTGCGGCAGAGACAGGTGCCCGAGGGCTGAAGATGGAGATGGAGAGGGTTCTTGCGGAGCCGATGTTTGACGCACCCATGCCATATGTGCTGGTCACCGAAGGCTGTGTCAAGGGAGCAGAAAAGGCAGGCTATTGGGGCAAGGATGGCCGATTTGAAATTCAGCGAAGGATGGAGGGAGAGACGCTCCACAGTGGCAAGAACGATCACCCAAGTCCGTTTGAGAAACTACGGGAAGCTGGGCAGAGTGGCGGCTAAGTACCAAGGCAAGGCTGAGTGTTTCGGTTAGCTCGTGTTGATTGATAAGAGGTATCTAGGCAACTAGGCAGAGCAACGTGGAGCTTTGGAAGGGACTGGGACGCAAGCGATATTTCAACTAATGACTCGAATCGGTTTCCGTTGTTGTAGTACAGTATTTACACCTCAAAAGACTTGCTTCTTTGGAGTCGCCTCGAAACTGGAGCCACGGGCATTACTCTCAAACCATTTTACACACGGATACGTCTCCATGAGTCACCTCTGCCTCTAAAACAAAAGAAAATATATCGTGTGGTATTGAGTTTAGTTGCCCTTGGGAGGAGACTGAACCATGCCAGGTCCCTTGTAGCCGGGGGAGGTGATACCAGTGAAGGGGTCGGATTTTTGTTTCTGCAGAGCCATTGTTAGCCAGGTCACTTGTCTGAAGGCGGTGGGGGTAGAGACGCACGATGAGGAACTCGTTGGAAGCCTCCTGGTACTCCTTGGACATGGTGTAAGGAACGGGCTTGGCGAGCAAGCGGATGACACCGAAGATGGCCATGGTCACACCGAGACCAATGGCGACACCCCAGGCGACCTTGGCGCCGCTTCCGGGAGGATCCTGAGCGCGGGGACCGTGGGGACCAAAGGCGATCCAGTAGGCTACAATTGAGGCAGTTAGAGTCAGTTTTTTCTGAAATGTGAGGTGGGACATTGGTGCAATGGCAGGGGGTGCAGCTATCTGTGAGCCATTGCCACACACCAGAGCTCGGCACCGACCCCAGGAACCACACCGGCAGTGTGATGCCGCAATTGATGCACGGGCGATGCTCTGCAGCAAGGCTGAGATGCATGTGGGCCCTTGGGGATGCATTGGTGAGGATGAGGCTCGTGGTGGTGTGGTGATGGTTGATGGGCACAGCTACGTGGAGGTATTTTTTAGGAGACGATGGGATGAGCAACGCACCAGCCTTCTGCTCCTGGAGGGTGAGCTCCTTCCAGTTGACCTGCATGCGGTCACGGAGAGCCATCCAGAGGTCGGCCTGCTCCTGGAGAGGCATGCCCTCCCATCGCTTCTCAATGTTGTTGAGGGTCGGGTTGGAGATGGCGTGAGTCGAGGCGGCTCGGGTCGCGAAGGCCGGCGAGCTGCGCACCAGGCTCTTGCGCACAAGGTTGGAGGCTGAGGTGCGCAGCATGATGAAGGAGGGAATTGAACGGGATTCGAGGTTGTCGGAGGGAGCGGAGAGGGTCAATTGGAAGGTTCGACGAGCCGTTCGCGATGGAGCCGTGCGTGAAAGTTGGCAGATGTTCGGGCGGGACGAGGAGTTTATTGCGGCGAAAGGTCGAAGCCGGAGCAAATTCGAGCAATCGTATGATGGGCCCAGTGCCAGCGCCCCGGAAGATGCTCGGCTACGCGGGCGACTGGCTGGAATTGCGGCTGTCACGTGACGTCAGCTATCCACCCTGCCCGCTTTGGGCCGGTTGGTGACCAGCGAGAATTTAAGCGTCCATGATTGGCCGAGGCGGCCGCTCGGTAGGTTCCATACGTCAGTTCTCGACACAGCAGAAGCAAACCATGGGTCGTCAATGCAACGGTTCGTGGGAACTGGAACTCGCTGCGGCCGCGATAGGTCCCCGGACGGCATCCCATCTCATCAGGGTTTCATCTGCCATTTTTTTCACACTCCAATTGATCCCATTGCCCGTCTATGAGCCCGATGAAGTGACCGGGATGCAGCGGCACAGTCACAGTGAATTTCAGAGCACCCCCCACCACTTGGGCTTTGGAATGGTCATGTCGGAACATGCTGATCCCGCCGGATGACCCATCGGTGCCTTCTTCGACATGGTCTGCAACTCCCGATGCCTGTACGGTACCGCTGTTTTTGATGGGCGGTGGGCGAAAGTAAAGTATCGCAAACAAGCACACGCCGTGTTCTTCCGGAGAGTGGCTACTGCTATCGTATACCCAAGTCACCTCATTCCTGACGACAACCCCTGCTCTAAACATCAGACCACTTGGTTCTGCTCCTAGGATGAATTCCCCCCTAGGCCTCTTTGTGCATGGTTCCTTTGATTGGGTTGTAGTAGTGGATCACGGGGTACTTGGTTGCTTTCTCCTTGAAATCGGCATTCCTTTCCAGTCTACCTGTCCGTTTGCCGGCTCTAGTCAATTAGTGATAAATAAGTACAGCCGAATGTGACACCAGCACAACCACAGAAGTCACCGTGGAGGCAGAATTGACAACCGAAGTCTCTATTATAATATCAAGAGCTCCCCACCAGTTCAATATGTTCAAGAGCCGACCTATATTCGAACCTGGCTCAGGCCTGACTACCTATGTAGGGTAGGCGACAGACACCCTAGAAACCCAGATGCAACCAGAATCCAATTATGCCATTCTAATTGGCAATAGCTCGTCTCAGGGTTATCATGCACCAGCTTCTCTGTACGCGCATATGAGGTTGTAGATTAAGAAAATGGGCTGATGGAGAATGATTGTCTCAATGACGCCGAGCATACCAGATGCCAACATTAAATTATTGTACATGACGCACCTACCCAACAAGGCGCTATTCAACCAGACTGAGTAAAATTACATTTGCCAAAGACTTCCTTCATTATTTGACACTGGGCTCGGTTGGCTTTGATGCCTCTGGCTTTGACTCGGAGCTGATAACTATTAGCATGGCCAAATCCAACCCGAGGACAGAAAGAAATGCACTACCTTTGCGCGGAATTAATCTTCCTTTGTGCATCAGGCGCGAACACAGGCTGAAAGGTGTAGTAACCTGTCGATTGGATGAGCAACTATTGAGCTGGAGGCGGCCTGGCGCAAATACCTCCAATCACGCCGCAGAAAACGGTCAGAGCGACCGGTAGCGCTCGATCAACGATGCCCATATTGGCTGGAGCGATGAGAAATGAACCTGTGGAAATTTTGCGGTATCACGGCGATGGATGCCAATTGACACACGAAAGCCAATGCGGCCGTGAGAAAATCGGAGCCGCAGCCATCTGACCTCGGAAGCTCCTGAGTGCCGTTGCGCCCCACAGTGGCGCGTCCTGACCACCCGAACGCGTCTCCCAAACCCCCGGCGCGTTCCCCGCCACGCCGAGTCCCAGTTGGTCAAGCGAGCAGTCGACTTCAGGCAAGAGGTGGACAGCGAATGATTTCGAGAAAGTGCTTTCCTAGCATTGCGAACCGCCGAACTGGTTTTCGACGACATGCCCCAATGAACACAGCTTTTGATCATGGCCACCTGGAGGGAACTGGGCGAGGTGCCGGATTCCGAGGACGAAGATGGGTTCGATAGCAACGACCTCTCATTGCCTGCGATCAAGAGCAATCCTGTCTTGCAGCCTAAACCGACGGGCGACGACATCTGGGATGTCCCTGACTCCTCAGAGGATGAGCTGAGCCTCCCAACGGCGAGGCTACAGCCAACGAAGCTACAACCAAGCCGCACGATTGTGCCACGGGCACCCTCCGTCACAGTCATCAACTCCTCGCCGTTGTCGTCACCACTCTCCTCCGCTCCCAGCGACTTCGACATCGACTCAATAGACCCCCTCGCACCACTAGAACCCGAACTCTTTGAGCATACCTCCTTGGCCGACGAACAAGCCGGTGATGACGAGACCCCTCTGAACCATCGCGAGCTGCCTCCGGTCTCGAACAGTGGCGGACAGGCAGCCTCACAGCGACTGCGAATAATAATCGACGAGGATCCTCTGGCCTTTCTGCAGAGTCAAGAATTAGGTCATGATACGGAACAGATACAAGCCCGACAAGCCGCAGTCCGTTACGAGCGATCTCTGCGGCCCCGGAAACCGATCCAGGAGCACCCATACCTGCTAGAAAATGCACAATACAGTAGCTTCCTCAAACAACATGGAGTTAGGCCACTGAGGATGGCTATAGAGGCCGAAAAGAGGCGGAGGCAGCAGGAGTCACAGCCCTCGCAGGACCGCGACTTTGAGCAGGATAGCCAGGAATCGAGGGAGCCGCAAGTATCGGACGAGAGTCAACTGAATGGCTTGGAAGACTTTCTCGACGGACTGGAGCACCAGGAATTGCCTTCAACGTCACCTCTCAAGACATCGCCATTGAATGACCATGCTGGGCCGAGTAGCCAAGCAAGTTCCGGCACGAACGATACCAGCTTGATGGGAGATGACTTACCTGCACTGGAGGATTTGTTGAGGCAAAAGCCACAGCTGAGGAATATCTCTAAGGGCAAACCCACTCCACCGACATCATCTCGAAAACGAAAACGACACGATATCATTGACAGTGACCCTTTCGAGCCTGCGGAGACATTGAGACTGGGCCAGGGGGCCTTCGACTCCCCTTCAATTCGGCAGGCTCGCGCACACGGCCCTTTGCCCACGCTCGACGAGACCCAGGCGCATAACGAAGCACCAAAATCACCAACACCAACGGAACGGGCCTCAACCTCATTACACGCCCCCGACCAACCTCTCCTTATACATAGCGACTCCGAAAAGGAACTGGCCCAATCAACTGAAGAGCTATCTGACGAGGAGTCTGCGTCTGCGTCTGCGTCAGCCGAATCTGAAAGTGAATCCGAAATTGTGCAAACGGTCGGACGAAGAATAAGGGGCGTTCTCCCTGCCTCGTGGTTGCGCCTGGACCAGGAAACAGGCCAAAAACAAAAAGAAGCACTGTTACGGCATGCAAATCGATCCCCTGAGAGGGAGCAGAGACGAGGCGTAGCGCAAAGACGGGTTGTATCGACACACACGCCCACAGCACCTGATTTCTTCTTTGACGAGTCTGACGACGATGAAACCCAACCCGCCCCACGGCAAATCACGGATGATCTTTTCCATGAACAGCGCCGTTTCGTTCTTCGAGAGGATACCGACGCGCGACCGACTTTGGAGAGGGAAGCTTGGGATGACGGCTTCTCTATTGTGGAGGATGACCACATTGATCTAATGTTGCCGACAAGAAAACGGCAATTGAAGCTTTCCGAGTCGTTTGGCAAATTGGCCAAGCGATCAAAGTCGTCAAACCGCCAACCACTGACAGTTAAACCGCCGCGCCAACCTAAGATTACGAGCATTATGCGCAGATCAGCAGGAGACCCCGCATCGACGGACTTGGTTAAGGAGAAGTATCGTCAGCCTGCACTACATGGCGCATCCAAGAAACATCGGCGGACTAAGAAGGCAACCATGCCGATTGCGCCCCGGCTCAGTATCTTGGATGTTGTTGAGTCAGATGCTCCGCAGTTCCTCAAGATTGCAGCCCGAACTGCCAATAGGCGTCAGGACAAAGGAAGATCAAGTCCCAAGAAGAAGTTAATTAGGCTGGCTACGAGAGAAGACCAGGTGGATGCTGTATCCGTTCTGAACAAGTGGAGATCCGGAGCGATTCCTCAGCGTCAGTCCGTATCAAGGGCGAAGAAGCAGAAGCCGGCGAGGCCACGGCCCCTCACAGAGAAATCGGTAAACATCCCACCAATGCCTGAACCTCGGCCGACGCCGATTCCTTCTCGCCATCTCGTCAAACAAGTCAGCTATGGCGGCTCCGTCAACTACCGATCTGGCAGTCCCCTTGAGCCACCTTCGGCCAAGCGGCAACGCGCAAATGGACTCACCCTGCGATCTTATTCTGCTTCTGCTCGGCCAGCTCAGCTAGAGGTGGACGAAAGCCAACTGGCTAATGGGAATGGCTTCAACGCCTCGAAGCGACGCTTAGACCGATTGTATCGCCAGCAACACAATGCTCACACTGTCGCCAGCCTGCTTACATTGGACGAGGGTCTCCCAGACACGCCATACCCATCCAGCCCCCCGCCGGAAGAGAACCCTGTGCCTATCAGGGAGATTCAGATGGAACAAACCAAACCTCGACATAGGAAGAAGCGCAGACCTCAAAAGGTCGATGTTGAGGCACCACAGTATCGTCGTGCCAATGACCCGTTGCCAACTGAAGTTCCCGTGCCTGCACCGGCGCAACTGGATGCTGGCAATGGCAAACTCGAGGGACTAGGTCCTTATGGAACACACTATACGCATCACTTTGAAGTCTTTCCGCTTGACCCCCGAGTCTACTTTCACGAGTCTACCCTTATCGGCAATGGCACGCTTGAAGCAGCCCTCAGATTCTCCCCTGGCAATCAACTTCTGGACCAACGCCCTCACATATCTTTCAACCTGGGCGACAAGATTCTCAGGTGGGGCTCTTGGGACGCGCAAGTGTCATCCGAGTTTGGCGTTGTTCTGGATAATGTTGCAGAACAAATTGAGCGTTCAAAGGATGGCCCTACCCCTTCCAAAGGGGCGGTCAACTTTATTCGAAGATATGTCATGGATAATTTGACCTTGGTGGATGCCGCAAGCACGAAAACATTTGTTTGCAGAGTGATTGAGGTGCTCAAAGGCTTCAACACAAGGATCAGATCGATCCTGGACTCTGGTAACCCGCCGCAATGGAGCATAATCGCTGGCATCTATGATCATCTGCTCCTAACGACACTTGTTATTCTGAAGATTTGCCAGAATGATGCATCCTTGATGAGTGAACACTTTCAATTCGAAAACCTCCTCAAGGACACGGCAAAGATTGCCATCTCATCGCTCCTGAAACTTGGCCTCGAGAGCCTCACGACAGCATATGAGAGCCTTCGAAGTACCCAGGCCCGTGAAAGGGGGATCAGAGATACTTCAGTGGTCCTGCAATCTTGGGTCACGATTATGAAGACGATAGACGACGCCCGGATTCCTCGGTCGTCATTTTGGGATGTGCTCTATGCGGTACTGGCGCCACCTGCTGCGCCGATTGGCCGCAACGCACAAGATCATGAACAACTTTGGAATATCATGTTCATCCTGCTCCCGCTATCAGAATTTGATGCCAAGGGTATGATCGTTGCCGGAAGGAGACACGATGCAGCAGCCGATGGCTGGGCCCTCCCGCAAAGGCTACTGAAGGCCGTCTTTCAGATCTACAGGGACAACGAGCGTCAACCGCCCAGCTTCAACACTTATTGCAGGGCACTTGTTGGACGCTGCCACTACCTGGTCCAGCAGTGGGGTTGGCATAAGTGCATTGCAGTGGTTGGCGTGATATTTGATTTCTTCGGCTCTCAAAATCTGGCGCACCTTCGCAACGAAGAGGTGTATCGATCCCCGAGGTTTCTGGAAGAGCTCCCATCTAATCCGTCTCTGGATATCGAACCAGCCGACAGATGCTTTCACGTCTTTCTCAAGCTTGTTGCCTTGGGTATACGCAAGTCTAGAGAGGTCGGTTCTACCAAAGACATGCGCAATCTGATTGCACGTACAATGCCAAACCATGACAGACAACTCCTCAAGGATCAGACGATCCGCGAGCGGGATCTTGCGGCTCTGCGGAATCACCACGACCTGCTTTGTACACTCTTCTGGGCTGCACCTCCAGAGCTGCGGCCTGCGACCCATCTCCTGGAGCGATTAGTTGCGCCGGCGAGTTCGCACAAGGAAGCATGTCTAATCAACCTACACGCATGGAAGCAACTTGCTCGATTTCTCATCGCGACCGGAGAGGCGACAACAGCCTTTCGGCCTTTTGCGCAGTGGAGAAACTCGTTCTTCCAGGCCATGATGCAGCAATATGAATCGGTTGCTTCAGACATGCAGCAGCAATTGCTGGCCCTGGCAAAGGACGGCAGCAATCCCATCAGCTCTGAGATGTTTGATGCTATGGTGGCGGCGAATAAGGCATCGATCCTGGATGTGGTGCACTTTTCCGTTGCAGCATCTTTGGATGTAATGAGGCACGCCGTCGACCTGGAAGCGGCAACGTTTGCCCTGAACACGCTTCAGCTGCAGCAGGTTTTTCATCCTTTCTCCGTCTTCCCTCGCCAAATGGACTGGGCTGTTCTCCGAGCTGCCCTGGCCACTTTGGACATCTTCCTCTCCAAAGTTGACGAGTTCAAGGAGACCGAGGAGAGCCAGCAGAGCGAGAGCCAGATTCTCAACTCTGCGCAAGCAGATGACGCGATTCTTGTCCTCGACCACGACTTGTCTAGCAGCTTCTTCGCCATGGCTAGGTGCATTTCCTCATGGGAGGAAAAGGAGAACCTCGGCGCCATGGCGGCGATGGACAAGGCGCAATGCAGCGAACAGGTGATCATCTTATCGGCCAGACTGGGCGTCAGATTCATGAACGGAGGGCTCTTCCGGCTTCCAGTGATGTTTAAGGCTGGGAAGCACGGGCTATTTGAGTCGTCACCGTCACGCCTGGGCCTCCACCAACGGCGGAATCTGATTCTGTTTGTGAGCACGCTGCTGAAGCATGGGTTCGAAGATTTTAGTGATTCCGGCTTGACACTTTCAGAAGTCTGGATGCTGGCTCTTGTGACGCCGCGCAAGTATCTCGGGTATGAGAACCGACTCGCAGAAGAGCTGGTGCGACGAGGAAGCGAATATGTTCCTGAGAGCGTCACCGGCCTCGTCAACTTCAGCTACGCCATGAACCGCAATCTGTTTGAGCTTGCCATAGTGTGGATGCGAAAGTCGCTTCGCGATGCCGGGCCTTCACTGAAGAAGATTCTGCTGTCGGAGCACTCCAAGACACTGAGGACGGTTATGCAGCAGATCAAGGGAGACCTCAAAACGGTTGCACAAGCCGACTCTCTTGAACATCCAGACTACGTTGCGTTTGTTCGTGAAATCATTGGCCTGATTCGGGCTCATGGTCCGGATATCTGCACAGTCGACGAGTACTACTACCAGATCAACAAGGAGTATTCGCCTTCTGCTGAGGACCCCCAGCTTCAAGTTGCCGCCATGATGTCGTATGGTCTTCGGTTGAGCGATGGCGACAACAGGGCCTTCCATCAGTTGTTCTTCTTCTTGTTCAACAATTTCAAGAGGGCTTTGATCAACGACAGGCTGGGCGATGAGGTGGCGCTTCTTCGGAAGGGGATGAACGACTCGGGGACGCGAGGTTTCATTCTGGGCAAGATGATTCCCGCAATCCTTCAAGCTTCTGCCCTCGAGAGTTCGGCGTTCCCCCTTGTCGACGTTTATGTGGAAGCGCTTAGAGTGCTCCTGAATCACAGCGTTGTTCCGTATGAGTTGACGGATGACGACCTGCCGCATCTGCTCACCCTCATCAGGGTGTTTTCCGGCTGCCTTCACCGGATTCGCCAGGCGTCGAGCTTGCGAGCTGAGCAAGTGCACTTTTTCATACAGATGGTGTCGTTGATGAATGACCTGTGGCCATCACTTCATATCCTGTCGCTGCGACCTGTGCACGGAGCTTGGAAGGAAATTACGGAGGCGCTCCAGTTTGCGAGAAAGGGCCTAAGATCTTACGAAACGCATGTCGGCGGCCTCGTCGATGCCGGAGCCGCGACGCTGAACCACGGCCTGCTGCTGCCCGACTTGCCCGACGCCACGGACGACCTATTCCCCAATGATACGCACATTCACAGCTTTAGAGACAACATCATGGACGACGTGCGCCGGAACTGGGTCGCGAATGGGACAAAGCTGACGGTCCAGGCGCCCAGCAACGGAAGGGTCACCTCGACGCAGTCTGGGCAGGGGACAGATGAGCCGGTTTGGGATGGACAGGAGCTTGTTAGGGGCCTGTATGAGCAGATCAGGCAATGGAACGAGTGGTGGACGACGGTGCATGTGAAGAATTGGCGTCCTACGAGGCAGCCCATGATGAGCGTTCTGTTTTAGATTGCATATATGGCGTTGGATGGTTATTAGCGTTATGACATGACATAGAGACCTCGGGCAGACATAGAAGCTGTGCCGACTGCAAACGATGCATCAATCAAAATGCATTCTTCTCTCCGAGTTTCAGTTTTGCCTTTAGGTGAATTGTGTTGGTTCATGCCTATACTTGTAATTACTACTATGTATTAGTACTCTCCGTCAGTGGTATCGTCGCCGAGCTTTTCCCGACTAAGTGACGTCGCTGCACCTACTACGCGACTCGACGCGTCTCCACCAATTTCGACGCAACTGCAACACCAAGACGACCATCCCCAGCCGACAGCCCGATGCAGACGCAGTCGTAGGGCGCAGTGCCATGGCGTCGCTCTTTCGCCTCCCGGACGAGGCCATCCTCGCGCCAGTCCTCGACAGCTTCCCCTGCCGCGAGCACCAGATCCGCTCCCTCGCGACCCTCCTCCACGTACGTCGTTCGAATCAAACGAATAGAACCATAGAGACTGACGGACCTAGCCCGACGCAGCGCCATGTCGCAACCTCGTCGTACACGGGGCCACGGCCACCGGGAAGACGGCCGTCCTAGAGGCTCTCCTCGACAGTATGGCGGCGCACGTGGCTGCACAGCACGAGTCGGGCGGGTTCAAGACGGCCACGGTGAGCTCTGTGCAGTGCATCACGGGGCGACACCTGTTTGAGCGCATCGTCGGCTCTGTGGCGGCTGCGATACAGTGGGAGGACGTGCCGCGGCGGTGCGAGACGCTGGCCCAGCTGACGGTCGAGCTGGTCAAGATGCTCGTCTATCCCACGCGAGACCCCCGCTGGCGGTTCGTGCTTGTGCTGGATGCCATTGATCGCCAGCGAGATGCGCCGCCCACGCTGCTGCCGGCTCTGGCGCGACTGTCCGAGGTCGTGAGTTGCCCCTTGGGCTCTGGTGACGGACGCGACTGGTGCTGACAAGCTTAGATTCCCTGCCTCAGCTGCGTCTTCGTCGTCACATCCCCCCCCGCGGGCGGCTTCCTGCGAGCACCGACATCTGCGCATCTCTACTTCCCTCCCTACGCCAAGGCCGACTTCGTCCGCATCCTGGGGCTGACACCCCCCGAGCCCATCGCGGGAGCGACGCAGCAGGAAACCTCGGACCTGTGGACTCGCTTCTGCGCCGCCGTCCACGACTCCCTCACCCGGTCGGCATCGCGGACGCTGCCCTCGTTCCGCCAAAGTTGCAACGCCCTCTGGCCGCGCTTCATAGCCCCGGTCCTTGCCGGGACACACATACCAAAGGAGTTTTCCAAGCTTCTCATCGCCGCCAGAGTTCACTTCCAGGACGAGTCCGTGCTCAACCCCAGCATCGTCTCCGTCCGTCCCGGAGTACCTACCGGCGTGGTCACGGCCGTCCCCAAGCCGTCCTCCTCCTCCTCGACAGACCTCACCAACCTTCTTCCCACGACGGCCCGCCTCATCTTGCTGGCTGCCTACCTTGCCTCCCACAACGCTACCCGCCACGACCTCACCCTCTTCTCTACGTTTCACCACGGCCGAAAGCGTCGACGCGGCGGCGGCTTCGCGGCTACGGGCCGTGGCGGCGGCCGCTCCAAGCACCGCAAGATCGCCCGCAAGCTGCTTGGCGCGCACGCCTTTGTGCTGGAGCGCATGGTGGCCATCTTCGCCGCCGTGCGCAGTGAGTGGGCTGGCGGCACAGCGGTTGGCGCCGCCGGGCTGGACGGTGATGTGGCCATGGCCGTGGCTACGCTGGCGAGTCTGCGGCTGCTCACCCGTGTCGGTGGCGCGGGAGACGTCATGGACCGAGGCGGAAAATGGAGGATCAATGTCGGCTGGGAAGTGATCCGCGGCATTGGACGCAGCATCGGTGTCGAAGTGGAGGAGTGGCTCATTGATTGAGCCCCTTGAAGCTCGAACTTGAAACGTAATGAGCATAATGAAACGGACACACACGGTTAAAAAAGCATGGGACATTATTTATAGAGAGAGATAGAACGTGTATACCATGAAGGTCGTATATATACATCATAATTATGGCGCAACTGTAGTGTATCATGTCTCTCATCTATCTGATAAACCCCACACACCACACAGAAATACTACTGTCCATGTAGTGTCACAAGTGTCAAGCAGCGCCCCTGGCTGCCTGGAGGCAAGGTTTTCTCTTTAACTAACAAACGCCAATTATCCATGAATGTCGTGATCGAGCCCCTAGTCTAGATGGTGGGCTCCGGCCTGCACCCTTATTTATCCTGGTTCCAAAAAAAATCAATCCAGCTCTGCAGAAAACAAAAACGGCAAAGTACGAGTAATTAGCTGAGCTCGCCTGACATCGTATCCCTGCCTCAAGTTGGCATCCCCATTCATAGCTTCTCGCGGTTGGGCGGGTTCCGGGCTAGTAGTTGGGGTTGGTTGGATAAGAAGCGACAGCTCTTATTCGGGATTGTTGTCGATGTTGTCGGGGCTTGGGCCGGCTGAGCTGTATCTTCGCAAAGTAATTGTATAATGTATCTTCAAATCAGAAGGCGAGGAAGAAAAAAGCATTGGCCCTCAAGTTGCCGCACAATGGAGAATGAAGATTCCAGCATCTATGCCACACCGGCGGCACGGTCGCCGGTTCGCCAAGTGTCTTCCTGCTTGGTACCCGGAGGAAGCCAGCCTCCATTGCTGCTGCTGCCTCGCCGGCCACGCATTTCTGGGTCCATCTTCTTAGAGTCCTCGGACATCTCGCCGTTGTGGAACGCCTCCCGGTATGGGTGGCCGCTGTTTTGGCCAGAATGCGGCGACATGGCAAGAGGGGATTGTCGCAAGTTGGTTGTGGTGATGGGAAGGATGGGTGTCTTGGTCTGCGCCAACATTTGCACCTTGCGGTCGGCCTTGTTGCTCTCGCTCGTACGGTCGTATAGGTAAAGACCAAGAACGGTCAGGGCGATGCCGACGGCTTGGGTGGGCGTGGTTTGGCTCCTGAACCAGAGGATGGCTATGATGATGACGAAGACGCGCTTGATAAGACTGGCAACTGAGTACGTGACGGGAGTCACTATGGACAACAGTACAAACGCCAGGATGTTTTGAGCAAAGTGGAAAACACCGTTAAAGACAAACTCGAGCGTCAGTCGGCCGTGATCCATGGCGTCGGGGTTGTTACTTAGATCGACGGAGCCTTCTTTGATCACGTTCTTAATGAGCGCCAGGCCCTCTGACCAGAACCAAATCGGTAGGGTCAGGAGGAACGCCATGCCTGATGAATAGCAGAGCAAGTTGAGCTTGTCCAGCTTCTTAGACTGGGCAGCCTGACCCTCCGCCTCGGCCTTTTGGGCTTCGTTGAACAGCTTCTTGGAGTAGATGTTCTGGGTGACAAAGATGACGGTGGCAAATAGCGCATGGAGAACTCCAATGAGTTCGCCGCCGTATTTTGCTTTGCCGGAGCAGGCAAGCATGACACCGAGGGTCAGGGGGATGAGCGAGAAGTAGGTCGCTTTCGGGTATCGAATGTCGTAGACCACTCGGTACGCAAAGACTGTGAAGAGCGGCGAAAGGCCCTTGATGGTGTGGACAAGGGACACTGGGATCTTGGAGGTTGCCGTCGAGCTCAGGAGGTGACCGCCAATCTGAAAGGCCGCGAGAGGGAGCACCGTCTGGAAGACTTCCCGGCTGGGTTTCCGGATGGGGTACTTGAGAGCAGTAATCTTGGTGCGCAGGACGGGGAAGACGATGGCTAGCTTTGCCATCAAGATGCACAGCGACGAGACGAACATGAATTGCACGAGCGTCAGGGTCGCGGGCATTGCAAAGGCGTTGAGAATCGACTTGGAAGACGTATTCGTGAGGGCAGAGGAAGTGTACCACATCAGGCACAGGATCTGTGCGAGGTTAGCACATGGGCATTCGCGCGGCAGGGCAGGGGCCATGGACGTACAACAAGTTTCGGGGACACTGGGGCGCGGAGCGCATCAGCAATCTCCTGGGCGTCCTGGCTGATGCTCCCATTGCGGGCGCGGATGTTGCGAAACGCATCGCCTAGGCTCTTCTGGCGGGAGTGGCCGCGGCCATTGGTATGCGTGTCGCGAATGGGCAGCCAGCGGTTCGGCGCCTGGGGAGGGCCGTTGCCATTCGGCTGGCTCTGCGGCGCTTTGTACGGGCTCGGGGATCGCGAACGGTTGGCCAGAGAGGCCGGGTCGATGAGGTCTGGGAACTTTTCCATGGGGTCTTGTCCAAGGGACGTGGCCTCGGGCGAGCGTCACGGCAAATCGCTGACGAGGACTGATTTCAAACGAGTGACGGGGGAGGCGGCGGCGGCCAGAGAAAGCGAGAGACGGGCGGAGGACGCGATGGTCAAAGAACCTGCGTGCTCATTGCTTTTCGAGTCTTGGGCGGGCTGTTGGAGGGGGGCTGATGGCTGGCAGCGAACAGAGCGGTCCGAGAAGCAGTGACCGTGGTAGTGGTGAGGTCAAGCGAGAGGTCGCACCGTCAAAGACGGGGTCTGGTGTCAGATTGATGACGGCTGGCGTCTGGCGACGGGGACGAGAGACAAGGCGGCGGCTTGGAGCGATTTGGACAGTCCTGAGTCACTCACCAGCAGCCTTCAATGCTGCTGCAGCTGCGGGGGTGTGGTCGCGGGGTGAATACGAGAGATTGGAGCGCAACAGGCGATGATGGCGGGTGCAATGCAGCCTCGTGGACGAGCTTTCGTATCGGAAGTATGGATGTGCCTCCATGGAATGGGATGGGAACGGCCATTCTAAATTAAGCCAGGGGTGGCCATTACGAACAACGCCGTTACGTGGCGTGCACGGTGTGGCCTGTGATTGGCTGTGGGTAGGCGACCCGTGGATGGGCCGACTGCCGCATGGGGGGTCGGTCGACGATAAGATAAGCGGACGGCCTAGGAAGGTAAGCTGCAACCAGCGAAGACTTTAGTGGACAGTGGTGGGGGCACAGTGGGCAGTGGGCAGTGACTCGCCGGGATGGGACAGCCGCGCCCTGGAGCGAAATGGCTGTTAATTAGCCGCGCGCCCAAAGTTTTTACTGCCTGGCGCGTGCGCATGCTCCACCATCGCAGAGCCAGACCAGAGACCAACGGCCAAAAGCTCCAGCGCCTCCTCCAGCCTAGACTCACGTCCAGCCAGGCGCAAACTGTGCCCCGAGAGAACTGCACGCCGCAAGGCCCGCCAACCAGACGACTCGACCCTCGCTGTGGGAATGGGAGGGAGAGACCCTAAGCAGTACATCATCGCGCTCGCCGGATTCTACGCCATCCTGCAACTCCTGACCCAGGCTTCCAACCCGAACGCGCCAAAGCACTTTTTGTCCGCGCCCCCGGCGCCCAAGTCGTCATCATGGCCGCCCCCAAAATGACCAAGAACCAGATGAGGAGGGCGAAGAAGAAGGAGCAGAAGAAGGCAAAGGTTGAGGTGCGCCATCCATCTGAGTCCCTGTGCCCACGTGTTGCGAGAGACCGACTGACCCGGCTGCAGGCTGATGCCAACAAGACCGAGGACGACAAGCCCGAAACCGCAGCAGAGCCCGACGCGTCGAGTCTCGAGGTGAAAAAAGTGGACACCAATGACGAGGCAGTGATTGCCATCGACTCTCTGGGCGACGACCCAGCCTTCTCAATGTACAAGGACATCTTCAGCAGGTTTGGCGCGTCGTTGGAGGAGGACGAAGTGGCCAAGGAGGCCAATGCCGGAAACCAGGGCACCGTTTTCTTCGACGACGATGACGACATCCCCGACGAGGACGAGGAGAACTCTGGCCAGACCAAGCTGTCCAAGAAGAAGCGGAAGCAGCTCAACAAGCTCTCCATTGCCGAGCTCAAGTCGCTCGTCAACATCCCCGAGGTGGTGGAATGGCAAGATGTCTCGTCTTCGGATCCGCGCTTGCTGGTACAGATCAAGGCCCAGCGAAATGTTGTGCCCGTACCGTCGCATTGGTCGCTCAAGCGAGAGTATCTGTCCTCCAAGCGGGGTATCGAGAAGCCTCCCTTCCGCCTCCCGACCTTCATTGCCGAAACGGGCATCACCGAGATGCGAGATGCCGTCCTCGAAAAGCAGGCCGAGCAGTCCCTGAAGCAGAAGCAGCGAGAACGAGTGGCGCCTAAGATGGGCAAGCTGGACATTGACTACCAGCGCCTATACGACGCCTTCTTCCGATTCCAGACCAAGCCCGAGCTGACCCGGTTTGGAGAGGTGTACTACGAGGGCAAGGAATCCGAGGTGGATTATCAGCAGTTCCGACCAGGCGACCTGACGGAGAGCACCAAGGAGGCGCTGGGAATGCCCCCTGGAGCCCCTCCCCCGTGGCTCATCAACCAGCAGCGATTCGGGCCTCCTCCGTCATACCCTACCCTGAAGATTCCTGGCCTCAACGCCCCTCCGCCGGCTGGCGGCTCATGGGGTTTCCACCCTGGAGGCTGGGGCAAGCCACCGGTGGATGAGTTCAACCGACCTCTCTACGGTGGAGACGTTTTTGGTCTCGCGCAGAATGGAGCACAGGGCCAGGCCGCGGCGGTGCCCGCGCTGGCAGGTGAGCCTGTTGAGCGAACCCTGTGGGGAGAGCTGCAACCCCGCGAAGAGGAGTCTGAGGAGGAAGAGTCAGAAGAAGAGTCCGAGGAGGAGGAGGAGGATGAGGACGCCGGGGGTCTCGAGACGCCCAGCGGCCTCGAAACGCCCGGTGGCTACGCCAGCACAGTTCAACCCGACTACGGTTCGGGTGTGGAGACGTCCATCGCCGGTGAGATGGATCTTCGCAAGGAGCGCCGCGGCTACGACACGGAAGAATCCAGCGCCCCCCGCTCCGCCTACACGGTGCTCCCCGAGCGCCAGGTGCGCGCCGAGGGCTTCTTCGGCAGTGATCGAGTCTACGACCTCAAGCAAGCACAACGATCCAACATGCCCGTCCTTGGCGCCGAGGACGACTCGCGCAAGCGCAAGAAGCCCGGTGACGTGGACGTGGCGCTCGACGTCGACTCGCTGCAGAGCCACGACGGCATCAACAAGGACGACCTGCGGCGACGCTTCGAGGAGGGCAAGAAGGAGGAGGGCATGGGCGCAAAGTGGGCATACGACGATGATCTTAGCGAGATGATTGCACAAGAGAGCCGCAAGCGACAGCGAACTGAGCAGGAGCGCAATGAGAAGCGCAAGGAGGGCGGCAAGTTCAAGTTTTAAAAATCGGCCACTGGCGGGGGTTGTGAGAGACAGACAGAACGACTACTAGGGAGTAGGGTGCGATGGGAGCAAATGTAAGATGCTGGGTCGGGCGGGCTTGAAAGGCGTTCCGAGATGTTATTTTATCGCTGAGATAGGTCAATACCAGTTGAAGAGCATGGTCACAAACGAGACCTGATAATTATTGTCGCGTCTGAGTCGTTCGTCGCCGTTTCGTCCATATGTTAAGCTTCCCTTTCCACAAAACTTGCCGTGACACTGCTGTAGCTACATGCCCATGACCGTATTACCACCCGTAGGTCACTCATAATTAGGATCTGTCTCGTCCTACATGCTATGGTCAGGGGTTTCAAGATTGATCTCTCTGTAAGGGCTCAGCACTTCCCCTGGCGGCTGGGGTGTCGAGTCGACGAGGACAGTCAACTCGAAGTTGAAGTTGCCTAGGAACTCGACGGCGCAAATGCGCGCAAGGACTTTGTAGTTGCCACCCTGTGACCCGAAAACCACCCCTGAAGAAGCTGTAGGAGGTGAGACTTGGCGCTTGCTCATGTCGTAACTCACGTAGCACCAGGGGTTTTGCTCATGGGGGAACAGTGAACCCCACTCGACGTGGAATCGACCCTCGCCGTCGTCTTCCCTGAACTCGATCCACCCATGGCATAAGTACGAGCCCTGTCGCTTGTGGGCGACGTAGAACATGTCCCCGGTCATCTTGGGGCTGGAAGTAGCGTACTGGAAGCGTCGGGGGCCTTGCTGGGCCAGAGGCTTGAGGCGCAGGATGGGGGGCCTACGGAACGAGTCCGATTCTTGTGAGGAGGCAACCATGGTGACGGACCGGGGCTCCAGTGATGAAAGCTGGGTGGCAAAGTCAATGGGCGGTCCCACGAAGATGTCTCCGAAGGCGACTTCGACAATGCTGCTGTCAGGAGCCTTGACCCCCCACAAGCCCGACTCGCGCCAGAAGACGGCTGGATGCTGCTGTACTGGGTCAAGGGCAGCCTCATTGGAAGAAAGAACAAAGGCAACTCGGCTCGATAGGTCGTCTTTGAAGACGCAATCCAGAATCGCAAACCAGTACGTGGCTTGTATCTGGGACCATGGGCTCTTGTGCGAGAACTTGGACAGCCGGATATTGGCCGTCAGCTCTCCGTTCCTGAAGTCAATGGCTGATCGAGTGAGGCCGGCGAACGAAGCCACGACGGGCCGTCGAAAGGCAGCAGGACTCGGGGCCAGGACGGATCCGCGGCCAGACCACGCCAAGATGGAGTAGTCGTACTGATGAGTTCGCATAATCTCCTCCTGCAACCTGTGAAAGGCCCGCGGACCCTCTCCGTACAGGAGGGGCATGTTGACGCCGAAGAGCCCCATCAAGCAATATGCCTTGTCTTCTTCCCTGGTCGTCTCGCGGCTCGCTGCCCAGTGCATGCGCTCTGAGATTGTCAAGTGATCCAAGCCGATGTGCTGCCTGCGGAGGATTACTTCATCGATCCCCGTTATTCTGGATAGCTGCTCGCTCATGGCATCTCGTCCACCGACATAGCACCACTCGTGATCAAACAACTGCACTCGACGAGGCGCAATCAGTTCCTGCAGTGTCCAGCCGCGTGTGAACCATCTGCTGTCCCCGAGGGAGCCCGATCCCGACGTGGGCGCGTAGTCGCAAAGATACGCATAGCAAACCTGGGCAGACTCATACCACTTGAACATGGAATTGATGGCCTCTGAGAGCTCGGCGCTGCTGCCCTTGTCAATGCAACAAGTGTCGATCCAGATATAGTCCAGCCCATCTCGGGCGGCCTGCTTGCAGCTAAAGAACAGTTTTACAAACCCCCCTTTGCGCCTCGGGTTGTCATGTTGTGAATTCTGTATGTCGTCGAACAGAATTTCGTCCGTCTCCCAGGTGTGGGACAGAATCGCATACGCGGGCCTGGTCTTCTCGTCCACGAACGTCTCAAGGCGGTAATTGTAGACATTGAGCAACCTCATGGTCATAGCTGTGCTGTTGACATTGCGAAAGCGGTACGTATGTCACTCTGGGTTGGTCATTCCTTTAACCATTATCCCGCTCACCCACCACGGAACTTCGGTTGGCTACATTGGTGTGCTGATTGATATAAGCGCACGGACAGCCGCAAGCGAAACCTCGTCTCACTCCCTGCGAGTCCCTGGTGAGCGCGATGAAGACTGCAACACCAAAAAAATGATCGCCGAAAGATGCAAAAAAATAAAGCCGACGCAGGCCTGATTCGAACAGACGCCTCCGAAGAGATATGATTTCTAGTCATACGCATTAGACCACTCTGCCACTGCGCCTTGCGACTTCTGTGGGTCTGAGGTCCGGATTTCCAGCCCAAGTTCGTCTGCGGAGCTGGTTGAGAGACTGGAGACTGGGTCTACACAGCAAAGAAGAGGTTCCACCGTATGCAGTAGATCCTAGATCATACTGCACCATGGCAGGTGCCGCTTCTCGAGTTGTGTGGTGGATATTCTCCAGATTTCGCAGAGTTGGGTTGGAGCTCGGTCTGCAGCGAATCTGCCAGGGCCTGCCGCACGCTCAAAGTGTTCGGCGAACGTACTCGACGACAACTGTTTCGATATGTATGCGAGCAAGGTGGTTAGTTAAAATGACTGACCGGAAACATATAGGGGCTCTTTTGGAGCTGCTCTCTCGCCAATTGCTGTTTCACCATGCTGGGTAGTGAAGAGAGTCAGACCTAGACACCATCCGGCCAGCCAACCAACTCTTGGGCTCGGGGTGCATTGGACTTTGTTGAGGCACCACGATATAATTATTGCTGTCTCCATTCTCAGCAGACTGTTTGTAATGTATGGTGAAGACTACTGTGACCGTCAGTTAGGGCGCGCACCAGTGCACTCCTCACTCACTCCCGTTCCACTTACACGCGGGCACGCACATCTAGGCGAAGACAGCATTGACAGAAAGTGGCCCAGTTGGGCAAACAGTGAAGGGATCCAAATGATGCATCAATGCTTCCTCTGGACCCTGCATAGTGTGATTGCGCACTCTCAGGAGACGGAAGGCTTGCGATGCTGTCGAGAGTTCTCGCCGGACGACTGAAGTGAACTTCGGAAGTTGGACATTAGTACTGGTAGTAGTAGCAAGATGCGAAACCCGAGTCCGCTCTAGGAGTAGTCCCTGTGGTCAGCTGATTGATTCCCTTTTACTATATCTGTTGCTGTTGGCAGCCCAATCAAGCTCTCGCGGCTGGCGTCAGCTGGCAGACGGGCCGTCACCGAGATGTACACACCCGGCTCGACTCGACCTTCACCCGAATTCTTCCTCTATCCTCCTTCCTGTTTTCCATCCTCTTCTATCCTTCGCCATATCCTGAGATATGCCGCGCACGCTTTCCTTCCGGTAAGCACATGAAGCCGCTCCGACACACCCTTCTCCATCATCGGCTCTGCGACGCACACTCGCATCTTGATACTGCACGCGATGCCGCCCGCTACCAAGACCAAGAGCTCGAGGCGTCTGCCAGGCCCTTATGACCGGCCTCAAGGGAATAAACGTCAGAACAATGACACACGCCGCCAGGCTTCCTCGAGCACGCTGGCACCCCCACCAGCCCCATCCCAGGCTCCTCCCCAGGGCCTCCCGGAGCAGCCTGTTCCTCCACCTGCGAAGAACAGTGCCGCTCGCCATTCAGATGCCGTATGGGCCCTGGCATCGGCCGAGGGCCTGAACATTGTCGAGCACATCAGGGTGGAGGAGCTCCTCAATGCCCACGGGCAGTGCCTGGCCACGCGAGCCGTGAACTCGTCCATCGGCGGTGGTCCACAGAACCGAATCATGGCCAACGTGCCTGGCCGGCACGGCATGTACAATGTTGTGACGGACGACCTCCGCCACGTCGTCTTCGCCGTGGCCCAGGCCCTGCAGCGGAGCGGCCAGGGCATTGTCCACGTCCAGGTCGGCCCCGTCAACGGGCAGACCTTCAAGCGGCCGCCTCATGGAGCCACCACCGTTCGTGTTCTGCCCGATGGCCAGCGAAACAACCGCGTTTATACGGCTTCTTTCGATAGATCCCGCTCGCGGCAAGCTCAGCGTCATCTCCACGCACTGCAAAGGGACCAGACCGAGCATCGTGCTGCTCAGAATGGGACGCAGCGGCAGCACCCGGATGAGATGCCTCGACAGCAGGAAGAAGTACTGCAACGCCCGCTATCACCACGGCAAACTCATCAACAGCAGTATCAGCTGGAACATGAACATCAGCAACACGGTCAGCACCAGTACCAGCACCAGCAGGTTCAGCAGCCACCACACCAATTTCACCAGCTTCCCGCACAGCGTGAATCACTGCCATCGATCTCACAGATGCAACTTTCCGGCGCTCCGGATACCCGTTGGCTGCAGTTTTGAGCCAGTCTGCGCGTTGGTTAGCGCCGGAGGCGATCATGGAGAGCGAGATTGGGTGGACAACAGCATGTATATATCCGGATAGATTGAAATGCGCTCCCCAACCCAACCCAACATTTGTCGTCTTTCTCAGAGTCAAGCAGCAGAGGGCGACTGGTTGAATATTCGGTTGCCTATGGGCCCCTGTCAAGCCTCCATGGCCACAAAAGTGTAATGCGTTGGATCGAACTATTCGGAGTAGCACAACCTCGATAGTCCCTAAGAGATAGAAAACTCCACTCATCCCTGCCTTGCTCGCTACCGGGTGTCTGTGACTCAATGAAGATATCAGTGTAAGGTGAGACAAATGTAACGCTCAGTACCGCAGTCAAAGAGCATGGAATAGTGGACGTATTTCAAAAACTTGATGCCCTTACCAAGTGAAGACGTGGCTCTGTACAAGATCTGGTCTCAACGAGACAACGACGAAAGGCCCAGTAGAGATCGTAAGTATATTAAAAAATACACAAACTTCCTTCGTATTACCCCTGTCAATGGGAAGCACATCTAGATAGAGAATATTGCTAGGACTAGCAAACTGTCTACCTACTGCAAATACCTCTGTCCGGCCCTTGGCCTAGTGTTAACCAGCACAGTATCGAACTGGTAGAACCATCCAAAACACTCTTTAAAAATCTTCCAGGGCATAAGGCAAAATTATCAATGTGCGAGAAATATGAATGTCACTTGTGGCCCCGTTTGATGTTTGGCGGTTGCTGCTTGCTAACGAATCTCGCAGTCTCCCAGCATCTCAACTCTAAAATCCCAGCGCCGGCAACTCGCGGAGGAAAATTTACAGAGTCAATAACCCTGCAGAACAGCGTAGGGAATGCAGATGATTAGCGACAATATAAGGAAGGTGGCTTGCGTTAGGTCGTCGCTTCAATCGCTTTAAAAGGATTGTCGCACCGGTGCAGCCTGCCTTGCACTCCTCCCAGAGACGACTTCTTGGATTTTTTCTTTCTTTTTCATCCTCGAATCCCCAATCTAGGAGACCGTGATTCGATTTCAGTCTTCGTTCTTCTTTCCAAGGTAAGGCGGGCGCGCCAGGGTTGCAAATTGCGGTGCCGATCTGCGTCGGCCGAGCCGGCCGAGAAGGCATCATTATCTGACGCCACCACGGAGTATATATCTAGCCTGTGCGATAGCCTGGGTCGCCCGCTTCTCCATCTCACTTCTCACCTCACCTCTCAAGAATTTTGATAATTCTCTGTCACCTAGAAATGGCCAAGATCTTGATTACTGGAGCCACTGGCTTCATTGGCGGCGCTGCGTTGGAAGAGTGCCTGTCTCACCCCGAAGTCGCAAGCGTCGTCGCCTTTGTTCGCCGCCCGCTGCCAGACAAGGTTCCGACCAGCCCCAAGCTTCAGACAGTCATTATGAAGGACCTGGGTTCGTGGACGGATGAAATTCTTGCGCCGCACAAGGATGCCAGCGCCATGATATGGTGAGTACACCATTGCTTGCACCTTAGGAGATGTCTGGGCAAGTTGGACGGTGCTGACGATGCCGACAGGACCATTGGCGACCTGGAAGGACCTTCGCCCGCCAACATCGACTACCCGCTTGCTTTCCAGAATGCATTCATCAAGCTGCGCAGCCAAATCCCTGCGAGCGAGAGACCTAGCTTCCGATACCTGCACACGAGCGGCAAGTTTGTCATCCAGAACCAGTCGCAGTCGCTGTACTTTTTGTCGACAACGCGCAAGGCCAAGGTGAGATAGGCGGACGATGGAGTTGCAGAACGTAGACGCTGACTGACCAGGGACGCCATGACACGACCGCAATTGAGCTCGCGGAGAAGCACAAGCCCTGGTGGCAGCCGTTCATCCTCCGGCCAGGTGGTGTCTTCTCCAAGCAGGGTCTTGGCCCAAAGCTGCTGGAGATGTCGCTGGGAGAGAACTGGGTGATACGAGATAACGAGTTGGCCGCCTATTTTGTCTACCTGGCTCTCGGCGGAAGCGAGACGGACATCATCGTCCTGAATCCACGCATTGTCACCAAGGGCAAGGAACTGCTCAAGGCGAGAGCGAGCGCAGCATCTTCCTAGTGCGGCCGGTTTGAAGCGCAGTTTCGTGTGTATACAAGTAAGGTTTTAATATAATACATCATTGTCCAGCAACGTATCCAGGAAATCCGAATCTGTGAGAGTCATCCTAGGGGTTTGTTTCCGGCTCAGCAGCCCCAATGCCTGCTCAATCAGCGCAAAGGCTGCCGAGTTGTGAGAGAGCCGTCGTTGAAACACTTTGACCATTGTGTCGCGAGCGCCATTTATGTCATCGGCCGACAGTAGCAACTTTCCTGAGTTGTTGGCAGACGAGGAGCTGGCAAGCTCAAGCGACTCCGCAAGTGGAGGGTTGAGGCTGTCCCCGCCGTTGCGCGCGGTTAGGAGCGCGCTGAGTACCTGGGCACTTTGCTTCGCGATATTTTCTCTTGGGGACGAGTTTCCGAGATCAGTCAGCGAATCGGTGACCTGTTCTGCGAGAACCAGATCGGACTGTAGTCTCGAGCCTTGACGCTCTGGAGAATGGGCGAGGATAATGGCTGTGGCCCCAATAAAAGCCGAAATGTCAATGACTGGGCACTGCTGGAAGCTGCTCGACCGGCGGACCGTTTCGTAGAGATGGAGGATGAGCCTCGCCGCCTCCAGGGCGCTTTCTCTGTACTGCCCTTGATCGGCACCCGTCTCATGCTCTGCGAGAGCTGCGATGTTGACCAATACCCTAAGCTGGAGGAACCAGATCTGCCGTAGGACGCGATCGTATTCCTTCGCTTCTGTAAGCGAGCGCCTTTGTCGCCGATCGGCCGCCTGGAGCACAGCGCCCTCAATCTGATCCAGTGCCGTGTTTATTTCCTTGGCCGCTTCAGCGCTACCCTCTGGGCCCAATACTGAGGCCTGAGCCCATTGGATGGAAATGAGTGAGAGAGGGATGTTGGCGTCGTTTGCGTCGTTTGCGTCGGCCACGCTGGACCACTTGTAGCTGCCAAAGGGCTTGACGCCAGCAGCAGTTTCGACGCCAAGCAGCAAGCTACAGTAGCAGTCAAACGCCACGGCCGTGGCCCACAACTGGCCCTGGTACGCGACCCCATCTAAGGCGGCCAGGTGGCTATCTGACGGATCGAAGGCCTCATGGAAGCCCTGGAGGCGCGCCACGTCGAGCGCGCGCCTGACCACCAACCAGGCTCGCCGTATGTCGAAATCGTTGACATATATCATTGCCAGCAGAATCATGCATTCTACACCCCCAACGGCGCATGCAGAGTCATCATCTGCGAGTACCGTCGTGACAGCACGCACGCAAGACTTGATGGTTCCTTTCTGGTCACGGATCTCGAGCTGGCCATCGTCAAAGTCCGCAGGGAGCTGCTGTAGACAAAGCACAAAGAGTAGGAGCATCTGCGCAATGGAGGCGGTGTTGGACCCCAGAGCCATCTCTCTGTGCGGGTTGGGATCACTGTTAGGCCGCCAGTATTCGCCCGGTGATCTGGAGGTGGATTGGGTTAGACAGATAGATGACTTGGCGAGACTTGAGGTGAGAGCGAGGCCTACGTACTGGGGAAATTCTATGATCCATGCCCTCGTCCTGGAGTAGATGGTGGTAGCATCCTTCTGACTCGGAAGCAGGTCAATCAACGCCTGCTCGCTCGGGTCACGACCTAGAAGGCGTGAGAAATCCAGGGAGTAGTCGCTCGCGGTCCCTGACGGATCATAGTCCAAGATGGAGTCAAAAGACGTGGCCGACTCTGTCAGTGTGAATCCCGAAGGCTCGCCAATGGCCATCGCGACATCAGGTAGGCGTAATGTGTCAGTTGACCTCGTCGCCTGCGCCGACGCCAACTCCTGGGCCTGCAACACCTTCTGCAGCATTTCCTCGATCCTCCGCAGCCTCGCGTCCTGGTCCTTGGCCCATCCGCCGCTGCCGGGCTCATTTGGCGGTGCAGCTTCCTCTGAGGGCGGGTCGAGGCTGCAGACGGCGCCCGTCTTGACGCATTCTGAGCACACACCCACTGCCTCGCTAGCCAACTGACACTTGACCTTGCGGCGCCGGCCTGCGAGAGTTCTGTTTAGTACCAACTGGCCGTGTCGGAATGCTGCTGAAGGGAGGATATTACTGACATTCATAGCATCTTCGCGTGTCGCGACGCAATCGCTTCAAAGGGCGCTCGGAAACCATGACGGATCGGCTGTCGAAGTTGGTTGCAGTTAGTGGCTGCTGCCGCTTGGCGCCTGCCCGACGTTTGAACCGGCCTGTCTGAAATGACATAAGCCGGCCCACCAGCCATTGATTCCAGGGCTCTGCTCATGGCGAAGGTAGAAAAGAAAGTACTCGACTCCAAGTGCTATTTATTGTGTGTTCCAAGACATGCACTGCTGGACATTGTTAGCCGCCAGTAGGACACTCGCGTACCTATTTGACGTGTATGGCTTCTGGCGGGCGCCCTCCACAAGTCGTACCCATGTGCCTTAGGCTGGTCATGGTCATCCTCCGCAGCCTCTACTTAGTTCCGCGTCCGGGAGCCTTCCACCAGAGTAGGACGGTGGATTGAGCAGGTCATCCAATTAACGGTTTAGATAACCTCATGTAGCAGTTTTTCTCTGGAAAACCTGAATATGCATGTGCGGCAACCATGTGTTGGTGCCACTTTGATTTTCAAGTTTGGATGCCTCGGTCTGCGGGCGTACCCTTGTGGGTGGGTGTTTTTCTCAGGAGTTGCAATTTGAAATGACAAAACATCTCATCGGTGATTCAAAAAGGGCGGGCGGAAGAGTGTAGGTGTCAGATCACGGCAAGCAGTTTGGCCTCGACGAATTAGAGTTTGCTCATGTGATTGGATCCCGAGTTCCAATAACGAAAGCAATGAAGATCAAATGAAGCATCAGTCATTGTCCAAGAAAGAAGCCAAGTCTAGGCAATGGGGTCATATTAAATGAAGCCACAACCTACTGATCACTGCACTGTTATCTCAGAGTACATACCCAGAAGCCAGAGGACCGCCTTCGTCATACTTTGGTTGGCCATCATCGAGAAATCTTGCCCGCCCAACGCCCAAGTCCATGACTCTGGAGCATACCAAGGTCCTATTTTTCATGATTAGCCGGCGTCAAGAATTGCACCAAGTTTCTGGCTTCCAACTCAAATTAGCTGCCAGGGACGCCCAACGTGATGCGAAAGAGATGGGTCTTGCATGCGGCCCCTTGCAAGCGAGCCCTTTTTTCAACGTCTTTGACGCCAACAGACTAACAAGCTGCCTGGCGAGCAACTCGGCGTAGCAGCCCGGGATTTTGGACCCGCCCTTGGAAACTAGTGCGATGATGCTGCTGTCTTGGAAGAAGTGCTCACGGCTAGATGGGCTAGCACATGACTTGGTGGTGTCGCCTTGTTGGCGGCCCGCGCCCACAGCACAGCCCCTTGAGCAGCCTATCATTGGGACCGACCTGGCTATCACGGGTTTATCGATTGCGATGGAGTTTAATCACATCGTTGTGCCTGCAAAAAGGCGAGAAATTGAGTAAGGCCAAGAAGGCAAGCAAAACAACCGCACTGTCGTCCAGGCAAAGAGATTTTGCCCTTAGTTGAGCCGCAAGGGATGTTCGTCATTGACGGCGAGTTCTTACTGGTACAAGACTGGATTCTCGTACGTGTTGATGAGTTGAGGGAAGTAATGAGGCTTGATTTACTCGCCATCCCCATGGATCTCGATCCCATGCTTCGCTCCGAATCCAGGTATATGTTAATACACCTCTGCTTATATATTGTCAGCAGTGAACAGCTCGGGCTTGGCAGCCCAGGTACCTGCTTTACATACTCTTGGGTTGCCAGGCTGTCTGTCGCGAAGACCCATACTGAGATCTTGTCGATACTGTTTGACGAGATAGCTCATACTCTCTTCGTTCTCAACCACAAGCGGCGTTGCCACTCCCTTCCCCCCCCTCCCTCCAAGTTGTGACCGAAAGGGGGTAGCTACCGCTTGCTGGAAATACGTTTCATCAGCAAGATCATTCAACGGAGAAGACCGCTCGCCGGCATCCTTCAATCATCTTGATAGTTGATACTGTGCAAGTTGAGTTACACAACCACTACATCCTCAACGCAATCACGCACGGGTGGAAGCTGAGCAAGCTGCTTGTTGTAACAATCATACTTTTGAACGCTTAATGTACAGTTTCGGTAAACAAACAAAATCTTGTTATGCTTCTAAACCGAGCAACGCTGCATAGACCGACATGATGCGGAGCAAGCGAGCCCAACCGGGGTGCTGAGCAAACAGACGCAAATAAACCCTCAAAACTCCTTCCATGCGCCCTACCTCTAACTAGATTACATCTTGGTACTTTGCGGGCTTCCTTCGAGTTCGACCTCTTGGCTGGCGTGGCGCATTCAACTGGGCACCTGGTCTAGTCCCAGAATCTCTAGATGCCGCGGATGGCCCAGTTCTACCCCTCCGCAGAAGCTGCGGCCCTGCGGTTGTGCTGGGTCCTCCCACAATCCGACGAGCCTTCCTGGTGCGACGCGGTGCTTGATCCTCGTTCTAAGAAGATTCGCGCAAATCGCTGCAGCCATTACAGAGCCACTTCGGCTCATTGACAGTAACCTTGGCATTCTCCCGGATGCAGTCGGCGTGATACAACCGTTGACCGCACGCCTGGAGTCATATTAGGACTGGAGCAGCAAGATGCACGGAGTCACTTACCTTGTTCGAGCAAACTAGCATTCTGGGCGGGAGAACGGGTAGCTGGCACACCACACATCCGTTTGTGCCCCGCAGGATATGAGACGCACGAGGAGAGGGCTTTGGTGCCAATTCCGTCACTTGCAAGCCGCCGCCGCCATTTTGCTGCTTCTGGCTACTCTGCAGCACGGCTCTTGCCTTGTTTATGAGTTGCATGGCCTCATTGATGACATTCTCATCTAGAATGTCACGCGCGAGGAAGACGCTTTGATGCTTGCCGAATTCAATCATGCGGTGCTTGCCGGCGACCAGCCATGAAGCGTGCTCACGAACAAACGCAAGCCAAGTCCGCGGCAAGTATGCGCTAGTGGTAATACTTTGTTGCAGAAGAAAGCGATCCCATTTGCGTATGTATTCCTTCTCAGGCGGTGTTACGTCGGAATACTCGCCGATACTTTCAAGGTGCTTCTGAAGTGACCACGCATTATCTATCGGTTGCGCTGGCATCTCATCGCCAGCCTTCAATCGCTTTTTGCTGACGTAGTCGAACAGCGGCTGGTTGGTCTGTGGAACTAGGACTTTCTTCTTCGGTCTGGCAATGGGGCGAGGAACCTGCTCCTGACTCTCTTGGACCGCCGTCTTCTCTTGAACCGGCTGCTCCTGGGTGGGCTTCTCGTGGGATGCCGAGTCAAAGAGCTGTCTTGCAATTGACGATTTCGGGCCTGGAGATTGAGCAGGCTCCTCCTGGTGATCAGGGCCAAACCGCGAAGTGACCCAAGTCTGATCTCCGGCAATATAGGCCTCAAGATTGAAGGGTTTGACTGGCCGTCCCAGTTGGAAGGTCTTGGACGGCGATACCACCGGTCTTGCTTGGTGCGAGACAGTAAATACGGGTCCTTGATCCGTTACTTTAAGGTCGTAATCATATCTGGGATGGAACGTCTCCAGATGAAGCTGCAATTGGGTCATCGACACATTGAGCTGGCCGCATGTGATACAGCGGAAATAATCCAGGCACACGGGCTGTTCAACGGGCAGGTAGTAGGTTACTCGGCCCTCTGTCGGCGATGACTGAGCAGCATTTCGTGCTCTTCGCTTCCTCTCCTTGCCTTGGGCCTGATCACTGAGGACCTTGAGGTTGTAGACCTTGTTCTTTCCCCGAACTCGCAGCGATCGGCTAGGGGTTTGGTCACCCTCGAATTCGTCCTCGGGCTCATGGGAGAATTCCTCAATCAGATGACCATTGACGCCGTTCATCTCGCCAGCATTGATGCCATTCATTTCGGTAGCATTGACGCCATTCGTCTCGCGGCTGTTGAGCTCGCTAGCGACGGCACCATTTGGCACACCGTTCACGAGCGACTCGGCCTGGCCGTTCATAAAGACCTCCGCTTCCGGGTCAATCGCCGTGATGCACGGTTTTGAGCCCTTTTCTAAGCGCTTCAGCGCCCGAAAGCCGGTGGTCCAACGAAGATCCACATCCATTAGGTAGTCAGTGGACCGAGTCGGCTGGTTTGTATCATACCCGATCCCGAGAGCGAGCGAACTTTTGATCCTGCCAAAAACGCTTGAAAATTCACTCGACAAGACCCATTGGCCTTTTGAGGATTCCGGAAATTTCCAGAGGTCTGAAATTGCGAAATCATGCGAATCGAGAGGAGGCCACGGGCCATTCTGGGCGGCTTCCAGCTCGACGATGAGCTTGTATGAGTCCGAAAGATCATGGGTCCCGTCATCGGGCCTGTTGATGAGGATGCTCTCCTCGGGAACGTAGAAGGGATGGGGCAGTTCGACCCGAGCCACACGGTGGGGCCCGATCGGATTTTTGTATGAGGTGATGTCGCACACCTGACTCTGGCAGTGCAGCACACGATAGGTTGACGTTGAGTCGACGATGGTGATGCGGCAGGTTCCTTTAGTGTTTAGGACATCACGGGGCACAACCGTGCCATGGCCTGCGCGTATTTTTTTGGAGTCCTTGTGAAAGACTTTTAGCACCTCAATGCGCAGCGTCGGGCGGACATCTGAGGTCCGTGGCGACGCGATGAGATTGTCAATGTCATAAGAATCCGGCGAGGATAGCCGGCGGCGCTTGTGAGGCCGCGCACCGTCCTCGTCGCCGTTGTACGGCTGGCCGTGCTTGGGAGTGGAAATGCTCATACCCATGGTGGAGTCGTGCACGCTGCTGGTTGCGCTCTGCTGCAAGAATGAGGTAGTCCGCTGATCGCGGGATTTCAGGCTCATGGCTGGGAGCCAACAGGACCGATGATTGAGGTGGCTTGCAGAGCGGCGACTGGGGATCGTCGCGTCTGCGGTGGTTGAGATTTGCTCAAAGACGAATGACCGTGGTGCTCATTGTCATGAGTCGGGCAGAGGTGGGAGAGAAAGAGAGAGGGTGGAAGGAAGGCAAGTGGGAAACAGGTGCGACTGGAGGGCACCCAGGCAAGGCCAAACGCAGGGACAGAGCCTTGTCTCGTGGAGGTGATGTGGCGATGAGATGGCGCGGTGCTGGGTGTAAATAAGGAGTGCAGTCGCGTGCTAACGGCTGGCGCTGAGGCCACGATGGTCGTCGCTGCGTCACTGCCGCTGCGTGGCTTCTTTGTGTGAATGCCTGCCCGAGCGTGCAAGCGCCAAAGTTGAAGCTATGGTCGGGGCGCTGAGCGCGGCAGGGCAGTGGTTGTCATGTAAGCCGTTGTTTGCTCGACAACGATGCGACGCGTGCCTGAGCTGGAGAGGGAACAGGGAGATTCTATCACGACTCCCAATAAGGCCTAGCGCCTGGATCACACATCCTGGATGCCCTGGTCCGTGGGCTAGAGACAAAGCCGGCAGGAGCCATTCACAAATCACAGCCAGTCATTGGGGCCGGCGCTTGCAGGGTTCGGCTTCATGCAATAAGCGAGGCGGGAGAATCAACTTCCGGCAACGGAGACGTGGCGACATGGATCCTGAGAGTTTGTTTACAAGCATGTCACCTCTTTTTTCACGAGCCCCACACCATGAGCACAAGACCATATCGAGGCTATGATGCATCCCGTTCCGCATGCATCTGTCCCGTCACCTAGATGGTCGATCCAGCGGGATACCAACCTTGAACCTCAGTCTCGGATTGAAAATTCTGCGCCGAAAATCTCTCCATTTAATCTAGAAAATATAGTACGCGAGTGACTATACTATTTGGTTCCTCCCTTTGTGTTGATAATAATTATTAGCCACCTGGCGATTGGCGCGTAGCCTGGCCCACATCTAACTGGGTACGTACTTACGACCCCGTCGGACTAACGCACGGCTGAGCTTCCCCAGGCACCACAGGCGCGACTTGCCCCTCCAGACCCTCAACTGCCTTCTCAGGCCATCGTGAATTCCCTTCTTCCACATCAGTCCTCCGTCACTGCGCGACGCCACCGCCGATGGACTTTTGACAGCCACGACCGGAATCGCAATACGTCTGCTATATTGTCATCGAATTTCCATGGCTACACGCCTGCTCTAAGCCAGCCCAGAGCGCAGGCTAGCCGGCTAGCTTGCCCACTCTGTGAGTGATCTCTTATTGCGCCAGCTGCTCATGCCTCACCAATATCCTATCTGATGGTCTAATTCCAGCATCATGGAGTTGTTTGGGCCTTTCTAAATACTGATACAAGATGGCGCAGTGCACTTCCCTCCGACATGGCCAGAACCAGAGGCCTAGCGCCGCCCTCCGATGGTGCTGGAACCTCGAGGCGCAACCCGAGCCGCCGGTCGCACGTTCCAGATTCAACCCCGACCCGATCCTCAACTCGATCGCATCCCCGTGTTCATTATAATGAAGATGATTCATCTGAAGACGATGAGTCTGACTCGGCTGACCTCGGGCCTGAAACGGACGATGACGCGGAAAGCGGGGATGAATCCGCGAGCCAAGTCTTTGCTTCACGATCATCACGCCGCGGCACGCAGTCTAGGGAGGGTGGAATCGCGAAAAGAAGCCCCGGAAATCGTCGGAGCACGCGCCAGGCATCAGCACGTCAAATACAGAGCCACGCTCAGAACCAGCCTGCCCAGTCACAGAGCAGGCCGAACCGCCCGCACCGCCCAAAGCGCCAGAGAGCCACACGGAAGACCGCGAGCACGCCGAAGAAGAGGCGAACCGAATCCACCGCGCGAATCGAGCCCGAAATCCCGCAAGGCAATATTCCTAATTGGCGAGATCCCCAAATGCCATACGGGGCGTGGACTGATATCTTTTACTACGCTGCGGCCACTGGAGGGTATGATACGTTGGACGTCAACTGGCTGCTTGGCGTCGCCCTTACGTGCAAAGCGTTTTCCGAGGCTGCACTGACGGCGATCTACCGCTCGCCCCCAATTACTTCGGCTGGTAGGGCTCGGCGTCTTGCTGCGCTGCTTGAACGACCACCCTCCGAGACTCGATTCAACTATCGTGCAAAGGTCGAAACTCTGCACATTGACATTCAAATCGTGCCCCAAAATGTGCTATTTAGCCTAGTGTCTCCGCTCCCGCGTCTCAAGGAGCTGATATTCTATTCCCAATATGACCAACCACCATACAGGGAGCTGGACCGCACTGTGCGTTGGCACTACACCGAGGACATTTTCCGAGCCCTTGAGCCCGTCGCCAACGAATCTGACCAAATCAGCGAAAAGAAGTGGCACACGCCACTCAGAAGCTGGGAATGGAGTGGCAGACTTATAAATGGAGGCCCTGTGGCGAGCGTGCAAGATATCGCCCGTATGCATCTCCAGCCTTCCTTCAGCCAACTCACCAAAATTAGCTTCACCAACTTCCAGGTCCCGTCTCTTTACAAACCTCAGCCAAAACCAGGGGATGAGGAACGCGAGCTCCAAATTTATCAGGAGGATGGCGAGCTCATCGATGCAATCGCTGGGGCGATCTCACAGCTGCCGTCTCTCAAGCATCTCGTTTTTGAATCCTCTACAGTGATGAATGATCGCCTGCTATCACTCCTGCCGAAAGGCCTGACACACCTAGGGATGATAAATTGCTGGGAGGTGAAATCGGAAGAGTTTGGTGCGTTTCTTCATTCACACGGCACACAGCTGCGAACGCTTGCACTGTCGCACAACCAGTCTCTGGACCTGGGCTTCCTGACCACACTGGACAACGCGTGCCCCCACTTGGAGGAGTTGTACATGAACCTGTCGTATTTTCGCCTTCATGATTCTTTGTCTCTTGTCAACAATGACGCCGACCCGATGTATGACCAGGCTCTGCTTCCGCATCAGGTGCCAAGATGGCCGCCGAGCATCCGTGTAATTGATCTTGAGCACGTCCGACACTGGAGCTTGGAGACTGCCGAAATGTTCCTCCAGTCGCTGATTGACAGCGCACCCAACTTGCCCAACTTGCGGCATCTTGGAATCAAAACGATGCTGAACATTCCGTGGAAAGCCCGTGCAACGATGCGACACGAGTGGCGGGACAGGCTGGACAAGGTCTTCCTCCGCGAATTTCAGCCTCCCAAAAACCAATCTCCAACCCAGCAACAGCCTTTATTAGAGGAAGGGCCACTGGAGAGCCCGCGGAAAAAGAGGAGAAAGGTCCAGTCTGACGAGCCATCCAGACGCAGCACTCGCCTAGCTGCGCAGCCCTCCGACTCCGACTCCCGCCAGAGCAGCAATGCCAACGCCAAGGGGCTTCGCAGCACTCGTGATCGGCCACTGTACAAGGACCCTGACACGGATGAGGATGAATTCAACTCGGACGATAACGTAGCGGACGACGACCATGCGGCGAATGCATATGAGTCTGAGCCGCAGACTGACACCAAACCGCCCCCACCTCAGCCGTTTGTGCAGGGCCTTTGCAATGTGGTTTCCATCGTGTTTGACAACCAAAAGCCCAGGGAACTACAGTATGGCATGGAAGACTTTATGGATGATGACCGCTCCAAATCCGACGAGGAATGGGATGGAGATGAAGACGACGAAGATGACGCTGTGTTTGTATGGCGGTGACGAGATTGATCGGAACCTACAAGGTTGGCGGTGACTGACGAGGTCATATTTGAGTTGACAAATTGTTTTTGGCCGGAGAAAGCCAGTCAATATTGACCGCGTTGGCTCTCCATGGAGCATGATTAGATGCCTTAGTTTTGAGGACCATCATTGACATCACGCGATGTAGTATTGCCGCCTACGGGCTTACCCTGTGTAGACCAGGGAATCTGATAATTTAAAAAATGACCATGTATGTATAGGTGGTGAAATTTAGTGAACCTGGAATAGAATTGCGATATGCGACACCAACGACTGGACGACTTCCCACTTTATTGATGGCGTTGCTACATTTTTGACCCGAAGGACATGACTGTGGGTTGATGGCCTGAACTCTGGACCCTCGACACCAAGCCAGTGCTTCATCAGCCCCCTGTTGCCGAAGCTGGGCTGTGTTTATCAACTTCGGTCGTATCCCAGGCTCCTAGGACCTGGCTAATGAATTCCTCGTTCTGGCGACCCATTATGCGGCCCTCAACACCCGCCGAGGCAGACAACACCAGCCAGCCACCACCGTCAGCCTGAGTCTGCAGCCAATGACAGCAATATCTACAAGGGAAGGTGCCGGGGTCATAAGCAGCCCAACCTTCCTCGACTCGGCTCTTCCGGTTTTCTGTTTCGGTCGCCCAATTCAAAACTCACCAACGAAGCGATACACGCTACCCTCTCGAGGTCGCCGCTGAGCCGAGCGATGCCAAACTTTCCCCTCAACCATGCTGAGTAACGTTCCTGAGCCCTCTGCATCGTCTCCAGAGCGGGGACAGCGGGAACAGGGTGCTCGCGGGGGGTCTGAGAGCGAAGTGGAAGCCGAACAGGCGAATCCGCCACGACTAACAGCGACCCTCGCATCATGGTCGTGGGGACGGGATGTGGAGCTAGAGCATCCCCAGCCCAGGCGCCCTGCACCACTAGGTAGTGATCCGGAGCCGCGGCTGTTGCAACCGACGGAAGGCAATGACCCAAGATCTGCTACAAATGCGCCTAGTAGTGTGTCTTCGTTCAGCTACTATAGCAGCGACTCGTTGGACTCAAGGGTTGGAAAAAAGGACCCATCTGTCACCGCTTTCACATCAGCCCCAGGCGCTCATGGTGAAGAATATGAGCCAGAAGGCAAACCTGTGCGGATAGGCCGGATAGTCGCAGGCGCGGCAGTCGCAGCAAACGCCCCGAACCCATCGGGCCAGGCCAGCATCACAAGAGAGAGTGACCATGGTTCTCTTCTCCAGAAAAAGGCGGATCAAACGCTACCCAACCCTCCCGAGGCCCAACAAGCTCCTCCATTAGATTCCTCACCCCACACAACGAGACCATCATCACCGACTGTCCGGCCCAAGCACTATCAAAAAATCGCCGCCATGTTTGCGAATGCAGTCTCGAGTCATATCTCCGCCAAATCCGCCAAATCGAGAAGATATGACGCAACTAAGATGTCTCGTCGGCACGCTTTGCATCGCATCAAGGTGGCAGTGGATGTGTTTACTAGGCGTGTGAAGTTCGGCCAAGTCGAGGAATCGACGGATTCCATCTGGCAAACAAAGCTAAGGGGACGAATAGCCAAAATTATAAAGGATCTCGCACCGGCCGTCGCCCTGTTAGTTCAGGATAACGTCCTCCTATCGCGTACTGTTGGAACACTCCCTCAGCTTGGCTCTATCGAAACAAGACAGTCTGGGCCTCAGCCACAATCAAGTTTCACAGGGGCAGACGAGGACAGCCTTGATCAACCGAGCTTGCCTTACAGCGCTATCTCAGTCTTGGAATGGTTTCAAAAGCAGTGGCTCTTCGAAGAGCTGGTGCAGGAGGTCGATGAGATTTTCCAAAAATACCACTGCCCGAAGCTGGATCTGATTCGCGATATAACCACTGCGTCGTTACTACGTCAGGATGGCCTCCGGAACGGAAAGAGAGCGAATACACTGTACGCATGCTTCGATATTCGATGGAACCCTAAAGATTTTATGAGGGCCAATTACGACAATGGGGTGAACGAGAGCCTGAGGAAGATAATCTCAATCACAGGCCAAACCTCGCATGCCCAGCTGAAGCCAGTTGGGAAATATTTGAAAGACAACTGGCCCTCTGCCGGCGACCATATATTGACTGCCATCGAAACAGCCATGACTGACAGAGCCGGGTGGGCCTCTAAATTGAAAAGTGAGCAATCTGATGCCCGTTTGACAGTTGACCTTCACCTCAGGTTGAAACTGACAAGAACAGAGAGACTTCAGCGACGGCTGAGGAAGAATGAAAGAATCCGGTTCAAAGATTCATTGAATACCCTCGAAGTGGTTGGCGACAAGGAATTCATCATCTCAATCGCTCAACAAGCGGCGTGGCTTGCCGCCGTCTGCAGGAAGAAACCCCACCAGTTATCATATGCTTACGTGGGATTCAGCGCTGAAGTCCTTTCTGGGCCGTCGGAGATCACATCCAGCTTCCAGATTGATGTTGACCTCGAGCCTATTTCAATCGAGCAAGAGATGGGCAGCTGCTGGGGTGACCTCGTCGGCTCTGCTGTGCTGGTCCAAGGGTTCCCCATCTCGCCGAGAGACGACGGCATGATAGGGCTCGAGGTTGATGTTGCAACCATGGCGATGATATGTGGGATCCCAAAGGCCGTTACCTTCGGCAATGGATTCGTCTTCAAGGCAAGGTGCTATGCTCTTGTCCCAACGGAGAAGAGAGGCACTTCGATTCAGTGGCATGTTCTGGATAGCTACCCGCAAAAGCTGGAGTGGCGGGACATCGACAAAGCATGCCCAAACCGTCTCATTGGAGCGACTGGTAACTCCTTCTGGACCCATCGTGCGTTCTTTGGCTGGTGCCCCCAAGTGCTCGATTTCCTAGGTAAGACACTCATCCTGGCTGGATGATGCCTTGTCTCACTCACTCGTGACAGGAACCGCGAGCTACAATTACGGCGATGTGGGATATTCCAACACCTGGAAGGCCCCGGCTCTTCTTCAGGTGGACAAGGTCGTCTTCGGGTTTACGCAGTGGGCCGCGCTGACGGCTGATATATCGCTGGGGAGAAGAGATGTGGTGCTGAGTCGACGACCAGACGACTATGAGACGGTTCTGGAAGACGCCCGAAGCACGCACGTCATTCTTCACGACACAGCTCTGAAGCGTGCCGTACATACCAATGCTGAGGACATCATCCTTCACCTCCTTCACCACCGCAGGCATGATAAGCCGGACCCCCAAGAGGCTCGCACCAACGACAACAGGCCGCAACTCTCCTTTGCAGACCCCGACCGCCGGATGACGTCAACGCGCGCAGTGATGCTTGAAAACGCCGAGAAGATATTGGGTCTCAGGAGGCAGTTTCACACACGGGATCCTCAACCTTGGTACTTCAAAGACGAGGTCAAGATGCTCTACTCAACCATTGATGCTCTCTGGGCCAACGTCTACGCCACCAAGCAGAAGAGGTCGATGGAATTCAACCTTGGCTTCGGCCAGAAGCTGTTTGGGTGGGAATACATGGATGTCTTGAGTGATGCCAGAGCTATCCCGCCAAAAGTAGCCACCTTGGGTAAATCCTGTGGCAAGTGGAACAAGTTCGCCGAAGACCTCGAGGCCGTGGTGTTCTTTGCCGCCAACCTCGGAGACATGCTTCTCCCGGCCACTCCATCAGCCATCTGCTCCAAGTTTTCCTACCTGCCAAGGGATGAGTACTACTTGGCGGTTAAGGTGCAGACGATACAGAGCCTGTTTTACCAGCAAGGGGCGCTGCAGGACCAGAGAAGACTGACCTCCTCTGGCCTAACACTGGCCTGCCAACCAAACTCGTTCGGCCCCTGCGCAGGGACGAGTCGTGTAGTAAACGGCGTTCCTAACTGTGGCAACCATGTGGTGCGACTGGTCGACGCCCCCTGTCTCCCGAGAGACCACACACCAGCTCAGCTTGAAGAATGGGGCGCAGTCATCATCGGGGTTCCCAAGGAGAAGGATGTGTCCTGGCTTAGGATGCTGGAAAGGACACCGGCAGTGACTGAAGCGGAGCCTACAGCAACCTCATCGATAACTCGACACCTCTCTTCTCGGCTCCTGAACCGACCCTCGCCTCCAGCCACGGCTATTCTCAACGGGCATACAAGGGGCGAGCAATCCACTGAGACTGTTCAAAGCACGAAGACAGCGTTGCGCACGCAAAATAGACAGGAGAGAAAACAGCGTTACTTGGTGGGAGACTTCGAGCCCTCAGTCGCCAATGGTTCGGCCTCGTTGACGTCGAGTCTCGCCCTACCAGACGACAGGGTCACTTCAAGTCACACTAGCACATCCACCAGTAGGACACTGGTCAGCAACGGGTCCCGGGCTCTCAACTATACTCCAGGCACTAGAAGCACTGTGGACGCAAAGGGAAAGGGAGTCGCTAGAGTTCTGAGTTCTGTACCATGAATGATGGGGGCTCATGGTTGTAAGATGAGAGGGCAGGCACCTAAACACTAGTCGGCATGCGCATCGGACACTGCCCTGTGTTGACCTCACCTGAGTTGGCTTCGCAACTGGTGAGTTGTGTCTCGAACAATGAACTTGCATCACATCCCTTTTTGCCACCCTCCCACCTTGACCAACCAGAATGTGACACCAGTGTTTCCTACCTGGACAATTCACAAAAGGCGAGGATCAAGCACGCTGTGACAAAGCAGCTTCTATTCTGTTGCTACCCATTTAAGCGCGGTCGCATTGAAGAAGCAAGTCGACTCTTACTGGGTATCATATACCGCCAACTCTACCACAGCACACTGCGAAACAACTAATGTACACATACAATGAATGAATGCCAACGCCGCTTTGGGTCCTGACCTGTTGCTCCAACCCCCTGCTAGAAGCCGTCGCTGATACAACAACAACAACAACAACAACAACAACAACAACGACATGCACTGTAAGAGACCGTCATTTCCTTGCGCCGTAGTAAAATGTACCTTTCTAGAAGGCTGCTCCGCCCATGCCCTCGCCAGCCATGTTCTTCATGCTCTTTTCGCTCAAATCGCTGCGCATCTCCCAGGCCTTGGAGTCGCGCTCAAGTCGGTCCCACGTGTACAGTGACTTACGCAGCCGCTCCTGCTTGGCTTGCAGTTCCTCCCTCAGCTTTTCCTCTTCGTCCCGCAGTTTCCGGTAGTGTGGCTCGATTTCTCGCGTGACGCCCAAGGCAAGCGGCGTCATGGTAGGCTCCAGCTTACCTCCCGGGATCAGAGGTGGCAACGTCGCCAGCATGCTCTGCGCTAGAGTTTGTCGCACAGGGCCAGCGTGCTGCGCCGAAGGGCCAGTCGGGGGATTAAAGGGACGGGCTTGCACAGGAGTAGAGGATGCTGGAGCATTCGAGGGGGTTGCTCGGGGTCCAGTGGGAATACCGGAGCCATTCGGCGTGGTTGGTGTCGGAGATGGGCCGCCCATATGTCTCGCGGGTGGTTGACTCCAGCCTCCTCGTCCACCGCGAGATGAGAAACCGCCCCTGGGCGGAGGCACATAGCCCCGAGGCCCTGCAGGCGGGTTTGTCGGGCTGGTCGTCCCAGACCGCTGGGGAGCAGTGGGTGTCTGGGTGCGCACCGGTGGAGGTGGCGCCGGTGAAGTCGCAGGAGCAGGAAAGGTTCTATTCGCCGCCGGGCCTGTTGGTGGTGCTCGAAGAGCCGCCGGGCCGCGGGGGGGCGACTTGGAAGACTGCGCAGAATCATATGCCGCAGGCCGTACTGGGTCTCGGGGCGGTGCAGCGCTGGGGCCAATGTGCGGGGAATCATCGCGGCGAGGAGATCTAGCTTTGATAGAGGCTGGGCGGGGTGTTGATCTGCCAGAGGCAGACTGGGAGGTTATGGCTGATGAGATCCCCGATTCTCTGGGCGGAGAAGCCCTTCGATAGGATTGATACCTGTCACCCCCGCGCCGACTGGGTGATCTTGACCGAGGTCTATAGGAACCACCGCCGCCGGGGCCCCTTGGTGGTGATCGAAGCGGAGGACTCCTATCTCGACGATCCCGGCCGAAGGGTGTGCGGGATCTTCGTCTATGTTTGTCAGGAAAACCCCATGAAGCCGATTTGCTCAGAGCATACCTATCGTCACGACGATCAAAGTCGCGGTCTCTATCACGAGCTCGATCACGATCCCAGTCTCTCGGTCGGTCTCTCTCACGATCACGATCGCGGTCTCTCTCACGGTCTCGCTCCCGCTCCCGGTCGCGGTCCCAGTCTCGAACAGGAGATCGTGGTCGCTCATAGCGGTCGCCACGTGGTGGAGACGGTCTTCTGGACAAACTACGTCGAGGAGACGGACGTCTCATGGGTGGCGACCTTGTACGCTCCCGTCTGCGAGACGAATCACGCTCTCGCGACCGCTCGCGTCGGTATCTGTCACCTCCTCCTCCAATACTCCTCGATCGGCGTCGTGGCACATATCGTCCAGGGACATAGCTGTCAGAACCTGCGGGGATAGGAATGGGGCTGCGAGGGCGAGGGCTTCGTGGTCTCGGGCTCCTAGGTCTATCTCGGATGGCCGGGCTTCTAGGCCTATCTCGAACAGGACTGCGGGCCCGTCGGGGGGACCGATCCCTAGGCGTCGGTCTCCAAGACTCTCCAGCACCGTACCTAACGACTTCGCCTTCGTCATATCTTGTAAATGTTAGCCATATTGAATGCGATACATCCCCTGTATCGAAAAAGAAAGAAATCAAAACGCTTGGTAATAAAACACGCTGATTGCACACCGCTGCTCCCGACATCAAAGCCACCCCAATGAGAACTTAAGCGTCCTCATCCTCAGACCATCCTGGAAGATGAACCTGTGACAGAGGGCTAGGCCCAGGGAGTAAAACCCTGCCGTTCTCCTTCCGCTCCTGTCGCCTCGTCCTGGTCCTGTACCAGTCGAGATATTCAAGGCGGTCCGTTCTGACGCGAAAGTACCTGAGTAATTGCCAACAGGAATGCTCGCAAGGGTCCGTGAAGATGCCCAACTCCCTGGCCTCCCAGTATTGGCATGAGAAGTCGACACAGTCGGCGAATAAACGCCTGTCAGGCTCTCCGGTATCCTCGCGGCGCTCCTAGATCTGCCAAAAGGCAAAAAACCAGTACTGATTGCTGAAAATAAGGGTGATCCTGTGACACACCCAAATGCCACGGCAGTTGACAGCGTACTTCACCTGACCAACAGCGAAGTAGCCCCAGCCTGGGAATATGACGGCAGTTGGAAACTCATGCCCGATGGACCGGAGATAACGGCGCACTTGTATAGCCCGCATAACGTATGACATTGGCATTCGTGTAAGAGCCGGAATCCAGATCTCGAGGTCGTCCTGATCGTCGTCCGGATCCTCAGCCTCTTCGTGGTGTTCGACGTGTATTTCTGCTTCAGGGTCGCCTCCGTCCGAGTTTCTAGCGTTTGAATCGGGAGATCCTTCATGGCTTTCGGCCAGAGCGAGTGTCTCCATTTCCGGCGAGACATTCGTCGTGCCCTCGTTGAGGGCCGCCGAGGAGCTATCCATAGCGTGGTGCGTCGAGGGGGCGGCGCGTTGATGTCGATCGTTCCGTTTCCACCGTAGGGATGCGCCCAAGGAATTCCAAAACGTGCTCCAACAGGACATGGCTACATATGCCCGCCCCAAAGCACCGAACGAAGAATAAGGATGACAAGGAGATAGGGAAATGCAGTAGCGGGGGTTGTGCAGACGAGGGACGAGGGGGAATGAAAACAAAACTAAAGGCTTACCTCCTACCACGGTCGCGATCCATTTTATGTCGTGCGAGGGGCGCAAAACATACGGCAGGTGCCGGGGCGAAATGATGTTTGCTGAAAGTTGAACCGAGCGCAGTCACGCGCGAAGTCGCGATGGATGTCAGGAGCAATCCAGAAAAGGCCTGGAGATGGGATTTTGGCGCTAGGGGCCGATAAGCGATAAGCACACGGTCAGGACTCTGTGTCACACACTGTACATATACACTGTGCCTCCAACACCAAGTTCCCGTCGACAACAGCATCATCGAGATGGAGTGCATGTGCCACCGACGTCGTTCTGATAGCTGCTACTAGTATATATAGCAATATGTTTAGCTCGCCCTTACGCATATCCTTTGGCGCAATGCCCCGTCTAGCCATTCATATTGCGACGCACCAGCCCAACCGGCCACACAGCAGCCCCCTCATGACTTCTCGTCTTCGGTACTGTCTCCATCCGATTCATCAGAAACCCGATCTAGAATCCACTCCTGCGCCTCCTCAGCATGCTCCTGCATCATCTTATTCAGGCCCTTTGCCGGGCTGCGGACCACGTTTCCGAACCGCCTCTTCTGGACCTTCCTCGTCAGGTCTGGGTCGGACCAGCAGGCGTGGTCGCCAGCTACGTAGACGCGAGAGTTGCTCTTGTACCAGGATGACAAGTCGACGTCGATGTCGGACTTTACTGGCCGCAGATTCCCCGTGACGAAGTTTACCACACCTGATATCCTATCCTTGCAATCTGTAGCCGGTCAGCGTCGTCTCAGTGAAGATGGCCAAAGGCAAGCACACGAACCTCTGTTCAGAAGAAGAACCTTGACTCCAAGGTAGGCATTGCCTACACCCATGATAAAAATATTCTGCGATTCGTAAAGCTGCAGGTAGTTGTCCCAGAGATAGCAGACCAGAGACTGGATCTGCTCCTGGAGCTGCTTCTCTGGAAACGAGGGGATATAAGCATCCGAGTCCTGTGCCGTTGCCGTTAGTTGTGTGCTATTCTATGTGATCGGCCAGCTTGTTCTCACCTCATCATGGGTAACATAAGCTGGGACGTTGATATCCATAACACCAAACCTCTGGCCCACTGCCCAGTCGATGTACTCGGTCACCCCATCCACCTGGAAGGATTAGTATCTGTCACAGCGAGAAAATTGGCCTTACTAACCACCCAAGCATTATGCGACTCGAGTGTGGTGTCAATGGCATCTGGTTGAGCCAAAAGTTGAGGACTGGGCACGATCAGCACACACTCACTATGGAGGCTCGTCATACTAACGGGTCATGGATGATAATGAGAATCTTTTTGGAGGCATGAAGCTCCGGTGTCACCAGCACCTGGTTCTCAAACGACTTGTACAATTGGTCGCGCTGGACGTAGAGGGGTATCATGTTGTGCTTGGCCTGGAGGACCTGGCGCTGCGCGTTCCGGATCACATCATGCAGTCGGTTGGCGTTGAGTGACTGCACCTCGGGCACATCAACAATGCCTGGTCTCATACACTCCCAGTGTGGCGCTTGGTGGGCCTGCACCTTTGCCAGTATCCGCGCGGCCTCCTTGTTGATCTTGGGAATCGCCATCTTCGGCGGGGGTTCGCCCATCAGGGTTCGCGCAACGGCGACGGCCGAGTTGGAGATGGCCTTTAGGTTGTAGCCGCCTTCTAGACAGACGGCGACCTTGCCGTCGGCAAGAGACATCAGCATGTGTGTCATGTGAGCGTAGCACCCTGGAGAGACGAAACAGCCTCCAAGCTCGTCGCCGTCGGCGGCGTCAAAGCCCGCCGATATAACAACGAGGTCGGGGTTGAACTCTTTTGCGATGGGCATGATTATTTGCTGGAATGCCGCCATGTACTCTCCGTCACCCATTCCTTGATCGTGCCAGCCGATATTAATGTTTCGTCCAAGACCTGGGCCACTGCCGCAATTTTCTATGCCACCATCCGGGGTCATGGAGTTGGGGGGCTTTCCAGGGTAGAAGATGCCATTCTGGTAGACGTGAAGAGAGATGTACAGCACATTAGGATCCTGATAGAAGATATTCTGGACTCCGTTGCCGTGGTGAACGTCCCAGTCCAGGACAAGGACTTTCCGGCAGATGTCTGGGTAGTCCTTCTGACAGACCCTGACGGCCACGGGGACATTGTTGAAGAAGCAGAAGCCCATGGGAGCATCGTACTCAGCGTGGTGGCCGGGCGGTCGAATGACGGCAAACGCATTCTTGACCTGCCCCGTCACCACGTTTTTGCACGTCTCGATGGCTCCTCCGGCAGACAGCAAAGCCGCCATGTACGACATGCTCCCGACATACAGCGACTCTCGGCCCTGGTCATATCGCTTCGTAAGCTCTCGCAGTTCCGAGGAGCTGAGCTTGTCCAGGTTTTCCACCCATGACAGGTGGTCTGGGGAGTGAGCGAGGCAGATCTCCTCGCGTGTCGCTGGCCGCACTGCTATCCTCCACATGTATCGCGTTGGGCAGTCTCTGATTATTCTCGGGAGTTCTGATTCGGGCCCAGTGTATACGAGCCCAACCCTCTTGAACGCCTTGAAGATCTCAGAGATACGCCGAGGGTCTTCGGGGTGGTGTGTATTTGGGCTGAAGTCAGCGTTCATGTGAAGTTTCATGCGGTCATCATAGCAGCATCCAGTGGGCAGCAGGCCTCGCCGTCGCATCTGGTCCACAGCCATGTCCTGGGGCTCAGGGTCGCTCTCCTCCATGAAGCTGTTGTCCTCAGAGGCAGTCTCATCGTCATCATGGCCGTTACTACCCTCGGCATTAGGGCCGTTGGTAGCCACAGCATCCTTCATGTGATGGTCCTCTCCATCCATGTTGACAGCGATGTGTGCGGTTTGCAGAGCAGAGATGCAAGGCCTGACTCACGCAGTAGATGAGATGAGGCTGAACCGCGAGTCGGTCTCTGGCCCTGCCAACCTTTGTTTCCTAAGCGGGTGTGAGCTGTGTTTAGAAAGAAAGTGCAAGCGCAGCAAGGAAAGCGAGAGGGTCTAAAGGCGAATAAAAGATGCATTTCCAAATGATTCGCCGCCAGACTAGACTCAGCGGCGTTGCTTTGGTTGCAGCAACCCGACACTCATTGATAAGGGATGCAACCAGGGACTCTTCTCATCACACGAGGGAACAGGTACGAGATATACAAAGAAACCCAAAAGCGTAACGCCAATACCGGGAGATGACATTACAAACGATGACAAGTTGAGTGGATGAAGCGACGCTCTCACTTACCTGATAGCAGCCGCAACAACAACACGGGCGAGCGAACGAGACGATCACAAGCCGAACAAAGCAAGATGGCGCGACGGGCGCAGGATGCCACGGCCCAGAGCGCCCAAGAAGGCAGACGGGGATGCGGCGCGACTGGGACTGCGATGCGCGGCGTCTACCGCAGTGCAGTGGCGAGCGCAGGGGGGGGACGTGGGCACGGGGATGCGCGCGCGCCGCCTGAGGCTGGTGGGTTTGCTGCCGTTTCTAAGTTGGATGCGAAGGTGAGGCTCTGTGGTGGAGCGGAGCTTGTGGCCTCGGTCGCGCGGGCGTTGGCATTGGCGCCTGCTCACTCACTCACTCACTCCAGGTCACTGCCCGCCCCCTTGTGGCTTTTAGTGGGGGTGCCAGCAACCAACCTCAGAAGTCACCCTGAATAACGACTATAAACTTGAAACGCTGCAACGAGTTCCCTGAGAAATTGTTCTTTTTTTTTTTTTACCGCGAAACGATGTCAAGTTGCCTTGAAGGCCGTTTTATTTTTACATTTTCACGGCATGTGGCTGGTTTGATGCGACCTAGCGTCGCTGAGCAACTCCCATCCACTCACACAACAGCAACCCTTCCTTCTCAACATGTCACAGCGCGATGGCAGATCAAACAGCAAACACAAAGAACACAGCAAGCCTCATGCTAAGAATTGGGCGTTGGAGCCGTGGCATGCAAGGTCTAGAAATCTCCATTCTATTCCCACCCCATCTATAAGCCTACTCCAACTAATACAGCTCCGTACTCATGGGCGCATACGCCAGGAGACGTCCATTTGTCTGACTGGTGCGGGATACGTTCAAAAGGTATGAGCCGTCGTCACCTCTGGGAGAGTACTGCGACAAAGACCGTGAGGATCTGGAGCCCGGCGGCAACGATCCGTCAGGGCTCCCGTCCCCACCAAAGATCTGGCGCTCTGCATCACGGGCGTCATCAAAGTCAACAACGCCTCCGGCATAGTCGTCTGCGAGGCTGGGATTCCGCTCCCTCCAGCCTCGCTCGTCCAGGGCGCATTGGATGGCTATCTGGATAGATTCCTGGTCAAACGTGAGGTTGGGGCGGTGCAGGTGGGCCTCGACGATGAGGCGCTTGGGGGAGTAGCTGAATATGTTCTCGTATATGTCCATCAGCTCCTTCGGCCCGAGTTTGGCATACGTCTTGATGATGCGGCCCCAGAAGCTCTGGTCAACACATCCTGCCATCATGGTGCTTTGGCGGTTGGGCGCTTCGGTGAACATTCCATATTCCTCCTGCTGAGAATTAGCGACACTGCTCACTGATCCGTGATTCATGATCACACTCACATCTAGTAGACTCGGATTCAGACGAGGACAGAGATATTCCGTCACAACATCCTTCATGGTCTCGACAAGGTCCATGAGCTCCAACAACTCACTCGTGGAGTGGTACCGCAGCTGGCTGGTCCGGATGTCATCCACAAAGGGTTCAGGCAGTCCAACCCGAGGCCGAGGAAACTCGCCGTGAAAGTACAGCCCGTAGAGCCACCACCGGTAGAAGGCGCGGCGAAACCTGACAGCCTCTTGGGGGCGGAGCATGCGGCAGTACTTGGGATCGTGGAACCACCTCATCTGTGGGAACCTCTCCTCCCATTGACGAACAAGGCGGCAGTGTTTCAGGATGGGCCCCAAGTCTTTGCCAGACAAAACCACGGTCTTCGTAGCTGTTTTCATTGCCCCATTTGGCTTCCCAGGGTGGCAAGCCTGAACGAATGCTTGGTGGCGACCAGCTTCAGGGGGCGGCCAGCAATCCGGGCGAGGGAGAGGTGCAAGTACCCTGCCCTCATCTCCAGGATAGCGGCGGAAGACAATCCTTCGGGGGCTGTACAGGCCTCTAGGTGACTCCAAGTCCTCGCAAGAGGCAGTGTACACCTGAAGCAGCTCGTCAAACGGACTGAATTCACGAGCCAGGACCGGCAGTAAGACGGAGGCCTTTTGCTCCCTAAAGTGCTGCAGCAGCGAGCGGTGGGCCATGGACAAGTTAAAGACGCTGTCCAAGTCTAGTTGGTGGTAGATGTCAAGAAGAATCTCAACAGGGAGCCTTGCCAGGAAAGGCAACGCCTCGGTCGACGACTCCATAGTCATAGGGGTGAGGTGGTGTCTCTCGTTGACGAGTGCTAAAACAGAAAGGCTCAAGATTGCAACAAGAAAGCTATGCTCTTGGTGCAAAAATCACGATCTCCTAGTATTGTTGCTAGGCGATGAGAACTGCCATGTGTGATGCTGGCATCATTGTAAGCTTTGGGAATTCAGCAATCTCGCTTCCAGATCCTTACCCGAGCAGCGCGTTATCTTAATGCTTCAAATATATGCGAGAACGTCGCAGGTCTTTAGGTTGCAGAGGTGAGAGTGAGAGTGAGAGAAAGGAGCTATGGCTCCCGAAGCGCCTCGAGTGTTTTGGCACCCAGGGCGTGTGATGCCAAAGGTTTACTTGGCGACCACCCCGACCTTGGGGCTTGAAACAGTGGTAGGGGCGCTCTTGCGCATTGGTGGTGAGGGTGAGGGCTTCTCCATAGGTGAAGATGAGGGCATTGCCGCTGTGCCCTTGTCAGGATGCTGCTGCAAACAATGTTGGTGGAAGATCCAGGTTTGTAAGGGGGAGGAGAGCTGTGACTGACACGGGGGATGAGTCGCGTACTGATAACGGGGCGCCGAACATTTGCCGGCGCCCATATGATGCAATGCGCCAGGTACCTCGACCCCGGCAACAACAGAGATGAGTCAATCGGGTGTCAATAAATTGAATTACTGCGACTACGGACAAGCTGGGGTGGCACCGAGGTAGGAACAGCGCGGCAAGTGCGCAAAATAAAGCACAATGGTCTCCTTTTTAAATCATTCTCGCAATGACGGAACTGTATAATGCCCCATAAACTCCAGTACCCCATCCCAATACTTTTGTTCTTGACAGCCACCAAAATCAGAGGGTCGACGGGTATCAACAAGCCTATGCGAACAGCATCTTGGTATCCAGATCATCCTTGGCCGTTCGCTGGCCGCCCTGGGATCGCAGACCCAGGTCACCCTTCTTGGCCAGCCGCTCCACCGTCTGCTCCGCACGGGCGTTGTGCTTGGACGCCTTGCTCCTCCGGAGGTCGGCGCGAACCTGGTTCGGCGAGATAAAGGTGCGGTTGTGGTACAGCAGGGGCCCTCCGAAGCTGCCCTCCTGTATCACGATGGGCGTCATGACAAAGCGGGGGCCGATCTCGACCAGGTTGAGGTCCGTGTCCTTGCTTCCCGACTTGGCCGCCGCGGGCTCGTCCTCCTCGTCCTCCTTGTCCTTGGCAGCCTCGACCTCGCTGATCTGGTAGTTTCGCACCCAGACCTTGCCGTCGGCGTAGGTGAAGCCCATGACGTGGTCAATGAAGGGCTTGCTGCGGCGGGCGCCTTCGGGCACGCCAAACACGTGGGTGAAGAGCTCCTTCATGATTCGGAGGTGGGGTTGGGTCTCGAAGGCGGCATCGAATGACAGAATGGGTCTTGAGCCCTTCAGGCAGTTACCGGTGAAGTGTAGCTCTTCCATAGTGTGCACTGCTGCTTGTTAGCGCTGCCAATTCGGCATCCTAGGCAACTGGGCGTTTCGGGGTCGTACAGTTCTGGAGGTGGAACTTGATCGTCACACCGTTAGGAGGCTTCGACAGATACAGGTAAAGATCCTTGCCCTTTCGTGCCTCAAAGAACATGATGTTGTTGCAGTTGTAAAGCTCAGCGAGCTCGTTGAGTTCGTACAGCTTCGTCTTGGAGTCGAACTTGGCATCTTTGCGGCTGTGGGGGAGCATCGACGCAATGTCGTTCAAGAGGTGGCGGTGTCTGTAAATTAGACGTTAGTCCTATCCCTTAATTCGCGGCCTAGGGCGCAGGCATGACAGAAACATGCAAAGTGAATGCCTACCGGTACGTGACACCTCGAGAGGACAGGATGAGAACCCTCTGCTTGTTCTTGCGGGTGGGGCCATTGCTGGACGCCTCGGCCTTGGAGGCGCTTGATTTTGAGAGAGCCTTGTATACAGCCATTGTGGTTTCCGGGGCCTGTCGCGTGTCGGTCGTTGCAGTCGTCGTCGGGGTCGGCGGCTTGTCGCAAATGAGGCTTCGCAGCTGGCTGTCTTGGGCAATGGTGGGCGGTTTCCAAAAATTTTGGTCGGCGGTAGATTTTCTCCGGGGCGATAAGCCTGGGTCAATTCTTATCGGCAGAGTGGGGCACAAGCCACCCCTGCGCCCTGGCCAGCACTCCGCCATCTCAGCTCCAAGGCGAGATGCCCGCACTAACAAGTGGAGGGCACAGTTGCTCACCTGGAGTATGGGCTGCGCAGTACCGCGGCCAGACCCAGGGCAGAAACTCGGTGTGAAGTCGCATATCCACGGATGCAAGATGGGAACCCAGGTCTGTCTCGAGCCCACCCCAATGCCGCAGCGGCTCCAACATGCCCACACATCCTAGAAGACACGAATTATGCCATCACGCTCGTGGCCGGTCGCAGGAGCCCAGGCAATGACCCTAGGTTCCACGACAAGAGACAGCACATCCATTGACGAGCTGTCGGGTGCAGGGAGGGAGCCACAAAACAGAGGAGACATGCTCCGCCCGAATGGCATGCAACCCCATCACGTAGAAAGCAGCATCAACATGTTGAGCATTAATGATTCATTCAGCTACGTAAAATGACCATGTCGCAGCGATCGTCGGAACACATCAGCCTCAGCCAACAACCATCATGACAAACAAGAACAAAGGAAAGCCGAAGTAACCGCGCCTTCTGATATCAAAAAAGACGTATCACGATTCCTTGTCTCCTCGACTCTCTCCATACGGTATGTGACGAGCATTTCCGGGGACAAACGAGACGCCTAGTAACCCTCCCCCAAATCGCTTCCGTGTGTGAAGGCGGCCTCCGGGGCGGGCTTAACAGCACTTTCCACCCTTTGATGCGTCGTCGTCGGCGGGCTTGGTCAGGGTGAGGCCCTGGCCGGCGGGGAGGGCCGTCTGGGCGCCGTCGCCGCTGTCGAGGGCCTTGCTAGATACGATTCGGTAGATTTCTGCCACACCATTAGTATCTCCGCCGTGATCCACTGGTGCGGTAGGGATTGGAGGGCCGTACCAGTCAGGATGTTCTGGAATGCAAGCTCGACATTGCTAGCGTCCAAGGCGGACGTCTCGATGAAGGAGAGGTGGTTCTCGCCTAATCACGGCTGTCAGCAGATAGATTCGCAGGAACAGCAGCAGCAGGCGGCGGCGGCGGTCGTCGCTGATGCCAGCGCTGCCACTGGCACCATTCTGCCGTCGTCATCATCACTGTCATCATCGTATCACGTACTGGCAAAGGACTTGGCCTCCTCGGTGGGGACGGCCCTTAGGTGTCGCAAATCGCTCTTGTTTCCAACCAGCATGATGACGATGTTGGCATCGGCGTGATCCCGGAGCTCCTTGAGCCATCGCGTGACGTTCTCGTAGGTCTGGTGCTTGCTGATATCGTAGACGAGCAGGGCGCCGACGGCACCGCGGTAGTAGGCGGAGGTGATGGCGCGGTATCGCTCCTGGCCGGCAGTATCCCAAATCTGGGCCTTGATCGTCTTGGCGTCGACCTGGATGGACCTGGTGGCGAACTCGACGCCGATGGTCGACTTGGAATCTAGGTTGAACTCATTTCGAGTGAATCGGCTGAGTAGGTTGGACTTTCCGACACCAGAGTCTCCGATCAACACGACTGCAACAACATCGGGTCAGTAATGGCCTGGGACGGGGGCGCGCATCGATGGGGTCGCATGCGGAGAGCTAAGGGGGTGGGCAGCACCTTTGAAGAGGAACTGTACGCAGGGGGGGTTAGCAGCGGTCGGGGACGGACAGGAGAGAAGCAGGGTGGAGGAGAGAGTGAGGGCAGGGCAGGGCGAGACGTACGTCATACTCGTCGTTGGCCATGGCGGCGATGTTGGCTTCGGCAAAGGCTTTGGGCGGGCTCGACGGGATGCTTGAGGGTGGCGGACGACACGAGTGGTGGTGAGAGAAGGTGAAGTTGGTTGCCGTTGAGGTGTGGGATGTGTGGAGAGGGAGAGAATGCGCGGCTCTGGCGATAGGTTAGTGCCACTTAGGACTTGTTGGCAGGCAGTGTGTCTTCGCACCTTAACCCGTGTAACGCCGTGCGTGCTGAGGGGTAAGTACCTCTTAGCTTGCAGAGGCCCTAGGGGGTACTTGGTGGGTGGTGTACTGTGCGTGGTGCAGAGGACCTCCACTGGCTGAGCCTTGCTGCAGGCGGCACGGGGGCAGTGGTTCACGCTGTTCTTCGCTTGGGGGCCTTTATTTGACAAGCCGCGGGTGTTTTAGTGCCGGTGTGTTCAGGGACGGGCACTTCTAGGTAGGCTGGGCTCTCGGACTAGGTCTAGGTCTTTGTCCGGGGTCTGGATGATGAAGAAACGGGACGGAGAGAGCTTGGACAGAGTGTATCGACGCAGGGGACTCGGAATGCAACTTGGCCTTAAACCATGGGAGACCCCCCGAGCTTCTTATGGGGCCGGAGATGGCCCCAGGCAACGACATAGGGCATTGGATAGTGCCGACTGCCTATTGCCTAAGGTGCGGGTGCTCCAGCTGCCATTGAGGCTGGCTGTTGGCAGGCTGCCAGCATTTCGAGGGCCGTGATAGGCTTATGACGTCTGTCGCCAATCAGCAAAACGCCCCTAGGCCTTTCATCAGTCCTGGCCCAAGATGACAGTGGAGGCGGCTGTCAGCCAGAGTGACAAGAAGACAGTGGCTCGCCCCCTATGCCACAGCGGCCTTGACGACCCCTCCATGGATGTCCCTGCCCAGGTCCATGCCCAGGCGCGCAGCCCACCTGCTCTCTCCGGCGTAGTGCAACGCCAATGCCCCTAATTGTCCTTGAAGACGTCCATTCATTACCCTAGACTATCGAGAGCGGCCCGACGTACGACAAACGAATATTGGTCCAAGCTGTACATGATGCTTGTTTCCTAGGCATCATCCTAATTCAGCTGCTCTTTTTCCTTGGATGCCGTTCACCCCTTCTGCCTTGTCCCAAGGAATTGGCTAGTCTGCTTCTCCACGCAGCATGCCACAAAGGATGAAGAAAAAAAAGGCCTCGCGTCGAATTCTTTGCTACATCTGCTCACCGCCCCGGCTTGGTATTTCACTTTTGAACCCTGCCCCTACACGTCTCGTCGAGACCGATCTAGCCGGCCGGAAATTATCGCCCCTGTAACTCTCGGCCGGGGCAGGAGACAAGACTTTTACAGGGAATACGCAGTACGTAGTACTGTACGTAGGAGCCACAATGGATTCACATGCGAAATGTCAAAGCATCAAGATTAAATGGTGTCCTCGAATTCTGTGGGCAATTGAACCACACGTACACCAGGAATGGGTCACACAACAATGCATTGGTTGGGCACCTTATGATAAGAATGTTTACATTTTTTCTATCTCCATTATTTGACCCTTGTGGCCGGGTCTGACCAATGCCACACTCTGAGCGCTGTGGGTATCTTGCAGTGAAAAGACGCCAACTTGATTGTGAGCAACAACCGCCAGAACAATGGGCAGCTGCATGCCCACACCTGCCATTCGACAGCGCAAATAAACAAAAACTGCATCAAAATCAATGTAAAAAACCGCTTCCGAGCCTCTGGCCCTATTCAAATCAGATACCGAAACACTGCCAACTCGTCGTCTGTCAGTGGGAACATTGTTGCCGATACATTCCCTCCTGGTTGCTGCTTCTCGTCTCCCTCCCCCCCTAAGCCATGAGAGTTGGATTCTTTCAACTTCTTCTTAACCACTCTCATGGATACTTGCCAAGAGGAGAACCCTCCTCTCCGTCTCCATCGGATCTTCCTCTTCCTCACCTGCTACCACGGTCACCGGCTTGCGCAGCTCTTCCTCCATGGGGGGCGTTATGGGGAACAACACGTCGTTATCAGAGCTGCACGCATCGAGTTGTGGCACCGGTTGGTCGAGTCCGAGAGCCTCCCGGCCCTCGTCACTGAGCCACTCAAATCCGGAGTCATCGAACGAGCCGGTCTGGTCGCCGAGAGTGGGGAGCTCAGTGAATGAGAGGGTATCCGAGGAAGCAGCAGCATTGGGGACCTCCGGGCTGTCCAAATTGGTAAAGAAGGCGTTATCGTTTGCCTCGCCCATTACGTCTTGTCCGAAGAGCGACATGGCATCCTCTTGACAAGGAGCATCGATGGCGCTGGCATCTTGACGAGGAGCATCGATGGCGTTGGCATCACTGACCGCGACAGCATCCGAGGTTCCATCTTTGGCAGGTTGAGCAGATGAAGTAGCTTCTTCCTCGGGCAAGCTAACTGTGGTTTCAGAAGAGGTAGGGGTACCGCTTTTCGGAGCTGTGTCGCTAGAGGGAGAAACGGAGGGGTTGCTCGCGGCGACCGAGAGGTCGTTGGTTCGCTCTTCGGCGCCCTTCAGCATTGCGCCTTCGAGCACGCGGAACTGGCCATCGGAGCACTGGTAGCTCAGTGTGCTGACGTTGCCGAAGCGGATACTTCGGGTGACGCCAGTCAGTGTGAAACTGTCCTTGGACTTGCCCTGGGAATCGTCACGGCTCATCTTCTGAGCCTTTTGGCCGTTGCCGGCAGCACAAGGCTCTGCAGCAGGAGAGGTCTTGGCGCGGCTGTTGTAGACTTTTCGCTTCTTGGTGCTGTTCTGAGCGGCGTTGTTCTGAGGAGAACTCTGCTCCATGGCGGCCGCGGACCGCTTCTTCGCCTCGACGGGCTTTGGCAGCATGCTTTCTTTATAGAGCTTGGGGTAGGTTTCAACAATGCGGCCACGGATCTTCGCGGCCACGAGGCTGGGCACAATGCGGGCATCCCAGCTGGTATACTCGGCCATTGTCGCCTCGATCTTGCTAGCAAAGGCCTCCTTGGTCGTGCCGCCAGGGATCTCGATTTTGGCTCCAAAGAGCCGGCCATTGGCGAGGAATTCGCGGGCAAGCACACGGCCAGCATGCCCGGCGGTGCCATGGGCACCCCTAAGGAAAGCTCGACGGAGGGACTCGTCCCAAGCATCGGCGGTGCTGTAGGGCTGGAAGCCCCGATACGTTGCGGCTGTGTAGTCAAACTCGTCTTCCTCAATTCTCGGGTCATCATCTGGGCCGTACGCCAACGTTATAGTCTTGGCCGGAGAGCCGGGGTTGGGATTCCGCTTGAAAGGGGTTCGAGCCTTGGCTTTGGCTTGGACTCGGGGACGGGTGCTAGTCTGCTGAGTGGGCGCTTGGTGATGGACTTGGGCCTGATGATGGGCTTGTGCTTGATGACCGGTGCTGGCCTGCTGGCTGTGGGCTTGTGTATTGGACCGCATGGTGTTGTTTTGGAAGCCGTTAGTCCAGGTCTGCGGGAAGCAAACTCGCTGGCCCATGTTTCCTGGTGCAATGTTCTGCGCAGCATGGCCTTGATTGGCAGGAGGAGGGACGACAGAGTGACCCCCAGTCGGATCAATGAACGCCATGGGCCGATTACCACCCATTTGAGGTGTATGCATAGCCAGGAGGTGGTTGAACATCTGCTGCTGCTGCTGAAACCGCTGAAGCTGCTGGGCATCTGGGTTTGCAGCCATGAAGTTATCCATAGCAAAGTTGTTTGTCTTGGGCCAGCCGAACTGGCCAGCCCCAATGGAATCCGGCTGGTTCATGGGGGTTGGCATGGCGTTTGGCTGCGCCGCGAAAGTCTGTGAGAGGTTAGTTTGCGTTGTCCCCTTGGAGAGGCACCCTGGGGGTTTGCTTACCATGCCCGGCTGCTGCTGCTGCTGCTGCTGCTGTTGCGCGGAGAAAAAGGCATTTCCCTGAGCTTGGTGCTGAGGGGACGCGCCAGGAGCCATGTTGGGGATGTTGAACTGGTTTGCGTGTTCAGACATGGTTGAGTGCTCGCTTTTGTGGTTTGGAAGATGTTTGGGAGCACCTAGGAAGCCAGAGAACGACGATGGTCAGTGGTGATTGAGATGCAACGCCTTGGAGGAGTGTTTGCCTACCAGTAGAAACTTGGGATGATTCGTGAGCCCTCGTGTTTGCAGAGAGCGAGGGGGCTGGTCCTTGGGTGAATGAAACGGATGCCTTGAAACGCCCTCGTTCCTCAAAGGCTGCTTTTTGAAGCTGTTTGCGACTTGGCAATAGAAAGAAGAGATGAAAGCTGGGGCAGTTCTTGTAGAGTGATGCTTATAGAATAGAATAGAAGTCAAAACGGCGATGGGAGTCAGGAGTAGATGAATCTCTGTGCGAATGGCTTCACGAATGGGATGAGAAGGAGAAGAAAAACGACGAGGGCGAGGGGGGCACGCCCTAAGTACTCAGACGGCAGGAACAAATTTGCTCGCAATCAGCCTTGAAAAGTCAAATGGCTGGGGGAAGCAGGTAATGGAAAGCGCAACTTCTCACCATGCCTTCAGATGCTGGGGAAGAGGGGGGGAGGCCGCGCTCTTGTGGGGAGTGATTTGGGAGTGACCTGGATGAGCCTTCACCACGACCTCAGCCAGCGGCAGGTTGCCCCACGAACCCAAAGCAGCCCGCAGCATCGGAGAAACCGTCAGGAACTCTCCTGTCCGTCCTGGGTGTCTTATACGCTTTCTTACTGCCTCGAAAACCTGCTACGTGACGGCAACCGCCGCTGGCCACCAGTCGCGGCTTACACAAAAACAGTCATACCGTCGACAGGACCATCATTAGGTTGAAAGCCAATAGCATATTGTATTTCCCCGGGCTGCCATATGTTTCTCTAGTACCCATATTATATCGGAGACTGGAAATGATTCCATTGATTTGTCTACATCAGGTAGGTACCTATCTCCGAAAACTACGTTCGTTAAGACGAGACGCCATCGACGAAATGACAAAAGTAAAACTCAAGATGACTCCAACTCCCAGGCCCTGATCACTCTTTGTTCCCAATTTCTTTTTGCAGACGATTTTAAAACTTTGTGACGAAGCCGGTTCCTGACTGCAAATTGCTGCTCCCCGCCTCCCACGCCGTCCGCCTCACCTCGCCCCTCACGTTGCCCAATGTTCCTGCCCGAGGTTCCTGCCTGAGGCCTGTTGCTCTAGGCGACCTCCTCAACCATCTTGCCGGATGAGAGTCCAGGGCCGCCACCAAACACCTTGCCGGCTGGGCTTTCTAGCATCTCGCTCGGCACCGATACTTTGACGCCGTTCTTGTTGCTGACCCAGCGGATCAGCATAGGGTTGGGCAATGGGCTACCGTCGGCGGCGGTCGCTTCGCCATTAGCGGCGGCTTTGCGGTTGACCTTGGGGGCCTGCTTCTTGAGTAGCTTGTTGATAGTTTCCATCTATAAATCATTGTTAGCTTCCCAACACAATCAACTGTGCAATAATGTTGAAAGTTGAAAGCAGGCTTACCTTGACCTCCTCATTGCGCTTGTCGCTGAGGTTGCGGCGGCGACGGGCCATTTCTTGTCGTCGCATCGAGAGTTCTTCGGCGGTAAAGACCTTCTTTGCTTGCACCTCTGTAGTCCCAAGGTCAGTCATGGTATCGTTTGGGGCTCTCCAAGTTGGCTTCTTACCATCCGACAATTTCATGTGCTGTTGGGGCTCTTCTTCAAACCTTGCCCGTTGGCGCTTGGTCATCTTGGTCAAGTCGAGCTCCTCGTCGCTGCCAAGCTCTACATCTCCATCTGCATCTCCATCTCCGCCTTCCTCCTCCTCCTCTTCTTCCTCCTCGTCTTCCTCATCTTCCTCTTCTTCATCGCCTTCCTGGCCTGCGACTTCAATCTCCTCTCCCTCGGCATCCTCATCGTTCATTGTCTCGTCGCCGAGGCCTAGCGTCTGGTCGCCAGCATCGCTATCAGCCGGGTCGCTCAAGTCATCATCATCATCGTCGTCGTCGTCATCGTCGTCAGGGATGACTCTAGAGGCGGCTGCCCTCGCTCCTGGCTTTGACCGGGTAGGCTTGGAGACTCTGATAGTGGGGGGCGCAGGAGTGAGATCCATGTCAACGTCGCCATCGGCATCTTCCTCGCCCTCAGCGTCGACATCCATCTCCTCACCCTCGGCGTCCATGTCTTCGTCCTCATCATCATCCTCTTCTTCTCCCACCTCAATCTCATCCTCCTCCTCCTCCTCTTCCTCGTCCTCTTCGGGGCTCGAGTCAACAACATAACTTTTCTTGGCACCGCGATTTCGCTTTCCCTCGACAATCTCGCCGCCCTGGAATGCCCGTCCACTGCGTCCCGATTGACGTCTGCTGGAGGGGCCCCTTACGGTGAGACTCGAGTCGTCTGGAGACTCGCGGACATCGCGGGACACGCCCGAATTGCGGCCTGATCGGCGAGAGGCCATGGTGCTACGGTCGCTTCTTTCTGGGGAGTCAGCCCACCTGGCGTGAACGGAAATGACCTCATTGGCCTTGGTGGCGGCCGAGCGACGCGGCCGAGACGCCATGGGCATGAGTGTGAGAGGCCGCACTGGCAGACGGGGGATTTGATACGGAATGAATTGAATGAAGGGCGGCGGGATGGCGGCAATTGAGCAGGATGGGTGGGATCCAGGGTTGTAGGAGGGGAGTTGAGCGGGTGGCGCGCGGTCGGCGGGGCAGTGAATGCAAGGAAGCAGATGATGGGAGGGCAAGTGCTGGTGACAGGAGAGGTTGAAATAAGCTTGCGGTTGGACTTGGGGATTTTTGGCGCGGCAGCCAAACTTGGGGCCAAGCCGGGACACCACCACCACCACCACGGTCACTGGTCAGCCAAGCCGCCGGGAGTGACAGTGCCGCTGCTGACTGGCCACGGGACAGGGCACATTAGGATATTCGTCTGCTGGCGACATGTTGTCGCTGGGGCTGGGGCCGAGCCTTGCCGTCCCGTGTGGTTGTGCCGTACAGATAGCATGCGCCCGCTCTTGGTGACGCCTACTACTCGCTCCAGAGTCCGACTGTGAACGGAGGAAGCCATCACCCCGGTCGCAGCACTGACTGCGGACAAGAGAGGGACAGATAGATAGGATATGATAGGCTGGCGTTTAATTTTAAACCAAACTATCACTGCTCTGGGCTTGATTGCTTGTTGGACCAGGCGGTTCCCAGTGTCCGGATTGGACCATGAACAATAGGCCAAGACCCCAACACTCCAACACGGCAGCTACCTAGTCTGGGGCCGCATCTTACTCAACTCGCAGCACGCTGCTGAGCATCGCGAAACTGCAAGGAATGGCGCTTGCCGTGTGTCGCCTAGGTGCCACTGGAGGTACCCTGGGATCTGGCTGATGGCATTTTGATCGCCGCACTGCGCTGGTGGGTGTCGACTTCAACACCTTTAGATGGAGGACTGCAACTCGGCTTGGAACTGCCGTACCCGTTGCGGGGAGACGGGAGACGGGCCGCGGGTTGCAAAGAATCTTTTGCTTTGGGCGCAGCGAGAGGCTTTGGGAGAATATGCAGTGCAACGGGACAAGACGCCATGGCTTGATTGACCAACAAGATGAATGCAAACAACGGAACCAAGAAATGACAAAACTCACCTGTCACAAACGAATCGTCAAAAAGGGGGGGCAGTTTCGCCAATTGGCCTCGTGCAATGCAATAAATGCGCCTGCGTGTCGCTCGCTGCCGTCCAGTCGGAAGTCGGAGAAGCCAATACTCGGTCAACTGATGCAGGGCAAGACGCAGTGCTTCTGTTTGGCGCAAGCCAGCCGCCTTGTCATAGGCCAGCGACCAGGTCCCAGGTCGCCCAAAAAATCGAGGCCAATTGATATCGGCGTACACGTACTGTACAGTACAGTCCCTGGGTCGGGCGATGTGATGCGAAACAGGTGCTGGTTGGTTGGTTGGTGGATGGATGCGCTGCTCACTCACTCAGGCTGAGTTCCCTTGACCCCTAGCTCTCTTCTGGCGTCGGGCTCTTGCAGGCCTCGTAACAACGGGGCTGGGGACAGCTGGAGAGACTGGGCGTGGGTGATGTCGCAATGGAAGGAGGATACAAGGCTGGCAGGCTGGTGGAGGCAATATTCGAGCTCGTCGTGCTCTTGCGACGCGCTGGATTGAAAGGGATTGCCTTGTCCTGAGCAGAACGGCGCGGACCGGCTGGGGCAAGCGGTGGACTAATCCGTCACCGTTTGAGACGGCCCACTTTAGCGCTGAGTGATTGGAGGACGGAGGCACCGTTTGGTTGGCGACCGTTTCGAAGATCCAAACGCCATGGCTTCAATGCTGGAGAGACAACACAAGTCGCTGGACAACAGCAATTTCTCAAGGAAGGTGGCATAATAGAACGCAATCTGGCAATATGCAGCCGAATTGCCATATGAATTCGTGCAGCAACTGTCCATTTGTAAATCATCTCACGTGAACACCTTAACTCGGTGCCGGCGACCCCAATTGACCGTTTGCCGGCCTCCACGGCCGACTGACCCGAGGCATGTGCGTCGCCCGAACCTTAGCCGCCTCGACATCGGACATCTCAACGAGCTCACACGCCCACCTTCGCCGCCCCTTCCTGCATCCTCGAATGCCCTCTCCTGCACGCCCTACCTCGACGTGAATCGCGTGTCCGAGACCATCATGAGCGACCCGGAAGCGAAGCCAGCGCCGCCCTCCGTGCCCAGCTGGCAGCGCGCGGAGCCGACGGACCAGCAGCCGGCGACGTCGACTCCAGCGCCGGAACCAGCGCCAGCTTCCGAGGAGAGTGCCGCGGCTGCTTCGCCAGATGCCCTCGAGACGGCGCGACAGTTTCTTAATGACGAGGGCGTTCGCGATGAGCCCCGCGAGAAGAAGATTGCCTTCCTACAGTCCAAGGGTATCGCGGATGACGACATCCAGGCCTTGCTCGGCTCCGATGACGGTCTCTCATCACAGGTTCGTGAAGCTTCACCCTTGGGCGTTCTATTCAGCTACTGACATTCCTCAGGATGATGCCAGCCACAATGCTGGAACTACAGACTCGGCAGCCAATACCGAACCTGCACCCTCTACCACCTCATCCTCAACCTCTACCTCCTCGACCGCCGTCGCCACCTCAACAACGGGTGTCACGCCGCGGACTACCACTCCCACCTCACCCATCTCCCAAATAGACCGTCCGCCCATCGTCACATACCCCGAGTTCCTCGCCAAGCCCGAGCGCCCCCCGCCCCTCGTCACCACCGACCGGCTCTTCAACACCCTCTATGCCTTCGCCGGCCTCTCCACCATCCTCTACGCCACCAGCAAGTTCATCCTCAGCCCCATGGTCGAGGCCCAGACCGACGCCCGTCACGACCTCCTCGACACCACATCCCGCAAGCTCGACGCCTTCGTCGCCAAGCTCGAGAAGACTGTCTCCGAGGTGCCCCCCGCAGCCAAGAAGCGCGCCTCGGCCACCGTCGACGTCGCCGATGACGAGAGCGAGGCCGAGGACCCGACGGAGCTGTTCCACCGCGACATGGGCACCCAGACCACGTTCCCCATCGGCGGCGCGCCCCCGCTGGCCTCAACCGCACCCGCGAAGCCGGCTGCGCCCGGCGAGGTCGCTAAGAAGCAGGCCGACCGGGTGGCCGGGCTGAGCAAGTCGCTCTCGGGCCTCAAGGACGAGATCCGGTCGCAGAGCGAGGGCATGGACGGCATCAAGACGCTCGTCGACGAGTTTCGCGACGACCTCGACACCCTGACGTTTACGGGCGACCAGGGCCCGGCGTACGACATTTACGGCCGCGCCCGCAAGGCCGACCCCGAGGACGAGATCCGCAAGGTCAGGGACAGCATCCGGCGGGTCAAGGGCGTGTTGCTGAGCACGCGAAACTTTCCCGCGTCGACGAGGTGAAGAGGGGGGGAAAGCAGGATTTTTGGTTTTCTGTATTGTACCAAGGGGAGCGAGGTCCGTCTCGAGATGGCCTGGATTGTATTTACACACACTAATGTATACCCGTCACATCACATATGATGCCACATTTGTTCCTTCTCTCGTTTCATGGGTTTGCTACTGTAAAAAGCATCTTGATCCGTATGCCCTATCCCAGCTTCCTGTTCACAGGCAAGCGCTCAGCTGCCTGGGAGTTCCGAAACGCCCTGCTCCCCCGATTGCCAGATTCCACGGCTTGAGATGACGGGACTTGAACTACCCATCCAGCTAACTCATGTCTCGTACACTTTGTCGCATAACACGATCTGCAGGTCGACCATCGTCAGCCAGCCCGCTTAGGGTCCGGAATCCCGTATTGCGCCAAGATCGATTCCCAATTCACAACCCTGATGTGCTCGAACCCTCTCCCCTCGTTCATCTGTTCCCCGTACCACTGCATTGTTGGCTTGAACAGGTAGTCCATCATGGGGTCGTCACGGCCGCCAGGTCCCGACCTTTTAAGCGTGATCATGGCTTGTGAATGCAGCCGGTTAGCGCACTTTGACCCTCCTGGGACTTTTTTCCCTTGAGGAGGGTGGAAGATGGTCTTCAAGTCATCCGCCTCATTCTCACCATCGTCTCCAGGAGAGTCTGAGGTTGTGTCCATTGGCTCGGGCAGATCGTCAAGCTTTCGCGAAGGAGCGTTGGGTGGTGGAACCCCAGCTTTCAGCTTTTTCCACCCTCGATCGGGCATCTTAGGCTCGGGCGCCGGGATGTATTGTTTGGGGTTCTCCACGATTCTCTCTAGTTGCGACAATGTCACTTCAAGATGGCTTCCGAGATTGGACGCCGCTTCGAACCCTCCAACCCAAACGTTTTGGAACCGCAGGCCGTCTACCTTCTGCGGCTCGATGGTTTGGAGGGCTCGAATATATTCGCGCTGCGCCATGATCAAGTCTTCCTCATATATGTCCGAACTCGGTTTGAATGTCTCGCCGAAAGTCGGATCCCAGATCAACAACTCAAAGGTTCTCCATGGTAGCCAGTGAATGTTGGTTGGTCGATAGATGGCGATCCAAGGTCGCCTTTTTGGCGGAAGATCTTGAGGAAAATCGCTGGGGTCCCAGGGGCGGTCAATGGTATACATGAAAGAGATCATGGTGTTTTTGACGCGGTTTATTGCTTTGAACCAGCCGAGGGACTTCTCATAAGATGAAAATGCGTAGAAATAATCCCTGAAATGAAATGCCATGTCGGGCCTCCAGTAAGAGATGGGGTACCTATACAAGACTTGTCTTGATATGTCTCTCCTAGTCCATTGTGTGATACTGTCGATGCGTGAGGTGAGCTTGGTTGGATGATCATCATCATGTGGCGTTGTCACTCCGGCCGGGTCATTCGGGCCCTCTTGTTGCCCCAACTCCATTCGCGTTGCGGCCCGCTCTTGCTCTTCCAGATGTTCTCTATACGCTTGGTCAGGCTTAGAGAACATCATTGGCCGATATTTTGGACGCTTCATCCGCCGCCAAAATCTCTTGGTAGTCGAGGGATCGCTCGACATATCGCCCGTCCCTACGACGAAGAACTTGCGGAATTGGTCCATATTCATAATCGACCACCAGCCGAACCAATTCACTAAGCTTTGCTCGTCGTTGCCGTCGATAGAGTCCGGAGCACACATGATGGGGAAAGGGCTATGTAAGTTCGAAAGATCAAGAAGCTCTTGGACGTATTTCAAGATCTTGACCAAAGCCGTGATGGAGTCTGGGTGAATGGCCCTGTCTCTGAGCTCGTTGTCGGAGTATCTTCCTTTGTTCCTCTCATAGTTGACGGACTTCTCAATGACTAGTTCACGGACCCAACTCTCAATCCCGGCACAGCAAACCACAGTGCCCCCATAGGTCACGTCGCTGTTGCGAGCAAAGTTTTGCGCGTACCACTTGAAGAAGTGGTGGGCTTGCTGCGGCTGCGCGACGAGGAAACTTGGTGTGATGAGGTAAATTCGCCGGGGTAGGAAGACCTGCTGGAGCCGAATGCCACCTAAAGGGGAGACAGATGTGCTTGTAGATGGAAACATGGCCACTTGTCTCAACGACTTGGAAAACACCCAAAACTTGAACCGACCATCCGCCTGGTGGAGTATTCTGGCGAACCCAGGGAAATTCCGAACGGCCCAGATGGCGTCTTCCTGGATGATGACGATCCCATGTTGCTGTTTAGAGAAGCTGAACCAGTGGCCAGGCAACAGACTCGTGCTCACTCGGCATCGCTCGTTGCAGGCACGCAGCCAGGTTGAGAGCAGGGAGACTTCATTCCCCGCCGACGGCGCAAAGGCAAGAAAGAAACTGTGCTCCGTTTTATCCGCTAGGCTGGAGGGAATGAGCTCATTGTAGTCGAACCCGAAGAATTTCTGGAACACCGTCTGGCGCATTGAGGGCATGAAAGTGCTCCCGCCTTCCGTGGCGAACCCTCGGAGCGGCGCCATGTGCTCCTGGCTGAGTCCCGGGGCGGGCCTGAAGAGCAGGTACTGCAGCTGTGCGTCCGTCTCTGAAATTGCAGCTGAGACGGAATCCCAGTCTTCGCATTTCGTAGGATAAAGCAGAACGGAGACTTCGGGCCGCAGGCAAAGCAAGGCTCGGGATCCAAGCCGCAAGCAGTTCGCAACGGACTCCAAATTGATGTTGCCTTCCTCTAAAGTGACTGTGCCCCTGCAAAGCTCCTCCGAGTATATCAACCCTTGAGCGATATGCGTCTTGACATCTTGGGCCATGCACTCGTGAGTAAACATCAACGGCTCGTCAGCTTTAAATGGTACCACCCAGTCTCGACTACCCTCAGCTGGGAGGTCATCGAATCCTAGAGTGATGCTGGTGGAGGTCTCGGTAGGGCCGAACACGATAGACTTGGAAGCCTTCCTTTTACTCTCATATAGGGCTGCTCTCTCCATCTTGGACTGTAGCTCTCTAGCTCTGTCAAGAGGATCATCGCCATCCTCGTCGGGCTCTTTCTTTGTCCATATTGTGAACTCGTTTTGCGTAGGCAGCACGGGGTCAGGCATAAACAAGCTCTCCTCCGGGTCCATCTCTGGAGCGTCATACATGATTGGGGTATCATTCCAGCGAACAGAGTTTCGTTTTTTCTGTTTCTTCGCCGTCGAGGATGGCACGCCCGATTCGACTGGTGAAGCCCCACCCTGCTTCTTTAGTATGCTTTTCATATTCTGCTTCTCCTTTCGGCTCTTCGCTGAATCACCGGGACGCCCAGTCGGAGAGAGGTCTTCTCCACTGAGTTGAATGAGATTAGTTGGCCTTTTGGCTGGTGCGACAACTCCTTCTCTATCGCGTAGTCCTTTTTCCACGAGCCTGGTCTGTCGAAGGTTGAACAACTGTGGCTTCTTCAGTTTGTTTTGTGACGCGTCGAGCAACGTAGGGCGCTTTCTCCCAGGCCTTCCACCAATGAAGACGTTGGGAGTGGCTTTCTGGATACTTGGTCTCCTTTGCAACTTTTCTGCGCCAGGCCTGAATTGTGTTGCCACAGCACTTGACCCGCTGGCAACACCGGTGCTGCCCTTGGAACTATCCGAAGACTGCCGCCTCCCAGCCATGACTGAAGGTCCAGACTGAGACTGGGCGACTTTGTCAGATGAGCCCGAGCGAGACGTAGTTGTGGTTGAGGTGGTGGTATTCGAGGGTGTGCTGTCTTTATCAGCATCTGCTGGTGGGCGTGACTTCAGAGATGCTGCTTTTGGCCGGTTTGTTTCCTTATCTGGACGGCTTTCCTTCTCCTCGAGATCTTTTGCTGACGTGGAAGCCTGTGATAAAGGCTCAGGCTCAGGCTCTTCTCCTGTCGGGTACCGGTCCAGGCCTGCTAATACCTGTTGGAGTGTCTGGGCGTATCTCGACTCTTTAAGTCCGAGACGTGCCCTCCTCTTGTTGCGCTCTTCATGACGGGCGTACTTGCTCGTCGTTCGCTCGATGACAGCAGATCTCCATGCCTTGAGACCCTCGTTTCGGGCTTGCCAATACCCTGGGAGACGCATGTTCTCTTCCCAGCCCGACTTCAGCTCGTCGCCCAAGTGATCACTAGGCTCCCATGAGGCATCATAGAGCGGGAATCCCTCCCAGTCGATGAGGTAGTAGGACTCGCCTTCCAGAACCACCTCGGCAATGACATCCTTGACTTCCCAATCCTGGTCCGCGTCGATCTCCTCCTCTGCGGTAGACGCGAGAGAGTGAGCATCGTCCTCGGACATGTCCAAGTCCATCGCGTCACTGTCTGACATATTGACGAGTCCAGGCGTGAAGGAAAAAGGCGAAATGTTTTTGTCACTTAGGTGCCTGGCACACAAAGGTGGTGCTCGATGTGATGTGTTGTCGCGCCGGCGTCTCTTGATGAGAAAACAAACTCGACAACTTATTAAGCACGTGATAAGGCTTGACAGCTGGCGGGCAGCTGCCAAGGGCTTCAAGGGAAATAGATAAGGAGATTGGTCGGGAAAAGGCGATCGCCCGGGCGACCACGAGCTGCCGTACGCAAGGCGAACTCACAGATGGGTCGGCTTGATAGAGAAACCAAGTTAGGACAATAGCCGCCGCTGCTCCAGAAACCCCACCTGTCAAGATCCAGCCTGGCGCTAGTGATGCCTTATTACAGGACGGCTCCGACACGGCTGCACGCCGTCCACCTCTGCAAATCTAGTAATGCTATTTTGAATAAAATCGGTATACTACCTCTAGTTTCAAAAATGCCATACAATTGGCATGCGAGTACTTTTTGTTGGTGTTGCAAAGCACGTAAAAAGCTGGGGCAGAAGCACAGTACTAACTACACGGTCTCCGCGCTCTCTTGGGCCCAGAGACACTGTGCGCAAGGAGGATCAATCAAATGGCATCTAGTTTCTGCCATGCTCGATTCCCGCCAAACTGTGCCCCATGTTCACAGTAATATTTGCCAAAATCCGATGCATCTATTGTCTTTGCAATTTTATCTACATACTTCAAAAAATATAATTAGATTCCCGGTCGTTTCGGTTTTGCGGTTTGTGCTGTCTCTACTGCCAGGCGGGCTGCCTCTCCTGCAGTGGAAACGAAGAATCATCTGCAGCAACATCTTGAACCGGTATGAATAGCTGGGTCAGTTGGGTCAGTCGGCTAGGAATTATCGTCATGAGCCGATAAATCGGATGACGGGATCTCCGCTCCATTTAATGGCCCCTTGCGTTGCAGCCGAATCGCCATGCATGAGCCGACGGGATTGTGGTAGACGCCCGCATCTTGCTTCATTGTCGGTGTGTCGATAGATCAACACCACTCTGCACATCATGGGGCTCCAGTTTTGAAACTGCTCCCTGCGCTCCTGATTTCCCCGGGTGGTATACCCGAGAGGCAGCCAACGCCATGCATCATGAACGGCGTCGATCATAGGCACGAAGCAGCTTGGCAATGCATTTGCTATGTCTTGGCCGTGCCTTGGCCAATTCTTGGGCCTTGGCTGCACCTCGACTTATCCCGGCTTGGCGCTGTCACATTTAACGCTCGACGGGGACTCCGGTCCAGTCATCAGGGAGATGGCCATTCGTGATTAGGATGAGATCCATCGAAAGCGCCAGAACTGCGGGGAGGCAGGCATGTGCCAGAGGGGTTCAGCGGGGTCGAAGCGCGAAGGATCCATTTATTAGCATAGTGCGAAAGCGGGGACTGACGAGATGGTTTACACGTCACTTCGTGGAAGAGGATGGGGCGCTAAGTAGCATTCTTTCATCGCATAGTCCCGCCAAAGACAGGCCTCGCACACTTAGCAAGGTCGCACTCATCTTCGACTCAGTGCCCATCCCACAGGACCATGGCCTTGCTTCCAATAGAATCCGGGCTGCAGTATTAAAGTCGGCAGATCACGTTTCGATTGAAAGGGCGCCTTTCATCACGATTACGGCCAGGAACAGGTGGGTATTTGTTTGGGCCAAGATCCGTACCTTGCGTGTGGAATTTCCTACGGGGTGTGCTGCTGCTGCGGAGTTCTCTATGACTGGTTGAAACCGCCAAATACATCTGTCTGTGCTGGCAGCACCCTGATAACCTGAACCTACGGTTGGGGCGAGCCACTGTTAACGACCGTCATTCTGCAGACCCAGGAACCACCATGCCCCGTATGTCTGGGAGTCTGTTTGAATTGCTGTAAACTCAGTAAAGCTTAGGAAGAAATGCCGACTTCATTCATGACTCAACTTGGATGTGTTGCGATATTGATTTTGGTGTTGGGGAACCCTTGCGGTTGTGCTATGACCACCCCAGAAGTCGAGTTGATGTCTGACAGAATGATAGAAAGATGGGATGGAATAGAGGAAGAAAAAAGAAGAATGGAAGCCCGCCATAAACGTCATGATCGGGGTCTTGGCGCCGAAGAACTAGGCATCACCAGTGCTTGAAGACACACATCCCCAACATGATGCGATCCTTAGTTGACTCGTCACCAAATCTGAATTGTGATATTTTTCCGAGCTGACTGTAATCCATCATCACGGGTTGAGCTTAGTAGAGTTACGGCCCCAACACTTCCACGAGCCCTGTTTTAATAAAAGCCCGCGCAACTGCATGTACGCCGTTGGTTTTGCACCACCAACTCGCTACGCGTGCCGGTCCCATGGCACCAGGGACAAGGGCAGAACCGGAGCGTCTCATTAGACGACATAAACCTCGCCTCGCAGCCCGGCGTATGGATTCCAGCCATGCAATGACCAACAACGTATTCGCACAGATACTCTACCCAGAATTCGACTTGCACATAGTACCAGCCTTGTCCGGCGCAGGTGTCGCAATGCGGATCCTCTCTCTCTTCCGCGTCAGGACTTTGTCCGTGAGAGCTGGAGCTGGTTGGATTGGTCTGCGGCATCGTGAAACGAGTTTTATGTTTGTGGCGTTGAATGTACGCGGTTGGGATATCGTTACAGCTGGGGTTGGTAACGGAGAGGGCTCTTTGCAATAATGTTAACCTAATTTATATATCCAAACTATAGGCTTGATTGACGATAATATTCTTGGCGCTTGTCACTGGCCATTTTACGCTGAACCAGGAGAAGGTTGTGATTCATTCATGTGGAGGTTGTCAATCGATTGCCGGAACAAGCTTGATAGGGTCACAACCTATAATGCTGAGGTCTGCGACAGATAATACGTTCCTTGACACACAAACCTTCACGACTGATCAGTCTATCCCATAATCCAAGAGCAGTGTTTGTGCGGGGCCCTTTTTGGTGGATGGCTGGCGAGTTGGTTTGGTTGGCTACGCCTTGATGCGAGAGGGGCAGGCATCTGGGGATGCATGTGACCTCACAGCTGATGGGTCACCCTACGAACGCCAGCGATATCATGATAGCTCCAGCAAACCAACGGCCAGCAGCTTGTTGCTACTACGGCCATCCGGGAAATGGACTGCATTTGTGCTGCAGTCGTGGCGCGCCGTAATGCGGATGCAATGCATGATGAAAGCAAGGGTGGCGGTCCCCCCGCAAGTCGAGGTACGTAGTAGGGTCATCTGAAGCGGAGAGACGGGGACGTCGAGCTGCAAGCCGCGAGAAATACGCAGCAAGTAACAGCGCATCATGCCAACTGGGAGCGAGCCCGCGCGAGGCTGGTCATCAACTAATGCGCAGTAGCCGTAGCGGAGTGCAGCAGCAGGCAACTCTACAGTACGGCTGGCGTCGCACCGCACCGAGACATGGACCAGGGGGCATCGGCAGCGGAGATGCTGGTGCCAAGGTGCTGACGACGTACACTCAAGGCGGGCGGATGACTGCTCCTGAGCCAATCACCACGGCCAATTGCCTCCAAAGGGCGGCCCTGTGTGACCATGATGATGATAGGTGTATTCGGCGAGGTTGAGCAGCTTTGTCTACCCACCGCGTCGTATTGTCGCGATGCAGTGCCTGCTGCACAGGACAAAAGTACGGCAAAGCCACGACCTGTATCCAGCCACCAGCCATCATCCATCACACGGCCATGAACTCTTATCCTCGAGGACGATGACTCGTCGGAACTGGGCGCTGGCTGGGGCAGGGCTGGGTTCACTGGTCTCGAGCCCGACGGCCGGGCCCGCCACTGGACCGGCACAGCCAAGTCACACGACGTCCGCCACCACTAGGGGCCCTGTTTGCGCATGGTACGGTGCCTGATGGGGAACTGCCAGGGAGCCACCATCCATCCAGCGCTGGCCCCTCTGCCAGCAAGCGTGATTCATCGTCAGTGCTCTCTCCAGTCATACAACACCCACCCACCAAGCAAGAGCGCGCCTGTCCCCGCAGCTGCGGTTGGTGGTGCCCTGCTCCCCTGTTCGGCCGTCTGTGCCGTGCTTTGTCCTGCTCGCTGGCTGCATGCCGCATCAGGCGGACTGTTGAACCCGGCCTGGGTGGCATCTGATCTGGATGTATCATGTCGCTTGGGGCCGCCAGCTGGCCCAAGCGGATGCCTTGATTGACAGGAGCTGGCCTGTGGCGAGTTGTCGGTGTGCGTTGGTGTCAACATGGTGGTGGGAGGGTCACGGTCCGTCTGTGAAAGGAAAACATGATGGCCTGGCCGGCGATTCTGGCCATGGCGTGGTAGAGCTGTGCATGGGAGCAACGCACATTAGCTTCCCCGTGGTTTCACTCGGTTTGTGCTGTTGCTGCAGGTGGCTGGGCGAGCACTCACTGCGGTGTGCTGATGATGGCCAGAGATGCCCGGGCATCAAGGGGCCGTCGTGCTACCTGGGGCAATTACCTGTGGCCAGTCGAGATGGTGCTACATAGTAGATACTAGATAGCCAGCACCCAAGATTGCATGACAGCCGATCCCAGGCCTATCCTGACGGCCCGCCCTTTGAAACGGCACCGCACCCCGCCTTTTCATCGCTTGCCAGACCCTGTTGTCGTCTGAGGAGCATGGACAGCCTTGCTTGTCGTCTTGCAGCGTGTCGCCTTGCAAATAAAGCGCGTACGGAGTATTTTTTGAGACGGAGTGGAATACAAGGTTGGTAGCCAAACAAACCCATCATCGGCATCCGTCACTCCACGATCCGACTCGAGATCCAGTAGTGGGCGGGCGGCCCACAGACTGCCCGCTGTCAGCCACTCGCATGCTTGCATCTTTCGGTGGTGGCCGCCTCTGGAGGAAGTCCACAGTCTGCACCCGGCTGAATAAGCTAAGGCAGTTAGCTGGGAGAGCAGGTGCGTGCGTGCGTGTGTGCGTGCGGAAACAGATCCGGACAGCGCCTTCCTCGCAATTGACACCCACAGCCAGGTTAATAGAGGGAAGCCGGAAACCACTAAGAAAAATTTGTCCTCGTGCACACACGTGCGCCATCCCCATCACCAAAACCTTACCATACCTTTACCACTTCCTGGCCCCGTACCATGCCATACTAGACCGGATCACACCAGGACTGTCGCCAGACCATCTCCCCGAAGTACCCTGCTTCGGGCTCGTGATACCATAGGCAGACGCCATCTCGCCTCCGACGGAGTCCGTACTGATTGCAACTCGCCCTTGAGGCCGACCCGGCAGCCTCGCACATACACGCACGACCGCCGGATCGGAGCTCGTTGCGGGTGACGCCGAGAAATTGTCTCGCTCTCGATGGTCCAGAGTCTGGTGTGCAGCAACGATCGCACCCAAGTCTAGTCCAGCGTCCAGGTCTAGACTCGAGCGCGTCGCCTCGCTTGGGGGCGTCCCTGGCCGCGCTCGTGCATTTACTCGCCCTGCCTGTCCCTCAGCTCGCACTCCTGTGCCGGGAATCAGGTCTTGGCCCCGATTCCAGCCCTTCGGCGACGCACCAAGAGTTAGAACCCACAGGGAGCTGTGTCGTGGTGTTGGCTGCCACTGCCCACTCCTCCGTTCCCTACTCCATATTAGCGGGCAGCTATTTGGGGCCACACCCACTCTGACCCCTCCCCTGCTCGCCCATGTCGCCTTCGCCTCCTCCGCCAGATGCGCCCGGCACTACGTGTGGCCAGGCCGCCGCCACTGTCGTTGCTCATGGTAAGTTTTCGCATTTTCCGTCGAACTGCTCGCATCCTTGCCTTTTGGCATGAGGACCCATTTGCCAGTCTTCGGTGGTTCTTTGCCTTTGGAAAACAATTCCAATTCATCTCCCTCGGGTCAAGTCGGCCTCAATCGAGTTCCTTTATTTCTGCCTTCAGCCCTCTACCTCGTTTCGTCGCTTGGACCTACACCACACCCATTTGCCCATTCTCCACCGGCCCGCCGCCTTGACTCTTTTCGTCGATCCAGTTCCCCAGAAGTCCTGGCGCCAGTGGCCCGAAACTCTAGCCTTAGTCGCGACGCAGCATTTTCGGCACGTCGATCTGTTATATTCGGTGGCTTGCCAGTCCGGAGCTTGTCTTGCTTTCCTGTCTCACTCACCTGAATCCGTATTCTTCTCCCCCTTCCAGCCCTCACCCCGCAAGTATCTGGGAACCATTTGGGGACGGCGCATCGTCGATCATGTCTTGAGTTGGTGAGTGCGAGCAACTCTTCTGGTGCGATTTCTACGCCGTCAGCTATCCGTCTGCGCCACACGGTTCCCCATTGCATGCATCATTGCCCTGCTGTTCCTTGGTCGGCCCTGTTTTGGCGCGCTCTGGTGGCCTGTCCAGCTCTGGCATTCATGGGCTTGGTGCTGCTTGACTCGCATGCCCTCACCCCTCTAACCCGTCCTCCCTTCTCGCCAGATCCGTCCTGTGCCTTGCCCTGCACTGCCCTGTCTTTGCCTGCGTCGCCTCGCCTCCCTCGCCCTATCCCTCCCCGTGCTCCCCCCGAACAGTGACCACCTGAGCGCTCGCTCGACGTCACATCGCGTGCGACTCGGTACTGTACGCAGAGCCCGGCGCACACCCACCTTTGACACCCTCCACCCCACCAGCATCCAAGCAACTCATCAATAAACCCAGCGCCACCTCGGCCAACTGCGACTACATTCCCATCCAACCTCCCAATACTTCTTCATACCTCTTGACCTCCTCAATCGCTCCCCCACATCAACTTCATTTGCCATTCTTCATCCCCTCTGATTCCCCCTTGGCTTGCTTAACCGCCTCTCCACGCTGGCCTCTCGCTTGCAGCATCACACGTGCTGGTCCTCGGCTGTTACCCAGACCACCCAGTCTCACACTTGTACCGATTCTCGCGGCCAGCACTAACATCCTGCGAAGACGTACCTAAGCAACCCATAGCGACCTCAGAAATCATACCACCCCCGAACACTGCGCAACCTCACAAGCAGCCTCCGGCTTCGCAATCCCTCTCAATTTCCGCTCCTGTCGCCACAGTTTCTGGACCCGAGTCCATCGTACCTGTCGAGCTTCCTTCCAGGGCCAAGGGCCCGCCCAATTCCAGCATGATCTTCTCCGACATTTACAAGAGCTCGCGCTCACCCATTTCCAAGTTTCGTTACAACTCTGGTCATGTGAATACGGCGCTGGTCGGCGATGGCCCCGATTGGCTCGCCGATGAGCATGCCGATTTGATGAGCAAAGATAAGACTAAGCAGAAGGACGCCGTGAAGCGCTATCTCGAGACCAAGGTGCGCAACGATTGGGAATTCAAGTGGCCATCGCGAGTGCCTGCGCCGCAACCTGTCGATGGCGTCGTTGCAGAAGACTCATCGTCCTCGACGCCAACCGCCAGCGCTCAACCTGCTACTCCTGAAATGTCCGTACCTGCGGAGCCGGTGCAGGATGAGACTCGGGACGACGCAGGATACCAGGTTGATGAAGATTCTGAGGATGACGATGAGAGCGACGCAGAGTCGATCTATAGCACAATTTCGGAGGACCCTCTGCATTACCGCCCTCGTCTTGAATGGATATCAGACATCTCCGATGATGAGGGCAATGCTGTCCGTTCTCCCTACCGCTTCGAGAACCCCAACACTGTGGGCTCCTCAGTTCAGGCTGCTGCGCAACTGAGGCAGGCCCGGCGACGTCGAGCTGTGCGGAAAGAGATGGAATGGAACCCGGGTTTGGCATGCTTCGAAGCACGACGAGATGCATGGACTGGTGCTCGCACAGTTCGTGTGCGCACAAAGCCAGTTTCGCCCGCCGCCGCCTCACCACGGTCGGCACGACGCCTCTTCTTTCGCAGGTCCATGTCGAGCTCGCCACCAAGCTCCAACATCTCCTCCCACCTTCCAACAAGTGACGGCTCGGATGGCTCGTCTCTGACAAAGGACGAAAAGGAGCTTCGCAAGTCGCAGTCCAGCACCCCCGGCACGCCTCCTCAGAATCAAGACTATCCAATCGAGACATTGGTGCCGCTGGCGCCCCCACTGCTGCCGCCAAACAACCCCCTTCGGGCGTCTATCACCCCCTCCGTCTACCTCAGCCTCTACGACAAAGTCATCATCCACGGCTTGCAACCGTCTTGTCCGATCAATCTCTCCGATATGCTCCGATCTTGTGTTGCTGGCTGGAAACGCGATGGCGAATGGCCCCCTCGCCCGACCCCCGCCCCTCCATCGCTGGCCCGTAAGAAGAAGAAGAAGCCGGCGACAACGACAAGTGAGAATCACTCTGGCAACATTGCGCGCCGCATGAGCTTTGGTCTTCTGGGCCGCGACAAGGAGGAGGAGGCAGGCACTGGAAAGGGCATCCGCCGAAGCCTCCAGCGGGCTCTTGGCATTGGAAATGCGACACCAGACGCCCCTCACGCAGGGGCATAAATGAAGCTGGATTATTTCATGATTTAATGATGGGCGACGTTACGACTGTATATATATGGCGTATCATGGGTAGGTTGTTGCATAGCAAGAGCCTGGGTTTGCATTCAATGGGAGGTTTGCTTTGATCATGAGTGGTAGCATCATTCTGGGTGATGGTTGGTGGAGTTGGAGAATACCCAAATCGATTTGCCTATGCAGCGCACGGTTCCTAGCTCCCATGAGTGTCAGCGCAGAATTATATTACACATCTTTCTTTACTTCATGTTTGGCATTGAATTAGTCTCCCCGTGGAGCCACCCTTCCGGCTAACAGTTATTGTCTTTCTTCAATGCCAGGGCCAGGTGGGTGACTCTGCTGCGTGAAGACGGCGCAGTGATGACTTCTGCAATTGACTGGTTTGACTTTGAGCCACTCAATTCCCCGCAAAACGACCTGGGATATGCCGAGCCGACGTAATTCTGTGGGACTAAGGTTTGCCGGTGTCAGGTCCCCCCATGCTGGATTATTCTATATTGTTGATCGTTGGTTGAATCCCCACTGATGGCAATCCCAGGCAGTATGGATGTGAATCTGAGTCTTCTAGGAACTTGAAGCAGCCGGAGACGATGGAAATGTGGAGGACGCGGAGGCTACATAGAGAATTGTGGCATTTGGACTATATAATTACCAACTTTCAGTTACCAACTTTCAGCAGAACCGTGAACGCCGTCCACTCAACAGCAAGCAGATCAGACAGAAAGGAATAGTTTAAGGAGCCCATTATTGTGCTAACGTGGCTCTGTGTCCCATTTACATTAACGGTAAAACTCCCAAAGAGAGAAACGTGTAACCTCCATGCCTGGCGTGGGCATCAGGTAGGGTTGTGATTTGTTCGAGCGCCACCTAAGTCTTGGTCCATCTTTGCCGCCGAAGCGTCTTGAATATCTTGGGCCATTTCATGTGGGATCGTCTCAGGCTGGAGTCTTTGTTCGAGTTTTGGCGAGACTGAGCGTCGCTCAAGTCTTGATGCGTCTCGTTCAGGGCCATCTTGGGCCCATCGGACTCCTCGAGGCTCGAAGCGTTATCCGGGCTGTGGACAGGCTGATGGCTGTCTAAGTCTTGGTCCTGGTCCTGGTCCGTCTTATTCGACGTGATCTCAGTAACGCGGGGCTTGTCCGTGGTCGAGTTCTCGAACAAGGGTGCCTGCGGGTCCTTGACCAAGAAGGATAGGACATCGGCCAGGTCGTTTAGCAGGTCCTGTGCATAGTCGGCCCACGACTGCACCGTGACGATCTCGAGCGTAAGGGAGTCGCCAGCGAAGAAGGCCTGGATCTTCCACTCGCGCAGGGGCTCCTCGTGGACGTAGACCGTCTCCATGCGGCTGCTGGCGGAGCGGAAGCCCAGCTCCTCAACGTGCTCGACGTCTTGGTGTACGACGGTGTCGTACCAGTCCGTCTCGGCGGGCCAGTCGGTGCACTGGCTCACCAGCTCGGGCAGGCCAACGCCCTCGTGCGCAGCGCTGGCTATGTGCTGGTCCTGTACGTGGGCGAGCAGGTCGGCAACTGTCCATCCATGGCCAAACTTGACGCGCACAGGGGCGTACTGCCAGCAGGGCCCGACGACGGCACCGGCGTTGGGGAAGTCGATATTGCGCCCCGAGACCACCTCGCCAAAGGTGACGTCGCGGAGGCCGCGGCGCCGGGCGAGACACAGCGCCCAGGCAGCCGTGGGCAGCGTAGCAGGCGTAACATCGGTGGAGCGGGACGCGATGTTCACCGTCTTGGTGATGGCAAAGTGGTTCTTCAGGGGCGCCGACTCGCGGGTCACGTCGGGGCGGAGGAGGGTGATGGACGAACCGGCCAGCAGGTCACGCCAGTAGGCGACGGAGCTGGGGATGTTCTCGCGGACGACGTGGCCGACGTAGGAAGAGAAGGGCACGGTGGTCTGGACGGGCTTGCCCTCGTACAGGGCGGACAGCTGGTGCAGGATGACGGGCAGGCAGATCTCGTCGTACTGCGCGTGGGAGATGCGGAAGACGAGGCACGACTGGCCGCTCTGGGCCTCGACGAGGAACCACTTGACAAAGACGGAGCCGCGAGGCATGCGTGTGAGGACGTCGAGCTGCGTAATCTGCTTGGCAAACGCCTCGACGTCGGGGCTGTCGATCTCGTAGTGGACAAACTCGGCCTCGAGATCTTCCACGACTACGCCGTAACCCTGGCCCTCGTGCTGGATGAAGACGGTGTGCAGGATCTCGTTGCGGGCCACCAGCTCGCGGCAGCTTTCCTTGACGCGCTGCACATCGACCTTGGAGTCAAAGTACATGAGCTCGTAACGGGTCGAGAAGCGGGGGATCTGGACGGTGCCCTCGACAGCAACTTCCTGGAGCGGCCTGGATGGAAGGACGTTGGAGATGGTCCACTGAGGATTTGCGAGCTTTGGCCTCACGACCTGCTCGATGAAGTCGTCCGTATTGTTGTCGCCGAGGAGCGCAAAGGCCGGCACCTCTTCCACGACCTGCTCCGCCGCCTCCGTCTCCTCCATGATGTTGGCCATATCATAGAGCGTGCGCTTCTGGAAGATCTGCACAACGGCAAGCTTGGCGCCAGCGAGGCGGGCCTCGGAGACGAGCTTCATGGCGGCGATGGAGTCGCCCCCGCGGAGGAAGAAGTTGTCATTGAGACCAAGCTCGTCCTCGGGAATGCGCAGCACGCGGCTCCAAAGGCCGCGCAACTTTCTCTGCTTGCGAGACGTCGCAGACACGTGCTTGACTGGCCGGCGCTGGATGAGAGCCGCGGCGTTGGTCTTGGCCGGGTCTGGGAGCTCGAGGTGCCCGTCGGCGTTGAACTTGGCAATCTTGCCCGTCTTGAAGAGCTTGCCCTCGGGGGCGGATGCCTCGTGGACGGTGTTAAGCCACGAGGTTGGCTCCAGGACGGTGAGATCCAGTGCGGCAGTGCTCTGGACGATGAGCTCACCAAGGGCGCCCTGAGGAAGAATACGGCTGGCATCATGCGAGTCTACGATGTAGGCGACCTGGGCACCATCGTAACCCTGGAGGATCTTGTCATCAGTGGCCTTTCCAGTGAGTCCTCGTAGATCCTTCACATTGTCCTCAGTAAGGTAAGCCAGCTGGCCAAGAGGGCTCTGGGGCTTCTCGGCGAGCTGTTGAGCGGCTTGTTTAAGTTGATCCAGGATTCTCTCCATCAGGGGCTTGGCCACCGTATTGGAGTCGAAGCTGGCCATGACCAGGAAGCCCTTGGGGTCGATGGAGCAGACCAGCATCAGCGCGTAGGTGTTGAACTTGAGGGCCTCCTGGGCTGCCTCGTCATCGCCAGCGGGGACCAAACGGTCGGCTGGGAGACTTTCCGGGGAGACCTCATCGCCGGCAGTGCTGGGGTGCAGCACAAGGCCAGTACGGAGCTCGCAAGCCTCGAGAGCATCGGGGCTGACGCGGCGGATGTGCTGAAGGCCGTAGTGCTCGTGGGGGATCTGGGCAACAGTCTGCTCCTGGACGTCTTGAAGGTACTCAGAGACCAGAGTTTCGTAGTCGACCTGGACACGGATAGGAACCGTGGTGATCATGGGGCCCTCGATCTCCTCGCCACCCATGATGGGGGCGTTGCGACCGGTGAGCGTCTCGCCAAAGACAATGTCTCCGCTGTTGATGTACTGAGACACCACCAGAGCCCAGGCAGCGCGGATGACAGTAGCCGTGGTCGAGCCCACGGGCGGCTGCTCAATGGGCACGTAGACTTCGAGAAGGGAGTCGGCAGTTGTCTGGTAGCCCGTCCAGGGCAGGGCAGGGAACTGCGGTCCGTTGGCGCCTTCGAGACGCTCCCGCCAGAAAGTCTCTGAAACAGAGCGGTCCATGTCCTTGAGGAACTTGATAAAGTGCTTGAACTCTGCTGGGCGGCTGATGATTTGGCCGTCGCTATAAGCCTTGTTGACACGCTCGACAATCAGCGGCATCGCCCAACCATCATAGAGGGCGTGGTGCATGGACAGAACGAAGCTGGCAGCTCCCGTTTCGCTATTCGTTATGACGGCGTAGCGGACCAGCGGCTTGCCAAGATCCATAGCCTCATCACGATCGCGGACGAGGTACTCGCTCAGGTCGGAGCCAGAATAATACTCGATCTTGCCCTTGACGACGACCTGGATCAAGCCTCGACTCGAGGCCTGCACGATTCGCGTGCGTAGGATGGGGCTGTCTTGCTGAGCAATATCAAAGGCACGGATGAGACGCTCGGCGGTCGCAAGGTCCGGCAGCTCGACGACTCGCTGGGCGACGTAGGCTTCCTTGACCTTGGCGGAGAGCGCCATGAGGGCCTCCTGGAGAGGAGTGCAGGGATATATGTCCTCGACTCGCTCCACCTCAATCTCACAGAGAGTTGCAGCCTCGATACAAGCCTCTGTGGGGTTCCAGTCCTGGTCGAGAAGAGAGAAGGGAGGAATATCCTCCTGTGACGTTTGGGACATCTGCGTTGCCTTCTGCACCATGTCGCTGAACGTGGTGTTGGAGAAGATGTCAGCGACTGTGAGGGCAAGGCTCTCTGCCCGCGCAGCGGCGACGAGTCGCATAGCACGGAGGGAATCGCCGCCGATACCAAAGAAGTTGCTCTGGCGGTACACCTTGACCTCGGGGCCCAGGACTGCGTTCCATGCACGAGCAAGCTGCTTCTCCGTCTCCGTCTCGGGCTCCTCCATCTGGCCCTCGGCGGCCTGCATGCTGCCAAACTTCTCGCGAGGGATGGCGTTGCCAATTTCGCGGAGCTTCTTCCTGTCCGTCTTGCCCGAGACCAGCGAGGGCATGTACCGCAGAGTGATGAAGGCGGCGGGCACCATGTACCGGGGCACCTTGGCGCCGAGAGTCGTGTCGATGGCTCCCAGAGCAGCGCTGAGCTCGGCCGACGGCTCAGTGAAGAGGTCGCACGAGGAAGCAGTGTTGGACTGGGGCTCGACGAGGAACGCAACGAGCGTCGGGGCGCCATTCTCAGGCTTGATGACCTCGGCGGCGATCTTGACCTTGGCGGGCAGACACTCGCGGATGTGGTGCTCGACTTCGGCGAGCTCGACCCGCTGGCCCCTGAGCTTCACCTGCTGGTCCTTCCGGCCGACAAACTCGATCGAGCCGGGGTTCTTGGGGTCGTACCGGACAAGATCGCCAGTCTTGTACAGCCGCCCATGTCGGCCAGGGACCTCACCATATCCGGCAGTCAGCCAGGTCGGGTCCTCGATGAAGACTTCTGCCGTCTTGGCAGGCTCTCCGAGATAGCCAATACCCACGACAGGGCCCTCCATGATGAGCTCGCCGACGCTGCCGACGGGGGTCAGTCGGTTGTGGTCTTCGGGATCAACGATCCAAGAAACGCCGCCAACTGCTTTGCCGATTCCCGTTGAGATGTGCAGAGTGTTGTTGATGGTACAGCCAACAGTACACTCGGATGGGCCGTACGCGATGACGAGCTGGACGTGCTTGCTCCATTCCGCGGCGTCACTGGCTCCAACAGCCTCACCACCGAGACCCAGCACCTCCAAGGAGGGAATGATATCAGGGTCCAGGACACGAGCGACCGAGGGAGTCATGTGCACCATGTTGGCTTTGCTGTCTCGGATGGCGCCGCTGAGGTCGTTCATTCGCTGCTCGTCTGATGGAACGCAGACACGGCCACCGCTGAACAAGGTGCACAGCATGCAGTCGATGCTGACATCGAAAGCATAGGATGGGAAGTCGAAGCATCGCATCTTGGAAGTGTATCCTACCAGAGAAGCTCGCGGGATGGCACCGCTGGTGTAGTTCTCATGCGAGATGACAACACCCTTGGGCTTGCCAGTGCTGCCAGAGGTGAAGATGACATACATGGGCGACGAGCCCGGCACCTGTGGTAGCTCATCGTTGGACAGATCCTTGACGGTGTCGAAGAAGCCCCGCGAGATGGCAAGCACCTGGCCCTCAGCATTGATCTTCTGGCCCAACTGGCTTTGAGCCACCGATGTGATGACCAACTGAGCACCCGTCTGCTCGACAATGGTTCGAAGGCGGGCCTTTGGTTGGCTGGGGTCTGTAAGGGAAAACGTGGCGCCCGCCTTCATCACACCAAGCAGCGCCACGATAGCCCACATGGACTTCTCAAAGCAAAGGGGAATCCGCGTGCCGATCTCGACACCCCGGAACCGCAGATGCCGTGCCAAGACTGTGGAGAGCTCATCAAGCTCCTTGTAAGTGAGTTGACCATCCCACGACTGCACCGCCATGGCGTCCGGCTGCTGGCGGGCGACATCGGATATCATGTCATGCGTGCATCGCTCGACCAAGGGCGGCACGTCCTTGTTCCACTGCCATAGTTGGTCCAGGTCCTTGCTCGTGGCGCCCAGGAGGTCCCCGAGACGGCGGTCAGGGTGCTCCAGGACGTTCTTGAGCACGTAAATGAAATTGCTGACCTCCTGGTCAACATCGCTAGATGCAGATGGGCTCGAGTGGCGGCCAGCCACCTCAAGCGCCTTGTCCGTTACAGAAACCTCGAGATACAGGGACTAGAAAGCCAAGTTTGTTAGCGTATGGGTCCCTCTTGCGCGGGTGCCTTACGGCCACGCTAATGGGGGGGGGGGGGGGGGGGGGCGGGCACTTACATCTTCTGGTCGAGGGTGTGACCGGTCACTTTCCAGCGCCACGGAGTCAGGGTATTGGCCAAAGAACAGTTTCGAGGCCGAAGAAGGCGATACCGGCGAGTCTGATGAGGTATCGTTGCCCTTGATGTCCTTGAGGGCCTCTGATGTTGTGCTTTCGAGCTTGAGGAAGGAGTTCTTGATCTGGAAGGGCTGCTTTTGCACACTGCCGTCGTCGAGGATGTAGCCCCAATCGTACTGGTCGAGGTTGAGAGGTAGATCCTCTCGGTTGCTTGAGCATGATAGAGCCCATGCTAGTAGTAATTCGTCTCGGAAAGCAGCGGCATCGCGAGCTCCTGAGCCGAGAGGGAGGCTCTTGAGGACGACGCCAGCCTCGGCCAGCAAGTTGGACTTCTCGCGGGCCTGGAACGGGATCGCGGATCCGCCTCCGTCGCTGTCGATAATACGCATTGCGGCAGTTGTGAGTAATTATTTGGGTATACGGATGGTCCAAGGAATTCGAGAGGGTTGGAGGATACGAGATTTATAGCGAGAGAAAAGCCACAATCAGGCGGCAACGGAGAACATCCATCCACACACTAACAGAGCCAAGCTCCCCATCGACATTAATAAGTGACCAGCGCTATGGTTATGAATAAATCGGCGGCCACTCGTTGGCTCGAATCAGGAACCCATCCGTGTCCTAAGGCCACCACCCAGTTAGGACGAGGGTCCCCGGGAGCGAGCTCGTTAACGAGTTAGCTTGTGACACCGCCGTCATCGCCATCCTTGAAGTACAGCTTTCCTGTTTGGGAAGTGGTCTTGAGCAAGGGTATTCCTGTGTGAAATAGCCGTTCGCGGCGTCGGGGCCAAACAATGGTTCCATGGGTCCCTCCCGAACATCAGATTCGCCCCTGCACGTCCTGGTCCGGGGGGTACAGGTGAGTAGGTACATGTAACTCCCAAGCCCTCCGTATCGAATAGACACTGAGAATGGGATTGTCGGGCGCCTAGCGGACCCACGAACTAGACGCCGTCGTGGGGGGTTGAGAGGCTTGAGAAACCTGCTTTCTGCCTCACCTGTTTAGTCTCCTCGAAGAGCATGGTGAAGAGAGAACGAAGCTAATGGCAGTCGTAGCTCATGGCGCTGCCATTCCCAATAGACATCATGTTGTAAAGGATGCATCTCACCGAGGTTACTGTTGCCACGGTCAAAAGACACACCTTGGACGATCGGGAAGGTATTGCGGCTCGGAGAGACGGTACCGGGGGTAGGCGAAGGGGGGGAGGGGCTAAAGAGCCACCCATAAGATTCCGCGGTTGCCAAATACAAGTCGTTTGGGACGGAGGACTTCTCTTTTCGTTTGGTCCCCCCACCCTCCACCATTCCAGGATGCTCATGTCTGGTCATGGCCTCGCCGCGCTAGGCAAACTTTCGACCCGTGTTATGCGATGTATATTGGGTATATCCGACCCAGCAACGATTGGCCATTCTCATCCGCCGACATAGCGGCCTGATTCGAGACGAGCGACACTAAGCAAGCCCCCGACTAGACTGGGACGGCCTCTCCAGACTCGCACCTTGGCGAACAGGAACGGCTGACGCGAACCGCCAACCGTTAACCAGCCAATGTGGATACGCCCAGGAGCTCAGTTGAGCTTGATGGTACGTGCTTTCCATGTCCTCGGATGAAGATGGGACGACCGCCCACTCCGGGTTTGTCGGTTTGGTTAGGAACCCGATGACAAGGTGCCGGGGCAGCTCAAGAAAGACAAAGGTACCCAAGGCTGAAGGAACGGGTCTAACTCTGCGCCGTGGTGTCGACCTGACTGGACTATCCCTAGTTCTTCAGTAGGGCGCGGGAATGAGATGGTCATGCGCCAAGTGCCACGTTTTGCTGCACACCCAGGCGCACAGCAATTCCTGGGCTCCTGTAGTCAATATAGATCAAGCGAAGCAGGCGCACAGTAATAGATTTGGCGTCTGGCCAACCCATTCGAGGCATCACATGTCGATGTTGAGAGAACGGGTGGGGATGGAGTTGCAAGCCCCAGACTGGCTTGCACCCATGAAGCCTAAAGCCCTCGACCATCGACCCTCAACACACAAGGACCCATATTGCATCCACAGCTCAGGGCAGGCTTCATGCAGCTAGGGCGTGGGAGGCACGGCACACCACGGGCCTGTTGACGAAGAGACATGTACAGGCCGCAGGTACGGCCCCCAGAGTATCCGCAGCCCCATGGAGGCGCCCATAAGATGGGATGATGTGATAGTGGTGCTCCACGAAGCTGAGTCGTGCTGGGTCCAGTCGGTCGATATCCCTGCAGGGAAGCTCTTGTCCCTCGGCAGACCGTTCGAGATGGTGCCTGCAAGGGCTTCCCGAAACGTACTGTACGTAATGCTCCACCTCTGCTGGATTCGGATCGAGGGAGTCTGCTCGCTCCGGAGCATTATAACTCGCGTTATTACCACCTGCCCGTTGATCAGATCAACGGACAGGGGTGATAGGGTGGGCCGACTTCGGCTGGGGTGTGTCGATAGTCAGTGGCACTGGCCCTGAAACCAACTAAGGTAGGTGGGGAATCTCATCTTATCTGATCATCAGATTAGATACTTTTTCGTTTTTTTTTTCGTCGCTGCAGAAGAAAACAGCGCGAAGGCGGAGAAAAGAACGGACTTTGCCGGGCTGAGGCAAGGGAATGCCCCCAGCGGGCCGCCAGTCATGGCTAGAGAGGCCAACCACTGGACAACCGCAGACTTGACCTTGTACATTAGCGAGACGAAGGCGCATAGCCAGCTAGCCGGCGGCGTCCCTGCGAATGCCTGCCTGCATGTGCTCCTGGGACCAGGACGTAATTGCCGCACCAGGGACAAGTAGATGTCGGGTCTGCTTGGCCGATGAGGTGTGTATGCATGGGGAGCTTCTCGGTGCTGTGACGGCATTGGAAGTGGGCCCGGATGGGAAGGGCTGAAGGCGGCATTCGCCCAGGTTGTAGGCAACCGGTAGAGTGGGATGTATGGGCTCCCCCGGCTGAGAAAGAAGCAAATAGGCCGCCGTGGTAGTGTGCAGCCCCAGATCATCTACCGCGTGGTGTCTCGCAGCTGCTCCAAACAGCCGGAGCCGTAGCAACTCAAGACCATCGTTCTTCGCCTCGTATCAGTTGTCGTCGCCTTGTTGAACGTTCAGTAACTCGCCCATCATGGCCACCGAGTCCACCCAGATCCAACCTGATGCCTCACGGCCAACCACACACAAGTTGTCGGTGCTTGAGGGCCCTGTCGACCCGCCGCTGGTCGACTTGACTCTGGGCGAGCTGCTCGAGCTGCAGACATATCAGCATGGCAACCAGGAGGCCATTGTGATTCCCTGGACAGGCGCACGATGGACATACAGCGAGCTCAACCACCAGAGCTCTGCCTTGTCGCAGAGTCTTCTCGACATGGGCATTGGTGTCGGCGATCGCGTTGGCATCATGGCAGGCAACTGCGAGCAGTACGCTGCCGTCTTCTTCGCCGTAGCCAAGATCGGAGCTATCCTGGTCATTCTCAACAACACCTACACACCCACTGAGGCCATGTACGGCCTCAAGTTCTCCGACTGCAAGGTTTTCTTCACGACCCCCCGCATCGGGCGGCTCGACCAGGATGCACTACTCAACCAGCTTGAGAACAAGAAGACGGCACCTCGGGTTGTGATGCTGAGGGATGATGACTCTGGCAAATACCCAACCTACGACCAACTGGTCCAGAGTGGTCGCCGCCAGAGCCATCAGCGACTCTACCTGGCCATGAGCAAGGTGCTCCCACACCAAGTGGTCAACCTGCAATTTACCAGTGGCACCACAGGCCTTCCCAAGGCGGCCATGCTCACACACCAGTAAGTCATATACAAGCGGGATTATAGCGCAGGACAGAGAGGATCAGCCACTTACACGCCGGCAGCAACATTGTCAACAACTCGCGGTTCATCGGTGACCGCATGCGCCTGACACCGTCAGACGTCTTGTGCTGTCCGCCACCCCTGTTCCACTGCTTCGGGCTGGTGCTTGGTCTGATGGCTGTCATTACGCACGGCGGCAAAATCGTCTACCCCGCAGAAGTCTTTGACATTCCGGCCACCCTGCAGGCCATCTCAGACGAGCGATGCACCGCCGTGCACGGCGTGCCAGCCATGTTTGATTCGCTGTTCCAGGCCAAGTGGCCCGAGAACTTCAACTGCGACGCGCTGCGCACCGGCATCATTGCCGGCGCGCCGGTGCCCCGGTACTTGATGGAGCTCCTGGTCAACCGCTTTGGCATGACCGAGTTCACGAGCAGCTACGGCCTCACGGAGGCGTCGCCCACTTGCTTCAATGCCTTTACTGATGATGCCATCGACAAGCGGCTGACGACTGTCGGTACACTGATGCCCCACGCAAAGGCCAAGATTGTGGACCGCGATGGCAACATTGTGCCCGTAGGAATGCGAGGCGAGCTCTGCATCGGTGGATATCAATTGCAGGCGGGATACTGGAACAACTCTGAGAAAACCAACGAGACCATGATCCGGGATGCGGCGGGCGTGCTGTGGCTCCACACGGGCGACGAGGCCGTCTTTGATGACGACGGCTACTGCTCCATCACTGGCCGCTTCAAGGACATCATCATTCGAGGTAATAACCGAGCTAATGCCCACTTTCCGTGCTCGCACCAAGCCCTCTGTTGCTCAGTTAGCTAACGCGGCCACCAGGTGGAGAGAACATTTACCCGCTAGAGATTGAGGAGCGCCTCATGGCCCACCCCGCGCTCTCGCGAGCCATTGTTGTGGGGCTCAAGAACAAGCACTACGGCGAGGTCGTCGGCGCGTTTGTCGAGCTGGCCGAGAACCAAGTCAAGCCGTCGACGCAGGAGCTGAGGGATTGGGTGCGCAAGCGCCTCGGCGGCCACAAGTCTCCCGCTCACGTGTTGTGGCTGGGCGAGGGCGACGTTCCCGCCACGGTCCCGCTGACGGGCAGCGGGAAGGTGCGCAAGTTTGAGATGGCCAAGCTGGGCGACGAGCTGCTGAGCAAGGCAGAGCCGGCGGCGAAGCTGTAGAGACTAAAAGAGCGGCGGTCGGGGTTTAGACAGACGGTGGCGGCGGATGGGGGGGGAATAAAATGGACGAGAATGTGAGGATGATTTGGGGGCGTTGACGTTTGATTAAGGTGCGAGTCCTTGTATGCAGCAAAACACAATTACAATCCACAGTTGCGGGCTAGTACAATAAACCACTGCACGGCAATCCTTCCGATTCACTTTGTCTCATGAGCCGGGCATACATCGACCCGCCATGAGATCTGGGCGGCCGACTCGCAGATCTCTGCATCTGTATATATGTCACCTCCATGTTTCCACCAACCCATGCATTCATCGTTTTGGCTGATTGGTTGGGTGTCTCTCCTCCAGGAAATAGACGTCGCTTGCATTTATATATTCCAACCCTTGACCCGAGCGTGCACACACACATACTCGTTGGACTATCAAACCATCTCTATAATTCCGATAGACCGTCTATGTAACCCCCACCCCCTGCCAACTATAGCTTCGGCACCAGGCCCAGCCGCATGCCGCCCACCACCTTCTCGTTCTCGCCCAGCGGACACAGCTGGAAGAAACGCTCGCGCGAGCACCGAACAAAGGCACTGCGCTTGTGGGGCAGGTCGACAAACTTGTCGAGGCCGAAGCCGTGGATGAAGTCGTACATGACCACGGTCGAGTTGGTGTCCTTGGGCTCGCCCACCACGTACATGGTGCGTGGGTCGTCCAGGTACAGGTAGTGCATCAGGCTGCTCCACCACGCAGAGACGCGGTGTGGGCCGCGGAAGCGCACATCGCCGACCAGCGAGTGTCGGCCTCGGTCAAAGTCCCCGGCGTCAAAGTAGCCACCGAGACGATCCTCCTACCAAACACGTTAGCATCATCGGGGGATTCCTTGATCTGACGTATGCACGTCGCGAACTCACCTTGGCCCAGTACACCTCAAAGTAGGCAAAAAACGTGTCATCCCACTTGGCCAGCACGGCCACCTGGTGCGGGTCGTCGTGGATGTTGCGCAGGTACTGGCGGTGCTGGTCCAGAGTCCCCGTCTCGTTCCAGCCCTGCGACACCCGCGGGTCGTTCTGCCACTCGTGGAAGAGGCGCAGGTGCTCCTCGTTCTCGTAGTCGAGCGACACCATGGAGAAGGTCTCCTTGAGGTGGGGGACGTAGCGGCTGTAGACGACAGCTCCGGGCGCGGGCTTGGCAGGGCGCACCGGGTGCCACGACTGCTGGTAGCGGTCCGGGTCCTGCGGGTCGCCAGCCGAGGCGATCGTCATGGTGTTGTGAAGAGGCGTCAGAGGATACGACCCGAGGGGGTTGGAGGCCGGCAGCGACGAAGGCGACTCGGCCGGGCACCAGACGGGGCGGGGACCGAATGGTGAGCCGGCGCCCTGCCAGAAGGTGCTTCGGAGGACGACGACGAGAGCTTCGTCTGCGTTTGTCGAGGGCTGTCGCTTCTCGCGAGCCTTGAGCGGGTGCTCAATGGCCAGTAGGACATCGCACAGCTGGGCACCAAGAGTGGCCGCCTTGGGTCCCTTGAGCGACAGACGCAGCAGCTCGACGGGCCGCACGCTCAGGAGCACGTAGACGACGAGCCAGGCCTGGGCCAGAGTGGGAGCCTCAAGACCGTCCCAATAGAGAGTGACGCCTGGGGAGCGGCGAGCACGAGCCCATGGGCCGTTGTTAGACGCCGGGGGCAATTCGCTTGACTTGAGGTCAATGGCATCGGTGAAGACCAGGCGAGCATTGTCGAGAGCAAAGGGAGGCTGCTTTCCCGACGAGGCCTTGGGAACAAGCTTGTATACCGTGGCTTCGGCCTCGACGCCCGCCAGAGCAGTGGCCTTTTGCACAGCGTACTCAGTCTGGTACGGGTGTGGCAGCTTCATGACAACATCGTCGGCGGCATAGCTCGCAAAGGAGCCTGGCGTAGGGGCAACCATGGCGACGAGATTGATAGTAGTGAGGGGACAATGAGGTTGTACGGTTGAAAGAACGAGAAGCTATTCACACCGAGGGAAGAGAAAAAAAACGAAGGCCTCCAGATGCCGCAAAGGCTGGGCAGACCCTGAGCCCGGGAGCCAGGATGGCTGCCCACTATCAGATGCCGAGCCTTTCCCTGTGGTAGCAACTGTTCAGCCCCAGGTTTCGGCTTCTGGTGCAATTCGCACTCATGCGCCAGCTGCAGCGCCAGCATTTGAGCGCCGTCGCGTTGCACTAGGTTAGCAGGATGCAGGGCGGGCGCCGTGAAGCCATCATGATGACTGGTGAGATCCAGGCCGTATAATCGTCCCCCCTAGCGGCACACACCCCCCTCCCCCTTGACTGTGGAGGAAACTAGCCCCCATGAGACTATTATGTTGCAATTGTCCTCCCACGCATTAAACGGAGCAGCATGGGAACATTCAGCTTTGCCGTGCCGGGAGGACCGGGCGGCCAGAAGCTCCGGCACCCCTCTCACAAGGCCCTCGCACCATATCGAGCAGCTGCCCAGTGCTGGGTGGTCCAGATGAGTGACTGCAAGCCGGGCACATCCCAGATACGGGAACTGGTTCGTGCAGACGACGGTCAGCACCGAAGAACCGAGTCGTACCACTCGGATAGCCGAGACTTAGGACGGCGATTCGCATAAATCCTTTCACGGGACCACGCGGGATTCACCCAAGGTGCATAACTCAATCGCCGTCTGCGCGATCTGATAAGTTGGCCAGGAAAGGCGCTTGGCTTAGAGCCCTTGGGCCCTTGAGCGAAGGGTGGTTATGCACACGCCTCCCAATGTCCACCTTTGCTTTCCGCTGTGGGTGCTTCTCGTCGTTCCGGCCTCACCCTGGACCCTGAAGGCCATCTGCGGTTTTTTCCTGCTTTTGCTCACGCCCTGGTCGCATGGACCTGCAAAGAAGAAGCCGTTAGAGCTTGGCACACTCTACGGAGGGGGGAGGGGTGTGTGTAAGGGCTAGCCCCCGCGAGCCCCAGCGGAGGTCAGGGCATAGTCGGATCAGATAAACAGGCTTGGCAACCAGCGGTTGGGCTGATTTTGAGCTGAGCTAGAACCTGGCTAGCGCCTCTCCACCACAAATCCTTCCTTCCCGTCCACACACACGCGTGACTGACGCCGTGGAGGCCCGTGGAGAGTGTGAGTGTGAGTGCGAGACGGACACGGACACGGAGATGGTGGCTCCACTTGCATCCGAGGCGAGTAGGGCGCATACTATGACTATGCAGTCTAGCCGCGAGGAGCCTTGGCCGATCCTCATGATCCAAAGATCCGGGCCACCTCCCAATTATGGAGGCATCCTGTAGCCGAAGCAGCCGATTCGAGGCGAGATGAATACCTGCAGCCGCGCCGTACGACCTCGCGCCCCTGGGCCTATATCGGCCACCGCCCATAGTCGACTGTTTCTGCTACTGCACTATATAGCACCATGCTTCAGATCAATCACAAGGCTTGGAGCGCCCTCCCTATCAATCTCACCACCGGACGACACCCGAGCCCTAGAAGAGTTAGTTGCGGAAAGCCAGGTGGGCCGTCCCCCCACCCGTGCTATAGAAGTGCGCCCTTCTAGCACCACCACCACTTTCCGATTCCCCATTACTAGGAAACAATGGGAAAAACCTGCTGCGTGCAAACTCCCAGCGGCAACCCACTCCCGGGCTGGCGTCCCTAATGGGAATCCCCTCTTTCATCCCGTGCACTTGGACCTTGCTAGTGCCCGTAGCACATGTTTCGGCTTGTGGTGTGCCCGACCCAAGAGCGGCGCTACTCCAGCCACTGCGCATTATGAACGGTAACGGCGGCATCACAGCGTCTCCTCCGCGGCCCCATCGCCATTTCGCAAAAGATACTTGTCGATACATAGAGATACATGAAGTGGCTCTTGGTGGAGATGCCATCCGTAGTTGCTCTTGATCCGGTCGATGATCTTCGGCGCCACATTGTAACCATCTGCCTCGATGGTCTGAACGAGGTCTGCTGGGTAAAGACTGCCGGCAACAGCGGCAGACAGTATATTGCCATGGCTCAGTCGAAGTCAGAGTCGGAGACAGGTCGGAGGCAGGGTGTTCGAGGAAGCTGGGTCCAGGAAAATAGCATGCCCGCCTATGTGAAAAGTGTTGTGCCGCGTAATCGAGTGCACGTCTCATAGCGCTGGTCCGACTGTTTGCTCACGACCAGCGCTTCGAGGCAAGTGAACAGCCCAGGGCAGTTGGTCAACGATATTTCTTCGAGAACCTTGAAGATCCCTCCCTTCTTCCATCTATCTGTTGCTTTTTCATGGTTCCTTGGTGAGAAAGATCTTGGAGCTGCTCAGCTTACATGTAGTCGAGATTTGTGCCGTCCAGCAAATCGTCTTCATCAGCTTGGCCAGGCGTCTATAGAATTGGATACTGGCTAGATCCATTCAATTATAGCACATTCTTCCGATTATTTCTTTCACTCAAATTCAGTCCCGACTTCCGTTGTGAGAACCGCATTGCCCTGAATGCTCAATTACGTGCTCCATTCCTACATTCCCGAGTTGAGTCCACTTTCTACTGCCGATCCCAGCCTTCCTCAAGTCCCGATGCATAAACCTGGCTCAACACCTGCAGACAAAAGGTGATCCGACCAGGATATCGGTGCCCAGCATCATGGGGACTCTTGGGTCTGGCAGTTTGTGCCCCTGCTCCCTCCTTTTCAGCACATCTGGCCCAACCGTCAGATAAGCACTGCTTCAGCCCACCTGCCTGCAGCTCAGCCCTACCAGGCACACGATCCATCAGGCCTGCAAGGCGGCACGAGCCGAAACTATTGACGATACGTTGGTCCCAAAGATTTAGTAGCCGACCCTGCGGGGGTTTGTGGGTTTACGCTCGCAACCAACAAGCTCAAATGCTTGGCACAGCGTACCCAGACAATGGTAAGACTAACATGATGGCATTATGGTATTGGCGCTGGCACTTCATATGCGCTTGTTTTTCCTCACGTGTTGGTCCCGTCGCTTCTGGATCCTGTCCCTTGTGTTTTCAAAATGGGAGAATTGCTCCGCATCGACTCACAGAGCCTCTTTTCACAAAGGAGAATGAATGAAACCTCGCCGCACCTGATACCTGACTCATTAAATAATATTTCTATTCTGCTTAAGAGCTCATGCTCAATTAAAAGGTATTGATCACCCTGTCTTCCTTAGGATCAGATCCCATCGGAATACTCAAATACCGCACTACCCTAGACCCTGAACACTCCAGCAATAGGCCCATGTCCGTGAAATTGTAGTAAAAGATGGTTGGATTGTCATTTATTCTAACGGGTTAGCAATGCGACTGGGTTGGGATAGGTCTCGTAGAACAATTGTGGCTGAAGTTTGGTTTATCATGTGTTCATTTACTCCAAGGGCTTCCAGTGCGACCCGCGGACTCTACAGTAATACATCATGGAAAGATCGCTTCACAGATCCTTCATCCTTTTAAAATCATGCTAAACCCAAAACGCCGGTACTATCCTAATCCCTGATTCACTTTTCAGACCTTGGGCTCTGCAACCTTTCGGCCGCCAAGCTGCAGGTAATCCCAGCAGACTAATAGCGCAATCCAGTCAGTACGAGTCCCCCGGTTTGCAAGTGGAAGATGGAAACTTACTGGTCCAACCAAGGTCGTTACGGAAGTAGGCATGGGCGACGTCCTCGCCGTAGATGGTTCCAGACTCGGGACCGTAGGCCACGGCCTTCTTGCCCACGGCCAGACCAATCATGGGAGGCACGGGCTGAATCTCCTTGAACTCGGGCTCCTTTCCGACGCGATGGCTCAGGATAGACTGGTAAATGTTCTGAGCGGCATAGTGGCCGTGGTGCATGGCGGCACCGCAGCGCTTGATGCCAGACCACTTGATGATGTCGCCAGTAGCGAAGTGGAACTCGTGGTTGGGGGTGCCGGACTCGAAGTTGAGGCTGGAAATTGTCAGTGTTGGTCCTGGGTGCATGATGGTCATGGAAGGGATAAATTGTGGGCTTACTTGGGCACGATCTTGACGTAGCCTTCCTCATCGAGGGCGGAGGCGGGCAGGTAGGTGGTGGAGGGGATGGCCTTGGACACAGCCATGATGACCTCGCTGGCAAACATCTTGTGGCCATTGGTGAACTCAATCCCGTACTTGGTAGTGCCGTCATTGGTCTCGATCTTGGTCTTGCTGGCCAGGCGGTGGCTCATGAGCGTCTCGACGCCGCCTTCATGCAGCAGGGAGAGCGCACGGTCCTTGGTCTCGTCGGGCAGGCCCTCGGACGAGAGGAGCTTGTCCCGAGAGTGGACCAGGGTGACCTTGACATCGGGCTTGACCATCTTGAGCTCAGCAGCCATCTCAATGCCGACAGCGCCTCCGCCGACAATGACGACGCCGTGCTTGGCATTGTGGACGTTGTAGATGTGCTCCTCGGCCTCCAGAAGGTACTGCTTGCGGGTGAGGCTCTGGGGCACGACAGGCCAGACGCGGCGCAGACCCGTGGCACCGACAAAGTAGTCGTACTTGTGGGTGCTGGACGCCTTGGTGACGTGGTCGAGGACCGTGGCCGTCTTGGACTCGGGGTCAACAGAGGAGACGGATCCCTGGAGGATCTTGACGTTGGGGAACTGGATGCCCGGCACATCTGTGTACTTTACCCAGTTCTTCTTGGCAAAGTTGGAATCGGCCAAAGCCAGGGGCGAGCCGATGAGGTGATCTGTGAGATTTCGTGTTAGTCGAGACTCGTTCTACTCTGCACGCAGCCACCGCACTAGTCGGCGGCTGGGACCAAGGGTCACTTACAGTAGCCATCACGCTCGTCTGCGATGGTGACCTCAACGTCAAAACGAGGGAGCTTCTCATTGGGGACAAAGGTCTCGCCGCTCATACGGGGAGCAAGACCTTCGCTCAGATCGAGGAGGTTCACAGCGGTGGCCAGGCCGGCATAGCATCCGCCCGCAATGAAGACACGGATGGCCTGGGAGTCGACGGGAAGTGAGCCCATTTTGAAGGTTGTGGTAGATGAGAAGAGCCTAGGGCCAAGAATGGGTCGATAATGGTGACGTGCAGACCGGGGAATGGACCGGATAGGAATGGTTCGACGCAAAGCTGATGCGATGCCAGATGTAGGACCAGATGGAACTTGAGCAGCAGCAGCAGCTGTAAGAGCGCGGCAGTTGGACAAGGAACGCGTGGCACGAGCGCAGATGGCAGCGTGGGGGTATTTGACTTGTGAATAAAGGCCACGAATGGCTGGCATATGAGGGAAGGCGATGAGGGTAATGGAGAAAGGAAGACAGAATGGGCAGTGGAAGCCGGGGTCGGGCGGGCTTTTACACGCAGCTGGATACCAGCGGAAAGGGTGAGAGTGCCGGGGTGAGTGCCGCGGGAATAGAATGCAATTGCGTGCCACTGCCGGGATGGAGGGGGAAGGGATGGGCAAAGCAAGCCGGAAGCAAATCAGCGCAGACGTCAAATCACGGGTGAGTATGGGATGGGGCCGACAAGGAGCGCTGCGTCGGCGCGGACACGGACACGCACGCACAGGAACTGAAGTGGCGATGACTCTTATCAATCAGCCCGGTTCGGCTCGGCGTATTCGGACTGCGGCGAGTTGGGCGTCTGCTGGCGTCGCGGAAAGGCACAGGAAGGGGCCGTCCGCTGTTAGACCCGAGCAATTGATTCGCCGCTTTAATTACGAGCACCTATCTCGGAGGCAAGACCCGGGGGCTCCTACGCGGCAGTTGGCAGTCAGAGTGGATTGGGGATGGCGGTGGGGTTTGTTTGGTGTGTCTGGGGAATGCAATAATCAGATGGATGCCATCCAAGGGCCATGAATGGCCGGCAAAGGAGCCAATGAGGAAGGCCTAGGAAAGGAAAATCGGTGCGACCTAACAAAGCGGTCTCGCGGGCTTCATTAGGAAATCGGTGCTGCCTGGCCTCGGTTCTAACATGGAGCAATTGTGGTTGGTCGCGTTTTTCCTGTTTGCTGCTGGCTTCTTGAGGCTCTCAACAAGGGGGTCATTCGTCGGTGTGGAGTTAAAGTTATCAGATCCGTCCCCCCCTTTACATGGGTGTGTCACTGGGCAGCCACCAAAGAAGCAAGGCGCGTCCCTTGGCTGGCGGCGATTCGTGAGAAAAAAAAGGGAATCAAGGGATATTGGCCGTGTTGGTGGGCACTAAAGCGTGCCAAGGGAGGCGCAGATCCCAACGTCCATGTCATCATGCCCTGTCGAACGGAGCTTTCCAGGATGAATTGAGGCTACGAGCGAGTTCGGAAAGCTTGGCGGTCTCTTTGTAGAGCTAGGGGGCCACTAGAATGGCGAAGGATTCGAGGAGAAGGTGTTGGAAAGGGAATAGTAGAGCACGGTGTTCGGTCTATCTGGGTTTGCATGTGTGGAAATGACGATGTTGCCCACGAAACGTCCGCCCAAAGTTTGGTCGGTGGAGACGAGGCATGTTGCGTTGCAGGCGGATGTTCGAACTTCCAACATCCAGCGCCAAGACAGCGTAGGGGGACGGACCCTGTGAAAAAATTATCAATCAGTAGAGCGACCCACCCGGATGTGTGGCCTTCCTCGTCGCCTGATTCCTGCCCGGCAACCCAACCCGCGAGACGGGTTAAAATGGCGTTTCTAGGTGCATTAAATGCATGCTGATCGCTGATCGGCTTGCAGGCCTCAGCTAGACCATGGGACTAAATAATTTCTTGGCCGATGGACGGACAGAGGAACGCCTCGTCGGCAACAGTCTGGCAGACTGATGCCGAGACTTGGCTGCGCACCAGGCAGTCATTACCAGATACAGAGCTGCAAATCATCCTGTCGCACCAAACGGGTTCTCAAACATTGATAAAGAATAACACGTGGAAACCGCCCTGCCAGACAACTTTTGAGGGTGTTGTCCTTGTACTAGCTCGCCCTCCGCCACTGGCGGTGATGTTATGGCCAAGTGGAGGTGAGCCATTTTCGCCCCAGATGGCCGACCATCTCCGGACAAGCTTGGATGGCCGCCAACACAAGTCTTTACGAATATCCCCTTTTTGATGGTATTCCGTGTCCATGTTCAGAAATTCATCCTCGGGTACTGACACTAGTCAACAAACCCTACCGCTTATTGAAGATGCGAAGACGGAAGATCATTATGGTTATTGATTAGCCTCGTTTTTGCGATGTCACTAGCCCGGCACTGCCACAAATGCTCCCAGACATGGCTTTCGAGGCGACACAATCATTTATGTAATGCTGTGGGCCGCTCACAGGGGAAGCGCGGACCGGAGAGGAGAATGATGTGGAATTAACACTACAAAAAATGAACTGGGTCGAACACCACCCACGTGAGACCAGAGAGGCCCCGATGATCCTGAGCTGATTGATTGCGAATTATCTGATCCGAACATCCCTGCCGCCACCCCGCCGCACCATAGGCCAGGCCAGCCCACACCCCCCCTGGTCTAGCTTCTTGTTCCGTCCAGCCCAGTGTCCACGGAACTGGCAAGCTGCCCTGATCCCGGACCTCTGCCTGCCCGGGCATGAAGAGGCTACGCGGCGGTGACATGATGGCTCCTTTTTCCATGCCATATGCCTGGCCGCCCCAGCGTTGCTTGCTGCGACGCAAACACGCGAGGGTTCCTCATTCCAGCGGGTGTGCATGCCCCATGCTGTATCGGAAGGATGGAAGTATGGGGAGTCCCGGGTCGGTAACCCACTTCCCATTGTTGGGCTCTGCACCCACTATGCTAGGGATGCTACATACATAGTAGTAACTTCTAATGCAAGTAGGGAGTTCTCTCTTTTGTCTAGTGCTATAATATCAGACAACAAGTGAGGTGTGCACCATTTGGCATAGACGGACTCGGAGCTCACTTACTAGTGGGCTGCTCCGGTCTGTGGACCCTGTGCTGGAGGGGCCGTCCCGTTTAGCTCCCCACTCCGTCCGGGGCGTCGCTGTAATAATTTGCACCTGCCTCTTGGCGGCCCACGCCATGGCCCAGTACCTGGCGCAACTTCTGCTCAACATTGGTGACCCCAGTCTCTTCATTGCTAGTTCCAGCCATCGCGTCTCCCAATCGCTCACTACCAGACCGAATACATTGAACCAGGCCCGATCTGATGCCTGCTAATGCCTGTCCTCGTTCGCTGGTCGAGGGGCGCTCGCCCTATGCCACTACTCCGTCCCCGTCCCCGTCCCCATCCCCGTCCCACCCAAGGCCCTGCTCGTTCGCAGAGACCCTTGACGAAGCCGATCGGCGACGGGGCAATCTCCTCGCTGTGCGCGTAGTGTCGTCTTTGCCATAATTAAGTGAAGTTCTTCCTCGCTGTGGCACTCTGGCCTTCTTTTTTGTGCTGCTTGCTCCTTCTCGCTCTTTGTCGTCAACGAGGTGCCATGTGTTGATCATCGCAACAACCACCCTTAAGTCGCGACACATTCAGCACTGAAAGCCGAGGCTGTTCAAGATGGCCTCAGCTCCCCCCGAGGAGCCCCAGCCGCAGCAACCTGCTGTGGCCAAGGACGAGCCCAAGGCCCCCTCCGACGTCGCTGCATTTGAAACATCAAAAGATGGCCCAGCCGATTCACCAAACGCCAAGGCAGTGTCTGAGAATGATGCAACAGTCGAGAAGACTGCTGTAACCAAAACGGCCGAGGTATCTCGAGCCTCTCATGACACCATCAGCAAACCTGAGCAACAGAAGAAGGAAGAGGCCGTCAAGACTGACGATGGCGCAAAGGATGCGACAGCTGGATCGACTGACAAGGCTGTCGTTGTTCAACCTTCCCTGACCGCGGTAGACGCCGCGACAAGACCCTCTTCATCAGGGTCTGCGAGCTCCCAAACCACGTCTGCTGAGCCAGAAACACCCAAGGTAGGCGACAATGACGCTATTCCAACGGGATGCCCTCCCCGTAGCCGGATGCTGATGAGTATTCTAGGGCAATGCGGGCTACTTTACCTTCTTCCGCCTCCTCTTTTATGCGAAACCTGCCTTCCTAGACTACGTCCTCCTCTTCGTCGGCACCATCACTGCAATCGCAGCAGGAACTCCCTTCCCCCTCATGGGTATCATCTTCGGTCAGCTCGTGAACGACCTAAATTCGGCCTCATGCGCCGCTGGCGACGCCGCCTCGCAGATGATGAGCCAGTACAAGTCGATGGATGAGCTCCAGGATGCAATCAATAAGAAGGTCCTGCAGATCACATGGATGGCCATCGCTAGCATGGTTCTGATCTACATCTACATTGTGACCTGGTCAGTCTTCAGCCGACGTCTGGAGAACCGTATCCGCGATCTCTACTTCCGAAAGGTTCTCATGCAGGATGCCGCCTTCTTTGACAAGCGAAGCGCTGGTGAGATTTCGACTCGCCTCAACGCTGATATTCAGGCCATCCAGACTGGCACCTCGGAGAAGGTGGGCATCTGCATGGCATGCACCTCCTTCTTTGTTACTGGTTATGTTGTCGCCTTTATCAAGAACACCAGGCTTGCCGCCATCCTTGTGTCTCTGATTCCAGCCTTCCTCTTGCTGGCTGGTGTCTGTGGCTTCTTCATGGCAAAGTACACCGGTGCCGTGTCGGACAGAATCGCCTCGGCTTCTTCCATTGCTTCCGAGGCCCTCTCCAACATCCCAGTCGTCCAGGCCTTTGGTGCCGGCCCACGTCTGGAGGCTATTTTCTCTTCCAGACTCAAGGGTGCGCGAAGGCAGGGTATTAACAAGGCCTTTGTGGCTGCCATCCAAGCTGGTGGATTGTACTTTATTGCATACTCTGCGAATGCCCTTGCTTTCTATGAGGGTAGTAAGCAGATTGCCAAGACGATCGACAATGGTGGCAAGGGCACATCCGTTGGTGATATCTACACTGTTATTCTCTTGCTTGTCGACTGTATGGCTCCTGACTGACCCAATTAATGATTGTTGCTGACATGCCACAGCCTGTGTTGTTCTCGGATCCATTGCTCCCCTGCTGCCCCTCTTGGGTGCCGCCGCCGGTTCTTTTGCAAAGCTCGAGGAAGACATCAACTCCCCTGCAGTTATCGACTCGGGCTCGGATGAAGGGCTGAAGCTTTCCTCGGTCGAGGGCAACATGTCATTCCGAAACATCGAATTCGCATACACTTCCCGACCCAACCACAAGGTTTTGAAGGGCGTGTCACTTGAGTGCCCTGCTGGTAAATTTACCGCCCTGGTCGGCCTATCTGGCAGTGGTAAATCTACCATCGCTGGTCTGACCTCTCGACTCTACGATCCCATAGGAGGAGAAGTCTTGCTTGATGGCTATAATCTGAAGGATCTCAACGTCAGGAACTTGCGAAGCCACATGAGTCTTGTCCAGCAGGAGCCCTCCCTCTTGGATCGTTCCATTATTGAAAACGTCGCTCTCGGCATCATGAGTTCCCCGCAGCCAGACCACGCTCGGTTCCAACCCATCATTCTGGGAACCAGTCTTGTAGAGCTCGCTACCAGGCTTCGAAAAGGCGAAGAGCTCATCAATGTTGCACAGAGCTTCGGACAGGATATGGTTGATCTAGTGCAAGCTGTCCGACATGCCACCGACATGGCTGATGCCTCCGGATTCATCAACAAGCTCGAGTTCGGCTATGGAACCATGGTTGGCACTGGTGGAAAGTTGGTCAGTGGTGGTCAGAGGCAGCGCATTGCTCTCGCTCGTGCTCTCATTCGCGACCCCAAGATTCTTATTCTCGACGAGGCCACTGCGTCGCTCGACTCCGCCAGTGAGCACCGGATTGCCACCGCCATTTACTCGATTCGCCAGAACCGAACTGTCATCTCCATTGCCCACAGACTTTCTACTATTAAGAACGCTGATAACATCATTGTTATGAACAACGGCGAGATCATTGAGCAAGGCAACCATCTGGAGCTCATGGCACTGAATGGTTCCTATGCTGGTATGGTCCGCCTCCAGACCGTTGATTCGGAAGACGCCGGTTCCATATCTAGCACGCTTCGGGAGAAGGACACCAGCGATACCATTCTATCTGAGAAGGTCTCGAACAGCGATAACGAGAAGGATTTGGCCCAGGTTAGCGAGAAACAGGCCGAGAAACCTGCTAGCGATAAGTCCAAGGACGAGGACGAGGGAAGCGCCGCTCTCAACTCAGACCTGACGACCGGTGCTGTGATCAAATCTATCGGCTCCATGCTGCGTCCCTACATTCTCTTGTTCTTGGTTTGTCTATTCTCTGCGGCCTGCGTGGGTCTTACCTTCTCAGCAGCCGGTCTCATCTTTGGCAACACCATCGACAAGATCTCGCCCTGCAACCCCAAGGACGATATTCTGGGTGCAGGAAAGTTCTTTGGTGGCATGTGGTTCTTGGTTGCCTGCGGTGAGTTGATTGCCAACACAACTAGCTGGACTGGCTTCGGTACCATCGCCGAGAGGCTTCTGTACAGACTCCGCGTCCTCTGCTTCCGATCTCTCTACGAGCAGAGCCTTGACTGGCATCAGTCTGAGGGGCGTACACCGTCTGCGCTTCTGTCAGTCATCACCACGGATGCCACTGCTGTGGGCGGCTTCAGCGGTTCCATCGTGGGGACAGTGTTCTCCATTGTCATCAACTTCCTCGTTGCCATCATCCTATCGCACATTATGAATTGGAAGATCGCCATCGTGTGCTTGGTTGTCGTGCCTCTTCTTCTGGGTTCTGGAATCATGCAGGTCAGGGAGCTGGCAGCATTTGAGAGGCGCCACGCCGGCGCTTTTGCTGGTGCAGTTGGTATTTCTGTGGAGGCAGTCAACTCGTTCAAGACGATCTCGTCCCTTTCGATAGAGGAGGAGGTCATCGCTTCCTATCGACGCTCCTTGAGGAAGCCCAGAACGGAGATCTTTGTGTCTTCCGCCTACGCCAACCTGTGGCTGGCCATTGCCAACAGCACTGGTAACCTCATCTACGCTTTTGCCTACTGGTGGGGCTCCAACCGAATCACCAAGGGCGAAGCTACGCAGAAGGAGTTCTTCACCATCCTCATTTGTATGCTGGTTAGCGCTCAGCTCTGGGGCCAAATGTTCAGTCTCGCTCCTGAAGTCTCCCGAGCTAAGGCTGCTGCCTCTAGAATCCTGAGCTTGATCTATATGGGCACTTCCAAGGACCAACTCACTACCCGCAAGCTTAGCCCCCCTAAGATTACCTTTGAGAATGATGTCGAGGCCACTGGCGAGGCCGCCGCCAAGAGCACGAGCAGCGTCAAGGGTGCGAACATCGTTTTCAAGGACGTCGCATTTGCCTACCCTGCTCGTCCGCACATCCAAATTCTGACTGGCATGTCGTTCACAATCCAAGCCGGACAGTTTGTTGGGCTTGTCGGGCCTTCGGGTGCAGGCAAGTCGACCATCATGTCTCTCGTGCAACGCATGTTCCGCCCCTCTGGTGGCACAGTCGAGATCAATGGCGTGGACATTTGCGCACGCGAGGGCACCGAGTTCCGCAATGATATTGCCGTGGTACCGCAGGACTGCGCGCTCTTTGACGGAACCATTCGATTCAACGTGGCCCTGGGATCGACGCCGGACCACGAGCCTACAGACGCCGAGATTGAGGAAGCCTGCCGGCTGGCCAACATCCACGACATGATCATGGCCCTGCCTGACGGGTACGACACCGAGTGCGGCCCCAATGGCTCACGACTCTCTGGCGGTCAGCGACAGCGTCTGGCCATTGCTCGAGCTCTGGTGCGCAAGCCCAAGCTCCTGCTGCTGGACGAAAGCACGAGCGCTCTCGACGCAGAGAGCGAGCGGGCGCTGCAGGAGGGTCTGGAACGGGTGGCACGCGGTATCACAGTGATCGCCATCACGCACAGGCTGCACACTGTGCGCAAGGCGGATGTCATCTTCGTTGTGGAAGGCGGCAAGGTGGTGGAGAAGGGACGACACGAGGATCTTGTTGAGAGGAGTGAGACATACCGCATCAATGCTCTGCAGCAGATGCTGGAGTAGACGGCGGAGAGGGGTTGGTGGGCTTTCCTGTGCCCACGGGGCATGACATGGAGCTATCTGAAGGGCAAGTTGGCCCTATTCCATTAACACTGCACTTGCATGTAGAAGAAATGATTTGATACCAAGACATAAAACACCAGGGTTGGGTGGGAAGGTTTAGCATAGCATATAATGAAGACGGGCGGGGATATGCCCGGATAGAGTACAAGGTTGACACTGAACACAAATACACAACTCAAACAAGGCGATGATTACCTTTAGATCCAAAGGCTACGGCGATGACACAGCTATGTCGTGTCCCCAGGACTGGGCCTAGGACATTTGCTCATGGTTATGGTCGGATACAGGGCATCACAAGCCCCCACGTAACCAGCTGGGTTGTCCCCCCACCCTTGGGTCATCTGCACCACCCACATCGGACGGGATGCTTACTTGAACCGGGCCTCACAGATGCAAGCAGAGGATCGAAATAATATTCCACTGCATCTGAATGCGCATCGCGAGGCTTCCGGCCAACAACAGAGCAAAAAGAAAAAGAAAAAAAGTCTAATTAGATTGTGCGTCAGGGCTGAGACGGTGTCGCGTGAGCAATTCCCCTCTCTGTTCCAGTCCCGCTGGACCCGGCGACGGCGTCAAACCCGCGCCGGTGCGAGCCTCTCGCCCTCCCCGGCCGGCAGCTCCTCCCGCCTGCCTCTATTCCCACTATGTGCGGAAGGGACCTGGACATCTGTGGTGGCGAGAGGTGAGGGATAAAGACAAGCCCTGGACTTGCTAGGTCGGCGTTTCTGCCATTGGCAAGGGCAATTGGGTCCTGAGGAGTCGCCAGCTGCTTTGACATGAGGCAATCGGATTTGTTGGCGCGATAGGGGCACGCAAGTAGGTGGGTAATTATGAGGCGTGAAAAGGGTTCCAGTTTGCTCACCGACGCACCGTTCGGGAAACGCTCAAGGTACGGAGCGGGCTAGCATTAGGGTTCGCACTGTGATTGTGCTTTGTGGTGTATCGGCAGAAGAGGACGTCACGGTTGGATTTGGGTATGGCTCTTGATGCGGATGGGATTTTTTCATCATTGGCTGTGCTTCGCTGGTCTGGGTGCAGTTTGCAAAATCCGTGGGTTGGTGGCTTCATGAAGTGTGCGAATCCATCATGACTTCGTCTTACTACTAGTCGCAGCCGGAGAAGGCAGGGTGTGGCGGGTCTGCAGGAAGCAATTGCTGGTGGGCAATTTGCAACATCCAACTTCTGGTTTGGTTGCTGCACTGTGCCACTCGCTGCTGCACGAGATGAGATTCAGAACTGCATTGCCTGACCCATCGTGGCCTGTCCCATAATTCTGACCATGCATGTTCCGTATGCGCTTGCGCAATAGTAATTCTTACATCATGGCCGAAGACGGTGCCATGGACAGGAGACCAACAAGCAGCATGGAAGGAAGAAAAAGAGACTGGAAAATACAGCGACACGGCACAGTCAGATTCTCGACGAGGCAATCTTACGAAGGAATGGCATGACTGGTGCTCATGACTGGGGCCTCTTTGTCGCAACCAGCGCGAGACATTCCGTCTCGGTTTCCGAGGCGGGCAGCAAGGATGTTTATCGACGTGGAAAAGCGTGACACCGTCACCAGACGTGCTGGGGTCCAGATTGGGTCAGCTATGTTCCGAATGCTCGAGGCTGCAGGCTGGAGCTTCTGGCATAAGCAGGTCGGCGTTGCATCGACCCTTGCCTGCTTGCCTCTGACGTATTGCTTGGGCCGCACTGCACGTATCAAGCAGTTCGTAATTCTTGGACTCCCATGCCTGCTCGAATATTGAACAGGATCCATGAAGCTGGCTCTCGTTGCTGCACTGTACTCCACTGTACGCCCGCAAGCGCTGGAGTTGGAGTCCAGTGCTGTCGAAATCACACATTTTTAGGCGTCCACTATCCATGTGATGCACATGCCCCATCACCCATGCCCGTCAGTGGGGTGGGGACGGCCTTCCCTGGCAGCCAAAGATTCAACCACGCACTTGACTGGCCAATCACAGCCCGACTTCACGTCATCCTAGCGCCAGGCTGTCCCATCCCGCGGCGCGATCCCCTTTCACACCTCTGGCCTTGCCTTGCCCGCGCGGCCGAGTCATCACCAATTGCCGCCATCCATTGGGCGTCGCATCGTGCCTTTGCCTCCTCTACCACAGCCCCATCCCAGCCCTTAGCTAGCTGCTGGCTCCTAGTCCTGCCTGGGAAAAGAGGCCAGCAGTGGGGCGCCGCCCAGGAGTCAGGGCCCAGTTTCTCTCCATTCTGGCTCCAAAAGCGAACAACGTCCAGCGTTGCGTTCCAGTCTGGCGACAGCTGCGAGCCCCAACGTTGATGCCCACCAAACCAGCCCAGTCAGCGAAGCAGCGCGAAGGGAGCCACTCCAATCCGGCCTACAAGCACCAGCAACATAGCAACTGATCACACGACACCCAAGCCTTCCCAAGCCTCCCCCATGGCCGGTGCCCACCCGTGACGAAAGCCGCTCTGCAAGTTGATGCCCTAAACCGCGTCGGGAGACACAGGAGAGACAGGCAGGTTGACGGACACTCGTCCAACGGCATTCTGTACGCCTGGGACTGTACGCCCATCTACCCACCCACTAATACCAATCCAAACACCGCCCTCGGCCTATTGCCTCTTCCTCCTCTCTTCCTTTCTTTTCCCTTCCGAGTCGCCCACCATTCCCGCCCCATCCTCCTTCGACTCTCCCTCCTCTGATCCCGGTGCTGTCCCCGAAGCCGCCGCTGAAGCTTCATCCCGTCCCGGCCACCACGACGCCCGATCTCCGACACACTACGGCCGCCGAGGAGGGACCGGTCACAACATCCCCCAGGGTCCACGCCAGCAACAGCGCCTGCAAGAGAAGCCTTTGCCGCCGCCGCCCCCACACGCAGACGACGACGACGAACCCCTGCTACTTGATACCGACGGTTACGAGCTTGACGACTATAAGCCCGTCGAAGCCCGCCGCGCCGCCGCCCAACTAGAGTCCCGGAGACGGGCCAAGCAAGACGAGAAGCGCCAGTGGCTCGAAGAGCAAGACGAGATGAAGTTCTCTCACAGCATCCAGTTCAATGCTGTCCCAGACTGGAGCAGCCACTACATTGCCTACAGCAACCTCAAGAAGCTGTACGTCCTACTACCACCTTGCCATGATACTCAAGTCATTTTTATGACTCCCGCCCAGACATATAGCTAACTTTCTCGCACAGAATCTACCAGCTCGAGAAGTCTGTGCACCAGTCCCGCACTGGCGATGCCGAATCCCGTCCCCTCATCAGCAATGAAGAGCCCGAGCAGGTCTTCTCCAGAGCTCTCGGCGTAGAGCTCGAGAAGATATGCTCCTTCTACGTCAGTAAGGAGGGCGAGCTTTTCGAAGAGAGCACCCAATTGCTCGAGGACATCGGCGAGGAGTGGCCTGGCCCCGACCAGAGCCGCCCTTCCCTGCGACGCTTCTCCTCATCCGACACCCGTGGCGCCTCCAATTTCCGATCCAGAAGCCCCCAGAGCCGGAGCTCCGACAACGAGGACAATACGAGCGACGAGGACGAAACGACGGGCTTGACTCGACGCAGGAGCAAAGGGAGGAAACAGGCCCCAAGCATGAAGCAGCAGCAGTCGACTGACATGAGTGCGTCGACGGAAATTGGCCGCCCGAGAAGGCAGAGCACCGCCGAGGATGAATATGTGCAGCAGACCATGTTCTCCTCCGGCCTCTTCTCATCGGGCATCATGCTGAAGAAGCGCATCATCACCCTATACGTCCAGCTGTGCGAGCTCAAGTCCTACGTTCAGCTCAACCGCACCGGTTTCAGCAAGGTGCTGAAGAAGTTCGACAAGACACTTGACAAGGAGCTCAAGAACGCGTACATCCAGGCCAACGTGGAGTCGGCCTACCCCTTCAAGGAGGACACCAAGCACATCCTCGAGGGGCACATCACCAAGATGGAAAATGCCTACGCCGACGTCGTGACGCACGGCGACGAAGAGCTGGCACGCAAGGACCTGCGCTCGCACCTCCGCGAGCACGTCGTCTGGGAGCGCAACACCGTTTGGCGTGATCTCATCGGTATCGAGCGCCGCGCCGAGGCCGCTGGCCTGGGAGGCTCGCTGCTTGGCCAGGATCGCCGCGCTACGACCAGGAGACTGCAAGGCGACGAGGCCAAGGCGCCCGACGGCCGAAGGTGGAAGACGCCCTTGGGTGTCATTTCCCTACCGCCATGGCTGGCCAGTAGCTCTCTGCTGACGCTGCTCATCTGCATCGGCGTCTTCCTTGCGCTTCTCTTCGTGCCCCTCATGGAGAAGCCTGAGCAGCAGAACTGCCTAGCTATGCTGGTGTTTGTCAGTTTGCTCTGGGCAACTGAGGTGATATTTTGTGCCCCCTTAGCTGGAAACAAATGCTAACATCTGTCAGACTATCCCTCTGTTCGTGACCTCGCTGCTCATCCCGTTCCTCTCGGTCGTCTTGTCAGTCGTCCGCGACGAGACCCCCGGCCACACTCACAAGCGACTCCATGCCAAGGATGCGACCTCGGCCATCTTCGCAGCCATGTGGACTCCCGTCATCATGCTCCTGCTTGGCGGATTCACGCTGGCCGCCGCCCTGTCCAAGTGCACCATCGACAAGCGCCTCGCAACCCTCGTCCTTAGCAAGGCGGGAACCCAGCCGTCGACGGTGCTGATCGCCAACATGTTTGTGGCCGCCTTTGCGTCCATGCTCATTAGCAATGTTGCGGCGCCCGTCCTGTGCTACTCCATTATCGAGGTAGGTTTCCCAAGCTTCTGATTGTTGATCTATTCCGGCTGACCGCTCGTAGCCCATGTTGCGAACTTTGCCATCCGACTCCAACATGTCCAAGGCCGTCATCATTGGCATTGCGCTCGCCTCCAACATTGGCGGAATGCTTTCGCCTATTGCCTCGCCCCAGAATGTCGTGGCCATGGGTATCATGTCGCCTCCGCCGACCTGGTTGCAATGGTTCTTCATCGTCATCCCCGTCGGCGCGGTGTCGCTTGTGCTCATCTGGCTGCTGCTCGTCGTTTCGTTCCGGCCGGGCAGGGGCACCACTATCGCGCCCATCCGGCCCGTCAAGGAGAAGTTCACCGGCGTGCAGTGGTTTGTTACCTTCGTGACCCTTGTGACTATTGCGATGTGGTGTGGTAGCCACCAGATGGAGGGCATTTTCGGCGACATGGGCGTCATCGCCATCATCCCCATCGTCTTATTCTTCGGCATCGGCATTCTGACCAAGGAGGACTTCAACAACTTCCCCTGGACCATCATCATCCTGGCTGCCGGCGGTCTGTCGCTCGGCAAGGCTGTGCGCTCTTCGGGGCTGTTGCACACTCTGGCCGAGATTGTGTCGCAGCGCGTAGAGGGCATGAGCCAGTATGGCGTCCTCGTCGTCTTCTCTACCCTTATCCTGGTCATTGCCACCTTCATCAGCCACACTGTTGCCGCCCTCATTTTCCTGCCTCTCGTGTTTGATGTTGGCAAGGGAATGGAATCGCCGCACCCCAACCTGCTCGTCATGGGTGGCGTTCTTATGTGCAGCGCCGCCATGGGCTTGCCTACCAGCGGTTTCCCCAATATGAGTAAGCTCCTCCCCTACCTCATCGCCCGGCCCTGCTGGATCGCTGAATGCTAACCCGACACAGCCGCTATTATGAAGGAGGACCCCTTCGGTCAGCGATACCTACAAGTCAAGCACTTCATTAGCCGTGGAGTGCCTGCCAGCATCATCACCCTCGCCGTCGTCGTGACGCTCGGATACGGAATCATGGGGGTTGCAGGTCTTGACTAAATGGCCAACACGGGCCGTTCTTCGTTCTTACTTACGTTTCCCTTTTTTGTCATGAATGATGGGGGAGCGCAGCTTTTGCTATTGAGAGTTCTGGCAACGCAGCAGACATTGTTACACTTTGGGCATAGATGAGATGGAATTTACGTAGATTGTGGGATACCTTTAGACAATGGACTCCCGACCTAAAGCCAGCAGGCGCATAGTCTGGGATCTGCAATATTAAGAAGCATCGCGGCCGATCCAAGCCCATCCCCAGCGCCTGTGTCACCTGGATGAGAGATGTTGTCTTTGGTTGGGTGCGAGCTCGCACTGTCTCACTGTGCGTCGAAGGAGCTCTGACCACCTGCGTTGACGTCGTTCCGCCGAGGGCGGCTCATGCTTGCTCGGCCACCTGCCAACTACCTAATCAGCAACTAGCCAGCAGCATTGATCCCAACTTACACCAACGCCAGACCCGACGACATCCGCGAACCCCGCTGGACATTGCTTGCGCGCTTCCCTCCGTTTCGCTCCCAGTGGCTTCGAACACGACTCCCTTCGCGGCTGGCGCACACTGGCCCACCAGCTGATGCGCCGCCCCTCCGCCTAAGGCCTCTCCTCTGCCCCATCCGCGCTGGAGCTGGCCGGCAAGATGCTCTCGGCCTTCACGGCTCGGCCGATCATCGAACTGCGGCAGCGCGACAAATCAAAGATCGAGACCATTCTCGCCAACGGTACGTAGAACCGGGACGGCCTCTGGCTCGGGACTTGCCTGGGGAGGGGGTGTGGTTGTGGGCTGCTTTACTGACCCAATGCTGTCCTCGCAGGTGACCGTATCCTCGTCGGCCTCAACAGTGGCGCCCTCCGCGTATACCGCCTCAACGATGTCCCCGATGCACCGGCCAACGGCAGCGCTGACCCGGCCACGATCACCGCGGCCAACGGCGCCCAGGGGACTCCTCCGGCGAACGGCGAACGACCGGCCGCACCGACGTCCCTAATGCGCGAAGTCGAAAAGTTCGCGCCCCGAGCCATCGAGCAACTAGCAATCATCAAGGAGGCCAATACGATTGTGTCCCTATCGAGCTACCACGTGTCGCTGCATGACCTGTCAACGTACGAGCTCGTCGAGACTCTGCAACGGACCAAGAATGCGTCGTGCTTTGCCGTCACGTCAAACATCGTCAAGGACCCAGACACTGGAATCCCCGAGATCATCAGCCGTATGGCCGTGGCCGTCAAGCGGAAGCTGATGTTGTGGAGCTGGCACGAGAGCGAGCTGGCCGAGGACGTGGGGGAGGTGCTGCTCGCAGAAACGATTCGGTCGGTAACGTGGGCGAGCGCGACGAAGCTGGTGTGCGGCATGAATGGCGGCTACGTCATGGTCAACGTCTTGACGAACGAGGTGGAAGAAATCGTGAGCCCCGGATCGGGTCCGGCGGCTGGCCAGACGAGTCGGTTTGGTGCGATGAGCAGCGCGGGTATGGGCTACATGGGCCTGGGAGGTTACATGCCGAAGCCGCTGGCGGCCAAGCTAGCGGACGGCGAGATGCTTCTAGCAAAGGATATTAATACGTTGTTCATCGACGACGACGGGAAGCCCCAGGAGAAGCGGCAGATACCGTGGCAATCCGCGCCCGACTCGGTCGGATACTCGTATCCCTACATTGTGGCTCTCCAGCCGCCGTCAAAGGGCTCTCTGGAGGTCCGTAACCCGAGCACGCTCTCGCTCCTCCAAACATTGTCGCTGCCTGGGGCCGCGCAATTGCACTTCCTGCCCCCCACTGTCAGCCTGTCACATGCCAAGGGATTCCATATCTCAAGCGAGCGCTGTGTGTGGAAGTTGGGCGCCACAGACTATGACGCTCAGATCCAAGAGCTGGTGGATATTCAGCAGTACGACGAGGCCATCAGCATTCTGAGGATGCTCGAAGACGCTCTCCTCCAGAACAAGACGGAGACGCTACGAGAGGTGCAGATGCTCAAGGCAGAGATGCTCTTCAAGAAGAAGAAGTTCCGAAAGGCGATGGATCTATTCAACGAGGACGACGTGCACGCTCCGCCGGAGCGGGTGCTCAAGCTGTTCCCCCCCGAGATTGCGGGCGAGCTCTCAGGATGGCCCGCGCCGGAAGAGGAGCCTCAAGCAGACGAGCCAGGGACACCCAAGAAGGCCAATGGCACAAGGCCAAGCACGCCTGAAGCTGCCGATGAACCTGCAGCTGCCGCATCACCAGCCAAGGGCGGGTTTGCCAAATTCCTGATTGGAAGTCGCAGCGCGCCGCAGGGGGATGCCGCGTCCATTGCGTCGTCGAAGAAGGACGGTGCTGACACTGACGAGACGGCCAGTGTCAAGGAACAGACGCCGACGGAAGAGCGGCCGATGGGGGACAAAGATCTGAAGAATGCGGTCCTCGAGCTGAACAGCTACCTGGCCGGAACGCGAGCACGGCTGCAGCGAGTCATCGATCCAGTCACTGGCAACCTGCGGCCAGTCAAGGACCGAAATGGAACAGTGGAAGACATGGCCGAGTCGTTCCTACGGATTAGCCTCAATGAGTCGGAGAAGAAACTAGAGGAGGAGTTGCGGAATACGTTTCGTTTGGTGGACACTACTCTCTTCCGCGCCTACATGTTCTCGCGCCCGACGCTTGCCGGGTCTTTGTTCCGAATCCCCAACTTTTGCGACCCAGAGGTGGTCAACGAAAAGCTGCTAGAGCACAACCGATACACTGAGCTGGTCGATTTCTTCTATGGCAAGAAGCTACACAAGGAGGCACTGGGTCTGCTTCGAAGGTTTGGGTCCGCGGCGGAGCCCGACGAGGATGCGCCAACACTTCATGGGCCAGATCGCACGATCCAGTATCTCAAGAACCTACCGCCCACCGAAATCGATCTCATTCTAGAGCACGCCGAATGGGTTCTAAAGGCAGACCCGGATAAGGCGCTAGAGATCTTCACAGGAGACACGGAGAACGCGGAGACGCTGCCGAGGGAAAAGGTCGTGGCATACCTACACGACGTGGATACGCGCCTAGAGGGCAGGTATCTCGAGCACATCATCGGCGAGCTGGAGGACATGACCCCGGATCTTCATAACCGGCTGGTGGAGCTGTATGTGAAGAACCTCCGGGAGATGGACCGTGATGAGCACTGGGATGCGCTGATGACGCGCTTCCTGGCTTTCCTGCGCGAGTCACAACAGGTGTATAGCCTGAGCAGGGCCTTTAAGCTCATACCCCGAGACGGTGAGTAAAAAACTTGCGCTGGCAATGAGGTGTGGGATTAGCTGACCATTTTAGACGCTGGCTTTTATGAAGCGCAGGCTGTGGTGCTCAGCAACATGGGTCAACACAAGCAAGCGCTCGAGATCTTTGTCTTTAAGATGAAGGACTACGAAAAGGCTGAAGAGTAAGATGCCCCGCAAGACTCGTCGAATTTCGATCAGAACCGGCTAACACTAACAGCTACTGTAACCGTGTACATTTGTCCGAAGAGGCAACGCCCCCGTCGTCGCAGGCGAAGGAGAGCAACCCGGAGGACCCCGAGGACACGACACCGACCATTTACCACACCCTCCTGTCACTCTACCTACAGCCGTCGCCTCCTAACGGGCCAAACCTTGTACCGGCGCTTGACCTGCTTTCCAAGCACGGCTCCCGGCTACCGGCCACGTCGACGCTGGGCCTCATCCCCGACGACCTCCCCGTGGCGTCACTGCAGTCGTACTTCCGGGGCCGGATCCGCGCGGCCAATAGCCTGATCAACGAGTCTCGGGTGACCAAGGGCCTATGCGAGGCTGAGAGCGTGTCGGTAGCGGCACGGCTGCACCTGGGCGACGACGTGGCGGGCGGGCAGGGCGGCCGCAACCGACACGTGGCCATCACTGACGAGCGGCTCTGCGTCGTCTGCCACAAGAGGCTGGGAGGCGGCCTCCGCGTCGGAGGCAGCGTGGTGGCAGTGCTGAGTGATAATACCGTGGTGCACTACGGGTGTCTCTCGCAGGCGACGGGCGGGACCAGGCGGGAGGGCGCCAAGGCGGCCAGCTGGGGAAGAGGTTTTTAAGATGCAGAGGCCAGAAGGGGAGTGAGAGCTGTTGTAGACTCGTGTCCAGTCGAGTGTATTTCTTCTTGTTGCTGTCTGGGTGGTTTGTCGTTGCTGCATCTATCGCGTCGTGGAGCATCTGCATGTACATGCGTACGAAGTTGGGAGAGGGATTGGTTGGATCCGGAGACAGCCAGTGTGGGATTTTTTTGGTGTCATAGTAATACCCCGTAGATAAAACCAGCCGTGTCAAGTTTTTTGACACTCGATTCTCTCCACATTGCTTCAAGTGGCAGGCAGGCTGTCTACTTTACTCGTCATCGTCGCCTTGGACCTCCTCGCCGTAGTTCTCCTCCTCCTTAGCCTCGTCGACGCCCGCGACCGCCGAGTCCTGGGCCATTCGGGCGGTGAGTTCGCGGTTGATCTCGGCCTGGGTCTCTGCGACGGCGGCGCGCAGGGCGGCGAGGTAGGCCGACTTGTCGGAGGCGGAGGGGGCGGCAGCGAGGACCGGGAGAGTGTGGGAGATGTTGAAGGAGGCGCTGGAGGAGGACGCGTAGTCGGCGGTGAGGGAGGGCTGCGGGTTGGACATGGTGGCGAGGATGCGGAAGAGCTGGGAGGGAATGGAGATTGGCTGGCGGGGATTATGAAGGGTTTGGCGATGTGGGTGGAAAGGTGGGTGAGGTTGGCATGGGGAATTTTTGAAGGTGAGGCTGGAAGGAGGGGCTTTGGCGGGGTAGACAGTGGTGGGTTGGGATTAGCGCTAAGGCTCCGGCAGCCACAGCAGCTAAGAGGATGGAATCGGTTTCGTCTGTGTCAGGTCTCCGACTTGAGGATGAGACGGGGGAATTCAGCCGTGAGAGGAACGTGCTGTGCAGTTTTTCGGCATTTGGTTCTCTCGATCCTTCACTCAGCGAGGCGCGGCATTTGTTACTAGATTTGGTATCCAGGGTGTGTCATTATGAAGTTTGACTCTTGCGATGTCCAATAGACCCTCTTGAGAGCCCATCACAGGCTGCGACTCTAGCCAAGATAGGACAGCTTGCGGATGAAAATAACGAACAAGCGACGAGACGGCATAATGGCCCTTCAGATTCGAGCCTATCGGAAGAGACACGGAGATTCGTCTGCCTCCACGACAGCCTCGGGCCCGCATCCGCGACGGTGATAGCCCAAGCAAAGGCCGATCTGACCTCCTACGAGTCGCCATCTGTGTGTAGGCAAGGTACGTAGTAGTCTAGACGGCAGTTTGCATCCATTGCAACCTCCGAGAGGGCCCATCTTCGATTTGGTAGTCTGGGACCCTTGTGGCATGGGGTTTCTCCCCTGTTGGGGCCAGTGGGGCAGTTGCCAAGTTCCGAGACGCTTCGGAACTTAGCAACTCTTACACCAACACAGACATCGCGGGGATACGGGACTTGCGACGGCTCACTCACACATGTCTCTGTCGTGGTCTGTGTACGTGGAGGCGAGGGGGGTGATGGACAAGTACATAAGAGTGCGGGAAGCCGCCCACGATTGAACAGATGAGAACATCCTCACCACCATCATTATCATCACCACAGCTCGCTCCCCTCCAGCCTCCATCACCATCTACCATTCCCAACCAAACACCATGGACCCTACAAAGATGGATCTCAAGGCCCTCGAGGCCGCCATGGCCGAACTCACCAAGGGTGTCAAGCCCTTCAGGATTGGCGCCCTCGTCTTCGACTACCAGACGCTTGACGTCTTCGGCCCGCTGGACCTGCTGAGCAGCGCCTCCAAGTTGTACATGGCCGGCATGAAGATGTACGGCCCCGTCGCCGACGAGCTGATTGCCCGCGCGCCCGTCATCGAAATGCACCACGTCGGCCTAACGCTCGACCCCGTGCGCTTCACGGGCAGCTCCGTCACCATCGTGCCCGACGTCACAGTCGACACGTGCCCGGAGCTCGATGCCATCATCATCGGCGGCACGGGGCCCTGGTACCGCCTCGAGGAGCCCTACGTCGACATGGTCCGCAAGCACGTTGCCGCGGGCAAGCTGCTCTTCACCAACTGCACGGGCGGCGGCATCGCGGCGCAGTCGGGCGTCCTCGATGGCCGCCACGCCACGACCAACCACCTCGAGTTTGAGCTGGTCAAGAAGCTGTATCCCAAGGTCAACTGGACTGCTGACAAGAAGTGGGTCGTCGACGGAAACGTGTGGACGGGCTCCGGCGCCGTGGCCGGCATGGACATGATGGCCCACTGGATCAAGGAGCAGTACGGGCTCGACGTGCTGATCCAGGCCTGTCAGCCGCTCGACTTTGAGCCCCGCGACGAGAACGGCATCCTCAATGTGATTCCCAAGCGGTATGCGCCCGACGGAACCCAGATCTCGACGCACGTGTACACCTACAACCCTCCGGCGGATGAGAGTGCGTGAGGACCGAAGAGCAGGTGTGGTGTTGCTGTATGTCGACAGCTTAGAATCCATACGAGTTTAAGTAGCCTCCACTCTGTAAAATGAAATAGAAATACTTCTTCATGTTCCATTGGTAAACCACCGTATAGAGTCATTGTTCTTGGTGATACTGTATAATTTCGATGCAAAGTTGGAGATGCCGTTTTCAGAGCTTACCAGCCATGCCTACGAAATAGATCAACTACATCACTGTTCCCTCGAAGGACCGCCCTCTCAAGCTGATCCCGCCCATACCCGTCCTTGATCCTCCTAGCTCCGTGCGTCAAGAGGTATTCAATAACCAGCAAGTTACTAAAATCAACCGCAATATGCAGCGGTGTCTCCTCGCAGTCGCTGCCATCGTCGCACAACGGCCTCCACTCCCTCGGGTCCCCGTCGCCCGCTTTCCACCAAGTCTTGGCGTCGTTTACATCCATGCCCCCGACTTGGACGAGGATCTTGAGGACCTGCAGTCCACCCTCCCCGACTCGGGCGGCGGCGTGCTTGACAAGCACAGGGTCGCCTGGCCACTTGTGATGGGGCGAGATGCCGTCGTACAGGGTCCGAGAAATCTTTGGGAAGTAGGCCCGGAGCTCGTCGCTCGGGAGCTGCTTCACACAAGTCCGAAGGATGTTGCCTGGCACCTCGGATGGGGGAAATTGAGTGCGAGAGGCGGCTGGCTGCTCAGGCAGTGGCACAACCGAGGCGAGCACCCAGTTTGCGGCTACTAGAGCGTCCCAGAGAGCTCGAGATGCCTCGTATTCCCGAAGTTGAGAGATAATCAAGGCATAATGAAGCCTGGGGATCCCGTCATGGCATTCCTTCCTCTTAGCGAGACCCTTCAGCGTATCGTGGTTGTGGTGCTTGACCATGACAGCCACAAGAAGCTGCAATAGTGCCGGCATCGTGAAGGCGTTGATGCCCGTCTCCTCGTGCATGAATGATGCGGCACCGTCTACAAGGTCAAAGTTGCAGATGACGCAACGATTCAGTAGCTTCATGAGCCACTTCTTGGTCAAGGCTTCAGCCGGGAGTTAGCAGTTCATTCCTGTAGATAGTGACGAGTTGTACACCTCACCCTTCTCAAACTCCGGCCCTGCTGATTTCGCAAATGCCAAGAAGGCTGCATAGACGAGGTCATCGTTTGCTATTGTGCAGATGTCCTCCTCCGTAGCCCCGACAGCTACTCTCCGTCTCGCTTCAGTCCAGCAGTTGTGAAAGTAGGTCCATAGAGTAACTGTTCCAAAGGGGTCTGCCTCGGCAGCCTTTTGCAGCGAGTCGTCCAGGGCAGCGCTGTATAGATTGGGCAGCATCATCGCAGCTTGAGCTTTGAGAGTGGTTGAGGACCCTAGTGAAGAGATGCTGGCCGATTTCAAGTGAAAATCATCACTTGGTCGCGAATAATCGAAAACCTTGGCCAGATATCTCACCAACGCCCCCATTGCAGCTAATATGAGCAGAATCCAGGCTTTCAGCTCGCACGGGCTGCCTCCAGGCTGCAGCTGAGCACAGGGCCACAGGCTATGCCGAAAATAACCCAGTACTCGGTTAGCCCCGGTTTATACTTGCCAAGGGCCTATGAAAAACAGCCAAGGCAGAGTATGAGGCATACAAGTTGAAGCGACCCAATTGGTGTCTTCAAGATTCCGGTGCCTGAGCTTCTCGTTCCAATCTTCTCCTTTCCCTTCTTCTTGTGCGCGCGGTGTCGGTTCTCTTGGGTTGTTTTGGATGTTTGATCTTTGGGGCTTTTGGTGGTGGCTTAGGTTTTGGAGCTGGATAAGGAGAATGGGCAATTTGCTCGAGGACTACCAGCACTTCCAATACAGCTTTGCTTGGGACTACATACTGGGCCCAAGAGTCTTGAATTGCGATCATTAAAAGTGCCTTGAGCACAGAATGAGCATCATTCCCAGCTGCATGTAGGTTATCAAATGAGATTCCTAGTAAATCCGGAAGCGTTTCCGAGCTAGGTCGAAATTGAAGCTGGAGAGGGAATTGTGATGCTGGGACAGTATCAAAAACAAAGCGTACTTGTTGGCCAAGATTCAGCTGCCTCAAGACTCGCATATCCTCAATGCTGCCGTGAAAGACGAGAACATAATCTCGACCTTGAACGATAGAATCAAATTCTAATTTCAATTCAGAGAAAACAATGGCTTTCGTTTCGCCAAATAGAAATCGACCAATGTGCTCGATTGGCGTATTTTCCCTGCCCAATGTTAAATTGGAAGGATTGAATAACATGATGCCATTCGTATTGTGCCGTATGTGTGAGATGATCTTGTATCCTGCGTGTGTCCAGAACCGAGATGCCGATTGAGTATTGCTTCTCGTCATCTAGGATCCTATACGGCTTCAATGAGCCTGTGTCAATATCAACTGATACGAAAAGAAGATCAGTGACAAGAGAATCACGTATTTTAGCCCCAAAGTCGGTGTCTTCCAAGGCTAAAGGCGCATTCAATGAATGATTAGAATAGCCAAAAATGTGCCGCAATGCCACAGTAGCAGGATAAAGAGTTCCTGCATAAGGTGGTAAAGCGGACATACTTGAGGAAGGCAACGAAACAGCTAATGAGTTGCTGCTTTTGGGAATAGAGGGAGTTCTTTAGCAATATTGTTGCGCTCAAGGCGGCAGCTGTTATATCAAGGTGGCCGTTGCAATTCCCCTGCAATAATAGTGAATCTCCTCGATGTTGTGTGGAAAGCCGTTGCAGGAGGACGAGGGGCGAAGATGGAGATGCGAAATGAGCACTGACTCATTGAGCGTGAGAGGATATTTGGAGAATAAATATGATGGGAATCGAACTGCATTTTAAGGGGTCGAGTCATCAGCAATCTTTCCGTACTGAGAGACAAACTTCATCTATCCATTGCTATCTCCAACGACAGGCATCAGTAAACCGTACGAGCAACTACCAAGGTGTCCGCCATCGCAAAGCAATGCAAATGTGATCAGCCTGATAAGGTACACTCTTTCTTCACGCCACCTTGGAGTATGTTCGAAATCTTTCTACTACACCAAGCACAGAACGCCGCTGGCTTGTACCTAGCAAGTATTATTTCTTAATTCTCAAGAATCCTTCCGGCCATTAAAATTGTCAAAGTATTTCTAGTTGTCGTGATATGTATGGGAGGAACAATCGAGTTGAAGGGATGCGGGAGGGGTAATTGACACAGGGTAGCCCCAGAAGGGCAGTCTGCGGCATTAGCGCCACTTTGGCACAGGGGTTCACAGCTGGGGAACCTCCTTGGGGACGGGCTGACGGTGGCAGGTGCTGGGACAACGGGATGCGGCTCGATTCGTCGAGGGCAACCACAATTCAACTTCACCATTACTTACCTTGACTGCCAGCCGCCATCACATCTCGTCTTGTGCGCTAACACCCGACTCGCCCATCAACCCACCTCAGGGAATCCTGCCAACCGAACAGGCCCGTCTGCCCTCCGACAAACCGCCCGACCCAGCAAGGGTCCTCCCTTGCGACGCTCGAGCCGTCGCATCAAGATGTGACAGCCCCATCTCCATCGCATCAACGACTACCATGCAACCGACTCGACACCCCGCCCGGGGCCCCGGAAGCTTCGCGCCCTTGTCTTCGTCCTCCTCTCAACCATCGCAAATGTCCTCGTCCAGCTCCCGTCCAGCCCTCCGCCGAGTCGAGTCGTCAGAGAGCGAGGGTCGCCCAAGGCCGTCCATCACAATCCCCAAGTCCCGTCCGCCACCCCCGGGACAGCCCCAGACGCCCCAGTCACCTGCCACACCGATATATGCCCAGTTCACGTCCCACTCCAACTCGAGCAGCGCGAGCCTCCAGCAGTTGCAACGGCAGCAGCAGGATCACCACAACTTCTCCAGGCCCGCAGGTGTTCGTGCTGTGACGCAGGGCTCTGCCCCGCCAACACTGCTCAAGGGTCACTCACGCAAGCACTCTGGTGGCCAGGGCATGTTCGATTCGACACTTCCGTCTACGAGTACCTCGAATCTATCTTCTCATTCCGGCATGAGCCACTATAACAATTCGTCATCCGCGGCCCCGTCAGCCAGCGGCGGCCCTCCGTCGACGGCTGGCTTGTCGGCAAGCCAGATCGCAGCCCAGGCCGCTGTCATGTCGCATCAAAACAGCATGCACCAACGGCATCGCTCCCAGACTGTCCCGTTCCCTGGTGACCCCAACGACGGGGCCCGACGAGGAAGCGGCAGCAAGGGTCCGACGAGCCCGCCCATGCTGAGCTTGACGGAGGCGACGGTTCCGCGAGAGAGTGGATTTGGACAACAAGGAGGGCACAATGAGCGACCGGGCACAACGCATTCCTCTGCTGCAACAGCTGCGGCGAATGTCGTCTTCCCCAGGTCAGGACATAACTCACCGAGGGGCCCACACTCAGTATCGCCTCAGCCATACTCCCAGCCTACTCACCCTTCACAGCCTCCGCCTCCGCCGCCCGCATCAGAGAAGCCCGTGCTCAAGACGGAGAAGTCAAAGGTCAAGCTCTTCTCTCGCCCTGGGAAAATCAGCACCAAGGGCCTTGACCCCAAAGACAAGCCCCTCCCCAGCCCTGGGAAGATCGGTTCCGCACTTTCGGCCTTGCAGAGAGGCAACTTCAGCACCACCAGCCTTGTAGACCCGCCAAGCCAGTCCCTATACAACTTGAGCAATTCATCCGCGGCCACTATTCGAGCCACTGAGACGCCTCCTTTTGAGGAGAAAGACAAGGGCAAGGAGAAGGAGAAGAAGCATCATTTCTTGTCGCGACAGAAGCAAAAGCTCAAGGATGAATACCATCTGCCTCTATCGTCAGCCGCCAGCAACTCGAGGCCTACCGACCCCAATGCGCCGAATCCGCTCTACAACTTCAACCTTCCTCCTAGTCCTGGGCCTAATTCGACCGGATTTGCCAAAGCGAAGAAGGACAAGAAGCTCGCAGAGCGGTCGGAGATGCGGTTTGAGGGCGAGACGAGCTTCGCCCACCCAAATGAATGGACTGGCCCCAGCAGCCTGCCATCTCTGTCCCAGCAGTCCACAATGTACGACCCTGTTGACCCTGGGAAGCTTGGCCTGCACAATCACATGTCCCTAGACGACGCTTGGCCATATCTCAAGGCCAAGTTGCTCGTCATCTTTGAAGGGGAGGACCTACGACTGCCTATCGAGGATTTCAATAGAGTCGTCCAGATGCACATACAGTTCTGCGTCCATCGTCGTTCACCAAACACAATGCTCGAGGATTTACGGGATCTCTTGCACACGGGCTTCGCTTCTCTCGATCGAACCCTGCGTCAAACTTCCGAGGACCGCTTTATCCCGACCCTGGTGGAACTTTGGATGTTTACGTTTACGTCCATCTTGCCTTATATGCAGTCTGTGTTCCTCCCGCTAGATATGGAGGTTTCTGGGTGCGGTACCATCATGACCGGCGACCAGGCGCGTGACTTCTGGGGAGGCGTAGTATCCTCATCATCGGATAAGTCCACTCGCATCGCCCCCGCAGCAGCTGTTCTTGACGTGCGAAGGCTTGTACTCATGGCATATCGCGATATCGTGATCCTGCCCCGGTACGAGATGCTCAAGACGATCTTCTCCAGGCTCTCGCTTGAGTTTCTGCCCGCCTCGTTGGTGAATATGGCTCTAGGTTCACCACCTTTGGAGGCCATTCTCTCCGCCTCTCCCTCTGACTCCTTCACATCAATGGGCCGCCCAGGGACTGCCATGTCCCTGGATCCATCAGTGGCATCCTACAATTCGACCAGCACCACGCTTCTCGAAGGCTCTGCGGGCGGGCGCAGCCGCGCAATCAGCAACGTCAGCTTCGGCAGCCACGGGAGCGATGGCGGGCTGAGACCCTTTACGCCATCCGGCATGCCCCCGCCTCCAGTGCCACAGCCCACGCTCAGTAGCCTGCGGGAGCGGGAGCAGAGCAACGTCGAGGACAGCAAGCATGTGACGGACATGGTCGGTCGAATGCTGCAGTGCATGAGTGTGTTGTCGAGCGTCGGCGGCGCGGAGGCGGGAGACGTTGACGACGAGGGCAACGACAAGGTGGTGGAGCTGTGCAAGATGCTCAAGCTGAATTGGCTTGGCCGCGGACGAACGGGGCGAAACAGACGGGGCATCGTTGGCGGGAGGGTGCGGAGGGATGAGTTGAGGGATGAGGTCCGGGTTGCCTGAGACATAGCTCTACGCTGATAGTGGCTCTGAAAGTGGAATGGTATATGATGGTTTTTGTATTGGGGAGTTTGAGGTTATTGTGTGGTTATGACACGGTAAACGGGCAATTATGAGAATAGCAACACGATAGCAACATGACTGGCTTCATTTTGGTTCGTTTCAATGCAAAACAACGGAGTGAGTCAATCAATACATGAGAAGAATTGTCCTGGGAAGATGCATCAAGGAGCCTTCGATGGGGATCTAACGCGGCGTGGGTTTTGTTTTGGTGATGTAGGGTATGACTTCGCCAATAGGTTTTAAGATCAAGATGTAGCCGACAAAAAGGGCAGGAACAGTAAATCCTCCATGAACGTATCGGTCTATTGAGAGAGGAGTTCCCATTGCCATTACTACTCGTATCATCCAGGGGTCGCTGTGCCCTGAATACTGGTGGCGACAATGCGGACAGCCCGACGAATAATTTTTGGCCCTTTGCAGTCCTGACGGGCTGGGCATCAAGGGCAGAGGATGGATGTACCTGCAAGGTACGGGGGTTTGACAATTTAAACGTGCATGCCATGTTGATCTGTCATAAAAAAACAAAGTCATGCACCCAACGATAGCGCATGGTCAATTGAAGAAAATATATTAAAACGTAAGATATGCTCATGCGCATCTGTTTTGAGTAAAACTTCAAGACTACTAGCTACTCCTACCAAAAGCGACCTACAACGAGACTCTCCCACCACAGACATCTCGAGGACTGAGACGATGAGAGGTGGTGAATAGCCAAGCCAAAAATCTGTTCAATGCTAGTTAGCAATGATGCATGTGCAAATGTTTGTGCAAAATGCAAAGAGTGTGGTTTGATGTCAGACAGAGATACTGGCTAGTAACAGGCCTAGGGCCCGAACAGACGGAATTTCTTCATGTTCGATTCGGTTGGGAAAAGAAGACTTGTAACAAGTGTCATCATTCGAGGGGAGCGTGGCGGGATGGCCGCGCAGGATGAGGTTGGACAATGCAGGAGAAAGGGGTAGTGAGGTCTTACCATTATCAATCAGGAGCATTGCTGATAGCCAAAGCGCGTGGAAAATAGAGGACGGAAAAAAATCCCGCGAGAAGACAAAAAAATCCCAGCAAGCCACCTCTGCCCAATCGTCTCCTCCGTCAGGCAAATGCTGTCTGACACGCGCGGCTGCAAGAACAAAACTGCTCCAAAATCCCAGAGCAGTGGCACGAAAGATGCCGCCTGCAGCTGCAGCGTGAGCACAGAGATCCGACTGAGAGAGTGAGAACGAAGGAAGCAAAGATGCTGGTGAATAAAGAAGCCCGTATGGAAAAGTCGGCGGCTCAAGAAGATATTGGAAGACAGTGCAAGTAAAATTTTTCGACCGTCAGTTAGCACTGTCCTGGTATCACCACGTGACAACCGCACCATCCCTTCTGGCCTTCATCTTATTAGCTGGGAGCCGTGCCGCGATAGATGCATGGCACCGTGTCACTCTTCTATCGCGCCCCAGCCGTCCGGACTCATCAGTCTGACATGTCAGGGAGCTAGGCGGAAGTGGAAGTATTAACCAAGCCAGGCCGCCACGGGGGCGGATCGGATCTGCTCCCGTGGGCTCGGGTCGGATGCGCGGGCTGGGGTCATGCCGTTAGTGAGGCGACTCATGAGTCGCTCGACAAGAGAAACTGATGCTCGTGGTCTGCCGTCGCATTTCGTCCAGGCCTTGGACGATTTGTGAAGAGCCTCCTTGCGGTTGTATACCTGGAACGACACAGCGTCCCGCTGGCATAATTTGATTCGCAATGTCGGATTGAATCGTGTGAATTGATCGGATCCGCATCCATTTAGCCTATGGGCTCCATATCGGCGCGGTGCTATGTATGCGCTGGGACAGTGGTCGCGCTCGCTGTTGTAGATGGGGTCGGTCGGTGCCCGGCCCGTCCAATCTGTGCCGAGATAGGTTGGTTTGCGCGCGAGAGCGCGCCTGAAGGAAATTGAACGGGGGGTCAGCCTCGTTTGAGGATGGATCCCCAGCCACCGAATTTGTGCAGACAGAAAAAGATGGAATGGCTAGCCGAGGCGAGGCTGTGCGCTTGTCCGAGGTATTCTGTCGCACCGCCGAACTTGGAAGGAGCAGACGCGTGCTGGATAGTCGCATATCCCCACTCCCCGAAGCTTGCAACCCCCTTAACCTCCTAATTGCATGGCTAGTGCGTCGGGCTTGGGACCTTGCCGCTCCTCGCGCTGTGACAGGACGGATTGGAAGCCCCCCACTGTTCTGGCTGGGCTCCTTTGTGATAGCCTGAACTATGAGCCACAGCACCTGGAAAGAAGCCCCCAGAGAACAGCAGCCACGTCTGTCCCCGTCCCCTCTCCCTTTCTCTTTGGTGTTGCGGCGATCGCGGCGTCTTGTTCGATTGCCTTCCCCCCTCCCAAGACCACGCCGTTCTCCGCTGTCGGTGCTGGTTCTGCGATAAGGCAGTTTTCTCTTCGATCAACTGCCGCCCGGGTTCTCTTGTCTCTCTGTCAAAGTGCCAAATTTCCTGCTGCTATTATTATTCGCTGCCTCCGACGACCCGGCTCCACACCTATATCAATCGAGCAGGCCGGATAACGGCGTTCAGTGCCGTGCGCTCAGCGCCACTCACCGTCTGTGGTGAGCACCCGCCAACCGTACCCGGCCCTCGCAGGCAAGGCGGCCCGTCCAGGTGCTGCGCTGCTGGCCGGAGTGGTGCTCGTCGTCCCCCATATCCCCCCAAATCGCATTATTACAAGGGTCGAAGGTTGGCCACTCACCCTCGCTCGCTCAGTCCATACAACAACGGGACGGACAACGCCGAGCATCGTCTTGCTGCCTCCAGCCCTCGGCTGTTTCTGCCTCTGCCTTCTACTTCTGCGCATCTGCCGCATCTCGTCCCTTCCATTCCTCCCCTCAGGCTACTAGCTTGCCACCTTGGTTTGTTGGGCCGCTGTTGTCCTGGCATATTCGTCTACCGGATCCCGAACCCTTGGGTCTGCCCTGTCTGCCCTGCCACCCAAAAGACGAAAAAGGGCCCCCATCGGTCCCTCCATCTCCTCCCTCCCACCCTGGCCCGCCTGCCTTCCGTCGCCATCATCGCCCGCAGCCGCCCAGTTTTTAGAGCCCCTACCCAGCGTCCTCCCAATACACGGGCAGCTACGACCACCCAGCCCAGCACAGAGCCCCGTTAATTAGGTAAGGTAATAATATCCTGGCCGGCCCAACCCAGGCGCGCGGGAAATTTACCAAGCCCAGCGAGCGCATCATCTCTTTTCCCGGCGACAGCGCATCTCGCCTCCGCCCATCTTTCCTGGCTTCTCCCCCCCCCCGACCACACGCCCTCCCGCAACCTGCTCATTGCCGGCTGCTTTCGCTCGCTCGCCCGTCGTCGCGTCCGTCGCTCGGCCCTGATCGCCTTGATCGATCCTGTCCGGCTTACCCTGTGACGTGAACGTGTCGCTGCTGGGCCCCCATCCCATCGCCGTCGCACCCTACCATTCGCCAGCGCTGCCCTGTGCTGTGCTGTACTGTGTTGTGCTGGTCCGCCCCCCGGACGCCGCCCACCTTGGTCCGCATCGCGAAACCACACCATCCATCCTCATCTCTCCACCATCACCGATGCCTCGTCGCTTCCGGTCCGACACTCGCCCGTTGCCGTGACCGATCCCGCTTTTCTCTTCAGCCCGTCTTGTCCTTTGCCCGTCATCGCCCTCGCCATTCGACCTCCATCGCAAGGCTGACCCACGCCCCCTCCGGCCCTGTTTCGTCGCGACACGCGAACCCACGTCGGCACCACCACGAGACCCTTCTCCGTGCCCTCGATATCCCGCTGGCCTGGCCTGACCACCCGACGCATGCGCATACCATAGTGCTTTCGGAGGTTCGTCGATATCCACGCTGTGGATAGTCGGCTCGAAATCCAGACATGATGGCTGCCACAAACTTTACGGGGCATCCTGCCGGCATGGGACATCCTGGCGTCTCCGGACATCCTATGGCTCCCGGAATGCCTCATAACCCGGCCCAGCAGGGCGCGCCTGCTGGTGGTATGCCGCAGCACTTCGGCGGCCCCATGGCTGTGTCCGCTCCGGGAGGACAAGTAAACCCTGCCTTGATGGGCGGCATGCCGCCGGGTGCGAACCCGAATGCTCATGCCTTGCAGCACCTGAATCCCGCTCAACAGCAAATGTTTCAACAGCAGCAACAGCAATTGCAGTGTAAGTTCCCCAGCAATGGCCTATCGCCTGTCTCCCCATCGCGGTCGTTCCTTCCTGCTGATCGGCGTCCTGCCCCAGTCAACAACCCACAAATGGCTGCCATCCGGCAACAGCAACTCCTGCAACAACAACAACGACAAGCCTTGATGGCACAGCAATTCCAAACTATGCAGCAAAATGGTATGCCCATGAACATGGCATTGACTCCGCAACAGATCCAGCAACTGAGGCAGGCTGGCCGACTCGGCCCAGTAAGTCGTTTCCGTATCGCGCCTGGGTAACCACTTAAGCTAACCAAGCCTTAGACCCAGCAGCACCCCCAGGCACAGGCCATTATGGCACAACAGCTCGCTCTGCAACAACAGCAGGCACAGCATCAGCAAGCACAGGCCCAGCAGGCTCAGGCCCAGCAGCAACAGGCACAAGCCGCACAACAACAGCAGCAAGCTGCCCACGCTCAGCAGATGCAGGGTGGACCGAACCCTGGGCAACATATGCCGGTCAACGCCCAGGCCATGCAGAACATGCAGCAGAACCAGTTGGCAGCCTCGTTGCAGAGCCAAATGGCAAACCAGCAGGGTCAACAACAGCAAGGACCGCCTCAGCCACAGGGCCCAGCACAAGGTCAACCTCAGGGTCAGCCTCAACCCCAAGGCCAGCCACAGGCACAACATACTCCCCAGCAGTCATCACAGGCTGGTACTCCCGCACCCACTGGTCCCCAGACACCGGCCCAGACCCCGAGCTCGACTCCCGCGCAACCCAGTCAAGCATCCGCTGGCCAAAACCAGCCTCAAGGACCCCCGACTCCCGCGCAACCCCAGCCACAGGTTCAACCCCAGGGACACCCGCAACAGCAAGGGCAGCCCCAGCAGCAGCAGCCCCAGCAACCCCAGCCGCACCTACAGCAACAGCAAATGACGGCCGTGCAAGCGCAGCAGCTAGCCCTCACCAACTCAATGCTGGCGCAACAGCAACAACAGCAGCGTAGGGAGGGTATGAAGGGGCAGTGCCTGCTGAAGCTTATGCAGTTCAATGAGCACCTCAGCGGGTTTCCGGTAAGATAGCGCTTGACTCTGCAGCAGCATCGATTTCGCTGAAAACTGACATATCTTCCATCAGGGTTCTAAGGGACGGGATGACTTGTCGTACTGGAACATGTTTGTCGGACGATTCTTCTCCCCCCACGGTGTTTTCCGCCACATGCTGCGCATTTCAGACGACTCCGAAACGCCCGACAAGCAGTACGAAATTGCCTATCCTGCGATCCCACGATACTTCCACACCCACTTCAGCAGCGGAGTTAAGAGCATGCAGCTGATCATGGATCGGGGGATCACTGATCGACCGCTCCCCGGCGACTGCCACTGCATCGAAAACTCCAAAGCTAGTCTGGTCTACTGGTTCGAGACTGGTTCACACGTAAGTTTACCAGTGACCTTCTACTAGGCGCAGGACGCATTGAACTCTACTGATGACGACTCTAGCTTGTTGCAACGGGCACATTACGTGCACAGTTTGATGCTGAGCAGAAGATCGAGTTATTTGAGTTCTTGACAGTGAGCAACGAAGAATACATCTCTCGAAGACAGGTTATCGAACTTGCCAAGCCCACGCATAACTGGATCAAGGAATGGCACAAAGCCAACAACCAGGACAACAAGCAGTCGCCCGAGATGTCTAAGAAGGGCAAGGCCCGCCAACTCAAGTCGCCGCAGTCGCAACCCCCAGAAGTCTTGGAGAACATCCCACCCAAGGCCGTTAACAGCTATGGAGTCACGGATCCCGTGAACCAGTTTTTGGAGGTAGACTATGCCACCCTGGGTTGACGATGGCAAAATTTGCTAATTCACGATAGATTGCTGAAGTAATGGGGCAGATGAACCCCTTGTTCGGATTTTACCATGCTAACCCCAGCCTCGGACCATACGCCGCACTCGAGCAATACGTGTCGACACACATCAACGCAGCACCTCAAGCGATGAATGGACAGCCCATGCCACAGGGCCCTCGCACCCCGAGCTTCGGACAGTTCCCAATGGGCGCCAGCCCAGCACCTTCGCACATGAACCTCCCGGGATCGCCACACATTGGTAGCCCGGCTCCAGGCCCCATGCAAGCCCCAGGAATGCAGATGCAGCCGAGCCAGCAGGGTACGGGCTCGAGCGGCCCTAGCGCCAACACGTCGCCGGCCTCGAACAAGCGGCGACGCCCGTCCGGAGTCAAGGTGGAAGATGACGGATCAACACCCGGAGCCGCGCCTCAAGTCAACGGCATGGCACGAGGGAAGCCGCCGACGCCTCAGATGCGCAAGCGAATGAAGGGCAACCCTGCCTGAAGCGCGTTTGACTGAATCCGAATTAATGCCACACCTTTGAATGTTGGACCTTCATGTTGCATGGCGGCGTCTGTTTCGAACTGGGTTGAATATAACTGTTTCATTATTTGGGGATTGTCGATTGGAAAATCAATGTATGGGGGTGCTGGAGCATGGTTAAGCATTGGGGCCGGGACTTGTTTTGTGGAACTGGCGTCGTCACTTTTGCACCCTGAAGTCCGACCTTCAACACGACGCGCTCTGGGACCACGGTGCGTTCGTGTTTTCCTGGGACAATTTTTGGAGTACTGGGGCTGCCCAGGCACCTTGCTGGCCTACGGCGCCCTGGCGATGGCGATTTTAGTCGACTAGGAGCGCCAAGCAGCTGGGCGACTCATCGGAGAAGGCCTAGAGGCCCACAGAGCCTAACGTCGATCTATACGAGGGCGAACATGGGACGCGGGACCTAATTTGGGTAACGGAGTTGAGAGTTACCTGTGTACGACTACAACGGCTCACGGCTCGAACGGGTGTCTTTCAAACTCTTGATGCTTGTTTTTGGTGTCTTGCCCTTGATTTCTTCTTGGTTTTTTGCGTTTTGGAGGTGGATAAAGCATCGACGACATCCCTGGCTGAAGACAGGCGGGGAAAAGGATCGCGAGGGCAAGAGCAATGCGGTAGACGGGCTGTGTTGGGGGCCGTGAAAACACGCGAGGCATACGGACCGGCATGGAAGTCGTGGACGACACACTGATGGGTTGGTTGGTGGATGGACTGTTTGACATTGTCTGCTTTTTCTTTTCTTTCCCATTTGAACCCCTATTGTTATTGCTGGTGCAAGTATTGGGCGTGCGGATATCAAGGCTTCGCTTTTTTGCTTTCCCCCAGTTCAAGTTGCGCGGAATCTTGCGCTTCCAAGATTATACCTAGGTTCCTTTCACATAGTACTTGTTTTGAGAGGCCAGGGACAGTAAGCGGAGAGACGGAGAGAGAGAGCGAGAGGCAGTGGTTATGTGCATCTGGTCGCCTGTGTTTAAAGAGCTAAGTCAACGGAAAGGCAGCCACATTTGTGGCGAGTTAAAATTATATGAGTGACACTTCTGTTTGTTCCATGAGGCTTGCATGTGATGACGGATGGCAAGCCCCTGCGCCCCTTAGCAATGATATTGTATGGACATGCCAGTCCCCCGGTGTCCCTCCCACATCCTAGTTGTTAACCATGCTTGTTGAGGAGGTACAAGATTCGCCTCAGCTGCCTGATTGCATGTCTCATCTGGTCTTGTAGCAAGTATCCTACAGCAGCCGTGTCCAGATAGTGTGGCCGGAGGCAAGGCTGCACCAACAACTGTATCCTAAAGACGTTGCCGTCTCGGTTTTACGCTCATTTTTTGCCCCCAAGCCATCTCCCCATGACGGTGCCCCGCGAGGAGGCGGGTCGGCCGCGGATGGCAATGTAGCATTTGAGCGCTCCGCCAGACGCAGCCATGAGGTCCTTGAGGAGGAACCAGTCGAGCTCGGTCCGGGCGAGCAGGTCCGTCTTGGTGATGGGATGCTGGAAGTGCCACTCGTCGTCGTTGGGCGAGATGGGGAGGACTAGCCCACGATAGGTCCAGTAGAGCGTCGCCGCGGCGAGCTTGCGAGGGCGGTGGATGAGAGAACGGCGTGGGGGAGCAGCAGAGGCCGTGTCGCCCAGGGATTCCGAGGACGAGGGGGCTGGGGACTTTGACGGGGCGGCGAACTTGGAGGACGGCGCTGTGCCCGATGGTAGCTGCTCGCGCAGTTTCTGGAGGAGGTGCTCCTTGGTGGCGGAAACGGGCAGCACAAAGGGCGTGGTGGGCGTGTCCCACGGGTGTGTGAGGGCGCTGTCGGTCGAGGGATCGTGTATGATGAGGCCGAAGGAGAGTTCTGAGACGGGCGGCGGCAACGGGAGAGGCTGCGCAGACGACGAGGGCGACTCGTCTCGTAAGGGCCACGAGGGCGAGGTGGGCGCGGGACAACGGTCCTGGCTAAAGGCCACAAAGGGGTTGGTCTTGGCCGCTGGGGGCTGAAAGGAGAAGGACTCCTGTGTGATGCAGAGATCCATGGCCGCGATGAGGATGCCTGGGTTGCTGGTAGTGATGGAAAGAGACGAGTGAGGTTGCCGCAGAGAGTTGACGGCTTCGAGCGTGTGGACTTGGAGGGGGAGAAGGGCGTATAAGTATTGATGTGGACTTGGAACGGGCTGTGAATTGATGACAGGAAGAGAAACAACGAGTGTGCGTGATGGAGATAGAGGAGGACCATGGAGTTGGGCAAGGCTTCAGTTTCCGCTCACCTGGGAGATTGTGACGGCTGGGGTGCATCGCGGCCAGGTGGTGGGCAGCTGGTGCGCAACTGCGGGCGACTAACCAGCCACCAGAGGCTGCATGGGACTGACAGCTGGCAGCATGCCATCCGAGGATGTAATAGGTCGCCTTTTGCCCTCGGCCAGCTGCATGGTTGATGTGAAGTGGGTGTTAAACAACAACTTGTTGCTTACAATTTCTTGCGAGGCATGCTTGGTCTCTCCAAAACCTCGCGACCGTCTGCCCAGTTTTGCCCAGGGCTTTCAATTTTTTGAACTTTTCCCTGCAGCGCCCTAAGTCGGCGAGCCTTTTCTTAATTTGACTGATGAGTTTGCAGCTTCCTTCTTCCTTCCGAGCTTTGGGGTCCAGCCCAAGATTACTGGAACGCCGTCAAGGAGGTGAACTGTTCACTGTATTTAACTATAGGATTCACCATAGCTGTGATCGAGCAGTCTCGCACCGGAGCAAATCAGCGTGCTTTCTTCATCATCCACTGTTGAGCCCTTTGTCTTGTCACGTCTCTTGGAGTTGCTCGTGGTAACTTAGGTTGTCTTCAGGGCGGCTTATACCGGAATCAGGGGTCAGATGAATAGAAGGAAATGATTACTATGAAGGGCCGGCAGGCCTCGTATATAAAATGAAAGAGTTGGCCTTGTCCCCGGGTAAACAAAACTTGGTTTACATGACCAAAAAGAGAAACACTGGCTCCGCTACAGCAACAAATGATCATTTCACAGTCCGTGGCGGCTCAACTCCCCGATCCCATATGCTGACGACGGCTGGTCTAATTCTCAGATGTAGTCCTGTCGACTCCATCCTCGCTAGTCTCGTATTCGCTCTCCAGCTCACTCTCTTCAGACCGGGAAGCCCCATTGACGTTCTCGAAGCCACGGTCCCCGGAAGGCATTCGTGTGGTGGATTGGGTCGACAATCCGGGGTCGGGTCCATGGGTGTTGCGGCTGTTGGTGTTGATGCTGTTGTTGTTGCCATTCAGCCCGGCCCGTAGCCCGCGGCTGGGCTGCTGGGACGGCGGCGTCATGTCGACCACGATAAAGGCTCCATGGGGCCGTGTTCGGAGCTCGTTCATCAGCGCGTGGTACTCTGGCATCGGCGTATCGTTGCTCAGGTCCAGCACGCGGAGGGTATCGACGGGCTGCACGACACCCTGGCCAGGGGCAACGCTCAGGATCGACGTCAAGCTGCCTGTCTGGTACAGCCGGACCGGCCCGTGAGACGATGCCGCCATGGGCCGGCCGAAGGACGCAGAGGCATGGGATAGGTCGGCCAGGAGTGTTCCGGGCGTCGGGGTAATCTCGTAGACCAGGTCAGTGGACGCACACCAGAATTGGTCACTGGCCGTACCCTGGTCGGGGCTAGCCGCGCGGGACTGTCTACCCGTGTCGAAGAAGATGGCCTTGATCTTGATGCGCCGGTAGCCTGGGATGTACGTCGGAGGGCCATGGGGCGGGAGGACGATGGGCATGGGCGCCGGTGGGAGGGGGAGCGGGATGGCGGGGTGGAATGCTCCCAGTATATGGGTGGCGGCGAAGATGGGGGGCAGGAAGTAGAATGTCATGGTAGTGAAGTTTGATGTTGGTGTAAATGCTGGTTTGGCGATGTCGAACTTGTAGATGGTGTTTTGGGATCCAAGAATCGAGGAGAATGGCGCCAGGTCGACGGCTTTTTATAGTCGAAGAACCATGTCACATGTTTCGACGTGCTGGCGAGTACAAATCGAAAGGGGAAAGATTAAATGACAGTTTCTGGCCATCCATGATTTGGTCTAGGTGTGGTGTTGATGGTCATGGCCGTGTTACTCATGGGACGGGGAACTTCACCTAGACTGCCCGAGTCACTGCGGGGGGAGGCCGCAAACCGAACATGCTGGAGGATCAATTGGAAGCATTCAAATATTAATCAGACAAGTTAAGATCTGGTGATGTATGTGTGGGTGGTAATTTGCTGGGGTCTCGGGTCGTATATGTTTGATGTTGCGACGAAGGACTGTAGTCTATGCCCATCACGAGGCTTCTTATTTTCAGTGACCGAACGAAAGCATATAGCAACAGTATTCTACCACTGCGCATTCTAAAGCCCTGTGACCAGGTGCCTGTGAATTTTCATGTGTCTGTTGCCAAGAAATATGCGCCACGCGGTATGTACAATGTATGACACGGCTGCACCGCCCCATGATTGAGGTTGCTGCACTTGGACTTGACCACTACATCACACATAAAGAGACAGCCATGGAACAGGCATGCCACGTCTGCCAGTCGCTGGCCGACTCCCTGCAACTATTCGAAGAGTGTATACGACGCGGCTTCTCATACCCCCAGCCAGTCGACTTCCTCCTCGGTCCCAGTGAGGGCCTGCAGACGCGGGGCCGTGAGTGCGCATCCTGCCGCTCCATCTTGAGCTCCGTCGCGCCCTCGCACCGTGACATCCTGACGGCGCACTTCTCCCGAGACCAGCCCCGCGTGTCCGTACTTGCTGGTCCGGCCGATGGAGCAGGTGCTGCCGACTTCCTGGCCCGCCGACGGCTCCGGATGGGTGACGAGCAGCAGTCCCAGCAGCTCCTCAGCCGCACGAGCTTCCTGTCCACGGCTGCCGTGACCCCGCAGGAGCCTTACGGAAGACTGCTTCATCCCCAACAGGTCGACGTCGCCCTCATTCAGTCATGGATGCGCCGCTGCGACGCCGCTCACGAGGGCACCTGTCGTCGTTCGTACGACATCCACCGGCTGCCCACCGCTACGCCCAGCTTCATTGACGTCGAGAAGATGTGCATCGTCACGCCCGCTGACGAGGAGGCGCCGCGATACGTCGCCCTCAGCTACGTCTGGGGCACGACAAACACCGTGCGCGCCCGCAGAGATAACCTGGAAGCCATCCGTCAGCCGGGCGCATTTGCGGGCTATGGCCCGTATGCGCTGCCGAGGACGGTGCGCGACGCGGTTGAGCTGACGGCACGGCTGGGTCTCCGGTATCTGTGGGTGGATAGCGTCTGCATCGTGCAGGACGACGCCGATGCCCAGGCGGAGCAGCTGCGTGCTATGGGTTCCGTGTACGCGAAGGCGTACTTGACCATTGTTGCCCTTTCTGGGACCGACGTGAGTGCCGGGATACGCCGTGTAGGTGCCTTTTATTCCTCCTTTGGCGGTGATGAGTCAAGTCAGCAGGACATGATGGCACTCCCGAACAAGCCTTTGATCAAGGCACGCCATGACCAGGCCGGAGGGCTCAACTCGTCCGGTGTTAAATGGAACACGCGTGGCTGGACCCTTCAAGAAAAAGTCTTCTCCCGTCGCCTGCTGGCTCTCGACGATATGGCTACCTGGTCGTGCTTCGGCGGCGAATGGACCGAGGACGTCTCCTTGCCTAGTGAGCGTGAGGATTACCCCCCCGATGCGCATCCCAGCAATGACAAGAAGATGGGCATCGTCACATGGCCCAGCATCAGCACATACAGCCACCTGGCGACCGAGTACGCAAAGCGGGACTTGACGTCTTCCAGCGACGCCATCAAGGCGTTCCAGGGGGTCCTGACGCCCATGGCTCAATGGTTCACGGCCGGCATGCTCTACGGGATCCCCGAATTCACCTTTGATATTGGCATGCTGTGGGATGTCGGCCCTCGCAGCGCCCGTCTTCGAAGAGACAATGGCGCACCCTCGCCCCTTTACAGTAGCATCACACACCCCACATGGTCCTGGGCCTCCTGGACGGGCGATGTGCGATTTGATCTGTGGCGCGCCGCAGAAGATTACAAGCATCCGCGCGGGCCACTGGTTATCTCGCCCCTGGCCAAATGGCAGAAGCAGCTGGTAGAAGGCGGCGCCTGGAAAGACCTTGACAATTCGTATATCGTCGTGCGGAGGCACTTTGCGAAGCCGGACATGCCTAGCCTGCCGGACAGCTGGACAAAGCACAGTGATGACCGAGGCCAAGTGTTTTACCAATCTGATAAGCTGACACACATCACACCAAATCCGGGCTTCAACTATCCCATCCCGCCGTTTGTTCGCCCCCGCGACATTGACCGGAGTGAGTACCACTCGCATCTCCGATTTCAAGGGAAGCTGGCCCGCGTTCGCTTGCACATTGCCCCAGAGGAGCGCGCCCTGGCGGATAGCAGACTGGGCGAGGTCGACCTTGTCGTGGAAGCAGACATGATGTCGCCCGACGGTTTCTGGTGCGGCGGCATGAGAGTGCCGGTCGAGAGGGGGGAGCGTGCGCCCCAAGAAGGCGAGTTGGTTGAGGTGATTGCCCTGTCCGAAGGATTGCTGCACACGAATGCCGCGTCAGGCACTCTCCCCATCTTTGACAGGTTCATGCAGCGCCCCGAGCTCATGGACGGCGTGGGCGTCCTCGAGGTTGTGAATGTGCTCTGGATCGGGCGTTTTGCCAACGGCGTTGCCTACCGTAAGGCACTCGGCGGCATGTGGAAGGCGGCATGGGCCGAGCTGGAGACTGCCGAGGTGGAGGTGATGTTGACATGAACGTAGTGGCGGCTTGGTTCACATGATGGCACAGTCATGCCGCCTCCGTCCCCGGTTGCCGGGCCCAGCTCCCAGCTCAGACCTTCTGCTCGCATCGGGCGGCAGATCGGCGCCACTCTCCAAGACATACGCCATCGTCATCAAATATCCGGATCTGGCGGCGATGACCTCAAGACTTGGCCAATCCACACTGAGCAGGGCCGACTGGAATACAACTGAAGGCTACCCATCTGGCCCACTAACTTCAGCACAAGGTTTCTGTAGCCGGCAACCTCCAATCGGGAACAACCACTGATGATTCTTTTGCTTGCCCCCCCCCCCCCGCTGTATTCTGCCAATAGAGCATGAAAGTGCGTGCGGTGCTCGACTCGCCCCTTCCAGTCGATATTCGACCTGAGATGGGCGCCTACTCCCACGAGGTGGCGTTAGCTAGAACAATCAGCTACGACTACAAACAATTCCAATTCCAACTGCGACCCTACATCATCTTCCCTCCTGCTGCGTGCTGCGATGAAGAGTCTCGCTCAACTCCCCTGCTGCGTCGCCCTCGCATCCTCGATCTGTCGCACGGCCCCTCGTTGCACCCTCATCGCCACGCCCGCTGATCTGGCGTTCGCCAACCCGTCATGACACCATGGCTGGCACACTGGTTCCCCCGTGGTACAAGCCCATCGTCGCAAGCCAGACCGACATCCGGGTTTGCTACCTCATCACCGGTTTCACCTTGTGCCTCGCCGCCTTCGCCCTGATCCGCATCGTGGACCAGACCTACCATCAATGGAAGCGACTCGGACGGCCGACGGCCTACATGGCCTATATCTGGCTTGAACTCATCACATCCGCCATAATTGCCGGGATAGTCTGGGGCCAAATACAAGGCACCCTGCCGGTCAGCTTCGAGCTGCTTCTGGGATACCGTATGCTTGCCCGTGGCCCATACTGGCCTTGCCAGTCACGCTTACAGTTTGCAAGTAATTCTATGGGTCTTCCAGATCCAATGTCTGATGCTCATCATCATTAACCGGATCGCCCTCATCGCGCCCTCAAAGAAGACAGTGAAGCGAGTCAAGTGGACCACCGTTGCCATTCTTGGTGCCATCAACATCTCCGTCTTCTGCATCTGGATCCCTGCACACCTTCAGATCAACCAGACTTACATTAGCATCAATCGCGTGTGGGACCGCCTCGAGAAAGCACTCTTTGCAGTAATTGACGTCGGTCTAAACCTCTACTTCATCTACCTCGTCCGCTCCTCGCTCATTGCCTATGGCCTCTCAAAATACGTGGTGCTCTACCGCTTTAACCTGGCTATGATTGTCCTATCGCTATCTATGGACGTAAGTGGCTGTTCCTCCCTATACGTTCCTTGGATGTGCAGCTAACCACCATAATGATAGATTCTCCTTATCGGCTTCATGTCTTTCAAGAATCCTTACATGTAAGAATATTGCGCCCTCGATATTATCGCCCTCAGGTACTGATGCGGCCGAGGTACGTGGTTGGCCACCCACTTGCATACCTCGTCAAGCTACACATTGAGCTTTCCATGGCCGATCTGATTGCGAAAATCGTCAAGTCCACTGGCACAAAAAAGCCCTGCCATTGCCGATGCCACAACCCGCAGGAGCCAACGTTCCAGAACCTCGGCCCCGAGCCCCACGCCGGCGAGCCGGGTCGAATAGCACCCACGCTGGGCCGGTTCAAGCGCAAGTTGTCCGGCTGGCCGGGGTTTAGACGTTCTCATCAGCGGAAACGAAGCGATGATATCGAGTCTCCTCCCACCTCGGATTCAATGGATTCGAAAGTCGGCGAACAAAGCGACAAGCGCGGCTCAAACGAGGAGGCCGGCCTTCAATTGAACCCGGTAGCCTGCGCTGCCATGCCGGGTTAACTGCTACGTATTCCCAGCCCGATGATTTCAATAATTTATAGGCCTCGTCTGCTTCCCCCACAGACGCAATTGGCAGCCTGAACATGCTCGGTCTTCAGTTGCTTGACTGGCCGGCGGCTTTTGCTCCGGAGGCACCACCAAGTCGGAGACACAATTATCGGCACCGGCCCCACCCGGACGGCCCCCGCCATCTCCACCTCGGCTGCAACGTAAGATCAAGTCGATCCAACGAGACAGGGCAGCCAGAACCAAGCTTCAAAACTACCAATGTCCCCTGCTCGCCATTGGCGGGATAGACATGTATCTCGACCGTCAAATTTTCAAATGCACTTGTTGTGTTGCAGAGCTTCGTTCAACATCATGATGCCAACGATGTACCAGGCACATTCGCTGGCCGCAGGTGAGACGTCGGACAAAGTACATGAAGGAGGGGGCAATAGACATTCCCATCACGCAACAACTTCCCACGATCAGCATGACAGAGAATACCCCTGACGCCGTAATATTGGAGCGTATTTGTTTAGTGGAGTTGGAAATTGCATACATTAGGCGCCTGGTGTCAAAGGCCCACCCATTGCTCACAAAGCAGGATAAATCGGTGTTTGGATGTGGCAGAATAAGTCACATTGGTTGCCTCCGCATATGGGGTACGAACTGTCAATGCACTCGAAATAAAATGGCCTTGCGCCGTGGCCGTCTTTTTTTTATGTGGTCATGTCATGTCATTTACCCCTATGCAAGCTTGGTCGTCCATCCAGCGTTCCCTTCCACAACCAGACTCTAGCTGGCATCCAGCCAGTTTGGGGTCGATTTACTACCCGGTCTGGCCGTTGTTGAGTAAACCTTCCCGTCGATGCCCAAAAGCGATGGAATAACCCAAAAAGTGATCCATCTCCGCAGCCCCTTTCGTTCGTTTAGCCCATCGTTCCATGTACACAGAGCGGTCCAGAGCATAGCCTCCATACTGGCGACGCCGTTAATACCCTTTCTTCTTCCATTTCATGTGCAACACGTCGCCTCATCCAGTGCTTTGCCGGTCCTGTGCACCAATGTGCTCTGTTCATTTAGATTCGTCATGTTTTCAGGTTCCAATTCTTCAACTAACTCCCAAATCCATTTGGTATGTACCGTCCTTAATCATGCGGCATGCCATCAGTCGTTTTCGCATCCGCTTCGGCCCTTTCATTCAACAGCCAATGACCCAGCCTATAGGCTCTCTGGGGCTGGATTCTCGTGTTTGGCGGTGCTGCCCTTGCCTCGCCAGGTGCTGACGGCCGGAATATTGGCCTCATAGCGGATCTCCTCGGTACCATAAGCACCTGGGGTCAGCTTGATCAGCGTGTGTAGAGGAACGTTCATCCAGGGGCTCTTGGTTTGGTCCTTCTTCATGAAGTAGGCATATACACATCGCAAAACGGCTTGGTGGGTGACAATAAGAATGTCCTCGCTTCGCTCGAGTTCCATGATAATTGGCTCCAGGCGGATGACGACGTCGCGGTAAGATTCTCCTCCACGGTAGCGATAGTTGTATTTGTCCTCGTCTCGAGCGGCAAAGTCGTCAGGGTAACGGTCCTTGATCTCCTGGTAAGTCAGTCCATCACAGACGCCGGAGTCAAGCTCATCGAGGGCTTTCCACTGCAGTTGGTTGTAGTGGGCTGGCAGGAAGCGTGAGGTGGCGATGGTTCGCCTGAGAGTCGACGTCCACACAGTAAGGGGACGGTCATCCTGTTTCGCGAATTAGCATGTGCAGAGAAACCCAACATAGGAGTGGGAGAGACATACACCGACAGACTTTCGAACCAGCTCAGGCAGTTTTCGAGCATACTGTTCACCCCGGGGCGATAGTAGTGTGTCGCCACCGATCCTACCATCGAGGTTATATAGCGACTCGCCGTGCTAAGAAGAGATGGTCAGCGGAGGAGCAGAATCAGGTGGAGCTGGGGGGAACGCACTCTGGAGAGCCAGACTGAGCGGGGGCGGATGTGGAGATTCATGAGGTAGTAGACGATTCGGCTCTGGAGGTAGTCCCGGATTCGGCTGATGATGACTTGCTTGCCAACATCCATGATCTTGAGATACGTCAAGTGCGACTCCTCTCCTTCGGCATCGATGGTACAGTAGACCTTTTCGTAGTTGCGAATGCGGTTGCGGAAGTCAAGTGCCGCAGCCTCGGGATCCTGGCCGCGGTAGTCGGGGCTGGTGGTCTTGACGTCGCGGATGTTGGCCATGATGAGCTCTTCGTCGTCGCACTTGCTCTCGACGAACATGACCTCGACACCCTCCGCCTTGACGGTATCGAGAACCCATTTTCTGCGCTCACGGGTAGAGTTGGTTGCGTCGAGGATACCCACCACGCCGCCAGAGCGGAACCAGTCCAGCATGTCGGCAACGGCAGCTTCTGCTGCGGCGCGGCGCTTGCGCTCGCCCTCGGGGTTGTTGGTATCGAAGAAATCGGCCGTAGGCTGGGGCGCATCGTTGCGTCTGTAGTTTCCGACGTTGAAGGTCTGGGCAGGGATAGAGAGCCATTGTAGGTATCGCTGGGCTGGGTAGACGGAACGGCAGTGGTCAGTACGATTGGCTGGCTGGGAGCGACGGGGGAGTAGAAGTTCACCTCTCTGTGCAATGTAGCTCTTGCCGCGGGCCGGAAGGCCTACCATGACGACACATATTTTGGTGTCTTCGACCTGGACGCCGACGCCATTAGTTCGAGACGGCATGGCTGCGATGCTGGTGATTGCTCGTTGGTAGGGTTGGGATGTCTGAGCTGGGGTCACGCAGCGGGGTTGAGTCGCAAGGCCGTGTGGGTGTGCAGCAGAAAGAACAAAGTGGAAGTCAAGTTGTAGAAGTTCCGAGGTGACGGAATTATGGAGGGCTTAGGACGATGGCGGATGGAGGAGGGATCGACGGGTGGGATGGGCGGCGTCGGGGCGGGATTGGGCGCGGTCGGCAGTTAGTCAAACGTCGCTTGGATGGGAATTCAAGGCCGAGACGAGAGACGAGGCTGCGACGACGGCGAGAAAAACGGAGGGAGAGGAAGATTGGAAGAGAAGAGAAAACGCAGCGAAGACGAGGTCAAGGGCAAAGGCAAATGAGCCGGAGAGCTGCTCGCGTGAGAAGGCAGCTGGTTCCTTCACAGGGTGCAGTCGCGGTTGCAATGCGGCGCAGGAAACGGCAGGAAGTGGCCGTTGCGCAGGTGCGGTGCGGTGCAGTGCGGGCGCGGTACAGTGGTGGCACAGCGGCGACGGCAGGTGTCACCGGGGAAAAGGAAGGCACGACGGCGGCGCACCTTCCGTAGCGGCACGAGGATGCCTCTGTGTGGGGTAATGCACTGGACGTAGTAATGGTGACTGATGGCCGATGGGCCAAGGGACGACGGAACGGGGCACTGCCGCTGGGCGGACTGACTAGACCAGGACAGACAAGGACTGGCCTAATCTGTGACTGGCCAAAGTTGCGCTCTGGGTGTAGAGATGGATGCCAATGGAGGCAAGTCACCCCGCCATCAGAAACCGATCAGGACAACGGGGACAGGTGAATCGAACGAGCAAGAGGCCATACAGCATCGAAACAAGCAGAGATTTCGCGGACAATCCACGGCCATCATTCACGCCTGACCTCTTCTCTTTCCTCGTGGTGCTCGCAGTGCAATGTTCTCCGCACGCACCGCACGACTGGGTGAGCGAATGGGTTGACAGCCAGTGCCGTGTGACCTCGAAAAGCTGGAGCTGCGGCTTGCATCGTCTCTTCACAAGCGCGGCTCCATTCGACTGACAATGACGATGCGCACAACGAAACACGGCGACGCGCCAATCAGCTGCCGTCCCGTCGGTGAATTGGCCCACTGCGACGGGCCCAGACGCCCTGGCTCCCCGGTGCCCAGAGAGCACGAACGTCGAACAGTGGAAACAGCCCGGCCTGGCCGCCCGCGTGGTGCTTCTACTGGCACGCGGGACCTGTCGCGGCCTCAACGGGCTCAAGGGGTGAATGGGGCTTGTGTGGGCTGACGGGTCCTCTCGGAGCAACTGGCGGACCACCTGCGCAACCAGCCCTGCGGCATGCTGCGTGCTGCTTCGTCCCAATGCCCAGCGAAGAGACTCCATTCAGGTCGGATTGCATTTATCTGAGGATCCCCGCCTCACCAGGGGCCCCAGCGCTGCTGCACCTTTCTTTGCCCTGCGCCGCCCAGAAGGGCCAGACCTCCAGCCTCAAGGTGGGGGGGGGAGGAGGGGCCTAATTCTGACGGACTGACTGGGCGGCGTTGCCCCAGGATGTGGCCTTGGCCTGCCTCCGGATCCTCCCGGTCATGACCAAGCGACGCACATTGCCCAGACGCGGGACCCTGGGCGTCCATCAGTCAAATTGTGTCAGGAAGACGCACACACGCAGTTCGTATGCAAACCCTCAAGGGCTGTCCATGACCAACATCCATGGGATGAGAATGGCACGGTTCCGATCCCAGCTCGGGGCGTCCTGGAGCCGGATGTCCGTCAACAACAGCCGACCAGCTTTGCCGATCAAGCCCGGTCCGGCCTCTGTCTCTGCCTCAATGCTTTCCCTCCCCTCGCCTGTCGCCTCGTGGCCATCATCGTGGGCAGCCGGCCGTCAGGATTTTGGCCTCCGCTGCAGGCACTCATGAGACCCACGCCAACTCCGAATCTGTCCGCACTGGTACCACCGCCCCTGGTGGCTTGGACAGCCTTTCGGACGTCGCCCGTCTTTCAGTGTCCTCCGTCTTTTTGAACCGGCGTCCGGTCCGCCGCCAATCACGACACAACCCCGCCACCATGGGCCAAGGTGTCCGAGACGGGGTCCGTTACACCGACACACTCTTATGATGGCCATGACCAGGCATGACGGACATGGGAGAGTGCGCCAGACCACAATAGAACACCAAGATTGTTTGCGGAAAGGCCGTCATTGACTCCTGCGCCCGCCCAGTCCTGTGGCAGGCACTCGCCCGTCTTGTGTCGTGGCCGAAGGCGCCAACTATGGCGGCACTGGAGAGAAACGGTAAATGAGTTCCGTAGCTCACCTTCTCCAAAAAGCCCACACCGCCTTGCGGCCTGTGCCGAAGTCTCGGGGAGGATCGCTGCAGGGCGCCATGCCCAAGCACGCCTAGCACCACGGCAGAGGGGCGAGCGACCGATGCTGACCTCGCTCGTCGGACGACCGCAGGCCGAGCTGTCGGGCGAAATTCCTCGGGTATGACAAGAACGAGTAGGGAAGCGGGCGCTATCACTCACCTTGCTGAAGCTCCAGGTGTTTGTACGCGCCCGAGTCACCGCCGGCGATGAGGGCATCGGGGCCCCTGCCGCAACTCCTCTCATCTTCCGACAGCTGGGACACAAATAATTAGCTGCCGTCGCTTGGCCTGGCCTTGGCTCTGTGCCTTGTCCCTGCTTGTCCGGGGAGGATCGTGGGGGTCCGGGTTGTCGGCTAACTGCTAGGCGGCTCTAGTCCACGTCCAGGGTTGGTTCGGCCCAGCACAGACGACGCCTGGGAGGCAATCAGCTGCGATCAAGGGACGGTAACTGAACTTGCCGTTTACACTGATGGGGATTCTTGTCTGGTGTTGTTGACGGAGGGAAGAGGCGAATTCCACAGGAGCGTTCTGCGCACTACGACGGGACTATAATGCTCTGATAAGGCACGGAGGAGGCGAGCCGCCATGGCACGACCCCCAACAGGCTGGTTTAACTGGCCATGGATGTTATCGCGATAAGGTCGCGACATCATATCGCATCACGACTCTTGCCTGACTGGGCAACGGTGAGACGGTGTGAGGCCAGTCGTTTTTGCTCTCGGCCAGGCATGCATTCTTTGGCAGTGGGACAGACGGCATGAGTCGTCAACCATCCGCTCGCCTGTTGTCTCGTACTGCGTGGCGCTTTGTCTTGTACCACCTTGCACCCGCATCCTCGTAATCTCCTACACTCGCCCCTGCTTCCCACATCCAGTCGCTCGAGGACACAGATCCCAACCGCATCGAGCTCTGCACTCGTGGCGCCTGTCATCAATATCGCAACCACTGCCTCGGTTTCCGGCTCGGATCCGACATCTACCAGCACGGTGTCTCTTACATCGCCTCACGGCTTGGAGTAGAACCGCATCTCGCCACCGCCGACGTCGAACACGGCCACGACATTATGGAGAAACGCATCACCGAGAATGTAGGGCCCTGCACCCCCCGTTGTAACAGAAACAGCGCAGTATCCCGTCAGGGGATCAACCAGGTCCTTGTGAATCATGTCCGCCGCGCTGACCCAGAACTCGATGCCCGAGATGATGACCGCGAAGGTGGGCGCAATTGCGTCGCACGGCACAAAATAGGAGTCCCACTGATACAGATATTCAGCGCGAGGCTCAAATGCCAAAGCAATGGCCTCTGCGAGGGCTGCCGACCTGTCAGCCTTTCTTAAACCTCAGAAAATACTTACTGGGACTGCACTTACGAGGCGGGACATATATAAAAGTTGTCCCCGTGTCTACGATGTAGGGATACCTTGTCTTATCGGTGGTACGGCCCCAGGAGAGGCCATCCGGGACAATGGTGTAAAAGGAGTAGGTCCATGCCGTGTCATCTTCCTCAACGAGGTTGGCCTGAAATATGTCAGCATGGACAACCCAGCAGCTCAACGACACCAAACCGTACTACGAGCAAGTCCGCCGAGGCTCTCGATTGGCGGTGCCAGGATCCTGGAGGCAGTCCGCCCCATGCCAGGATGCCCCCGCTCGAGTTGCGCTCCATCATGACGCTGAAGATGGGATCCATCAGCCCCTTTGAAATGGCATTCGTGACAAACGGCGTGTATGGTACGGCGTTGCCAAGTTCCTCGTCACCAAGAACGCCTTGGAAGGCACTCGTCAGAGAAGGGTACGCCATCCCAAGAATGCCCACGGTCACGCCGTTGCCATGCCAGTACGTGCGGTTCGCCAGCCCGACCTGCTGCCCTGGCACCAGAAGACCGCCACAAGAGATATCGGAGAGGCCCATGGGACCCGAGACGCTTTCACCAGAGCCATACGAGAGATAGAGATGCACGTCGTCCACCGCGCCGTGACCAAAGTCCTCGACGGGAGGCCCTCCAAACGCACAGGCAGCCTGGTCGTGCCGATTGCCTGCGCTGTCCTCGCATCTGAACCCCGACTGCACCGCCCAGGTGTCGGAGCTGCCTGTGTCGAAGAGCAGCCACACAGGGGCTCCGTCCCACATACATGAGACTGCGTACTGCGTAGAGAAGTCTCCCACCGACGTTATGTTCTGCCATAGCGGCGCAGGCTTGCCCGGCAACCTCCTGAAGCCGTCCTTTCTCGCGGCCGGAAGCGGCACACGACTCGACTTGGTGCCTTTGCCAACCTTGACGAGGCGAGAAACCCAAGTGCTTGCGCGGTCTGGTTGGCTGTGCATGAGTGTTTTGGCCGCACGCTGGAAGGTGAGACCGTTCATTGGCCGCGACAGGTCCCAGTCGTTGGCGTGGGATACAAGTATCCCAGGCACGCTGGCCGAAACGATCTCGAAAAGAAGCGAGAGGAGGATTGGTGCAGCTCTCATCATCATCAAGAAACAATACTAACACTCAAGCGTATCTGGATGGCTGGCGTATTCAAGTTGGCTTGTCTCTTTAATAACTCCCAGAGCCGTTGGAATCAGAGCTGACACCGTCGCACGGCCAAAAGGACGAGAGATTGCAGTCGAACCAAGGCACACGGGGTTTAGTTGGCTGGTGTCAGTTACCTATGTGCATGCGCGACGCAAGATCTTACCAGTGCTACGCATCTATATGCCGGACTTGAACGAAAACGTGAGACGTGTTTATTTTGCCGATGGCATTGCTGGGATACTGACGATGTTAACAGGTTATCACGGGTGTGTCTACCTCGGATACCATCGGATGTCTGTGCATGATGGGCTGACATTGTTGATAGCTAGGCCATGCCATGGCATTTCCCCAGTCGACTCTCGTTCTGGGTTCTGGGAGGGAACAATGGCGTTGCAATTCGTAGCTGGCATCAATCAAGCCGTTGGAGCCGAGAACTGATGTCCGCCGTTGCGGCCAACCTGGTACAGTGCAACCAACGCCTGGTTCATCTGCGTAACTGCACTGTTGTACCCCCATCGGCAGTTGAGTCGTCGTTAGCGAGGCTCAAACAGCTGTATCAAGCTGCGCGCAAGGGTCCACGACGATCTGTAGTCAAACTTGCGAGCGTGCCGCAACGTACAGATCCAGGGATGATAGACCGCCAGCCTGAGTCCTTTCCAGTTGGGGTTGCTCGACAGGCCAACTCAGTTTGAGGTTGGAGAGTTGGTGGCGCTGGGCATGGGCTTCCTCGCCCTAGTTATGCACGTCGCCGAGTCTCGCCCACGTCTATTCTACGGAGGGTGGAACCATTTACGGCGAGGCGTCATGTCGTCTCATTCCCATGGCTGCGCTAACAGGCGACGAAACATTTCCTATGTAATCACAGGAGCAGGAGAAGAAGGTGGCTGGCGCCGTGCAAGACATCGCAACCACCACCCTGTCCATCGCCAGGAGGACCTTATCCGTCTGGCGCAAGAGGCCCCATGATCGGAGCCGACGCCCAGCAGCAAGCCAGCGATGGTGATGACGCCATCTGCTGGTCCGTGTCCAGCACAACCAGATAGGCCAGTGGCTCGGCCAAACAGCTGTGGTTGGCAAGCAGGCTGCTGGGGCATGGCGGCCGCCCGTCGCTTTCTTGTTTGGCACTATACTCGGACATTTGGCATGGCATCCCCTTATTGATCCCACGCCAGCCCTCGGGCGCCCATCATCATGACTGCCCCTCCCAGACGCTGCCATTTTCTATGGTTTCTTCTTTACCAAAGAGGGGCGCAGATAGCACGGTGCCTTGCCGGGCGAAGTGGGAGCTAGCCTCGTGGGCTCGTTGCGGCCCATGATACGCCCTGTGCTCGAGAAGCTCGACTAGCCGGGATGGAGGGCCGAAGCGCCCTGGCATTGGGACTACGCGAAGTGTGTCCAGCAGGATGCTCAATCTCCGCTTGGTGTTGCGTTGCCACAAATACTCACGTCGTCGTGGACAGGGGTGTTGAAGTATGAGGCATCTGTCAGCAACAAAGCCCAAACTTTGATGTATGGGCCATGTCCTATCCAGCCAATCGCGTCAACGTCGAAGTAACTGAACGTTGTGGGTTGAAATCCCACCCTCGTGACAACGTGGCTTAGAAGCCCCTGCGTGCGCATCCACAGGATCGCTCTACACAACACAGACGGCCGCATCTACAGCACATGGGTTGGAATCTGTTTCACTACTCCATGTATCGTGACCAAGCAGGAGCATCTACGAGTCAAGTGAAGCACTAACTTGGTAGGTAAGCGACTTACACAAGCAGCCCCCACGCTAGTCGGGCACGATCAGGATCCGCGCGGGCCACCATTGCGGGGTGAGGGCTGACTGTGCAGTATGAACCGGGACCCTGGGGAACTCTGAAGCCTAATCCAATGCATGGATAGCCATCTTGTGTAGCAACGAAGCGATGGCCATATCGAAAGGCGTAAAACACCCGGGGCCAAAATCTTGGTAAGATCCCACACGTGGACCTGGCGTGGAGCTGGTCCACTAGCATCATCAACTTGCTCTAGACGAGGCAAGGATGTGACGTCGCCTGATGGCATCTGCCGATTGCACGGTGACGGATAGTAGGGATGAGAGTCTCGACTCTGTTCTGAGCACCCAAGGAAAGGGGAGCTGGGACTGGTCTGCGTCTCTATGGCTTGCTTTCAAGGTATAAGACTATCGCCAGCCCCCAAGCTTGCAGCTGAAGCTGTCCGGATACCTCTTAAGCAGCACTGAGATCTATTCTCTCTCTGTCTTTCGCTTGCAACTCTACCATCTCTCCATCTAACTCGCCAGCCTACATCCCAACATGCCCGAGTTTACTTCAGAGGCCGGGGTAGCCAATGGCGTTGCCACAGCCGACGACCCTACGAAGCCTCATCTCATCTTCGGGACCGCTCCTTACGAGGGCCACCTCCACCCGATGCTACGAGCTGCCCAAGACATGATAGATCGCGGATTCCCAGTCACTTTCATCACCGGAGACGAGTTTGAGGACAAGGTCCGTGCCGTCGGGGCCGACTTCGCCTCAATAGCCACCGTCTTCACCCCCAAGCACCTTGCCGCGCGTGCGCAGATCGCCTCGGGCATGCCTCGTCTGCTGTACGACATCAAGTACGGCTTCATCGACCACATTCCCGGGCGATGGGAGGTACTCAAGGGCGTGCTCTCCCGCATCCGCGCCGCCGAGCCCGATCGCGAGATCGTCGTCATCCCCGAGACGTGCTTCGTGGGCCACCACCCCCTCGTCCTCGGCGCCCCGCTGCCGAAGGGCTTCCCCAAGCGTCCCAAGGTCATCGGTATTCACTCCGTCCCCTACTTCGCCAGCAGCATCGACTCCGGCCCCTTCGGGCCCGGCCTCCCCCCGGACTCGACCGAGTCGGGACGCGCGCGCAACCTCCTGCTGATCCAGATGAGCGTGGAACACATCTATGGCGACGTCAACGACCATCAGGACAAGGTCCACGCGGAGCTAGGGTGCACCGAAGTGCTCGAGAAGAACACAATTCTCCACCACTGGATGACAATCCCGGACGTGACGCTCCAGATGAGCCCGCGCAGCCTCGAGTACCCCCGCAGCGACATGCCCGCCAACATCAAGTTCGCCGGCGCCCCGCCGCCCAAGAAGATGTCACCAAACTTTGAGTACCCCGAGTGGTGGGACGACGTGACGAGCGGCGAGAAGCGCGTCGTGACGGTGACGCAGGGCACCGTGGCCCGCAACCTGGGTGACCTCATGCTCCCCACGATGAACGCGCTGGCCGACCGCGAGGACCTCGTCGTCGTCGCCGTCCTCGGCGCAAGGGGCGACAAGCTACCCGACGACGTCGTCGTCCCGCCCAACGCCCGCGTCATCGACTACCTCTCCTACGACGCCATCCTGCCGCACACGGACGTCTTCGTCATGAACGCCGGCTTCGGTGGCATGATGCACGGCATGACCAACGGCGTGCCTATGGTCCTCGCCGGCTCCTCAGAGGACAAGCCCGAGGTGTCGATGCGCGCCGAGTACGCCGGCATCGCCGTCAACCTGCGTACTAGCACGCCTACTACCGAGCAGATCCGCGAGGGCGTCGACCGCGTCCTAACCGACCCCAAGTACAAGACCCGCGTCGAGGAGGTGCGCCGCGAGAACGAGGACATGAGGGCGTACGACATATTGGAGAGGGAGATCATGGCCGCGTTGGACAAGGACCTGTGATGTCTCCGTGGGAGACGCGATTTGACGAAAATCATGAAGGAGCGTGATAGCGGGAGTTTCAAGGTGTATTCATTCACGGGTGAATTTTATTCAAATACAGCAAAATGATTTTAAAAGACTTGAGCCTTTGACCAAGCCATATCTCATACCTCGAGACTGATGCATCGACAGATGGTCAAGTATAAAACCCCCAAGAGACCGGACCAAGCAGTATCAATGATCAAACGTGTAAAGTATCTTGATTAAAGCATCGCGCTCAGACCCATGAGGCGAATGCATTTTACCCAAAAATCATCAAAACAACATAAGCCCTTGTATATAACACATACAAGTAAAACGTATGTATATGCGCCTTAACCCATCCTTAAGTTGCAGAGTCCCAAGGTATTCCGACCCCATACTCCAGTCCGCTGCTATGAAGAATCCTGCTCCTCAACTGCGCAAGTACCAATGCCTTTTATCCATGGAGAGGACCTGCCTTGCAAGAAGCCTTTTCCAACGCTGCCTCGCCGTCTTCCTCCTCGTCAGAGTCCTCATCATGGCCGTCAGTTCCAGGGTTGATGGAGCCAATGAATATGTCAAACACGTTCCCATTGCTCGGTTTCGTATCCACGATGTCGCTATAAGTCACGCTAGTCAGCACTGGTCCTCGAGCCTCTGCCGTACAGGGTGAGAACTTACCAATCGCGCTTCCTGCCGAGGACATCCAGGTACTTCAAGTATTTCTTGCCCATTTTGCTGTTGCCGAAACGCAAAAACTGGATGGCTACCCGCGTGCGACCCAGGTTGTTCTTGTTCATCTCGTCCATCAACCTCTCAATAGGGCCCTCGACGCCTGCCGCTTTCGGCTCGTTGTCGGCCCAGCGGCCGTCTGTGAAGACGAAGATGTTGAGCGACTTCTCCTTTCGTATCATGCGCAGGGCCCACGGTGTGCGGAGACGCGGGATGATCACATTGTCGATGAAGTCTGAGAACTTGTCCTCAAAGTTTATCTGGTTCCAGCTCTGACCCTCAAATTTTTTGAGCAGCTTCTTGGTACTGCGTTCCTTGTGCAGCTTCGAAACGTCAGAAGAGAAGCATAGCTCGATCCCGTCGGTGTCGATCTGCTTGGCGATGTAGCAGAGGATCTCAAACATCTTGAGGATTTCGTCGATGTGCCCCATCATGGTTTTGGACATGTCAATGTAGAAGAGATGGTCCCTGCCCATAAGGTTGCTGATCAGTTGCTCCACCACCAAAACTACCCTGGAGTTGATCGATAGTCCGCGCTTCTTTAGGTCCCGATATGAAATTGCTTCCTCAACTGTCAAAAGAGGTCTGGATGAACTAGGTGAGGGCGGAGTCATTGCCGCTCGAGTTTTCGGTGATCCTGGCCGATGGTTTCTCTCGTCTGTTTGAGAAGAGCGATACGAGGTTGGCGAAGAGAACGTTCCAATGTATGACCCATCGTCGTTCAATGACGTTACCTGTGTAACGAGTTCGGCGCTCTGACGAAACGGACTGCGATCACTGTTTGGGGCTGTAATGTTGGGCTCGCTTACATATCTCACACCCCGCGGGGGAGTTCGCGGATTCGAGGATACGGGTACTTGGTATTGTCCGTTTGCAATAGTATGTGGCCTCGGAACCCTGGGAGGTGTTTCCCTCGCTGGCAGCGGAAGGGAGTTGCGGACCTGGCGGGTAGACTTCAATATTGATTCCAGCTTCTCATGGAGTTGCTTGGCGTCCCATCGCACCTGGCTTTCGACCAGCATGTTTTCGATGATCATCTTGAGGACCTGGGGAGTGGTTTTGTCGCCACGGGTATCTGCCAATTGTGACATACGATCATGCATGGCGCGGACCGAGTCGAGTGCCCTGATTCCGTTATGGAAACATCCCTCGTGACCCGCTCCATTGAATGTGTCAATCGTTTGCGTCTCAGCGGCACGTCGGTCGAAGTAGCTGCTGCGACCCTCGTTGCCCCAGGCTATCCATGACGCCGCATCGCTCATGACACACCCAAGAGAGAAGATGTCGGCCTTCGGCGTGATGCGATTCCTCCCTAGTTGACTGAACCTGTTATGATGGCTGTTCTCAGGGGCGCCTCCTCCAGGTCAGCAGGTTCCATCTTTCCACGGGCTACGGATCATAGCCACAGGAGCAATACATACCATAGGTCGAGCCGCCATGCGAGTCAATAGCTGACGTGTCTTGACTGTTCCGTCTGGTCTTGGCATGGGCTTGCCCGAAATCCGTCATAATAAGACTGACATCATAGAGTCCTTTATCGGGAGTGCTAGAAACGAGAAGGTTCTCGGGCTTGATATCTTGGTGAATCCTGCAGCGGTTGATCAGCAACCCGAGTTGACAGTCTGTTTTCTTTTCCATGTCTTACTGTTGGTACGTGACAATACCTTCATCCCATTCTGCCAAGTCTGACTCGCATATGTGAAGGTGATGTAAGCCCTGCAAAGCCCCAACGAAGGCGTGCCAAAGACAAGCTATATCGTCTGGTAAAACTGGCGGCAGTGTTCTTTTGTAAAACTGCCCAAGGTCTCCCCCTTCCACATAGTCTATTAGGAGATTCAGGGTGCGCTCGCCATCTGCTCCCATCTGCTGATAGCATCCGTGGAAGCCGACCACATACGGGGACGGGTGGTTGAGCAGGTTGGTGAATACCCTTCTCTCTCTCTCGTATTGCGTAATGTGCCGACCCTCTCGGTGCTTGTAGGTCTTTTTCACCAGAGTTGTCTGCCTTGTATCAGTATCTAGTAGAAAAGGAGCCGCGTATGGTTCCTTACCTGATGCTCCTCATCCCGGATGAAGACCTCAACCTTGCGAACCTGAACCCCGTCTCGCTCTCGGAGGACTTCTCCTTCGACTATGGGCAAAATATGCCGAGGATCTAGGACACGATCTGCAAGGTGATGCTTATCGATGGCCAAAGGAAAGAAAATCCATTGGTCGCGTTCGATTTTCTTGTATAGCTTGTCGTAGGCGGTGGTGTTAGGCCAGTGTTCCGGGCGATGGGCCAGGGGGAAAGCGCCGTCGTGGAGGTTATACTGGACAAAACCCCGGATTTGTCTGAGTTCATCAATGTAAAACAATAGAGAGAAGGCGCGGATAAACCGGGGGTTGATTGATTTGGCATTAGGCTCGAGGCGAGACTCCCTCAAGATGGTGTCGATGTTGTACCGTTTCCAAAAGTCACGAAGCGCAAACTCGGGAATATAGTGCGGTTCTCTTTCAAGGGTCCCATGCGAGCCGAGATATTGGTCCTTGAGAATCCCCAGCTGGTGGGAAACCTCGGTGAGGTGAGACGCCATCTGGACCGGGGCGGGGGGCGAAGGGACCCGAGACACTGTGATGCGTCAAGGCGGTGCGCAATCGAGACTGGTGGCAACGAGGGAGAGTACGAGGGCGGAGTACGAGGGCGGTGCGAGGGCGACTGTGATAGAGGGGTGAGGATGATAGGTTCAGCGTGTGCGATCGGTCGGCGACTGAAGTGGCAAGGAAGGCGGAGCGTGGCAAACGGAGGCGGAACGGCCGATTAAGTGCATGCAGCGAGCCGCGAGTAGCAGAAGAAAATTGATAGCAGGGTAGAATTGACAGACGGGACAGCGGAGGAGACACAGCGGAGGAGACGCGGTGTCGGACGGAAGAGGGAGATGCGGACAGGATGAAGATTTGGAGAGTGAGTTGAGGGGCAATGGGGGGCAGGATGAGAAGGCGGAAGGAGGAAGGAGGTGTCAAGGGTTGTCGCATCCAAGTTCTACTCAGTCTTTGCGCACACCACCAGCACTCACTTACCATGCACACTACTCGCTACTCTACTCGCTGCACTGCTCGCGGTTGCGCACCAAGCGGCTGCCCGCAGGACACGCCCACAGCAAGGCGTTCTGTCACCAGGCAGCCAGCGGATGCCTTGCCGGCGGGTGGCGGCCCTGTTCTTGCTGGGGGGGCGGCCGAGGACAGCGGCCTCGCTGCTGGATGAACGAGTTCGGCTGAGAGAATGCAGCCACTCACCTTTTGGGCGCGCGCATGTGCGTCCCCGCACCCTGCCCAGCCTGATTCCTTGTGCAGCCCGTCTCTTGTCTCTGCAAGGGATTGAAGGGGTTCCGCAGCCGCACCGGCTACGAGTGGTCTTGGCATGTTGGTCATCCCACTGCCCCGCGCGTGGTGGTTGTGAGGCTATTCCCGGTTTCCTAGCCCAGACCAAGACAAGATGGGACGCACCGCATCGGACTCGTGCCAACTGAAGGGCTAAAAGGGTAATTCTATTTATCGCATATATAAACCTGCTATATATACCATCGTCTACTGCTCCCAAGGTAAGTAAACACGCCCTATGCGCCGCCCCTCCTAAACCGTCGTATCTATACAGACTACTCTAGCATCCAATCATGGCCGACCCGAGAAACAACTAAAACGCATAGCATCGCAGCCAATAGCACAACTGCTGCCCTAGCCCTCGAAACCAATCGCGTTCTCTAAACTTGATTTGGCCCTTTCTCCACCGCCATGGCGAGCTGCCATCGCTGTGCCCTCGCGCTCTTCCTCCCCAGCCTGGCGCTGCCGTACGCGCAGAGCCAGGCCAGCAGTGTCAGCGCCAGCAAGGGGAGGCAGATGGCGACGTAGAGCTTCACCCCGGCCAGTCTGACCTTCCAGTCGCCCATGGCCGGGCCGAAGCCGCCGCTGCCCTCCTGGCCAAAGCTGAGGATGCCGCTACTGAAAATGGTCTGGCGCTGGCCGTCAGCTATCATGTGCGTCGCGGCTGTGGCGAGGAATAGACTCACGGCAACGAACGTGCCTGGCAGGAAAATGAGGGTAAAGACAGTGATGACGTGCATCGACATGGTCTTCTCGTGCATCTGCTCTGTGCACGTCTGCATGATATCCGATGACCGCTGGGACGACTCGGCAAAGTACTCGGCCGTCCTAATGCTTGCGTACTGGAGGATTCCGTTAAACTAATGAGACGGGTATTTAGCACTGTATTCGAGAGCTACAGTCTCTTGCTTCCAAGTTCTTACCATTGATGTTGTTCGTCTAACACCTCGCAGAGTGGTCGACAGCTCCTCTTGTGAGTTGTCCAGATCCGCCTCCAGTTGAGCAACCCTATCAGCAAACCTAAAAATCGCTTGAACGCATGCCTCCAAGGCAGCAACTTCCTTGAAGTGGCGCTTGAAATCGCTGGACGAGGCCAGGTCCTGGTAGTGCTCCCGGATCTCCGCCAGGACTCGCTTGTTGCGGCCAATGGCGGCTATCGCGCTCTCCAGGGCTGCATCGAGCGAATTCAGATGCTGCACGGTTTCAAACTTGGCCACCTTTTGGAGCTTGAGCTCCTTGACCTTGAACTCTGGCTGGCTCTCGGGCTCGGGCGGTGCGGTGCCGCGACGGGTTACCTTGATGGAGAGAGTCCGCACGGCATTCATCGAGAAGTTGCGCGCACCTCCAATCAGCCCAGGCTCCTCCTGGACCTTTTCCGAATCGATACGGTTTTTCTTTTCAACCGTCTTGTGGGCTCCAATGTCGTCAGCCAAGTCGTCTATGGGAGCGCAACCCGCCAGGTCCGAATATCTGCGGGACTGGGTCTGCAGCGTCGCAGCATATTCGGACCAGTTTTCGGCGCACCAGTGCAAGATGACGAGATGATCTTTGAGGCTCTCGGCGAGCCCACTCTGTAGGGTTATCGGGGCATGCTTGTGTTTCGCAGATGCCTCCTCGGCCGTGGCTTCTAGCCTGTCGCGAATGGTGCGGTCGCCCTTGAGCACAACCCACAGGGCGCGGCCGTGGATCAAATCAAACGAGTGGTATGCCGCCGTCTGCCTGTGCAGCCACTTGCCGCTTTCTTTATCTTTTTCGATTCCCAGTACGTTGAAGCAATGCTGGATGCTGATACCAGATCGGCCCTTTGGACCGACTTGATTCTGGACCTGTGGTGACTCAAGGTAGTTTTCGTGTCTAAAGGATGTCGACGCATGCGGTGTCTCCCTGTGCTTGAAAGTGGAACTAAAATCTAGAAAGGGTGCCATTATTTGGTGAAAGGTGCAAAGATAGGCGAGCATGTTCCTGGTGCAGTTGAGCGGCCCGCGCGAGGTGGCCGACTGAATGAAGCTGTTGACATTCGTTAGGATAGTGGTGAAGCAGGGGGGTTGCTTCCTACTTACACAAGTCTACGGTGGGGATCTGTTGATTCTGATTTGAGTGCATTCTGTAGGTGTTCCACACTTGTGGCATCTCGGATATAGCCCGAAGCTACGAAGAAAAATATTGGTCAATTGATCAACCCTTGGGAAAAGACGGAGTAGACGAACAGTTTTGGGGGTCTTGGATGTCAAAAATGGTGATTTTATGTTTACATGTAATCCTGGCATTAAAAAAGGCGCCCTCGTCTTTGTCGAATCTGGCCTGGTACGCAGAGAGGGTGAACTTGAACTCGGGAGTGCGCAGGAGGTTGAGCGGATACTCCTGGTGGCGATCCAGCGACGCTTGGAACTGGGCGTGGTTGGGACTCGCTTGAGAGCCCTTGTTGTTCTGGGAGCTAGTTGCCGCCATCTGTGAGGATTTCTAGTGGCTGCGTCTGCGGTGAAATTGGTGTCCCTGGCATTAATTGAGAAGTAGATGGGTGGGTTTGCTATATCGAGGTTTGGCGTACTGATTGAATGATCAGAAAACAGCTTGGGGGAGGCACATACGCCCATTGACGCGACGCGGCCCCATGATTAAGAGGCCCTCGGGACTGTTGCAAAGATGGCGGGGCTCTCACGAGGCACCCTGACGGGCATTGCCAAGTGGACAATGAGCAGCCAGCCGAGAGGCCAGCCGAGAGGCCAGCCGACCCAACTCGCACACACTCTCACACACACTCAGGCTCGCACTCGCACATCCCGCGCGCCACCCACTGCCACGGCACACGAGGCACAGCCGGGCTGGGCCGGGCGCTTACGTGCATCAGCGCGAGAGGAGGTGCGAGGAAAAATCGATTTGATTTGCATAATAATATTGATTCGCATAGGCGAGACAGACACCCGCCACTGGTTGCCTTATGGTCCGCTCGCCACTACACGTCACCGCCTTGCCCGCCGTTCCCTCGCACTACCAATTGCCCATCTCTTGTGCCTATTCCGAAGTTACATAGCACACTTCGCGCGTAATGCGGTCGCGCTCGGCCTATGAGCCAGGCGTCCGTGTCAGTCAAAAGCTGCGAGGAAGGTCGCCTTGAAGTAGACGGATCACGCACCTGTTCCAATCGGCGTGGGAGATAGAGGCGGTACAAATCCGCCGAAATGTCTTTCTAATTACGCCCTGTCAATGCCTTGGTCCTTGGGAAACGGAAGCCTTGGGTTGCCGCTCACCGTGACGGAAATGTCAGCCACCTGCGGGTCGTTGCGGAAGACGGTCTGCTTGAGGTGCTGCAAGAGGTCGTCCAACCTGAGTTTGTACCCGGGAAATGTATCGAGTATCAAAGCCATGGGGGTGTCTGGGTCAGTCGCAGCCCGCTTGGTTTCGGCCACCTTGTCGGGTCAGGCTCCGGGCTATGCTGCGTGGGCGTCCTCGCTTCTCGCCGGGCTGAGCACTCGGCAGCTGGGCTTCTTCAGCCGGACTGGTACACGACGTAGCGGTGGTCAGCGTATTCGGATCTAGATTATGATCCGAGGCCAACCAATAATGGAAAGGCAAGGCAGGCGCAGTCCAGGCGATGGGCAGGCGCAGTTTTGAGGTGGTGTTTACAAACAACGGGAGATGGGCTGCTGCTTCAAGACACGCAAGGCTTTATCGTCGGGCAGCGCCTCAGAACAAAACAAAACAAAATATGGGGGCAGATCGGAGGGGGGGGCCATCACTGAGCAGCTGGACAAGGCTCAAAAGAGGGGTAACTTGAGCCTCATCGATGAGACAGTGCAGTACAGGCCTGTCGGAGTAATGATACCATGATCCAAGCCATGCATGCGATCCATGCATGCGATACCGCTCCCGATGACCCCAACAAGGTTGCATAAATACACGTGACTGGTGCTTCTTACCAGCCAGACCACAGGTCGGTTTGGGATCTCACACCTGCATAAAGCAATCAAGGCTGCTTATGTTGCTTGCTCCGGTTGGGACGGGGGTAAGTCCGTCGTTCGTTCAATGCCAGACTAAGCGATGCGATTCCCAGAGACAAATCCGATGCATTGGAATATAAACACGAGATCGGCACCAATCCCCAGGGCCTTGTTGATGCATGGTGCAAGTTACAACATCCAACATCCCGTTCCTTTGTTGGTTCACCTGATGCGGCAAGTCGCAGCGCATAGAAACTCTGGCGTTTTTAAATCACAAAAGGTCATTGCTCCATCTGGCTTTCTCCAAACTATTGGATAATTCTCGCAAACCGTAAACGAATATTAGTTCCCTTTGTGGGTGCATCCCAAAGCTTGCATTGACACTCCTCCGTCAACAATTTGTCGCTTAGCACTCTACAAGTCTCTGCCGGACCTCTTTGACAGCGATGCTGCATGTCACTGTTTGCATTCCTTTTTTTGCTCTTGTTCTTTTGCTGCTACGTACCTACACCCTCACCGTTTGATCATGGCATCGTGGTCGCAATAGGGCTGATGCACCAGGTCTCTGCATCGTCCCCAAACAGTAGCAAATGAATAATCACGTCGGAAGCTGCTGTCTTGGTTTGACAATCCGCTTCTTCGCCAGTATGCTTCCAGTAGTTTTTACAGCCATAGTGATGGCCATTGCAGGTCGTCAGTTGCGCATCATGTTCGTTTGTAGGGTTATTTGCTTGCAGTGCCAAATTTCTCTTTCAATAGTCTACAAGTCACCCTTTTTCAAACTGCTTGGCGGCAGATAGGCAGTTGTCGGGTTTGTCTTTACTTGACTCTGCTGGCAAATTGATGTTCTGCCGCGCAAACTTGAACAAACGCCCCCAGCACTAGCCAGCTTGTGCTGTCACAGCCTTGGCCAGAGCTGTGCCATTTCGACTACCTCGATCACTTATATAAATATATCTCGTTGTTGAGTAACCCAACTCAGCCTCCTCATCGACATTGAGGTCAAGCAAGTGGAACTCGACATGGATACACCACCACCCCCAAACCTTCCACAGTGTCCGTCCACTGCCGCTCCCATCTGGGACCTTCTCAAGGCAGTTTATCCCACCTTCAAGGAATCTAACGGTTGGCCGACCCAAGAGAGCCAGCATGCCGACTTGCACGGAGAAGAATTGACAAAACGCCGGAATAGCATTGCCAGGCTGGCGTCGGGCCTGAGTTTCGGAGGGCCTACGAAAGACATTCGCAATATTTCGCTAGACATGCCAGAGGCTCGGAATGGGCTTGAAGAGGCAACCTTCTACCTCTTGGAAGCCTACGAGCAGTTGGCGGACAACAGGCTGGTGTCAGGCGCGGATCGAGCCACAGTGCCCCAGTCAACAATTCAGGCATGAAACCCTTGATTTACCATTCCGTGTGCTGTCTTCAATGTTGTCTAACCAGAACACAAAGCTTACCCGCAGTCGAGTCGAGTCTACATTTCCAAAGCTGTGTCAAATGCAAGACATTCTAAACGGCCAGGCCTTTATTCACCACCCCCCTGGAAAACGACGAGCATCCAGGAGTAGTCAGGGCCTTCGTGGAGGCAGGGGCCGATCTGGGGCCCGTCCCAGAGCCAGCTGGCGATCTGCATGTAGCGGGTTGGAGATCCGTAGGCCGCTAACCGATGACCCCCATGTCAATGTGTCGTATCGAGATGAACAGGGAGCTCAGTGGCTCCAACAGCCCATTTCCAACATCTTGATCCGCCATCCCCAAACAACGGCCAAGATCGAGCTTGTCCAAGACACCTTGCACAACTTCGTCGCCAAGTATTACCAGGCATTTGGCATGCCAGATGCTTGCTCCCGAGCTGAAGCTCGTCTGGGGACTCTCTCCGATGATGACATGGTCGCAATCAAGGAGGCCCATGATTTCATGACGGCCAGTTCTTCTTTGTTTAAGTGTGTCACCACCCAGGGAGCCGTCTGCCGCAATCCTCATCAAACAAACATCCATCTCTCAGCGTTGAGTAGCAACTCTATGAGGTTGTCCGTCAACACGTGTCACGAGACCCGTCATTTGAGTTTTAGGTTTCAGAGGTTCGTCCAATCCCCGTCGTATCAGATGCTGTGCCAACCCCATCCTTCACAGTCCACCGATCAATGCAACGCAGGCATCTCCGGATCTGATCTGCTCACCACCCCCCGCAACCGTAGACCCCTCAGCCGAGGGTCATACAAGTCCATGCCGGAAATTTGACTGCAATGATGGTCAGATCTGGGATGCAAACTGCACTGAGGCGGTTCCCTGCAACATCATCTCGCAAAGCTTGGAGGATGCCCTGGGACGCGCCAACAGCGAAATCGGGTCCAGCTTGCTGCGACCATCGACAAGATACCTCGGGGCTCTGCTCGCTTCCTCCATGATTCGATTGCTTGGCACTAAATGGGTACAGGGCCCTTGGACGAGCAACGCCATCACTCTGTACCAGAGCACCAATTCTGGAGACGAGCATCCGGTCGTCCAGCTCATGCTGCCCTGCGAAATTGGCGGTAACAGTGAAGCCGGTGGCGAGAGTACCTACCAAGAGACATTGGCAGCTCTGGGCATAACGTTGATGGAGTTGGGTGCCGGTGAGACGGCAGTGCCGCACAACAATAAATACCGCGGTAGCAGCTCCCACCGTGCCCGCTTGTCGCGAATTCTGTCTGAATGGAAGAACAAGGTGCCGGAAGACTTCTGGGTGGCCGCTCACGCGTGCTGGGACTTCTGTGGCCTTGTTGGCGGTTTCGGCCAGCTCAAGCCAGAGTTCCGGTCTACAGCCGTCCTTTACAAATGCGTACTCGAGCCGCTTCACGATGCTCTGCAGAAGGACTTGAAAACCATTGGGGGCCTCTCGCAACAAGACACGACCCCCTCAAACCACAGAGAGGATGTTGACCAAGTAGACGAACGGTACGACCCCGCCAACTCTCTCAAATGGAAATGATGAAAGACCTAGACTGACATTATCAACTCTACTACTTTAGAGATGACTATACCAAAAAATTCTGGGAAAAGATGACCCAACTCACCGAAAGCATGAAACATCTCGGCGACTCCAAAGGCGGCCCGATCCGGGTTGCAGTACTTGATTCAGGTTACGATGAGGAAGATACCTATATCAGAGGCATGCGGAAGTACAACGAGAGCCGGATCCCGAGCCCTGTCAGGCTGATAGACGGCTCCCCCGCCCACGACACTTGCGGCCATGGGACACTCATTACCCAACTCCTACTGAAAGCAGCGCCAGTGGCACATGTCCATGTCGCCAAGGTCTTCGAGAAAGAGGGTGAGCACGTTGATATGCGTCGCATAGCCAACGTTAGTAATACGAAATCTCCCAGGATGACATCTGCTACCCACTACTAACTGGCGACTCTACAGGGAATCAACTGGGCCGTCGACTCTGATGTTGATGCCGACATCATCTCTATGTCAATTTCCAGCCCGGGGCGCGACGAAGAGGTCCTCGAGGCCATCGAGCGTGCCTAGGAGGCAGGCAAGATCATGTTCGCAGCCGCCTCCAACGACGGAGGGCTCACAAACGGGCCATCGTTCCCGGCTTCGGATAAGCGTGTTATCTGCCTCAATGCCACTGATGGACTGGGCAACCGATACCACGGCAATCCGCCTCTTGAAGAAAACAACCGCTTCGCGACACTGGGTGTTGCAGTGGGCAAGCAAAAGAATGGCACCAAGTCGAAGAGCGGCACTTCCTACGCTACGCCGATTGCAGCAGGCTTCGCCGCCAATATCTTGGCGGTTGCAGAGTCGTGTGATATCAGGGAGCTGATGCGGGACAGCCCCAACAGGCATGCTGCAATGGTAAAGGTACTGGAGGCCATGTCTCGAGACAGGGACGGCCTTCGATTCCTTCACCCAAACGTCTTCTGGACCTCTGATCAAGTTGATAATGAGGAGGTTGCCCGCAAGATTGAGAGAGCGGTCGGTGGAGGGGCCAATGCGAACTGACGGCCCGGGAAATGTGCATCCCTTCATGTTCAATTTCTTCCTCGAGATATAGTGGGCAGACTTTTACTTCATGTTGTAAAATAGCCGTCGCGATTCGATTCTTGTCGCTGTCAAGGGCAGCACACTGGGCAGGTTTGGATGCCAACGGTGGCTCCATTCAACATTCTTCTACGCATAGTACCGATGTAACATTTGATGATTTGTTGCCTTCGTTTTCTTTAAATAGGAATAAAACTCAGAATCATTTGCGTACAGACAGATATCCGCAGGTTCGGTAACGAAAACTCCAGTGTCAACAGATTGAGGCATCATGAAGACACAACTCGCCATGGCTCGTCAATCAACCACTCGCCAAATTACGCCATCACATTCTCCATATTCTACCCACTTGCCGTCTTCTTTTTCAACCTCGAGAACCTTGGGGTCATCGTCTTCGCCATCGTCGCCGCACAGGGTCGCGTGACGATCGTACAGCGTCCACTGGGGCTCTGCGGGCGGCAACCCGCGAATCCGCCTCAGCCATGTCCAGGGGTGGTAAATCTTCACCACCTGTATGCCAAATACGAAGTCACTCGGTTTGCCGCATGACATACTCAGGGTTGAGCCGCTAGTCCCCTGAGCCGCAGCCTGGAAGCCCCCCTCTGGCACTTGCATGCCAAAAGCGGCCTCGGCCTCCATTCCGGAGCCCCAGGTGCTTGAAATGGTCGCTCCAAACGCAACTTTGATTCCCGTTATGAGGAAAATTGGCTTACTATAGGAGGTGACATCGAGGTATGCGGCCACGGACCCAAGATTCAGGCACTTCTTGATGTAATCCTGCCAGGGATTGAAGTGACGAGTGTGCAGCTCTTCAATCGTGTATTCATGCACCACATTTTGTCATCTCTTGAGGCCTGCTTTGCCGTAGATAACTCGGCCAAGGACCTGGCCGAGCAGGCTCGCCTCCCTGTCCACCGAATAGTCCAGTTTCCAGTGGACATCCCTTTTTGGGTCAGAGTTCTGCAGGCATTCTGGGATGGGGACTCTTTCGTCCTTGAAAGTGATTGGCGTGAAGTATTTGATATCTTGGACAATCGTGCCGAGGTCCCACTCGCCGCGAGGAAAGGGACCGGTGTTGAAGTTGGGGGCAACAAAGAACGTTGCCGGCTGGAGAGATTGCTGGAGGTGCATCTTTGGGGGGGAATAGTATTGTGGGAAGATGGATGCTTTCTGGAGGGCAGTAGACTGACAAGTAGCAGGGCAAGTCTGGACGCATGTAGTGTTGAGTAGAGCCAGTCTCTATGGACTCCTGCAACTCTCGAGATGATTTCCACCCTTTGATACACAAACCCACAGCTCCCAAAGCTTCCATATCGGAGATTCTCCTGTTTTAGTCAATGTCCGTAACTGTGAGGCCATTTCGGGACAAGACATTCCTCAACCTAAACCTCGCTTGCCATGGAGACCGGAAATGTGAGCGTCCAGGCCGGGGTAAGGGCAGGACAGAGGTCCCGGGATGGTATCTTCGAGCCTAATGGGCTCGGTAAAGTTACTGTAATCGGCACGTAAGGCAGATGAACCTCAATCCAGTCCTCTCCGTGTCCAACCGTTGCGCTACAATTGACTCGCAGTCCGCCTCCTGAAGTCACACGAACGGGACCAGGCCGACATGAATTCGCCGAAGGAGAGCCACGAGGGTCATGTTGCAGAGTCTCTTACAAATTTCCGAGGGATGAATGTAGGACTGCATCAAACGAAACGTAGCATCCGCTAGAGATGCCTGTGTCTGGGAATTTCTCCGAGACTCCAGGGCGAGGTAACTTATTGGACTTGGTCGGATCGGACATTGATCAAATCGAGTAACGGACGCCGCTGTGGTAGCTAGTACAAGCAGGGAGGGCCAATGGGTATAGGCACATGAAGCTCGAGACAGAGATCAAAGATCAACGAAGCAAGCCTTTGCCATCACCACAGGTGCCTCCCCTGGATGGGTCTCTGGTCTCATGCACAACACGCATCAATAGGCGCCGACAAGTTTGGGGCAAACAAACAAGCGTGTTGCGGGGAATCACTCATGTGATCACCCCAAATAGACAAGTCGACGAGAAACATTAGTCATGATCATGTTGAGGCCCTGTCACGATAGCTTCACCAGCAGAGTCGGCGTCGCAGGCGGACGGGCCCGCCCCAGCTAGCCAGTCGCCGAGCGAGTGCGAAAGCAAGCTAATAGGGCTGGCTTCTTAGCTTAGGATAAGGGTAACAAGGTGTTTTTAGTTCAGCTGTGCACTCGATCCTAGCAAAGACTACCACGGAGAACGGACCAGTTAAGAGCTCCCTGTAAGTCATTGACCCCCGCCGCTGTCAACCAAATCGGGCGCATCGTAATAAAACCCCATCTTTTAGCATCAGCCGGCTGACGCGGGGCAACAATTCCATCTTCTCGACTCCGGCCGGGCCCCCCTCGCGAAACAATTCGGCCAACGGAGCGCCGGGCCATCCGAAATGTCTTGATGCTGACTGACATCTCCCACTAAGCCGGCTCAATGTGTGGGTGGGCGCATGTCACGCTGATGGGGGCCATCGGACAGTATTTCCTCGCCTATGCAGACATAAATACGCCTATCCGCACCAGGTTGCAAAAATCGGCCTGAGTTGGTCTATTTACTCCATAGCACATAGTCGTCGTCGTTCGCTACGCAACTTTTCCTACGAAAGTCCCGATGGTAGCGCCTTTGCTAGTGTGTATAGAGTAGAGGCGCCTTGGCGCAATAGATCCTTGTTCCTAGCCCCCCCTGCCTCAACACGCTGAAAGATAAGCCGACTCGACTCGTCGTCCCGACTCAATCCATCACAATCTCAACTCTCTCCCTCTCGCTCCCTCCCCCCCCTCCTTGTCCATCCGTCTCACCAGCTGCCGCCCCTGCTACCGCCACCCTTCAAACCGTCGCGCGCAAGCCCTCCCCGCCATGCCGCCTCCCGCAAAGGAACTGCCCCCGGCCTTCGCCGGCATGGAAGAGCTCAGCCCTGCCGTCGCACTGTTCCCGCCGACCGCCACCGCCGCCGCTGCAGCCCCACACTCGGACGCCGCCTCCGGAGCCACGACGGCCCCGGACCAGACGACGCCCGAGCTGATCGTCCTCTGCTCCTGGCTCTACGCCCGCGACGCCAACGTGGCCAAGTACATCGCGCACTACCGCGAGCGCTTCCCCGCCGCCCGCCTGCTCATGGTCCGCAACGACATGCCCATGTACCTGTGGAAGGACCACCGCGCCAAACTCCTCTCTCCCGCCGTCCCCGTCCTCATGTCCGCCTCCGAGGCCTCCGTCGCCGCCACCCACGACGCCAGCACTACTCACGAGGACCTGGCCAAGGCGCCGCCCCGGATCCTCGTCCACGTCTTCTCCAACGGCGGCATCTGCTCCGCCATCGCCCTCTGGGAGCTGTGGTCCAAGGCTCTCTGCTCTACCCCCATCCCGCGCCACGTCATGATCATGGACTCTTGCCCAGGCTACAACAACTGGGCTCGCTACCACTACGCCTTCATGGTCGGCCTGCCTTCCCTCGTGTCCCCCGTCATGCACATGGTCCTAGGTGTCATGTGGCTCATGATCGTGCCGTGGGGGCGCGAATGGCCCGGCGACAAGTTTGCCGATGCCATGAACGCCCAGGACCGCCGCGACCGCGAGGTGCGGAGGCTCTACCTCTACGGAACCGGCGACAGGGCCATCGGCTACGAGGATGTCGAGAAGCACGCAAAGGTCGCCAGGACCGTGGGCGGCCCAGTCCAGACGGAGAGGTTTGAGGGAGGCGCCCACGTGGCCCAGATGAGAGTTGACCCCGAGCGGTACTGGAAGGCCGTAATGGATGCGTGGCAGGGAACCGGGCCCTGGGAGCAGCTGGATTAATCATGTAGCATTCTGCTTTTGTTGGCCGTCGGGCGCTGTTGGGTAACTTGTGTTTCCTAGACTAATGACCCTGTCCAGTTTCATACATGTTAGAAGTTGCTGTGCAAACTAGATTTCCCTTTTAACACCATCTACATATGAAGCCTTTATCATGAATATAGTTTCGTATTTTACCACTCATATATCTAGAAAATGTACATACACGTGATTGGCTGCCGATAATTGAGCCTGATCTCAAACGATGTTATTCATCCAATCTAGGTGTTAATTAGCTTCCCTAATGGAGTGATCGTCGCCGCTGCCAGTTTAAGGCGCCGCTTGACTTCGTATTTCGAACTTACCGGGAATTCTAACCGAGAGACATCAGGACAGCATATGCGGGCTATGGGCTCGGCCTTTGGGACGGCGGCCATCAGTCATCACTCCACTGAGACAGGCATTGCATCTAGGTCAAGCGAAGCCAAGGCACGGGCAAATATGGAGCAGCAGTAACCGGTGACTGGATTTACCAAACGCCATGACCCAATGTCCTTCTCCTGCATTGCCAATGCAAATGCGTGCTCACTTGCGTGGGCTGGTTCTCATGCTCTCTGGGTAGCCTGTCTCTCCACAGAGTAAAACTTCCCTTGTCCAAAAGCATCATGCAGTGCGCGACATGCTGTCCAGAGCTGCCAACAGCCTTCATCAATAGCTACCCCAAATGCCAAAACTCCTCCGTCAACGCCAGCAAAAGTCCGCCCAAGCAAAAAGCCGCCCAATGATCGCGTGTGCCAAAGTAATTACGTTACGTTTGCCCGCTGGGGCCCACAATGACCCATCATGTCTTTTGCTTCTTTCGGTCGTTATCGGTGGCATCTTGTTCGTCGCCCGCCGTTCGCTTGCTACCTTGCGCCACAACTGAATTGTCTGGCTCCGGCTCCAAATCCGCGTCGACATCGCCGATGCCCTCATCTTCCTCAGCACATGTGTCGCACTCTTGGTCGAAACTGTGCTCGTCCATCAGAATACCGTTGCTGCAATCGCCGAATCGGCCTTGATTCTTGGCTTCAAGGCAAGCGAGTTCTTGTGTTAGGTCAGCCCAGGTTTGGGCGTCACCACACCGCGTGCATGCGCCCGTGAAGACGACCATGCGGCACATGGTGATAATATCCCAGTCCGCGGCCGGTGTAAGCAATCTTGGTTGCAAGTAGCCAGGATGGGACTTGGATTCGCGCAGTGATCCTTGGCAACGACTGTGGGCTTCCCAGGGAGCATTTGTTGGGCCAGGAGTAAATAATCCGATGGAGAACTCGTCTGAAAAAGGGTTTCCCTGGCCTTGTCGAGTTGTTCGATCGGTAGAAGAAGCCGCCGTAAAGAGCCTGTCCGTGGCAGGAGCGTGTGCGATTAAGAGTCGGCCACCGGTTCACGGAAGAGATGCTCAACGGCACAAGCAGCTCGTTTGATGGCTCGCTTCCTCGTCTGCACGGCAGAGAGTCGGCAGGCGGTAGCCCAGGCAGGTGCTGCTCGTCGATCGGATGGCGTCAAGGCCTGTTGGAGCAAACAAATTAAGACAGCCAACACCGTGCCCGTCGAGTCAAGTCCAGCAGTATCTCTGGAGTTCTTGTCGGTGGGCGGCCCGGCAATGATGTTGTGGAGAGGACGAAAGCCGCGGCAAGTGGCAAAGGACTGGAAGATGATGCGACAAGGCGTGGGGCCCTGTTTGATCAGGCCGGGCCACGCCAGGCGGCACACATCTAGATCAATGGCGGACAGGGACAAGGGAGGGAGGGTGGGCGCTCTCGAGAGGTCGGGCAATGTTGCTTGTTACGGCACAGCAGATGATAGCTCAGGGCAGGCAAAGCGCAGCGCGCGGGATGCCGGAAGAAGCGAGACTGGACGCAACTGGGGATTGCCAGCGGATTGCGCCGGACGGCCACCTTGCTGTGATACTGGCTCGACGCTGTCACCTATCACATTTAGCTGGAGGGGCGGGCGACGGCGAGCGGAACGGCTGCAGATGCTCAGCCAACCAGGGCACGCGGACTTCGAGAGCTGCACGCAAGGACGGGTGACGATGATGCAGGCCGGCAGTGAGGGTGTGCAGAGGGGGGAAAGTCTGAAACCGGCAGCAGGCCGTGGCAGTGGGCAGAAGCGGTGGCGGTGATGGACGATTGAACGGTTTTCCTGCGGCTGCAAGATGTATGAAATGTCGGACATGGAGGGAGGTCAATAGAGGTAATCAGAGTATGCCGTCGAATCAGTACTAGCATCGATAGATGCGTCAGACCACCTCAAAGGCAATGCCGCCACGCCTCTTTCCCACTCGATTTCGCGGCCCATTCGGGAAGGAATGGCCCCGGTCTAGCCTCTGACAATGTGCCAGGGCCCGATGCCCCAAAGACAGTACCACCAACAACCCCCCAAAATGGCAGTAGCGCCTCAGTTAGCGTCGGCAACAGCCTTGGCCGTCAGTGGATTGACTCGCCTTGGCAGCCCGTCCATCGGCAGCGCATCAAGTCGGGTGGTTTGCACGAGCACTGAGCACAGGGCCTTGAGGCTGTGGGCGCCCTGTGGTGGGGGGCGCCTCTACTCCTCTACAGGCCTCTGGCGTTCCCTCGCCCGTCCATCTCCGCATTGAGGCGGCTGTCACTCGGTGCCAAAACGCGCCGGCGTCCGCCTTATGCACACCTCACCTCGCTCGATGTCCGTCCTCGCAAGGAGCGATAGTTGGGATGGGATGGCATTGGCACGCAAACAATACCGCCTCTCGATTCCATCTGTTCCCCACTGCAAGCCAGCAATGGCTTGCATAAGCTTTCGTCTCGCCTTCTAGCTTCCATCGACCGCCCGTTCTCTCCGCTTCGCTTGTCCTCACCTGGCTCCGTCCCCGCAAGACTAGACCCAACCCAATCGCCGCCTCCATCGACCACCACCGGCCAGCAAACAGTTGACAGCCTTGACAACCAAGCCGGCAGCAAGCGAGGGACCGAGGGCGAGAGCGCGCGGTGTGGTTCCCGCCAAGGCCTCAATCACGTCACTGCGGAAATATGCAGCCCTGAAGCACGTCTCCGCCAGGCGTTTGCTGACCGACTCGCCAGTGGCTTGCCCCCCAAGCGCGAGGACGTTGCCCCAGACATAATTAGTCCAGACAGCACCTGAGCCGTTGCCACCAAAGCCCCTCGCCTCATGCTATCATATCAATTCTCCGTAGCGCAGGTTCAGCTCGCTGCTCAGGCCGCCACAACTGCGCCGCCCGAGTCCGTGCAAACATTCAGCCGTTGGGGTTGGCATAAAACGGCGAGGAAGGGAATGGGCGGCCGCGCGGGCGATGGCGACTCCGGAGAGCCCGCTCAAGGGCCGGCTTCCTTGCAAATATCTTCCCATGTATACTTCCAGTACTTTTGGAACCTTGAAACGTTGTGGCGATGCTACTGGTAGGGCATTGAGTGTTGAGTGGTGCACAGAAGGTGTGGCGATTGTCGCCAAGCCCCATCGGAATGTGCGCTGGACCGACATCGAGCGAGATCTCGCCAAGAAAGGTCGTAGCTACTCAGCCCAGTGACGGTCCGAGCTTCACTATTGCAACGGCCAGTAAACTTGACAAGCGCCACACGCCGTCCTCATCCCGCTCCATCGTGAGACTTAGACGGTCAAACAGCCCCTCTTTCAGTCCCAACCAACTTAGATACCTACCGTCTCTTACATAGCACGCAGGCTTCGTCAGCTACGTATTACTGCACATGCCCGCAGACTCCCAAGACGCTTCACTTCCCGAAACGAATGGACTATGAATCAGCCAAGAACTGGACATGGTCATCTGCCGCCCAAGCGACGAGAACCGGGCCACGGGAGCTGATGAGATGGAGTTAAGTGGCTTTTTGTTGCAGGTTAGCAGGTCACGGTCGACTGGGACAGACAATCTGGTTCTTCACCGGTGCCGACCAAGCAGTACCAGCGGCATCTTAGACATCGGTGAAGACCTGCAGAAATCACAGGAGCGGGATGGACATGGCCGGGAGCACACCGTATTTAAGCCTCTTCCTCAGCTCTCGGGACCGAACTGGCCACGATCTACAAGCCGGAGAGCGAGTCCCTGGAAAGGCGGTCACAAGCACTTTAATTAATGCATACATGCATGCAGAGATGGCTCAATCACGTCGGTCAATTTGGTTCCTCTTATGTATGGCGCCTGTATGTACGATACACAGCAACAGACTTTTTCCCCAAACTCCAGTCCGAGATTCGCACTACCGAATCCGCTTCCCTTCCGATATGACAAAACAAGATTGGGGCTGAAGAATGAAGACGGAAGCAGTTGGCGAGAAGTAAAAAGACAACCGACAACGCAGTGCCAACGCCAAGGCTGAGACGGCAAAAACAGGTAGATGATGTGTGTGCATGATGATGACCGGTGACGAAGTGACTAGAGAGCCAATGAGAGCACATGCAATAGCACGCACAAACATGCAACTAATGGACGAGACGAGCCACGCGCCACACGCAAAAAGACGACCTGATCCAGGAATTGGTGCAAAAGACGTCATGCCAGATGTTGGGGGGCGAAGATGCGAAGATGATGGTTAGACCAAGTCAGCACGGTGAGTAGAGATTTTTTGTGGCCGCGAGCCCGCCTTGCACAAATTTCGGACGCTCAATGTCAAGGATGTGACCTGCTCCGGAGCTAGAGAGTAGCCAACCCCGGGGGGGGCGGTTTCACACCACCCATTCTTCAGCCAGATGAACGTGGGGGCTGTGGATGAGGTTCATAAGTACGTCATGCCCGAAATGGAGGAGCTGGCATCATGAGTCGGCAAGGAAAGCATCAAGATGTCAGTGCAGTCGTAGTGCTGGGGAGGGGTTGCATTCCCCTTGCGAGTCCCGCATGGCACGTCTGGAGAAAGGCCCGAGCTTAAAGAGGGTGTAAGAAACAAAGCAGGTCGACCGGTTGGTCCACAATTAAGGCGGATTCCAGTTGCTCACTGTCTTCGGCTCGCGGAAAGGCAAAGAAGGCAATGTCAGGGCAGTCCGCAAGTCAGGAGGCGGATGGCGGGCACCTCCCTCGTAGGCTGGGTTGTCAGAAAATAGGATGCCCCCATCCCATGGCAACGAGAATATACGATTCATCAAAAAAAGGCAGGCGGCCCCCTGAACCGAGTGGTCCTAGAAATAGGAGAAGAGGGGAATAATGCTGTACAGTCGTGGGCTCCGTCAAGATGTCATAAGAAGAACTGGGCAGAGTTCAGAGGCAACGAAGCACGCCAATCAAACCAGGCATCTCTGGATGGTGCTCAGTCTGCGGAATAGCAGGCATGAGCTCGATCAAGGTCACCTAATCATGAATGCGTGCCATGGCCGCTGCAAGACATCACTGAGCCCCGGGTGCTGGGGCTCCGGCAGGAGGGGCACCTTGTCCGCCCTGCTGTTGTTGATACATTAGGGATTGATACCAGAGGGTGACATAGTTCTGGTATCCGCCATCTACAGGACTGTTAGAATCTATCCTGGGGATTAAGGCACAAAAGAGTCACTTACACTGAGCGTACGGATCCTCGCCATCGCCCGAAGGAGCTTGAGCTGGCTGGTTAGTAGAAGCGCTGCTTCCCTGGTGGGAATAATTGCCGCGGTCGTGATCGGGGGGTCCTCGACCACCACGGCCACCGCCGCCAGATCCCTTCTGGCGCTATAGTGACGTTAGTTTAGTCAAGAAAAAGAGGGGTGCGTGAGGAGGGCTTACCACTGCTTCAACCTTCTCGTCAATGGCCTGCTTGGCTCGCGCGATGCTATCGTGCGAACCAATGAGGGTAATCTCACGCTGAACCTCGCCGGGTCCAGAGGATTGTGCAACATTGATCTTGCATCCTGTGGAATTCTGCATCTCACGAATGGTCTCGCCACCCTTTCCGATTATCATACCTACCGCGTCAGAGGGCACGTAGACGCTGTCGCTGATCTTGTCACCGCCACCGCCCTGGTGACCGCCATCCATACGGCCGCCTGATGGGGCCTGCTTCTTGATGATCGCAGGGGGCGCATCGCCACGGCTGTCGCTGTCGACAATCTCCATGATGAAATCCTTGGCACGGGCTGCGGCTTCGCGGGAGCCGATGAGGTTGACTGGTCGAAGGCCGTTTACGCTCTTGGATTCGCCCACGATATTAATATGGCAACCAGAGCGCTCTTGGAGATCTCGAATCGTCTCGCCTCCACGCCCAATAATCAGTCCAACGGTTCGATCCGGCACCATGATCTGCATGTGGTCCTCGCCATCTCGGAGAGCGGCAGCACCGCCCTTGTTGGGATCGCGAGGCTTCTCCTGGGCACGGTTCAAGGCACCCATTCCGCTATCCTCGATGATTCGGTTGATAGCTTCCACAACCTCAGCTCTTCGCGCCTTGGGACCAGTAATTTTACATTGGCGGAACGGACCGCCGTCAGTCGCGGCCAAGAATTGGACTCGGCACTGGGTCTCGGCTTCGATTCGTCGGAGGTTCTCTCCCTGGCGGCCAATGATGAGGCCAACCAGGCTGGATTCGATCTGTATCGTCTCGGAGTTGTCGTCACCACCTCGAAGGGGCGACCGATCACGGTTGTTGTGACGTGGAGAGAAAGCGCGGCCGCGAGGGCCAGGGGAATAGGAGCGATCGCGGTTGCGACCGTGGCCGCCCCCGCGGTCAGCACGTCGCTCGTCTCGGTACGGGTTTACTCCATCTCGGAACTCGTCCCGAGCGGGGGAACGCGACCTTGACCGCTTGTTGTAGGATCGATCAGGGCCTCGCGAGTCGGAGGCATAGACGAGGGGGCGGTCATACGAGGCTACGCCCTTCTCTGCGGCAAAGGCTTTGGCTTGTGCGATTGCGTCGGCAATGCTTACTGTACCCGAGTTGACAGGACGGATAGCGCTGAGGTCGACATTTCCGCTGGACGATGGGGCAGGGAGCCCGCCATATCCAGGGGCTCCATAGTTGGAGGCGCCAGGGGGCGGCTGGAAGGAGGATGCGGGCTGTGTCGAAGGAGGGGGATACGCGGGAGCGGCCCCAGGAGGGGTCTGAGAGGGAGTCGTGGCAGCAGGTCGCTGGGAGGCTGTGTGTCAGGTAAGCGGGTGTACCACACGAAAGCGATGATAATAGCATACCTAGTGCCGCCAGAATGCTCTGGATATCAGGTTGTTGGTTGGCCATTGCTACGAGTCTGCAGAGGACAACAAAGCGAATGCGACGGGCTCTCCGGTGTCCAACAAGCAGAGCAATAGCACTCGTAGAGACAAGATGCACGCGAAGCCACTACAACAGCAGGACTATGAGGTCAGGCGGGAAATAGCGCGAGGTATTTGAGAACGGGCGCTGGGCGCGAAAAGTCGGCGGTTTAATGTGGTCACAGTTTTCGAGCCACAACAAGATAGGGTTGGATGCGCCAACGTCGCCGCCGAGGTTTCGATCTGCAATCACGTGTCGCGAGTCGCGCGGGAGAGTCGAGAGTGTCGACTTGGAAGGCGCAGGGGATCGCGGCGACTCCAGGAAGGGGCCTCGCGATGACTGGGAGGGGGTTGTCGGGTCACGCTGCGGTGTTGGAAAGAAAGAAATCACCTCTCGCAAAGAAATGGCCAGACGTGATCCAAAGCATGAGCCTGGTCCTGAACAGAGCCGCTTTTCTTCCGAGGAGGGTCATGACTAACCACTAGGCCTGTTTCAGGCAATAGAGAGCGATTGCTTCGACCTGTTCGACAGCTAATTGGCCTACAGTGGCCCGGCACCCTTCGAGTCGCCTGCCACAAAGACAGTGAACAGCCTAAGCTCACAGGGCTTCACAGGGCTCGGGCGAGGCTCCAGTAATTTCCTGTTCTGGCCGCGCAAATTGCACCGTCACCACATTTTTCCCTTGCATCGGAAGGGACACCAGGGCGCCTTCCGACAGTACAGCCTCCTGAGGACTGGACCTGCATAATTTTTTATAGTTGCTCCACCGCGGGGCCACTCAACCTACCCAGTCGTCTTTGAAGCTTTGCCAGCCGCCTGCGAGTCTGCGGCGGGGGTCGGAATAACAATAGGCCGTTATCGCAATGCAGCGCTAACTTTTTTTTTCTGCGATAAGAAAAACTAGGTGGTGGTTGGAGAGAGCCTCGTCTAGAGAGAGCAACTCGGTTTCCCCAGCACATTTCCGCAAGCAAATATGGATTTCGCCGGCAGCAAGAAGCGCAAGTTCAAGGACGCCAATGGCGTCAAAGCCTCCAATGGAAAACGGGCCGCTCCCAGCGTGCCTCAGAAGTCGAAGAAGGTGAAGCGCGCAGTGCCCGTCGAGGAGCCCGAGCCCCGCGAACCTGAAGTCGAGTCGGACGAGGAGGACGATGACGAGGATGATGATGATGAGGAGGAGGAGGAGGAGGAGGAGGATGAAGATGAGGATGACCTCGAGGCCGACAACGACAAGGAAGATGAAGAGGAGGAGGAGGACGCCGACGACGCAGAAGCCACAGATCTTCCCGACGGCGGCAAGCTCACACTACCCCCCGTCAACGTCACCGAAGCACAATCCTTCAGTGAACTCAACCTGTCCGACAAGACGATGAAGGCGGTCGAGGCGATGGGCTTCACCAAGATGACGGAGATCCAGCGCCGCGGAATCCCTCCCTCGCTGGCTGGCCGCGACGTCCTGGGTGCCGCCAAGACTGGTTCCGGAAAGACGCTCGCCTTCCTGATTCCCGTGATTGAGATGCTCAGCTCGCTGCGCTTCAAGCCCCGCAACGGCACTGGCGTCATCGTCGTCTCGCCCACCCGTGAGCTGGCGCTCCAGATCTTCGGTGTCGCCCGCGAGCTCATGGAGCACCACTCGCAGACATACGGCATTGTCATCGGCGGCGCCAACCGAAGGGCCGAGGCCGAGAAGCTGTCCAAGGGCGTCAACCTGCTGATTGCCACGCCCGGCCGTCTGCTGGATCACCTTCAGAACACCCCCTTTGTGTTCAAGAACCTGAAGTCACTCGTCATTGATGAGGCGGACCGAATTCTCGAGATTGGTTTCGAGGACGAAATGCGGCAGATCATCAAGATCCTGCCTAAGGAGGACAGGCAGACGATGCTCTTCTCGGCCACCCAGACCACCAAGGTCGAGGACCTCGCACGAATCTCGCTGCGGCCCGGCCCGCTGTACATCAACGTGGACGAGGAGAAGCAGTTCAGCACGGTGGAGGGTGTGGAGCAGGGCTACGTGCTGTGCGAGGCCGACAAGCGATTCCTCCTCCTGTTCTCGTTCTTGAAGCGCAACCTCAAAAAGAAGGTGATTGTCTTCTTCAGCAGCTGCGCCTGCGTCAAGTACCACTCGGAGCTGCTCAACTACATCGACCTGCCGGTGCTAGACCTGCACGGCAAGCAGAAGCAGCAGAAGCGAACCAACACCTTTTTTGAATTCTGCAACGCCAAGCAGGGCACCCTGATCTGCACCGACGTTGCGGCGCGTGGCCTCGATGTACGTATTGCACTAAATAACCTTGCGTGGAACCAGCTTACTGACAAGTTGACCCCCAGATCCCCGCCGTCGACTGGATTGTGCAGTTTGACCCGCCGGACGACCCGCGCGACTACATCCACCGTGTGGGCCGAACGGCGCGTGGCAACAACACCAAGGGCCGATCACTCATGTTCCTGCAGCCGCAGGAGGTGGGCTTCCTGTCGCACCTCAAGGCGGCCCGCGTGCCCGTGGTGGAGTTCGACTTCCCGGCCAAGAAGATTGTCAACGTGCAGTCGCAGCTGGAGAAGCTCATCAGCCAGAACTACTACCTCAACAAGAGCGCCAAGGACGGCTACCGCAGCTACCTGCACGCGTACGCATCGCACTCGCTGCGCAGCGTCTTCGACATCAACAAGCTGGACCTGGCCAAGGTGGCCAAGAGCTTCGGATTCTCGACACCGCCGCGAGTCGACATCACGCTGGGCGCCAGCATGGCCCGCGACAAGAAGATGCAGGGCCGCCGGGCGTACGGCAGCCAGCCGCGGCAGCAGAAGCAGGGCAAGTTTACAAGGTGAGGCAGTCTGGGTGCGGGATGAGAATGGGATGGGATGGAACGAAACGTCTGTGGTACCAAGTAATACAACAGGGGGGGTTTCATCATAGCACGGCGTTAGGGTCAACCAAAATCAGTGTCATTTCGTGTTGAGATTGCATGCTAGAAGCTATACTATACAATGGTGTTTCCATGACTGATTTCGGCGCTGCCCGTGACTATGCGTTCATTTTGAGTTGTTGGTTCGTGGAGACAGACGCAAGGTTTGCCGGCACTAGAGTGGATACAACCTGGATGGGTCACTGAGATGCGTGCTCGTCTTTGCGAATTCATCATCGGAGTTGTGCTCAATTCTTTGTTCAGCGTTTTTCGAGGGATGTCTGCCGTTTTCATTTGACTTGCATCGCCAGAGCAGCCACTGTGCGCGGGGCCATCAAGGTCTCCGGACGCTCCAGGGGCCTGTCACAAGCCAAACGTAACTGTTCTGGAACATTGACATCTTAGGCCGCGTCGGGCAGGGATTTGGATCCGAGGGCGAGGTGCAGCCCCTCGGTGACGGGTGGTGTCACTGCGCCGGATGGTTCGGGGCGCAGAGGATAGGCGGAGCGGCCCCGAAGCATCCTCCGACCAATGTCAGTTGTCTATCAGATGCTTTTGGTGTGCACTTGTGGTCTTTCCCTGGCACCCAGGGAGCCAGGCCCAGGGAATAATGACATATTGCAGACCTTTCTTGGACACAGGGGGAGGCGGCGTTCTCGTTGTCTCACACTACCCACCCACCGTCTGAAGGGACTGGATGGCGGATTCTGCCAATGTAGAAATGCATGTAGTGCCGCACTCCCACGGTTTGGATTCAGGGGTCCAGACCTGGGGCATTCGGATCAGCCAGCGGTCGCTGTTCCGGGCGTTTCATGGGACGCCGATTGTGCCGTGATAGGAAAGCGATGCGTGCTTGCGACTGCAAGGTACCTACCTTTACCAACTGAGTACGTCGCCAGCTTAGGACTCAAGTTGCGGCTAATCCGTACATCCCGTCAGCATCAGCTGCGCATCAGCAGCATGCAGCAGTACCCCTGGCCTGTCTTTACGGGTCCCGGCCGTTTGGTGGCTTCTGGGGCCGAGCGGAGGTCGCAGGTTAGCCCGCGTGGCCGTGTCGCAGCTGCCCAGTCCCGACAGACTGTAGGCGACCAGCTGTATGTACGTCCGTAACACCACATCACTACTAAGCAGTTTCGTTGGTGTCGGCGTGTTTCGACACGACGCCATGGCGCTGGTGAAAACCCAATGCTCCGGTACCCTGTGCTGGTTACGCGCCATCCCTCCACTCCCAACGGAGGGATGGCATCCATCCCACTAGGCTATACCCATAATTACTGAGATACCTTAGTAGTCCGTATACGGGCTTGATAGGCTAGCCTCCACTATCCCCAAGCTAACGCAGGGCCAGCTGGCGCTGCGCCGCCGAGGAGTCAACACTGGCTTTTTTTTTTGCGCTTGGTGACTGTTTTCAACGAAGACGGACGGGATATACATGCCGTTCCTTCATGCGCCTCGTATCGGGCATGTCGAACGTCCGTTCCCGGCCACACCCCCTTCTGCCGTCCCCGCCACCCAGCGTCGGCTGGTGCCCAGCCTGGCCTAGGTAGGCACCTGGAGGCATTTCAAAAACCGCCTGCGGCCAGTGTCCCCAACAAGCGAAGCGTCCAGAGTCGCGAATTGTGTCTCCCTGCGGCGGCCGGACATTGGTTGTCACTCACACCACGGCCGCCTCGTAAGCAGCCCAGCGCTAGGGAAACAACGTGCAGAAAGGCCCAGACCTTGCCTTGGGGAGGGCTGGCCCTTACCAAAGGCCCAAAGGCGCTTATACTCAAGTCCGTGGTCGCAACAAGAGCCCTGGCAGAGGGCGGGACAGGTTGAGGGACGAGAGAGGCAGGACGTGGTGCGGCATCCATCCCCAATATCCAATCCCCATTCCCATTCCCTCTGCCACCCCCTTCCATCCCGCTCACTCCCTGCAGCGACCTGCAGCGCCCAAGTAGTATAGCGCAACCCGTACCTTAGGCAATACGTCAAGGCTGTCTGAATGCAGCAAGTCGGGGGCGGCGGCGACGGCCAAATCGGATGGTGCCGCCAATCAAGCCATGACGCGGCCGCAAACGACACGAGCTCCGCACCACACAGGTGTCATGTCTCTGTCTTGCCTCGTTCCGTCCGTCGGATGATGACCCGGCGTGCGGCTGCCGTCGTAGCTGATAAATCTCTTCGTTTGCATCCCATCTTTTCCTGCTCTGCCCCCATTTGCTCGAGACATCATCAGTATCACAAGTCCATTCCTCATTCACTCGTTCCATCCAGTGCCTCTCACTAGCAGAAAACGAGCCCAATCCCAGCTGGAGTACACGCCACCAGATTTTTTTTCCTCGTCGCCTCTTGACATCATTGGACCCCAATACCCTCGGCCGCCCGATTCCGCTCGTTGCGAATCCCCCGTGGATAGAAAGTGTCGCTTGAACGGAATTGCTTGGCGTAGTGACGACAGTCGAAACCCCCGCACATCCGAATCGCATACCTCTGACGTCGGACGGTGGCAAATCAGTCGCCAAGATCATACATCGCTTTGGATCGATTCGCATTCGCTTGATCTCCTACCCACCGATTGCCCTTCAGCGCTGTTGAGTCTGCGCCTGTCGCATCGAGCCTCGAAACCAATAGCGCCGCAATGTGCACCCGATCGTTCGCCGTGTACAAGTGCTCGCATCGCATCCCTCGCGGACAAACGAGATGCTTCAAAGCCGATTGCGATCCTGAACATCCTAAAATAATGGAGATTCAGTTCCAGGATTCGTGCGTGCAGTGCGAAGAGAAGTCCGCCCGCTATCAGTCCACCCGATGGTGCTCTGTGGGTTGGTGCTGTTGTCAGTAAAAGGCGCTGGCTTGGCCGATCAATCGAAGATTGTCGCTGTCGTTGTCTCTGCAATGTTTTCGGGTTTTATTTGGAATTATTGGGACGGTCGTTTTGGATAGTTCAATGGGTTTTCCCTCGATTTCGGTGTTCTTTGGCGGGTTTATGAGGGAGTTTGACTGATGGACAGTGTTGGAGTTCGGACAATCGACGATGGAAATGACAGACATTCATGGAGCAAACAAACTGAGATTCCAGTACCAATCACCTGCCCTTACTTTTCTCGCGTGACTCCCATGTTGGTCCATTGCAAACCAGCTCCCCACAGCGCCCTAACAGATTCCGTCCATTCGCTGGCGTTGGTGCTGGTGTTGGTCGCATCCATGTAGAAATATCTCTCCATCGGCGATGGTGTCATGCACCTAGCCGCCCATGTGTTTCATGAACCGCCAACACGAAGAGTGCGGGCGCTAATTGACGACATGGGGAGGGAGATCAGCTGGTCAATACTCCTGCCGCCTCAGTCCTCATGCCGCGTCAGTCATCATGCGACCCTACGTGTCTGCTCTGTGTATTGCACAGCTGCCGTTCCTCGACAGTTAGGATGGACTGCTTGTGCTCGACATACTCATCGATATCCGTCGGTTTGGCCATGTCACTACAATGATGCAGCGGAGCATAGTGTGCTCAGCCTGCCAGAGGGCGTTATCGCACAACACTGGGATGGAAACCCGGCCCAAAAACCACCACCAAGACTATGCCGCGTTCCGAGACGCAGTATCGGAAAGGTGTTTCATCTGCTCCATGCTATGGGGCTACAATGACGAGCAGAGGCAAGCCTGGGAACAATTGCCTGCCCGTCGCTGGAGACGAATCACGTACCGCCTCTATCACTTCGCCTTCAAAAAGGGTCCGACCTTGGACCTCATATACACGAACCCCATCAGTGGTGTCGGCGATACCATGTCATTTCAGCTTCTGCTTTCCACAGGTATGCGAGATTTTTATCGACTCGATAAGCCCATGCCCAGACTGACGGCTCGCCCAGATGAAGGCATCCAGAAGCATTTCATCGACCAGGACGTTGAACTGAAAACGTCATCAGCCACTACACTTGATGCTGCGTACAGATGGATGCAATCCTGTTGCTTCTTGCATCAACAGTGCAATCGCTGGATGAATAGATCGGGTAGCATCCCAACACGCCTCATCGACATAGGCGGTGATGGCGACGCCGACTGGAGGCTTTGTCTCAGCGCCGAAGACGGCATTTTCCCTTCCTCTCCATACATGGCACTCAGCTATCGTTGGGGGGCCGACACCACATTGATCCTGAAGCATGGAACGTTTGACGAGTTCCGTCGTGGGAAGCCGATTAAGGACTTGCCCCGGACCTTTGCGGACCTCGTGACAGTGGCACGGCGCTTCTCCATCAGATATGTGTGGATTGACTCCCTCTGCATCATCCAAGACTCGGCGGAGGACTGGAGGGTAGAGTCACAGAAAATGCGCCACGTCTACTCCAACTCCACATGCACCATCGCCGCATCAGCTTCTTCAGACCCGGATGGCGGTCTCTTCCGCTGCCGGGATCCAGCATCCATCCGCTATGGACTTGTGACAGCCAGCTTGGCCAAATTCGCACCCCTGGCCAGATTCTGGGCAACGGACTATTATATTTTTCACGCTGACTACTGGGACCGGCAGCTCTATGACGGACCTCTCCACACTCGCGGCTGGGTGTTCCAAGAGCGCCTGCTCTCCCCCCGCATCCTCTACTTTGCAAAGAACCAGGTCATGTTTGAGTGCCTGGGTGACAGCAAATGTGAAGTGTTCCCCCATGGTGTCCCAGGTCATAGGCCCTTTAAGAACGTGAGCCGGCTTCTTGATGCCCCTAGGGCCATTCAAGCCGCGCCTGGAGCGTCAGCTGCTATGGATCTGGGTGTGCTCAACTTGTGGAATGAGTTGGTTTCCAGCTACACAAAGTGCCATTTAACCAGGTTCACAGACCGGCTGATTGCCTTGGCAGGCATCGCCAAAGTATTCCACGAGATATCAGGAGATGGGTTCGTCCTGGGCATGTGGAGATCTCGCCTACTAGAGCAGTTGGCTTGGCAGGTGTGGAGTCCCACAGAAAGACCGGCGATAAAGGATTGGGTTCCATCATGGTCTTGGGCCTCGGTTGGGGGCCCTGTTCAGACATCAGGACGGTCGGCATGCACTCAATTTCTCGCTTCCATCTCGCACGTCGACTCAGTGAAGGGCGGAGAGGATTTAGCTGGGGCAGAAAGGGACATCCGATTACGTCTCAATGGTCTTGTCCTCCCGGGCCAGTGCGAGCCGCAGGATACTCATCACTGTAAACTGATCTTTGGCGCGGATTCAGTCGTCGTGCGCTACTTGCCAGACGCCCTGGAGAACCCACTTGTCCAGGGCCAGACAGTTTGGTGCATGCCCTTCAAGGCACAGGGAATCTATGGGGGTGAAGGGCGAAGGCCAGCGCGCAGAGCAACTGAGCTGATGTGTTTGGTATTGGAGAGGGTAGATACCGGCTCATCAGAGGCCTCGTACAGACGCGTGGGGTCTTTCTCAGTGGAAGAAGACCAAGAGCTGATAGCCTTGCGGGTACTCATAGCCGAGGACAAGGAATCAGTGTTCGTCAAGGACCGATCCCAATATATAGATTTCCTTTTCGCATAATACCAATTGGCCATAACGGCCATGTCTTAGTAGTATCTACCAGTTTCTCTCTGTGAATGCACGGCCGTCGTAAAAAACAATCCCATTGTTTCGATGAAAGAGAGTAACACCATGCACCAAGTTCTTGCTTGGCGGACTAGGCCGTTGCCAAAGCTCGCCGCAGAAGCTCCCCACCCTCTCTCATGCTGCGTCCTCCCTGGTCGAAGGAGCACGCCTTAAGGTAGTATGTAACTTGGAAGCCAAATACGCACAGTGGACGGTATCACCCAGGATCGCCTAGTAGCCCTGCCCATATTTACCAGCTGCGATTTGCCCAAAAGAGTGACCCGAAGTGGCGCATCGCAAAGTCCCTACCGCACTAACCAAAGGTACTTGGGACAATTGCTTGTGCTCGTGACGCAATTGCCAAGTATACAAATTGGGCCATCTGCCGCATGATTGAATTTCCCATGCCCTTCTTTTTTTAACCCTTCCCACTTCGCGCGCTCTCCCCCAAATCACGAGTCCTGTCGTGTTAGGATGCCTCTCCGCATAGCCAGCCTCGGCAGCTCGTTTGCGGCCGGACCAAGCATTGCGCCGCAGATCGACACCAACGCCGAGCGCTCCGGTGCCAATTATGCCCACATCGTCGCGGGGAAGCTGGGGGCAACATTAACCGACTTGAGCGTTTCGGGCGCAACTCTCGACAACTTGTTGACGGAGCCGCAAGTCGTCGGTCACCATACATTCGCTCCGCAGATTGACCAACTCCCTGTAGACGCGGATCTGGTGCTGGTCCTCGGGGGCGGAAACGACATTGGATACATTAAGGGCTTGGTGACTGACTCCATCAACAGCAGCTGGCCTTTCAGGGGCCTGGTTGCAATGGCGTCTGCTGTGGGCAGGGGACCACCCGACATCCCCGACCCGCGAACTGTTGACGAATTGGCGAAACTATATGGGACTGTTCTAGATGCCATTCATACCAAGGCGCCAAACGCCAAGGTGCTTGTCGTGGAATACTTGACGGTAGTAGGCCATGATGTGAAAAGCCACATCCATGTGCCTCTATCCTCTACACAGCTAGAACATCACCAACAAGTCGCAAGTGAGCTTCAGCTAGCCACATGCAAGGCCTTAGGTGGCCGCGAAGCGTGGTGCGTGCGCATCCCCGTGGCTGAGCGCAGCCAGGACCATGGGATCGGCTCCGAGGAGCCATGGATGTCTGGATGCAGTCTTATGCTGTTGTTGCGTCGAGCAGTGTACCATCCAAACGCCTTGGGCATGAAAAAAGTCGCGGAAATGATACTCGACTCGCTTACCAGCATTGAAGGGCCATGGCAGAGCAAGAAGTGATGGGTTATGGCGCTCTCGGCTCAACAGAATCTACTATTGCGTACTCATAACCAAGCAGCTTGTCTGTCCACAGCTGTTCCATTCGTTGACACAAAGGTGAATAGATGATATGCTGAGCTAGTGAAAGTAGCTTATCGCAAGAGGCGGACACTAACAACTTGAAACCAATCTACGCAACGGTCGTTGAAGCCTAGAGACAAACGACGACCTAAACGAGCGCTCATCAAAGTTGACATCGTCGGTAAAGTAGGCCTTCATTGGCACCATCTTATCTCTAAGGTCTATGCAGAAAATTGGCACATTTCTCCGTATTCAATTTTATGGTTCCCAAATCCCGACAATATTCGCAGTAAGACAGTGGAGGGAAAGAAAGCTTCGGGTGTGGCGCCGTGCAGTCAACGCTTAGACCCAGCCACACCTCAATGACGCTATCAGCTCCCAGACCTCCCTCCTCACATACCTCTATCGACGACCGCATAACTCATGCCGACGGCACTCTTCCGAGTGTGGAACCGAATAGCGGCGCATCAGGCTTACAGGCTATCTACTCGGCCTGGAGCACGACGACTTCTGCATGCCGCGGTCATGAAGCGTGCAGCGACTTCTGCGCTTTCAGATGGGAACAAGAGCTCGAAGAAGCCCCGAAGCGGGGGTTCCACTGTCAAACTACCAGAGTACCATGAAAGCGCGCCGAAACTTGATGGCAGTGGTCAAGCGATATGGCCAGCGCCGAGCGACAGGATAGAGTCAGCGAGAGCGTTCATTCTTGAATGGTGAGCAAGGACCGACATCGTGTTCCGTTGATATCCTCCTTACACTCTTCAGTGCTTCGGCAAGGCAAAAGACTCTTATTGTGCCGGATAAAGACGCGGATGGTCTATCCTCAGGAGTGATACTGGAGCGAACGCTGATCCATCTTGGCCTGGACGCGTCTCTCATTTCAACCTATTTTCCTCGGAAAGGCAGCACTGTTCACGATGAAACCTCCCGAAAGGATATGGCTGAGCATAAGCCCGCCTTCATTTTCGTGCTCGACCAAGGATCGCGGTCGTCGCAGCCGCTGATCGACGGGCAGCACCGGGGCATTGTAATTGATCATCACCATGCATTGGAGAACGACCATCCCGCAGGTGCGTTGCATGTCACGGCCTGTGACTACCCGCCCGTTGCTACCAGTTCCCTCTTGACATATACCATATGCCGTGATTTACATAGCAGCGTCGAGGATACCTGCGACTGGCTCTGCGTCCTGGGTACTCATGGAGACCTTGGCAATACGCTCAAATGGGAACCCCCCTTTCCTGATATGAAGGCCACGTTCAAAAAGTACACCAAGAAGTCCATCAACGACGCCGTCTCTCTCATCAACGCTCCACGGCGCACGTCGTCGTACAATGTCCCCGCCGCCTGGGCAGCGCTAAAAGACGCAGCGTCACCCAGCCAGCTTCTCGGCAACAGAAGCTTGCTGGCCGCAAGAGCCCAAGTCAACGCAGAGGTAGAGAGGTGGGCACATACGGCGCCCAAGTTCTCGGCAGACGGGAGGATCGCGGTCTTCAGGATCAACTCCGGGGCGCAGATCCACCCCGTCATTGCGACACGGTGGGCTGGCCACCTGTCATCCAAGAAGCTCGAGGTTGTGCTGGTGGCCAACGACGGCTACCTGCCCGACAAGGTCAACTTCTCGTGTCGCATCCCGCGGTGTGCCAGAGGGAAAGACCCGCCAGTCAACATCATCGAGATATTGGGCGACCTGGCGAGCCGGGCCAGTGATCAGACGCTGAGGCAGCGACTTGGAGAGTCATTTGCGCGGGGCCACAAGGAAGCCAGTGGTGGGATCGTCCCGACGGCGGAATTTGAGGAGTTTCTAGAGGTTCTCGAGATTGGGAAGAAGGAAGGGAATTCGCCAAGAAAGGGCGGGAAGACGGCAACACAGTCGAATACTCTGATGAACTACTTCGGGAAGAAAACATGACGGGAAGTCTCGACCATCGCATGTCTCAGGTGGTACGTGCCCAAGGGTATCTGGGTCTGTGTACCATACCCAGCCGTCACACAATGATCAATGATTTCCACAGTGGTGTCGATGTATGCCTTATCATGATACCGAGGAAGCTGTCTCGAGCACTGCCGAGAGCCAAAAGCCCCCTGTCCGCACTCAGCGCATTGGCCCGAAACCGATCTGCGATGGCCAGCACCTCGGGATTTGATGGCAGCCTGAGACAGCATGTTGAGATAAGATTTGGCTGCAGATCTCTGTACGCCACGATCTCGCGGGGACTCGGCGTGGTTTGTTTGCTCTTCTAGAATGGCCGTGGAAGGCGGCCGCGACCAATGTAAGCAGCGCACGCAACATTGGATGAAATGAACAAAAAGCCCCAGCCGCCAAATAGCCAGCGACGCCAACGTCAGAGCCCCGCCCGTTAGGTGAGGGGGAAATGGCGGGGGTACTGACAGCCACCGCTGGGGGCTAGCCAGCCTCCCCAGGTTAGTGGCCCGGCCAGCGGTGTTGACTCGTCGAGGTCCAGTCCGCCAGTCCAGCGCACGACTACTGGGGCGCGACTGGCCAGTGGGGTGGGTGACCGACCAGGGCCCCCATCAAACCCCTCAACCCTGGAATTACAACGGTATCTATACTACATTGTGTATATCCGTCAGGGTCGGTCAGGCCTTTGGGGGGCGGGCAACGGTTCACGCACCAGGTTCGGGTTGGGTGATGGTGACGCCGCCGTGGGGTGACGGCATCGGTCCCATCAGCACGCCCGCCAACAATTGGGGGGCAAGGCAGCCGCGCCTAGTAATCTCGCAGCAGTTCGTTCCAGGTTTTCGTTTAAGGATACTACACTCTTGCTTGAAGTTACCCTAATGCCTCAAAGGTAATACCGGACTGCATTGCGCCTACCTGCTCGCGCTGCTGGGTGGTATGCATGGCGGGCCACAGTGGCCGGTCCTCCCCCACATCCGTCCTCATCCAGTGCCCTGGCAGACCTGCGGTTCACTACTAGGCCCCTAGCCTCCACAACCTGGCAGGTCGCCTACTGCACCTGGGCTAGCAGCATGCAGGCTAGCCCGCATTGATCCCCTCCCACAGCACCAGCCGACGGCCCATCCATCCAACTCGCACCAACATCATCATCCTCCACCACTACCGCTACCACTCCACCACTTGCTTCCTCCTCCAGCTGCTACTGCCGCTGCGCCCAAACGCCTTGCTCTCTCACATTGCTCCTCCGCCTCTTCTGCTCGGAATCCCCTCGCGGTCCCTCGCCTCTGTCCACCCGCGCATGCGCATCCCGCTGCTCGCTCCACCCACTCCGTCATGGCTGCCAAGAAGGCCCGCCAGAGAATCAGCTATGGTGAGAAGCTCCTCCCCCCATGCGAGCCTCAACACCTCGTCCACGCCCCTCACGCGACACACCTGTGCAGTCGTTCCAATTTGTCCACCTCTTGCTGACCCGGTGCCCAGTTCTCGAAAATGAAAAGTCCTCCATCGGCGGCCATCGCCTCGGCGTCAATGGCCTCGCCGTAGACAACGACAACTCTATTCTGTGAGCAGCCCTGCGCTACCCCTCTCAAGGTGCCCCCAAAGCCCCATGCTGAACCCTGTTCTCTTTCTGCAGCTACTCCGCTGGGCGTGATGGCATCGTATGCGCCTGGGACCTCAACATCGACCTGAAGCGCCGCAGCGACATCGTCGATACCCCTCCTCCACCTTCGTCCAAGGAGAATCCTAAGCCCGCTTCCAAGTTCCGATCCCAGGCCCACGCCCACATGCACTGGATCAACGACATAGCCCTCGCCCACAACAACCAAGCTCTCGTCTCTGCCTCGTCCGACCTGACTGTCAAGGTGTGGCGTCCGCATTCCGAGGAAGACAAGACCCGTGTTGAGACCATTGGTGAACATGCCGACTACGTCAAGGTCGTCACCACACCCCCCGCCGATATGGGCGCGAATTGGGTCGCCTCGGGTGGCCTCGACCGCAAGATCTGCCTATGGGACCTGAACGGCAAGGGCAAGACCCTCGAGATTGACGTCAAGGGTGAAGATATGACTGAGAAGGGCTCCGTCTACGCCCTGCGCGTGGGTCGCAACATCATGGCCAGCGGTGGCCCCGAGAAGACGGTGCGCCTTTATGATCCCCGAACGGGAGAAAAGGTATCCAAGCTTGTCGGTCACGTCGACAACATCCGCTCCATCCTGATCGACGACGCCGGCGACACCATCCTGAGTGCCAGTGCCGACAAGACGATCAAGATGTGGAGCGTCAAGGGTGGTCGCTGCATGTACACATTCACAATGCACGACGAGAGCGTGTGGTCCCTCTTTTCAGACGATCCGCGACTGGGCATCTTTTACAGCTCCGACCGGTCTGGCCTCGTGGCCAAGACCGATGTGAGGGGCAGCCTAGAGGATATGGACGACGGCCTTAGTCTCGCCGTGGCCCAGGAGCACATTGGTGTGAGCAAGATTGTTGCGGCAAGCGGCCACATCTGGACAGCAACCAACCGCTCCTCAATCCATCGCTGGGCAGACATTGACACTGGTGACATCTCCATCCAACCCGCTGAGTCGGCCAGAAACCGCGCCACCTCCAACGCATCGGCCAAGCCCCAGGATAAGGACAAGGACAAGGACAAGGAGACGGAGGCCAAACCTGCCGTCAACGGAACGTCCAAGAAGGTTTCAACGGATTCCATCCTGCGCATTTCCGCCACTGCTGTGGTCCCGTCCCGCGCTGCCCCAGACCCCGATTCGACGACGATCAACGAGGCACTGACCCGCAAAGGCTCAGAGGTGGGAGTCACCATCGACCACCATGAGCCCGAGATCAAGCCCGTCCACGATACTCCTGAAGAGACGATTGAGGGTCAATTTGGTCTGCTTAAGCACAGGTTACTCAACGATAGGAGACGGGTCCTGACCCTCGACACTGCCGGAGACGTTCTGCTTTGGGATCTAATCAAGGTAAGGGAAACGTCCGTTTCGGGTTGCATGGCGCTAACTTGTGAAGTGCAAACCCATCCGAAGTTTTGGAAAGCAGCATCTGGAGGATGTTGAGAAGCATGTCAACACTATCGAGGCCGTTGCGCCCTGGTGTTCAATTGACCTAAGCTCCGGCAACCTGACGGTGGTGCTGGAACCCTTCAACTGCTTTGACGCCGAGGTCTATGCCGACGAGCTTGAACTGGAAGACATGTCGGAATTTAGGGAAGATCAGCGAAGTAAGTCAAACATTTTCGATTATGCAGACAAGGCGTATACTGATAGGCATGGCAGTCAGCATGGGCAAATGGGTTCTTCGATATCTCTTCGCCGACCTCATCGATGAGGAGATTAAACGCGATGAGGCGTACCGAAAGAAGCTGAACGAAGGAGTAGAGGCTCGGCAAGGCGCTGCAAACGCGCCATTGACAATATCCCTTCCCAAGCCGCCGGCGAATCTTTTTGAGAACAGCGATCAGCTGTCTACCCCGCGAGCCTCAGGCCAATATCCTCACACTCCAGGTCTAGCCATTGGCCTTGCTTCGCCAGCTCCGGTGAACGAGCACCTCACCACACCGCTGAGTCCCCTAGAAAAGAGGGTTTCGCACGCCAGCCGCCAGTCAACGGACAACCAGGACTACTTTGCCAGTGTCGTTGAGCCGGTGGCCAAGCCCGAACCCGTGACTCCTGCGGCAGAGACTGCAGGCAAGACATCCACCGACGGCAAGGATGGCGACAAGGACAAGGAAAAGGAAAAGGATGCGGCCAAGTCTCCCAGCACTCCATTTGGAAAGAAATTCCGCATGTCTTTCGGAAGCAAGAAACTCGGGCGCTCTGCATCGCAGGCGACCCAGGACAAGCCTGCCGTTGTGGAGGAGAAGGCAGAAGAATCCGAGTCATCGTCGGTGCACGAGAAGGAGGTCGACGACAGCTTCTTTGGCGTGATCCAGAAGATCCGGCAAGAGTATGACAAGGTCCTTGCTGAGAGCCCTGATAAGCTTGTTGAGACACGCATCATGCCCAGCCTGCCCAATGACACACCCGTACTGAAGTTGCCCCCGGGCACCAAGGTCATGATCCAAGAAGAGACGTCTGGCAGCAGCGCCAACCTGTACCAGGGCACGGTGGAGCACATTGGCAGGGATGCCGACTTAATCGAGCAGAAGGGCCCCATGTGGCTCGGCGACGTACTGTTACAGAACGTGCTGCCTTTCAAGGAGCCCGTCAAGATCTCGTTTGTGCTATATCCAGTGGACGACAGCCTCCCGGCCATCTCGGCTGCCGACGGCAACAACCGACTCAACGCCAACCGCATGCTACGCGTCAAGAAGATCTTGGCCTACGTCGCGGAGCGCATCGAGCCGCCGCCAGAGGATAGCGAGGCTGAGCAGCTGCGGCCCGATGAGTATCTGGAGCTGTACTGCAATGAGCAGGTGAGTTTGTTCTTTGCATTTTTATCATTTGTTTCTTCTGGTTCTGGTTTGGCTAACGCGGTTCGCGCAGCTGCTTCCCCCCCTGATGAGCTTAGCGACGCTGCGCACGCACCTGTGGAAGGGCGGCAACGACATTGTCCTTCACTACAAGGCCAACGGCCGCAAGGAGATCCGGCCGTTCCCGCCACCCGCCGAGGTGCCGGAGGAGGAGGAGAAGCCGGAGGCGGCCCCCCACACGGAAGCCAACCCCACGCAGCAACCGGCGTCGTGAGCCCGTACCCTGCTCTGTACACTGCCAATCGTGTCCCCATTCCCGAATCCGACCCAAGCAGTGCAACGCCAGCAGCATCCCTCTTGTTTTACATGCCAGTATCCGATATCAGAGTAGCCCTTTCGGCAAACCAAACCCCCCCAGCGTATGTTTCTCTTTTTGTGGTGTATATACTGTTGTACATATTTATATGCCACCCCCTTAGCGTTAGTTGTACATATATGATTATGGCTGAAAGTTTGCCCTCTATGTCTTTTCTGTTTAATTTTTTGGTGTTCCGACCAGTGGTCTCCCATCCCAGGTCGTTGTCGTCGTTATCGTACACAGTGCCGCACTTCGATTATTGTCCGGGGCTCTTTTCGACTACTCCTCGTCCGATTCAGGGTGCATCGTGTTGATGACAAACTGGTAGCTGCCGAGGAAGATGGCGCCGCCGATTGAGATCCAGGTCACACGAGGGGCAATACCGGCGAAGAAGGGCCGGATGCCCTCCTCGCGAGCCAGCTTGCTGAAGACACTGGCGACGCTGACGCGCTCCTTTGACAACATGACGCGGGTCTTGAGGACGTCGAGAGGCGTGGTCAGGGCCGCGGCTGTACCACCGGCGACGCTGCCGTAGAGGCCGCTCTCGAGGGCCGTGGGCTCCCGGCCGCCACGGCGCTCCCGGCTCCACGACTTCATGGCCTCCCACAGGGGGAATTGGATGACGGTGAAGGGCACCTCGCGGAAGACGGTGATGCCCCAGCCGCGGTACAGCTCGCGCCAGACAGTGAGCAGGCCGTGAGACGGGTACTGGCCGAGGATATGGCGCAGGGCGTTGAGCGAGCGGCCGCCGTGCAGGCCGGCCTGGGCGCGCTGCTTGACGACCTCTGTGGGCACGCGGACGGCGCATGCGGCGACCTCGCCGGCCGAGGCGGCCAGCATGTGGACGAAGGGGTTTTTCTTCGGGTCGGTGTCGCGGAAGAGCGGCGAGGCGGCGAGCGAGGCCTTTGCGGACTCGTAGGTGCAGAAGAAGAAGGCGGCGCCGGGCGCGGAGCCGAAGAAGGCGGAGCCGATGCCGCGGTAGATGCCGGAGAAGCCACCGGAGGCGAAGAAGCCGGCCGAGGACTGGAGGCGCGTCTTAAGGGTGTCGAGCGGGAAGAGGGACATGTCGACGGTGGTGCCGGCGACGGCGCCGGCGAGGAGGGCGGACTGGAAGGGGGGGTTGGAGGCGGACATTGCGAAATGAATGGAGGATTGAAGGGATAGAGGGAGAGGAGGAGGAGGAGGCTGTTGGGCGGGCGCCTTGATCCCGGAAGAGCGAGGGGAGGAGGGGGTCGTGGTGGTGGTGGAGGTTGTTGGCGAGGGACGGGGTGTGCTCGGTGTTCCGGACCCGAGGTCGGCGAAAATTAATTGGCGATGATTACTTGGGGGGTAGCTCGCTGCTTATCGATAAGGATGCGTGTGTCGCGTGAGCCATACTCAAATACCCTAGACTTTGAAAACGATGTATAAATACGTCAGTTAGCGACGAATAGAGGACTTGTGTGTTTTTCTGCTTTTAGAGGTTGGATCTTGGTGGTGTTCTTCTTCGATCCAAGTTCTCTAAATAATATATCTCTAGCGTTGCGAGCGCCGTAGCGTTGACCATCATCTAACTTGGACGGAAAAGGCGACCAAGATGAGCAGCAGATGAGAGTAGTCAACTCACCTGCTTCAACTATCAAATGAATCGCCCCACTGGCACTGAGAGTAGACTAGTGTGATCCGTCAAGGTCAGACAATTTGTCAATTAATTAATTATGCCAACCACCTTGAAGAATGTATCCACTTTCACAACCGATATATGTGTGCTTCTTGTTCAGAACGACTATGCATTGCTGCATCATAGCTCCTCCATAGCCCGTCATGCATTCTTCATCCTAGCCCATACAGCTTCAGACAAAACACCCAACTACGAACTGTCACCCATTCTCGTGCCCGCCCGTTTCGACTCCTCGGCAGCTCTCTTGGCCCGGTCCTGCAGGGTCTTGGTCTCGGTCGCGATGGTGCCCGACTGCGACCGGTCCGCCCGGACGGCCTCCTCGCTTTCCGTCGCGAGCTCAGGCTGCCAGTGGTGCTCGCCGCGGCTCTGTTTGACGCGCAAGTCCCGGTTGTGCATGTCGTAGTCTTTGTGGGTTTCTGCGAGGGCGGCTGTCAGCGTGTGTACTTCTAGTATGTACGTGCATGGGACGCGGGATGTGGGTGAGACAAGGTGTTATTTTCTCTTCTTTCTTTTTCTTTTTTCCTATTTGCTGCTGGTCTCATGATGGAGGTGATGGGATTGGGGCTTGCAAAAGGACTGGGATTCGTACGGCTTGATGACTCCTTGAGGCCCAGGCTGCGCCGCGTCGACAGGGAGAAGCCGCGGCTGAGGATGATCCTGGCGGCGGGGGGCCGGGCAGTTAAGATAGATCGTGCTGACAGCATATTGGCAGCTATATTGCTTTTGTCTCGATGGTAGAGCTATGCGGATGCTGATGGATGATGGATCAGGGACGAGATGAGGCTCAATGTCGACCAGGGATAACAATGCCTTCCATCAACAGAGGCGGGGGAGAGGCATGTAAAATAAGCTGCCTTTGTCCCCTCTTCTAGTCAATGGCCAAACGCTATATCTCCTGACTGCCAGTCAAATGCTCGGCGGGCGTTACAATGACGTGACGTCACCATCATCATCAAATCCACCACAGTGTCTGGCAATGCCCCGCTGGCATCATCCATTGGCATCGATCGACGATTTCCACAAACAGATAAGGGACAGGCCCATTGTCCCCTCTTGGATTGAGTTTGCTGGTGGAAGGTCTTTTGTAGCCCTGGTGGTGATGGCCGCGGATGTGTACCACTGAGGTAGTCACGCATCCCGCAGTGGCCCTACACTACTAGTGCCTGAATTGGCCAGCCACCAGAGGTCAACACCTCAAGTCAGCGTTACAACGAGACCAAGTAAGGGTCAACGCCTCAAGCGTTTCCTACTGTAATCATTGCCTCGTCCCGCAAAGCATTCGTCAACTCCCGTCTTTTCCATGATAGAGATACGCCAGTCTGGTGGGCACGATGTGGGCGGCAACCACTGATCAAGCCATCACAATCGCATCAGTCATGGAACAGTCATAATTGTTTGAACAGATCGTATATTCTCGTCAACACGGCTCACAGACCGCGTCGCAACCGTTACAGCGCCGTATCCCAGGTGTTAACAATAGCCACATCCGCTATACCCATTGCAAAACCAGGCTCGAGGGCCCTTTGATCCCAAAAACCGTCCCACAACGCAGATCATGTCATAGCCGCACCGCCGTCACTCCAGATGCTTGCAAAGGGAGGGGCCAAACCGGCCCCGACCCGGACGAGACAACCCAGCAACGCTCCCAGAAAACCACTCCTCACCTGGAATGCCCCCGAGCTCTGACAGCGTCCCTCGCTAAGAGACGAGCTATCAGACCTAGAGAACAGAGCCAGGCTAATATAGCCGACAAAGAAGACCAAAGAGGTAAAATCCAAAAAAGACGGCGCGAGGACAAATATATAGGCCGCCCCAGAATGATACAGAGAAAGAAAGAAAATGGCCTGAACCTCTTTTCCAATTTCAGTGCAGCAGGCAGGACCAGTCCACAAAATTCGACCGACTCCCTCCCGTGATATTCCCAAAAAAAAACAAGACCGTCCGCGCGTCGGAGATGTTGTGTGCAAGCATTCGACTCAAATCCAACCACCGCCCCGTACCCCTGTGACCCCTGATGCGACCAGTTGACATGAGTGGATAAAAAACAGATGAATACCCAAATAAGCACCGCTCGTGAAAAGCACTCCCTTCTATGTGTTTCTTTTTCTCTTGGTGACTTCATGAACCCATGACCGTGATGAGGAGAAGACATTTTTGGCTTGTTGGGGAGGAGATCGCCGCTCGCTCCCGATAAATCAAAACAAGATGCCGAATAAGTTGCAGATACCCGTCCACATCCGTCAGTTAAAAACACCGTATGCAATGTCGTCTTGGAATGCACAAAAAACGCCATTCCGTGTCAGCGGCCTCATCTTGCGAGGCGGACACGAGAACCCAATAGGTATTTGATAGCCGTAAACAAAACCACGAAGTCGAAAAATGGTATCGAAATCTTTCTCAAGCCGCGCCGGTGGTGATATCCTCGATTGAAACTTGTTCGATTAAAACAAGGGGTGTATGTCGATTAAGGATGTTTATACAGGTGAGGTGTAGTAAGTTGGTGAATTTTTTGTTGTTTTGGGAGGCAACAGGTGAGCGCGCAAGCCGCATCAAGCAGCGTCGCGCACCCATTAAAGCCTCGAGGAAACCAGCCCGCAGAGAGAAGAAGACGAAGCCAAACTTCAGAACTCGGTCAATCAGTGTGCCCGCCAAGATGAACAGTTGCTGACAGCGCGGAAGGGGAAGTTCTACACTGTCAAGGCGCATCGCCGATAGATACGACGGCACCCGCACAACCTCTCAACACGGTTGAGGGGGTGAAGCGGCGAGGCTGCCTTACCATCGACGTCCCATGGACTGTTGCATCCTGCCAGGCGATACGGATTGAGGCGGGCTGGACATGGTGATGCCCGTGGCCGGGTTGATGATGGGGATGGCGTTGCGACCGCGGGTGGCCGAGGGCTGGTGCAGCTTCAGGCTGGGCTGAGGCTGGAAGCTGGGGGGGATGAAGGCGGGGGAGGCGGAGTTGAGGGAGAAGCCAGGAGCAACGGACTGAGGTTGTTGCGTGGGAGAGGCATCCGGGGAGTTGCTAGCCAGCGAGGAGCGCTCCGAGGCACTGGAGATGGAGACCATCTGGGGAGGTCAGATTGAGAACGGGGAGAGGGGGCATGGTGGGGCCATCAGCTTGGGTGAACTCACGTCGCTCTCGGACAGGAGGTTGGGGCAGAACTCGAGATCATCCTCCAGATCAAAGGAGCGGCTGGTCTCAAACTTCATGCGGAAGGCACTGAGGGCGGCGGACTCGTTGAGCTCCTTCATACTTCGGACGCCGCGGAATTGGCGCTGGGCGTTCTGGGACATGGAGAGGCGGGGGGCCCTGCGATTCCGGCCGTGGTGGTGGTTGTGGGAGACGGGAGCGGGATGCGCTGCGTGGGCGTTGTAGTGATAGTATGCAGACATTATGTATCGACTTCTGAAGCAATGGACGGGGGAGAGCGGGAAGCTACAGCGACTCCAGGGCTGGATATGCGATGCGCGGCGGATATATGCGTGCGGTGAGTGGCGGTGTGTGCGCCGAAATGTGAGAAGCCGAGATTCCGTGGGGAGAATGCAAGGGCTCTATAACACGTTCAAGAAGAGGGCGCGATGTAGAGTCGAGGCGAAAGGTCGTCGTTGGTTGTGGTGGTGGCGATTGGAGCGACAAGGCGGAGGTGAATAGGTATGGGGAAGATGAGTCGTAGGAGGTGCGGGATTGTGCAAGAGTCAAATACGGAACGGGGTTGTGTGGGAGAACGAAGACAAGCGAGGATCGGGACGGATGATAAGAAGCAGGCTGGCAGGTCGGATGGGATGGGGGGAGGGTGGGAAGGAACACACCGGAGACGGCGGGCTGCACTACGGGTTTTGTTGGTTGGGGACGCTTGGGGGGCCCCCGGCTGGAACCAGGCCGTGCTAGCCAGGGTGCCAGGGCTGCCAATGGCTGCGAGCGGTCCCGGTACGGAGCCAGGCGGTGCTCCGTGCGGGCGAGTGACAGAGCCAGAGATGAGCCCGGCTCCACCGCATCCCAATCAGGGCCTGCAACCGGCCGCCCCGCCGGGGTCGCCACCGCCTGGCGATTGGGCGGATGGTGCATGGGCTACTCTGGAAGAGGGCTAGCGCACGCCACTGTGTAATCTTTTGGTGGCATGCGCCCATCGCCTGGCTCGATGCGGCACAGTGGGAGAAGGCCGCTCGCAGACGGTGTCGCAGAGCAATTGCGGCCTGAGCAGCTCCTGTTACTGGTAGCGGCGTCCTAGGGAGATACTCGCCGTTCTGGGTGTCCTACACCTGTCACCCAGGTTTCGCCAGACTGCAACTCTACCCGGTCTCGTGCTCCCAAGGCCGTCGCCCTCCCCAGAGCCCAGTGCGGCGAAAGGCACGTCCATTCCAGAGACTGTCACTTGACCGCAACCAGCGTGCCCCAGCAGGACGCCGGTGCTCGACTCCAGGATTCGCAATTCATCGCACCACCCCTCGACACCCCACCCTTTGCCCTACTACTACGAGCGAGTACGTACCATGCCTTGCCGCGGGACATCCTCGTCTTCGTCCACCGGCACCCATCGAGGGGCTTTGCAGCGGGCTCTCCAGTGGGCTGTCTTCCAGTGGCTGCAATGGGTGCCCACCCAAGCCAAGCTGCCCACCCAGTGAGGACCTTGGGACCCCAGCTTGCCAGCCCAGTCCTGGCAGCCCTGCGCAGATAGTGCCGTGCGTGCCAAACTGTGTCGAGCGTTGAGAGCATGCGCCTCTGTTGACATCCAGTTTTCTTCTTGTGCATCCACCAGCACACCATGGAACATTCGACTCGCTGCGCGAGGGGACTAGCAGGAATTCTACGGCTAGGGAACTGCCCAGCGGCCTCAGGCACTGCCGCACCGCCCCTGGTATTCCTGGTTTGGGGCGCTCCTCAGCTGGCATTGGATGTGGTGCTAATTATTTTCACCTCCATTACTACAGGGCCTCATACTAGCGGTGGTACTAAGGTATGCAGAAGGGTGTAATAGCAGCACTGTACACTGTATCAGGGTGCGACGACCCCTTTCTCCTGGCGGTTGTCTTCTGTTTGTTTTGACGCTGAAATTGTTATTATCCACAGCCGCGTGTCTGCGAAGACGCGAGACGGCATGCGGCGGGCGGCTGAACACGGTCCTGCGTCTTGGGTCTTGCGTCCCCTTTGGCAGGGGAAACATTGCAGTCTCGTGTGGGGATGGACGGTACCTGCGCTTGACTGTTCGTCTGTATTGGTTGCTCCCATTTCTCAAGTCGTCGGTCCTCCGAGTCACTTGTCCCTAGGCTGTTTGTCCAGGGCCTGCTTGCAGCATGCGTGTGGTGTGGTGCGTCAGCAAGCCCGCCGCGCCTGGCGTTTGCAACGAGGCCAAGGCCAGCCAGCCAGTGTGCAGTGCCGAGAGTGCTCTATTATTACTCCTAGGGGCGCCTGCTAAGGGAACATGTACTGGATGCGGCGTGAGTACATGGTCGCTCGCGGGACCTATGGTGGCAAAGAGGGTAGCTCTAGTTGGCGTGGCACTCGACAGCGTTACACCTCTGCAGCTACTGCAACCTGTGAGGTTACTTTCGTGAACCCTGGTGGCCGGAACCTGGCCGCAGCAGCCCAAAGACGGCGCTTGGGGTGGTGCTCAGACTTGTGAGGGTGCTCAGGGTGCTCAGGGTGCCTGTCAAGTCGCCTTGTCCTCTGCAACCTTGTGTGTGGTGCGCCGCCGCCCACCGAGATGAGGCAGTGGACGTTAGGCACTAGGACGAAGGCCCACTGTGTTCACAAAAGTAGGTGAAGGCAGGCAGGCGGCACATCAGGTCCTTCAATGCGTTGCAGGGAGGGGGGCAATCCGCTGTGACTGGGCGGCTGCCAGGAAGGGGACGGCAGGGAGGCGGGCACCGAGACCTCCAAGACCTGGGGACCTGGGGGAGATGGACTATGCGCACTGTGGTGGCGAGAACGGGCGTTGCGTGGTGGACACACGAGACGGTGAATCGTGGCGACGGCGTGTGACAGGCGCGCAGAGGTGGACATGGGTCCATCTCCGTCATCAACTGGAAACGTGGCGGCAGCACACTGCTTCTGCGCACTGTGGAGGCGCCTAGTGTGGTGGGCCGTGGGCTTGAGTGGGGGGAAGCTGCCGATCCAGTCAGTGGTGCCATGACCATGCTCACGTCCATGCCCCAGCCTGCTCGCTCCACACCTCATCCACGGCGTAGCCCGTCAGTCAGCCAGCCAGCGGCAAGCGATGGTCATGATGGCGTTCCCGTTCCCTCACCCTCACACACCCACTCGCTCTCACACTTGCGCAAATTGACGGGCTCGTCGTTGGCGGTGTTGCATGCCGGCAGCCAGCCGGAAACTCTTGGACCTTTTCTCGGCTCACCACTGCGACCACGACCATCGTCGAACCCGAAGCAGGGCACCCGACAGGCGATCTTGCCGCCATGATACCCAACCCACGCCACTCTGGCCCAGCTTACCCTGCAGCAGCACGCCCGCCATGGCAGCGGCAATAATTAGACGTCGCTCTGACTGGCTGGGACCCGATTGTCCAGGCCCTCACCTGCTGCACGCTATGGGGCGCTGTTGCCTCAGGCCATGCAGGCTGCTGAGACGCCGAGACAGAATGGCTTCGCTGGCTGCATACAACTGCAGTTGGCGGGAGACTGAAGGGACCTGATATCGTATCGTGTTGGTCCCTACCGTCCTCCCGCTTTCCGTTGCGGCTCGTCATTCTGCAGGCGCCCATGTCCATCCATGTGCTCCATACAACAGAGAGATTGACATGCCACGCGCGCGGGAACGGCGAATCTCAGGCCAGGCCTCCTACACTGTCGTCATTGGCGAGCGATCGGTCCAGCGTCATGCCTGTTGGGGTACTCGTCTCCATCCCAAGCGAGCCCTGGCCTGACATGTCCTGGCCGGGCCTGGGGCTCGTCGAGAATGGCGACAGCGCCGACCAGCTCCTGTCGAAGAGCCCGCCCGAGGGTGCAGTTCGAGACTTGCAGGCCCGTAGAGCTCCACCCACGCAGGAACTCCTTCGGCATGGCTCGCTGAGCGCAACAGAAGCGACTGGGAACTTGGCGAATCGAGCTCAATGGGGCGGGGCGCAGCTGGCGGGCGTCAGGGCCAAGGCGCTGGGGACCCAGGCTTGCCTGGACACAAGGGGCCCTGCCAGGATGCAGCGGCAGCTGACGGCGAAGGAGTCAGCACCTAAGGCGGCGCGGCCGTGGAGACAATGACGATGGTGGATTGATGGCGTCGACGGCCTGCCTGCTGTTGCGCGTTGAGCCTGGTGGCATGAAATCAGATGCCATGAGGAGATGGGCGCAGGAAATCCTCCCATCTGCGTGGAATGCCAGCTGGTCACTCCCAATTTGGCCATGCTCACGAGACACCTGAGGCCCTGCTCCTACCAGAGGATTCGAGAAGCTGCAGAGCGCTCACGCTGCTCCGGCTGGGTCGCAGGCGCATCACCCACCCAGCCTCTCGTCGCTGTGCGCCATCGGATCGCACTGGGCGGGAAGACGGCGGGTGCTGACACTAGAACTGACACACCATGCTCCCTCCCGTGTGCATTGCCGCCAGGTGCCTCTCGCCCTTGCCTATTCCAAGCAGCCGACAAATCTCCTGCGTGGTGCAGTCCCGGTGCGGGAGAAATGGTGCACAGCTTCTAGAGCACCCGCCCTTTGCATGACCACGCCCCTCGATCGACATGCATCGCCTAGGGAGAAAGAAACCAATTCCCCTCGATCTGCGGCGGCTGAGTCCAATCCCACCACCAGCAAGTGTCCAACGTCCGAAGCCCACCACCGGCCTGCGCCTCGCCTCGCTCCTTCGCTTTCGCCTTCGCCCCCGACCTCCCCTCCCCCTCTTCCCTCCCTTAGCTCCCCTGCCCTCTCGGTCCTGGGCAAGCCACGGGCCCTTCTCAGCGAGTTCATTTGCCCAGGCTGCCCGTCCACGGCCCACCTTGCGGGGAGGGGGGCTGGCGCAATGGCCCTGTCTATTTTGGGGCGAGCTAGCCCTAACACCCAATCCCGCATTCCCATTGTCGTTTGGGTCTTGGGAAGAGGTCTCACGCAATCCCGCCTGGCTGCTGTCCAGTCTCTCTGGCGCAAAGGCTAACAAGGAGAGGGGTTGGGCGATCCCCAGACCTGGTCGGCCTCGCCATCAGCCCCGAGGCGCCATGCCCATGATAGGCTTGATAGAGTACTATCTCATCACACCACCCTGATAAGATCGTCGATTGGTCATTGCCCCATCCGTGCTGGCTGCCGCGAAGATGCCGATACCTCGCCACAGAAGAAGGCTCACTCCTGTTGCACAAACTCAGCCCACCAGCCACCAATCACTTCATCGCATCCAACACAATGTCATTGTGTATAGTTCAAGGTTTGGGTCCCCTAGAAGGGCTGGTTCCTGAGCTTCCTGATCTAACTTTAGGAGGAAGCTCTTATCAGCGGCTGGAGACTGCTAACAAAGTTTGTTCTCGACTCGTGCTGTGATATGCGAGGAGGCTGTGTTTTCCTGATGGCTTCCAACCGTAGATAAGAGGCGTAAAATCGTCCTATTTGCCAAGAAAGTCAACATCATACTTTCTCAACTACATGGTCGCGGCCGAGGGCCATTCTCTTGCGAGTCAATGAGCATACCAGCCATCCATCAAACCGATGGCAGCTTGTTCGACATCTGGGCGTGCGAATATCCTGTACGCCGAGGGACATAGGTTCAATGACTGTGTAGTTGACAACGTGGATATGACTGAACCGCAAGTGGGGAACTTAACTCGTCTCTAGCTATCAAGTCCGATCTCGTAAGAGGGACTAATGTGCTCCTTAACGTATGTTGCTGACCTCCGCGGAGTAGTGTCCTTCTAGACGTTTGTCATGCCGCCCGATCAAGCCACAGCTGTCGGAGCTAGGTTGCCATGATGAGAGGTGCTCCTGATCAGCTTGATCTGGGCCGCGGAAATATGTTCCAGAGTCGAGGGCAATGTCAAAAGAGTCAAGAATTCCCATGAAGGGTACAATGCCCGTCTTGGGCGCCTGATGGTTTAGAGCGTCGTGCAGTCCCGAAGCGCCTGTTGATCTTTGATAGCCTACAAACAGATCCGGGAAAGCAGAAGTGCATCGTTTACGCTTATAGTGACGGTATGGGACATCTCAGACGGGTATACCCACAAGGGAACAAGCCGAGTTGTGCGATTCACGAGGCCCTGGTCGATACCGCAGTTCCAGCGAACCGCACATCGACGGACGGCTTGCTTGCTTGGGAGACGTAGTGATCTTCTAAGTCGTATAGAATCGAGCATCTCTGTCAACGCCAGCTCAAGTCCTGCCTATTCTAGCCCTAGGTTGATCTCGACACAATGTCCGTGCGAGTGCACCGAGCTGCAGCTTACAGCTGGTTGACCAGTAGGGTGACACCCCAAATGAGCCGTCTGGTATTCACGCCAAAGTGTTGGGGGCACGATCTGTGGGAGAAGGTCGTTATTGTCAACATCCTGGCTCTTGAGATAGGAGATGGGCTCCTCAAGCTAGTCAATTAACAGGGTGCCCATAGACTGGCCCAGCAGTCAAGGTTGTCTCCAGAGTACCGGCCATTGAAGTTGTCCATCATCGTGTACATTTGGTCTCACTCGGGAAGGAAGCTGACCGCCTGCCGACGAATGCCGCCCAGCCGCGTCTCAAGAGCTGGGGCTTTTTGGCTTAAAGTCCTTGGTGGTACTCATGGGGCAGAGTGGTTTCCAACACTGTCGCCGAGTACGTTGTTGATTGCTTCCACGAGATGGGGGCCCCTGAATGCGTGCGCGGTGTCCTCTTCTCGGTTAGTTTCGTTACACCACCAGTGTAAGGGTCCGGGAAGGGTGGTATGAGGCAGTCCCCGGAGTTGGTCCTATGTGTTCGCGTTGGAGATTACGTCTTAGTTATTAGTGCTCTACTGGTTTCACCCTGGATCTCCTGGACCAAGGCTTTCCGTAGTGGGCGAATGAATGCCTTTTCACTCTATAATTGCATCCTAATAGCCTGATATTGGCTCCCACAATGGCCCTGTCCAGCCGGGTATATGCACCTCCATCACCTTGTCCCTGTCGCCCCCCAACACTCTCAACTGCACATCTGCTGTCAGACTAGCCAAGTCAAAAGGCCGGCTCCTGTTTTGGAACTTTAGGTTGGTAAACTCGACGTCTCGACTGTTGACGCACACGTGCCGTAGGCGGAATCTCAGACCGGAGCTGAGCAGCGTCTCGGCGTAGCGAGTCCCGGGCGTCAGCCTGCAGCCAATTCGTCCTTCAATCAGCACGTACGGCTCTTGCGTCGCGCCCATGTGCCGATACAGCTCGCGGGAGAAGTAAAAGAGAGACGCAAGGAGTCGCTTGGCGACGATGCGTACGTGGTCGGATCCCGACGGGAACCTCGAGTTCCAATACTTGACGGTTGGATCGGTGAGGTAGCGCTCGGCGCGGTCTGCGAGAGACTGCATCTTATCCACGTCATCGAGGTCTACGCTCTCGAGGAGGCCGACGTTGATGCGGTGGCAGTTTTCGTATATCCTCGACGATCGGGGGATGTTTCGCTTGAAGCTGGCCCACGTCTTCTGGCAGTCTACGGTGCTGGACACCATGTCGAGCCCGGTCTGGTAAGCCGTCCTCACGCCTCCCGGCAGCAGCCCCCTGAGTCTGGCACGGCTATGCTTGGTCTTCATCTTCCCGCTCTCGGGGTCAATAGTGACCCCCGTGCCGAGGGACAGGAATATGTCTGGCTCCGAGTGCGGCCAGAGCTGGTTGCACTCGCTGTACGCGACGGAAATGGGGTTGTTGCAGACGACTCCGCCGTCTATGTACGTCTTTTCTGTCTTGTCATGAACGAACGGTCGGAAGTAGACTGGAGCAGCCGATGTTGCTCTTGCTCTGCACACTTGTTAGCGGGATTGTGTGCTGAGGCGGGTTGTGTCCTCCATACGCTTGCCACGTCTTCAAGTCCCACGACTGCTTTGCCTCGCGTGCAAGGATATCATCTTCAAAATCGGTCAGTTCGAAAGTCTAGCGTGCTCCGGAAAACACGCACCTCCGTCCTTCGCTGGGTCTCTGGAATAATTGGCCACCAGCACGGGCTGGGTACGCCCTCGTAGAGATGTGACGACGGCGACTTTGGTAGCCACTCCTGCGACAACACGCGGCGACGACCGTCGCCTTGTTGGCTCTTCGAGCGGGCCGAACAGATAGGTCTGCGAGCCGAATTGTCGCTTCAGCGCATTTTCGATGCCCTCGCTCTTGTATCTGTAGGTGAACCAAAGCTTAGTCAAGGGTATCTTAAGCCAGGTGCGGGGCGAGAAGGCGTCGCTGGCGAGGGTTCGGAACGATTTGGCGCTGGCCTCTGGCGAGACTCTTTGGTGGAAGACGCCCAGAGCAACGATACCGCCTGGATTGTCAATGCCTGGGTCTGATGGGCTGAAGCGATAAAGACATACCTGTGCTGGTACCCACGACGAGATCGAATAGTTCCTCGATGGGGATGCCGAATCCAACCTCGTCTGTGATCTTCTGGAGTATGGTCAACTCCACGATGCCGCGGATTCCCCCGCTGTATCACGGTCAGCAACCTGATATAGGCATTTGGGGGAGTATACATACCCATCGAGGGCAAGGATCCGGGGCTCGGCGAATGCTGGCTTGACCTTGATACTGCACGTCCCGGTATCGAAGGAACATCCGAGAGGGCAGCGATCGAGCGTCAAGACGGTCTCGCTAGCCCCGACGCTGGCGAACTGCTTGAAGCAGGACTCGCACACGCCGTGCTTGATGCCGCTGCAGGGGAGCAGGTGGGTGGGACAATGCGATAGACAGCTCAGGCAGGTGTGCTGGCTGTGGAGGAAGCGGATCTTGATGCGCGGGGCGAGATTGACAATCTCCGTCATGGCCTGCTCGGCCGAGCTCACCGTGGCCAGCTCGGCCCATAGCCTGTCACTGAACTTGACGGGATCCCACGAGCACTTGTGCGGCCCAACCCTCATGTGAGCGGTGCCGCCCTTGGAGCGCCTCCTCGCGTCGCCGTCATCGAACTGGTGCCCCTTATCGTGCGATGAGTGGTAGTTTCGACACCGCCGGCCGGCCTCGACCTCCTCGCACCGCCAGTGCCGGAAGCGAAAGCGCTCGAGACCGGCTCCCGCCTGCTGGACCATTGTTTCATACGTGCGACCTAGTGCTGCGATCTCTGGTAAGACATACTGCCAAAGAAGGGGACGACCGAGAGAGAGAGAGAGATAGCCGCGATCAAAAGGACATACTTCTTGCAGACGTCCAGGGGGACTGGGCGGCGATGCAGGCAGCGACGAACGGGGCGAAGTCGTCAACGATTCGCTGTTCGCCGCCCACCTTTCGCGCCTCCTGACCGCGCACCTTGGCGAGGCCGGCCATGGCAGCGGCCATGTGCTCGCTAAACTGCTTGGGAATCGGTGAGTCGTGCTCCTTGAGGCTGTAAAAGTCGAGGGATGCACGATGGTCCTGGCCGAGGACCCGGAGCGCCCGCTGCAGCTGCTCGTCCAGCATGGCCAAGTCCATTTGCGCGTCGCGACCGTGCCGCTGCTGCCGGAAGTCGATCGCCGACTCGTGAATCTTCCTGTACAGGCACATGATCTTACGGAACACCTCTGCCGCCTCGGCGGGCGTGCTCCTGTCGCGGTAGGTTGGGATCTCGACGACGCAGAAGGAGCTGTAGTAGCACTTGAGCAGGGCGCCGGCCTCGTTGATGGTGCGGCCTCGCTGGCTCCAGAGGCTCCTGAGCTCGTCAAACTCATCCGTCCTCTCAAAGGAGTGGAGGAGCGCTTGGGTGAGGTCACTTTCGTTGCCTAGACCGCCGCGGAGGCCGCTGTCCTTGTTGACAATGATGATGAGCGCGGGCTTGAGACGTTGGTTGAAGATGCGCTCATGGCCTTCCTTCGCCCAGGCGATCAGATTAGAAAGGAACCTTTGTGATGTCCTACACCGTCTTATAAGCTTCAGTTGCACCTGCTGGAGCATGAAAAGAATTGAGTGAGGACTCACTTGGCATTGCTTGTGACAAAGCAGATGACGTCGGAGAAGGCATATAGGATCCTGGGATATATCTGCTGCAGTACAATCTTGCGCGTCTCCGCTTCGACGTCTACCACCTCCTCCACCGGCTCGGTCGCTTTCTGGGACGAGCGAGGAGACGAGTAGCGTAGACTGCCCCAGTCGAGGTCAACTCTGCTGGTTGCGCTGCTGATGAAGGAGTCGATTTCGTCGCGCATCTCGAGTCGCTCTTGGAGTACCGGGTTCTCGCGGAACTCACGAGCAGTGTAGGACCTGGGATTGCGCGAGAAGGAAGCGTAAGAGTCTGAGGAGCCCTCTTCCTGCTGCCGCTCAACCCTGCGTCGTTCTCGCGTCGTCAATCTTCGGGGTGTCTGTGGGTTTGGAGCGTCCGGCTGTCTGATGGGCAGGGACCTGACCAACTCTTGGGCCTTGGGCACCTGTGCCCCGGAGAAGCCCTCGCAGTCTTGATTTTGTCAGTTCAGCTCATGGAAGCACTGGGATATGGCGTGAGGGAAGAGCAGCTCACCAGCAAAGAAGACGGGACATGATGTAGAGACGGTCCGCGGGTCGGCATAGACGTGGACGTCGCTGCTAACAGAGTCGCACCCATCATTCGGCGAGCCAGGCACCGGGACAGAATTGTCCCTCAGCGAATTCGGCTGCGAGGTATGGATCATGGCGCGAATCAAGGTGCTCTTGCCCGACCCCGTCTCGCCGATAAACGACACCAGGCTGGGGAACTGACGGGGCGGCGCGTCGACGGGAGCCAGGATGGACTGCAGACGAGGCCAGATGTAGATCTGCGGCACCTGGCCCTGCTGGTCGGGAGGCACGCCGATCCAGGCGCAGGACGCGTCCTTTGCGTGCAAGGCAACCTTGTCCTCGAGGTCGGCCGTGTCCAGCAGGTACTTGGCGAAGACGTAGGTCCGGAAGTCGACTTCTTCGCACGGCTCCCCCTGGTCGGAGGCGCCTACGCTGGGGCGGTGGTCTCGATGGCTCTCCAGGCAGCGTCGACAGGCCGGCCTCCTCACTTGGCGCATGGTACAGCACCCGCTGCACATGACAAGGCTTCTGGGGGTTCCCTCGTGGCCGCATAGTCGGCAATGGAGCGAGATGTTGAGCCAGGTGGCTAGGCGCTTGATGCTGGTGGAGGTGAGTGAGTCGGCCGGAACAGGGACGATGGCTGGCACATGGCATGGGCCAAGACTTACAGCGTGCTGTTTGGCGGCTCCCACGAGTTCGAAACGTCCGAGATGACGGACTCAGCCGGGTCGTAGTGTCGATGCGGGATTGGGTGATATCGTTGCTGCCGGGGGCTCGGCTCCTCCACCACGGAGCCCTTGCTGCTCAGCTGTGAGGCATCAGACTCGTCATCGGACATCTCTGCTGAGTGCGGCATCGGCCCAGCAACATCTGTGTCGGACAGCGGCGCGAACAGCGAAGCCGCCGATATTTAGCTGAGGCCATTTCAGCCGCAGGCGACTTGGGGGCTACCGGCACGAGGCGTTTATCTGCCTTGACCCAGCGCGCCGATGCGACCGCGTGAGGCGGAACTGCGCATTTTGCGCAAAGGCTTGCATTGGGGCGCTGATATTACAGGGAATCCGGTGAGGGTGTTGGGTGGTGATTGGTGGTGCGCCTGCGAATGCGCCCATCGCTGCACTGCCATTCGCAGCCTGATTTTGGAGGCTTGGCCAGCTGTTCCCACCTGCAGCGGCCCAGGCCCCCAACCATCTTCCCCCGCATTTGGTTGCTCTGGTGACGGTGAAATGGAAGGTAGGATGGGCTGAGAGGGAAGCTGCGCCCTCGTCTCCGAAGGAAGGTGGCCGCTGATGTCATGATGTGGATTGCCACATAAGAAACCTACAGTCTCAATCCGTGTAGCAGTAGTAATAGTGTGGGGTGGATGAAGAAGGTAACCCCACCAATCTGGTGCGGCTTGTAACCCAATACGAATATTCCAGGGGAACGAATCCTTGTGATTATAAAATTGGAGACGTGCAAGTCTTTCATTGATACCTACAGACCTCCTTACCATCACTTCTGTGTCGCCTCTTGCCTAGTCTCCGTCTTGACCCTCGAGGCATCGCTGCTGCTTCGGATGGACGGCTCCAGCGGAAATACCGTCTTCTCCGGCGTCACGCCCCCGTACACATTGTCCCATCTCGGCTGAAGGGCCTCTGGCGTCTTCCACGCAAACTCGGGATCGCGAAGCCAGAGACGGACGAGGTGTCGCCTAGAGCAGGGGAGTCAGCACGAGAATCGCTGGCTGCGTTGAAGCCGGCAGACTTACTGCTTTTCGGGCGAGTCCCTGAAGCCTCCGCGAGCGTGGAAGATGCTCAGGTTGTTGGCGAACTGGATGTCGCCCTTGTGGAAGTCGAGCGACGCGGCGTACTTCTCGGCTAGGAAATGGAGCGTGTCGAGGGCCTCTGCCTGAGCCTCGGTGATAGGAGGGATATCCGATGGCCTCTCGAGGCCCCAGTAGCCGGTGAATTGGCGGCGTGCGTACTGGATGATCAAACGCTCGGGCGCATCTCCCTCAGCCGGCTGGTGGTGAAGCAAGGGACGCAATGTGTACTTCTTCCCGTTTCTCCCAAACCTGCGTCGGTTGTCAGCATGAGAGCTTCACGGATATTTTGAATTGGATAAAAACTACTCGTCAGATGCCCACGGCGTGGAAAGAGTCCAGATCAGGTCTGGCCTCGTGGCTGCAATCTCATTGTACACGTGCCAGCTGGACGAGAGATAGCTCTGGCCCCCTTCCTCGGCTTCTCCGAGTGCGAAGAGGGCGATGACGTCTCCGGCATCCGTGTGAAACACCTGCTTCTCCGAGGTGTAGGCCGGGGCCCCGATCCGGTTGGCGTCAACTTGGCTCGTGATGTCTTTGATGTGTGAGAGGGCGACATCGGCGGGCTGTCCCTGAAAGAGGTGGTCTTGACGACCACGCACGGGGGCGACGTGGGACGCGAGGCCGGCGTAAATGATGATGTTTTCTTCCCTAGAGTACTTGTCTACGGGAACTCCGCGAACGACTTTGAAGCCATGGCCTTTGTGGATCTCCCTCGATATCTCACGTAACTTGTCATGGAGCGTGGGTAGAACAAAGGTTTCTTGGCTGATGTTTCCCAAGGGTACGTTGAGGGCTAGGTGCTGTTGAGTATTGGACCAAAGAAAGTACAGCAAGCATGCGCCTTACCCTTAAAGTTCTTGAGCGCCGCGTCCACTTCTTGGAGATCGGCTGGTGTCAGATGGTAGTTCCAGTCGTATGATTCGGCCAGATGTCGGCCATCCCACACGAGGTCCGAGTCAAGTCGCGCGGGAAACCCCGGTGGCAGTGTCTTTTGGAGGCTTGTCGTCTCAGTTTCCAGGCGGCGCTGCACTCTTGCTAGGTACTTCTCGTAGTCTGGAGCATAGGCTATGTCAGGCTGCCGGGGTAGGGCGGCTGGAACAGGGGAGAGGACTGCTGCGGACATGGTATCGGAGATTTGATGAATGGGCGTTTAAAGCAATACTAGTGGGCTATATGATCATATAGATGAGAATTGGGCAAACTTGTGCCAGTGCACGGCATTTAACATGGGCGTCGTGCCATCTTTCAGGTCAGCCAGCGAGGGATATTACGAGATAGTTCAACCAAAAGAGCATCGTGCATGCTGTGCAATGCGCCTGTGTTGATTTGTCAACGTCCGGTAAGATTGATGTCGCAATAGAGCCCGGAAATGCGACGATGTTGTATCCCGCGGAGCCATGTGCCGACGTAGAGGGCCGCGGAAGACGTCATGCCAAGGGTCGGGAGGACGCTAATCGAATTAAGGCCCAACATCGCAGTCGAGTGAAACCAACAGTTGCAAACAGTAGTTGTCCGGTGGGGGTCTTGTCCAGCTGTCTGCGGGAAGCGATGCAGAGCGGCAACCCACGGCATCATCCTGGGTGTGTAGATGGTGTGGATCGCACGTTCGAGATTCGTCGACCCCGCAGAAAATCACCCGTGCAGATCAGGGTAGGATAATCTCGTTTGCATGGGGTCAGGTGGTCTTCTGAGGCCCTGTTGTCATCATGTCCAACGTATGCCGAATCCGTAACACAGAGACTGAATCTTTGATTCACGTTGGCTCACAGCTTGTTCTCTCGCTTCACACAGCACTCCCCGTAGCACAACGAGTGTAATTGAACCTATGATGGGCAGTATATAGAGGATTAGGAAGGTAGAGGGAGATGTTTTCTAGAAACAATAGATGCTTCATCGCGCGCAGTCATGGTAGTAGCGTCGGGATTGACCCCCACATGGGCCTAATCGCACCACCGCCACAGCGATGGCGACATGCCGATCCTGCAGCGCCGTTGGCTGCTCCCATGCGATAGAGGTGCATCCTACGGGGAAGTACTAGTAGCTTCGATGAGGGTTGGCACAGGGCGCTTCTAATAGTACGTCTCCTCGGCCAAATGGCCATTGCTCTAACGGCCGCAGCGACCCCGTTGGGTCTGAGTCCGAGACAAACCTCCTCCACAGCCGGTCTGTGCAACATCTATTCCACTCGGGAGACGACGGTGCTTCCCCGCGGGGCCCTGGCGAGTTGCGACATTGATACCCTGAATCGTAGAATCGGTGGCTGGGAATCCTTACCCATGTTGCCCGATGTCTTTTGCTGTATTTGGACGCGGCCCGCGCCCGATTGACTCTGATCGGCTCCGGGCCGCTTCTCAATCTCGCCATTTTCGACTCGGGAGGTCTAGGGAAACCAAGGAAGGGGCCAGACTTGCTGCGATGGGCGATATACGCAATCCAACTCGGGCCAAGCATCATCGGGGTCTCAGCTGCTGAGGTGGTGACCCCCACCCGGAAAAGTTGTGAAACCAGTGCGACTATATATCATCCGGGTTGGTGGCTCCTTGGTGAGACATTTCGTCTCGAACCTCAGACTTTTGGATTCTTCACAAATCAGTCTTTGTGTCTTGGCTTAAGCTACGCTGCCTGACATGTCTTTCCTCCGGCGCCCATTCGGTGGCCTGAAGGGCGGCTCTGCACCTCATGCGGACGAACGAGGCAGCCCAGATGCTGATGCCGGCGAGATCTCCGATGGAAGCGCCCACTATGCCGTTGGAAAAGCTGCCAATGACTCCGAGGTCTCCTACCAGGATACCAGAGGAGCACCAGTGGAGCTTGTCTCGCCTCTTGGCTATTCCGTTGGACCCATCACCATTATCTTTCTGAACATCAGCAAGATGATAGGCACGGGTATCTTTTCTACGCGTAAGTACATGTCTCTAATGAATCGCTCCGCAGATTTTGAATAGCATCTGATACCCTGAAACCAGCGTCGACAATCCTAAGCGGCACTGGCAGCATTGGACTCAGTCTCATCTACTGGGCACTCGGATTTGTGACATCCATCACGGCGTTTGCTGTCTACCTCGAGTTCGCCTCATACTTCCCCAACCGCTCGGGATCAGAGGTCGTGTACCTGGAGCAGGCATTCCCCAAGCCAAAGTGGCTATTCCCTGCCGCCTTTGCCTTTCAGTCTGTCGTCTTGTCATTCAGTAGTGCCAATTCTATTGGTGAGCCAACACCACTCAAATCTCGTCATACCTTCTAACCCGCTCTAGTGTTTGCCAAGTATCTATTCAGCATAGGCACACATACTCCCACAGACTGGGAGCTGAAGGGTGTTGCCATTGCGGGATACACTCTGACACTCCTGAGTAGGTTGGCCTGCGATACACTCGCAAGCAGTGGATGCTGACCGCGAACAGTTGTTGCCCTTCACACAAAGTATGCCTACTGGTTTTCTAACGGCATCGGAATAATCAAAGTCGTGACCCTCTTGCTCATCGTCATCACCGGCTTCGTCGTCCTTGGAGGCGGCACAAAGGTCCAGAATCCCACGGTCAACTTTCACAACTCTTTCGAGGGCAAGGCTACTCCATATGGCCTCACAAATGCTCTGTACAAGATTATCTTCTCGTACGCTGGGTATGAGAATGCTTTCAACATGGTCAATGAAGTCAAGGTACGCATTCCTCTACCTCCTTGTTGCCAATGGCCCCTACTGACACCACGACTTGCTAGAACCCGGTCAAACAGCTCCGTCGCAACGGACTGATTGCGCTCTTCACAGTCACTGCGCTATATATTCTGACCGTTGTGGCATACTACGCAGCCGGTGGGTCTTAACTGTTGCCAAGTGAATCATCCAATACTGATGGCCACCAGTCCCCAAGGTTGATATTCTCAAGGCCAAGGAAACGACAGCGGCATTATTCTTTAAGAATGTTTTTGGATCTAGCGGTACTGTCAGAGGGCTCAACTGTTTGATTTCCCTGAGTGCTCTGGGCAATCTGATTGTTGTGCTCATCGGCTCTTCGCGCATCATTCGAGAGTGCGGGAGGTAAGTGGTTGATTGGCGGCTAGACCCGGTATCCTACTTGCATTCTAATCCCTTCATAGGCAGGGAGTTCTGCCCTTCCCCCGTTTCTGGGCCTCAACTCGCCCCTTTGGGACCCCTCTCGGCCCTTATATCACCAAATGGGCCATCACAGTGGCCATGATCTTGATTCCTCCCGCGGGAGATGCCTTCAACTTTTGTCCGTAGCCATAAACTCACAGAGACTGCTCATACTGACATTTAGTAGTGACTGATCTGAAGGTGTTTCCTGCAGCCTTCTTTGACTTCCTGATGGCCATTGGCCTCTTCGTGGTCCGCTATCGCCGCAAGAAGCTGGGGCTCCCTGCTCCCTCCTTCCGAGCGTGGGACTGGGTGGTAGTCTTCAACATCGTCAAGGGAGCCTACCTTCTCATCATGCCTTGGTATCCACCCGCAGGAGGACCGTACTCTGGCAACGTCAGTTTCTGGTATGCGACTTATGCAGCCACCGGAGTGGGAATGTGAGTATAAAACCACCCTCTCGAGCTCCTTCGATGCTAACAATACTTCAAGCCTAATTGGATGTGTAATTTACCATCAAGTCTGGACCGAGTTGCTCCCTAAATGGGGAGGATATCGACTCCGCCAAGAAGTTTTGGAATTTGACGATGGATCCCAGAGCCAGACACTGGTCAAGGTGCCTGTTGCGGAGGTAGATGCTTGGGATGCTGCCCACGATCATTCGGGGCGACAGTTGATCTCGGATCAGGTTACGCCGGTTGGATCCAAACAGAATGAGGACACGGAATCTGAACATCGGAAGACAGAGGCCAACTGAGGACATCGCCTTAGTTTACATGGAACAATGTTATGTATCTTGCAGAAACTCGGAATAGTCTCAAGAGAAACAAGCTGGATGATCTTTCACAAAAGAGAATGTCAACTAGTTTTAGGTTAAGGGGAGTTGAAGATCTATGCGAGACATGAAATTAACTTGAACATTGATTTTTCTGCTTTGTGTTGGAGGAAAGAAGGAGATGAAAGTTATTATTGCAAGCAAAGGTTATTTTAAGGAACTGTAGTCTTATGAATGATACCAAAGTTTTGCGTATTGGATGAAACTAGAGAAACCTTGAACTATGTATGAAAAGCAAGTCTGTAAACTTTGACGGCTTCTCTAGAACAAGAGAGTCTAGGCGTTAAACGGGAACTTATGAACTTGGCCCCAGCCCCCCAAGTATGCATTTCACACCACATCGAGTTGGAGAACAAGACTGGGAGATCCTGTAAAGTTCTTAGGCATGCGAAATGTAAAGACCCAGGATTCAAAAGTCTGGGCTGCCGACTCCGTACCGCCCTTTGTTCCTGCAAAAGCTAGGGAGTAAGATGGCTCAATATTTCCAGACACTGAAATATTAAGACCTGGGATGTCTTCGATGCCAGACAATGTGGGCAGTTTGGCAAAGGTCGAAACGTGCAGCTTGAATACGCTTGAGGAATTACCTTTGGGGTATGTCAAGCTGAGTTTGCCTGGCGCCACATGGGATTGCAAGGCACTCTCTTCGCAGCGCAACTGTGATGGGATGAGTAGATTTCCATGGTGCTCTTACTGATTAGTGATTAAATACCGTCAAGAAGGCAACCTGGCTACCGGTATCCCACTGGACAACTGCCGGGTTGAATGAAGAGGGATTGTTGATCGGGCCGCCAGGACTTGTCATCCTGAACGAATAAGCACCAATGGTCAGTCGATTGGACAACCAGGTGGTGATGTTTCTGGCCTCGAGGTCGGCACCTTCATAGCAAACTTGGCCTTGGAATGTGCGCTTTTTATCAAAACTCCTTAGTCGGTCAAAGAAACCACTTGGAAGAAGATCATTTTGATATCCTGCCAAGACGGCCACGAGTGGTCCCCAGGCCAAGTCGGCCGCGTGGCTCATCTTCTCAGGCTGCTCGCCGATCAGTTCATTAGGCAGCCACTGTTCTCAAGAGAAAGGCGTACATGTTCAATAACCGATGTCGCATCCTTACCTAGATGCGCCCAGAGCCAGAGCGCAATCACGCCAAGGTAGCGATTCATATCGTACCCATAGGCTCGATCCCACGGGCCGGCCAGATTCTTCAGTCCCGGATGCCAGAGCTGGGCAACAGCCTCCCAAGTGTCATGATGCATCTTGGGCCCGTTTCTGTTCATCACAGAGTCGTTGGGAAGATAGACGCACCAAAGTGTAGAGCGTACAAGGAAACCCCAGTGTAAGTGGCACTGTTGAACTCGGACAGGGTGTTTGTCTGTACGAATAGGCTGATGATCTTCTGGGCAAATTGCTCGCTCGCGATTGTGAGTCCCTTGTCCATTGCATTTCGCCCCGCCCAACCGATGAGGAACGAGCTCATCAACGCCTGCGGAAGATTAGCAATGCATCTATCTGCGTGTAATGCGTCTGGAAATCGGACAGGATTACTGTAAGACGGCGATAAGCGATCACCACCACTCGACGTCAGCCGGTGCGCGTCTCCAATTGCAGCTCGAGTAATAGAGTCAAGAAGCCGACCCTTTGTTGGAGTTGACAAGCGATCAGAGTACTCCTCGAACATGACAACAAAAGTCGTGGCCACGAAGCTGCGCCAGTTGGGATCCCATGACCTCCAGACGCGAGCAGGATACACGCTGGAGCCGATTTCTGGCTCCTCGGGCTTGATCTGGTAGCCTCCGTACCACGGTTTCGACTTGTCCTGGAACTGGCCGTCGATGATGTTGTTGATAATCTTGTCCGCCTCGAGCTGGTCTGCGCCCTCATTTCTCGCGAGGAGGCCGAGTGCGTACCAAGCCGAGCTCCGAGTGTCGTGCCGCAGCGCATTCTCTGCTTCCAAGTTGTAGAGATGGCCGGCCGTCTTGTCGTAGTAACCGTCCATCTATGTCATGGACTCGCGGAAGAGAGCTTGCACATTGGGCGCCTGAATCTGTTGGTAGGCTGAGGCGATGGTGACAAAAGCCACAAGAAGTAATCCTGGATGTACCATTATTGCGTGAACCGTTGGATAAAGGTCGGGGATGTGGAGTTGCATGCTTATAGAGGCTACAAAGCGGGACTCACCAGTATCTGTAGATCTTGCTGGCGCTGATTCAATGCAAGGGGCCCAGCAGAGGAACGGCACGAGTTGAGTGTTTGGCGAGAATGTTTGGCGGTCTTTGTTCTACCAGACTACGTAGGAGCGATGGTCATTACGCTTGGCTGTCTGGCTACTGGCTTTAGACTACAGATTCTGTGATTATTTTTGCGGTCTTTGAAGCCACACATCAATCATCAGATTCCTCGGTTCTGGAATATCTTTGGTGGGCTGGTTGAATTTTCGGAAGAAGAGAAAGAGGACGGCAAGCAGAGGGGAGACTTAGCATCACCCTCATCCCGCACTGATCATTTGGTGGAGACTGGTGTTTGAGGGGATAAGGTGCCTAAGGGATCAGTTTGCAAGCGTCGCCCCTGGAGACACGTACAGGGATTCCTCCTCCCCCGGAATCGACTGCGACTCCTCCACCGAACCGAACTCTCCCAGATTGCAGTGTTACAAAGCGCGCCAGTGATGGAACCCCGGCCCCCACTCTGAACGACCAAGGGGTGGTAACGTTACTTCTCATTTGCCATTATCTGGGCTCTTCCACAGCAGTCAGAACTCTAAAAAATACCTTGGCCTGAGAGCTGGCTACATGCCTGATATGAACGACGTCTAGTTCTAAATATATCGACAATCGACTGTTGGAGACCGTGTCCTTCAGAGAACATTGAAGATAAAAGCTACCACAAGTGGCTTTGCAAACCTCTCCACGTCCAGAACACGCCTAAAAATAACCAATCGCACTAGGGTGAAGCCACTGCGATAAGGAAAACGAGGGCCGACTCTTTCAAGGGCAGCAGGCCTCGACCAGCCGCTTTCACTCCCAAAAGTCCCTCCAACTGCAGCGATGGCCTGATTCACTTGCCTATGTTGGAGTGTAGCGCCCAACACCTTGGAAATATGTCACTTAAGAATAATAATCAATGGTGGTATCGGCAATCTGGGCCAATTGGAAAAAAGCGCCCCAATGTGCTTGTTGACGACTCCGTCCTGGTGCGACGCTGCAACGGCGACGACATGGGTTGGGGTTGGCCGCGATCGTGCCACGAAGACAGCGCAGTGTCCCAATCAAGCAAAAATGGGATAACAGGGCCGTGGCCTCCATCATGTGCCCAATTGTTGGCTGCGCTGGCATCCTCGTGGGATTCAGCATCAGTCCGCGGGCGAAATCATACCCCCGTATGTCGCCATCGGCAAACGGTGGAACAGGGCCTCGCCAGCAGCCAATTGAGTTGACAGGAAACGGCCAACGGTCCGAAAGCATTATATCGGGGCTAAAAAAGTTCCTACCGACTTGGCAGCTAGATGCGACACCTGAGCCGCCTTTCCGGCATCGAGGGAACTTTCGAAACCGGCCGCTAGTCGACATGGATTGTAGCAGACGGACGCCACTTCCCGGGAGCCCGGGAATAAGAGGAGGCCAAGGGATAATAGGGACTGATAGGGATCTGGGTGAGGTTCGCGATTCCTGCCGGCCAGATTGGGCGGCCGACCCGGGCTTGTGCTACGATTGCGCGAACGGGGTTTTGGTGGCCGACCCCGACGGCTACAGCCAACCCCGACGGCCACAGCCAACCAGACCCGGTCGCTGAGGACCTTTTGCGATGCAAAGGAACCACGACGGATCGATTGTGCCCCCAGGACCCGAAGCAAGCCTGGTTGTGGGAGATTTCGAACCGCCGATGGTTGCAAACGACCACCATGCCCAATTTTGGCGCCAGATTGCGACACTTTGTCTGGCCATGTGTGGCAAACGCGACGGGGAGGTCCTTCATCATGAACTCTGAGACATATATAGTGTCCGGCAGAGGGCACTTTGTTGGTGAAGCAAGGACCATCACTGTCTTGCCTGAGACGGAGAGTGTCGTGCCGCAACATGTCGACAACCGCCACCGAGACTCCCGGGTCCAAGCCCCTGGAGGCCGTCACCTCTGTCCCCAGCTCCGACAATGTCCTTGATGAGGCATCGTCTGCAGAGAAGAAGGCCGGCGCCGACACCAAGCTCGCCGAAGTGAATCCCTTGTCCTCCGAGAGCGATACCGATGACGATGACCATGTCATCCGGACGGGTACCGACGCGTCAAAGCATCTCCTGTCCCTGAGGGATGACTTTGACCCGGCGATAACGTTCAGGAGCATCTTCCTGGCCTCGATCCTGGCATGCTTCCAGTGTGTCATGTATCAGATCTATACCGTCAGTCAAGACTGGTGCTGGGTCGCCATGGCCGAGACTTATGCTGACAGCCTTCTTAGTTTAAACCAACCCTGGTCACCATCCAGGGAACCTTCATTGTGCTGATATCGTATTTCCTCGGAAATGGCTGGGCAGCCCTACTCCCTCGAGGAGACAAGTATCTCGCACGCTGGAGAGAGCGAGGCGGCCAAGGCACGCCTCCTGTGCATCTTCGGATAGCCAACTTCCTCAACCCAGGGCCTTGGGGGCTCAAGGAGCATGCCATCTCAGCCATCACCGCGACATCGGCATCGAACGCTGCGGCCAGTATCCAGGTGTTCGCTGCCCAAGATCTCTTCTACAACCTGCCGCTGAGCGCGACCACTGTCATCCTGACCGTCATTTCCATCGGTCTCTTCGGGTACGGCATGTGCGGCATGCTGCGTCCCATCGTCGTGTGGCACGTCGATGCCGTGTTCTGGAGCAGTCTTCCTACCGTCAAGACCCTCCAAGGCATGCATTGGCAGGAGATTAAGAACTCGAAGCCGATCCGCTTCTTCTGGTACAGCTTCGGCGGCATGTCACTCTATGAGATCTTCCCGGCCTACATCTGGCCCTGGCTCAACTCTGTGTCTATTCCTGTATGTCACCTCAACTAAAGAAGAATTCGGGGATAAAAGCATAGCTACTGACAGTCGGTCATGATAGTGTTTGGCTTCGATGAAGGCCACTGGCACAACAGCTGAGCATTTGACAAATGCATTCGGTGGCGCTACAAACAACGAAGGCCTCGGGCTGTTTAGTCTGTCATTCGACTGGCAATATGTAGGTGGGAGCCTCACCATGGAACAACTCGATGTACTAACCCCTGCAGATCACCTCGTTCCAAACCTCCCTTCCGCTTACTCTGCAGGCCCACTCTGCTGTTGGTTATGTCATTTGCTACATCGCCATGGCGGCCATCTACTACGGCAACGGATGGGACGCCCGCTCCCTCCCGTTCATGTCCACGAGAATGCAAACAGACGCGGGGAAAACGTATCCCGTCACAAAGGTGTTTGACGGAGGCGTCTTAAACGAGGCGGCTTTGGCCAAGTACGGATTACCGAGACTAACGGGGACGTTTGCGTATGCCATGTTCATGGCCAACGCCGCGGTATGTTATCTGATGCATCACTCCACCATCATGAAATCACATACTGATGCCTCTGCAGATTGGCGCGCTTATCGCTCATTGCATCTTCTTCTGGGGAAAGGACATTGTCAATACGTACAAAACCGCCCGCCAAGGAAGATTCGACGACCGACACCACGTCCACATGGAGAAGCACTACAAGGAGGTGCCGTGGTGGTGGTACATCTCCGTTCTCATCCTGAGCTTTGTGCTGGGCCTCGTAGTTGTCATCAAGGAGAACATCACGCTGCCGGTCTGGGCATACGTCGTGGCCTTGTTGTTGGGGATGTTCATTGCGCCATTCGTAAGTCGTCATCTCCGGGACTGCTGCCCGTCTTAAGCTAACCGGGGGCCTTCTAGAGCACGATCCTTTACTCCCGCTTCGGAAACGGCATCGCGACAAACAATCTGTCCAAGATGCTGGCGGGTCTCCTGGTGCCTGAGCGGCCGATTGGAAACATGTACTTTGCCGCCTGGTCCCACAACGTCATCTCCAACGTGGTCAACCTGTGCAGTGATCTGAAGATGGGCGAATATCGTAAGCCAACCCTCTACTTCCCAGTTTCCCATAGGCTTGCAGCTGACTCTCATCAAAGTCAAGATCCCGCCTCGCGTAATGTTCGTGACCCAGATATACGGCACCATCTTGGGTGGTTTCATCAGCTATGCGGTCATGACATCCATCGTGGGAAGCAACCGGGAGCTCCTTGCCGACGGCAACGGCAACTCATCCTGGAGTGGCGCGACCCTGCAGTCGTACAACACAAACGCTGTTTCATGGGCACTGGCAACGCGTCTTTACAGCATCGGTGCCCGATACCAAGCGGTGCCGTTTGGTCTCCTGTTTGGCTTTGGCGTAGTCGTCCTTCACCGCATCATCTACCGAGTATGCCCTCTATCTGGTTCCTGGCCTGCCGCACATCCGCTAACCAAAATATAGTTCGTTCCCAGCATCAAGGGATTCGATCTTGCTGAGATCAACCTGCCGCAGTTGATTCAGTATGCCGGATATCTGCCCTACAACCAGAGCCAGACGTGCGTCATCCTGAGCCAGGTCATCTCTGGATTCTACATCCAGTACTACCTGCGAAACTACAAGCCTCGTGTCTTCAAGGACTACTCGTACTTGGTCACCGGTGCTTTTGACGGCGCCAGTCTGACTGTCCTTTTCATTCTGTCCTTTGCAGTCTTTGGAGCGGGCGGTCCTGGGCACCCTTTCCCATCATGGTGGGGAAACAATGTAGACGGGAACTACGATCTCTGCCCGGTTGCCGAGTGATATGGAAAGCCCCTAGGGTAGACCTGATGGAGCTTTGAGGGTAGATGAGGGGTAGGTGGGTGTATATTCTCGTCTTGCGTCGGCTTTGTTTTGTGCTGGTTGGCATGGCCTCCAACGATCGACTACCCCGGAAGTTACTTTTCTCAATGCAGATAATAGCGGTCATGTCTCGAATGACATTGTAAACTTGAATATTTCCTGAATCGTAGTTGAATTGGTAGTTGTACAATACGTGAACATTTCTATCCCGTCAGATTGGCACTGGTGAACCGGCGTCTCTCTATTTGCTTTCCATCATCTTCATGAAAACCTATGTACTCTGATTAGCAAACGTTGCCATACTGGGGAGAGGGTCACGAACATCAGGGTTGATTTCGATGCCAGCCTTTTGCATTTCTTCGGTCAACTAAAAGGGTGTTAGTAGTTTGAAAACATGCACCCCTGCACCCTGAGCGGAAGACTGGTCTGCTGAAATTCCTGAACTGATGATAGACTTTATACACGTGTTGTGCAGTCACTTTTGCTGATGGCGAGCGTTGGGCATCAGGTCAGGATTCTCAGCAGCCAAGTGTTCTACCAAGGTAAGTCGGGTGCTGAGGACGCAGTAAGCTCACAGTCTGTGCTGCCTCTCGGAATTCCTTGTCCATCATCAACTTCATGACCTCAAACTTGCTGGGCGGCTTCCCAGGTTCAAATCCTGATTATTGCGTCAGCAAACGGCCCAGGGCCACATTGATTCTGTTTGAATACTCACCGCGGTCCTGGATGATCTTGCTGACGTTCTGCATGGCGATGATGGCGGGAGGATGGCGGCTGAGCTTCTCAAACGTCTCGCGAAGTCGGGGCTCGGACCTGATCAGTTCGTCCAGGTCAGGCTCTGCTGAGGCGAATCGGCGTGCGGTGGCGTGCAGCTGGCGGGGCAGCTGACGAGGCAGCGGGCGCACAGCCATGCGAAGGAGGGGTCGCGTAAAGATTGCTCGTGCGAACATGATGACTGGCGAAGTGATGGGTGCTCAATGTGATCTGGCTGGAGAGAAGATGGAAGTTGATGACCTTGATTTCCAGGTGTGGATGGGTGGAGTTGAATATCTCTATAGCGGGGTGGCAGCAACTGGACCTCCAGGGATGGATGTGTGGGGTAAAGCGATTCGCTCCTCTACGCCTACCACTCTACCAGTAACCAAGGCCTGTAGAATAGACGCCTCGTGGCCATCGCTGGTGCGAAGAACCAATAGTTTCCCTCTTATCGTAAAATACGCAGCGGCTAAATCAAGCAAGCAACCCAGACAAGCACCGCCAAGGTATACTCTGAAAGGGGAGCGGCCAAAATGGGGAGGCTGAAAGATATCAAAGGAATTGGTCGGCACAAACATCATCTAAGACTTACATACTGCTTGCGGTGCCAGTGTTAGGTTCAGTGACAACACACTGACGTTGTCGTTTTGTGACGGGAGGGGCTGCACAAACGCTGACTGCTGTTTGGTGTGGCTGGGCCGGGGGAGCTACTGGCCCCCTTCCAGCTTTCCAAGTGGCTGCCCTGACTGTCTCCCGTCCGGGTCTATTTTCGATCCCGCCCCTCGCGTCCGCAACACTCCACTGCCATCTTCGTCACTGGAACCACTAGACGACATTTTGTACTTTACTCTGCGTGCCCTGTCACGCAAGACGGCAACCATGGCCGACACGGCGAGCATGATCAAGGATCTTCACCGCGACCTCTCACGCAAATACCGTCGTCACGGCCCGACCATCGAGCAACTGTGGCGCTCCTTTGACGAAAACACCAAAACCCGATGCATCAAGGCTGGCCTTGCCGATGGCGTGGTGCTCAAGCATTCGATGGACACTTCCCTTGGGAGTGTCTGCAAGTTCACGCCTGAGTGGAACCTACGCGACATGACGCAGTCGCCTTCATGGCTCCTCGATATGCTGAGATACCGTGCCACGAAGCCCCTCTTTGACCAGTATATTGCTGGCCCAAACGATGGCCCTGGCGACGGCGACCTCATTGATGGCATGATGCGTAACAGAAGCCTGCGGCATGTCGAGTCATTCAAAGATCAGTGGACGTTTCTCATCAACGACGACGAGGAGCGCTATGGAAAATCAATCAAGATCGCAGCCGAGCACCGTGATGACACGCTCGCGCAGCTGTCCGTCGCCATCAACGCTCGCGTCCTGATCCCTCGGTCTGTCGGTGAATTGGTCTTACAGAGGCAGCTATACATGCTGCAGTGTATGACCGTACTTGTAGATGATATCCTGGAAGAGGGATCCAAAACACGACAGTGGGAGCAGAAAACCAAGAAGCCAGAAAAACCGGTGATCGTAGTCGCGCGACCTTTGAACACTGCGAAGCCGACCCTCGATGGCTTTCTGTCCAGTGCCAGCGACCAGCGAGACTTTGTTAAAGCTGTAATCAGCCTGCTCTCCACCGAGCCCGTCGTTCTCGCACACGCAGTCAACACTTCATTCTTCAGCCGAGCGGAACTTGTTCCTGATGAGAAAGGACGAAGACTTCCTGTCCACACCGACAAGCACATCGGGCCCGCATTTTTCGATGCTGTCCACCTAGTGGTCAAGGACCTTGCAGTATGGGAGTATGTGACTCGCCTGCTGGAAGGGATCGTTTCAGCATCAGGGACAGACAAAGCCTTCAAGGCCCTGTTCCTCCAGGAAGTGTCCAACATCTGCAACTTCCAGTTCGACCGTGCCAAAGGGCTGCTCAAATACCATTTGCAAATGGGAACTGGCGCCAAGTGGTTCAAACGCCTCTCGGGCGCGTATGACAAGGCAGGCAATGCCAAAGTGTCCATCAAGGGAAACCCTGAAGAGCTTACCAGATCCGACCCTCAACTCCATTACTTACTGCGGCTGTGCCAGCAGGATACTAACGTTACCAGTGCCCTAACGTGGATTGAGAAGCTGAACGATCTCCACGAGTCTCACCCTTTGGTGCGAGAGGAGCTCCGGGATGCAGAGGTGGATGCATTCAACGAGCTTGTAACCATTTCAACCATGCTCCGTGACCTCTCGAAAGCCGTCTCCCTGCCGTCTGCATCTCGGAAAAAGGGCCACTTCTTTATTAAAAAAAGTCTGGAGATAGAGGCGGAGCTGAATCTGGTCAAGCAAGATATCGACCTCTTGGACTTTGCCGTACCCATCGACAATCTTTTGGAGCCTGGCATGGCCGAAGGAGCCTTGTCTGCTCTCGAGGAATTCATGATGGAGAAGACCGGAACAACCCTGGGCCACCTGTATCATGATCTGGCTGCTGAGTGCTTCGCCAATCTCCAGGCCGAGTATCAACAGCACAAGGAACGTCTCGAAAAAGGAGAAAAGGCAACTCCAGCCCCGTTCCCCATACCTGAAACCTCAACGAAGCAGCGGGTAGAGGAGCGAAGACTCAAGGAAAAGACTCGCCCGGATCACTCGTCAGCCTTCGACATTGTGACACAGGGGGGAGCAGACGCCCCAGAGGAAGCGACATCTCTGGTGCCCAAGTTTACTGTATCCCAGCCAACTGCCAACACATTCTCAACCCTGTTTAAAAAGGGTGAATCGCGTGGATCCGTCAGTTGGGCATCCTTTGAGACCGCCATGGCAGAGCTCGGATTTTACGTCCTGCCAAAGCAAGGTTCGGTGTACACCTTTGTTCCTCCAGAGAGCTTGGCCGAGCGACAGGCCATCACTCTGCACAGGCCGCATCAATCGCATATTGAAGGGTACCGTCTTCTCATCCTGGCTAGACGGCTGAGAAGAAAGTTTGGCTTTAGAGAGGGTTCGTTTCAGACGGAGTGACGCGGGTATTGAAGTCGAGGGAGGCATGATGCGAAACCAAATGAATGAATATTCTGGGAGTTTGTCGAGCATATGATGCCGTTGAATAGATGAGAGAACTTCGATGTGGGATAGTCAAACAGGAAGACTGGAAGGCATCTAAGGGAGAAGCAGTAAAAGTTGAGAACATGGTCTTTGCTTTCATAAACTCTTTGCTGCCAGGGGCGAAAGGAGGCTAAAAGCGCCATAGGACGGTGCCCCAAAATCCAGTTAAATATTTGTCTTGTAATACTCGCTATACATGCCACATGAAACGCCAAACACCAACCCAGATGCTTGATGCACCCCCATATGTATGCCATTCCTCCTACTCCATAGCCTCATGTATGATGTACCTCATAAACCATGTGAGCCCAATTTGGGCCCCATTTCCCAGCCGCAGCTACTTGTCCAGATTACGAGCCTTGACGAACCTGTGTATCTGCTCTCGCGTCATTTTGTCATTGTATTGCTCGTAACACTCGTAGAAGGAGATGATCTCCTGGGTGGCATCCACCATGGAGGCAATGTCAACGTTGCTCTCAGCAAGCCAGGCAGCAAATCGCTGGACTCTAGCCACGCGCACCTCTGTCTGCTTTTCCTTGGTCTCTCCTCCGCCCATCTCCGGGATGCCGCCAGCTGCTCGCCCTTGTGCCTGGCTCAGTGCCGCTTGTGCCGCGGCAAGACCGGCTGCCGCTGCCGCGCCGGATGAAGTCTGGCCGGGCACCGAGTTGTTAGGTCGGAGGACTAGCGCCAGCAAGATGGCGACCAGGGCGATGGTGTGCGGGGGGTATAGTAAGGGCAGGTCGGTCATGTAGTGGTCGTTGATGACGGAGCGGGCGAGCTGGACCTCCTCCTCGACGAGAAAGAGGTCGGAGCGCAGGGCGGTGACGGTGCGGTAGGGTTGGTGGACGATGAGTTGGGAGCTCATCTCGGAGATGAGGAAGAACTCGCACTCGCCGAGCTTGGACGTGTCAATTGTGAGCACGTCCTGCCACAGCTGGCGGGCCTCGGTAACGATCAGTCGGATGTGCTGGGGCGATTCCTCCATCTTGCAAGCGAGGTAGAGCGCCGTGGCCATAACGAGGTAGGGGTTCGTGCGTCGGATCTCGACCTTCGTGTAGAATCGTTTCATGTAGACCTGGGCGGTGGATATGGATTGCTGGCGGATCGAGAGGCGCTTGGCTAATCGGATGAGTTCTGGAGAGGTGCCGGGTCAGCTGTGCGGCGCTAGAGGAGGGGGATGCGGCTGGCAGGGCAATCAATTACGCTGGTTAAAGTAGATGTTCAGATGCCGGTGCAACGGCAGGGCGAACATGCGCACGAGGTCGGCATTCTCGTCCTCGAGCTTCTGGCGCATCGTCGCTAGCTGCTCCTTCGTGAACTGCCAGTGGCGGCGCTGGGTTGACTCCCAGTAATTGGCCGACATTGCGCTCCAGAATGGGGCCTAGAGGCGCCTCTGTCTGCGGGAAACGGCCGGGCGTGCGATGCGCGGGGATGTTTGAGGGTTGATGCCGCGCCGCGGATGATGATGTGAGGAGAGAAGCGGCCGGAGTTTAGAAACAGCGAGGCTGAGCGCCTGCATCGGCGAGAATGTGGCTGGCAGGCAAGGCTGCGAGCGGGGCGATAAGGTGGGACAGGGATCGGATGGCTTATCGGCGGGCTGACGCCACGGCTCCAGCCACGGATACAACAGCGTGCGCAAACCTGCTTCAGGCCTGGCTACCTTATCTTTCAGTCATTCTCCGAGAAACTGGGGCGTAATCCGTGTGGCATTTATCCGTAGTGGGTGGCAAGTCGACGGCACCCGACCTCCGCGCCGGAACGGGTCGCCAGTCTGGAGTGAGCGAGAGGACCAGGGACCAACACCAACAGTTTTGCGGCGGCAACGGGTGGTACCACAACATGCAAGTATTGCAGAAGCGCCCTGGTATTTTTCTTTTCATTTTCAAGCGTCCATTCTTGCGCATCACTAGCCTCGCAGGAAAAAAAAATAGTTGCCCTGGGCATGTTGAGCCGACCCAAGGCGAGGGGTTCAGCGGACAGCGGGTCCAGCCGGTGCGCTAGGCATAATGCAATGACGCTGATTTGATCGCTGAGCTGAGCTTTCTAGCGCAAATTCCCTGTTTCCTTCCGTGTCCCCTGGCCCTTGTTCCACCCCGACGGCAATTGGCGATTTTGTCCCTACGAAGCCTCCGGCACTCAATTGGCGCTTCTTCCAGCTGCATCACCAGCCCAGCAAGAAAGCACTCTCTCCGCATCATCGTCGCCGCCGGTCCGTCCGCCTGCTTGTCTGCTGCTTCGAATACTCGACCGACCGGACAAGCCGCCTAGCCATGAGCAGCTCCTCGTGACACGCGCCCGACCCAGCTTGCGCCGCCTCTTCCCTCCACAGCTCAGCTAGCTGGCTGCCACAGATCGAGACACGAGACGACCCGAGACGAACCTGCCACCCTCGAGAGATGCCATGAAAGTGTCCGAGCTGGTCAGCGATGTCGGGCACGGGTTCGCAGAGTCGCAGAACGAGCGGGATGCCCGCGTCGAGGAGCTCTGGGTGAGCCTCGAGCCCGGCCACACGGGCGAGCTCGACCTCAAGGGCATGCAAAAGGGCCTGCGCCGAATCGACCACCGTGAGCATACACCCGCCTCGGTCCCGGATGCCAAACGCCTGCGCTGCTTCGTGCATCTGTTCCCATGCTGACGTCGCCGTCCTCACTCTACAGCCATGCAAAACGCCGACGACATGCTGAAGCGCATGTTCGAAAAGGTCGACCAGAACCGCGACGGCAAGATCCAATACGACGGTAAGTCCCTACCGACGACGCCCGCTCCCTCGCAAACACACGCACGCTGCATTTGATGCTGCCGGCCTCCATCGCTTTATCTTTTTTTTATCCCCTTCCGCCCAATCCTGCACGAGCCGAGGAGCCGAGCATCTCCGCACCTCCCTCACAGACCGCTGACGAGAACCGCCCGGGTGACAGAATTCCGCAAATTCGTCGAGCAGGCCGAGCGCCAGCTGTTTGCCCTGTTCCGGGCTATCGACAAGGATGGCAACGGCAAGCTCGATAAGGCCGAGTTGCATGAGGCCTTCAAGGGGGCCGGCCTGATCGTGTCCAAACGCCGATTAAACGAGTTTTTTAACGACATGGATCTCAACAACGATGGTTTCGTCAGCTTTGACGAGTGGAGGTTAGTCCACATGCCCACTCCTTTCGTCGTCCATTTTTCTCTTCAATCGCATCCGGAGGGGCCCTCCCACGAGTATTGTTTCCATCTACCTGACCCTCAGCTGTTGGTCATGATTATCAGGCTGGGTCACCTGGCGGGGAGCTACTACGCATAACGTCATGTGCCAAGCTTAGCTCCATCGGGATGCGATTCGCCCTCTTTTCAATAGCACCGCTGCGACTGCGATTGCATTGCCATCTCGAGGTCGCTCGCAACCATGCTGACCCTCTCTGCCCCAGGAACTTCCTGCTGTTCATGCCGCCCCATGAACACGACTCGCACCTACATGCCGTCCTGTCCTTCTACTGTTCTGTGGTCAGCGTGACCCCAGAGGGTGACTCGATTGTCAGCGAGGAGACATTAGAGGGTCTAGGTATGGACCACTTTCGCTCACTGTTCATCACTCTGTTCGGTTCTCTTTTGCGCGTCGCATTTCCCGCCGAACCTCCCAGGAGTCCTACCGATGCCACCCAACTCCCTCCGGATCAGCCGACGACCCAAGACACCCTCGATACGCCCCTAAAACAGACGAGAACGATGCAGGCCGCCGCTGCCCTCGGCTACTCCACGGCCATCGACTCCACAGCCGACGATGATGATCTCGAGCTTACGCTGGAAGACTTCGGCGCTGGCACTCAGGAACAGTCCTCTATTGGAGTTCCAAAGGAGCACAAGAAGTTTTCACTGACCGACTTTGTTCCTGATCCAGGTTACTTCCTTGCGGGTGCCATCGCCGGCGGGGTGTCGCGGACAGCCACGGCGCCCCTCGATCGTCTAAAGGTCTACTTGCTCGTCAATACTAGTAGCAGTTCTGAGACGGCGATTGCTGCCCTCCAGCAGGGACGGCCTCTCGCCGCCCTAAGGAATGCGGCGCGGCCGTTTAACAATGCCGTGACAGAGCTATTCAAGTCTGGCGGCATCCGCAGCTTCTTTGCAGGTGGGTGCTTAGTAGTCCTCCGACGGTCCTTTGCGCCGTATTGACTAAGTCGTTAGGAAATGGACTCAATGTCGTCAAGATCATGCCCGAGACGGCCATCAAGTTTGGCTCGTACGAAGCCGCGAAGCGAGCCCTCGCTAATCTGGAGGGCCACGGGGACCCCAAGAAGATTAGCTCTTATTCCAAGTTCACTGCTGGCGGTGTGGCAGGTATAATTGCACAGTGAGTCCAGACGCTGCTGCCCGATGAGCAAGCAAGCAACGACTGACACGCGCACAGGGCCTGTGTCTACCCCCTCGATACGCTCAAATTCCGTCTCCAGTGCGAGACGGTGAAGGATGGTCTGAAGGGCGCCGCCCTCGTCCGCCAGACAGCGGTTAAGATGTACGCTGATGGAGGTGTTGCCGCCGCATACCGGGGCTTGACCATGGGCCTCGTTGGAATGTTTCCGTATAGCGCGATTGACATGGGAATGTTTGAGTTCCTGAAGAAGTCGTACAAGTCTTACCTCGCCAAGAAGACGAATGTCCACGAGGACGACGTCGAAGTCGGCAATGTAGCCACCGGCATTATCGGTGCCTCATCCGGCGCTTTTGGTGCGACTGTCGTGTATCCCCTCAACGTTGTTCGGACTCGTCTGCAGACGCAAGGCACAGCCATGCACCGAGACACTTACACGGGAATATGGGATGTGACGACAAAGACGATCCAGCGAGAAGGCTATCGTGGTCTGTACAAGGGCCTGACTCCGAACCTTCTCAAGGTCGCGCCGGCGCTGAGCATTACATGGATGGTGTACGAGAACTCGAAGCGTATGCTCGGACTCCATTAGCGCGGGGCGTCGCATGTACAAAGCTACGTCGTCTTAATCACGGCCGGGTCACAGCCGCAACACTGCCACCTCGATACAACAACACGGCGCTCAGGCGCCAAACCCAACGCATTACATACCAACACGCACACAGCACCTCGCAATTTCACACATTGAATATGTTTACGGCCTTTTTCAGTAACAGCAGGAAACTAGGACATTGGATGGCGTAGCGTTATCACAGCTTACGGCTTATCTGGCGTTTGGGAAGAGAAATATCAGCATTGGAGGGAACAAGAAGGCTCAACCGCAACGACGCAAAGCTGGCGGGGGGACCGGACCAGTGACGCTCCTCGACCACCTCAGTCCTTTCCCAATTGTAATTTTTTATCAGTGGATTTCGGAAGCGGGAGTAGGGGATAGATATAGGCTAGGGCGGTCATGACTTTATTTTGTTGAGATAGAGATGGGCTCCAGCACAAGGGGCGAGGCTAGGTACAGAGTGGAATCACACCGTGAGGAATGATTCAGTTGTCTTCTTGCGCAGTTGAACGTGATGCTTGCTGTTGTGAGACTATCTTGAGTGAGTTCCTTTACATTTTATCATTCTACTAATTTCATCACAGTCATGTTCACATCTATGCTACCTTGGGCACCTTCTTAAGACGCTCCTCCATCTGCTCCTTGGGGCTCTTCAGAGTGACCTCGGGGAAGCGGGTATCCTTCTTCCAGGGAAGATAGTCGCTGGTATCAAAGAGGAAGTACAGTATAGCCTTTTCATACTTTGCGACGCGCTCGGCGTGCTCTGGCACGGCGGCCAGGTTGTGCATCTCGTGGGGGTCGCTGGCGCGGTGGTACAGCTCGCAGGGCTCGTATAGACGCTGGACGTACGTGTACTCGCGGTCTCGCAGCGAGATGGCCTTGCCGACGAGCGTCGTGTCCTCGTGCTGCAGGCCGGCCTTGATGTCGTAGGGGTAGGGTGCCTGCTCGAGCAGGGGCTCCTCGGACGTCAGGAAGCCGCCCTCGGAGAAGGCGTACTGCTTGTGCTCGGTGGTATCGCCGGTGAGCAGGGGGATCCACGACTTGCCATTGTGGGGGAAGTACTCGCCGATGCCCGACATCTCGAGCATGGTGGGCACGAGGTCGACCATCTCGGTGAGGGCGTCGACCGTCTTGCCCTCTGGGAGGCCGGCGCCGCCGATGATGAGCGGCTCCTTGACCAGCGTCTCGGACAGGCCCGAGGGCCACTTCTCGATGAGGCCGTGGTCGCCGAGGTACTCGCCGTGGTCGGTGAAGAACATGGTGACGGTGTCGTCCCACAGGCCGTGGTCGTCAATCTTGGCCATGATGCGGCCGAACTGGTCGTCGAGGCGGGTGATCATGCCGAAGTAGGTGGCCTTGATCTCGCGCCAGATGTCGTCGGTGGCCCTGCCGGTGCCGTACCGCTCGCGGATGACCTTCATGTAGCGAGGCTCGTAGCCCGTCTTGTCTTCGGGCTTGGAGACGACGCCGGACATCTTGTCGCGGTCGTACATGGAAAAGTAGGGCTCCTCGACCTGGAACGGGCAATGCGGGAAGATGAGCGGCATGAACAGGACCCAGGGCTTGTCGTCGGGGGGGCAGTCGAGCCACTTGAGGGCAGACCGCACGACGGCCTCGTCATAATCGACAGCCTGGGAGGCGTTGCGTAGGCCGCGGTAGAACAGCCGGCCCCAGACGCTGTCTTTCTCCTCCTGGGTGGGCTCTGGGGGTTTGGAGTTGTTGAACCTGGGCTGGAACTCGGGCGTCTCAAGGAAGCCGTACTCGGAGACACTCATCTCGGTGACCTGGGGTGCAAAGGTATCGCCGCGGGGGGCCAGACAGGCGACGTGGTATCCATTCTCCTTGAGACTCCGCAGCACGTTGGGCTCCCACGGCTTGATGAGGTTCTCGAGGCTGCGGTGGCCGCTGACGTGGGGGTACGTGCCGGTGAACATGCTGCACCGCGACTGCGAGCACACGGACGCCTGGAGGTAGCAGCTGGTGAAGAGGGTTGCGCGGTGGCGGAAGGCGTCAATGTTGGGGGTCTTGACGCCTGAAGAGCCGTCGGTGGTGCAGCCCAGGGAGTCGTATCGGAGCTGGTCGGGCATGAAGATGACATAGTTGGGGAGCTTGTCGCCATTCTTGGAGTCTACGCCCTTGAGGGGGAGGGGCTTTGGGGGGAGCTTGTGGACGCTCATGTCTGAGGAAGTTGGAATAGGAGGTTTGAAGAGGTTTGAGGAGGTATGAAGGGGAGCTTGAACTTTGAAGAGTATGGTATAGGGAGATGGTCCAGCCCACGACACCAAGGAAGAGAAGTTGGTGATGAGGGTCGTCTGAATCAAACGTCGACAGCTCAATTGGCCTTGTTTGGTTGGCTGTTATAAGTCATCATATTCCGATGCAATTCGCTGCCTTGACCGGGTCGTGTCCGGTGACTCCGGTTGGTGTTGGCCATCTCGGCGGATGCCATTGGCTCGGGCCCGGAAGTCACTTAGAGTGGGTGCCGGATAGCCACCGACAACATCCGCCGAGGGATCCACCCCACCAGCCCCAGTGTGGATCCGGGGTTCGTCCTCTCTCCCCATGGGGATAAGCTTCTCTCCCCAGGGCGACGGTCCAGATGTCTTCCCAGGATGCGAGCGTGGCCCGTGGATGGAGTCGTGCTTGATTAACTCGCGAGGGCTGCCGTTCCGGTCCCAGGCCGGGAAAAGTACTTAACATCCACGGCCCTCGACGTGAAACGGCTTCCATTGCACCGCATCTTCAACACCGAGAAATACTCAAACACCAACATGACCATCTTTGGGGACAAGGCGCAGCACTTCAACAGGACGCTGTTGATGGCCGTCATCGTCGTCGCCGTGTCCACCTTCAACTATGGCTTCGACAACCAGGCCTTTGCCACAACACAGGCCATGGACTCCTTCACCAAGGACTTTGGCGTCTACAACGCAAAGACGAAGAAGTGGATTCTGCCATCCGACTGGCTGGCCCTGTTCAACAGCCTCAACTACATTGGTTTTGCTGCTGGTAAGCTCATATGATCCCAGTGTCTGCTGGGTAACTAACATTCGTCTCCAGGCGTCATCATCGGCAGCATGGTCTCCTCGCGGTTCGGTCGACGCTGGTGCATGTTCGCCATGAGCATCTACGCCCTTGGAACTGCCACCATTGTTGTGACAGCCAAGTCCAGGGAGCAGATAATGGCCGCCCGAATCCTAAACTACGTCTACGTTGGCATGGAGCTGTCGGTGGTTCCCATCTTCCAGTCCGAGATTGGTAAATGACATCGAATAACGCGATTACATTCGAGATCTGACTTGTCATAGTCCCCGCTCCTGTGCGCGGCTTCATCGTCGGCACGTACCAATTCTCCCTGGCCTGCGGCGGCATGGTCATCAACATCATCTGCTTCGGCACCAGCCAAGGCTTCCGCGATAGCCGCTCGTACCGGATTCCCTACGGGCTCTTCTACCTCGTCCCCACATTCGTCGCCGCCAGCATCTGGTTCATCCCAGAGTCACCCCGCTGGCTGCTCCGGAAGAACCGCGTCGAAGAGGCCAAGGCCATGCTCGTCCGCCTACGCGAGGGCACCGTCTCGCAGGAGGACATTGACAAGGAGTTCCAGGAGCTCCAGTTTGGTCTGGAGAACGAATCTGAGCAGGGGAGCTGGCTGGAGATGTTCAAGGGAATCAACCTCAAGCGCACAGCCATTGTTGTTGGCCTCAACTTCTTCCAGCAGGCCACTGGTCAGGCGTTCTCGTCGCAGTATGGCGGCGTGTTTGTCCGCTCGCTTGGCATCATGAACCCGCAGCTGTTTACTCTGATGAGCTCTCTTGTCGGTGTCATCTGCATGGTGGTTTGCCTTTCCATTGTGGACAAGGTTGGACGACGCAAGCTGTTCTTCACGTCGGCTGCCGTCTTGATGGGCGCATTGCTGACAATGGCCGGCCTGGGTGTCCAGAAGCCCGTATCGAGGGAGAGAATGATAGGAACCGTCGTCATGATTATCATATTCAACCTGGGCTTCTCTATTGGCTTCGGTCCCATGACATATGTGGTGGCCACTGAAGTCACCTCGCTCCGCCTGCGAGATGTGACCTCTCGCCTGGGCTTCACCATTAATGTTTGCCTCAAGTATGTTTCCATGGTGCAGTCATACCATACTTAGCTAACTTGTGAAATCAGTTTCGCCGTCAACTTCTCCATCCCCTACCTGGTATTCCCCGACTATGCCAACCTGGGCGGCAAGGTGGGCTTCATCTTTGGCGCCGTCACGGCTGCCGCGGCCGTCTTTACATACTTTTGCATTCCCGAATGCAAGGGAAAGACGCTGGAACAGGTCGATTATCTCTTCAACCAGGGCATCTCCGTGCGGAAGTTTGGCAGCACTGATGCCAGCCACATGATGGAGGGCGAGCTGCACCGCGAAGGGGATGACTACAAGAGCGATGTTGAGACGGGCAGCGTCAAGGCCAAGGCTACTGCGCATGTAGAGAAGACGGTATAATACTCACGCTGGCGAGGGAGGATTTCAAGCTATCTTGCTGGGGGCCTCATGGTATCTACCTATCTAGTCTCGTATCTCGTCTATGAGAAGCTATCTATCCTTGAAATCTTGTCAATATACCACAATCTGAACCTATCGATCCCATTCCCATTATTTTATGATGTAGAATAGAGGAAAATGAATTATTCGTTGATGCATTGGCCTTACAATCACCCCCTGGTTCTCGACCGGTGAGTCCCGGCCCCACCGCTTCCGCCACCTGCCGTGGGCGACATGAGTCCAGCTGAGCACAAGAAACTCTTCCAACTCGGCCAATTGGCTCCCTGGCCTTTGTAATTTACAGCTTTCCCGCTCCCCAGGACCCATACGAGTCACATTGCGACATTAGGCCCATCATTGACGCAATGCAAGGTAATGGCATGAGCCCGGTGGAGAACGGTATAGTCTCCCCGGACCCATCCTTGCTTAGCTTCCGCTAGTATTGGTCTGGTCTGGTCTGGTCTGGTCTGGTTGGTCTGGTCACCTGGGGCAATCCTACGCCTGCTCTTATCCGCCGACCGTCGGCGGATGCGCGGCCAGCCTCTTGTGTCCAGTCCCTTCCCTGCACGTCAACATGTCGTCGTCGCTGGAGCAGGGTGCGGATCGGCGCCCATCGTATCAGACACAACTGGCACATCAAACCACTCTCTCACCCGGAATTGTATCCTCTGGTACTGTAAACCACTCGGCACCACCCCGAACGATACCATCATGCAACCAGTGCCGCACGAGAAAGGTCAAGTGTGATCGGACTGGGTCCTGTTGCGGCGCTTGCATCAGGCTCCGGCTGCCGTGCTCCTATGGTCGTTCTTCTCCCAGTCCGAGCCCAGAAGACGATGTGTCCATCGAACTGACAAAGACCGGCACGAAGCGCAAGCGATCCAGACAGGCATGTCACAGCTGCCGCGCTGTCAAGGCCAAGTGCTCGGGCAGAGTGCCTTGCGACAGGTGTGCTAGCAAAGGTCTATCATGCGAGAATCCTGGAGCGGCACCGCGAACCATGCTGCTGCCACCTCGAGAGCCGCTGGGTGACCGGACCATGTCCCATCCGTACAGCAGCGATGTATCCATGACGCCGTCGCCCGGCTCCGTCTTACCATCCGGGACCGATTTCTTCGTTGACAAGCCCACGATTCGGAAATCCATTAACGCATATTTCGATACAAACACGGCCCCTCTCGGCGGATTCTTGCACAAGCCCACGATACTCGCCGAATGGAGCAAGGGGAAGCTTGATCCTACGCTCCTCAAGACCATCGTGGCCATTGGACTCTACGACAGCGGCACCCCCGAGGATCGCCGGGTTGCCCGGACGTGCATCACGGAAGTGCAGAGCCACATCCTAGCAAACATTGGCTTGAACGCGATAGGCAACGTCTGGACCCTCACACTCGTCATGTGCTTCCGCTACAAGGCCGGCCAATTTGGCCAGGTGTGGAATCTGCTGCCCCTGGTTGCCAGGCACATCTTCACGATGCGGCTCAACTACGAGAGCGACCACCAGGACCACGTCGTGCAGGAGTCACATAGGCGGCTGGTGTGGTGCTGCTACTACCTCGATCGTATTTTCGGGGGAGGCCTGGAGGATCTGGCCGTGTGTCCGGTGGAAAGGGTGCACATACGGCTGCCGTCCGACGAAAAGAGCTTCCAGAGAGGCCTGCCCTCGCAGTCGTGCTTTCTCCAAGATGAAGTTGTCGACAATAGACCGGGTATGGATATATATTGCTTCCAGCTGAAGTTGCTTGCTATACGTGACGGCATCCTCAGGTCAGGCCATACCCCTCCATGTTGGAGTGTAAGGGCGTTGGCTAACATCAAGACAGGCACACTAAGGGCGTTAGGAGAACCGGAGAGAGTCCGTTCCTCACGAGGGAGAAAATAGACGAACTGCAGCTCAGACTGGACCGGTTCGAACAGACTCTACTGGAAGAACTCAAGCTCACGCCGCAACGTCTTCTCCTGATGGTTCACTCGGACGACTCCGGCGAGTACATCTGCCTCCACAACACGTGGATGCAGTGCTACTGCGACCTCTACCGATTCTGCATCCCGGGACTGCGGGAGTCTTGCTCCAAGGATGCACTGGCCAAGACACCACCCGACTTTGTTGCCTTCTGCCAGCGGTCCTGCCTGAAAAAGGCCATCGACCTGTGCAAGTTCTGGTCCGAAATCTGGAGCCTCGAGGCCACGAACCCGCTGGGAGACCAGGCCGACATATCACTGACGGTATCCGTGTACCAAGTTGCGCAAATCGTGCTGCATCTGCGCCACATGCTCCCGGAAGACGGCCCAGACTCGGTGCCCGACCTGAAGACGAAGCTGGACGAGGGCCTGCAGCTCTGCGCGGGGCTGAAGCACAACAGGGCGGACAAGTGCTACAACGACGCGCAGCAGGTCATCAACGCGCTGGCGTGGGACCTTACCCTGCCGTCATCGAGGGCCCCGAGCCCGCCGCGAGACCTCTCGAGACAGCAGCTGGGTAGTCGGCATTCGCTGATAGCGCAGATATCCGAAACCCAGAACGAGGATGAGCAGCAGGAGGCAGTCGGCCTCCAGGCGGCTGCTGGCCTACGCATGCCAGCGGAAGAACTGGAGAGCAGCGACATGGCCACAGGTCAGGGCGTGTTTTCGACGGGCCAGGGGACTGTCATGGGCCTGGGTGGCATGGTGCCGTGGGATCCGTTTGAGATGCAGATGAACGACTACTACGATGCGGATCTGGAGAGCCTGCTCCTCATGGACATGGGGATGCAGCCTTAGTATCTGGTGAGGAAATGGAGGATTGTGGAAATCGAAAGTGAGCAAGCTCCAAAGGAATTGCCTTGATACGAGAGAGTTTCAGCTATATTCTGGATGCGTCCTTGAAGATCAAGAAGTGGGACACATGCTCGAGGGCCATGATCAATGTATATCAGAGATATGGGTCCCGGAAATTCGCACAAATCCGCCTGCAGAATAAGATACACGCTTTTTCTTCCCGGCCACCTAGCAGACCTGCTTCTTGGGGCTCCCACGAAGGTCCCAAACAATGTTATCGGCACACGGGCGCTCCAGCACCGTCGTGCCAATGACCTCTGAGCGGAAGAAGATGCCGCTCGTGTTGGGAAACTCGGAGCGAGCAGCGACGCGGATGTTGCCACCGCCATTGACCTTACCCTCACGAATGGCCAGGTTATAGCAGTTCTCGATGAGGACCGAGTCGCCGCCGTTGTTAGCCAGGTCAATGTTCTTGATCTCGGCGGCGCCCGACATGGAGACGCAGAAGATGCCGCGGCCACCCCCGCGCGAGTACACCTTGTCGACCCAGATGTTCGTCTTTGTGTACGACCCATCGGCCAACTGGCCATTGTTGTTTGCGAATCGCAGCGTCGCGTAGCCAGTGCCAGTGGCGACGTTGTTCCCCTCGACGAGGCCGACCCAGCCATTTGTCGTCTTCTGCATCAGGAGGCCACACTCGCCGACGTCGCGCGCCTTGACGGCGTCGATGTTGATGCCGTCAATGTTCCACAGCTCGACGGCGTGGCTGCCCGCGCCCGTGACCGTAACAGTGCCCATCTTGACGTTGTAGTTGAACGCGGCGTCCCTGTCGAAGCGGATGCCGAGCCCGCCGCTCAGGTTCATGGTGATCTCGCCCAGCTGCAGGTTGCGCGTGCCCGAGATGCGCAGGCCAAAGTAGGGGTTGCCCGTCATGCGCAGGTACGGGATCTTGACGTCGTTCTGGTTGGTAATCTCGATGGCGCCGCGGCCGCTGCGCAGGGAGGCGTTGATGGTGCCGCAGACCTCGAACGTCTTGCCGCTGGTGACGGTGAGGGTGTTTGCGCCCAGGTTGCCTGATGCTCGCACCACGACGCGCTGGCCGCTGCTGATGCGGTCGAGAGCTGTCTGGATGGCGAGTCGGTAGTCGCTGCCCGTGTAGGCATTGGCGCCGTTGACGGTCGCCGTGAAGGTGCCCGAGCCCGTCACCGTCGCTTGGGCGCTGCCGTCACCGCACGCGGCGTTGACGGCGCCGACGAGGGCGAGGGCAGCGGTGAGGAGAGATGAGAGCCGGAACATGGTGGTTGTTGGAGTCGGAGATGGCTGACCAGCGTGAATCTTCATCTAGCGGCCATTGACCTGGGCAAGGCATTCCTACATATACATGATCATGTCCCACCAACCCCAACTATCCATTCGCGCGGATAGCTTCTCTCGGAGAAGGCATATCCTTCCTAATTTGGACTGCTACCAACGGAGGACTCGAGGCCCGTTATCCTATTTAGAGCTGGCCCGAGAGCGCTAGCACGCCACCGATTCGACGGAAGGAATATTCTCCGCCATGTTTTTGGGTCCAGTGTTACTTCGCTGCTTGGCAGGGCCCTCCCCCCCAGAGTTCTCCATGGATAGTCTTGGATACCAACTCCATTCTGCGGCATGACTGGCTCCGCTGCAGGTCACCAGACGGTGCTGAGTGGGCGGACAGGGACTACATTATACTATATCAAACTCTATATTATCTGTCAATGCCGTCCTATGGTCTGCCTATCATCACCACACTTACACTCCACTCTCAGCAGCATCCCTGTTGCAGCCTGCAATAACACGAGGCGTACACCGGGACATCCGCCGCCGCCATTGCGGTCTTGAGGGGCCCTTGGATCTCCCGAGCCTCCGACTCTCGGCCGAGCTTGACCAGACATTCGTGCGCCCCGTGCAGCGCCCAGACGTTATTGGGGCGTCGCAGGGCCCTCGGCAGGCTATCGTCCATCCCCAGATCAGCCTTGTACACCCCGAGTGCCTCGTCCAGGTGGCCCTGCTCCAGCAGCAGCGCCCCGTACGCATGGCGCGAGGGTTGCATCCAGCCCCACGGCTCGTCATAGGGCAGGTTGTCCTCGCGGCGGATGGCTTCGCGGAGGTGGTCGAAGGCGACGTCGTAGTTCTCCCGGCGATAGTCTAGCTCGCCGTCCAGCATGGACTCGGCTACCCGGAGGATGTCGACGCACGTGTTGTTGAACAGGGTGCGCGAGGCGGGAACCTGCTTGGCGGATTGATGGAACTTTGCTCGCTGCTCCTCCGCCTCCGCGACTCTGCCAGTGGCGGCGAAAGCGACGGCCTTGCCGTAAATCATGACGGCGGTGGTCATGCAGTGCAGGGCTTGGTCCTTGGGCAGTGCCGCGTCAATGAGATCCCCCCATCGGCCGAACCGGATGAGGATGTGCGTCCGCAGCGACAGAAAAGCCTCCAGCCAGTCTGCCATGGGCGGAGATTCGATCCGGAGCAGGTCATCAGGAACCGTGCCCTCTAGCTCGCCCACCGTCTGGCGGCACACGCCAAACTTGCCGGCGAACATGGCTGCGTACACGCGGAAGTGCATGTCGTGGCACCGGTAGAGGGTGTAGAAGTTCAGCGGGCCGGCTTTGGACAGATACCTGTTGTCGGCGACGATGGCGTCCGAGTTGGAGTCGATGGCGGCCTGGTAGTGTCCGCACAGCACGTCCAGGTGGGTGGGCATGTGGTGCAGATGCCCTCCGTCGGGGACGAGCCCCCGGAGGTGGTTGGCAGTCGGGAGCGCGGACTCGGGCGAGGGAGACATTTCCATCAGGTGGATGTACAAGTGCAGCAGTCCAGGATGCTGCAGTGCCCCGTTGAGCGTCAGGCCGTGGTCAATCACCGACTTGATTTCAAGCGTCCGGGCTCCTTCGTTTGGCTTCCCCGTCTTGAGATCCCACAGCTGCCACGGCTTCCGGTTCATCAGCGCGTCGGCATACAGAGTGACGACCTCGAGGTCATCTGGGAACTGGCGATACACTGCTCCCATCGCATCGGAATAGCCCTGGTTCCACGACGAGCAGTCCTCCGCGGGCTTGTCCTGGGGATACCGATGCTGGACCGCCTCGATGATTGCCTGCTCAACTGGCGTGCAGAGCGACAGCTTCGTCAGCGCCGTCTGGGCAGCCCGATGGCCACGCTGCACAACGTCAGCCAGGTCCTTGTCGTCAAAGAAGTCCCACGGCTTGTTGTAGTTGGGACCCAGGCTGTAGGCCAGGCCCCAGTAAGCCATGGCGCAGTCGGCATCGGAGGAGACGGCCTGCTCGAAGCAGAAGACGGACTCCTCGTGGTTGAATGCATATGCCCACACGAGCCCGCGATCAAACCACGTCTGGCTGTCGGGGTTTGTAGTGGACACGGCTCGCTTGTAGGAGCCGAGGTCGAATGGATACTGCTCTGGCGACATGTTGATGGGAGGAAGAGGTCATGGTTGAAGGTTCCGAGTGGGGCCGGCAGTTGGGAGATAGCCGAGGCGAGGCGTGCATGGTCTGATCTCAGCCCGGGTATCGTTCTGACTGAATGGATAGCAGAGGAATAAGAACAGGAGAAGGAACATTCCAAAGACCCAATGTATATTGTTGAATAGCACAATGGTCGAATCGTGCTGGGCTGTGCAGTAGCCATCTCGAAAAACGACCGCTTTCATTGCAGCCAGTCAACATAATGAATTTTACAACGGCCGGGTTCCAACAAGCGGGTTTAGCTCAGTTGGGGTAAGAGAATCTTCTCATCAAAACTCCAGCCCACTCAAGTCTAACAATCTTTCACAGAGAGCGTCAGACTGAAGATCTGAAGGTCGTGTGTTCGATCCACACAAACCGCACAAACCAATGGCTGTCCAACAGTCAATTCCTTTTTTTGTGCTTTTGAAAGGTATTCTTTTTGTGTCACAAGCATCCCCAGGCGGGCAGAGTCTCATCCGAGCTGCACATACTCGTCTTTTTGATGGAGAACGGAGACAAGCGCACTAGCCCAAAAGCATCACCAACACCAAACCAAACTATGAAGGGTCCACTACTAGTACTTGGCGCATCTCTATGGGTACTCCGATAGCACGCAGTGAGGGAATTGAAAGCTGATTTTGCACAGTCGGCGACGCATATTACACAAAGCTGTTCAGTAATCGAATTGACATTGAATACGAATTTGGACAATGACTTATGGAGGTGTCGTATCATGGAGACACAGGGGCTGTGGCCAAGCTCCAGGCAAATAATGGGCCAGCACCCTAAGCCCGTCGCAATCATCTCCGTCCGACTGATATGAGGTATTACCGAAGCTGCATCTCACTACATTGCAACTCAATTCCGCAATTCTCCCGAGACACGCCTACGTGGAGTCGTATGATAGACACCCTCCCAACTCTCAGTGATACCCTCAAGCTTGTCTGAGAGTATCGGCAAATGCAGGATGCAAGTAGGAGGTGCGCCATGTACTAGTATTGCAGACAGCGCTCTTGGCCATGAATCATCTGCCGCGGCACGAAGGTCACTCGGCATCGCAGGCTTCCCTGGACAGCCGGTCGCATGCAGGCACGTATTGTGCGTGACGGCTCTCAGGTGTAACATATATCGGATGTGACATCCAGCTCATCCAGTGCGGCCAAGACAGACCTATATCGTACATCCACCATGACATCGTCAACGTTTCCTATCGACACCTGCACTTTGACTCCATAGGTTCAACTCAGATGCTGGCGGATCAGAGGTCATACATTTTACAATAGACCTCGCCATGCACAGACAGTAGTTCCTTCCAGTTTCATAATCTACTTGCCAAAGCTTCGTCCTCATGCCCCTCTGCCACCTGGCGCGACTACCGTGCCGCAGGTCGGTCTGGCAAGTGACTGTACAACTCAACACGTCGCGTGAATCATTGCAAGACGCCACTTGACGCAATCACATGTTTAAAGACGTGCGACTTTCTATCAATAGACAGCTCCGGGGAGCTTCACCTGTTCATATAAAAATCCTCACTCCTCCTCATCGAAACCCTACGCTTCGTCACCGGCACAAGACCAAACAACCCCTATCACCGCTCACCAGCTTATACCAGCTCCAAAATCCGTCCTAGATTATGCCTACTCTCTACTTCCCACACCATCTAGACAAAGGAACCATGAAGGAAGACTGCAAGGAGCTCATCGAAAAGTACCTGCCGCAGGGCGCCGTCGACGGCCAGCGATGGGTCACCGTCACAAAGAGCCGCTCTGTGATCCTCACGGACCCCAACTGCAAGGTCGAGCTTCACGCCGTTAGCAATGACTACGACGAGGCGACCATCGACTTGATGTCGTCTGACTATGCGGAGCCGCTCAAGGAGCTTGCTGACAAAGGGCTCCAGGATGGCATTATTCACAACAATGTCAGTTTCATGTTTTTCAGAAAATCGGGTTAAGTCTTGGGAAGTAGTGATCTAGTCTTGGGTCGGAGAAACAGAGTTGTGCCTTAGGCTCGCCCCTGTGTTATCGTGGTATGGTCAATCTATTTTCCCTGACTCTCTGGGCACCCCAGATTCTGTGATCGGGGTCTGAGGCGTTGCTGTCATTACTCTTAAGAAAAAAACCTCATCATAATCTACAAATACATGAAGAAGCGCTTTCTGCAGTGTCATGCTCCTAAAATCGTTCATTCTGCTCGCATTCCGGTGGCCAATCTACCTCCAATTGGAGTGTTCCGCAAAGACACCGCTCAGGATTGACCCAATCTCACTTCTATTACGCAGAGCAACAGCGATATGGAACAAGAACTTATAATAATTCTCAAATGATATCATCTACTAACGGCTCGTCATCGTAAGACACGTCAAATACCAACTCTCGGTCTATAGAGTATATAAAACCCACTACCTCCAGAATGCTGCAAATGCGAAGCTAGGCTGTGGACTCGAGCGTTCCACGTCTACTTGTCCTTCTTTGAAGAGAAGAAACGAGAAAGCATGCCGCTCTTCTTCTTGCCCTCCTTGCCCTCCTTGCCGTCGCCTCCGTCGGGGCCTCCTCTGGCTTGATCGCTTGTCTTGAGCTGGGTGGTGTTGTCGTGCATCAGCTGCTGCGCAAAAGACACGGTTTGGCTGTAGCCGTGTGCCTGCGCAGGTGGCTGCCCAGCCGGAGGCGGGTAGTTTTGCTGGCCGGACGGGGGAGGGATGGCTTGGAGCCCGGGGGGCATTGCTTGCTGCCCAGGCGGGGGGTAGTATGGCTGGCTGGGCGGCGGCGTGTACGGCTGACCGGGAGGGGGATAATATGGCTGTTGGCCAGGCGGCGGATATGCATACGGCGGTTGACCCGGCGGAGGAGTGTACTGCTGTTGTTGGCCAGGGGGCGGCGCATATTGCGGCTGACCGGGTGGAGGAGTATATGGTTGTTGTCCCGGTGGTGGAGCATATTGCGGCTGGCCTGGAGGCGGCGTCACGCCTTCCTGGCTTGGCGGAGCAGGTAGTGCTTGTTGTCCGTCCTGTGAGTTCTGATCCTGCTTCTGGTCAAAGAGATCCATGACGGCACCGGGACCAGTCAGTCGATCGTAGACGGCCAGGGTGGTGCCGAACTCCTTCTGGGCACCAGCCTTGATGGCATCTAGAAGCTGAAGCACATAGGTCTGGCAGTTATTGCTGATGAGATTGTATCCAGGCTGGGTCTCCCGGATCTTGTTGATGACTTGTTCACCTGTTTTGCCGCTGGTCAGACTGGCAGCTGTACGCGGGAGAGTGAAGGACAAAACATACCAGTGCGTCGGATGGCGTCGTCATTGAAGCGAGTTTCGCCAACCTGAAATGTGCGCCACTCCTCAGGGACGACTACGGCGTTGGTGTAGATGACGTCGAAGTTTTCATCCTTTTGAATGTGGGTCAGCCGCCCTCAGCTGTCCTCGACTCAGGCCTTGACGGAACTCACCATCCACAGCTGGTGGGCATAGCCGCCGACGAGGACGGCCCAGTGCTGCGTGGGATCGGGGTAGTCATTGGTCTTCTCGGTGATCATCTTGCCCAGGCCCGTCTGCTCAGCAAACCACTTGCCGGCGAGGCCGCCGACGGGATGCCAGCCGACCTCGACCATGCGCGGGGGGCCATCGTACACTGGGGGCGCGAGGGGGACTACGTTGGAGGTCGCGCCGAGGCCGACGGCATGCTTGAGAGCCAATTCGCCTTTGGCGAGGTTCTTCTTCCTATCATTCCGCGGTGAGCATACAGAAGCCAGCAGAGAGCATTTGGGAAGGACGGGTTCGCAGCATGGGGCGAACCGGTGGTGGATGTTAGGTGGCGGCGGTGTGGGCAGCAGGGGAACGGGTGCGCGCGAGTAGGGGCTTCTCGCGGGGCCGCTGTAGCGAAGAGCAGGGGGAAAAGGGCGCAGACGTACAGCATGTCGCCGACAATGTCGCGCTTCCTCTCGGCCTTCTCGCCTTCATTCTCCTTTGTGTTGGCCATGGCTGCTGCTCGGGTTTCGCGGCGGCGGATGGTAAATCACCAGCGTCAGCGGCGGATTTGGACGCGCCAAGGGACTCATCTGGCAACGGGCCTCCCGCCAGAGGGGGATGAGATTATTTTGACTTGGCCCTTTTGTTGGCGGCCCCCCTCCCCTCGACAGCTGAGGCCTGAGTGGCTGTGCTGCGTGCCGCCATCCGTTGACGCCGCCCGCGCGCACCGCACCTGCCACCAGCCAGTGGCTGCAGGTGCTGCGTGCGCCGCCTGCCCCCCGTCCGCCACTGAGCCAAGCAATTCGGCACGTGATCCGAGACTCGTACTTGGCGACATGGCCCGCCCCGCGCCGCCGTCACCGTGGCCCTGCCTCATTCATCGTGGAGCCGCCACCGTTCGCCTGTGCCTGATTCGCTCCGGCGTACCGATTCACTCATTTGGCGCCACTGATCCACTGATCAATGCCGCGATTCCCAGTTATTACGCAAAGGGCGGCCTGTCAAACTTGACCTGAAGAAACTGTCGGTTAATTAATAATTATAGCTGCGCCACATCTCATCTCTTTTTTTTCTTTCGCGATACCTCGGCTCGATAAAACACCCTTGCCCAACCAACAATTGTAACACCACCATGTCTGATTATTCTTCCCTCATGCGAAACTGGTATCACAACCCCATGTCCCGTCGTATGCTCGCTCAGGAGGCCTCTTGATCTCCGCCACGCCCTTCAACATCCGGCAAAGCACCAACCACGGTGCCAGACCTTGCCAACAATAAATTCTAGGAACCACTACTATTTGCAGAACTCAGCTGCACTTGGCAACTGTTCCATCAAGCGGCGACCACAGTAACGCTTCTACGAAATCGGCAAACTCGTACTCTGGAGACCCTTGCAGGCGATGCGCTGAGTATCCCACAGCAGTCCCCAGCTTCGCCCCAAAGGTAGGGAAGAGCTTCTGGAAGCACGTTCATCCGTGTTGGAGGCAGCAGCGGCTGGCAGTGACCTTGGAGTCACGACGCTATCAAGAGCCAGCGCCAGGGCAAGGAATACTGAGATTGAATGTGAAAACATGACCATACAACACTTGATCAAAGTGCCTTTTTTACATCGTCAAAGGCTCGACTTCGAACTTCCGACAAGACCTGCAACAGCTATATAATACAAAGCGGTCGCATCAGCCGTCGGCAAGGTTAGTCTTAACACATCTCGGCGTCATCGTCGACGAGAGGCCGGGTTCTCGGATTCGTGACTTTCCTAGCGACGAGCGCTTCCAGCCACCAAAACTCAAACCAAACCAAATCGGCGTCTCGGTGATTTCCATAGAATTTCGGCCCCGACCCTGCTGCCAGCCCTATAGGGAGAATTTGGGAAGCTTTTACTGTTAGCAGCATGATGGGCGCGATCACTATGGATGCCACACTTGTCTCCCTCCCGGCACTTCCGACGGCGGCATAAGTTCCATGACATGACTTGCTATTCTCACAACTCCAAATACCAGCTTTGGCTTCAGAATCAGCCACCCACTTCTTCAATTGGACAAGCGGCCAAGCCGAGAAGCCGCGGCAGAAACGGATGCCCTCCTTGGAATTTAAACCCAAAGAGGAGGGGAGCTTTGTCGGCTATCAGGCTCTCAAAGGCGGAGTCAAGCATCTTCGATTGCTATTCTAGAGCCTGACCGTCAGCGGAGATCAACACGGAGCCAGCCCCTATGCACCGGTTTACACACACTGCCCGTCACATTTGAGGGTTCGGAATGCTCATGTGTGCCAAACCCCGCGAGTCGGAAAAATTGCCCAACTAACCATGTCTAGGGTCTATCAGCAGCTGAGAGCGCGTGGCGCTGCCAGAGAGCCGAGAAGATGATTCCCCATCTGGAGGAATACCTTCGATTGGTAGGTGTCTCTGAATTCAGCGTTTCGGAGTACATGCATCGCCTGAAGCAAGATTCCACCAAGGCGCCCACCGTGGGGCTCTCTATATCCGGTGGAGGCACCCAGTCGGGCATGGGGGGGCTGGGCATCTGGCAGGCGTTTGATTCTCGCTACCGGGGAGCAAGAGAGGCTCGAACTGGAGGACTGACGCAAATCTTGTCATACATTAGCGGCCTCAGCGGCGGAGGCGCCGTGACGGTTGCCCTCATGTACGTGATGTGGACTCGTATACTCCCCCCGGCCGTTGCTGATAGGACAACAGTGCAGCCAGTGACTTTAGCACGACTCAGGTCGTCAGGAAAGAGAGCAACTTTTCAGTTTCCTACATCAGAGGGCCGACGGGAAACACCACCGAGTATTTCGAAGGCATTTTTGAAAATGCCGGAGCCAAAGCCGAAGCCGGCTTCCCCATCTCCGTAGTCGATACCTTTGGGCAATTCTGGGCTACCTGGCTGCCCAAAGACTGGAAGTACCGCGACTATTCAGACATTGCCACGAAGGCGGCAGCGTTCGCCTCGGCAGATGCGCCGATGCCCATCATAGCCTTGGCGGAGGTCATTCCCGGCGTTTCTCCAGAGATTGGAAAGCTCATGTACCCCGGGCCCGGAGGCTTCAAGCTGACATCCTACGAAGTCACTCCTTTTGAGTTTGGCAGCTGGCTGGGAGGCCGGGTACAGGGTTTTATGCCCACCAAGTGGCTAGGGACGGCCATGAAGAACGGGAAGCCGAGCAACTCGAGCCAATGTGTCCGAGGCTTCGACAAGATGTCCTTTATTCAAGGATCGACTGCCGATGCATTCACAGCTTGGTTCATCGACGACTTCTACAACATCCCAATATTTGCCAAAAGGGATTCGCTTCAAGACATTCCTATCCCGAGCAGCCAGAGAAGCAATCCCCTGGTCCAGCTTGTCAATGAAACAGCCTCGACCTTCGGTAACACCTTTAACGAATCTCTGTGGGCAACGGTGCCGAACCCTTTCGAGGGCTATAATGCCGCCATGGACCGTGTCTCGGAACTTTTGCTGGTAGGTTACGGCTTGCAGGGTCTAGAGAGAGTTTCTAACGTGTGCAGGTGGACGGAAGCTTATCGGGAGAGACGAATCCAATCCGGCCTCTGATTGTCCCGGATCGCCAGGTCGACTTGGTCATTATATATGAGGCGTCTTCAGAGGCGCCCAACTCGTGGGTGAATGGAACAACCCTGAAAAGTACGATGGCAATCATCAGTCGAGCACGCGGAGCCACTAGCTGACAAAAGTTGCAGATACGGCTCGGGCAGCAGAACAGGGGAAAATCCCGTTCCCAGAGATCCCCGACGTGGCGACCATGGTGACCCAACATCTCAATCGACAGCCCACATTCTTCGGCTGCGATGCCGACGACGACACGCCCCTCGTTCTCTACTTGCCCAACTCCCCCTGGACAGCGTACTCCAACTTTTCGTACATGAAGGACTCGTTCACTGATCAGCAGCTCGATGTGACTCTAGAAAACGCCTTCCAGCTGGCGACGTACGGAAACGGTAAAATTGACCGTAACTGGCCGTCGTGCCTGGCGTGCGCGGTGATCAAGAGGAGTCTGAAGCGCGTGGACATGAAGATGCCAGGGCAATGCCGACGATGCTTCAAGGATCATTGCTGGGATGGAAGGCGCTCGACGAAGAAGGTTGGACCTGAGGACTTGAATCTGAAACTCAGGTTGGATCCGGGATTGACGTTTGCAGAGTGGAATAAAACGGTATGGCTTCCCGGTGGGATGTGAGATGGGAGAATTGAGTGGGCCTTGTTACCCTAGACGTTTGTCAATGGTTGTTGGATCCAGCCGGAAAGCTCAATTCACATCAAATGCTGTGCTACTAATGACATTATCGATGGTCTTATTTCGTAAAGTAGCTAGTTGGCTGTTTGAATCTCAATCGGTCCAGGGTGCTTCTGTAGAGTTGCGATGCTGTTTCTCATGGTTAACATCAAATTGGTTTTCACTCCCTCCGACTGTCAGGGGCGCCACCATCGGATGCTACACACGAAGCTTGACCAACAAGTCAGTTCCGGGGTTATTTGAATTAGCTCCTCCTCGGAGGCGTCGTTTGCTAGAGAAACACACCGCAAACTAGCCAAGAAGCAGATCTTGGCCGCACTACGGAGGAAATGCTACGCCAGGGGCCTCGCCAATTGTAGTACTAGTGCATACCATGCCACCCCACGGATAGCGGCTACTGCATGATAATTTCCCCAATACTAACGTGTGGCTGGACTTGACGTTGGGGAGCTGAGAGCAGGAACTAGGAATAGCTCTATCCCGCGTCCTGATCCTTTTATGGCGCGAAGTAGTCTATTTGGTAGGACTGAGTTATTTTACAGCGGCAGCATAATAACTGGACAAGCCTATTCTCCCCCCACTGAGAAGAATTACCAGGAACTGATGGCAACGTTTGGTTGACACTTAGGCTCAGTGGAGTCAGGGGCACAGCGGGGCAGAAACCTCACGGCCAGCGTCCCGTTGGACAGCGCACAACGCCGCTATTGTCTTGGCAGGGCCATGTTGTTGTGACGGCGTAGAGGGGGATCCTCGTAGTGGTGAAGGGCTGGCGGCACTAAGCATTAATAGCGCTAGCTGACCATCACAGCGCGTCATAAAAGACGGTATTTCATGGACATAGAGCATGCCTTCTAGATGGGAGGGTAGACAGTGCTGGGCTGTGCGATAGAAAGTGTACTGATGTAGGAGGAAGCGGGGATCCATGGAGACTTGGAGATGCATCGAGAGATTCAGCCCTACTCGCCAGGGATGTTCAGGCCTTGTGCTCTCTCCCATCTGCACACGGACACCCCCGACGAGCCGAAGAATACCACCCGGCCTTGATGATGCTGAGCCGGCGCCAAACGGCCTCCACCAGTTGTGGCTGCCGGCAGGCCACCGAAAAGCCCGCGGCGTGTCGACTAAAAGGCGCCACCTCCACTCGTCCCAGGCCAGCGGCGACGGGCTCCATACAGCCAAGCCCATGGGCGCAAACAAAAGTAAGGCGGCGCCAAAGACTATCGGAATCCGTCAGACATGGTTTGACAACACCAGCCCGAGCAGGCACAGAGGGGGCCACCTGACTGGGCGCCAAGGATAGCAATCTTGGCGCTGACTGCGTGCAGGAGTTGATGAGGTGTCTACGGGATGATTGGGACGGGGAATATCCAAGGGCCATAGCCTGTTCTCCGCAGCGTATCCAGAGTACGGAATATAAACGCACTACAGAGCCTTTCCTCGGGACTGCCCTCCCTCCGCAGCGAACTCTCGTCCATCCATTCGTTTGTTACATCCCACCGATCTCAAGATGCGCTCCTCGACCCTCATCACGGCCCTCGCGGCCTTTGCTGCCAGCACCTCGGCCACGGCCCCCATCGTCGAGCTCCCCGGCATCGGCGACCGCTGCCTCGACCGCTGCACTCTATACGACGTGCCAGGCGACGCCATCTGCGGCCGCGGCGGCTGGATCGGCAGCCTTGACCATAAGTCGACGCTCGAGTACAAGGTGGTGGCCTCGCAGCAGGCGTGCATCGACTGGTGCAACACCCGCGCCGGCTGCATGTCGACGGGCTGGGAGACGGCCAAGAACCTGTGCCGGCTGTACCAGTGGCCGCTCAAGGAGATGGACATCAAGGTCAAGAACCCGGGCGCCGCCTTCTTCTACTACGACAAGACGTGCAAGATCGAGGCCACAAAGGACGACGCCGTCTGTGGCCGCACCGGCTGGCGCTCAAACACCCCGACGGACAAGCACGACGGCATCCTCGTCGTCGCAAATGCAAAGGAGTGCGTCCAGTGGTGCCACCAGAGCGAGGGCTGTCTGTCCGTCGACTTTGACAGCCGCCCCGAGTGGATGCGCTGCTACAAGTTCAACCGCGCCGCCAAGACGCTCAGTATCAACTACGCGGCCGGCAACCCCAACATCTGGTATGACGCCCGCTGCATGGAGTGCACCGATATCATCTTCTAGACTGCGGGTTCGGGATTGGTTGGGTCTGCCTGGCGAGGGGATACTTTCGACTTGTTTATATAATCTTACTGCTGGGGACCATGTCAAGCTTCGATGTCATGCTGTGACCGACTGTCCCCGGTGTTGGGGTGTTGGCCGGGTCAAGAATAGCGCATAATAATACTGCCTGTGGATTCGCGGCTCTGTGATTGTAATTGCGTGCGAGTAGTGATTCACAACCGTCGGCAACTGACCAGTTCTCGCTCCAACTTACCCCGTTAGCTGTTAAGTGCACGCCGCCGGACTAATCTAAGAGTATACTTTGCGCACAATCCGGATGCTGTCAGCTCGGAGCATTCAATTATCTCAAGATGTGTGCCTGGTGTTGTCACCATTCTTGAAGATGATGATCATACTGTCTTCTGTTCTGCCGCCATCTCCGTAGCAGCTAGGCAAGCCACCCAGCCCAGCCCAATGGCCTCTGGAGGTGGCTGCAGACGGACGACTCAGAGAAGCCACAAAACGCCCAGCTGAACATTACGTGTGATGGAGCCTCCGCACGCGAGCCTGGCCGTTAAGATGGCGTCCCGCCCCGTAGATAGCCCAGGCTGATTTGCATTGCACGACCCCTCAGCCCTGTGCGCCTGCGCGGACGGCAACGATGCGGAGTGTCTTGCTTGCGGCGGCGATCGCGGCCATCCTCGTGGGGTTTGCGCCGCCAGCCTCGGGCCAGGAGAACAGGAAGGATGGCCAAGGCCTGGTACCGCTGCCAAACCCGGGGAATCCTTCGCGCAGAACCTCGACGAGCCTGGTGGTAGCGGCGCCAACGTGTGTGGTACGTCTGCCTTGGAAGCGCCGACTGACTGGATGCCCGTGAGTGCTGACAATCTCGTCCAGCAAGAATGCAGCAGGCACATATCCACACCTGGCTGTGCCGGCACCGATCACGGGACACAGCTATGGTGCTGTATCAGATCTGCTTGTCGAGAGGCGACGCAGCAGAGCGACGCGTGGGTGGCCCTCGAGACCATGTGTCCGGATATTGGCGTCGGCCTGTCCACCCTTGGAGCCACTTGCGAGGCCACCTCAACCACCATCGGCAGCATGGCGCCAGTGGCAACGGAAACAGGAATGAAGACAACAATCTCGATGCAGAAGTCAGACCCGACCATTTCGGCCGGACCAGAGACCACAGGGAACAGGGGCGGCGGCGCATCGAACAACGGACTTGCCATCGGCTTGGGCGTGGGTCTTGGGGTCGGTATCCCGCTGATGCTGGGCGTGCTGGCCTGCGTCGGCCTCGTGGTATGGAAGACGAAGAGAAAGGATGCGCGAGAGAGTCGCTCACAGAGCACTAAGGCAGAGTTTGAGCTGGTGAAGCCGCCGTCTCCTCCAGCCGAGCTTCCTGCGGCAACGGCAACGGCGGAGCCTGCACGCGAGTTGCAAGGAACAGAGCCACCGGTTCGACATCAACTCCTATGATTTTGCAATAGTATGTATTTTGCCGCTCACAGGATAGCAGAAAAGCCTTGAGCTACCGTTCTGGATGAATCGATGACTTTTGTGGACCGTCAGCCCTATTTTAACGGGTCGGCGATGATGCATGGACCTACCACCACGATAAGCTTACTGTTTGAGTGTGTCGCGTAAATAAGCTCCCGCACATCCATGATGCAGGAAGCCAATCGCTCGTCTTCAAGGATATTGAGACTCGCACCGTGCCAACGGCTGACAAGCAGACAGCTGGAGCGTGGCCCCCATATTCGCCTTGACACGCAGCGCCCAAGTCTCAGACGAATAAGCACGAGCTCCATGCATCTGCCCTGTCGACTCGAGACTTCAACGCCCTGAGACGAAGCTAAGGCAAGCGAGAGCTGCGAGACGACCCTGCATCCCTGTACACTATACCCCAACCAGAACGCTTGCCAATCCATCGAACGACGGCAATGGCAAGCCTTGCTCCCACTGGCCCTCGGCGTAATCCAAGCCCGCGTTTCCTTGAGCTTATGTCCTCTCCACAGCAACCCAATGGCCAGTGCTCGCCGATAGCTGCGCCCGAAACGACGCCTCCTCACGGAGAGGTAGTTGAAGAGAATCTTTCGGAAGCCGGGTAAGAGGTGCGCCACCTGGGCTGGCTCTGATACTTCTACCCCTATTGCGCCACTACCGTGCGCCGTCTATCGAAAGGCCGTCCGTCTGCACATGCGCCACTGCGGATACGAAAAACATTGAACCATGATGCGTCTCGCCGTCTCTGCCGTTGCCCTTGCGAGCCTCATCCGCACGACACACCAAGCCACCGCCGTGGCCTGCGCAGTATGTTGGTTCCCTGCCCCCGCAGTCTCTGCGACGACGTGGAGTTGAGAGTCGCATACCAAACTGACCGCATGTCTACTGACAGAGAGGATGCTTTGCCTACACCAACATCGGCGACTGCCCCAACTCTTTCGGCCCCCAGTGCGCCTGCGAGCATTCCGAGTTCCACAACAGCGTTGCGTGTTGCGTCGAGGCAAACTGCAAGAAGGAAGAGTACGACAACGCCTACGCGGTGCCCCGCGACCTCTGCGGCTCTGTCCTGGTCGAGCTGCCAAAGACGTTTGAGTGCACGGCGTCCCCATCCGGCGGGCGAGCAGGCGACACAGCGTCCAGGACGGGCTCGGCCACGGGCACCGGAGGAGGCGCAGCTAAGCCAGCAAACACGGGGAGGCCAGGCGCCACGGGTGGCACCATATTGATCGGGACCGGCTCTGATGCGGCATCTGGGGACCTGGCACAGAACACCAAGGCTGCAGACGGCAATGCGAACAAGTCGAAGGAGTCTGGCCAGTCCAACAGCCTCGCCATTGGACTTGGCGTCGGCCTCGGTGTGGGCATCCCGCTCATCTTTGGCGTTATTGCATACATTGGTTTCCTGGTGTGGAAGACGAAGAGGCAGGAGAAGAATGCCGAAGCTCCGGGAGGAGACAACGCGCCGGAAGCCGCAAGCACTGCCATCCACGAGGTTGCCGCCATTGAGAAGAAGTCGTCACCTGGGGCGGTAGAGGTCGACGCCCCAACGTATACATCACCGCAATACGAGCTGCCAGGAACGTCACCGACGCCAGCGACTCGACATGAGCTATCATAACGGGAGAAATCTGTGGATCACAGGTAGAGGTGGTGGTTGGTCAGAAGCTGGTGCTGATGTAGCAGTCCGAGGACGGCCGGGTATTTGATTTCGACTCTGTCGCTGCCACCATGTCTATAGTATAACACACCTCGCGTCGTTCCCGCCGAAGCTGGCCCCTTGCTCCACGCCGCCTACCAGCACCAGGGCCGGGTCGATCTGCCCGCCGGGGTGGTACCGGAGCGCGCCGTCGATGTGGCGGAAGCCCTCGCGGATCCAGGGCACCAGCGTCGTAGGCCCGCCAAAGTTGCGCTCGCACTCGTACAGCACCGAGTTGGCCACGGATACCTGATGGTTCTCAATCATGGTCGCCATGACTGGCCTTAGTGTCTTGGCCCCGAAGCCAGCCGCCAGCGGGCCTACCAGGCACAGCTTCTTGGCGAACGAGATGGTCTCGTCGACGAACTCGAAGCTCTGGTGCTCGAGCGTCGGACTGCCGTCGACGGCACGGAGAACCCGATTCAGCAGCATTGCGGCCGTCAGGAACTTTCCGTGCTCAACGTCGTGTATGACACTGCGCCATTTGGTTTCCTTCGTTGCTGTCGAGCTGGCGGCCTCGAAGGAGGACTTGCGTGCCGCCTCCTTGATCTCGTAGTGGTCTTGGAGGAGGAGGTCGTAGATTCCGTGGATCAGGTCGATGTTTCCCACGGGTCGGCGGAGGAGGTATGCTATGTCGGAGAGCATGCGGAGGTCCATGGTCGACGTATATCCGGGCCGCTTGGGGCTCGCTAGCGTGTATTGGTCGACAATGCCCCAGAACCATGTGTCGAGTTGAATGTTTGGATTTGTGTAGCTTTCTAGGACCTGTTTCAACTACTATTAGCATGTAATGGTCTTCGAATTCTCAAGTTGGCTTACAATATTTGAGCAGATCGCCATTAGTAAATCTGGGCTGTATGTGGACAGGAGGCCTCGAGAAATGCTCTCCCTCAGAAGAAACATCTGCATTTGCCCACCTCCATGAAAAACTAATGCGTTGGGATCACCATCGTGTCCAATCCAGTCCTAGAAAGTGAACTCGTGGTTAGGAGACATTCAAGCAGCCAATTAAGCCCACAAAAGGATGGATTGGCCCTTACAAAACAGATTTGCAGTAGGTAGCAGGCTATCATATTATCCGCCGTGCACGCTATGTCGAGGTTTTGCAATGACTCCCTCATGGCTGTCAGTGCAGAACCATACCGACCCAGGGCGTCAACCTTGGCTTCTGGTCGCCGCAAGGCCTCGAAAGCAGCAATGAAGGCTGCGACGGCTGCATCGAGGGTGGGGTTGAGGCCGACTCGGCTCGGTAGATCTTGTAGGAAGCCGCCGTAAGCGCACATGTGATATGCGAGATCTTCCAGCTCGAGGATGGACGAGAGCTGTTGCGCCAGCAAAGACCTGCGTTTACTGGAGACTGGACTGGGGACGGGCCGAAGCTCCGGGGATGGCGTCAAGGCAGAGGCCGTGACGGAAGAGCTGCGAGCGTCTGCGATGGTACTTGGTGAAGGTTTGTCGACAGTCTTGCCGTCGACGACCTGGAAGGCCTCGTTCTGGAACTTGAAGCGCCTGACGCCGCTGCCGACGCAGGCAATGCCAATCTTGATGCATCGTCCGCAAGATGGTTTACCGAGATCGCACTGCGACTGATGTTAGTCGCCATCTGAAGCCGATATGGGGTGGGATCGCGCGCCCTCTTCTTGCGCTGGCGACAGGCCTCGCAGCCACGGCTTCTGGGAACTCCTGGCATTGTGTACGGCAGATGGGTGCGTTGAATTGGGATGTCTTTCCCGTGAGACGGGAGACGGGATGTGTAACCATTGCTATATATGCAGAAGGAAAACCTGCAATCTTGAATGCGGACACAATTTCGATGGCCAGGGAAGGTGTCGACGTTGTCATTGGCACTCCACTGCATCAGCCTTGACCGTTGGGGCGCACCTTCTGCAGCTCGGTTCAGAGGCGCATTCTGATTCCTGAACCGGCCTAGCGCAGCGCGCCATGGCCCAGGGAGGGAACTAGTGGGCCCCATCTGTCTGGGGCGTCTGGCCCTCTAGCGATCGTCAAGCTCTCTGCTGCGGCCGAGCCAGGGAAATTGGCAAACATAGGGCTGATGATTGGCCAAAAGGGAACTTAGGGACCCGTCCCACAGTCTTGGCTTGACCCGTGGCATCATTGGGGCTGCAGTGAGGCAGGGCATTGACGACATATCACAGTTTCAGACTTTCCGGTTCCCTAAAATCAGCTGGCAGGGTGGTCGCACGCTAAGCCGCATATGGTGCCAAGCTGCGCTGCCCTACCCAGTTGCTCGGGAGCCCCATCATTTCGGTTCCCTGCCGATGCACATCCTTGAAATCCCATCTCATCCATGCTGAGGGGACCAAGCCACAGCCAAGAATAGCAGCGTGAGCCAGAGACGACATCGGCACTCAGTATCACATGTCGAGGGCCAGTACCCGGAAACTTGATGACTAGGTAGGCATTCATTTACCTGCTCTGGCTCTACAGACTTGACCAGCCGCACAATCTCAAACTCGGTCGAAGCCACGACACCAAAAACAGCATCGCCTCCTGTGACCGCCACTGCCCTGCTCTACTTCTTGTTTAGCATGTACTGGCGCCACTTCGGATTCAGTATATACACAGGGATGCCAAGCAAAAAGATGCCCCCAAAGATGCCCGCCAAAACACCAAACGCCCACTTGTAGCCGTGGATCGCGACCATGGGCGTCAGCCCGTACGTGACGCCAAACGAGACAATGTTCTTGGTCCCCACAACAACAACCAGCGCCGGGCCCGGGTGCTTAGGGGCAGCCTCGGACGCAAACGTCGTCGAAACGATGATGATGGCCGTGAAGGAGTACTGGAAGAAGGTCCAGCCGAGATACGGCGCCCACCACGAGGGCCCGCCGTCCGCGGTGAAGCCGTACAGCAGCAGCATGGCCACGCCGACGATGGCGGGGGGGATCATGGTCAGGAGGTGGTGCTCGGGCGTGTGGACTCCGCGGTTGCGGCGCGCCATCCACATGACAAAGGGCTCGCCGAGGAACGTGCAGTACAGCATGCCGAGGATGGCGCCGATGACGCCGCCGACGTTGATGAGCCCAATGTCCTTTGCGTGCCAGTGGTAGTTTTGCATCAGCACGGCATTGTACGTCAGGGACACGCCCACGCCGCAGCCCAGGACGATGGACGACGTCAGGACCGAGTACAGGATGCCGGGCGAGCTCAGGCTCTGCGCCATGTGGACCCAGCTCAGGACCATGATGCGCAGCGGCTGGGGCTGTACGGGCGACCACGGCTTGATGCGCTCGACGAAGGTCTTCCTGGTCGTCGACGCGCCCTCTTCAGCGTCGGGCAGCGACATGCCCTCGCGGCGCATGCTCTCGAGGTAGTCCTGGGCCTCCGAGTCCGGGATGATGCGCGTCACACCAAACTCGTCGGTGAAGACGAGCTGGCCGTCGAGGCTGGCGGCCGGACGGGTGAACTGGGTCTCGAGGGCGAGGAAGAAAGCGAAGACGAGGCCGGCGGCGACGGTAATGACGAAGACCCAGTAGTACCACCGCCAGCCCAGGTCGGCGTTGAGGTACGACGACGCCAGGTTGATTGTCGAGCTGAGGGCGTTCTGCACCATCCAATACAGGCCGAAGACGCGGGATCGCTGGTGTAGGAAGGTGACCTCGGTCAGCATCAGGGGTAGTAGGGACTCTGACGTGCCCGTGGCGAGGCCTTGGATGACTCGTGCAGCCAGGTGTCCGTCATAGCTGTTTTGCAGTGCTGCGCCGATGGTGGCGCCAAGGAGGATCACCATGGAGATGAGGAAGACGGGGCGACGGCCAAATGCCAGGGACAGGGGGAGAATCAGATAGTTTCCTTGAATGACATGTCAGTTGGGTGTTCTTTGTATGAAAACTCCGCCTAGAGACAGCACAACTCACCCAGTCCGATACACAGTGTCGGCAGCGTGATGAGAAAGACAATCTCGTCAGGCGTGTACCCCTGGGGCAGGTACATTTCGAAAAACACATTGAGGATGGCGCCTAGGCCGCTGGCCATGGAGAGACCCATGATGGAGAACCAGCAGCAGCAGAAGACGATGCCGTACTTTTCCCAGGAGCGGAAGTTGAGCGGGTCGTTGGGGTCTGCCGACGGCACGGGGATCTTGCGGACCTGGCCCTGCTTGTCAAAGAGCAGGGCGTTACCCTCGATGTGCCCGCCATCCTTCCCATGGCCGGCCTCGAGGCCAAGCTTAGGGTCTTCTACATGGTCAATGTCGGCGTTGACATTGGGCTTGCCGGGGTCGGACATGGTGAGTCTGGCGAGGGTGCGAGAGGATCGCGATGCCTCGAGGTGAGGAAACGGATAACACCAGGGGCAGAGGGAGGGGGGGTTATATAGTCGTGGCCTTCAGCCAGCCGAAGGTAACATCGCAATGGTTTCGAACTGCCTTCCGAGCCGTACCCTGGCAATATGTAAGCTGGCGATGAGGTGTAGCTTTGGCCCCAGCCGAGATGTGACGGCGTGCGGGGGACCGACAAAGCTGGGGTAGCTCTCGGTTCGGCACAGCTAGCGTCGCATTCAGGTGGCGTTTTTACGGGTCGGAGACGCCAACAACGCTCGACCTTGAGTTTGATCCAATGGGATACAATATCGCTTCAAGCACGCTAGCCTGAACTCTCGCTCTCCGTGCAGTCCGTCTTTGATTGGGTGGATGTACTTTGCCGACCGGCATCTAATTACAAGCCAACGATGAGCCGAGTTTCTTATGTGCCCAACGGTTCTCCATTGATGGATTCGACTTCTCGGGAAACACGATGAAAAGTCCAACTACCACAGATCCAGCGCCAGCTTCTTCCCTCGGCACCGGGACACACACGGCATCATAGTCGCGCCCTGGGCCTTCTCCAGCGACGTCAAGACGGCATCCCGATGCTCGACCAGCCCATCCACCACCGTCACCTCGCACGTCCCGCACAAGCCCTTGTTGCAGGTTGACATGACATCGGCGCCCGCCTCGTTGACCACGTCCAGCACAGACTTGTCTTCGGGAACGTGTAGCGTGCGGCCGCTGCGGGCCATGACGACGTCAAAGGCCGTGTTGTCGGCATCGAGGCCAGCCGAGGCGTTGGAGAAGCGCTCAACGTGCACCACGCCGAGCGGCGCCTCCGACATGGCTTCTTGGACCGCGTCCATGAGGCGGCCGGGCCCGCAGCAATAGACACGGAGACCGTCTAACGGCGCGGCCCGCAGAAGCGACTCCAGCCCGAACCGCTTGCCGTCGTGCTCGTCGCTCGCCCAGACCGTTAAGCGGTCGCCGTGCGCCTCCAGCAGCTCATTGGTAAAAGCCATGCCCTTCCGCGAGCTGCCGAGATAGTATAGATTGTAGTTCGCTCTAGTAGCCGCCGCAGCTGCAGCCATGGGCATGATGGGCGTGATGCCGATACCACCAGCTATGAGAATTGTCCTCTTCGCCCCGGGCTCAAAGGTGAAATTGTTCCGCGGGCCGCGAATGACTAGATTGTCTCCCGCCTTGAGACTTTCGTGTAGATGATTAGAGGCGCTACCATTTGCTTCCCGGAGCACCGCAATCTCAAGCTGTCGCCGGTTGGCCGGGCTGGAGCAGAGCGAGTACTGGCGGAACCCAAAGTCTCCCACCTTAACATCGATGTGCGCGCCGGGAGTCCACTCGACCACGTTTGTGTCAGCTGTGGCAGCTTGTAGCCGTATCTTGAGCACGTTGCTAGCAATGGCTTCTACGCCCTTTACGTGCATCTGCTGGTCTCGCGTGTTGGGAGTAGCAGCCACGATGGCGTCTGTCCCTCTCAATCTGGAACTCCTCAACGGGTCGTCACTCGTAGTTGTGGGATCCCACGCAAGCACCACGCCCTCTACGCCTCGTCCCTCACGGCCCTCGAGGTAAGGAATCTCGTCGTGCGGCGTCACCAGCCTCAGGTTGGGCAGCCGCTCCCGAATCACGGCCAGCTCAATACACAACAATAGCCGAGCAAACGGGGCGCCCAGACAGGCGTGGATGCCGCGCCCAAAGCCGAGGTGCTGCTGCGTGGTACGCTGCTGCTGGCGGCGCGCAATATCGATGCGGTCGGCAGCCGGGAACTTGGCCTCGTCGCGGCTGCCCGAGTTATAGGCCACGAAGAGCATGTCACCAGGGCTCATGGTCGTGCCGCCGATGGTCGTTTCGGCGGTGACGAGGCGCCTCATGCCCGTGATGGGAGACTCGTAGCGCAGCAGCTCCTCAATGGCCATGCGCCGCGTCTCATCGCTCTTTGACACATCGTCCCAGAGTTTGTAGTGCAAGAGGTGGGCAATACTCATGGAGAGGAAGTTGGTCGTCGTCTCGTGTCCAGCCAGAAGCAGCCCGGGGATCATGGCCAGGTGCTCATAGTCAGTCATCTGCACATGCCCGGCGTCGCGCTCGTTCCAAATGTGGCTGATGAGATCGTCTCTCCTGTCCGTCTTGCGCTGCTCAATAACCCCGGCGACGTAGTCATGCAGATCCAGCACGTCCTGCACTCTCTGCTGAATGTCCAGCTCCTCGTTCGTCTTGGTGATTCCCCCAAACAGCGACAGACAACGGCCTATCCACTCCCACCGCGCAGGCTCCAGCCCAGCGATGGCAATAATAGAGCGCAGCGGCAGCGGAAGAGCAAAGGCCTCCTTGATCTCGACACTACCTTTTCCGACAAAACCATCGATCAAGCTGTGCGCAGTCTCACGCAACATGGGCTCGAACCTCTTGAGACGGCGCGGCACGAAGAAGGAGGCCACGCTCTTGCGCAACCGGTCGTGGTCAGGGTTGTCCCAGGCCAGCAACGTGCCCTTGTCGGGGACTTTGTTAGCGAAGATGTCCTTGACCTGCGCCGGAAACTCTGGCACGGTCGGCCGCGAGCTGAAGATTTCTGGCCGGTCTAGGACAGATACAATGTCATCGTATCGCGAGACGACGAAGCCGCAGAGCTTGTCGTCGTATTCGATGCCCGGGCGGCTGCGTGTGGTGGCCAGGTCGTGGAACAGGCGACTGGGGTTGGCAAATGGGCAGGCCATGTTGTGGATTCTCGTTGGTATGCTACTGAGTTGATTTCCTATCATCTAATCTTGTTGCTTCTCTTTCAATGCTGGGAAGCGTTGTTCTTATCTCGCGAATCGGCCTGCGAGCCATCATGTGGTGGCGCACTCATGGCGGCCAATCCCCGAACCGACCCGAACCGGTTTGGCAGTCAACAGGCTCAACACCGCGGACGGACGACCTAGCCAGCCCGAGAGCGCAGCTCTTAAAGAAACCGAAGCTAAACGCAAAGCCATCGTTATCATGCTTCTCCGACATAAGGGTGGCAGTCTTGGGTTTGGGGGCGTCTTTAGGTGCATCATCGACAGCAGGCTCCTCATCTGCCTTTCTTTCCTCCTAGCGCCACCTACCGACCCTATGCCGGGGGTCTCTTCTCTAATCCTGTCGAGAGCGGTGTGTGGTCGTCCCTGATCTGTTGCCAGAAGATTGTGAGTGGCTGGCGTATTTATTAATGAAGTATCATAGGCGAGAGCACGAAACCTGTCACACATCGACCCAAAGAGATCGCGAAGGCTGCGTGCTGTACTTGGGGGAGCCATTCCAGTCGACATCCCAGTCGGCAACGGGCCTGCAAGAAGGCCGAGACCCGACAACCACTGAAATACAAGCGAATTGGTCTCCGCCTATCCCTGGGCGCGACTTGATGTGGGCGAGCCTTTCGCCTCATGGCTGCGCCTACATCGCAGCACGCATTGTGCCAGCCAGATCCAGCCATTCGAGGGTGTTCCGACGCGCCTGGACGATGAAACCCCCAAGCGTCCGGCGACTGCTCAAATTTATGTAACCCCATTTGCCACACGGGGTGCTCCAGGAGAGTGGCACGTTTCTCTGCCAGCCTCGAGGACCCTGATAGGCAAGGAAGCCTGCCGATGCCAAACGGTGGATGGGCGTAAAGACTGGATTAGATCATATTAGGCCAGGATTGGACGTTACTAGTAGTTTCGGATCAGATCAGATTGCGGTAGGAATGGATTGGATTACGTTAGGGCCAGGATCGGATTAGACTAGAAAACATTGGAGTTCCATCATTCTGGCCATGACTTGCTCCTGCGCCAACGAACGAATCCCTCGACGTATATGTCGGTCATCATTGGGATGCATGCGTGAAAGAAAATAGTGAACCATGCTTCCAGTAGGAGGAATCTAGCGCGCAGCCGTGCCACTAGGCCAGAGGGTGGATTCGCTGCCCAGCATAAGAGACCAGCATGGGATAGGGTAAACCCGTCCTCAAAGGCCTTTTTGACGAACCGTGGGAGGGCTCTGCCGTCAGGCTTGTAGCACTTGAGCCGAGTGTCAACACTATGAACAGCATTGGTCCCAGAGCCACAGTATAGCCGAGACGCTTTGCGAGACTTGACAAACCAGAGGCTATAAATGGCCCAAGACTTCTCAGCCGGGACATCTGGTAAATTGGTAAAGAAGGATGCTGGTGGCGGCTCAGAGTTGAACCACTGCATCCCCCTATGTTCAGTCCATCGATCTCGGAGGAACAGACCATCAGAGCGAGAGGGTGGCCGGCATTCTCAGAGTGCAAAGACTTCGCCGGTAGACGTTGATTGCAGATAGAGTTTTTGGTTCCTTCATTGGCTGTGTTTTCGCTAGAATCCAGAGGGAAATTTTGCTTGAGCCAGCCTTGGATATGCTTGATGTGTGTTTGACTGCGGAAGAATTTGTCGTTGGCATGGAGTACGGTGGCGCTTCGTGATTGTATGTCTTTGGAATCGCGGCGTCCCGAGCCCTTTCGCATTTGCCGGCATGGCTCCCCCGCTTTCGTTGTAAAACGTATCTTTTTATTTTGCGAATCGTCGTTGAAACCTCTGAATCAATCGTGTCTCTCGCCATAGGGTGTCACCGAATTGTTGGCGCATGGGAGGGGGGACAACACCAAAAGTCCCACATGGACCACTGCAATAAAAGTGACTTGGCCCATGCTGCTGAGACGCGGTGCTCCAGCCATGCAACGTGATGGCTCTCGTGGCCTTGCATGTGCGGGAGAGCAAGAACTGCTCAACCAAGGGTAGGTGTTCTAGGATACACCGATGAATGTCATAGGGAAGCTCTAGGAAGAGGCTTCGACTCATTTTGGCTTCGACTTGATTCATCATTGACATAAGTTCCTGTTGAGGACAGCCACGGCAGAGACACGCACAGCTAGAGTTTGGTACGGCATCGGCATCCGCTCGGGCAGCGTCGGGCGTTGGCATCGAGCGGCAGAAACCCCATCTCGTTGAGATGGTCTCGATCGTTGGCTGTCAGGCTGGCGATAGACATGGTGGCGTGGGAGTTTGATCGAAATTGGCGTGGCCAAAAGAAAAATAAAAACAAATTTGTATGGGTGGGAATACCAAACATCAGGATGCTGAAGCTCTACCGGGTTCAAAAACTGCGATATGATGGATGTTTGGGCCAAGATTTCGAGGCTGCGTGATGATGTTTGTTTTCACTTGGATTCTGAATCTCTGCCTGTGAGCCGTTTTCTAGGAGATGGTCAAAGAAATTAGAGTTTAATCATTTGCTGGTGGCTTGCTCCTGCTCAATGAGGGTCAGGATGTCGGCTCGACCAGGCGAACCAAGCGCGAAAGAGCATCCTGCATCAAAAAGCAAGAGGGACGAGATGCCCATTGGCTAATACAATCTCATGATCCAGACCTACGACCTGATGTGATCCAATCTTGGCCTAATATGATCCGATCCTGACCTTAGCCAATTTACAGTTTAGTAAGGGCCACAACCAAAACGATGGGTGCAGCAACCAGAAGGCTTCCTCGCCTATCAAGGTCCTCAAGATTCACGGAATGCAGGAAAATACGATGGTGGTCCCGTACGGACAACAAGGTCCGCACCCTTTTGTGACCATCAAACTTTTTAGTCGGAGAATCCCCAAGGCTTAGCTGTGGCTTTCTCCGAATCGATCTACCTATGCCTATATAATGGAACCGACCAGCCCAAAACCCCCCCCCTTCTTCATCTAACGCAACCAACAATCCGACACCTATCGTCCGCAGCGACTACCGAACCATCTAGATCCTTTGAGACTCAGCCCCTTGAAGACAAGCAATTTAACACCAGCTTCGCAGGATCACGTTCAAGATGGACCCCTGCCAACAGCTGCCCCCAGAACTTCGTATTGAAGTTTTCATGCACCTTCGATCCAGACGTCATATGCTCTCGCTTATCCAAGCCTCGCCCGCCATGCTAGAGCAGTTTGCAGTATCCAAATCGACGATATCACGGACGTTGATTACCAGCGACCTTGATGACTCCATGATGCAGGATTCCATGGCGCTCATTCTATTTCTGTCACCCCTTCCCTCAAATAGGTCCACGGATGTTCTGGTCGCACTGCTCGGCCTTCTCGAAACATGGGAAGATCAAAAGCTGCCCGATCCGTTCAAAACAAACGACATAAGGCTCATCACGAAACTGGAGAGACTACATAGCAGACTACTGCTCTTTGTCGAGGACTACCCCTCCAAGGCCACTGCCGTCTTCCCACCTCGGGAGTACCTATACATGTACCGGCAAAGGGCATGGGCCTTCGACAATGACCGGTTCTACCCGGTAACTGGCGCAGCACCGCACTTTCCGACCCTTGACGAGCTTCTGGACCTGTCGAGCGATATACGACTGAATGCCGGACTCGGACTCCTCTCCCGTACGCTCTTTCGATTCTTCAACAGTCTTCTTCAGCTCGTTCAATCCTTCAAAGGCCTGCGCAGCAAGTGCTAAGGCGGCGTTAGAAGTGTTGGGCATGTTGGATGGAGCAAGATGTCCGCTAGGCCCAGCGCTATACCCAAGAGGACCAGGGCAGTTGACAGCATATAGCCGGCGCCGCATAGACCCAGGTTTCTAGCAATGGTCGCATTGATGGCGTTGTACGGATCGGCGAATCTGATAGCCAGCACAGTTGCATGGTCGGGGAGCTTTTATCTCCAGGTCTCAGGCCGACCCTGCACGATGTGGACGGAGTTGTCGAGAAAGCAGATTACAGCCTCTTTACTGCTAGCTTTGATCGAGCGGACGATGTGTACATCTGACAGCGTCTTGGCTTTCGAGCCTGTCTTGTGCTCGAGGTTGGTTCACGTACCCTGAGGCGACCAGAAAGCTGCATCGGTCACAGGCATGGCATGAAATACAGCGCGGAGTGCGGACCGATTACACAAGCACGGAGGCTCGGGATTCGACGCTGGGGACTCATGCCTGTGTCAACCTGCGCTACCTGCCGACCATAGCAAACGAAGGCCGGGACATAAAGGATATCATCCCCTTCTGGCGCTGAAGCGAAAATGTAGGTTTCTACTGGATCAATGGGGACAGAGGCATGAGCCGTGTATGCCTGAATCTCATATGATGTCGCAAGATTTGCTCAAGATGGGAGCTCATGGATGATGAGACCCCTCGAGTGCCTATCAGATGGCATTTGAACAGGAAGATGTAATGTTGGGAAGTCTTAAGAAATCACTTCCCATCTTTGTTAAAATGGCATGACTGTGGTAACGTACAGTAGTTGACAATTGCAGCAAACAGTCGTAGATGGCGGGAGAGGACGCAAGATGGATGAGCGACTTGCAGCCCATGACGAAGCCAACACCCACAGTGCACCGGGCCGCGTATTCGACGTGCTTTTACGAATCGCAAGCCTCGTCACCGCCTCGCGGCCCTGCATAGGATGGCCTAGCGGCTTACGTGCCCTCTGCAGGCTCTGGGAGGAACTGATCGGCCGAGTGCGGGGACGGGTGGGCCATTTGCCATATCCCGGCTGTAGCGATAAGAAGTCTGCGTAGGGCTGGTGGCGACTGAGGCTGTTGCAATCAATTTAGGTGGATGAATTGATAACGGGGACAGAGGACCGAGAAGAGGGGACGGAGGTATTAGAGCGGGGCTGCCCAATCAGGGAAGTGAGGACGCGAGCGACAGGCACTTTTGTAAGTGGGAAGACCGGGGGGATGGGATGCTCGTCTGCTGCACGCTGCATTTTTCGCAGATGGAGGGGACATTGGAGAGTCATGCTGGTCGGGGATGTGCCGTTGGGGTGGCGAGGGGAGCATTGTGAGGCGATTGCGGCATCGCAGAGGGTGGATGGCGGGACATGCACCACCAGAATCCATCATTTGTATCACAAGCAACGGCAAAGAGATCTTCGAGTCGACACAGACCCCGAGATTGGACAAGCGAGCAGCCAGCCCTACTGCCGGGTCACTCCCATCCCATCCCATCCCAGTCCAGCCTATACCGGCGCCGGCGGATGACACCACCCCCAGCCAGCCGTTTTCGCCATCTCTGTTCGCAGCCTGTCTTCCCCTCCTCCTCTCCTCCTCGACCTCTTACGGCACTCGCCATTCTTCGCGTATACACTCCTCGCTTCTCGCACTCCTTGGCTGCTGCATCTTCGCACCGTCTGCCGCGTACGCCATCAGTCGGTCGCTCGAGTGGGCAGGTCGCTGTAGTCTAGGCTGCCGTCGCCGTAGCCCAGACGAGCATCCGCGTTCACGACAGCATCACCAATCGGACCAGCACGCAGACACCACAAACCCTGTGAAACATCGTAGCTGCCCTCTGCTGCCATTGGCCATCATCCAGCTCGTCATCCACCGTCATTGGCCATCATCACCATGCCAGCGCCCTACTCAGACAACTTATACTCGGCCGAGGACCTCTCCGACGACGACGACGCCCTCTCGCCAGCCGACGGCTACTTCCACGCGTCGTCCCCGGACCACACGTCGTCAGCTCTATCCTCAACGTCCCACGCCCCGGGCGCCGTGCCACACATCCCGCCCGTGCTGGTCGCCGATCCCAGCCTGCCGCCCGATGGCGCAAAGGCCCGCGAGGCCGAGTATGAGCGCACCTTAAATACAAACGCCGTCACGGGCAACGCTCCCGCCACCGCGTCAAGCCCGCGCCATCAGGGCACCGTCTCGCTTTCCTCGTACCAGCACCGCCGCAGCGTTGAAGAAGCCGCCTCGTTCCGCTACCAGCCCTCGCAGTCCACCCAGTCCATCTCCGCTTCTTTATCCTCCGCTGCCGTTACAACACCCCGATCCGCGCCGGACGTCAACACGGCCCTCATCTCCCATCCAAGCGACGCTCCGCCCGCATATTCACCACGCTCACCAGTTCAAGACCGCCCGACCGGCTACGCAACCTTTGGCCCGTCACCGTCCACCATGGGCCTCCCCGAAGAGCAGCAGCGCCTTATGCCGCGCGAGCCCGAGTCCATGGGCGGGCCACCCCCCGATGCCCCGGCCCCGACCCGGTGGCAGCGGTTCCGCGCCTCGTGTGCCAACAACGGACAAGCTGTGAGAAAAAGAGCGCGGTCCGTTCTGGGCACGCTCCTCGTGCTGTCGATATTCTTCATGGTCTTGTCGGGCTTCACTATGCGGCCATCGCATCCCCATGTGAGTGAGATGACATCATGGTGTGCGAAACACCATATACTAAACACGACATACAATAGGCCCCCGATCCCGAAGACGAGGATCCCGTCCAGGAACCTCCCTCCGGCCCCTCCAACCCCAGCGACCAGAGGCTGCAGTGGGACCCGCCCGCCGGCTGCCTCAACGGCGAGAAGTGGTACCACAAGTCAACAACGACGCTGCAATTCCGCTCGGCCAAGGACCTCATCATCGAGGAGTTCTACGCCGAAGATGACCACACCCCGGCCAGCGGGTGGCAGCCCCGCGTCTGGGGCGAGATCATACTCCAGCCCGACGACGTGTCCAACCCGGGCCAGGCCGACATCGAGCTGATCAAGAACCACGACTCGCTCAGTCTCGGGCTCGACTACGACCGCGACGTCCAGAGCGTGTCGCTCGCCGTCCCGCGCCGCGTCCCCTGGGACTCTGCCCGTCTGGCGCCCTGCATCCAGCTGCGCGTCACTCTCCGCGTGCCGCGCGACTCCATCCTCAACTCGCTGCGCATTAACACTACGCATCTTGATGTCAATGTCGCAGAGGGCCTGCGCATGGCTGCCGTTGAGGGCTTCCGGGTCGACACCGTGGCCGGCGGCGTCTCGGTCCCGCGCGCTAAGGACGGCTACGATGATGATGACCCGGTCGTCCTGCCGTATGCCTTCAGCTCGCGCGAGATCCGCATCAACACCATGAGCGGCGCCGTCGACGGCTGGTTCCCGCTCTACGATCTACTGCACATCCAGACGGCGTCCGGGGACGTGAGCGTCGACGTCGGGCCCAAGCCCGCGGACCCCAAGCACGTCGCCTCGGCCTCCCTCAGCGTGCATTCCGTCTCGGGCCACGTCTCCCTCAAGGAACCCCTCGACCGGGCTGCCGCCGCCAAGCGCCCGGACCGCGCGTTCCCTCCGCGCGACTACATCGTCGACGTCTCGACGGCCTCGGGCGACATCGCCGCCGAGCTGGCGTCCACGTCCAGCGCCACCTTTACCTCACAGTCCGGCGACCTGCGTCTCAGGCTGTGGCCCGTCCTCGACTCGTCCCTGCTCCGCGACTGGCCCTCCTCATCGGGCCCCTCGCTCCTCACCGACACAAAGAGCGGCGACACCCACCTCGTCCTCCTCGAGCCGCTCTGGACGAGCCTCCCGCCACTTAACCGCAACATCCCGCCCGCCTCGCCCGACGACCCCATCATCTACCTACCGCCCGAGGACCGCTTCAAGGGCTCCGCCGTCGGGAACCCCTCCCTCGGCCTGCTCAAGTCCAACCACAAGTCCATCAGCGGCCGCGTCAACCTGGTCTACCCGGCTTCGTGGACCGGCCGCATCTTCGCCCAGACAATCTCGGGCACCCAGTTGGTCCGCGGCGACGGCGTCACCCTCGAGCCCAGCTACATGGGCTCCCGGGACATCGGCAGCATGTACGGCCGCCGCCTGCGCGGAGAAAAGGGCGAGGGGCATTCCCGTCTAGACATCAACACCGTGTCTGGTGACCAGGAAGTGCTGATTGGCAGTGAAACAAAAGGCAAGGCCGACATGTGAGCGGAGTCAAGGACATATAGGCCCAGACAAGCATCAACTAATCGCTGGGGATTACAACGGTCGTTATGGAAATATTCGTGGGTTTGGCGTTCGCATCAATTAATGAATGAATCCCCTAGCACGGTTAGCTTTGTACGAATCATGATTTTACGGGTTGCTCTGGGTAGCATAATGAAACAAGATAGTAACAGCAATGGCAAAGAAACATGACTTGATGACCCAACGCTTCACATCAACGCCATCCAATGGCTCAACGCTGTTAAAGTTGAGAAGCGCAGCTCCTCGTTATTATTGCATGACTCATAAGACCGATCCAAACCCATCTTTCGGTCACGTCTATATAAACCATCCTAAACATCAATCTCGCACAATCAAGCCCAATCATCCCCCAAAGCACCGGAAAGAACATCGTCAAAGACAGAAAACTCTGGCAGGCATCAGCCTAGCTCATCCAGGGGGTATCTGCAGCGGCTCCGGAGCGCATCAGTCATAAACAGGCCGCGTAGTCCTGATGTCAACAATCCAACAAAGATCCTCCCAAAAACTGTTCCTCGGATATCGTCGTAGATCGTAATACACGCAGAAGAGAAAGCAAAAACAACACATGTCCCAATAGAAGCTGCATCATAAAGATTTGTCATGCATTCGTAACAGTCGCCGGAATCGCGAACTAAATTAGTCGTCCAGGTCCCACGGCAGATCCCGGCTGCCAATGGACGTGCAAGTCAGGTACGTGACGCCTTCTACGGCTCGGCTGGAGCTGCTCATGTCCAGCTCGAGGCTGCTGCTCATCAGAGGGCGCACGATTTCGCGAGCCATGCTCTTGAGCTCGTCGATGCGCCGCTCGAACCGCCGCATGTTCTCCCGCGTGTACCAGTCTGGCGTGAGCTTGAGGAATCGCTTGCACTCTTCGTGGCCCAGGAATGTTGCTGGATTCGCCGTCCCGAGAGTTCTGTAGGTGCGGCCAACAGCGGCCAACGGGGGGGCAGGTGGTGGTAGTGGAGCGGAGCGACCGTCACGAGAGGAAGAACGACGGCGTGTGTCTGACGGAGGGGGTGGCTGTGGAGACGTGTGGTCAGCGAGCCACTGGCGAAACAGACTCAAAGCCAGCCAGTCGAGATAGTTCGTGTGTGGAGCGACACGCTCGCCTCGCCCGGTGGTGAGTGTCAGACGAAAGAGTCGGCCCTCGACACGGCTGACAGTCTCCTCCAGCTCATCAACCTTGTCCTCAATGAGATCCAGCACGGCCTCGGGCAAGTTGGTTCGAATGCTCCGCTCACCAATGGGCCACTGGCCGACGACATGGATGAGGGCCTCCTGGAAGATGACCTTGGACCGGGCGAGATAACCTAGGCGGAGGTACGAGACAGGGTACTTTGCGATTTGTCGCCACAGCCGGGATTGGAACTGCAGCATGTGATGGTCAACCCGGGGGCCGACGACGGCAAGGGCATCGTATTGGTCGGCGAGCACTAGTAGGGTCTTGCATTGGACATAGGCATCGGCGACGTTGACGCCATCAAGCACGGGAGGATAGTTGTAGAAGATGCGAAAGAGGTTATCGTAATCGCGGAGAAGGTCTTGGTCTGCCTGGGACAGCGGAGGCGGGGGTGGCTGGCCCTTGGCGGCAGCAGATGACGTTAGAGTGAGGTTGGCGACAGAACGGAAGAAGCTGTTGGAGGGAGCCGGGGTGTTTGATGACACAGATCTCGAATGGGCCCTGGGGCGACCGTGCGAGGGCCGGTAGCTGCCGGAGTTGGCCGCCGGGACAGAACCGGCCCCGAGGTCGGTTGTCGATCCAGGCCCGAAGAGGGACTGCCCGTGCTTGTCACGGGGCTCGTCGCGTTGGACGAGCATGGGGATTTCATTGTTGTCAGAGCCGTGGTCGAGCTCATATCGCCATTTTTTCCTCGGCATGCCCTCTCCCGGTCCCTCGACGGGCGCGGGCTTGCCATCCGGACCGATTCGCGAGACTTCGTTGCCAGCAGGAAGAGCACGATTGGGGGCCCGAGACCATTCGGGGGAGGTACTGGTTTCAAAGAAGCCACTGGAGCGAGTCAGAGTGTGGCGATGCAGTAGATAGCGGTTCTGCACGGTGGGCGTATCCTGGGCGCGGATGATGATCTCGACATCACCGCTGTTGACAAAGACCGGGAACTCGTTCTGTGGCGAGAAGGGGTTCGACGAGGATGAACCACCGCCAGCACCAGTGTGGGATCGATTGTATCGGCGGGTGCGGGATAGGCTTGGGCGCGAGGCAACGGAGGAGGGACCGCGTCGGGAGAGGGACGAGGCTGTCTGTGTTGGGGGAGGGGGCGCGGGCGCCAGCGGTAGCTCGAGCTGGGAGACCATGCCGGCGGACGGACGCAGAAGCCAGCGTCGCGTTGGCTTCTGTTGCGGGCAGTCGACGATTTCTTGCCGTCAGTTGTTGCCGGCTTTGTCGTGCTCGCCGTCGGTCTGGCAGTGGTGAGTCGAAGGCGAACGGCGGGAGGAGGGGAGGTGCGACCGTGAAGTGGGTGGTGGATGGCGATGCTTTCACATGGGGCGCCGCTGGTGCTCCAAGTGGGCTGCCGCTGGGCCGTTGCGCCAGTGACCGGAAAGCCAAAGATAGAAGCAAGTGCGAGCGCGACTAGGAAAGCGGATCCGAAAAACAAGGCCGGCTGAGGTGTGACAACGAGGCGCGCCGCGACCTAGGATGCAAGGTGTGGTGGAGTGAGAAGGCGAGTAGGATGAGAGTGCGATGGGAGGAGAGTAGGACGCGGGGGATGCGACGAGGGAAAAAACAATTGCACAGACGGCGGCGCTCTAGAGGGGCGGCTCGAGTTCCATTGACGACGGGGAAGGAGGGGATGACACACACCAGCGCGCACACCTTCCAGAGGCATGGGATGGGGCAGAGGTTGCGACGGGAAGGAGTGATTACCGGGTACGGGCGGCGGGAAGGAAACACGATATGGAGGAAAAAAAGGGACAGGAGCGAAGAGTCACGGCCGCCCCATATTACTACCACTGCATGCACTGTTTGCCCATTTGTTTCCAGCATCCTGCTGTTCCCTGCAGCTTCTCCAGCTCTTCTTCGCCGCCGCCTGCTGGCCATTCCGAGTTCACGAGACGAGACGGCGATCCACCCACGTTCTCGACAAATCAAGACGCAGCGACAGGGTATGCTCAAGGCAGATTTCACCAGGAGCGGGGCCGCGATTGGACCACACTCACCCAGCGTACTGGGCGGCGATAGCCTGCGCTCACCTGGGCCAGTGGCCACTGGCGTCACTGTCGTCGCTCCCACTGGTGCCCAGCCGATTGATTGTTGACTGGCTTCCTGGGAAGTCGCCCTCGCTTCCCTGTGTCTCAACTACTGTAGCGTGCATGTGCGCTGCTGTACGCTTCTGTACTAGGCCACTCGCGAGACACGGCCCCGCGGACAGGTCGCGTCATGTACTATAAGTCGACGCATGTGCAAGCAGATGTATGGTGTGCTGGATATCATGCTTGGCACCACTTGGTTGGACAGAGCATCCGGTTGCTGGGTTTTGGTGGCATTGATAGAGCCAGTGGCTTCCGGCTGGCGTTGCTGAGCTACTGTCCCACCAATTTCCGTTGACACGGGTCGATTCCATCTTTAGCATGGGCTGCCTCTGCCGGCGCTGGTTGCCGTTGCCCAATCGCCCGACCGCCGCGACTCCCGAGTGAGCGGCCTCTCGACTGGAGGGGCAAATCGCCACTCACTGTTCGCCAATGACGGCATTCCTGCTCCGACGACCACCCATGCTTGCCATGCCCACAACCGACCGATAGTAGGCGCACCGACGCCCAAAGTCCAGCATCTTCACGTGCGTGACTTTTGTGAGTGGACACAGCACCCGCCGCATCCCAGCATCCCGCACGAATCGACCGACAAAGTACATTAGCTTACCGCGCTCCCGCAGCGTCGCGTAAATCCCGTGCAGCTGGACCCTGCGGCGGGTTGTCTGCTGGCGGCGTCTCCAGCATCGCGCAGGTGAGCGTCAATGCCCGCGGGGAGGTGTCACAGCGCGGCTGCCGCTTGTTGACATGGCATGCATTGGAGGTTTTCTGTAACACACCGCGTCGACGAAATAGCCTCCCGCCGCTTGTTTCACGGGCCCTATCTCAAAAAGCCTCGCCCACCTCCCGATCGACGCCGTTTTGCCGATCCCGTCCCGTCCCGGTGGCTCCGTGCCGCTGCCTGGATTCGACTCGAACTTTAAGTCACAGACTTGTTACCCAAGGGACTAAGGGTTGCGCTGCCCCGCTGAGGAGCTGGCCACGAGACGAGTTTAATTGTTCGCATATTGGGTCACATTGCTATGCTCTCGCTTTGTGTCACCCTCTCTATCCTTACAAGCATATTGCTGGCAGTTGTTTCGGAACTCACTCTCCTAATATGGTAATTGATCCTGGCCTACCATCACATCACATCCATATCCAAGAGATACTCAGGCTTCGCTTGGCCCTTCCGGTACAATGCGTCCATGTCACTAAGAATCTGCGACATAGTTGCCCTATTCTTTGGTTCAATCTGAAGAAATGCTTTCTTCAATAGATTCAGTAAGTCTGATATGAAATAAGAGCAGTTGCGATGCTGGCGCAACGCCTCAATCATCTGCGTTGTGCCTCAGTTAGTTCTGACGGCGTGCAAGCACACGAAGCATTACTCACAGCATGAACCGATTCCTTTAACCGGGTTTGACCGCTAAAATCAAGCGACCAGTCGAATGTTTTGGACGTGAAGAACCTTTCTCTTTCTCGTTGGGATTTCGCGTCGCCCGCTTGAACCGGAGTTTCCCAGGCCCTGTTCTTGGCGAATGTCACCACCCCTTTATCACCTGTGAGATACCATGTGACAAGCTCCAACAGAACACAACCCATCGCCCAAACATCAGAGCTTTGTAGCTCGGTAGTGCCGTTTGTGCTCTCCGGGGCCAGATACTCCACCGGTCTCTGCTTGCGCAGAAGAACAGACGGCTCAAAATCCGCAATTGTGAGCGAGCCAGCCACAATAAGCCCGCCGTCAGACACGTCGTCGTCGAACCAAAGGATGCTTTCTGCACTAATATTTCCATGTAGCAGTGGGCCGCCGTTGATTGTCCTCCCACGTACATGGATATAGTAAAGCCCTTCGACTAAGCCCAGGCATCTTTTAGAGAACCAGGAGTTGGTGGCATAGTCTCGATGTTTTGCAGGAGGGTGGGGATGTGTCACAAATAGGGTGATTAAATTTCCACGAGGGTAAGGGAAAACTAGGGAATGGGTTTGTCCGACTGACATTGCCAGTAGTGGCTGTGCGAACTGTGGATTGCCCAGATTGTAGAGATGCAGCAGGATGGGCAGGTTCAGGTCCAAGGAGCGGCCCTCGACGACGGGGATCTGGTTGATGAGGTAGTGGGCTTTGCTAGGAACCTGAGCATTGTCAGTTGGAATTCTCCGGCGCTGTTCGTTCTGTTACGACATGCGATGCCAGGGCGATTACTGAAGGAAGACGACATACCGGGCCGGAAACATGTTGCGGGTGGAATCTGACTCTGTGCTTCTCCCTCCCCTCCTCCCCGTAGCCACCTATGCATTCGCATTCCTTAAGAGGGAGAATTGTGTTTTCTGGCAATACGATGGACTTTTGGGTAGCCATTTCAGGTGCCGACATGTTGGGGTCCAACCTGAACTCGGGCGCAGCAATCTGACTCTGGTAGCTGAGGAACCCACCGAGCAGATCCTCGGGCCAGCCTGAGAAGGCCTCTATGGCATTTCCGGGGCGGCTACTGATGACAGCTAAGTCTTTTCCACTTTCCCCGCGGACAAAAGGCAGGTTCCCGTCCCAGAGGAGCCCTTCGACGATGTCCACGATAGCATCCGCGCGACCGAGGAGGACTAGGATCGCAAAGATTCTGATTCGTGGCCTTGGCCCCGTAATCTCGCTCGCCAATGCGCTTGTGCTTCGCGGTGCGCTGATGCCCAACCTCGAGAGTTCGGCGTGGGCACGCTGATGGTTGACCAGCTGGTCGAGGTCGCCCTTGGGGATGAAGGCCTTGGGGTACCGGTCGCCGGCTTCGTGGAGGGCCTCGCGGAGCAGGGTCTGGAGGCTGTCGAAGTCATCTGCTGTCTCTTCAGCGTCGGGTACTCCATCTAGAGGCTCTTTTGCGCCGCATTGCTCGTCCTCGGCGGTTTGGTGGCTGGTATTGGTTGCGGGCGGCGCGGCGTTTCCTGGGGTTTGATGTACTCCTGTCATGTTGGTCGAATAGCCGTTGGGGGGCCACTCTCTGGGAAGTGCTAGAGAGTATATTCCGCCTACTAGATCCCAATCCGGCGTGCAGCAAGCATTGTCTAGGGCAACATTGAGAATGAGATGCCCTATATTTATTGCCGCTGATGGCGTGGCAGGGTTGGAGGGGCCAGGCGATCGGCAAGGCAGCTTTGGCTCGGCTGTCGCTGAACTGTCGCCAATATTGTCTCCACATGTCAGCCTTGCGAAGCTGGCTTCCGACTCACTGGAAGCCATGGCAACATAATAAGCGTCTTAACCTGTCGTTTGTCGTTGAGTGGTTGATAACATAATACTTGATCTTTCTTGACTTGCGTCGGATCATTCGGGACCGTGTCAGCTATCAACAATCTGCGGTTGGAGATTACCCTCAACTGGCGAGCACAATCGAGGATGCCTCATTTACCGTCTTTGGAACAGCCAGCATCAGAAAAGAGAATACGCAGTGCCATTTCTCATGTAATCCAACAGCAGTAATCAATCATCACAACTTGAGCGTGATGGGTACCCTAGACCATGGCGCGGGAAATACTCATACAATTCAATGCATAGACTACGGTAATTGAGAGAAAGAAGCCCTTAGCCCGTTATTTCATGGCTATACCAGCAACGTAGCCCATTGAAATGTTCTTCATTGATTTCAAGGCCATCAACTGGTCATTTTCTTCGCGAGCGGGGACTGCTGGGCAAAAGATTGAGCTTCAGCCTTTGTTGACGGAAAGCCACCCGGCATGTTTGCGGTGGCGTGAAGCCTGGTTCCAGATACCCCGGAAGGTGCTTGCTGCTGTGTCTTCGAGCCAAACAATCCCGACCCGAAGGAGGATACTGGCTGTTCGGGCTCGTCGTCAAACGATTCTGAACCAGAAGTGGGTGTTTGTCCAAACACACTCGAACCGAAAGAGGATGCTTGCGGTTGGCGCCTGGATGCAAACCCACGCGGTGCGGGCACTTGTCCAAAAGGGGGCAGTGGTTGTTCCGCCGATCGCGGAAGATACCAAGGGCTTCCAGTAGTGGCCTCCTGCTGAGAAGCAGACACTGGTTCTTGGGTTGATATCAGACCAAAAGGACTCCTCTGGATAATCATCCCTTCTTGAGACGTAGATCCTGGTTGTTGAGTTGACTGCGGACCATGAAAAGGAATTCCAGTAGTGGCCCCCGGCTGAGGCACGGAGGCTTGTTGCTGAGCTGATTTCAGACCTCCAGGAATAGTATATTGCTTAGACTCAGGGGCTGGCTGCTGAATTGATTGCGAAATACCTCCACTCGTGGCCCCCTGCTGAGACGTGGAAGTTGGTTTCCCTGGTGCCTGTTTTGGTTCTTCAGTAGCAGCAACGGGACTCGACTCGGGCTTCGTAGTGCGACAAAAACAGGTTTGAGGCTTCCCGGAGAGTACCGGGACCGCTATCCAGACGTTAGCAGCCTCCCTCGACCGTTTGAATTATGTTGACCCACCTGTGATGCCCCAAAGCTTGTACTGTCGGCATCGGGCTAGTCCCTCGCGCAGTATGTCAACCTCCCCTTGAAGGTGATCTCGACGCAACTGTGTTTCCTTGGATTCAGCTGCTAGTTCGTTCAACCTCTCCAAGTTCATGTCGTTCACTTTGCTGGGCGTGAGGATGTTTGGAATGTCGCGGATAAGACAGCCCTCAATGGCGAGACTGATGACGTTTTCTGTGAATGTACGACGAGACATCTGAAACGGTTAGTAATGTCCAAGATAAAAATAAAGATGAGTCGCTACGTACGTTGTAATGGATTTGCATCATGTCAATAACCCTTTCGACACCGAATTCGCTGTCGTCCGGATGATCTGCTGCTGATTTTTGGCGATTCCCAGCCTTATCTTGTTCGTCTCCGCGATCTCCGACGCGAGTTGACATTAATTGACGAAACTCGGCATCCAACGCAACGCCGTACCCCTGTGAGTATGGTCGCAGTAGTTCTTCCATCTTTGCATCCAAAACTTTCTCTTTATCATCGAAGAAGGGGTCGACACATAACAATAGAATCGCTTCCATTGTTCTATCCGACTGGGAAGGGCCGATGACGTGGCGGAAAATTTCTTTAACGAACACTTTGGCCTGGATACTGACGTTTTCAATGTGTTGGGCGGCAATGTTTTTCCATGGCTGTGCTTGAGACTGGAAGAGCTGGATGGCAAGCTCATCGCTTGCGGAACCGGGGAATTGACGACCTTGGTTGATTGCCGCGTAGGCTTTCAGATCGTCGCTCAGGTCATCTCGCTTGACAGCTTTCGGAGTGGGGAAGTGATGATAACCCCAATCGTCAAGAAACTCCTCAAGGTACTCTGGTGGTGCCTTGGCTTTTAGCTCAGCAAAGTTTGATGAGACGATGGACTTCTCCGAACCGAGGGTGGAAAGAGTATAGTCGAGAGCTCTGTTGAAGAGGCGCAGATCTGCCCTGAGCTTGCGATTATCGGTATTGAGACCCCCGAAAAACTCGTCCGTGTAGCGGCCATTGACGCCATCGCGCGCAAGCCTTTGGAATTCGCCGGATACCGTGAATAGGAAGTTTCGCAGATCTTGTTCGGTGGATCTCGAAGCACCCAATCTAGAAAGCTCACTCTGGCACTCCTTGAGCCTGGCCTTGGTGTCCCCGATGACAGTAGGCAGGCTGTGGTGGATGTGGTTGTACAGGACGCGGCTGAGCTTTTCACGAAGGCTGGCAACGCCCCGGTCCTGTGGGGGGACAGAGGCCCAGGTACCACTGTCGAAGAACTCCTTCTCGATGTCGTCACGGTCTTCAAGGCTTGTCTGGTCGTCCGCCCTGTTGCGCAGCACGTGCCAGCCGAGCTGAAGCCTGTTCGCACGCTCCTGGTTCTTTGCCACTCGAATGTATAGCTCCTCTCGAGCTGAACCGGAATGAGTGAGGTCAGGCTTGGTAATGACGCCAATTGATCGCTTCATATCCTTGTCAATCTCCTTGACCTTGCGGAGGGCGACGTGATTTTCCAGGTCATCATCAGTCGAGATCACCACCAGGATGATGCTGTTGCGCTGCCGCATGTAGTCAAACACAAGATCATCTAACAACTCCTTGTCTTCGTCTTCCAGCGACTGTGTTTCCGTCTCTGACTGAAAGATGCCTGGCAGATCAACGAGAGTCAGTGGATACAAGCGAGGACCCTCAACACGAATCTCGAGGCGCAAAACATTCTTTGAGCAGTCCGTGCTCTCTGAAAGAAGCCCCATGGAGTCTTTCGCTTCGTGAATAATATCGAGAAGGTCATTTTCGTCAAAATTTGTTCTCTGGAACGACTTGGTCCGGTTTGCGAATGTCACGTTCACGTCGACTCGGTTCTCCTTGGCCTGTCGCAGTACGAGTTCAGTGGGAAAGCGCGTACAGACGCCACTATCGACGGGAAACTTGACACGGGAGATTGCCTCGAGGACAGAGGATTTCCCGGCGGATGGTGATCCAACAACAACAATTTGGGGCAGGTTGACGATTTTGCGCACGCCGCAGCTGCTCAGGCTATCGCTCAGGTCATGGAGTGCACGAGTCTCGGGTGAATTGAGCTCCTGCAAAGCCGTGAAACTGAATGAAACACTCATTTGAATAAGTTCAGAGTTGATGGTTGTATTGGGCAGGGTATCAGGGTAAAGCAAAAGGGGACGTTCGGGGACCTAGCCACAAGAGTTTGTAGAGAAGGGGAGCTTGGAGGAAATGAGACACCCGACAATCCTGCCTGGAGCCGACGAAGTGGCTATTTTTAGAGAAGGCCGTTGGCCGTTGGCTGCTTGTTGTTGGTCCCAACTCTTATGCAGGCCCAAGGCCAGGCCGCCGCTGGTTTCATTTCGCGCCCACAAGACGGCTGAGTACCTCTGCAAGCCCGGAGCTTCCCCCATGTCAAGCTGCTAGCCGGAAATAAAGACAAGCAGAGGGCATAAAACTGCGGGCTAAGTCCGACCAGTGAGGCGGATGAAAGCGTGTTTAGCACGCTCATCAACAAGTTTCAATATGCCACCCGTGGAAGTATGTCGAGATATCCAGAAGAGGGTACAGAAACGGCTTGAAAAATGAGGAGTGTACCCATTTCACCACACCTTCTCAATGCAACGCCCGCATGTCGCGGGGGGGTGGTCCGAAAATGGGCGTGAAACACACAGCTGGCTTACCATACATGGCCTTTGAGTTGGGTGGCACCCGAAACAGGCTCAAGGACTAAATTCTACTAGCGAGTGTAACGTAGCCGCTACCAGGGGTAGGCCAACGCGGTACCGGCCAATCCACAGCCTCTTCCCCTCAGCTCAACTCGTGCTCCATTCCGCTGATAAGACAACGCTCCTTGTGGCGTCACCCATATCTTTATTAAATAATGAAACAAATCTTCGTGCTCTGGTGTGCTTGGGATGGAGATTACAGACGTGTTGGAATGCTAAAGGGCAGTATACTGGGACTATCGATGATGGTGATTCAGATGTTCAGATGTTCAGCCTTTCTACGGAGTCTGAGGCTCGAAGCACACTAATTGCATCTTGCCCTTTATAACTGCACCTTTCTGTCCCCGCGTGTGAGTTCCTGATGAATAAAGTATATCACTGATCAGTCATCCTGAGCTACCTCATTTTATGAAATTGTTTCTCTCAATCACGGAGGGGCCAGCACCAGCCCAGCGATGACCACTAGATCCAAAAGACCAACTGAGTGAGGGTGACAAATCCAAGATCCAGTCAATTTCTCATACTATCTTGAAGAGCCTTGCGGGCTACAGATTGGCGTCAAGAGCCCTGTATCTGATGTTGATGATTCTTCCTGCTTGGGATGCAATGGAAGCGAGTAGGAAGCCGAGGCAGCCGAGACCCGACCAGCTCTTGGGGGCGTCGTGGCTGGATTCGCCAACTTTGGGATTCCCCTTGGCTTTGGTTGTTGCTGTGCTATGCGGTGAGTGTCTGCCACTGTTGCCACTCGACTGGTTTGTCCCTTCTTTTCCACCTTACTGTCCGCAATTGATATTCCCGACTTGCCACCAGTTGGTGCTGATTGACGAAAAACAGATGAAGATTGGCCACTAGTTTCCGACTCAGACCTGGATTCAGGTGAGAGAGAACTGCCGTCGAGGTCCGGGGTAACGGAAGGCGTGAATCGGGTTGCATTGACGTTGTGAATCTCCTCTGTACTACTATTAGTCTTCTGGAGATGGCTCAAACGGTTTGGTGCCACGTACCTGTTGTCTCTAGAGGACAATGTAACCGACATATTTCCAAATAACCCCTCAAAGTATCGATTTCAACTTGAAGCTGGTGCCGGTTTGGCACCGAGTCTGCGGATTCCACCATCAAGTCCCTCACGTCTTCTGGCGCCATCTGCATCACCTTGGCGGCAGTGATGACCGACGGAATACGGCTAACAAGGCAGTTCTCGATTGCCAAGTTGATAACGTTCTGAGTGAAAACAAGACGGTATGACTTGTAAGGTTAGCATCAGTGTTGAAGAGTGACATGAGTGTACTTACCTCGTACTTGGTGTTTGCCATGTGAATGACGTTGTCGCAGTCAATGGCAAGTTCGCTATCCAAGTACATGCTCCCAGTTGCGCTTGATGCCCCTTCAATGTCCTCTGAGTCATCCCAGTCTGTTTCTTCGGTCCCTTGTGACTCTGTCTCGGACAGGCCACAAATGGAATCCAGGTTGAGTCCCACTACGCCCAGTGAGGCCTTGTAGCCCGGGGAGTATGGACGCCATATCTCTTCCAGCTTGTCCAAAAGAGCCGCTTTTGTCTCTCGAGCAAAGGGCTCCATGAAGTGCTTGACTAGGAGCTTCTTCCTTGTGACTAGATATCCAGGCGGTGCAACAAAATGGCAAATTGCGCTCTTGATGAACATTTTTACCACATGCAGCACGGCCACGATGTGGTGGCTTGCCATCTCCTTCCATCGCTTGGTCCTCTCTTGGACCAACTGATCTGCCAGCTGGTTGAGGGTAGAACGACTTGGATTGCGTTTCAAGCTGGACACGGGCATTTTCATGAACCGGGATATGATTGCTTTTCGATCAAGTTTGGCGGGCGCCGGAAACCTCAGATACCCGAGCCGCTCAATCGTACTCGCATGGTTGCCGGCTATTGCTTCCGGTGGATGGTCGCGGACTGTAGAGGAAAACGGATTCGAAGCAGTCCTCTTCAGGAGTTGGCTAAAAGCCCAATTCAAAACGCACACTTGCTCCCTCAGTTTCCTCCCATCTTCGCATGGACCCATGAAGAACTCGTCAACGTACGGGCCGTTTATTGCGTCACGGAAAAGCCTTTGGAAGCCCTCAGACACGTTGAGCAGGAACATCCTCATCTCGCGGTCGGCCGAAATCACAGGTCCCGATCGGTCAAGCTGCTCGTCTCGGTTTCGTATTTGTTCCTTAATCTCGCTAATCGTTGTCGGCAGTGTTTCGCACACACAAGTGTAACAAGCATCGCGCACCTTTCGCCGCAAATTCTCGATGCCACGGTGGGCTGGCGAGGCTGAAGACCAGCTAGTCGACTGGAAGAAGTCTTTCGAACTCATTTGGAGAAACTGCGAGCCATTCGAACTCTGGTCGGAAGGTAGTGCGTCCTTGTTGAAAACCACATGCCAATCAAACTGAGGGTAAGAACGCACGGTTTTCTTCCTGTTTATCAACCGGCTCAGTTCTCGTACCGAGTTTGGTCGCCGTGCAGCGAGGTCAGGTTTGGTGATTACGCCTATACATGGCAATCCTGTCTCTTGAGCCACTCGAAGTGCCTCGGAATCGTGGAGTGTCTCATCAGCCGCCACGACGAGAAGTATTATTGTATTCCTCTTGCGTGTGTAGCTGTGCACAAGCTCGTCAATGAACATTTCCTCCTGGGGGACTTGCGATCCCAAGCGAGTCTTTGGCAATCCTGGGAGGTCGACAATAGTCAAATGATCCGCCCTTAGGTCGCTGACTTCTATGGAGAGAACGTCCTGAGAGAACCCATTCGCGCTAGCAGGGAAATTCATTTTTTTGATGAACTTTTCGGCTTGCGCGTTCAGCAAGCCACAAGTCTCCCCGTAGAGAACGTCGCTGGAAGATGGCAAGGTTGCTGTTGAGCCAGCTGCATCCTTTTTCCGAACCGTAAACATGGAATTCTTCGATGGTCGGAAAGTGAGCTCAGTTGCAAATCGCGTAGACAGGTCGGATGAAACCCCTTCACCCTGGGTTTCGATGCCTTCGGGCAAGCCATTTGGAAACGGTACCCCCGAGATTGCTTCCAGAACGGCTGTCTTCCCCGCCGAACGTTCTCCGATCACGATGATCTGAGGTGTCTCAATGCCCGTAGTGATCTTGTACTTCTGTAGCACTCCGCTGAGTTCATAAAGCTCTCGAGCCCTGGGCATGAAGAGCTCTGACAGCTTCGTTGATTCGAGTGAGACCCCCGAACTAGTGCTGACAAGGGAAGAAAAGGGCTTGCGGCTGAATCCAGCAGCCATGATAAAGATAGGAACTTGGTGGAGAAATTGAAAAGGTATGCAGGGTCTCGAAATTGAAGATTGGTTTATAATCCAAGTAAACAATAACTCCGTAGTCAACATGGTGAGCAAACTTGTTGCAAATATATCTTCTAATTGACCTGGTACCGACCAGATTGGAGCTCACTACGGCGCAGCAGAATTATTCGTTATTTGCTCTAACCGATATGCAGGGGCTGGCCCGGCCACTGGCCAGGCCACCAGGTGGCCGCTGGTGGTCTCGTTTCACTTGGCGCCCGCAGCACAGAGGCTAGCGCAGGGAACAAATGGGAATGTAGTCATCGCGCTTCGGTCTACAGACTCTGACCTTCGCAGGACTACGCGCCGTGCCAGGGTGGCGGGAGACGGTCTTGAAACGACTGGCCTCTGATATGGGAGCAATGGCTGCAGGCCTACTGCGAGGTCGAATTGGTTCCCGTCAGCTGCATTCTTGTACGGACGGACCAACTGCTGATCACTGGCGGAGTTCTGGCTGGCCCGAAGCCTGCCCTGGCTGAGCGGCTCTAGTTTGGCCACCCATTGACCCCAGCGACGCTAAATTGAGGTAAAGAACTATGCTCGTCTTTCTTGCCAACTGAGGTTGTGTCGGTGGGTGAAGCTATTCACAACCCACGAGCGGTATGAATGCGACTTGACGCAGAGTTGCAAATCTCAGCCAAGGAAGGAGCCGAAGTATAAATAGTCTTCTGCGAGCATCCGCAGCCTCTCATAGGTCTGTCCCGGCTGTAAAATGAAAGAAGTTGCGCGACGCATGCCTTCCAACTCAGGCGCATGCTTCACGATATGGTCTTGCCTACAATGGAGCCCGGCTACGATGCAACAATGGATACGCCCAGCTCAGCCTCTTTGTGTGAGCATACCAAGAATTCCATGGTCGGAGCAGGCCACCCACTAGAAAACTATGTCTTAATCGAGGTGCGGAACCCAGGGAATAGTATAGAGAGCATGTACCAGAACTATGTTCACGCTAGAGGTAAAGCAATCTCATGCATGAACAATTTTTCAAGCTGAGATACACTATTTTAAGAACTTGGGCAAATATTCTGGTCTGACTTAATGGCGGTTTGCTATTCCCGCGTCGCGTCTTTCCATAATGCAAGCATCAAGAGATCCATATGTTCCTCACGCATGAGGCCCAGTGTAATTGAGCACATAATGCGGGGGGGATTATAGGCCGTTAGCTGAAAATTGGCAACTAATAAAAAATCTCCAGGAGGAACGGGGTTTTTGTCGCCATGCAGATACTCGAATTAAGTAGAAAGATGTGTGCAAGTCCAGGAATTGGACTTAGTGGCGAAATCGCTAATTTTGGGGCAGAGCAAACAAGCGGAAAGTCGGGGCCGTTTGACGCACCAGAGCGAATACCACGTATCGGTTGTGCAAGGGCAATTAGAGTAGCCAACTAAATACACCATTTGGCCATTGTCATTTGGTTGAGGCAGGGGACGAGAAAGGGGACATTGAGAGAAAATGGCCTGCTTCACAGTCGGGGGGCATTGCAAACTCCCCAACTCTGGCGGCGGCGGCCGCTTGTTGGCCGCCGTTGGTTGACATGCTGGCTGCCTGATTTCTCACAGTTGGCGGCCTCTTCTCCCATTTTGCTCTCCCAAACCCGCCATCTTCTTTTGCTTGTTTGGCCGCTGAAGAGTTGCAGTAAATTACCACGCATTTTACGCTGGCAAAGGGCGCGCAATTACCTGTTGGTTTTTGTAAAGTGTAGTTAGTGGATCGCTGACTCGTTGCAGCACACATTTCGCAAGGCCATGTGTACTACGTAACGAACTTGTAATCGACCAAGTCCGAATTCCTCGGCATAACAAACACTCCAGTCCGCTTGCTATTAGCAATGTCTCCGCTGATTGTAGAATTAAATCAAGTAGTCAATGCAATCGCCATTGCCATTTTTTTCTTTGCCCGGTGTCCTACACGCGCCGATTGCTAAGTGATGTTTTGGTCGGTTCTTGCACGCTCGTGCGCAATTCCACCAAGTCCGCACATACCAGCTTCGAGTCCCTCCAATTGTCCACTGGCGAAACGGGTCATGTTCAAATGTTCAATTCAACCATGGCCTCTTTTTCTTCTCTCTGATAGTATCACCTCATATCAACATGAGTTTGAGAATTTTGGACTGTTGGACATGGTCGTTTTCAAACGCTTCGGCGCCCCCCAGCACTTTTTTCCCATATAAAAGGGCCGCCGCTAACCCCACTCTCTCCTTTGAACATTCCTCATTCAGGAAATTCCCTGGTCGACAAGTCGGCCCCGTGATAATTCGTCGCTGGTGTTTACTTTTGACTTTTTGTATCATCGCAGCCGCCACACGGCCGCACCAAGTCTCTGCGCTTCATTGATGCAGACTTGTGCCCGCAATCTGGCACGGCTGGCTATTTGGCTCGAATTTGTCTAGAATTATTCGACTACTTCTTGACTACCGGCATGGCGCATCACACTTCCCGGCCTCTAGTACGGGGAATCTGCTTTTTGGCCTGCATTCTCATCTGGGTGGGTGTGAGGTGTGAACCATCGCTCCACGCATCCGCTAGTTGGTGGTAGGGGGCTCCCGAGAAATGCGATGCACTGTGGATTTGTCTGACGGCGGGGCACTAGGGTCTTTGGTGTTTGGGTGACGCTGTACTGCCCATACCTCTACCAGCAAGTACCAAAAGAGTCGCCAAGCCGAAGCAAGCTGTAGGTCAAATCTGTAACCATGAGTTCTCATTAATGTGTGGCTGAAATAAGAATTTTAGCTTCCTTCTAGTCATATTCACTAGCGTCCTTGTCACCATCGCAGTGGTTTCGCTGGTGTGGACCATGTCGCCCCAGGACGTCTTCACGTTTATGCCTCCCAGCCTCAGCTTCATCACGTTTTGTGTTTCGCTCAAGTTCAATCCCACCCCGGACGCCGCCATGTCAGATATTGAGGCGAGGGAATATACCCAACCCGCCGCATGAGAAATAGAAAGGGCCAGTCCTTTTTTTTAATGCCTCTTCCCCCCTTTTCGCATCACCAATGCCAGCGGATGGATCGTTGTTTCCGCAGGCGCACTGAGATTAGAAAAGTCACCCGCTCCCGATGACGGGCTCAATTCCTAGACTATTTTCCCATTCCTGCTCTTCATTAGCTATCCATTTGTTGGAAAATGCCCTTGAAAACAGTTGTCAATTTCGTAGCTCTAAAAGAGACCGTGCGTCTATCTATACACACTAAGTAATTGCACTGTGTCATCGAAAGCCCGAGGCCAAGGCCCCACCCAGCTAACGCTAAAATTGCTGTGAAGCCCCCAAAAGCACCTCACTCTTAACATTGCATGATGCACATGCTACCTGCGAACTATCCAACGCCCTCAGTCAACCAGCTTGTTGCAAGGGTATCCAGCGTGCATCTTTCCCGATGTAAAGGCACCGCCCCAGTTCCTAAAGGCCTCAAACGGTGAGCAGACGGGAATAGTGAAGACGCCCGCATTGTCGAAACCCTTCTCCACAAACTTCTTGATCGTGTCAGGGTTGGACAGTTCCTTGTCAGACAGTCTGGGCTTCTTCCTGTTCTTTTCGCCGTTCTTCTTGAAGGTTGCGACCGACCCGCGGACAATTTCCTTGACCGTGAGGCCACCCCACTTCTTGCCGTCGAGCTGATCAGCACCGGGGAGGTCCTGGAAGTCATCGACGCAGGAAGCCACGTCTCCAATGTACTTGCAGTGCTTCTTAGGGCTGGGGGCGCTGGAAAGAACGTACATGACCCCATCGATGCAAACACCGTACTTCTGCCTGGATTTGTCGGGAAGGTCGGCGACTTTTTTGTCGCAACCCTTGGACTTGAGAATAACAGGGCCAAGGGGGAGGTTAGATAGAGCCCAAGCTCGAGGGATCAGGTCCGCATAGATGGCTTTCTTGGCCTTCTCCTTGAGCGATTCGGTGCTAAGGTCGCCTCCCTCTTTGCCGGTTGGTCCGCTCTTGGCATACGGCGAGGCAGAGAGCTTGCCATCCAGAATCATGCCCTCCAAGTCTGACAACGCCGTCCCTTTGCCCGAGAAGATGTACTCGGAATATTTGCTGGCGCTCATAGCCCATGCCTGAATAACCGCCCCGAGGCGGGCTGCGAGATCCTTGTCCGCGACGGCAGCTGCCTGAGCAGGCAGGAGGTCCTTGGTGAGTGTGAGCCCAGAAGTGACCATGCCGTTGACCGTGTCCTTGGCCCATCCATTGGGGTCGACGTTACCCCACTCAGGCCTCCGCATGAACGGGAGGGACTTTGTTACTCCGTTCCAGATGGGTGCAGCTGCGACGAGGAAGCCCATGGTGGCAATGTCGATGATGACAGCGGCCCCGAGGCTTGGGGCATCCATTGGCGCGAAAACGGAGCTGAAGATGGGGATGTTGGACTCGACGTCGGACTTGGCCTCGTACAGAGCCTCGCGGAAAGTCCAAATCATCTGCTGAATGTCAGAGCGGTACATGAGCCCGAGGGCAGTTGACGTACATTGTTCAAAACAGTGAGAGAGTTGAGTGCAAGATAGCCAGCTGAGGCACCAAATTAGCATTGTCTAGTCCATTGTAGTTTGGCAGTGAGCGACATACCAGCATACTTGGTGTCATCGCACTGCGCAGTCTCGGTGCATCCATTGTTCGGCCCAAGGCTTTGGCAGTTCATGTTCTCGTCGCCGTGGATCTTGTTGCTCTGGGAAAACGTCAGCACAATACTACCAGAAAAATAAAAACAGGGACCGCCGTACGATCCAGCGCGCAAACGGGAGCTTGGCAGTCTTCTGCTCATAGGCCCACCAAAGAGTCAGGTTCTGCCACATCTGGTTGCCATAGACTGCGTTCCAGCGCTTCGAGGGGTGAATCTCGGCGTCCTCGATGGCCGGGTTGGTGCACTTGGCGGCCGAGATGGCCTTCCAGCAAGTCTTGGCCTTGAACTTGAAGCAGTCGGTGTTGCTCATGCCCTTGGGGCACTGCTTGTCGCACGGCTGGATGCGGCTGCCGTAGTTGGCCGTTCGCATCTCTGGGGTTGTAGTATCCACGACGCGGGCGAGGGTGCCTCCCTGGAGCAAGGGGGCAATGAGGAGAAACGCGTTGAGACGCATGGTTGCTTCCTGTGGTAGAGAACCGAGGTGCTTGTCTGAGTTGGTGTGCTTGTCTTAAGGAGTGGGTTGCTAATTGAGGAGACATGACGCGGCTCATCGATCTTATATGCCATTTGAGTCAGGGCACGAGATGGGTTCTCTTAGTCTTCATGTGCCGATCAATGCTGACAGATGCCACAAGACGAGGAGAAGGAACAGGGCACAGGTCCTTCAGTGAGAGTCTGTCGACTGAGAATCCTGCGATATCCGCATGGCGGCGAAGTGAACGTTAAGTCCGGGTTATCATGGTCTTGCTGATCATCAACGGGTTGGCAGAGCCCCGTTGGGTGGGCGCAGCCATGAAGGGTGTAGTCCACGTGGGTGATAAGCTTATTGCTGTTGGCTGTCAGACTAAACCCCCAGACTTGGCACAGCATGCACAGACCAGTTCGAGCAGTGTCATCCAATTCATCGGATAGGCGTGCTGAGGTCAAAGCGCCCCTAAACAGGAGCATCGGACAGGTTTGTTAGTGGACATGTCCCGACGTCCACAACTAGCCTGAGCCAGCCCTACAAGAGGTTCTTGTGCTTGCTGAATTTGGCCTCGCTTCATGCCCCTCGGACACTATTAGCTCTAGAAGCCAACATGTCTGAGCATTGTAATATTACAAGCAAAAGAAGCAATGATTCGTATCAACGGCTAGTTTTGCGGTTCTTTGCATCTTGAACGGTCGACATTGTGGATTTAGCTGCGTCAATGCGAAACGCTTACTTTGCTTGGCTGCTGTGAACATCAAGAGTCTGACGGGGCTGTGTCCGAGTGGCGCGGCTTCAAGGGCCCAACTTGCCAAGGAATCCTTTAGGCTTGGTGAATGGAGATGCTGTTGGTTACTTTATTGTTATCGTTTTCTACATTCTCTTCATCTTTGGTGGTCGTCAAATGCTTGGCAGACTCCAGAGTTCATGGGCGATGAGCCGCAGCACGGAGGCATGCTCCATCAAGATGTTTGACATTGAGTCGCTTGGGAGTGGTGAAGGATTAAGAATATGCATGTTTGAGCTTATCGGTCGTCAGATCCCCACGTTTACATTTACCGAACCTCAGACTAGGGTGTGCCTCCCACCCAGGAATCCTGATTTAGATGTTTCGTGATCTACAATGCACAGCTTCGATTCAATCATGCGTGACGACAACCTGAGTAGGTAGCGTAGTGTAGATATGCGTTGCGGTGTTTCGTCTCTCTGCTCGGGTTGTGGTTTTAGGACTCATTTGCAGCAACAGCCCACCAGAGACGGTCGGTGAAGGCCTACAGGATGCAGCACTGCAGAACAGTGAGTTTCAACGTCTTCAAACAAGAGACCAATCATAAGTCACATTTAAGGTCCGGCAATGCTCAATCCTTATGGGTATCATGAGCCTAATCAAGTCACCGAAGTTCCAAGGATCAGTCGGAGAAGGCCTGCTCGAAAGCTACATGCACGTACAGATAATCTCAGCTACACGGTGCTAAACGCCGCGATCGACTAAACCACTGACAGGCAATGTTATTCCTGATTGGGGTTGGTGTCGACCAAGCTCCGAGCTGCCCGCATCTTGTCCCGAACTCGCAGGATTCGGATCCACCCCCAGACACTCCAAGCCACCCGCACCACACCACTTTTGTGGGGTTTCAGAGGCTCATGCGTGGCGAGTTATTCAACCAATATGACGTCGTGGTGCATAAGTCTGTCGCCGACGGCAGAGATGTTTCGAGGGACAACAGTGGTATTATTAGAACTAAACACTGCAGGCACCCTGGAAGCCCCATCTGGCTTATGGGAGACTAAAAGCTCCATTGACCAATGTCTTCCTCGTTGGTCCTTCAACATCCTCTCTTATCTTCACGGGGTTGTGCACAACCTAACTGCCCATAGAGACTGCATCAAGAATCGGCCGGTCCTTGGAAATTGTTGGTCTTGTTGTGTCACCCATTCCCTCAAGCTAGCAGGCCAGTTCCCTTCATCAACGCCCGAGTCGCAACGTGTCTCCATCACCAATTGTCCTTCATGAGCCTCCAACCTGCCAACGTTCCCACCGTCGTCATAATAGCATGAGACCAAAACTCTTTGCCAAATCCCATCCCCCCCTTAGATGCCGAAAGCGACGTGCCCACCAGCCCCATTGGAGTCGAGCAGGCAATCATGACGCTGACGGCCCTCCATTCCCCCGCGACCAAGAAGATGGCCAGCGTCAGGCCAACCATAAACTGGCAGCCTGCCAGCAAGTAGACGTAGACATTCAGCGGCTGGTTGCGCGGCTGGGGGAATCCGGCCTGTTCGCAGACGGTGTGTGCCGCTGGTGTAAATGTGGCCAGGCCGATGATGAGGAGCATGGCCGAATAGAAGGTCGCCCAGATGTATGGCCAGTCGGCGGCTGCCACAGCGATATCAGACATTTTCTGCTGTAGTTGTTTTGATGAAATAGCAACGAGTTTATTTTTTTAGGTAGCGATCTGGAGGCACTGTTCTCGTGGAATGGCATCCACTTATAGTCTGTGCCCGTCAGCTCGATTGATATCGCCGCTTATGAATCTGACTCAGACGCGCATGAAGAACTTTTGTTCCTCGGCCCCGGGTCCTGGGACTGAACTTAGCAGGATACAAGTGCTACCTATTCTCGGGCATGAAAAACTATGTCCCGCGGTGACGCGGATGAACAGCGACAGTGATTGAGGTCCAGGGGATGATAGAATTCCTTTAACCTAGGATCCTTTTTTAGGCAAGGGAATAATTCGTGGTGACAGAAGGGGGACTTGGCGAGAGCTAGAGGTTGACATTGTTTCTCGAAGCTCGTGACAGCCCGCAATAATGGCAGTGTTGCAGTCGTTTATGGTGGATAGCTAATATTTATATTTAATTTATGTGTAAGCCTCGAAAAAGAGAGAGCCTAGCATTAAAATCATGCGGCTCTAATTGCACAGCATTTTTAGGCCTTCGGGGGGCTGCAATCTCGATGTACTGATCGCTTCCTTTAGAAGCACTAAATTTGCTGTGCATGCCGCGGAGAGCTGACCAAGCTATCTGAATATAACCCAGGGTGCCTAATAGCTGCTCTCGGCTCCCCTTGTCTCCTAGGGTACAAGCAACAAGCCGAATAAAATAAATATATTTTATAAAAGCTAGAGCTATACTAATACAGCGGCCTTGGAATTTAATATAAGATAATATAGGATGACTTAAGACGGACACAGGCTGAGTTCACAGATCGAAAGCATTACCGGGTGTAGCACTTTAGCGGACTTAACTCAGTTCTTTTGCGATCTCCATACGGAGGAAGAAAGACGCCGGATGGAGGCAATTATGCAACAGCATGGGAATCAATGTCTCGAGATTTGTTGCTTGACACTACACTCACCCGTTCGGAAAGTATCCGGTCAGTCTCAAGCAAATAACCTGTGCTGCTAAACACGCAGAGACATAGGCGCGAGGTCCGGTGGTTCGCTGGGTCGCAAACCGAATATTAACATTGGTGAGGTTGACCTTGAGATAGGTGGATGATTGAGACCATGAGTTCTAAATAACAGTACTGGTTTGGAGTCGATGAAACTGGAAGTGTTGAAGGTACCGTGAATGTTTGCGGGGGGGCATTATGGGATGACAATGGCGGCATCGCCGAGCCAGGTCGACCATGGGAGACTGTTGGCTTTGAAGCAGGTTTCGTATTGACGATCTCCATTTACCGCTACGCTGTGCGCTTTGGCGAAGACAGATATTGGGAATGAAGCAACGGGAAGTGGTGGCTGGGTTAGTAGGTGTTGTAAGGCCAACACTGGTTGGAGACGAAGCTCAAGTAATGAGTGATGGATCAGGGAGAACCAAACGACACTATCGTCATCACTCAAAGGTGGTAGACAAAGTCTAGCCGCAATCAGCGATAAGTTCCAGCCAGGACAGAGTGTCCTTGACGTTATGCTCAACATCATCCAAAGCCCCCAGGTACCGTGTCGTCGGATAAGTTCGAGTTCGCATTCGACAGACGAGAGCAGGCTTGTCGCTCCCAAGTCGGGCCAAGTCGGGGACACGGAAGCGGAGGATTAATGCAATGGCGTCCTGGCATACGAAAGAGTTCATTCATTCCCCAGCCGTTGTTTCGGCGATGGATGAGGGGCGTTGAGGACGAGACAAACGATAAGGGAAAGGACACGACTTGGCGGGCATGCCGAGAGTCCATGTTACCAGCTGAAGATGGCTGTGGCGGAATGCATACGAAGGAAGTTCCGGGGACATGGCTAACAGGTGCTGAGGTCGACGTGAAGGGAGGAGCCGCGGTAGGCTAAGAGCGCCGAGAGAGAAGGGAATTCGTTGTGGCGGGTGGTGGATGTGTTGATTGAGAGAAAGGGGAACGCGACTAGATGAGAGCAGAACCAACTGCAAAGCTTCAGGTTTCTCGGGGTCGTCGGGGGGGCGGGGCGGGGCGGGCATGGGGGGATCAGGAGGCAATACAGCCTGAGTCTGGTGGGTGTAACGTAGTAGGCTCCATCGTCCGTGGTGGGGATTGACGGAATTGAGGCTGAATGTCCCTTTTGGACGGGGCGGAACACAGCTTGCTGACCCTTTTGGGCCGGGCGGATATCAATAGCTGGTCGTGCGACTTATCCTAGAGATCGGGAGAGCACTCTGAAACCAGTTGCTGCCAGTGGCGTGAAGGAATGCCGTTTTATTCCGCGCCAAGAGTTTGCCAAGACTTTGTCAAGCGCCAAGACCGTGACCGCTGGGATATATCCTGGGCATCACGGTCAGTCCACAAATAGCGTGCAGGAACGAACAAGTACCCCAGGAGTTATTTCGGTGAGAACTGGTGACTTGATGTGACCAAATTAAATGCCAAGCGTGACCATCGAGTGCCAAGAACGACCATCGGTCAGACTAAAAGACGGTGAGTCTCGTCCCGAACCCGTAATATTTCGCTGAGTCCTTAATCAACTCGCGATCGTGGAGCCAAGAATCTCCCCACGAACACCTTACACACCAAGAGCTGCAGAAGGGCGGGTGGCCTGACCGAAATGCCAAGAGAGGTCTCGAATAGCTTCGAGTTCCACGTCGACGACCCCCACTCGCCCCCCTCAGCGATCGTGGAGCCAAGAATCTCCCCACAAACGCCCAGCACACCAAGAGTCTTGGAGGCCTGCCAGAAATGCCAAGACAGTCTCGAGGAGTCCATGTCATGTCAAAGCTTCCGACAAGCTTTGACCAAGCTTTGTTCTGCGACCAACCGGAACGCTTCTATTGTCGCCGGGGGGCCTTCTGCTTCTGGGATACTCGAGAGAGACCAAGATCCGTCCCCCCTTCCTGCCTTCGTTACGATATCCCCCTCGAGTACCTTCGGATAAGAAGCACAGGCCATGAGTGAATTGTTTTCCATTGCCGTTTCATGGAACCATCCATGTCTTTGCGAGGCCAGCCTGGTATATGATACAACGGCGCCCCCACTGGCCGCGAATGGACGACTTCCCGAAGTGGACTATCAACAGCCCTCGCGTCGGCCGTCCGAAAGGTGTCCACGATCCAGGGTCAATCGGAAATAATTCCCGCAGACCCTATCCAAGGGTCTCTATGGGTCAGCACCGTCTCTCTCGCGGATGGGCTGGGTTGGATTCGCAAGCGATGGCCCTTTTGCTCTCGAATATCTCATGATTAGGTCCAGTAATCCGGGAAGATTCGGGGGTTATTCCTTTGGAGTATTTCGGGCACTTGACGTCACCGTGGAGAGATTGTGAAACTGATGTCAGCAGAGAGAATATTCCTGAACGCGAACATGGCGCTCGATATTGGATTGGCCTTCATCGCCCGCCCTACATCTCTTGGACTATATATTACCTCAAGCCTCACTGATTTACTTTTAGTTATTCTTACCTCACTCTCATCTCTGCTCTCAGATGCGCCAACAAAACAACCTCCTTGGATCATTTACCGCTACACAAAAGTTCACCCATCAACACCTTTACCCTTGGTCGGGTGTCCAGTAGAGCCGACCAACAAACCAAAGGCCAAGAAAAGATCACAGCCTCGACCAAACACATTGATCTCTTACCCAAAGGAAAAGATACCCACTGGAATTTTCACACACATCTCACAACACCACCAATTGACGACATGATGTCCAAGGAGAACGAGATTGCGGAACACAGCCAGGGGGATCACAGCGACAGTACTACCGACCATGAAGGTTTAGACCTCAAGGCTGCCTGCCCCAATGACGAAGAAGTCGACGTCTTTGGGGGCGGGGGTGGAGCCAACTTCCGTACTATGGGCCGCTTCGATACCGTCTTTGCCCTCCTCACCAACCAGTTTGGTCTCGGAGCACTTGCTCTGCCTTCAGTTTTCAAGACCCTTGGTCTTATTCCCGGTCTCATCACTCTGATCGGCGGAGCCCTCATCACTTACTTCACCGGTGTTGAGATTTTCTGGTACTACGTGGCCCATCCCAAAGTCACCAACATTGCCGAAATGATGAGGATCATCGGAGGCCGCCCAGCAGAGATCGTTACCGGCATTGGCCTGTTATTGCAACTTATCATGACCGCCTCCTCTGCAGTTGTTACCATCTCCATTGCTTTCAATGCCATTAGCGAGCATGCCATCTGTACGGTCGCCTGGATGACTATTGCCTGCATCCTTTGCTTTTTGCTCTGCATTCCCCGGACTGCTAAATTCCTGGCCCAGTCTGGCCTCCCTTGCATCCTCAGCATCCTTGCCGCGGCTCTTGCTACTATGATCGGCCTCGGTATCGACAAGCCCCCCGGAGCCACAGAAGGCTGGAAACCCGAGATTGAGCTTTTTGGAACTCCCACCCTCCGCGAGATCTTCAACGCCGTTCTCAAGATCCTCTTTGCCTTGGCTGGTAACTACGCCTTTGTTACCTACATGGCTGAGATGAAGAACCCTCAGAAGGACTTTATTTACTCTCTTCGATGGTTGATGGCGGCATCTGTTGTTTTCTATGCATTCATCGCTATCGCTGTCTACTGCCTCGCTGCCGAGTTTACTGCCTCCCCTGCTCTTAGCTCAGCCCCTACTATTGCGGCTAAGGTAGCCTACGGACTCGTCCTCCCCGCTATCTTGACTGACGGTCTTGCTTGCGGCCATATCGGCACCAAGTATGTCTACATTGCTATTATGCGCAGGATCAATGCTCTTGGGGAAGTTACTGCAAATACCATGAAGTCATGGAGTGTCTGGATCGGCAGTAATACTGCCTTCTGGATTATTGTCTTCATTCTCTCCAACGCTATTCCTGTTTTCGACTCTATTCTTGCCGTTAGTTCGGCTACGACTTACGCTTGGTTTACATATGGTATCAGCGCTTTCCTCTGGCTGCACCTCGAAAAGGGACAGTACTTTGCGAACTGGAGGAGTATTATGCTGTTTTCAGCTAATATTGCCCTTCTTGCTTTCTCTTTATTCTTGAATGGTGGTGGAATTTGGTCTTCCATTACTGAGCTTTTACATATTTTTGCCACTTCCTCGAATATCCGAGGATGTTTTAGCTGCGGTGACAATTCTTTTATCTAGGGAGTTGCGATATTCCTTAGTTTGGAGTTGCGGTATTCTTCAGTTTGGAGTTGCGGTATTCTTCAGTTTGGAGTTCCGGTATGCTTCAGTTTGGAGTTACGGTATTCTTTAGAAGTTAAAATAAATTAGATTACGACTTAACGTTTAGCCCATCTCGGCCCAAGTGTAGAAATCCCCAGCCTTCAGTTGGTAGCGCTCAGCCTAAAGCGGCCAGTACTCAGCTTTAGTATGCTCGAGTTTCGCCTCCGAGCATCGGTATTTACACATATCATGCGGTTCTGGCTGCACAGCATTTTAAGGCCCCTGGGGTCTGATCCTTGGCAATCTCGATGTATTGGTCGCTTCCTTCAGGGGGTGCGTGGTGACATGTCCTTCCCCTGGTCACCCATCATTATGACAACTCACTTGTGGCAAACCGCCACGATGGCCTCCATGGGCACCCCAAATCCCGGTCTACCATCCGCCATGGTATACGCCAAGGCCTTTTCCTCCAGCTGCGCCCGCAGCGCCTCCGCGTACCTGTCCTGCTCCTCCTCGGACCAGTTCCCCCAGAACATCTTGAAGCTCCCCGAGATGAGGTCCCGCAGCTCGTCCCGGGTGGCCATGCCGTACTGCGCCGCGCACGACGACAGCTGCACGTCGTCGAACCCGGCATCCTGCATCACCCGGCGCAGATGGGCCGGGTCGAACCACTCGGGCCGCAGCGGGACGTTGAATGGCTTCTCATCCGGCCTCACGGCGGCCTGCGCGGGGCGAATGGCGTCCAGGTAGCCCAGATGCGCCCACGACGTGACGATGGCCGTGCCGCCGGGCTTGAGCGTGCGGAAGATCTCGCGCGCGCCCGCGGCCGGGTCCTCGAAGAACAGGATGCCCATGTTTGTCAAGCTCAGCGAGAAGCTGGCGTCGGGAAAGTCGAGCTTCTCACCCGGACTGGCGCTGAAGCGCAGCTGGTCGGGCTGAAGGGCGTACTGCGCCGAAAGCTGCTCCTGGGCGAGGCGCGTCATGTTTGCGGCGCCGTCGGCGCCGCGGATGACGGCCGAGGGAGCCACTCGGAGGATCTCGTCGGCAACGATGCCGGTCCCGCATGCGTTGTCCAGTATGACGGCGGGAGGGGCGAGGGCCGAGGCGGGGACGAGCGTGAGCAGGTGGCGGGCGACTTGGCGCGTGCAGCCGCCGGTGGTGGCCTCGTAGTTGGTGGCGGTCCTGTCGTAGTGCTCGAGCGCAGTCTTGGGCGGCGTGGGGTTGGATGCGGCCATTGTAGCGAAGCGTTGGCGTTGCGGATGGCTGTAGAGACGAAGAACGGATGCGGTATGCGGATGGAAATGCCTGGGCTTGATGATGGCACGACGCATCAGTCAAGGTTTTATATACAATAGCGTTGTATGTGTCGCATCGCCAACATCAATGGGGAAATGCCCGCATTAAAAGAACCTGGATGGTTCATCCTGACGGTGTTTTCAGCTCCGGGGACTAACACTAACCACAAGTGTCCGAGATCTCTCCAACAAGTCCGCTGTCAAGTCCGAGCTGCATGCGAGCTCTAGTATTCCCGCACTGACACCGGGGACTTCTTCTGGAGACATTCCCGCACTTGGCTGCGGCGACTTCTGGAGACTTTTCGGACACAAGTGACGCGCCGTGCAGGGGGCCACGCCATCGGCTGCAGAGTGTGCTGCATAGTAATTATCAGTTGCTATGGCCTGTTTATAGAAAATACACTCAAAATGGCTCAGAGTGACTCATTCAGCAAGGAATAGTAGTCACTACTCTCAAGTCTGCCATGCACAGCCCACGAATCGAACAAAAGCCAAGTCGCCAATCAACGAATCCCATCTATTACACCTCCGATTCTCAACGCCTGCCTCGTTTACATGCGCAGGGCGTGACGCCGCGCGTGCTTGCGCCTGCTGGCGGAGCAGTTGCTTGTCTTGATGGGCTTGACAGCAGCATCGCTAGTGGTTGCGGCATCCGTAGCCACTGCGGGGGCGGCGGTAACGGTCTCCGGCTCGCTCTCGGGGCTAAGGCTGCTTGCTCCGGTGGCCTGCTCGGCGGCGGGGGCGGCGCTCGATGAAGCCTGGGAGTCGGCGGACGTGGGCTTCTCGGCGGATGCGGCCGAGCTATCGACAAAGATGTCGTTCTGGGCGCCGTCCTTGAAGCCCATGTTGGCGTTGTAGGTCGGCGTGCGGTTGTCGGGGGCCTCGACGTTGTTGCCGCTAGCCTCTGCGAACGGTGTCAGTATTTTTTGTCAAGACGTAGAGGAGATCCGCTTACGGTTCCAGGCCATCATCTGCTTGGGGCCGGTGATACACTTGGACTCATCGCCCTCGCACCAGACGGGCGCCTTGGGCGTGCCGAGCTTCTTGGTCGTCGTCTTGGCGTTGGTGATGCGGCAGCGGTGGTTCTGCATGTACATGTTGGGCTGGCCGCCTGTGACAGAGTCAGTACCGTTCCCGACAGCTAACTACTACAGCTCGACTCACAGCCTTCGGGGATCCAGAGCCAGGCGCAGTAGCAGCCCTCCTCGGGGCACTCAGGCATGTCAGCCGGGACGTCGTAGGAGGTGACGCGCTTCCAGGGCGTGCTGGGTTGAGTTAGTGCTGTCCTAAGTCACCTTGCTCCGACTTCACTCACTGGTAGCGGACAGAGAAGACGACTAGGTTGTCCATGGTGACCTTGCTGATGTCGCTCTCGTAGGAAATGGCCCACGCCGTGCCAGCAGCCTTCTCCTGGCCCGTCGTGTGCAGCTCGCCACCGGCGCCATCGGGGTTGTCGCTCAGGCACTTGGGCGGCATGCCGGGGCCGGTCCAGTCGTCGGGGTGAGACGCGCCGTCCTGCCAGTCGGTGGTCTTGGAGCCGTTGAAGGCCAGGCTGGTGAAGGCACGGTTGTTGGCGAGCTCCGTCGTGAAGGACCCGCCAGCGGGCATGTCGAGGAACTCGCCGGCGGGGGGCGGTAGCTTGTCGCAGCCGCGGTCGCGCTGCATCCACCAGGCGTCCTTTTCGAGCCGGTAGAGCGGCTTGACGGCGTCGTTGTTCTGCTCGTCGTCGACGCCCGCCTTGACGCCGCCCTGGGGGTTGTCAGTCTTGCCCTTTAGAGCTTGGGTACGGTTCTGAGTTGACCAACCTTGCAGTACATGCCAGGGTTCCACGAGGCAATGTGGGCGTTGGCCGAAGCCGCGAGAAGAGAGAGCGCAATGGCGGACCGCATGGTGGAATCGTGTCGAAAATGGATATCGAGATTCGGATCAGAGGCGAAACTGGTTGAAGTGAATGACTTGAATCTACCTGCTATCAAAGCAAGGCAAGGTTAGGTAATGAAAGGAATGAATGAATGAATGAGTGAATGAATGAATGAGCACTCGGCTTGCCGGATGAAGAGAGTCGCGATGGGGAGTGCAGGGCAGTTTGGTGTTTTATATCAACCAGCGACTAGGCCACAACACTGGCCGTGCGTACACCTCGCGTGTCTGCACCAGCACCAAGGACCCGACGGTAGGGTGGCACGAGCCCATGAGGATCCAACAACCCGTTTCAAGTCGCCTCTCTGGTCGAATTGACAGGCCCAGCACAGAGAAAGAACCACTCACCAGCGACGGAGTGGAGGAGCGCTGGAGTCGCATTGGGAGCAGATCCCCCTAGGGCTGAAATGGCAGCGCCCCGCATGTAATCAATCCCCCACAACGCTTTGGTGCTATTACAGCGCTGGGCACCCCTTCATTTCACGCCAATCTCGAGGCCCCCGGAAGCCCTGGGGTTCCCACTGCAGTGGCGGCCGCACGCTGTCATCCAATGTTGGCGGATACGCAAGCGCGGCTGTCAGTGGCCATCAATGCCATCCATCTGCTTGAAACGTTTGGGGCAGCCCCATTCTCAATCTCCCATTCGGCGTCCGAATGCCGCTGCCACTGCTCCACCTGCCGTGAGATGTGGCGTGTCTCGACGGCTCGCTTCCCCGCTTGACAGGCGAGATACCGACCAGCCGGATCGCGAGGACCAACGGTCAATGGCAAACCCAAACGATCAAACGATAACACAGTGGCAGAAGGTGACGAGTAGATGAACGGTCCAACGTTGGTTTTTAACCCCCTTATCGTCTTCACTGGCATTCCCCAGAGTCTGAAGTCCAAAAATAGATGTCACAGAGCAACATTGATGGAAATATGAGACAAATTAAAGGCTCCCGGCCAAGACGCTGCCCTGTACGGCTCCCACCGTGTCCGTACAGTGCCTGCACAGTAGGCGGCCGCCATGGCGGGTCGTTCAATCAATCACCCTCAGCCCTGGTTGTTTCTCAAACGCGTCTAGGCTCAATGCCGCAGTGGCAGATCCTTATGATCATCATATACAAGCCGGGATCATTCATCGCGTTCGTGGGAGGGGAAAGAAACACGAAACAGGTGGAGAATAATTACATGAGTCCCCCAAGTTAGATGGGCTGATGTGAACCTCGAATGCCCAAGGCTCTTTCCTCATGCTGGTCCGTAGATTGTGAACAGAAGCACATGTATCATCTCGCACCGGATGTCTTTGGGATTGATGCTCTCGACCGAAGAGTTGATTCCAGGCGCCGCAGCCGCATCGGATGAGATGCCTTGACTCTGGAACATTGAACAAAGCGCCGCTGGCAACATTGTGTAAATAAATTCTCCCCTGCTGGTTTATTCGACAACTGGTGCGTTTGGGCAAACTTACTATGATTGCGTAATCCATTCCCAAAGGACTTAAGCCAGATTAAAATCTATTTGCATCAGCAGCCAACTTAGAAGACTGTGAGCGTGGTGGCGTTGCAAGAATCACCATCAACTGAAGACACACGTTGTTGATGGCGCCCCACTCTCAACTCCGGGGGTCCACCCTCAACTCCGACCGCCACTCGCCCAGTCTGTCTGTTGCCGACGATATAAAAAAGACAAGACTTTAAAGCAAAGAGAACTAACAAATGTGCAACTAGAAATCTTCAAACAGTCAAACTCCTCCTAAGAGAAACCCATCGTCTTGCATTATGAGTATGGCAGCCCACCAAGACCAATGCTCCAGCAAGGGCGTAACAGCTCTCCCAACCCATCCTGAGCCATCCCCTTCATGTCTGGAGCAGTCGCCAGAGGCACCTGATTCCGGGGAACCCTTCTCGGAAACGCAAGCGGTAGTAGAAGAGCCATACACCATCTTTGACGGGCGGCAAATTGTCTTAATTGTGACCCTCGTTTCCGTTGCTGCGACATGTACGTCCACCAGACAAACCACACGCCTCCGTCTCTCCTGTTAACATCGATTCAGTTTCCGGCTTCGCATCAAACATCTACTTTCCAGCTCTCCCGACCATGTCCAAGGACTTTGGCGTCTCGATCGAACTGATCAATCTCACAGTGACGTCCTACCTCATCTTCCAAGGCCTAGCCCCCAGCCTCTGGGGTCCGGTGTCGGACGTCAAGGGCCGTCGAGTTGCATACTCTCTCACTTTCATCGTCTTCCTGGGAGCCTGCATTGGCTTAGCAGAGGCTAAGAACTACGTCACATTGGTTGTGCTGAGATGCATCCAGAGCACCGGCAGTGCCAGCACGATTGCCATCGGGTCCGGTGTAATTGGAGACATCACGACCCGCGACAATCGCGGTGGGCTCATGGGTGTTTTCCAGGCAGGCTTGTTGGTGCCGGTGATCGTGGGCCCAGTTATAGGGGGTGCCTTGGCCGGGTCTCTTGGGTGGAGATCGATCTTCTGGCTTTTGGTCATCTACAGCGGCGTTTTCCTGCTTCTCCTGATCCTTTTGCTGCCCGAGACGCTGAGATCAATCGTTGGAAATGGCAGCCTGGTGCCGTCCCGCATTATGGACAAGTACCCTCTTTCTGTTTATCAGAAGACAACGAGGATCCGGTGGAATCGGGGACCTGACTCCACGCCGCCCATCGCGGGCAAGCATGTCGATGTCACGGGCCCCTTACGCATCCTCGTGAGCAGGCAGGCCGCTCCCATCATCGTCTTCCTCGCAGTCTACTACGCTGTCTGGCAGATGAGCATCACGGCCATGTCTACTCTATTCGAGGACAAGTACGGCCTCACAGAAACCCAGATCGGCTTGACGTTTATTGCCAATGGTGTGGGATCCATGATTGGTACACTGATTACTGGCAAGATTCTCAACCTCGACTATCGCCGTGTCAAGGCGCAGTTCGATGCCCGAATTGGAGAGGGTAATCCAGAATCTGGCGATGTGGCTCAAACGCAGGAAGACCAGTTCCCATTGGAAACGGCCCGCCTACGCCTCGTTCCCCTATTCTCCTTCTTCCAGTGTCTGTCCATCCTGCTCTTCGGCTGGACCATACAATATCCCAACAGGGTTCACATAGCGGTTCCCATTGCGTCGACATTCATCACGGGTTGGACTGCCGTATCCACACAGTCCGTGGTCATGACATATCTTGTCGACATCTTCCATGATCGCAGCGCGGCTGCTAGTGCGAGTCTTAATCTCGCCAGGTGTCTGTTTGCCGCCGGGGGGACGAGCTTCATCATGCCAATGATTAACGGCATGGGCGTTGGATTGGCTTTTACTGTCTGCGCTGCAGTGCAGGTTGCTATGATGGCGTGTTTGACTATCCAGTGGAGATTTGCAGCCAAATGGAGGCGCGAAGGGGGTGTCAAGAACACCAAGGCTTAGGCCGCTCACCTCTTTATGTTCGTATCTGGTCACTAACATCACACTCCCTTTCTTGGATGAGTTAATGGAAAATATCTTTATCCTGGGTATAGACTCGGCAATCCTTGGTTTTAGTGGTTACATAGAAGGAGACAGTTGACCTCTAGTCGGCTGAGCAACACATATATACCTGGCTTGCGTCGAGCATAAAATATCATTAATATTCTCTCGAGTATGTCGCTCTGCAAATTAGGGTCCGAGGTGGCTTCGCTTAGCGTGGACCCACTGTCGGGCCGTGGATCAAATGCCCGCGTCACATTCCTCCGTGGGAACAGTCATCTCTCAAACTCTCTCCCGGCCAATATTCAACAACACCCCTGGGGCATTATGAACAGTGTCCGCTAGATAAAGCGGTACAAAAGAGAAGTACGAGTCAGATTTATCCTCGAATGATTCATAACAAACGAGTTCGACCGTTCTTCTCCACGAGCACGAGACCCCAGCCATGATACCGACTGCGGGAAGATATGCACAATCGCGACAGAAGGCTTGCCAGCAATGCGCCAGAGCAAAAGTCAGGTGTGACCAGGCACCTGGCTCGTGCTCCCGGTGCAAGCAGCGGCGTATGGCTTGCAGTTATCTCCAAGCGGCAAGTCGCATTGATGAAGCGGATGGAGGCGCGAGCAGAGCAGACACCCAGGCGTTGACAGATTCGCCAGCGACTAATTTGACCCATTCCATCATTGCTTCGACCCCGCCAGAGCCATTAAATGCCAGGCAAGGCCAATCTACGCACAATCCCAGCGTAGTTGGGCTCACAAGCAAGACTCTGCATCAGGCGCCTACTGACCCATTACCATCGCTACCAGCATCCACCCAGGTCCAAGACACACTCAACTTCTCCAACCTGGATCTTGTTTGTCCCATAAAGCCTGAGGAAGTTGCCAATCGATGGCTCAATGCCTATGTCCTCTCGCCGGAGCAGATTGTCAAAGCATACCCGCCAGCTGTATCTTCCTTCATGTACCGCGTCTTCAGATCCTACGTCAAGATGTCGATGCGCGGCCAAAGCATCCCCCCCTTTATCCACCCCTTGCAGATCGGCTTGGAATCTAGTGCGTCACTCATGTCCTGCCTCTCGCTCATTCAGACGTACCGCGACCTCAGGCCAGAGCACCATACGGCCGCCACGGCTGCACTGCAAGACGAGATGACCAAGATCCACGACAGCCACACAAGAGTCGACCACATGACCCTGCTTGCAGGACTCCAGGCCTATCTCATCTGCACCATGACGCTGTTTTTCGAGATCGGCGGCAAAGCAAATCCATATCTTCGCCTGGCCATGATGAATCTCCAGGAGATGGCCAGTGCATCTTGCAGACAGGGACTCTCGACCAAGGCAGAAGAACGGGGATCTCGTCCCAAATGGGAGGCGTGGGTGGCTACGGAGGCCAAGAGGAGGACACTTTTCACCATGTACATGTTTGATAGCATTCTGTTGGCGCATGACGGGCTACAGGCATTCCTTGGAACGGAGCTGCGAGGCTTACTTGCTCCTTGCAGCAAATATCTATGGGGATCTAAGGAACGTGGTGCGTGGGAGGGCTATTATGCTTCTCTATTCACACGGCTTGACGGCCAACCATTGGCTATTGATGAGTTGTGGTCAATGCCTAGTCACTTCTCCGAGGCGGACAAGTCCATGAGGCGCACAAGGGTTGATGCATGGCTGGAAGATGTTGATGAATTTGGAATGATGCTGTTTGCGGTAACAAGCTGCACTCACGGGGAATGAGCAAGAGTTCACGAAGAGCTGTTTGTGTAACCATAGGGTAGGGGAAGCTCGAGGCAAAAAGACGCGCCCCACTGACTAACCACTAAACCCCGGCTCGAAAGGCCTTCATATCATCCATCAAAGCCAGCAAAAAATGGCAAAAAAACATACAACAGCGGGGATTCCCCGATCGTCACCGACTCGAGTACTAGTCCGCCCCTTACCAGCTTAACTATGGGAGAGCGGACGGGATCCCGTGTTCTCTGGTAGGTATGGTCGTATGTGTCTGGAGGCTGCGGTACCACAACCCAAGATGACGCCTGTGGGGATGCAAACAAAACTAGCAAAAAATGGCAAAAAACATACAACAGCGAGGATTCCCCGGTCGTCACCGACCCGAGTACTAGTTCGCCGCTTCCTAGCTTAACTATGGGAGAGCGGACGGGATCCCGTGCTTTCTAGGAGCTATGGTCGTATGTGAAGGTCAGTTGTGGTGTTGCAGCTTATGTCGAGGCCGGATCTCGTTCGATTGAGGATCCGGAAGGGATGAGTGCTTCCACGCTTCACAGATTCTTGTCCTTAGCGCCCTCATTTTCCTTCCTTCAAACGTGGAGGAGTTGAATATTTCGCTGCTGACACATGAGCCCAAGCCTAACGAAGTAGTGATACCGTCGTCGACGGGAGGATGGCGATTCAGTGTGTAGTTGTCAACTTGTCGTCCTGCGCAATGAAGCACCTTCATGGAATGTTGCTACATACACAAACTCGTGAAAAGCAGCTGCAATTTGTCTTGGTAATATCGCATCGTGAATAAAGCACTCGCTTCAAGTAAGGGTCCTGCGCTGTGGATGGCCACAGCAGGGACGACATTGACGCACCAAACACGCAAATGGGCTCTGATAGGCTATTCGCGACACCTTTTAGTAAACAAGAACGAGAATTTGGTGAAAGTTCTGGAATGTGATTTAAACTCACCGTCGCTTGGCACATCCATTTGCCCGTTGATGTGGGCAGGGCGTGACTGAGCAGTTGTTGACTTGCCATCAGCGACGTGGTAGCCATGGCACAGCATCACGAGAGCTTGGCTGGACGGCGCAGGTGGGACTCGGGCGCTTGTGAACGAAGACACCGAGCCTATGGCCACGGAAAAGATGACGAGGCAGATCTCATGAGCAGTGCCGTTCTTCCTGGTAGCCGCCGGGACTGACACCCCAAATCCACATCCCGCAACGTGCGCGACACCTGCGACACCTGCAAAGTGCCACAAAGCATGCGTCGACTGCGTGGCCGGCCCAAGCGCGAAACAGTTGGAGGCCAGGCCGGGTCACGGCCGCCGCTGAAACGGGTGGTGATGCAGGGATTGGTTGGCTGACAGCGGCCCTTCAGTGGCTGACGCCGCACGAGACGGGGCCACTTGGCGGGCGGCAACTGTTTCGCCTGGCGCTTGCGACCGTTGCGCAGGGCCGCTGTGCGCCAGTCAAGCCCGCCCCGCAGCCACTGTCTGGAGACGGTATCGCTGCTCAACCCGGACGGCACGCGCGCATCAGGGCCAGCGGGCGGATTGAATGGCGGCGGATGCTTCGTCGCGGGGAATTTGTCAAGGGCAGCTAGTCGATGAATCTATTTGGGGATCTATTGTTGAGCGCCAATCCGGGGGTGTATTGTGTTTCGCTGCTTTGCTGGCCGTGGTGCGACTGAGGGTAGGTAGCTTGTATAAAGACGGCGACAATGACCCACGCTTCATTGTTTGCCAGCTCGTTTGTCCACCATTCTTGCATCAATCTCTGCTTTCTTTCTCGCTTGCCTTCTTTGTTTCGGCTCTGCCAATTTAATCTGTCAAATAATTCACCCTTTTGCTGCCAGCCAGCCAACTGTACTTGAGCCGGACTCATCACCACAGCTTCCACAGCTTCCACAGCTTCCACACACACACACACACACATCACCACTTTAATCACCAGCCCAACACAGCCACCACAATGCCCGGAAAGATCGACACCGCCCGCAAGGTCATCGCTCTCGGCCGCGAAGCCAAGGCCATGGCCGGCAGCGCGCAGGAGATGCGCACCGCGGCGTCCGAGTTCCGACAGGCCGACAAGGGCGACATGGGCCGGGCGGCCGGGCGCCAGGCCTTCAACCACGGCGCCGACACGGGCAAGGAGGTGGGCAAGACGTGGCTCAAGACGTTCGAGGTGGTGCCGCGCCTCGTCTGCCGCGGCCTGCAGTTCCTCTTCGCCCTCATCGCCTGCGGCTTCTACGGCAACCGCGTATCCGCCGAGAGCGACGACGAGAGCGCCGGCTTCTCGCCCGAGTGGATCTTCGCCCTCTTCGTCGCCGGCACCTCCGCGCTCACGGCTGTCTTGTTTGTCGTCGCCGCGCCCCTCAGCGCCCTCCCCGTCGTCGGCGCCCGCCTCAAGATCACAAAGACGTACCGCGCGTTCCCCTGGGACCTGACCCTCTTCGTCCTCTGGCTCGTCGTCTTTGGCATCTTTGCGGGCATCTTCCTCGGCCGCGACAGCGACAAGCCCTACAAGGGGAGCAGCACCACCGCCATGAAGACGGCCGTCTGGGTCGACCTCGTCAGCGTCATCCTGTGGCTCGCCTCGGGCTCGTACGGCGCCCTCAAGGTGTTCCTGGGCGAAAAGGTCGATGCCCTGACTGACAAGGCCGGCGGCAAGCTCTTCAGCAAGAAGGACAAGACGCCTCCCGCCAAGCAGATGGAGATGGACAACTACTCGCAGCACGTGTAGCCGGCTGCGCGGGGCGCGACGGCGCACACACACCTGTATTTTTCCTTGTTTGCATGTCACGGCGTTTTACGATGTCCGGGTATTTCTTAGGGGTGTGTTTGGTCGCACATAGAACACAGCACAGCTGCCGCTCCTTTGGGCTTAGATATCCAGGCCTAGATTTAGATCCAGCAATGATCATTGCGTTTTTTGCCATTACAGACCGCCGTCTGGCCCTTGCGTCGTCCCTGGAGCCGGATGCGAGGATAATTCGTGAATGCGCGGAAGAGTCCAAGTTTCTGCCCGTCAGCGCCCTAGTTCCCGCGCTGGGGTGCACTTTTAGCCCTGGACGCTTTCTTAGTGGCCCAAAAGTATCCGGGGCTTCCATGCCTGTTGCTACGCATGTATTGAGGCTGAGGCCAGGTCTTGCGACGGCAACTGTGTATATAGGGCTGGTGATGCCCGCTTCCAACTGTGATTCATTCTTGCACACTCTCCTTAATTTTTTCACGATACATCTGCGTAATTCTAATTTGCCCTCCAGCATGGCCATCTTCACCAAAGCGGGCGGACCAGTCTCCGTCATCCGATCCAAACTCACCACTCTCCCCATCCCCGAAGCCACACCCTCCATCTCGGAACAAATATTCATCGTGACAGGCGCAAATGCCGGTCTCGGGTTCGAGTCTAGCTGCCATCTATCGCGACTCGGCGTGGGCAAGCTGATCATGGCCGTCCGCACACTGTCCAAAGGACAAGACGCCAAGAACGAGATCCTCGTGAAGACCAACCAACGAGTGGATCAGATCGAGGTCTGGCAGATTGACATGGACAGCTACGATTCTGTCAAGGCTTTTGCTGCCCGTGTCGCCCAGCTACCTCGTATCGATGGCGTCCTGGCCAACGCGGGCATCATGTCAACGAGCTTCGACCTCAGCGAGGGTATCGAGAAGACGCTCAACGTTAACGTTGTTAGCACATTCCTGCTGTATCTCCTTCTTCTACCGACAATGGTCGAATCGGGCCGCCAGAAGGGAAATCTGTGCCGCTTCGTCGTCCCCAACAGCGCACTGCACTTCATGGCAGACCTCGCGGAGCTGGACCCCGACAGCTACAGAATCATGGACACGCTCAACGACCCAGAAAAGGCCAAGATGGAGGCACGTTATAATGTTAGCAAGCTCCTTGCTCTCTACATGGTGCGCGAGTTCGCCGCCAGGAACACGACACCACAAGGACCATCCGCCATCATCAACGCCCCGAACCCCAGCTTCTGCGTGAGCGGCCTCAACAGCGAGGCATCGGGCAACATGCGGTTCAAGATGCAGCAGAAGATGCTCGCGCGGTCCACCGAGGAGGGAAGCCGCACGTTTGTGCATGCCTTGCTGGCTGGTCGGGAGATGAATGGCGAGTACTTGAACAATTGCGAGGTTGGATGGTGAGTGGATTTGTGATTGATGCATGTGAGTCTGGCTAACAGTTGTAGTGCTGCTGATCATGTCAAGTCCGACTGGGGACAGAGAGTGCAGGAGAAATTCTTCCACGAGCTGCTGGCAAAGCTCGAGGCGATTCAACCAGGTATTTCGCACAATCTGTGAGGACGGACGGCTTTAGAAGATAGCTTCAGGTTTCTCCAATCACACTGTATGCAGGTCAAGAGGTGTATCCGGATATCAGCGTCAATAGAAGCACAGAAGTCGCATTCAGGAGATGACTATGCTTGTTCATCCTCTGGCTCATCCACACTTTCTATCTCCACCACAAGCGTGAAACTCTCCCTCATCAGGAACATGCAAGACACAATGTACGCCTGAGCGTGGAACCCAGGGCCCGACAAGTCGGATTCCCGTCTTAGAACGCCAGACTTCTTGAGCCGTTCAACATGGCGATGCTGCAGGACTCCCAGCTGAGCCGAGTCTACGTCGCGAACCTCCAGCTTGGCAGACTCGCCACTCGCAAGCGTAGCCCAGCTCTCGATCCAGCATACCGCCTTTAACCCTTCCCAAGTGTACAAGGAGTAAGGTTTCTCTAATCCCCACAGCACGAAGAATCCGTCCTGGCCGTTGCTGAAGAAGAGTGTGTCGGAGAACATGATGTCGCCGAGGGTGGTTGTTGAGATCGGCGCACCATCGCAGTGCAGAAGCATGTCTTCGATGTAGTTGCTCGCATTGGCTCGGAACTCCCATCCTTTGCGGGTTTTAACCTTGAGCCGCAGTTGAGGCGCGTTGCCCATGGCCGTGGTGCGAGGCTGCACGTTTGGCAGAAAGATTCTCCCAACCCGAGCGTCCTCCTTGGTGTTCACTAAACATTCATATCAGACAATGCTGCCAAAGCAGGTCACAATGACCACGCCAGAGTCATTAGGAGCTTTAATTTACCTGTACCATCTTCTACAGACAGACTGCCGTATCCTGTGAGCTCTCAAACAATCTTGGGATCCTCATTGGGCCGCAGGATGACCAGCGCATCGTTGCGCTCCCTCACATACCCCGTATCTATAGGACCCAGCTCAATTTGCGAGACGAAAATGGCAACGCGGGAGTGGCAGTCGATATCTATAGCGCAGCTCAGCACCGCGAGGAATAGATGGAGCACTCCAACGTTCGGGACCGTGGTCGTGCAGGGCACCAGGACCACGTCAGCCTCCACGCCCTTCGGAGTGCTGGCGATGTCGCCCCAGGGGAGGCGGCGAAAGTCCCTGCTGAAAAATCTCGTTTGGTACGCAGACGGCGACTTTGGGAAATAGGGCCTGAGTCGTTGCGAGCTTTCGTTGCGAGCTTTCGTTGCGTATATGCGACTCCGTCCAGGCCAATATGCTCTGGTCAGGGTGCGAGCGCATAATCTCGTCCTGCAGTCGCTGGAAGGCGTTGATTCCTTCACCATAGAGCAAGGGCATGTTGATGGAGAATAGACCCATTAGAGAGTAGGCTATGTCCTCCTCGCGTGTAGTTGTGCGTCTGGACGCCCACTTCATCTTGTTGCCAATGGGCTCTAGCTGCAACGCATTGTGCAGCCCGTCGAACGAGCCGCACGCACGACAGGCCGTATTTGGGTGAATGCTAGTGGGGCGGTAGTTATGGTCTCGGTCTAGTATGGGTAGCGAGACACCAGTGATTGTTGCGATCCTGTCGGCAAGCTGGTTTCGGCTGTACATGTGCTTCCAGTTCCGGTCAAAGAACTCGACGCCGTGCGGAGCGATGAGTTCCTGCAGCGTCCATCCGCGAGTGAACCACCTGCTGGTGTCAAAATTGGACATTGATCCACCGGGCTCGAGGGTCACGTCCTCCATGAAGACGTAGCAGGTGGCAGAGTGTTGGTACCACTTGAACATGGAGTTGATGGATTCCGTCAGCTCGGCACTGCTCGTCTTGTCGATGCAGCGGGTGTCGACCCAGACGTAATCCCAGCCATCCTTGCGAGCCTGTCCCCACGTGTCAAGTATTTTGCGAAGCCCGTGGCTTGGGCTGGCCAAGTGCTGGGCGATGCCGCCTTGCAGGTTCTGGAACGTGAACTCGTCCTTGCCCCAAGTGTGGGAGAGGATCGCGTAACGAGGGATATCCTGGCCAACGAATGTCTTGAGCTTAAGTGTCTTTGAATCCAACAGCCTCATTCTGAGCGGCTTGCGGGTTGGGGAATATGACAATCAGCGCATATCAAGTTGTAGGGCTCCATGTCAGCAGGCCATTCTTGGAGCAACCCCTCTTGAGCCCTCACAGCCCCTGCACGGCCAAATTTTGTGCGGTGAAGTGGTGCATAATTATCGCATGGGTGGAAGCAAAGCCCAAGGAAATGCATCAGCTTGATTGCTTTCATCTAGAGCTAATCTGTGAGTGACTTTAGCAACTATCTAGAATTTTCTTGCTCAAGTCATCAACCAGAATAGACGAATTGGAAAAGAATAATCGAACAAATTATGTTGTTGATATCCAATGTCATGCCTCCGAGTCTGACGCCGCTCCCTCACCCGATCCAGAGTTCCCTGATGCCTGCTCGGTCGCTCGCAGCCCAATATCCAGATGTCCTTGGCACAAAACATCTGCCAGTGCCTTGGCGTCCTCATCCGTAGGTAGGTTCTCGGGATTCCACCGGTCCGGATCCACCTCCCAGCTAATCTCTCTGATGTGCACTGGGCAATCCACCTTGACGGCGCCGGACTCGTCGTGTTCGGCGTGCAGCGAGAGTGCGATATTGGGGAACCGCGTCCAGCTGCGCGCTATGGTGGTCAAGTAGACGCCGCGTGCATCCGGTCCCTCGGTCTGGATGATCCATCTGTCCTCCATCATCCGGGGTACAAAGCCGTAGATGAGGCTTGCGAGGTCGCTGGGGGAGATGGCAACCCCCCAGGGCGCGGTCACCTTCCTGGAAAAGGGCTCCAAGTCCCTCAGTCTCGGCCTCTTGCTGAGGTCTACGACCCTTGGCACACCACTTGAAGGGGTTATGCCGTTCACATGGGCCATCAGCGCTGCGACGTCCTCTGGCTCGAGTCTTCCAGGCGTCCTGGGCCGGTCGTCGTCCGAGAACTCTTCATATTCGTCGGCGCTCATGATTGATCTGGTTGATGCGTTTAATGCTGGATGTGAAGTTATCAGATAAAGGATAAAAGTCAAGAGAGCCGTTGTCCTGGGTTTGTTTTGTCCGCGTTGAGTTGTTGATGCCTGAAGTGGCTGGTGCCTGGGTGTGCTGACTGTATCGGAAATACCGTTTTGGGACTTTGATCATGAGCGATGTGGCTGTGCACTAGCATCCTGAATACCCCTTGTGGCGCATACGGCCAGCATGTGAGATGTGTGGCGCTGCCCATATCCAAGGACACTCCTACTGGGGGATGATCTTTCCACAGGTATGATTGCCATATCCGAAACCGGCGATAAGGTCTACAGCAAGTGGTTCTGTCCATCTCGCATTCAAAGGCGGTAAAATGGGCACACATGTCCAGGGATCCGCACTTCGTTCTATCCCCTTTGCTGCTCGACTTTGGTTTTGGCGTCGTCGATCCAAGTCGGCATGAAAGAATCTTGATGTCACACCAAAAAATCCTAGTCTCATCGGCTGCTGCTCCAATCAAGTCTGAGACGGCATCATGCCAAACAACCTCTGCCAAGACCATCTGCGCAGGTTGGCGGCAACTTCCGGAAACTGACTCCGTCTTCCCGTCCACTATTCCGCCCATTCTTTGTCAGAATGATACCAGCACACTTCCAAGTTCTTGATGGGGTTTTCTACACAGATCCTCCTTGAATCACGAACGTTACAGACATCTGGGGCAAAGTTGACCGGGGCAGCTCTAATCACTGATTTCGTGTTGGCTACTCGCATGATGCCCATAGCCAGAGAGCCGGCAAGAAATGACCCTTGGAGTGGTAGCAGGGAATGACAGCATATCCAATAAATTCTCAGAACATCTCGGTCGGACACTACAGCCACAAAGAAGCAATCAATGATACAAGTGGAATTTAGCGAAGGCTTGCGGAGAGTGGAGTAGGATCAGCAAGGGTATTGCGTGCGAGACAATGCAGGCGCTTAATTCATACGCAATCTTTCCAACTCCGCAACTGCTGCTACCACTACTTGTTTGCCAACTTGGCCTTTGGCGACCTACATGATGTTGTGCCACTCAAGCACCGCCTCGCCAGTATGTCTGCTCTCTTAGAACGGAAATTCCCCCGAGGTCAGCAAGTGGCGGTCAGAGAGTGAGGCTTTCCCTATTCTACAAGTTTTTTTAAAGGAATAGACAGAGGTGCCGTACAGTATCGTAACATAAAAAGCTTCGTTGGCCTAGGCTACGATGCAATGTGGATGTTTTTGAAGAGACAGCACCTTGAAAACCTTGAACACCCGAAACCACTCTTACTGCTGTAATAACTATCCACAATGACTGGCAAGCCCAACCGTATTCGAAGATACGCAGATGATTTTGGTCGTAAGGTCAAGGAGGCCAGGTCTCGCAGGCAACAGGTGCATGCTGCCCAAAAGAGGTCTCCCAGCACTGATAGCAGTCGAGGTCCTATGACAGAGAGCTTGGGCGCGTACGAACTCGACAAACACAAGTTGAAGCGGTTTCTTGAGGCCAAATGGAAGGGTTGGACGCCCAAAAAGGCCAATTTCGTCCATGTAAGGAAGAATATTGCTGTGGGGGAGGGCTCACGAGGGTCGCTAACGGCAAGGAACGGTAGGAGAACGACATGTACCGCTTCGATGTTCCCGAGAAGCTTTCAGAGGTATGCCTGCTGTCCTACTGCTGACAAAATTAAAATGGCCTTCTCATCGCTGACCACTTCACCATGATGTAGGCCGAACGCGACGAAATCGAGAGAGTCTGTGCGAAGACGGCCACGCCTGAGGCGCTAAAGTGAGATGGTGTGTACGGGACTAAATTTCTTATCATAGCTTGATAGATGGTTTCTCTCGTCCGTCTTGTGTATCCGACGTCAGGCTTCTCGTGTTGTCCGAGAAGTTGGAATGGTTTACCAGCAAGCTCTTTAAGGATGATGGGGAACCCGCCATGGTCTCTTTCCGAGATTTTGGGATTGATGGTGGAAGTGGCGGATGTGAGCTACCCCTCCGCGGCCGCACAGTACCAGTTCATGAATCTAATTGCTCGCCAGATATGTCGGAACCGCAGGAGTGCGACGTCTCCTCGCTGCAGGAACTAACAAAGTGGCTGGGAATCACGGAAGTGCAGCCCAAACCGAGCTCCGGTGATGAAACGGCAGAAATCACGGTAGAGAGGAAGGATCCAAAGTCCCGTTTTATGTAGGAACTCCCTGCCTTCGTCACGGACGGCATCTTCAGTCATGCCTGGCTAATAACCACGGGTGTAGATACATCCATTCTCGGGATTCTCGATCTAAACTGGGCATTACTAGGCCCATGCTGGCCCAAATCCTGACATTTCATCAGGTAATGCCAGCATATCTTAATTTTCTATTCGTCTTTGGGCTTGATTATTGGAACCATGACATGCGATTCAGTAGCTTTCGCCAGCATGTCGCCTTGAGCAATGAAGCCCCCAGCCAGTTGCGCATCGACAGTCTTGGTCGCTCCGGAAAGCAATATCAGATCTGCTATAATCTCAAGGGTGCCTCAGAAATCGAGTCTGGCTGGGGCCGCCGCGAAAACCAGAGTCGATGGTCGGTGCGACATGCAGCTATCTACCACAGCTTCGATGTCGAGAACGGTAATTCCCTCTGGATCGTCACCCAGCCCAGGATTCAAATCAAGGCCCGGTACGAGGAACTTACAGGACAGGACGCTCGGCCCGAGGACCGATCCTATGGTACTCCCGAGCAGTGCTTCAAGTCAAGCCTGTCGGCTCACTTGCTTTTTTGCCACTGGTCAGCGGAAAACTGGCGAGAGTACGTTTGTTGGCTAGACGCAGTCGTTCGCAATGACGTCAGTATTTTGCTCCATTTCGACAGATTTCTCGGGTACTGGTAACCACTGATTCTCGGATTATAGACCGACAACCACGTCTTTGACAACTACACGATGAGAGACATGCGTATCATGGTGAACGTTGAGGATGAAGTCAACCGGGTTACTGCGATAATGGAGTCCAACATTGAGGTGATCAACTCGCTAATTCGGTTCTACGATAGAATCGCTGCGGACAGTGGCTTTACCGTGCCGGCATGTCAACACGATGTCGAGGCTTTCACGAGCCAGTTAGGGCAGATTGTCACTAATTACAAGCTGCTGGTATCCCAAGTAACTTCCATTGGCAAGGGACTTGAGATAAGGATCCAGCTGGCGAGGCACCATCAAATGGACAGCCTTAACCACAACCTGGAAGCGGAGGCTGTGCTGATGCGAATCGTGACCATCGTAACGCTCGTATATCTCCCGGCTACATTCATCTCGGTAGGGATCCACGACCTGGCTGGGCCAGCACTGCATCAGGCCAATCGCTTATTCCAGCACGCGCAGACTTTCTTCGGCACCGACGTTGTCAAGTACCAAGACCACGACAGCCCCGGGGGGGACTTCTCGCCTGTGGCCATGGTCCGCTGGGTCCAAGTGACCCTGCCACTCACGGCTTTCACCCTCCTCGCAGCCTATCTGCTGAACAGGTTTGCTCTCAAAAAGATAGAACCGAAATATTCCCGTCGTCCCAACTGCCGGGTCCCGTTGCCGAGAGACCAGTACGAGCGAAAGCAAGGGATATCCCGGTACGATTCTGAAGACGAGGACAGTGATACCGAGTTTGAATCGGACACCGAACCCGACGGGGTTAATGACGAACCGAACGAGGCGGCTACTACAATTCCGGAAGCATTGTGCAACTTGGTCGAGGGCGCCATGCGACTGGGGCTTAAGCAGCCGGTTGTGGAACCCGAGGAGGAGTCCGCCTCGCCTGTATGATGCCCAAGGCCAACAGCAAGACGGGTTCGGGGCACGGCAGAACCAACAGGGGGGATGGCAATCAAGGAAGATCGTAGGTCTAGCTAGGTGAGGTCTGTAGCCGAGCGGCGAGGACGGCGAAGACAACATGGGAGGCCGGAGATTTGGTCAGGTTGTGGTACGGGAAACGGTAGTCTCATGTAGTGTATCACAGCATCGGAGATAATCCTGGAGAATGGAAGGCGACTTAACATTCTCGCTTAGGAGTACGGCATGCTAAATTGACGCAAACAATCCTTAACTCGCTCTGTGGATCAATCATCAATCCAGACCCGGATTTGGATTGAGTAACCCAAATCATTGGCCCCCCGCGATCCCGTGGTCCCTCTCATACAATGTTATAGACAGAGGGACATGTTCGCTCCGCTCACCACCACGGGAAAGACAAGTACCTATCGTCCAACTCCATACTAAATTTCGTCGCCACCTCCATACAAAATGTCGGTGGAGCTTGCGTGCGTACAGGGGCCAATAGAATGTTCGTGTCCGCTCCCTTACGGTCGCTCGTAGGAAAGTTCTTCCGCATGCTCCTTACCAGTCGCCTGCTTTGATCACTGTTCATGGTTGAAATGTAGTGAGTATGTCTTGCAGTAGTGGTTGATGTTTGGTCGCCGTGTGTTGGTAGTGATGCACTTACGAAGCCTCCCTGTCGGTCGTCTTCTCGTGCGCTGGCGGCGCCAAAAGGAAGCAAGACTATCTTTTCCAGGTGATTCCCTTCGTGGGTAACTATTCACTTGAACACATGAAAGCTTAGAAGTGTAGATTAGGTGTAATGGTGTGAGTGCTGCCTAAGTGGCTAGAATGAAGCTATCTCCAACCTTACGTATGCACATAATCTTGAAAATTAATGGTGTTACTAAGAAAGCTATAACATGACTAACATCAAAACTACTTAATTATATTAAAATATCCATTCCTCATCTAGAAAAAACCTTGCCGACTTGGGCTGCGCTTCCGTCCTCCTTCTCTGCGACTACGCCTATGTGATCTCCCCCGATGTTCTGACCTCCGCTCTCGCTGTCGTTCTCGCTCTTCGTAATCCTCCATCCTAGTAGACAAATTACCGATGACCTCTACTAACCGTGCCTGTGCTTTCACTAGTTTATCCAAAGAGTTCTTGCCACCCAAAGCCAACGTGTTTAAACCTTTCATCAGGCGATCCTGTTGCTCCACAGCGTCTCCAACTTTATCCATAATGCTACGTGTCTGTGCCAATTCTGCTGTCACCTTAGTGTGCAGGATTTCCATGCCTTTCTCGATCTTAGCCATTCGGTGACCGTCCTTCTCCCGCGTCTTACTCCAATGAGCCTCCGTCTCCTTCCATGTGGCTGCAGAGGACGTGATCACCTGACGATAGGAATCCGACTTGTCCTGCAATAGACCCAATGTGTTCTCCAAAGAAGCCAACAAATCCTTTATCGCTTCCGCTGACTTATCCACTGACCGTGGAGGCTGGATACTTACATCTCCTGATGCTGTCACATAAGATACTGCTGGCTGGGGTACGACCGCCGTCTCCATGTCCGCCTGTTCCAACTGTTTTAAGCAAAGAGGTAAACCTGATACCGTAGCATCTCCTCTCGTCGCCAAATCTACCTTCTCCTTAACGAACATCGAGTCTTCCTTCTCTCCTAATGGTGCCGGCCCAACCGGGTAAACTACATCGTCGACATAGCCTATCGAGACATGAGCATGATATGCATCGTCAAAACAAAGACGAAACCTAAAAACATACCAGAGGGAGATTGCAAACCAAGTCCAAAGGCATTCCGGCCCCGAGGCCTACGGTGTGCACCAAAAGACATATCTCTCTCCCTTCCTCCGAAATTGCAAGAGATGCGATTTACCAGTCTCCGCCAAGTCGACAAGCTATCCAAAAGCGAACGCAGTGAGGCAGAGCAGCACTTGTGCTGTGATATGGCCGTCTGGCCAAAACAAGAAAAGTAAGATGACAAGATGAAGTGCCGCTTCATCGAATGCAGTGGGTGTCCCCGTCCCTTATACTCCGGGGAGTTGTACGAACAAAGAGTTGTTCATACAAATGTGGATCGCCCGACGATCCCCATTGGTGTAGTCCACTCGCCACACTCGCTGCCTTGATACTCCATTCGCACTAGCTCCATGTCGTTGTAGACCAATAGCCGCGTGGTATGGGCCTTATATAATCTGATCGATTGGCCCCCCGCGATCCCGTGGTCCCTCTAATACAAAGTTATAGAGAGGGACATGCTCGCCTCCGCTCGCACCACGGGAAGACCAAGTACCTGCCGTCCAACTTGCCTACAAATGCATTGGTGGAGTCAAGGGGATGAATGGGTCCAATCAAGTTGTCCCCTCCGCAGCCTCCCTGTCGGTCGCCTGCTTGAATGTTAATCCGTTCGCCGTCGCTCACTTGAAGATGATTGCGTGTGCATGTCTACTAGTCGTAAGTATGTGTGGGTGTATGATGGCTGGTAGTGGTAAAGGGTAGTGGTAGTTAAGTCGCCGCAAAGTAGTGTATTCGGCTCTACGTAGGTCCGCTGACGCTCCCCTACTTGTGCGCTGGCGGCGCTAACAGAATCCAGCCCATCTTTCTGCTGTTATTCAATCCGTGTGAAATGAAAGCTTGAACGTAAGCACTTGAGGTGTGCATGATACTCTATCTACATACTAATCACTACTAGGTGTGGTGTTGACTCAGACTATAGTCCAACTACATAACTCTACTAGTCTATAAATTGAAACCTACACTACAAAACGTAAGAAAAGAGAAAAAATAGAAATATAAATAAAAATAAAAGGCCAAAGCGTCTATCTCTCCGATCCTTCTGCCTGTTGATCCCTGAATGAAGCTATTCCTAACTCTCGTTTGGGTAAGTGGGGTAGTACTGGCGTCGTACGTATCCACGCAATGATACCTACCCTGCCTGTCTCTAATGTATTATCCTCTCCTCTACCTGTTGTAGAAGAGTTGTAAACTAATTGATATTTCTAAAAAAAACAACTCGATGTGGTTCCTTGCTTGTATATACAAGGCTAAAGATAATCGATCAAAGGATGCACAAAGGATTCACATAAAACGAATGCGTCACCAAAGGGGAGTAGAGCCCGCCACTCCGGCCGTGCTAGGTGATGTCGCACCTGATCCTGTACCTCGTAGGATGCTGTCTCTGCCACCGAGACAAGAAAACAATAGACGATGCGATAGGGATCCTGCTCCTCGCCGTTCACTCCTCGATCACTGGAAAGACGAAAGCCCCGGTACTCTGTCCGAGACTCGCTACCAAGAAGAAAAGTGCGGATAGTCTGCTCGACTACCGATGTTAGCACAGGACAACTGAATGTCCATTGGATGTAGAAATGGGTATCCACCCGTGAGGAATGAGTCCAAAACGTGGTGGAGGATGGCGAAGAGGGCATTCCCGCCCTCCTAGAAGCCTACCGCAAAGAATGGCCGAAGACAAAAAAAGAAAACGTTCGTAGTCCACTCTCACCGACTCCCTACTCGGTCGCTCTCCTCGTCTTGTCCAGCCCTCGGTGGTGTGTCGTCGGAAGAAGTCCTCCTCCCTTCACTGGTTTGACAACTCGCTCTCCCGCCTCACCTCCCGTTCGCGTGAATGATGTGCAAGTGCAGTCTTGTGGGTCGTCCAGACCCATATAGCGGAGCGTCAAGATGCGATTTACCACCTGTTTGGAGCGCAGCGACCAGTCACTGCAAAGATACTCTCTCCCAACTCGAGTGTGCCCGCCTCGGGCTCCACCTTGGATGAATGAAGAGTGGCCCCGTCCTTTTAATCTTCCGGGGGTTGTCCGCACAAGGTGCTTTTGAGCGAAAGAGGCGATCGACCATTGGCAAGGGCCAGTACAAGTGCGAGGTCAAGAAGAACGGCAGCTTGCTCGGAGAATTTCATCAGGCGAAGATGAGTGTTGGACTGGATTCTTCAGGTGCAAGTTTAACTCGCCACCAGCTGAGGTTTTACTTTACCATGAACGAGGAGATTGGCGACGTTGATCAGGATGGAGGCGCTTCTCGTCCTCAGTTTGTACTTCGGTTTCGCCCACAGATAGACTCGTTTGAGAATAGGTGGGATAGCGTGAAGCATATAGAGGAGGTTTTGTTTGCTAGGGTTGATAGGTTGGTTGTAGATTATGCATATCTTCTTAGTAGATGTAGCTTTCTAGGTTTTAAGGTTTTTTTCCTCACTTTGACGTGATCCTACATTTTAGTACTAGTGATCAACACCACCAGGATCTGTGATTAGTTTGTAAATGACATTTGGCGATGGCATCATACCCCAGCACTAGGCAACACTTTAGTCTTACACACATAAGCTTAAAATACATTTACTGGAATAGTTTCACACGAAGGGAATCATAGCAGAGAGATGGACTGGATTCCAGTCTGCGGTGCCGGAGCGGAACCAAGCATGAGCTTCCTTCCGCACCTACTGTTCGTGCTAGCCGTGCGAGAAACCTCCTATGTTCTCGGTAAACCAGCGAGTCATTCTTTTCCTTGGCGACTGGATCGTTTCAACTACCGAGCCGGCCAGCGAATCAACAGAGGTTCGAGGCCTAACCATCAAACCGGAGAAAACTTACTTTTTAAAGTAAGACAGCGCCTATGCGGTGTCTTGAGCTGGGCTGTGGCTTCGTCCCTTTTCTCTCAAACAAGGCACGGATCGTGAGATCAACTTGTGCCAAGTCGTCGCCTGGTTTTCAATTAGCCAAAGGCTGACGACTGCGTCCTTGGAACCTTGGAAGCGAAGGGTCTACGCAAAGAAAGGCACGTGCTACCTCTGGATTGTCAGATGGAAATGGACTGTGGACTCCGACTTTCTTCCGGCACCAAGCATATCAACGTCCAGACGCATTACGAAACCATCAGCCCGCAATCCCAACAAGCAAACATGGATCCGATCGAAGAATTCCGTGTCTTTCTCGAGAGGAGGCAAGTGGGTCGGAAGAACTGGAAGAAGCAGCGCTTCTACTGCCAGGATGAAATCAGGCGATGGCTGGGAAGCGACGGGAACAAGAACTTTACAAGGCTGCTCACAGCGCTTTTTCCAGATCCGCGGATGAGACCAATGGCATCCTACTTTGAAGGTTCCAAGATCACCTTTGCTATACTCATGGCCATCCACTGTGGTTGGATGATCGCCATCTTTGGCAAGCACCTAACCAACGACTCGAGCCTCGATTCGCTGTCCCTTGAAACCGCGTACGCTGGTATCACTTCCGATCTAGAAGGAGAAGGAGCACGATTGCCACAAAGATATCGAAACTCGGGGTATACTGGAGTGACCCAAGCATTCGAGCGCCATCGGTGGGCGTTTGTGCCCTTTCGACTTCCTCTGAACCGCAAGACATCTATCGAGCATTCGGAATTTGTCCTGCCAATAGTGTACAGAGAAGAAATCAACACCGGCGGCACTGCCACCGCCTATCATTGCAAGATCCAGGCCGACATGCTCTCCGATGCGTGGAGGGATGCATTGGAGGACTTTGAAGTCGAAGACAGGAATTTTGGACCTGTAAGTCCCCCTAGTCGTAGATTCATTCAACCTCTAACGGCCATCAAGTGCTATGACTTTGCTATCAAAACGTTCAAAGAGAGAAACAAGCACGTCTACGATTTGGAAAGCAGAGCGTTCCAGACCATGAGTCAACAACAGGGGCTGAACGTTGTCCAGTACTTGGCAGAGTTTGAAACAAGAACGCCAGAAGGCACGAGGGAGTTGCATATTGTCCTTGAGTATGGAAGCCGGGATCTCGATGAGTACCTGGCCGAGACTCGCGGCCCAATCCTCAATGCAGAGATCACCTCCTTTTGGAAAGATATCTTCGAGGTGGCCAACACACTTCGGCAGATTCACGAATTCACCCACACGAGCGACGATGGCTCTATATGTCAATACAAGGGGTAAATTCTCGATCTTCACCGCACCGGAATGCCTAATATTGATCATGTTGCAGTTGGCATGGCGATGTGAAGCCAGACAACATTCTTCGTGTCAACGGCAAGTTTAAGCTGGCTGATTTTGGATTCGCCAAGTTTGAGGGGCATACTACAATGGAAACGAAGCTCTCGGGCTACACTGCAGCCTATGGTACTTTGCAAGTCCACTAGTATGCCAAGTCTTGATTCTAACTATTTGCATAGGTGCGCCAGAGTGTCATCGTCCAAGCAACGACGGCAGTCACAAGAAGTACTCACAGACTATCGATACCTGGTCTTTCGGCTGCGTTCTATCCGCCGCAGCCACATGGGTCATTGTTGGCCCCGGATTTTACATGGATTACCGCAGGCTGAGACAGGCCAGCATGAAACAGCTACGACTAAATCACCAAGGACGCAGCAGCTTCACGGGACCCAAGTGCGATGATGCCTTTCACGACGGTACTGGTGTACTCCCATTTGTGACGCAGTGGCATCGACACTTGCGAGGCCATGTGCGCAAGCCTGACACCATTTCGTGTCTGGTTCTTGATTTGATTGACCAAGAGATTCTCATTGGCGACCACAGAGAAAGGATTCGATCAGGTGCTCTGTGTGAGCGGCTGGCAGCGATTGTCGAGGAAGCCAATGACAGCTACACACTCCAAGTCAAGCGAAAGTTACTGCAGCCAGACTCGCCTGATATGCTTCAGTTTCTACTCCAATTCGACAAGGACTCGCCTTCCACTGCAGACCAGTCGAGCGGGCACCCCGAGACACAGTCAGCGCAATCCCACTCCACCCGAGATTCCTCCAGGTTCTCGACTCGAATAGGGAAATCAGAACTTTTGCAGGCAATTCCTCGCGTCAAGACAACTAATCGCCAAACCGCGCTTGAATTACACTCCACGGGGTCTAGAGAAAGCCCTTACGGAATTCAAGGGAGAGTCTCCTCACGAAGACTAGGGGTGTCTGAGGTGGCCCATCGAAACAAAGAAGACGGCCACACCAAACTATTCCCATTGCTGGAAGAGATCCCCGAGTCGGGTGAGCTGACAACCGGACAGACGCCTCAAAGCCAAGGATCCAACTTTGCGCGTCCGGGCCCAATGGTCCTAGAACCTGGTGTGTTGTCAAAATATCGCCAGCTGGAGCCTATTTGGACTGCCTCGGTAGTCTCCTTTCACGATGTTTTTGTAGATGATCCCATCTTGGAGGGCTGGGTCAGAGAGAGAGACATTGTACGGTCCTGAGATTCAACCTCCACTCCCAAAGGAACAACTCGCAAACTGCTAATTTCTGCGCTAGACTTTTCTTGTTGACAACTCCCAAAGTATGATGAGGCACTGGGATCAAGCTACCAAGACTCTCCTAGTGACTTCGGCGATGACTGTGCCATTCAACAGCCATAGCCTGGGTCTTTGGTACACGGTAGGGGGTTCTCAGCTACATGTCATCAATGTCTGGGGCGTGTGGGAAAAGTACGCATCTTCGATGGCAGAGATGCACAAAAAGTCATGGAAACATTTCAGATATAGAGATGAGCAAACTGACATGCGTGAGACCCTCAAGAGAGTGTTTGACGAATACGACAAAGCCGACATGGATGCTAAACCCGGGGAGCCAAAGCACCATACACTCATCATTCTGACAGACGGCCTATGGACCAGCATTAATCCCAACATGAGTGCCGAGTCGGCTATCCTGCAGTTCCTCCAAAACCCCTACATGAAGTACACAAGCAACATGGAGGGCTATGCTTTGCCTCGCTCTTTCAGCCTACGATTCATCTTCTTCGGTGACGACGAAACAGCGTGGGAAAGACTGCACAAGCTCACACAGTAAGATGACGGGTAACTGTGTTTTCGGTGTGCCTTCAATCTGATATGAATACTACAGAAATCATCGTGTCGAAATAAGACGCTGGGACATTGCAGACCCAAGAAGCCTCCTTCTTGGCAGGACCGGTGATTTGGGCTTGCCAGAAGGCACGGCACGCTCAATGGTTGGTTCTCGGAATACAATTTCCGCATCTTCAGAAACTCCCAGACCATCACGACCTCGATCCATGTTCTCAACGTATTCCGACGAGAGACGAAACAATGTTGATTGGCCTGGAATGGCTCTTGACAGATACTAGCGGCACATGACAAATCATTTCGGTCAACATTTAGCGCAATGCAGGCTTCTTTGAGTCCTTGGTATATTAAAATGAGTATTCGCATGGGCTATGTCAATCTGCGGGCCGCTATTCTGGCACGACTGATCTCGGGGCGCATCTATTGTAGCGCCTCATCGAGTGAGCAAACTTTTGATTATGTAGAGAGAACGTGTTTTCAAACTCCGCAACCAGGGCCTAGTACTTTAAATCTCGACGTGAGGTCCCTTGTACTGCTTGTGGGCGTACAGGACGTAGTAGATGCAGGCAAACAGGGCGACGCCACCAGTCATCAGGGAGGCGTAGTTCATGCTGGCGGCGTCAGCGACGGCGACGCTAGGCCAGAAGCTGAAGAACCAGATGATGAGCATGAAGATGACGGCGTAGGTGTTGACGATGATGCCCCAGATACCGGGGATGTGCCACGGGCCCCAGGCGAGGGTCTGGCCTTCTGCGCCCTCGCGGTCGGCAAGAGCGGGCAGAGCGCTGGGATCGGGCATCTTAAAGCCGGTGCCGCAGCGGCGGTAGAGCAGGAGAGCACCGGCAATGAGGTACGACGAGTACAGACCGGAGACAGCGACGGAAATGATGGCGTTGTACACGATGGAGGAGCCGATGTTGATCAGACTGATGACGCAAGAAAGGACAGCAGTGACGGTGATGGCCCAGACGGGGACCTCGGTCCAGGGGTCGACCTATTCTAATGTTAGTGGTAATCCGGATACGAGAACTGTGAGTAGAGGCATTCTTACCCTCGAGAGGACGCTGGAGAAGGGCAGTCCATTGTCACGAGCAAAGGCCCAGAACATGCGGGAGGTGGCAGCAATGACACCAACGATGGCAGACAGGGTCATGATGATGATGAGGGAGGCGATGGCGCAGACGCCGGCCTTGGACTTGGTGGCCTGGTACAGGATCTCCATGTAGGGGTATCCGGTGCTGGTGGCGATGGCGGCGTCAATATCGGTGGCGCTGTAGAGCAGGGCAATGGTCATTGCGAAACCCATGCAGCCGTTGATGAGGACACTGGTCATGATGGATCGGGGGACAGCGACGGAGGGGTTGCTGACCTCTTCGCACATCTGTGGCAAGAGTTAGACTTGGTTCGCGGCATCATTGTGTACAGCAGCATAGCCAGACTTACGTGGAAGGAAGAGTCGACACCAACAAAGGAGAAGACGCAGCCCAGGAGACCGACGAACCACGAGAGACCCATGCTGGACCACTCGCCCTGGTTGCGGAAGGTCAAGAAGACATCCTCAGCGCTAGCGCTGGCACCAAAGGTGCAGAGGGTGATGAGGACGGCGAAGAAGCCGACAATGTGCAGGATCAGGATCATGCCCTCGATCTTGGGCAGCATGGAGCTGACGACGGTGTTGATGAAGACGGCGACGAGGACACAGAACCAGACCATGAGGGTTCCCTGCCAGGTCTTTGCGTCGTAGCCGGGCTGCATGAAGATGATGATACCCTGGATCATGGTACCCGTCAGGAAGCCACCAGCAGCGCAGGTGCCCTGCCAGCCGGCAATGGTAAGCCATCCCGTGATGTAGCTGAGGAACTTTGAGCACGACCGGGGCGCAAGCATGGCCACCCAGTGGTACTGGCCACCGGACGTGGGCGCAATGGACACAAGCTCGCAGAGGCAGGAGAAGACGCAGATAGTACCAGTCCAGACGAAGAGGAAGCCGTAGATGATGCCGCCGGGTCCGCCGTTGGACAGACCCGGGGCGAAGTTCATGAACATGCCCTCCCATGTCACGAGAATGGCACAGCTGAAGCCGAGGATGGTCAGGAAGCGGAAGTTTCGCTGCGGGCGCGCGAGCGCGTTAGTTAGCACGAGGTCGAAGCGCCGGCGGGACGAGATGGGATCTGGGCGCAGGATTTTGGGAGTATGGGGTGCAGGATGGGGTAGAGAGAGAGAGACATGGCGTGGACATCACATACCTTCAGAACACCCTTCTTGCCGAGGCGAGCCAGCTGGGCGCGGTCGAGGTCATCACGCGTCTCGGTGACGGTCTCGACCTTGGGCTCGGGGTTCTTGTCAATGTCGCTCATGGTGACTGATTTTGCCTTGTGTCGGCTGGGGATAGAGAATGTGGGAAGGAGAGAAGCTCCGTCTGACCAGTCGATCTGATCTCTCAATGGGCGTGGACTGTTTTGGGAGTGATCAACCAGAAGAGGGAAATGAAAAGGAAACCGCCACGAGGGATCAGGGGAGGGGGTATCCTTTTTGGATAATGCAACAAAGTAGATTGGGGAGGAAGCTCCTGCAGACGGACGAACTCTGTTCGGGGGCAGTCGTTAAGTAGGAGTTCGCGGGTGGGACGTTGTAGCAAGATGATGGCAATCCGAGACGGGCCTAGAGGCAAGGCGCACCACGAGGGGGGCGATTGGATGGGGTCGCAGGCTTGCCGGGTCTCCCATTTCTCTGCTTCAACAAGGCCCCTTCTTGGCTCTGCTATGCACCGGGGGGGTGCGGCTGTCAGGGATTACGACGGAGGTGGAGGGAGGGAGGGAGGGAGGCGAGGAGGGACAAGGGGGTGGGGACAGTATCGCCAGATGGGCGATTCGTACGCAGGTTCTGTACTAAGGGTGAGTGTGTGTACTACTATTACTACAAATTACTACTGTATGCATGCACAGTACAGTGGAAGCATCAGCACGCACAGCAGTAGCTGCTCAGTAGACTAGTACGGCGAGCATCCGGTGTGGCTTCAGCAGAGTAGTGGATTCCATTTCCATTCCCTATCGACAGTCCCAGTCCCCGTCAGCACTTGATGGCCTGCTCTGGCCCATAATATTAGTATTGGTCCATCCGCCGACGATGTGTTTTTTACAGTACGACAAGACCAGGCACCGAAGGGGCAACAGGATCCGCTGCTGGCTTGGCTCGGTGGTCGACGGGGACGGGAGGGAGATGGACCCGAGGCCGCCCCCAGTGGATCAGCGCGAATCTTCAGGTAGTCCCCCCCGCCAGCCCGCTACCTAATCACGGCGGGTGGGCGGCGGCACTGGAGAAATGGAGAAAAGCTCAAGCGGGTCTACCTTGGCTAGCGCGGGCACCACCACGGAAAAGCTCGAGGCGAGTAATTGTCGCATTTGCAAAACACGGCGCGCCCATCCTGTCTTATGCATTCCCATCGAAACGCAACAGCTTCGACCAACAGTCATCTCAACGGTCGCCAGGGGGGCATGAACCAACAGCAGCAGGAAACCGAGTCCTTGGGTCAGCCCGGCAGTTGCAGCCCCCCCTACAGCGCCCGCGAGCCAGAGAGCTGGAATGATTTATTGCCGCAAATTTCCCTTGGGCTGGGTTGGCCTGCTGGAAGCGTAAGGTAGGTGCTTTTTTTTTTCCCGCGCCGCCAAACTACAGCACCTAAGCTGCTAGGGGAGGGGGGGGGCAGCAGGCCGGCGACGTTGCAGCACCGGGGGAATGCGACGCTGGGCCCCGTTGGACGGAAGAGCAGGAAGACTGACTTGGGGCTATTAATTATCGCAGTGGTACATGGCAAGCAAGAGTCTTCCATTCAAATCGTTGCAGGCTTGTAGTGGCGACGTCGACCAGGGGGATCCCCGTCGCTTTCATGTCCCACTCTTCAGTGACCCTTTCCCCCCCAAGGGCCCCTCCCGGGTGCCTTGGTCTTCTCCCCGGCTCGCCTCGGATCACCACCCCCCTTCCCTTCCCTCTCCCCACCCCTCCGGGACCAGGTTTCGAGCCCACCAGGCCCGCCGTGGTCTGTCCACCCTCGCATCATTCGCGGTCCTCGCTCGTACGCTCGCTCGGAGCAGTGCCGGATTGCCCAGTCCAGCGCCCTCTAGCTGGAGCCTAGGAGCACAGTACCTAGTCGACAGGCCGGGGTTCGAACTTGTCCGTTTCGCCTGGCGACGGCGACCAGAGCTGGTTACCCCCCGGGCCATCGTGTTGGTCCTAATCCGTGCAATACCATGCAACCTTTTCATGCCTGCGTGCTGGCTACCGGGTTTTGTTCGCCCTGCTCCCTGAAACGGCCCGCCAGTTGGCCGCCAACTACCGCACCTGGTGTGGTAGGAACCAAAGCTCAGGCATTTTTCATCAGATCAGATGCCGGTATGCGGGTGACGCGGGGGTCGTGCCACACAGCAATGCTCGTCAACTGCTGCTCGTACATTGCTCGCACATTGCTCGTACCAGGTGGTGGTCGACCAGCAGCCAAGCCCCTCTAGCTTCTCCTTCTTTTCCTTGTTCCATTTCCAGCCTGACACGCCGGCTGACGTTGAATGCGGTGGGCGGAAAAAGCAAAAGCAGCCCAGCCCGGCTGTCGCCTCGGGTGCTTCGCCGATGACGCCCGTGGCGGCTATCAAACAAAGAGCTGTCTCTCAAACAATAGCTCCAAGAGTCGACAGTCCGCCGCTGCGTTCTGGGCGCTTCCCGAACCCCAGCTAGCCGAGTCAGTGAGTCGTCTGCCGCCTTGGTACTCCTCGTCCCGACGGCGGCGGGCGCCACGGCCCACGGCTAAGGCGACAGCGAGGCAAACCGTCGGCGCCCGTTTCGATGGTGGCGCCCTGCCGCGCCATCCACCACGATTGCGGCCCCGCGCTAACACCCACCGACCGTCGAGCTTGATGGCTTGATGCATGCATGGCCAGAGTTTATTATATTGCGAAATGCTGACTACTCAATGAACCCAGTCCCCTGCTGGCGCGGCCATTGCAAGCATGTCCCCATCACCACGCAAGCCCTCAAAGTCCCCAAACTGCCCTCAAACGAAATCCCCCTCTGGCGCGAATCCCCCTCTCTCGGCCTAGCCCCTCTCAGCGCCAAGTCGACGCCATCCCGGGGTTCAGCCAGAAGCGAGAGAGGCGCCAGGGCCGCATCATGCCCGCTACCGCGCTAAGAAACGCGTGCCTGGGCTGGGCTGGCCTGGCCTGGTGCTGGTCGCTCTCCTGCTTCGTACCTGGCATATTCAGGCGGTTCGCTTATTAGTCGTCGATTCAAGCATCTCACATCAGCTCGCACATGGGTCCGGGGTTCGCTGGCATGACCTCCCTTCTCCTGCTAACGGCGTTCTCGTCTCCGCGACTGCCGCCATGGCCACATGCTCGCATACTTGTCCCACTCTGACACTGTCGGCGTTTTACCAAATTATCTTCTTTTTTTACAAATTGCTGCCAAGAATTGTCTAGCTAGCTGGCACGGCCGCTTTGAACTTTTATGTGTGCCAATGAATTAACCCAAGTAAAAAAATGTACCCCCAAGCTGAAAACCAATCAATCTATCCCAAAGAACATGAATCATGTTAGGTTATCGTAGCGAGGCTCCTTTTGCTCTCGACTTCCACGCGCCACGAACTCTCAACTAGCACCGTCTGGCTAGTGTGGCTCTGGCCGTCCCACGATGAACTTGGCTCCGTCGTCGTCGTCACGGTTGCTACGTTGCGGGTGGCCGACTTGCTTCGTGGTGGTCTGCCGCTCTTGTCCATATCAATCATCTCGTACATGTTCCTCCGGTTGGATATGTTGGACGTCATGGTGGCGACCGACGTGAGACCCCTGGACGTTTTCCCCTGGGTGGTGGTGAGGCCGTGTGTGCCCTGCTGAGAAGGGTATCCTCCGCTCTTGCTGTTGGTGCCCTTGCTCCTTGATCCGCCGAGCAGGTCGCCGGCCCTCATCTGGCCAGACTCGAGGCTGTCCATGAAGGGCTTGAGGTACGGGATACATGTCGCCATGACGCTGAGGCACTGGATGACCTGCTTGATAACTTGAGGTTGCCACATGACGAAGATGGGGTTATCAGATCGAATCGCTAGCCGGTAGTACCACATGTGGCTGATGATGGGCGGGATGATGCTGCAGGGTCGGACATGGTCAGCTTGGGTGGCTGCTCCGTGGCTGCAGGGGGCGGCGGGTGGTGGTGGGGGGGATGTTGGCTGCTACTCACAAGACTCGGCATCCAAAGACGCCAATGACCAAGGCCTTCTTGGCACCCGTCGTCTTCATGTTCATGAAGATGCTCACGAGAATAGCCGTGATCAGCAGGTCCGTGACAATGTTGAGCACGTCAACGTAGATCCAGATGGCCGACTATTAAAAATCCGATTAGCCCGGTGCTCTTAGCCGTGGGCCTGCGCACCCTAGCGGACGCTGATCGGATGCTGATTCTTACCTGATCCAGGCATTTTTGGTCGATGTAGTTCCACGTCTCTGGAAGGGGGCATGCGAAGATCGACAGCGCGATTGCGGATACGCCCCAGAGGCCGATCAGGCCCTCGGTGCCCCAGATGACAGGCCGGCGATTGCGAGGGGCCATGTCGAAGATTGTCCTCGTCGCCGATAGCTTGGCCGTGAGGAGCACGGTGATGTAGAGAACGTCGGAGGCATATTGGGCCTGCGTCGGCGACCCGTGTTAGCGACGTTCGGGGGGAATCGAGGGGTGACGTCTTGTCTCGGGAGAGGCTGCTTTGCTCCTTACCTTGAGAATAGAGGTGACTTGGTCGGCGCCGACTGAGATCTTGCCCATGCCGTTTGCGCCCTGGGCGATGACGGCAATGGACTGGGCAATTGCCAGCGCCTGCGAAGAAATGTCAGCCGCATAGAACGCATGGGGTAAGAAGAAAGAGGGGAAAATCCAACATACCGTGGATGAGGCGACCAGAATATCATCCACCCGCAGCGCATGGATCGTGAGGATTCGGGTCACGAGGCGCGTCACTGCGGAAAGGATCGCAATCACCATTAGCAGCGCCGCCATGGCCCGGATGAGCGGCGCCTTGTTGAAGGGCGTCTCGGGCTCCCGTGGCAAAATCATGATTGCTGCGAGTGGTTTCCGTCGAACGGCGAGAAGCGAAAGAAGGGGAAAAAACCAGGCAGGCCCCGGACGGAGAGAGGGAGCGTGTGAATAAATCTAACGAGCGATGTGTGGCGGCCAGGAGAAGCAGCAAGATGACATCCTGCACGCAAGCGGGTATCGACTCCTTTGGATCTCGAGCCACCGCGGGGGCTCCCCCGTAAAGTAATGTACTGCGTCACCCAAGCCAAGAGGGACAAGCCGGGGCAGGAAAAACCCCCAAAGGCAGGAGGTCGGTCGGCGTGTGGTACTGGCGCTGGTGCTGGTGCTGGTGCTGGTGCTTGAGGCGGACGGACGATAGGTTGGGGAATTATACGTAGTAGGGCAGGGCAGGGCCAACCAAAAGAAAAACCAAGGCTAGCGACCGAGCGGCCGGACAGACAAGTATTACAACGGGCATCCCATCATCAGCCATGCCTCGGCCATTCCACAGTTGACGTGATGGGTGGCTACAGCGAGTACAGCAGTACTGGCAAAGGGGGGGTGTGAACAAATGGCTAAGGGGACGAGGGGAGTGAGAGATGCGTCTTCTGCCGGCCATCTGTCTTTTGCCTGCCACATCCCTTGAACGCTTCCTAACCCGTCACCGTCGGCGTGCAGAATTATCCCGTTCCATGGACTGGGTAGCCGGACGACGCAGGCCGATGACCGAACCCTCTGATGGATGCCTGGATTCTGGAATGCAGTCGTCAGGTCCCCCCCCCTCCCCCAAAACCCCTGTCGGACCCCTGGCCGGCGAGTTCCCCATCAGCCTTGACTGCAAACAATCTAGCACAACCGGGCCTTTCCAACCCACCCATGTCCCCGCCGGGATCTGCAAGCCTTAAGTTTGAACCCCCTGGCCCGGAACCAGGCCCCGGTCGGACCAGCCAAAGTCTATCCCCCGTCCACTTCTCCAATAGATCGAGCTGCTGAGATCTTTTCAGTGACCATCAGTACTGTAGGGCCTAGCTGGCCCCTCTTAGTGGTACAAAAAGAAAAGAGGGCCCCCCGTACTCCGTCCATCGTACTATGTATGGAATCCATTCCATGGCGCTAGGGGGGTGATGGGATAGCTGGGCTGGGTAGCTCGGCCCACGCCGTTCAGGGTCCGTTGTGAGGGAAAAACTGCACCCGCAGCAACTGATCTGGGAGTGGAAGGGTGAGTGACCATTTGCCAACCGACCAACCAGCCCTCTTACCTGGAAATTCTCGCCGTTTTTCCTCTTTTAGCGTTCTTTTCTTTTTTTCCCCTGGCACCGAGTCTCAGGAGCCCCCCAGTCGTGTCTCCCCCTCTCTGCTGTGCTGACTACGTCTTACTCTAGAAAAGCACTCGACGCTTTGGGAATACGAATTTCCACTCTCTGTCCATTCCGGGCTCTTTTGCACCATTGCTTCGGGGAACTGCCATGCGGCGACCAAGACAGGGGGAACAAAGACAATAAAGACAATAAAAAAAAAAGAGGCGTTCCCTTTCCCGTTGAAGTTGCCCTTTTCGGGAGGGTGTTCGCGTGAGAGGCCCCAAAACGGGCAGTACCCAGGGACGTGGGCATGCACGGCGCTGACGAGGCCCAATCTTGTGCATCATCAATCCGTCACGCCTCGGCAGGCTCAGCGATCCACAGTACTGTTACCCAATGGAAGCAGCCGACGGCCGCCTCTTTTGACGGGCGGGCTTGGTTCTGCGGCGGCCCAGGAACCGCGAAAAGGGACCAACTCAATCTCTGTGGCTGTTTCTGAAGGGCCCCTCGTTCAAACAACGATGAGGAATGACGGGTTGCGCCGCCACGAAAAGCCTCAACACAGCCTCGTGTCGCAGGCCAAGGCAATGCGTGTGCGGGGTGGTCTCAGTCTTTGATTCGTTGGTGTGCGATATGGCGACGAACCTGAGGGCTTACCGCCGCTGAGGCGCGCTCGCGGTGCCCGGGTTTCAGTGGCTGCTTGGCGCGTGAGGCAGAGGGCGCCCTCTGCAGTTACAGCGCATACTGTAGCATGGCATGGCCTGCGCAATCAATGCGGTACTGGTTCCGTGCTGCATCATTGGATGTCGGACGCATTACAGGATTTGCACGCGGACCAGGACGTCTGCTTCCATGATCCATCTTCTCGAGCCGGGCAGGGATGATCGGGACCGGCATCCATCCACCCACCCATCCATCCATCCATCTTTGCCAGGCCAGGGGTCCTCTGCCCATCCGGCCTGTCCCCTGGCCTGTTGCCGCGCGCGCCCGACTATTGGCGCGTGCAGTGCTGATCCCCAATAGTCGAGCTACCTATTGCAAGAAATATCCAACGTCCTGCGTGCCGTAGAGTCGTACTGTCGCATGACTAAACCAGAAGGCGCGTGCGCAGCTCGGTCTATTACTACAGCATGCAATATCAATATCGCTTCTTGATAGTCTCGTCTTCCTCCATTCCTTGTCCTTGGAGTACGGTGCTACGTGTGATGGATTACGGAGTCGACCTTTTGCTTTCTTCCCCCGGAGAAGGCGGAGCCCTACTAAAAGGAGATGCGCAAACCCCTGGTGTCGGTCCAGCTCTGGCTCCAGCCTCCGCCCCAGACACTAATTATCACATTCGCCTCAATCACCACCATTCCGCATTATCCTTAGTCCAGCTGCCATGGCCTCTTCAGGCAAATGCAGCCAGATGGAGACTGAGCTTTGCCGTAATTGCTTTGCCCAGGGAACGGAACGTCGAGTCGTCCTGGTTTGTCGGACCTGATACGACTCTGCGACGGCCGCACATGGTTAGGACTCACTCTCGCTCTCGAGATTCCCATCAATCAATGGTGTCATGTCGGCCCAGAAGGTCCGTAATTGATTGCAGCCTTCTCCATAATTCCCGACGGCTTCGGGTGCAGCTTGCGAGTGGCTCTTTGGTCCCGTTGTCAGCGACCCCAGCCCAGGAGACAGTCCACTGTCCCAGCCAAGGCTAGCGCTCTCCCGTGATTTTGACTGGCAGCTGAGCAGTGCATTTCGCCCAGGGCCGTCTCCACAGCCGTGCATCTACTGTGGACTGGATCCGTGGCCGTGGACCGTATGTGCCAGGGCCCAACGTACGTCTCGACACCCGATGCGAGCCACTTTGCGTGGACTCCGACGACGTGGGAAAGCTGATCCTGCCCTTTGCAATCCATGCCGCGCACGTTGCCTCGTACAGGAGACAAGCAAGCAAGCACGCAAGCAAATCAAATCACAAATCACATACGCCACCCGTCAGAAAGCACGAGCGCGCCGTTCTCCCCAGAAGCTCGGGTTCGCATTCCTGCAGATCTCCTACGTACCGGCAAGCCCTCTCCCCCTCCCGGTAAGGTTACGCTTACGCACCTTGCCCGGCAGCCACTGCACTGGACTGCAGCTGACAGAGAGACCTGACAGACGGATACCACTGACAGACAGAGCTCCGACAGTGTATTGGGTGGACCATGGAGGCAAAGGATCGGGACGAGTTGTCCTTCCTCCGCGCCGTGCGCACAACGCCCATAATTGATAATCATGCACACCCGCTGATCCGGCGCGAGGCCGGCCAGGTGTTTCCCCTACTGGCCATGACCACAGAGGCCGAAGGAGATGCCCTCGCCTCCACACTGACTAGTCTGTCTCATCTCCGGGCTGTCAAGCAGCTGGCAGGCCTGCTGGGGTGTGAGCCTACGTGGACGTCGGTCAATGCCGCCATCGACAGGACACGCAAGGACACCAAGGACTACGAGGACTGGATCCGGACGTGTCTCTCGGGCATCCACAGCGTGCTCGTCGACGACTTCCTGGGCGACGAGAATGACAATGAGGCGTTCGACTACTTTGACAAGTTCACCCCCGCGCCCTCCAAGCGCATCGTCCGCATCGAGTACGTCGCCACAAGGCTCATCGAGGAGGCCTGCCTCAAGTACATCCGGCCCGAGCCCGCATTCCTCCACTTCCAGCGCATCTTGACCAAGGCCCTCGACAGGGACCTGAGCGACCCCGTCGTCGTCGGTTTCAAGTCAGCCATCTGCTACCGCACCGGCCTCGCCATCCCGCAGCTGCCAGACGAGGCCAAGGCCTACGAGGCATTCCAGGGCATCCACAAGGCCAGGCACGAGAAGGGAGCCAAGGCCTTCTCCAGGCTCCAGCACGATGGACTCAACGAGTACGTTGTGCACTTCCTCGCCCAGGCCATCGCCAAATCGGCCCCTCGCCACCCGAAACCAATCCAGTTCCATACCGGGCTTGGAGACAACGACATCACCCTGACAAAGTCCTCTCCCGCCCACCTGCAGGCGTTTGTCGGGCAGTACCCCACGGTGCCCATCGTCCTACTGCACTCGGGCTACCCGTACGTGCGTGACACTGGGTACATGGCCACCGTCTACGCCAACGTCTATGCTGATATCGGCGAGGTCTTCCCCATGGTCAGCCGCGATGGACAGGAGACAATCATCAGGCAGACGCTGGAGATATGCCCGGCGTCCAAGGTGATATGGAGCACCGACGGCCACTGGTTCCCCGAGACGTATGTCACTGCCGTCATCCAGATCAGGGAGGCGTTTGAGGTGGTGCTGTCCGAGTACGTGCGCAAGGGCGACCTGACGTGGGCGCAGGCCACGCAGTTTGTCGAGGACATGCTCTTCCACAACTCCAACAAGCTGTACGACCTCGGCTTCTCCATGCCAGAGCCGCCGGCGATCCCGCTGACGCCTGTGCCGTCGACGCCCGAGATCGACGTCGTCTCGGAGCCGGACTGCGAGTCCGTCGTCGTCGTCCAGCCGCCGGCCGAGGTCCCGCAGCCGACGCCCGCCCCACCGGCCAAGGGAAGCGCCGAGGCGCTTGTCGAGCTGATCAAGGCCAACAGCTCCATCCAGTTCATCCGGCTGTGCTGGCAGGACATGTCGGGCACCACGCGGGGCCGCATGGTGCCTAGGCGCCGTGCTCTGTCGCTGCTGGAGTCGGGCGAGTTCAAGTTCAGCGTCTCCACCACCGCGCTCGCCGTCCTGCCCGGGGACCACATTGTGGACGGTGCGTCGCCATCGGGGGAATGGGACCTTGTCGCCGACCTCAGCAGCGTCCGCACGGGCCCCGGCGCGGGCACGGTGACGCTGATGGGGAGCTTCAGGGACAAGGACGGGTCCAACGTCGACATGTGTCCCCGGAACCAGCTGCAAAGGACGCTGGACCTTGCGGCATCCCATGGGCTCTCGTTCCTACTTGGTTTCGAGATCGAGTTTGTGCTGCTCCGCCGGACAGGCCCGAGACAATTCGACCTTCTCGATGGGGATGCCCATGGCTGGTGCGTTGCTGGCGCCGCCGATCACCCCGGGGTGTCCGAGGTGCTGGCCGACGCCGTAACCAGACTCGACGAGGCGGGCGTCTACGTCGAGATGGTGCACGCCGAGAGCGCATTTGGACAGTTTGAGATTGTGCTGCCGCCCGCGTCGCCGCTCGAGGCCATCGACACTCTGCTCTACGCACGCAATGTCATCGCCGAGAGCGCGACGAAATCAAACTACAAGATGACGCTGCACCCCAAGCCGGCCGCCGACGCCGCCGGCACCGCGGCCCACGTCCACATGTCCATCTCGGGCGACGGCGGGTCGGACCCCAAGGTGTACGAGCCCTTCTACGCCGGCGTGCTGGACCACCTGCAGAGCATCCTGGCCTACACCTGTCCCAGCCCCGTCAGCTACCAGCGCATCGTCGACGGCTGCTGGGCCGGCGGCACCTGGGTGGCCTGGGGCGTGCAGAACCGCGAGACGCCGCTGCGCAAGGTCGACGGCAGCCACTGGGAGGTCAAGTGCATGGACGGGCTGGCCAACCCCTTCCTGGCCGTCAACGCCATGCTGGCCGCCGGCATGGACGGCGTCACGGGCGGTCGCAAGCTCAAGCTCAAGGAGTGCGTCCACGATCCGGCTACCCTGACCCCGGCCCAGCGCAAGGATTTGGGAATTGTCGCCAAGCTGCCCGCGACCCTGGCTGAGGCACTCGACGTCCTCGCCAAGGACGATAAGCTGCGCGGCTTGCTCGGTGAGGAGGCCGTGGAACGTTATGTCGCGATCAAGCGAGGGGAGATGGACATGCTGGGCAAGATGGATGCCCCCGCGCTGCGACAGTGGATTATTGAACGGTATTGATGAGACGCGAGTGATTGTGATTTATGACCGGCACCGTTGCAGAAGAACCCTGCGCGGAGGATCTGACTGATCAGAGATCGGCGGCAATCACTCTGGACCTGGGTGGCAACTGCTACGCTGTCATTTCGCGTCCTCCCATTCAATCGAACTGCATTAGACTAGACTTCTGGATTCAAATATACACATCACATTGCCGTGACCTCGCGTGCCACAGTCCCTGGGTTATATCCGAACAGGTGCAGTCGGTGAGACACGAATCACTAAATCTGTAGCTCTCGGAGTGAGGAAAGTGACTGCCTCGATTTGAGTGGCAGGGTGCGTCTCTAGTGACCGATTTTGGAATGTGCAAGTCAGTGCCAAGTAAAAACGATCTGTTACTCGTCGGATGATAGTTTGCTCGTGGGGGGTTCGAAGTTGGCTGAGGTGACAAAAACCGAGATCTAACTTGTATGCAACTCGACAAAGCTACACAGACACAAAGAAGGTAATACAAACGAGGAAGTTAGTAAACAACTGTTCTAATAAGTCTGCTACTCAATTCCATCTTTTTGACAACCAAAACATTCACTATTTACCAGACGGAGTAGCAAAATTTGTTGGTCTAGGGTAGCGAAGCGGCGTGCGAGACGGTGGTATGTGATTGGCTGGCCACATTCCTCCTTCTGCTCCGCAATAGGGCACCAATGGGCAATGGCTGACACAAAGTGCATTCCGTCAACACCGCAATTGCAGCTGAAGTATCGAAACGTCCATCACATTCGTCAGCCAGAGTAGCAACTAGGATTGGCCTGCATCCAGGCGCATCGGGCCACGGCACTATCGATCGGCTACTGCAGGCAGCGTGCAGCAGATTCGTATCGAGATGCCGCTGCAGATTGGGTTGACCAGGTCAAGGTTGCCGCGATATTCGCAAAATGACGAGGAAAAAAAGAAATAATTAACCTTGATCACATCTCCTCCTGGTGGGTTGAGGGGCAACATCTCGGCCACGGCCCGCCCCTTGGCGCAATCGTGACATGGAGCTACCTTAGTGGCACCGCCCAGGATAGATCGATCGCTCTTTTACGGAGCACTTGGCGAGACACGGGACAAGAGTTGGCGCGTCTCGACTAGGTGCCTAGTTTTCTGCCAAGGTTCACGGACGATTCGGATTCCCGCGGCCCCGCTCGATTAGCTGATGGGACTCATCAAGATTTCTCGTACTCAAAAATTATTATGGCGCCCGTCGGGAGCACGGCACAAACTCCACTCCACGTCCCCACCATCGTCAGGTTTGCCTGGGGACTATGACACATCCCTTTGCACCGTCCCGCTAGACTTGCGGGTGGTGGAGCGCTGGGACGGAAAGTGAGGACCGTGATCGGAGGCGATTAAAAGCTGATTGAGACTCTTACTGAGCCATCACTAGGGTTGAGATACATCAGAGCAATTACTGTGGGACTTGATGACCGTGGTTTCTATTCCGTGTATCTAGGTTGTGTTGCAGTGACTTTGCGAACCGTCTTGCGAATAATCCTAGTAACGACACGAAAACATTGCAGGCCACATCGGAGTAACAAGATCAGTGGCAACGAAAGAGACGAATCCAGTTGCCCATAGGTTATGTTCGAGCGAGCCGCCATCCCCCTTGCCTTCCTCATTGGCTCCTTTTAACAGAACTCCATCGTCGACTTCATCCTGAACTCTCTACCAATGGCCATAGCCAAAACGCAACAAGACTCGAGTTCCTTTGAATTGGCTGGCTGACTCAACTACTCGGTCCATTCAGCCTCGACAAGCCACATGCGCGACTTCTCAGGCTTCCAGACATCCAGAACCTTGTATCTCCCATCCGCCTTTCTAAAGAGCTCTCTCCAGTCATCTAACTCCCTCTCTCTGGCATTGGGCACGACCTGCATGACCATGTCCAGAGTCCTCATCGCCTTCTCCTCCATGTACCCAGCGGTGCCGGGCTCAGACAGACCGCCGTCATTGAGAATGATCTTGGCACCCGGGCGCAGCGCCGGAATCAGTGCTTTGAGTATCTGGATGGAGTACTTGTCGGAAAAGCCGTGGAAAATCATGCGGAAGAAGTATGCGTCTGCGACAACTGGCTGGGGCGTAAAAAAGTCGTGCGTCGTGAGCTGGACGCGAGACTGCAGGCTCTCAGGGACCTTTCCAATAGTCTCGGGAGTGCGCATGCCCGCCTGGTCTTGAACGACAAAATTCAGGTTAGGAAAGGCCTCTGCGATGGCAAAAGCAACATATCCTTGGTTGCCACCCAGCTATAAAGTCGTCAGCACATCTCTCTGGGCTTTGCTGCGAAAGGGGAACTCACATCTACCACAGTGGCGTCCTTGGGTAATTTGTCCCATGGATACCCATCGACCACGGATTGTATCGCATAGCCCTCGCTGGCGCCATGCGACGACATTGCGAGGCTGTACCTTTGGGCTAGATCGGGGTTGTGCTGGATCCATTGAAACCAGGCCAAGTCTTGGTCATAGGAGAGGTTGACGCTCGTCTCGTTGGGTTCCTCGCTCCCCGGCCACTTCTTCATCGCAGCCACAGTCTTTGCAAAGGGAACTCCGAGGTCGCTGCACATAAAGCCGACCCAGTTGTTCATGCCCTTGTCCTCGAGGAGAAGCTGCGAAGAGCTGGTGTGCGCGACGAAGCCCTTCTTGGGCTCGGCAAAGACGCGGTTCGTCATGGCGTGACGCACAAGTCGACGGAGATCAAGCATGGATATTTCCAGGCCACCATTCAGCTCTCTCACCTTGTCCGTCAAGTCGGCGTATGAGATGGCGCCATCCAAGGGCACGGCCTCTGCAACCTTGAACTCCCACATAGCTTGCAAAGACAAGTTGTTGATGCCCTATGCCGAAATCAGCTGGTGTCTGATGAGCGAGGATGAGGAGTTGCTTACATCCCAAGCTAGGTATCGCACACTCTCACGAGGGCCAAGCGCGATATCGTGAAGCTCTTTGGTCAGTGAAATGAGACTCATTCTAGCCTTGAAAGGCTCTTCTTCCGTTGGCGGGATGGGGAACGTGGCAAGCCCGTCAACATCGAATGACGCCGCTTGGAGACCATTCTTACTGAGGAACGCGGTGATGATCTGGGTGTTTCTCGCAATCTCATTTGACAGCTCGGTCATTCGCTCAATAGAAGAGTGAGCCATTTTCAAGGAGGCGTATTACAGCGAGTTTCTTTTAGAATGCTACTGAATGGTGTTACGGTTTCTGAACAGGCCACAACCCCTCACCTGCGTGATTAGATAGCCATGCTGGTACGCTGACGACAGAACAACCCTGTAGCCAGGCGGGGGTACTCCCGCAACTCCGGTGGTGAATGGAGGAGGCGCATGATATGCCCGCTTATGGTGCAGGTGAATGCAGCCAGAGGACGGTGAGCAATTAGTGCGCGGGCGTGATCAGCGTTGAATGGTGGGATGCACGAACTAGCCACAAGGTGCAGCATATGTCTCAGATGCCGTGGTCATCAAGCCAGCATGCGCGTACTTCGGCAATCGAGGCTATGTAGTACCAATACGCAGTCACCCGAGGATCATCCCGAAGCAAGGGTCGTTTAATATAGAGCGTGCAACCACTTCCATTACCCGCTCTGCTAACACTTCGATCTGCCATCAACACTTGCACCCACAAAGCACTTCCCCTTTTCTAGTATATAAAGCTGACAAGATATCCACAGAAAGTGATGCAGTAACTAATCGAACAACCTCATGGCTACGCGATGTTGTTATCGATTGTTGTTCAGAGTTGAACTGCGTGCTGATATGTCCGAACAGAAACACGCCAAGCTTATACGCGTATAGTTCGGGGACAAAGGTTGGTTGGTAATGCAATCTTTCGTACTGGAGCATCTTCATCTTGGCTGAAGAAACTGCCTTTGTCGGATACTGGCGGATAAGCCTGGGTTTTAATGGAAGTCATCCGTCGTGGGGACTTCCAAATCGGGCAATTCGATCCATCCTGTCGGTGTTGGGGCTCATTAATACCCGGGCATTCCAGGACGGGCTGACCCTTGGCAGCAGCGTAAAAACAAGCTTATCAAGCATGAATAATCTTATGCGTTATTTAGAAGAGAAGGAACTAGAGCCTCATGTTGATGGCCGCGTAATTCGCCGTCGCAAGCTGCTCCCACGGGATTTGGTTGGCCCGATGCTGCCATGTGCCATCCGCCGGCTAGAGCCTATTTTCCCTAGCCTTGCATACTAGACCGTCTAGTATTCAGATTGATAAGGGCAAAATTTAGCCCGTGTTAAAACTGCTCCACGGGTAGAACTGATTGATAACGCAGTTTCTGCTCTTGCTCCATAGTTGTCTCTATCGCCTGATGACAACCCCACCTGATGGTCCCATGATGAATGAAAACTACGCGGAAAAATTATTCAATTCCAACTAACGCATCAGTTTAATGGGCTGTGTAGTGGGTTCGAGTGCACGGCCAGCGTGTCAGAACTGCCAGGGCCGTTACGAGGCCACAAATCCAGTATGGACGGAATGGTGACGATGCTATATGAATCCCCCCTTCCGCTGCTAAATAGTGTAAGACCAGCCTCATCTTGAACCAATAGTATTCACCGAGTGCCTCTCACCCTCCTTTGAGCTGTTCGTCGCAAGATGTATTTCCCCAAGCTCATTGCGCCCTTCCTGGGCGTGGCAATGGCCGCACGCCCCTACGACAATGCGTACGACACTGGCCTCGCAGACAGACTCAAGTCTATCAACTGGACGGAGGGATCGCTTCCAGAATTGCGAGAGATTCGTGGTCTTCCCGACTTCGAGTTTGCGGCCAAGCAGGTCATGACTCCTGGTAACTGGGCTCACCTCCGAATGGGCGCTGGACAGGAGTGGAGTAAGCGATACTACTGTTGACGAAGATCTTGGTTGTAGCATGTGGTTAACTCTTTTCAGGTCTCCGAAATAATCTAGAAGTCTGGGAGAAGGTGAAGTTGCGCCCTAAGTATTTCCGGGATGTTACTCAGCTGGAAAACAACATCGGGTGAGCTGCGCCGCGCCCAATTCTGGCCGCTAATCCCGTGGCACTGGCTGACAGCGGGACATAGAATTGAACTGTTTGGACAGAAATTCTCTGTGCCCTTCTTCATTGTCGGAGCCGGTTGGGCCAGCCGGTCAAACCCGAAGAGGGCAGAACTTCCCTTGATGGAAGCTGCAGGTGACATGAACATGCTCTACACGGTAATCGACAGTAACAGCGGGGGATCTCTGACAGCATCGCTAATAATGCCAGCCCGCCCTCTATTCCACGAAGCCTATGCCAGAGCTCTACGCAGCTAGACGCAACAACACACTCAATGGCCAGCAGGTTGTGTTTCAGCAGGTATTCCGACGACGAATTGTGAATCATGTGTATCAATTTTGCTGAAATGTGACTACAGATCTACACCAAGCCTAATCTGACAGAGACCATTGAGGATATCAAGCGAGCCGAACTCCTCGGAGCCAAGGCCATTGCGCTGACCATTGATTCGCCTGGAGACGGTGTGAGCATTCGATCTTCCCGTTACGAAGATACTGAGTAGTACGTATTCGCTTGATAAAACATTTGGGTACGATTCCGTGCTAATAAGAAAATCAGCTTCGAATACGCCGGCCGACCCTCGACTGTATGCTTCGATATAACCCCATCATCTGAAACGAACAGAGTATTGACTTGAAGCAGTGGGACGAAATTAACAAGTTGAGGAACTCGACCAAGCTTCCCTTTATTCTCAAGGGCATCTCGTCAGTGGAACAAGCTAGAGAGGCTGTCAATCAAGGCGTGGAAGGACTTTACCTTTCCAATCACGGTGGCAGACAGCTGGAGTACTCTCGCTCCCCACTTGAGGTGGCATACGAGATCTACATCAGCGAGCCCGAAATCTTCAAAAAGGTCACGGTTATTGCCGACAGTGGCATCCGCTCTGGAACGGATGTGCTCAAGCTGCTTGCTCTCGGGGTCAAGGCTGTTGGAATGGGAAGACCGTGAGTTCTGAATCTCGAACCTGAAGACTGGGCATTACTGATATGCGTGATAGGTTCTACTACTCAAATGTCTATGACTATGATGGTGTCCTGAGGGCTGCCAAGCTGATGAGGAACGAGATTATTCAAGATGGCTGGAACTTGGGTATCAACTCCCTCGCTGATCTGGACGAAAGCTTTGTGAGTTTGCAGCTCGAAATATTCGAACTCTGGCTAATAATTCATCAGCTTGATCTTACTACACTCGCTCAGACCATCCAGAAGAGGGACTAGCGTCTCAGAAATTTCATAGAGTAGGAGTCTTGAGAATGCACAGTTTCATCAATTCTGTAGAAATAGAAGTCGCTGATTTTCTATCCTAGTTGAGGAAGTTAACGTATACAGCTACGCTAGATATCAATTATAAATAGAGATGCTCGCGCCACCGACATTCTTGCAGAAAACCCCATTTTTGCCTCAATCACGTCGCAGTGCAGGCCATTCCCGTGCTATTTCCCACCAATGCGACATGCCATCCTAGCACGTTTCAGCAGGGCTAAAATGAGCAAGCGAGTCCATCGCGTAAGCCTCGGATGATTTTTGCTCCTTCAGCCCCAAGTGCCATCGTGCGGGCCCTTCGACACTTGGCCTGGTAGTATCCGGCGCCAGTTTCCAACGGTTGGTACTGCTCCATTGAACAGTTACAGTTTGCGTTCCAAGGTGCACTATGAGGCGCTTCAAGAGCTTGCTTCGCGGGAATGGGAAAGGGAAAGAGAAGGAGGTGAATAATGGAGAGGAGGGTGTCTCTGATGACGCGGCGAAAGCTACGCAAACGGTGTCTGAGAATGCTCTTCCCGGGAAGACGGACAAGAACAGGCCCAACGAACCTGAGTCGGTTGCAGTAAATACGATTCCGCTGGAGTCTGTCAAACAATGGTCAGATCCCGTGTTGCGGCCAGGCTTCTATGGACAGTTCCCGAATGAGTTCACCCTGCAGTACGCCGCAAGGGCAACGGAGCGGCTCTGCCATTACCTGGCCTTTGTCACGACGTACGAGAGCCGTCTTTTCCCGACCCCGATATTTGCTGTCACCATCGATGGGACGCAAAAACCTCAGGTTGTCCTTCACTCTCTGCCCAGCATACACTCGTCGCCATTATCGCTCGCGGGCCACGAACGAGCCTTTCGCAATGGGGATCTCATCATCACCCCGCGACCTGATGACGAACACGAGTTGAATCACTTGGAGCGCATGACTCTGCATTCCAAGTGGAAAGTTCACATCTACAGGTTCAGCGCCTACTTCCGCGACCCCGAATCATCACAGGAGCGATACGAAGTCTTTGAATGGCGCAATAAGCCGGGCGAGGACGAGGACCACAAAGTTGTGCATAGACTAGTCCGTGTACGCACCAGCACACCCGAGCACGAGGACGTGCTCGCTCACTGGGTTACCAAGGGATGGTGGAGGAAATAGGACGACAACAACGTGGGCAAGTTCACGTTCATGGGGAGTGCGGTAGACTGTGGATTGGGACCGCGATGGAACCTGGTCGTCGTGACTACAGTGCTCAAGATGGTGCACGAGAACATGAATTTTAAGGACCTGGGCAAGATGGTCAAAACTGCAGGCAAGATGGCGTTGCTTGCTACCGAGATAGGACTGAAAGTTGGTGTTGAAATAGCGTTGAATACTTGACGGTGGGAAGTATCCAAGTGCGCCAGGCATCTGGGACAATCGATATCATTTATTGTGGCACAATGCATTCTGTTCGACTGCCATCCCGTTTCAACTCCCGCTGGGCTTCTACTATTCTCTGCAGCGTCTTCTCTCTGTTACGCCTCGCACGCGCCTTGGCCGTCCCCCAAGTTCCGCATCTGAGCCCTTTTCGTAAACGACCACTGGGCGGTTTCACTTCCTGGATATGCAGCCCCTTCATCTTGGTCTCTATGGGACTCTCGACAGCGGCATGCATCGTGCCGACTTGCATCGTCTGGAGCCTCCTCTCACGGTTTATCCTCTGCGTCTTCTTCTTCCGCTGCTCTTCAAAGAGTCGAGCTGCTTCGGGATACAGAATTGGCACTCTGGGTTTGCCATTGTATCCCAACTCAAGACTATAGAAGCTGAAGAGGAGCGTGTCACCGTCTTCAAAGATGATGCTCGCTCGATTGTCGCCCTCGTCCGGCATTTGATAGTCCCATTCATTAACACCCAACAGATCTGGATTACATTTGGCACTTGTACCCCGGATAAAGAAGTGGTGGCGGAAAAAGGACGTGACCGCTTCTGCCAGAGTGTAGATCTCTCGCTCTTGGCTATTGGCATCCCCATGGTCGCCCAGACCCGTTGACTCAGAGTCCTGCTGCCTGTCTGACACTGGGCCAAAGAAACGTGTCCTATCAACGCTTCCAGGCTCAGAGGTAGGACGCCAATGCCAATGCTGTCCCTCATCGTCGTCCTTAGATGTGGGCAGCCACATGTACCGCAAATCCGGGGCATCCCGCACCGTTTTGGCAATTTGATCCCACCTCTCCATATGAACCAAGGGAGTGGACTCGGAGTTGCAGCCCAGCAAGTAAGAATCGACGTCTAACCTCGTGAGCCGTTTGCACTGCTGGACCGTGTTCCAAAAGGGCACAATCAGGGCCCAGTTGTAATGGATGCCCCATTGATCCCAGTTTGCGTTTAGGATGATGACGGAGCGCAACTGTTCCCGATGCTCGGGCCGCAGCTTGCGGCCTACGAGGGACATGAACTCGCGAGCGTGCAGGAAGCAAAAGTCGTTTTCCGACCAGAAGATTGGGGAAGCTAGCTGGTTCATCTTCCTGTTGACGAGCAAGAGCCCCAGTCCCTGACGTTTGCCGCAGCTGCACCATTCGAGCAGCGCGTTCCAGCCGCGAGAAATCCACCAGGCACGCGTAGAGCCGGTGTCGCCGAATTGGGTGAATCGAGGACTACAGCCGTCCTTGTGTGTCCGGTCCACCCGGCAGGCCTCGACGAGAGTAAACCGCGCAATCTGTAGTAGGATCTCTGCTGGGAGGTTGTTGAGCTGTGGCCGCGGAGGCGACTGATGGCGACCGACGAGTTTGGACATTGTCAAGATGATGCTGGAGTGATGAGGCCGAGGAGTAATGGTTCACGGGAGCTAGTAGAGCGCCAACCTGGCAGTCGAGTCAAGGCTACGCAGAGTGATGTTTTCGACTATCGAAGCCACCTGAGCAAGATAGATGTCAGGACCAGGACGTCAGCTGGCCCGAGGACACGTCCTTGATCCCATTAGTCATGTCTGCTGACGACAGCCCCACCACCAAAGTTCTTTCCTTGGACCTTGGACTCGGTGTGCTAGCAACAGCTCAGCTAGCTTGGCAACTGAGTTGGGCGGCGCGATGCTCGTGATAATTCACAGGTGTACATGATTTAGGGCCTTCCTGGCTCTAAAAACATACCTGATCTTTGCATGTTTCCACGAGCAACCCAGCAATGTCCTCGTTTGTCTTCTTCCCCCGTTACCAACAGCCCAGATACTGAATAGCCGTAAATAATCAGGAAGATGAATTGGATGAAGTGTATTGGATTGAAACGACAATACGGCATCATAGTTGTCTAACCCAACCTTGAGCATGTATTGCCTTACCACATTAGTAGATGTAGCGGAACCCCTTCTTCTCGTAGTCGGTAAGATCTCCCAGCTGGTCTTCAACCCCGACCACAAAGTCCGTGCCTTCGGTCCTGTCTCGCCGCTTGTTCTCGATAATGCATCCGGCGGCATATGCAAGGAGAGCGCAGATGGCTGTCACCTCGAAACCCAGGATGGCGTTGTATCCAGTGGTGTAGTGAGGGGCCTCCTTCGTAATAAAGACCTGCGGACCGATGATGTTGGCAATGCAGTACGCGAGGAAGATGGTGGCATTGACGGTGAGTTTCTTGGTGTGGCCGGAGACGTTGCCCATGGGAAGAGTGAGAGCTGGGATGTTTCTTAGCATTGACATGTTGACGAAATTCTTTCACTTGACTCACCGGTTGCATAGGGGCCCCAGAAAAAGTAGAAAAAGTAGTAAGCCATGAGGCGCCCGACTTTATTCTGAGCGGGAAGTTCTGGGGGTTGTTAGCGCTGAATCGCTCGTTGAGGATCTAAGAAACTCACCTCGGATGATGATGGAACACGCCAAGGGCACCAGGCAGCACGCAGCTGCAGTGAAGCACCTCTTGTTATGCAGCCATCGCTGTGGGATGGCCACCATGAAGCCAGCCAAACTCTGCATCATACCAGTTGGCATTCCAAGCAGCGTAGTTTCAAGCTTGCCATAACCCAAGCCAGACACGATCTGGGCTGCAAAGGTGACCAAGCCTCCGGTTGGGACATTCATCGACAGGAAGAAGATGAAGAGGAGGTATGTCTTGTAGTCGGTGAAGGCTTCACGAACTTGGTACCACTTGAGTTCCTGGTTGTCTGTTAGCAGTGCAAATTGGGCACTGTAATTAGAATCTTGCCTTGTTTTCAATGCCAGTCATGTTTTCGCGGACTCGGTCTAGCGCAATGTACTTCTCGCGACCCTTCATGAAGTTGTCCTTGAGGGGAGAATCAGGGAGCCAAATGGTGAGGACGATTCCCCAGAGCAGGGTGAAGCCCCCGATAACAAGGAAGAGTAATCTCCAGGAGGCGATGGCGGTCTTGGCATTACCGATGCCGTACGACACAACACCGGTAACCAACTGGAACCAAATTAGCCACGGAGACCCGCATCTCAAGGCTGGCATGTCTTACACTAGAGAAGGCGGTAAAAGTGATGGCCATGCGTAGAGGCTGCTCAGACTTTTTGTACCACATGGTGTTGAGGATCGTGACTGCGGGGAAGAGAGGCGCTTCGAGGGCACCCATGATGAATCGCAGCACCATCAGACCAGCGGCGTTCTGAGTCGCGGCGAGACACATGACGATGGCTCCCCATCCGATGACGGCGACGCCGACAGTTTTGCCAACGGGCATCTTCTGAAGTACCAGGTTCGCAGGGTACTCGGCAACGAGCCAGCCAAAGTAGAAGATGGAGCCGACTGCATGGTTCATGGTTAGGTTTCACTCTTGGAGGGATACTGTTGTGTCTCAAGTGCTCACCCCAGCTATATTGTTGTCCGACGAGGTGCGTATCCTTGCTCATGCCGTACAGGGCAGCGTTGGAGATGATGATTTTCTGCGCCTCGGTCAGCCAGGCACCACATCGAAAGCAGAAGAAACCCTACATCGACAGCAGCAATGGTAATTGTACCAATGATCAAGGGCATCAGCCGCAGGTCAATCCTGCGTAGGACCTTTTTCGCATCCTGGGGGTCATAGTTGCCCCATTCGTGCTGGTGCTCCCTGAGGTATGCCGCAGCAGGCTCGTCTGGGAGCTCGGAATGGGCCTTGACTTCTTGGATGGAGCCAGACTCGAGGTTGGGCTTTTGCAGATCCACCTTGACGTCGTCTTGGGCGACGCTGGGATGAGACATGGTGGGCATAAAGAGGCGACAGCGACAAGTGAGGAGATTGCGTAAAGGGCAGAAAAGCTTCGGGCAGAGGGATGAAGGGCTTTATACCAGTCTTGATTGCCTCCCTTGGTAGCCAGTGTCGTGGATCAATGGGTCTGTTGGAGCTGCAGATCGTCATCCTTAAATGGACCTTCCCCGCGATGTGGTTATCTTGGTGCCCACCGTCCCCGGGGTCCTCTACGGGCCTGGACTGGAGCCGTCGCTCGAACCATGCTGGGTTGGGTCGCATGGAGTGTCGTGAACCATGTAGCGTGCCGTCGCACATTTGGCCGACGGGGGCGGAGTGCGACCCGCTCGGACCTACACTCCGACTCCTCACTCATGATGGTGATGTCAGGCATCTCGGGGTGCAATGCGACGAACTCCGCCTGGAGAATCCACCAAATTAGTATCTAGGAACCTTGAAGCCGCTGGTCTATATATCCTGGCCTGAAGTAGCAGTTGGAAGTGAATCTCATACAACCTGTACCAGGAGGAAGTCACTTGCATCACAATCTACTCTTCTACTTAGACCAACATATTCCATACGCAGACGCTGTCGCAATGGCCATCCTAAACTACGAGGTCGACCCTGCTGTCCCCGCCGACATCAAAAAGGGCGTCGACGAGCTCTATGACCTGGCCGACAAAAAGGACAAGTGCGCCGAGTGGGCGAGCTACTTCAGCAAGGACGCCACCCTGATCAAGGGCGACCTCAAGCCCGTTGGCATCCCCGGTAAGCACCTTGACCCATGACCAGGGCATATCTCAGCTGCTAACCATTTCTCTGCGTATTCAGCTCTGGTCGACTACATGGAGGGTAGCTGGAAGAACACTGAGTCGCGCGTCCACGACGTGAAGAAGGTCTCTGTCCTCAACGAGTCCCCCCTCACCCTCAAGATCGAGGGCGTCACCACGTACCAGCGCACCGGCAACAAGGAGCAGCAGGGCACCTGGAGTGCCGAGCAGAGCTACACCCAGGAGAACGGCACGTCCAAGATTGACGTGTACAAGATTGAGTTTGTAAGTGAGACTATGGACACAATCCACATGAGATCTAACATGACCCTTGACAGAACATGCTGTATTAAACGGAAACTGGGGTATATATAAATGCTGTAGGACCTGTGGAAATTAAACTCCCTAAATCATGCCAAGAACCCTCGTGCCGTGAAAAGAGCTCAAGCCCATCATTGATATAAAGCGTAACCGCCCATTCTTTGAACTAGTCTATGAGTATGGTAATGACCGCAGCATGGCAAAGTCAAAAGTTGAAGAGATCGAGGGCGTCTAGGGGCATATTCGGAACAAACTCAATGGTCTCAACGTTGAAATTTTCGGCTGGCGATCGGTGAATCATCTCCTGGATAAGAGCAACCACTGCTTGATGGACATGCTGTAGCTTGAGCTCCGTGATCATCGCTTCCATGATGGTGGTCCACTCCCCACTTGGTCTCGACGTCAGGCATTGCGTCGACGCCGAAGGGCTCTCAAGTGCCGATGAATCCGCCACCGCCTCGACGTAGGAGCCATCGAATGTCTTTTCCACCAGAAGCTGGAATGTTCGGAGATACACCAGCGACTTGGGCCACCGCGTTGAGAACCCAGCAAGCGTCTCGCGACAACTGTCAATACCAGCGAGGGTGGTTTCGAACGAGAAGATTGGCGTGCGCAGCATTCGGGGCGTAGTAAAGTAACAATAGACAAGCATCACACCCAGTCGAAACTGGTACATGAGCTAAAAGACCTGTCAACTTCCTGTCCAACAATCTAGGCCATGATCTAAGACTTACTGCTGTCCATGTCCAATACATGACTGGGTATGCCTGCTGGGACGTTCGAAAGGTGCGACAAGCTTCACTGCAGCACTCCATCAACTGCCCGACGTCTTCGACGCCCATCATGGAAGGTCGCTCCTGCATGAGTATCGATAGGCCGTAGTCGTAGAGCTTGAGCAATGACTGTGGCTCGTGGTATACCACATTGTCCGGAGGTGTTGACACAGCAAAGGCCTGTACATTTGCCTTCCACCCTTGCAATTCATCTTTGAGACGGATTCGACAGCTGTCCCGGAAGGGATCTGAAGGATCCAGCCGCTGAAGCTTCCGGTTTGTGTGTCGGATCCTCGACTGTATGCATCGTAATTGGAAGAGAAGTTCATAGAAGTCTGAACCACTCAGCTCGCGTTTCATCGTTGCGGCGTACTGGAAAATCTGGGCTCAGTTAGCAAGAAATAAATATGGTAAACAAGCGCATGGGGAGGAAAGCCGACCTTTTTGTCAAGTGTCTCGATTAGAAAGCTTTGCGGATACGACCATGCCGAAGAAACCACCTCGTTCACAATTTGGCAGCTCATGATGCATTGCGTTCGGAGTTGAATGTCTGCACCATTTACTTCGCCACTGGCGTTGTCGGCTATTTGCTTGTCGATCAAGGCTGCACAGTTCATGAGGACGAGCATGATGCTGCTGGGCACGGCATGCTGAGAGGCATCGTGCCAGGCATAAATCAGCATGAGAAGCGATGCTTGTGTTCGGATCAATGGAGATGCGTGCTGAGTTATTGAGCCAAGATACTTTTCGATGGCCGTTTCGTAGAGTCGCGTTGCATGGAGCAAATGGGGGCAGTCTGTTCGATAGGAGCTGCCCAACAGCGCCCCGATGGCCAACACCAATTGAAGGATGAAGATTTGCGACTCTTGCAGCTGCGGAGACCCGGAGACCCAGATACGGTAGTGCATTCTCCAGTTGTCCTCGTCAAGAAAGGACCACTGAGGCTGGGCATGGCGAAAGTAGATGTAAGCGTAGTGGTCCATCCAATCGGCACCGATGAAGCTCAAGTCGACGGGACTGCGTGGTAGTGAGCCATTCCCCATGAAGCGCAAGTTATGGGACGAATGCGGTGATGAATTGGTGTCGCTGCTGGACGTTACGAGGTGCGTCATTTGAGGCTGATGCATATTCTGCGACAGGGCATTTGCCATATCGAAACCATCCTGTTGGGCGTCTGCGTTTGTGTTAATGTCGTTGCCATTGGCGGTTCCTGTCGGAGGGAAGTCGTCGTCACAGCTATTGTCGAAGGGAGATGGATAGCCACTCTCCTCGCGGTGCATGTCGGCGTCAACGGCTGAGGTGTCGGTGGCATCTCGGGAGTCACGATGGGTGCTGGTGCTCTTCTGCTGGAGCATATCGGTGACCTTGGCTTCGAGCTCTTGCAGGTATGCCGTGGGCACGGTCGTCAGCGCGCCATTGGTCTTGACGCCGACCTGGACGCACTCGGAGCCTGTCTTTGTGCATTCGGCACATACGGGGACGGCGCGGTCGCAGCGCTTCTTGCGACGGCGACACCGTAAACAGGCGATTCTGCGCTGTGGACGGACCGGGTCGGACTGGTGGCCAGCGGATGCGGTAGGCGCTGCGATGGGCGTCGCAGGCTGAATTGGTATTGGGTCCATTGGGAGAGAGGGATGCAAGGGTGGATGGATCAAGAGCAGCGTGATGGTTCCAGTCTTGCGGGGGTGACCGACTCGGCAGGGTCTGATAGAGAGGCAAACACGGGGGCAGCTCGTGTGATGCCCCTGTTGTCGGCCTCGAATCCGCGGGCTTCAGGCAGTTATACGGCCTTGGAATGAACGAGTCGAGCGAGGTTGTGCGTAGAACTGGAAGAAGTCAAGCCAGACCTGGCCGATCCAGGACCGCCGACCGCGAGGGGCAACATAGCTACCTAGTAGAACCCACCAGTCCGGAGCAGGACCGCGCTCTGGGACGTGGCGCCTCCTGCAATACTCACCAAACCACCCGCCCCACAGCGCCGCTACTAACACCAGACCCCTACCGGCCCTACCCCACTAAATTCTGCCACTAAAAGCTGCCTGTGATGGTGCTCCGGGCGCACCGCCCACACCACTTCGCCTGCTGTCCCAGAAGTTCGGAATCTCGCACACACACGAGACCACGTCCCATCCTCTCCAGCTTTCGCCAATTACCCGACCCCGGAATTCTCTCTTATATCTCCCCACTCTGTGTCTGGGGATACACGGGGCTCCGCATGTTTGCCAATGCCACTGGGGGTTGGGAATTGATCCCCCTTGAGAATGTAGGCCTTGTACACAGCACACCCGCGATAAGAGATTCCCAGGACTTCCATGCTAACCAACTGCACAAGCCGGACAGCTGGGAGGAACCTCGCTATCTTGTCTCCAACCAGGCGACCTTCCTGCTATCTCCTATCTCTCATCCATCCCTAGTCCGCTGTGGCATGCAGTTCTTGCTCTATCAACCTCCTTGTCTGTCGCCGCCGACTCCACAGTTGCCACACATGCCGATAATCTGTGGGCCCCATAGTGGACCAGAGTCCGACGGCCGTCAAGCGTCGGACTTGACCTCCGACACGATGGACCCAGGTATAGAACGACTTCTTGGTCTGCTTCGGTCGATGGGGCATTGTCAATTGGAGAAAATGACAGATGCATCCAGATAAAACCCTTCTTCTACCCTGGTCTATCGTCTGTCCATTCGATGATTGTCAAAACTCCGCGCAGCCATCATGGGTTCGCTTGACAGCAAGTACGACAAGCACATTAACCTCCAGCTTGGGTATGTTCCTGCAACTCATCAGTCCAATCAGTCACTTTTTGCATGGGTATTGTTAAAAAAAAAAGAGCATCACGGCTAACATGGTAGTATAGGTGGCCGACGCCTTCTCTATTCCCGTCACAGGCACTGGCAGAGGCGACACGGGAGGTTCTCCTGGACGACAAAGTCGCCGCCCAAACTCTCGTCTACGGCCCTGACCCGGGCCATGAGTTGGTCAGAAAAGGTACGGCCCAGTGGCTGACGAGATTTTACCGCCCCGAGGCTGGCCATGTCAGCCCAGACAGACTCTTCATGACTCCCGGCGCTTCGGGTGCGCTGTCCATGCTCCTAACTAGATTCACAAACCCTACCTTCACGCGCAACATCTGGATGGTGGAGCCAACATACTTCCTCGCCTGCTCGAGTTTTCAGGAAGCGGGATACAATGGTCGCTTAAGGGGAGTTCCCGAAGATGCCGAGGGCATCGACATCGAATTTCTGCGAGAGGGACTCGAAGCGGCCGATGCTGAGGCTACCGGGCGGCACAAGGAGCCCATGGACGGCCAGGACTTCGAGCGCAGCCCCAAGTTGTACAAGCACATCATTTACGTCGTGCCTACCTTCAGCAACCCAAGCGCAAAGACTATGTCAGTGAGGCGGCGCAAGGAGCTGATACAGCTGGCTCGACAATTCGATGCCCTTGTCATCTCCGATGATGTCTACGACTGGCTAAGGTGGCCGCACCCGGACAGCGCTGAAGGCGTAGAGATGCCTCGCCCTCCGCCTCGGTTGGTTGACCTGGACCGGGCCATGCCGGGCGGCAGTGACTGGGGCAATGCTGTGAGCAATGGGTCATTCTCCAAGATCGTAGCACCAGGCATAAGAGTGGGCTGGGTCGAGGGTTCGCCGTTCATTGCACAGGAGTTGTGCAAGACTGGTCCGGTGCGGTCAGGAGGCTGCCAAAGCCAGCTTTCGTCAATGATCATCGGCCAGATGTTGGTTTCAGGGAAACTAGAGGATCACATCCAGTCTACGCTGATTCCAGTCTATCAGCGTCGCTACTGTACTATGCTCAAGTCCATCAAGGCGCATCTTCTACCTCTTGGCTTCAAAATTTCGGCAACCAATAGCGTTGATGGGGGTAAAGCGGGAGTGGCGGGAGGGTTCTTCCTGTATCTCGAGTTTCCGGCCAGTTCGCCTCCAGCGGAGACAGTGGCAAAGACTGCGCTAGACGAGTACAACTTGCGGTTCGCATATGGAGGGATGATGTACGTTGCTGGAGACTCTGGGTGTGTGCAGAGGGCCAAGAACGGGTTTGGCCAGGGCGCGAGACTCTGCTGGGCATGGCATGAGGAGGCCGAGATTGAGGAGGGCGTCCAAAGACTAGCTCTGGCATTCAAGAACGTACAGGCACATTCAGGTAGAATTTAATCGGAGCTGGTGTTTCTGGGAATCTCAGTGTGCCTAGATAATGATTCAGACTGGAACTTCCCTTGGTACATGCAGGCTGATAATGCTTCTGGGGTACAATGCTAACAAGTATCCTGTCCCGCAATAATCTTGCTTGTGAAGACGAACCAATAGGATTCCCAATTCATTGGACATATTAGGCAATTGATGCAGCTACCACGGCCGCCTGTGCTCTTGGTTTCCCATGTGGCTATGGTCTAGACTCCATATGCAACCGGAGTCTGGGCCTTTCTGGGGTGCCTTTGCTGAGGAACTTGTCTGGGGTTGGGTTACCTACATGCATGGTTAAAAAAACGCCAATGAAATCTGCCCATCCCTAGCTCAGAGGTAGTCGCAATAGCTTTCAATCCGAGGGCGGACTTTTCGCCGCTACTGGGGTGGGTGGCGCCAAGCTCATGACTCTGGCAAGTCTGGGCAGCCTAGGGCGGACTCGAGCCCGACGCCCCACTCTTGTGCGCAAAGATCTCCGCCAACTTATCAACCACCAGCTGATCAGTTTGATACCAGTGCGTTGGGGATAGCATGACGACGTACTGTCGGCTTTCGCGGAGATCCTTGCACGTCACATTGCCCAGATAACGTCCCTCATCGCAAGACCAGCTCACGGGAATTCGGAGGCCTGACCCGAAGCAAGCCTTAAAAGGCGCCTAGACTCCCCATGTGCACAGTTGGGGATCTCACCTGAGCACAGGAGAGCTTGCATCGTTATTCAAGACCAGTGTGCCTCCGACTTTGCAAGACGAACCACCGACAAACCAAAAGAAGCGATACCTACCATGGTTGACAAGGCCGAAGTCGAAAGGACGAGGGATGCGGATGTCCACAGCGAAGTCCAGGCCGTCAAGCCGACCGCCAAGGGCCGCGACATTGCCGCTGCTCTAGCTGACGAGTTTGCCAACGAGCCCGGTTACGACCACGAGGAGGAGAAGAAGCTGCGGTGGAAACTTGACTGGCGCCTCATTCCGATCCTGTGGATGAACATCACGCTGCCGGCCATGGATAAGGTGACGCCATCCACTGGTGCGCTCTACGGCCTTCGCGAGGACCTTGGGTTGAAGGGTGATGAGTACGCCTGGGTTGGATCTGCCTTCTACGTAAGTTTCCAGAATGAACCAACGATGACCAGTAGCCCAGAAGGGGTGGCTGACATCAGTTTCTAGTTTGGCTACCTGTTCTGGTGCTTCCCGTCGTCCCAGATCCTTCAGCGGCTTCCTATTGCCAAGTCCATGGCCGCTGTCATGGTGGCCTGGGGCTTCGTCCTGATCGGTGCCGGCTTTAGCAGGAGCTTCATCCCCATGATCATCACGCGAGTTCTCTTGGGAGCCCTCGAGGCTCCTGTCGCACCGGGCAACTTTCTCATCATGACCATGTGGTATACTCGTGATGAGCAGCCTGTGAGGGCGGGCCTTTTCTACACCGGTCAGTCAACTACGATGTTGGATATCTCAGAAAACACACCGTTTGCTAACACACCATCTGGGCAGGTCTCGCCACTCTCATCACCGGAACTCTGGGCTGGGCTGTTGGCTTCATCCACACACAATGGGCCTGGCGCAGCTTCTTCTGGATCACGGGCGGCATCACTCTGATCTATGCCGTCATCGTCGCCGTCTTCCTCCCCGATAACCCCGTCAAAGCAAAGTTCATCTCGAAGCGCGAGAAGTTCGTCGCCATTGAGCGAATGCGAGCTGACCAGCTGGGAATCGAAAACAAGACCTTTGTGAAGGCGCACATCTGGGAAGTGCTCCGGGACCCTAAGACCTGGCTCATGTTCTTCTTCAACGTCTGGGTCTCCATTCCCAATGGCGGCCTCACCAACTTTGCGCCTCTGATTATCAAGGGCCTCGGGTATACACCCCAGCGATCCACGCTTCTCATGATGCCTACTGGTGTGATCCAAACCCTGAGCAGCTACCTGTGCAACTTTGGCGTCTACTTCTGCATCCGGCGATTCCCCAACCTGCAACTTCGCGGTGCGTTCGTCATTGCCGGTCTTTTAGTGGGCATGATTTCCACCATCTTTCTCTATACTCTGCCTACTCGATCTTATATCAGTCGACTGTTGGCCCTGTACTGGTCATACTTCTACTTGGGCCCGTATATCGGTAAGACAAACATTAACTGTTGGATACGATAGTGTCCCTAACCTTGATGTAGTTGCTCTTGGAATGAACAGCGCCAATACAGCAGGCCACACGAAGAAGGTCACCATGAATGCCGTTGTTTTTGCTGCGTACTGCATCAGTAACATCATCGGTCCCCAGTTCTTCAAGGCTGCGCAGGCCCCTCTCTACCCTCTGGGTATGGGTGCCATGCTTACTTCATATTGCTTGAGCATTTTTACCATTTCTCTGTACATGGCGTACTGCTGGAAAGAAAACCGGAGGCGTAACAAGGTTGATGCCAGTGGCGAGCAGCGAGTCCATGAGGACACCGACTTCAACGATATGACTGACCAGGAGAATATTCACTTCCGATATGTCTGGTAGATATGGGAACATATGGCTGTATGTAATTGATACGACCAAATATCTGCCAACTGACTATAACCTTGGACTGATCTCACGACTGCACTGAGCCCTGGTTAAGTCAAATGGCGTCCGTAGTCGGTGGAGCCCATAACATAACCCCCTGCGGCGGCATCTCCACAGCACGATAAAGTTTATGATTGGATGATGAAACTGGAGCGTACGCTAAGGACACACCTTCGCAAATTTGGTCAGAAACACCAAGTCATGGTAAACTTGAGCACCTTTTAGTAGAAACTTGTGATTTGGCTGAAACCTAATTAGTTTTGCGCCCACTTCATAATCTTTTCCCACACCAATTCGCCATCATGTGGAGATTCTATGCCCTTGACCACGCTATTAGACGCCCCCGCCTCTACCCTGTATGTGCCATCGTCGGCGTCTATCAAGCCCTGGGCAATCTGCTCAGTTAACTCCGGGTGGCCCTGGAAAGTTAGAATATTCTTCGACTGAGAGATGAGGATCTCGTTGTTCGCTGCGAGTGCTGTAAAGCCTGGGGCGATCGATGTAATGTAGCGTTTGTGAAACTTCATCAAGTCCTGCGCCTCGTTAGCTTCTAAGATTGGGCTCGTGGGGGCTGCATGTTCATGGTGCAAAATTGCAAAGGTACGTGGACTTGATAGAGCCCAAGATTGAATACTTACTAGAGACTTGGTACCAAACATGTCTTCGCCGATGGGAGTGAGTTCTATGTTCTCAACACCAATCTAAACAGGAGGTTAGGATTATCGGCGGAGACAGAAACGCTCGTCCTAGACTCAGTACTTACTCGAGGCCCCTCCTTCAACGGCGTCATGGTGGCGCCTTGGGCAAATTGCATTGACTGGTGGCCCCAGCAGAACCCCAAGACCTTGGTTTTGCTCTCATTCCCGGTCAGGTCCCGTATCTTATTCAACATTTCTTGTACCCAGATCGGGTACTCCTCAAAGGGCCTGCTTAGAAGATCAAACGTTCCTCCAGTGAGAATGACCAGATCATACTGGTCTACGAGAGGGAGTGCTTCGCCACCACAGGCCTCACAGACATCCACTTGGGCTGATGGATCATGCCTCGCGATCCGGCCTTTGATGGAATCAACCATCTGCTGCCCCCAAGCATGCTGAGTGGAGTAGTTCTTGAGTATCACAGCCTTCATGGTGGATGAGAGTGAAGACCAGCTGAGCGATTCCCTGGCAAGGTGAAGCAATAAACAATCGATGTGAGTTGATGATCCCCGCACTAGCCGGCTATTATTGAGAGTTTATTGCCGGTAGCCTCTGAGCCTGGTCGCATTATGAGTGGAGCACTGATAGCATGACTTGCCAGACCAAGCTAAAATATCGGGGCGGACTCCGAACCGATTCGGACTGGGCGAACCCATGATCATGATGCCAAACAATGACAACTTCGGGGAAGAATGAGCCGACTGAAATGATCATGAGCTCCGGGCGCGCGACGATGCACTGGGGATGATGCTATGGGGGTAGCCACTGGGAGCGTGCTGTGTGGGGCAAAGCGTAAGGTGCATCGTTGAACAGAACATTCATGCAATGCCAGACGATTTAATTTGGGACGACCTGGGTCCAAATGCAGCCGAAGTGTGAAGGCTGGCATACATAGATGCTTTGCGCGAAAACAGGCGTTCGCATTGGCTAGCTAGCTCTAGTCATCCCGACAACCAAGCGCCGGGCAGCTAGCCGTAGGCTAGGCTAGGCTAGTATCTTTGTGGCAGTGAAGTAGTGTCGCCTCGCTAGGTCAGAAGCTTGGTGGCGGGGCAATGAAAAGGTTTGGCTAGCACTAATAAAGCCCTGCTTTATCGGAGAAGTATGCAATAATCGGAATCGGAGTTGTCTCCAAGCGTCGGACCTGTAAAAGTGGGGATACGCACATGAACCGGGCTATTGATGATGTAGCTCAAGGATCGGAGATGCAAAATAACCTGGGTGAACATTTGTCATATACTACTAGTCTCGGAGCACCCGGGATTTTCAAGTTTGGTTCCCTGATTCAATCATCGCGTTGCTTAAAGAGCGGCTTGGATCCCGCATCATCAAGCCGTCACCTGAGGAAGAATTCACTCCCAGCAACAACTGAGCTGCCAGAACCGTTTCGACTTACCGTTAGTCTTTATTCTTGACGAAGTGCCGACAAAAAGCACCATGACTATTGTCGCAGTTGCAGGTGGCACAGGACAGGTCGGCAGAGCTATTGTTGATGGGCTCACTGCATACGGCCATCAAGTTATTGTGCTCTCACGAACAGTAAGTATGACCGGACAGTACAAACCGATCATTATCTAACCAATACACAGACTCGTCTACTGGAAAATGGTGCACAAGCCATTGCAGCGGACTTCGGGGACCCCGCAGCACTGGCTGCGCTCTTGCAAAAAGCCCAAGTCACCACTGTGATTTGTGCCATCGGTGTCCTCACGGCAGAAGCCAACACGTCGCAGCTCAATCTCATCAAGGCGGCGAATGCATCCGAGACTACTCGCAGATTTGTTGTTGCGAGCTTCGACATGAAGCACCTACGCGAGTATGGACCGATACGCTCTGTGAACGATGCGGTCAAGCTAAGTGAACGATTGCAGGCATATCCCAACAAACCCTCTCGCTAGATACACCTTCGAGGCGGTCGATGAGCTTGAGAAACTCGATCTGGAGTACACCCGCGTCGTCAATGGGTGGTTTATCGATTACTATGGCATGCCACACTGGAAAACGTATCTCCATCCTTGGATCAACGTTCTCAGTATGAAGAACAAATGGGCTGTGATTCCGGGAGATGGCTCTGCTCAAGCCACGTTCATCACAACGCAGGATATGAGTCGTTTTGTTGCCCGCTTGATGGATGCGCCCGTGTGGGACAAGGAAAGCTGCATCACTGGCAATGAGATGTCTTTTAACGACTTGATCAAGCTAGCTGAAGAGTCCAGGGGTAAGTCGAGATCTCTCCTTCCTAATTCCCGACCCTGCTCATTCAATCTTCACTAGGCTGCAAGTTTGAGGTGGCATATGACAGCTTAACGAAGCTCGACGCTGGCAAAATTTCCTTCTCTGACAGATTTCCTAAGATTGGCTTTACTGGGCCGGGAGGGGACGAGGCATTCTTTGCTCGAATTCACTATCTGGCCGGAACGGGCAATTACGTTGTTCGGGCAAGCAGAACCTTGAATTCTGAGTTCCAGGATATTGAACTGACCACGGTTGAGCACGTTATGAGGACATCCTGGGGGGGCCGTGAGTCTAAGTAGCCAAGCAGTCGCTTATTGTTAGCCCTGTTCTTGTGGCTGTTGGTAGGCCCGCAACTGTGTGAACCTAGTACTTGGAGTAGTTTGCTGAATTAATACATCATTTCTGATCTCTTTCATGACTTCCATCGCAACCGCAATCTCTAAGTCGTTCTGCGCTAGTATTGCACTATCCTATCCAGTTTCATTGTTTGGTGCAGTTCACTGCCCAGGCACCACGCTAGAACGAGAGCTTGACCGTTCCAACGTTCTCGGTAGGGCGGCCAAAGGATACGGACGCGGACTTATCGAAGAGGGACATGACTATGGTAAAGAGAGTTTGCGTCTCGCAACCGTCAATCTGGCGGCGGTTGATGGAAGCTGGGTAACCTTGTTCGTCCTTGAAGAGATCGTACAAGTTGGACGCAGTGATCTTTTCCGACGCCATATTTTCTTCAGCCAGCTTGCGAAGTCGGAGGACTCTGTCGGGAGAGTCCTCAAGCCATCCGGGCTCATCCACTCCAGGATGTTGAAGGAGCAAATGGTTAGAATGCACGATCAGGCCCTTGCTGTCCAGTTGAAGCTCCTTCACACCGATGCTAGTACACTCGAGCCCAGTGGCACCAGATGCCTCGGCGACTAGTATATGCGCGCTGCCTGCAATGCCGGTGGCACTGATTTTGTTGATGGCGTCTTCTCTCGAGGCTGACTCGAGGATCGTCCGGAGCGCGAGATGGACTGGCAGTCTTGAGCGGTCCACACCCCGGGCTCGAATGGCATTGAGACATACTCCGACGCCGTTCTCGTTCAGGCCAATCTTGCCAATGACACCAGCCTCCGTGACCATGGATATTCTCGGGATGCCAGTCCCTGGCTGTGCGATGTAACAAACAAACAGATTCGCGCTCTGTTCGACTTGCCAGTCCCAGTTCTGAGACAAAAGTACCCCTTTCTCCGTCTTCACGGCCAAGCTTGTGCATCCATCGCTCTTGATAGGAAGTTGGGGTTCATCGGTAAATAGCCCAAACGTGATTTCTGTGCGCACATTCAACGCCACAATATCGAGGAGATCAACGCCAGCGCCTTCTGCGATTCCACGCATCTCCTCAAGGTATGTGGGGCACAACTTATCGATTGTTTCAATGTAGCCCGATGCTTCTTGGCACACACTTGGCCAGTCCATGGCACAAGTCACCTGAAAGAGGCGTCGATAGAAGGCGATGGAGCCGAGGACTTTCGCACGAGCAGCGGAACCATGCTTGTATCCAATCTAAGCCACGAATTAGCGGAACGTTTGAGTAGCGTACTGGGACCAGGTGTACTTCGTATGGCGTTCCGGAGCAATGTAGTTCCAGCATCTTGGTTGCTTCGCCTCCGCTATGTGTGATGGGGTTTCCGTTGAACTTCAAGTGCTGGCTTTTATGAAAGACGGCAATACTGTCAAGCATCTGCCGTACTTGCACTAGCTTGTAGTGATGAGGCTTATCGGGTTCATTTATAAGAGATGCTGGGTGTAAAGTCAAGGGCGGGGAGAGGTCGAGAGGATGCAACAGAAGCGGGGACTGTGGGGATGAGGCAATCTTGCTAGCCAGAATGGGCATCGTTTGTGGCCAAACAGATGAAGTTAATCAACGCGATCGGCTGTGACAGTGACGCAATCCCGAGCTTTACTTATAAAGTGTCATCGGCGCCACTTTTTATAAAAGCAAATTTACTTGCTTGCACCAGGTCCCCACGAGTCGATCAACATGAACCGTTGGAGTTGGACGTTGAATTAACCTACATTTTGCGAGATCGGCATTGGAAACCGAAGCTGTTTCTTGGGTAGGCGGAAGCAATATGACGACAGAAAGAAAACGGGAGCCATGAGTTGGATAGTCCATCATCCATCACCTCCTCCTACATCTTGACGATGCGCCCGAGGCTCCAAGCAGAGAATTCATGATGACATGAGTGCTAGCAGTAGAACTTGTCGATAGCACTCTTCCTTGAAGGCTCCCTTCGACTCTCATAACTTCCCATGTCAAGCCCCGATGCTCATATGGAGCCCGGAGATAAGCGGTCATTGATGCTTAAACCCGGTGATTGGCTGCCCTGCGAGGTGACGGCATCATCATTCCAAGCAAAAGCACAATCTGGCCATACCAGGCGTCGTATCTCGTAACACGGCATCGGCGGTAAGCGCTAAGACCGGATGACAGGCATCACCCTACCTTGCCTGCCCATTACTGGAACCCATCACTTGGCATCGAGCACTAAGCATCAAGCATCAATCCAACACACCACACAGCTCCAAGAGCAATAGATCGCCATGCCCAGCCTTGCTAACATCCGCGCCGCCGTGGCAAAGCTCCCAGCGGGCCCTCCTCTCGTCGTGGCTCTCGCTGGCGGTACCACGGGCGTCGGCGCCTACACCGCCAAGGGCCTGGCGACGACGTTTGCCCAACACGGCGACAAGTTGCGCGTCTACATCGTCGGACGCAACGCCGAGCGCGCCGACGACGTGATCTCCCAGTGTCGGAAGATCAGCCCAGGCTCCGATTGGCGCTTTGTGCGCGCATCGGACCTGGCTCTCATCAGCGAGGTCGACCGCTGCTGCGCCGAGGTCATTCAGCAGGAGACTGAGGCGCCTTTCCATGGAGGGCCTGTGCGACTCGACCTTTTGTACATGACGTATTGCTATCCGATCTTAAAGGAGCGTACAAGTAAGTCATGCATTGGCTTGATTCCCCTGGATTTCTGTCCACTTACAGCTTGATATTATAGCAACGACTGAGGGACTAGATACCTTCATCTCCACCACCTACTATTCGCGAATCAGGTTCATTATGAAGCTCCTGCCACTGCTTACCGCCTCTCCACTGGCTGGGCACGTAGTTTCAGTCTACGCAGGAGGTATGGAGGATGGCACCCAGCCTGGCGACTCCCCCATCGGAACTCCACCCGATGCCGAGTACGGCATCACCAGCGTCCGCAAGTACTCGACCTTCATGAAGACATTCATTTTTGAGAAGCTGGCCGAGGACTACGCAGGCCGTCTGAGCCTGACCCACATCTTCCCTGGCCTTGTGGAAGGGCCAGGCTTCTTCTCGCCCGACCTGCCGATGTGGTTCAGAATCATCTACCCGATTGTCAAGCCTTTTTTCTGGTTCTACAAGACATCTCCCAACGACTCCGGCATGATAATGACGTATGTTGCAACGTCTAACTTCCCTGCCAAAGGTCAGAAGCCCGTCGACGGCGTTGAGCCCGCCATGAGCACTCTCGAGGTTCCGGGCGGTGGCTCGTATGGCCTTGGTCGGATGGCAGACTCGCCCAAGGGTATCAGGTACGAAAAGGTTCGTAAGGACGATACCACTGACAAGGTCTGGAAACACACAATGGAGACTTTGAAGCGAATTGAGAAGGCCAATGCAGAGGCGGGTGCTTAGGATGGAACAGAGTGCAGGAGGAGGATGGCTAGGCAAGAGTACGTTCCTTTCAATCCACAATACGTGGTACAGGATATGGCATGCAAGTTGAGATCCGTCAATTTAATATACAATAATGCTTCCCTTCTTGGTCATCATGATCTGTCATTCAAATCGCATGAAAACATGAGCCTCGTCCCGTTGCCTTTGGCCCTCCACTTTGGCACACCCTTCAACATCTCGTTTGCCCTTACATAAGCAACGCTATGCCGTTCTTCATCCAGAAAGCGCATCTATCTTGCAATGCCACTGGAATTTTCGCCATCTGTGTTGTCCCTCTTGTGCCAAACACCAGCCGTTGCGGCGCTGAACTGTCCACGCTCTGCCACATCTCCGTCCCAGGCCGTCGGTACGTGTTTGGGTCCAATGTCCTCACAAAGCTCGTCCAGTATGCCTGAATGATTGGTGAAGCAACTGCGTTGATGCCTCCGGCCCTGTAGCTGACTGGTACGACACGGTTCACGTACGAGGTTCCCATGATGGGGTAGATCTCAGACGAGTGGCTGACCCCCTTGCCCGATCTCATGTTCTCAGGATCCTCGACATTCCACAGGTACGAGTATGTACGCGGCATGCCCAAGTTTTTCAATTGCCTCGGCACAAACAGGGCCGGACACATGAATCTCGCATCGCCATAGGCTTCGCTAATCTGCCGCTTGTAGCAACCGGCTTTGGGGCAACGCGAGTTTTCGTTGGGGTAGAGCCTGGTGATGTCGTTGAACATGCCGTACGTCAATCCCGGGAACTGGCTCATCAGCCAAGAGTTGCTTTCCATTGAGCTCGAGATCGTGTTGGGCGTAAACTGGAAGCCCCCGTGCGTATCATCGCCCATCATTATAGGGACTTTGATCACCTTGCCACTCGTGAAAGATCGGTACAGATAGTCAGAGACCATTTCTCCGTCAAGCACGGGGTGCCACTGCTGCTGAGGCGCGACCTCGGATCCGCCGGGGAGGGCGTAGACGACTTTGTTCGCTGCCTGTATCTCTTTTGTTGTCTTGTTTCGCAGACAGGCAAGACTATCGACAGAGTCACCGCAGCCCACACGCGCAGTCAGTGAGTCATATTTGTACTGCGACTCATCAACGCTAAAGAGGGGAAGGAAGGTCGCAGATGTCATGATGGCACCATGGAAGAGTCCCCTGTCTACTCCATTGTCAGCAGTCATGTGGAAAGCGACACTCGAACCCCCTGCGCTCGTCCCGAACAAGACCACCCGTCGTTTGTCGCCGCCAAAATTGTGGATGTGCTCCTGTACCCACTCCAAAAGCTTCCTCTGATCGCGCAGGCCATTATTCGTGCTGATTTCTTTGCCATGTGTCAGGAAGCCGTAGAGGGAAACGCGGTAGTTGAAGTTGACCACCAGCATGTCGTATTGGGCCATGGCGATTAGCTCAGAGCTATTGAAATCTGTTCTAGAGTTACTGTTGAAGGCACCACCTTGGATGTATACGAGAACGGGCAGCTTGGAGTCCTTTGTCGCGTTGGATGGCGCCATTACGTTCAAGAACAGGCAGTCTTCGGAGTTGGTTCTGCTCTGAGGACTCCCGCCTGTACTGAAGCATGCGGGCCCTTTCTACGAGCACTGGGGTCAACATTGGATGGATATGTGATGCGGAATCGCCCTACCTTGTTTGCGTCTTGAACATACTCGACGTACTGGGGGTCTTGTGGAGGCCTGAACCGGTTTTCTCCAACTGGAGGTGCTGCGTAGCGGATTCCTAGCCATTGAGTCAGCCCATTGGACAGTTGCTCGCCTCGATACCTAGCGTAGCCCAGGTCTACTTCAACGCCAACGGCCATAGCGGGCGCCGCAAAGTAGTATGGTATGAGGAGGCCGCAAGTGAGCAGCATCATGATCAGCATATTCGGCTTCTGGGTAAGTGCGAACAAGGATCAACCAAAACTAGGGCGTTATTTGCGTCGTATTGGGCTAGATTTTATGCCTAAATAAATTATTCGATGCTGGATTCATGGGGAATTTAACATCTAGGATGCCAAGCCAAATTGAGTAACGACCCTCCTCAGCAACGTCTGCCGCATATCTGACCAAAATCGCATGCGCACCAGTCTTTTACCTAAATGGGACATGTTTCAGTGGCCCGGCAGTGCATGGTGACAAATTTGGCACACACACCAGCGAGACATGGTGCCGATGCCTTTTTAAGTGCGAGGCGCGCGTGGCAGACAATGCGAAACGCCAAGACTACAATGGACTGTCAAAAACCTTACTGAGGTCAGCTCATTGACGATCTATACACATTGGGCTCATAGGAATGCTCCACCGGGGCCCTTTCTCTACAGTTGGCCATTGGTATGAGTGTGTCTCACCGAACATGACTTGCTGCTGATCCAGCAGGCTTCCCCTTGTGTAGGCAAAATGGGCGCTGCTCCAGCTGAGCGTGATGGCTCCCCACATCTTGGTACGGGGCAATTTCGGTAGTTTGGCCGTCAAACCTTGGCAATTGGGCTATGAATACTCTTGGCTGGCTGGCTAGTGAGCCGCGTGTTCCTCTTTTGGTCATGGAAACGACCCCTCTTGGGCGAGGCGATGCTCTCTTTCCCCAAAGTTGCCAACGGTAGCACGGGGTACACGGAGGATCTACAGGGCCCCGACCCGGAGCCGCTGGTTGAGTGATGCTCTGGTCAACGTTGTTGATAAAACCGGCGGGGATAACGATCAATACACCGAAGCAAGCAGCAGAAAAAGCCCCGAGGAGGCATCATAACAACATCCCTCAGTGTCACACTCTGCATCATCCCTAAACCAGTGCAAAAACAGCACGCGTTGGACTTCCAAGAAGCCAGTTGGTCAAGACTGTCGGTCTGTATCGCGGTCACTTCCCGAGCAATCAATATTGCCAAGCTTGGAAGCCTGAAAACCTCGAAGCCTGCGTGTCAATAGTTGGAAGCACAGAGCCCATCCTCGCCAGGCTTCACTGGCCGACACATCGCCACGCCGAGGCGGTGGGCAGCCGCAGGAGCCTGACTCCGATGCCAAGGCTGTAGGAGCACCAGCCTTGGGCGTGACTATGAGGTAAACCGGCGGCTCAGCTGGCCACGGGCTGACCTAGCTTGCCGTATCCAGGAGACCAAACGGGTTATTCAGGTGACCTAGCTGCCATGCTGTCCGGGAAGCCACACCGTAGAACCGCAGCCACGGTGACATGTACATAGGAAGCCATCGGCTGTCGGTGTTGGGGGATGCGCTATTGGAGAGTGTTGGTCCCGAGCCACGAACGCTTGGAAAGGCAACCAATATCTCCACTCTGCAGCCCAAGATGGCCAAGCCTCCAACTGAGTGCCTCTTGATTCTGCTACCCTGGGTTCAAGCTGACATGGCGGAGATGGTGAGCCACTGCTGAGCATCAGAATGATCAGATGCACCATCCAATGGAACAGCTGAAGAGCGTGTCTTGACGGGGACAGTCCACTGGAGCCTACCCGGCTTGACAAGTTCCGTTACCAGAAGACTCCTCGTTATTCCGGTATTCCCGCTCTGGTCAGTGTCAGCATCGCTTCTGCGGGCTTGCTTGTTACCCCCGATTCAAGCTGAGCGTGGTGGCTGCTGGCAGCGAGTCAGCGTGGAGCATTAACGAGGAAGCCCACAACGCACGCTTTAAGGTGCGCTGTGGCTTGTGACAATTTATCATGCTAACGCCGGTTGGGGCAAATCAGAGCCCGCAACCTGGTCAGGAGGGTGGGCTTCCACGACCGGCGTCTTGGTCCCCTGGTACCTGAACTGGGCGCCCCGTGTTGCACAAAGCAACCTTCAGCGTGGCCGCCTCCTCCCGCATGGCTGCCAAAGCGCCAAGATCCAGCTGAAGGGGCTAAGGGGATGCCCGTTGCTAATACGGTAGTCCAACGTAATGGCGGGGATGTCCCCACCCTGAGGGCCGCTTTCGCCCAGCCGGTCGGTATTCGGAGAATTCGCTCGATGCTCCTCTCGATACACAGTGGGCATTAGGGGTCATACCCTTTCCCCAGCCTCTTCGTGTATCAAGTGTGTTTGTCTCCAACAACAGCGGCTGAGAATCACAATGTGCGACCCAGTGGTGGGCGCCTCGCTTCCACTTCAACCTCATGTTTGTGGCGGCGCCACCAATCAACGGACTTGCGGAGGCTACCAGCACTCCGTAGGGACTAGTGGCTGTCATTATGACCCGCTGTTCTGACTGGCTGGCATACGGCACTTGGTCAGGGGCACCCTGTAACCTGAAAAGACTAAATGATTGCTTCCTGAGCTGTCAATGCGACGAGACGAGGTGCACCATGGCTGATGCAACGGCGCTTCCATCTGCCATCTTTCGCAGCAGCGCCTGCTGTCACATCCGGTAATGATGGCGACTCTGGTGTGCATTTACTGACAAAAGCTTGCTTCTGTCCTGAAAATAGGACACTGATGAAACTATCCGTTCTTACGGATTGCCAAATCCTCCTCACGCCCAAGGCGCCAATGTCCGCCACCATGGACACCCGATGGTCCGCAACTTGCTCCGATTAGCTACCGTTCGCTAGGTGGATGGCCTCGTGGGGTACAACGCAGCCCGCGGCCTTATTAGCGCTGTGTGGCGTTTGACCTCCCCAGGATACATTTGGGTCACCTAGTCCAGTCGATGGCAATCATGGGATGGGCAGGCCGGGCAGAAAGGGACACGCGTGGTGCCAAGGATTAGGCGCGCACCTCGCCCCGTAGACTATTGAATGCCAAACCTGTCCGTTGGTTGCTTCTGGGGACAGACTATTTCCACATATCTGTCGATAGTTTGGTTTCCCAGCGACTTGGTTCCCGGCGCCCTATTTTCAGCTTCACGGACAACTTGCAGCGAGCCAAGACATCTACAGAATCTAGACCTAGACAGGGGAGGATAGTCTTTGGGTATATAGATGGTGTCGTCGATCTTCCCCTATCCGTCTTTCCTTCCTGTCATCACCTACTCACACAAACATCTCGACTTCTCAACCATCTACACAACTCCTCACAAACATCTCCCTCAAGATGCAGTTCTCCAACATCTTCACCCTCCTGGCTCTTGCCTCCACCGCCGTGGCTGTGCCCACCGCCCCCACCCCTGAGACCTGCAACAACAGCCCCCAGCTGTCTTGCACCGTCGGTGATGCCTCGTCCGGCCCCACCAAGTACTGCAAGTTCAAGGCCACCCGCAACGACGTCGGCTCCGACAAGCCCTACCAGTCCATCGGAAGCAACTTCCCCATCGAGGCCTGCGCCAAGCTGTGCTCGACCGACTACACCCGCTGCAAGGCCTTCAAGCACCAGAACAAGGACGGTGGCAAATGCTACCTCTACGACCGCTCCACCAAGGACCTCAGCGTCATCCCCTCGGCCAGCACCACCTGGATGTTCACCGACCGCGAGTGCCTCAGCTGCCAGTTCGACGCCATCTACACCGGCCCGGCTGGCAACTAAGCTGGCAGCCCCAGCGAACCAAGCTAGAAACCAACGCCGGCATCAGACTGAAGGCGGACATGATGCGCTGGAGGAGTTATGTACACGGTGGTGGAGGCTTGGACGGCGGATTTCCCTTCGTATGACGGATTTATGATCAGCAAGCACTGCAATTAATTGAGTCATGCTCTCGCCGGCTTGGGTGAGAGGTGTTGGGCCTAATTGGATCTATATAATGTCAATAAAATACAACTGCCCAACTTTCGCTCATTGCTTGCCCAAAATGGCGAGTCTAAATTGTGAATTTGCCTAAAAGTAAGACTGGAGCCTCCTTGTGCTGTGTCCAAATGTCTACGTTTCTTGCATAGCGGATCGTTGTGCCACGAAGTCCATGGAAGCAGGAAGAGCATCCACGTGGGCTATCCAACGCCGTTTATTGGTCAGATTGCCTAGTTCCTCGACCATTGGCACTCCACAAAGCAATATGCTTGGGGATTATTTCCGGCTGCCGAAGCGAGCCATTAAGCTAACGGCAAGCTCAAGGCGAAAGGCTTTGGCCAAAAAGCCCACACCATCTCGTGAACTTCGCATTCTTTTTTAAAACTATTAAGGAACATCTAGTTACGTTTAAATAAATTGAGAACCATCTTGTGTATGGCTTGAGGAGGCATGCTGATGGAACGAAACTGTGCTCTAGGGTAAGATCGATCCATGCTGATTGTCTTATGATGGCCAGAAACAGACACGGTCCCATGGAAAATGGGGAAAGCATTGCACTGTTGGAAGGAATTTAAATAACCAACTATATATTTTTGCAGTGTTGTACATGAAACTGGCGGGTATTTGCATCTTGCATCCATGCCTTCATCCTCCAACGCCGTCGTCAAACATCAAACCGAACAGAAGGAGCCGCGGCCTACAAAGGCTCATTCCAGCGCCGTGGCCTTTCTACTTTTCCCATCTTCTGCTTGCTATGACAGGGTCACGTTGACCTTGCCCACGTACAACCACTCCATCGGCTTGTCCTGCTCAAACGACCACTCGTGTATCTCTCCATTGACCAAACCGTAGATCCTCCCCATGCCGGTCCCCGAGATGGCGGTGAACTTGTCTAACCCCTGGGGCGTTTTCTGAAACGTTGGGCCGCTGGGATTGCTCCAGGTTTTGGAGTCGTCGAGCACGCGGGCCTGGATGACACCTTTACCGTCGATGTTAGCGAGAAGCATGTTGTCCTGGCTATAGGCCACGGCGGCAAAGTTATCGGCTGATTCAGCGGGTATCTCGCCAAGGTTCTTATCTGCGCCTTTCGTTAGCTCCTCACATACCCATCATGGTCAAGTGCGGTGGGAACTTACTGCCATCCGCCAGCTTCTGGTTCACAGGATCGATGCCGATGATCTTCTCCATCATGAGCCCCTTGTTGGCCAGGTATGCCCTCCATTGCTGGCGTGTCATGTTCTTGTCAAAGTCAAGACTGGAGAGCGCCAGGCCGCTAGCTTTCTTCGCATCGGCCAAAAATCTCGTGTCTCTTCAGTTCTCGCTTGCCACATAGCGCAGCTGCTGCTTGGAATCCTGGTACATGACAGTGACAATGTCGCCAGGGTTGCCGGCCTGCTTTGTCTGGGGACGCCATGCGGCAAGATTCGACTCAGGAGCTGTGTCGATGAGCAGTCCCTCCTTTCCCAGCAGGCGCTTAGGCGACCCAGTGCTTGACCCGGGGGATGAGGAAGCAAAGCAACAGCCAAGCAGGCTTATCGACCTGGACGATTGGGCTCCAACGACGGGTGCCTCCTGTCCGACCGGCCCTGGCCGCATTGTCCGGTCCTGGGCAGACGTCGGCGTTAACTGCGACTTGACACTGTCTGTCCATCTATTCTCCACTCTGTGGTTTCTTGAATGAGAGGTTTCGAGTCCTGACGGCTTGCAGCAATGGTCTCTCATGTGCCTGATTCTCCCGCTGATGTGCTACATGGCCTACCACGCTAAACGTTGAGCACTTCGTAAAGTAAACGGCGTCTTCTGGAGAAACGCTGCCAACTCCGCTTTCGGTGGAGATTGACATGAGGGATGCTGTGGTCCGTGACCTGGAGAATCCTAGCAATAGTGACTCCGCCCGCCCCAACAGGTTTCCAATTCGCGCTAGAGATACGCAAGTATACTAATGAATGCGCAGCATTTTGTGGCTTCGCTCTGGTGCAGGTGGGAGTCTGCGGTCTTGTCTCGCCTTCTGTGGCAGTTTTTCTCTTCTAACCCCAGCATCCCATCGCCAACAACCACTCTGGGACCAGTGTGTATTACAGTAGAAGCTTGATTCTCTTTCAACTCGTCGACTAAACCGGAATATGAAGATGTTACAGTGATTTTTTTTTCAGCTCATTTTATCCCAGCGCTTCCAACTCTCCATGTCATGATTTGTGATTTGTCGTATAGATACGTGGTGGCCAACTCAGTTGGTAAGGCGAAAAGCTGGGGCATATTTCGAATATACTCCCCTTTGGTTTTTGTCGGCATTCAACACGGGGCCACCTTCGCCGCTGCTGGGGAAACTGATGGGTACGGTAATATTACCAACTGCGAGGGTTGCGGCACTGGAATGGCGGTTAGCCGCAGCTGCAGTTGAGTTTGCAGTCCCTGCGCTCGGCAAGGGGGGCTTGGGACGTACTTATTGGGGCCTCTGCAGATGAAGTGGGAAATATCCATATGATTAACGCCGTCCCAGGCGAACGAAATATCCGGGTTTCGACAGCGGATACGATTATTTGGAGCATCAATAGTGAACCGGCGGCTGGGCTTCTTCTCAAAGGAGCAGGTCGTGCTGGCCACTGAGTCTACAAGCTCGAAGCTGAATCTAGTGACGGTCTTGAAGCCCGGGTCAACGGTGCCCGTCCAGTTTGCGATGAAGAACTCGGCCGGTAGAGGGGTTATTTCAGGTGGGCATTTTGCACCCAGCGCCAAGGGAAACGAGGCAAGGAGGAGGTAACTGATGTGCATCTTGAATTGGATCCTGAGATCAGGGTGTGGGAGATTAGTGTGGTTGATATTTGTGAATATGGCCATGAACCAGACCTGCATCCACCGACGGGGGGGGGACTGCCTTCTATAGAAGTCGTCTATTGACCCAGTCCGCAGGCGCTTGGTTCAATGTCCCGGCAAAGAAAAGAAACTTCAGACACAGTCGGGAGTCGGCCTCGGACGGACTCGCCTGCCGGTAGTTGGAGGGATCGCGCTAGAACCAGGAAACCCGCGATTCTTCCATGGGGCTTAGCACCGTTGGGGAAGGGCGGCTAGAGCGCCCTACGTCTGTCGGGCGATAACCCTACTGGGCGGGACCCGGGCCGCCAAACTCTCTGATCCCTTCTCATGCGAGGTTGCAAACTAGGGGCCCAAGGGACCCGGTGGTGGGTCAAGGACTCGCAGCAGTCCGAGGAACGCTGACCAGGATACGCAGTAGCGTCGATCAAAGCGTCCTCCGCTGGTCCTCGATGACGGTGACAGGACACAATGTGTCAAGGCGGTTCGCGGCTGTTACTGGGCTAGTAAGCCACTCGGGCCGATAGAGCTAGGATGGCTGGTCCTGGATCAGGTTTACTGGCGAGACTACTGCATTCTCTCGCCCGGAGGAGATAGGGTTCAGACACTGTCTTCCCTCACCCCGCACTTTTTGTGCCAGATGATGAGCAAGTGAGGCGCGGAGGGCTGAATACTATGATACAAACATGCTCTTCACTCGTGCCCCTCATTTATATAATAGCTTATCAATCGGTCATCTGATTGCCGGTCAGCGAGCGTTGAAAGAGAGAGTTTCAAAACGTTTTTTTTTTAGATCGCCTAGCGTCATGCCTTCAATCCTTGGCCGTTTCCACCAACGCATCCAGCCACGGTTTACTTCGTTTCACGGCTCACTTCGTTTTCCTCGAATTATCGCTCAACATGCCCTTTATGAACGGAACAATTATCATTCAAGAAGTGGCATGATGCGACTTGCTGTCCAAGTACGATCATTACTTACTTAATTCCCTGCATTTCAGCTTTTGCCTAACTAAATTAGGGGGTGCCGAGTAAATAGTGTGTGCTAGCCCCCTTGAATGTGGCGCCGCTTGCTGGGCTCTAATCCGTATTGGTTCGGGAACTGCAGGTCCCTGGAAATATTGTCCAAGCTGTCATCTCAGCGCATGTCGTCCAGATGCGAGCAGCCAGGATAATCATGAAGTGATTGGAGATAATTCTCGCACCCTGGCTCGAAAGTTGGGTCCAGCTGGCCTACCTGGACATCTCACGCCCCTAGAGTTCTCTTTCTCGATTTCCCCCTTCCATCATTCCTTTCACTTCTTTGCTCACTCGTCAGGTATTCGTCCAGTCGCTCGCGATGCATCTCCGACACTCGTTTTACGCCTTCGCGGCGACTTCAACTCTTTTCAGCCATCCCACAAAGCTCAAACAGTCTCGGGGCCGTGTCATTCGTCTCCAACGCGGCAGGGGGCACTACCCGCACGGCCACGGTTGAGCAAAACACCAACCGCCTGATGGTCGCTGGAACCAACAACTACTTTCTTGGAGGGATCCAAAGCGACAATACCCGCAACGTGTACACTGGCTTCAACCCCACTGCCAGTGGTTTGGGCTACATCAGTTGCGCAGTGCCGACCGCGACGGGCCAGGCCATCTAATGCCAGCATGAGTCGAGCGGCACCCCCATTAGATTCTTGGTGCTCAGGGCAAGCGCGACGTCCCCTCTTTTGTTTGGGCAAATCAACCCTTCTCAACGACTATATTTACCACCATTGATCTGTCCTTTGATTGAGTTTTGAAAGATATCCATTATCAACCTCAAGAATGCAAGCGTCCATTCCCGAGAATGTAGGTAATTAATACAATTTATAATGTTTGATCAAACCTCTGGTCTCGGTAGAAGTACGTGTTGGTTGCTCGTGAAGAGCTGCCATGTCAGGAGTGCGATCGGCTCACTCGGCATATATTGATGGGATCATAGGCTCGGCCATGCAAACCCAGACGCTTCCTTGAACCCACCATCCCGCACCATTTTACCAGAACTATGATCTAGAGTTTCTACATTATAATCCGACATCTCCACAACTAGATTGTATAGGTATCGGTGTTGTTGGCTTGGTATTCTACGGGCAGCCTCATGACCCTCGGCTAAGGTTTGTGAACTCCGCTTGTCGCCGAGGGCGATGCCAAGTCGTGCCAATGGCCGCTAGACAAGCCTTTGGGGTTTACTATCTGGCTCTCGCGAACGGTTGGCTACTGGACCCTCCCTCCTTGTCGACTTGCGGAACAAAATATCAATATCGCTCAAGCACACGTTGACGATTGATGGACCGGGCTCTTTCGCTTGGCGCCGGTTGGTTCACACCGATACGATCCGCGTGGGAGGCTGCAGACAGTGCAGCGGAATGACCAACTGCTGCTTGCTTTTTCGACGCCCCAGCCCGGTCAACTCGCTGAGCGACGCCACAAGTTGGCAGATCTTTTCCGCTCTGGGTCCCCTGGCCCTGCGACCTTGGCATGCACCAACAGTCGGCTGCGCACTCGTCTCGTATACCGATCGGTGACACCGAGGGACGCAGGGATCGCAGACGGATGCCTCGTTTTGTATGATGCAGTGACTGTTACTCCTAGGTACATGATGCCGGCTCTCTGCTCATGTTTGCTCTCTTCGGCTGCCTGCTCCGGTCTGGTGGCTTGCGGACCGATTGATACCCTGCGAAAAGCCTCGGTGACTTTGACGGTGCTGCGTAACGTCAAGGCTGCGCACGGACGGCAGGGAAGCTCAGCGCAGGAGCTCCGGGCTTGCTACAGGCTGGGAGGAAGCCGAGATGTGCAGCTGTCATTATCCCGCAGATGGGCCCTCGCGATGACACTCCATGTGACGAATGTCCCGATTCGCACCCCGGCTGCCAGCTGGGGGGTCCTGGCGATGATCAGCGGGCTTAGTGGCTAAAAGACTAAAACCATCTGATAACCTTAAGCTTAAAACACCTCAGCCCCAAGCCGCCATCAATGTGCCGATGCATCTGATTTGACGCGACCGGCAATCGCGTCTTGGTATCGCCTTGGCTCCTCGAGGTCGGCCCACGCGCGCATCAGCGCTTGGGGCGTTGGCTGCTGTGGCTTGTGGAGAGTGTCAATGTGACCGAAGCCGAGCAAGCCCAATCTGCGGGAGCCACCCAGTAAGACTGCCCTCTTCTCTCCTTGGCACCTCTTCCACTGCATCTCTGTTGGCCCTGGCTTTGTGCCTATCAGGCTATTGGCGTCGGAGTGCTGGGATTGTCCTCGGGATCACAAGGACACTGATGGCGACACAGTGTGTCCATGGGGGGTATCACAGGTCCACAGATGGCTAGCGGTTGATTCATGTAGACACAAAGGCTGGCTGCAACAAAGTGTGTGTCGAAGCTACAAGTGAGGGGCTGCCGTGGTGCGACTGCCCAACCCATGTGGAACCAAGGGAGGGATGTCCCAGCACAAGCATGGACGTGGGGCAATGCGAACCAGGCTTGCCAAGGTTGCCTCTCTCATTATCAATCTCACCACGCGAGGCGCCTTGGCGGCTGTCGATCTTTCACCAGCCGTCCCCCGCTCCTATTTCTTCCCACTGTTGCTCGGGCAATTGACTTTTTATCTTACTTTACATCTTACTTTGACGCCACAGCCATCACCCTGGGACTGACTGCCTCCGTCGCACGCACCCTGCGGATTGACCCTGATATTTAGGTCTGAGACACCACTGCCTGAGAACCCCAACAGCTGCTGCTTGTGGGCGCGATACGATCAGAAATACCCCTCCTAATACCCCTCCCACACCATCATGGAGCCGAAGGAACCAACAAGGGCGGCAGACGGGGATGACAAGCCCGTCGACCACACAAAGGGGAGTGATGGCGAGAACTCGGCCTCGTCGCCCCCTGTTGATGATAGGGATTCGTCCGCCGAGAGCGTTCTGGACGGTGTCAAGGGCATCGAGGCCATCTCCCAGACCTGGACCAAGGGCTCCTTGGCGATTGCATACGCTGGGTACGAATGCCCACCTCTGCACCGTCGGCTGCCTCGTAAGCTAACTGAGACTCTGCAGCATCTTCCTCATGGCCTTTTCCACCTCGCTCGAGGGCCAGGTTGGTGGCTCCGTCTTGCCTTTTGTCACCAGCTCCTTTGGGTTCCATTCCCTCGTCTCAACCATCGGCGTGGTGAACGCTGTTATCCTGGGTTTGTTGATCCGTCGAATTCCCAATCCCAATGCTGACTGACATGTCGCAGCTGTGGTCAAGCCTCCTATGGCAAAGATTGCCGATGTCTTTGGCCGACTCGAAGCATTCACACTCTCCGTATTCCTCTTCACCCTTGGCTACATCCAGATGGCGGCATCTACTAGTGTGCAGAGCTTCGCCGCCGCACAAGTCTTCTACGCTTCGGGCAGCACTGGCCTGACGATCCTGCAGCAAGTCTTCGTCGCTGACACCACTGATCTGTCTTACCGTGCTCTCATGTCCACCCTTCCCGACCTACCCTTCCTCGTCACCACTTGGATTGGCGCACCCATTGCTACTAGTATTCGGAGGAATACTGGGACCTGGCGATGGGCCTATGGCATGTGGGCAATCATCCTTCCCGTTTGCTACGTTCCTCTGTTCGTGTCACTCTTTTTGAACGGACGAAAGGCCAAGAAGATGGGCGTGGCCCCGGAGAAGCGCAGCACGCTCCAAGGTGGCACGCTGCAGGTACTCAAGAACCTGTGGAGGGATCTCGATATTGGTGGCATCCTTATCCTGGGTTTTGGATTCGCCCTGGTCCTCGTTCCCTGTACCATCGCGGCCACGACCACTGGCGGCTGGGGCAACTCAGACATCATCGCCATGGTCACCATTGGCGCAATCCTCATTGTCGTTTATCCCTTCTGGGAGACGAGCTCGCGAATTGCAAAGAAGTACGGAATCAAGGGCACTCTGGGCAAGGTTCTTGCCAATCTCGCGCCGTATCCCCTGACTCCTCTACACTTACTCAAGTCGCGGACTTTCACTGCTGGCTGCGTCCTAATCACCTTTTACTTTGGTACGTATTCGACGAATCACACGCGAAGCAACGAGACTAATATCACAAAAAGCTGCATTCTACCTCTCAGTTTACCCGTACTTTTACTCATATCTGATGGTTGTGCGTAACCTCGATGCTCAGTCTGCAACCTACATCACCCAGATCTTCTCCTTTTCCTCGACCGTGTCCTCCATTCTTATTTCGCTCATCATCAAGGCCACCAACCGTTACAAGTGGTTCATCGTCTTTGGATCGTGCCTGTACATGCTGGGAATGGGCCTAATGATGTATTACCGCACCGAAACTTCGTCTCTCTCGGCCATCATCGGCAGCCAGATTTGCATTGGCTTCGGCGGAGGCATGCTCAATGTGCCCGCTCAGCTTGGTGTACAGGCCAGTGCAGGTCACCAGAATCTCGCTTCGGCCACCGCCATCTTCATGACTCTGATCAGCATTGGTTCCGCCATCGGCTCGGCCATCAGTGGCTCCATCTGGAGCCAGAACGTTCCCGCCAAGCTGAATGCCTACCTCCCTGAACCAGCTAGACAAAACGCCACTGTCATCTACGGAAATATCGAGGTGGCCTTGACATTTGCCGTCGGAAGCCCCGAGCGAATCGCCATCAACCGCAGCTACCAGGAGACGATGACGTCGATGCTGACGGTTGCTGTGTGTGTCTGCGCTCCAATCATCATCTGCGCCCTCTTAATGAGTGATTATCACCTGGATGAGATGGAACAGGGTGTCAAGGGCAGAGTTGTGGGAGGTGAGATTGGCGACGATAGGAAGATGGCGAAGGGTCCTAAGCAGGGAAACCCTTACAATCCCATGAACTGGTTCAAGCGACGTGGTGTCTCTGCAAACGTTGAAGTAAGCCTCTAAAACAGGATGAGAGGCTGCGCCATAGGTAGCTCTGAACATGATAATTTTCCCTCGCCCATTCGTCCACGTTGGATAACAACCCCGCTTGACGAAACGTGTGCTTGTATCGCTTGCTTGGCTGGCGTAAACACCACAAGACTGGCCCTCCATAGTCTGGAATGATCATCCATCTTTTCACCTAGCAAGTTCACGCTAATAGGGTTTTACTGTAACCACATTGATCGTGACGGGTTGAATTAGTTCTAAGAGATTTGATTTGTAACTATTTAGCAACTCTTTGTTCCGGGGCTATGAAAATGTGTAAATGAAGACTTTAAAAGACATTGGGTTAATGATAAAGAAGACAAAGAGAAAGGAAATCCGCGTCTCTAACGCGGCGCATTCAACAAACTCAAGCAACAATGGTGCCAGGACTATTGATCTGCACGTGTGCCTTCAATGATCCTTGTCAACTCCGAACCAAAATAGGAAACAAACCCAGGGATAAACTCATTATCCTGGTGAACCATCCCTTCATCCCCGCTAACTGTAACCTTGATATCCTGGCCTCGGCGAACGATGACGTTGAAAAACAACCGGTGGGGATAGATGTGTGACGTATCCAAATTCTCAACAGTTGAAACAGCCGTCGAAGGTCTAGCAGATGTGAAGTAGTCAGAGGCGAGGGGTTCCGGAAGTCTGTGCCTGATGAGCACTTTGTTCATCGCCACAGCGTCCTCCTCGTTCTCGTCTACATTCTCGCCGGGATAAAGAATGTTGACATATGAGTTGAACTTTGGAGAAAGCTTGTGCACGCCCTCAGACTGGGCAAACTTTGTGAGTTGAGCCAGATGGGCTTGGACAACGTCCAGAAGGGCCTCGTCGGATGTTTCCACTGCGATCTCCTGTTGAAGGTTCAAGGAAAATGGCGTCAGGGATAGAGTGGGCACGCTTGAAGAAGTCAAGTCGAGAGTCTGAGTTCCATCTGCCGAAGACAGTGACCGAGAAGCGTGGTGGAGGCCAAATGTAGGTTGGGTTTGCTTTGTGAAGTGGCCCAGGGTCCTTGCGTATGCAAGAAGAATCGCAGACGAGGTTCGAGTGTTGTTCTTAGTTTCCGCAAACTTGTGAACACTGCTTTGCGGAACCACGTCGGGGACGACGAGCTTGAAATGAGGCCGCGAAGGAGACTCATTGGCCGGGGCTGCTTGGCTGTTCGCGCGAAGAACTGTATCTTGAGCATCCGACAGGTGTTGCTTCCAGTATGAGAGCTCAGCATCAGAGCTTCTGATGTTGTCGATCTGCTGGGTGACTTGAGCGATACTTTCACGACTGTCTAGTTGCTGATCGCCCGCTAGCAGTCGATCTAAGTCCTTCTCAATCATCTTGATGCTCCAAGCATCGTAGAGCGCGTGGTGGATGCGAAGCACAACTGCCTTTCCATCGGAAGCCTCCAAGAATGAGAGATGAGCCGGAGGCAACCTCAGGTCTGATGGTTTGTTGTTGTTCTCGGTGACGTATTCGTTGATCAGAGTGTCAATGTCCTTGGTGAGATCTTGTTGGGCGAGGACACGTCTCTCTTTCGACCAGTTTTCATCCAAGGTGACTTGGACTAGTCCCATACCACCATCAGTAGATACAAATGTGGTCCTCAAGGCTTCGTGAACCCGGCATAGCTCAGACCAACAGCTCTCTACCTTGGTGAAATCGAGAGAACTGTCCAGTCGGTAAACCCACGGAGCCTCGAGGAACCTCTTTCCGTTGAATACCCACTGTTCCAGATGAGCGCGCTGGCCCGCAAGAGCTGGAACAATAGATTTGATGGCTTCTTCAGGTAGTTCAAGTTCTTTGGCAACAACTGACTTCAGACTTTGTGACTGGGTCAGTGTCTGGTGTGAGGACTTCGGCGGCAGGGGTGTCGAAGTCTCCTTGGCACCATTCTTGGAAAGATCATGGGCAGTGGCGCCATTGATGATCTCGAAGACGCTTGCTCGGATCCCCAGCTGCTTCTTCAAGACTTTGGACAGGCGAATCGCTAAGATTGAGTCGACGCCAGCGTTGACAAGCTTGGTGTTGTAGCCAATCGCCTTGCCTTGGGACCGGGTGCCCAGCACAGAGACTACTGCTGCCAGAACAGCATCTGTTGTTGAATCTGAGCCCGTAGCACCAGAACTTTGGTTGGATTGAGCGGGCTCTGTGTTACTCGGCACCCTCTCTCTGGCGGCATTCAATTTGCTGGAGTCAAGCGCCGGCTTCAGGGGCTCTTCCACGATGATCTCCCTCAGTGCATCTTCAAGCTGGTGGCCAAGGTCCTGCACCTTCTCCATGCTCATTTTAGCTCTCAGCTTGCCGTGGAGAGCACTGCCCTTGATCTGGAAGCTGGCAATCAAGGGGTAGTCGTCATAAGCTGGCCCATTGCCCGACTCAGCCTCAGAATCGACGAGCTGAGCCTGGATCGGTTTGAACAGCGTGCTTGATGAGTCTTTATCACCAAGCTCCGTGGAGGGAATGACCCCGTCGAAAACAAAGAGACTCTGGAAAAGGCTTGATGCCGTATTGTCCTGGGTGTGGCTGTCAGATCGCCAGTGACTCTGTATCTTCCTCAGAGACGCCATTGCATTCTCCCCTCTGGCCTCATCACTAAGCTCCTGGACTCGGGCGAGAGCGTCTGCAAAATTGACAACGGCCCCATCATTCGCCAAAGTAATTCTCATGGGTACTGTGTTGATCGCGGGGCCAACCATCGCGTCGCTTCCCAGGCCGCTCGCAGTGGAGACGACTTGGCCATAGACAATGTCGGGTTGTCCGTAGATGGACTCGCAGAGTACTTTGGCCCAGGCCAGTTGAAGAATTGCCTTCGTAGTAACGCCGAGATCCTTGGCCTTTGCCTGCAACCGTGTGAGACCATGCTCTTCCAAGGTAAAGTGGAAGGCCGATGATGCTTGGAGTGGTCCGGTGGAGAAATCAAGCGGTTGATAGCTGTAGCCCTGGACCAGGGTGTTCCAGAATCTGAGCGATTCTCTTTGAGCCAAAGCCACGGCCTTTGCGAATGGCCTGAAAAGGTAGGTTGATTCCTCAAGCTGCTGGCTCTCACCACGAAGTTGGGCGTTGTAATTTTCGCTGAGGATGCGCCAAACATCCCGGATTGAGTTTGCGTCATAGAGTGCGTGGTGAATTCGCAGCTGAACAATTCCTGGTGTCTGCGACTTCACCAGCTCCCACTTGACAAGGTCGCTCTGTTCGGTTGGAGACACGACACCAACCCAAGGTGCATCGTCCTCCTGGGTGAAGATGAACCGTGTTCTCAGAATCTCGCATGCTTGCACCGTGCTCTTGACAGCCGCAAAGAACTTGTCGAGGCTAGAGTTGTCTTCTTGAAGAGCGTCTCCGGAAAGCTGGATGGTGTGGGTGTAGGTGTATGCATCACTGTTGATGGCTAGTGATGCACTTAGCATACCTTCTTGAAGCGGCATCGCAACAAACAAAGTATCCTGAGCGATACGATGAAGCATCTCATCGTAACCTCCTTTGTCAGCTAGGGCGCCATTTTTGCTGCCTGCAGCGCTCTGCGTCGTTTGGCTTCCGCTGTAGTCCACAGAAGAGTGAGTCTTCGCCATCTCCGCTTGGACAAGCTTCACAACCCCTTGAATCGATCGGGCCTTGATGACAGCATCGGGGCTAATCTTGATACCCTGAGACTTGTTGATGAACTTCACCAAAGGTAGAACGGTGATGGAGTCGATACCAATCTGGTACAGCGTGGTCGTCTTGGGCTTGTGTGCTACCTCGGAGATCTTCATATCGAGTAGACGGCAGATGGCAACTTGAACGCAAGATAGGGCATCTTGGAATCCCTCATCAGACAAGTAGCCCTCGTCTGACAAGGAGTCCTCGACCTCAAGGTCTTTGAGGGCGTTCGTCTCGGTGTTGGCAGGGCATAGGCCGGGCACAAACTGCTCGACAGTGGCACTCTCGTCGGCAGAGTGGTATGCGACCTTTTCAAAGAGTCGGCCAACATCATCAAGTTGAGACTTGCTGAGAATTCCAGCCGACGAAAGGGTCAAGATGATTCTGCCATCGGCATGCAAATCAACGTCAATAGCCAGAGCCATGTCACTCTTGCTCCTCGTCGGCAGAGCATGCATTCTCCCGGGCTCAGTCTGACCATCAGCCTCGGTATCGGAAATCACATTGATGCTGAGGAGACTGTCGAACAACTTGTCCTCGGAATGGGCCCAGCGTTGCACCTTTTCCGCGCTGACGAGCGGCATGGCACCCTGAGATACAGAGCGGTGGAACTCGTCAACATGCCTGGTAAGCTCGAGCAAGGATTGGCTGCCTCCTTGCAGAGTAAGTGTGTGGATGAGAGTGTTGAGGCATGGCCCGATGAATTCATCAACACCATCGGTGATGCCGCCAATGAATGGTCGCAGGGACGTCACGAATCCATACGCAACCGAAGCCTGCCCCGTAAGGGAGGCTAGGCACACAGAGGTTGCGAGCTGGAACGCGGAAGAAGCTGAGATGGAAAGACCCGTCTGCTCAGCCCGAGATTGGAATTTGCTCTTCAACTGGGCGACAGTATAGTCCAGGCAAAGTGTTGAGCGGACCATGTCAGCTCTGTTGTTATTGTTGTCCCTGTTCGCCCCGACGCGACACGGCCGTACGCCGACTAAGAGCTGTTCCCACTGGTGCCTAGTGGATTCCATCAGACCCTCTGTCAAGTTGCAGTGATTGGAGATGGCAGTGAGAGCGCTGAGGCTCTGGGTCGGATCAGACACGTCTCCAGAGTTCTGATAGGCCCATTGAATCTTCGTTCTTAGAACATCAATTGCTACTCCATCGAATAGAGCATGGTGGATCTTCAAGGTGATGATGGCTGATTCGGAGTCTCCAGCCTGCTCGATGTGAAGTCTGATGGGAGCTCTCACGCTCATTTGGGCCACAATGTCTGTCGTTTGTCCCTTGTCTTCGAAGGCTGACGGGTTTGAGCGAAGGACGACCTGGAAAATCTGCCCATCATGCCGTTGCACGAAGCAGGTTCTGAGCATGGCTTCAGATGCGATGACGGACTCGGCTGCTTCCCTCCATTTCAAGATGTCTGTTCCAGGTGAAAGTCGGTAGCGGAACTGTGAGACGTATGGAACATCGGTTTCTGTGCCATTCTCTTCAACCTTGCCATTGGCACTGAGCCACAATAGGGATTGAGCGACAAGAGCAGACTGCAGTGGGAGGCATGGCAAGATGGCTTCAATCTGAGACTTGTCCAAGCCAGCGCTAGTTGGTCCCAAGTCGGCGATAGTAAATGATTTGGTCTCCGGCAGATTGGGAGTTGTCTGGGCTTTTGTTTGCGTCATTCCAAGATGCTGTTCCAGGCCGATCAAGCTGGATATGGATCCAATCGTGGAAGAGGGCGAGAGAACATTGGCCATTGTGACTCCGAAAACTCCCTTCTTCCTCAAGATAGACACCAGATGGACGGCTGAGAGACTGTCGATTCCAAGGCGATGAAGGCTGCTTGCCGTAGTGGCATTGACCTTGCTGCCGACAGCCTCTTCCACGGCCGCAACCACCAGACACTCCGTGGCATTGAGGGGGGCATCCACCTCTGACTTCGCAACCAAACTGGGTCGTGATTCAGTGTGACCTTCAGAAAACGTGAAGAAATCTGATGCAAGCTTGGATAACAGCTTAGTGTCGACCTTGCCAGAAGCCACTAGGTAAGGGATCTTTGAGACCCAAAGCAGTTCTGGGATCATAAAGGCTGGCAGTTCGGCTTCACACTTCTGCCGGATCCTCTCCAGAAGCATCGTGACCGCCTGTCCCTGGTTCCGGAGCACTTCGACCTCTGTGCTGATCTCTCCTTTGAGGAGACTGCTCGGTTTGCGAGCCACAAAGCCGAGAAGTCGCTGCTGCTGGCTCGCGGAATCAGGGCCGCTGGAAACAACAGTGGCAGCAAAGTCCAAGTCTCCCTCCTCTGCTGCTGCTTGTTTCAGGAAGGAGACGACCTCGTCGAGTTCCAGTCGCTGACCACGGATCTTTGCTTGCTGATCTGCCCTGCCGAGGAACTCGAGTGTGCCATCGTGCATCATCCTCATCATGTCACCGGTTCGGTAAATCTTCTTCTCATCTCCCAGGAGAGAGGTGACTTGGAAAGCCTTGGCATTCTCAAGTGGTCTTTCAAGATATCCCAAGGCTACCTGGGGGCCGGCGATGCAGAGTTCTCCTGGCTGTCCCCTTCGGGCAATAATTTGCTGGCCATCCGTTGAGGGGCACAGCAGAATTGCTTCAAGCCCTTCAAGCGGCAGGCCAAGATTCCTAGCGTTCGAGTCCTGGTTCACTGCGTGGCCCAGACAGCCTATGGTAGCCTCTGTAGGCCCGTAGAAGTTGAAGAGGACGGCCTCGTTGGAGTCACGGTCCTTGGACCAGGTGTTCAGAAGCTCAATGGATGCCTTCTCTCCTCCCGTCGTCACAACTCTGACCGAAGGTAAATTGTCAGGCCGCAGCCTCAGTTGAGTCAAGACAGACGGCACAGAGCCAAAATGCGTAACGGTCAACTCATTGATGATCCTCTGCAAGCTGCCTAGCATAGCGGTGCGGTCCTTGCCAATCACAACGCGGTGACCGAGGCGCCACGGTACGAACATCTGTGTGAGATGGGGATCAAAGGCCCGGGAAGTGAGGTTGAGATACTTCCCAGAGCCTCCGATAGTGGCTGTCTCGGGCGAGGACCCGATCAAACGGTTGCTGAAGGCCGCAATGAAGTGACACAAGTTGCTGTTGGAGACGCGAACACCTTTGGGGCGACCCGTGGAACCTGATGTGTAGATCAGGTAGCCGCCCTCGCCAGCTGCACTCTGAAGTTCAGCTACAGGCCAAGACATGATAGCCTCAATCTCGCCATCGCCATCGGGAAGCAAGAGAGCTGGTGTGTCATTGTCGGGGTTCAATTGCAGGTCACCGACAAGTTCCTGCGTAGTGATGACGAGCTTTGCCTTGGCGTCCCGGATGAGTAACTGCTTCCTCGCTGATGGTAGGTCCTCATCCACGGGAAGGTATACGTATCCAGACTTGAAAATAGCCAATGTGGCCGCAAGTGACTTGATATCACGGCCCATATAAAGGCCAATTGTGTCGTCAGGCTGGAGACGGGGTGTGTGAGATGCCAGCTTGGAGGCAATTGCGTTCACGAGTTTCTCCAAGTCAGCGTAGGTGATGGTTTTAGTGGTGACCTCATCTTCGCCATCTTCTGTATCTCGAAGAGTCACTTGTTCCACAGCAACCCAGTCGGGGTGCTCGGTGGCGTGGAAAGAAACCCCATCAGCAGGATTGGCTGAAACAGCTCCCGAAGTTGTGGCTTCTCCACTAATTGAAATGAGGCTGCGCCCGAGAGTGTTTTGGAGCTGGTCGAGAGGAAGCTGCGGCGACTTCATCATCGCATGGGCTTGGTCAATGACCTGAGCCAACAGAAGATCCAACTGTGCTTGCGAAATTATGCGACCGTCACCCGTAAGCTCCATGACCCATTCATCCTCGAAGATCTTGAGGGCCAACGGATGCTCAACATTGAGTGACAAGGCCTCATACTCGTCTCGGAAAAACTGTTGGGCTGGGCTGTCCTTGGAAATCTCCGTTGCTGGGTGGTAGACAAAAAGACCTGGGAACGGGGCGTGACTGTTGTCGCTACCTTGGTTGAGCAGCTTCTTCATGTCAACCGGGTGAAGGTTATGCGTAATCTTCGAATAGTTGAACGTGTCGCTGGCCATATCACTCCAGAGCTCCTCGGTAGAGAGAGCGTCTGCACGAACAACGACAGGAACAGTCGCCATTGCAGGGCCCATGACGGTAGCGAGGTCGGGGTGCAAGATTCTTTGTGAAATTGTCTGGCCGAGTACAATAGCCTTCAACTCAAGGTACGATGCCAAGACGCATCCGAAGGCGGACTGGAGGAGGGTTGGGAGGCTGGGAGATCCAGATGCAGCTGATATGAGTGTCGGAGGAACAGGTTGCGTTGCGAGAAGAATTCCCCGCGGTTGCTTTTGTCGCGATTGCGTCAGATCAGGGAATGGGCCATTGAGTGCGCCAGCAGTTGCTCTGACATCGGCCAGCCGCTTGCTCCAGACCGAAGCCGCTTCATCTCTCTGCGCAGCACTTGGAAGCAGGCCCAGCTCCATACCTCTGTGGAGCTGCACTACCTCACTGGGGCCATCTTTCACCCGGTAACTCCTGGCAACGGCGTCAAGAATGATCTCGGAGGCTACCATGTCGTAGAGAGCGTGATGTAAACTCAACATCACCTTGCCAGTTCCCTCTGCAAACGTCACGGCCCAAGGTGGCTGGGTTGTTGTTGTGGGAGACAATGCCACTTGCACCTTTTTGGCCCAGGACGAGAGGTTCTGGTCTTGATCACTAGATAGACAAGTCCAGTGAACTCTGGGCTCATCCCGAACTAGTTGCAAAATGGTGGAATGGATACCTTGTTGACGGGCCCACGAGACGATGTTACTACCGTCATCCGTGTCCAGTTGAGTCAGGGGGATGAACATGGTCCTCAGAATGTCGAAGTTCTTGGCAGCCGTAACCCATGCTTCTTTCAAACGGTTGACATCAATGTCGCCGAGGTGGTTCAAGTCAAAGACACGATGGATCCAGTACCTGCCCGGCTCACGCATCGTCTCGACGACGAGAGATTCCTGGACTGGAGTTGCGGGCAGCACATATGCAGTGTCTTGCGGACGCATGTCGCCACGAACGTTCTTGGTTAGAGTCTCTTTGATGGAAGAAACCCAGGAGGCATGTGGCGATACATCTGCATCAGTTGTGCTGCTCAACTTGGCAGTTTGGCTCGGCATCTTGCTGAGGACGACATCCACAAGCTCCCCGAGGAATTGACAGCCCATGAGGTCGAGAACGCCAACTGCGCACTGCAGGTCCCGTCTCAACGACCACGAGAGCTTTGTGATCTGCAAGGAACTGAAACCAAGACCAGCCAAGCTATCTTCCGAAGCAAGGGGCTCAATGGCTACCTTGAAGTGGTCCGCAATGATCTGAAGAATTGGGAGTTGGTCTTCTGTCCAGGCCGTCCCCGTCTTTTCCTCGCCATCAGCTGCCTTGGACCCTCCCTTGCCAGCCAGCACATCTAGATCCGATCCCTTGTAGATCTCCGTCAGGGCCTTTCGATCAACCTTGTTTGATGCGGTTCTCGGCATGGTCTTGTCGAGGACGACGACGTGACCGGGTACCATGTAGGTAGGGAGCATGTCCTTGGCCCTCTGGAAGACGCGTGCTCGGAGCTTGTCAGTGTCCACGTCTTTCTTCTTAGTGGACACGAACGTGACGACGACTTTGTTGTTCGTGTCGGAGTCGTAGCCCGGGCGCTGCAAATACAGCGTCTCAACGTGCTCGACGGCCTGCTCCTCGTCCTTGATGGTGGCACAAGCGGCGCTGATCTCGCTCAGTTCGATGCGGATGCCGGTGATCTTGACCAAGTCGTCGTTTCTGCCAAGGAACTCGAAGCCGTGGTCGTTGAGGCGGACCACATCTCCTGTGAGGTAGATGCGCTCGTCGATTCCAGGGCCGCCCTGGATGAAGGCCTTGGTAGTCTTGGCCTCATTGCTGAGATAGCCCTTGGCCACCTGGGGGCCACCCAAGGCCAGCTCTCCGACACCGTACCGTGGGACAAGATCCCACCGCTTCTTGCCCTCATCAGTGGTCTCGACCTCACGCACGACATAAGCCGTACAGTGGTGCAGAGGGAAGCCCACGTTGGCGGCCTTGGCATCATCTCTGCTCTTTCCGTAGAACTGTCTCAATGTTGATACGACGGCGTTCTCAGCAGGGCCGTACGTATTATAAGCACGGGTGGTGATTCCAGGTGCCGCCCATGCCTCGGCGACATCCTCTGTCAGCTTCTCTCCGATAAAGGTGATGTACTGCATCGTCGACCCCTTGATGTCGTCAACGTTGACGCTCGCTCCAAAGGACGGCGTCAGGTGCGCATGCGTCGGGCGAGATTTCCAGACAAAGTCGACAAACATGCCCAGCATGAGCTCTCTTGTGGCGCTGATGGCAGCACCGGCGAGACCCCATGTGTAAAACAGGTCTTGGACAAACACATCGAAGCTGGATGCGCAAAACTGGAGCGTGCGGACCTGTTCGGCCGCTTCGTCATGCTCGACTTGGACTTGCAGATCCCGCATCGCCCTCGTCGCAGCGCGGTGCTGGATCATGACGCCCTTGGGCTCGCCCGTGGTGCCAGAGGTCCATAGCAGGTAGGCAAGATCCTCTCCATTCAGTTCGTGCGAGGAAGTGACGCTGTCTCGGGTTTCGGGCCTCACTGGCGTCTTCTGGTCCGCATACTGATCGATGAGAATCACACGGACCCCCTCAAGGCTCTCGTGCGAAAGACAGGGCTCAACAAGTGAAAGAGACTCCGTCGTCGACAGCAAGATCTTGCTCTTCGTCCTAGCGATGAGCGAGGTTCGTCGCTGGAGCGGCGATGTCTCGTCGATGGGACACCATGCAGAGCCGACCTTGAGAATAGCCAAGATGGCGACATATAGCTCGACGCTTCGCTTCATGCAGATGGGAATGATCTCGACATCTTCCTCGCGCAGGACCTTTGCCAGGCCGTTGGCTCTCGCATCAAGCTCTCCGTAGCTGAGCTCGGTGGGAGGCGAGTCTAGCGAGTTGTAGAAACTGAGCGCCAGGCGGTCTGGGGTAGACACGGCTTGGTCCTCAAACTGGGCATGGAGAAGCTGAGTTCTCCGCTTGTCGCCGCTTGCCATAGCGAGGTCCGTAACTGTTCCCTCGGCTGAGAGAAGCTCGCGGGGTAGACGAACGGGCAACCACTGGGCCATGTCGTCGAGGGATGCCTCCATGACTGTTGCAGTCAGTGCTGCGAGTTGGCGGACTATGGCGGCCGCAGAGATCTCAGAGAGGACATCCTTGCTGTATGACAGCTTAAACGTCATGTTTTGTGACTGGGAATTGGAATGCAGAGCGTGAGGTCCCATTGGGAAGACTTCAGCAAAGATTGAAACATCGTAGCGGATGGCTGGTGATTGAATGCCAGTCCAAAAGGCCGGGGCATCATCACCACGGTTTGGTGAAGGTGGTTGATGCAGAGCCAAGGCCGTGTTGTATGGCAGCGTCTTGAAGAGACCAAAGGAAGTGTGTCTGTTGTTCTGTGCCAGCTCCGAGTATTGTGCCAGGCTGCCGAGGAGCTGATCGACAGTCTGTCGCTCGGGCAGAGCCACTCGACAGGGAAGCACGGAGAAGGTGGGTGCGTGTGCGAGGGTCTCCGTGGCACACTGTACGTGCCCAAATGTCACGTCTCCAGTGTCGGTTTCTGTGAATTGCTGGAGGAGGAGTGACCAAGCCGCTTGGATGATGTTGGCTGGCGATGAGCCCAAGGCCACACTCTTCTCCTCAAGCGTGTGCCATGGCAGCTCACTGACATGCTGGGCCACTCCATGGTCAAAGCCGTCAGCTGGCTTCGTGCTGACATTGTTGCCACTGAGCGCCCCGAAGCTCTCGGCCTCCCACCCAATCATTGAGTCCTGCCATAGCTTGTCTGTCCCTGGGTTGGCGTTAGAGGCCCATTCCAGGGTGACATCCAAGATGTTCCGTCTGGGGAGGGCATCTAGCCCAGCATAGTGCCTGGCGATGTCACCAATGAACAGCTCCAGTGACGTGTCATCGCATATGCATTGCGCGGCGCTGATGAGCAGGAGGCCAGCTCCTGGCTGGGCTGCGGAGTCGGGCTCGACGATTTGAATGTGATATAGCTTGTGAGCATCGAGGGAAATGTTGGCCTCGGCCAGGTCGAGCCACTCTTTCACATCGACTCCAGCTTCCCCCGCAGCCGCTTTTCTTGGCACGACGCGGCTCTCGTTCTCAGTCCATTGACGGCAGGACTCGGGAGTGAGGATGGCCTGGGCGAACGGCGAGAGGGAATCGTCGCACGGAAGCAGCGCACATCTGTAGATGGGCTGCTGGGAGATGACAAGATGAATCGCCTTCTCCAAGGCGTCAAATGAAACGTCTTGCTTGAGGTTGAGTGCTGCGTGGCTAATGTACTTGCGCCTGTCCATGGCGAAGCTCATGGCCAGCTGGCTCTGCGTGCATGTTGTCGGCAGGACAGCTTCGACACTGGCCTCGCCGTCGAGGCCGAGCTTCTCGACAGCTTCAGACAAGTGCTTTGAGGAGAAGGCGGCCAACCGTTGCCGCGCCTCTGCCTCATTGGCGTGTTGCTTAGTGGGTGTTGTGTCATTCATGGTAGTGGTGTTGATGTATGTGAGGCGTGGTCACATTGATGATCTGCGTGTAATGCAGGTCTGGCACTTGACTTGACTCTTGACTCTAGAAATGGTGTCACTGCCCTGTCGGCTACATATGGCACCTGTATGCTACCCCGATAGCCGTCAACCCCCAACTGACTTATATCATCGGCCTATGGCGAGCGACTTCCAAGGCACGAACAGCCCGCCGCTATCGCTTGGGAGCCGTGACGCCGCGGCGCCGACACAAGATGCTCGGGGCGAGGATGGCCACGGTCCGCCCATGTGCCGATCCCTGACATCCCTGGACCAGTCGACGCCCCTGCGTCAGAGGCGCATTGTTGCCCCGAGAGGCTGACGGCTAGTCTCGTTCGCTGCTAGCTCCCGCCTCCCGCTGCCCCCCCCCCCCCCCCCCCCCCCCCATGAGGCACGCTGTCCGCCTCATCTCTCCACGAGACGGTGACATTTGTGTAATGGCTTGCTTCGGCAGAGACAACACGCCCAGTCCTGCCAGCAAACACTTCATCTACCGACCTGACGAGTCAAGTGAGCGTGTCACTAGCTGTTTCGCTAGTCGGCCGCCCGCCCGCTGTGCCCCATCTCATCCCGCCGCCATGCCGCCATCCCACCCACATGTGTTGTGGTCAATGGCCATGGTCTCGTTATGGTCTCTTGGCGAATTCTTGGCGGGTGCACATCCCAGTTTTTTCTGGTCCCTGCAGAGCGAAACGAGGCTATGCGCCAAGACGCGAACAACTCCAAACAGTACCGTCGGGGGCCGGTACACGCAGTGATCGGCATGCAGATTATCTGATTAGATTATCAGATGCAGAGATTTCCCACAAGCCACAGCGAATACGGCATGCACGGAGCACCGTGAGCCTCGCACTGTTGGGTTCCCTGCATCCTCCCCCACCCACACCCTTGCCCCTTGCCTCTTGCCACCCCATCTCGACCATCACCTTGTCCAGCACCATATTTTCTTTTCCACCAGCAGCGGCCGGAGATGCAACAACCACTCACAGCCATGACACTCGCAGCCAACTGCGGCTAGAAGTGAAGAGGAATCATGAGTAAAATAACCTTGATTGACTAGCTGCATTAGCTGCTGACGTCACGTCACTCGGGCTGTATATTCCCTCAAGCCTCTTGAAGCAGCCATCCTATCAAATCACATCATTCTGTTCTGTTTGCTTCCCACCCTTGCCGCCATTGTGGCTATGCTACGCCATCCCGTCACATCCCCATCCCTTCATTCCCATCCCGTCATTCCCATCCTATCATTCCCCATCAGACCAGATGCGCCTCCTGGAAGAAGCGGTCCCGCTGCAGAGCAAACAGCACCGCCGTCTTGTGCGGCAGGTGGAAACGCTTCTTCTTCTCCTGCGGCAGATACTTGGTCTGGATGTGCACATGGGACAGATCGAACCGGGGCTCGGCAATCACCTGCTTGGTCCGCGGGTCGCGCAGGAAGCAGCAGTGCTTGATCGACGTCGCCACCGCCTCGTACCGCTTGCCCCCGCGGAACCTCTCCTCGCCGACAATGATGTGCGAGTTCTGGTCGTACTCGCCCACCACCGTGTTGCAGTTGGAGTTGAAGAAGCACGCCGCGTTGTCCTCCTTGACCCACCCCAGCTCCGTGTACCCCGCGAGCTCGCCGTCCCACTCAAACACGCACGACATGGTGTGAGGATCGGCCAGCTGCTTGGCCAGGTATGCCCGGTGGTGCTCATCTGGCCCGCGCTCCTTCCATGATGCGTTGACGCGGTCAGAGTTCTGCCACCGCTTGTATGCCTCAAAGTGCGTCGGGTTCTCTGCGTCAATGTGTCGGATCCGTAGCTGCTGCCCAAGCTCGACGATGAAGCGCGAGTAGACGATGGCTCCAGGCGCGGGCTTGGCTGGACGGACCGGGTGAACCGTGCAGACGTTGCCGTTGCGGGTGAACCCGAGCTGGCTGGGGAAGGCACCGAGAGTGCCGTTGAACCCGGGGAACTTGGTCACCTCGGGGCGGTTCTGGAGCCAGTGCTGCGAGTCTGGAGCACCAGCGCCCTGCCAGAAGGCTTCCCGGAAAAGCCAGTAGATGGGAGTGTCGCCCGAGAATGGGGATAGCACTCCCAGACCCGTGCACTGCAGGTAGTCTCCCACTCGCTGATTGTCCACGGATATGGCAATCAGGTCATCATCTCTGTGCTCGGGGTGCAGCCATAGAGCGTACACTGCTGCCCATGCAAGGGCGAGGCTCTGGTCATTCTCGCGGCTTCCATTCGTCTGGGAACGAGAGTATGCCGACTCCAGATTCAGTAGTTGCAGCTGAAACACGGAGTCAGACTCTGCCCTGTCGTCGTTGACCATGGCTGGTGAGACTCTGGTCTTTGTGCCGTCCGTCGTCCACCAAGCCAGGGCCACATTGCCAGATCCGACGACATATTCAGTGCCAGAGCCTGTGCCTTTGGAGTTGCTGCCGATCCACACCTCTGATTCTCCGTCTGGGAGTTTGAACAGAACTGTGTTGGACAACTGGGCCGGGGCCTTGCTGTCAGGCTGCGCATCGATGATGCTGCCCATGACGTTGAGTGACGCATTGGCGCGAGGGTGCACGTCAATAATGCTGCCCATTGTGAAGTTGAAGTTGATTTAGACTACGCGGCAGTGTTAGCTAATCTTCCAACCAAGATCAATTCTTCTCGGCAGAGGCAGGGTTCGGCACCTACTGCCGAGTGTGTAGAAGGTACTTACAGGGGTTGAATGAGATATCACCAAGATAAAGATGAGGCCAAATTTAAGCTTAAAGTCTCAAGGGTCCAGTGAGGTTCACAACGAGACTACAAGGGCGCTCGGACAAGTAATATATCTTCCCTCGAGGCGGCGTCGTCATCAAGACTCTCTTCTGTGCCTGGTCGGACACCTACCATCCGACCACATGTAACGGCCACCCCGGGACGGACTGACGGACCAGTCTGATCCTTGTTTTTACCAATCCATGACAATCTTCGGTCTCCGAACCGCCGGCCTATACATTCTTGGCATAGCACGGGAGTCGGCATTAGCCACCTGCGTCAAGGGGTCAGCTGCGGTCTTGGCTGGCTTACGGCTTCATGCTACCCTCAGCAGCCCAGCAATGCCCCAGGACCCTATGGGGCACTCTTGGCGGGCCAGTCAGCCAGAGGTACCGTGTGCGTGCTGCAGTGGCCGTAATTACGTGCTCCAGTTCTACAGCCGATAGGACGAAGACTTGACTTTAACACGTTATGCATCCCCGGCTAGTGGAACCAAGGTAACAAAGGGGAATGCCTCGGCGCGCTGCGCTTGTAGATGGAATCCTACCAGCCTCGCCCATAGCCCATGTTACGTCATATCAAGGCGGAGGAACTCGTTTGCCCAATCCCGTCCGTTCCTCATCCATCTGCAGTCCCCATCCCCGACAAGGCGGGTGATCAGATAAAATCACTCACGCAGACGACGATCCCCGATCGTCACGCAGTTTTGCCCTGTTGTCATAAATTTTGAGGCCGAAGCCCAGTTCCCCACCGTACAAGCTAAACAGCACAGTTGGTACTAGAGCCCAAAGGGAAATGAAAAGCCTCAGCCGATCGAAGGGGCGGGGGGCGGGGGGCGGGCTGGTGCCGGTTCGGGAAGGGATCGCACCAACGGCCGGCTCTCACAGGCCCAAATTTAGGATGCGCCTTGGGCGGCTTCAAGGGCTTTTAGCGTTTAGGTTTGCCGGGGTTCCCTGCGCCGCCGCGTTGTGGGTGTGGATGTGCAGCGGATGCGACAAGATTAACTAATGCCAAGCTTCAACACGAAAACATGCTCACGCTGGGGTGGGCTCACACTGTGCATGTTCTTGTTGCCGTGTCGCAGGCCGTCCCGTTCGTGCGTCGGTGCTGCGTCCGCAATCGGAGTCACTTTCCGATGCCCGAATTCCGGATGCTGTCTTGTCATCTGGGCAGTACGTGAGTGGCAAGACGAGCTGTTAGCTGACTTTGACGAAATCAGAGAGAGCCAGTGAGTGAGTGAGTGGACGAGACATGCACCCATGCCTTCTGTTCTGACAATTGTCTAGGTGCTACGGTACTCGCACAGGCAGTCCACCATGGCCAGCAACGACGGGAAGAGCTTCCCTCCCAGGAAATGGTACAGAAGAGTGCCCTTTCTGTCAACAAAACCAATCGAGAAGCGCGTAGCAGCGCGGCACTCGCACGGCCCGTCCGAACCCAGCAGCATCGAGGGCGCAATCCCCGGGGACAAGGTCGAGTTCCCCGAGTTGACGGCAAACCCCTTGTCCACCCTGACCTTCAGTTGGCTCAACCCTATCTTCAGGACGGGATACACCAGGCCTCTTCAGGCAGATGACCTCTATGATATGCCCAGCAGCAGGCTGGCCGAAGACCACGCTGACCGTCTCGAAAGCGCCTGGGCCTCGCGGCTGGAGACCAACAAGAGCCGGGTAGCCCCCTCGGGGTTCTTCAAATGGAGACCTTTCTGGGCGAGGCGCACCACTGATGCCACCGTCTTGACGTTGGCTCTCAACGACGTCTGCTTCCGATGGTTCTGGCTCGGCGGCCTGCTCAAGCTGTGCGGCGACCTGTCGCAGATGGTCGCGCCGCTGCTCATCCGCTTCCTCATCAACACCCTGTCCGACCCCTCGCAGCAGGCCCAGCGAGCCGGGTTCGGGTACGCCGTCGGCCTTTTCCTGGTGCTCGTCTTCTCCGTCACGTCCAACGTCCACGGCTTCTACCGCTCTTACACCACGGGCGTCATGCTGCGCGCCGCGCTGCTGCACGTCATCTACCGTCGGGCCACGACGCAGCTCGGTGAGCGGGCCAAGCTCAAACATGGCCTTGGCAAGGGCAAGCTGATGAGCTTGATGAGCGCCGATGTGACGCGCCTGGATTTCTGCTGCGGCTTCTTCCACACCTCTTGGACCAGCATCCTCCAGATCATGCTGTGCTTCGCCCTGACGGCATGGTCTATCGGCTACAGCGCTCTTCCTGGGTTCGGCTTGTTGGCCCTGCTGTATCCTCTTCAGACATTTATGACACGCCAGTTGCTTCGTCTTCGCAGAGGCAGCATGCCCTTCACAGACGCCCGTGTCAACGCCGTCATTGAGGCCGTATCAACCATTCGCCTTGTCAAAACCAACGCGTATGAGAAGAGCTTGCTCGCAAAAATCGGAGACCTGAGGTCCGACGAAGTGGTGTACATCCGCAAGAGGATGCTCTTCCGGGCCCTCAACATCTCAGTCTCTTACACGGCTCCCACTCTTGCCGCCGTGGTCAGCATTGTGTGTTACGGGGCTACCAGTAAAACCGGCATGGATGCTGGCGTGGTTTTCTCTGCCCTTGCTTTCTTTCTTCTTCTACGAACGCCCCTTCAGGCTCTGCCTGTAGCACTATCAGCTATTGCGGACTCGCGAGCTGCCTTGGAGCGCCTAGCTACCTTCATGGTCGCTTCCGATAAGAGTTCCACCAGCGCCCAAGACACCCCAGACACTGATGAAAAGTCAGGAGAGGGCTCGAGTATGGACGCGATGATTTATGTCAAGGATGCCACCTTTGCATATCACGATGATGAGGAGTTGATGGCAGCACAGGACGAGGCTAAGAAGAATAAGACAGATTCACCTTCAGAAACTGCCAAGAAGGTTGTCGCTCAGGGCAGCCAGAGACTATTCCTTGACTCCCTTGTTGTCAAGCGCAACCAACTTGTGTGCATCGTTGGGCCCGTTGCATCTGGCAAATCATCAGTATTCAGGGCTCTTATGGGAGACATGCAGCAACTCCAGGCTCGCTCGTGCCGACTCAACGTCGAGTCTTCGTCGTCATCATCGCAGCTAGCCTTTGCCCCCCAGACGGCTTGGCTCCTCAGTGAAACCGTGCGGGAGAATATTGTGTTCGGCCGACCTCTGGACTTGGCATGGTACAATGAGGTGTTGACTCGATGTTGTCTACATCAGGATCTTGAGCGACTCCCCGATGGCGATATGACCGTCGTTGGCGAGTTGGGCGTGTCTCTATCCGGTGGCCAGAAGCAGCGGATAAGTCTCGCCAGAGCTATCTATGGCAAAAGCCCGTTGCTGTTCCTTGACGACTCCTTCTCTGCACTTGACGCCCACGTTGGTTCCCGTGTCTTCAACCTAGCTGTCAATAAGGCACGGCTGGACAACGAGGCCACGATTGTTCTGGTCACACATTCTATGGTTTTTGCTAGACAGGCGGATCATATTGTCTACATGGAAAATGGCCGCATCGTCGAGCAGGGCTCGTATGAAGCTCTTTCTGTTCGTGACGGTGCCTTTTCAAGATTTGCTGGTTCATCGCTGGCCAACCCTGAGCTGGACTCGGAATCGGCAGACGAAGGATCACAAGAATCAAAGCCATTGGCAGCTCCGGCAAACGAGAAGGACGCCGCCGAGCCCCAGTCCAAGAAGAAGGGAGCCCGAGGCAAGGAAATCATGCAAAAAGAGGAGAGACTGGTCGGAACCGTCAGCGGAAAGACGTACATCCGATACCTGCTGATGGGCAACGCCTGGCTTACCATTCCTCTCTTGGTCACATCCATCTCCATCTACATGGGCACCAACGTCGTCTCGCCGCTCTGGCTCAGCTGGTGGCAGGACAACCGGTACAAGTCCATCTCGGAAGACGCCTACATGGGCGGCTACGCGGCCTTCGGCATCGGACAGTCACTCGGCCTGTTCTGCATGAGCGCAACCTTTGCCTTCTTCTGCTTCTGGTGCTCCAACAAGCTCCACCGCGTCGCCATCTCGAGCGTCTTGCACGCGCCCGTCGCCTTCTTCGACACGACTCCCCAGGGCCGCATCACACACCGGTTCAGCAGGGACGTTGATGCAGTGGACAATGTCGTGGGCGAGACTCTGCGGCTTTTCATCTCGACCACTGTGCAGGTCATTGCTACCATCCTCGTCGTCGCCATCGTGGTGCCCTGGTTCGTCGCCATTGCCTTTGTGCTTCTGCTCGTCTACATCTGGACCGGCATGTACTACCGGCCCTCGGCGCGTGAGCTGCGGCGCCTTAATAACCTGCTGCGAAGCCGCATCTACGAGCACTTTGGCGAATCGTTGTCGGGCCTGCCCACACTCAAGGCATACGGCGCCGTCTCGCGGTTCCTGCAAGACAACGCCAGCAAGATCGATACCGAGAACACTGCGTATTGGCTATCGGTGTCCTGCCAGCGGTGGCTCAACCTGCGCCTAGATCTCTGTGGAGCGGTCCTGGTCCTCGCTGCTGGTCTCCTTGTCGTCGGGCTTCGAGGGACGCTCGACCCATCGTCCGGTGGCGTCGTGCTATCGTACGTCGTCACCGCCCAGGCAGTCTTTGGAAACATGATCCGCCAGAGCGCGGAAATTGAGAACAATATGAACTCGGTCGAGCGACTGCTCCATTACGCGTTCAATCTTGATCAAGAGCCTGCACATGAGGTGAAGGACGTGGATGACAAGCTCAGGTCGAGCAAATGGCCAAGTGTCGGCCGTGTCCAGTTCCAGTCTCTCACTCTCAGCCATCGCCCGGGACTTGAGCCGGCGCTCAAAGACGTCACGCTAGATATCAAGCCCGGTGACAAGGTCGGAGTTGTGGGCCGCACCGGCGCAGGAAAGTCAACCCGTAAGTGCACACAACACCGATCATGTGAGAGTTCCAGCTAACAATGGATCAGTGGTATCTGCGCTGCTGAGGATCACGGAACCAACCAGTGGCAGCGTCCTCATCGACGGCGTCGACATTCAGACCATTGGTCTCAACCTTCTTCGGTCGAACCTCTCGGTCATCAGCCAAGACGCCGTTTTGCTCGCAGGAACAGTTCGATACAACCTCGATCCGTTCCAGCAATATGACGACGAATGGTTGAACCAATGCCTGAGACGAGTCGGGCTTTCTGGCGATCAGTCTGACTCGAGCGGACCCAACTCGATGGAGCTTGAGAAGCACCAGGCTGTTGACTCCAGCAGCAGCAACTCAGGTCTCAATTTAGATTCTGAGGTCAAGGAGAACGGCGCCAATATATCGCAGGGCCAAAGATCTCTGATTTCCATTGCGCGTGCCCTCGTTCGACGATCCAGGATCGCCATTCTGGACGAGGCTACGGCATCGATTGACGGAAGGGCTGATGCCGAGCTTCAGGTGATGCTGAACGAGGTGTTAGAAGACGCGACGGTCATTACTGTCGCTCATCGCCTGGATACTATTATTGCTACATGCAACACGGTCATCGTGATGGACAATGGCAGGGTTGCCGAGTTTGATTCGATTCCGAATCTGCTTGGCAAATCCGACAGCCTCTTCAGAGCGCTGTGCGACGCGGCGAAAATAGCGGTGCAGTAATTGGGCTATAAAAATAGATGTCGTATGTTAGTTGAAGTATTGATAGATTGCCTATATATGAGCTTCATAATGTTTTAGACCTATCTACTCATTATTAGTTCTTGGACGCGATCAACGCATACCCTAGAGCAAGGCCTGTTGCACGCCGGGCACTGGTTGACTCGGGGATTTCGCTGAAAGACTCAAAAGGCAGATGGAATATTCCTAAAGACCAGCGAAAACAAAGAGTAGATTGGACACTGCGTGTCTTCCTAACTTAAGATGAAGATTTTGTCCTCGGACGTTCGTACCGTTGGCGCATCAGGAAAGTTGTCGCTTGATGCCAACCATTTTTCCTACAACACGAACAACTACACAGAGCGAACCCCCGTAATGAAATCACAATAAACAAAGTCGAATAAGGCTGCACTGCCACAAGCTCGACTCATGAATGTGACGTGCAGTCGGGATAGAATGCATCTCGTGTGGCTCGGCGCAGGATTACCCGCTTTGGGCTATTTTGAGATCCTCACGACTCTGAAGTGGGGCGAAGGTCATCTCTTAGTCCTAATCTGGAGGCATGTTGCGATGAATCTTGGGTTGGTCTGAGCGTGTCAGCCCTACTTCGCCTTGTGGGTTCAAGTGGAGGGATATCAAGGGAACAACAATTATATATGTCAACGGGGATCCCCTTCTGACCTCCATCGTCATCGTCCTCAACATCCATCTCAACTGCAAGATCATCATCCAATTTATCACCATGGGCCAGTCCGACTCCAAAATCCCTCCTCTAGAAATGTCTGCCGAAATAGCAGCCAGAAACCCGCTGTTCCCCAAAAAGTTCATGTCAGACGCCATCTTCTCTCTATCCAAAATCATCCTCAAGATTGTCGACGACGAGACCGGAGAGGCGTGGTACCACCTCAACGTCGTCGAGGGCGCATACGGCCACATGGTCCTCCACGCCGGCCCCAGCACCGACGCGGCGCCGCTTGCCGTGTCCGCAAGAGGCACCAAGGACCTCTGTTTCGACATCCACCTGCCCGCCATCCCCGGAGCGGGCATTAGCGCAACCACGGAGCGCGTCAAGGTGGATGGGGTCGTCAGGAAGCAGAAGTACTGGTTCGGCATCACGGTCGGCGAGGGCGAGAGCGCGCACGTCGAGAAGTTTGAGTGGCGCCACTCGGGGGGCGACGAGGTCAAGCACATGGGACAGTCGAGCTCGGGCATGAAGCTGATGCGGATGGGCGCCGGGATGGGCGGCGACGATGTGAGGAGGGGGTCTGGTGAGGGCTTCTCGAGCGACGGCTACGAGATCGTGGCCGTCTTTGCGTGGGCCAAGATGAGCAGGACAAAAGTTGGACAGTTTGAGTTTGTGGGCAGCGGCGCAACGGGGGAATTGGGGCGGCACTGGGCTATCATGGCTGTCTTGTCGGCGCACTGCGCCTGGCAGGACGCGTTGCTGGCTGCGTCGGCTTGATATTGAGCGTGTGGGGGAAGCTATTTCGGGTGAATCATGTCTAGATGGAGTAGCTGTGATTTATGATACCATTGTGCGACACACCGTCTCTTTGATATCATGTGACAAGAAACCCATGTGGTGGCCTCAAAGTGCTACCCTCTGTCGGTTCATCCACAAGCGACACGTCCTGAACAACAACCGTAGTCGCTTCAACTTGTAGACTTTTATTACTCCTAGGCAAAACTCACGCCGTCTGGCTGCGTCGCACGACACTATCGATAGACTCGGCTACATATCTCACATTGGACTCCCTCAGACCGCAGATAGACAGTCGGCCCGTGTCCATCAGGAAGACGTGGTAGTCCTTCTTCAGCATATCCACCTGCTTCTCATCTAGCCCCGTGTACGAAAACATGCCAATCTGCTCGAGCACATGGCCCCAAGTCCCCGGCGTCTTGAGCACGATCAGCTCATCGTACAGCGCCTGTCGCATCTCCTGCAGCCGGCCGCTCATCGTCGCGAGGTCGCCCTTCCACTTCTTGAACAGGTCCTCGCTGCCCATCACCTCCTTGGCCACGCGCGAGCCAAAGAGCGGCGCCATGGATACGGTTCCCCGCTGCCAATCCACTAGTAGGCTCCTGATGGCGAGGCCTGGGCTGCCTCCGGCTGTGCGTGAGGCGACGACGTGGAGGGCGCCGACGCGCTCGCCATAGAGGCCGAGGTTCTTGGAGAAGGACTGGCAGATGGCCAGCTCGATGGAGGGCCGGGATGCAAAGTGTCTCACGGCCCACGCGTCCTCGTCCAGGTTCCCGGATGCGAATCCCTGGTAGGCGGCGTCGAAGATGGCGAAGAGCTGCTTGGACTCGCAGACGTTGGCAATCTCCTCCCACTGCGCCTTGGACGGGTCCAGACCTGTGGGGTTGTGGGCGCAGGCGTGCAGCAGGACGGCGTCACCGACCTCGGCTTCATTTCGAAGCGTGTTAATAAGGCCCTTGAAGTCGAATGCTCGCTTCGTAGGCTCGTAGTAAGGATAGGTGCGTTGCTGGACATCGGGGGCGTTTTGTGTCCATGTGTGCGGGTGGTTGTCCCACGTTGGGTCGGGGAACCAGATGTTTTTGGGCTTCAGGTGTGCACCGACGAAGCCGGCGACGATGCAGTTGGCTCCGGTGCCTGATACGGTGTGGATGGAGCCGATGGAGGCAGAGATGTTTGCGTCGAGCTCCTTTCCGAGGATGACCTGCCGCGCCAGTGCTGTGAACTGCTCGTCGCCTTGTAGGGGGAGATACTCGTGAGCCGACGACACAATGTCAAGGCGGGCTTTGGCCTACGATCGTCAGCAAGGGTCCGCTACACAGTAGAATGTCAGCACAGATGGACCGACCTCCTTGACAGCAGGCAGTGTCCATGGTAGTCCGTGGCCGTCACGGTATGCACCAATGCCTAGATTCACCTTGCGCTCATCCGTGTCACGGAGGAACTCGGCCTGGAGAGCAAAGGCACCGACAAAGGCGGATTGCTGGACGGAAGAAAGCGTGGTGGAAGGCGAGATGGAACCCATCGTGTGTCACTTTTAGCGCGGATCAAGGCTTTTTGTAATTGCAAGTCTATTGGTGAGATCAAGAGCAGGCAAGGCAGAATGCAAGAGGAAGAAATTGAAGTATCAAGTCAAGAGCCGACGTCAATGGCTTTTTGAACGGCCCTCTTCCATTTCCCCTCTGCCATTCGGCCCCATAGAGACTGGCTTTCTGACAGCTCATTCCGCTGTTATCTCTGGGATCGGCCGAATACCTGGTTTTTCTGCGTGGTGTACGGGTTCCGCGGTCGGCTGTCTTCACTGCGGCACCCATCTGGTCACGTAGCGCAATGCAGCGTCGGCTATCTCAGGCATTTGCGCTGTGTCCAATGATGCTGTCCACAAAACGCCGCCGGCCGCCGCACCAGCCAATGCCCTGCACCAACAGCATTTGAGAGCGATAGCAGAGTGCCGGCACCCCTGCGGCCCATAATAGTCGTGTGAGTTTGTCCGTCGGTATCCTTTTTTTTTTTTTTACTCTGATCATGCCCCCCCTCCCGCCTTGGGGATAAATCGCGGAATTACGGTTCGCCGTGGCCAAACCCGGCTTGCGGTGGTCTTGACACCGAGGATACCCGCGCGCCGCTCGCTTCTGACTGGGCATTGGGCAAATGACTGGGTCATCATGATTCATGGGGCATGCGGCTCCAGAAAGACAGATATCTGTCCATGCCCCGTCCAATTCGCTGCGGCGCTCGCAGCGTGATTGCCTCAATTGGCATCGCTGGAGCAAGGCGTGGTCTTTTCTACATTCTATGTATGCATACAACGATGACAATACGCCGCTAGACCTCTGCTTACGTGGACCGGTGTACTGCCCTGCACCCTGAAATCCCATTACGACGACGATGCCGCCCCCGGAGTGGTGGTGGTGGTCGTCGTCATCGGGGTAATGGGCTCCCATCAATCCGAATCCGACGCCGCGACGGCGCTGAGCCGTAGACCATGGCGCCAGCCGTCTGTCCGTAGCTCTTGGCGCCTCATCACCCTGTCCTGTACAAACCCCCACGGTCGCTGATGAAATGGTCATCACCAAGTACGATGCCCATCTGCATGACCGCGTCAACTGTGTAGACTACATGGCATGGGCTACGCAAGCAACATGGATGCAGGATAGGAAACCCAGCCCAGGACGCCCAACGTCTCAGATGGGATGGCTGCACCATCTGACAAACCCGAGCGTGCCCTGCCAAGGCGGACCTGCGAACCGTACTGTCGAGTATAAGAGATGCATCCGGACCTGTAAGAAAGAAATTGTCTAAACCAGCAACATAGACTGGAAGCGCATAGTCACCAATTTGTATCCCCAACACACCTTCACAGATCATGAAGTTTCGGAATCTCGCAGTCTTGGGAAACCTTGCGGCTGTCTGCTCGGCCAAGGGCTCGTCCGAGTATGAATATATTGTGATTGGTTCAGGTCCTGGTGGTGGTACACTTGCGTACGAGATGCAACCCCATTCAGCAGTCACTTTTAGAAACCTAATGACGGGAATAGGGCTAACTTGGCTCGAGACGGACATAAAGTCTTACTCTTGGAGGCCGGCGGAGATCACGGCGACGAACTGGTCCAGCGGATTCCTGCCGTGTGAATACAACCCCCCCCCCCCCCCCCCTCTCAGCAATTCTCCTAACGCCATCCAGGGCCAACGTGGCCGCTGAACACGAAGCCATGTCATGGAAGTTCTACGTCAACCACTACCAGAACGAAACACAAGCCTACCGCGACTCCAAGTACACCTACAAGCTACCCAACGGAACCCTTTGGTATGGCATTGGCCCTCCGGAGGGAGCCGAGCCGTGAGTCCATAAGACTCCTTGTTCTGCGCTTTCCACTGACTGGGCTAGCCTCGGTATTCTCTACCCGCGCGGTGCAACACTGGGCGGCTCTGGCCAGCTCAATGCCATGAGCTTTGCACTACCTCCCGATGCCGACTGGGACTACATGGCCGAACTCACCGGTGATCGGTCATGGGAGGCCCAAAACATGCGCAACTACTACATGCAGCTGGAGAACTGTACCTATATGCCGCAAGGCACCCCCGGCCACGGCTTCGATGGTTTCATCTCTGTATGTGCTTCTCAGTTAGCAAAGGCTGCTTGGAGGCTTACTGATTGTCGACAGAGCAACCGCAACAATATTTCGTACGTCAGCGGCCGGCCCGGTGTTGTCCAGGTCCTGCAGCACGCCTTCCACCAGACCGAAGGGATCGATGTGACGGGCCCTGAGCAGATTGAGCATCTGATGCAGCGAGACCTGAATGGTATCGATCCTGGGCGATACCGCAACGGACTGTACCAACTCCCTCTGCACATCAACTCGGAGCGTGAGCGAAGCGGCTCGCGTGACTATGTCGTCAACACGGCCAACGCCAGACACCCGAACGGCAATGCGCGATTTCCACTTACCATCAGCACGCACTCTCTGGCCACACGCATCCTGTTTGAGAAAGGCCGCCGAGGCAAGCCCCGCGCTACTGGAGTCGAGTTCCTGAAGGGCGAGGGGCTGTACCGGGCTGATGAGAGGGCTGGAGAGGAGGAATCCGGAGAGCTGATGACTGCCACGGCGTCAAAGGAAGTGATTGTTGCTGGTGGTGCTTTCAACACGCCCCAGATCCTCAAGCTTAGCGGAATTGGGCCTCGCGAGGAGTTGGAGAAGTTGGGTATCCCTGTTGTGGTGGATCTCCCTGCTGTTGTATGAATGACCTGCCACAAATTTGAACACCATGGCTGACATCCAATAGGGCAACTTCTTACAGGACAACTACGAAGGCGGCGTCACTGTCCGAGCCGCGACGCCGTGGGAGAATGGCCCGCTTGCTCCATGCGCATTTACTCTGGCGGACAATGACACTTGCCTCCAGGAATGGCAGACGTCCCACACTGGACGGTACGGCGAGGGAGGTGCTCCTCTGGGCCTCCTCTACCGCACCAGCGTCAGCGAGAACAACGACACGGACCTGCTCCTGTTTGGAGCCGCTGGCGGCGAGTTCCGGGGATACTACCCCGGCTACTCTACCGCGCGGGTCCCGCCCACCACCTGGTTCTGGTCCGTCGTCAAGATGCAGACGGGCAACCAGGCCGGCACAGTGACGCTCCGATCCAGCGACCCCCGCGACGTGCCCGACATCAACTTCAATTTCTTCCAGCAGCAGGGCGACCGCGATCTGCAGGCCATCGAGGAGGGTATCCGGCTGGTGCTCGGCGTCTTTGCCCAGACGGGCGAGCCCTACGCGCCCTTTGATGTTGTCAAGCCGTACCAGGACAGGTCCGTCAGGCAGTCCATCATGGACGAGAGCTTCAGTCACCATGCCACCTCGACGTGCCGCATGGGGCCCCGGGGCCACCGCGACTACTGTGTCGATTCCGAGTTCCGGGTCAACGGCGTCGAGTCGCTCCGGGTCGTCGACGCGTCCGTTTTCCCTCGCACGCCGGGCGGGTTTCCTGTTGCGCCGACCTTTGTCATTAGCCAGAAGGCATTCGAGGTCATCAGGAGAGGAAGCTGCAAGTCTGGTGCCAAGTGTCATGCTGCGTAGTCAATGTCTCAGCCACAGGAGGCCTCCGGTCTGCAGGCGGTATATAAGGGCAGGGGTGCAATGGCTTCATTTACCTGCTGGTCGGACCGCCTCCCGACAGGGCCTCATTCTGGAAGTGTAGCAGCAATATAGCGGGATAAATAAATAAATATTCCCAATTGAGCAGCTGTATTCAAATAACAAGCATAACTGGGCGCGATCCCTGTCGCCTATCGTGGCGCAGCCAACTACCTGGTGAAGCTGGGGCCTAGACTCTTGGCAGGCTCGCATTGGTTTTCGCGTATTGAAGAAAGTTGATCAGTCCAAACTATAGCCACGTGAGCCCGGGTCTTTCTGCATTGAGCTTGACGTTGCTTGCCCAAGGGGGCTGAGCAGATCGTAACGCATCTACGCCGCCTGTCTGCATGAGGCATGGGGCAACAATCATTCCGAGAGTCGTCGGTGATACAGCGTTTGCGGACAGGAGTCCTTCAACTTTTAAAATACAGAAACGGTGTTTCTTCAATTTATATAATACCTAACGCTCTCAAAAACGGCCTTGGCTGTCTCCGACTCAACCACGGCAGCGACAACACCTCCCCTCGTCAACAATGGCCCCAGGCTTTCAATCGAATCTCGATGACGAAAAGACCCTAACTGGACCACAAAACACACACGGCAATTCGGACCACCTATCGCTCGAGTGCCAGTATGAGCCAGCCACATGCACATTCCCCGTCGCCAGCCTCAGCCGTAGGGACCTCTACGAAGACATGCGATCTCCCTTTGTCATCATTGGAGTCCCAATCCTAGCCGTCGGCGGATTCTTTATACTCCTTGGCCTTTTCTTATGGTATCGCAAACGTCGGCGCGCACGGGAGTCAGAGGTATGGGCGGCACGGATGGAAGAGCGGAGGCGATTTCGCAGGGTGCCGTATGGAGCCCGTCGCAGGGATGCCGACGCTGATTATGAGCTCGATGGGCTTGAAAACCCACCTCCAGCATATGCGCCTTCTCCAAATAAACCACAAATTGTGGGTTGACGAATTCGTGGGAATTTCAGGATTCACATTGCTGTCGGTGGGGGGTCCAGAGCGGAGGACAGCTTTCAACTTCGGAAAGAGTAGAGAATATCCACATTAGCTTTACGGCCGACTTCTTGGATTCGTGCGCATCTATTTTAAGACATTGGAGTTGGATTGGAAATAACTTTGGCACCTTGATGATAACTATGCACCCTTGTGAATCGTGGCCTCAAAGTCGGCTGCATCTTTTTAACTCTTTGCACAAAACCTTGCCGAGCAGAGCAATTTATTATGGTAAACCATCGAAAATGTTTTTCTGTTATTTAATCTCCCTCCACTCTCTCACGGAATATCTCTTGCTGATTGAAGTAGGAAAGCACCCACCGCGTCGTCGACTTGCACAGACCCCGAGATGTCGACACCGACACCAGGGGCCGCATGCGACACACCCTCCCCCGAGCCGCAACATGTCACTTGTGCTTCTCTTGCAACATGCCCCCTCGAAATCATCTACGGCATCTCAGATTTCTTGACAAACGGCGAAGTCGCATCCCTAGCCCTGTCTGCCAGATTTCTTTTTGCCATCCTCAGCACCGGCGGTAAACTTCCGTTTATCAAGGTACCAGATCGCTGGAGCCTGCTATCCGCCTTTGCTCGTGATGATCCAAGATGGGAGGTTTGCTTCGACTGCGTCAAAATCTATCGGCTGAATTGTGTCTGTCCCCTGACACTGCAACGCATCGTCCATCTGGGATGCCGAGCGAAGCCAGGTTCCGCATTTCGAGACGTTTCCTCCGATCATCAGTACAAGCTACCATGTGGTCCAATCTTTCTGTATGATGGAAATTTCCAGTATGAATATAACATGCCATACGGAGATACTGTCTGGAAATGCCATAGCCGTCGCTGGCCGGCTATTCCCTTTTCTCACGCACACTCTGTCATGAACCGGCATCTATTTGGTTCGTCACATGGCGTCGACATTTCGACTTTGGAGTACAACTTTGAGTTCGACAAGCTGGTCGATTTCCCAATTTCTCACTTTGGATTTCATTTGCCCCTTGGCGCCCCCCTGAGACGGCAACAAATCCCCGCAAAACCCCGCGAAATGCCCGTCAACGCTGATGATATTCGGGGATTCACTTGTTCATTCCGGCGAGGCCAATCCAAAAACCCCCCAATGGCTCAGGTTGCGCGACCAAAATGGCGATTCAAGCATACGTCTGCGGCCAGAATAATCAACGGTCAGCTTTTTGTAATCCGCACGCATGAAGTCGATAGCCCACCATTCATCAACAGAAACAACATGGAGAATCTCTTGCGCAGTTTGGACATCCCTGTCTGCTATCATATGGGGCTGGAAATCGCTTTTCAGATGAGCGGCCAAATCTCGTCCGGCTGTGACCAGCTCCTTTCCTGCGCCATGTGCTTTACAGACTTGCACATCACGTTTCAACAAGCACTTAGCGTGTCGACATGCTGGAAAGTGGTTGCTACTACGTACTATTCGCTTGGTACCTGCAGGACGCCTGATGATCAGACGTGGAAGCAGAACACCAACATACGGGCTTCAATAGGAGGAGCCCGGGCTGCCTGTCGACGTGCAGCATCTCAAGGCATCCCTCCTGGAAATACTTGTCGGGCATGGCACAAAGCAATCGGCTCGCCATTTGTTCACCCAAGGCCAAGGTGGGCGCCGATATACTGCATGTTGCCTTTCTAATGTGGCAGATTGGGCTTGGGGAATACCAGACGACTCCCGATCCTTTTTTTTCAGCCTCGTTGGGCCAGTCCACGATATTTCTTTAATCCTTTATGAATACAACTATTGAGCCTACCCAAGTCCGCGACTTCCATCACTGAACGCCTTGCCATATCGCCTCATCACCTCTCTCTCCTCTCGTGCTATAGGCTTGAGTAGGAGCTTGGGCCAAGGGACAGGTAGAGTGACTAGACCCTTCAGGCCTTCAAGACTCGACGCCTCTGGGACAGCATGTATGTGTACATGATGTAGCTTGCTAGCAATCTTGGTCAGCCATGTTGTGATTGGGAGTTTAATGGTCTAACCTGGAATGTAACTCAGCAGCCCTGCCGTCAGATAGACTCGGTAAGGAAGGCTGACATTCTCAGCCCTTGTCAATGCGAGATACACTAAAGATGCCTCGCTAGATAGGCCTGGCGGGTACAGCAGGATGAAGGCGCTGTATCTGTCTTGGGTATTAGCATGGCAACTGACGACCCCCGGGTTAGTAGACATACCTGAGCCATTTCAGCCAGGAAGGGGTATCCCCAGTAGTCAAAAGGACCGTAAAGTACCCGTATCTCACAATTTCTGAGAGCCCCCAAAAGGTGAGGCAGCCAATGAAGCCCCATTTGCCCGCAGCACCTTGTCCATCTGAACCCTGGATGATCTCGGGGAACTGCACCATGACTGTCCAAACGACGAGATTTTTCCCGATTACTTGGATGGCAGTGGTAGCAGGAGAGGCCCTCACGAGTCCTGTGGCTGCATGGATGACCTCGACCGCTGCAAGCGACTGAGTGCCGGCGAGATAGGGGAGTAGGAGCTCGTCGTAGAGGTCATGCAGGCGATCTTGCGCGATGAGCTTGGGGGCGAGAGTCAAGGCGCGAAAGGCCAGATAGGCCCATAGTGAGAGAGATACTGCATTGTAGATGGCGAGATAACCGGACGCGAGGGCCATGTTTGTGTATGAGATGCTGATGGTGAAATCTGTCTACGGTTCCGAGGTCCGTGGATCGTCTTCTGCAGTCAGCGGATAATCACGTGCCGGAATATGCCCGATTCGGATTCATCGCCGGTCGGCTGATGGAGGGCTGATCCTCCGGACCCTCACTTGAGAGCTTTCATGTTCGTTTTGACGTAAAACATCTTGGGAGGTCTACGTCATTCACGGCAGCACCTCCACCTGGCATGTGGCGGCGAGGGGGCTCCAGCCACAGACGGGGTTGATATTTAGTATGAGGGGGTTGATTTCTAACACAACACTCGATGTATTTGCTTTTGTGGGGTGCCACTCACAGTATGTTGTGAACGCGACACGAACAAACGCGCTAGGACAAGAAACTGAACAGCCTCGCCATCCATCATCATCTCAAAAACTGCAACAGGTCATTGGAGTTGATCACTTGCCGCTGGCTCCTCGATCATGGAATCTACTCCTGGCAAGTCGCTCTCCACTGGCGCATCGGGCGCCCAATCACCGCGTAACGATGGATCAACCACCGCCACGCCGCCATACAAGCTGAAACGGGCCCTAAAAAAAAGTCTCTTGAATATTGAGACTCCGGGATCATTTGCTGCCTTCCAGGGGCTAGCCAACCCTCCGCCTGCCGATCTGTTTGTCCATGGTGTCGGCCAAGTCACGATGCCACTCGTCGAGGATCAAGCACGAGGGCTCATAGCTCAGTCTCGACAGGCCCCCTATGGCAAGGGAAGCAGCACCATTATCGATACGACTGTACGAAACACCTGGGAGCTGGATGCAAGCCAATTTGACATGCGCAATCCCATGTGGCCGGGCTTTGTGAGAGGTCTCTGTGACCTTGTCCGGCGCGACCTGGGCATAGACGCCAACATCAAAGCGGAGATCTACAAGATGCTTATATATGAAAAGGGCGCCATGTTCAAGGCCCACACTGAGTAGGTCGTTGTAAGATACCACTGATTTCTGTGCTCTCGCTAATTTATGCGTCGGTAGCACTGAGAGGATTCCCCATATGTTCGGGACCCTCGTTATCAGCCTGCCGTCTCCTCACGAGGGCGGCGACGTTGTTGTCAAGCACAACGGCCTGCAGAAGCTATTCCGGACGTCAAAAACCCCACAGGGCTTTGCTTGTTGGTATTCGGACACAACGCACGAGGTTCTTCCAGTCGTATCAGGATACCGTTGGGTACTCACCTACAACCTCGCCATTGACCACGCTGGCGAGACACCCTGTGCACCCCCGTCTGCTGGTCTCCAGCCCGATCTCATCGAAGACCTCCATCACTCCCTGACTCGTTGGTTAACGGCAACCGCTACAGCCAGTGAGCGCGCAGGGCATGTTCTCCACCATGTCTTGGACCATGAGTACACGGAAGCCAGCATCTCTCTGCCTGCCTTGAAGACAGTAGACCTCGCTCGTGTGCAGGCCCTCCGAGAAGCAACGGCGAACTTGGAAGTTGATCTCTTTCTTGGCCTACTGGAAAAGATGGAAATGGGAAGCTGCGACTTCAACGGCGATCCTTATGACGACAGGCCCAAATATGGCGTATACGATCGCTATGGTAATGACCTGTGCCATGACGAAGACGACGACGAAGACGAGTATGGATATGGAGATGATGGCGATGATGAGGAAGGACCTCATCACATTGAAGAGGTTCTAGAAAGCTCATTGAAGATCATGACGCTGGTTGACCTGCAAGGCAACCAAGTGGCCAAAAACCTGCCGATTGAGGATGACGATCTGCTCAATTCCCACGTTTTCGGGGACATGGACCCAGATGAAAATGAGTACGAAGGTTATATGGGCAACTCGGTGCGTATTGTGGCGGATTTCCCCCGATTCGTTCCGCCCTTTGAGTGATGTGCTGATCGGTAGGAAAGGGACCAACGGCAACGCACTGGTATCGCGTGGGAGTAAGTCTATCCGTCCTTCTTGACCGCCGACTTCTAAGATGTTTTTCCAGGTAGTTGTCATAGTACCGCGCCGCGAAATGGCTGACTTCTTTGACATCGAGCCAGATTACAGCAATTACGCGACGGACTATCTTGGTGCCCAGCTCGCCTATTTCACCAAGAAGTGCCTATTGCCGCATGCCAAGAGCCACCACCTAACCACGTTCATGACGCTCTGTGGCCGAGCATTTCGTCAGACCTCACCTGGCACGCGCTATGCTTACACACATCCCTTGGGCGAGGAGGTTGCCGCCAATGCTCTCACTGTAGCAGTGCGCCATGGTCTCGGAAAGGAATTCGAGGCCATCGCCACGCAGCATGGCGGGTCACTGTCCATCACTTTCTTCCACGAGATGGTGGAGTTACTTGACACGGGCAGCACCAGCAGAGAGACCTTCGAAAAGTTCCGGAGCGGGTGCGTCAGCCTTTGATAGACCATGATGAGTGCTAATGGTGGACAGGCTTTCTAAGGCGGTTTCTGCATACCCACATTTTGCCACACGGGTAACGGCGCTTCTCCCCCTCGCTCACAACACTGCTCGGCAGACAGACTCTGGTGTAAAAGCAACGCCCGAGTACATCAGAGAATGGGCTGGCGAGCAGCTCCGCCTGGCTGTGGATACTTGTTCTGTTCAAGACCTAGATGCCAATGATGGTGTGATCATGGCGCGTGTGACCTCCAACTCACAGGCTGACAGTATCTTCTTTACCCAACAGTATGCATTACGTTCGCCCTGCACCCCGGACAGTTGCTAAATTTGCCTATAGCATCTTACCCAAAGTCAAAGAAAGTCATCAAGCAACGGCATTTACCTTTGGGTTCCTAGCCGAGCTTTCTAGGAAGATCGAAACTGATCACATTGCAAGAGAGGCATGGGAGGCACATTTGCAAGACTTGGCAAAAGCCTTGATTGATCGAACCGACTTTTCTGCCTTGCACAATGACAGATCGTGGAACTATGCCCAAGCGAAAGCGGCGAAAAGAGCCTACACCGGTTCAACAACTAGCGCCAGACCCCGTGGGACTCTCCCTTCGAACGGACTCATGGATTTTTTCCTTGTTTTGACGAGACTATCCAGTCAGTCAGGAGAATTGGTGGAGGCATTCTTCACCAAGATCACAGAAGCCACACGTGTCATGTCATCTTTTCAGATCCATTATCTTTGGGTTCCTTTCTTACAAGAGCTAGTCCCGGTGCTAGCATCCAACGAGTCCCATCTCACTTCGCCACATTGCCGGAAGCTCTATTCCACAATGCTCCGCGCGCTTGTCAACGTCGCCGTTGGCAAAGAGCCCGTTCCTGACGACAGCCTAGTGCGGCCTGTGGTGAGTTGCCCCTGCGGCGACTGTCTGAGCCTCAACCGCTTTCTCGCAAGCCCCGACGAAAGAGTGGCACGCTTCCGTATGAACCAAGGGCGGCGCCAACACGTGCATCAACAACTAGATAACAATCGTGTGGATTGTTCCCACCAGACGGAGCGGGTCGGATCCCCGCATACACTGGTGGTTACCAAGACCTTTTCTCACTTCAAACAGAACCATGAGAAATGGACATCGCGGCGAGACGATGTGGAGGCTTCGCTTCGGGCGTTTGACGAGAAGAGCATCACGGCACTCATGAGCACGGAGTACAAAGATATCCTCAGCATGAAGAAGCTTTTGGCACCGAAACCAGTGATCCGGGATTCGTCGGCAATGTATCGGTATCAAAAACCTGCGTCCAAGGCCAATACGCAGCAACTGGTGACTGGGCAAAAGAGAAAACAGCGAATTGGAGAAAGCGAGACCATTGACTTGACTCGGGGCTAAATGTCTTGTCTGAATGGATAGATGGGCACGATTTACTGGAGTCGGGAGCTACGGTTTTCGCAAGGTTGACTTAATAGCGCGGCATTTGCCATGGCCCGTTCCAAGACGGTGTACAAAGATAGCAATGTGAGAATACAGGCCTGCGATAATGCAGTATTGCTTTTACCGTAACAATGCGGCTGACGCGAGGCTGGCCTATCACAGGCCCGCAGCCACGCTGACATGCATTGGCAACTTGGCATCCATTGGCATCCCCGCTTCATCATCAACTTGCCGCGTACGACTTTTCCCCCTGCGATCGGCTATCGCCACCATTTAGGCCAATATGGATGCGACAGAAAAGTCCTCCAATATGGCTGGCTTGACGCAGCTTTGGCCTGACCCAGACGGCCCAGTCAAAACTTCCCTAGAGTGCGTCATGGCCACCACAAGATCAAAAGCCCTCAGCAACTCATCTCACGCCTTGACAGTATCGTTGCCGTCCACGGCCTGGGCGGTCACCCCATCAAGACTTGGAGAAGCGGCCAGAAGGTGTGGCTGCGCGACTTCCTCCCGGCTGCCATCCCGGAGGCGCGGGTATTCACATATGGATACGTCTCCAAACCTACGCTGGGCGACGCCGTTATGGAGATTGAAGACGTTTCAAGGGACTTGCTGGAGCGTTTGCTTGGTGCAAGGAGGATGTATTCCGGTCAGGTGAGAGCATAGCACTCCCATGTTGCCCCGCCATATCATTGATCTGTCCAGCGGCCCATCATTTTCATCTGTCACAGCTTGGGTGGCATTGTGTTCAAGAAAGTAAGTGCCATCGACCATGAGACAAATGATTATGGTGCTAATGGATAATTCGTAAAACAGAGCATGTGCTTGGCGCATGACCGGGAACTGAGATATGGCCACCTCTTGTCGCAGGTCAAGTCTGTCCTCTTCCTCGGCACTCCCCATCGAGGCTCGAATGTGGCCTACTGGGGCAAGGTAGTTGGCCAGATGGCCAACGTTTTCGCACCCAATTCGGTTCGTACTAGCATTCTCGAGGATCTAGAACCAAAGTCGCACCTCCTCGGTAGTATTTGCGAGCAATTTGTCGAGAGAGGCATGAACCTTCGCATCTTTACCTTTTACGAAAAGCTCAACATGCCGAAGCTGAAATCCCTAGTAAGTATTTTTGCTCTAAAAGTACATTTGATGTTTTATCTTAACAAAACTAGGTTGTGGATCAAGACTCTGCGGTTTTGCATCTGCCAAACGAAACGCCTCTGCCACTACAAGCAGACCACCGCGAGATGTGCAAATTCCTCACCTCTAGCGATCCCGGGTTCCTGCTTGTTCTCAATTGCTTACGAGGAGTTATCGACGACTTAAAATCACTACCAAAGAGTAGGGTGCCTACCCGGGTCCGCGTCCAAACAGGAATTGACATCTACTAGGAACCCTTACCAATCTCCAGACAAACTTTATCCGCAAGATCGGGCTCAATACCGGTGCCTTTGACTTGGCCACAAAGTATCATGCCACGCCGAGCCCAGAAGCCGGAACATGCGACTGGATCAATGGTGATCCTGCCTTCATCGCCTGGTTCGAAGCCCGTACAAGATCCTGGCTCTGGATTCACGGGTCTGCAGGCTGTGGCAAATCCGTGCTCTCCAAATACATTGTGGGTCAACTAGAGCAACGAGCGGACAGGGAAAATGACTCCAGCGCAAAGAAGCTGTCGGATATCATCCCCTTCATGTTCTGCGACGCCAAAGTTGCCAGCCAAGAGACTGCAGCCCTCGTCCTTCGCTCCCTTTTAACACAGATCCTCAGAAGTCAACCAGGTTTGGTGAAGCATCTAGAAGACAAGCTTGACATGGAAAATCTTGAGTCCATAACCTCGCAAGAGCTCACGGAATTCATCTCCGAAGTCTCGCTCTGGGCAAGTGGGACTCGGTTTTGGATTGTCATCGATGCCGTCGATGAATTGCCGGCGTCCGCCAAGAATGAACTCCTTCAGGCATTGGCTGAGATATGCTTCAATGACTCGAGCAGGCGTATACGAATTCTGCTCTCAGACAGAGCCGGTATCCCCTCTCAGTACAACAACACTGCGGTTCCGCTGGCGCTAGACACTGAATCCATGCACCAAACCGTACAGCAATTCATCGACCGCAAGGTTCGACAGCTTCAAGCTGAAAACTCCATCCCGGAGAACATCATCAAGGAAATCCAAGCTGGTATTACGGCCCAATCCAACACAAACTTCCTCATTGCGTCTCTGTGCTGGTCAACTTTCTCTAGCGGCATTTCGTTTTGGTCTCCCACCATCATCAAGCAGAAGCTTCGAGAACTGAGCGAATTAAACTTTGATCTCGTCCATCTTTATTCCAATCTACTAGAGAACGTTCCAGAGGATTTTCGACCGACGCTCAAGAAACTGTTCATGCTTCTTACTGTCGCAAGGCGAGCATTATCGGTCGAAGATGTCCACTTCGCCATCTCCGTCAGTGATGAGCACCAGTCGTTCCAAGATGTCAAGGATGACTTTTCTTACAACTTTCGCAAACTCCTCAAGAAACACGGCTCACCGTTCCTGTCGATTGACGACTCGGGCTTTATGCAATTTCGTCATCACTCGTTTCGGGAATTCCTCGCCCAAAAGTCGCAGGTTTCGGAACACAATGACTTGCTTCGCCAATTTCGGTCCTCCGTCCTAGGATGCGAATATTTCATTCACCGTATCTGCCAGCGAATCCTTAGCTTTCAGGATTGGCGAGAATTCCAAGGCCAACTGGTGTGGCCGTCGGAGTTTGACGATGATTCGAGCGACCTCAGCCCAAAACGCGCGACGGTCAACACGCCTGAGTTTCCACTACTGCTCTACTCGGTACAATACCTGGGGAGCCATTTGGAAGTGGTTCAAGATGAGCCTGAAGTGATTGAAATGACCAGGTTTCTATTTACTCCCGAAAACACGATGCTGTTCTGGGACTTGTATGATCGTCTCACCATTGAGATGCGGAGTCTTGGGTTTATCCTGCAACCGCGACTTGATACGCGCTGCCCGCCTCTGCATTTGCTCATACAGCTAGGCGATTTTCTTCAGATAACCAAGCAGTTCAGAGGCGATCTCAATGAGCCGGATGCCGCCGGGATTTCGCCCTTAGCACGGGCGATCAAGAAGCGAAGAGCCAGAGTCGATACCTGCTTTTCAACCCAAGGGTTGACCCAAACGCTGGCAATCAATCCTGTGACAAGCCCATTCATTTCGCAGTGGAAGATGAAAAAATGTTTGAGCTCCTACTCTCGTCCGATAAGGTTGATCTCAACTCCAAGGGAACTCGCGGCCGTATGGTGATGCATTATCTCATTACCAAACACCGGTCGCCCAAACTCCTCTCGCGCCTTCTTAAAAAAGAAGACGTGGATCTGAATGTCCCTGACGACAACGGAATAACTCCATTCATCCTAGCCTTGAGCAGGGGTGATGGCGAATGGGCAGCACTGCAGCTACTCAACTGCGCAGACAAGACTCTGGACATCTCGACCAAGGACTCGAACGGAACAAACGCATTGGCGCTCGCCAGTCTCCAGGGCTGGCCAGAAGTGAGGAGAATCCTCTTATCCCGGGACAGGTCCCAGGTGCGCACCACTGGCCAAGACGGAATGAACATGTTGACTCGCGCTGCGTATTTTGGTAACCGAAACGAGCTTGTTGGCCTACTTGAGTCTCTTCCTACATCCGATGTTGCCGAGTTGAGCAACCAAGGTCGGTTCAACCTGGTGAACCTGTGCGCACAACAGGACTGGGCAGACTTGCTGGAGATGCTTCGAGTCAAGTTCGGTCTGGAGAGCCAAGATCAAGACACCAAAGGAAGGACGGTCCTGCACTGGGCAGCCTTCTCTGGCTGGAGCTACGCCGAGACTCACCTGTCCAAGACGCAGCAACTCCTGACAAACATCCAAGACTTTGACGGCTGCACCCCTCTTCACCTGGCAGCTGAGCACCGGAACCTCGCGGCTGTTGAGCATCTTTTGCACGAGGGAGCCAACATTCTCATCCGAAACAAGTACGGAAAGACGCCGGTGCACGTTGCCGCAGAATCAGGAAGCAGGGCCATCTTGCAACTGATGCTCCTCCAGTCCACTCGAGAGTTTGGAAAGGACAAGTACGGGGCCTCGTTGCTTCACTACATTGCAACCTGGGAGTGGCAGCCAGTTTTAATGCAGTTCATCAGCACCAAACGGCCGCTCATCAACATTCGTGACAGAGATCGCCGGACACCGCTGCACTACGCCGCCATTTTCGGCAACGTGGCCATTGCCGCTGCTCTTCTTGATGCAGGCGCAAAGCTCGAGATGAGAGACTGCATTGGCTTTACTCCCGTGTTCCACGCCATCAGACAGGGCCACGTCAACGTTGTCAGGTTGTTGCGGTCTCACGGTGCCAACCTCGACCGCCGTGACTTTTTCAACAGGACCACGGCAGATATCATATCTCATGGATCAAATCCCGAAATGGTAGCCACACTTCGAGCGCTTGGTGCACCGTGCCCAATTCCCATTCACACTGCCCGTGATGGAGCCGGCGCCAGGTCTGTCCGAGAGGAACATGCCAGAGAGAGATTCCACCATAATTGGGCTCTTGTTTCCTGGAGCTACGGGTCAGCAGACGGGAAAGACCACTTCCTCCGCTTCAGGGAGCTATGCAAGTGCAAAGAAGAAGAGTCGCACCGCCCCGGCCTCAGCGCCTGCGGGCAATTGCGCAACGCAGTGCTGGCGAGGCACGACGAATGCATCCGTCGCTGCATCGCGCGATACGGTGCATCCGCGTATTCTGCCTACGAAGGGTGGTCGGCTTACCACGTAGCAGCCTTCTACGATCACGATAATGAGCTTTCTCTATTGCATGAGTATGACCGGTGGGGTTTCTTCGACAAGCAGTCCTTCCTTGGAACACCAGCTTTGATAGCTGCATTCAGAAATAATATGGCTGCTGCGTCCTTGCTTGTGAGTCTGGGAGCCGATCTGGGCCAGTTTTCCCACACGGGACTCACGTTGCTGCATTTTGCGGCTTATAAGGCGGACTCTCGAAAGCTGGTGGATAGCATCATACGTCGAGGGTTTGATCCGAGAACACCATCCAAGACTGCGGATGCGCTTCCAGCTATACACATGGCTGCTGCGGCCCAGCACTGGGACATTGTCGACATCCTACTGCCCTTCCATGAGGGGGTCTTCCATATGGATCCTCAACAATGTGTCGCCATATTTCTTCTCACCAAGCCAGACTTCTACATCAGTAAGGATGATCACTTGATTGTCTGTCGAGTTGGTCCCTGGGTCAAGGGCCAGGAGATTGCCCAGCGGCTCATGGACACCCTGGGACGAGCAAGAGCAAGACAATCCGATGGTAGCTTTGTGTTGCCACTAGGAAAACGAGCCTCGTACCTTCGCTTCACGCCAGCGGACTTGTTCTTCTTTCTCCTAGGAATGACTGATGGCCCATACGTCAAGATTGTTGAGTGCTGCCTCGCGGCCGGCTTGACACCCCGCAACCCGACACCACTCTTGGAGGCCAAAATGGGCGACAGGCTCATGTGGAAGCTTTTTGAACTGGGTGCTGATCCACTAGCCATTTTTGAAGATGGTTCAAACCTGCTGCATCGCGTACTTGGTGGGTATGATTACCAGCACGAGAAGCAGTTGAGCCGCACCGTGGAGAGGATCATCGACCTCGGGGTCAACGTTAATTTGCAGGACAGTAGTGGCCGCACACCTACTATTGTCGCCTTGCAAAACCCATCTATTCATAAAGACATGTTCGTGGCCTTGTGGCTTATCAACCTACTGGTAGAAAGGGGCGCAGACCTGAGCATTGCCAGCCACGATGGAGTCACCCCGCTATCCCTGGCAAGAAGATCCTTCCCGGACTCCTACGTCCTGTACACAACGATCAAGAAGGTACTCGTATCTTGAAAGACTTGGAGAGATTTGTCGTAGTTTAATAGACGTTCATTTGCTGACTCGAGTATCACCCTATTTTGGCGGGCAGACGGAACTACCATTCACTCCCACAGTCTACATGTGCGATTCAGCCTTTCCCTTTAACCAACAACTCTTCTTAAAGAAGAGCGTCTCCATCTGGTCATCACGGCTAAATCCCAATTCGCGAGCCGACTCGGCAGCCAAGAGAACACACTTCTGAGACTTGGCGTTGAACGAAGCATACCCGCACATCCCGTTGTTGGCACAAGCTTCGAGGCAAGACTCGACGGTTTTCGCCTTTGGTACCGTCTTGATGTAGGCCGCGCCATTTCGGTAGGTGCCTGGGATTCCACATGCGTACCACGGCTTGTTGTCGAGGCATTCCAGGTCGTAATATGTAAAGAAGTTCTTGGCGTTGAGCACCTTTGTCTGGCTTGCCCGTTTCCTGGAGAAGAGGCATTTTCCTTGCTTGTGGTTGAACGAAACTGCAACACACCCATCGGAGACGCGGCAGTTCTTGATACATGCGACAGCATCCGTTACATTCGCCGTCTGCGTCTCCCAAGTCCCGGACAAGTCCGGGTTAGATTTGCCACACTTGGCGGTGCCATCGTTGCGAAGACACCCGGCATCGTAGGAAGTCCAGAGAGCTTCGTCGACGGCTTTAGGGCCAGGCTCCTTCTTGGGCCCATGCATCAGTTGATCTATGGTGTTGTTGGAGATTTCACAGAGCCTATAAGCATTGTTGTAACCAACGCTGGTGCATCCCTGATCAGCCAGGCATCTGCAAATACAGTCTTGCAGGCCTTTGGCAGGCCTCGCCTGCGCTATGGGTCGGCCCCAGGGCCCTAGGGGCCCTGGGATACCACAGGCAAGGGTGTTTCCGGGGAGCCAGCAGCTTAGTGGTGGTGGTGACGGAGAAGGCGTTGCAAATGTGCCATTTGGCTTGGTCCCGGATGGCGTCAAGGCGGGTGTATGTGTGGCATTTATCAACGCGGCGGCGCTGACCTGCCCAAGACAAAGAGCAAGTAACTTTATTGGCAGCATCCTGTTAATTCGCCAAGGCAATAGTTTCGTAGGATGGGTGGAAAGCAAGTTAGTCCTTCATTGGACCATGCAGGGCGGCAGGTTCCCAGGCCTTGCTTGATATAGCGACCGTGCTCAGCATGCCAGCCGACAATCACGCAGATTTTAAAGGTTTTCCTTAGCCTATTCATTGCTGTTAGCGACTTAGTGCATTGATAGGGAGTAAAATTGGAGATTCGGCGGCGTGCAATCCAGGGAGCCTATCAATGTTGATACAGCAGAGTGGCAGGAAACACAAGGGAGGTATCCGTTGAGAAAGCATCCCATCCATGTCACTACTCACACACGGATGCCGCCGAAGGATGAAGAAATCTGACTCCTTTTGATGTACGCTGGCCTTCCTTGCGTCTTCAGTTCAATTGGGGATGGACTGCTTTGGTTAAGTCCCCTTCTACGTTGAATTCTGTCATTAAGTTTATAATTATTTATTGCTTTACAAGGAACACAATTCGCCGAAGAAGTCTTGATCAACGACCGCCAACACAGAAGCACTCAATCCCATATGCCAAAATTATTGCTGCAAGCTTGTCATCCCCTGCGTCGCCTCAATACGAAACGAAATACATTTGCTGCTGGCCCATCTTTCAACCTTGCGATGATAGACTGTGCGAGGCTTTGGCTATGTGGAGCTGGCATTGGCGCAATGGAAACGTCTGGAGTTTTGGATTAAGGTCAGGCTCCTTGAAAAGAGGAAGCTGTCAGGGCCTACTTATGTTTGGACCTGAAGGCATTTTGGTGGGTGTCCATTGGATGAAACCAGCTACTTCGCCGTTTGTTCGTTGTCGCCTTGGGACCATCATTCGGCGGTCTGGCGTGCGGAGCCCGCCCGGCTGCTGAAAAGATGCTGTGTTTTGGAAAGACTTGGCTTTGTTCTTCGTATCATGGGCCATTGATGCCACGAGAAGGGAAGCAAGGATTGGCGCTTCAATCGAGCTGGGGGTGTTCGGATGGCTCATAATGAGATGGTTGGCGTGGGTGGTAATGTTTATCGAGAACTAATTATTTGCATTGTTTGAGGGCTTCTTTATCTGGTGGCATGGTGATATGGTGATTTATATGCACAAGAAGCCAACCTGAGCATACCGCCTACCAGAGATACGGAAAGTGCGTCATCGCCGCAGTCCGGTGGCAATGGTGCATCGGAGGGTGCGGGTTCCGCGGAGTCCATTTTGGCGGTTGAACGCGCCGGCCTTTTCGGCCCCGCCGAACCTTGGCTCTCCGATTTTTGTCAAGGCCGCACCATGGAATGCTTCATTATGGGATTTGAAGCCACGTCATTTGTGGCATGAATTATATCCTTGATTACCCACCTGCAAACTAAAACCTGTCGTATCCAGGCTTGCGGATGTTGAGGAACACCACAGCAACCCTCGTGGCTATGAGCCGGCACCCGCGGGAACCGAAGTGTAGAGCCGCCTTATCAAGTTAAGCACACTTGCCATAGAATTAAAACCTGTCATGCGGCCCGTTTATCTGTGCATACTGGGCGCCGCCCATTTTTAGCACGACAAGATCACTGCATCACTTGGGGTGACACCCTCCAACGCAGGTCACACGACACGAGGCACCTCCGTCACAACAACGTTCCATGCTGTCAATCCATACAGTCTCGGCCCTCCTAGAGCGTCGACTGTAGACTGAAACAAGGGGTATACGATGCGAAACAGATGGTGCCGCCAGATCGCCTGTAGATGTATGTACTAGTCCTCGCCTGAACGAGAGTCCTGTAAGGGCAAGAAGGTGGATAAGGGCATACTAACTCTTTCATAAGGGTCTTCATCTATGTGGCCGAGTACGTAAGGGACATAGTGGCTATGAGATCCTCGCCTTGTAGTTTCCGCATCTCTTTCTTCCAAAGTTCCAATCAAGCACGTCTGGCACGGCTTCAACACTAAAACTCTTTTTCTTCGTCAGCTTCAACTTCGTGACTTCGCCCTGTTAGTTTCTCCCCTGAGCTTAAAAACGTCAACAAACAAGATGCACTTCTCCGCCGTTTCCATCTTTGCGATTAGCCTCCTCGCCGGCCAGGTCACCGCTGGTATGTTCTCCTCCGCCAGCTCAGTGTTAGTCTGCATTTCCCGCTAATCTCCTATGTTCAAGACCAAAAATTGAAGAAATTAGTCCGGGCAAGACAGCCGGTCACATGCACACTTGATTGGGCCACATTGTTGTCATTACTGAGTGTATAATTATTTAATGCTGTACTAGTTACAGCCAGTCAGACTCATGAAGCACGATCCGAGCACTTCATTCCATACACGACCCATGGCGATGCAGGATCATATAGAAACTTGTTGTCATGATACGTGCCCTTCCACCGCCTACAGAGGCCCTCGGCGTGGTTAAAGGCAAATGTCGCGCAGTCCTTCCCCTTTTTGCAGAGTTCACGACATTCCGAGGTCGTTTTCACAGCAGAGCTCTTCATGTGGCGAGTATCCTCATGATAGTGTCCCGCCGTTCCGCACCCATACCAAGGCGAAGAATGGACGCAACCCAATTCATAGTATGTCCAGGGCGAGTTGTACATGGGTAGGAATCCCAGTTGCGACCTTGTCCCCCGTGCCAACTGGCACTTGCCCGCGATCGTGTTCAGGGCGAGCACTCCGCAGTTTTTCTTGTCGCATGCGTCGATGCACTTGAGGAGCGACGTGGTGTTGATTGTCTCCATGTACACCTTGGGTAAAAGGTATGGGTGCGATACGCCAGTCAAAGCGCAGTCCTTGGTTTTGGGAAGATGGAGACACCCCGCGTCGTAGTAATCCCAGGAAGACCTTTGATCACGCCTCAAGCCCAGTTGGGTAGTTGTCCCGAAGTACAGCTCGCACATGGAAGGCTCTTCCTTTTCGGTGAAGCTGACGCTGGCACACCTTCCATGCTTCTTGCATCTGCAAAGGCATTCCTCGAGGTTCTTTGCAGGAGCTTTGCTGATACGATAGTATGCAAATTCTTTTATAACATATCCTCGGATGCCGCATTGAGAAAGATCCTTTGGCAGCCCACATTGAGGCTCGGATCTCACATTGAGAGTGTCGCTGTCTGTGGTAGCTCTTGGCTGAGGGTTGCGTATATGATCAACAACGGCGTAGGCGGCCGCAGCCCATATGGCAGCGAAATAAAAGACAACAAAGTTGATCAAATGCATTTCATTCATGTTGGAAGTTCCTTGTTGTGCATTAAGTTCTAGGACTGCGGCTGATGCGTTGTCCCTGGCTTGCAATAAGTAGTAGTCGAGAAGGCGGCAATGAAGCCGCTTCACTGAGTCTCACGCCTACACTTCACAAAGTTTTAAGTCGGACAGTGAAAACCAGTCTTCATTTCTGGAAAAGTGGTGATTAATCGCAAGTTCTCCGAACCACCTACTCACCAGGCGTGGAAAGTCTATCGACCCAGCAAATCCGCAAGCATCTCTTCAAGAATGTCAGCTCGCCATATCGTGAAATGGCTCTCGCCTTTATACTCTTTGTATGTCGAATCAGTTAATTTGCCGGCCATGTAGCGTCCCATCTGCGGCGAGGTATTGACATCCAGCTCGCCGTACCACAGCTTGATGCCAGGATACTCGACATCCTCGACAGCAAAACCCCATGGCCTGAGATTGAACTCAACGCCACGCCTCTGTGCCTCGGCTCCTTGGGCAAACACTTGTCGCCAGACCTTGACTGTTGATTCCACAGCGTCCCCCTGTAGGAGAGTGTCTCTATCTGCGCCGGTAAACCAGGATGCGAAGTCGCTTCTGAGACGTTGTCGAAGCGCACTAGCATCCTCCCTCTGAGCCAAAGGCACGTACTCGTTCGTGAAGTACTCCTCCAACTCGTTGGGGTATTCTTTCCAGGCGTTCAGGCCTTTCTTAGTTTCTTCGCTCAGCCCATCCCATCCCGCCTCGACAGGACCAACTCCGGCGCAAATGCCCACGCCAGCCAGGTGGTGTCTGGGGAGATGTTGCGCACAAGCCAGAGTGAAGCCAGTGCCGCCGCTGGTCCCAAGAATGTAGTATCGTTGAATATGCAGATGATCGACCAGGGCCTGGATGTCGGCGGGGTAGTCCAGGACGGCCTGGTCAGGGTAGGATGATGAAAGGCCGATCCCGGGGCGATCCGGGCCTATCCAGCGCACACCCAGCCTGCGGCCGATGCTCGACTCGAGATGTCCGGTGATTTGGATACCAGAGTCGGGATGGCCGTGGAAATACAGCACGGGCACACCGTTGGGATCTCCAGAGGAGTGGTAGCCCAGTGTGCGCCCCGACGAAAGCTCCAACTTGTGCCCTGTCGCCCTCGATGTGAGGGTTGGCGCGTCGTGTCTCGAGGCTCGAGACGTGACAAACGACCGCCGAAGAAATGTGGAATAAGAGGGAATAGGTTTGCGATAGCATCGCGCGAGTTTCCATAGCAATGGTGGTTCCATGGTGGGTTGTTGTAGGACTTGTAGACTGTCTGGTTATGCGGGAGAGGAGGAGGAGGAGGAGGAGGAGAATTGTTCGATGCCAAGGTTGATGTCTTGGAATTGAGGCTTCCAGAGCCTTTGGATAGATTGATCGCCAACTAGCTCCAAACGGGCATCACAACGCGCTCAATCTCCGTCGTGTTTGAGCCAGTAGCACCGAACTACCATTTCTTCTCAATGAGCACCTTAACTCTGCCACAGCATCAATTTTGTGACCTCTAGCAAAAGCTATCGCCATCATTTGCAATCACTACCCTGCATATAAATGGTAGTGCTGAAGCTAATGCACCTGGTGGTGCAATAAGCCACTACTGTTAATCGTAGGAAGAGCTTTATTCAAGAATACGATAACTACCACAGACGCGCGGCTTTCTGAGAGTCTGTTTGTTCATGGTGACTGGTCCTGGCTGTTGCTGCCGAGGCGGAATCTGGTGCTTTGGTGGGGCACATGTGCTGTAGCAGCAGTACCGTCACTGCACCCTCCCTGGCACCCAACATCGTCATTGCTCAACTTTTTTCCCCATCCGCGACACTTCCACACCACAACACCAAACCGTCGCTCGCCACCGTTCCCTCCTGCATGGCCAATCGTGGCATTCCACCCCCCTCCGACAAATGATGGGATGAGTACGGCCACCCGCGTCTACAATCATGTCTCCCGGCCGATTGCCGTCGCCGAGTTCAGGGACGCCGTCCAGGCAACATGCCGCCCGCGGTTCCCCATGGCGCGGTCGGGCAAGGCTCAGCGCATAGGTGTGTGGCACTCTTTGACTTGGGACATTCTCCAGTCTCTTTGCTCCATCCCGAGCTAACCGTCCATCCGAAAGTCATGGCCGTCAGTGGTGGCGTCGACTCCATGGCCATGGCCTTCCTCCTCCAGAAGATGATCCGCACCTTTCGAGGCCTCAAGATTGCCGACAACCCCGCCTACGGCGCCTTCGCGACCGTCATCGACCACCAGCTGCGCGACGGAAGCGCCGAGGAGGCAGCCTGGGTCGTCAAGGAGCTTCGCAAGTTTGGCCTCAAGGCTGGCGTCACGCCCATCACCTGGCGTGCCGAGCGCAAAGCTGGACTCGACCCGCGCCAGCTCCCCAACCTCGAGGGCTTGGCCCGCATGTATCGATACCGCGCCCTGGGGAAAACCTGTGCCTTCCTGGGCGCCACGAGCCTCTTCTTCGCCCACCACCGAGACGATCAGTACGAGACGGTTCTGATGCGACTGCTTGCCGGCCATGGCTACCGTGGCCTGCAAGGCATCCGCGGCGCAAACTCCATCCCCGAATGCTACGACATCCACGGCGTCTACAAGAGCGGTCTAGTCGATGACCAGCTGCGAAACCAACCCTATCTCAGCTTCCGCCCGGCCGCGCGAGAAATGAAGCTCCTGCGCAACAGCTTCCGAGACGAGGACAAGCGGAACCCCGACCGATTGAACTATCCCCAACAATACCCATTAGACCTCGCCAACCGATACCCCCATTTCCCCATTGTCAAATCTTCGCCCTCCTATCTGAGGCCGTTGGACACGGAGGATGGTGGAGTCGACATCTACCGCCCGCTCCTCGAGTTTGACAAGGACCGGCTCATCGCCACTTGCGAGGCCAACAACATCCCTTGGGTCGAGGACCAGACCAACAAGGACCCGACGTTGACCACCCGCAACGCGATCCGGTACATGGTCCGCAACCACGAGCTCCCCAAGGCTCTGCAGAAGCCGGCGATCCTGGCATTGGCCAAGCGAGCGAAGCGAAGCATCAAGATGGACGAGGACGAGGCCCACCGATATCTTGTGCGAGAGGCCATTATACAAGAGTTTGACCCAAATGCTGGGACCTTGCGCATCCGAATACCAAACCTTCTTCGGACGAGCAAGGGGAGGAGACGTTCCAAAGACCCCAACAACGAGCTGCGCAAGGCTCAGCGCCGACGGATCATGGCCATTGCCGTCCGAAAGTTGATTGACTTTGTGAGCCCTGAGCGCCATCTCCCTCCCCTCGCTAACCTCGAGAACACCGTCCATCGGTTGTTCCCCGACCTGGCCCCCGTCAAGGAAACGGGCCCACCAAAGGCGTTTGCCATTTCTGGCGTCCTACTAGATCCTCTCCCACCGGGCCCGTCCGGCCAGCAATGGCTCCTCTCACGGACTCCATACCCTTCGAACCAGCCCCTTCCCACCACCAAGCTCGGCGGTGCCTTTGACCCGCGCCTGCGCCTCTCGGGTGACCATCTGCTGGAGGAATCGGCTCACCCCTCTCGCTTCGGCTGGAAGAAGGCTAAGATGTTTGACGGGCGCTTCTGGATCCGCGTCGGCTACAACAACCGCTCCCTGTTCCACGTCGCGCCCTTCCGGCCCGAGGACGCCAAGGGCTTCCGCAAGGCCCTCACGCCGCTGCGCCGCGCCAAGCTGGAGCTGCTGCTCAAGCAGTTTGCGCCCGGAAAGGTCCGCTACACCCTGCCGGCGCTGTTTGGCGTGGAGCGGGAGCGGGACCACTTCTCGCAGAAGGTCGCCGTGTCCCGCACCATGCTGGCCCTGCCGACGCTTGGGATCCATGTTCCCGGCCTGGAGCGATGGGTGCGGTACGAGGTCCGGTACAAGAGGGTGGACAAGTCGCTGCTGGGCCATCGTCCGAGGAGGGAGGGGAAGCAGCCACTCGTGCGGTATCGACCGTTGCGACGTGGCCAGCGCAAGGGGAGGCTGTTGAGCAAGCCGTGGCGGATAAAGCGCCAGTGGTGACGATAGAATGTACCATTATGTATTTATATTTCCTGCGTAAAATGAGGGCGCAGCAAGAATAGGATACCCACTCATCTATAGACCATACTGTATTGTTCACATCTTTTTCTTGACCCATGGCATCTGCTGCGGTAGCACGGAAAAAACTATACTTGGTTGAACATGAGAATCTCTGGAGCTTGCCCTCCTGTGGTGTGTGGGCTGACAACCCCAGGGTGCTCAGCCGGCGAAAACGCGAACCGTCCGGGCTCGACATCTGTCGGCCACTGGATCTTCTCCAAGGCCTCCTTGACGAAGCTGACCAGCCCCACGTCGGTCCCCCGGGCGCTCATCACACAGATCGAAACTGGGCGGAGCTCCTCGCGCTCGTAGAATCGCGAATCGTACTTGATTTGGGCAACTGGTTTGGATTAGAGGCTGTCAGCCATGGATGCTGACACTACTTACAGGGGATGGTGAGTGTTGGGAGGCGTAGCAGAGGCCCTAGGTTGTCTGCTGAGATCCCGGATCTGGGGACATGAGATCTGTGTGGTGTTAAATTGATGGACAAAATATCACGGGAGTCAAGCGTACCCGCGATTGAAGATGCGATATTCCACGGTCTGCCAGCCACATGGTGTAATGATGATGGTGTCCGCGTCGGCTGTCTCCTCGCCGCCCGTCAGCATGACTTTCTTGTCAAACCACCTCGTAAATGCCGCGACGCGGCGTACGCCTTCGTCGTACTGTTCCTTGGACTCTTCATCCCTCAGCACATGGTTCCTGAGGGCACAGTCAGTATTCGAGCGGCGGCACGATGTGCAGTGAGCCATCTCACCAAAGCCACTGCTCCTCGATATATGGTGGGTGATTGAACTTGTCGCGGTACTGTTGGCCAAACTCATCAAACCCATGCACAAACTCGTAGGCCCAGGAGTAGAAGGGCATCTAGGCGGTCAGAAACAGAAGCTGATACAGAACCCGGGGGCTTTACGAACAGTCTCCATGAAGCTATAGTAGTTTTCGTGCCCGGCCTCGGGGGGAGGGTCGCGCTCCCACTCGTGCATCATGCTGACCTTTTTGACCTCAATGTTGAGCGAATCCTGGAGCGCGTGCAGCAGCCTTTCGAGGATTTCCTTTTCCTGGTCGTGGGCAAAGTCGAAGAGATCGATGGGGAACAGAATCTTGTTGAACGCCGTCTTCTTTTTGTCTGGGCCGAGTGTCTGGGCCAGCTTGGACAGGTCGCCAAGGTTGCGGCTATGAAGATGGATACGATCATATCTGCCATTGTCAGCGCTAGCGCCCGAAAGCAACAGTGAACGATTCCTCACTTCGAAGTGATCTTGACGTTGTCCGAAGCCGCCCTACCTGGCGACGGCGTGAATGAGTACAGGCCCTCAAGCCCAGACAGCCCGGGCGCGGGCTCTGCGTTCAGCCCGTCCGCCGAGAAGCGACTGCCGGTGTGAAGGCCACTCCGCATCCACTCGTATCCCATCAGCGCTGCCGCCGCACCAGCCGCGTTTCCCTGCAGCTGCAGGTAGCCGTCGCCGCGGGCCGTCCATGGCATCTGCACGTCGACCCATTTGTGCCCGGTGCCGAGCTGGGCCACCTTTGTTTTGCCCACGACGACGGCGCCGAGGTCCATGAGTTGGCGGGCGTATGCGGCGGTGGTGTCGTCGGGGTCTGGGTAGAGCGCCATCCACGCCCGGCTGGAGAAGGTCGTGTGCGTGCCTTTGAGAGCCATGGTGTCAGGGACGGAGATGCGCATGCCCGACAATGGCTTTCCACGGGCGAGGTTGCTGTAGAAGCGGGATGGAACAGGGATTGTCTTGAATATGCTGTTTGCGGATAATGGGCCAATTGGCTGGAAACTAGGTAGAGTGAGCATCGGCCTGAATCGCTAAGCGTGCATGGGCGAAGACGCACCTGTCTTGCTTCACCAGATCTTCGGGGATAACGCCCTGAGTAAAGGCCTCGAGATTGTCTTCGTAAAGCCTCCATGCTTGGTGGAGGTTTGGCCCGTGGAGAAAATAAGGGCCAGAGGGGAGTTCAGCCATCTCCTCGTCGAGGGCCACCAGGTCGCTGAGGTGGTAGAGCTGGCGGTGCGGATTGGCCGCAACCCACGTCGCAACCTCTACGCTTCTGTTACCTCCCGGCTTCTCAATCAGTATTTGGCCAAAATCCGGCGTGAAGACGTCGTCGTAGGCGTCCATGGCCTGGAGCACGGCGTCTACATCGCCAAAGATGTCATCCGTGGTGAGCAGCGTCACTGGGATGACGACATCGGGATTGATGGTTTCTTGGATAGAGCCCTGCCATTCAATCAGCATCCAGGTTCTAGAATCGAGTGCGCAGGTGGCCTACTAGCTTCTGGGGGTGGAGGAGGTACTGGATGCTCGCGACGGCGCATGTCAGAAAGGGCCTCATCGCGTGGACCTTCTTGAGCGGCGCTCCACGCTTCGCTCGGGGTTGAGGGATGTCTGACGTAGACCTAGGACACCGGCACAGGCGCTTGAGTTGTTAGATGCACCGATTCAAAGCCATGCCGTGTGCGATGCGTCGCGGTCGGGGATGACTGTGTGGCGAGTCCAGGCAGGCGACGGGGATTCGTTGTCTCACGATCGGGAGGTTTGTGTGCACACAGTGCGGGGTGGAACTGCACACGGCGAGACATCTTGCTGGGCCCTCAACCACTGGAAAGAGCACTTCACAGTGCCGACCCGCGGCTTGATCATTATTATCTTCATTTTGTATTTGGTCCTGTATCTATCTATTGCTTCCTAGGCATCGATGTTCTACGACCTACTCGTTCTTTCGTTTTCGTGCACGTCGTGGATGTCAACGTGATGGTCGTGCACCAAAGTATGCACATAATTACCCATCTCTATCCCAGGATTAAATGCTACACAATTGACTCTTGCTTTGCCAACAACGGCGGCCATCTGCTTCGTCTCCAGCTCCATGATGTGCAACCACTCGTCCTGCCTGACGCTGTCATCCAACGAGTGCAGCCCACGGAAGACGACGTATTTGCAGTCCTGAGATATCTTGACTGTTTCCACATCGGAAAGCCCGGGAATGACGAATCACTGCACTTCGCCAGGCTTCATATCTTCTGTCTATATCTGGGAGCGCATTCCCGGGTGTTGAGTCAGATCTGATGGCAGTTGGAGGACGAGGATGCTGCGGTTGCCGTCCGGCGTCATGCCAGACAGCCGATCTGAAGCTCGGGGGCATAATCAGTGCCGCGAGGAAGTTTGAGTTTTACATCAACTTACAAATAGCAGCCAAGCCAGAGTCAGTGCTTCTCAGCTGACACCTCAGGCACACGATGTATGCGCGCCGAAATCGAACGACAACCAATGACCACGAATGTATTTTACTCGATGATAAACTCATGGTTCGGGACCAGCAGGAGACCATTGATTCAGCCGGCAACACGCAGGTTGGGTAGTTGATGCCGTTGAAGACAACTGTGTAGGCCTAGTACCTGGCAGTCATGGAATCCACACAAGGAATCCAGGATAGTATCCAGGCGATGGTGTGACAACATATGTGATGTCGACGTCAACGTTTCCATTATTCTCGACTCAGCTTTGTTATTCTGCAGATGCCTCTCTGGAACCGGAGTTCTTAGTTCTTACTATGAGTTGCTGTTGGCCGCCAACAATGACCACGCCGTATAAGCGTCTCACATGGCTGTTGTGCTTTGAGGATTGTGCGTCTTCTTATAAGTAGATATTTCATCTAGTTGTCATATTGTATCACCATCATTTAAAATCCCCTGTACTGGCAACTTTTATATGGACACCTTGTAGCTTGAGATGGCGCGCATGTTAAACGTAGTCGTGTATATCTGCAATGGCCCATATCATGGGTTACACATTCCCAGCTTACTAACATGACTTCCATCTCGTTTATTTAACGGACAGCAGCCATGCGAACGGCTAGCTAGTGAATTAGGACAGTTTCACTGGCGAAAATTGCAATCGAGTCCCAACCTTTTATACTCATACAACGGATATCATTTTCATACACTGATAAAAGTATTTACATCTAATATTTACATCATGACAAAGTAGAAAGAGTCAAGGATAGATGAGCTTCGCTTCAAATGCGCTCACGCTTGCCATTAGGCAAGGGAATTGACTGAATGTGGCTGTTAAACAAGGCCTTGGGGTCATACTTGACCTTGAGCTTCTGCAGGCGCTCGTAGTTCTCACGGCCGTACAGCATGTAGCTGCGCTCCTTGAGGGACAGCTCCGTGTCGGCATAGTTGGGGAACCCGCGGAGCTGGCCGCCGCACTTGATGCGGGCCTTCTCGAACGGCTTGGTGAGGCTCTTGAGGTACTTTGTGCCGTCCGCGGGGAAGTTGTTTGGGTCTGTGGCAGTGCCGTCGAAGCGAATCAGCCACTGGTTCTTGCCGTGGGCCCAGGCGGTGTCCCCGTCGTTGACGTCGCGGGACACGCCGCCCCAGAGGTCGAAGAAGCCACTCCTGGTCATGTCGGTGCGACTGAAGCTGACGACGGTGCTGTTGAGGAGAATCTTGGTCTGCTCCAGCGTCAGGGGCTTGTCAGTGGTGGTGACGTAGGACTGGATGAAGAAGGCACGGCCAGATCCGAGGGTTCCCCCGTTGGGCTGGTTGATGCCGGCGCCGGTGACGATGACCTCGGTGTCCCAGAAGCTCTGCTCGTTCTTGCGCAGGGTCACGTCCTTGTCGACGGCCCTGAGCTTCTCCAGCAGGGGGGCGATGAGCTCGTCAAACTTGGCCGGGTCGCCGTAGAAGTAACAAGAGCCGGTGGTAGGAGAGGCAGTGAGACTCCAGCGGATAGCAAACTCGTCAGTGTTGGGCAGCTCGATGAACTTCTGGCTGGCAATGACGGCACCCGCCGCAATATCGACGTTGAACGTCTTGGACGTGCCAACCGTCAGGGTAAAGTTGATGGCATTCTGGTACTTGGGCTTGTGGGTTTTGGAGGTCAGTGACAGCACGATGCCGTATGAGGCACCGGCGCCCTGCACGGCCCAGAACAGGTCGTCTCCCAGCTTGGTCTTGACGATGGTTCCGTTGTACAGCATGAGCTCGGCAGCAACCAGGTTGTCAAGGGCAGTTCCCCAGAGACGGCTGGTCGAGCCAAAGCCACCACCCATGGAAGCACCGGTGGCACCGACGTGGCCGGAGCGGACGTGAGGAACGTGGCGTCCGGCAGTGTCCCACAGATGCTTGAGAACGGGGCCGATGTGGCTGCCGCCCTCCCAGGTGACAGTCTCGGACTTGTCGTCGTAGCTGACGGCATCAAAGGCACGCATGCTGATGATCAAGTTGCCCGGATTGCCGAATCCGTAGGCCTGAAACGAGTGAGCCGGTCCAAGAGCGCTCACGGGGACGGAGGCTTTGCGAGCACAGTCGAGAGACAGCGCAACCTGGTCCCTGGTGCTGGGGAAGGCAATGGCCGCGGGTTGGGGAGTGCCTAGACGCTTCTGGAACTGCACATTTTCGGTAGCAAAGTCGGCATCGCCCTCAATCAAGCTGTTGACGCCGGCGGTCGTCAGACACGACTTCAACTGCGTCGACTTGGACTCAGCAGCAAGAGCCGGGGTAAAGAATAATAGAGAAGTGACGGCAAGCCGCCTCCAGGAGAATGAGGCATCCATTGTTGTAAGTAGGAAGGGTAGACACAGGAGATGGACTACAGGACGGACGTGTGACCTACATTGAGTGATCGGCCATTACTTATATGATAGCTTGCTACACTACCCAATATCTCTCAAACTCTATTCCTCCTCCTTCGACCGTTGCCGCGTGTCTGGCAGGAATCCCGTGCGGAACCCTCCAATGAACCCTGCAAACTAACATGCCCACATCGCGAACTAACGACAAGGGGGGCAATTGAGCTGCGGGCGCACGTGTTGACTGTTGTATGCAAGCCAGGCTCACTCCGCCATATTAAGTCGAGCTCCGAAGCCACCGCCCGAATAGATACACGTTTCACACTGGTGCTAGCCGGTGCTAAGAGGCCCCTCCGCGAAATTAGCTTGCGCGTGGCCGCGAACTCTCATAATTACCCCAGAGGCACGTTCGTCTGCTTGGTCATACATTAGTATGATGGTGTCCCCATAATTGCGCCACCGGCCATTGGCCCCGCGCCATAACCGAAAGTCGTCTATGCAAGTCTTCAGCAAGGTGGAGAGCCGACTAAGCTTCGTCAATTGCCAAGGCCAATGGCCGAAGAGGTGTATGTCGACCCTGTCCCTCCCACGGTCTCTTGGCCTCTTCCGAGAACGTGTCTCCGAAGCGGCCGCCCGGGGTCTTCGGACAAGTAGACGGAAGTCGTGAGGCCCTTGCTCGGTCCTAATGACGGCCCCCACGGTCCACAACGGTCGATTTACTCTAACACTGCACAGTCAGCATCCAATGTAGCGCCAATCGATGATCGACAATAGCGCACCAAGGCCGTCTAGTGTCCTTGATTGGCCTGCACTCTTCCAATGTTTTTCCGCGAATGGCTGAGAATGGGCATGAGGCAGGCGATAAGTTGCCTTTCCCTCTCCGCCATCTCCGTCGTTGGATTGCCTCAAGTAGGAACTGGCATCAAGTCAAATGCCTCATCCTCAACCACGGTTGTATGGGACTCCATCTTGCCCCATCTGCCTCACGTAGACAACGACGAGTACCATCCTGTGGGTTCCAAGCGAGTGTTCAACGGCTGTACATGACCAAACTATTGCCAAACACCCATCATTCCTGCAAAATCTCTAATTCTCTCGAAACCCAGGCATCAAATGATCCTCATGAAGCGGATGAGGGTGACTAACAAACCGCCTAAATTTCTCTCCATCGTCCTCTACTCTAGCTCGTGCGACTCTCAAAAGCAGGCTTGCACAGTTGTCAATCTCCAAGTCCGCCACGGGTGTTTTGTAGTAGGCCCTTGTTTTGAGGAAGACCTTTTCAAAAGTCGGATATTCGTACTTGTCCGGCTTAAAGTCGCCCTTCTGAGCCTTCTGGTTTGGCTGCTCGCCGGCGCTGGACCACAGCTCTCTGTACCAGCCTGGCAAGTCTCTGTCTTCGTGAGACGAGGCTCCTCGTCCAGAGAAGCTCCACCGGGGATTCTTCAACTTCCTTTCACACTCCTCAGTCTGGGGAGTACCATAGAAGGGCTGAGCGTTGAGCCTGGAGTAACAGAGCCTCTCCTGGAGGGCACGGTCCTGCATCGAGTCATGGGTTGATTCCGCATTGGGCGCAGAACTAGTTTTTTCGCGCCATCCAAGGCTGATGATTCCCCTGACGCGGCCAGCCATTGCTTTAGCCTCGTCACACGCGATGTGGCTTGGGTTCTGATTAGTGGAGTGCGTATCCAGATACGTTTGGCCTTGAAGCCTCATTTGTTCGAAGAGTGGTTTGAAAGCCGTACTGGCACGACAAACTTGCCAGATAAAAAGCTCGGCTATTGAGTCGCCTCGGGAGGTATTGTAGCTTCTAAGGAGATCCGGCGTCGCCCCAAGCTTCGCGTTCTTACGCTCTGCGACTAGCCCTCTGATTGCAATTGTCAGTTAACCGACAGGTCTTCTAAGATGATGAACACTGCATCTTTCGCTGACTTACACCTTGCATGAGACATTCATTCTGTCATTGTCGGCACGGGCGATTTCACCTTCATGGTAGGCAAAGTCGTATTGTCGCAACATCTCATCTGGTTGGTTGCCGCGCCGCATGTCACCCGTCTTGTAACGACGAGAGTTGGCTTTAACAATGCTAATAACTTCGTCTTTGAGCATTGCGGTGCGGCGGCCCTTTGAGATTAGGTGCGAAGTAGAAAGCTTTGCGCCAAGACGCCAAAAAACCTTGATGGAGTCGTCGACGCTCATGCGCAGTCGCCCCAACATTACAGCAATAATTCTGAGAAAGCGTCAGCAGGGCGCCAAGTCACCTCCTTGCCAGACAAATTCTCACCCTCCAGCACCCGCTCCGATGATGTAGTCGAAAAAGTAGCATGGCAACAACTCGGGATCGTCAATTCCTTCTGCTAGCCCGGAGAACATGGCGACCTTGATCGGATTAGCATTCGTCACACCGTGTTGCTCATCCAGTTCAATCTTTTCCTGGATTCGCTCCATTATCCTCCGCAGTATGAACAACTCGGAGAGCGGCCCGATCATCCCACCATCTGTGCCCAACAACGTTAACCCGGGCCAAATAGCCGGCCAGTTTCCATATGCTCACCTAATGAGAGTATCATGGGCATCCAGGGAGATTGAAGAGCATCATCTTCGTCATTCAAAAAGTCTTGTGGGCCATCGTTTTCATCATCCGTATCCGGTACCGGTGATGCCGGGGTACCATCTCCCAAGTCCGTCGCGAAGAAATTCGCCGTCTGATCAGTTGTTTCTGCCGACCCTGTCGATCCGATGCTGCGGCTGATCCTGTTTGGAGCCAACGGAATTTGCGGCCAGATGCCAAAAGATTCGTGTATGCTCTCGAGGATGTGGCTCATCGGTAACAAGTAAACCTCTCCCAGGGGTGGGCAGGATCCTATGACCATTCCCATGAATGTGCCGTCTTGTGACTTCATGGCCCAAGACCCACAGTCTCCGGGTGAGATGTTCATAATCGCGACTGCTACCGGTTGGGGGGCTGACATTGTTGGAATTCCCATGATACCCGTTGAGTCGACTCCGCCATGTAGAACCGCATAAGGCGTTTGGACGACGATGTCGCCACTCGGTGCGTTTGGGTTTACGTCTACCCAGGGCACATTGTCTTGATGGCTATGCAGCACTTTCAATGCCCAATCAAGCTCTGCGTCTGTCCCAGATGGGCTGTGCTCGCCATTTTGCTCTGGGGATCGGTGTGTGGCTCCATTCTGCATTCTTGCATGACCGTCTTGGCCAAAAGAACCAGCAGGCGCATGATCCAAAGTCATTGTTTTGCCATCCGAGTTGCCCATTTCATGAGATAGTGCTTCTCCGTCATCCAAGTCGTCAAACAGTTCAATCTCTGAGCCATTCTCGTCTCCTTGCATATCTTGGTCCTCAGCATCTGCCATGAGCGCATGCCGGACCGTCATGGCCAGGTAAGTATTGCCAATCTTAACTGTGCCCCCAATCGTCGCGCGGCCAACCACAATCTGGCCTTGCACAATCTCAATTGCGACACCATTCAGGTTTCGATACCTGCTGGGCAATCTGATCTCGCGGTTTGTGTGTGGCATGGCAGTTTGTGCTCGTGCTGCTCCTTGCGAACGGCTCGGCGCCGTGTACAGCTGTGGTTTCTCAGGGAGACCGAAGCATTTGAACCCGTCCCCGACTAGTAGTTCGCTCTTCTGGATAATTGTAGCGACAGCTTTCCGGAACCATGCCACGTGACATACCACGGCCACATGAGGCGTTGCATGGGCCTGGTCAGGGCCGAGGATGAAGCATCGGAGCAGATACCTGGGAGGCTGTGATCCGCTTGGTTGGCAACCATCACCGTTGGCCGCAGGTCTAAGCCTCTCCCATACCTCTCGCTTCTCCTCTATCAGCGACAGTAGGGGAGCTTGAAGCTTGTCCCAGATAGCTTGGACAAGCCCAATCGGCCGCCATCCGGTGAGAGTCAGTAGTCCCATGTTTGACGCTCGCTCAAATGCCACAGCACCAAAGCATTTCTGGTACTTGGGGTCCGTTCGCGCAAAGCGCTGCCGGAAGGCCTTGGTCGCAGAGATGCTCTCGAAATGGTTCGGCTGCGCTCTGGCACCGCGCACCGCTATCGTTGGAGCGGTCGCCGCCATTCCATTGAGTGTCGTTGAGACTTGAGCGATAGCCATCAGCCAAAGATGCGCTAGCGATGGCCAAGTCGGACGCCAATTACCGGTCCGGTCTGATGGGATCCGTGGTTGAGCAATCCTCGCATTGCATTTTCAGACCCCGCCTCTCGAAAAGCCCTTTCCACCCTGCTGACCAAATTCCATTCAGCTCAGCCCAGCCCAGCCCTGGGTGGACGTGCGTGGACGATCTAAAGGGCGTATGGGCGGCCTCAGATTCAGCCATAACTGCCTCGGCGAACCACACGCAGCCGCCCAACGGTACCCATGCCGGGGCAGAAATAGAAATTGTATTGTGATTCCAGCCGCTAGCCGTATCACGGTGACGCGATCAAAAACACTGGCTGTCGCCGCCACGACTGCATTGTGCTCTGTGCTGGGCACCATCCTTCACCATGACCATCACAAATCCAGTACTCTTCAACACCTTGGTATTTTCACCCAATACTCTAGCTCAGCCTCTGAGGCACGATTTTCTCAGCTTTCTATGGCCACAACCAGGCGGACACGGACAGCAGAACGCTGCCGACTTTGACGCATACTTTTCGTACCTTCAGCAGGAGTGCAGCGATGCTTCCGCCGCACAGAATGCCATTCGTACGTTTGGTGACTTGGCAGATGTCCTGGATGCCATACGTGACAACACCGCAGATTCCTTGGAGACTATCCGGTCCAAGATTCAGGCCGCACGCCCCACGCTCGCAGCCAACGAGACGAAGCTATCAACCTCGATCGAGCTGGTCGTGCGTGTTTGGCTCATGGTGAGCGTCAAAGTCATCATGCCGTTGCACAGCAACCAGTTCGATATGAGTCTCCCGTGGCCAGGTGATCAAAGTCTCGTTGATGTGCTGGCCCGACATATTTCGCAGCCCTCGACAAACAGCCCGACGACCACTGACGCATTTTCCACCTACCTCAACGTGGTGGACATGAGGAACATTGGGAACTTTCAGGTGCTTTGGACCAACAATCTCGCGGAGCATCTGCTTATTCGAGGCTCGTTCATCTGCGTCTTCCATCATGTGACGATACTCAATCGCCTCAAGCGGTCAACAACCAGGTAATTGAACCACACTGCAGCTGCATTCAGATTTAACCATGCTTAAAGCCTTCCCTTCATCCCATTGCCTCTCATTGACGAAACACTCAAGACCGTCAATCTACTCATTCCGCACAGCCAGCCCAAGTGCAACACGTGGCTGCGGGCAGAAATTAGTCGACTTGGCCTGGACATCAACATTTTCTACAGAGGCACGGCAGACCGAAACAAACGGCTCTACAGGTTCTGGCAGGATAGGCTGTTGGCGCTGTGCGATGCCTTTGACAGAACCAAGCCATCGAACCCCGTGCAGTGGTGGCACGATCGCCGAGATATGGGCGCATGGTGGGGGTTTTGGCTGCTGGTAGCCGGCATCTTCCTCACAGTTCTCTTCGGCCTGATTCAGTCCGTCACGGGTATCCTTCAAGTTGTCAAATAGGGTGCAATTCCCGTCGTTTCTGGCTGTCATAAGTGCCACGTCCTCACTAGCCGAGTTCACAAGCATAGAGCCCAGCACGCATCTGTCTACCACGCTCTTCCCGTTCTCAACTATCCTCCAGGCCCAGTCCAAAATTGCCATCATCTCTAGTTCTTAGGCTTCGCGTCAGGGTCCATAATCTGGACGAATTCTTCGACTATAGCGATTGTCAGTGGGGGCTTGTAGATCTAGCTCATTCTCAACTCACAGTCAATACTTCCGTTGCCATCATTGTCAGCTATGCGGAGCATCTCATCGATATCAGCCTCGGATAGCTTCTCGCCCAGGGCTTCCATGATGTTGCGCAGCTCGCTGCGAGAGATGGTCCCACTGTTGTCTTGATCGAACACCTTTGGCAAGATTAGAACAGCCACGGAGCATTGGATTAGCGAACATACCTTGAAGACTTCTCGAAGCTCCTGGTGGAAGTCACTCGGCGCCCGCTTCTTGGTCATCATGGCCAGAAATTCTTGTCAAGTCAGCGTGGTTATGTCGCTCACAGGAAACCGACGGTACCTTGCAAGTCGACAGCGCCGCTCTTGTCGATGTCAACCTCATTAAGCATGTCTTGCAGCTCTTGGTCGGTCGGGTTCTGGCCAAGTGATTCCATCACGCGACGGAGATCATCCTTGGTAATTTGGCCTGGTTGTCCTGTCAATAACGTGATCTAGCACCGTTCTTCATAGCGATTAGGACATACCATCGTTGTCTTCGTCCTGCAACAAGATTGTCAGTAGCAGATCCTAGGCCAGACAGGAACGGTAGTATCATCACTAAGTCATTGTGAAGGTTGAGCTAGGATATCGACTTACAAAAAGGTCAAAGGCCTCTTTGAACTGATTCACCTCGGCGTCTGAGAGTGTGTGTGCCTAAGCGGCGTAAGCATCAGGAAACAGGTAGTGGCACATCATGGAGGCATACCATGATATGAAAATGGCTTTTGTCAGCAACAGGTGGCTCCTTGGGCAAATGGTTGATAGAGATTTTGTTGATAATGAGGAGAGAGTGATTGTCGTCGCATGTTTGTTGTGGAGGATTTCTATAAGCGGCTTAGTACGGAGCATTCTCGTCCAATCAAGGCTGCTTACACATGATACCCCACCTTGCGATCGCACAACCTGCCGTTAGCCGGCTTGGCACACCGCCAAGCACCCTGCCTGGCAGTTTGTGGAAGATATTCCACGATAGCCTCAAATCGCGAACCATGTCTACAGCAAAGTCCCGAGCCAAGGAAAGTCCCGATACATCAATTATATTTCCCATAATCTGTATGCAGTATGTTAGCCAGTTTTTGGATTCAGCCGGATGCGGGTGATACCTAGCGTCGTCCAAAAATAGCCCACAACCCTAGCCTCGAACCGGCGCTGATAGATAGGCTGAACGTGGTCCCCCATCTCTGCTTTTCCTCCAGTCATCAGACCAGAGTTTACCTACATCAACCACTAGGTCTATCTCGCCGTCCACGTTTACTATCCTCACGTCTCATCTCCCGGCCTTAGCCCACGATTTCGTTCCCACACGTCCGGCACTGGAGATCCCACATCCATAACCCTGTTCCCGCCTGAGCATCGTGGGTATCTTTGATCGATTTCTCGTATATCAGACACTCTTGGGGGTCAGGCTTGTACGTAAAGGCCTTGCATCGTGGTGGATTGCGGTCATCGGTGCAGAGCTCCCAGCAGGCAATGACGTGATCGATGTTCGATCCAGTCTCATAAGGCTCGATACCCTCGCCACCCTTCCATTTTCCTTCCTTGTCACATATTGCAGTAAAAGGGAGACACACGCTGTCGTCTGTTGGAGGGGGAGAGTCAGCCGTTCTAGTCGATGTAGCCGCACACTCCCAGCACTCTCTGTCCCAAATCCTCTCCGTTCCGTCTGGGTTCTCGCTCGAGACGTCTTTGGCGGTTCCGTCGTGAATCCAGCAAGTTCCCTGGTCAGAGAAACTGAATGACTCGCAGGTTTCCCACCTTCGGTTGAGGTTGCAAAACTCGTAGCATTCGTGAGGATCGGCAACGTCGCGCTTAATAGCAACGTAGCCCCCATCCCAGCTCGAGCGTTTTCCACACCACGCATCAGCTGGAAGACAGTCAGTGGTCTTTGAGAGGGACCCAGAATCGTCTCTCGCTTCGTTTGAATTGGCCGAATTTACCCCTATAAACGTGAGCCCCAAGAGAAGGGCCAAAAGTCGCATGGCTGCTACCATAGTAGCTCAACAATCATGAATGTGCTGATGGGCTTGTACAGGTCATCGCCGGGGCTGCTTGGCACATCTTTAAACAATTTGATCTCCTCGTCCTACACGTGGTGCCACTAGTAGTTACATCTCTGACTATCGTTGTCAATAATACTGTTATAGCCTGGTCGAATCCCTTTGGCGGTGACAGCGGATGCCGTCGTGTCACCATCCACCGCACACCGACTCCGAAGCCCTTGCTTCGTTACCTATCACGAGCCGGTGTACAACGTTTATGAACACATAAAGCGCATTTGCCGCAGGGGTTGGAAGCGTCTAGTAATGCGGTGAAGCATTATTGCCCTCGTTGCCAGAAGGTAATTATCAGTCGAGGCATCCTAACGCATCTCTAAGTCAGAATGTTGCCAAGAATTCCTACATCCGAGGAACGACAATACGGCTTAATATCGACTAATAACAAGCCTAAGGACGTCAAAATAAGCGCTTCTGTCCCTGTGGCATGTTGCATCCGGGTCCACTTCATCGATAGGGTAGCGGGGCCGTGAAGGGCCATTTCCTCCGCACCTAGCGATGCCCGATAGACCCGAGCACAGCAGAGACTAGTAATACGGGGCCATTTCATCCTACTCCCGGGCTTATCGATTAGAAATTCCGTCTATCAGGTGGCTAGGCGTGGTTGGGTCAGCCTGCCTGGCTACATTATGCAGGTGATCATCATTTGACCGTGCTGCGTCTACATCGAGATGTCGAATTATCCTGACTCGTTCATGCTATTCTTGGACATGAGCAACAACTTGATGAATCAAGTCAAGGATCCTCGCTTGGAGTATTCGGATGATCCAGCCAGCGAATCTATCCCCTAATTGACTGTGCGGAAAGCACATCGGCCAGCTTCGAGGCATACTGATATCATAGTATGGTATGGAACCAGACGCCACGCTTCACTGAAGCGACCTAGTACTGAATATCGATTCAACAGAGAAGGAGAGTGCTGCATTTTATCTACGAGGGAAATCCCCGATATTTGTTGGTTCTGAAGGCTTGGCTTAGTGCGAAATGGTGTTGGCAGCGGAACATGACGCCTCGTGACGGGCTAGTGTGACGCGGGATAGGCTTGCGGCCCGTGGCGAAGAGGAGCCGAAGCACCCTACCTAATCACCGGAGGCTTGGGCTTGGTTAACTTGGCCCGATTTCGGGAGAAAAATGCCACGCTCAAGTTACAAGAGAAACAAGCCGTCCATACTACGCGCACACTGGAGACATACGAGCTGCTCCCCGTGGCCATGACGACTGCCGTGGCAGTGCCCCCTGTCCCAGCCGAGCGGATACCGAGCTGGGCACCTGGGGCGCCGGCATTCGCCGATACGATAGCCCACGGGTGGCATGTGGACGCCCGATGGGGCCCAATCACCAGCGTGACACGCCCATCCCCAGACAGTGCCTGCCATACTGTCCGCCAAGCACCAGGATCTGCTCCACCCCTTGTCTTATCAATCAATCAGATTTGTCCTCGTGGTCCCGTCATTCACAGCCTGCGACGTCGCCGCCGTAGCCAGCAGACATGGCGCCTCCTCTCTCCTCTTTCTGCCCGCCTTACATAATGCGCACAAGTCGGCTGTCGAAATGAAACGGCCCTCTCTCGACACTCCTGCGAACCCCTGATGCGTGCGCTCGGGGAATGGATCTGATAAAGCCCGGGAATCTTGTTCGAGGTGCCGAGCCTTAATTACCGCCGCCAGCCTCGTGGCCCTTCCCCCCCTGCGTCTCTTGCTTCTGCCGCGCCAAGCTCCAGCCGCCCCGAGCACGCGCGCACACAAACGAGGCATTTCATCGCGCAGCTGTCCCTCCTCCGAGCACTCGTCGGTCCCGTCCGAGGCTCCCCAGCGCCAGGATGCTACCCGTGAAGCCGCCTCTGAAGCCGAAGCAGATTGCGAACCAAAAGGCTCTGCATATTTTTGTGTTCAGTTTCTTTGCCATCGTCATCTTCTCGGCAATTTTCAGCGCCCTCCGCCGCGCCATCATCCGATATGAACGGTCCTCTGGGCGGTCCGTACGACAAACCCTGTCCCTCGGACTTGGTTCAGCCGTGAGGTAAGTGGCCCAGGCTCTCGGGATAGCTTCAAAGTGCAGCCACTGATACCAGGACCAGTCTTTCTAGGGAGTCACGGCGAAACGCCATCCTGGTTGGTATCTATGTTGTCGCCAACTCGGTCCTGGTCTTCACCCCCTCTGTCTATTATGCGCCCAACTACTTTGCCTCCAGGCTGGGATGGTATGGACTACTCATTTCCCCCCTACTCTGTTGTCCGATGCAGCGGTCGCTAACATCCCATAGGCTAGCCACCATCAACATGATTTTGTGTGTCTTTCTGGGCCTGAAGAACACGGTGCTGCGCTATCTTCTGCCCACATCGTATAACAAACTCTACTTCTTCCACACCGTGGTTGGCTACACGGCTCTGGCTCAGACCCTCCTGCACGGCATCTGCTACGCCATCCACTTCACCTTGAAGAACAAGCCATGGTCGTTACTCAACTCGGGAGGAAACCGTGAGGGCTTGTACGCAGGCGGTGCTCTGCTGTTTATCCTCCTTGGCTTCTGGAAGCAATGGCGATACACGGTTTTCTACTTCACTCACATCGTTGGCTTCGCCGTCATGACCGTCTTCCTGGGCCTCCACAGGCCGCAGTGGTCGCAAAGGCTACTCAAACTCGTCTTCTTCATGGGTGGCATCTGGATCATTGATCGTGTTATTCGTGTCCTGACGGTGGCATTCCACTTGATCAACAACGAGGCCAAACTGTACCCACTCTCCGGCGGCGGCGTGCGACTTGTGTTCAAGAAGCGGCTCTATGGTGCTGTGCCGGGAGCGCACTGCTTCGTGTGGATCCCGGGCATTCGGTCTCTAAAGACGCATCCCTTCACCATACTGTCAAACTCAAGTTCAGGGCTTGAGCTCGTGTTGAAGTCGTACAGCGGCTTTACACGCCAGGCCTACAAGTTGGCTGTTGCGAAGCCAGGACGCGCAATGTACGCTTCCGTCCACGGCCCATACGGCCACCTACCAGACTTCAGCCTCTACGACAAGATTGTGGTCGTTGCTGGTGGAAGCGGAGCCTCGTTCACCTTTGGCATGATGCACTCTCTTCTGGACAAAGTAGACTACCCGTCGACCCTTTCAATCGACTTTATTTGGGCAGTCAGGACGCTAGGTATGTCAAGAAACGTTTTCCACTACCCCAAGCCAACTAACATGATTACAGACGACTTGAGTTGGTACACAAAGGAGCTCATCGATCTCATGAACAGCACAGCAGATGTGAATTTCACTCTCAGGGTGACGAGGGGAAAGCCGCCCCAGAGCACAGCTCGCTTCTCAAAGGCTCTTGAGCGGGCCTCTGTAAATAGGGACTATGCGAAAAACGGCGTCTCGGTTGAGACGACGCCCTTACTAGACGACACGGAGACCGGTGATCGGAATCGCTATCCAGGAGGCGACATATGGGAGTCGATCAAGACGCGAGGGAATCTCAAATTCGAGAAGCTGCACGTCGACCACCAACTGCGTGCCTCCGTGGAGGAGCTGGGCGAGAACAAGAGAGTCCTCATCGCGGCGTGTGGTCCGACGTCACTGATCGAGGCCATTGAGAACTCGGCGACGGTGTCGGAAAAGCCGCTCGGCCCAGCCATTGATCTTTTCTGCGAGCATTTGGAGTGGTAAAGCGGGCATAGCATCATAAGCACATCAGGTATCGGGGGCATCACATATAGACTAGGTACGGCTTGCATAAACACCAGATAGACCACCATACATCACAGGGAACTTGATTCCCGCACTGAGCATTTTCCACACTTATCTTCTTTCCCTCTGTGAATGTCCAGCTGCGCACTCAAGAGTTCCAAGTAGCATCACGCATATTTCTGACGTCCCTCCGAGGCCAGCCGGTGCTGTCTGCGGCACATGCATGACATGAACCCGCATGGGACGATTTTCGGGACTGGTTGATGCACCTCGGACATACGAGGCCATTGCACAGTGTGGTTGCCCACCATCCGCTTTTCGGAGCAGCACGCGACCCCACAGGCAGAACCCGAGTCTCTGGGTGTGGGGGGCTCTGAGATTGTGTGGTAGTGCAGGGTTTTTGGCGAGGGCTGTCACGGTGAGAGATATTCTGCCACTTCTCTCACTGTGAGAAACTTTCGTGAAAAATGTCCCCACTTGCAGGGGTGGTTGCCAGTCCCACCTAAAAAAGATTATCCATGGTGGGAACCTTCAGGGGATGAAGCCTACTGGCTTAGCGGGCATCAGTGCGTGCGATTATCAGATGCACCATCACAAATCACGAGAGGCAGCAAGAGGACGATGGGAAGTGAGAAGAAGTAATGGTAATGGCAATGGCATTTCTTGTGCTTATTCGTCTCTATCCCCTTCTACACTCCATTTTGATGCCATAAACTATCCTTTGCCCCAAAGTTCATAGCCAAGGGGCCCTAAAAGTAGATAGCCATCTCTGCCTCAGAAGGACGGCATCTCGTCCAGCAGCCAAAGAACAGACCAGTTCACTGCAGCAATTGAGGCCATCCCCCACATCGGGAGACCAACACAGTTGTGCGCAAGACCCCACCCGAGTACCGATCCTCCAATGGTCGGTCCAAAGATCTTGGCGCCGCTGGAAATGCTCGACGCAAAGCCGTGGACGCTCCCCAGCAGCATCGGGCTGGGCGCCGACTCGTTGACCAGGATCATGGACGCCGGGGTGATGAAGACGCGGGCCAGCACGTTGAGCGACAGCAGCGCAGTCAAACAGGTCCAGATGAGGGCCATGCTGTCCGGCAGCAGGATCAGATAGGGGATCAGGAAGTATGCGGCGATGCTGAGGGGCAAGAAGGTGCGGTACGAGGCCAGGACACCGATGCGGTGGATGATGACGGGGTAGACAAGGATCTGCAACGGGATGCCAATAACGCCGAGGGTCATGTTGACGAATCCCATGCTCTTGGCCGAGAGTCCAAGACCGCCCGTGAACCGGAAGGGCAGCTGCATGTGCGAGTTGTCGGCGCGGGGCGTCGGGAGCAGACTGAAGAAGACGGTGTTGAAGGCCGAGCCGTGCAGCGCCCGGAGGAAGTGCTGCAGCAGCGTGAGGCAGACGCCCTTGGTGAACATGTCGCGGAACCTGACTTTGTTCTTGACTTGGACGGGCTCGTCTGCGGCATCCTCCTCTGCTGCGGCGACAACTGCCGTCGGCGCGGTACTCATGTCGTCCTGGGAGGGGATCTGCTGGTACTCATAGGCCGGCTCCGTCTCCTTCTTTCGCAGTATCTTGCGCAGGAGGAATTTGCCGAGATATCGTCCATAGTCTGGCTTGTCTCGCCGAAGAGGGTGAGTCTCGTCCAGCCCGAAGAAGATGCAGAAGGATGCGGCGATGAGAACCGAGGCACAGACGAGGTTTGGGAGCGCATACGGGAATCGCCTCATCCACACGACTCCGTCCGCGCCGCCGAGCAACGACCCAGGTCCAAAGATGCTAGGCAGCGAATTGACTGGGTCGGCCAAGAAGCCACTCATCAGAGGGCCGATGATGACTCCAACGTTGAAGCACATGGGCAGTATCAGGAATGCCCTCGCTTTGTATCTGCGGCCTCTTGTCAGTACACGTCCAACCATCAAGGGGCGCAACAACCGACGTACCGCTTATCAGGCACAATCTCAGACACCATGGTTCGAAGCACACCAATGTTACCGTTCAGGGCGCCCGAGAAGAAGCGGAAGCACAGCGCAAAGCCGTACGAGGGCGAGAAGCCCATACCGATGGCGCACAGGGCCGACCCGACGAGGCCAAACATGAGGACTCGCTTGCGCCCAAAGACGGCCGTGTCGGCGATGCGCCCCCACCACATGGACGTGAGGCACTGGGCGGCGGCGAAGGTGGCCGTGAGGTGGCCGGCCTGGGCGGCAATCTCGGACGGCTCAAGGGCCGGGTCGAACCACCGCAGCTGGTAGAAGAGGTACGACGTCAGCGAGCGCTCAGACAGCGGCTCGGCGAGGCGGGCGAAGACGATGACGGCCAGCTGCGACTTTTTGGGCATGCTGGCCCACGTCACGGGCGGGAGCTTCTTCTGGGCTTCGAGGGCCGGGTCGAAGGATTGGTATGAGGTTTGGCCATCCTGGCGCAATGGGCTGTGCTCGTCGGTCGAGGAGCTGTCGCCGTCTTTGCGGCTGTCTCGTGAATTGGCCATCTTGAGGCGATGCTCGGCTCAATTTTGACGAAACATCAGACAATGGAGGGGTGTAAGTGGTATAATATATAAATGCAAGGACGAGACTGATGGCACAGAGGTCAGTCCCCAAGGGTCTGTCGCAGAGGATGCAAGTCGAACCAGCCCGCGGAACGAGAGAACCCCATCGCAGCCCGCCCCAGTCCCAGCCTTGCATTTGGCACCTGCAGCCGGATGCACAGCTTTTCGACGATCCACTGCAGACGCCATCCACGGCCCCAGCAGACAAGTCTCACGGTGAGAAGAACGGATGACCCTCGTTCGCTGCGATTCGCCACAGGAGACCGGGGCTGGCATGGCGGCGTCGCAGCGCTATGGCCCCTGTGTGTGTGTGGGTATTGACGCACCAACCCCTGGGGCCCTTTTGCAGACCACCGCCGGCCGACACTAGGCTGGAAAACGTTGGCTGATGGGGGCTGCGATATTATCAGATTGATAACCTAATGATGATCCATGGATGAGCTCCGTGTGCGGCCGGCACAGTGTCGCGCTAGTGGCAAAACGCACTGGACCCCACCACAGGAGCTGGTGGGAGAAGGGGACGAATGCATCAGGTCAATTGAGATCCATGGGTGTTGTGAGGCTCAATCTACTGGATCCATGATGGTTTCTGTGGCACTACTGATGATTTGAGTCGCGGTGTACTTGTGGGTACCTCTTGTCTTGAGCGTTCTCCCTTCTCCAGCCACATATGTTGCTGCTGGTCTTCAAGCGTCAATGAACGTGGATGTGGACAACACACGCTTTGCGGATAGCTAGCAGACAGCAATTCACAAGAATAGATGGCAAGAAGAACTGGAGAATCATCATCATGATTTAATTATTTGTACTAATTAAGTGACGCTGTAGCAGCATCGGGTATGCAGAGGATGGCCGCTCGATTCTTCGGTTACCCTACAACCGACACCACACAACAAACTGCCAATTGTATCCCACACATCGGACTCTAGTAGTTGTTTCCTGTCGCCAACTGCCAGAAGAAACCAGCAGATGCACCCATCATCAACAGTACAATGGCGCCAAAGTTGATCTTGTTGAACTTGGGCAGCCACTCGCTCTTGGTGAAGCCCTCGTTGATCTCCTTGATGAGGTGGCCATTGGCGGTCCTCTTCTTGCGCGTCCACTGCAGAATGGCCATGGCCGGGCTCACAAAGGAGATGATGAGCATGGCGAGGGACACGACGACGCCGACGGCGGCCAGGACCACGTACAGCTTGGTGACGTTGATGTAGCTGTCCTTGTCGCGGTCCTGCACGACACCGGCGATGAGCAGGACGATGATGGTCATGCAGTTGTTGATGGTGACCTTGATGGCGTAGCCCGTGCCAAAGACGCTGTGGTGCGACATGCTGGTGCGGATGGCGTCGATCATGGGACAGGGGCCGAGGGAGCTGGCTATGGCGAAGACGCCGAAGCTGGCGGCGGTGCCGGCAACGGTCGGGGCAAAGGCGGACAGACACATGGACAGCAGCAGGCCCGAGGTGCAGAGGAACATGAGGGTGACGCGCTGGCCGAAAAAGTCCATGAAGAAGCCGACGGCGGGGACGAAGAAGAAGCCGAGGAACTGCGACAGCGAGGCGTACCAGCCGGCCTTGACAGCGTCGACCTTGAAGCGCTGCTCGGCCATCTCGGTGCCGTTCTGGGAGAAGATCATGCTGGTGGTGGTCTGGAAGGTGGTGAGCAGCATGATCATCCAGAAGGTCCAGGGCAGACGCAGCATGCGGCGGAAGTGGAAGCGCTTGCTCGTGTCGTGGAGGCGCTCGCCCGTCGCCGGGTCCTGGGCGGTCACGTAGCGCTTCTCGCACCAGCGGCAGAACCACCAGTAGAAGAGGTTGGCGACGTTGGTGAAGAGGTTCATGAAGACGGCCATCCAGTACGCCCAGCTGAAGTTGCCCAGGTTCTTGGCGATGACGTTGGCCGTCGACTTGCCCACGAAGGTGCCAATCTTGCCGAGACCCAGCTCGAAGCCCAGCGTGGCGGCGAAGCCAAACGACGGCGGGAACCACGACGAGAAGAGCTTGTACTGGGAGACTTGGGTTGCTGCGTCGCCGATGGATTGCACCACGATGCCGGCGATCATGAACTCGTAGCTGCGCACCTGGGTGGCCGCGGCGACGAGGATGGCGCCCACGCTGAAGATGACGTTGCCCCAGAACATGTTGACTGCTCCTCCGAAGCGGTCATTCAGGGGTCCAGTGAGGGGAATCAGGATGAGCTTGATAAAGGCCTCGGCTGATCCGAAGACGGCATACTCGGTGTTGTTGATGTGCATTTCCTGCGGCGAATTAGATTGAGTCTCTTATCAGATGCAGAATCTCTGCCATACCTTCTTCAGGGTGCTCTTCAAGGCTCCCGTGACGCCACTGCTCCAGCGGCCTCCGAAGCCCACGATGCTGATGGCGATGATGGCAATCACCTTCATGTACATCGGGGCGGGCAATTTGCCGTCGTCGGAGAAGGAGCTGTCATCGCGCACGTCGTCGTCGACAACGTCCGAGTCGTTGCTGGCCGAGACAGTCTCGGTGGCGGCCTCCTTGGAGTTTTGCAGCACCATGGGCTCGGCAACAGGCGTCTTTGGCTCTGCCATTGTTCCGCTGTGGTTTGAGAGTGCAGACAGGGTAAGAATGAAGCGAGAAGAGGCAGTGATGCTGCTCAATTGTCGGCTTCGTTTGCCTCGACGGGAGGGTCGCGGAGATATTTATTATTATCAGATGGAGCTCCAAAAGCCTTGCAGAACGGGCGCCCACTCTAGGACGGACGGAGTCAGTTCATGCGGTCGCGTGGAGAGTCGCCGCCAATAGACCCGACGTCGGGGTACGAGAAAACGGGGCGGCCGAAGGGCTTCAACGGAGACGAAGAAGGATGGAATGGCTAGTAGGCTTCGTTTCTTCGTAAACCAATGGAACCGCCCGGCCCTCGCAGACTCAGCAGAGATAATCGGCACGACTACGTAGGGGTTGTCGCCGCGCAATTGGGCGGGATCATGGATTGTGCGCAAAATCTCATCACCAGATCCCCGCTGCTCGCCGAGCTAGTGAGTCTCGGGCCTGGTGCTTTCGTCCGAGCTTTCATCGTCTCGTCCCGCCGATGTGAGAAGAATGCGTCCTTTAGATGGGCTCGGCCATGGATCATTGTTCAAGTAAACTTCTTTGGTCGAGCCGAAAAAAAAGAACGCCTCCTTCATCTCTGATCCAACCGTGATGCCGGCCGCCAAGATCAGATAATGGCATCAGAGGGCGAGGCAGAAAAACAAGCGAGCGGGAAAAGTGGAAGACGCTACTGTCTCACGGTGAGAAGTGCCAGGGGCCAGCCGGGCCAGCCAACGCCCAATAGAGCATCGCGTGCCATCGCCATCGTCCTCACGGTGAGGAAACCCACCGACCCACCTAATGAACCCATGAGCGCTGCATGGCGTCGCATTGCAGGACGCATTGCTCGCCCACCACCCGTTCCCGCCCATCTTATCAATCTCTTCATCATTTCCGCCGCCATCGTTCGCATCAGGTGGCTCGCTGCAGGCTTGTCCCGGCCCGAAGTCGCTCGCCTGGTCTTACACGACGAAACCCACAACCTTGACTCGGCTAGCATCCAGCCCCCGGCAGAGACGACGGTGGGGACGACCCTTTCTGCTCTTGATGCCGGCGTCACACACTCGTGATCCACCCGAGCAGCCAAACCACGCAGCCCAACACCAGTGAGTCTATCCAGACGCCCAGGTCCGCTCCCCTTGCCGCCCGTATGCCTGCCTGCCTGTGTAGCACCATCCGCCAATGGCCCCATGGCCCCGGGTCCGGCGAGCTCGACGGCCTCGCGGCGGACCTCAACAGGCACTTGGCAGCCATCCGCTCCATCCTCGCCAAGTCCAAGGCTCTTTCGCGCGACGTACGATACCAGGTCACCCTCAACAACCAGCGCACCATGAAGATCCTGTCCGTTCAGGCCCTCAACAGCGCCGACGCCGACCGCGTCTACCACCGCTTCCGGGACGACGCCGACGCCTTCTGGCGGGCCCCCGCCGTTGCCGCTGTTCATGACGACCTGCGCCGACGCCTGGCTTGTGTTGTTGTCTACCTGCGCGCCCAGCTCGACGCCAGGGTGCTGGTCCCGCCCGCCATCGCTGCCTTTGTCCCCGCGTCCAAGACGTCGGAGATCCGATATGCGGGAAACAAGTACCTAAAAATAGGGCGCCGCCTTGGCGACCTGGGATGCGTCTGGTGGCTGCCCACCGACGTACCATCATCGACGTAGGTTGCTTGCTCTCCTCTCCTCCGTTGATGGATGCTCATGTTTCGCAGGTACGAGAGATATCTCAACATGGACGACGACGACGTGTTTGCCCATCTCCAGAAGCTGGGCGAGTCGGCGCCTGATTACAGTGACTTTATTCGCCGGCTCGTGACGAGTCAGCTTGGTGGTGAGCATCGTCAACATCATGTCCCATCGCTCACCATCCCCTGCTAACAATGTGTCAGACACTGACAGCCCACTCAATTACCTCAATCTCTTTGCCGAATATCCGAATGTGCTCTCGGATTCCGACCACATGTTGCTCTTGCTGCATGCCCTGGGCGGCACCCAGGTCCCTGTCGTCATGATCAAGAGAGTCGGCGGTCTGCAGCGGCGATGGGGCACCAACGGCGAGATGGCGTCCAAGTCCGCGTCAGAAGCCGGGCTCCCCAACGACATTGTTCGCGTACTGTCCGACGAGGACCGTCTCTTCCAGGCCACGTCTAGTCCGCATGTGACGAAGCAGATGCTGGAGGACGGGTCACTGACCTTGTCGCTGCAGCCCGAGATCGTATCCAACCTCAACAGCGTGCTGTCTCCGAGGGTGGTGGAGGCTCTGTGGGTGATGGCCACGAGATTGATGTGTTTCGTGTGCCCTCCATGCTACGAGGGAAACATTGAATGGTTAGTGCCGATCCATCACGGACCCCTAATCCTCGCCGGCTCTACTAACACTACCGCAGGTCTCCGGAACTCAAGATTGCAATCTGGAGCCTCGTGGAGCACCTCATCCAGAGCCGCCAGCCGCCCGAGTTCCTCAGGGACCCAGTCATCGAGGTGCTCATGTACTTCTCCGAGCGGGACTCTCTGCATGTGCGCAAAGCTGCAATATCCCGGGCAAAAGACCTCATCCGCAAGTCGACGCCATACGACATCCAAGCCGCCGTCGCCGTGTTCCAATGCACAATCTGCCGACAAGCGGGCGACCTACCGGCAGCCAGGCAGATTGTCACCGATTATCTCAGTCAATGCGGTACTCCAACGACGCATCTCGAGAATGCCCTCCGAGGAAGAATCCACATCGCCCAGGTCGAGATGAAGATTCACTGCTACGACGACGACGTCCCATCGCTCATCTACAAGTGGGAGGGGTGGCAGCCGCTATCCAGCCTCGAGATAGAATTCACCCGCAGGCTCCAGGGGACCGCGACACGGTATTTTCAGTCCATCGGAGACTTCCAGAGCTGTCGGGCGTCCATGGAGCAGAACCTCTCGCTCGCTAGCGCTCCCTCCAAGCCGCCGTCCCGCCACCTGTTGATCAGCAAGTTGGGCGACATCTACTCGGAGCTCCACCAGTACGACAAGGCATTCGAGATTCTGCAGAACGGCATCCAAACCACCCCAAACACCTTCAAATCGCGGCGTCCCTACCGCCGCCTCCTCCTAGCGCTCCTGGAGGCTCTCGCAGGCCAGGGAAGGCTCGACGACACGGAGCCCGTCCTCCAGGAGCTGCTCGACACGGAGCCGGCGTCCCTGCAGGACATCAACGAGCAGATGATGCACATGCGGCGCATCCTCTTCATCGCGCGGCTGGCGCACCAGCGGGCCAACTACGGCGACGCGCTCGACAAGTGGCGGCACTGCCTCGACAGGATGCAGCAGCTGTCGCCGTTCAAGTGGCGCTACAAGGTCATGGAGGCCGTCATCTACGTGTCCATGGCGCACGCGCAGATGCACCAGGGCGACGGCGACGGCTGCAAGGCGTCGTGGGATGCCGCCACGGAGATTCTGAGGAACGAGAAGTGTGAGTACTGGATCCCGATTCTCGTGACGACGTGGATCCGCAGGATTGTCAAGGAGATCCACGAGTCCAAGGGCTGGCGGTTTAGGATGATGCTGCCGGGGAAGCAGCCAGACGTCACCTGGCCGTGAGGTCGAGTTTGAGGCGCTCATGTCCGTCTATTTACTGAGCTTATGTCGCTGATCTCGTCGGGCTCGCGTAGGCATGATCCAGAGAATGGTCCGTGTCTATTGCGATGAACTCGGCGCTGGACGGCGCTCATCCTTTCCGCTGAGACAGCCCTGTTTCGAAGGACTGATCTACCACATGGGATCTGAATGTTCCCTTTTCGAATACCTTGATTGGCCATTTTGCAGACCAGTATTCCCCGAAGGATCCAAGAGCCAGGCTATCTGCTCGCGTACGCGAATTGGTTAGCACCGATGACCCCGGGGCCGCAAATGAGCACGATCCTTTTCACAGGAGCTGTGCCCACAATTCGGCACCCAAACATTGTGCACCAGGTCATCCTCTGTAAAAGCGACGACAGCCGACCAACTGGCCGTGGACGACAACGCTGCGTCACAAATTTACATCGCTTCTGCGCGTTCTCCCTTTACCAACAACTGGGAATCCGCGACGACCGAAGGTGCTGCGTCCCCTTGGTCTCGGCCGTTTGGCAGATCGAGCGCCCTGAAGCCCGTCGGCCCCAGTGCCAGCCAAGGACACAGCTTGTCGTGGGCGACACGTAGTCAAATCAGCGAAATGGTGGCCAAACCGGCTCCGATTGACTTGATGATTGATCTCAGCCTGGTTATCACACATCAGGTACGAATGCGCATAAGATTGTGATGTTCTGAAGTGGAAGCTAATTAAGAATGGGCATAGATCTCGCAGACGAGCACCGGATTCATGTCTGAGGATATTGATGCGCATCATGGTTACGGATGGCTGAGCTTGAGGGCTGCCACCAATGAACTGGTGCTGCGACGAATGCCGGTATTTCCCCTCTTAATACGTACAAGATACGACTCCTGTGCTGACATTTGCATTGAGAATCCTTGGTCTACTTCGCTCTGGTTCTAGACATACTCAAGCAGGGCTGGGATGTGGACAAGGATGGAAATGTCTTTAGAATTCTAACTTGAAACTCTCTAAAAACCGAGTTTACAAATTGATAGAGCCTCGCTGTCTATAGATAATGACTTAGCAGATTGGAGGCTTTCGACGATCATGCTATCCCCGTGAGACTCTCAAGTGATGGCACCGGCTATAACATTCCATTCCCGAGGTGTATACAGATAGGCATTTAGTCGGGCGTCGGTTCGGTGAGGCTTCGCTATTAATAGCTAGTAACTTAATAATCTTAAAGCTGCCGACTAGTTAGTAGATATATAGTAAACAGACTGCCGATTAAGTAGTTAATAAATAATAAATAGGCTGCCGACTAGTCAGACTGCCGACTAGTTAGTAAATATATAGTAAACAGGCCGCCGACTAAGGCGTAACTTAAGACCAAGTAAATCTGCTATTCTAAATTACCACACTGTGCTAGGGTAGTTTCCGGGCCGATGCATTCGACAATACAGAGGTGGAGGCTTCTGTAAAGACGGCATCACTGCGAGAAATACCTGAAGATTGACTATCTAGCCATAAGCTAGTTAGAAGACAATATTGGAGACTCTGGACATGGCCTGACGGATTTCGTGTGTACCCTCAGTCAGTGGGTGTGAAACACATCATAAGAAGTTTATTCTATTGATCGTTTACAGAAATGCAATCCTTGTGTGATTCACATTAACATTATTTACCCTCACTATCCCGCTCCAAGGCCCAGGACCTGGCCGTGGCCAGCGCATAAAGCGTCTCGACCCGGGGTATTGTTATGCCCTTGCCCTTGGCTAGTTGCACTAAATTCCCAAGAATGGCCTCCAACTCAAGGGGACGTCCATTCCTGACATCCTGCAGCATGCTCGGCTCCCGCCCGGTCCCCGTCTCCGCCCTCCTTGCGGCTATGGAGAAGATCTTCCCCGCCACCTCAACAGTGACGCCCTGCACTCCCATCGCCTTTGCCACGTCGACGACTTCTAGCATTGTGCCCCACGCCAGATCGCGTGCGTAGGGCGTCGACGTGTTGAGAAAGTCGCCGTCTGTGGCCAGCGTCAGGGCACTGATGGGGTTCCACGACGCGTTCATGAGTAGCTTGGACCAGCGCGCAATCTGGATGTCGTCGTGGACCTCGGCGCTGCCACCGCCGAGGACCATCAACTCGGCGAAGCGGCTGGCTGCAAGCTTGTGGGATGCGGGCGCGGTGGCTGGATACGTGCCCAGTTCCAGCAGGTTGAGCATCTCGGGATAGTCGATTGCGCCAGGTCCTGTCTGTACAGCGGGGAGGTAGATGACACCACTGATGATGGGGTGATCGGGATAAGCGGTCCTGACTTCCTCCTCAATCATGATTCCGTTCTGCGCGAGGACGATGGCTGTCTGGGGGCGCCCTTCCAACACCGGCCGCAGCTGGTCGGGCAGCGACGGCGTGCAGCCGGGGAATGACTTGGTGCACACCACGACAAAGTCAAACGCGTCGGATGCGCACTCGCTGACGTTGCGCACGACGGCCGTCGGTCTGTAATTCACGTTTCCGTAGCGCACAGACGTCAGCTTGAAGCCGTCGGCCTTGACTGCGTCGTAGCTCGATCGGCACACGGCCGTCACAGTGCAGCCGGCCTGGAGCAGCTGGTACACGTATACGCCGCCGACGCTGCCTGGCCCGTACAAGAGGACATTGGCGGGTTTTGTGGCTGGAGCTTCCATGAGGAAAGATGGATTAGATGTCGAAATGGGATGAGTGTGAGTTGGTGGTGAGTGCGGGTGGGTTGCGGTAAATTGACCGAACTCGCGGAACGTGTGCCGGAGTCACCCCCCGCTTCGGCGCCGGCCCGGCCTACGATGGAACTTCTCCGTCTGTTCCACCTCGGACACTATTGTTGATGGATTAAGAATTGTAGACTTGAACGAAACAAAGTATAATTCATGCGCTTCTATGGCATCCTCATATTGACATGACACTGATCAGTGCCGTATCTCGGCCCGATACCGGAAGGCCGAAACAAAGACAACTACATCAATCAACTGCACCAGGAGAGGAATGATGCGGAGATTTTTTTTTCGCTATGCTACTATTTCGAATGAGATGTTAATTATGAAAGAAATGTCGCTAGCAATCCATCGAAATCGTCTAATCCATCAGAATCATCTTCGCCGCTGATCGTCCGTTGGCCGCCTTTGCGTGCAACACCACCATGAACTGATCCCTCGGCACCGGCGCAAGAGTGGGATACTTTTCAACAGTGATCGGCCGAGAGATGCGTGCCCTCAGGGTCCAGCGAGCGCCGTCTACCTCAAGGCCCGTGAGCGGCTCACCGTTGGCATACGCCGTGAGGTGCAGCAGGGGGCTCGACGACTGGACCGTCCCCGAGAAGAGCAACTCGCGCTCTTCGAGCCCCTGTGCGCTACCCTTGTTGCACTGGGTGAATTCAATCACCAACTCAGGCTTGTGCTGGGCTGGAGTGCCGTCGAAATCGCGGGCGAGCACGATGGTGTCGGTGGGGATGGCGGGCGTCAGGGGTGGCACGACGCGGGCCTGGGCCTTCTGCTCGTATGCGTACGCGAAGCGCAGCAAGTCGTTGTCGGCGTGGGCCTTGGTGGCAAAGTTCAGGCCCAGTGGCATCTTCTTGTCAGACATGTTACCCATGGGCACGGTGATGCAGGGGACGCCGAGATGCTTGAGTGCGCGTCCTCCGTTGGCGTACTTGACGCCGTCCTGCAGCGCATGCAGCATCGATTCATAATTCTCGTCGGCGTCTGCAAATGGCACATCGCCTTGTGTCGGGAATGCCAGGGCATCCAGGTTGTTGGCGTCCATCCAGTCGTGGAGGTCGCGCACGCGCATCGCTTCGAGGGCCTCGAGGGCCCCTTGGCAGCCAGGAAAGTCATACAGCGTCTCCGTCCCGTCACGGCCCCGGACCGTGTCGATCATCTCTGGGTAGCGGACCTGGTTCTGCGCCTCACTGTGCTGCGAGGGGTCGTCCATGGGCGCGATGTGAGGGTTGAGCTTCTCCGGGTCGGCCGTGGTGAGGTTGGGGTGCTTGGGGTCGCCGGTCTCACGGAGAAAGCTGTCCCATGCCCTGGCAATCATGTGGCATCTCTCCAGGCTGGTGAACTCGGGGCCGATTCCAGGCACGTTGGAGCTCTGCCCGGGAAAGTCGACCTTGGTGTAGTTCTCCAGGAGGGGGAAATCCGTCTCGACCACCTCTGCACCAAGAGACTCGAGGACGGACCGGGCTTGCTCCCACAGCTTGCGGGCCGGCTCTGGGAGAATGCTCGTCGGCTTGGCATCCACATGGCCCAGCATGCAACGCGGTGCTCCGATGCGCTTGCCTCGCAGTGCCTCGGCATCCGCAAGCAGGTGGTAGTTCTGGGGACGGGTTTCCGACCCTCTTGGCAGCTTGAGGAAGGGCTGGTTTATCCAGAAATCTCCCCCAGACTTGCTGTCTGGGTCATCTTGCACAATGACGTTGAGCACATCGAAGAGATCTCGCATTGATCGCGTGTGCGGCACAATGGTATCGCAGGTCGGATACAGAGGCCATAGGCCGCGGCTTGGGAACACGCAGCGCGAAGGTGAGTAGCCAACCAATGCGCTGGCGGACGCGGGAGATCGACCCGAGGTGACCGTCTCGCTGGCGAAGCCGAATGCTGCGAAGCTGGCCGTCGTCGAGGTTCCGCACCCGTTGGAGGAACCCGAGGCGTATGCGGTGGGACAGTACTGGAGATTGTATGGGCTCTCGGCGCGTCCATAGAGGCCTCGCTGACAACCGCCGTCAGCCATGGCCGGCATGTTGGTCTTGCCAAGGACAATGGCGCCGGCCTCGCGCAGGAACTTGACAATAGCCGCATCGTCATCCGATTGGAGATCTTGGAACTCCAACGATCCGGCCGCGACAGTCATTCCTTTGACCTTGAAGCTGTCTTTGACGGTGTATGGGATGCCCTCAAGGGCACGAGGAGGCTTGCCCGAGGCGCGGTAGTCATCAGACGCTTGTGCCTCGTCGAGGGCGTTTGGATTCAGCACGCAGACGGAGTTGAGGCGCGGGCCCCGGCAGTCAAACTTGCCGATCCGGTGAAGGTAAAGGGTGACAAGCTCGACGCTGGTGATGGCACGGCTCTCCAGCGCTTGCAGGAGATCCTGGACGCTTGCGTCGACGAGGCTGAGAGACTTGGGGACTGCCATGATGGTTGATTCGGGGTGAAGTGAGCTGAAACTGAGCATTTTTGATGGTCCTACGACGGCCCTATATATACCCTAGCAACTGTCTAGGCGAGGAAGCTATTGGATCGGCTGAGGCGATGTGGTTGCGTTCAAGTTCGGAGTTGAGACTTACAGCAACACCTTCGGGGACTAGCAGCCCCACTCCGAGATTCAACTTCGGAGACGGTCACACGTTATTTCAATTTCGGATACTGGCTTAGTGGTTTTCATTAGTCATGACCCTTCCACGCCACTCCACCCCGAAGGAAGCCGAACCAGTTTTCCACTCGCCTCCGAAGTTCGTAGCCCTCCATTCTCGGAACGAATCAGTCTAATGTAACGTCCGCCATGCCTGAGAGCCCCAGACTCGGAGCCGGGGCTTGTTGGACCTGCCGGATTCGTCACGTCAAGTGCGACCAGAAACGCCCAGCGTGCCATCAGTGCACCAAGCGACAAGTCGAATGTCATGGCTTTGGGCCTCGACCAGAATGGATGGACGGTGGATCCCGGGAGAAGACTCAGCGGGCGAGCATCAGACGCGAGGTCAAGCAGAACTTTGCAGCACTGCGACGATCAAAGAGTCAAGCCGCCATCCAAGGCTCCAGTCGGCGCAGGAGAACTACGGAACCATCAGCTATAAGCCAGTGCGAGCCACCCGAGGCTAGTAGCTCCTCAAGTCCCGATGGGGAACATCGCCAGGATCACGAAGATGGACCATCTGAAGCATCGCTACCTCAGGAGCTGCCCTGCCCGCCAACAGATCTCCCCTCGCCTTTCACACTCGCCGAGGGAAACCTCCTAATGCACTACCTCGACCAAGTCTTCCCCTGGCAGTTTCCATACTTTAGGCTCAACTCGCCGTTGGGCAACAGGGGATGGCTGCTTGCCTTTCTGAGCCAACGGGGGCCATTGTACCACGCCGTCATGAGCCTGGCCTCGCTGCACATGAATTGGTCCAATGCCCGGGGCGACATGACGCAAGAACGTCAGCAGAGTCTAGACTACTACCGGTCGCGAGCACTCAGTGAATTGCGCGCGTTTCTGACGCAGCAACAAACAGAGAGCATCCGCGAAGATCATGTGCAGCTAGCCGGATTCATTGCGTGTACATCAATGCTGATAAGCTTTGAGGTCAGTAAGCCCCTTGTTGTTGCAAATCTAGCATTGAAACACCCCTGATCGTCTGGTGCTCCAGGTGCTGGGCAGCGGTCAGACGAACTGGATGGCGCACCTCGATGCCATTACGTCCCTGATACCGCTCCGGTCATTCACATCCATCATTTCATCCGGGATTGCTGCCGAGCCCCCGGGCCAGGCTATCCCAAGCTACGAAGACATCCGTGCAGGCCTGAAGTTCTCGCTGACCAATGCCTTGTGGTTTGATCTACTCGCGTGCGTGGCTGTGAATCGAGTGCCGCGTCTGCCCTATCGCAGCTGGCTCGACGATCCTGAGCTTCGAATGGAAGATCTTATGGGCTGCGATAACTGGCTCATGCGTCTGATCGGCGACACAGCCGTCCTAAATAGCTGGAAGTTGGACCAGCAGCGAGCGGGCTCGTTGAACATGTTTGAGCTGGCGCGCCGAGGCAATGTCATACTGACCGAATTAGAGGATGAGCTTTCGCTCGTCGGGTCTGGTGAGGTAAAACAAATTCCACTCCCACTCCTTTGGCTTGTCTGACATACTATCTCAGAGATCCGCTGTCCAGGCTGGACAAATGACCAAGCTATTCGGGCTAGCAAATGTTGTCTGGCTCCATACCATTGTATCTGGCCCAGTGCCCACCTTGGCTGACATCCGCGTGACCGTGGCACAAGGAATTGCTGAGTTGGATAGAATTGGTGCTGCTTGCACGCTCCGCGGTGTCGTGTGGCCTGTATGCATCTTGGGTTGCATGGCAGAGCCTGACTCGCAGCCCTATTTTATCGAACTTCTCGAGGGCATGATTGTGGAATCAGGCAGCTTTGGCAACTGTCAGAGTGCTCTTAATATTATGGAGCACAGCTGGGCAAAGCAAAGAGATAACAATGGGCTGGGATGGGCGATAGATGATGCCGATATCACGACGCTCCTGGTATAGACTCGACGTCATCACCAATATAAAACATGAAAATATACTCAACGAAGTATATTGTTTACAGGTCACTTATAATGCAACAAAGTATAGGTCATTTCGACTCCGAGATCTCTTGATTTATTCACCAGACAAAAGTCATCGGAAACGTGCCTATAAATACAAATCTCTAATCTTGAATAAGGAAATTTGAAACAAGAACATCCTTCTACCTGTTCATACCGCGGCATCTAGTCTAAAATGCATACCCAACTCTAATATCCAATCCCTACAAACACAGCCATTAAACAAGGAGCCGTTTCCACCCTAACCTTCATAGCGAACCTGGATCTTGTACTCGTCGCCCTTTTGCGACACGAGATTGACCTTGATTCCCCATCCTGGAGCCTCGTACCAGCTGTTTCCGCGATCAAGTGACAGGGTCCCATCGTTCAACTCGCCATTGATGCCTCCACAACCCCCCGTCCCAGGATTCGCATCCAGAACGCGAATGGGGCCATCGCCGGACTTGACAGTGGTATCAATGGTGTATAGCAAGACACCAGGCGCGCACACGTTTGCATCAAGACCCTTGGCGACCCGTACCTCGGCCACAAGGGCGCTCGTCTGGCTGGCCGCAATGATGACGGCCTTCTTGCCGCCTGCGACCTCGATCGGGGTGAGGACATGCTCAGTGGTCCCATGCTTGGCGATACAGTCAATGTCCTTGTCGGCCAGCCAGCCGAGACGCCATTTATCCCAAGCAAAGAAATCGGGCCCCTGGCCTCCAATCACACCCATCGCGCTCCAGCCACCAACATAATGCTCGTTCGGGAGGGCGGGGAGGCTCTTGCCGAGCGGATAGTAGTCGGGCAGGCACATGGAATGGCCAGTCTCATGGTTCAGCGTCTTGTAACCCCAGCTGGTGAATACATCCGTGCCGAATGTGAGCCCCGACTTGGCCACGTAGACATTTTGGCTGGTCTTGACTTCCACGCTCAGCGCGTACGAGCGGTTGATGACGGCACTTGCGGAGCGGGTAGGGACGATGTAGAGAAGATCAATGTCGGACGGCGGAGAACGTGTGCCGTTCTGCATGTATACGTTCAGAGCATCTTGGATGTACCTGACGTGGTTGTCGTAGGTGAGAGCCTCCCATCCATACGACGACATGGGGGATGGCATCCGGTAGTATTGTGAAACATCGGCCTTGATATCTAGGGAGAGGGCTCCAAGGCTCGCCTGTTTGTACCATTCAGCTGCGTCTGGCAGGAAGAGGTCCCGGATGCTTTCGGGCGAGTCATTCGTAGGCGCCGCGGCATCTGGAAAGTCGACGAAGAGCATAAATGATCGAAGCTGTCCCGTTGTCGGAACACAATTGGTTGTGGCATCGAATCCAACGCTTGAAGTGAGCCCTTTGGGGACTGGCAACTTGCATGCGGCCACTGGGCTGGTGTGATTGCCTGGTAGCGGTGTTGGCGTTGGAGTTGATATCGGAGTTGTCGTTGTCGTTGGTTTCAGCGGTTTACAGGCAGCAGATGCAACGCAGGCGACCTGGTATAGAACCAGACCCAGATGCGCTTTTCCAAACATGGCGAAAGTTTAGAGACTGGTCGAAAGCAACAAGTAGAATAGGAAATATTTTGAATCTCAAAAGAGTGTGAAAGCGAATGTTTTAGCAGTGTTGAGTATCGCGTTGAGAGAGAAGACTGTGGGCATCACTGGGGTAGCTTCTATTATAAGGACGACACAGCTATCTATGTTTCCTTGATCAGCCACCTCCAAAACACAATTCTTCCTCCGTTCGGAAAAGGAGGATAGCTGAGGTCGCCGTCGACATATATCGTGGCTTATCGGCGATCCGTGTTGCCCAATGTGGATGATTTTCCAGCGTCGGCGAATTATAGCCACGGCGTATCCGATTCGTCCCGGCTGCTAGTGCTTATCGGGCATGTCAGTTCCAAGGCGATGCCGGCCCCCGACCACGAGCCCCGCGCAAGGAGACACCCACGTCCAATCAAGAGAGCCCGAGAGAGCAACCTGATGGTAAGACTGCCCCTGCGTATGGATGTCACTGCACGGACGGTTGGTGGGAATTGCCTATTATGGAAACTACATTCGCCGAGGACACCTGGATAAGCAACGAAGCTCAAGCCTCCGAGTAATTCTGTTTGGATTAATTTGGCTCGTTTTCCATCGTTCGATGGAGACCTGGGATGAAAGTAGAGCATCACCAGTCTACGTAGAGCCGATCTCTGCAGCCGATTGTGGGTCGACAAAGGGCGCAAGAGGCTGTGTTTATTCGCTGTTATTGCCTTCCGGTGGCATTGACAATCGGTCGAGCAGTCAAAGAGTGTCATGTGCGACGAGGATCATTCTCATCTATGATCTTCCCACAGTACATGGCGTCACCAGCCAACGTGGAGTAGATGGCCACAGCCGATGAGCCGACATGTGCCGCGTGCAGATCGCGGAGAACGGGAAGAACACAAGATCCTCGAACGCCCTGGAACAAGATGACGCGTGATGGGCTGAGACCCGAGACGCTTCCTCCCTTCTCGACGACCAGCCCCCCGATATCACGGAGAAGAGATGTGTCACCTCAACCAAGATAAGGTCTTGTGTGACGTGGCTCTCAAGCTCCCTAAACCGAGGTTTGATGCAGACATTCATTCCAAGACACGTCGTCCGCAGCCATGGTTGATGAGCACGCGGATGATTCAAATGGAAGATTTTTTTGCCAACGTGCAAAGCAATGCCAATGTGAGTCAAATTTGTCCCATCGATTCCCGACCTCCTCTTGATAGACCCTCTGTACTTGCGACGCATCGTCCTCGGCAACGCCAATCATGATATAACTGCTTTACTCTCTAGCTTAGGTCTCATCCGAGAGAAGTGATGATGGCCGTTCCCCAGGCTTCTAAACAAGAAGGCGGCGATGGTGGTGAGGGATAGAGCAGAGGGTCTCATTGTACTGGCGCGCGACAAGTCGACGGCCCGCATTCCACTCCTCGGCGATAGCATGTACTCGCTGGCTTTCATTGCCCTTAGGCCGCAGCTGAGCGTGTCCCATAAGACACACGTGTACGCTCTTCCTCGAGGCACCAAGTATAAGTCTCTCCCGAATCCAAGCGCAAGCCTCACCTTGAATCTTTCCAGTAGACGTGGCTAAGGCCTCTCCAGCTGGCATCATGACAAATGTGAACATGGAGGCCGTGTCTGGCATCTTTGGGTACGTCCACCCCCCGCCCAAAAAGTTGCAATTGCTGACCCAAGTCTTCATAGCGCCATGTCCATCGCGTGTTGGGGTAATTCCGTCGAGACCTCTGGTTGAGCCAAGCTAACACTACCCGTAGTGGCTGCTTTGTCCCCACAGGTTATCCGGAACTACAAAAACAAGAACGCCGATGCACTTTCGGTTCCTTTTATTGTCCTGTGGCTTATTGGTGACGTCTTCAACATGATCGGTTCCATCTTGCAGAAAGTTCTGATATCAATGGTACTGAATCCTGCACACATGCTATTATAATACATCTCACTGATCGTGGCTCCCAGATCATCCTCGCCGCCTATTACATCTTTGCAGACCTGGTCCTGCTCGGACAAGTCTTCTTCTATCGCGGTGTCACATTCCGAGACGCCCCCGTAAACCAAGATCGAGATGCGGACCATATCAAGAAAACACAGGAGATGAGCAGCTTCGCTTCAACCACTCATCTTGTCAAAAGCGATACCAAGGACGAGAATAACTGGGACTCGGACCACCCGCAAATGTCCGGCGGCCTCCCGGAACCTGAGCAGCAACCCGAGCCGACGCCGCCGCCGAAAGCACCCACCTCGCATCTTCGAATCGTCATCATCAATGCTGCAATTATCGTCGGGGCTGGCATAGTTGGCTTCCTGGGTTGGTTCATCAGCTCAAAGGTGTCACCGGGCCTGACAAGCGCTGAGAGGGAAAGGAAAGCCAATCCACAGTTTCACCTCCTTGGCCAGATCTTTGGCTACTGCGGTGCTGTCATCTGCATTGGGTCCCGACTGCCGCAAATCTATCTCAACTGGAAACGAAAGTCGACCAAGGGCCTGAGCATGCTCTTCTTCCTCTTTGCTTTCCTTGGAAACACCAACTTCGTCATCTCCATTCTGGCACATGAGCCCACATGCGGCTTGGAGCCGTGCAACCCGGCCAAGTTCAGGGCAAAGTACAACAAGTATTTAATCATCCACCTAAGCTGGTTGCTCTGCAGCACAATCAACATGCTTGGGGATCTCACAATCTTTGTCCAGTACTTCCGTTACCGCCAGCGGGATCAAATTGCACAGTAGTCGACTAAGGAGACTAAGATAGAACATTGTATCAAACACGACCTCGGTGGGTTCAGCGGCAAGACTAGAGCATTGGATCCGCGTTCAAGATTACATAGTGGCCAAGTGCTTTACGAGTGAGAATTGACGGTTGATCATCACCTGAGTGACGACGGTGATCAGGAAACATGGGACAAAGTTCAGTATGGGTGCTTTTCGCACATTTGGCCATTGAAACAGAGCCATGGCTGAGCCAGAAAGCCCAATTAGCCAAACATATTAGGCCATTTCTTAAGAGAGTGCAAGTATCCCTTATCGCCTAGCAAGGCCTCGACCAATCTGGTTGAGCATAACGGCAAGATCCTCCCCGTGCGTGTCACACTGCTCCATGATGATGCGGCGCGCCTTGTCGTCTCGAGGTTCGAATTTGGCCTTGAACGGGAGAGGCCTCGTCACAAGCCCGCCAGTGCACGACTCCGAGTCAACAGACGTGGGCTCGCCAGACTCGGACAGACCAGGCTCAACATCAAACGCCCACAGGATCCGCGCCACGACAATCCACACGACGTTGCGCGCAAAGAACCTGCCAGGGCAGATCCGCCTGCCGTAGCCGAAGCTCGCCACCGGCATGTCCTTGAGGCTGTCCCCATCCATCCACCGCTCGGGGATGAACGAGTCCGTATCAGACCCAAATACTGCCTCTTCGCGGGTCAGGGCCCAAGAGTTTGGGATGACGACGGAGCCAGCAGGAATTCTATAGCCCTCGTATGTGCTCTCAACCTGAGTGAAGTGAGGCACGCCTCCGGCCGAGATGGGTCGCCAGCGAAGGACCTCCTCGAGAATGGCACTGATATACGGCAGATCCGGCTTGTCGTCAAACGTAGGCAGCCTATCGCGACCAACCACGGTATCCAGGTCCTTCTTCGCTTTAGCGACAAACCCCTTGTCTTGTGTGATGACTGCAATGATGAACCAGACCATGGTCTCGACAGTTCCGTCCAAGGCAGCGTCCACCAACGCTCCGAATTCAAACGCCAGCTCCTCGTGAGACATGGGCAGGTTCTCCTCTTGCACGACTTTATGTAACTGCTTGGTGAATGTCCATCCAGGTTCACGGATGCCGCGGTCAAGGTTCCTGAGGTAGTGTTTGCTCTTTCGCTGGTAATGAGCTTCGGCCTTGGCCTTCCACGGGGCCAGCGGGCCAGGGAGGATGTTGAGTGCAGGAAACGAGTCGACCAAGAATGCGCCCACTTGGACAAACTCTGAGAACTCTTCATCCAGCTGTACAGATTCAACCAGCTCGGGCGCCTTTGTATTCCTGATACGGAAGCCATAGAACAGCGCGAAGAGGGTGCTGGCAGTCGTTCGGTCGAAAAATTCGTGGACGTCTGTTCCCCTGCCTCCCGCGTTGGCGAGTAGGTCGAACAGCAGCTGCTTCGATTCCATGGCCTGAAAGTCCCGGTACTTTGCTGACGCCTGCTGGCCCAAAACAATCGCTTCCAGCCTGTGACGCAGCTTCAATCTGTGATCGTAGTTCATCAAGAGCATATTCATGCGCTTCAGAGCCAGCTCCTCGGCCACCTAAGAGACACAAAGTCAATCGATGTGTTCCAAGCACATATCATGCGTACTCGGCCACTCACAAACATCTTTGGACGATCCGAAAAGGTCGCTCCCCGCTTGGTCAGGAGGTCGTAGGCCGCCCGCGAAGTCGACAGCATAATGACATTTTGTCCCAGCATGTTTAGGTAGATGACCGGGCCATACTCCTTGCCCCACGCAGCAAACTGCTTCCAGGAATATTCTTTCGGCACCTGATGAACATTGCCAATGATGGGCAGCCTTGGAGGTCCGGGCGGCAGCGGCAGTGAAGGGCTTGATGCCAGCCTTCTGAAGATATGGAGAACAAGTAACCCCAAGACTCCCGCGCAAGCAAGTTGAGCTACAACAGCCATGGTGATGACTTCCAGCAAGATGAGGTGGCAGATATGAGTCAAGACAAGCGAATGGGAGAGTGTGTTGGAATGTGAATGGACAGGATCGGCGAGAAGTTGCTGTTGAACAAAAGGCACATGGCTCTCCTCCACAATACATGAGTTGCTGACCGATCTGTTACCATTTAACAGTCTCAGCGTCATTAAGAAATGACGTCAAGCTTATTGGCCAAGGCGATCCAATCAAGTTTTCCTGCTCTGCGTGTCTTACGCGAGCTGACGCTGCCAAGCATTCTCGACCAAAGTTCCATAGCGGAGAGTACACTGCGCATGATATGCCCTCACTTGGTTTCGGATACTACCCAGCTTCATGCTCGGGAGAATGAAGACTACTAACATGGCCACCGTTTGGCTTCTGGAATGGGGTCAGTGTTTGCCTGCATCGCATAGTAAACAGGCCGCCGATGTCCAGTATGTCTACAGTCTATCTTACGAAGAGCTTATCAGGATCTTTTTTTATCGCTGCCTCCCTGATCAGTAAGGTAATCGACAAAATGGTCTGGCCTCCTGTCCCAATATTCTGCACGCGATTTTCCCTCATACTTCCATCGAAAGTAAGACTCTAGGAACCCAAGTGCAGTGAAATCACTGTCGCTTTCGTCAAACACTAGCCATCTTCGCTCGGAATATAGCTGAGCTATTCTGTGATACGCAATGGGCTGATCCGGTAGGATGATGGAATACTCATCGTCAGACGACTTGACCTCGGAGCGTTCGCAACCCTGGTCATCGCCAGGGTATCCCGACTGCCGCGCCTCGTCGTCGTCCTCGGGTCCATGACTCCCAGATTCGCCCTCTTCGGACGTGTCTCTGTATTTGGCCCAGAATACCTCTCTTGTCTGTTTCTCGTAGATAGACCTGACTTCGATCCACTCGCCTTGACGTATAAGATGCTGGTACTTTGAGACCTGGCTCCAGGGGGACGTCTCAAGCTCTGCAACGAGTTCCCGCTGATCTTCCACAATGGCCTCGAGTGCTGCCTCTGGACTCCCGGTGTGGATGCTCTTCGCGATCCCGCGATACCAGCTCGCCGACTCGTGGTTGTGGCTTTTGGCTTTATGTTCTGCGAGGCGGAAAACATGTTCGTAAGCACTGTTGAGGCTGCCTGTGCGCAAGGCGTCAGACGCAGACTGCAGTGCAGAGATGTCTCGATGAAGATTCTTGTCCCTTATGTAGCGGTAAAGTTGTACAAACGCCAGTCGCACCCGTCTGCTCGCCGCAAAGTGTCCATAAGATGCCCCGAAACGACGTCGAGGGTGTTCATGAATGCGCAAGATGAAGCTATCCCAGGGCGTATGTCTTTTCTCGTCTCGCACCTGGTGGTCGATGTGCTCCAGATGCTGGTCAAAGTCTTCATTCTCGAGCACGGAAGCGAAATGCTCGTGTGAAGTCTCACACCAGTACTTCGCAACATAATGCAGAACATTGCAGCCTGCATTATCTACGGTAGCGAAAGATGCCCCTGCTCGTGCTAGAAAACGGATGAAGGGTATATTCTCCTGAATGAATGCGTTGTGGGCCGGCGTACTTCCAAAAGCGTCCCTGGCTTCAAGGCCCTCGGGCTGTAGCTTCAACAGCCGCTCCGCCAGCGCTTCTATTTGTCTGGCCTGCCCAGCCGGTGCGTCAATCCGGCTGCGGCAGCTTGCAAGCAGGTGTAGTGGTGTTTCTTTTGTGAACAATACCTTCGACGTGGCCAATGACATGGTCTTTTCTTTGGGTGAAGCCTGTAGCAATAGTCGGACCATGTCCACCAAACCAAGCCGAATTGCCAAGCCTAACGGTGTCAACCCTTCGGGGTTTCTTATGTCCAAACGGCATCCAGCCGCAATCAGTCGACATACGCCGTCAGCGTTGTTGCGAAGAACGGCCAGATAAAGCGGCGTGCTCCCATCCTTGTTCTTAATGTCAACATCGGCTCCCGCATTGATCAGCTGCTGCAAGGCATCCAAATGACGATGTTCGAGAGCCACGTGCAGCGGTGCTCTACCCAGGTAGTCCAACGTGTCCTTGGCCCAGGCATTTGTTGCAAGTGCTTCTGCCATTCCCTTGCCATTTCTCGCCGCTTCGTGGACTCTGGATGTTGCCGGTCCCAGGCCTTTGTCTGCAAAGTAGCATACTCGTTGTAAAAGCACTGCCTCCTTCTCAGAAAGTCTGTTGCCGCAGCGTGCCATCACCTGGTTAGCAGCCCACCAGGCGCGACTGTCCGGTTCTCGTTAACGTTTGCACAGTTGTCTTGGATGACGAGCAGTTACTTACATAGAAAGGCCGTGCAAGGGTAACAAAGTCTTCCATTCGTCTAAGAGAAATCCAAGCACGCTGAAATTTTCCATGAGGATTATCATCTGTCACTCTGTCAGATTACCCCTGGGCTCATGGACTCTTCTATTGCGTGTATCTTGAACATACCTCGATCAGCTCGAAGCCAAGGACTTCGTGACGGTCATCGGGGTAAAATACCATTCCACGCGTGATAAGCGACTGAACCGTTGAGACGGGTTGGGTGTGCACCGTCCAAGCAACACTTCTTATGGGGACTATTCTTGTCGCTCTTAAGGAGTAGCTTGGCCTCGAGCCATGGTAGGTGGTGTTGAGCAACCACACCCTTGCGGATAACCAGAGGGGTGGTTCATATTCCATCCACCAAGCCCCATGGCACGCGCATTTCAAGTCCCACTCGTCACGCCCTGGCGGCGCCTGGTAGCTCAAGCCGATTGACTTGAACAGACCACTGATCAAGCTCTGTTTTTGTGGCCCTCGACTAGTGTGGCACCCACACCGACAGTTACTCGGGCACTCTGGCTTCTCAACTTGCCAGGGCTCTCCTGAAACCCGGCCCCTTCGTTGAATACCGCGATACGCGGTCGCCACCGCTCTGTTTTTCTCTCCCATCAACTCTCTGTAGTTTTTGTCGCCATCTGAGAGCTCGTCTGCACCTTCGTCATCTTGTGATCCGGCTGTGTCGTCGACTTCAGTGAAAGGTTCGGACAGATCCTCGACAATTCGTAGTGGAGGAGTCGTGGTATTCTTGGGTGGCGGTTGTGCCGCAATCATGGCAACGTTTTGGATCGCAGTCTTCCAGCTCCTGTCTCGTTAATTAACAAGATGACAACGGTCTGGGCCTAATCGTGTTGAGCCGGCTTACTCCTCGCCTCGAGCCACCGATTGCAGGACCAGCTCCAGTTGCTCGTTCTGCCGCCATTGCACAACGCAAGATGTGTTGTCCTTCAGCCTCTGTACCCTTTCAAGGAGGGCAATGATTTTGGCCTTTTTGCTTAGCCACTTTCGCTTTTTTGCCTTGACGTCCCCGTTGGGCGTCTCCCTTTGGACCTCACTGACAATATCTTTTAGTTCGTCCGTGAGGGATCCGAGTCTCGTACTAGCTTGTTTGAGTTGAGATTGAATCAAAGGCGACACTTCAACGTTGCTGCTGCTGACTAGGTGGGCAGCGTATTGGATCAACGAGTCGACATAAGTGATCTGGAACCAGCATCCATGTCAATATCATGATCATCTTGTTGGGGTCACTATTATGGGGCCGGCCTACCTCGTCTCGCAAGTCATTAAAGGACTCTTGGATCTCCGGTATGCTTTGCAAGAAGTCGGCAGCCTTGAGCGACAAATGAACCAAGCTGATAGCCCCTGCGGCGACCCCAAACGGCTCCATCGCAAGAGAAGGACGATGTAAGCAGCAAGGCGTCTATCGGTTGAGTGCCGACAATGGTTGCAAGTTAGTCTTTCACTGTTTTTTGGGAAGCGGGGTTACTTTGGGCTTTTGTGATTTGCATCGGCGTGTTGGTTGGGCTCTCAGGCGACACGGACGCACGGCGTGCCATTGCATACTCAGCCGCACATGCCATCCAATCAAGGCGTCCAGGTTGTGCAAGAGGCTTTCCCAAGGCATACACTACATCCCAAGTCAACCTGGGCGTCTTGGTTTCGTCTTAGAGTAAGCGCAGTCAGGCTAAGCGGTGAATGTGGGCAACCAGTCCAGCGACTCCCAAGCCAGCTTCTCGATGGTGTTGAGACATGCCTTGCTGCATGGAAAATAATTTGACAAGCTTGTGCAACACAGCCTCATATATGCATAAGTATCTACACAATAGAATGCCTTGCTAGATGAGAATATGCGTTGACACCAGGTGCAAGATCTTGAGTACAGGGGCAAATAATTACGACAGCAACACAGTCTTCAGATTTGGTTATACAAACCGTCACGAAATGGAATAACTGCCGTCGTTCTGGCTAGCCGTTGATCTTGGAAGTTATGCAGGCACTATCCCCCCCCCACACAACGGCAGTTGGCGAATTTCTTATCGTTATCGCACACCAAAATTTCCATTCCCCCACCATCACTGACCTCGAGGTCACCGCCCGCCAAAACAACCACACATTCCCTCCCATACACCACCGCCCCGAGGCAGCACATTCAGCAAAATGGCCAAGAGGAAAGGTACAATCCTTGCCCACTGTCAAACCCCCAATGTAACCCCGCACGAGGCTAACCCACGGCGCAGTCTCCATCCACTCCCGCGCCGCCCGCCGCGCGACCGACATCGACATCGACACGGACAAGTCTCTCAAGGACGTCAAGCTGCCCGCGCGCAACCCCGCCAACTCGCGGCCGTCGGTCCTCGCCGTTCACCAGTCGGCTGGCGTCTCCAAGAAGGCCAAGACAGGCCGCAAGGCCCACCTGTCGGCCAAGGCCCGCCGCCGCCAGGAGCGCGGTCTCGAGATGGCTGAGGCCGTCCTCGAGCGCACCTCGCGCAAGGTCGAGAAGAGCCTCGGCCGCGCCGGCAACGTCAAGGGTCGCGCCAAGGACTGGGATTCTATCAACAAGCTGGCAGTCCTCGAGGTCGAGGGCGCCGACGGAAGTGACGAGGAGGAGGATGCCGATATGGAGCAAGCTGCTGCCACAAACAAGAAGGCAAAGAAGCAGGCGCCCAAGTTTGGCGACGATGGGGACCAGGACATGGGCGCCGACGCTGCTCAGCAACAGGATGTGGCGGTCTCAGTGCCGCTTCCTGACATTGACGGCGACGACGAGATTCTGTGATGAAGCTATGACAATGTTGCTTGACGAACTTTGTGGGTGGGATGGAAAGAAACGACATTAGACTGGAGTTTGGGCGTCTAAAACAATTCACCGCGGGAACCTGTCGGATTCTAGAGAGGGTATTTAACTCATGGAAGATGTTTCTTTTTTCTTCTCACATCCGGCCCGCCTCCGTGGCCACGCTGGGAGTACTCGCTCTCGCTTGGCAGAGATACCCCCAGATGTCTTCTTGTTTTATGTTGATACAATGATGCAATGGAAACCCATATCCTAAACCTGTCCGTCCGTCCGCCGACCCGTAGCTGAAACCAGTGATCCGTTGCCCTACTTCTTCCGGCGCTCGACAAACATCCTCACGGACCGATTCATCTCGCCGTCAGACGGCTTGTATTCCCTAGCGCCAGCCTCTTCAACCAGCTCCTTGACCTTGGCCAGCAGCTGCTCCGCCGAGGCCTGGTCGACGGCCTTCCCGCCCTTCTTCTTGCCAAACACGACGTCGACTTTGTTCCCCTTGTCCAGGAAGGACGTCACGCGGGCCATCTTGGTCTGCAGGTCGTGCTCGCCGATGCCCCAGTTGAGCTCCACCTCCTTGGTCTTGGGGGCGGCGCCGAGCCTCTTGCGGAGCTTCTTCTCGCGATCGCGCTGGTACTCTTCGCGCTTGTTGACGATGTGACAGATGGCGAATTCGGCGGGCTCGGTGTCGGTGGCGGGCACGTACGTCTTGACCATGCGCAGCGACTGCGTCTCCGAGTCGAGGCGGCTCATGACGGTGCGGGTGTTGAGCGGGCCGTCAAAGACGCCCTCCTTGAGCACCATTATGCGCGGGTCCGTGATCTCGTGGTCGCGCGGCAGGCGGTCGCGGCCCGACTTCTCGACAGAGTACGCCGTGGTGTAGCGAGGGTCGTGGCCCAGGTCGGCGAACTCGAGCTCTGGTCCTTGCGTCGTGGCCCCACGAGGGTTGAAGAACTGACGACCTCTGGCGACGGCGTAGCCTCGGGTCTGTGAGAGAGGATGGAGCCGGCCGGCGGCGGATGCGGTTGCAGATGCTGAGGCTGAAGTTGGTGATACTGCAAGCTGGAAGAGAGGCAGCTGCTTAGTCGGCGACGTGACGATGGCACGGTACAGCGCTCGGCGAGAGGCGCCAAGACATGAGAGAGAGGCCATGATGGCAGAAGACGGCAGATGAATACCAAGCAGACTGCGCAATGAGTGTTGGAGGCAGGCGGTGCCGGCAATGGCCGGGTTAGAGTGAGGGGAAGCTGGCAGCGTCCTCGTGAGAAGTGCCGAAGCGGGCAGAGTGCTGTGGTGCAGCGAGGCGCTGGGATTCTGGGAATAGCTCTGTAGCCGGGCCTCCAAGCTGGACGTCACTGTGGGGCCGGCAAGCCATTAGCCAATGGCAGCGCTGAATGCTCACGAGACCCTCTCTGTCAGAGACCCTAGGCCGTATCGGATCACCACGCCAGGCCTGGAGAGTCGAAACACCATGGCGGATCCCATGTCGAGATATCATCTCTTCCGTCTCCCACACCCTCTCTCACTCCCCATTGCCTCACCCCAGAGATCCGTCCCTTCACGGGACGCACGCTCTCACTCTTTTCCTATCAGCTATGGCCGCCCACTTCGCCCAGCGCCCACTCCGCGCCGCCGTCACCCTGCTCAAGGGCGCATGCGCCGTCCACCTCGTCATCTCCCACGGCTTCAACATCAGCCCCGCCCAGGGCCCCTCCATGCTTCCTACCTTTACCGTCGATGGAGACTGGATCCTGTGTGATAACACTCGCCGCCTAGGCCGTGGTGTCGGCGTCGGCGACCTAGTTGTCTACAAGATCCCCATCTTCCACAACCAATGGGGCGTCAAGCGTGTCGTCGGCATGCCCGGTGATTACGTCTCTGTCGGCACCCCAGGCGAGCCAGGTGAAGAGTTGATGATTCAAGTAACATCTCCCCCATTCTTTGTACCTCCATCCAAAGCTTGCTGACCCATCCAGGTTCCCAAGGGCCACTGCTGGGTCGCGGGTGACAACCTGCCCGCTTCAAGAGACTCCAGGCATTTCGGCCCCTTACCCCTTGCTCTGATCACCGGCACCACAATCGCAAAGGTGCTTCCGTGGGGAGAGCGGAAATGGATCAAAAATGGGCTAACACAGGGCGAGGAGTTGGACTGAGACGTCCCCAACACGAACTACTTTGTATTCTGCCTTGTACACTACCAGCATAAAATCCGGCCATGGGCCAGCCAACCTCGAGGACAACGTCCCATAAAGGCAGAGTCAGAGAATGATATGGCAACCTTCATCGGGGTATTGAAAGCTATCAGCATCTTTCGTCTAATTACACATTGGGCTATGCTATTCCACCCTCACGTTTGACATCTCCAGCTAAACGAGCTGCGAATAAGCGTAAATCGCAGCCCAGAACGGCCGCATATGCATCATCACAAAGAAAATTATAAAAACATGAAAACCCCCAGTGCGCATCCCAGACGCCTTCCCAAGGCCATCACCGCGATGTGCCCTCGCGTCGTCGTTTGTCGCAATCGGAAAGGAACCAATGAACCACAGCAAGCTTCCCCCATCACTAATGCAGCCTTCAGGTATAACAACGGAAATTCCCTTTCGCATCAAGACAATGATAAATAAAAAAACGGGCAAGAGAAACAAAAAAGGACCACGCATCAATCTTGGAAAGAAGAAACTCTAGACGCCGGCAACACCGTTCTCCTGCCTTTCCTGCTGTTTCGTCTTTCAAACGAGACTCGCTTTTACCTATCAAATGAGAAATATGCATCATCCGCCAACGCATTAACCCTCGATGTGGGTCTTGGACGTGCTCTGTCCCAGCAGCTCCAGACACCGCACCGCGAGGCTCACAACCTCGCCCTCATCTTCGTCGTCAATGTCTTCGGGCTCGACCTGTCGGTTCGCAATGGTTCGGATGTGCTCGATAATGTCCTCCGCCTTGCCGATGAGGCCGATCAGAGCCTTATCCTCGGATTCGAAAAGCTGCAGCAGAGTCCAGACGGCAATGTGTTGGAAAGTCGCGTCTCCGGACTGCAGGAAGCGGCACAGGTAGCCGTGAATTCCGCCTTCGGGTTCGGTCCAGTTCTGCACGAAAATCGAGTAGTCACCAACTAGAACAGCAGTCAGTAAAGGCGAGCAAGAGATGATATTGGAGACAAACCCTTGGAAGAGAGGTTACCGAGAGCAGCAGCACTGTTGCCCTGGACCTCAATGCTGGCAGCGTGCGTCAGAGGGATCAAGACGCCGCAGACTCCGAGGTTCAGCAGATGTGTCTTCAACTCGTCACTCAGCGCAAGCACAGCGATGGCAGCTGTCATCTCAGACTGAACGGTAGCCGGCACATCCAAGACAAGTTGCTTGCACTTTTGCACAGCACCAGCCTCAAGCACCAACGACTTGTTGCGGTCCGAACTGGCTGCCAGGTTTCGCAACGTGGAGATGGCGTGGCACTGAATCTCCTCGTTGTCGGTGGATCCGAGGAGGTCGACAAGAGGCTTAAGGAAGTTGGTCTCAATGATAGGAGACTCGTTCATAGGGTGGATCGAAATGTTGCGGATACAGGCGACGGCGGACAGGATGAGAGGGAGGTAGGAAGACTGGAGGAGACGTAGAAGGGGTGGAAGGCCACCCGCCCGCACGATATCGAGCTGGTACTTCTCGTCTGAAGCAAGATTTCGAAGCGCCAGTGCAGCCTGACACTGGACTTTGGGCGAGGTTGAGTCCATCAGGTTGACGAGGGACTGGACCAGCTTGGGTTCGGTCTGGGCTAGCTTTCGGCGGTTGTTCGCATCGACTGCAATGTTGCTCAGGGCGGTAGTGCAGTAGTATTGAACATCGACGTCGGTGGAGGAAAGGAGTTGTACGAGGACGGGGATAGCGCCCGCGTTAACAAGCTGTTGTCGGTTTTCATCTAGTCATCGTTAGCCCTGCAGAACTGGATGGTGGTGAGCTCGACATACCGGAGTGTGTCATGTTGAGAAGGGCGCCGGTTGCGTTCCTCTGCACACGCATATCACGAGACTTGGCCAGCCTGGTCAGCGGCCCGAGAGCACCGGAGCGAGCAATCTTGGCTTTGTTATCCTCGTGGGTCGCTAGATTGGTAATGCATCCCACAGCATTACACTGGACTTCAACGTTGGGTGACATCATCTGGCGGATCAGGGGAGTCAAACCGCCAAGCTGGACGATCAAGACCTTGTTCTCAGCTGTTGTACATTGTTAGCCCATCAACATCGGAAGCTATGGATGGGGGTGCGTACTGTCGACAGCAAGGTTGCCAAGAGCTGCACTGGCGGCCCTCTGGACCTCGATGTCCTGGCTCTGGAGGAGGAACAGAATAGGTTCCAGGGTATCACGGTCGACTTCCCGCACATCTGTAGAGAAACAAGGTCAGCCTCCAAAAGTCACATGGGCAAGCTAGGCAGAAGATGCCCCTTCACAAAACATTCATGCAACGCACCTCGCTCGGTAATCTCGGCAAAGGTCAAGCTAGCACTTCGCTGCAGGTCGATATTTTCTGAGAAGACCAAGGTGCTCAAAGCACGCAGAGGCTCGCCGGAGAAGAAGTCGGTTTCGCCGCGCTGGTGGAAGAGTCAGCTGAGAACGTGGTGACGCAAGGCAGCAGAAGGGCTACAACGCACGTTTTCGAGGTATTGGAGGAGGTCGGCAACGGCTTCCCGCTCGCTATCGGCGAGGACAGGCTCGTAGAGGCCATCGCGGGATTGGCCTGGAGTCGCATCGCGGTCAGCGGAGTGCAAGAGATAGGACGGGGTGGGTAGGCAGCTTGTAGGACTCACCTCCACAGCACGTCGAGCAGGAGCCACCCATGGCGGGGACGAAGAGCTCTGGGCCTCTGGCGGTGTCACAACGCAGGCAAGGTCAAGGCAACGGTTGTAAAGGTCGGCCAAGGAGTCGTCGTGGTCGGGATGTGAGTCGATGGGGGTGCCTTTGTTGATGCTGGGTGTTGCGGCAACGAGCGAACCAGGCCGGAAACAACGTCAGGGCAGCTACAGAGCCTTGTGGTCGGGGCCCGGGGTGGCTGCAGGAGCAATCAGGAAGCGAGGATTAGATTCGGCAGCGGCAAGGGAAGCAGCAGCAGGAGATGCGGGTTCGAGAGGACGGCGGGTGGCGGAGGACGAGCGGTGGAGGGAGATGGGCGGCGGCGGAGGGCGGCCGGGGCGTCGGTCGAGCTGGCTGAGATGGATGAGCGAGGCAAGGAAGAAACGGAGATCGGATTGAGATTGGAGTTGGGGCCCTGCTTGGAACGAAGGGACGCGAGCGCGAGAGAAGGCAAGGCGGACAAGGCAGCATCAGCAATGGGAGGGTAGGCGGGACCACCCAGGGTATGGACGGGACCTGAGCTGGTAGCTACAGTACCTGCGGGTACCCTGCCCAATGGGGCGCTTCACAATTCAGCTCAGGGTCTTGGTGGTATTTGTGCGGGTCGACGAGGTACCATGGACAGCATGCATTGTACCTGCTCAAGCTTATGTCGGCGCTGTTGCTGGGCAAGTCCGGGTCCAAGCTTGGCAGCAACGCAGCAACAGGGGCAAGTTTGGCCTTCTTGGGTCTGCTTGGGGGAGCTCCGTTGGTGGCGGTGGAGCCTAGCGCGAGCTGTCCACCAGTCTAGTGCCTGTTGGATCGCCCCAACACAGCGGGCGGATGCTGTCACGCTGCAACTGAGCGGTTGGTAACCAGAGGCGCGGTCCGTCGCAGGTCCTTGTGTGTTACAATTGACGATAGCGTCAGAGGCGCCGCTCTGCTGTTGAATGAGAAAGTCGCGAGCCAGATGGGGTTGCAGCTGGCGTTATCACAATGACCAGGACCCACAGCACCAGGGAACCGGCCACGGCGGACAGTGGAGGACTAGAGGTGCATGTACCTACGTGCGGCACCGCGCTGTGTGCCGTAATTAATGAACGGCCGGCCTGGGTTTGCAGGATGAAGTCATCCTCCACTTTGCGGACCATGCCTCGGCCTGTCGGATCAACAGCTTAGTAGTCTACAATATCACCGAATATCCAGCTCAAGATGGACAGATAGACTTGATTCGTATCAATGGCAGCACCAGCACCGCCTTCTAGCAGGATAAGAAGTATCTCGCCCATTCCAACAGCCCAAACCCTGGCATTTGCAATCAACCATCACATCCCTCCGGCCCTCAACCCCGCCCGTCCCTCCCTTGACGAGGTTTCATCCGATGCATCAATGGTGAACAGTCTTGTCGTTTGAGCAAGGGCGGCCCCCTTCCGAGTTCCTCCATACATCATTATCGTTTTAAAGCAAGCACCCAGACAGCTCTGCAAGTTGGGACGGCCCGCAGCTACAGTACCTCCCACCGGCGTGGACGGTCATAGCAGACGCAGGTACCATCACACTCTCCCCTGCTTCCGCGAAGCCCGCACCATCATCAACCGCAAAGCAGTACAGACCTGGCTCCCTCAACATGAAGTGCTGTTGCGGTCGTGGTGGTCGGTTCATCTCCAAGGCCGACCACTCCAGCGTAGTCGCCGATAAATATCCACGCCAGCACATTGACCGTCGATCTTGTCATCAGCCAGACATAGGCTGCAGCCACTCTCGAACAGTTCGACGTTAAGCGACAGGCCTCTTCCTGCAGTCTCCTCTGACGTGTCCAGCCGCGAAACGCAGCAAAAACGCACAGCCATGCCTCCGAGTGGGCTCATGATTCGCGCCCGCGTCCCCCCGTTGGCCCCCCGGTTCGTCCCCGGCCGGCTCCAGACTCTCGAGCCGCACGCAGCTGGCGCATCGGCCGACGTCTGAAGCCATCATGACGCCCAGGCGGGATATCCCTCCCCGAGTCTCGGATGCCCACCAATCGCCAGACTTGTCGCCCGCTATAGTCAGGTGCGTGGCCAATAGAGCCGGGAGGGTGTCCTCTTCACACCCTCCGTCGTGGCGGCGTGTCTCACTGTACCTCACTTTTCTCGCTCGCGTGATTCGCATGGTATGCTAGGCACGCAAGGCACGTAATCAGATATGGGATGGCCGCCCCAGACGTCCAATTAACGAACTCGAGATGCCAAGAGTCACGTTTTTACTGTATTTTCCCATCATCTATCTATGTGCTCGCTTTAGGTTTGCCCATTCTCCGTCAATGTCTTATGTCTACCTCGCTGCTGGTTTCGCTCATCTGGGAGGTACCAAACTTGGCCAAGATCAGCTCTCCTCTACACCGCTAACCACCAGTTGGACGTACAAAACTGAATCAACCTTACATTGTGAAGTTTTATCACTCAATCTCAATCGCCCGTATTCTTCCCCCAGCGTCCCCGAAACGCTGAGGCCGAAAATGGCACATTAGTTAGCCCAAGTTTCTGTAACAAGTCAGGATGGTTCAATACATGGGAAATGGAGACATGCCCTGCTGCATATTAAATCCGACATTCGTCCAAAGTTCGGGGGCAAGGTACTGCAGGACAAAGTTCCGTACAAACCCCGTTTTGGTGGCATGCGGAACTTCAGCGTTACTTGGCCACACGCGCTTTGCTGCGCACCATCGTAGGAGATACTTGATATCGGCGGCGTCAGAATCCTTCTTGCTTTGTACTTGGCGGTTGACGATAGCCACGCACTTGACATCCAGGAGAAGAGTTGGCCACAAGACCCTGATGCCGCCCACGATGTGAACCTTGGTGTTGTGGTCAAATCCCCCAAGGAAAAGGCCCGGTGCTAGGATGTCGATCTTCACTGGAGGTGTGCTGCGGTATTGTGTCTCCCTAGTCCTGGAATTTACAAGCTCAAACTTGTCTGGATAGGCAAGCAGCAGGTTCCTAGCTGTTGGGGTTTCCCCTTGAGGAACCACAAAGTCTACATCAGCAGTTCGGCGACGCGATCCGAGAACCAAACAAGCCGCTCCACCTACGAAAGCATGCTGCAGTTGGCCATTTAGTGCCTGGGCCACTGCAACAATGGCTTCCCGAACTTGGTCAGTTGAAGGTTGAGATCGCCGTGAGCTAGGTACCATGGTCTCAGTTGCATAGGGCATCCCGGAAATGCAGATCTTGAATTTCATGGCCAGGAAATATATAACAATGGATGCCAGTGAATGATAACAAGTTCAAGTGAGTGAACCGCTATTTAAGGGCAGTCCTCACTTCTTCTCAAGGGAACAGTTCCAATTCATGGCCAGAACTGGCCAGATTGCCCATTTGCAGCGACCTTTCTAACCTGTGATACCCGAACGCCACGGCTACGGCCTTTCGTACGACTTGACAGTCACGACAAGGAAGGTCGACCGACTTCTGGCTAGACCAACCACCACTCTGCATGAACCAGCGGCGGCTATCCGCTGAGGTGGTGTTACCTAGTTGCGGAAGCCCGCATACACGTTGAAGTTCACATCGGAGACGGCTTGTGTCTCTTGTACACCAGTTGTGATTTTCGAAAATCACACGTGAGGAGCAGTGAAGGGATGTTGGACTGTGCGACATAGGAAAGCAATCTGGCCGGAGACAGAGAGCTCAACTTCTGCAGACCCTTCATAACCAGTGACACGGTGCATCGTACAGTGGCGCGCTGGCGCCTCTCATTGAAGGCGGTGGGGTTGCTTTGTGTTGCTATTCTGTTTCAGACGAAATCGTCTCCTATTCAGTTCCTTGGCCTTGCCACGTGCTTGACTGCTTGTGACTTGCAGAAACCAGGCCTGACAGCGGCTGGCTGTGCTATCAGGCATCTCAAAGTCTTGCGTATGATCCCACTGTTGTCCATGTACAGAGAGGCCATTTTTTGGGTTCTGTACTTGAACTTGCTATGGCTTCTGTACAGTTAAAAGCGAAAAGAAAGAATTTAAGATTCAGCTTGGCATCGAGGTTGACATCACACGCGCTCCTGGCTCACATTCGATGTCGTCATCATATTGAGTGCAAGAACCCTTGCCCCCATAGTTCCCAAGGCGCACGGGAGCTGTACTGTACGCACTGCGCCTTAAAACACCCTTTTCGCACCAGCGCAACCTCGTTTCTCCTCCTCCTCCGCAGCAGATCCAGTCCGGCACTGTTGATGGCCCATGAGCGCATACGGTTCAATTGAAAGCGTAGGGTAGGGTGGTAAGCTGCCCTGAAGTAGCGGCTAATTGTGGCGGGGATAGGGGAGCCCGCAGAATCAGGCAATGAGCACGACATACTTGCATGGCTAGTCGCCCAAATTCCAGGGACCATTAAATTACAATTACCCAAGATGTCTCTCTTCCCGAGGCAGCTCTCGTTTGTCGGTGACCCTGGCCAGTCCTGGTGGCTTATCGACGCTTATCACCCATGATTGGGTGAGTTGGAACGCCCACACAGCCAACACGCTGGACCCCTCCCCCTCAGCTGTGATCGACACTCGTAAAGTGCAATTGGGATGCTTGGCTGCATTTCTCACCTGTCCGTAGCCGAGAATCGTGTAATTATGGCGTCAAGACAAGGCCAACCTTTGACCGCACATTGATGTTCGGCCTAGCGGCGGCCACATGCGATGGACCCAGCCCAGTATCAGTAGCTCCCAGCGGGTTGGTACAGTATCGATGAGTTCAAAGCATCGCAAGCTCCCAGCGACCCGCTTGGGTCCCAATACGAGTGACTACGGCTGTCGATCGCACGGTTTGCGACACGCTGTCGACGCAGGGCTCCGGACTAGGGTGTCTTATCATATCTGACTCGCCAAGTGATGCTGCCACAGTATTGGAGCAGGAGACGAACGGTGCAGCGCCCGCGCCCGCGCTGCCAGACACGCACAGGCGGGCTCTTGATAATGACGCCTCTGGGACTGGTACCTTTCGTTTCCCTGGCCATTGATTAGCCTGTCTGTCGGGGAACCGGCGAGGGGAGGCTTGTTAGCAGATTCCAAACGTGTCTGCATCGCTGGCGGTGACTTGCTCCTTCATTCTATATTTTGCGTGCTCCTGCGTTGCGTTGCGTCTCTGGCCGTTCTTGTGCTCTGCACCTGCCCTCCCCACCCTTGACGACAATGACCTCATCGTTTCGGTGACCCAACCCAACACTCCGCAGAAACGAAGAATTTCGGCTCTCGTCCACGACTGAGACTATTTCGCTCATCCGCTAGGCCAACCTTAACCCTCAATCCCGACGGGGAGAAACACAGAGAGCCCCGGGCCGCCTGCCGCGCTCGCTGGTTGATCGCCCGTCTCGCCGAGCCCTTCGCCCCCGTCGTTCTGGCCGCGTCTAGACCACCGGTCCCTGTGCCTTCAGTCCAGTCAGACGCAACAGCGGCACAAAAACGGGCGGGAGGGAGTGTCTGTCTGCGCTCGCGCTGCCCAGCCAGGTACAGCCCTAAGCCCAAAGGGCGTTGCTCCCTCTATTTACTGTCCCTATCTCACCGTGGGTTGACGCCCGTCAGCGGGTTGGACAGAAGGTGGACGACGCGTCCAACGACAAATCCTGTACGACTTTGCTCGGCCTGCGGGCGAGCTGCTTGCCTGGTCGTCTGTGGCTGGAATGGCGCAGAACCCGGCGTCCCTGCAAGGGGGCGGCAGTCAGTTTGGGGAAAAGGGCCCCGACGATGTGACATCTTGGGTGCAAGCCGCCGCCCATGAGGCCCCTCACGATAGTGATCCAAGCGTTGGTGCAGCTGCGGGGGAATATCGCCCTCCCATGCCAGCAGACTTGCCAGACCAAGTCTCCCGACCCAGGCCTGCTACCGCCCTCATGATGATGGCCCAAATGAGTGGCAGGCAGCCACCAGCTCTTCGTGGCGACCTGAAAGCTAATTCTAGTGCCTCGAGGAACAATGCGGATGTCGGCGATGTCTGCGCCGGAAACAGCGGTGGCACTGCATTGGTGGGGGAGCCCAATAGCAACAGCGGCAGCACCAGCAGCAGTGGCGCTCCAACCAGTGTGGCCAGTGACAGTGGTGGTCCGCCTCAACGCCCCCGTGCGTTCTCATCCAACACTGGTGCCGCCTCAACCTCGGCCGGGCCTCAATTTGTCGCTCCGTCATCCTACCTCCGTCCCAGGTCATCCCTTCGGAGCGCAATGCCTCCCCCCGAGCCGAAGCCCAAGCCTGCGCCCCCGAGCCCGCTCGACAAAGAGCAGCAGCAGGGTCTGGTATGTCTTGGCCCCTCTCCTCGCATCTTACGCCCGCCGTGAACCAGCGCTGTCGCATCGCATCGCATCCGGGAGTGGTGCCTGTGCCCCTCCTCTCGTCCGTGCCTCGCCGACCTCGTCCCGCCCATCTCGTGGACTCGTTCGTGGGGTTATCTGCCCCATCAAAACCCTCCTCCTCTAGACTCATGTTAGCCAAATCCGCTACTCGGACTGACTTTGGACTTGGATAGGACGCCATCCGCGAATTCCTCAAAGTCCGCACTAGTTACGATGTTCTGCCCCTCTCCTTCCGCCTCATCGTCCTCGACACCGACCTGCTCATCAAGAAGACGCTCAACATTCTGATCCAAAACTGTACGCCGGCTTCCAACTTCCAACCATTCCCTGTCACGGCCTTAATTAATACCTGAGTGTAGCCATCGTTTCCGCCCCGCTATGGGATTCAAACACCTCCCGCTTCGCTGGTCTCCTGACCAGCACCGACTTCATCAATGTCATCCAGTACCACTACCAGCACCCTGATGAGATGAGCAAGCTGGACCAGTTTCGCCTCAGCAGCCTGCGAGGTTAGTATCTGTCGTTTCGACGTATCTCGATGGTGAGGCTGACCGCTGCGCAGACATCGAGAAGGCCATCGGTGCCATTCCTATTGAAGCGGTGTCTGTCCACCCCTCACGACCCCTCTACGAGGCATGCCGCCGCATGCTCAAGACACGCGCCCGACGAATCCCACTCATCGATACCGATAGCGAGACCGGAAAGGAGATGGTCGTCTCTGTCATCACCCAGTACCGCATCCTCAAGTTCATCGCCGTCAACAATGAACACAATACCATTTTGCTGAAGAAGACGATTCGAGAGGTTGGCCTAGGCACCTACGGCAAGCTCGCCACTGCCCACATGTCCAGCTCCGTGCTCGATGTGATTCATCTCATGGTGGACTACAACATCAGCTGTATTCCCATCGTGGACGAGGACAACCGCGTTCTCAACGTCTTTGAGGCCGTCGATGTCATCCCCTGTATCAAAGGCGGTGTATACGAAGAGCTCGACGGACCCGTTGGCGAAGCGCTCTGCAAGCGATCCGACGATAGCCCCGGAATCTACACCTGCACCCCCGATGACCGACTCGACTCCATCTTTGACACGATCCGAAAGAGTCGGGTGCACAGACTCATCGTGGTGGACGACGACAACCGACTTAAGGGCGTCATCTCCCTGTCGGACATTCTTAAGTACGTGTTACTCTCGGGAGTAGAGGACACGACCAACTGGCCTTGAACACCAAGCGAAAGGGGTAGACGATTCCTACGCTGGTAGATTGTGCTTGCCATTGGGACGGACCTGGAATTGGCCGAGGGATCCCGGTCTACGGCAGGATTGCATCTTTATGGCGTAAAGGGGGTCTCAATAGGTGGAATACCATGGTGTTGCGTAGTTCTTCAGTTTGATAGACGCAGAGAGAAGCACGCAGACGAAGCTGGCGACATGACTGCCGTCGTCGTGGGTGATGATGACCTGGCTCGGGCCTTGCGTTAGCCGCACTAAGTCGGCCGCAGTGCTGCATGGAGGGACAAGCTTGCGAGATCTGGCTGGATTTTTTCTCATATTTGGGCTTGGGTGGCTTGAGAGAGGGAAGCAAGGGTGCCAGCTGCGGCATCTGTATAGCTAGCCACTGGTGGGGAGGACTTTAAGCTGCTGGCAAACAGGACGAGTGCAACAGCGCACACTCCGTTTGCACCACCTTCTGTTAGAACGATTCGATGGAATAACGAGCCTAACAATTAATTGCATCCAGGCCAGACTCGGTACTGACCAACGCGCCCTTCCTCGCGGCCCTCCATTGTTGCTGCATGCATCTATTTCCTCAACATCCCCAGTCTGGGCCATCGCAACCACACCCATCGAACACACTTCCTCCATCACACCAGGCCGAGACCCAGACTTCGCTTCGCTTTCGTCCAGAGCTGGGTGTGAGCCGGCCCCGGATTCCGGAATACAGAATACAGGCAGCACCGACCCGTCCTGTGGCAGTCTCAGCAGCCGCCCGCACTTGTTTTGCACCCTTCGCGAAAGTGCCTTCCCAGCTGTGAACCGTTTGGCACTTTCGCCTGGGGAGAAGCAAATTGACGGGCAGGCCAAGGTGGTCCTGTGCCAACAAACTACGTGTAGCGCCTCTGTGTCCCCTGCCGCGGAAGGGTTGTCCTCACACTGCGTCAGTCGCAATGGACGTGCCGGCCCTCGTCGTTCCATCAACCTCTCGCTGCCATCGCAACACGTGAACTCGTCGTCTACCCAGACAGCTCTCGCCCCTCGGATGAGTAGCGAGTCGTCCCCCCAACTACAGTTTTATCCTTCGCCGGCCCAAGCCCGTCCCGTCGTCACGAAGAGGCCCCATCTCGAGGACAGCGACCATGGATTCCTCGGCACCGCCCGATCCTCTGCCAGGCGTAATGGGAGCTGTTCCTCCGCTGCCACACCGTCTTGCGCCTTCGAAGAGCTCGACATCTCTGAACTTCTTGCAGAATGCAAACATCCAGAATGTGGCGGTAAAGATGCCTCGGATGCACACAAGTCGAACATGGACAACCAGTAGCGGAGCGAAGGGTGCCTTGAGTGACACTGACGAGGTTGACGATCGGGCCAAGTTTGTTCAGGAATATAACCGCTTAGCAAAGAAGGTAGGCCATCTCTCTGGTTCCTCAACAGCGACTCATCAGGTGGCGATGGCTGAATCTCTCGACGCAGCATGGCCTCAGGATTCTCGTCGTCGAGGACTTCAAGCCCAAACACTCGGTAAGCATGTTTCGTTTCCACCCCCCCACGGCACGATCTGACCAACAGTCCCTTAGTCCATGAACCCCCCCAAACCGAGAGGATGGTTTCATCGAATGCTCCGATCGTCTTCCAGCCATACTCCCCCGACGACGCGCCCAGCCCCTCCAGTCGATGGCCCCAGCCACAAGCGCAGCTTCTCCGACCTCGCGCATAACCTCGTCTATCGATGCCGCGAACCACTTCAGCCCATTGATCTGCAGTCCATGATTCGCCTGAGTGGCAAGACCTTACTATACCTTCCGCCTGAATATTCGCCTTCTTCCTTAATTCTCCCAACCGGGATCCGTGCAACGGCAAACTTTCTCGCACAGAACGCCACGACTCGTGGTCTATTTCGCATCCCAGGTTCCGTCAGAGCTGTCAATGCTCTCGTGGCTTATTATTGTGACACAGACTGCACTGACGGAAGTATCTCAAGCACCGTCAGATGTGCCAACCTACCAATCCATATACAATACTCTATCCACGATGTCGCATCTGCTTTCAAGAGGCTACTATCTGTGTTGCCTGGAGGAATTCTCGGGTCTCTCTCCGTCTTCGATGCCATGGTTTCTATCCATACACAACTCTGTGGCGATCCAGAGTTTCCCAGGACCAAGCAGACCAAGGTGCGAGCTCGTCTCATTGCATTGGCAATCGCCACTGTCGAGTCGCAGTTTCGCCGGGAGCTTATCTGTGCGGTTTTTGGCTTGCTGAGTCTCATAGGACGCGCTGCCGAGGTGTGTCCCAGAGAGGATGACGAAGGCTGCCCGCTTCCCACCAGCGACTTGATGGGCTACAATGCTCTGGGGATCATATTCGGGCCACTTCTCGTCGGTGACCTGCTTGACCAATACCCGATGCGACTGGCCACACCAGATTCAGGGTTGCTGCTTTTCTCCCTGAGCCCACAGAAGCTTCGCCGAGATCACCGCAAAGCCAAAGGAACCGAGGCGAAGGGCGCCGGTCCGCCAAAAGTTAACAAAATTCACGTTGCAAATAGCATTGCTGAGATGCTCATCGTCAATTGGAGGGACGTTGTTAGGCAGATGAAGTCGCTGGGCATGGCACGTCACAGAGATGTCCCGTCAAACCCAAATCTGCGCAACCCCATGATACGGCCAGCAAGATCTCAAGGTTTCGTTCTCAAAAAGCCCCGTGATTGGGACCAGTCTACAGATATGGGATTTCGGGGCAGAGACGACAAAGCCAGCCATTCGAGCGTACGGAATGGCAGCCCCGGGCTGGAAACACCGACTTTGGCTGTGAAACGTCATCGGCCCAAGACAATAAACAGCTCGGCATCTAACCGCTTAGCAACCAAGCAGAGTGTTGGACTGTTAAGCCCAACCGCAGAGGAGACGTTTATTGATGACGGGGGTAACTGCATCACTTGGGACCGAGACCCGGCTGAGAGGAGGGGCCTTGACAAGAGTAACGACCAGCCAAACGATGTGGCAGATTCCAAACGTCGACTTCCCGTCCTGGTTGGCCCCGCGAATCCTGGATCTCAACTATCACCAGTTGATTTGCGTCAACCGCTTGGTGTCCCAGCTGTATCGAATAGCCCTACGAACCGCGCCGTACTAGACATAGTCACGCCGGGAAGAACGCAAGATGTTTCCAAGAACCCGCACATATTGCTCAATGATGTGCCTCCGCGGACATCTTCCAAGCCCAGATCGGAAACTGATATCGCACAGTCCAAACCTAGCAGCCATGTCATGAACCTAGCGGATGGCCGGGCCCTCGCCCGTCGATATCAGCAAAGACTAAATATGGACTGGACATCGGAGGTTTCTGGAACTCCGCGCCTTGATGACTACCCATCGAGGAGTCCTGATGGGCTCAAACCCTTGTTTCCTCAAGGGCAGGAGCCTGCCCCCCGAGTATCACAGAATTATACGCCAGACTGGTCAACCGATGTCGCTGTTGCTGCATTCAGAAACGAATGGAGGTTGTTGAATTCAACTGATGCACCCTCCAGTGCGCCTCAGCATCTGGAGCCGGCCACCCGCACTCAAGAGACCAGAGAAGTTGGCGGTTTCTGGACTACAGCAGACGTTACGCCACAACCAGCAGGGGCCCGAAGTGAAGAGCCATTCTCGGCATCAGTAGCCCTTCAGTCTGGGGAACCGAATGTCATGCTAGGCCCGGAAGAAGCCTCAAAAGGTTCGCTGGAGCTTACACCGAGAGAGTTTTACGCCGAGATGCGAGTGCCGCCGAGTCTATCTGCAAATTCCAAGAAATCTGCACAGCTCCCCACTTCCAAAACATCCTCCAAGCTCTAGAAAGGTTTCGAGGGCAGCAATTTGAGGAAAACACCGAAAGCTGGTGATGCAAGCAGTCAAAGTCACCCCCTAACAGCACCGCCCAACAGACGGAACACACACCATGAGGGAATCGGCCCCAGTGCGGTGAAAGTTCAGGAAACAGAGTCAATTAAGGTATGGCCAGGGCCTGGAAAACAAGTGGTGAGGCCAAGTCTGGCCGAGGTGGCCAGTAAACAGGGCTCGGTGAAAGCGATGACAGCAATGTTTGAAGGCGGAGATGATCAAAAGAATCCACCTCAGCCGGCGAGCAGAACGCAAAGTCTCATCTCGCAGTTTTCTCAGATATCAGCTGAGAAGTCTGCGCGGTCGTCGAGGTCTGGGTCGCAGTTGGGCCGTCTTACATCGCGGGGAGAATCGATCTCGAGCCAAAACCAGGGAATCCGCAGAGTCTCAATCAACAGAAGCCAACGGCCGGACGAGACGGACAAACTACGCAGTTCCATCAGCGAAAGCCTAGCTGTGCGCGCTGCGGTGGCAAAAGTGGCAGAGATGCAAGACCCAGACAATCAACTTGGCCCGGGAGAATTGATCCTACGGCAACCTGTACCTCTTAAGAAACCGAGCTCAGCGGGACAGGAGAAGGACACCAGCTTTCAAGGTCCACCAAGCCTAGGAACGATGGTCCCGTATCCCGAACCGCCACCCATAGCTCATCATCTTCATCTGAGCCGCCCTACCTCGTCTTCCTCTAGTCTACGCCAAGAAGCCGAATACCAGGCGGCCCAGTCATTACATACCTCGACGCCAACGCCACGGCCTGGAAGTACAACCATCCTTCACTCGCAGATCCGCCACCTCCAACGACAGCTGGTCTTCAAGACAGAAGAGGTGGCGCAGCTCAGACGGCAATTGGAGGCACAGGAAGATGCGGAAGTTGGCACGCTGAGCGAGCAGCTACGGGAGGCAAACAGAGAAGCCCGAATGTGGAAGGAGAGGGCGGAATCCGCCGAACGGAGAGTTCGGGTTTTTGAAAGATACACTTCAATGCTGAGAGGAATAAGGGATCCAGCTGCGGCTGCGGACAATCTCGGCACAGAGTCCAAGCTGGCCGGCGAATCAGTCACCCAAGAGTTGGGTAGTCGCGACGGACATGACCGTGATGCCACGGTGGTGGGAGGCAAACAGTCAACTGAACGAGCAAGTGAGGGTGAGAGTGATTCCTCAGGCAAGACAGAAGATATCGGTGTTATCACGGCACGGATTCGACGTTGCCTGCATGGTGGGCCATCCGGCCAGAGTGGGCAGATCGATGGAGCGGCAGACGATTCAACATCGATGACAATTCGCCCTGGGCAGAGCTCACCAAGGGATATCAGTCAGAGCGAAATTGAGATTTGGATCGCTGTACAAGAGCTTCTCAGTTTGGATGCAGCAAACACGGCAGCCTGTGCGAGGAGCAGTGATCGGACAGAGTCTAGGCCCTGAATACTTGATAGAGGATGTGAAGCATCTGCAGATGTGGCAAGCCATAGAATACTGGAACCTCTGGACAGCGGTTGAGATCAGTGGTGGGAAATTGCAGTGGCGAACATCCCGTTTGTATCATAGGTAGAAATGGTTAATTGATGCCGATTTACTTGACGCTGCTAGCATGAATCGTGATCTAAATCGCAAGGCTGGACGGTGGGCCATGTCGTCTCACACACACTGCGGTATCGACTCATTAGGAGAATCGGGGGACGCAACCGCCCTGTTGGTGTAGATGGACTGTGTAGATACATGGCTGTCTCGCGTTAACACTGGGGAAGCATGGTAGCATCTTGTGATGAGGACATATATGCACTGTGGATTTTGGCTGCGTGGCCCTTGAAGATATAATGCGTACTAAACTTGGCCCGACCCTCAGATGCCCTTCACGACTTTTGACCCAAGTTGCACAGGCCCATCGACACGAACATCGCGACACTGAAGGGTGATCTGTGTGAGACCATGGCGAGGCACCGACAGGAGGCAACCGTTCTGGAACGTTGAAACTTGAAAGATAACTGGGCCCTCAAAATGTATTTTAGGCTTGGGGGTCGTGCAGGATTTAGAAATTGGGATTTGCTTATCCCTTGCATTTTGCCACGCTGGTGGCACACCCCTGTCGGTAGGTAGCAACTCGATGAACCTAACCATGCTGTGAGCACGTTCACAGATATACGCACGCGACGGAGGAAGGCCTACTGAAGGATGTAGTGCAGAACAGGGGGGGCTGTGGAAGTCGTTGTCATGCTGAAGAAGAAGCATGCACAAGTCGAACCAAATGCGAGAAATGCAGATGGACACCACCTCTCGGCGTAGGGCGGGCACACAACAAGTGAAGCAGGTTGGATCAATGATGAGTTCGAGCCCAATGTGATCGGAATTTCATTAGAGGCCAATTATTTCAGTGTTGATGCCATCGGGGGCAACGGGCATGCCGTTTTTCGTTGTCGTCTCATCGGCATAAGCTGATATCCAGAGAGGAGGATGGAGATTAGCGAGAGACAAAAGTAGATCTCTCATGGATTCACCCCTGACGAATTGGCTATCTCGATATGCTCCCAGAGTTATTCAGTTCTCCATGATAAAGATTGACTTGTATCGATGCGTCACGTCAACCACGGAGGCATACATGCCAAAATCTAGACACCGAGCGTTAGTAAACAGCAAGCAATGGAACCAAGGACTGCCAGGGGATCCAGGGCTCACTTACCAACGCCTGGACCCACGTCTCGAGATGTAAGGGCCTTGATGGATAGATCCGGGTTGACTTTGCCTATGATCTGCGCCGAGTTCTCGCTGGTCAGATGGGCATCCTGAAAAGACCAGTAATTAGCAGGTGATGGGCCAAGATGGCACACACACTATGTGCATTCGAGAGTGTAGCCCGACCAGCGAATACTTACACGGTTCAGCAAAACGGTGACGTTTCCATCCGAGTCCAAGATTGCTTGATCTCCACGGAGCTGAGTGACTTTTCCGAGGAGGATGACGACCCGGCCAACGTAGCTGTCGAGATAAGGTGCAGTGATGCGTGGGGTGGACATTTGCTCGGCCATGGTCGTTTGCCCTTTGCTGGTGCTAAGGCGTACTTTGGAGATGATGTCGGCTGATACCAGTAGTTATCAGCTTATCGAGTTGCACAGGTTAGTGGGTCGGCGTTGTTGAAGGGCCGGCGCGGACGTTGGAGAATCTCAATGTTGGTCGTGAATGCGGGTGAGGCTTGGCCGTTTGAGAAGGTAGTCAGTCACAAAGGGCTGCTGTGAGCGAGGTGATGCAGGATGGCGCTAGGTCACGTGGTGATTTGTCGCTGAAGCTGTCCACGGGAGGGCCTCCTTCCTTTCCTCTGTTCTGTCTCTCCATTTTCAAGCTCCACGCTGCGCGCCACGCCAGTTTCCCGATTTCGAAGTGGTGAATTCGAATAAATTCGATTGCAGTCAATCCGGTGTTGAGCTGAGTTCAAGGCTCCCTGCCAGCCAGTGCGATCGCTCATTGGCTCGTGGTAAGATTCCGTTGCGGCGCTGTCGTCGGTGGTGGAGGCGGCTAAGGCTCGACAGTGCGGCGCCACACCCCGGCCAATTCTCCCCATCGTCACAGCTCAGGACCAGAAGTCAAACGCTAGCACAGATCTCTGGAAGAAATGCTCCGGCAGGGTCCTGGACCAGCGTTTATATCGTGTCGTTTTCAAAACCTCGTGTGATGAACAGCACCAAGCAACATGCTCATCCGGGTCGGCCCACGACGCGGCTGGTGACCCATTTGCAGTACACACATTGTCTAGCGAACCATAACTTCAAGACCGGGGAGCAGACCGACAGTGCTGTTGCCCGGTCACTGATGGATTTCAAACTCGTGCGACAAAGGCCTTGGACGGGGTCTAGTTCGAGCAAACGACCTACCAGGAACACACGCGGTGGAATCTTCTCTTTATTTCACCCCGGACCAGGCTCCATACCGCCACCGCAATCATCAGGTAATTAGAGATGCCATCTCCGGCTTACCACCGCTTGCCGAGCAGTGCTCCACGCTCTCGGTTCAAAGCGCTTACTACGGACAAGGGTGCAGTGCGCCCGACAGACCAGCGCACCATCCCACGCTATTGGCCTGCCCAGTGTCTTTTCTTGGCTGTGGTCCTTCTCCGACCGTGATTTGATGCGCCCACTCATTGATGCTACAATTGCATTATGATCAGCTAAATGAGAGGACTCGCAGCTGTGAAACTTCGATAAACCCAGCACATTTGCATGCATCTCGTGAGCAGGCTCGCACGCAGTGTCGTTGCAACACTTCACCCCGCTTTGCCGGCCTTAAACAGGCCTGCTCGCCGCCCAGCACCTCATGCCACCCGAATCTCAGATGTGCATTTCTCTCTGCCATGGCACTCTTTCGTGGCATACCTAGCTTGCCTAGGACTAGCCGAAAACCTCGTTACCCTTGCTTCCCGCATCGAGGCCTGAAGCGGGCCGTCGGGCAAGTCCGCCGCCCCCCAAACCTGTCTTGCCAACCCACAGGTCTTTGGATGGCGGATGTCCATTCTGCAATCCGCCTTTGGTGACGAGGAGAACTCCCAAACCTACTGATTCTCGATAGGGTGCGGGATGACGCCCATGACAATCCCTGCCATTTTGAGCCAGGTGTAGGGAATCAATTCTGCAGGGTATTTGTGACACACTCCCACCCTCCAGATGCAAGTTGCGACTCGCTGGCCGTTGGTCACATCATTGGGCAGACAACAAAATCACACATCCATTTCTGAGAAATAATACGACTCTAGCAACACAGTGCTTGCAGACAATGCAGACACAGAGACAGGACAGGGAAGGGTGCATCATGCCAACGCGGCCAAACTTGCCATCCAGTCTCCAGCCGAAGCCACATGCCTCCCCTTCCTTCCCCACGGCGCCCCCGTAGTCCATACTAACAGAGAATTTCATTTGCTCCTCCAGCTGTCGGACCTGGTTCGCTGCGGGATCCTTCCTGTTCCCTAGGCCTAAATACACAGCCAATTATTCTCTCACCTATACCCTGCCCGTGACATGGAGGTGACCAAAGCTAACAAGTCGAGGTACCTCACAGGCTCAGAGTCCGGTTCCCCGATGGGCAACGAGCCAAGCCATAAGTACCAGTGAAGGTTGCCACCAAAGGCCATTTTGGCATAAAATCAGCCATTACTTGGTACTAAAACATTTGAGAAGATCCCGAGGACCTCTTTGCTCTGCGGGCCTCTCCACCGGGCCTTGTGCTCCTTTGCCCTTCATATCGAGTGGGCCCTGTCGGGGATAAGGAGCTCTGGGCGCGTCGCCAGGCGTAGGTGGACAGGCTGACGGGATAACCGCCATCAGGCTTTGCCCCATATAGGGCCGGAGTGTCGAGACGAGCCGTCCTGTGACAAGACACGCCACAGTGCAAGACAACCTGGACACTCGAGCCCCGGACCCAGCCAAGACTCCGTTCCCCTCCCATCCACACCTCCAACGGCGCCCAACCCGACTTTTCCACTTGCCGTCTCTCCTCTCTGCCAGGCTCTAGGTTCAAGTGCCAATCGAAACTCGTGCTCAAGCAACAGGACGCCTCGCTAAAGTCGTCTTGCCACTGAGTTCGCCTCCTGAGGACGATACCGAGTTGACAGCCAAGTGCAACCCCAACCCTCCCTCCTATTGGTATTCTTCACATCTTGTCTTCTCGGGGAAACCCAGGATCAGTCTCAGGCGATCCATAAGCAGATAGTTTAACATCCACCCTCTGACTCTTCAGGCTCAAGGCTGGGCAGGACCCTACGTTTCCTGCCCAGGGGCGCCCAGACGCGCTGCAGCACTCATCGAGCTCATCACGATTGCACAGCGAGCATTCATCCTTTACGACGCGATTCACGAACTATCAAAATCTCATCGAATAAATATGAGTGATCGCAAGGTGCCCACCCTCGCCGATCTCGGCTTCGGCGGCAACGACGCAGGTTTTGCGCCATTCGAGGAGGGGATCGTCGACCCAGGCCTTGGCTTCCTGCCAGGTACTAACAACATGGACCCTTCAGTCTTTGAAAGCATACAAGGAGATTATGCCGTGGATCCTTCCTTTTTGGCCTCCGAATTTGGTCAACCCAGGCTACTGGCCACTGATCCTCCCCTTAGTTGTATGCAAACGAGCGCAAGCTTGTCGACACAAGGGAGCGAGCTGCGCACCCCACAAACGACATCTTCGGAAAGTACCGGCATGACATCACGAACTTTGAGTAAATCCTCGTTTCCTTCTACCAGATCTGAATCAACCGAAGGGAGTGGCAAGGGGCAAAAGGGTGAATCCACTCCCGCTAAACGAACGCGAAAGACACGAAGACGCAATGTATCCCCAAAGCGACGCCAAAAGAGCCAAATTACATCTATAGCAGTGGAAGAATATAGAGATGATGAAATACAAGAAGAAGAACAGGATGAAGAAGGTGAAGAAGAGTTCGGCGAGGGCAGTAAGCGAAAATCAGCCAAGTATCTGGAACGAAACCGGATTGCAGCCTCCAAGTTTCGGAAAAGGAAGAAGAAATGGGCCAACAGCCTCGAGTCAACAAATGCTGGTCTCGAGAGCCAGAATTCGAGCTTGCAAAAGGAATATACCGGCCTCGTGAGCCAGGTCAACGACATCAAGAACGAGCTAATATCACACGCATCGTGCAATGACCCCAAAATTGACGAATGGATCGACAACGAGGCAAGGAGAATTGTCCAGAAAACAGCCCGACAACAAATTGTACAGGCACGGGAACTCAGCAATGGCCCTGGGTCCCTCCCACCACATGGTCAGTAAGACATAGCCATGCAATTTGTTTGTACACGCCACTGACTTGGCTGCATCAGGGCCGTCGCTCGAAGAGGAATCGTTTCCAATGCCGTACGCATCCCCGACGTCGCCGACGAACGAGTTCGATTTCGATCAAATGCCGCCGGAAGGCATGCTCGACGCAATCCGCAGAAATATGCCATCGAAACGAACAGAAGAGGACCAGGAATACCAATGACTCGAATGCCCGTCGTCGTGTGAGGGTTAAATTGAATGACAATCCCGATGTCTCACATAACATGGCGACAGTAAGACCTGGGCGAGAAAGGCCCTATATATACACACCTCGTGCAGTATTCGTTGACGTCAAAATTGTCATGGTGAGAACATTAACCCAGTCGGCAACGTCAAAGATCTGCGACGTTTGATGGATGACCACAACACCGCAGATCTGTACCTTATTCAGCCACCCACCACAGCTCCGACACTTTGCCACTAATCAATCGAGATTTTGTCAGCATACAGTACAGAGTCAGAGATTCTAATAGTGTTTGTTGAGCCTCCACCTGATATGCGGCAGTGGCGTTGTCTCTGGAGAAGGGGGGTGCCTGGCCGATCTGTTCGCAGATCACCCCAGTCGCCTGTGATGTTAATAATCAACGGGGCAATTATGAGAACTTGTTGCATTGAAAATTTTCGGTCGACCAGATCAATTCAGGTAGAAGTGGCAGTCGCTCTGGGTGGCGGCGGAAGTTGAGCATGTCATGGCGATGTAATAGTCGATCCACTACACCGTCATCCATTCATGCTCGTTACTGCGAGATGGCGAGTCGCCACCGCCAGTTTACTCCGTTAATAGACCAGAGACCTGATGAAAACCAGCCGTGTTGGAGGCTTCAAAGTTGGCCGCTCGAGCACAATCTGGGCGACAGCAACCTATTCTTCTCGTTTGGTCCATGGGGCAAACGTATGAACTCCAGGCAAGGCAGAAGGCGACAGCACACATTGGTAGAGTAGATGGCTAGAATAGTTGGGGAAATAGCTTTTGATAGTTTGTAAAATAGTGATGTGATGGTCCGGCTCCGCCCTCGCTCAGACATAGTCCTACATAGACGCCGCCATCTAGATTTACAGAGATATGATACACGGCAACACGCCACCACTGCAATAATGCCGCTGCCCGGCCCCAGAACCGGCGATGATGATCCCAGTGCTGCTTCTCCAACTCTTTTATCTTCTTTGCTCTGCCAATCGCTTCTTGAAGTCGCTGCTCCGGCCCGACGTGGCCTACCTCCGCTTGGTCCAGCCGCGGCCGTTGGAGACGCCGCGGATGCGCTTGGTGTATTTCCACAGGTGGCGGTACTTGGGGCCCTGGCGCTTGGCCTCCCAACCGCGGGGCTTGACCGGGGGCTTGAGGCTGTGGACGCGGGCGGTGCGGAACTCGAGGCCGGCGCCGGGGATGCCGTGGCGGCTCATGACGGCGGCCGTGTTGTCGTCCCACAGGGAGCGGAACATGGTGAAGCCGAAGGGCTTCAGGGCGAACTTGTCGCGCAGCGACTTGAGCGAGAAGCGGTCGCGGCCCGAGTACAGCTCGCGCATCTTGGCCACGTCGACCTTCTCGCCGGGCTTCTGCTCCAGCAGATAGATGCCCATGCGGTGGTAGGGGGCGCCCTTTTGCGAGAATGCCGGCATCCACGGCACGGCGAGCTGATCGTCGGCCTTGATGCGGCTCAGGGGCAGTGATGTGTCCGTAGGCGCCAGCGGGATATTGGCGGCCAGGTAGTGGCATCGCTTGGTGAAGCTGTCGGACTCGGCGTCGGGCACGTCGGCGTCGACGACGACGGCCGTGACAAGGCGCTCGCCGGCGTCAAAGACCTGAACGCGCAGGCGGGGGGCATTCTCGCTAACGGCGGAGTCGACAATGGTGCCGGGCAGGATCTTGAGCTTGCGGAAGTACAGCTGGACGTCGGCGGTGGGCTCGAACTTGGGCAGCACGTCGGGGACGATGTTGAACTGCTTGATGCGCTGCGTGATGAGGCGGTGGTCGTACGAGCGCCACTTCTTCTCGGCGTAGTGGCGGTAGATGGGCTTGTTCATGTCGCCTGCAGTTCCATTAGGGTCAGCAAGGTTGTAGATGAGCCAATTGATGTGCGCGTCGACTCACCCAGTCCGTCCTCGAAGCGCTTCTTGACCACGGGGTCATTGGCATCGGCCAAGATCTTAAGCCGCTCAACGTGCTTCTTGTGACTGGCCAGCTGGAGATCCTTCTTCGCCTGTCCACCCTTGATACTAGCGGCGTCCGTCGCCTCGAGCAGAGAGATTTTTTCCAGCTGCGCTGCGATCTTCTCCAGCTTTTCCTCACGGTCGGCGGCGAGGATCTTGCGGGCCTCCTGGAAGGCCTGGTAGGGGAGGTGCTCAAAGGGCAGGTTGCCAGTGGTGCGGATGGCGAGACGTCGACGGCGGGATCCGACGGGCATCTTCCCCGCCTTGAGGACCTGGGCCTCAAACTCGGGCAGCACCGTGTTGGGGTCGAGGTCGGCGGCGCTGGGCTCGGCCTGCTGCTTCTCGGCGGCTGCGGCGTCGGCGGAGCGCACAGCGCCAGTGGAAAAGGCGCGGACGGCGGGTGTGGCCCTCAATTGCCGGGCCAGCGGCCGGACGACGGCCTGGCACCTCGACATTTTCGGGAGACGAGGGCGTGGGAGAGGGGGGAGGCGGTTGGAGGCGGGAGTTGAGGGTGGTGATGGTCGACTCTTGGTGGTTTTGCTCGGAAAAAAGCTGGCCTGGCTGGACTGGTCGCTGCACGCGACTGCGCCCCACAAAAAGCTTCGGCGGACGGAGGTGGAAGAAGCCGAACCACTTTTTTTTTAGCTGGCAACCACCACCAAATCAGGCCCAAGTCACGGTTTTCGAGCATCACCAGCGATCACGTCCGACGAGCAGAGGCACAAGCAGCTGCCAATCCACGCCAAACCGCCGGCCTACCACTTCGAACCGACGCCGCGAGACTCCCATCACCTGCTACCCGCTCACACCATGGCCGGCAAGGGAATCGGCTGCCTGTCAGAGGCAATGGCCGCCCTGCGAGTGATGGCCAAGGTACGTTTTTGCTACACCCGCCCAGCCCTCAATTGGGGTCGCAAATGCGCTGACATGTTGCGATTCGTATAGCCCTCGACTGCGACCAGGACATTTGCCCGATCCATGGCCACCGAGGCTGCTCAGACGCCCCTGACTGCCACCGAGGCCACCCCAACGATCCTGACTGCTACTGAGACCACCCCGTCAACCCCGACTGCTACTGAGGCCACAACGACCGCGACTGCCACTACCGGCAACATCACTCGCTCGGCCACTGCCACGCCCCAGACTATCCTCGATGCATGGAAGCCAAGTGAGCCCCCTCCCTCACTACCACCGAAGAACCAGTCCCTCTCCTCCAATGCTAACAGGCGCGCAATAGTGACCACCGTCCCCCTCACCATCCACAGCTTCCCCTCGCTCGAGCCGACGGCCCTCGAGCACTGGTCCGTCCAGCACCTCTACCTCCCGCTGCGCCGCGACATCCTCCACCTGGCCGTCACCTTCGAGGGCGACGCCACCCGCCAGGGAACCGCCTCTACCAAGACGCGATATGACGTCCACGGTTCGCATCGCAAGATGCGTCCCCAGAAGGGTACCGGCAAGGCTCGCCAAGGCACAAAGCAGAGCCCCCTGCTGCGTGGCGGTGGAAAGGTCTTTGGCCCTCACCCGCGCGACTTCTCGACCAAGATGTCCCGCAAGCAATACGACAAGGCCTGGCGCACCGCCCTCAGCCTGCGCTACCGCCGCGGCGACCTCATCGTCTGCGAGGACGGCATGGAGCTCCAGCTGCCCACCGACTTTGAGATGGTGGCCGGCCGCTACCTCAAGGATGGCCTGCGCGAGGCCTACCTCAAGCGCTACATGACGGGCGTCCTCGGCGAGTTGGGGCTCGGCCGTTCCTCCGGCCGCACCCTGTTCGTCACCGGCGACCGCCGCGCCGCCCTGGCCGAGGCCATGGAGCAGGTGCCCATGCACGGCCGCGCCCTCGAGTTCGGCGACGTCGACGTCAAGGACCTGCTCGAGACGGGCAGGGTGGTGCTGGAGCGGAGCGTCCTCAAGGAGATGATTGAGCAGCACCAGAGCGATCTGGTGAGCAGGGTTGTCATGCAGGGTCTCGTCAAGGGTGGCCCCGAGACGGGCTCAAGAGTCATTGGTGCGTGAATGTGAGGGAGACGTGTACGATTCGGTAGACAAATACAGGACAAGCGTGTTGAGGGCTCGGAGGGGGATGTGGGAACAAAATCCGTGTAGACTATGATCTATCTGTATTATGTGTATACAAACATGTGCCAATGGCACCATTTCTACTAATGATTACATCCGTTCAAAGTGGTACTAACATGAGTTGCTTTGACACTACCTTTGATCTATCACGCATTGAAAGGGTAACTGGGTTGATGCCACGATCAAGGTTTTGAGTGGGTATCTCTGATTATTCTATTCTATGTCCGAGCTATATGCAACCGCCCACGCCATATTGTACAAAGCTCTCCAATACACGCCTCTATATTGATACACAATCAAGAAGAATACTCCCTTCACCTTCTGCCGCGGCCATTTACAGCGCACCGCCTACCAGCGACACAATCCACATGGCAACACGCACCTTGAGCCCAACCCTCCTCTCGTTGCGCGCAAAGTCGTCCCGCGTCACCTTGGCGGCGTGCTCCTGGAGCCAGCGCTGCTCCTCACCCAGCCGGGCCTTGAGGCCGTCGTCGCGCGTGACAATGAGCGCGCCAGCCTCGAGGTCGTGCGAGTAGCTCCGCTTGGTGTAATTGGAGCTTCCGATGATGCTCATGGCCGGGTCCGCGTCGCCGGGCATCGACACCCACAGGCCCTTGGCGTGGTACGTCCAGCCGCCTGGCTGGCCGACGGTGCCGAAGCGCCACTCCTTGAGAGTTATCTCGTCGCCGCGGCCGTTGCGCTTCACGCTGTCGAGGAAGCGTCGCGCTAGCAGGATGTAGGCGTCCGGTAGCAGACCGGAAACGCCCTTGGACTGGTAGAAGCCGTTGGCCTCGGGTGCTGCCGTGATGACCGTGTTGTTGGACGACGCCGTCTCGAGGAGGAGCTTGGTCAGTGATGGCGCCGGGTTGAAGTAGCCGGCCGTGAAGGTCCACGACGAGTTGCGGTACGCCGGCAGAGCGAGTGTGCTGAGGATGTGTGTAACGACGGGGAGCTCCGTCGACGTGTCGGGCTTCATGACCTGGGACATCTGACTGAGCATGTAGACTCGAGTGTCAGCGATCTCGCTTGCTGGCTTGGTGGTAGGGTGGATGAGGGCCTGCAGCGTCGACGTCGAGCTCTTGACGAAGGAATCGGGCTGCTCCAGGGGCGAAGGGGCCGAGTTGGTGTCAGGCCAGGCCAGCGCGAAGCCGGCCGGCTCGTCAGACGGCTTGACGAGGAAGCTGAAAGAGCCGACGCCCGAGTGAATCTTCCAGAAGTGATCTGTGATTTCCTTGGACGAGAACAGGTGGTACCTATCCTGGCGGTTTGTGAAGTAGTCGGTTGACAGGTTGGCACTGCAATACATAAGTTAGACTCTCGTTCAATGACACATCCTCATGAAACACCCAGAGACAACTCACCCTGACAGGATAATCTCGTCATCCACACCATATAGCTTCATGTGCTGCAATCCCCAACCCTCGTTGATTCTCGTCGGGATGTACTTCTTTCTCAGTCCCGTCAGGTTCGGCGTGTGGTACATGCGAATCTCGACCCTGTCGGCGCCAAACTCCGTCACCAGCGGAGCCAGCAACGACGCACTCGACGCCTCGGGAGCCTCACGGGTTCCTCTCAGTGCATCCGTCAGGATGCTGACCTGCAGATCAGGGTTCTCGCGTAAGGCGTCTCGCAACGTCTCAATCAGCTCGCGCTCAGACTTGCCAATGTACAGCGTCGACAGGAAGACACGGCGTCGAGCGCCGCGGATGCGCTCCTTCAGCGTGGCGTAGAAGTCGGCGGGCGTCTGGATGACACGGATCTGAGAGCCTCGCACGTCGAAGCTGGGGGCTAGGCGGTCTAGCTCGCTCACAAAGGGAGCAAGGGCGCCAACGGTGCTGCTAGGAGCGGTCGACGCCGAGGCGCCGCCAGATGGGGTCGCATATCGCCTGCACTGGACGCGAGGGCCCGAGATGTTGGGCCGTAGGGATCGGGGGGCGCGCAGTCTGGTGGTGCAGCGTGCACAGCTCCGGGCGAGCATCGCGAGGGTCGTGGCGGGCGCAATTGGCCGGCAGGGGGTCGTGGATGCGGAGGAGTCGATTACACCGATGGCCAGGTTTTGAGGCTATCGCGATAAATTTCAAGCTCCTACCTTAGTAGCCACTCAAACGCATAGCTTCGGCTCCAGACCTGTCCATCATGGATGTCACTCCCAGGCAAACATGCTAGTACAGGTACCCGTGGCCCTGTGTAATCCCTGCGCATTCATTGGCGGAGGTACGTACCGGCACCAAGCTCGGCGGGACGGGCCAGGGGAGAGCAGGTTCCGCCACGGGCGCTGCGATGTACTGCTACAGCGGTGGTGGCACTTCACATCGCCTGCAATTATTACCCGCATTTCACCCGTACTCGGCAATCCTCAACTTCAACCTCGTCGGACGTAGGCCATCCGCTCGCAGCTGCAGCCCAATTGCTCTCCTCACGCCCTCCCGCGCTCCCCGCCGCCAACCGCCGCCATGTCGACCATCACGCGAACCCTCGGCAACCTGCGCAAGGTTGGAATCAAGGTCCGTCCGGCCCGTCCCCGCCCTCAATGCCTCGCAATCGCCCGCCGCCGTTGTGACGCCCGGCTTCCGCCGCACACGCGGGCATGCAGAGATTCATCTTGGACACGATGCTGACAATATTTCGCGCTGCAGGACTACCTCGTCCAGATGTGGGTATGTACACGACCGAACCGTCTCTAAACGTCGTCTCGAACAGCAGGGCTAACGATTCCCGTCCACCGCCAACAGTATATCGGTACGCTCCCAATCCCTCACCAGAATCCTCACGCAGCACACATGATTGACCCTCTTGCTCTCCCCAGGTGACACAAAGTACGGTCGTCACGTCGGCACCGACCGCGCCGGTAACAAGTACTTCGAGAACAACGAGGAACTTCCCCTCCGAACCCGCTGGGTCCAGTACGCCAAGCACGACTTCGACGCTGCCCAGATCGAGCCCGGCTGGCACGCCTGGATCAGCTACTCTGTCGACAAGACCCCCGCTGAGGACCCTCTCATCGCTACCGGCACCCGCCACTTCGAGCCCACCAAGGCCATCCCCAACTACACCATGAGCCGTGGCGCCTTCAAGACCTACAACACGTGCGTCGACACCCGGGTTCTTCCACCCAGTTTACCTCTTCCTCATGCTGACTTGCTGCAGCGTCAAGCCCAAGATCGCTACGTGGGAGCCCGTGGCCGCTCCTCGATCATAGGGAGTCAGGAGCAGATGAGAGAAATTATCCGACGAACGTGTGTACATATTGAGATATCAGGGCTAGAAGAGACTAGCAATTCCAAAATACCGCCACCACAGAAGGTGGTGCGTTGTTCAAATACAAAAGAACCTCCAAAATTGCCGCTTTCCCAGGGAACATGTCCCCCTTCGGATCAGCGACGGGCACCGAGTTGAAATGGCAGCGATCTAAGGGATCTAAGAATGCGGAAACTGTCTATGAGCTCCTTAAAGAAGGCTAATATCCAAGAAATAGATCCGAACTCAACATGGCAAACTGGAGAAATGCTCTTGCAAATCGCTACGACTTGGCTTCGATGGCTGCTTTGATGGCTATGATGCGTCAGCGCCGGCTATCAACGAGGGCAATGGGCTCAAACTTACCTTCACAAGTCACTCTAGCATCTCCAAACAGCATCCTAGCGTTGGGCATGAAGAACATGGGGTTGGGAACGTCGGCTACCTCTTGTTAGCAGGATGCGTTTGCAGCCATCGCAGGCGACTTACCATAACCACTGGCCATGCCTCGCTTCATCACCACCACTTGCTTAGCCTTCCACGCGTGAAGCACTGGCATGCCCTCAATCGAGCTTCCCTTCTCCATGGCAATCGGGTTCACGGTGTCGTTTGCGCCAATCACGAGTGCCAGGTCCGTCTCGCCAAAGTCGTCGTTAATCTCATCCATCTCCAGCACAATGTCGTAAGGCACACTGGCCTCGGCCAGAAGGACATTGCATTGTCCCGGCATGCGGCCCGCTACCGGGTGGATTGCGAAACGTACCGTGATGCCCTTAGCACGTAGCATGCTGACAATGTCGGAGAGAGCATACTGCGCCTTAGCCACAGCCATGCCGTACCCAACAATGATGATGACCGACTCGGAGTTGATTAAACTCTCGGATAACTCGTCGACCGACGTCTGGACAACCTCGCCCTGTGGCTTATACTCTTCCACGCTAGTCGTTGTGCCGATTCCTCCAAAGAGCACATTGGTCAGGGATCTGTTCATAGCAACGCACATGATGTACGACAGGATAGATCCTGATGTGCCGATCAAAGCTCCCACGGTTGTCAGCAGTGGGTTGTCCAACATGAAGCCCTCCGCGACCAAAGCAAATCCACTGTACGCGTTCAGAACAGTAATGACCACAGCTATCAACAGTTAGCGGGTGGTCCCGTCCAAGGCTGACGATACTCACGCATATCAGCTCCTCCAATGGCCGCAGTGGTTGTGTATCCCTTGATAAAGCTCAACAGTGTGTTTGCCGCCAATGCGCCTGCAGCTATCAACGGACTCCCCGGTGCCATTGTTATGAATGCCCCCATCGTGGCAGCATTTGATGCCAACAGGCTGCCGTTCAATATGTGCCGTCCTGGTAAGATTTTGGGTTTCGAGGCCATCCTTCCGGACAGTTTCATGAAGGCTACTATAGAACCTGTGAAAGTAATGCCACCTATGAGAACGCCAAGATACGCTGTTACTAGATGGAGGGTGGTTGGGTCGGCAATATCAGCCATAACGCTGCCAATGCTCGTCAGCACAGCTGCGAGACCAACGACCGAGTGCAGTGCCGCAACCGTCTGCGGGAGATCCGTAGGAGTGATGCGCTTGCCAATAAGGAGACCTATCGATCTCATTAGCTCAGGCTTCTTCAACGGGCTATTCGATTGGTTGTGAACGACTTACCTGCAATGAGACCAGTGGCGGCCAACATGCCAAACTGAGCGAGAATGTCGGGAGTAAATCCGACAGCAAGCAAGCTCGCCAAAACACCAATGCTCACACCAAGGATTCCAAGCATGTTGCCCATGCGGGCAGTTGTCTGAGAACCGAGGCTCTGGATGGATCCAATACAGAGCACCGAACTGACCAGGTAGCCAGCTTGAACCAAACCAGCAGCACCGGTGTAAGAAGCTGCAACGAAGCCACCGCCACAGATCACTGCAGGGAGAGCATACAGCCAAGGATACTCTGGGGGATCGGTAGGTCCTACTAATTGTTAGCGAGTGGTTCATCCAGAATGCACCCGTTTGACTGACGCTTGAACATATCCAGCATTCGCTTTGTAATGACAAAACCGCCGCCCACGTTCACAAACGCAAGGAGGACACTCAGAGCTCCAAAGACTTGAGGAATCGTGTGAGGGAACAGTCCACCCCCAAGAATAAACAAGCCTCCAACACCGACCATTCCGGAGATAGCATTGGTCACACTCATCAGGGGTGAGTGCAGCGCGGGCTGTACACCCCAGACAACTCGGTATCCGATAAGACTGGCCAGGGCGAAGATGAAGGTGTTGGACATGAGCAGGGGACTGCTCAGCTTTCCGAGAGCGAGGACACTGCCCATTCCGGCGGTGACTCCTGCGGCTTCACGGGTCTTCTTCTGCCACGGTGTAAGCTCAACAATAGCCTCCACGGCCTCAGCAGCCTTGGGCGCCGGAGGGGGTGGGGGAGGGGCCGGACGAGGAGCCGGTGGAAGGATGGCTCCGTTCTGCGTGACAATTGCGCCGCGAACAACTTCGTCAGTGAGATCGATTCCAAATTCCTTCTCCTTGGGGGCCATGGAGAGCAAGAGCTTGGTGATGTTGTTGGAATAGAGGGTCGACGCTTGTGTGGGGAGTCGGGAGGGCAGATCAGTGTAACCTGCCAGCACTGTCAGTACGAAATTTTCCCATATCTTGCAAGGAGAACCCACCAATAACCTTGACATCGTTGTACGTGGCCACCTTGCCCTTCTGCGTAGCTTCGCAGTTTCCTCCCGCTTCAGCGGCAAGATCCACAATGACGCTTCCAGGTTTCATGACATCAAGCATATCCTTGGTGATGAGTTTTGGGGCCGGTTTGCCGGGGATCAGAGCCGTGGTGATGATGATGTCCACTTCCTTGGCCTGCTCCTTGAACAGCTTCATCTCAGCCTCAATAAACTCCTTGCTCATTTCCTTGGCATAGCCGCCAGCGCCAGAGCCATCTTCTTCGATTTCGACCTCAATGAACTCGGCGCCAAGAGATTGGACCTGCTCACGAGCTGCTGGTCGAGTATCGAAGCCACGAACAATGGCACCCATGCGTCGAGCAGTAGCAATAGCGCTCAAACCAGCCACACCGGCACCAATGACGAGAACCTTGCAGGGAGGAATCTTTCCAGCAGCTGTGACCTGGCCAGTCAGGAACCGGCCAAAGACGTTCGAGGCCTCCAAAACTGCCTTGTATCCAGCAATATTGGCCATGCTGCTGAGGGCGTCGAAAACCTGAGCGCGGGAAATTCGGGGAACCATGTCCATAGCAAAGGTAGTGGCCTTCTTGGAAGCAATCTTGGCTACCAATTCTTTATTCTGGGCAGGTTGGAGGAACGAAATGATTGTCTGCCCCTCCTTGACGGCGTCGACTTCGGTGAGTTCAGGACCGCGAACCTTTAGAACGATATCGGAGTTGGCCCAGACATCTTTTGGACCATTGACGAGAGTGGCTCCAGCTTCCTCATAGGCAGAGTCGAGAAATTCGGCAGCAGTGCCAGCACCGCGCTCGACCAATACCTTTCCAAAGCCCTTTTTCTTGAGGGCCGCGACATTGGCAGGGGTTAGAGCGACACGACGCTCACCGGGGAAGATTTCTTTGGGGACACCGACGGCAAGGTTGCTGTACGGAACAGTAGATGGCAGAACAACGGTAGAATAGGCCTTTTGGGCTGGCGCGACGAAGGAAGCATGGCGAACGACGGCTAGAGACCTAGGAAGAGCTGGGACGAGGGCGCTTTGGCGGGCGACGGAAGCGGTGCTCTTCCAGTGCTTCTGGGCACGGCGCGACAGCAGTAACGGCTCTGGGAGACCTCATATTAGCTTAGTCAACGCATAGCGATAGACCCAGAGGGTGAACGAACCTCGGAGGCGCAGGCACTGGCGGGCAAGAGTCACAGTGGAGCAGCCCAGGTCGAGCGAGGCGGACGAGACCAGAGGCCGCATCATGATGGACACCATTGGGACGTCATGTAACACTCAGCTCATGACAACGCGACGGAGCTGGCCATAGATTCTTGGGGAGAAGGAGCTGTGCGGGCGCAGCAACAAGCAAGCAAGCGGGCGGCGCACCACGGCACAAGGCGTGGTCGCTGTCGGAGGCGAAGGAGTCACGAGAGCAAGCAGCGGTCGTAGCAGCAGCAGCAGCAGTAGCAACAATCGCGATGCAAGACACGGCAGCGCAATACAAGGAAGGACGAGATTGCACAAAGGACAATGGCAGCTGTCAAACGTTAAGAGGGAAGGGCGAAATGCCAAAGAGGGGTTCGCTTGGCTTTTGTCATGTGTTTCTGGCCTCGCACCCTGGCCGGACATCGGACGCAAGCCGGACGGACACCTCGGGGAACGGCTTGGGGCGGCGTGGTTGCTTTTTTTACCAATGGTACCTGCCAACCGATTTAGCTACCGGCAGTACCTTCTACTAAGTACTAGCTTTTCTGCTACTTGCTGTTGCGGGAAATGCTTCCCTTTCCCTCTAACCGACTCCCTCTCCCTCGCTCCTTCCCCAGATCACCTCCAGGTACAACCAAACCAGTCGAGCGAGGGAGGCCATAGCCACCTGCCGCGCTCATGCGCTCCCATGACCATCCATGACAAGCCAAGCGGGGACCGCCAAGTCCACCTCAGTGTAACGGGCGTAAGTGACGGGCTCCTGGTTGACTTCTGGGTGGCTGGCGACCTAGCCCGAGCTTCTCACTGGATGGGATGGACTCCCGATGGGCCTCAACTGGCCGCCCTGCTCTCCAACTGCCTGTGTCCAAACGCAGAAGGAGGGGGTAGCGAGGGGGGGCTCCCGAGCCTCTGCGGGGGAGGCTGTGTGAAGGTGTGCGCTAAAATCCGGGGGTGGAGCGGCTGGCCGAGTTCCAACATTCCAGGGGTTGGAGACGTCCAATGAATGCCCATCGAATCCATTCGAGTAATGAGCAAGATCACTTGTCATGACATGCCACCTCCCCAAGGACTCCGCCCCGACCGAGCACAGGCGCGCCATACCAGCCGCCGGCCCATAACGTCACGACCGCGGTACGCCACAGTCTGCATTCCCGGGCGCCTGGGAACTGGAAGGGGAATAGATGCAAAACATCGGCAAGTGGCGGCTCGCTCGCTCCCTCACTCACTTGATGAGATGCATTGCATGAGGGGCAGCGGCAGCGGCATCAGTAGCAGGCAGAAGCGACTTGATCGGCGCAACCATCCCCCTCCGTCCCCCTCATCCCCCCGCCCCCCCAGGTTGCAGTGAGCGCCCGGTTCAGGTCAAAACCTGCTGAGCTGGCGCCCGCGGGCTGCCGGTTCGGGCAGGTCGCGCTCTACACGACGCAGCTGTGGCTTGGCGTAAGGTGGGAGTGCATCCGAGCCTGATGTGACTTTCCCGGGAGCCTGGGGGACCATGATGTGAGATGTGCAGCCTCCGAGTGCTGATGGATGGGCGGGATCGTACGCTGCCCCATGGCACAACGCGCCATCCCCGTGTCTCAAAACGCAAAACCCATGCTTTCAATCATGGCCAGTCTGACAAGCGCCATCGCGCGGGTCATCCAGGAAATGTGCTGAAACGAAATCGGGTGTGCTGGAAATGGGGCGTTCATCAAATGAGGTCTCGCTAGCAAATGAGTGACTGGTATTCAATGAGCAATCAGTAATGAGTGACCCCTCGCTTTCTGCTGCAACCGCAAATGGCGGCAGCAACTAACCCCCATTTTCCCACGCGTCTTCCTGTCCCATCCGGTCCCCCCAATCTTGGCATCTGCGGTCTAGTTGCAATCTCGTCGTCAATCTCGTACAATCTTCCATGCCCCTCCTCAAGCTCCGGGTCCGCTTGCACACGCCACCCTACCCACGACACGGAGCCGATCCCAGCTTACATCCAAAGCTTACCCATCCGGCTATTCTTTTTCCGAACCTGTTCCTCTGGTCCGGCTTCCTCGTTATCCCCCTCGTGTGTCGATTCACCGGGTGGCGGCGACGGAGGGCTGTCCACACCGGGGAGGCAAGGCGTCTCACAACGACCCCGGAAGTCAGGCCCAACATTCAAGCATCTATCGCACCCGGCAAGTAGCTCCAAATGGTTTCCAATGTCCTGGTTTTCTTCTTCGCAGAGGCAGATGAATAGGGCCGCGGAAATGGGTGTAATGGGCTTGTCATCTGGGCATTGGACGTTGGGGGTCTGGCAGTAGGCGGCTGCGAGCTGTGGCTCGTTCCACGGGTTGGCTACCCATTTCATTAGTTCAATTCATTATTCGTCTCCTCCAGCATAAGACTCACTCATCCCCATCAGAACCTCTGCGCAGTATGTGTAGCCGCACTCGCAGATTGGCCCACCTCCAGGAGGTGGTGGTGGAGGTGGAGGGGGCGCACCAGAGCCTTCCGGGGGAGGGGGTGGTGGGGGAGCATCCGTAGGGTTCGGCGCCGGGGGAGCTGGAGCCGGCGGAGGAGGCGGGGCCGGGTCAGTAGGAGGAGCTGGCGGCGGAGGCGGTGGTGGAGCTGGTGCCGGGTCACCTCCCGGTGGAGGAGGAGGAGCCGGAGCAGGAACCGGTTGATCATTTCCTGGAGGCGGCGGAGGAGGCGGTGGAGGGTCCTGCGGTGCGGCCACCACAAGAGCCACAAGCCCAAGAATGATAAGGCTAAGCTTCATGGTGATTTCTCAAGCGCCGTTGTGATGTTGTTGATGGCAATTGTCTTCAGCGAGCGAATGCTTGACGGTCTTCAGGACCCAGAGCTTGAGTTGTATCCTCTTGCTGCCGCCAGCTTGTTTATATCCCCTTCCATCATACACAGCATACCACTAACATGTCAAAGTGCTTGTGAGGTTCCCTGTTGATGGTATTCGATGTAGCCAGGGCATCGTGAACACGTCGCCAGCCGTCACACTCCACGTCAGCTCTGCTCAACTGTTACTTGACATTTCTGGGAACTGAGGCAAGCAAGGAAAGATTCAGTGACCGGGGAAATCGGTAGATCTCAGTGCAACGGTGACAGAAGACTATATATACTCTGCGAAAGCTTTCCGTTGGACAACTGTTGGACATGTATGCTTGTCGCTCTCAAGCTTAGTAGTCCTTTCCAGAGAGCAAATCGACTGCGTACCTAGGTACCAAACCAATGGCGGAGTTCCGGTGCCTTGTGGAGGTTTGTCTTCAGGAGAATGGGCACGATTCAGGTCCTTCAGCTAGTCTGTAGGACTAGTTTGCTGTTTGTGAAAGGGTGTGGTGGCCAGTTACGAATACGCGTTGCAGAGTTCATGATCCCGTCTAAGCCTCAACCATTACCTAACTGCATCCTCCTCTGGCATTGGATTGGGCAAAAACTGCTCTCGTAAATCCAGATTTTCGACACAGGAAAATCCGAGATGTACCAGGGAGAGAATTAACTGCGATGCCGTGGCTACTCTCTGATCGTGATGTTTCTCCCAAATATCCTAGGGTAGCTCTGCCGAGGTATGAGAAGCCAGGAAGCCGTGTGGATTGAGACGTGGACTGTAGAATTGAGCACTGTGGAATTTTACCCCACCATGGGACCGGGTCAAGCGGGTCGCAGCCGTTGCAAGTTTTAGGATCTGCCCCTCCACGCCAATTCCGAAACCGCCGCTCGCCTGACATACCACTCCGGCCCCAAGCTTCTCTCACCTCCGGCTTGTGGTCCGACCGTTTCCCCTCGTGCTGCGATACACCCTCCCCAAACAATCCTTCCGAGAGAATTCAAAGTACCCGTCATGTCCGACACACAGCCCCAGAGTGCCACGGGCACCGTGGTTAACATGGGCACGCGCAACTCGCCACTGGCCATGGCCCAGGCCGAGATGGTCAAGGCAGCCCTCAGCAAGCACTTCCCCGAGCACGACTTCCGGATCCACGGCATGACGACGACGGGCGATCGCGACCAGAACACGGCCCTCTACAACTTTGGAAGCAAGGCCCTGTGGACGTCGCAGCTTGAGGAGCGCCTCATGAACCGCGAGCTCGACTTCGTTGTCCACTGCCTTAAGGACATGCCCACGACGCTACCCGAAGGCTGCACCATCGGCTGCGTGACGGAGCGCGAGGACCCGCGTGACACGCTCGTGATCAAGCCGACACTCGTCGAGCAGCACGGCTGGAAGACGCTCGCCGACCTGCCCGCCGGCAGCGTCATTGGCACCAGCAGCGTCCGCCGCATCGCCCAGCTGGTCCGCAAGTACCCGACGCTGCGCTTCAAAGACCACCGCGGAAACATCCAAACGCGCCTCAGGAAGCTCGACGAAGACCCGGAGCTGACGGGCATCATCCTCGCCGCTGCCGGCTTGCAGCGCATGGACCTCGGCCACCGCATCAGCCAGTTCCTTGAGTCGGACAACGGCGGCATCCTGTACGCCGTCGGCCAGGGCGCCCTGGCCTGCGAGTGCCGCGAGGACGACGCACGCATGATCGAGATGCTCAAGGTCATCGAGGACGAGAAAGTGCTGCTGGCGTGCGACGCTGAGCGCACCATCATGCGCACCCTTGAGGGTGGCTGCAGTGTGCCCATCGGCGTCGAGGCCCACTGGGTTGACGGCAAGCTGCGCATGCGCGCCACCGTCGTGTCCATCAAGGGCGACGAGGCCGTCGACGTTGAGCTAACCGAGGCTGTTGCCACTCGGGAGGAGTCTGTCACGTTTGGCAAGACCGTTGCGCAGGCACTCGTGGACCGCGGGGCCAGCAAGATCCTCGACGCCATCACGGCCTCGCGACAGGTGCCGGAGACGGTCAAGTAAGGAGCGACGCCAAGGGTCGTATCGGCACGCATCACGGACGAGCTGGCAGAGGGACGAAGGACAGGAGGCAAACAAAAAAGGAAAAACGAACGTTGGAGAAGAAGTCATGGTCTCGTTGTCGGCCAGGCTCTTTTTGTGTGATATAGTAGTATATGATGACGACGATGACGAACAGATGCCGCTGATAAACCGGCAATGAAAAATCTCCCCTACCAATATACCCTGGGGGTTTGTAAAAGCATGCATGGCCTGTAATATGCTACACCATTTCGCATCTATCAGCTCGCCTCTGGCTTCTGTCCCATCTTTCCGTCTTTCTCTTCCTCAGGTTGAACTGTGACCTCATGTGTCCGTCTCGTCATCGCATCAGGCGGTGCTGGCAACATTGACCGCTGCTGCCGCCTCCAACAAACCCAACTCCATTATCCCAAAGATTCCCACTTGCTTTTTCTTGAAAGCGCTTAGTGGTCCTCGCTGCCGACAAAGGCCTTGTAGGCCTCGGCGTCCATCAGGCCGTCAAACTCGGCGATGCTGGCCTCGTCGACCTCGACCTTGGCGATCCAGCCGCCGCCGGCGCTGTCGTCCTCGGGCAGGCGGTTGATGGTGGCGGGCTTCTCCTCGAGCAGCTCGTTGACCTGGGTGACCTTGAGGCGCACGGGGGCGTTGATGTCGCTGGCCGACTTGACGGACTCGACAGCGCCGACGGTGTCACCGCCCTCGACGAACTCGTCAGTGATCTCGGGGATCTCGACGTAGACGACGTCGCCGAGCTGCTCGGCGGCGTAGGTGGAGATGCCGATGGTGCCAGTCTTCTGGTCGGCGGAGACGTCAATCCACTCGTGGTCCTTGGTGTAGCGCTTGGCAAAGACTGAAGAGAGAAGCCATGTTAGAAACTAGACAACAGAAAAAACAATTGCCTCATGGCGTCGAGGGCCGGCAAGTTTGGAGGGAATCTGCTTTACCAGCTCGGGTGGTGGAGATGGCGCGGACGGATGAGCGGGCCATGATGGGAGCACGGGGGGCGATAGCCTTGGCTAGGGGCGCGGCAGCGCGGAGAGATCGAGCAAAGGCAGCCATTGTGAGGAGAGAGGCGAAGAGTCGACGCGGATGTGGTGAGACGAGAGATTGAGCGATGCACGCGGGAGCAATGGGTTGAAGTTCAATGGGCGACACAGTTAAGAGCAACCATCGTCAGGTTTGGCCCCGGAAACAGGCGGCGCACCCCAAGCGGAAACCGGCTTAGTCACCGGGGCCGATAGAAGGGTTCGTCGACTGATAGCGGTCCTAGGAGGGCGCAAACACTGGGGATGGAGGGGTAGTGGCCAATCAGAGGCCAAGAAAAGGGCCTGAACGGCGTCGGAGAGGCCTGATTGCAGGGCACCGAGTCCATCACCGAGTCTATTCTGCACCGAGTCTCAACGTCACCGAGTCAAGTACGGAATTCTGCACGGGGATTTTCTCCTCGTCGTGCAGCGATAAGACCATGGCCACCGCAAGGACAGGATGCCCCTCTCCGGAGTCGGAAAACTACGGCAGATGGACAGCAAGGGAAAACAATTCCCCGATTAGTCGACCAAGCACTCGGGACGAATGACCGTCGCTCCCCATGACAAGAGTTTGAGACGCGAGACAGGCCCTGACGTAATTATGAGTGTTGGTTGGCGTTGGTGCGTCCATGATCGAGATCCATCATGGGCCATGAAGAATGAGATGAGCTTCCATTTCCTTTCCCATGCGCGGAGCGGCCTTTGACAGGTCCGCCATATGGTGCTAAATGAAGCTTGGATCATCGTCTGCCAGACGGCCATATTCTTCAGCTGCTCGTGCTTAGCCCATCCGGACGCCTCAGCCACGTATCTTCATGCGAACGACGGCACAGGCTCCGTGTGCAGGCATTGCGCTCAGCGGACAGGTAATCTCGCCTCCGGAGGCCGTGGAGAAGGCCCGGATCCGTGGCCGGCTGCGGTTGGTCTCTGAGGTGGGGATGACGGCCGGGATTGGGCCCTGTGGGAGACGCGACGAGATGTGAAGAGCCGAAAACTCTTTGAGGCACTTTCTATGGAGGAATGAAATGATCACGGTAGCGGGCATGGACGATGGATCTCAGTGGCTCAGCTGAGGCAGACAGAGAATGAGCCTGAGTCTGGGCGCGGGAAGACAGCATGTGAGAGGAGCAGGATGGGCAGCCTTCTTATCTCTTCGGCCATGGCAGCACCAGTCTCGTCACTGGTTGGGCTGCCACACTCGGTAAGATGAGGAGGTCAGCAGCGCGGGAATAAACAACAACAATAACAAGCACGTGCAAGTGCAAGTGCAAAGATTGGGCCTCAAAATTATTGTGCCGCTGACTGTTGATGTTGATCTGGACAGGCGTCATGCTGCATGAGGGGGCTCCGGTGAGTGTGGGGGACAACGAGGCTGCACAATGATTCAACGAACACGAATTGAGCCGGATGGTTAGATGTCCTGCGGATGGCGGGCCTGAGTCATGGATTCGAGCACGGTCTGGCGAATCCCCCGACGACTGGAACGGACAATTCTCTTCATTTAGATCGGGATGGCGACTTGAGCTTGACCAGTGGGCGAAGCGAAGCCAAGTTGCCCTGCGACCTGCCTGTTAGTCTCAACCTTGTGAGGCAGGTCTTTCCCTCTTTGAGCGGCCTCAGCCAGCCGCAGACCAACCAGGGCGCCAGGCATCGCGTCAGCTCCCCGACGCGTCCCCAGACGCGCGCACAAAGTTGGAGCCGCCGAATGACCAGCTTGGGCCAGACCAAAATGCCGCCGCCGGACGCTGCATGTCTGGCATTGGGAAAAGAGGGGGAAACGGGCTAAAGGAGCGAGAGGAGGATTGAGCAAGTACGAGGTTTGACTAGTTTCAAGTTCCGGTGCTGGACTGATGGAGGGGTCGCGTGCTTGCTGGAACGCTGTGTCGGACATGCATCTCATCTGGGGTTGTGAATACCGGATCAGATGGGGCATTCAGTCTTAATCAACGCATGAATTATCGACTGAGTCACAGCCTTTGCATGCGCATAGAGCGTGCAGCAGGACCTCATAGCTGGCAGCGTCCTCTTCGCATCCCTCCTCCCATCCATAGCAGCTGCACCGATGCGCTGTTGCTGTTCCTGTACGTCAGGTGCAGCGCAGCTGGGCCGTTGTCATCATTAGCACCAGCATCAACGCCGTCGCTTCGCCCAGAATTAGCGGCTTCAGGGCATCGCTGCCAGTGAAATTCCGACCGCCCCACCAACCAGAGCCTCGCCCACAGCCATTGTGTGCCCTGTTGCGGGCCCTGACGGGGCGCGCTACCACTCCGACTCTAAGCTTGCGAGGTCAGTTGCAGGTACGTACTCGAGGGCAGCTAAGCCAGGCAAGGTTCAGTTCGGCTCAGCCCTTCGAAACGTCAGCGTTGGGTTGGTTGGTTGGACGCACTTGAACTCCCCCCAAGTCCCATCCCAATCAACCCCCCCCCTGTCATCAACCATCAACGACATCCTGCCAACCAAACGGCCCCTCCTCCTTCGATCCTCTCCTCCAACTCCCTCCCCCGGATCCGCCAAACCCTTGGGCTCTTTTCGCCTTTCTTCCCTCGCACCTCGACCGCTGTGGCCCCGACCGCTTCCGCCGCCGGCTTCCGTTCTTTCTCCCGTCGACTTGCCTTCTCTTCTTGCTCGAGACCCGTCCCCTTGCGCTGGGGCCAGTTTGTGCTGCTGCTTCCGCTGAGCTGAGGCGAGATACTCGACCACTGGTGTCCAGTCTTCGCTAGCCGCCGACCCTGTGCCGCCTCGCCGTTGGGCTGTCAGACGCAGAACATTTAGACGCCCGCGCGAACCTGCCGTGTGTGCCTCAACCACGAGCCTTCCATCCCAATCTGCTGTCGACGACCTCTGCCGCCCACACCCCCCGGTAGCTTTCATGCCTTCAACAAGTAATTGACCGGCTTTTCCCTTCGACCCGACGTACCTCCATCCACACCACCACCTCCTCCACCACGCCTCCGCGACACACGCTCCCTAGCCCGGCCCACGACGACCACGACGGACAACGACGACTGCACGCCCTCGCTCATTTCGTGACGTCTCGACGCTCTTTAGACCCTCAATCCAGCCCCAATCTCTCGTCTAGACACACTCCCGCCTTGGCGGCCTCCACCGCTTTCTCTCCACATTCCTCACAACCTTGACGCAGCCATGGATGTTGACATGGAGGCGCATCACCGCCCTCCCCACGATGTTCACGACGACACCCTCGGCGGCATCGAAGGCTCGCCGCATATTGCCTCCAGCAACGGCTTCCACCACCAGCAGAGCCAATCTCTAGACCAGGGCCTCGCTAACAGCGTGGGCTCTGCGCAACACCAACAGAACCACCAGCAGGAGGAGGACCCTAATGCCAGATACACACCGCCCGTCCAGGCCCCTCCGCATCCCATCTCTAGGCCAGCCAGCGGCCTCTCGAACCCGGCCCATCAATCTTACGGCGATTACCGCCAGGGCCCGCAAGCCGCCTCTGGGGCTAGCGGCGAAGCTGCCAATGGCCGTAATCACGTCGTAATCAAGGTCGGCATGGTGGGCGATGCCCAGATCGGCAAGACGTCACTAATGGTCAAGTACGTCGAGGGTAGCTGGGACGAGGACTACATCCAGACGCTGGGTGTCAACTTCATGGAGAAGACTATCTCGATCCGCAACACGGAAATCACCTTTTCCATCTGGGACTTGGGTGGCCAGCGCGAGTTCGTCAACATGTTGCCGCTGGTCTGCAACGATGCCGTCGCCATCCTGTTCATGTTCGACCTGACCCGAAAGAGCACCCTCAATAGCATCAAGGAGTGGTACCGCCAGGGCCGTGGCTTCAACAAGACGGCCATTCCAATCTTGGTGGGCACAAAGTATGACCATTTTGTCAACTTCCCCCAACAGGACCAGGAGGAAATCTCCAACCAGGTGCGCTTTTCCAATTATCTGCTGTTTGACGGACGTATGTCACATGTGTATCGTCAAACTGCGCTCTGTAAAATCCCACTGTGCTAACTCGGCTTGCAGGCCCGGCGGTTCGCCAAAGCTATGAGGGCGGCGCTCATCTTCTCTAGCACAAGCCATAGTATCAATGTGCAAAAGGTTAGTAAATCAGCGTCATGATCCACGGGTCATGGAGCGTCCTGCTAACCCCTCCCCAGATCTTCAAGATCGTCCTCTCCAAAGCGTTCGACCTCAAGTGTACGATTCCCGAGATCGAAAACGTCGGCGAACCCCTCCTGCTCTACCAGTCGGTGTGACATGCTCCACCGATCGACGGCCGAAGCTGCCACCCCACAGCCAATCGATGCCCGCGGCCCTCGCTTCCCTCGCTTCCCTGTGCTCGAGACGACACAGCGCTATGCTATATCTCCGGGCTGTTGCGATGGGGGCTGCTCCCACTATCAATTACGACCTGCGTGCCATGCCGCGTGTGGTCGGCATTGCTCCAAATAAACCCACGACTAAAGCGCCCGCAGGCTGAAGGGCAGCAACCGCGGAGGAGACTGGAACAACCCAAACGAGAAGGATGTATTATCCTCCAGTCGCCTAGAAAGACGCACAAAAATAGTAAAACTCATTTGTACCTCAAACATTACCACCTCATTTCCCTTTGTCATACACAGATCGCCTGGATCCCCCTTCGCCGTCACCTTCCCTTCCCTTCATTACCCCAACCCTGACGTTGACGTTATGCATTTGGCTGTCTTACTATATGGAAAAATTTGGGACCAAGATACACTACACCACCACTAGTTACGGAGAAAGGTCTCCCGCGGGAGCCTTGTTAACGGCATTGACTACGGCACTTGAGCCCGCGCACGTATACCGCACTATTACACCTGCTCGCCTACCTTTTCTTTTAATCCTCATGATGCCCGAGGGGCGATCACGAATTTGAAACCGAAAGAATATCCTCTCTTCCCACGCCACACAACCCCCCTTGTTAATTGCTGGACTGTCGGATTTATGTATCGAGAGGGCAATGTGTTGGACGATGCTGTGTTTTATTTTTGGAATGGTGGGGGGAGAGGGAGAGGAACGAATATGGGCATGAGAAGAGAGAGAGAAAGCATGGAGGAAACGAGAACATGCTGGACGACATGCATATGTTGAGTAGAAGCGAGGCAGACATGACCAGAAGAAACGTGCATGAGTTGCCCGCGATGTCCCTTTTGTTTTTGTGCTTGGCACGAGGCCCTGCTTCGGAGTTCATGGTTCTTGATGTCGGCCGGGATGGGAAGCTCTGCCGATGAAGCTCTATGCTGTGCAGAAGGCACAAAGTTAACATCATGGTGCACGCCTCATTGACGCGGCATTGTAGCTTTTACTCTGTCCCATTTCCCGACCATTGCAATCATTGCTCGGGTAGTCAATGGCCATGGACGACAAAAAGACCAGCACGGGTGTCGCGATGCGTGAATCCCCATCCACGACGCCGCCAGTACGCAAAGAGCCTCCCGCGCACAAGGGGATTCTCAGAGATGAAACCGTCATTCTCCGGTGGGTATTTGGGTACTCGGGCAAAGCCCAGCTGTCGTCTCCGTGGCCGCACCTTCCAATGACGGTGCCACTTCCCTACACCAAAACGTTGATGAAGGCCCTGCAGCTTGTCAGCATCGACATCGACCAGCTCGAAGAAGAGGGTGGCGTTATTCATCGGTTCCACATTGGCATCTCCATATTGAATACCCAGGCGCTGCAGGATCTCCGCAATCCACGGCCACCGGAGATGACCAGTGCGATGGCCTCGCAAGCCATCCAGTCGTTCCACTGGATTGTCAACGATCCCACGTACTTCTCCAAACACGATCGCAAGTTCCTGTTCGGCAAGTCCAAGTGCATAACACTCGATTCTCTGGAACAGAGGCTGAGAGGTGTCATCTCGCATCAGCGACACTCTGCCCTCGTATTCCACGGCGGGAGTCGAGAACTCTCCGTGCTCAAGCAACTCGACATCAATCTCCGCCAAGTATTCACTATCGACACAGTCAAGGCCGCTCAGAACCCGCTCCAGCTACACTACCGGTACACCCTGAAGAAACTGCTGCAAGAGTTTGACTTTCCGTACATGCTACTCCACGTCGCTGGCAACGACGCGCACTACGTCCTTCGGGCCCTGCTGATGATTACTGTGAGGGACGCCGAAAATCGCTTCGACCCTCAAGACCTGCCCAGCTGGCCCGCGGCACTGAAAGCGGTTGCGCATGCGGCCCTGCCACCGGTGCCAGAGACTAAGTTGGAGAAGCACGCCATGGGAAGGAGGAAACAGCGCGAAGAGAGGCAAGAAGAAATGAGACGGCTCGAGGCTGCTGGCGAGACGCATTGAGTGAAGGCTCGAAAGGCGAATGAAAATGAATAGGCACATGACACTGGCGAGACGGCCTTGGTATCTGGATCTTTGGAGCTCACCGGCCTGCGCCACAATGCCATTGTCCATGGCCTTTCGTCAACAAAGAGTGAGCAAGCCATCATGTGGTTGGGCTGTCTGTTCATCACGCCGGGCATGTCACATGGCACAGGAACAACATGTAAAGAATAGTCGCTAATACTTTTAATGAAAGAAAAAAACGCTAAAGGGCAACTTCGATAGTTAACCGTTGCATGTCAACGCCTTCCTCTGCTGGAATCCGCCGTGACAGTGCCGTCCATCGGTAGGTGCCAGTCCGTCCGCGGGCATCTCTCATCTCGTCGCTCTGCTTCCAGGAGTATTGTAAAAGCACCGGGAGTTGGTTTGTTTCTTATTTGTCCATTTGTTGCCCGTTGCCTGTGTCGGGGCCGTGTTTCGTCGCCTCATCAGCAGCCTCCTCGCTCGTCCTAAGTTGCCGTCTCTTGTCGCGACACTTGCGCAGCATGACGTAGCAAAGTACGGCCAACGGAATAGAAAAGCAAAATGCAACGATGCATGCGATGAGGCCACCGGCTAGTTGGTTCGCAGAGCTGCTGCCGTTGTCGCCGCGGGCTAAGAGGACGTTGGCCGGCATTTGTGTGCGTGTCGGGAGCCACATGGTCGTCTCGCGGGTCTGCAGGGTTTTCAGATGTAAGTTCGAGAGGAGAAAGTATTGATGAGTCTTGCTGGTGAACTGGTGAGGCGAAGGTGCGACTTCTTATTGCTCCCGGCATCTCTCCCTTTGTCCAAGAACATGTTCATTCTGGTGAAAGCCAAATCACACGTGTGCGTGTTCAGTGAAACCCACTACTCAGAACAAACGTGGGCGCGGGGAACGACTAGAGTCGGCTGCTCGCGACCCGGGCTTTGTTCTCGTGGATTCCGAACCTGTAGCGGGACGTCCGTCGTCCTGTTGGGAGCATCATCATCGAGCTGATACCATCCACGGCGGACGCGGCGCCGAACGACCACGCAGCACCCCCGAACCGAGTGTCTGAAGAATATCATAACAAGGAGCATCACCGTGATACAAGAGAGGATGGTAGCAATGGCGATGGCGGCCAATTGAGCACCCGTATGTTCAGTTTCAATGTCCCCTTTGGTGGGGGAAGGGGAACCCATGCTGGACGTATTGGGAGGTAAAATAAAGGGATTTATGAGTATTTAGAGGGTCACGGAGCTATTTGATACTGGATTTTGTGCTTGAAGCGAGCAACGGCAACTGGTAGCTGCAGTGTTTGTGGTGTGGTGGTGAGGAGGCCGAATAGTTGGGCCATTCATTGCGTGCGAACGAGCGTTATGATTTGGGTGTAGCTACTGCCCCTATGATGCACAGGCGTGACTACTGCCTTCTTATAGGTCTCTCTAGCTCACCAGTTGCGATGTGATGTGATGTGATGTAATGTAATCCGATGCCTCTTTCCCACCATGTGCATGGCGCCCTCCCAACTCCTGTGCCCTTCGACAGCTCATGCCACTCAGACTGGGGGCCATGTATTTTCCGGTAGCTCTTCCTTTCGCCTCCTTCCACAGCAGAAAAACGACTTGACCCGCTCGCGTCCGTGGGCAGTGTCCACCAAACCCAGGAGTTCATTAGCCACAATTCCGACAGTGAGGGCGATGGCGAAGCCGATGAACCGCCTGTTTATCGCACCGGCGAGGAAATTTGAGTGCTCTAGGGTGGCGAATTGGAACTGAGAACTTGACAGATGTCTTACTGTTTGTGCAGGTGGGCCAGGGGCGCACCATGGGTATTTGTAGGCGACTGGAGAAGGAGCGGAGTGTCTGATGCCATATTCTAGAATAAATACAGCTGGATCATGCCGAACTTGTTCCACCATGAACCAGCCAGACATGGCTTCCATCATCAACAGTTCGATCGATGGCTTGTATCGTCATTTGTGAGCTGTCAGATGGGTGGCTGTCACGATTGAGGAACAATGAGATAACGGTCTTGTTTCATTTCGCGGCTCAATGAACAGTATACAGATGCTCTAGAGGCGTAGCTACAAAGCGAAGCGAAACAAAAGACAGCCCCCAACTCCAGATGCCGCTTCACTCGTCTAAAACCGTCTTCCCTGCCTCTCCACACAACCCTCTGACCAGCAGTAGAAGGCAAGCAGGAACGCAAGGGCGAGGAATAGGATGCCACAGACGACGCAAAATCCCACTATGTAGGCCATCTCTGTCTCGTGGTCGTAGTCCCACCCCAGGAGCGCCTCGGCCTCGTCGGGCGTAATGGGACTCATTGATCTCGGGCGTAGGCGCTATCGATGCTGGTTCGAAGTGGGCGTAGACAGGAACACAGATGCCAACTCAACAAAACACATGGCTATGGCAAAAGCAAAGCATTTATGGCTGGGCGGCATGCGTGACGAGGTTCCCGGGTGCTGCATCCGAAGCTGTGAACAACAGCTCTGGGTCTATGAGCTTGGGAGAGCTGACTTGGGCGATTAGCATGGACCGCTATTCCCCTTCCTCGTCCAGTGGAACGTCCCAACCCTGATTCGGCCAGCAAGAAGTATGCATAGGAGAATGAATAGGCCTAAAGCACAGAGACATCCGATGGCTGTTGCTGACAACCCTTTGTCTTCGCTACGAGAAAAGAGAGCCGTCATGTTGCTAAATATTGGGTCTTTCAGGTTGGAGAGCAAGAATTAAGGGGGTAAAAGTTATGCATTCATTTATAGCTAGTTATCAAAGGCGATAACACTGCATTGCCGCCACACATGTCGGTGGACAATGAACAACCGCCCCCGAGTCTTTGAGTGGGTGTGGCTGCTTGGCTGTCAGAAGCCGCAGGAGCTGATGCACGCCGTGAGATCTCGACACAATAATGGCCCATGCTTCTAAATGCCTTGCGCGTCACCTATCAGGCCCTACCCTTCCACTTCTTCTTCCAGTCGGCCCATTTGGCCCAGACAAAAACGGCCAGGGCGACGAGCGCAATGACGCCGACGACGGAGAAGACGAGGATGACGATCTGCGTTTCTGGCAGCGAGACGCAGCCTTCCCCGCAGCCGCCTCCGACCGTGTTCTGGCTACCCTTGCGAGGGAAGAGAAGAGAGCCCATGTTGCTTGTCGTTGGTGTCGTAGTTGCAGGATGGGAGAGAGGGTTGAGGTTGAAGAAGCAGACTGGCCAAGGGCGAAAGAGACTGCTTTATTATTCTGCGCGCAGAACAGGTGCTAGAACGACCGCCTTTGTCGTCAGCCGTTCCATCTGGTGGCGCTTGCTGTTCGCTCCCTGTTCGCTCCCTGTTCATTCGTTTTGTGAACCCGGCGGGCTTCAAACGGACAATGAGCTGCAGCGACCCGCCGTAGCGTTTATGAATAGTCAAAGACCACGCTTCCGCACCGAACCAATCAAAATCCCTACTCGACGTATATTCCATTTCTACAATGAGATGCCCTGAGTTTATAGACCTTTAGGCATCGTTACAGCCATACGACAACCCCCAGTTATAGAGCACTGCCACGGATCCCTTCTCACGGAACTTTTGGTCGAGCTTCCTCATCTTTCGCTCCAGCGTGGCGGCCGTGGCATTGGCTTTGTCTCTCATTCTAACCAGCTGGTCGTGAGGTATTACCACCGGCTCCAGGTTCTCGGGCATGTTCTCGATGTGCCGCACCCCAAACGAACGGTCCACCCATGTCAGCTCGGAGCCCTCCATGGCCAGCATGGCCGGCGTGACATAATCGGCGTCCTCCGGCAGAAGTGTGAGGACATTTGCGCTCTGCGCCGCTGAGACCGTCATGTTGATCCGGGGGATAGCGTCGATGTACGTCTCCTGCGACACCTCGTCCGCCTCCGGGTCACGGCGCCGCGAGAAGTGCCTGACGCCACTAAGGTACTGGGCCTCGCGCAACGCCCAGTTGGCCCTCATCCACGGCATGAAGGCGGGCTCGTAGCTTCCCGTGATACTGATGGCCGTGTCGCTTTCCGGAGACTGCCACGCCTCTTCCATCAAGCCGAGCGCGGCGAAGCGGTCCTCGTCCCAGATGGTGTAGCCAACAGCCCGCAGACCCCGGTTCTCGCGGATATAGTAGAGGTATGCATGGCCGTCCGGCTCGCCGCTCCAATCCAGCGCCAGGTACGGACCCTCCTCAGGGTCTGCAAACGCCTCGGGCTGGACGTGCTCCCGGAGCTCGTAGTCACCCACGAGGGGTTGGCGGCGCGTCCCCCCCTGGCACCGCATGGCGAAATACATGGTGCACTTGCTGTAGCGGAACGGGTTGCCGTCGATCGTCTTCAGCAACTTTGACCTCTCCTGGAAGCTCTCGGCTTGTTCAAGGACGCGCAGCTTGTCGAGGCCACGGGAGAGGATGAATTGTAGCCGAAAGCTGTCGAATCCACCAATCGGCCACACACAGTGATAGCCCATTTCGACGTCATTGTGTGCCAAATCATTGAACGCTGTCACAGTGCTCATTAGCTACTAAAACCCTCAAAACAGATCAAGGGAATGGCGAGCAGCATACTCTCTCTCGCGCGTGTGGCGATGTACTCGTGCACACAGGCAAGCTGCTCGTTCTCCCAGGGGGCGAAGAAGTCGAAGAAAACTCCCATGTAGAACTTGAGGTCCTTGCTTGTGTCCTGCCAGTCCAAATCCTTTACTTCGATATCATCCTCATTTTCGTTATGTTTAGCATGTTCTTCTTCCTCTTCCTCTTCCTTGTTCACCACCAGCCGCTTGAAGAGGTGCTGATATGTCTCAAACCGATACAGCGCCCGCTCAACGCGCTGTTCCTCACCAGCCCTCGACGCTTCGAGCCACGCCGACTTGGACGCACCGGCCTCATCTTCACCGGCCTCGAGCGCATCCTTGCCGAGCTTGAGCCAAGCCTCTATAGCCTTCCTCCGCCACCAGATGACGCTCGCCTGCAGGCGCACCAGGTCAAAGACGTCGTACACGCCCGAGTTCAGCTGTGGGGGCTCCGCAGCACCTCTCTGACGGAGATGTCGCTCAAAGAACCGCACCAACTCCCTGCGGGTGATTTTAGCTGGCATCACAGACGCTTCCCAGGCAGCTATGGCCTCGGGGAGGACATTCCGAGTCTGGAGCTCCCGCAGGAGCACTTTGGACAGGATGGTGCGCTTGTGGCTGTTGAAGGCGTCCCTAGCAAAGCGGCAGCTCCTGGAGGCCTTGAATAGATCGTCGATGCTGCTCAAATGGCCCAAAATTGAACCGAGCAGCTCCAGTGGCAGCTTCTGCAGCCCCGGTTTGTGCGGAGAGATCTCTCTGGCCATACTGATCAAGATACTTTGCAACAATGCGACGTGGGAGGTTGGCACCCGTTCTATCGCCAATATAGCCGTCGAATATAGCACGAGATGAAACTGCCCTCATCGCCATGCACATTCTGGGCTGTGTTCTGGTCTGGCGTGTTGTTGAAATAGGTGCATGGTTCCAGGCATCCGCCAGCCCGGCCAGTCAGAAGAGGCGCTGCACCATCGGCCCAGTAGTAAGCTGACGATTTACCAAAGTACCATAACAGACCTCAGATGGGGCGGGAGACCAAATTACAGGAGGCTGGGATACAAACTGACCAAAAATCACCGGTGCATAGTGCAAGCTACTGTCCAGGTTAAGCTGGCTGGGGTTGACTCCCACAGCAGCAGCCCAATGCGCTGTGCAAGCCCAGACTGGAACTACCATCACCACACATCAATCATGGCAATACTGTACCATGGAGAAGAATCCCACCCTGAGAAGCTCTTCATCACAGATGCATAGTCGTGAGTAGCTGCAGTCGCAAACGCACCCAACCCCGCCTCGCCCATCTACATAAGCAGCATCATGCCGGGCACAACATGTCAACAGCTCCCAGAAATAACCCCCCCCAGACCGCATCTGCATAAAAAATGGCATCAGGAACCTACAACGCCTACACAGTCTTCGGCTTCCTCGTCATCTTCTCCTGCCTCGTCGGATTCATCCTCTCCGCCGTCTGCACCTGGAGGCGGGAGCGCCGGCCTCAGCGCGAAGGACAAGAAATGAGACCGCGCCACGGGCGCGAGCTAGACAACTGGCAGCGCACTATCGAGCTACTCAGAGCACACGAGTTGGGGGAGTCCGTCCGGTCGCTGGAGCGAGTGGCCAAGGGCTTCGATAGCGGCGGTTTGGTCGCCCGTTCGAGTCCATCGGAGCAGCGGCCCTCTGGATTAAAAAAAGAAGCGTACGCCTATCTCGTCGAATGAGTAGTTCTAAACCAGTGACCCAAAAGAATCGAGTATCGGTCCTCGGCGTGCGGCATCTCCCTCGCCGATGCGCCTCCCAGAGGTTACACGAGGAGGTCTCGGGTCGACATGTCTCACAACAGCAACGCAAGCTCGGTAGCCGACATTTCATCTCATGACGCATTGTTTGGTCGAGTTGACAGCACAGGGTGTGAATTGGAGTGGGCGCTTCTTCTCGCACGAGATGCATGAAGACGTTGGGTCATATTGCGAGTGGCGGTGGACAACAGGCTTTATCGCGGCGGTGAATCTATCAAGGCCCAGCTTGCTCGGCGGCTGTTGGCGTGTGTTGTCAATCTGAAGCTATGTCTCGCTGTCAGAAACAAAATAGACAGATAGTCACACTTGTCAAAGTCACGCAGCCAATAGCCAGTGTGTTGTGCCGAGAATCGCCTGAGACCTTCCATGTCTGTCGCTTCACCTTACCACAACAATGGCTCCCATCACGCCGGCATCATCGCCCAGCAACCAGGCAACGCTCGCGGCAAGCAAAACCAGAGCCTGAAGCATCACCAGATTCACCTGCAGCCGCCAATAGCATTATACAGCTGCAAATGCCGACGCCTATTGCGCCACCCACCTGTCAAGATCTCGCGCCGGAAGCTTCGGAAGCCGTAGGCAGTGGAACCCGATCTCGCCTGCATTGGATCTGTGGCTGGCAGGGCACCCTTCCTCCCCAAGCTGCCCCATGATCCCCATCCCCCCCTCCCTCCCTCTTTTAGTCCATGTGCGCCGATCAAGCATAAACCGACTGCATCGACGAGCTTGTATTAGGCGCTGTACTGCGGCTGTCTTCGTGTTGTGCAGGTAGGATGCCCATACTCACTCCGAAACGCCCGTGCGTGGCGATTATAGCGCTTCGCACTCAGTTATTACTGGGCACCCCTCTAAATGATAAACAAACAACCCAGCAACCAACAAACCAGCGTACTCGTATTTCGCTGTCGACTACCAGAGCCAGGTACCCGGCCACATATAATTAGGGGCAATCTACCGGGGTGGAGATAGCGGATGGCCTACGCCAGTGCCATCCTACATTGCCGCTGCGTTCCCACCATCACCCAGCAGTGACCCGGCGTGCCGACCCACACGTTCATGTTCGTGGGTCGCGGTGGCCCCATCATGCAGATGATCAGCACTTAATCCCGCCAGTGAAGTGGTGACCCCCTTGCCCGTACCTGACATACAGTGCTGCTGATTGTACGAAAATCATGGCAAATGAAGCTCCGTAGCCCCCTTTCGCGAACACGAAGCTGGCCGAAATAACACATCCCACATCTGCTCTTGCGACGAGCTCGCTTTGCGAAGGCCTCGCCGGTCGCCGACTGGAGCATGAAGCTCGAGTAGCCACACACATCAGATGACTGTGTCGACCAATCGTAATCGGCCCAGTGCTGGAATGCGAAACCGAACCTGTCAATGGCATCACGATCAGCGCTGAAACGTCATGCGCATGTGCCACACACGACCAGTGGCTGTCACCAAATGTTACGCAGTAGTCAGGCTCCAGATGTGCATCTTTGAGGATGGGAACACCCCAATCCCCCGCCCCAGGAATCGCCCACTTCTGTAGGTGACCCCAAGGCATCATGTATTGTACCTTGTCTAGACAACGCTCCGAGGTAGACACTTGATGCCAACGCATTGAGATACACCTCAATGCTCGGCGTTCAGCGAACCGCCCCAGCAGCGAGACAGGCTAGTAAATTGTAAATAGGCCAAAACGACAGGTAGCCTCATTCCCGTTCCTCTTGCCCTCGCTCTAAAATACGCAGATAGCTGACACTGTAATGTCCTGTGCTCCCATGAATCCGGTCCAGTAGATAGATGCCCCAAGTCTAGGCAATGGAATGAAGAAATGTGTGAAAAGAACTCCGCAGAACGCCCTATCATGATGTCGAAATCCAGTATGCGACGAGGAATCCAAGTGATTCGAGGTCCGGTCCATTACATATACACAAAACGGGTTTTGGTCTCGATGCAGGCGCAGGTCCCAGGCGGGTAGCGGCGACTGCTGCTATGGTGAAGGTTGTTGCCAGTGGGGGTATCTAATATGCTCGAAAATCCGACAGAAGAATATGACACAAAGAGGTCGGTTGGTGGGTGGATGTGGTGTGGTGAAGTAGACTGCTTCGGGAGCAGCGCGGCCGGGTCGTTATATTGAGGATGACGGCGGCATTCGTTTTACTGACGAGATCGGTCTGATGTTTCGACCGGGTGTCGATTGTGGTGGTTTGTTGACGGGCTGATCCAAGATGCAGCGACAGACGACTAGTTCTTGTGGTCCTTCTCGCCCCAGATGGGAGCCCCCAAGGGCTTGCTGACGCCAAAACCGACGCCGACAGCGATGCCGACGATGAGGAAGACGATCAGGACCTTGGCAATGATCTTGTTGCGTCGGCTTAGGCCAGCCATGCAGGTGCAGCCTCGCTTCTTCTTGGCGTCCTTAGCCTTCTGCCTCCAGGCATCCTGGCTGGGCCAGACCGTGCAGTCGGACTTTTGAGGCATGTTTGATCGGCAGGTCTGGTTGGTGGTCGTGGGCATCATAGCCTCGACGTCTGTGTCGAAGGGGTTGAGCTTGTCGGAGCGGGGCGTTGAGGTACTGCCGCGAGGTGAAGCATTGATGGTAGTGACGTTGGAGATGGCAGAGAGCGCTGCCTTCTCGGGAGGAACAAGCGTGTCAAGGCTGGGCCCTGTAGGGCGGTCCAGCTTCTCGTAGTTGGATGGCATCTTGAAGGGGTGAGGAGTAATTGGAGTGCTGGAGGTGGTGAGGAGGCGCTGGAGACGGGTTAGCGACGTGAAGGAGATTAGGGAGACAAATGAGCAGGCGATGCCAGCCGTGAAAGACGCATGCGAGACGGAGTGTTCAGAGCACTGAAAGGCTGCACACGAGACGCGTGACAAAGCTTTGGAGCAGGAAAACGTACAGAGAGATTTGTGCCCGGGAGATTGCGATTCTGAGACTGGGTGGCGGTGGTTGACAGCACAAGGGAAGGGAGTCCCTTAGGGGTGCTGGAAATGATGCTGGGCCGGTCAGGATAGAAGGAACGGAAGAGAGGCCGTCGATATTTGTTCGTCAAGGAGTGAGGACCAAGGACTGTAGTCGGAGACTCAGAGACGGAGAAGGAGAGGAGAGTGCAAGTCCGACAGCAGGTTGAAGCCGATACGAATAGTATGGAGAAGGCTTGGAAGGGCCGCGCAACGGGTGAATGGGTGGTGCTGGGAATGCCCTGGGGGACCGGGGGGGTGATAAAAGGAGCTGAGCGACCAGGGGGGCGAGTCGGGACCCTTGCAAGCGCAACGCCTCAATGGGGTGGCGGGCGGAAGTGGCCTGGTCGCTGTTGTGCTGGTACCGGGGTGGGCAAGCGTGGGCGGGTGGATAGGTGGGTAGGGAGGAGCGTAGCCGCTACCAGGGCAGGAGTGGGCCGCCCGCCAGTATGTATCAAGCCAGTGCCGCAGAGCACAGGAGTAATTATTACGGTGGGCAGACTGGGGGAAACGGACACCCCAAAATGGACGGACTTGTGCACAGCATGAGAGTCAGAACTCAGAACACGAGGGCGAGCACAACAATCAGAGCATCCAGATCCAGTGGAGAAGCCTGCGCTGGTCATTCTCACAACGAGACGACGGAGCCATCTATCTGAGTCTGCACAGCGTCCCTCTCAAGTCCCATGCGAATGAGTAATGTCATGCTACGATACTACCATAGTAAAATTGGTAGCGCTGCAAAACTCTCCCATCCCCTCCCATTCCCCTCCCCGAAACAGATGGAGGCAAGGGCGGTTGGGCGCGCGGCACTTCCTGTTCTTCCTGTTCGGGTTGGGTCGAACGGGCGGCGCGCAGGGCCAGAAGAGACGAGACACGGACGGCGGCGCACACACTCACAAAAGATGGACAGCCGATGAGCCAATCCGCAAAGTGGATGGTGTTCTGTTGGCCCGCTGGCCGCGTATCTGGCCGTCACAGTTCCTAGTGCGACGACAGACAGACAGACAGACAAGGGACGGGCAGCCCCCAATGAGCGGATAAGCAGACAGTGACAGCCGAAATGGAGATGGACAGGTGGATAGGTGGACAGGACAAGGCACAACCAGAATCCAGGCAGGATGGCACCAGGCAAGAAGTCGGGAGAGAGAGGCGGGACATTGTAGCACATTGACTTTTTGCAGGTCTCACTGACGGCCGTGGTAGCATCAAAGCCAGAGCGAGCCCTTCAGCCACCGTTCGGGTCGCGGCAGCGGCAGCGGCAACGGCGACATCATCCGGGACGGCAGGAGCCATCCAAGTGCTTGAATCTTGTTGATGCGGCTGCGGCAGGAAGAGCATTTCTCACTAGTCGTGCTTCAAGATAAGGTTCTAGGGCGAGTTAGGTGTTCCATAGCTCTGGTCGCCTTTTTTTCGCGCATACGAGTAGCACAGCATGTTGCGACTCATCTGGCATCTCACTATCCGGACTGACTTTGCTGCCGCTGGTGTTCGGTCCAAGCGAAAATCCAAGAGGCCGTTGCGACACGCCTGGTGGGAGAGGGACTGATCCAGGTCTGGCAGGACCCAGGCGCAGGTACATGCCTGGGGTGGCCAGGAATTGTGCAGGCCCCTGCACAAACCAGATCTCCCTCCGTTCTCGCTTGCAATTGCGACGGGCAGACTGGAGAATAGGCTCCAGGTCTCGAACCCGTCTTGGCTGTGGCGCGCTTGGGCCCTCTTCTCCGGGTGCGCTAGGGACGGCCATGCCGTTTTGGGGCTTGGGCGGCGACGGGTCCAGAAGGCCCTAGGGCCCGTTGAGGTCAAGCTGCAGGAGCAAGTGCTGCCGTTTTGACTTTGGTGCTAGACGGCCGCCAGCCGAGCTCTGAGTCTCTGACAGAACCATGATCCCGATTCCCGACATGCTGAGGCGGACAGCATCCAGCAGCGAGCAAGGCCCCGTCGTGGCTGCGACTTTGTTTGCGCTGCGGGGGTGCATGACGATACATGCTGCCTCCCGGGCCCAGCTTGCGCGTTCAGCAAACAGAGCCACCATATCCACGGCGCTGGAGTGCACTCTTGCCACGACGTGCATGGAGGTCGACAAACCACTGGCTGTGCCGATACGAAAAGCTGCATAATAAACCACCTTATTCTCAAACCCTCGTTCTGTCGGAGACTTTGGCGGCATGGGCATGTACGAACGTCGTATGAATTTATGCGAATATTCGCAGTACCGCTCGTTCTGGCCGGCCCATGTCTCGTCGTCCCCTGACGCATGTACGATAAACGCTCGCATTGCTCGGTGGAATCGCTCTCTCTTTCTCTTTACGCGTACGAAGTTGGGTGGAACAAGCCGCTAGCGTCCCTCAATCTGGCGCGGGGAGGGGGACAGCCCAGGGGGTCTGGGCCGCGGACATGCCATGGCCAGACTCCACCGGGACTGGCGTCCTCTGGGCGGTTAATCGGGCACGTAATTAGGAGGACAGGGCAACGTAACGAGATGGCAAATGGGCACCGTCACAGTGGTTGTGGTGTTGGCCCGTCGTATTCGCTTGCCTGCTCGCCATGTGCGTCCCTGATGCGAACCTGTCCGCCACCCTCGATTGACAGGTCGCATGGCGCTTTGGCGGGTTCTGACAGTCACCCGATTGTGTCGCGGTTTTCCTTGCAAGACTCTTGGCCTGATCCATTGCGCGATCCTGCGTAATAGAGATTGCAACTGCTGATTTGACTTCATGCACACGGAGGCCACAGAGCTTAAGGGTCAGTGGCCCACAGCCACCCAACACCCAACAGGTCCAACTCCTGTGAGAGGGGATACAACCGAAGAACCGACTAACCGACTCGCGGCCAGCTAACGGCAGAAGGGCATAGCATGCCGTCATTGTTGCAACACACTAATTCCTTGATTTTCTCAACATATCGCAGTCCTTCCAAGGCAAGCCCCGTGGTTGAGCGCAATCAAGGCATGCTACAACACGGTGGCAATGGCAGAGCAAGTGTTGAACCAAATGACCAACTGTTCCAGGAGGCGGCTCAGGTGCTCCAACCTGCCTGTCCACGGTGCTCCATCACACGACCACAACCCATGTCCCAGCAACTCAGATGTGCCGGCGTCGTGGTGACTGTCTGAGTCGCGCCCGCCGAGCGCCACGCGGCGCAATGGCTGCTCCAGTAGCGTTGCTGCAGGCATGCAATATCAGAGCCACCAACCATATCAAGGCCATCAATACTCACCTCGCAGTCCCATTGATACTCGTATGTATATTCACACAGTAGTTCTCCACGTCGCACCAGGTATTACCACAAGATAGGGATGCAATTAGCATTGGGCGTTTATTAAACTCCTCCCCTGTTGCTCTTACAGTTTTCTGCGCGCCCGGCTTGAAATTAATCAGTTCGCTACCAACCCTTGGCTAGTTGACTCCCATGGGCGATGCCAATTCAATCTCTCACGCATCCTCATCCCAGCGATCTTAGGGTCCACACTGGCCCCAGCAATTGCAAGCTTCTACTGCTTGACATGATGACTTCACTATCCCAATGCAACGCAATATTCAAGCGGGCCCTCGTTTCCGGGCTATAACGATAGTCATAGTAACAAATTAGGGAATTATGTGTCTGGTACATTGTGCTCGCTAAGTGTACATATCCCTTCGGTAGCAGTTGAGTCCCGTGTTCAGGGTCCATTGTGTAATGCCGGTCATAGGACTGGAGCCATCTCTTGGTTCCATGGCAAGGCCTTGTCATGTAGCCCAAGTTATCGAAGCTGAACTATTGCTGCTAGTATTAAATATTGTCTCAGGAATCACATCTAGACCGGTCATACCACCAGTTCTAACCAGACCCAGACGCGGCAGTCGGAACGCCAACAAGACGGGACACCTCCATAAGTTGATGCTCGCCAAGCTTGGATGTTACAAAAGTCATTGGACAGGCTTTTTATGCTACCGCTCATGTGAACGTCAGTTCCAGTGGCGGTTGACAGCATCCCAGGAAGCCACTGACACCGGGCCACACCACCTCGGCCGCAGGCTCCCATAGCCCTGCCGGGGCCGACTTGGCGCTGATCTTGGATACCCGTGCCACGTGAGGACCAGAGCGTGTGTTGTGACCGGGGGATGTCGGCTGTTGGTGCGCTGAAAGATGGCCCGCGCGTTGGCGGCTTGGCTGCTGGCCTCGTTGCCGTCTTCGGTGGCTCCTTGCCCAGTGCTGGGGCGGCTTGGCAGGTCCCTCGTGTTGAGTGTGTGTGCCCGGGCTGTGTCTTTGGCCACCCAATTCTTGATGGTCGCACAAAATGTCGCCCGCGCCGGTCTCCCAATGCGGTTGACGGTGAAAACGCTCCCCCAGCAAACGACCAGTTATCCCGTTACTGTCACCGTCGACATGCAGCCCAGTCTTGGCCGCCTTGGCTGTGGTCTTGGCCTCGAGTCTTTGGCCCAGTCGTCGACTCGATGTTGATCCTCGTCCAACAGTGTCCAGCCGGCCTTGGCTTGGCCTGCGCTTGGCACGTCGGGATGCCGAAAACCAGGAGATTATTCGCACACGGAAAGAGAGAATCGCAACCATTCATTTGCCATGCTCCGTTACAGCGTGCAGACCACACTGTCCACACATGCGAATCGTCGCGAAAAAAGGAAGCACACAAGAAACGCTAGCTTTCTCGTTTCTTCTTTCTTTTGCCTCATACTACCGTATTATGGCTCCTTTCTGCTGGCAATGCGGCCCGCTCTGCTTGTGCATGTGCCGCCGCTTGCCCGGATTGCGTGTCTGTTTCGCCAGCCCGCACCACACATGCGGACCTGCTGATACAAAATGCGCGGGTTGGAGACGGATGGTGCACCGTAATCCCGCTTGCCTATCACCGTCCGTATCGCTGCCCTGTATTTTGGGATGTGGCGATGTAGTAAACGACGCGAATGGGCTGCCCAGATTTGGACCCGTCGCCATGGGTGTGAAACGGCCCTCATCCTATCCCAATCTCAGGCTTGCGGGGCCACAGACCGAATTGGGGATTTGGGGCCAATTTTCCATCTGTCCCCTCTTTTCCAGCACCTGTGCCCTCTGTGATTCTGGCACTTGCGCTGTTTCACCAGCAGACACAGGATGCGCCGCACTGACATTTTGCTTTGGCCTCTCATGGTACGCGAGATGTCACTGTAGGAAAGCGGATGCCAGGTAATTGCCCGTAATCATGCGCGCTCAAGAGCAGAGGTGACAGAAAGCCCCCTCGTCCGTGGCATCGTGGCCCGCATCCACACTTCAGCTGTAACAGACCAGCCCGTCGGCTGTGGTCATCGCCCAGCAACTCCGTCGGCCGTCGAGTAGGGCGATTTACAGCCAGAGCCACAGCCGGAGCCACACCTCAGAGCCACACGAGCCGCAGCAGCAGACAGCTGCCCCAAAGGTCCAAGGTCTAGGCCTCGGGCGACCCAATCTGGGGGCTAATGCAGGCCCCCAGCGCCTGCATCTCGCCCTCACATCCTCCACACAGTCAGTTCTCGGCCCTCAGTCTGCCTCTGGGCCTCTGGACCCTGGAAGGTGAGGAGCGACGATTGGGGGAATTGGGGGGGCTCGCACCTCGTGGGAGTCCTGCTTGTTCACTAGCCTCCTGCAGCTAACCCTCTGCTCCGCAAGCATCTTCCTTCTCCGGCCAGCATCTGTTTCTCACCTTCTGCTCTGGGCCCCTGGCAGTCCCTGGCGCATCAACGTCGTCATTATCCGCGCTACGCTGCACGTAAAGGACGCACTATCGGGGTGGCGCAGCGTCCCCAGTCGGGCTACTCGCACACAGGCAAACCTGTTGCGAACAGACACGACGATCCCACCAGCAGGCCAGGCATCATCATGTTGGTTGCCACTATGCGGGGGTTCGGCGCTACTTTTCTTGTGCTTCTGACGATACCACTGCTACTCCAGCGCGACGATGATTCCACCTCATCTCGTCGGCCAATCCAGCCGGGCCCAGTCGTAAAGCGTCTGCTGACCTTTGGGCGTCACGTCAAGCGGTCCCCAGACGACGGCCGCCGGCCGAGAATTACCGCCAAACGGAGACGGGATTCCTTCGTTCGGCCCGGACGCCTCGCTCATGCACGAGGAGTGCGCGATCCAGAATCACGGCACGCCCATGTGCATGTGTGACGAACATCATTGAAGTACCGCCCATTGGACTCCTGGGACATGGGATGGGATAAGGTACGCACCCAAGCGGCGCTGTCTGATATCGGCCTTGGCATCCAGCTCGAGCTTGCCGGCCAAGAGATGCGCATGCCCTCTTTGACCACCCCAGCTTTCCATTCTCTCAATCAGCCTAAAAGATCCCCCGCCGCCATGGCGTCCGCCTCGAACTGCCTATTTGCAGCATTCCCCATCCCCGTATCTGGCTTTCGGAATTCCCCTTTCATGCTTTCTGGCAAGGTTTCTAGAAGCATTCTCCGTCAAGCCTCACGCGGCGCCACTGGTGGCTGAGGACCAGCTGATGCGGATCGCCAATAATCCAGGACCCTGAATCCTGGAGTTTGGCGTTGGCGGATGGAATTCCTCAACAAGTCCATTGCCCTCGTTGGTCGAACCTTAATCCATATCGATATGCGATCGCCGGCGTGGCGTTTCATCTGGGCCGGTGTAAGTGGAACGTAGGAATAGGTGAGTGTGCCGTCTCCCACATGACATTGACCAGCATGTTCTGAATGATGATTGAATCCATTCCACAACGCAACACGGGGGAGTTTTGCGCCATACTGCATGCCGGCCACGTTCTTACAAAACTGCATCTCTATCACCACTGTAGTTCGGTCGTTGAATGAGTAGTCGGCATAGTACCTGAAGCACAGTGCGGCGGCTGTCACATGTAGGGTAGGTCGTAGAGTGGAAGGGCCACAACCAGTCGGGAAACAAACGGACTCGGGAAGCAACATGCGAGACTTTCCTTGGAACGTAATCAGGCTGCCTCCATGAGCACTGTTGACTATAATCGGCCACAGAAGAGTGGGATGGACGTGTTAGTAAACACTCTGATTTGCACCAGGGCGAAAAGCAGATGGAGAGGCTGGTGGGCAGGGTGACACTTCTGTGTTTCGCGGTAACCCTCATCATCCTCAATGCCATTTGACTTGAGCAGTAAAGTTAACTTAGCCATAACAGAAAACCTCACAATACTCTGATTTCGGGCACTAAACTCAACACTAGGTAACTAACCCGAACATAAGCACAGTTGAGTTCAGAAATGGCTGCAGCTAAGTCCAAATAACAACGAAGACATCCCAGTGATGGAGAGCTCCAAATCTACAATCCGGTCGTGGGTGACTGACCACACTCAAGGTGTTTGTGAATTGCGCAAGGAAATCTCAGAAGGGGTTTTGCTTGCAATGGGAACGCGTTTGGCACCCCTGAAGACATTGATACATGGTCATAAATCCACACTATTTTCGAGCTTGACAGCTTGACGTTGAATGCCTGGCTGATATTAAATGCAAGGCTGGGCTAAGTGCGAGAGAACGTCGTTCCTTGTGGGATTGACTCTTGTCTCCGACCTTATTGAAACGACAGACCTTATATGGGTAAAATCAATATATATCTTGATATGGCCCTGGGAGTTGAAGTCATGAACCCAAGCCCGTGGCGTGTTGGTTGAAATAGAACACTATGATTCCGAACGGTATCATATTCAGAAAAAGAGCCCCGATCATATTGCTTCATTCTCTCGCATAATATACAGCTAAGCCCTAATGGAAGTGACCTGCAAGACCTACATCACCGAGCACCCAAGACAGAAATTGCTCTCGGAATTGTCTGTCAACGTTGATTTCATTCCCACCCGATAATAATGCATGATCCGTAGTGGCCCACAAGCTGAGCCGATCAGATGCGAGGTAAGTGTCACTGGCAACGTTGCGCTTCAAAATTACAAATCCTTCTTGCCACCAGTCTTGGCAACCATGGCCGCAACGACGGCCTTGAGAGCGACAGGGTCTGCGCCCCTGAGCCTGTCGACGAGCCCGTCGGCGGTGAAGCTCACAGACTGGCGGCCCTGGACGCCCTCGACGGCGAGAGGCGCGGGTTTGCCGTTCTCGAAGAGCACAAAGGTGGGCATGGCCGAGACCTTGTACCGCCCGGCAACGTCATTGACGTGGTCGACGTTCACCTTGACAAAGGCGACCTTGCCCTTTGATGAGTGGCTGTCGGCTAGCTGAGAAAAGATAGGGGCAATAGCGCGGCAGGGCGGGCACCAGTCGGCGTAGAAGTCGACAATGACGTGCGAGGTGGAGTTGAGAACAGCGTCCAGCTCAGCGGGCTTGGTGACCTTGAAGACCTCGCCGGATGTCTCCGGGATGGGTGAGCGGTCTTTGAAGATGGCCTTACGGAGAGTCAGCTCAGGGAATATCAAGTGTATCATGGCGGACAAGAGTTGAGCTGGCCATGAGAAGGAGCATAGCTAGGAATGCTCGGGGCTTTGTATACAGCCAGGATGGCCGCAACAGAGGGACACGTACCGGGCCAATGATGAAGATGGCAATAATTGCCAGGAGAATGATGGTGCTTGTCTCCATGTTGTCGGGGCGGGGATCCGTCGGATGGATGCACTTGGCGCAAAGGGTGACGTGAGGTTGCTTGTGGATGAATAATTACTTGATGGGATAGGCTGGAGCTGGTTGTGAAGGTGATTTCCTAGATGGGTTAGCGCACCCACCCGACCGCCTTCCCTTCTGGGGCCTCAGTTGGGCGGCCTGTGCAAGTGAACAACCCCGGAGCCTTTTACCTCCATACTTCATTCCCTACTAGTTGACACTCGAGTATTCTGTTTCGCCTTCATTGTCATCTACTAAGATATTGGTATAATTATTCATAATTCATCGAATTATATTCCCTTGATGGGATATCCTGATCGCCTCATCAGTCGCGGCGTTTCGACGTTGGAAACCAACATGACGGCCACAGCAGGCTTAGATCAATCATCCTTCAATCCATCACGGAAGCTGTCAAAAACGTTGACATTGTAAGCTACATATGGGGCTGCACCTGCCCTTCTAGCACACCCATCCTCCGTCGACGTTGTACACGGCGCCCGTTACAAACGAGGCTTCGTCGCTTAGTAAAAAGGCCACGACGTTGGCAATCTCAACTGGCTCGGCCCTTCGCTTCATTGCGGTCCCTGCCAGGCTCTTCTTTACGTGTTCTGGGTTTTCGCTGCGCGACAATGGTGTGTTGACTGAGCCTGCGTGCGGCCGTCAGCGCAATCCAAAGCTGGGCGTGCTCCTCGTTGATTCACTCACCGGGCGAGACACAGTTGACACGAACCAACTGGTTCTCCTTTGCCGCCGTCCGCGACAAACCAATCACGGCGGCTTTGCTCGCGCAGTACGCCGCGTTGCCGGGAGCTCCAAATTGCCCAAAGACACTTGCAGCGGACACCTACCACGACAGAAGGCTTTGGCATCAGTCAACACCCTTGGACGGACAATTGGGGGCATGCAGCATCTTGGGAGAATGGCAGGAGAGGGAGCAAAGAGCTTCCAGAGGACTCACGATACTGCCACCCGTGGGCATAGCCCGAATCTGGGCGCGCAGGCAGTTGAAGATGCCACGCGAGTTGACGCTAAAGGTGGCATCCCAGTCGCTGTCGCTGAGCTCCGTGAGAGGCACGGCGGGCCTGATGATGCCGGCCATGTTGACGGCTCCGTCGAGCTTGCCCAGCTTCTGCACCGTCTGCTCGATCCACGAGTCGACCGACTCGCTCTTGCTAACGTCGACGACGACGCACAGGTGCTTGTCACCCGAGGCCAGCGACGCCCGCGCCTCCTCCAGCGCTGTCGGGTTGATGTCTGCGAGGGAGAGCAAGGCGCCGCGCGAAGCCAGGAGCTGTGCCGTTGCGAGGCCCATGCCCGAGGCTGCGCCGGTGATGGCAATCTGTTCGCACACATCTCAGCGCTGAGAATTGGTGGTGAAGGGGCATGCAACTTTGGACACATACCACTTTTCCTTGGAACGACGACGACGACATTGTAAACGAGATGGGACCTGTGGCCTGGTTACCTGTATGGGCCACGTCCCATGGACTCCCCATGACGGCTTGATATACGATAGCAAGCATTGATGCCATGTAAGTGACACGGACACTAACCCCGCGGTGGGGTCGCCACACCCTTTTTCGATTCAGGAAAGTTATATCCTCGCCTCTCGCCCCCCGGACCATCGCCGTGGCACGGACGAGGCGTGGCGGCCGAGATACGACATAACTTGCCCTAGGAGTTGGAGTTGCCTAGAACAAAAGGCAAGTGTTTTGAGTACCCGGTTCTGGGGACACACACGCCATGTCGGGGCCGCGCAGATAAGGGGTTCAAATTAGCGGCCGAGCTGGTGCTGGTGATGCGGGCGCTTTGGATGGAGCTGACACTGCCGTCCACATTTCCAGATGACATCTTTAACAGAAAAAGGACTCCTTGTTTACTGATAAGCTGTTGTTACACGCTCCGCCCCGATCAAAGCATCCCAATATCCACTGATAGCAACGCCGTTTCAACCGATAACAACACAACCCGCGATATGGCTACGCAACCGCCATTGGCTCGCCAGCCATCATCCCGACGCCAATGCCGCCGCTCCTCTCGCCCCAGGCCCTCTCAATCCCGTCGATGGAATCGGAAAAGATACGCAGGCCGCTCCGCTGGGAGCTGGTGTGGAACCATCGCAGCAGGACATCGCGCACAACCTCGTCGTCTGCCTCGCGGGCGGCGATGAAGGCGGGCCAGGCCATGCGGACGGCGCCGTAAACCTCCTGGCCGCCCTCGCGCATGCCGTCGAAGCGTACCAGGCAGTCGCGGATGGTGGCCACCTCGTGCTGCAGCATGCACGGATCCATGTCGTACAGCGTGCGGTAGAAATGGATCACGAGCGCGGCCGATGTCGCCTCGCCCAGCAGCTGCAGCGCCGGCTGGCTGGCCCGCTGCTCGTACTCGGCCGTCGGCACGTCGGGCGCCCGCCGCAGCCGGTGGATGCACCGCTCGACGGCCTTGGCCCGGGTCATAAACTCAGCCAAACCGATGCCTCCTCCCGCCGAGCCCAGCTCGCGCTTGGCCTTGGCAAGGCAGATGATGAAGGATAACATCATCAGGTAGATCTCGCCGATGCCAAAGATCTCCGGGTACAGCGTAGCCGCCCAAACGCCCGGTGTCTGAAGGTGCAGGTCGTTCTCGCCCAGCTCCATGTCCTTGACACGCAGTAGCTGCTCATCCAGGTTGCTCCAGTCGGTCATCTCAAAGGCGAGGCTGTCGCGGCTGTAGATGCCCGCGCCGCTCGACTCAATGGCCCGACGGACGTGCCAGCGGTGCTCCGAGTGCGCGACGCCGGCGTAGGTCGTCTCGTGATGCAGTCGTTCAAAGGCGTAGCAGTGGTGCAGAAGCCGCACCTTGCGCGACTTGGACCGGTTGAGACCCTTGACGCGGATCAGCTTCTCCGCCTCGAGGAAGTACCGCTCCTTGCGGTCCGAGTCGCCCGTCGCCGCCGACAGCTGCACCATGGTCAGCAGCGACAGCAGCATCGACTTGTACTTGGCCTTCTTGGGCACGTCGTAGGCTGTCTCAAGCATGCACTTGGCGTAGTGCCGCGCCTTGTCCTTGTAGCACCTGAAATGGTCGAGCCACTTCTGCGCCTTGTATATGACGCCCAGGCTGATGGCGCTGAGGGCCAGGGTCCCGAAAAAGGAGCAGAGGCTGGCGTCGTCGAGGGTCTCGCCGATGGTGAGCGCCGCCAGGCAGCTCTTGACGTGCGGCAGGAAGAGGACATGCCAGGGCGTCTTGCTGTGCCGGTACGGCGTCAGCTCGCGGAGGATGTTGGTGGCGTAGTGCTTGACCAGGAGCGCAGCCTCGTTGGGCAGCGCGACCTTGATGCTAGGTGGGATGTAGGTGGGCGAGGGGACGCCGACGGCGGGGTTTAGCATGTATTCGACGGATAGCATCTCTTCCATAGTGCCCTGGGGCGATCCGGCGGTCTGGTGCATGACGGCACTCATGTCGTCGACAAGAGGCATAGTGGCCTCGTCCGTGATTTCCTCGATGCGCCATGCGTCAGGGCCCAGAGTGTTCTCGCACCACTCCCCCGTTCCACCGACGAAGCCGGCAGAGAGCAGCCAGTTGTCGACGCCGCCCCAGTGGCCGGAGGGAGTGAGGAGATTCGAGATGGTATCGGCATTGGTTGACGCTGTGGGTGGTGGCTGTTGGTGCTGCACTTCCTCTTGCCGTATTGTAAATTCGCACGGCATCTGAGGCTGTATCGGCGGCGATGAGGGCAGGACATCCGGGGGCGAGAACAGGTCAGCATCGGCAACATTCTCAGAACTGCTCCCATCGTCCATGGGCAACTCCGAATCGTCAGGCCGAGGGTCCAGGACCGAGTCTGGAGACGCCTGGACGCTGTGCCCACTCTCAGCCTGTTGCTGAGGAGGAGGACCCGTCAGTGTCAACCCCGGATTCCCGACGACGCTAAAGACGCCAAATGGGCCGCGCGAGAGGTGGTCGAGGTGCTGGCGGGTCGACGTCATGCCGTCGCACTCGTCGTCGAGCTGGAGCAGATGCCATGAGACGAGCGAGGGCTCAACGATGGTCGTCAGCTCGCCGCTCATGTCGCGGCGCTGCTGCTCAGTGAAGAGAGGGCGGCGGAACTTTGAGGGTCCGCGCGATGCGGCGTCTTCGACATCAAAGAAGAGGCTCCTCTCGTAGCCACCGCACGAGAGGTTGTGGGCGCGGCACATGGAGCACGTCGGCCGCGCCTCGTCGCACTTCATCCGTCTGAGCCTGCACTGCGCACGTTGAGCATGGTGTTGCAGATGGGGACCTGTCTACGTGACGGGTCTGGGGGCATACCCACAGTGACGCATCCCCCCAGGGAGCGGCTGCGACGTTGCTGCGGCTGCTGGCGTTGCTGTTGCGGCTGCATCGTCGTCATGTCCAAGGCGGCGGACCTCGGTGGACAGGGCGCAGGTCAGGGGAGATCAGGGCAGGTGTCGCATGGACAAGACCTTCTGTGAGACGAAAGGCGTAATTGCAGATGTCAGAGATGGTCGACGAGGGGGGCGAGGCGAGGCAAGCAAGATAGAGACGTTCGTCGTCCATGCTCGTCCAGACCATCCGCATCCAATCTACGCCGACGGACGAGCCAACTTGGACCGAGACCGGGGCTGGGCCACTCACACCACGAGATCACATTGATAACGACGGGTCTCCCACGATGGGTCCCGCTGGCTTAGCGTTCCCCGCGTCTCCACCCGGGCTGATACAGAGTTCTGGGGAAGCCTTCCTCTTTCATCGCGCCCTCTGGCCGGATCCCTCGGTGGCGACCCCCGTGATTGGACGAGGCCGTCCCCCCAGTGAAGGGCGGCCGTTGAGACATGGGGGGTTGGTGGTGAGGCCGGCCGGACAAGAGTCAGGCGTTTTGTCGCAATAGGGGCAACTACTGGAGGCTGTCGATTGATGAGTCGGTCCGTGACTTGGACTGTGCTCACCACGGCAACATCTTGATGGTCGGCTGTATGCCTTCAGATAGAAATACCCGGGTTCCCGCCCCTGGATTCCCACGGCTCCATCCAGCCTCAGGTCTGACCTCTGTCGACTTACACCAAGTCTTTGGTCTTGCACCGCTTATTCCCCAATACACCACACCTCATTATACACACATCTAAGCCATCACCACCTTCATCACTATCACCACCATGGCTGCTCCATCACAGCCCGAGCGTGGCTCCACCGACAAGAGCGGCGGCGACGAAAAGCTCCCGCCGCTCGCCAACCTCAACACGCTCGAGAGCGGCATCCGCGGCGAGGTGCAGCTGGCCGAAGTCGCCGGCACCAAGCGCAACGTCAAGAGCCGCCACGCTCAGATGATTGCCATCGGCGGCAGCATCGGCACCGGCCTCTTCGTCGGCGCCGGCCAGGTGCTCGCCATTGGCGGCCCGGGCTTCGTCCTCGTCTCGTACGCCCTCATGTCCTTCCTCGTCTACTGCATCGCCACGGCCGTCATCGAGGTGGCCACCTTTTTACCCGTCTCGGGCGCCTCCATGGCTTCCCACTGCACTCGTTATGTATCTCCGTCGCTGGGCTTCGCCCTCGGATGGCTGTACTTTTACTCGTTTGGCATCATCGTCGCCTACGAGATCACCGTCGCCGGCATCATCGTCAACTACTGGCCTAACAACATCCCGGATGGCGCACTACTAGCCATTGTTATCGTCGTCATCGTCGGCCTCAACTTGTCCCCCGTGGCCATCTACGCCGAGACCGAGTTCTGGTTCGCCAGCATCAAGATCATCATGATCATCGGCCTGCTCTTCATGTCCGTCGTCCTCATGGCCGGCGGCGGGCCCGACGGCGTCCCCCTGGGCTTCCGCTACTGGGACGACCCCGGCGCCGTCAAGTCGTACCTCGTGTCCGGCGCGGGTGGTCGCTTCACGGCCTTCCTATACGCTGTCGTCTTCTCCGGCTTCTCCTTCTACTTCGGCCCCGAGCTCATCAGCGTCACGAGCGGCGAGATGAAGAACCCGCGAAAGAACCTGCCCATTGCGAGCCGACGATATATCTACCGCCTCCTGACCTTTTACGTCCTGGGTGCCGTGGCCATTGGTGCCATCTGCCGCTCTGACGCTGCTGGCCTGACCTCCGGTGCCGGCAACGCCGATGCTTCGCCATGGGTCATTGCCATCCAGGACGCCGGCATCACTGTCCTGCCCTCTATTGTCAACGCCGGCATCCTGACCAGCGCCTGGTCCGCCGGCAACTCGTATCTCTACATGTCCAGCCGCAGTCTGTACTCGCTGAGCACGATTGGCAACGCCCCCAAGATTTTCAGCCGCTGCACCACCTACGGACTGCCCATATATGCCGTGGGGGCCTCGAGCCTGTTTACTCTGCTGTCCTTCCTCAGCCTCTCGTCCGAAGCTGGCGTCGTCTTCAACTGGTTCATCAACCTCACCAACACGGCCGGCTACACCTCCTGGATCGTCTGCGGCATCATCTGCCTGCGCTTCCGCAAGGCCATTGCCGCCCAGGGCGTCACGCCCAGCTACGTCTCCAAGATGCAGCCTTACGGCTCGTACATTGCGGTTATCAGCTTCACCTTCCTGCTGCTGGCCAATGGCTTCACCGTCTTCTTCCCCGGCAAGTTCTCCGCGTCGAGCTTCCTGACGTCGTATGTCGGCATTCCCATTTTCTTGGTTCTTTTCTTGGCCCACAAGTTCACTGTCGGGAAGAACACGCCCTGGATCATCAGCCCCGGCAACGTAGACCTGACGACAGGCTTGAGGGAGGTGGAGGCGGATACCGAAATGTGGAACAACATGGAGCTTCTGGAGAGGGAGAATGGAAAGAAGAAGAACCAGTGGTGGCGCAAGATTGAACGTATCTGGGCCTAAGCCAGGTCCATCTCGTCGAAGGCCTTTGGCTCTCCCAAGCTGTTCTCTTCTATTATCTAGTCTACTTGAATGGATCTTATTGCTTGCCATCGTTGTGTTGCCCTCTAATTCAGTGATGATTTTTCAAAACCAATGATTTCTATTTGAAACTATGAACATGTATATGCATTTCTGCATGCCTTTATTCCATGTTATCTGACAGTATAGTCACAAAATGGAAGACTGAACTTGTAACTCCCTCTCATGGAATGTTCCAACATTACACAGACTTTCCTGTCTTGAATCCAACAGCCGCAGCTCGTTCGGTGGCGAGTCATGGCCATGCCCCTCCGTATCCAGGAGTGACGTACATAGACAAGGTTGCAATCTCAAATGTGACATGGTGGGTCGGTTCCCCTCAGTGCGCTAATGATGCAGATGGCCCCATTGACGATTGGGTAGACTTTCTAGGTGCAGAATAGGAAAGTCATATCCCCTCCTCTCTAGTCCAACCTGGGAAGCCCGACTTCGCCAGTCCCCGCACCGTTCAGACAGGCAGGTCCAGCAGTGGCCTACTCACATCGAAAGCTCGGGGTGTCGGCAAGACATCAAGTCGCTCTCCGAGTGGAGGAATGCTGAGGCAATGCATTTCGAGGCCTTCAAGTATATATGACGGCAAAACAAGTCAAAGGGCAAAGCACCATCATCATCAATCCATCCAGCATTCTACAAGCCATTCATAGACATCTGATTCTACCTGTTATTCATCTGCCCAATCACCATGGGCTCCATCCCCAACACTAAGCAGTCCTTCGACCTCATCATCCTGGGCTCGGGCCTCTCGGGGCTCTGCACCCTGTACCGGGCTCGTCAGCGCTTCCCCGATTGGCGCATCAAGGTGTTGGAGCGAGGCTCAGATGTAGGAGGCACCTGGTTCTACAACACATACCCCGGCTGCCGGGTGGACACCGAGTCCCTGTCCTATTGCTTCTCGGTTGACAAGGAGCTGCTCAAGGAGTGGCACTGGAAGGATACCTTTTCCACCCAGGATGAGGTGCACAGGTACATTCAGCGCTTTGCAGAGAAGAATGATCTGCGCCGGGACATTCAGTTCAACACCACCATCACCGCAGCGTCTTGGCAGGACGATTCTCGGTCCTGGGTCTTGGAGACGGCCGAGGGAGACCGGTATAGTGCCACCTTTTGCATCAGCTGCATCGGATTCCTCTCTGCTCCTTCGCTGCCCGCCATCCCCGGCATCGAGAATTTCAAGGGGGATGCCTTCCACACCTCGCGATGGCCCAAAGAGCTCGATATTGAGCGAGACTTTGCAGGCAAGCGCGTCGGCGTCATTGGAACCGGCGCCACGGGCATACAGACCATCACAGCTCTCTCCAAGGTCAGCAGTATTAGGTCTCTTAGCGTGTTCCAGCGGACTGCCAACTGGTCTGCTCCGCTGCGCAACGAGACCATCACGGCCGAGCAGATGGCGGGCCACGTTGAAAACTACGACGCCATCTTCCAGCGCTGCGCAGACACGCCCTCGGGCTTCATGCACAAGGCCGACCCGCGCAAGACAGAGGAGGTGCCCGAGGCGGACCGTCTGGCTCACTGGGAGAAGATCTATAGCGAGCCGGGCTTCAGCAAGTGGCTCGGCGTCTTCAGTGACGCATACATGGATCGCCGCGCCAACACGCTCTACTCCAACTTCATCGCGGACAAGATCCGCCAGCGGGTGCACGACCCCGAGGTGGCGGAGAGCCTGATCCCCAAGGACCACGGCTTCGGCATGCGTCGGGTGCCACTGGAGAGCGGGTACTTTGAGGCGTACAATCAGGACAATGTGCACCTCGTCGACCTTAAGAAGACGCCCATTGAGTCCGTCACAGATTCCGCCATTGTGACCTCGGACGGCAAGCACCATGAACTCGACGTCTTGATCTTCGCCACTGGCTTTGACGCCATCACTGGCGCCTTCAGAGCCATCGACTGGAAGGGCAAGGACGCCCGACCGCTCGTTGGTGTGAGCGGCGACCCCAAGGGCGAGCGGGCCGTCTGGCTGGACCACCGCCCGTACACGTTCCTCGGCATGACGATCCCAAGCATGCCGAACCTGTTCACCGTCATGGGGCCGCACCAGCCTGTCGGGAACGCCTCCCGCAACATTGAGCATTCGGTCGAGGTGGTGACGGGCATGCTGGACCACTGCCGGCGAAACAACCTAAACTACGTCGAGGCCACGCCCGAGGCGGCGGATGCGTGGACCGAGCACGTGGGCAACTGCAGCAAGGGCTCGCTCATCAACGAGGTGGATAGCTGGATGACGGGTGTCAACAGGAACGTCAAGGGTAAGACGGTGCGCATGGTGGCGCGGTATGCTGGCCCCGTGCAGGAGTATCGCCGGCGATGTCAGGAGTGCAAGGACCGCGGGTACGAGGGCCTGGTGTTTGGGTCTGCTCGGACGCTGCCAGCGGTGAGGATTTGAGATTCGTAATGTATACATGCAGGAGTGATAAGTAGGCGTATCCTAGAAGCATTTGCAGTTGTTGTTCTCATTCGAGACAGGTGCCATTCTGTGATGCAACCAATGACAGCAGACACGCCGGGTCCGGGTCTTTGCACAGCAATCTCGGCTTCCGTAGGAACTTTTGCTCGGGACGCCACCCGGCGTCTTACAGTGCGTCTTTTCATAGCAAATTTAGCTCCCGCAGGAAGAGTGTCAGACTGTGCTGTCAATGAGGAGGGCGTAACTTCGTAAGCAGCAGTTGGATCAGCCCCCTGCACGGCGACTTAAGCCTGTAATGATACAACGACAATGTGGAAACAGTCTCGCAGATGACCGAGAGGGACCCAATCTATGACATTACTATGTAAACTGGGCAATGCCAGACTGACCAATCCAATGTTCAACTTCGCTGTGGCCAAACCTGCTCTGAGGAACCAGGCCGCCAACCAGCTTCTGCTTGCCACCTATCTACCGTATCCGCATTGAACGAAGGGAAACAATTGACGCAATAAATTCTGTTTTCAGCTATATTTCTCTCATCCATAATCCAATTTTGGGTGAAGACCAGTTTTGTTCAAGGGATTTCGAAGTTGGACGCCTGGTTGGCGTACTGACACCTGTGGAAAGGTCTACTGTGCGAACAGTGTGGTTTGTTCATACACACTGTCTGTCCACCTGCTATCTTGGCCCACTTCTCCAGCAAGAAGAAGGGAAAGCTATCCCAAGTCAATGCTTGCCTTTCGTAGGACGCCACCTCCATGATGCTCACGAGACCGATAAGCGACTCACATGGCTGTTTCGACACGTAGAGCAGTGGATCGCTGTCGTTGCGAAAGGAAAGCGATTCCATCCCCGCATTCTGATGCCCACCAAGTCACCAAGCCGGGTAATGGTACTGTGTCGGGCAAGATCTGGCGCTGCGTAAGGTAGTATAAGGATGGGCAGCCAATACAGCAGCGTCAAAGGCTTTCCCCTAGTCTTCCCAGTCCTTCCCAGTCCTTCCCAGTCCTTCGCATCGTCCTATTATTATACTTTCCCCTTAATTAATACGTTTCTGAACCATGGATGTACCGGGATACGCCCTCATCACAGGAGCCGCGTCTGGCATAGCCAGGGCTTGCGCTCTAGGCTTCGCCAAGGAGGGCTCTGCTGGGGTGGCCCTGCTGGACCTCAACGTCAAAGACCTCACATCAGTCCAATCCGAAATCGAATCCCAAGTCGGATCAAAATGCAAAGTGCTCGTCTATGGTGTCGACGTCTCTAATGAAGACGTTGTCAACAGCACCGTGGCCGACGCTGCAAAGCAGTTCGGCCGCCTGGACTACGTCGTCAACGCCGCTGGCATCGCCATCAAGCACCAGGGTGGCGCGGCGTTTGTGGAAACCGACGACTGGAAGCGTGTGCTAGACATCAACCTCAACGGCTCATTCTACGTCCTGCGCGCGGCGGCTAAGATCATGCTCGAGCAGGAGCCCATCCTGTCAAGCATCGACGGGCGCCCGCTGCAGCGCGGCTCCATTGTCAACTTCAGCTCCATCCAAGGCGTGGTCGGCATCACACTGTCGACGGCCTACGCGACGTCCAAGCACGCCATCATCGGCCTCACACGCACGGCGTCTGAGGACTACGCCGAAAAGGGCCTGCGCATCAACGCAATCTGCCCGGGCTACACGGAGACGCCGCTGACGACCAAGAACCCGGAAGTGCTCAAGGCCATGGAAGAGCGAGTCGCCACGGCGGTGCCGATGAAGCGCATGGGCAATGCCAAGGAGCTGGCCGACGGTGTGCTTTATCTTGCGGGCGGCCGGAGCTCGTTTGTGACGGGATCGGCATTGATGGTGGACGGCGGCTACACCTGTAGGTAGGAGAGCAGGCAGAGTAATTAGTACAAATTCTCCTTGGCCAAAGAGGCAGAGTCATAAGTGAGTAAGTGTAAATTCCGATGCCCAATTGATCAATGGCGGAACGGAAATTTGTCGTCTCATTCCACCACCGCGCTTGACCTTGTTAGGCCGAAATTACGAGAAGCCAACCCATCGGCAAACAAGCCCCGTTGGCTCAGTGGTAAAGCGTATCACTAGTAATGATAAGATCACTGGTTCGATTCCAGTACGGGGCAGTCGAAGATCGCAAGATCACCATTTCCTTTTTGCCAAATACAATGCTGGTGGTGTAGGATGTTCCTATCGCCACGGAAGGGTCACAGTTGATGCCGCCTCAGTGCTGCGACAGCTATCGAGTTTCTTTTTTACGGATTACACCAGCTACCTCAGCTCCAGCGGACCAGTCTTGTTTTCCTGGCCTAGGAACACAGGGCGTATTGGTGCATTTAGAGGTGTGGTGCATCACCGCTGTGGAGGGATGCACTTGCGGATTACACCTTTGCCACGCTCCTTCCTGTATTACCAGACTGCCTCTCCGTGAGAAGGAACAGCGGCCATGGCCAAGTCATCAACCACCACACATCTTCGCCAGCTCTCCTACTTCTTCTTCCCACATCGTCTCGTGGCCCCATCACCGCCCAGGCTTCCCAGCATCCATCTAGGTATTCTTTGCTCAGTCACATCTCCAGCCTCGCTCCCCTCGTCTCGCTTCGGCGTCATCTCATCCCTTCGCTCTTAATCATTCCCCTCACCCGTAGCCATTGAACGGTCTGTGTCGTGGGCCCCAGATCCGCCCCCCTTTCAACCCTTCCTCAATCGTCCGGGTATCCAGTCGGGCCATCCGAGTATGACTCGACAGCTTCACTGGACTCGCGACCCAAGGTATTCCCGCCTCCGTCGTCCGCCACTTTGGTACGACCGCCACCCTGGGCCCTTCTGGACTCCACGACCATCTGCCAAAATGGAGAAGCAGGACGCCGAGGAGCACCAGCGACAGTGGAAATGGCAAGCATCCCATCCCAACACTCACATTCTTGAGACTTCCATGCTAGAGGCCACATGCTGTCCTTGTGTCGTATACTCGCGAGCCTCTGCTCGCCTTCGACACGCTCTTGCTGGCCAGAACTTGGCGGACCTGTCAGAGCAGAATGCTTGCAATTCGGATTGCGTTCAGTTTGCTCTGTGTATCCCATGTGAGTCTTTAAACGGGGGCCCCATTCCAGTGAAGTATATCGACTCACAACATCACTAGTCTACGGCAACTTTCTTGGCAAGCTTCAATCCACCATCCGAGCATTCTACCACATTGACGGCACCGAGACCTCTGATTAGGCACAGGGGTGCTGGTGTCCTGGCAACACTTTGATCCGTAGCGAGAACGAGATTGTCATCCGCGAGAGGCTGCATGATCAGGTCAAGAAACTCGGCGAGCGCTCGAGCTCCACGACGGATCAGTACATTTCGCCCGTCCCCATGCACCGCAACAGGCCTGGTTCGGTTGATGTTGCCCCAATGCCGATGACGATAACGGAGACACGTTCGAAACAAGATGAGGTCGTTGCTAGACAGCCTCGCTCAGTGGTTGTCGCCCCAATTCCGACAACAACAATCACACCAAAAGAGACACAATCGTTCCAAGATGGGCCCATCACCAGAAAGCCTGTCCCCCCAAAGTCCCGCCCCAAGACAAACACGCCAGAGACCATTGCAGAACGAGACAACTGTAACTTGACTACAATCCACGAAAGCGACGGGTCTGATCCGTGCCTTGACGACCAAATCAGGCCGCCCCAGCCGCCCCAGCCGCAGGACGATGCGGATTCTGTGCCATCTCACAAAATGGAAAGAGACGATGAGATGGTACTCGTTGGTACGCAAGGCCGGGCAGGTCACGACCTGGTGGATGACATTTCTGCCCTATCGAACCCACCATCAATTGACACGGCGCACTCGCTTGACCACGATACAGGAACGGCAAAGGTCGCCATTGCCGCCAAGGGGCATTCGATTGAGCTGGACCGGCTTGAGGCCTCAGGTCGACCAGGCCCTCTGCCCAAGCATGATATTGATCGAGACCAAATTGGGCCTCGTGGGACACACCGGGTGCCCCATGAGCTACTGGGCGACGCCTTTGGGTCATCGGGCAGGCAGAGTCCCGCACAGCCGCATTCACTCGACACCGATCATCCTGTATTGACCAGGGTCACAGCCAGAGCACACAAGCTTGGGGACGAAAATTGAAAAAGCGGGAGGCTGGGAATCGGGGATGTGACATGAGGCTGTGGCAGTTGCGACGTCATTGGCGGAGGGTTACCTTGAAGTGCATCAATAGTATACTTAGCCCCCAACAGGCGCAGCTGGGGTCGCAGCAGAGACTCGAGAGCCAGTTTCATCAGAAGAAATGGAGAATTGATTTCCACTTGGCCCAATAGAAATTCGAAGTGAAGCGCGCCCGGCAAGCTGTGGTATGGCATCGGTCGCAGCATGGTCGAGCCCGAGGCCGGATTTCACCAACCGCTTGGTTGATGCTGTGGCGAACAATGCAAGGCGATGCTCCATCAAACACAGCAGCATCTCAATAATTATCTATGGGCGGGCGTTCTAGGATGGTTTCGACCACTAGGTGGACAACTTGATGCGTCCTGGACGTTGGGCTGCAGCGACGCAGGCTGGGTTGGCTGACCCACGTCTCGAGGAGGGCAGAGGCTCTACCAACAAGTCGCCATGGATGGGCGGTATGTAAGACGCGGCGGTCGCCATTTGAGGCGGTGACGCAGGCGTCGCATCGAATCGCCTTGGAGACGTGGTTCGGCGTCTCGCTCAGTGTCGATCAGCAACACCATCTGGCCGCATCCGATGCAGGCAGCACAGCACAGGATATGAGTGGCATGTCAGCGCTTCTGGTATGCCCTCTGGCTGTCTGTCTGTCCATCAGGTGGTCTCCAGATGGCTTGCGCTGAGGTGCATAGCGAAAAAGCCCCTGCATGGAAGTAGGATCCAGTCACGGGCAGTGCAAGGCCTGGTGCTCGTATGGCTCTCTGGTGGCTGTCTGATGGGCAGATGGATGGCGACTAACAGCGGAGAGCCGAGGAATGGGGCCAACAAGGCACGACACGGACACGGTCAGGTCACGTCGACGCGCGACGGAGCGGAGATGGAAGTTGGAACGCGGGTGGCCTGGCCATATTAATACATGTGCAGCCGACCAGCTCCGTCTATTAGCGAACCCGTCTTGGTTTGGGATAGACGGCTGGTCGACTGAGGCCCCGGAGATGGGCACGTCGGCTCAGGATCCTACGATTGGCGTCGGGGCTGCGACCAGGTGAGACCCAAGACAAGAGCGCACAGTACGACGTCAGGACTGAGCCACCGGCGACTAGCCCATTCGCACGACCCAGAGAGGCCAATCGGAGATGCCAAGGGCGGCCAGAGTTTGGTCAGGCTGTGACAGCTGGCCGCAGCGAACGCGACCCAGGTTTGCCTTGTTGGGGGGATGCCGTTGACTGGGGGTGGTCTGAGGTAGCGTGGACCGCGTAAAGGGGTTTTTCGTGCCACCGTTTCCGTGCTACAGGGCGTTGGGCGGTGGGGACAGCAATTACTGAACGAGCTGGCTGCGAAGCTATCGGCAGGGAGAGTCAGCGTAAAAGGGTTGCAGGTCGAGCGAAGAAGCAAGCAATAATTGATGCAGGTGAAGAGGTTTCTCTTCTGTTGAGCGGTTGCAGAGAGGCTGTCGTTGCTTCGGCCATCGCCCAAGCTGAAGGAAGGCATCGGGACGAAAATAGCCAGCCCAGAGCTAGCCCGGCCAAGCTCCCCATTCTCATACACCAGATGCACGGAATTCCATGAGTTACAGCCATATCCCTTCCATAAACGATAATTCCCAATAGCCAAGCAGCAAGCCAGCAGCGGCATCCCAGCATTTCATCTTGCTGCCGCATGCCCGGACGCCCGCTCCTGGCTGGCTCCGAGTCGAGTCTGACGCTCCATCGGCCTCCTCCCTGCATTGGCGCCCATTGAAACTTGGCCATGGCCGACGCGTCCATTGGCTGCGCGGGCAGCGGGCCACAAGCTGCGCAGCAGAGCAGAGGGGCCACTATTGGCGTCGGGCGAATGAATCAGTGCCACAGCTGACAACTGGGGGGTGCTGAGCACGTCTGGCAGGGCAGGTGGGGACTGTTGTCGGGATTTCCTCGATCGGCCGGCCAATCACCGCCCCGCACAACGCGGTCATGTCGTGTCTCCCAAAACCAAAATCTCTCGCTTCGGGTCGCGCGAGTTCACCCACAGATGGATGGACGCACCAGCGCACCAGCATGGGATGGGCGTTGGACAGGGCCGGCATGTACCTAGCTGGTTGGTCTTGCCCTTCCCGGGCGCACAGTGCAGGAATCGCCCGGTGCTCCTTGTTGGATGTAATTACTCCCGTCTCTTGAGTCTCTTCCCGGTTTGCTCTCGGACTGGGCTGCATGAGATGCGAGGTGCCGCTAATTAATGGGTGCCTCGCCTCCCGTTTCACTGTCCTGCGACCCATTGCTGGGACTGGACGTGTTCCCGCGTTGAGGGATTCGCGTGTTGCTGTCGGAGCCGCACTGTACCCCAGGGCTGTGTGCCGCGAGCCGTTCCGCTAGAAGTCCTGCAGCAGCCCACTGCACGCACAGTGCACGGCACGAAGCGGAGCCCACATTCTGCTGCGCGCCAGAACTGGGCTGCTCTCCCGTCCATCCCACCTGGCACCTGCCCTTAATACCTTACCATTCGCCCTCCCTCCCTCCCCCAAGCCCACTTACTCCCGCTTCCACTCTTTCCTCCTTCAGTCCATCCTGTCCTTCCCTACCTATACCTATACAGTTCCTCCCTCGTCTTGCTCCTGCATCGCCTGCCTCAACGCGCGATCCTCAACATCAAGGCATCATAATAAACAAGCAAGGAAGGAACCACGCGGGAAGGCATCCACCGGTAAACAAACACCAACACAAGCGGTATAGCATAGCATTGCACAGCTCCAGCCTACCACCCGCCTCTGTCTCACGCTCTCGCCGCCCATTATCGCTATCCGTCCACACATCCACCGACTCGTCCCTGCTTAGCTAGCCGTGCCTTACCATCGCTACGCTCAGCTCCCCTACGACTCTGCAAACTCACGCCCCAAAGCACAACAATCCGGGTTACCGCAATCCCCACACGCTTGGACGCCCAAATCAACATTGACGTACACCTCCCCGACGAAACCGCTTGGCCAACTCGACACGTCTGTTGAGAGCCTCTAGAGCGGATTGCCACGCCTAGAAACCCCAGGCACAGCGCGACATCAAGCTTCCTACAGCTCCGCACCCTTCCCCACGATCCGACGTCACTGCTCGCCAGCAATGGCTACCACAGCCCGTCAACCCTTTGCTCCCCTCGATGGAGCTCGTCTCCAGAACTTGACGAGCCTCAAGAACCGACAGAATGGTATGTCGAGCTGCCTCAGCCTGTGATGAGCTTTCCCGCCTAATGGGCACTCCACGGTCTCCCCTCGTCAAAGAAACACCCTGTGCAATGCATTTCCAATGGCCCCTCCCAACACAACAAGCTTCTCTGGCTTTGTATGACTGACACGCATGTTGCAGCCGTCTCCTCGCCCGCCAGCGGAAAGCGGAAGGCCGTTGACCTTGTCGATGCCGACTCTGAGAACATCGATCCCGTAATCTTCTCCAAGCGCGCCAAGGGCTCCAACACCAACACTCCAGCCAAGCACATGCTGAAGCCCTCTGCCTTTGTGCTCACCACCAAACCTTCTCCCTCTCTGCCTTCCACCCCCGATCTCCGCTCCCTTGCGAGCTCCGTGAAGCCCCTCGCCTCCACTCGCCGTACTCTGCAGCCCCGATCTCCTGCTGCCAAGCTCAACACAATCATCACCAAGTCCTCTCCCATCTACGCTCCCGCCGGCCGCTCTCCCACCCGCGGCAAGCGAGCTGGTATCCTCTCCAACCGCCGCCGAACTATTGGCCCTTACTCCCGTGTTGATCCTCCTTCCTTTGGCCTGGGTGCTCCTGCCCCGTTCTCCCTGGATGCCGCTCTCAAGGGCACCATTCCCAGCTACGGCTCCTCGGCCCAGTCCACCCCCAAGGAGTCTCTGTCTACGCTCCACGAGCCGGAGATGAAGTCCAGCTGGTTCTTTGATATCCACGAAGACACTCCCGAGCAAGAAATGACCAACCTGCTGCAACACAGTACCTGTACCCTCGATATCTCATCCGATGAGGAGAGCGAGCGCAAGGCCAGCCGAGAGCGTGCCGAAGGCCGCGACAAGGAGAACATTCCTCCCGTTGATGACGTATCTCAGACCTCGTCGCGAAGGACCGCTCGCGTCAGCACTGATGACATGATTGTCGAGAAGGAGCGTGTTGCTCTCGGCGAGATGAACACTGCCGACTTCTACGCCGAGGGGTGCGACGAGTCGTCCGTCATCATTGTGCCTGGCGACGACGAGGAGCACCAGCTCAAGACCGAGGCTGCCCCCGTGGTCGAGGAGTTTGCCTTCAACCCCGAGCTCAAGACTCTCGAGCCCACCGAGGCGCCCAAAAACATTGACGAGCTCATCGCCAAGCCCACCGAGGGATCGTCCAAGGCGGCCGTCCTAGAGCCCATGGAGGGCACTGGCGAGAGCTTCGAGCTATGGGAAAGCGGCAGCGCCAAGGATGAGGCCGAGGTTCCGGGCTCTCCCCGCTCATAGGTGCCATTGTGCCACGAAGAGATGGGTCATGAGTCTAATGTGTCTTGGTGTTGATATGTCATCATGGGTGGGCTAATACCTCTTGCTTACGAATTGGAGTACATGGGTCAGGAATTGGCATGGCGTTTTGGGAAAGATTACTGCCGGGCAGGCCGAATGGGTGGCGTTGTTTTTGTTTTGATATTGTTTAGTCACTGCTGATACTTGATTGAGTCTCGAGATGTGCTCTGCAACCAATTGAACGAAGTTCGAGTGTGCACACTCCTGAAGCTGACGGATGTGTGCTTGCAATTCTTCAAACCCGGATCACTCGGTCCAAGCTCCAATCGCCAGGCTCAGCTGTGAGGACTCAGTTCAGGAATGTAGCAAAAGGACCGATCGGAGGGTGTACAGTTGAGACACCGGGCGGCATCACATTTGGCGTACAACGCGTGTTCCAGGTGACATCCCAGAAGGGGAGCCAAGCAGGTCGTGACTCGTGAGCACAATGAGCCCTTTTGCCCCAGTCCTTGCTGTGGCTGGTACTCAAGTCACTGAACGCAAGCAGCTCAATCGTCGCTGGTGGCCCAGTCTCACCATTCTTGGTGGCATCATCGGCTAGGCTCATGAGGGGGAGGCGGTGGTGCCGCTGGTTTCACACTGTATTCCAGCGGTGGCCTCCACGTGAACACGCCCGGAGGGCCGAGGCCACAGTGTGAACGCTTGCACCTTCCACTTCGCCTTCATCGCTTGCGTCGCCCCTCACCCGCGCCCCTCAGCCTGTCAGTCAATCCATCGCAATCCAGAAGACGGCCACGACGTGTGGCACAGCAAGTTCAATTAGTTGCGTGATTGCTTCATTTCCGACCAGAGTAAAGCCACTGAGCGCATTTTGGCACTTTCATCCCGGTCACCGTCAGGAATGGCCTCAATCAACGACCTGGCCACAGCGGCCATTGCGAGCTCCACGAGCGCGGGGCAAGAGAAGGTTGCTGCTCAGGCTGCGGCTGCGGCGGCACTGGCAGAGCAGAGCCATGTTACGGGTTCCGATGCGCCCAAGAGAGGAACCTTCGTCGTGCTTGAGGGACTGGACCGCAGCGGTAAGACAACGCAGGTCAAGCTCCTGGAGCAGCGTTTTGTGGAGGAGGGCCGGCCGGTCAAGGTCATGCGATTCCCGGGTGAGTGAAATCTGATGCTTTTACGCAGATGTGATAGGTATCGCATGCTTTGCGGCTGCTGTCAATCAGCGGCTCTGACACAGAGCGAAGGCACAGGGCGTATTAGCAACTACGAGAGGGCTTTACTGATGGAGATGCTGGATGAACAGACCGCACAACGCCCATTGGCCAGATGATCGACAGCTATCTCAAGAGCGATACTGAGATGGAGGACCACGTCATCCACCTTCTCTTCAGCGCAAACCGTTGGGAGGCCGTGTAAGTCCCTCCCCTCCGAAGCAGCTCAGCAGAGCTTGCCAACTAACACCCCGCGCAGCAACAACATCAAGACGCTCCTGGCCGCCGGCACCACCATCATCTGCGACCGGTACTACCACTCGGGCATCGTGTACTCGTCGGCCAAGCAGAACCCGTCGCTCAGCCTGTCGTGGGCGCGTGCACCGGAGCGCGGGCTGCCACGTCCGGACCTGGTGCTGTTCCTTGACTTGGACGAAGAGGCTGCGCGGGCGCGCGGCGGTTGGGGAGGCGAGGTGTACGAGAAGGCCGAGATGCAGCGTCGTGTGCGCGAGCTGTTCTGGGCGCTGAGCATGGGTGGGCGCGATACCCAACGGCCGCCTGGCGCCGAGGAGATGGAGGGCGGCTTGTGGCGGCAGGAGGAGGAAGACCTCGTCGTCGTGGACGCGGGTGGCAGCGTCGAGGAGGTGGCCGAGTCGGTGTGGGGTAGGGTCAAGGCAAGGATGGAGCAGGTGGATCGTGGTGAGGTTGGAAGGAGTGTGCGCTCTGTGAGCTGAAGGAAGAGTATGTTGGCTGAGGAGAGATGATGCCGTTTGGTGTTGCTGATGACACACTTCGATCTGTAAGTCTGTGGACACGACCCCAACTAAGGAGAGTAAATGAACATTACGGGTCACCAGTAGATGAGAGTCATACGAACATAGCAAAAGACAGTAAAGACAAAAGCTATTAAAAACGTGTCATCTCATATGACGGAGTTCACGATGCCGCTTCGACTGCAATCTTCACGCATGTAGGGTATGGTGGGACAGGCTCAAGTAGGCGCAGAGACAAACCTACCTCGTTACGCAACGCAACGGTTAAAAAGAAAGTGACAATAGGCCTCAGACATGACAGAACCATAAAAAAGAGAGGCTTTCACCTTTGCGAAGGAAATAGCTAGAGAATCCCCAAAACCTGGCTCGAACAGGTGACCTTTCGGTGGACGATAGGGGCAATTACAGCCGAACGCTCTTCCAGCTGAGCTATTTGGGGGGATTGTTGAGGGACGCAGTGCAAATGGTGGCTATGGATCCTATTCCCAGCCCAACGATTGGCTCTTTGGCCAAAGGCAGCCCACAAATGGCTCTGGCAGCAGGGGGTGGACAGGCGCATGGGGTCGGTTAGTGCCAGGCCCACACTCTTTTTGGTGGAGGCCCAGTTGGGGCAGGAGCGGCAATTGGAAAAGTTTGGACACCCCACCAGTGCCACCACATAAATTCCACACAACAGGACTGCAAAAAGTGGTGGGAAGGGCAAAAAAAGAACCTCCCCAAAACCTGGCTCGAACAGGTGACCTTTCGGTGGACGATAGGGGCAATTACAGCCGAACGCTCTTCCAGCTGAGCTATTTGGGGGATGTTACTGGACGAGTTGATGCTGAGTCATCGGTAATTGGTCTCTATACAGACCGCGAGGTCTGGGAGATAATTAGCCTAGAGTTTTGAGAGGCTGCAAACAGTTGTGAGGATGTCAAGGGTGCGTGGGCAAAAAAAAGCGAAAAAAAAGGGAGAGGGCCATCACAATGCATTGTCTTAGTTCTGTTTCTTGACTGGAACTGGCACGGACAAAAAATCCACCACCCAAATATTGTGAGTGAGAGCAAAAAAAAGAACCGTCATCATTTGTTAACGATGAAATAGCCAATTATCCCCAAAACCTGGCTCGAACAGGTGACCTTTCGGTGGACGATAGGGGCAAATTACAGCCGAACGCTCTTCCAGCTGAGCTATTTGGGGGACGTTGTTGGACAGGCAGCTCATATTATACACTAACAAGGGTAGGCAGCCCCTCACTTGCCGTGCAAACTGCCATAGTGGGGTTTGGAGGGGTAATTTGCTAGCTCTGGGCAATGAGGGGCACAAACTTGCGGCACATCCATCACACTCATGATATCGTCATTGCACGTCATGTCGATGCGATTGCCAGTGAAGACGTCTGTTGCCATGGATATTCATCTTTTTTTAATATCTCCGAGAAACGCCTGCTTTTTCTCCCAGATAGCGCTGAACAGACTACACTAGGGCCTCCACGGCCGTTTTCCAAAGCCAGGGCAGCTCAAGTCGCCTTTCATTTCATATTTTGTTGCCCATGTAATACCCCTCTGAGCAATAGATTGCAGTCTCTAGATTCGCTCTTAGTTGAAGACGACAGTCTTGTGGCCGTTGAGGAAGAGGCGACGCTCGGCATACCAGCGCACGGCGGCGGCCAGGACCTGGCTCTCGACGTTGGAGCCCTCCTCAGACAGCTCCTTGGGGTTCATGCTGTGGTCGACGCGGGCGACCCGCTGCTCGATGATGGGGCCCTCGTCGAGGTCAGCGGTGACAAAGTGGGCGGTAGCGCCGATGATCTTGACGCCGCGGTCGTAGGCCTGGTGGTAGGGCTTGGCGCCCTTGAAGGAGGGCAGGAAGGAGTGGTGGATGTTGATGATGCGGCCCGACATGGCTTCGCAGAGCGTGGGCGACAGGACCTGCATGTAGCGGGCGAGGACGACGAGCTCGATGCCGTGCTTCTTGACGAGGTCGAGGACCTGCGACTCCTGCTGGGCCTTGGTGTCCTTGGTGACGGGCAGGTGGTGGAACTCAATGCCGTACGACTCGGCGAGGGCGCGGTAGTCGGGGTGGTTGGAGACGATGACGGGCACCTCCATGCGCAGCTGGCCCGTCTTCATGCGGAAGAGCAGGTCGTTGAGGCAGTGGCCAATCTTGGACACCATGATGAGCACGCGCATCTTGCGGGCGACGGGCCGGATGTCGTAGTCCATCTGGTACTGCGCGGCGAGGGCGTCAAAGGCGGCGGTCAGGTGCGACGTCGACTCGGTCGGTGTCGGGCCAAAGTGCACGCGCATGAAGAAGCGCTCCGACACGGGGTCCGAGAACTGCTGCAGGTCGAGGATGTTGTGCTTGTTCTCGGCGAAGATGCCCGTCACGGCGTGCACGATGCCCGGCTTGTCGGGGCACGAGAGGGTGAGGATGTGGTCGTTGGTGGTCATGTTGAAGACGGTGCGACGGTGTTGAAGAGGTTGAAGGTGAGGATGGTGGCGCACTGGAGGTGGTTGTCAGTATTTAGAGTTGGAGGAGGAGGAGCAGTTGACATACCAGCTAGCACTAGGGCAATTGGTAGCGAGATGTAGCTAGAAGTGGAAAGAGAGGAGGAGGAGGAGACGAGAAGACCCAGTCCTTCCGAAGACGGCTCTTTTCTGCCCAGCTGCGTTATGACTCCAATGCTCTCGGGGGTTCGGCGACTCAGGACGGCGCCCACCCCCTGCCTGGGTCCCCCACTGCGGGCTTCTAACCCTTTGCAGCCCTCTGTTGCGGAGCGGATTCGGCCGTGGGCACCTGTAACGATGCGCTGAAGGGGCGCCCAGAAATTTGTACGTAAACGGAGTCGCGGAGGCAAGGCGGCCGAGATGGGGGTGGCTGCCAGCGACGACGGCTATTGATTGAGCAAAATGCCGCTTCACTTTGAGACGATGATCAATCGCCTGTCGATCAATTACCAGCATTTGACGATCTTAATCCCTGCCTGTGCCTCCCGGTGTTCGGTGTAAGTCGCTGCCGACTTGCAACAGTGGCTTCCGCCGCTATGCCCCGCATTGCCGGCCTATTGCCGCTCCCTATTGACCTCATCCAGTGCAGCCCAGGGTAGCAGATGATGGGATTGGAACAAACGGAGGCTCTGCATCTACAGCTTGACAGTTTGGGAGTAAAACGATGCGACATCCAAGGTAATTTACCATGCACGCCACTATTTGTATGAGGCACGCGCAACGCGTTGCGGAAAACCGGCACATCCTGCTTTGTTTTGGGCTGTGCAAAGCTTGGTAAGTTGGACATGTTGGCTTCAACAAGTGACTTTACTTCGAAACCTTCCAAGCGATGCAACAGCTAACCCACAACACCACGGCTGTCGTGATCAACATAATGCAATGTGAAATGTCTGCTTGAAGTTTGCTTTGGCCCAGTCTCATGTATAAGAAATGCTCGACTCTCCCGCTGTGCGAGACTTGTTCACGCACACACAAATCTCATCCCCCGTCCGTTTCATTGCGTGAATCAATTGCACCATGAGAACCTCCGCCTTCTCTGCCGCCCTGGCAGTGGCTACTCTGGGAACAACCTTGGCACTGCCAACTGCCCCAGTCAACCACTATGAGGTCCCCTCGAAGCAGCTCAAGTCCCGCGGAAACGGAAATTACGCCAACGCCAAGACCTGGGCTGCAGCGGCTGACTATGGACGACCGGGCAATGAATCGTGGTCGAAGTTTTTTGTCATTACTATAGATGAGTCGAAAGATGGGCGGGGCCCGAAGAAGGGCGAGCTGAAGCTGAAGGAAGCTGCTAAGGAGGAGGACGAGGAGGAGGACGAGGAGGACAAGAAGGAAGGCGATGAGGAAAGCAATGAAGAGGCCAATGAGGAGGCCAATGAGAACGGCAATGAGGAGGGCAGTGAAGAAGGCAATGGGAAAGGCAATGGTGAGGCCAATGGTGAGGCCAATGAGGAAGGCAATGAGGAAGGCAATGATGAGGCCAATGACGAGAAGCAAGGAGGAGAAAAGGATGACAAGAAGATCGAAAAGAGAGGCAAGAAGTCGCCCAGAGTCAGCTGGGACGGCTGGGATCACGAGGGACTCGAAAAGATGAACACGACAAAGTGGCCCGAGGATGATGGCAGCGAGGCCCTTTCGTTTGAGAAGTGGGAGGAGATCATGTTTCACTGGGGCAGAGAGCGTCGACCTGGATGGCGCCGAGCCCTGGACAATGCGGAGCCAATCGCCCCTCGTGGCCGCATTAACTTCATCAAGCCGTGGGGCCTTAAGCCGGTGAAGGCGCCGGTTTCTGTGAACCCCCCGACCTTGGTGAGCCCGCCGGTTGCTGCGAGACCCCCGAAAGTGGTGAGGCCGCCGGTAACGAAGCCGCCGGTCCACGTGGGGCCGGCCGGCACAAGGCCTTACAACAAGAATCCCTATGGCAACAAGCCTGAGGAAAAGAAGCCTGAGGGAAAGAAGCTCGACGACAAGAAGCCTGAGGGAAAGAAACCCGATGGCAAACAGGCAGAGATCAAGGAGAGGGATGCCAAGAAGCCTGACGGGGGGAAGCTCGGCAACAAAAAGCCTGACAACAAGAAGCCCGATCATAAGAAGCCCGATCACAAGAAGCCTGATCACCACAAACCTGATCATCACAAACCTGCTCACAAGAAGCCCCACGGCAAAAAGCCTCTTGGCAAGCAGTCAGAGATCACGGAGCGAGACAACAAGAAGCCTGATGGACAAAAGCTCGACCACAAGAAACCTGATGGAAAGAAACCAGACGTAAAGAAGCCTGACGGCAAAAAGGCCGATAACAAGAAGCCTGATCACAAGAAACCCGATCATAAGAAGCCGCATCACCACAAGCCTGGTCACCACAAGCCCAAGCCCAATCACCCCCATGGCAAAAAGCCTCTCGGCAAGCAGTCACTCACGGAGCGAGATAACAAGAAGCCTGAAGGCAAGACTACGCATGAAGGCGACAAGGCAAAGGGCACCAGCACAGGCAAGAACGCGCCAGAGATGCCTCCATGGCTTAAGCCCATCCCCCGACCCAAGCCCCAGGAGAAGCCCGAGGACAAGATGCAGAAGAAGCCCCAGGACGAGCTCCAGAAGAAGCCCCAGAAAGAGGCCCAGAAGACTCCCTGGAAGGCTTAAGGATGGAATTACTACTGGAGCCTCGGCTGGATTGGCTTATCACTAGTATCAAGTCCTAGTAGTCTTTGCATTTCGTTTCTTCCAGAGCGGCAAGGCAGTGGGCGTGTGTGGGCGGGAGACTATGAAGTGTGTTAGTAGTTTATGGCCAACATGCAGCCGACTCTGGTGTTTGAGTTTAGTTAATTCGCTATCGTGAGTCAGTTCCGTGTTCACCATGTTTGTCTTGACAAGTTCTTGGTGTGGTTCTTCCCCAGGGATTCCTCCTAGCGTCCTTATCAGCGTGGTTCCACATCGGTGGGGGTGCCGTTGCCCGGGTCCACCTCCGCGATTGCCTGACTGACTTCCCCACAGCCGCCTGGGCCAGTCAGTCTCATAAGTCGTGTTGGAGCACCCTGGTCCATCTCCCCATCTCTGCCTCCCACACAACATACCCACCACGCCCTACCTACTTCCCGTCCCCTCGTATGTAAACCACCCGGCCGCTGCCCCACGGGCACCGCATCGCGAACCATGTTCCAGGCCAAGGGGTCGCGCAGCCGCAGCGGCTGCCTCAGCTGTCGCCGGCGGAAGCGTCGCTGCGACGAGCAGAAGCCCAGGTGCCTGCGCTGCTCCAAGTCCGGGGCCGAGTGCGTCTTCCCGGGCATGCCATCGGCATCGAACCCGGTCAAGTTTGTCACTGCCACCACGCCGCTCCCGCTGGGCACCCACTTTCTCCGCAGGTGCGGGGGCCAGACGGCTAGCTTCCTGCACCTGTCGGCGAGGGAGATGGCTAGGCTGCTGGTGCTGTCGGAGAGGTCGGCCATGATAGATGATGACCACGACGATCATCCTCATGACAACACCACCAACAAAAGCAGGAAGCAGGCCGTCGACTATGAGCTCGACAACATGTCACCACCGCCGCGTGTCTGCCGCGCTCTTTTCCCATTTAGCATCTCTCATCTAGAGCATTCTCAGCAATCACTGGAGTCGGCTCTCGTGCAGTATTGTAGGTTCACTCCACGCCGCAAGACCCTGCAGCGACATGACGCTGACAACATGCAGACGTCGAAGTCATCAGCGGGAGCAGGGTCTACGTGCAGACAGAGGCCAACACGTTCCAGACATCTGTGCTTCCCCGCATCCTCGTCCACCAGGGCCCGCTGCTGTCGGCTGTGCTCGCCATGAGCGCCGCCGAATGGGTCGCTGATGTCGTCCACGACGGTAGAGACTACCGCGCCCTCTCGACCCGGTACCAAGTGCGCTGTTTGCAAGAGATGCAGGCCTGCCTGTCCGAGGCCGACTACTCGGAGGAGAATCTGTTGACGTGCGTTCTGCTGTCGTCACTCGAGATTGCCCAGGGCTCCCGGCCGGCCTGGCTGCGACACCTGCAGGGCGCGGCTGCGCTCCTCGCCAGCTTCGGGGGTGCAATGGACCCGACCGTGGCTGCGTTTGCCATGAAGTACTTTCGGTTTCGGTACATCATGCTCGAGACGACGCAGTCAAGGATGGGGGACAGCGGCCACGACAAGCTGCACCAGCACGTCAACGACTACGACGACGGACTGGGTGTTCGGCTCGCTGAACTGATCCCTCAGTGGCAGCCCGCCGAGCCCGCCAGCTGCCTCGTGGACGAGCAGATTGGCTGCTCGATGGAGCTGGTGGAGGTGATCAACGACATCTCGGCGCTGGCCATGGACGGCTGCGACGCGGCGACGAGGGGCCTGCTGGCCCAGGACCTCGAGGAACGCCTATGCCAGGCCGCGGCGGAAACGGACGATGACTACCTCATGCTGAGCTTCGAGTCGTTTCGGGCGGCGGCGCACATTTACCTGCGCATGATGTGCTTCGAGGCGCCCATCAGCGACAACTGGATCGTCAACCGCCACGAGGCCCTGTTGTCGCTGCTACGTGCCATCATCGTCGAGGGCCAGCCGCGCCGCTCGTTCCCCATGTGGCCGCTCTTCATGGCCGGCTGCGCGTCGTCGTCGGACGAGCACCGCAAGGCTGTACTGGACCATTTTGCCGTGCTGGACGCGGCGTGGCCCATCAGTAACATATCAACGGTGTGGGACGTGGTGCGCACCATCTGGCACTCGCGCGACCTGATGCCGGCTGATGGCACGAGCCAGGACTGGCGGCATGTGATTTACAAGTTTGGCTGGAAGCTGGCTTTGTCATAGTACTCGTAGGCTCTTGAATAATGATGATGATGATGACGAATACTGCTTCAAACTAGTGGTCTACCTCTACTACTACTAATACTACTACTACTACTACTACTACTCTTCATGTTCATTGTACATTGAGGAATCATAGACGCGCTCTGGACAGCCTGTTGCTCTCGGCCTCGATCTCGGAAATCTCCTTTGACGTGCCAATCCTCCAGCTGACGTCGCTGCCCCAGCCGGCCTTGGCCTCGACATCCTTCCACTGCCAGCGCTGCAGCTTCTGGTGGCCGTCACGGACCAGGTCGAGCACCCACTTGCCAAAAATGGGCATCATCTTGAAGCCGTGGCCCGAGTCGCCCGAGAGGACGACGAGACTCCTGTCCGTGCCGGGGACGAAGTCGATGCAGTACTCTGAGTCGCGCGTGTCGGAGAACCAGCACATCTTGCGGTCGACAAAGGGCCGGTCCGCCATCCAGGGCAGCGTCTCTTGCAGCAGCCGTCGCAGCTTGCGCTCGTCCTCGGCGGGGATGAAGTCGCGCAGGGGCCCGTCGAGGTCTTTGGGCGGCACGCTGCCGGCGGCGTCGTTTGTGAAGCCAGCGCCGAGCGGACACAGCTTGAATAGGCGCGTGGCCGGGTCAGGCTCGAAGAAGAAGCCCAGGTCGCGCACGTTGACGACAGGGATTCCACGCAGCAGGTCGCACTCGGCCTCGGTCAGCTGGACGTGAGCGACGGACCAGCAGCGCGCGACAGCAAACGACGAGAGCTTGGGGATGAGCGAGGCCGCGTAGGCGCCCAGCGCGCACACCGTCAGCGATGTTGCGTGTCGACGGCCGTCGCCCGTGATGACGTGGGTGACCCGGCCTGAGGCGCTGTGCTCGAGCGCGGCGACCCGGCCCTTGGCCTCGCCCAGCAGGAATCGCACGCCGCGCGCCGCGCAGTGCAGGTACACGCCGTGCAGGGCGTTGGCCGAGTGCGCGTAGCCGGCGAGGCGGTTATGGTAGCCCCGGAAGCCAGACAGCGGACCCGTCAGCTGCCACGCGAACTTGTGGAAGTCGTCGTTCGAGGTGAGCGCGTTGATGCCGGACTTGAGCGTCGGGTGCTGCGACACGCTGGCGAGGGCCTTTTCGAGGCTGTTCACGGCCTTGGCGGGCGCCGCGCCCGACGTGGCGACGATGTAGCCCGTCTCGTGGTAGTAGGGGCCGAAGAGGGGAGTCTTCCAGCCCTCAAGGGCTTCCTGGATAAGAGTTAGTCGGGATACACACTGGTGATATTGGCAGAAGAGGAGGGGAGCGCACCAGCACCAGGTCCGTGTAGAAGCCGTCCTCGTACTCGGCGCGGACAATCTTGTTGATGTCGTAGGCGGCCGAGAAGCGCGAGGGCACGTCCGAGTCGCGCTCAAAGACGGTGATGTTGGTGTATCCGGCCTCGAGAAAGTGCAGCGCCGTGGAGAGGCCCCAGGCGCCGGCGCCGAGGATGGCGATGGGAGCGGACTTGTCGGACATGGCGATGATTGTTAGCTTGTGCGGCTGTCTGAGATAATGCTGTTGCTTGGAAATACAGAAGTCTCAATTCACGGGCGAGCTAATTCGCTCTATATAGGGTTCATATCTCCCTTCGCCGCGCCGGCCTAGCACTCATCACTGCTTTTCCGTGTGTCGCCGTCTCCAATGCCGCCATCATGGGATCGATGAACCGATGCCCCTCGGCGGGGTTTCCCCAGAGGCTGGTTAGCGTAAGCGCCTCGAGCCAGATGGAACGCTTGTTCGATGCGGCCTGGAGGCAGTCTAGCGCTGGATCTATTCTCATCAGACAGCTAAAACCGACAAGAAGCGCCCCAGGGTGGCGCCGAAGCGTTGTGTGGGCAGTGAGATGGTTCTCTATCGGCTTCGGACCCGACCGAAGATACAGATGGCGGGGTCTGGGGTGGGCACTGCTGTCATGACTGCTGATCTGCTCCGGCAATTGAACGAATCATGATGCATACAGACTACGGAAATTGCACCGGTCTCCGATAGCGGATGCGGGGGAACAGGTCGGATTTGAAATGTGATAGGTAATGGTGGTTGGATGCGTATTCGAGGTAGCGTAGCCGCAGGTCTAGCTCGTCATGGTACCTCTTACGAGCGATGATGCAACATCGAGGGATCAATCCCGGTTGAAGCACTGCTGGATGTATTACAAGGCCCGTTTCAGGTCAATTACTCAGTCACAGCTTCAATTGATCGGAATCAGGTGCAATAGTCATTGGATTATCATTCTGCAATACGGGCGTCTACATCTACAGGTTGCTAGGGTACAGGACGCTGTTGAGCAGACCAAACTCCTCCTTGAGGGTGCGCGGCGTCGTGAAGCGAATCATGGCGTTGATGCTGCCGGCCTTGTCGTTGGTGCCGCTGCCACGGCTGCCACCAAACGACTGCTGGCCGATGACAGCTCCCGTCGTCTTGCAGTTGACGTAGAAGTTGCCGGCCGCGTATCGCAGCTTCTTCTCGACCTGCTCAACCACCTTGCGGTCCGCCGCGAAGATGGAGCCCGTCAGAGCGAGGCCGCCACCCTGCTTGTCAATCTTGCCGAGGAGGCTGTCGAACTCGGCGTCCTCGTAGACGTAGACGGCCAGGACGGGGCCGAACAGCTCCTGGTCAAAGAGGTGGTGGTCGAGCGTCTTGGAGACGTAGACGGTGGGCTGGATGAAGAGGCCCTTGGAGTCGTCGTAGGAGCCGCCGTAGACGCGCTCCAGGCGGGGGTCCTTGTTGGCGGCGTCAATGGCGCCGGCAATCTTGTCAAAGCTCGCGCGGTGGATGACGGGGCCGACGAAGTTGGTAAACTCTTCCGGGTCGCCGACCTTGACCTTGTCCAGCTCGGCCTTGAGCTCGTCGAGGAACTCGGCGGCGCGGCTGGCGGGCAGGTAGATGCGCGAGCAGGCGGAGCACTTCTGACCGGCGTACTCGAACGTGGCGCGGGCCGTGTGCTTGACAGCCGAGGGGATGTCGGCGGTATTGTGGACGAGGTGGAAGTTCTTGCCCGACGTCTCGCCCATGATGCGGGGGAAGTCGGCGTAGGCACCTTCACCGACGCCGGCGGCCGCGCGCGCGTACAGGGAGCGGAAGACGTCGGACGAGCCGACAAAGTTGAGGGCGGCGAAGCGGCGGTGGCTCATGACGACGTCGGTGATGGCGGCGGCGTCGCCGTTGACGAACTGGATCACGTTGGGCGGCAGGCCGGCCTCGAGGAGGATCTTGTAGACGAGCCACGAGGCGTAGGCGTTGTGGGGGGACGGCTTCCACACGACGACGTTGCCCATGAGGGCAGGGCCCGAGATGAGGTTGCCGCCGATGGCGGTGAAGTTGAAGGGCGAGACGGCGTAGACGAAGCCCTCGAGGGGACGCCAGTCGGTGCGGCTGGTCCAGATTAGCGAGGAAGATCATTACGGATACAAGCGATGAGACTCACCCGTGCTGTCCCGGCGAGTGAATGGTCGGCTGGGTCTCGTAGATCTGGTTGGCAAACGACACGTTGAAGCGGAAGAAGTCGGCCAGCTCGGCGGCGGCATCAATCTCAGCCTGCCAGGCATTCTTGCCCTGACCCAGCATAGTGGCGGCCAGCAGCTCGTCGCGGTACTTGGTGCTGACGAGGTCGGCGGCGCGCATGAAGATGGCAGCGCGGTTGGTAAAGGACGTGTTCTGCCACTCCTCCTTGGCCGCCAGTGCCGCTTCGATGGCTCGTTCAACATCTTCCCGCGAGCTGACCGAGTAACGCGCAAAGACCTGGTCCTGCTCCGAGGGCATTGATGTTGGTAGCAGCTCGGCCGACTCCGCGTGCTGCCCGGCCACCGACGTGGGCACCGTGACGGGGAGCTTGGCGCGGAGCTGCTTGAGGGCGGCGGCGAGCGACTCGCGCTCGGGAGAGCCCTTGGCGAAGTCGCGCTGTGATGGGCAAAGTCAGCATGGCGTGGTGGCGGGGGTGTTATGATGGAGAAGCGCACGTTGTACTCGTTGAACGGCGGCGGCATGCGGTAGTTGCCAGCCGTGGCGATGGTGCGCACCCCAGCAAGGCGTGAGGGCGCCGAGGTGATTCGGACGGATCGCATGGACTTCATCGTGGCAGTTGAGTGAGGACGGGAGCTTCAACGGCGTATGGGGTGAAGCAGAGAAGATGAGAAGGAGAGAAAAAGAAGAATGGCACGAATGCGACAAAACGACAGCTTCGCAACGCATCTCTTCTACTCCAATGCGACTTACACCGCAGGCTGTCGCGCCGTAGCGTGCCGCCATTGGGCCGTCCGGGACCGTCTCCGGCGCCTACGCTAGCCGGCGCGGCAGCTCCACAGCACCAAACCTAAGGGCCGGCGACAGGAGCTGCTGAGACCCTCCTTATCGTCCCCCCGCATGTGGCATCCTGGCAGAGGCAGCTTTCGAGCTTCGTCACTGGCGGGCAGTCGGGAGGGGGAGCCCGCGTGATGCGCCTCTCCAGGCCGGGACATGCATGGGCGGTCTAAGATGGAGCTATCTGCGGGGAGCTTGGGTGCAGTGACGATATCGGAAGGGCACCCGGGGTGGCTGATGAACACCGGCAGCGCTCCCGTAGCTCCGCTGGCGGTTCGTCTTAGGCAGAGCCCGCCAACTTAGGCTGGCCGATCTTGCACAATGGATGTCGTCTAGAAATGGGCACTGTTCTTCTCGAATTCTCGCAGTGTCTGTCCGCCGGGAATAGCGCATCACTGGATTCCGGTCTGGTCACCATGGTCTTCTCCGTCCCCACTGCCACTGCCGCGCCCGTGGGGGACTCATCCCGCCATGCCCACGCGGTTGCTGACAACGGCGGTACTTGCTCGGCATTTCGTGCCACTCACAGCACACGGATTGGCCATGGCCCTGCCGTCTCTGCGTCGTCCATGCGGGGGAGTGCAGCCGTCGATAAACGCCGCATTCTTATTGACGTGGTTTTCCGGGGAATCGTGCCCCGTCAGCCCGCCTGGCCACCCCATTGCTTGCATTTTCCGCCATGGCATGCAAGTCCATCGCGGTGCATAATGCAGCGATCAACTTGCGCCTTGTAATTACTGAGTTCTGTATCATCTTGGCCCTTTGGTGCTGCAGCGTAGTGTCATTTCTGCACCTCACCTTATCACTCGGGGAGGAGCCGAGACGGCGACTCGGGCGCGTCCCGGTTTGCGAAGGCCTGTTTCCTGAGTAGTAAAACTTGTGAGTTTGTATGTTTCATGGCCCTAGACATTCCATGCCTTGTAGTCGACCTCGTCTGGCTTGAATGCTAGTTCATACAGCATTGTCCGAGAGTGACGGCATCGGGCGAAGCCGTTGACGGAGCCAGCTGGTACGGGATGCTTGAATGCGGATATCAAATATATTGAATTACTAGTAAGAGTAGGAGTAGGAATATATCACTTACTTACTTCTTCTGATTCGTCTCTGAATTCTCTCCACGTGGTTGCAATTCTCCACACTTGCATGGCGAAGCATGCTCCAACACAAACCTATATATAGCCGCGGCGGCGACCAACGCTTTCAACTTCAAACTTCCCGATTCGGCACATCGTACCGCCGATGCTTCGAGTCCTGTCCGATCACTCGTACGAATGGCGCATTGACCTGCTGCAGGCCGACGGAGGAACCAAGGGTGGCCACTGGCCAGTTCGGTCAATCCCGTTCTACGCAACCACCATGGGTGCGACGTCGTCATCCGCGGCTATGGAGGCCTGGTATGGCATGTGAAAGGCGAGGGCCAAGAGAATGGCGTCAGAGGCACTGTTCTAGATGGCGATGTTTGGTGGCATAGGCATGGCTCGCGTGAGCCGAACGTCCATGTTTTGGCCTGACGGGTATAACGCGTAACCTCATGTAGCCCAAGTCCTGCACTTGAAAACTGGGAGATTGTTTATTCCATCAAGAGGCAAGTCGAACTTTTTTCCTCCATCGCCAACCGACAAGTCACACTGCGACTGGTCATCACCTGCGGGCCCACTGTCGTGGGACTGTCACTGGGACATGCACTTTGGCAAACGCCACGCGGATCACCTTACCTATATGTGCATCGTCAGTTTCAAATGGCCAACCACTAAGCCTTCGTTCATCCATAGCTTGTCCGTCGGACCGTGCCCTTGTCAGAAATCCGGGGCCGTCATCACATCAGTGGGCACCACCATCGTGACGCGCACTGATGCGATGCAGGCCTTGCCTCGACGTCACAAAACCCCCCGTCGCGCATCACGGGCCTCTGGCAATCAAGCACACTACGAATTTCTGCTTTGGGCTTCAGGGCTATCCTTCCAGCACCCTCGCGCTCGGGTCTGTGCCCTACCTAGCAGGGCTGTGCGAATCCTGCCGAGTTTGAGCTTGCGGCGCCGCTGGGCTGCTATTCTCGGCGACGGGCCGCCGTGTGATAGGTGAGGGCACGAATGGGACTGGGGGTGGACGGGCCTCTTGGGACCGGGGACGAGGTGGCTCTGTCGGCCGCCCTTGATAAGTCGCTCAATTCGCTCAATTCCAGTGCTGCAGCTGAGGCATCACGCTATGAAGGATTCTCGGCTGTGTTTAGATCCCTGTACTTGTAGTCCGATCGGTTTATGGGAACATGAAAGCATGTGAACCTTTTATATATCTGAGGGTTTGAACCTCCGGGACCTTGCTATCTGTTGAGACATATCATCTACTTGGCGCCTCGACAGAACTGACCACGCATCAACAAACTTGAATCTTGGTATTCTCATCGGCCCACCACCCTGTTAGTCCCATTATATTCGACCAACATGCGGTTTTTTGCGACTCTTGCAGCCATCCTCGCTGTTTTCATGGCCCCCCTAGGAGCCATGGCGGCCTTGTGTATCGAAGCAGATCCAGGCCAATGCCACATTGAGACGGATGGAGTGGCACTCTCGGATGGCAAAGGAGGATGTTAGTGACCCAGATCACTGCACATCATCTTCTTCAGAGCTTCATCGCTAATCAGAACTCACAGGGGGCGAATCTACCTTCTACAGCATCCGCCTGTTGGACAACAAGTGCGGCGTCATCGGCCGGACATTCAACTCGGAGACAGCAGACAAGCGATATGCCGCCCCCATTGTCATCGGCTCCGACCTCGAGACGGTTGTCCAGATATTCGCATTACCCACACGCGGCACCGACATCAGCATTCGCTACAAGAGCTACGCGTTCGTTGGACGGGCCATGTGCGAAGAGCGACTCAAGGATGGGAAAACATACAACTCGTGCATCCACACGTTCCCCTGCAACATCTAGAAGAGCACAGCACGGGCTTTCGACGGAGAACGATTGCGGGTAATTGCTGTCAAGGTACCACTTCAGTTGCTGAAGGCAGCACCGGTTTACGAAATTAATGTCATGGAGGGAGTGGGAGGATCTGGGAACCAAGGCATTGGGATGGTGGTGAAACAAACCACGCGGGACACGGACCAAGACAGAGAGACGGCGATGGGCGTTTAGGCCGGCGGCGACCGGGTTGAAACGGTTTATTCGAGCATATTCCCGCCATGTTTTTGCGGGCTTCGGCATGGAATACCCCATTTTTGGTTAATCAAAATTATATCAAGAACGCACTGGCCGCATCGTGCCCTCTTCGCCTGTCATTTGCGTGCTTGTCAAAGATGGGACGCTTCCCAATCGAGAAAACCGTAATCGCAAAGCCCCCAGGAACGCCATCCCTGCAGCCAATTGCCCACCCCAGCGCTCATCTCCTGTATGCTATTCTTGGCAGGCAGGATTCTGCAACGTGGGGAAATGTATTACGGCCGAGTGTGTCAGCAGCCGGATGAACGTAATGGGCCGTCGCGCTTTGGATGGCCCGTCCCCGCCGGCTGCGGCTGAAGATGGAGAGATAACGTTGCCGTCGGGGGTTCACGGGCCCAGAGGCGGTGCGGCCGAGCATACCAATCCGCTGCCCCTTTAGACGTCTGCCCATTCTTGACTAGCAATCACATTGAGTGATGAGGGGGAAGAAGGTCCGCCCAAAGCAGCACTGGGTGTATGGCATAGCTAGCATGGCATAGCATAGCATAGGTGCATGCACATTGTGTGCAGGCCTGGTGCCTCACACACTCAGCCCAGCAAGATTCGCCTATCTTGCATCCTTTTCGATACCGACGCCCGCTCCTCCCAAAGGATGGGTTCCCAGCTGTACTCACGTCACCGATAGTACTGTATGCGACAGCCGAGGCAAGGGTGGCTATCGATACCTGGAACTGGCCCTCTTACTGAAGCAGGCATGCGTCCGGAGCAGTCACCCTTGTACTTGAAGACGTGGGTTCTGCTACTTGCCCCCCAGATTTTTCTATGAGATATAGCTGGGTATTACTTCAAAGTTGGGTGGCTGGCTTGACGATATTTTATTGTTGATAGGGCACGTCATGGCTTTCTATCCTACTTTGGAAACTTGAGAGGGGGCGACGATAAACGAGCGCCAGAGCATACTGATAAAGTTCAAGGGTGTATCGCCTTCTCTGCGGCGTTTCCTAGGGTTTGGCGTCGCTTGCAGTTCAATGCCAGGGTAGGGAAATTGTAACATCTAAGGCTATATCAGATAGATAACAGGCGACTGACACGGGAGATGAAACAAACGAAACACGATTCCTCATTGGAAAATCCTAGACTTGCGGCCTCCGTGGCTCTCTTAATCGGGGCTATATTTGGGAAACAAAGCCCGTTCATGTAGTGATGTACTGGAACTTGAACCCTGGATCTTCGAAGCCTCTCGCTGCCATACCCGATAGTTGATTCTGTCATTTCAAAATCATATTCACAGCTCGAGGAGATAGCTTCAATTGGCCCAAGTCAGTAAGCCAATGCTCTAGGTCGGCGGGTTTCGTACTTTCGTTGAGCTTGGATAGTAGCATTTGCCGTGACAGGTAGCGGCGGATGTCTGGCTTGACTGGGAGTATGACTTTTCATGAGAAAGCAACCAATGGTCCAAATTTTCATAGTAGAGGAATCCAATCTATGCGGAACTGACGCTGCCGAGGGCTCGAGTTTGCAGAGGGCGCAATAGTGGGTCGCCTCCACTGCATCTCGATTGTGTCGCGCATTCTTAGAAGGCGACAAATCACGTGGCAGTATTTATTAAGCTCGCCCTGGGAGCAACTCGCCCTCTGATAACAGTGTAATAGCAGCATAGAGCGTCGCCACAACCTTTGTCATGATAAATTCCGCCATCGACGCTCGTCAATCCTCCGTCTTGGACAAGTTGACATCGCAACCTGTGCAACACTACAGCAACTTCGACGAGGACGCGACTACCTGAAGCACTACAGCACTCAGTGTCAGCCAAGATGATGAGGTCTCTGCAAAGGGCGCGGGCCCCTCTCCGCATCAGTCACCATGCAACTGTCACCAGTGGCTCTGCTAGGATGTGGATTTCCACCAAGAACATGACGAGCGACGACCTGAAGAAGCTCAAGGTCAAGCAGGACCGCATGATGGACACACTGCACCACACATGTCAGTGGGGAACCGGCACGCGATGGGGCAGGTGAGTGCGACGGGCCATTGTTCTCATACCACGATTGCAAATGCTCACGACGCTCCGCAGCAACCATACTGATACGGGCATGTCCCGTCTCTCCCTCTCAGACGCAGACAAGCAGGTCCGCGACTGGTTCGTCGAGACAACAAAGGCGCTGGGCTGCAAGGTGACAATCGACGCCATGGGAAACACCTTTGCCGTGCGCCCCGGCAAGCGTGAGGGCGCTCCTACCGTCGCTGGCTCGCATCTCGACACGCAGCCTACTGGGGGACGCTATGATGGTATCCTCGGCGTCCTAGCTGGCGTGGAGATGCTCAAGGTCCTCCAAGAGCACAACGTCGAAACCGAGTTCCCGGTTGGCGTCGTCAACTGGACCAAGTAAGTTAGCTTGATACTCATGTAAAATCGTATCTTCTCCATGCTAACACCCTGTACAGCGAAGAAGGCGCTCGCTTCCCCATGAGCATGATGTCCTCCGGCGTGTGGGCAGAGAAGACGCCGCTGGACAAGGCGCATTCGCTAGAAGAAGTGGATGGGCCTGCGACGGTAAAGTCAGAGCTTGAGAGAATCGGTTACCTCGGCGAGACCCCCGCCAGCTACAAGTCGATGCCCATTGGCGCCCATTTTGAACTTCACATTGAGCAGGGGACCATCCTCGAGAGGGCCTCCAAGAAAATCGGAGTGGTCCAGGGTGTGCAGGCCTACAAATGGTTCACCGTAGATATCAAGGGCCGAGGTGAGTAGTCCTGGTCTGTTGATATATGAGACTGGTTGCTTACCATGGACAGACGCTCACACTGGATCAACTCCGTTCTCTGACCGTGCAGATGCTCTCCTCCTCGCTGCTCGCTGCATCACACATTCACACCGCCTCGCCACCAAGCACAACGCCCTCGCATCCACGGGCATCCTCAGGCTCGAACCCGGCAGCACCAACACGATTCCAGGCCACGTCAGCTTCACTCTCGACATCCGATCTCCATCCGACGCCACGGTAGAAGCTCTCGAGGAGGAGCTCAAGCGCGACTTTGCCTTGCTTGCCAGGGGAGAGGACGTCGGCGGCATCCTGGCCGGCGGCACTCCCGCCCTCCCGCTGTCGCTGAGCTGGCAGACAGACACTATCTCCGCGGCGACCAAGTTCCACCCCGACTGCATACAGGCGGTGCGGGAGGCCGCTGAGTCGGTACTGGAGAGCAAGGACGCCACCGAGGACCTGTCGAGCGGCGCCGGGCACGACAGCGTGTATACGAACAAGCACTGCCCGACGACGATGATTTTCATCCCGTGCAAGAACGGAGTGAGCCACAACCCGGAGGAGTTCTCGACGGCCGAGGAGTGCTCGGTTGGTGCGGAGGTTTTGTGCCAGGCGATTGTGAGGTATGACCAGAGGAGGACAGAATAACTGTCAATAGCTCAGAGTGAATGAAATCGAAACTATTCGAAATACCATCAATCTGTCGAATACTTTGAATATAGGGTGTTCATTCTACAGCCCTTCGTTTGGTCGCGGATAATAACCAGAACGCTACCATGACGGTGCACCAAGATCGGTACTCGAAAGCAGGACAAATAACCTCGGCAGAATTAATCTCGGACTACCCTACGAGAGTTTGAGTAAATCAAGAGATGATATCGCCAGTGGGACGGCGTCGAATACTCTCCAACCACGCGACGAGCTACAGCTGGTCGTCCTATCAATCTGTCACTAATTTGCCGTGGTTCCACGGAAAAACTACTCTATGCCAATCAGCGAACGAGATGCCTCGCTACGGCCCCGGTCGATTCATCTATCCCAGGGACCAGTTGACGTGCGTCGCGCATCAGGCGTTGCCGCATACCCGGACGTTTCAGATGGGCTCTGGCCAGGGGGTCCATCTGCCCAGTTGTTCGCAATGTGGGCGTATCCACAGCCTGGACCACAGGGCGTCGAGAGACTGCATAAGCCTGCGGTGCTCTTATATATTAAACGAGAGGGGAGACCATCTCTGCACCGCTTGTTTGTTCGTGTTGTGCGTCTCATTCTTTCGGCTTGTTGACCAAGCCCTTCGCTCTTTTTTTTCTCCAGCTCGCTGCTGTTTACATTCTTTTTCGCCCTTTGGCATCCGCTCACTCTCTTGCATCCGCGATGCGCCCTTCATTCCTTCTCGTCGCGGCCAGCGCCTCTCTAGCTGCGTGCCGCGTCTGCAAGCCCCGCAATGTCTCTTCTACGGCGCTTGTGCGCCCGACCTCGTTGGAGTTGCCGGCCAGCCAGGCCCCAGTCGAGACTCCTGCGGAGACTGCCAGCCCAGCTCCTGTTGAAGCCTCAGCCCCAGCTGTCACTTCTTCCGAGTCGGACGTCATCGTCACAATGACTAGGAAGAGGACCAAGTCGGCATCCGCCACCGATGTTGTGGCATCTTCAGCTGCTCCTCAGGTTGAGGTATCCTCGGCAGCTCCTCAGGTCGAGGTATCGTCTGCAGCGCCGGTGGCATCGTCGGCCGCGTCGTCCGCAGGGGCATCCACCCCATCCAAGGCTCCCTCTGGAAGCTTCTTGTTCGTCGGTGTCAATGAAGCCGGCGCCGAGTTTGGCAAGGATAAATTCCCAGGCACCGAGGGAACCGACTACACCTTCCCGGACACCAAAGCCATTGATGTGAGTCTCCATGTTCTTCATCTCTGCATGATTATCGTGTACTTTCTTGTGCTGACCAGCCATCTAGACCCTGTTTGCCGCTGGAATGAACACCTTCCGGGTCGCTTTTCTCATGGAGCGCATGATCCCCGACAAGATGACGGGCTCCATCAACAGTGCCTACCTTGCAGGCATCAAGAAGGTTGTCGACCACATCACCGGCAAGGGCGCCTACGCCGTGCTGGACCCCCACAACTTTGGCCGATACTACAACAACATCATCACCGACGTCGACGCATTTGGCAGCTTCTGGAAGACGTTTGCTGCCGAGTTTGCCGACAACAAGCTGGTGGTCTTCGACACCAACAACGAGTACCACGACATGGACAACTCGCTGATTGCGAAGCTGAACCAGGCCGCCATCGACGCCATCCGTAGCGCGGGCGCTACCTCGCAGTACATCTTCGTCGAGGGCAACGCCTACAGCGGTGCCTGGAACTGGATCTCGAGCGGCAGTGGCGACGCCCTCAAGGACCTCAAGGACCCCCAGGACAAGATCATCTACGAGATGCACCAATACCTGGACCAGGACGGCTCCGGCACGTCCGAGACCTGCGTCGACAAGACAATCGGCTCGACCCGCCTCAAGGCCGCCACGGCTTGGCTTAAGGAGAACGGCAAGAAGGGTATCCTCGGCGAGACTGCTGGCGCCAACAACGATGTCTGCATTGCGGCCATCAAGGACGAGCTGACGTACCTCAAGGAGAACTCGGACGTGTGGACTGGCTGGCTGTGGTGGTCTGCTGGCCCTTGGTGGGACACGTACATGTTCAGCATGGAGCCCGAGACTGGTATCGCGTACAAGAACTACCTCTCCATCGTCAAGGAGTTCCTTTAGGGAGCGTCTGTAAAGACTACAGTACATTTAGTCTGCCCAGCGAAAGCAGTACCTGTAAATATAAAACTGCTGAAGAACCAAGATTCACGTGCTGTGATCTACGAATTTATTGTTTACCCCCTTGCGTAATCTTCTTCTAGCTTTGTAAACTAACATAGATGTTGCCAAGGAAAGATGATTTGATCTAGCCTAGAGAGGAGCTTGAAAGGCGAGCTGTGACAGTGTAAAGAGTTTCTAAAACTGCAAAATAAGTTTGGGCACGTATCTGGGCCAAGTATTTCTCGATACTGTCACGATTTAGCGTCAAGACGGCCTTCCCCTGCCCTGTGTCCAATTTAGTCGGCCATTCGATTTAGAGATTTGGTTTCTGAAAGGACCATTTATTCTTCGATCAATCTACGTTCGTGACAACGAAAAGCCGAGACCTGCCAAGTCTGATCTTGCAACGTGATGCTTCATAGATTACATATTCGAAACAATCTGATTTGTCCGCCATCTATTACCATTAAACCCTCCAAACGCGTACAGGGAACTCAGAAAACGAATACTTCTATAGCAAAAGAGAAACCAAAAAAATTCGAATTCCTCAAATATATGGCTTGACTTGAGCCTCGGTCCAGTCCCAGAACTTCTGTCCCGTACCAGTCCCACCTTCTGATACCGGCTTGCCGGACTTGACGAGGGGATAAGAGGGAGTATGGAATTTTCCAAAGGGGGCAACTGAAGAAGAGGTTAGCGTTTCTGGGGGCCAAACAATTAGAAGGGGCTGAGGACACTCACTGAATGATCCCGACATTTCCAACGTCACAGCCGGAGAGATGCCAGCGAAAAGACAGGTGTACGCAGCGTTCTTTGAGGGATAGAGGATGAAAGTCACAAGGATCCACCTGTAAAAAGCCCTGACATGGCGGTACAGATCCGAGTCAAAGTTGCCCGGGTTGATCGAGACGGAGATGACGCCCTGGTCACGAACGCGGGCGGCATACTCAGCCGAGTGCCAGTAGTTGCCGACCTTGCTGACCCAGTACTTTTGCGTGGGGCTCTTGTCGACGCGGTAGTCGAGGTTGTCCAGGATGGCCTCGGGATCTGGGCCCTCGCTGGCCGACGAGGAGACCCAGACGACGCGGACAGTGCCCGGCAGCGACTGCTTGGCGGTGGCGGCAAGGATGGGCGTCAGCAGCTTGGTAAAGAGAAACGGGGCAACGCAGTTGACGCCGAGCTGCAACTCGTAGCCCTGGGTCGTCTTGGAGCCCTGGTCGGGCCAGGCGACGCCGGCGTTGTTGAACAGAACATGCAGCCTCGACTCCTTGGCGAGGAACTCGTTCGCCGACGCCTTGATGGTGGTGAGGTCTGCGAGGTCTAGGTGCAGGTAGACTAGCTGGCCCTTGGAGTCGGGGCACAAGCTCTTGATGCTGTCCATGGCTTCGCGGGCCTTGGGCTCGGAGCGACAGGCCATGTAGACCTTTGCGTTCTTGAGGTAGAGCATGCGAGTGAGATCCTTGCCGGCGCCAGTGTTGGCGCCAGTGACGATGTAAACCTGTGGGAGGTTAATCAAGGATTGGCTTGGGAGTGGGGTTTTTCTCGTTGCTTGCCTTGTTCTCGAGTTCTGGGATCTCATTTTCGGTGAATTGGGGCTTTCCTGGGAAGGACTGCGAAGCCAGGCTCCAGAGTCTTGCTAGCGACATGGTTGATAGTGGCTACTGGATTGGTTGAGGGCTCAAGATGCAGAATACTGCTGTTATTTTCTTGGTTTCGGGCTAGCGATGTGCTTCTGTAATCTGCTGATTGTCTCGGAAGATATGGCCATCGAACGGGTCTTTTGTACCGGGACGCAGTGTCTTAGATGGCTGAACCCCACGGACTGACTGGTCGCCTAGCACTCAGCACCAACCAATTGAAATTGAAACGAAGTGGCTCCACACCCTCGTCATCGGAATCCCCAACCCCGCGGGATTCCGATCCAACATGCCCCATCCATCTGCCAATCCCGCGCCACCACATCCAACTCCACCACATCCCGCCCGTCATTCGCATCGGTGACGCCAACATGCCGCCAACGTGGAGCCCCGCACCGTACGGAGGAGCCTGCAAAGGCTGCTCGCAGGCCAAGTGCAAGTGCTTCTACCGGCCAGACGAACAGGGCTGCGAGCGGTAACACACACCTCCCGCTAGAGTGCCTCTGCTGACGTGCGTTTCAACAGCTGCCAACGCCTCCAGAAGGCGTGCGAGCTGCCCGTTCGGGCCCGCAAGCGCAAGGCGCCGCCTGATGAAGCACCTGGTGCTGTGCCGCCCTTGCGCACGCCACCCGAGGACAACCATGCCACCCCCTCGACGTCGACCACGCTCGTGGACCCGTCTAGCGATGGAGGCCAGATGCACCACCCGGATATCCTCATTGACACCGACAGCAGCAATATCAGGCTGATGCGACCGGCCGAGACGGCCCAGAATGTCTCCTTTGGCGTCGTCTCTGACGATGTGTCGGTCCACGACATCTCCAACAAGCTTGCCGAGGACCAGCTGGCTACTTTTCGCAAGTCATTCCTGTCATTGTTTCCCTTCGTTTACCTGCCCGAGGCCATGACTGCATTCGACCTCCGGCACCAGAAGCCCTTTCTTTGGCTCGTCATCATGGCCCTGACGACCAAGAGCGTCTCGCAGCAGTTTCTCATTGAAGAGACCATCTGGAAAGTTATCTCGCGGAGAATCGTCACGCAGCACTACGCAGACCTCGACTTGATCGCTGGCATCGTCTGCTTTGCGTCGTGGTTAGTCAATGTCCCAGCCCGCTCTGCAACCTTAATCCCCAAACTCACGGCGTCCAGGTCGCAGTTCTTCAAACAGGACAAACCATTTATGGTAAAGATGTCTGAGCTGGCTCTATCACTCGTCTATGACTTGAATCTCAACCGAGATGCGGCAACGAGGCTTCCACATCGCCACTATTTTGGAAAACAGTTTCAGGCGCCCCAACCGCGCACGTTAGAGCAACGCCGAGCCTTTGTTGCTGTCTTCCACCTAGCCTCCGCGTGGGTTCCACTCCAAGACTTTGTGCATATCATTCTCGCTGACGTTGTCCTTCCAGTACCTGGCTAGCTTATAAAAAGGCGCCACCTCTCGCCTGGACTCCGTATCTAGACGAATGTGTCCAGATCTTGGGTCAGGGGAGGGAATCAGACCTCGATATGCTACTATCGGCCCAGGTGAGATGTCAGCATATCCAAAACCAGCTGGTCTCCTCTCCTACAGAAGAGGCTGCGAGATTTGAAGGATCAGGAACCATGGCGCCAGCATTGCTCGAGGCCATGCTGTCACAACTCGAGGGCATCCGCAGGGGCATATCAATGCATCTTCGCTCAAAAAGTATGGTATACAACGCAAATTCTCTTCTGCAAACAATAGCTAACCGCTCACAGTGAGTGCTGAGTTCTATTTACTAGCCACAGAGCTTTCAATCCGAGAATACTTCCTCGGCAGACCAGGGCAGACCAACGTCTCCACCTTGCAGAGAGTGCAGAATCTTGACTCTATCCTGACAACTGCTGCGAAGTGGCTGGCACTCACACAGGACATGCGAGCCATTGACTGGATAGGCATTACTGTCGATATCTGGACGCAGTTTACGCATTGTCTTGTTGTCATCTTCAACCTCACCATCATCGAAGAGCCCGGCTGGTCCGGCGTCGAAGTCAGGAAGCGTGTCGATGTGATTGAGGCGCTGGACCACTTCGCTGGAATCGCCGACAGTGCTCCGCAGGCGATTGGCCTGGTCGACACGGAAGGGCCGCGGCCCCACCTCTACCGCAAGTCTTCCCAGATGGCCAGGGCGATCAAGGCCATATTTCTAGAAGAGCTGGGCCAGAGAGCGCCGGGAGCTGATGAGCAGCCCAAAGATTCCGCCAATCCCGAGTTTCAACCTGTTGAGCTTACGGCAGACTTTTCTGAAATGTTGGAGAATGACGCGTGGATTGCGGAGATATTTACTCCTTGGGGCAACGTTGGTATAGACACTTTTTCTTTCAGTTGACATATATACCCTAGCATTATGTTGGGTCGCTGGGTGTTTAAGGCAATGGTCTTCAGACGGCACGCTTTGACTTTTGGATATGGATTCTTCATTCAGCCTAACAACGCATCGCCAAGGCTATCCTAATCCTTATGGATCCATCGCACTTTGAGCTGTAGTTGGCAAAGAGGGCCATAAACACAGCATGACTCATTGCGATAAACAAGCGAGCTGCTCAGTTCAACAGGCGTTGCATATTACTTGGTGATCACAACCGGCCGCTCCTTAGCAATCCCAGTTTCCTGGTCTTCCTGGTGTTCGGCGACGAGGTCCTCGACCTTGGATGGCTCTCTGGTATGGGTAGCTTTCCAGTCTATGCAGATTATTAGCCTTGAAATAGGTAGTAATGAATCACACAACTTACCACGAGTGCGCCAGGCAGGGACACCAGCTTCAAACATCTCGTCAATGTCTTCCAAGGACTTGTTGGCCAACTCGGGCATCCAGATGACACCCCACAGGAGACCGATGGCACAAACTCCACCGAAAATGAAGCCCACCTTTGACCCAAGCCATGCAGGCTCCGTCAGCATGAAGGGCAAAGTGAAGGTGACGATGAAGTTGAAGAGGTTGGAGACGGTGAAGAAGATCATGGTCGACTTGTCTCGAAGTGTGATGTGGCTAATCTCGGATTTGACGACTAGCAAGCTGTGTGTATCGGTGAGGTTAGCCAACAATCAACGAATTGGCGGCAAACTGTGAAGAGAATAGGGCCTTACCAAGCTCCAAAAGAAGGAAAGTATGCCGCAGGGAACATCATGGACATGGCGACGATACCCTCCTTCACTGAGCGACTGGGATTCTTGACAAGACCGAGGCCTCCCATGGCCATCAGAGTACCCGTGCATATGATTCCGGCCACAAAGTACATGGGACGACGACCGGTCTTGTCGACGAAGAAAATGACAATCAAGCAGCCAATGCAGAGAAGGACACGCTTGATCATGGTAGCGGTGAAGGGATCAAAGACGCCAATGCTCTTGATGAAGACCGTGCCGTAGTTTGACGCAAAAGATTGGCCGGTAGCTTGCGTGAGAGCCGATGCGATAACTCCGTGCAGGGTTCGTTTCTATTTGCATATGCATGTTAGATGACTTCCACATTGACGGTTGCATAAAGGAGCCACACACCTTGTTGGTGCCCTGGAGCATGTCGGACCATTTGCCAGTGTACTTGTTCTCACTGACTGTCTCGAGCAGGAACTTGGCCTCGTCCTCGGCAGAGTAGTCGGGGTCAGCCCCGTTGAGATATTTGAGACTCTTGACTGCGTCTTCGTATCTGCCCTTGCGGACGAGCCATCGAGGAGATTCCGGAACAAGGATGGAGAGCAAGATGGTGAGGGTGGGCCAGATGATGGTGAGTCCAAAGGGAATCAACCAGCAATTGTCATTCTTGATCTTGCTGGTGAAGTTTGTGATGATGGAAGAGATGAGTCCAGCGAAGATGTGGTCAAATGCATAGAGGGACACAAATGTTCCTCTGACCTTGGCCGGCACGATCTCTGCCTGGTACATGGGCACCAGCCAAGCCTCGACGCCAACATGGATGTAAATGACCATGCGGCCGGCCAGCATGTGGCCGTAGGTCCTTGCAGTAATGCAGAGGATACAGCCAATGATGCAGACGACGTTCATACCGACCAATACCACTCTGCGGCCCCATCGTTCTCCGACCTGGGCTCCGAGGATAACGCCAAAGGCGTACGAGATGAGGGGGAACGAGTTGAAGTAGGACAGCTTAGCAGACGTAAAGCCATATCGTTTTTGGCCAGGCAGCCATTCGCCGAACTTCTTCTCAAAAGCTAGACACGTACTATGAGCTGGGGCCAGAAAATTGGAATGGATGGCAAGACTTACGCGTCATGGCTTGGGTCGTGCTGATGACTGACGTCTCGAACCCATAGGTGAAGACACTGAGGGCGAGCACAAAGGTGGCCCACACCAGGTTGGTCGAGACGTTCTTGGTGACCCTTGCATTGTGATTCTGCAGAAAGGAGAGGAGCATGGTGGGCAGAGGAGGTGGCGAGTCTGGCGACTCTACCTAGACAGATGTTGATGGAGTCTCTGGCCTGGCTAGGGTCTGTGAATGGCATCCAGTGTTCCTGATGCGTCCGTACTGCGATGGGGGGCCAGTCCAGACCAACCACCTGGGTAGAGGCGATCTTTATACCGATGCAACCCATGAAGGAACCAGGATCTGAGGCTGGGCTGGGCCATCTACGAAAGCTGGGGTAGTCGGGGAGCCACAGCCTATCAGGAGCCTCGCTCGGGTTGTTCCCCGAATTCCTCGGCTGGTGCTGAAGGATGGGTCAATCACCAATCATGGGCCCTCTATTGCGCCATCCGTTCCCCGAGAAAAGCCAAGACGCTAACCAGGGAAGCGTTGCGTGTGGCTCACTGACTTCGGGGGTCGTTCCGGGGCCGTATCAAACAAAATGCGCAGTCTTGGGTCTCTCGGCATCACGAGAGACTTGACGCGGGGTTCTCGTGCAACCAGTACACCTCCTATTCCGAATCTTTTGGCATACCACATTCATTCCCAGTTCACCAATTCCTTGATTACCCTTCTGTCACAGCGGCATCGCAACACCGACTGCCACCATGCCTTCAGCGCAGAAGCGCCCCAACTTCCTCATCTTCCTGGTCGACGATCTCGCGTGGTCAGACGCCGGCTGCTTTGGCGGTGAGATATCGACGCCCAACATTGATCAATTGGGCTACAATGGCCTCCGCTTCACCGACTTCCACGCGTCGGCGCTCTGCTCGCCAACGCGGGCCATGTTGTTGACGGGCACCGACCACCACCTCACCGGGTTCGGCCAGCTCCAGGAGTTTGTGCGAATCTCGCCCTCGCACGTGGGCAAGCCGGGCTACGAGGGCTACCTGACGGAAAACACCGTCACGTTCCCCAGGCTGCTGCAGGATGCGGGCTACTTTACCGCCATGGCCGGGAAATGGCATCTCGGGGCCGAGAAGGAGCAGAGCCCGCTGTATAAAGGCTTCCACAAGTCGTTTGCCATGCTCAATGGGTGCTGCAACCACTATGCGTATGAGCCCCCGGTCGAGAAGAGGGAAGACGTGCCCCCGTTCTTCTCTACAAACACGGCCGCCTACCACCGTGAAGACGGCGAGATTGTGTCATCTCTTCCCAATGACTTCTACTCTTCCGATTACTACGCCGATAAGCTGATTGGATATCTGGATGAGCACCAGAAAGATGCCCCCGAGCAGCCATTCTTTGCATTCTTGCCCTTCACAGCCGCGCATTGGCCGATCCAGTCGCCCAAGGAGAACAGCGATCACTACCGTGGGTGCTACGATGAAGGGCCTCACGCTCTCCACCAAAAGCGACTCGCAAAGCAAAAGGAGCTGGGTCTGACGCCCCAAAGCATTGTTCCCCACCCCATGATTGCGCCCGAGGTGCCAGCATGGGACGAGATGGCTGCGGATGCCAAGGCTAGGTCATCTCGGACCATGGAAGCCTATGCCGGCATGGTAGAGCGGATGGACTATAATGTTGGCAAGGTTGTGGAGTATCTCAAGGCTTCGGGGCAGCATGACGATACGTACATTGTTTTCATGAGCGACAACGGTTAGTATAACATCTACTGCGGCCGCAACAATTCACCTACTGACAACTGACCATCTCTAGGCGCCGAAGGAGCTGCGATCGAAGCCGGGCCTACAATGCATGGCAACACACTTGCCCACATGCAGAAGTACTACGACAACTCTCTTGAAAACATCGGACGAGCGAATTCATACTGCTGGTACGGCCCCTTATGGGCACAGGCCGGCACGGCCCCAAGCCGTCTGCACAAGTGGTACAGCACCGAGGGCGGTATCCGTGTGCCCTTCATCCTTTCCAAGGCGGGCTTGGCCAGACCCAGCACTATTGAGAGCGCATTCGGGACAGTCATGGACCTGGCCCCAACCATTCTCGAGCTTGCGGGAGCAAAGGGGCACAACGGAGAGTACGACGGACGCAAAGTTGCCACGATACGGGGCAAGTCCTGGGCAAGCTGGCTGCAGGAACCCTCAGCAAAGGACATCCACGCCGCAGACTACGAGGTTGGCTGGGAGCTGATGGGCTCTGCGGCCTACCGCAAGGGCTACTGGAAGGTCAACTGGGTGCACCCGCCCAAGGGCCCCGGGAAGTGGCAGCTGTACGACCTGTCCAAAGATCCCGGCGAGACACAGGACATTGCTGAGGAGTACCCTGAGAAGCTGGATCAGCTGGTGGAGCTCTGGGGGAAGTATGCCAAGGACGTTGGTGTGATTGGTCTCAAGAATGAGATTGAGCCGTTTCGGCAGATGAAGGTGGAGGAAAACCTGGATCATGTCACTTGGTTGCGGTTCTTGGATGCTCATGACGAGGCCCACGCTCGGGCATGATGATTGGCGTAAATAGATGTATACAATGCAATAGACAGAAATTATTGGTGTAAATAAATGTGCGCAATTCACTACAGAGGAATTACAATTACAGGGTTAGTGTGATGGTATGACTGTCTAAGAAGATGCGTTTGGCAGCCTCTTCGGAACTGTGATTCGCGTCTCATCCTTTTGGTGTGACACCCCAGATACCCCGCTCCCGATACTCTCTGCCGAATTGTTCAGGGATCACATTTTGCTTAGTGTATTCCAACACAGGGCCCGATGATATGGTTCTCGGATGCTCAATCCCACGAGGCAGGCGGACACTCGCCGAAACAACCCCGGGTACGAATGCCTCGTCTGTAGATGGCGCCTTGGCAAGGGGTTCCGGTTGGTAATCTCGGAACCGGAGACTCGACTAAAGGCGTCACGCAGGCCCCAGATGGCGGCATGCCCATCCAATCAAGAATATAGCACATCTCCACTCATGTCCCCCGCAAACTCTCCCCGCAAAGCTAAAGAGGCGCCCTCTACCTCCCTCGGAACGCTCCCCGTCGGTTTTTCTAGATCAGCATCCCGCCTTGATGATTCCCCGGCGCCTGCGATTGCCAGCACGGGGCCCCTCGCCGAGGAAATGAGTACAGAACAACCACCTGCGAAACGCTCCAAGATACGCCTTGCCTGCCAGGAATGTCGCGATCGCAAGATCCGCTGCGATGGCGGCCGCCCCATCTGCAACTCGTGCTCCCGCAAGAAGCTGGACCAGAGCCGGTGCATCTACCTCCCTTCGGGCACCGATGCGTCGCCGGAATATGTGCAATCTCTTGAGAGCCGTATCCGCCACCTCGAGTCCAGCTTGGTTCAGCCGGGTGTGAGCTCGCCCGTCCCGTCGGACGGCCGGCAACTCTCCATTGCGGCAACTCTGGCGACGCTTCGATACGATCCAATACATCCCGCGCCGACTCCTGACTCTGCTGCAGCTGGCGCAACTATTTCACCGTCTCCTCGGGGAGTGAATCCTAGCCAGGCAGACTCCCAAACGAATATGCGACTAGGAGCTCTGAGAGATGTCAATCCGTCTGCCGCCTTGAACACGAGAACCCCGACCATCACAGACCCTCATCCGATTGATGCATCATCGGAAGCTCCTCCGAACCCGCCTCAGTTCAGTGTGCCTCAGATGTCTGACCAGAAACGCAGAGGCCATGGCAGACAACCACCATCCTTGGGAATGGAAAACTCTAGTTCATGGCGAAACCAACAACCGGTCGAAGCAAGTGAGGCTGTTCAAGATGCCGGAGATGGCCCGAGCCCTGAACAAAGAAGCACAATGGGAATGGAAGGCAGCGTCGAAGAAGACTGGGGCACGAATGACGGATCGACGGTGTATCTTGGCTCATCCAGCGCCGCTGCCTTCATCCACGAGATCCAAGGCAAAGTCCCAAAACGCCGAAGATTGAACGGCGCCACTGTCTCAGCGAGAGAGCCATGGACAGCAGGGAAGGCGTCATCCATCAGTTCGCGACGGAGCAGAAAGTCAGAACAAGATGTGGCTGCGTTCATGCAGCAGGTCGTTCTGCCGCCCAGACGAGTTGCCGATGTCCACTTGGAGAAGTATTGGTCCAACTTTTACCCCTTCAACCCCATCTTTCACCAGAAGTCCTTCCGGCGACGGTTAGTTGTTCAGAAAGCCATATGAATTAATACGAGGTTTGCTAACTAAGACAGGTACGAGGAGATATGGGGACAGCATGCACCAGCAGCTGAATCTGCGTCTCCATCTAATACGGAGACGGACGACATCGACTCTATCCGGGCCTTCTACGCGCTCGTAAATATCCTGATAGCGCTTGGTTCCCTCTATGCGGCCCCGAATCATGACAATACCTTGGCAAACGCTCCCGGGGCCGAATCAACGGGCCAAGTCTTCTTCAAGCGTGCCGAGGGTTTGATCACCAGCAAGACTATGAATCATGACAGCATCCTATCTGTTCAGGTATTCATGCTAATGGCGCAGTATCTGCAAATAACTGGCATGGTCAACAAATGCTGGATCACCGTCGGCACGGCTATCCGAATCGCCCACGGGTTGGGCATTCATATCAACCGTGCAAGCGAGAGCCAGGCTCAACGACAGGAGCGGAGGCGCACATGGTCCTACTGTCTTCAGATGGACAGGTAACCTAACTTCCAATTCCTGCAAAATTTCCTTACTCACGTCGGACATAGAATCCTGGCCATGATGTTTGGAAGGCCACCCATGGTGTCTTGGCCGTCAAAAGACACGCCTCCAGATTTGACCGATGACGACCTGCTGTCAACGCAGCCGTACTCGGCCCGAGATCCTCCTACGTCACAGGTTGAAAGGTCCATTCTGGGCTTTTTTGTTCACTCCATAAGATATTCGGAGATCCTCTTGGATGTTCTCAAGTGCGTGTCTACCAGCCCGTTTGAACGGACGCTATACTCTTTATCCAACATTCCAACATCCCTAACGCGCAACACTAACCCAATTCCAGAATCATGTACACCAAATCCCAAATAAAAGACATCACTGACGACACTAGACGCTTCAGAGTCCAGGATTTCGATGAGCTCCTCACATTAGACGCCACTTTGGCAGACTGGAGGAATCAATTGCCAGACTACCTCCTAATTCAAGTAGACGGCGATATAATGAACGATGACATATGTACGAGTCAATCAATTGCGATGCTTTGTCGGTACGAACCAATGAATATGATTTCTCGCCGAAAGAGAGGGTTCTTCGCAATCTAACTGGCATCAGATACCTACAGCTCCGGATACTGCTTTTCCGCCCCGCCACGGTTGAAGCGACAAGGAACAATCTTCTAATCAAGCAAACTGCCCGTAATGGGAGGCCATTATTAACCGATCTCCAACGATCCCTGTATATGGGGTGCGTTCACTCGTGCATACTTGCCGCTCAAGAAATCATCAAGGTCATTTATATAAGGGGGATGAGACCTCGAGGACGGCTCCCAAATTGGTGGTATACCAATTTCTGTAAGTGGCCCTCTCCTATACCTGGCGATGCAGTCCCCAGCTAAGCCTCTGGTACAGACATCTTTACGGCAAGCACTGCGCTCCTGGCAGTCATGCTGTCCCCAAACATGCAGGAATTTCTTCCAGAGGCAGCTGACCCTTTGGATGCTACTTGGAAAATGGCAATGGATACCTTGGCTCTCTACGAGAAACGAGGGCATGTGTTCGCCAAGAGGTGTGCCTGGACTCTGCAATCGGCACTGGAACAAGGGCTACGTGACACGAGATCCGGGTCGAGAGAGTCCAGAGGTAAGTAATTTGTCCTTAATGGGAGACATACCGCTAACGAGGCGATCTCACCAGGTAGCCCTACGGATAATAGAGATCCGGATGATCCTTCGGGCGGCACTCATGAAGCTTGGGGGGCTGAAAGAAGGCCTGCAGTCTCGTCGCAACATGATGACTTGCATGCAGGACACTACGACAGGGTCGGCGATTACTGGTGGCAAAATGCAGGCCTCGACTGGCTTGACATTGTCGAAGTTCCGAGAGACATGTTGGCTGACGGGTACATGGGCATGGAATCTGGCATTCCGTGGGAAGAGCAAGCATGAATTACGAACGATACGTCACCAGCTTTTGTACGAAGTTGTATTTAAAAAGACCTATTGGCCGCTGTCACGAAAGGACAAGGGCTCTTCAGTCAAGAACGAAAGGGACTTCGTTGCTCTGCAGTCCGCATACAGTTGCAATACGCTTCTCATTATCTTGGCATCATGCACAGCTAGTCTTATCTACCGGAGCGGGAATCCCTAATGTCAAGCCCGCTCTCCGAACGTGAGATCTAGCCTAGTCGCGCGCGCTCTAGAAAAGGAGAGCAAAGGCAGCGGCACCAAGGACAAGGCTGCCCGAGAGCATCATGGAGGAGGCTCCAGCAGTAACGACCTGGCCGGTGGATCCGGAGCCAGACTGGATGAAAATTAGCGACGTAGTTGGATATTAGGTTAAAAGGGGGACTTACGGGGGCGGTAGGGTTGCCGGGCGAGCCGCGAGTCACAGAGGTGAGGACGGTGTTTCCAGCACCACCAGAGGGGTGGCCGCCAGAGGTGCAGTTCTTGTAGGGGCAAGCAGTCACGGTGATAGTGGCACCGCCGTGAGCAGGGGCGCCGGTGGGCTTGCCACCAGAGCCAGCAGAGGTGGTGCAAGGGGTGGCGGCGGCGTCATGCTCTCCGGCCTTGGTGGTGGACGGCTTGGAGGAAGCGGCGCCGGACTGGGAGCCTGTGGCAGAAGTAGACTTGGCATCAGTCGGGGCAACAGAAGTGGTGGGCTTGCTAGTGGCATCAGTGGTGGGCTTGACGCTGTCGGTCTTGCCGGCGTCGGTGGTGGACGGCTTCTCCTCGTCCTTGGTGGAAGTGGGCTTCTCCTCAGCACCGGTCGTGGTGGGCTTCACGTCGTCATCGGCAGTGGTGGGCTTGGTGTCATCACCCTTGGTGGTAGTCGGGTCAGCAGCGGGAGGAGAGGTAGGGGGAGCAGCAGTGGTGGGAGCCGCGGTGGTAGTAACGCCGCCAACGGGCCTGGGGGTGGCATCCAGACCACAAGCGGTGGCGGCAGCGGTGACCTTGGTGCCGTAGTACATCCAGATGTTGAACGTGGTGACGCATCCCAGGCACTTGTCGAGTCTTCCGAGCCAGGTAGCGTCAGTGCAGTAGCTGCGGGTGGCGTCCTGGATGGTGAGACCTGTCCGAGTTAATATCATCGGATCCATCGTCGTCATGTACGTTAGTAGGTGAGTGGCGAGCTTACCGCAAGCTTCGTGGCAGGCGAATCGGGGATCAGCTGCCTGACGGGCCTGAAGGGCCGTGCTGAACTCCTGGCGAACCTGGATAGGCACAGAGGCGGGCAGCTCACGCTTGCTGACGGTGGCTGTGGCGGAGACGGCCAACAGGCCGAGGGCAACAGTGAGAGAGTACTGCATCTTGTCGTGAATTATTATTATTATGCGCAATTCAGATGAAAAGAGTGTATCGGGGTCAGGTGTACAGCGAGTGACAAAACCTGCAGAAAGAGAGGAAGGCCCGTCGAGGAGGCCGTCAACAACTACGGGCTATATACAAGATGCTCTCGGTGGAACCAGGGCCGAGCTGGGAAATTAGACGTCTGCTTTGGCACTGGTGAGCTGAGGCACTCCAAGCAGAGTCTTGCCGACTTTCGGAGCCGACATGGAACAGCAGGCTTGTTCGAGTCGGGATATCAGTGAAAGCAGGCTAGCAGCATGGGTCACGCTGGGTCCTGCACAGTTTAACGTGCAAGACTAGGCCAGGGGGGGCGCTCTTGGTCGGAATAACCCAGGATTAAGCTTCAAATCCACGAGGCCGAGCTCCACCGTCAGCGCTTCTGGGAACCCCCAATGGCAGGTTAGCGGGCGCGACGAGACGCAGGGCAAGGGGCCAGCAGGGCGGGATGTGGGCATCGCCAACGACAAAATGCAGAGCGAGATGACACCGAGCGGCCGAAGGTTGGCTGGCAGCGGCGGGTGGCTGCAGCTTGGCAGTGCGTTCCTGCATGGGCATTCCAGTCATGAGGCCTTTGACACTCGCCGGGATGCATTTACTGGGGGGGGGAGGCGAGGTCAGGGTTCGGCCGTGAGGCGGAGATCCGAGTAGAACGGGTCCGCCAATGGGGCATGCTAATCCAATCTTATCAGATCATCTGATAATCGCTCACGCCACTTTACGCCCGGATCGCAGGCCAACGACACAGGAACAAAAGGGCTCTATTACCAGGGCACAAGTCTAAAGGCTGGCCCAAGAGTCTAGTCGACGCGAACCGCAGGCTATTGTCTTGGTTCGCGCGGATATGTACCATCATCCACCCAATGCCGGCTGGCCGGGACCGGACCCAGCGGTGTGCCTGCGCCAATGCCTGCTCATAAGAGACGATGGGAGGACGCCGTCAATAAATAATCCGCCTGGCTAACTGCCCCCATCGTCTAAACTCCGAGGGCCGAGTGTGGCCAAGACCCTAGCGGCAGTCTGCAGCAGCCGGTCGCCGGTCTTGGCTCAGGCAAGCATCTATGCTGTGCCGCAACGATTATCCCCTTTGCGGACTCGTCCTGCACGAAAAGGGAGCTCCTCATCTTATCAATCTCTTGGGCTGCCCCATCGCGCGGGGCTCGCCGGTAGCGCGGCCGCGACAAGCTGGGTCTTCGTGTCGGTGCGAGCGGGCGGACTGTCAACAGACTACAAGGATTACGAACGGCAAAAATTGGGCCCTGATGTTCGTCCGTCCATTGACCACTGTCAGCAGCATTCTATAAAACAGGGCCTGGGGGCTCTCTTGATGTCACGTGCTGCTGAATTTCCTCTCAGTATCAAGTGAAGTTCTATTGAATACTAGTAGGTACTCGGGTATTGAAAGGAGCGTGATTATTTCTAGTACAGTTCTAAAAAAAAATGAAGAGCCGTGCTATTCCGACAAAAATGAAATCCAAAGGAGCGACCATCTTCCTGTAATCTCCTGGATTACCTCCGCCACTTACAACCGAGCGAGTGTTGACTCCCCATTTTATTCGTATTCGCCGCCATGTCGAGCTGTAGAAATACCGACGCCATTACAGCCAGCGCAGACTGCGCTTGCCAGTGCGAGCGCTGGCAGGACGGGGCTTTGCAGCGGGTGTGGCACTGGGGGGAGCAGCGGCACCACCGCCGTTGGCTCCGGCCATTTGCACGGGAACAACGCCGCCAAAGGGACCGGCGCGAGCAGGGTTCTGGCAGCGAACAAGACAGACGTTGTCCTGTCCGGCAACGTTGCCGCTGCACTGTTGGTTGGCGGGGATAGAAGCAACCAGAGGGAAATCCTGTGCCTCTCCATCACGGTTTCGGCCACGGTCGCTTCCCGCAACGTTTTGAGTGACGGTGATGTCGGTCCAGGTCGCGGCTGTTCCGTCGGCGTTGATCATGCAGGTGTAGGGCCCGGCACCGTCGGCGTTGACCTGGTGGACCGTCATTGTGATTTCGCCACCGCGGGAGACCTGGGGAAGCGCATCGCCAGTCTCGTCCATGATGGCCAGGGTTCCGCTCTCGACATTGTTGTCACCCCCGCCGAGGGTTTCTCCGACGGTCTGGGCGGAGTTTCCACGGAATCGGGTGGCATCCTGCTGGAAAGGCTGGCGGCGAGTTCCATCTCGGGGAGTGGCCGTGTCGACGCCGAGAGCCATGCCGGAGCCGCCAGCGTCTCCGACGGCCTTGATAATTACACTGTGTCCCGCAGCCAGCTGGGCAGTGAGGAGGAAACAAGCAAGGATAGCCTTAGGGTACTGCATCTTGATTCTTGTGTGGTGGGTTGTAAGAGTTTGTTGGTTTGTGATATGGGGAATAGAACAAATCTTGACAGGACCAGCCTGGTGATATTATTAAAGGTGGGAGTGGAAGATGAGAGAGATGTGGAAGCTTGGTTGGTGATGATGCTGATATCTTCCGTCGAGTTGGAGTGGTTTTATATTACTCGGGTGAAGGTATCTACAGCTACTGAAAACACCACGCCCTGATTTCTCCTGGCTTTCAGTATCAGCCAAGGCCGGTAGAAAACTTGCCGAAACTTGGTTGAGGCAGGAGTGATCCAAACGTTGCCCTACTGCACGAAAAGCCATCACAGTCGCCTTTTTCCCACGCTCGTGAATTTGGGTGTGGCCAGTGAACACGGCCAATCAGATAAGCTCGAGGCGGCCGGTGAATTCTGGCCGTCAAGTTTCAAGGCGTTTGAGATGGAGGAGCCAATCGCATCTGTGAGCCACAGCCCCCAAAGCTCCTGTGCACGGGCCTCGCGTAGAATATGACAACCCGCCATCCGTCTCATACGGAGAGTTTTGTCCAAGTTTGCTGTTTGGCTGTTCGGGTTTCGGCATCCCCGCAGCTATCGTCCAATCAACGGTTGGGGTTTGGCTTGGCGAGGTTTCGCCTTGTTCAGTTCCGGCTCAATAGTGCATCGTGGCTGACGATGAAACCAGATTGGCAACCGTAGACCGTGCGTCCTCTTTGGATGATTTGGATTCAGTTGAGGCCTCCACACGTTGAGTAGACACATGTGCACAAATCTATAGGGGGCAGCCTGTTCTAGCCAGCATGATTAGGGTTGTTGCACGGTCACAATGTACGCTGGCCTGAGACCCAACGAGCCCCAGATTAGGCCGAGGATGCCACTTCCGGCCGAGGCGATTAGTTCGGTCAACAGACGACCCTCGAGACTGCACAGCCACGTTTCACATCTACCTGTGCCTGAGGCTGCCAGCGTCAAAGAAGCAATGCTCCACCAGGAAACTCTTCACTCGTTCGGCCTATAGGGTGAGAGGACGGTGGACCATGGTGTTTTTTCTTTCACTTCGTCTTGCTAAAAAATCTTAACGCAGGGACCAGACCAGATAAAACACAGCCGAGGTCGCTTTTGATAGGGTGCCAGTTTGTCACGGAACGGTAATCCAACGCCGGGATTCCGTACTTCCAGGTTCAATTCTGAGATGATCGACAGTGGACGGCCGCGTGAGCGATCTTATAGCCTGGGATGAAGGAGACTTGTAACACTGCCCCAGCCTCGATTAGTAGCACTCTCTCCGACCTAGGAGCCATAGTGCTATCTAGTAGAAAGGCCAGTATATAGTAGTCTTGGAGGTAGTAAACTGAGGCTATCGTCAAACGATAGCGACGTTATGCCCCTTATTTCAACTCTATAAGACCAAGGCTGCTAATAGTTATCTTGAAAAGTCCGTCTACATCCAAGCCGCCCATACCAGCCCAGATGGATTAGGCTAAAGCTATCGACGTCTTCACAGCCGGCTTCAAGACATTGAGGATCGGATAGGTGCAATCTTGTGCTTTATTTCTTTATTGTTGCTTGTTTTACTACCATTCCTGCCCACTCATCGCTGGAAGAATCACCCCATCTTATAGCACAGCATAGCACAGCCGGAACGCCGAAAACGATGCAGAGAGCAACAACGCCCATGTAGCCCGTGTATCAAGCAACTATCCCCCCCCTTCCCTGTGTTCTTCATTCTTTACCTCCGTCCGCGGCCGCCGCCACCGCCTGCTCCTCCAGGCATCCCCGGCATGCCACCGCCCATGCCCATCTGGCGCATCATGGCCTGCATGTCCATGCCCCCCGGCATACCAGGCATGCCTCCGCCAGCGCCGCCGCCGCCGCCTAGCATCTTCATCAGGCTGCCCATGTCGGGCATGCCTCCGCCGCCAGCGCCGCCGCCCATGCTCTGTAGGCGCTTCTGCATCGCCGCCAGCTGCTGGGCCTTGTTGCCGCCGCCCATGGCTTGCTGCGCACGCTGCATGTTCTTCATGTTGCCGCCCATCTTCTTGGCCATGCCGGCCATCATGCGCTGCTGCGTCAACAGGTCCTCCACCTCACGCACAGATGTGCCAGAGCCTCGGGCAATTCGCGTCATACGCGTGGGTTGCTCGATGAGGATCTTGCCGTCCGAGTCAAGCTCCTTGTCCGTCATCGAGTCGCAGATGTAGATCATCCGCTTCAACTTGGCGCCGCCCTCTTCGTCATCCATGTCCTGCATCATGTTGCTCATGCCGGGAATCATGCCCGCCATCTTTGATAGCGGACCCATCTTCATAATGTTCTGCAGCTGGTCGCGGAGATCTCGCACAGTGAAGATACCCTCCTGGATGTGCTTGATTGTGTCCTTCTGGTTGAGGTTGAGGCTCTGCACGTGCTCCATCAGGCCGGCCATGTCGCCCATGCCCAACAGCTTCTGGACGAATTGCTGGGGCGCAAACTTCTCAAAGTCGAGCATGTGTTCACCGGTACCGATGAAGACGATGGGGGTGTGAGTCGCGGCGACGGCAGAGATGGCACCACCACCGTGGGCGTGACCGTCGGTCTTGGTGATGATAATGGCACCAAAGTCGGCAGCCTCCTTGAAGGCCTTGGCCTGTGACTCGGCCTGCTGACCGATGGAGGCATCTAGAACCATGATGGTCTCGTCGGGCTTGATGGCCTCTTGGATATCCACCATTTCCTGGAACAGAGCCGATTCCTGTCGGTGACGACCCGAGGTATCGACAATGATGACCTCGAAGCGCTCCTTCTTGAACTGCTCAACACCCGCTCGCGCGACAACAGCGGGATCCGTCTCCGTCAACGAACCGTAGTAGGGGATCTTGGCCTTGGTAGCGTTCTGCTTGAGCTGGTCAAAGGCACCGGCTCGGAAGGTATCCGCACAAACCAGGCAGGCCTTGAAGCCCCTCGACTGGTAGTGGCGCGCCAGCTTGGTACACGTTGTCGTCTTACCGGCACCCTGGAGACCGACAAACATGATGACATTGCTCTTGCCCTTCTTCGGTCGGAACGATTCGGCGTGGGGGTCGACGAGTTTGACGAGCTCGTCGAAGACGGCCTTCTGAATCAGTCGCTTCTTGTTGACAGCGGGCGGGAGCTCCTTGAAGTTGACGGTTCCCTTGATGGACTTTCGCAGCGAGCCCACTAGCTTCACGTTGACGTCGGCTTCGAGGAGGGCGGCGCAAATCTCCTTGATCATCGCATCGAAGGCCTGCAGTCGGGCGAGGTTAGCGGTGGCGCGGGGAACTCAACGGTGAGAGGGGGAGGGCGCTGCTTGCCTTCTCGTCGAGGTTCTGCTCGCGCGTCAGGTTGGTGACCGCCGCATTGATGCGACGGCCGAGATCTTGAAGAACCATAGTTTTGGACTGGCGACTCGGAACGGCCGCAGGAACGGTATCACGGCGATATTGAGGCAACTCTCTGGCCACAATTGTCACCCACTTCCCACATCACGGGGAGGTACCAGGGTGGGGCAGCACCAATCGGCGGGGCTATTTCTCCGCCCCCGTTGCAACCCCACATCTGGACCGGTAGCACGTGAAGGGTCACGTGCCATGCCCTGCAACAATCGGCTCCTCAAAGAGGAGATGCTTGCGTTGACTGGATTGGCTCAGCCGTGTACAGTCCAGAGTTCCTTGGCCTTGTCTTGGCTGCGCTTGTTTGCTTGCGCACGGGAAACCGTGCGCCTCTGCCGAGAAATCATCTCGTCCCCTGTGCCCCCGGAACTTTCCTTGGCAGAAGCATCTCGCGTTCCAGTATCATCGACTCAGCCGTCGTTTCATCGCCGCTCGGACTTTGTCGCCATGTCAGGTTGCAACTCGCAGCGCCCCTCGCGTCAGCTGACCTGCGACCACTATTTGTTGAAGAGGTCGCGTGACATGTCAGTGCGCAAGCTACGCGCCATGGGGATCCAGCGTGCTGCTTCCGCTCCGTGACAACTCTGTGCATGAGCAAGCCTATCTGCTGCTTCCAGCGAATTGGGGCCCGTCTCCTCTCCCCGGTGACGTTGCGGGCTGCCCAGACATCTGCATGGCGTGTTCAGCATGCAATCAGTTGGCTATGTTTATCGAAGCCAAGACGAAAAGGTTCGCCCGCCAAGGCTCAACGAGTTTTGCCAAATGCTTGCAATACAACTCAGCTTGTGCCGCAATGTGGAACTCCGGAAACCACAACGTCATGCCCAGAGGATTAATGTGGAATTTGGAGACTTGGCAATAGCCGCCGACTGTAACGCGGAAGGATGCCGAGATAACAAAAGGTCACGGGATTGCCATCGGCCTCATTTGATGACTGTGAGTTGTAAGTCCATTACCGTTTGTGATTCAGGCCCGTGGATTGGTCACGCCTTCCTCGGCGGATATTGTAAATTCCAATCAACGAGCACGCAAGTACAGCGTTTTGTAATACTGGGGCATAGACTCGAGTCTACATGGAGATCAACAGGTGTCTAAGGCGCCATTGCAAACCCAAGATGCCGACATGCTTTGAAATTGTATGACTGAGTCCTTTGCTCTAAGGAAATTGGTTCTCCGGGCCATCATCGTTCCTTGTCGATCATCCAGTGGGTCCTCATATTACAGGCGGCCGGCAAGGTTTCGTTGAGTATTTGGACATGGGATACGTCATTATTGCTGTTCCGGAAGATAACCATCCGAACACATAGGGTCATCAGCCTGAGGCCATCGAGGCCATCTTTAGCTGCCAATGGGAAGTAGGGGCCAAACACACGAGAATAGCGGTCAGGTGCATGACCAGAATCAGGTGCCCAATGAGAACCCCCAAGTGTGTGCTGCGAGGTCTCAGTAGGTACGCAAATAGAATATTGCATTATCAAATCAAGAGGCTGATGGCCTCGAAGATTCCTGTTGTTTTGCGCATTGCATCGGATGTAGGGTAGGATGCACCTCTGCATGCTCGAGGACCTGGATAGACTGGCAACACTGGTTAGAGTTGGGGATGTCCGCAGTATGCGAGGCTGAGACAAAGGCTCCCTTGTTTCCCTGCCAGAAACAATGTGGTACGCCATTGACGTTTTGTCGTTTTGGGTTAGGTTTACAGGCAGTGACATGCGGCACGCCCTTTTGTGCCACCGATCTTCAGAGGGACCCTGCCTTGCTGGGAGCAGTTACTAAGAGACATTGCCTTATCAGGGCCCTGGAAGATCGACGGCATCCCTGACTCGCTGTAGCAATAGTGCGATGAAACATGACTTTGGAGAACAATTGGATTGGGTGATGGCGGGGGCGCGCCGATCACGATTAAAAACCTTTGTCACCAAGGGCGGGCGTTCCAGATTTCGTCGGCCAGATCTGGAACCAGCGGGGCAAGTGTGATTGGAATGCCGTTAGTATGAGACAGTAGGATGAGGCTGTGAAGTAAGACCGAGACAGGGCCCGTTCAGCAGATTGTTGAGTTGGCGCCGGGAGGGCCAAGCCCAGCCAGGATTCCGCGGCTGCCAAGCTACCAGTATTATCACGACGAGTCTACTCTGGGCGGATTGACGTTATCGTTAGGGTTATTCTGGCAGGATGCTGTCGCGCATTCCTCTCAGCCTTTACGGGTGCATTGTATAAGCATCATCATTGGGTTTCCGTCTCGCGGGTGTCACGTCACGTCTAGAGCTTACCAATGCCCACGATGGGCGTTGCTGGCGGGTGATTTTCGAAGGCTGCGGTCGCGATCGTCACGGGTGGCTGCTGATGAGCCATGAATCTCGCCAATGTGCAACGGTGGAGGCGAATTCGAGCCAGCTCGGGCTTTCCTCCGTGGCACCGTGGGCGTGTAATCATGGAGAGAAGACCCGGCTGCAGAGCGAGAGAGGGGGAGAGAGCGCGATGATGACGCGGCGCTCAGCGGGACAGTTCCTGCACGTGCGACCTTGGAGACGCAGATTGATGCGACGAGGTGAGATACGGCAAGAAGAAACTCCATCTTTAGCGACTTGGCTGCATGCGACTGGAGGCCGCTGTTTGGATAAGAGATGGCCCGTTGCAAAACTTCATGAGCCAAGCCAAGGCAACCCGGGGGCCGGTGAAACACGGTCCATGGACCAGTCGTAATAATGCAGCGTGCTGATACAATAACGAGGCGCAGCACACACCGCGGTGGAGGACGGGAGGCATCAGACGTCGTCGTAACAGCAAGGTAAGGGGTGTCACCGCAGACCCTGGGCGGCGTCCGACCGGGCGACGGGCGTGTGGTCAGTGATCAGTGGTCGTTGAGTTTGCCGTGGAGACAAGACAGGGCGGCGCCCAGTGCCGTAAGGCTGCATGTTTTAGCGCCCAAGCGGGCAGGTTTTGACTCGAGCCACTCGACGGGGGCTTTGGAGGTTGGAGTAACGCCATGGGGATTTGGGGGACGGCGGCCGTGGAGAGTTTTGCGGTTCCCCCTGACTGGCGGCGGGACAAGCAATGGCTTATCCCGGGAGGCAAACGCCCCACCCACCGCCTCCGGGGCTAGATGCTCTAGCACTATGCTAAGCCTATGCTAAACCTATGCTAACACGGCGTAGGCTTGGATGTAAATTGGCAGGAAACGGATGAGCGTCTTGGCTTTCCGTTGTGGGAGTTGGCGACGTGGGAGGCTGGCGCGTCGTGGACGGACAGACAGGAAACGACACTGGGGAACTACGCCGGTTCCGGGCTGAGCAGAGATAGCGTTGAGATAACCTTTTGCTGCGTCTGCGTGTGCTAGGCCTGATTTGGGGGGAGGGGGTGCTGGATAGGTGGGCAAGCTTGGCACAGCCGTGGACAGCATGGGCGGCTTGGGCTGTCGTTGGAAGATGGTGAGGCTCTATTGCGGGATGGTCCCCCCCCTGCTGCTGCAGAATCCCACAGCGCACGATGAGGAGTCGAACGAGAGCAGTAATGGATCAGCTGCCCGAGCGCCAATGCCCCCCATCTAGGCCGGATCTACGGCAACTAACCTTTGCGAGAGAGGCGCAGAGATTGGCGGCCAACCACCACACGGACGATGATGGCAGCGCAGTCGGGCAACCGTAGACGCTAAACAAGAGAGAAAGCACCATGCCGTACCTCCATAGTCCGTAATTAATGAAGAGATTATCTGGAAGCCCATCTCGCTTCCGCGTCCTTGGGCAGCAAGCAATGTCTCGGCTGCCACAACCCAAAACGCCCAGACTAGGTTGAGCCCTGCTAACTATCCGTGCGCCGAGTTCCCAGCTGATGCTCGAGCCCAAAGCACGATGCAAATAATTTGTTGAAGAGCATGGCAGCAAATTGATGAGTCAAGGAGGCGACATGGGTGTGCGGGGCGTGCAGGGTGGTTGACTATTTTGCATATGCGTGTCTGTCGACTATGGTAGATAATTTTTTTAATATTTTGTGACTGGCCACATCTCATCTCATCTCAGATGGATGGGCCGGCCGGCGGAGTGGGACACGGTCTGGGCGCCTGGGACCGCTGGGACAGGGCCTGGGGCGGGCTGTGGGAGGCGGGGCCGGCTCGGATTGAGCAGGCTCTGTCTATCATGGCCAAGGTCATGGCCTCGAGAAGCTGTCCGTCTGTTTGACTGTTATCGAACGATCGAAGACCAGAGTCTGTCTTTGCCACATGGGGCCCGGAGGACAAAGCCAGAGACAGGGCCAGAAACAAGGAGCACCGCACCCGTCGCGGTGGAACCAGATCCAGACCAGACCTGATAAGCCAACAAAGAGTAGAAGGCGCCTGCGGTTTCGCTCCATGTTTTGTCCTTGTGTTCGTCTTGGCATGGACCCCGTGGCACCGTGTATGGCTGGCGATTGCACGCGGCCATGGTGGTACTCGGCATCACATACGCAACGTACAAAGGTAGAAGGGGAGACAGGTATGTGTGTGCAACCCTACCGCTGTGGCGACTCATGTTGCACTGGCTGCAATGTATGTTCTGTACATACGTGCGTATGGGACATGGCATGCGCGGTTCCCCGACATGAGAAGCTAATAATAAATGACATCGTGTATGTCTTCGCGGCTGTGTGTGGCTCTATCTCTTTCATGGCGTCACTGCACATGGCTGGTCCATTGGCTGGCTGAGTATGTGCAGCCCAGCCCAGCCCAGCCCAGCGCAGACTACAGCTGCTGTGCAGCCAATGTCCCACCCGGCCAAAAAGGGGAAACATGATGAGCAAACAAAGGGAAAAGGGGAGAAGGGGCGAGGAAGAAGAAAAGAACAAGCAAGCATCTCACGGACGGCCTGTGGGCTGTGGCACGTCCGTCCGTACCGGTCGCTGGGCCACTCCGCCTCTGAGGAATCTTTCCGAGGGCACTAGCACTGGTCTAGCGGGCAGGGATGCAGGGATGAGGGATCCCATGAGCACCAGGTTAGATTAATTAGTCCCAGGACTCTGGGTCATGAAGTCGAAGTTGGGCAGCCATCATGACCAGACCACCAAGGAACTATTGTAGTAGATACTATACGCCCGGCAAAAGCCCCCAAGATGCCTGCCAAGCACTCCGGCTCACGGTGAGGGACGGAACTAGCATGGGATTGCCATGGAGTGGCTTCGGTGTATTCCCAGCATCCTCGTCTTGCACCCCGGCTTGGCACCTTGGCTCCCTCGCGAACGCGGTCATGTGCCACGCGGTTGGAATTGTAATCGAGATACGATGTGCCGGGGGCGGAGTCTTGGCTCTTGTGCTCGTGGGACGCTGAACAACTTCTTGCGCGTGGTCGCTGTCGCCCTCCCTCCAGCTGTCTCTGTCCAGCCAGCCATTATCCATCTCCATGTGCCTGCCGGGCTGCTGCCCTCTGCTCCTGCTCTCCCCCTCCTCCCTCATTCTCCGTCCTCCGTCCGTCCTCCGTCACGAACTCATGGGTGTGCGACATGACGGAGGCAGCCTCCCTGCTTGGCGTGCTCTGTGGCGCCGCGCCAAGCCACCCGCTGAGAGGAGGAGTCGTGGCCATCATGACAGAGCGGCTTCACGGACTATTACGGTGTGCAAGCTACTGAATGCTCGGTGGGCTTCGCGGCGCGGCACGGCATGGGATATGGCATGATGGCTGAGTGCGCGGACGGTCGAGGATGCATCCGACCCCCGGTCTGCCGGCCGAGCAACCCGCCCAAACACGCGTCCGCAGCGGTCCCCTGGGCTACTAGAGAGCCTTAGAGGGGCCCTTGGGCATCTCGTCGAGTGCCGTAGCGCTGTGGTAGAGCCCTACGCAGGCCACAGCCCCAGCTACGGCAGTGACCCGCGCGCGCCGGGTGGGGGCCATCTCCCGGGGGGTTTGTAGTGGCTGGCGATTCGTGGCTCGCAGCGGCTCGTGGGGCCAGAATGGTAGATTGACTGCTGCCCGATCTCACTTGGCGCAACACCAAATCTCAGATCTCGACGTCTGGTGGGACCCTGAGCCTGAGGAGGGGGGGCGTGTAGTGCGCGAGCTCCCCGCCTACCGCCACCCCTCTAGGTGCACACACACACAGCTTGCGCGCGCCTCCTGACAGCGAACCTCCAGGTTCTCTCTCCCAAGCTCCCAAGTCCTTCGCCCAGGGTTCTTGGCAAGGGTTGCCCGCCGTCGAGACCTTTGTGTGCATTGTGCTCTGTGCTCGGCAGCGGTCAGCGGTCAGGAGCGGCCAATGGCCTCGGGCTCGCCTCCATCGTGGGCTCGTCCGGCCACCAGCTCCCTCGTCCCCAAGTTCGCCCGTGTTTCGGTCTGCTGGCTAGGCCGTGCTTGCCCTTGCTCGCCAGTCGCGACTCCCCGTGCCGGATGCCGTCGTCCGCCAACAACATGCCCGCCGGCGGCATGCCCACCGGGTCCCCCGCGAGTCTCAGCAAAAGGGCGGGAGCAAAAGTGCGGACGGCGGATGGAGGGGTCCGCTTGCGGGTCACAGTAGACAATGACAATGGGTGGCTCATCTAAACCCACCCGCAATCACGTCTCGTCCGTATTTGCGTCAAGCTGATGGTGCCCTCATCCGGGAGTGCATGCCCGGCGTGACGCCTCGACATACCTGCCACGCCCCGTCCTAGTATCTGGAGCCCATATGTCCCCACGGGAGGGTGCCAGGCAGGAAATCAGGGTGCGGCCCAAAGTCAACGCAATGACAGGGCAGAGAAAAAAGCGACGGACCAAAGGCTACGGATGATATGTCGTTAGGCACCTCGCGGACAGTGTTGGACACACGCATTCACTCTGGCAACTCAACTCAACTCAACTTCGCCCCCCCGGGTCCCACAACCTATTAGTCGTCGTCCTCGTCGTCTCTCCCGCGCCGTGATCGACATCACCGGCTGGCTTGGCAGCGCAGCACATTTGGATCTATTGCGTGTCCCTGACCTGCGTTCGATGCCTGCCATGGCATGCCCTGGCCTTATCAGCGCACGTCCACCGGGCCAGAGACGAGTTTGTGCGCCGTGAAGCCCGACCAGTTGACTTTTCCGAGACACGCCCAGGCGGACCAGGGGGGGAGGGCGTGTGCCATGGCTGTCCCAGCCCTTGGCGGTCTTCACGGGGGGTGGCCCTGCTTTGCTCTGGTCCTCCGTCGTCATTGTCGAGAATTGCCCAGCATTTGCTCTGCCCCTACATGGATTTAAAGCTCCAGCACGCCGTCAGTTTCCCCCAGGATTTACGTCTCGAAGCAAGCAAGCTCTCCGCGTCTCCCCATCCCCCCCCGCTGTGTAGCAATTGGCCAAGACAGCTAAGCTTTCGGTTTGCTTGCATATACTACTACCCCAGCCAAACCATCACTCTGGCATCCTTTACCTCTGGTGAAGATTAAAGAAGCCAGAAGGCGTCACCACGGACCCGCCGCTCCTTCTTCCCTCGTCCGCCAGCCCCTCTCCTCATCGACTCCTTCCTCGTCTCGCCTCACCTGGCCGTGCAAGGGCATCTTCGCTCAGACAACTTGACAACAATCAGCCAATTCCCCTATCTAATACATCTCGCCATGGTTCTCGCCGCCCGCATAGAACCAATCCCTGAGCTATGTGTCCAGTACGGAGCGTTCGCCTCTCACATGGTGAGATGGGAGTTCAAGGTCTTCTACTGGCTCATGTTCATGGGAAACCTCATCGTCCTCTCATGCGCCTCTAATCTCTACTGCAGGTCAGTCTTTCCGATCTTCATGCCATCAATGATGACCACATATCTCCTAACATTATTATTCAAGGCTTCATGAGGCAGCCCAGGGTGGTTCACCACACTCACCGGTGGTACGGCGCCGTCTCAAGTTCGGCCTGCTCTGGTCGATGCTATGTGTCGCCATCTCCACCGTCTTTGTTGTCATGGAGGCATACATCATCATGGCCTTGCAGTTCTGCATCGGCGAGGACCTCATCTCCCTGTACTGGTCCACCTGGACCATGATCCAGCTCGGTTCCCTCATCGCAATGATTGGCATCATTCTTGCGCTTGTCCACACGATGCGCGGAAGCAAACAGCCGTAAGCATTTCTTCCAACGATGGCAGTCACACTGTTTACTAACGCTTTTGTGGCAGTCCCTGGGCCCTGGCACTGGGTACTCCAGTCCTCGTTATTGCCGGCGCTCTTCATTTCTTGTGGTCGTCCCTGGTGGTGACAACGGTAAAGCACGGGCGACGCAAGAACGACAAGCTAGACGACGACGACGACAGCGAGAACGGGCCTCCGATGAGCCAAGCGTGAGTGTAATTGTCATCAACCGGGCGGGCATTTAGCTAATCGAGCACAGCAATACCATCTCTGTCAACCCCGACGAGGAAGCCTGCAACGAGATGGGAGGCGAAGTGGTCGGATTCGCCATAGATGGCGGCCCTATCATTCGCTTCACACAAACCGTTCCTGCCAATCTTCCCAACTACGCCACTGTCCTCGGATTCTGCCAGGACCAGAAGCCAATCGTCGTTTGCAAGAGAGATGCTGTTCAGATCTTGACTTCAGGCCCGATCCGACATCTGCGGATCCCGACACCCGACGAGAAGGAAGAGAAGCAGAGCTCATGAATGCCCAATGGCATCGTCGCGGCCAATTAGTTTGGCTGCGATTTAATTTTACGGTGGAAAGATGAGATACGGTTGTCGCCATCGCCAGCCCGCCTTGCCTCCACGGACGACGAGATGTCGCCCTCGACCCATCGAATCCTCAGTGACCTAATAGCGATACTCTGACAAGATGGCAACGATGTTGGCACCCACCACGCACTGCTCTAGTTGGGGCAAAAGAAAACGGGCGTCGCGCTCGTCTTTGATTGAGTAACAACTCCATCCCTTGTCTACGAGACGCGGACGACAACATACCAGTTGGCGACCCATTACGGCCTAGATCAGAAGGAACTCTTGTCAGATGTCCCCGATGCTTGCCCGGTTTTCCCGCCCATCAGGAGCTTACGATGCACTTGGGTCTCTAGCCGTGAGACCCTTCCGGCAAGCCCGACATCGCCCACAGTGGATGTGTGAGACAGAAGAAAGACGCGCCAGGAAGGTACGGGGTAGTTCGATTTTAGTTGAGCCAGCGTCAGATCGTGCAGCAAAGTGGCAGCGCATTGCAGGGTGGAGGGAGACCCAACAGCAGTAGCTTGCGCACGTGTAATAAGTAGTACTAGTAGCTTGCTTTCACAAGCCAGTGACAACTTCAATGCCAATGCAATTCATTTCCCTACACTCTGTTTACCTGTGAGAAGAATCTCGAGTGAACCTAAGAATGGGCAATCTTGGGCTACTGCCACAAGCCATCATCACAGCCCCTCCCAGTTGGCCCTCCAGTTGGCCCTCCCAATTGCCCCTCCATGTGTGCCCCTCACCCACCCCACCCCAGCGTAAGCCATTGGAATAAATTGGAAATGCCCCTCCATTGATTGCTCTCGCTTCTTTGCTACATTAGGGTAGGCTGGGTCAACCATTCACAAGAGCCGATTACCAATGGCTTCAACGCGGCAGCGAGGACAAAGGCTTGGTAACCGATGCTCAATCGACGCCTCAGTACGGCGGCGGGCTAAACACTATCGGGCAGTTCTCTCCAGTGATGTCACTGAAGTTGCGCCAGCAAACAATGTACTCCTTAGGGTGAAGAAGCTGGTTGGCAGACGATTAGTAACCCCCGCGCGCGCGCCGAAAAACTGACGGCGCCTTTGTAATCAGCATGCGATAACGGCGACGGCCCGCCATCGCATCACAGCGTGGGGCACAACCACCACCCATCGCAGGTCGGCGGCACCTTGACCTTGACACAACATAGACGCTTCACAGTTCCGACACGCGCTTCGCATTGTTGCATACACATTCCCTCTGGCTTCCAGCCCGTCTCGCCCTCCCAGCACAGTCTGCACCTAGCTTGCCATTGCCTGCAATGGGGCTGGAAAAAGTCAAGCATGTAGTCCTGGTTCGTCCCCCGCCAACGCCGTCTCTCCTCTCCATCATCTCGCGCTCGCCCTCCGCCTCCGTTAGACATGGCTAACCTGCGCTGCCTTTCTAGGTCCTCTCCGGGAAGGGCGGAGTCGGCAAGTCGTCCGTAACCACGCAGCTGGCCCTCTCGTTGTCCCTCGCCGGCCACTCGGTCGGCATCCTCGACGTCGACCTGACAGGCCCATCGATGCCCCGGATGCTCTCCATCGAGGAGTCCAAGGTGACGCAGGTGCCCGGCGGCTGGGCCCCCGTCCTCGTACACCCCGCCGACCCGGCCACCGGCCGCGGCAGCCTCCACGCCATGAGTCTGGGCTTCCTGCTGCCCAAGCGCGGCGACGCCGTCGTCTGGCGCGGGCCCAAGAAGACGGCCATGATCCGCCAGTTCCTCAAGGACGTGCTCTGGGACGAGACGGACTTTTTGCTCATCGACACGCCGCCCGGCACCAGCGACGAGCACATTTCGCTCGCCGAGACGCTGCAGCGCGACGCCCGCCCGGGCCAGGTGTCTGGCGCCGTCGTCGTCACCACCCCGCAGGCGGTCGCGACGGCCGACGTGCGCAAGGAGCTCAACTTTTGCGTAAAGACGAGCATCCGCGTCCTCGGCGTCGTCGAGAACATGAGCGGCTTCGTGTGCCCCCACTGCTCCGAGTGCACCGACATCTTCGGCTCCGGCGGCGGGCGCTCCATGGCCGAAGAGTTCCACGTGCCCTTCCTCGGGTCGGTGCCCATGGACGCCCAGTTCATCACCCTCATCGAGCAGGGCAAGCGGCCTAGCTACCCGGCGGGCACGCAGGTCAACGGCAAGGACATCTCGGCAGGCGCAGTGCCTGTAGCCGGGGGCGATGAGGAGGGTGTCTTGGTTGACAAGTACCGGCACTGCTCGCTGTTCCACGTCTTTGACGACATCACCACCAAGGTCTTGGCGAACGTCGCCGCAGCCGGTGAGTAGGACGGGCACAGACGCACGAGTTGGAGAAGATCCTCAGGTCTCGCCTCGGCAAACGCGACTGCCAAGAACTGAGGGCTCCTCCGTCGAATATATACACCACCAGGTGGACCATGTCGGTGTTGCGCAAACCACATCTGTCCGCGCCGGCCTGCTGTGCCATGCAACCCCAACTCTCAGACCCGAACGTGGCTCCAGACATGGCTGCGCGTGGCTTCCATATCCAGCAATTGGAGAAATCATGCCATGTCATATGAGACATTTCGAGAAAGGTCTGTCGTCACGCGACCCAGCTGCCTCGACCATAGGGGCTGTCTAAGGTATAGAAAGATAGATATGTGGCAGGCCATCGTCATCCAGCACAGGCTGCATGCTGTTGTCTTGGCATCGAAGTCGCCCAACAATGCCTTCCAGACGGCAGTATATGTGTTGAAGCTATGACTAGCCGCAAAATTGACAGCCATCAATATAAACGAATGCTCTTCCCATATATCCCTGCTTCCCTTTTTTCCCCGCGATATTTTCCGTGTAACGTATCCCGGCGTGCACCTTGGAAGCCGTTGTGGAGGTTGCTTGTCTGGCGGCCCAACATCTAGCGACCTTCATAGATCTGACCTACCACATTGTGAACATCTGGGGTTCCATGTGTCTTGGCCATGGGCATCAGGAACTTTAGTTAGGACCGACTGGGTCACTGGGTTTTTACTACCCCACAAAATGCGATTCCTCCATCGGGCGGTCGGGCAGCCATCCGCGAGTCGTCTGTCTCACTCACGGTACCACCGTCGCAATTATTACAGGAGCACAAGCGAATTTGGCCAAGCATCGGAGAGCAATGTACCAGTACGGCATATGCACAGGCACGGCCAGTGCACAAGGGAAAAGGATTGTCACGCCAGCAGAGCAAGCGAGCGCCAGGGATTGGGCTTTGGGGCTGGAAAGAGTGGAATGGTGAGATGGAGCACCCGCGGGTCCTGGAACACACATCCGCCCAGGGGCCCAGGCCAGTTGTTGACATTTGTGCGGCCTTGGAGTTCACCGATCCGTAATGGAACAAGTGGAAGGTTCCTGTGTTGCTCGGTGTTGCTAGCGGTCGACACATGCAAGCGGCTGGCCAGGTATGACAAGGCCATGACACCTTATTACATAGTCCGCCGATGACTGCCAAAGGCGGGGAGAGATTTGCAACTGGTGGACAACTAGCTCGCGGATAGCGGATGGCGGACTGCTAGTGGTGTGCGTCAATGTGTCGCCGACGGATGGATGGGTGGATGGAATGGGCGGACTTCCGAGATGTGCGACGTAAACAGGGGCTGGCCACACAGAGTTGCAGCTTGCCATGTTGCGCATCCACCTCGTGCCTGCTGGCTGGAGGCTTGTGATGTTCCGTCTTGGCCTCGGCAGACGTTGCGTGCTGTTTGGAGTTTGGAGGCTGGCTTAGCTGGCATCGCTGTGTGGGTGTCGAAAACGAAACGGGTCGTCGGTGGGAGATGCCGGGGCGCCAGGGGCGATGTGGTGGTGAACAAGCATACGGTAGTACTCCTGGACAGGCAGACAATGGATGGTGGTGGCCGGCATGAAGCGAACCCCTTGGTCGAGGTGCATTGCCTTGACTGCAGTGCCGGGCACGCAAGCACCGCACGTCCAGTACGAACATGGCGCACCGCATGAAGAGCCAGCAAATGGCCCATCAGCATCAGCATCAGGCCGCGACGCAAATAGCAGCAGTCGCCGGACATGGGGACCTGTAGGCTGTACCTTAGGCTCCCTTCAATCCCATGGCCGCAGCAAGGACTGCCTGGCAAATCAGCGCCGCCATTACAGCACCAATGACGAAATAAATCACCACCACCCCACCACACCAAGCATTTTCGAGGCCATAGCGCGTGCCCAGGCCGGCCAGGACGAGGGGAGCAAAAAAACTAGACGGGAAAAAACTGAGGAACGGCACATCTACCCCTCGCTAGGATCCCGGCCAGGTACTGCGACCTTGGAAGCTTGCGAGGACGAGGGGACGCGGCCCCAGCTCGGTGAGAGTCGCCCGCCGACAGCAGAAACAACACCACTACGGGTCGACAACGCCTGTCCCTGAGGGCATCCATCGAGATCGCTCCTCGCCCACAAAATTCACTCACCGACTCGTCCACAACATCGCATGCTTTTGTACAGTGCTGCCACTAAGGAGCATTGTGACCCCCGCCTGCTGTCGCGCGTCCGCATCATCTCCCCAGAAGCATAAAAATTGGTCAAGATACATCCGTTGCGCTGTGGCAACCGTGTGCCAACACCGTACCCTCTACAAGCCCCCCGCTGCCGGGCAGTGCGCCCTCCCTCCCCACAGCAACACTGCAGCCGCCAGTGCCAGTGCAGCAGTACCACAGCCCAATACAGCAGTCCACTGTGCCCGAGGTACCGCTACAACGGCCTCCAGCCGTCTAGCCGCCCCACGCCTGCCCTAGCCCAGACCGCGCCGTCCCTCACAACCTTTCTCGCCCACCGCCGCCCCGCCGCCCTGCCCGTCGCCAAACTTTCCAACACCGTCATCTAAAAACTTGCTGCCCCAGCTCAGCTCAGCTACCTCCTCTCTTCTCACGCGACCTTGCTGCTGCCATCTAGCCTTGCTCTACCTTGCTCTGCTATCCTCGCCTCGACCGACGTTTCTTCGCTCCATCCCGTCAATACTAGCTCATCACCCGCCGATAACTCGATGTCTAATATACGAGTCTAACCTCCTCTCGTCCAAAAGACTCCCTGGCGGTTCGCACCTCGCGCCACCGCCCCTTCCAGCCCCTTCGGTTACCTCCCTCGGTTTTCTATGAGATCAACAGATCTCCTACGCTTCCTCTTCTCTCGCCCATCCAAGTATGTTTGATAATCGCCCGGGTAATCTTACGTCTGCGTCCTCGGCGCACACGCCGTCGTGACGCTGACGACGATGCCAACACCACAAAACTGTTTGCTGACCACATCGGTTCCTCCAGGCCCCGATAGCACCCCTTCAGGTGAATTGATACAGAACCAAAACAGTCGGTTTCAACAGAAACCAAAACAACCCCCTCCAACCTCCACGATTCTTCGTTTGGTCGATCCGGCTCGCAGCCCAGTCGCGTCGGCTCTTCCATCTCCGGACAACATTCCGTTACAAGAGCGCTTCTACCACACCTCCTGCCTCCGCCCCCCTTAACGTCCCTTCGAGACGTTAGCCGTTACCCTCCCAAAGACGCATTGCTGCTGGCTCCGCCAGCATCTCGGAAAGCACCACACTCTGTGGGCCTACTCTCTCAAGCAGACCCCGCATAGTCTGTTTGAGCGGTAGCTAGTGCTCCGCGGACTCTGCCATCCGGGCAAAGAAACCCTCTAGCTGTTGAGAACCCGTCATCTCTGACATCTCCGAGACTTACCGCCGCCGGTCCCCGTCAACAAGAACGATTATCGTCGCTGCGTGCCCCGAGTCAATCACGATGTTCAATGCCCAAGTTCCCAACAACTACACCTTCTCGCCATCCTCGGCCACTCCCCATCTGACAATCAACCACGATGTGGCCGCCGATCTGGACTCCACCAATGCCTTCGAGGGCCCCGAGAAGCTCCTCGAGGTCTGGTTCGCCCCGAGCCCCACGGCTCTGCCTCCTGGTTCGCCTCCCAATGGTCTAAAGGCCGTCTCCGCCGACACCTGGGTCAGCATGCTCGACATGGTCAATTGCAAGATCCTCTCGGTTCTCGAATCGGATTCCATGGATGCCTACCTGCTGTCCGAGTCCAGCATGTTCGTCTTCCCTCACAAGATCATCCTGAAGACGTGCGGAACCACGACTCTGCTGCTCGGCCTCCAGCGCATGCTCCACATCGCTGCTGTTCACGCCGGCTTCCCATTCCACAATGCCAAATCCGTGGATGATATTCGCGCTGCGGCCACCCCGTACCGCGTCTTCTACAGCCGCAAGAACTTTCTCTTCCCCGACAGGCAGCAGGGGCCCCATCGCAGCTGGAAGCAGGAGGTCAAGTACCTCGACGACATGTTCGAAGGTGGTAGCGCCTACATGGTTGGAAAAATGAACGGCGATCACTGGTACCTGTACCTGACTTCGCCCAACGAGCAAGCTCTCACTCCTCCTCGCACTCCCGACGAGTCGGAGGCCCCCGAGGTGCTTGCTCGCATTCCCGTCGGCACTGCCCCCTTTGCCAGCCTCACGGATGGCGGCCAGCACGACGAGACGCTGGAGATCCTCATGACGGACCTGGATCCCGAGAATGCCAGGCAGTTTTATTTGTCGGACGCGAGTGCGGTCGCGAGCGACAAGATGGCTGCCGAGGCCCGGGATGCCCGCAAGCAGGCCGTCAACAGCCTCGGTGGCTTGGGCGAGCCACTTGACGAGGTTGACGTCTTTGACAACAGCGCGGACGAGATGGACAGCACCTCGCTTGATTCTATCGAGGAGCTGACTACTGAGGGGCATGCTCTGGGCACCGTTGTCTCGGAAGGCTGCGGTCTCTCGGCCGTGTACCCGACCAGCGAGTACCCCGATGCCCGCGTCGACGCCTACCTCTTCAGTCCCTGCGGCTTCTCCGCCAACGGTGTCATCCCGCCCTCCACTGCGGCCCAGGCCCAGGGCAAGCCGGCCAAGTCGGAGCACTACTTCACCGTCCACGTCACGCCTGAGCCCGACTGCTCTTTCGCCTCGTTTGAGACTAATGTTCCTAGCGGGCAGAGTGGTCGCACCACGACCGACATCATTGAGCAGGTTGTCCGGATCTTCAAGCCGGGTCGCTTCAGCGTGACCCTGTTTGAGGCGAAGAAGTCGCCCTACGAGATGGACGAGGATATCATTGGCAGGCCTGCCAGGCGCCTTGTCGACCCGATCCCTGGCTACCGTCGCATTGACCGAATCGTCCACGACTTTGAGGACTACGATCTTGTCTTCCGCTTCTACGAGCGCGAGGGCTGGGTCGGCGACAAGAAGGCCCGCGTCGGCGAGATTCTGTAAAGGACTCGGCCTCAGTGAAGTGCAGACAAACCAGCGACTTGCTCGCAAGCGTTGGCCCTTTCATTCTCTGTTCCGCCTGTGCGGGACGATATTTTTATACGCCTGGACACATTCAGTCCAATTGGAACTCTGCTTTCTTGTTTCGAGTGCATATGCTGCGCCCCTGAAAGGCCTAATCGCAGGCCTGCGTGCGAGTTATTGGATGTTGATTACGAGTGATTGAGAACCCGAATAGCTACGATTTTACACAGCTACGATAGCCGCTTCGAATTGATTGCCTCTCCTTTGGCTATACATACTGTATCGAGTCGAGTCTTACATGTGCATGTCTTTGTTTCTTCTTAACTTTCCGATGTGAATGTCCCTTTTATTTAAACCTCGAACATGAATGAATGATGTACGATTGCATCACGAGTGTCGCGTGCTTCGTTGCTGTTTCCTGAGAGCCATCCCATCACGTGTTCAGCTTATCGATAGCGCACACGTGACCAGATCTGGCCCAGCGCCCGCCAAATTTTTTTTTCCCATGCATGGAGCTGGAGCTAAGGAGAGGCCGAAAAACACGACACCATCTCTCCGACGATACCACTCTTCAAGCAGCCTCCCCAGACGACGACGAGTCCGAACCTCTCAAGATGCATCTGATGTACACCCTCGATGCCAATGGCAACCGCCTGTACACCCTCAAGAAGGTTGCCCACGGCCAGGTCACCAAGTCTGCGCACCCTGCTCGCTTCTCCCCCGACGACAAGTGGTCGCGCCAGCGTGTGACGCTCAAGCGCAGATTCGGCCTGCTCCTGACCCAGCAGAGTAAGTCATTTGCGGAGGATTATTCACTTGCGGAGGTGGAGGGAATTGGCGTGGTTTTGGGCGTATTTGGTTCCAGGGAACGAGCAGTCTGGCTAACGATTGTGCGCCGCAACAGAGGAAGAGTAAATTTTTCCATCCACCCCGATATTGCGACTGAGAGGATACGAAGAATTGGGCTCGCCGCTCGCATTTCCCTGTGGTCACCAAATATGACTCGGTTCGGCGTGTCTCGCAAACTTGGAGGAGGAGCGGTGTGAGGCAGGAGGGTTACGTTACGGCGTTCAATTGGGTTCAGACAAAACACCAAGGCGTTTGATTTGGCACACACACATGGTTCTACAGAAGCTGTTGAGGGCCCTGTGGGGGAAAGCATTGGAAGGAGAGCTACGCAGGAAGAAGAAATCGCAAAGTTCCCCAAAGATGATTGTCGTTTCGTTGCAGTGAAGTATCTATCGTGCCCTCTATGTGAAATATATCCCAGACCTGACTCGAACCTGACCGATTGGTTTGCTTCCCATTTTCATGCCCTGATTTTGCTGTGTTTTTTGTTGTTTGACCGTTTTTGTGCTTCCTCAGTGCTTCCTCCGGGAATTCACATTGCGGCCTGCTCCCACCTTGATCTTTCCACCGCCGCCGGAGCGATCGCCCGTCAGGATGCCGGGCAGGTAATCCTGGTCCATGAGGTCCTTCTTGCGCGTGCGACGCTGCTCGTCCGAGGCGCGCGTAAACTCCTTCTGGTCCTCGGCGAGCATGAGGTGTGTGCCCCAGCCACCCTTCCCGCCGGAACCCTTTGGCAGGCGGCGGCCGTTTGAGGAGCCGTGGACGGGCTTGGGCACGCTGTAGACGTTGCCGCGGTTGTTCCACTGGAAGTTGCGCTTGAGGTGCAGCTTGAAGTTGCCGTGCTCGTCGGTCGAGCAGCTGGTGCGCAGGAGGGTGGGCTGTCCGCACGACGGGCAGAACTGCTTGTCCATCTCCTTGGTCGTCGTGAAGCACCCGTGGCACCGGAGCACCCAGTTCTTGAGGTACGTGATGCGCGCGAGCGACGGCGCCACCAGGTTGAGGTTCATGCGCAGCGCAACGTTCTGCATCGCGTAGTCGGACGTGAGCACCGCCGCCTGCAGCACCTTTTGCGTCGGCTTGGTGGGCGCAGCTGAGCCCGTGTCCTTGGCCTGGTGCTTCTTGAGGTTGGTGGGCGTGATCCAGCCGCCCTCGTCGTCCGAGGCCTCGCCGTCTGAGGCTTCCTCGACCACCTCGATCGTCTCTTCGACCTTTTCGCCGTTGACGAGGTCAGTTTCCGCTGCATCTGTCGAGGGGCCTGCCTCTACGGCGACGGGTTGAGCGGCTTCCTGCTCCAGGCTAGGTGACTCCGCGGGTATCTCCTCCTCCTTTTCGCCAATATCCAGCTTCTGCACGTTCTCTTCCAGTGTCGTTTGCTCCTCGGCGGGCTGCTGTTCTCCTGCAGCTGGCGCCTCGCTCTCTGCCGTCTCGTCTTTGGGCTCAGCACCCTCCGTCGGCACCTCAGTCTCGGTCTTGTTTGGCTTGCCGTTGAGGCCCTTTTGGCCAGGCATGTTCCTCAACCGCCAGTCGCCGCCGTTGCGCTCACACTCCAGCTCATATCCGAGCGCCAGGACCTCGATATCCGGACGGCTCAGTACGGCGAGATCGCCGGTACGACGGGCAAAGCCGGTGATGAACTTGATGCTCTCGGGCTTGGGCGAGCGCAGCGTCACAAATGGAAGTAGTGTAGTCTCGACGCGCGCCCGAGTGGCGGCATCGCGGATTTCGGAAATGATGCAGGGAAGGGTGTAGAGGGTCTCGGTCTTTGCGCGCAGGGTGTCCGCGGGGGGGTCGTTCTTGATGAGCGGGCCGGTGTCGAGGACCAGGCTGTGAATCGGCTTTGGGGTCGGTTGGGAGTCGGGAACGATGGGGGTCGCATCTGCGACAGGCTGTTGCGGAGTAGCCATGGTGGCGAGTGCTCCAAGTGTACTGTATCGCCTTTCTGTTGTGCTCAGCAGGTTTGAGGATCTTGAAAAGCTGAGTCGGAGTTTTTTTGGCTTGCTTAGGTAGGAAATGGAGCGATTCTAATGGGTTGTGCTCGTCGGAGTCAATGTGGGGGTTTGGGCTGTGATGAAATTCTTGGTGTTGTAGCGCGGGGCATGACTTTTTTTTGTGTGCGATTAGATAAGATACAAGATAAGAAGCTGCCATAACCAACAAGGTGCCCACGGAAATGAGAATCGCAACATCGCATTGCATTTATATACTACATTCGTAGACGAAAGCAATTTTGAGTCGATAAAGTCAATATTTCAGCTGCCTCTACTGGCTTTTTGGTGTTTTCGGCTGGTATTTACACAACCACATACGATCAAAACATGTGCCTCGAAGCTGGGGCGAGTCACCTCCTTCCGACAATAGCAACCATTCCCTCTAGCGTATTCAGGAAATGAGGGAATCCTTGTTGCGAAACATTCTTTCAGGATGTCTTTCGGGGCTGCCTCGTCGAGATGAGTTCTTTATAGATTACTAACGAGTATCGTCCACATTTCTTGCCTCAATTGCCAAGTATAGGGTAAGCCCTTCGCTTATCTCTCCTCACTCTTGGCTCTTGGCTCAGCTCATGCCAAGAGACGACGGCCCTCGTGCGGCTCTGCTCTCGTTGCCCTGCGGCTCTGCTTGAGGCTCTGCCGCAACGATGCAGCCCTGGCATGGACGATCGGCCAAGTTTGGGAGAAGGCCTCAGGAACATTCTAGGGTCGATCTGTGCAGTAGCGTATCGTCGCGGTCGCCGGTATTCGTCAATCTCTCACAATCCCTCTGCCAGGATGGCCGGGTTAATCCTATCGCGGAAGGTGTTTGTCTCGCGTGGCAATTGGACATGCCTTGAATTGGTGTTTCGTAGCTATTATTAGCGATGTCAAGGCTTGCAGAGTCGTCTTTGCGGGAGCAGCCGAAGCCTCATTCTGGATTGCGAATCCTCACATCATGTGCATCGTTGCACGACGTGAAGCCCGCGATGGAGCCAATAGGTCCCTGTCCCATTTCGGGTCGAGAGCACGACCAAGGATGACTACATAGTTGAATATAATTGAATCACGAAATAAAATACTTGGACATTGATACCGCGGCTTTGGCCTTGACTTTTGAGGTTTCGCTCGTTGACCGTGGCTTCATGCCGTGGTGTTGCAGTCGGCTCGTTGTGTCGCCACTGTCAGAGTGGGCCAGACAGCTCGGATGGGGATTTATGGAGTCGTCCCCAACCCACGCCTCGCAATCCATTGTGGAATTTTTTACTCATAATTCTATTAGAAATGAGATCTTATCGAAGATCGGTATCTCCAGACTTCCAGTGGAGAGCAAAGGGGAAACGGCCAGGATTCACTCCATACTCCACCAGTCTCGTTGGCACAGAGGGCCCGTGGTATGGTCCCGTATGGAGCATAATACGTAACGGATATGGCCGACAGCCCTGTGCCCTGGCCGCCCCAATGGCATGGATGGATGGGATTTGGCAATTGAATAGCATAAACCGACGGACATCGTGCGAGCTTTATCGCGGGCTCTGGCTGCTTTCTTTTTTGCGTGGTGGGACGCCGATACGGGCAACTAGGAACGGGAAAGGGCCGAAAGGATTGCTCCGACTTTTTTCGCAGAGCCTCCCGGGACCACTGCTCGCCACCCACTTGTCGCCTCGCCGGGCCGGCCGCACCTGAGCTGATAGCGTCGGGAGCGGCGGACTTGGAATCGAATGGAGACATGTTACAGAGCTTTGGATTGGCATGGATCAAGTCATCCATCAGGCACTGGCTGACAAACGAACAAACAAACAAACGAGATTTACCGCCTCAGAGATGCAGAATCGGGTGGGCGCCCTTCTGCACAGACGGTCTTGTGATGAGGACTGCGGATGCGAGGGGTATAATGCCATTGGTCATGGGCATCGCCGACCGCGACCTAGACCGCGTTCGCAGGCAGCAGCGACGGCCCGTTGAAACGGGCGATGCGACAACGTCACAGGGATGACCGTGGTTTCCTGGGGGCCGAGACCTGCTCTGTTGGGAAGCAAATGGATGATGAGGATCGCGGCTAGGGCGTGGGAAATAATAAGCACCGGGCCTGAGCCAGCCGGACCAAGGCGATGGTAGCATCAAGGAGAGATGGAGCCGGCGCTTCATCGTACCATCCATGACCTGCAGTGCCCAGACGGGCGCTCGCGTGGTGGAGAAGCGGCATGAGCATGGAGGCGATTGTGATTTGCGCCCTCCTTGTGTGTGTGTGTGGTGTTGCGTGATGAATGGTCGGATACGTGACGTGTAATGGGTGGTTGAGAGTTCCCAAATTGGGGCATTGATCATCATGTCCAGGTTCGGATATCCCACCGCCGCACCATCACCAGCACCAGCAGAGGAGCAGCACCGACCAAGCAGCGACGAAATGAGATCGTCAAGTAGACGGCACCAATCGGCCACTGCCACTGCAATTACGAAAGAGCCTGATAATCGGTTCCCACCGCCAGACTCTCTTTGGCCAACCACGGCGGCGCTGTGTCGCTGGTCAGCACTCGTCCCCCGCAACGCGACCCTGCCGGAGAGCCAGGGGGTTACAGTGGAGGCCGCAGCCCACCCTGCGAGACGCTAGAGCGCTGCTAGAGCCCTGTCGAGCCCTGCTAGGCCCTTGGGCGGGGCCTTCTGGAAGTCTTCCACCCGCAGCGCCATCTCTGCGTGCCCCGAGGAGGATCCGCCCCGAAACAGGAGCGACTTGAATAGGAAGGCAGGCAAGCTCGAGCCCATTCCACGGACTTGTTTGCGTCTTCCGGGAGACGCCGAAGCCTGGCCACACTGACCAGCGCTCAAAGGGGGGAAGGGCCTAGGACGAGGCAAAAAAAAAAAAAGGTGATTGGCGGCCACGTGACGTCAGTGCCGGCCGGTAAGCGGCAACGCCAAGCGCCGTGAGCTCCGTGAGGGCACCGAATTTTTCACTCCGCTTCGCCGTCTTGGCTCGGGGTTCCCATTTCAGTGGCAGCCATCGCCATCTGGCTGCTCGCCCATGAGAGTGATGGCGAGGCGACGGCGGGCTCGGGCTGGACCCTTGACGTTTTCGCTCGCCACTTTTTGCTTATGCTCTCCGCCCTCTCCGCCTGGTATCCGACCGTCTCTGGGGAAAAAGGCACCGGGCGTGCGTTGCTGTTATGTCATGAAATCCACTGCCCGCAACAACCCAATCTCAAACTCACTCCGCGTCGCGCAACGCAATTGTCGCGCCGCCGTGCGGGGATTGGGGGGAGGGGGGCGTGGAAGAAGAGAGAGAGAGAGAGAGAGAGAGGTAATCAGCCCATGCGTCAGGGCCTCGTTCTGCCTTTGGACTCGCGAGGCCGTGTGTCCTGATGCTGTATTATGTCGCGCGTTGTAAGGCGACGCGGTCCCCGTGCGTGCGACGCCGTGCTACTTGCGGTCCTTTTTTCCCGGTTTCCCTGACACATAGGGACCCATCCGGAACCCATAGGGACCGGGTCGGCAGCCAAGCAGAGAGCGCCGTGCGGCTCAACCAGGCACTGCCGGGTCCACTGGTTAGGTAATAAGTTGACGACAATCCCTCGACGACAGAGTCATTGATTCCTTCGACCGTCGGGGGGCCGAACCACTTTCGCTCGGAAAGTCGGCACCGCAGTCGCCCACCCCTTCGCTTGTCCCCCCCCAATCTTTCTTGTTGCTGCCACGGCCAGCGTGTCGTGCGTAGATTAATAAAAGGAATCACGGCCGCGGGGAAGGAGGAGTCAGTCAGGGACACGAGTGGACATATGACCGGGGTGGAGGGGGGACGAAGCAGTGTGGTTGGTCCGCGTTGAGAGAATTGGTCGCAAACGGCAGCTGGAGAAGACACTGTCTCGCGCAAGTCCACGGATCCGCTTCAACCTAACGGCACCCGCCCCGGAGCCACACCAGCCCTCCTCTCCCGGAGTACCTTCTTCTTGCGCGCTCCAATTGCTACGTAACCTCTCTGATTGCTGCTGCCACGGCCCACGATGCTTTTCTGCTGCGTTTGCTCCAGGTGTGGACCCGGGGGTTTGCTTTCCCATCCCCACTGCTGTATTGCGGAGCATGCAGGCCCAGGCTTACAGAGTAAGTGAGTGCCCCATCCCCAAGGTTCGCCGCCCTCTCTCTCCTCGACTCGCCTTATCAGTACTACTTAGCTCCCGGTTCCCACTCCTAGACAAGTCTCACCCTTCGCAGCCAACTGGTATTTATAAAAAGCCGCCTCCCTCTCTCCCTCTCCCGCATCTAGCTCAATTTTCTCTCCTTCCCAAGCCTCTTCCGCCTTCTCCACCGCGTGTCTCCCCTCTCCATTCTCTCTTCCCCGTATTTGCCATATTATTTCCCCTTCACGGGTTCTACAAATAGACTCTTACGCCATGGCGGATCACATCGTCCGCGCCACCTCAAACGAGGCTGCCCGCGAGAAGCACGAGGGCTCCACTACCGACAACCAGGACATGTTCGACACGGCCGTCATTGGCGAGACCGAGTATGCCGACCTCGAGAAGCGCAAGGCTGCCGAGGGTAACGCCCACTTCCACCGTCTCGGCTGGAAGCGTCTCACCGTCGTTCTCATTGTTGAGGCCATTGCCCTCGGATGCCTCAGTCTCCCTTCCGCCTTTGCCACTCTCGGCATGGTTGCCGGCGTCATCCTGACTGTCGGACTCGGTCTCGTCGCCATCTACACCAGCTACGTCGTCGGTCAGGTCAAGCTCAAGTTCCCCCACGTCTCCCACTATGCAGATGCCGGCCAGCTGTTGATGGGCAAGTTCGGCTACGAGCTTGTTGGTGTCATGTTCTCCCTCCAGCTTACCTTCCTCGTCGGATCCCACTGTCTCACTGGTAGCATTGCCTTCCTCAACCTGTCCAACAACGGAGCCTGCTCTCTCGTGTTCGGTGTTGTCTCTGCCATCATCCTTCTCATCATTGCTATCCCTCCCTCCTTCGCCGAGGTTGCTATTCTCGGCTACATTGATTTCGTCTCCATTGCCATCGCCGTCCTCGTCACCATCATCGCCACTGGTGTCCAGGGCTCCAACTCGACTGGCGGCCTTGCTGCTGTTGACTGGTCCGCGTGGCCCAAGGAGGGCCTCACCTTCACCGAGGCCTTTATTGCCATTACCAACATCGTCTTCGCCTACTCCTTCGCCGTTTGCCAGTTCTCCTTCATGGATGAGATGCACACCCCTCAGGATTACGTCAAGTCTATCTGGGCTCTAGGCATTATTGAGATTTTCATCTACACCCTGACTGGTGCCCTCATCTATGCCTTTGTTGGCCAGGATGTCAAGTCTCCTGCTCTGCTCTCTGCTGGCCCTCTCATCTCCAAGGTTGCCTTCGGTCTTGCCCTTCCCGTCATCTTCATCTCTGGCTCTATCAACACCACTGTCGTCGGACGCTACATCCACGGCCGTATCTACAAGGACTCTGTCATCCGCTACATCAACACCAAGATGGGTTGGATCACCTGGCTTGGTCTGATTTCCGCCATCACCGTCATCGCCTGGATCATTGCGGAGGCTATTCCCTTCTTCAACGACCTGCTTTCCATCTCCTCCTCCCTCTTCATTTCTGGCTTTACCTTTTACCTCCCTGCCGCTTTGTGGTTCATGCACATCCGTGAGGGATCTTGGTACGCCAAGAAGAACCTCATCAAGAGCATTTCCAACGCCATCATCTTCCTGATCGGTATGGTTGTTCTAGTCGGCGGCACCTACGCCAGTATCGATGATATCGTAAGTCTTGCCCTGAAGCATCAACTATGGATTCAACATGTACTAATTCCCCACCAGATCATCAAGTTCCGCAACGGCGAGGTCAAGAGCCCCTTCACCTGTGAGCCTCTGGCTTAAGGCTTCTTTGGTATTAGTTTGCTAGCGATTTCATGTATACCCGATGTATCTCGTTATAGTTTAGTGTAGACAAGGCTCTGGAGCCTGTCACGAATCTGAAGAATGATCTCCAGTAACTTACACTCAAAACTCATTGTGACTGAAGAAAGCAAGATAAGCGAACTACGTAGCCTTTCATTTGGATGGTGGTGTTGCAGTATGCTGCCACAGACTTCGACGCTGCATGATGATGATTTGACCAAGATAAGGCCCATGCACGGCCTATTTGTGTTTACCTTTTTGAGCAGAGGCCAAGGTTTTGACCCCAGCAAGGTTGATCCCCAGAGGCGGGGTAACATTCAAGGCTGTGGCAGGCAGGAAAGACAAAATCACTAGAAGGGTGCATGGGCAACAAGGCTCCTTGAAAGATAGTGTGGGGATGGGGTTGATAACTCATTACTGCAGGTGTGCATCTCTGAAGGCTATCCAAGGGCGGCAGATGCATCGTGTGACTGCATCTTGGGGCGTTCGCTGACTCCATAGTTTGTTTTCGCTTCATGGTACCTCAATCTGGAGACATATCTCGGATGTGAGCCTGATATTCGCATATGTTTTCCCTTTAGTCGTTCAACCAACGTATTACTACACATAATCTGATTACCGTATCTTTGCTTGAGGCTAGTATATTTACACTTCCGGACTTCGGTTGCCAATTAACGTTTACTCTCTGCAAGCTAACAACGCGCCACTTCCGCGGTGATTGGACGGCGAGCACAAACTAGGATGGATACCTTGTTGCAGCAGGCTTCAACATTTGGCGAAGACTGCATCAGAGGTATGATAACCCGGCGTGATTCAGGGAGGTGTTTTCAATAACGCTAGTAGTTTGCTGCGGCACATGAGGCAAAACAGCTTTGAACCTGTTGACATGGTGCGCATTGTCCCCCAATTGAAGCTGACACTTGAGCTCTCGATGATTTGGATAATTTTATGTTACTTGGTTGCTCGACCTGGAATATAGCTGGGGATGCGAGCCGTTAACTAGTTAATTAGTGGTGATTTACGGAGACGTCTGGTCTGCTTTGGGTGGGCCCACCCCTGATGCACCTCCATCACGCAATAGCTAAGAGCAATCACGCTCACGGCTGCGATAACACCCAATTTAGGAACAGCCGGAGGATGCGGTTCAAAATTCTAAATCAACACGCTACATGCAGCGTGAGCCATTTGTCTAATTGTTTGGTGCGTCAGCGGAAAATAGGCTCAATGACGATTTTCAAGAGACCGGACTTGGAGGAGGACGAGGAGACATCGCGCTTGCTTGCCTCTGATAACGAAAATGCGCGATTTAGGACCCCTGAATACGGCACAGCGGCATCGGGGGATGTGGAAGGAGTTGGTTCCGAGACAAGACAGGTCGAGCGGAAGACCTACGACAACACATTCATCGCCCAGGTGGTCCTGGCCTTGCTAATTGGTTCGTAGCGGCTGGCCTGGAAGGGTATTGCTCAACTAACTAGGTTTTTAGGAGTCTTTACTTCCAATGCCGATGGATCGCTTGTACTCGCGACACATCCAGTCATCGCCTCCGAGTTTGGAAACCTGGAGGATTCCAGCTGGCTTGTCATCAGCTTCCTGCTTGCCGGCGCGGCGACACAGGCCTTGGTGAGTATTTACACGATGCTGGAGAAGTATTAGGACTCACATATCATTGTGCTGTAGTATGGGAAACTTAGCGACATTTTCGGTCGAAAGCAAATCCTCATTCTTTGCTATGGCATCTTTGCTGGTGGTTGGTACGTCCGCCCTTGACTCTTGATTCCGTTCGCGTTACTGATCTATCAACCTAGTGCGCTTGTGTGAGTTCCGCTGTCTACGTCTCCTACGGGGATATGGCTGACCGAGAAAAGTGGCGTTGGCCAGACAATGTGGCAAGTTATCCTGGGTCGTGTGATATCTGGATCTGGAGGAGCAGGCATGATATCTCTCGCGTCCGTCATAATCACAGGTATGGTGCATCACTACAACATTCCAGTGCGTTGCTGACTCAACGTAGAACTGGCACCTCTAAGAGATGTGGCATCCTGGCAGAGCTACATGAACATCATTGCAACCGTTGGCCGTAGCATTGGTGGTCCGTTGGGCGGTTGGCTCGCGGACACAATCGGATGGAGATGGTAGGTATTGATTGCACTTGGAGAGAATCTGGCTGACACGCATTAGGTCCTTTCTTGGACAGGCCCCAATCTTCATCGCAGCCATGGTGCTCTGTGGATTCATGTTACCAGAGTCTAGTCCTCAGCAGGGCAACGAGGAGGTGTCCCTGAGAAGCCGCCTGGCTAGAATCGACGGCTTGGGGTCCTCCCTCCTAGGTGTTGGAGTTCTTTTGCTACTGCTTCCCCTGGAGATTGGCGGCACAAAGGTCAGCTGGACTCATCCAGTCGTCTTTGCTTCTCTCGGACTGGGCGTCTTATTGCTCGGCGTATTCGCTGTGGTAGAACTACGTTGGGCCAAGGAGCCCGTGTTTCCAATGCGACTACTCAAAAGCCCAGACGTTTCCTTGTCATACTTCATCATGGCGGCTCAATGTGGAGCACAACTTGGAGTGAGTCTTACGTCTCAGTAACGGCAACTGGTCTAACCTTGTTCCAGATGATGTTTACGGTGCCCATCTACTTTAAAGTCACTCAGAGGGTCTCAAATACAGAGGCTGGCGCCCATCTATTCCCAGCTGTCGTTGGAAACACTGTCGGAGGCGTGCTCTCCGGAATGATCATCCAGAAGTTCGTCAAGTCCCCTCGCACACTCAAGAAAGGTGCTGACATGCATGCAGAACTGGCCGGTACAAGAAGCTCGTCATCTGCTCAGCGATACTGTCAGCGGCCAGCTACACTTTGATGATGCTGCGGTGGCACGGCAATACGAACTGGGCCGAGTCGCTTTACATTATTCCTGGGTATGACTAGATCTATCCAGCACATAAAACCAGCTGACCTCTATTGCAGTGGCATGGGAACTGGGATTGCACAGAGCGCCGTGTTTATCGCTCTACAGACAGCAATCTTGCCGCAAGATAAAGCCGCCGCGACTTCTGGGCTGTTCATGATGCAGCCGATTGGCATTGTTCTGGGACTCGCGGGTTCAAGCGCCATCATGCAAGGCGTGCTTAGAGCTGATGTCCAATCTGGCCTGCAAAGACTCGGTTTGACACCGGAAAACATTGATGAGGTACTGTATCTTTATCTAATCGACTTTGTCATAGCTAACAAATGATAGATCCTGCGCAAGGTGGCCGAGAACATGGATTATATAGACCATGCGCCAAGGCAGTTGGCCGATGTCGTTGTCAAGGGTTACGTTCTCGGACTTGAGTACGCTCATGGTATGTACGAGCAAGACATGACGTGATTATTGCTAACGATGCTAGGACTTTCTATCCTGTTCTCACTAGTCGCACTTGGCTTGGCTGTGTTTCTTCGGGAAAGAAAGCTGTGAGCCAACGACTGAAGTTGTGTATCGATCTGACCGATGGCCTGTGATGGTGTGCACCATTGGAGCCCAGATGAAGATGCCTTTTTAAGGTGCGTTAGCAATTGAATGGTACGGACGAAGAGCTAGAAGCGGGGATGTCACTGGGTATCGCATTGAAAAAAGTAGTTGGATGGAAGTAATGGGGCAAGAATAGACAGATCATCAACACGGATCAAAGGCAAAGCCTGGGACAATTTACACTTGCGAGATTAGAGATTTCCATTGACAATTACCTGACTTCACTTTACTATGTATGCATTCAATGCTCCGTGACGCTGCTCAATCCGAGTGCCAAGATCGGTCATCTGACACTCTGGCCCCTGTCATCTCACCAATCTGACATGCGTCAACCCCATGCTCAGCCCCGACAAGGCAACCAATTAGGCGAACCAAGGCCTGGCGGTAAAGTCCCTCACGTCCGAGTCTTGCCCCGCTCAACCGATTATCACCTGGATGACACACTCACTGACAAGACGGAGAAGCTGTCGCCGCCATGGCGCTGCTCCATGATCGGAAAGCCGGTCCCGATGGCGGCATCCGACTGCTCTGCCTGGACGGCGGCGGAGTCCGCGGCCTGTCGTCTCTGCGCATCTTGCAGCGCATCGTCGAGTTCATCGACCCGGCCAACCCCCCGAAGCCCTGCGATTGCTTTGACATGATATGCGGCACCTCCACTGGGGGCCTCATTGCCATCATGCTGGGACGACTCAAAATGAGTGTGTCCGAGTGTATAGAGGAGTACCAGACGCTGTCATCTACTGTCTTCACCAAGACGCGCCATCGACTGGGCCGGTCCGGGAAGCTGCAGGGTCGCTTTGATCATGAGGCGCTGGAAACGGCCATGAAGAGTTTGCTTCAAAAACGGGGCCTTCCAGAGGATGAGCTGATGAAGGAATGCGACGGGTCGCCTGAGTGTAAAACGTATGTCACATGTGTATTGAGCAAAGATACCACCCAGCACTGACACTAGGCAGCTTTGTTTGTGCCATGAGCCAACAAACGTCAAAGATCGTCCTGTTTCCAAGCTACTACTCAAAACGATGGCCCGTAGCTATGCTTAATCGTGTGCGCATCTGGGAGGCAGCACGAGCAACATCTGCCGCAACCTCCTTCTTCGAGAAGCTCGACATTGACGGGAGGGTCTATTCCGATGGTGCAACCGGCGCAAACAATCCCATCTATGAGCTGTGGGCGGAAGCGTTGGACGTGTACTTCCAAGGGGACGAAAGTCGAAGACTAAACGGGACAGGGTGCCTCGTGTCCATCGGAACGGGTGTCTCATCACTGAAGCAATTCGGCGATGGCATCACCGACGTCATCAAAGCATTCAAGTCCATGGCCATAGAGTCGGAACAAAAGTCCCACAACTTTCAACGCGACTTCCCATCTCTGACGGAAAAAGGTGTCTTCTTTCGGTTCAATGTCACCCAAGGGCTCAACAGCGTCGGGCTAGAGGAGGCGGACCGACTAGGAGATATAGACGCCTATACGGACCACTACTGCCAGTTATTCCCAGTCGTCGACCAGATGCAACGATGCTCCAAGACTATTGGGCCTCATTATAGTTATGGTAAGGTGCAACTCCATTCGACTCTTCGCTGAGCTCTAGTAACCTCCTACAGCAAACCAAGAAGAGGCCGCGCAGCTGGCAATTCAATACAAATCGCGCTTGAGCTTTCCCCACACGAGGACGCCAATGGAAGGTATAGAATTGGACGCCTATGCTCACACCAAAGCTTTCAAAAGCTGGAGCGACAAGGCCCAGGGCAGCATCTTGTGCATTCTCCCACCCTCGCAGCTAATCTTGAGCTATCACGGAGCTTATGGTCTTTTCGAGCACCTGAAACTATGGGATGACCGAAAAAAGATATATCTCGATTGCTTCCGGAAAGGAGCATTCATTACGCCACACATATCGCGGGTAGAGGCACTCCGCGGAGGAGCAGGCGAGCATCAAGTGCAGCCAAAGGTCGATTTTATACCATTGCTCAGTGACTTACTCAGCCAGGCAGCGGGACACATACCCAGTGCAGAAGCCCACGAGATTATAAAAGATTACATCAACATCATTCCATTGGAATCGCGAAACAACTTTGTCAAGCATCTTGAGCAGCATGGCGAGCCACCTTCGGGCTACGTGCTAACAATCCTCGATTTGTTCATACAGCGCATTGGGCCTGATGCATTGGTATTGGTTGACCGCATTGATGAATTAGATAAGACGGTAAGAGCGAAGTTCGTGAGGACATTGACTTTGCTCACCAAGGGCGCAAAATTGCTCATCTGTGGCGGCGCATCAGTCGGGAACGAACTCGATGGTGTGGTGGACGCTACCATCAAACCCGATACGGAGAGTCGAGGTATCTTCTCCTATACCAATGCCTTACTGCTGCCTTTTCTTAGCTAACTGTGCATTAGAATGCCTCGAATCCTTGTCATTCCCCGAGATCAACGTACGAAAAAGCCAGGTCGCCCCCGCCGCGATCGGCACTGCTTCTTGGATCTGGACACACCCAGTCTACCTTTCATTCGCAGCCCAAAACAGTGGTATCCTATGGGTCAGAGGCAAGCCAGGAAGCGGCAAGTCAGTTCTGGCAAGAGCCATTCAGCAGCATCTGCTTCCTGCGTCGGGAAATAACGACGAGGATATGCTTCTGGGCGATTGGTTCTATCACCGTCGTCGTGGCGGCGGTTTCGTCAAGAACGAATCTCTCGTTCGTTCAATCTTATACCACTTTCTTGAGCAGCAGCCGAGCCTCTTTCACGAATTTTTCAAGCCGCACTTTCGATTGATGGATCCTCATCTTCCCGACCAGTGGACAAATGAGATCTTGACCGACATCTTCAAAGGCGTCTGTGGTAGCGAGCACAAGGTGTTTTGCGTGATCGATGCAGTCGACGAGGCTGAAAGTACGGATATAGTCCAACTGCTGACATCCGTCATGGGGGCCGACTCTTCCAACACCAAGATTATCCTGCTCAGTCGGCCGAACACGGAGATTGAGCGACAAGTCTTCGACTACCCGTGCATTGTTGTTGAGAATGAGAACGCCGAAGATGTGGGAAAGATTGTTGAGCTTGGGCTGCAGGCTCTCCACGCAGCGATGCACTCCCTCGATTTTCATGGTTCAGTTAAGGCTTCTGCATCTGCGCCAGCTCCGCGTCCGCTACGACGGAAGAATATTCGACAGCCAAGATACCGAGCTCTCGCAAGCTCCGCGGCTCGGGAGAAGAAGGCAATCGACAGCATCAGGGAGTCGTTGCTGCTCAAGGCACAAGGATCAATTCTATGGGTGAAGCTTGTCCTCGACAAGTTGAGCCAAGAAGTTGAGTCCAACCAGTGCTCGACTCTCGAGGAACTTCAAAAGTTTACAACCGAAGTTCCGAAAGAGCTCTACGAATACTATGGCCAAATAGCCACCGAGCTGATGGCTGGTCGGTCACCCACAAAGGTGCAAGAACTGCGCAGAGTGCTCATGTGGATCTGTGCCGCTGGCGAGATAGGCGAGGTTACGCTTGAGACGCTCTGGGAGGCAATGGCACTCCTGAAGGGCGGCTGCGAGTCTGAGTCCCTTGACAGTATGTGGGAGAAACTGCTGCCCATCGATTCGTACGATGAGCTGTGGCGCAAGATCTACAGTATGTGCGGGCCCTTTCTCGAGATCTTCAACCCGGGTCTCTCAGCCGAGGAATCACGTTCGTATTACTACAGCGCATCGAGCGTGGTCCAGCTGATGCACCAGTCTGTCCGAGATTTCCTGTGCGAGCCGACTTCGTCCGGAACACTCTATTTCAGCCTTGCTGAGGCATCAACAATGGTCAAGGAACATCTCAGACATTACCTCTCCTTGTCTTTGGGCGAAGCAGCCAGTCTATCCGCGGATGCCGCCCTGGAATCCTCGTTCTTGGTCGAATGGCTCAATGAACAGAGACTTCTACAGATGGCTCTTGCAGAGGCCGCGAAGAGTAATTGGCCTAATACTGAAATCCAGTCTCGCTTTCAAGGGCTTCTGCAACTTCAACGGCCCCAGGAGGAATGCGAGCGCATGTTGAAAAGAATGCTGGATCAAATTTTAGGGCAAAAGCCTGAATACCTAGTCAGACCACTGCGCAACAACAGACGTGGAGTCAACACCAGATCTACGCGTGTCGGGCGCCTCTTCTATCGCGCTTGCGCCGATGGCCTTGTCACAGCTGTGAAGAACATGCTGTCAATAGGATGGTGTCAGACAGATAGAGATGCCACGGCTGTTCGGATGGCTGTGATTTTTGCGGCAACGCCGTGCTGCTGGAATAACAAGTTGCGGCTACGAGCGCTTCCTGTGCAGCCAGGGTTCGATGAGATTATTGCCGCAAATGCACCCATCGGGGCGTCCTCCCGTAACGAACCTCGGCCCAGGAGACGTCGCCGCCGCTACTCTGAGGAATCATCCACAACGGAAACAGAGTCCCAGCTTTCGGACACTCCCTCCAAGCCTAGCTCAAGAGGTCAAGGTGCCAGCTACGAGCAGAATTCAGGTCCCCTAATGTTTCAAGAGACGAAAGATGGGCATGTGCCATCATTTCCATTTACTGACGATGACCTGCTCGCCGGGTTGGATGGGTCAACATATGATGCTACAAAATATCAAGGGTTCAATGGGTCATTCCCCTTTCAATGGTCTGACTATTTTTCACGGCGTCGAAGTATGGCTTCAGGTATCGAGTCTCACCACGGCAGCTCTCACCAGGGTGAGCAGTCGACTGCTATCTCAACAGAACCTGCAGCACTTGGCCCGCATGCCCAAGCAGATGATCCTGACACCAGCCTAGTGCAGTATCAAACAATGAACGAAGACGAAAGCAATCAATTTTCTGAGCGTATGGGAAGGAAGAACGACTCTGAATCGAGCCTGACATCCTCTAAAAATCCCGAGAAGGACATGCAATTGCAGAAGGGCCCAGGATTCGTTGAGGCTGAGGATTTTATTCCACCAGCCGATACCACAAAAGAACTCACACGTCCAGAGGAGGCCTCGGGGATCGAAGAACCCACCAAATCCAAAAGCCAAACTACTTTGCGAGAGGCCCTCAAAAGCTTGTCAGAATCATACCTTCAGAAAAATCCACGACCAAGACAAGAGTCCCAGGACATGCCGAGCGTGACGGGGGAGCCAAGGATGATTGAACCCTGGATCAGCTGTGAATGGACCCTTGAGGTGTCGGTTTCCAAGGGCTCATTGGACCCATCGAACCAAGATCGCGGATGGAGGTCCCATGAGTTGAGTTTTGCGGCATGGTGCCCGTATCTTGACTATGTATGCGGCAGCAAGGTCACTTTTCTAGAGAATGCGCGGGCACAGGCTACGTCTGTTGGTGAATCCGGTGGAGGGGACGACGGCGAGTGTTTGGAGACCAATGTTGCCCCGATCGAAGACGTGGAAGAAGCCGTGGTGGCGGCGCTGGAGGGGTTGGAGGGCGAGCCGCTGTTTGTCGTTTCAATGTTGCCAATATCGGTTTGGGATGAAGAATCGGTGGATAATAATAGCAGATAGTGCTAGACGCTAATCATTGTTTAATAAAGGACTACAACTCTGAATCATGGACCGCCCTTGAAGTTGAAGATTGGCTCCAGTAGTTCAGGGATACTTTGGGGGTCCTGACCATGGACACTCATCTCATGGATGCGGCAGTTGTTTTAGCGCCGCCACTGACGTGCCGTGGGGGTTTCATCCAAAGAAAAGGAGGCTGCGGCCCATGTGTTCCCTGAGGGCCTCCCTAGTGCGTGCGGGGTATTAAGGTGTCATGGGATCTGAGCTCCCCTCGCCTACGGAGTAATTCATGGCACCATTTATTCCGAGCACGCAGGGTCTGGAGCCGGAGCTCGCCTTTAAAGCCAGGTTCGTCGATTCCTAAGGCAACTTAGATTCATCAACAACCTGAAATCCATCTCCATCATGCCTCAGCACGAACGCGTCCCCAACAACTGGGCTGCCCAAGACCCGCAGTCCAGCTCGGCCGACAACGCAACCACCCCGCTTGTCCAGCTTCAGTCCGAGGATCCACAGCAGCCGTTTTCCTTCACGTTTGAGGCCGTTCGCCGGAATGTGTTCCGGACCACGTTTGCCTCCAAGGATTACCCAATTCCTCCCCGCCCCAGTGTGCCGCGCCTGGAGACCAAGTTGGACGGCGTCCAGGTTGGCATCGAGTCCGGCCCGGCCAAGAAGAGCATCAAGATCGAGGATGTGACGGCCACGGTCGACTGGGAAGTGGCCTGCCCTGTCGTGTCCATTGCTATCGGAGAGAACACCGACAAGCCCATCTTCCAAGATCTGCCCCACCGCTCCTACACTCGCAATGGCGATGGCGTCGCCCACTACACCCGCTACAACAGAGGCACCCTTCACGTCGGCCTTGGCGAGAAGGCTGCGCCCATGAACTTGTCTGGCCGTCGCTTCCAGCTGTCGGCCACGGATAGCTTCGGGTACAATGTGTACAAGACTGACCCATTGTACAAGAACATTCCACTGCTCATCAATGCTACCCCAGAAGGCTGCGTGGCCGTCTTCTCGACAACCCATTCGAGGGGCGAGTATTCCATCGGCTCTGAGATGGATGGAATGTGGGGTTTCTACAAGGTCTATCGCCAAGACTATGGAGGCCTGGAAGAATACTTGATCACCGGCAAGAACCTGGCAGAGATTGTGACTACCTATGCTGAGATTGCTGGGTTCCCGCTGCTGGTCCCTCGATGGGCCTTTGGCTATCTGTCTGGCGGCATGAAGTATTCTATGCTCGATGATCCTCCAGCATCCGAGGCACTCCTTGAGCTGGCTCGCAAGATGAAGGCGAATGGCATCCCTTGCTCAGCGTACCAGATGTCTTCCGGCTACACCGTCTCCGACACACCACCCAAGACCCGAAACGTCTTTACTTGGAATAGACACCGATTTCCCGACCCCGAGGGATTCATCAAGGAGTACGAGAAGCTGGGCATGAGGCTGATTGCCAACGTCAAGCCCTACGTCTTGAAGAACCACCCCGAGTACGAGAAGCTCAAGAGTGCGGGCGCTCTCTTCATCGACCCCGCAACCAAGGAGTCGGCCATTACACGTCTGTGGAGTGCCGGTGGTGGCGAGAGCGGCGAGGGTGGCCATATCGATTTCACGTCTGCCGCGGGATTCCAATGGTGGGTGGACGGAATCAAGAAGCTCCGCCAGGAGGGAATTCACTGCATGTGGAACGACAACAACGAGTATGTCATTGCCAACGATGACTGGGAATGTGCCCTGGACCAGCCATCTCTGACCATCCCGGAGGAGGCCAAGGGACGACCCCAGGTGGGCTTCTGGGGCCGCAGCTTGCACACCGAGCTTCACGCCAAGGCGTCCCATGATGCCGTCCTCGAAGTCGTGCCCAACGAGCGCCCCTTTGTACTCACCCGTAGTGCTACGACTGGAACGATGCGGTATGCCTGCAGTTCCTGGAGCGGTGACAACATCACCAGCTGGGATGGCATGAAGGGCTCCAACGCCCTGTCTCTCAACGCGGGCATGAGCTTGATGCAGTGCTACGGCCACGACATTGGCGGGTTTGAGGGTCCCCAGCCCTCGGCCGAGCTTCTGCTTCGCTGGGTTCAGCTGGGCATCTACTCTCCCCGCTTTGCCATCAACTGCTTCAAGACTGGAAACGACAACCAGGTCGGCGACGTGATTGAGCCCTGGATGCACCCCGAGATCACGCACCTGGTGCGACGCACAATCCGACGCCGTTACGCCATGATTCCGTATCTGTACTCTCTCTCGCTCGAGAGCCACCAGTTTGCCACGCCGCCGCAGCGCTGGACTGGATGGGGCTACGAGTCGGACCCGGAGGTCTGGTCGGACTTCATCATGGACGGCGAAACCCAGTACTGGCTCGGAGACGCCCTGCTGATCGCGGGCGTGTTCGAGTCTGGCGCGACCCAGGCCCGCGTCTACCTGCCAAAGGCGAGCGATGACGATGAGGGCTTCCTGAACCTCAACGCGCCGTACCAGTACTTTGAAGCTGGCCAATGGGTCACCGTAGATGCTGAGTGGCACGGCTCCGGCATCCCTGTTCTGGCAAAGGTCGGCTCTGCGATCCCTGTTGGAATGGACGAGCAGGTACTCTCAGCAGGAGAAGTAGCGAACCCTGCCGAGCTGCCCCTTGACGACTACCGAGCCGTGGAGGTCTTCCCTCCCAAGGGTACTTCTAATGGGAAGTGGTACAAGACTGTCTGGTACGAGGATGACGGTGTCTCGGCGCAGCAAAAGAACAAGATTGTCAAGTTTACTCTCGAGTATAGCGCTGGCGACGATGAGATCAATGTCAAGTTCTCTGGGGACGAGGGGGCAGAGCTCCAGCTGTCATGGAAGACGGTTGAGATTATTCTGCCGGCTGGAGATATGAGGAGAGTCCGCGATGATGCTGGTGCGGACCTTGAGCAAGTCCGCACTGATGACCAAGGACGAGCCCACTTCAAGTTTCGTCAGTAGTCGAGGGACCTGAACAAGCGTCTTCGGTATAAAAGTGGCTACTTGAGAAGCTTTCGGCCCTAGCTAGCATTATCTCGGTGGAGGAACGAATAAAAGGGAATGCCTTAGACTCCAAGCACCGTTGAAATAATGTCCATGGCTCCTTTGCGTGGTATCTAATTAGGGTTCTTCCTATCTGACTCTATGGGCCAACCCATCACGTTTCCAAACCTCCATCAAAGTCCTCAATTATCATCTGACTACTCTATCTCAACGTATCCGGGCTTCTTACATAGCTACCCGTATTGGAATCCAACTCGTGTATCGCTGAGACATCGACGGAGGAATGCGTATGCGTCGGCAGCTCTAATGGCACCGGGGACCCGGGAAGCTCTGATTTCCTCCAGCCCTCGTCTGCCCCGTCCATGTAAACTCCTCCACGCGGTGTTCTTTGAAGTATTACTGGAGACTGGCTTTCGACGGGTTGGATGCCTTGGGAGTGAGATTGGAGCTCCAGTTGCTGCCTCAGCTTCCGTCGCTTCCAGAAGATGAAGGCAAGCCCGCCTAGCAGCAGCATCAACACGCCGATGCCTGCCCCCAAAGAGGCCCCGAAGATGGTCCTCTTGGATATGCCGGTGTCTGCTTCCGAACGATGCCGGATGAAAAAGCGCCGTGACCTGATTGTTGGTGTGCCGTGCTTAGACCAGTAGTCGGTGGCTTCAAAGTGATATTCTGTTCTGTCCTGATTGTCGCCCGTGGGCAAAGCAACCATGGGATCCACCACCCAGCCCAGTGACTCTCCGATTGAGGGGGTATCGTTGCCTGTGTCGCTCGTTAGGACTGCCCTCAATCATGGTTCCGTAGTCGCCACGTACCGCCGAGTTTTCTCTCGTCGAGGAGCTGGCCCGGGGCCTCGCGCTTTATCGTGAGCCACACGTCTCCGCCATTCGAGTCCCATTTGATATCCTGTGTTTCGCCGATGAACCAGACCAATTCGCCCTTGGACTCAGTCGACGGTGGGGGGTTCAAAAACGCCCAATCTTGTGCGACGCATGGAGTAGACTGGATCAAGACCAGCAGCAAGATTGTTGACAACAATGCAGTTCGCATAGTCGGGCTATTGATCCCACTCAGCGGGGTAATCTGGGAAATGCAAGGAGGACACGTTCAAGTATCCATCTTGTCTGCTCCCTGCCAATTATTTGAACCAAGTTGTGTTGGTTGCCATCCATGCCATGTGTGTTGGTGGCGTAGCTGCCAAGCTGCAAGTTGCACGAGCTGCCCAACCACGTAGCCTGTTCGGCTTCGCTAAATGAGCCATGATACGTATTTAGCAGGCTTGCCCATGCCCGCCTGGTTACAGCGTCGGCGCAGTGGTGCTGCGCCGCCAACCGAAATTACCAAGGGCAATTTCCTTGGTCACAAACATCGATGGTGCGCGGATCATCTAATGAGTAGTCGAACAATGCCAATCCAACTACTCGACTCTTCAAGTCGCCAAAGCTAAGTCGTGGGACGACGCTGACGAGATTGGTGGCCGGAAAAGACGGCCACAAAAGACGGCCACCCACCCTGCCTAGGGCGAGAAATACGAGATCTGTTGGTTGCTCGGAGAGAAGGTGCCTGCAGCGAACCCGTCGCGTCAGCCAAATTTAGCTCGCACGAGGCCCGTGGGACCCAAGAACAGGCAGGGCCATGCTCCGTGATTGAAGTAATACTTAGTAGTTTCATGTCATCTTTCCCAGGGCTCGCCGCTACTGGTCGGCACGAACCTGCACTAACGGGCGGAATGTCATAGTGGCCAATTAGGAGAGATGGGTGACAATGGCTACGGAATGCTCCGTAAATAAGGACGTGATCGGATGCGTTAGCGTAGGATTCGCCTTTTCCGAGGACCGAGGACGGATCGAAAGTGGGTGGCGAGTGGCGACCTCGTGGGGTTCACGGGCTGACATCAAAGTCAGACATGGCTATTACAGGCTGCGCTACGGGAGGATCTCGTCAGAATTTGCCGAGATGAGGGTCAGTTCACTTGATTCACGATGCCATCACTTCTAGACATCTACAAGGCGAGGTATTGGCCCAGGGTGGCACATTCAAGTGTTTGCCATAATGGCACCAGCACCTTGGTCTTTCAGTGGCAGACCAAGGTGGAAAATTCCATTGCTTGCTAGACTATCCAGTTTCTCGCTGACTTCCAAAAGGTTTCGGTTTCCTCGACCTTGTTGGACATAGTCGTGTACAGCTTCTAGCCGTGTGAGCTGCGTAACCAGTTCACACACCACATGCAAATGACAAATGCATAATCCTGCAAGGACGGCATCTGACCATTTCCTCATGTTTAGGCGTTCTGCTGGCGCTTGTCCTCGATCTCCACACCGTGGCCGCGCTCCTCCTCGGCAGCCCGCTGCTTCTCGTTCTGGGCCTCGTCGCGCAACTCGGCATCCTTGTTGCCGTGCAGACCGATCTTGTACCAGGGAAGCTCGAACAGGGCATCCATGCTCTCCAGGCTGCGGCCGCTGGTCTCGGGAACTGAGAACCAGACCCAACTAAGTAGACACGTTAGCGATGTTATCATCATGGATGCGATCCGGACACGGGATTGTTGCAATACTTACACTCCACCTATGAAAGTGACGGCAGCGAAGCACCAAAACGTGCCATTGGGATTGATACCGCCGTGCGCGGTGTCGAGCAGCATGTTGGGAACAGCGCGAGAGTTGCCGTACCTGCGGGGATTCATCAGTAACCATCCCCACGCTAGATGTCACGGGACGACTCACTGGTTGGCGAAGTGGAGCATCATGGCCCAAGAAGTAGCAAGAGCACGAATGCGGAGAGGGAACAGCTCGGCAGTGAGGAGATACCTAGGGGTTTGGTGGTCAGATTCGTGGTGTTGAAGCACCCACACGCGGGAGGGTCGACTTACTGCATCGAGTTCCAGCCCAGGGCCCAGCCGAATCCGCTAATATAGATCATGGCAATAGCTAGTTTCCAACGTCAGCCGGGGCTACTCTCGGTGTTGAGTCGTATTTATTTATTACTTACCTCCCTTGCTGACACCCACGTCCTTGGCGGGAAGGACGAAATCATGGACAACGCCGAGTTCCGGAATCGCAGTCAGGAAGGCGGCGACGTAAACCATGGCGATGGTCTTTTTAGAGAAGTCAGTATTCGTTACTGCTTGAAAACAATGGGAGAATGGTGACCGACCTGAAGGGTGATACCGATGAGAAGAGAGCGCTTGCGGCCGATGACATCGACGAGGAAGAGCGCGCAAATAATGGCAGCGCAGAACTTGACGATTCCGAAGACTGCGGTGATCAGGAGAGACTCGTTCTTGCCGGTGACACCAAGAATCTTGAACAGATCGGGGGCATAGAGGGTGATGGAACCAGCACTGTAGTTCGTTCATTAGCAACAGCTTCGCAGGTTGAGAAGAAGCGAAACGTACCCAGACCACTGCGACAGGAACTGAACCATGGTGGTGAGGTAGAGACGGTAGGCGTTGCTGGGGATGAAGAGCATCTCCTTGAGCTTTCCGAGCCAGCCGACACCCTGGGTAGCCTCGAGCTCGTGGTCCAGAGCAGCCTGGATGGAATCAATGTTGGCAACGATGTAGTCGCTGTCCATGGGCTGCTGTCGGATGTAGGCCAGGACGCGGGCGGCGTCAGCGGACTTGCCCTCCTTGACGAGGTATCGGGGCGACTCGGACTGGAAGAAGCTCAGGATGAAGATGATGCCGGAGAACATGATGTGCAGGCTGGTGGGGACCATCCACTGGTTGTGGCTGTGGTCGGAGATGTGGAGGGAGGCACCGTAGTTGGCTGGTTTCGAGTCAGTTGCGCGTTCCCTTGGCGTCTAGGCTGGTTGTTTTCCTTACCAAAGTAGGCCAGCACGATGCCAATGTAGACGGCACCAGTGAACATGCATGTGCAGAGACCTCGAATCGACGCAGGCGCAATCTCAGCAATGTAGATGGGGCCGACGACAGGAGTCTGTCCAACACCGAGACCGCAGATGAATCGTCCAGCGTAGCTACGTTGTCATCAGCCAGAAGCTCTCTGAGGCTCGTCCAAGGATTCACTCACATGGCAGGGAGATTGCCCTTCACACCACCGACCATGAAGATGGCGATACCAGCGGCCCAGACGAGGCACAGCTCGCGCGTTGCCCAGATTCGGCCGATTCTGTCGCAAATGAGGAAAGCACTGGGAGAAGGGCAAGTTAGCACGAAGATATTGGAGACGGAGGAGTGGGAATGGCTCACAAGAGGGCACCGGCGACGGAACCGAGCTGGACCATGGCAGAGACATTGGCCTTGATGTTTGCGCGCTCAGTGATGGAGTAGGAGGCATAGTTGATGGCCGCCTTGAAGTCGGCCGAGTTGAAGGCACCAGAAATCAGACCCTCGTCGATACCGCGGGCCGCTCCGAGTAGCGAGAAGGAGACGACGGCGAACCAGAGGCGCCAGTTGAAGGTACCGGCTGGTTCGTCGAGGTTCTTCAGCTTGAAGACGTTGATGGGCTTCTTGACTCCGCCTGCCATTGTGACGACTGTTGAGGAGCACGAGAAGTGAGGAAAGATGGGGTGGTGGAAGCGATGCGATGGGAGCGTCAGGTCAAGGGAGCAAGAGGCGTGGAGAAATATTTATACAAAAAAAACACAGACACACAGACTGAGCGTCCCGCATCCCGAGTCAAGGTTCGAGCCCCCCCCGCTCGGAGCTGGATGGGCCTGGGACGACGGAGCAGCACTAGACTCCACGCGCCGGGACGAGATGGCCAACTCTATCGTCATGAAGGAGGGGGGGAGGGATCCGCAAAAACCCCAAGCGCAACGGGGATGCAATATCGAAGGGGAAGCACATCCCATGGCGGCGCGAACCAGAGCGCCCAATCACGGCACCGCCAACTGCAGCATACGCTTCGACTTCCGAGTAGCCCCCAGAATTGGGGTAACATCCGTGGGGAAGCCTAAAACCGTCTGGGGAATCGGGGGAGGCGCCAGGGCGGGCTCAGTGCTCATGGCGCCATGGCCGCAAATTTGGGTGTGGTCCACCCTGGGCCTGGCTTGAGGGGAACCCTGTGCGCGGTGGAGCCACGAGCGGCAGTGGTGTCGGGCTGATTACGGGGCCTGGCTGTAGGGGGTGGGTACCCCGGGAGAGAACAGCGAGGAAAAAAGAACATGGGGCATTTTACAGCACGTAGTCGACACCCACACAGCGACAATGCAGCGATGGTTACAGCGATGAGGCCAAGGGCCAAGAAAGATGACGCCGCATCGCCAAGTCGCCAAGAAGCACTCCCGCCGGCCACTTGCTTGGCGATGACTACAATTGGCTGCGGTAATATTCCCCAACGTCTATCCCCGACCGAATTCAACGACATTTCATGAAACACGGTATATCTGCCCTCATCTCACCCGATCTCGTCCCTTCTCCGGGGTAAGGTAAGCTGAGAAGAGGAGGCGAAATCTGGGATGACTCGCTGAGCTGGGATCACCCCTTCTAATAAGGGAAGGAGTAAAAAAAATTTAAGCTTCTCCACGGCGCGCGCGAGCGATCACCGTCTCGGGGACGTGAGAAGTGATGGGGGACATGCACAAGACCCGACAGAACCGCACCAGGTCAGGCCATCCGACGCGAGAAGAAGAAACTCGCCGGGGCATACCCTTGAATGGGTCTAGGCAAGAAACGTAGTCGGCCGTGGCCACCCCGACGGCCCAGGGCGAATCTGCCCATTTGGGAAATTCCTGTGCTCGCTAGTTGGATCCCCAAAGCCAATGCCTGATGTTGCTGCCCACACACAAGTTCGCAACCAGTGGACGGCGACTCACGCGACGAAGTTCGGCCGCAGTTGTTGTCTCCGCACCGCCCATCCCATGTCCAGTTCTAGCTCCGGCCATTGGCTCCGCAAGTGTCCCTTCTACGTAATGAGCACGCCGCCGTTGGGGCAACTGGATCCCAGGCCCACGCCCGCAAGCGCAGGCGGCCCAATCCCGTAGTGCGAATGACCATGGTCCAACGTCCCATGGACCACCCAGTCAGACGCGCGCCGATTGCAATACGGGGCAGTTCGGCCGCATCGTTTTCTCGGACGGAGAGCGCCGCTACCAACGATGTCCCTGTCCGGCCGGTGGGGGTGTCTCAGGGTTGGACTCACCCTATCATCAAGGGTGGCGTCGTGGTCGCTGTTGGTTGCCGTACCCGTCTCGGCTTGCAGACCGCTTCACCTTTCCCCATCAAGCTCGAACGTAATATTTACTCCTCGCGAGGCTGTTATTCTTGGCAACCGTTGGGGAACAAGCAAAAACTCTGCCCTTGCTGAGGTCAGGCACTCTGTTCTGCTTAGGTCAGGAAAACAAGACGGCAGTGCGGCTCGCCACCATGCGGCACAGCAGCCATGCACTGTACTGCACCCGTTGTCGTCCCCCTGGCGTCGTATCGCTTGCGGATGTGATGTGAGCAGCCATCAGCAGCCATGTATGGTCATGTCCGAGCCCGCGATACCAGACGAGGACAGGGTTACCCCTCACGCCGTCGAAAGAGGCGGTGCCACGCGTTCAGACCGTCTCCTTCTTATACACTAGACGCGGGTTTCTCCCGTCCAGATGCGAAAAACTGCCATCGGGGCCGGTGCGTCTCCGTCCAGATGCTAGCGGCGGGGTTTCTCCGTCCGCCGCCGACTGGCCAGGATTAAGATCCGGCGCGGGCTTTCCCCGTGTCTAGCAGGCTGATCTGATGGCGCACCTAGTCGCGCGTTTCTCTCGCCACGGCCTGCACCTCGTCTCCGATTCCTACATGGCTCTTCCTAGCTGATGCATTCAGCTGCACATGAGATGCCCTGCCCTGAGGTCGCAGTCTTGGCGCAGTTGGAGAAGCCAAGCAATGTGAACCTCCTCTTCGCTCTCTCATCAGCGTCGTCTTCTTTCAAGGCTCTAGTGCTTCCATCGTAGATCTTTGGCGTGTGTCAACCACATCAACTCGGATGCCGATGCCGTATTTCTTGGCACGCTTATTTCCCGGTGGCTTGAGCGGCTCAACTGAGAGCGATCGACATGCATGCTAGCCCATTGCCACGAGGGCCACCACCACCACCTTTCTGCGCCGCAAGTCTGTTGGGGTAATTACTAGCACCCTGCGGAGCTCGTGCGGAGCGCCCGGCGGGGCGTCAGTTGGTCCCATCCCAAGGGCCTAAATCCTGCTGCTTGATTGCCTGCAGGCACGGAAACGGGCAAGGCAAGCCACCCTCCCTACCCTGATTCCCTGCGCCATTTCTATTCCCACACACCGAACAGGTAGAAAACCCACCCTAGTACACACGCCAAATGCTTACGGTTTCCGAGGATGTGCCCTCGGGCGTGTCGGCTCGGGGGTTGCTCATCGCTCTCCGATCCATCTCCTCGGATTTGGGTCGTATATCGGACGAACCAAGCGCTCATGGACTGACGAAGCGTGCGTGGGGCCTCATGATGTCTCCATCTGTGCTTAGAAACCCCTGATAGTCGACCCGGCTTGCCTGACTAGCTTCAAGATGCGGTGATGGCTGGGGGCGAAGCCATCACGGAGTAGTGGAGACATCAGACTGGAGCTCAAGATGCTCCAGCACTGTCAAGTGAGAGTGAATATTGGAAGGGAAGATTGTGTACGATTACTCATACTATTTACTGAATACACTTAATCTACATCCTCTACTATGAGCACACCGATTTGAACGTCGATTATAGCACTGATATCGATGACAATACGTTGCAGCTTATTGGGCCTCAATCTCCGTGTCGTTGGATGGCGGCGCTAGACCCCGGCACTACCAGCTCCATGCAACTCCAGTGACATACTTCGGGAATAGTTGTCCAGGTCTGTATCGATGGCCCCGAGCACTCGCCCTCGGAAACCGAAGCATGCGGCTGCCCTAGGACCCCAGCTCCGAGGAGGGTTGGAGAAGCATGGGTCCAGAACCACCCCGGATTGATCGTCGTCATGTTCCCCCGCGCGTCATGATACGACGACCCAAAGCCAGGGTGGGAAACCCACCCTCTACGAATCTTGATGCACCCGGTCCAGTCCGACATCTAGCGATGGATCAGGGGTGGGTGGCTTCCAACTATCGAGTAATTCATCACAAAGAGCATCAGTTCCGGTCCTCTACGAAAATCTCGGTCCAAATAACCCGAAGTTCCCGATTGCTTGAGATTGCCAGTCAACACGGGGTCCCAACGATGTCCAGTTCACTTGTTGGTGAGTTCAATGTTATCAGTGGAAGTGGAAAGGGACACTGAACTTGACACAATGATGTTAGAGTTACGTCCGCTGTCATTCCAAGCTGTGCCCATGATTCACAGTCAGCGCCATGCTCTTATCAAATCCCACTTCCGCTTCCAAACCCGCTTATACAATACGAATAATCTCCCTTGTTCTTGACAAGTTGCCAGCATCATCCATCACTGAGGGACCTAGAAGCTCCTCCTCTTGCGCCTTTCGAGTGTCGTCGCTGATATAGAAAGAAAAGGTGCCGATCCGACGAAACGTGCGAGCCGGGGCATACACCTCAACCCAGTCATCAGTTACATCAGGCGGGTCGTCATCCCCGCGTCCCTCGTCTTTCGTGCCGGGGGTGGGAGCACCAACGTCTCCCTCGCCGCTGGGGACAAGGATGAGGCCTTCGTAGCTCTCCCACACCGACTGCTCGTATCGATCTGTGCTGACCATTGCTAGCTGCAGCGGCACGCAATACACGTCAATCCATTCAGACGACGGCACCTCATCCGGGCAGTCTAGGATACAGTGCTCCGTGAAGCGAGGCATCTTGTCGTTGTTGCCAGCTTTCCAGTTACGTTGAGATACCATGATGGCGTCGGTATTCTCGACGTCACTGACAAGCTCAGACGGGTTGGACAACTTGAAGAGTCGGCAGTGACGGACATGGCAGTCCATGTCGACATACCCACCAGTCAACCTTCCAGGCTGGGTCCTCGAGGCCTCAACGCAAACATCTTCAATCGATGCCACCTTGACCTTGTCTCGGTTCCACGTCCACACAAGAGACTCCTCAAAGGGAGCAATCTCGCCATCCAGACAGGCCCATGACCATGATGGCGCTCGGTACTCGGCCGGCCGCCGGCTCGAAGAAGACGACTTTGGACGCCATAGAAGGCTGCGCTGGAAGTTTGCATCCCGCCAGATGCCGGCCACGCAGTCTAATTTCGAACCACGTCCCATCCTATCCACCATCTTGTCGATGATGCCCTGCAGGGCTGCCAGCTTATAAGGGCTACCCATCAGCTCCGACTTGGTGTATGTGGCGACGACGTCGTTCCAGAAAAAGGACGGCAGGCTGTCTATAGTAGACACAGTCATGATTCTCTGTCGAAGACTCGTCAGACTGCACTCCCCATCCGACAGGGTGAAGAATCCTGGGTCCAGTCCCGCGGGGAAAGTCTCGCATGCCTCCATCGTCACGCAGGACCACGAGATTTGCTTTTCTCCGAATATCAATGTCCTGGGTGATAGGATGCACTGCTGGAAGCCCCAAGACTTTCGGATAAATGCATTGTCGTTGATGGCGCTGGTGAACAGACGCTCTGGCGCATTGGGATACACGGCCCAGCCGCTCCCTGCCGCCAGGGACTTGAAGTTGTTCTTGATACTTGCCACGCATTGGCGGACGCCGCGTGGGTCTCTGCGACAGAACAGAGGGTCTGTGATACTTGGACTGCCCGCGGCAACAAGAGTAACGGTCGCCGAGCCGTATATGTGATGCATTCTTCGAGTCTCGATGGCGCACTCGTCCGGGGAGTCTTGGACCACGCAGAGTGCTTCCACCCACAGGTACTCAAGCCCCAACTCTCTGGCGAGCTCGATCGCGTCCTTGATACTGGCGGGTAGGGTCGCCATCGGTAGGGCTTGTTGGTGCTCGTCAAGGTTGTCCGATGTCAGAGCAACGCCTTCGCCACGCTCCCAGCAACCGCTCAACGCGGCATATTCACACACTTCTTTACCCTTACTACGAGGGCAGATGATGATCTTTGGTTCCTGACTTACGGTACCGACGTGGATGAGTCTTGATGGCAATCGACTAGCCTTACGGGGTGCAAACGCCTTGCACATGGGGTGTCCATCTTTACACGCCCGGAGCCATGTTGAAGCCAACTTTCGGTTTTGCTTGCTCCCCGTAGAGCTGTGCCTCCCCGGATATGTCTCCATGACCTGGAGGGCACCAGGAACTGCGGTGGCTTGTTAGCTGAGGGACCGACTGTGCATTCTTGACCTGACATACCTTGGAGCGGCCTCATCCTCAGGTCAATGCAGAGCTTGTCCAGCTTGGAGCCGTCCTCTGGCCTGATCCTCAGCCAAAACTCTTTGGTGGAACGGCCATTCAAGGCAATGTTGTTGATGGGCATCCGGACTCTCTCGCCCCAGTCGAGTTTCCCGCTCGGGTCTCGCTCCGTGGTGCGGTATGCGAAGCGGAGCTGGATGGCTTCGTCCGGGCCCATCTGTGCAAACGCGTCGACCGATGGCTTGTCAAAGGCGTGGGCAATGATGATGCACAGATGGCAGCCGGTCGAGCTGGTGGCTTCGCCAAAGCTGCGCTTTGTCTTGCTCCATTTCGCCCAGTTCTTTTCGTCGGAAAGCCAGTTCCAGTTTGAATTCGCGTCCAAGTCGGTATACCATAATCCGGAGACGTGATCCAGGTGTCTGTGCAGTCTCGTTCGCTTTTCAGCGCCGAGTCCGATGAGAGACATGGAGCACGCGTAGTTGCACGCGCTGCACAAGCGTTCCGCTTGCTCCTGGTAGTGCTGATACTGCTGATATGGCAGTTTCTGTTGCTGCTGTTGCTGTTGCTGAGGCCTCCCAAATAGTGTCGCTCCATTCTGTGCAATGAAGCGGCGCTGTTTCGTGAGTGCCCGCTTCACCTCGGCACTGACATCGTCGCTGGTCTTCCACACCCAGGGATCCATGTTCGAGTCTGTAACGAGCGTGGTTTAGAGTCTTGGAGGTGTATCGAGCAGAGAGCCAAGCAGCCATCAATAATGACGCCGGAATGTGTACAGGTTTTATTCATCATCTGTCAGCGGCCGCCGTGGCGATGGATGGCAGGGGCTGAGTTGTGGGGCCCATGTCCCCCTATTGTAAGAGTCAGACCGGATGGACGCCTAATTCGCCAGCTCAATTTAGCCGACGCCCCGAATCTCTGGTTGACTCACGGCCGAAACGAGCAACTGAGGCCCAAATAGGCAACCTTCAACACGATGGACATTTAGGATGCACGACGGCAAACAACGGCAATCTATGCGCAGCCGATCGCGTGCGCCTGCTATTTACAGCGCCCCCGCCAACACTCAGGGGATTCAGCGACTAAGATGTAGCAAAATCGGAGCTATTCTGTCCAAGCATCCCTCTACTCACAGATGCGAGTCGTCTCAAAGGTCACTCACTGTATGAGTTCTCCCAGATACTCAGCAACCTCTCTGTCGAAGATGCCGTCGGCGACAAGCAGGTTCGCAGACTCTACAATCCATGTCTGGCAGTTTCATTGCACCACCCTCTTGCTCGGCGGACCCTACAGATTCTGTGTCAACGCAGTATTCAAGCACAAGAGGAGGTAGAGCCGACTGACATCATTGACAGAGTTTAGTGACTTCTCGGGAGCCTTTACGCGATGCGCGCTCTCTTCAAAACCGCACACGGGGACGCAGCTCAACTTGAACGTCCCATTGTTGAGCATGGCTTGCTCGTCAAAGTGTCTGCCGCTGACCCACTGTAGCGGGATACGTGATGACGGCGCATCAGAAGTAATGCCCAGCTCGGTGCTTCTTTTGATCTCCAACTCGAAACCTTCCGCCACGGTGCCAATAGCGTGAATGACATTGCCCACGTCTTGGCTGTTCCTGGACCGAATGAAGAATGCCCAGTGGTCCTTGAAATGGAATCCATTCAAGGTGAAGAACTCAACCAAGAAAGCCCCCTCTGGACCAACGGCGGGAACCGAGGGGGGTTGCGGCGGCGTCGGAGCCGACCCGGCGCTGAATGATGGCGGGGGCGGGGGAGGCGGAGGAGCAAGAGGGGCGGACATCGCGAGTATTGTAGTTGAAGCAGGCAGCGGTTACAAATGGAGGAGTCTTTGGAGATTTCAAGGCTTTTCTTACTCGCTGGACCCCGCTCGCAGCCCGAGGTAGAACGGCATTGAGCATCGACACGACCAACAGCCGACTCTGAAGCTCCACCAAGTATGCCTCATGGAGCAGTCCTTGTCAGTCGCCGCCTCAGTGTGAAGGCGAGACTCAACTGATTCATTTCTCGTCGGGTACGTAGAATTTGGTGTTCTGGGCCATGGCCGCCTTGGCCGTCTCCGCGTCCTCGCCCCCCTGAATAGCCGCATCAGCCCAGGCTTCGCTGCACCGCGTCAAGAAGCCGCCCGAGTTTGCAATGAACCACTCCTCTTCCAGCTTTGTCCCTTGGATATAGCCCGCAAGCCCAGCGAACCCCATATCCCAGCCCACCCCGACCGCTCCGGCCCCGTACTTGTCCCAATGCTCACTGAGAGGCGCAATGTGTCGCAGCTCGACACGGCTCATCTCGGCGCCCTCGTCGCTGATGGTGACTTCGACCCAGCTGATTGCACCTTCGCCGAATTCCCACGTTGCTCGGAAGTGATGAGGTGGCTCGCACTTCTCAATTGTCCCACTAGCGTTGCCCTTGACTTGGTATCGCCCGTTGAGAGTAAGGTCCCCAGAGACGGGGGCGAACCATTCCTTGAGCTTGTCTGCTTTGGTGCACAGCTCCCACAAGGCGGCGGGTGAGATGCTGAAAGCCTGGCTGATGGCGACGGTGCGCCCGTCATTCTTGGCATTGACGTCGCATTTCTCGACCACCCGTCGAACTGCTGCGAATTGCTTATCGAGATCCATTCTTGACGAGGCTGGCGAGTGTTGGTGAATGTTGTGAGCGGGGAAGAGTGACAGGAGGCGTGGCAGTGTGCGACAACAGTCTCATCAGAGGTCGTCGTGGCTGTGATCAATTGCTTGTGCGGTAATTGCTTCTGACAAGGTACCTCGACTAATTACTTATCAGGCGGGCATGGCTTTCGCACTCATGTTTGTTGCACATGGCGTACCATGAACCAAGCCGAGCCAAGCGGCGCACGGCTGCTGAAGCCAATAACCGGCGCCACGCTTACAATTAGCGGCTCGGCGGTGCACAAGTCACCTACCTCTACGTAATTCTTGCTTGATGTAGTACAAGGTTGTGTTGTATTAAGGTATAATTGAACAAGACTTTGCCCATACTCACACAGGTAGTGCTGCACTCTTACGCATTAACCTCGAATAACCCTGTTCAAACAAAAGCTTGCCTTGGCCGTCGTGAATAAACCTGACCCATAGAACCGACCTGAGCACGGCATTAGCGTCCTCCCACGTATTCAAGCGCAAGCGGTGCAACACTGCATCCAGCTCGTTGCATAGCCACCCCCCCTGCACGTTGTCTTGGGTACCAACAATGCACGATACAAACGACAGCCATAGAGTAATAGGAGCAGGCACAGACATTTCCTGTGTCTTAAACAGCTTTTGCAATGCGTCGTGGAATTGCGTCGCTAGATACTGGAAAGGTGACTGTATATAGTAGCGTTGTAAGAAGAGCGTCGTTGCAAAAATAAGCAAGCCCGTGCGGATTGCCTCGAGTAGAATATCATCATATGCCAGACCCACGAGCCGGTATAGTAGCGATATCATGATTTCATTGAATAGTTCTGGTGACAGCTTGCGTGTCGTTTGCATGGCGAGATTGCTGAGGCATGAAAAGGTGTGCATGTCACGCCAGATATTTCGCAGGCGTGGTCCCAACTTCCCTATGAAGTTGTTGATTTCAGCCTCGTGTGGTTCGTGGGAACAGTTGATGGTGTTTCGGTCGGCGATAAACGCATTCCAGTTGATATCTTTTGGAAGAAAAATCGGACGATGACCATTTCGCAAAGCAAATCCGAGGTCAGCTCTGCACTATAGTCAGACTTCATGCCGCGAATCAGATATTCTTCTTTACGGCTTACCTGCAAACCTTCACTTGCATGTTGTTGTGTGTCGTTAGCCTTCTCAAACCTCCTCTTGTTGCAACAATTTTTGATAGCCCATTGATATGGGTTGATGCAGTAGTTAAATCCCCGCTAATCTCTGCAGCCTCGGCTAACATGATGACAACCATTATCGTAGGATCAGTGATGCCAGCCCCAGAGCAATACCCATTGAGCTGGTCTTGAAGAAGCTGCAGCGTGCGAGAGTAGTGGTATGCCACTGATGGATTCTCCAGTGCGTGGATACCGTTGGCGCCATTAAAGAAAGCCTGGGCTGCAAACATGAGGGAATGAAGGCAGCATCGGTCACTAATCATGTAGGGAAACCAGCCCCGATCAACAGGGTGCACGCTGAGGCAGATCTCATATGGGTATCCGAAGTACTTGTTGTGGGTTATGACTGAGAAAATATGTCAACACTCATCCCAAGGGGGCTTGTATTTTTCGAAACGGTGCGCATACGCTTGACAAGTTCTTGCACCATGTACGGCTCCACGCCAGATGGAAGCTGCTGGGCTGAAAAGGCAGAACCAATTTGCATAGGAATGGAGTCCATTTTTGACAGGACAGAACGGGCTTGAGATTTCCTTAGGGAGCGTTTTGGGTCAATCCATGACTGTAGTTCTGGGCTACGGCCTTGCTTCTTCTTCTTGGCCCGGCGAACATGGCTCCCGATGGCTGCACGATCGACCTTGCCAGACGGGTGGGAAGGCGTGCTTACGAAGAATTTCAAGCCTGCCAAATCTGCGGAGCCGAAACAAATTTGATTAGCTGGCTATCTCTCGAAACAGAGACATTTACGTACATGTCGACATGTTGGCATGGGGCCGGGAGCGACGGGATGGTCGAGAGTCAAGCCCGGAGTTAGGAGATAAGGCTTGGCCAGGGCTCCCACTCCGCAAGCCGAAGTTCTCCGCTGATAGCAAGGGTGGAAATTGAAATAGGGGCAGGTGATGACGCGAATTGATGTAGAACTGATGGTTTGCCAGAAATGATGAGAGACGCAGAGTGTCGATTGCCCGTGGATCTGCAACATGTTGTGGAAGAATGCTGACTGGATCACCTCTCCCAGGGTCCACTTTGCCAAGACCTGAGAACTACCCTTTTGGGAATAGACGGGGATCCCGGGTCAAGCCGGTGGGGAGGTCGATGCTAGATTAACTCCGACAAACTTCTCGCTGGTGTCATGCCACGGTAGGAAGCTCATCAACTGACCATACCTAGTATAAATAGCTCCCCGAAGCCACCGAGAAAGTTATTTCAACATGATTTCCCCAATACTTGCATCCCGAATTCTCAATAAGTAATCATCTACGGAAATTCACAATCACCAACCATGTGCGGCCACAATGCAGCTGCCACCAGCATAAACGCCGTCCCATCCAAGGACATGGACCATCTACCCACCAACTTCGCCCCTATATTCTTCAAGAACCAATTCCGAACTACAATCGAACTTCCCTCGCGGCCCACCTTTCCTAGCCTAGAAGGCCAGGTAGCCATCATCACCGGGTCCAACACCGGCCTCGGCTTCGAAGCCGCGAGACAACATTTACGCCTCGGCCTGTCCCGTTTGGTTGTCGCTGTGCGGTCCTTGGACAAGGGAACACAAGCGGCTTCAGAGCTTCAGAAAGAGAACCCAGCTGCAAAGATTGATGTATGGGCTTTGGACATGGCGTCATATGACTCCATCAAGTCGTTTGTGCAGAAGTGCCACGACCAACTGCCCAGACTGGACATTGTCATCCTCAACTCTGGCCTCGGCAAGATGAGCTTTACTACTGTCGAGTACACCGGCCATGAAACGACCATCCAAGTCAACCATCTTGGAACTGCTCTGCTCACCGTCCTGCTGCTACCCGTCTTCAGGGCCAAGGCTACCGGCGGAAAGCCCGGGCGCCTGACGGTGGTCAACTCCATCACGGCACATCTCTGTGCCTTTCCGATGCGCAATGAGCGCCCAATCCTCGCAGCGTTTGATCAGGAGAAGTGGTTCAACGCCAATGATCGCTATGCCGAGTCGAAACTTCTCAACCAGCTCTTTCTCGTCAAGTTGGCTGAACTCGTGGATCCGAGCCATGTAATCATCAACATGGTGGACCCTGGCCTCACCAAAGGAACCGCGCTCTTCCGAGAAGCAACGGGCGTTCTAGGTGTGGTCATGAAGGCATTTTTCGGAATTGCAGGGCGAACGCCCGAGAGAGGGGCGGCTACTTACGCTCATGCCACTCTTCTACGTGACGAAACATCGCATGGAAGCTTCCTTATGAATGGGGATATTGCACCGTGAGTATTATTATCAACAGAATTGTCAAAGACATACCTGACTCGCATCCTCCGATTTAGGCTTGCCCATCTCTATTACAAGCCCGAAGGCAAGGAGATCATGGACGCGGTATGGGATGAAACCTGGGCGGAGCCCGAATTTGCCCAGGTTAAGAACATTATTGGCCAGCTTAGCTGAAAGAATAAGCACAGCAGGTCACCGGCGCGAGAGGGGAGCAAAATGACCTTTCAGGACCAGAGAGTATAATTCAGTCACCAGTCCTCTTCAACGGGGACCAGCCACTCTAATATCGCTATGCTATCGGGGAGATCTGGAAACCATTCCACCCCATACTCGTATATACATGTGATTGAAAACAACGGATTTTCCAACGACAAATGCTCAATATGTACGACAGGAGAGCAAAACTAGAGAGATCAAACAATACAGTAGTGGGCGAAGTCGTACGAACCAATGCACCAGCGGTTCAATGGGTTGGTGGTGACAAAGGTGGCCGCAATCTTGCTGTCTCCGACGGGCTTGCAGCCCTTGCCGCCCTGCGCCGGCTGGGCCTGGGCCTTGTTGAAGAAGGCCTGGATCTCGCCAACGGTAGCGCAGGCGACGTCGTTGCCGCCGTACTCCTTGACCTTGGCGGCGAGGGTGACGGCGCAGGCCTTGTTGTTGCCCGAGTCGACGCTGATGCGGCACCAGCGGCTGGAGAGGCCGCGGCCGCCGTCCGTACATGTGTCGGTGCAGATCCTCCTGTTGGTGTCGGTGCCCAGCTGCTTGACGGCGTCGGAGCAGCGCGTCAGCTCGGCCATCATGGGCTTGGTGCCCTCGTCGGTGCCCAGGCAGGCGACATCGTTGGCGGCGCCGGGGAGGTTGGGCGTCTGGACGGGATCGGGGAGCTTGCCGCGGGCCCTGCGGCGATTCTCCATCTTGAGGGCAGTGCACTCGACGTCGTACGTCTTGTAGCCGTTGAAGTTGGCCGCCTGGCGCCACTCGTTGACATCGGTGCTCTTCCCGCCGCCGCAGCCGCAAGGCATGATGCGCTGGCCGACCTGGACGTTGTAGGAGACATCTCCCGTGTCGCAGACGGGGATGGTGAAGGTGCCCTCCCAAGACTCGCCCTTCTCCCAGGGCCGGGCCCAGCCTTGAGCCAGAGCCTCGGTGGCACGGTCGGTAGCCTTTTGCTCGTCGTAGGAAAACTTGGCCACCTGGTAAGCCGCAACTGACGACTCGATAATGTCCTTGATCGAGAGGGTATAGCTCTTATCAATCCAGTTGTCGCCGAGCATATTGAATCCAGTAGGATGGTCCATGATTCCAGTGGTAAAAGTGTCTTCAACGGCCTTGCCGGCCTTCTGGTGCCACCAGTACAAATAATAAACGCCGGGGTCGTTGGGTCGGCAGTATTTCATGTCCTGAGGGCCTTGCCTGTCCGCCTCGCAAGATCCATCAACATCCGTGGTGTAGGTGATGAAGATCTTCTGCTGGCGCCAGAGGGCGTTGATGGCGCGAGCGTTGAGCTGCTTCTTCATGTATTCTCGGAACAGGGTGATCTGGGACGACGGGCTGCTGCCGAACGAGGTGGGCCGCCCGGGCAGTAAGGCTCCGTTCTTGGCGTACTCGCTGTGCTGGGGGGTTAGAGGGGGCTTGCTCTCGGTTTGGATGGCAGATGAAACTCACGGAAAGTAGCGCATTCCAGCCGGGTTGCCAATGGAAATGTTGGCCTGCATGTCGCTGAGCCACTTGCGGGTCTCTTCGAACTTGACCCCCATCGTGGCGCCCAAGTTAGCAAAGTCGGTGAACGGCTGCGAGGCAGGCAGCTTGACCCTCTCTCGGTAGCCAACACCGATACCGTTGAGGAGAGCACCGGTAGCGGAAGACGTCTCGCGAAGGAAGTCCTTGTTTTTGCTGTTGACAATAAAGGGAGCAAGCTTCATGTAGGAACCGCCCATGGCGAAGACAGTTCCCAGGCTAATGATGAGGGCCTGGGCTGATGGTTAGCCGTTATTCCCAATCCTCCTGTTTCAAACACTTACTCGGATGAACTCCTCCGTGTTGGTGTTGGCAGGGGGGATAAAGTAGTTGACAATATAGGCCTGCATTCCCATGGCGTTCATCTCGGCGGTATTGAGAACCTCCTGTGTTGCAAATCAGCCAAGTGCCAAGGTGTGCGTGTTGCTTAGGTCTTCTCGTACGTTGAAGTCACGGAACCATGACTGCATTCCTTGGATGGCCTGCATCACCAGATAGACAGGACGTTGCTGCGCGTGGTCGGTGCACTCGGGTCCCCAGTTGTAGCCATCGGGGCACTTGATCTCTAGAGATGGTGTTAGGCTGATTACATCAAGCATCGCTTGTACTGGGGCATTTTTACCATCACAACCGACATCTCCGAAGCAGACATCGTTAGGCTTCTCGCATCTGTAGACCTCTTTCTGCACTCGGCGTTAGCAAGGCCGCGCTGGATGTTCGGGGCAGCCAAGAAGAACTGCAGCACATACGGCGTTGAGGTACATGCGACCAAACAGGTTCACGAAGTGGTTCTCCCAGCCCTTGACAGGCGGGACGGCGCGGGTCGATGGGCCATTGCCTCCCTGGTGCCAGTTCCACCACTTCTGGAGCCACTCGTCGACGCCGGCGTCCCTCCAGTTGTCGATGTTTGTGGAATCCCAGCCGTCGAAGCCGCACTTTCGCTTCTCAAAGACATTGAGCATATCACGGATGCCCACAGGACCGGCGCTGACCAGCTGGGGGGCGAGGAGGGCGACGAGGCCCGATCCAAACTTCATCGTGTTGACTGATGAGTTTGCGGTTGTTTTTGTTGTTGGTTGATCTTCGGATCTGATGCTGATGATGATTATGCCTTTTGTGGTGGCGCCGGCTTCAGGTTATATACAGTGCGGTGTCGCTGATGCCATGTGCGCCCCTCCCGCTGTAAGTAGGGGCCGTGAGCACGATGGAGTGTATCGACCTAGATCTTGGCGGTTTCGAAGATTCGCATGCTCGTCGTGCAAAATGCAGCCGCAGCCCATGCCGTGCTCCGCCAGCGCGGCCGCCCGCGCCAGTTTGTAGATCCATTATTGCCTGTTTGGGCGACCGACTCTCCATACCGCGGCTGTTGTCGTGGTCCATGTCGTGTTTGAGAGCTGGGCCCCTCTCTTGGCCCGCGGAGCCAAGCGCTGCGCAGCGCTTTCTCTGGGGAGTTGTCGGGGATCCACTCTGGCCATGTGTCGAATCTCGTAGCTTCGTCTGCCCACGGGGGAGACACGTCCTCTTATGCAGTGGTGTTGATGGCCGCATGGGGGGGGCCTGAGTGGTCAGTCGTGGGTGACAACAACATGACTAAACCGCCGCTCCCGCGCGTAGGATTACCCTAGCGCTTGTTGAGCGGGCTGCTTCTGCACTCTTTTTTGCCGTCTGTTTGCTCAGCCCTACCCTAGCAAGCTCGCACTGACGTCGAAGCGCAATCCTTTCAAGCGCCAACCCTCCCCTCGGCATCGTGGGATGCTCTAGCGCGTTTGGTGACGGCCTAGATCCCAGATGATTGGACAGACCGCATGTCAGACGCGCACGACCCAATCCTTTGGCGGCCGACTGCCGTCCCCATCGCCGCTGTCACCGAGGCCGGGGTGGGTGCCGAAATAGAATCCTTCAAGCCACCTCAAAGGAACCCGCTACCTTAATGAAGCCACAGCATACTTTGACAAACGTGGTTTCGAGCTTGCATACCGGGCTAACGCAAGACTGGTCTAATCCCGTGAGTCTCGTTAGATCTTGGCGCCATCGGGGCCCTTCAATCTTGCAGGGTATGATTGCAGGGTCTAGCACGTTGACTGTAACAATGCTCTAGTCCGTCTCAGCTCCCAAAGCTAGGAGTAGGAGCAACATCTATATCCATCCGTTAGCACTAAATATATGGCTTGCATTGGTTGCTGCCAAGAGCTTGCGACGGTCATGCAGAAATATGAAGGATCTTTGGGATCAACTTGTTGACCACGCCTTCATAACCCCGAGCCTATCCAATGGCTGCATCAGTACACGAGCTCGTAGTCTTCCAAATCTTTGCTTTCAAACTTCTATCTCACAGAACATCACTCCACCCCAAAGCATGCCTGTTAGTAGATCAGCCATGTCAGATTAGACCCCAAAAAGAGCCAAGACATGACCCGCATAAGGAAGATTCGGGAGAAGCGCACTTTAAATTAAAAGTCCTATTAAAAGCTACAATTACCCCTGACAATCAGATACGTCATGATAATCTTCATCTTTCGCCTATGCAGGTTCCGCAGGTTCCGCATCTTCCGGTGCAAGATCCATGTCACAAAATGAAAACAAGACAGAAAAACTTGGGCAGAAAAAAGGCGGCGCGGCGTGCTCCCTCCCGCTACCTAAAAAATCGGGAAAAGATGGCAATGAAGGATAGCGTCATGCTAAAGAGGCGCTGCGCGAAGGATGCCGGAAACGCTGAATAGAGCCTCGGGTCCGCCTCGGCAAGGGCTTGGGCGGCGTCGGCGGGTGGGTAGATCAACTTGGTGTTGATGTAGCGCTTGACCATCTTGGCCCAGCCGCGGGTGAAGACGACCCGCCTGTCCCAAGTGTTTGTCAGGACGGCGCCGTACGCTCCCAGGTCGAGGCACGTCACGTAAGTGGGTTGGCTATACGGGATGGCGCGCGCACCAAGGAGCGACGCCGCGGCGTTGTGGCCGGCTGTGCGGCCCAGGACCATGGCGTGCTGGCAGCTCATGAGGCTCAAGTGGCCGGCGTCGTCGGTGACGGCGCACACAGCGTCTCCGGCGACGTAGACGTCGTCCAGATTCGGCACCTTGAGGTTTGCGTCGACGTAGAGGCGGCCGGTCGGGTCCCTGCTCGCCGGGATCTGCTCCGTCAGTGGCGACGCCTTCACACCGGCGGTCCAGACCGTCGTCAATGACTCGATGCGCTCCCCGCTGGCTGTCGTCGCGCCGGTGGCATCAATGGCGACAATAGACTCTCCGACCCGTGTTTCAACCCCGAGCTCCAACAGAGCCTGCTCAATCACAGGGCGGGGGCCGGGGCCCAGTGTTGCGCCAACCTCGGACTCTCGGCAGACCAGGATGACCCTCGTCTGCGCATCCTGCCCCAACGCTTCCTTGAGTCGGGCCGGGAGCTCTGCGGCAAGCTCGATGCCGGTGAAGCCAGCACCGCACACTACAACAGTGTTGCGTGCAGCGCTAGGCGGCTTCGAGGCCAGGCTCTTGAGGTGCTCCTCCAGCTTGGTGGCATCGTCCATCTGATCCACGCTGAAGGCATGCTCCTGGAATCCCGGTCCTTTGGGCGGGATGAGTCGGCTTCCTGCAGAGAGCACGAGGCGGTCATATGGGATCACACTCTTGTTGTCGCTGCTATCGCTATACGCTACCTGTTTCGCCTCGCAGTTGATGGCGTCGACTGTGCCCCGCAGGAACGTAACGTCGGTGACACGGAACAGATCATTGAGGGGGGCTCGCTTGGCCGAAGGATCAGCTTCGTATAGTCGCGGCCGCATCACCAGCTGCGGATCTGGGGCGATTACAGTGACCTGTATGTCGCAGGCTGCCTGGGGTGATTGTTTGCTGTGCTCGGCGATGACCCGTCGTGCTGCAAGGGCCGACCACACGCCTGCGAAGCCCGCGCCAACGACAACAATGTTTTGCGTCATTTTGCGGGGAAGCGAGATTGTTCAGAGGGTTTATCGGGTGCAGAATTGAGACGAGAGGGCTTGTAGTATCGAGTATTGCTGCTGAGGGGGACTCAAGCACATGCCGAGCAGCCAGGATTAATATACTGAAGAATTAACCTAGCTATTTGCCTCATTGGGAAATGCGACCGGGACTGAGAGGCGGCGTAGCAGTAGCTGTGACGCACAACGCGTCGACAACCTATTTCCCTTCTGGGAAAAATGGGCCAAGTCAGCGTTTGCCGACAGGTACCGCGAGCTGGAGTCGCCGAGAAGCTGGATTGGAATGACGCAAGCGAGAGAATTATTCGGCTGACTCTTGGTTCGAGATTATTCCAATAACGCTGATAAATGCTGACGAGCGAAGACTCTACCAGCTTAACGATAGAAGGGAGTCAGGCCGGCAGCTTCAGTTGGACCTGCCGTCTCTCCCTCCCAGTCAACGGAAATATAGTTGTTCCGGTGAATGACTAAGCGCTCTCTTCGTGTGTGAGTTCCTTGGATTATTTTGCGACACGAGGAAACAGGAGTGCTTTCAGTTAGTCGTAGTACTCCTCCTGGACTTGAAATAAATAAAAAATCAACTCGCAAATACTTTGATTTAATGAGGATTCCTCCACCCTCTTTGGATTGTCGTCCCCCTTCTATATACGAGCTAGGAGACAGAGTTTCTCAGAGGAGCGCACAGCGCGGGATACCCTATAGCAACTAAGCCACACTCAGACAGCCACACCCTGTGTGGGCCAGCCACGGTATCTTGCGTTGAGAAGTCTCCACTGCCTATCATCAAGAGCCAACAGTATCGAGAGCATAGATCCTTGGTCAGCTCCGGTAACAAGAAATCAAATAAAGCAGGACTAGACTGCGTGACGAAAACTTATTTATATGGATAGGAGCCACAAGTAATGAATACATGACAAGGAAATCACATGTGCATCTGGGTTGTGCAATCTTTCTAATACTGGCGGCGTTACTTCCCACTGCCAGCGATATGCTGAGCAGCGATGAAACCAAACGTCATGGCAGGACCAATAGTCCCGCCGGCGCCGGGATATCTCGACCCGAATACGCTGGCAGTAGTGTTCCCGGCGGCATAAAGACTCTTGATTGGTGTGCCCTCCTTTGACATTACTCTTGCGTGCTCGTCAGTGACAAGACCGCCCTTCGTGCCAATGTCGCCAGGATATATCTTGAGAGCGTAAAACGGCGCTTTGGCGATTGCCCCTAGGTTTGGATTTGGCTTATGGCTCGGGTCGCTGAAGACTCTGTTGTAAGGGTTATCACCACGCTGAAAGTCTTCGTCGACCCCAGTCTCGGCAAACCCGTTGAAACGGGAGATGGTCTTGACCAACTGTTTCTCGTCTACCCCAATCTTGTTTGCCAGACCAATGATGGATTGATCTTTGTACAGAAAGCCTGAAGAGATGGCCGATTTTGGCGTGAGACGAGGGAGAAAGCGGCCGAGCATGTACTTATTGCGATGCTGGCCGTCGAGAATAACCCACGAGTGAATAGCTCCCACCTCCTTGTTCCTCATAAACATGTCGATACCAGCATCGCAGTAGCACTCTGACTCGTTGAAGAACCGCTCTCCAGACTGGTCGACGATGATGGAGTGAGGGAACGAACGGACGTAGACGTCCATGACGGCTTTGCCATTGCTTATGAACGAAGGCATCCACCATGCGTGCTGCATCAGAGCTACGTCGGCGCCCACGTCCATGGCGGCACGGATCGCATCACCCTTATCCTCCGGTGCTGTGAGGCTCCATGCCGACTTTGTTGGCTGTTGCAAAAATTCCGCTCTCATGGCCTCATTTCTGGCAAACCCGCCAGCCGCGAGCACAACACCGCGCTTTGCCTGGACCCGGATTGTTTTCTCCCCACGTTGGATTACGGCGCCAACCACTTCGCCAGAGTCATTTTGGAGGAGCTTGGTCAACCCTGACTCGGTCCAGATTTCCGTGCCGAGCCGCAAGTTGATCTGGAGGAGGCGGGCAACCAGGCCGAGTCCCATCACGGCGGCCTTTTCCCCACGGACCAAGTTCCACAGCGTTCGCAAGACAACCACGTTGAAGCTTTTGACAAAGTCTTTGACTGAAGCTCCAATTCTGAACAACGAGCGAGAGTCAACAGAGTCCATCACGGGCTGCCATTCCGTCGGTGTCCGCAGCCGCCCCCGCCATTCGGGAGCAAGCTCTTGGAGATTGAATTGAGCAGGGGATAGGGATCTACTTGTCGTGGATGCACCAGGTTCCAAAGCATGGTAGTCTGGGTACGGGGTGTCCAAAGCCCATTGAAATCCCTCGCCCTCCAAGAACTTGGCCATGGTTGGGCCATGGTCAAGGTAGGCGACCCTGCGTGCTGGGCTGGTTGCTGGGCAGTCCTCCTTGATGATTGCATCGACATAAGTCGCGGCCTTTTCGCGAGAGTCTTTGATGCCGTACTTTGGCTGCATGTGATTACACGGAACCCAAAGGGCCCCGCCGGAATATGCTGAAGTACCACCAAGCTTGTCTGTCTTCTCAGTCAGAAGGGTGTCCATCCCGAGTGAGCGGCTTCTAGCCGCCGCAGTGAGTGCTCCAGCGCCAGAGCCGATGACCAACACATCAGTACTGTGATCAAATGTTTCCGCTTTGGAGTTGGTGCTGTATGCCATGTGAGGGCGACTGAGCAACTTGGTCATAGACAGCAGGCTTCGGTGTTGATGGGGGATGGCTCGGCAACATCTTGCCAGCGCCGTCTGGCATAGGCTATCGAGGTGGCGAGTGGCCATGACCATGACCATGGGGCCGTGTTACTGCTGAGTATGGGTCGGTAGGAGAAGACGGGAGTGTAAATGCGAGCGAGGGCAGAAGACAGGCGCAGCGTCGACTCTAGGACTTATAGCTTAATGTAGGCGAGCGAAAGCAAAAGCTCGGGGGCACGGGGTGTCTCGGACTCCCGTACCACTAAGAAGAAGTCACCACAAAACCGCTTCGCTTCCAGCTAGCCGGGAGGCTTGGTTCACTAACCGACCTAGGCTTCCCTTGGTGTGGTACAGGGGTGTGTGCCCCTGTGGTGTTAAATCCGTATATGGCGATGCTACCTTGGGGCCGGCTCTGGTCTCGTTTTAGCGGTGGCCTCGGGTTTCCCACCGTTGTCTCTCAGAAAGAGACGAGACCTCAACAAGAGGCTGAGCCACCTATGGATTCATACAATCACAGACCTGGGCATATCAAGTGACGCCGTCCTTAACGCGCCCGTGACTTGCTGGCTATCTCCTCCTTAGCTGAGTCTGCGAACAGCCTCGGCTTGCCTCATTATTATGGGAGTAGTGTCCGAGTAATTCTTGATATCCTCCATCAGCTTTGCCCCATTGACACCCTGCATCACAGCCTCATGTTCCTCCACACTCTTCAGGACCAAAGTGGCCAGCACTTTGTATGGCGTTGCGTGGTCGTCCTCGAACTTGACAGCCTCCCAATCCAATAGAACATGCCCGAAAAATTCTTCAGCCAGGGGCATGTGTTTCTTTGTGTAGTAGTCGAAGTCGAATTTAGACTCGCGAGGATACAGAATCTCGCCTCTTAGACCACTGCCTGTAAGAGTGATGGCCAGGAATTAACATACTTTGAACGTGACAGTCATGGTGATTAGTTGGCTGATAGCTGATTTTGGAAATGGTGAGCCTGGCAGAGGTTTTTGGCAGAGAAGACGGTGTAAGCCGCTTTGTAGCAACCTTGGCTACTGGCGGACTTTATTCGCCTCTCTCCGGCAGACAAAGGACCCTCGCACCTGCGGTATGCCCGCTAACTCCGGTGCATCAAGTCTGGCCGCGATATTTGGTGAGTCCCTGGTGATTCGTTCACCCGAGGGTATGCATAGCGATCCCAGCGGATCTACTTTGACCTCATGGCATCTTTTGCAATAGCTCAATCAGGAACGTGATGGTCAACGGACTGGCTCTAATTATTCGGCTTTTCGTGGACGGAGCTATCCCGAGGTTCCGCGTCCAATAGCTAGTCCTTCGCCCATAAATATGTTGAAAGTCAATACTGTCATGCTTCAAATATCCCAACTTACAGCTTCCACACTATCCTGACCCTAAACTATCACGCATCAATTGAAACCCAGCATATCTGCCTTAGCCGTGATCACCATGGCTTCTTTCTCGAACAATGTCATTGCCATCACTGGTAAACAGTCCTCACGCGGAACATCGGTGCCATACTAACAAGGGCACAGGAGCTGCATCTGGTATGGGCTTCGAAATCGCCAAGCTTCTCATTGTCCAAGGCGCGGCACTGTCTCTCGCTGACGTGCAGGAGGCTGCTCTGGAATCCGCAGCGGCCGAACTGCAGAAACTCGGTGGACCCGATGCTGTCGTTCTGACTACTCGCGTCGACGTTAGAGTCCGCTCCGAAGTCGACGCCTGGATTCGAGACACTGTCTCCAAGCTGGGTGGTCTTCATCGAGCCGTCAACTTTGCAGGTGTCATCGACGACCACATGGGTGCTCTTAACTTGGATGACCAAGACGATGCGGGTTATGAGTTTGTCATGGATGTGAACCTTCGGGGCGTCTGGAATTGCATGCGAGCACAGCTGCAGCACATGCAAAACGGAGGCTCTATTGTGAATGCTTCAAGCGCGGCCGGCCTCATCGGATTCGCAGGTGGTGCTGCGTACACCGCAAGCAAGCATGCCGTCAGTGGTCTTACCCGGAGCACTGCCAAGGAGACCGGTCCCAGGAACATCAGGATCAATGCGGTTGCTCCGTAAGTACAACTTATCTTCGATCCTGGTACGGATACTGACGTTCTTTCAGCGGGTATATCATCTCTCCGATGACAGAAAAAGCAGCCCGTGTGATGGGACTCGCTCCAGGCGATATGGGCCCTGTCAAGGCGAGCGCACTTGGTCGGCCGGGCAGGGCTGAAGAAGTTGCCAAGTTGGCGGTGTTCCTGCTTGGCGATGGTTCTTCTTACATGACAGGCACGGTGATCCCAATTGACGGAGGCCTGATCTGCTAAGTGGAATATCAAGCGTGTGTTGTGGATGGTTGGAGGGTATCGCGTCAATTTGTTACGCTGCTTGTAAGCCGAGCTAAATGCAGCTCAAATAAATAAATCAGAGCGTCTCAATAAACCCAAGATGTCATCGTGCTCCTGTTCATACCAACCCTTCGTAATCCGCGCGATTTGGGCAAGTGTTAAATCGTCTCGCTTCTTGGAGCAACTCCAAAGGATTCAAAACAAGGTGACTAGGTTGTTTGCAGACGAAGTTGTATCTTCTTGCCGCCGTCCTCTGTTGCAGAAGCGTCTGTCAGGGGTGTGAACAGAATCTGCGAGTGGTCCCACCAATATCCAGTCACCCACACTTTTTCTAGTCATTCGGATCGATTGACTAGGCTTGGCTGACAATTGCCACGAGGAACGTCCGACTAGCTTGATTTCGACTGGGGCGCCCCGCATCTGAATGATTTGAGGCTGACTTGGCATAAGAAGGGTGCCATTGTTGACACCATCAGGCCATGGCCCAAAACTGACGAAGCCAGCTTGACTAAAGCGGGCTGACTCAACGTACGGAACAAGCACAGGACTTGGCAACGCGCCCGGATTTAAGACTGAGAGAATCTCGCGGCGCGACTGGAGTTAAGGGTATAGAAACCGCAGGGTGAGTGAGCGGATCATGGGGTAACTCGGCGACGGCTATTCCGGAGCCTTGACAGGTTTCATCCCTCGAAGCCAAGAGCAGGTGATATCACTAGCGCACTACCTCAGCGGCAAAAGGTCATGAGTCTGATTTATTCACCAGGTGAGTGTCCGCCTACGCCCCAACGCCCTAATGCAATAACCCCGGAAACCAAAACAACGCCTCTGACAGCGCCAGCAGCGGCACCGCGCCATCTTGTGAGCACGTGGCGCCTCATCGTGCTGAAGTCCAATTCCACTGCGGGTATTTCTCAAAGAATAAAGGGTCTAGTTTCCACATGGCCAAGTCTGAGAGGCCTCCAAGCAATCGCTGGAAGCACCCTGTGGAGGAGACCGGCGCTTCCCCTACGCGGATTGTAAGGTGCTCGCCAATATCCCGCAACACGCCCAAGGCTGATTCAAGGTCAATAAATGATAACATGATGATCTCATCTCGAAGATCCGGCCTGCATTATGGAACATGAGTTAGTCGCGATGCAATCAAGGGTCAACATGGTGCGTCTTACCAAACCACCTGATCAATGACGGCCAAGTGCTCGACCTCTCGCTGCAATTTTGTTGGTTGCATCCACAATGGCAGGTCTTCGTACGTGGTTTTATCTAGAGTCGCTTGCCACTAATCAGCGAGGAGCCGAGAAGCGCAACATTAGCTGTTATGTCCAAAAGCTTGAAGACGAGTCCGCACATGTGCCAAGAGCACATGACCTTGGGATGACCAACTCACCCGAAAGAGGAGGTAGAGAATCCAATACGCGGCAAAATACTCGGCCAACTTTTGCTTCCCCTTCAGGTAACCCTTGTACATCTTCAGTTGGCGGGATAGTGGATTCGGCGATTCATCCAAGACGAAGTCTGCAATGGTCGGCGGCCCAATATCGCAAACAAAGGCCCGCGCCACGCTGACCATTCGATGGAGATGCTGATCGTGCAATGATGGCGGCTGGATAACCTTTGAAGCGATACAGTGTATGGTCGTAGTATACTGAGGTGAATGAGGCTTGGGGGACGGCAAGTTCCAAAACGACAACCATTTCTGGCTGCATCCCGCATACAGAGGATCAAACAGCACTTCGCTGGAAACGAGCGCCCCTCCATGAGTCTGTCCGGGGCGGGATGAAGCGGTTTGCCCCCCACGCGTGAACTCATGTGCTGGGATAGGGAATGTGGCATCGGCAGTCTGTTCTGGCAGGCCAAGGGAGCTGGGAGTGGAGTACGATGGTATGAAGCAAGCTGCATTCAGTGGCACTGCTCGTTGCTCTGCCGAAGGGTCCCCGGCGAACCCTACGGCAACCTCGTCTTCTATGGGTGGCTGACGTACCCGTGGCGTGGCGAGGTCCGACCGTTGCTCAGATCTGGTTGACCCGGATCTGTGGACTTGATCTCCTGAGCTGTCATCCTCCAAGGTGAGCATCTCTTCCCCCGAGCGGCAGACCCATTTTCCGGACCGGGCGAGGCCGGTGTCCGCTAAGCCAGAGCCCGCCAAGCCGGAGCCCTGGCCCCTCCTTCGGCCGAGAACCTCTGTCAGATCGTCCAGAAGGCCGTTGGCCCGCTGCAGCTAAATGGAGTGGGCGAGTCAGCGCCCGCATTGCATTTACCGGGATTGACAGATTAGATTAGCGTTCAGTTCACGTACCTCGTGACGTAGACGAGCATTCTCTTCTACGAGGCGTGTCATCTCGTCGCTGCTACCCCCCTTCAACAGGCGCAGCTGGGTCTCCAGCTCGGCAACGTGATCCTTCTGCCGTTGCCGATGCCGTTGCTGTGCCACGCGGTCCGTGTGCCGCTTCTTTTCGGATCGCACACGCGTATTTCGCCCCCCCGTGGCATCCGTCCCCTCCGAGTGCGCAGGATTCATGATGCCGGGCCCCCAATGGGATTCGCGATAAGCTTTTAGACGAGTGTCGAGGTTTGCGATGGAAACGGATCCTAGAAAATAGGGACTCTGGGGGTCTGATGATTGTGCGAGCGGGAAATGAGGAGTGGAGTTTAGTCGCGCTATGTCCGGATGCTTTCGTGACCCATGTGCGCTAAGGGCCATCCCCGCACGTTGCGAGTCAACACTTGAAACATGTCTAGTTAGCGGATTGACTCGGGAAGTTTGAGCGGTCCGAGACGGGGGTGAACAGTCCGAGGATGCGGCAAGTAGTCTTGCCTAACTCCCGCAATCATTTGCCGAAATCTGGGGAATGCATATATGTATATCTATATATATTTATCATCGGCTCTCTTGTGGTTGACTATCTATAGCAGCTAGTCTATTGCCAAGTCCCTACCAACTACTTCTCACTACTCAATTTGTCTTCGAGATGCCTCAGTACGATACGAAAGAGGCCGTTTTGGAACTTGGGAAACCGCAGTGAGTAACCTCGAGGCAAATGTTTGGATTCTCCGAGGACATACACTGAATAGGCTGTGATGCAACCTTAAGCCCGGAATTTGTCGAGGTTAGATATCAGCCCCAACTTCGTCATCAGTTACCTAACTCGAGAACAGTTCCTCGCAAAAGCTGGAGATGTCCCGAACCCTCCTTTCTCTGCCGTGACCGCAGCTTTCAAGCAGAACCCGCCTCCTGCGCCGCCATCGACAGAGATCGAGTACACCAAGCAGATTCCCATGCGAGACGGATACCAGAGTGAGCTTCGCATCCATCACCCAGCCAAGCCATCATCCGATGCCCGGGCCATGTTTGTTCTGATTCATGGCGGCGGCTTCTGCCTGGGAAACAACTACATCCACAGCTACCAATCACGGGCCATTGCATCGGTTCACAACGTCACCGTCGTTAACATATCTTACCGCCTCGCCCCGGAGCATAAATTCCCTGCCGGCCCTGACGATGTCTGGGACTCTGTGAAATGGCTCAGCCAGGAGGGCAATGCGAAGGATCTCGGGTGCGATCTATCTCTTGGCTTCTACATCGGCGGTGTCTCTGCTGGCGGAAATCTCTCTGCCGTCACGGCGCAGCGATGGGTGTCAGAGAATTGTTCACCTAGACTCTCGGGAGTCTGGGCTTGTATCCCGTACCTCCTGGAACCAGAAATCGTGCCCGACCAGTACAAGCATCTCTTTCTTTCCAGAAAACAGAACGCCGATGCAATGGTCATTAACCAGGAAGCCATGGTTTTTGTGGAAGATGCATATCGGCCGGATCACCTGTCGTCGGCTTTCTCTCCCTTTCAAGCTGATCATCCGCACACGGGAATGCCCCCAGTCTACATCCAGGTCGCCGGCCAGGATCCCCTCAGAGATGATGGACTCATTTACGAGAAAGCGCTGCGGGCTCACGGTGTGCGGACGAAACTGGACGTGTACCCCGGTCTTCCCCACGCGTTTGACGGCATGTTCCGGGATCTGAACATTTCACGCATTTGCATGTCTGATATGTTAATGGGGATCGGCTGGCTCACAGGGAAGGACGTTGACAGCAAGCTATGCGAGGAGCAGGTTGACGCGTCGTATGTCGCTACGCCCTCTGTGAGGCCGATTTGAGACGAGAATGCTGCACTCAAATACATGGTTGACTAGTCGATGTGTTGGTAATTGATTTCAATAACTGATCTTTTGATGAGTTTGCGGCACTGCGGTTTTCATGCCAAGAGGAACATCATGGTCGTTCGACTTCAAGTGCCAAGTTTTGACGGCTGTCGACGGGAGTTGCGGAAGACGCTGACGCTGTTTGTGAGCTCTGGCTTCTCGCCACCATTTACCTATGCCTAACACAAAGAAAGAAGTGTATTAGAAATGTACCCACTGTTCACCCCGGTTCAAAATAAACCGGCCGAAAATAGATGCATTTGCTCAGGACAAAGGTAAGACAGCCGCCGAGAAGGACAGATCGAGTCGGCAACTCACTGGACACCGCGAGCTGTGGATCTTGTTCTGAGAATTGCACCAAGATGTCCAGTCTGCCCTCCCTTCGTGGTGCTGTCGACGCGGGGACTGAAACGTCCAGCTCGAATATCTCTGGTCAGGTATTCGTCGGCCGAGTAGCGGTGGAATCGGCTCCACCAAGAGAGCGTATATTGCCTTGATGGAATTGTTGTAGCCCCTATCGTACGCAAAGAGGTAGCCGTCGATGTGAAGTGCATGGAGCCGCTGTGATGGCGGCGAAGTCGAGCTTGGATATCACGCCGGGGCCGAGAGGGATGCGTCCGTCAATATTTTACAGCGTCCGAGTAGCAACAGGATAGCTTGCAAAATGGTAGTTTCCCATGATGCTCCGAGTAGGTGTCTACACCAGGTAACCCAAGGTTGAGGGGGAAACCTGGTTGTGCACCGAGGTCTTCCACGCACCCTTTACTGTCCGCTCAAGCCACGTGTTTCAGCCGCTACCGTATGTCTGTCTGGTTGGTTTAAACCATCGCAGAATGCCTCGCTAAAAGACATGGTGTCTGATCACCAAGAAACGGCCCGCGATTCACCCCAGCCCGCAACCTTCCCCAGCGTCACTACATCGCCTCAGTGGTCCAACGGCGGGTCTAGGCTGTCTAGCGCCAATATACACACCATATTCCGGGATAGTTGAAACTTTAAAAGGGCACCACCCCGCCAAGTCTATGCCCCGTTGGGCGGGCGCAACCGAGACCTGTGCGGGGAACCTTGGCCACCCAAGACATTTGAGATGGGAGCCGGCCAAAGCGTGTGTGGCAGACACAAAGTTGTCGGTCCAACATGATTTCTTGCGATGTACGAATATTGCTCTGTCGCGTGCAAATCGATTTCGCGGTGATGCTGGCCCGCTTCGTCCAGCGTGAGGGCCGCTTGGTGCCCAATGAGTCGACAACCTGAATCACCCCACGCGACAACGAAAGCTTCGGGAGCGCCATTTTCACCAGTATATTGAGAGAAGCCCGGGCCATCGCAGCTGAGTCACCCCCCTATCGGTCCGACAAGAACGCCATCTCGCTAGGCACATGACGTAGAGTTCTGCTCTCCTTTCCTCGAGTGATCCAACTTACCTTCTTCAATTGCTATCATGAAATCATCCGGACCGATATCGTCGGTGTCACACCATGGAAACAAGACCTGGGCATAGGCACTAAGTCCAGCCCTTCGCTGTCGGTCCGACACGGACGCTGTGCTGCTAAGTGTACCAATTGTAGTGCTCTACTCTATTTTGCGCGAGTGGTCTAACATGGCTTCCCCAGTGCTCCAGCTGCGTTGGTATCCCCCCGTCCGGGGTATTGAAGGCGTCTGGGGAAGTCAGCCCCACTGTAGACGTCTCGAGACTTTTTGTCATAAAGAGGTGACTGCATCTCGAGGCCGAGACGAGTTGTTGCTGAAGACATCAATCTCAGCATTCTTGACTGAAAGCACATCTCACTTCTCCTTAACTCAATATCCTCTTCTTTTCCACCATGGCCAAAGCCATGGAAAACGCAGAGCATCACGAGGGTGACACCAAGGCCCAGGATGATGCTGAGCATCAGCCCGCGGTGAGAGTGTCGGCCCTCGACGATGTGCTCAGGGCCGCCGAGGAGGCCGCTCTTCGCGAGAAGAACATGTCCATCCGGGAGGCCATCAGGGCTTACCCCAAGGCCATCGCCTACTCCATGATTCTCTCGCTCTGCCTGGTAATGGAGGGCTACGACATGGCCCTGACTGATGCCTTCTTCTCCCTGCCGCAATTCCGACAGAGATTCGGCGAGCGGCTTCCAGACGGCGACTACCAGATCACAGCCCCCTGGATGTCGGGCCTCAAGAACGGTGTCCAAGTCGGCCAGATCCTGGGGCTGGCGGCGGCCGGTATCGTTGCTGAGCGGTACGGCTACAAGAAGACCATTCTCGGCTCCCTCGTGATGCTCACTGGCTTCATCTTCATCTTCTTCTTCGCCTCGCACATCGCCATGCTCCTCTCCGCCGGCGTGCTCTGCGGTCTTCCCTGGGTACGTCCCGCTCCCTTCTCATTCTTTCGTACCAATCTAAATACAGCTGACACGCCATATCTAGGGCGCCTTCCAAACCCTCACAACGACTTTCGCCGCGGATGTGACCCCGATCCCGCTCCGCCCTGTCCTCACCACTTTTGTCAACATGTGCTGGGTGATTGGCCAGCTTATCAGCTCAGGCGTCCTGCGCGGCCTCCTTGTCCGCCAGGACGACTGGGCATGGCGCATCCCCTACGCACTCCAATGGATCTTCCCTCCCCCCATCATTATCGGCGTGCTGCTCGCCCCGGAGAGTCCCATATGGCTTGTGCGAAAGGGGCGGATCGAGGAGGCCAAGAAGTCTCTCCGGCGGCTGGCCAGCGGGCCGACTGACGAGGAGATCAACAACACCGTGGCCATGATTGCCTACACTGACCAAATGGAGAAGGAGACGGTAGAGGGTGTCTCGTACTTGGACTGCTTCAAGGGTACCAACTTGCGCCGCACCGAGATCGCGTGCATGGTCTGGGCCGCTCAGGTGCTATGTGGCATGTCTTTCGGCAGCAACGTCATCTACTTTCTGCAGCAGGCCGGCTTTGACCCCGCGAAGGCCTTCGACTTCGGCATCGGCACTGGTGGTCTCGCCTTGGCCGGCACTATCGCGGCGTGGTTCGTGCTACCCCATGTTGGCCGCCGCCGGCTCTATCTCGTCGGCCTAGGGCTCATGCTCCTCATCCTGCTGACGGTGGGCTTCATGGGCATCCCGGCCCGCGTCGAGGCCATCGGCTGGGCGTCGGGCGCGCTGATGATGGTTTTCGTTGTGACCTACGACATCACTGTCGGTCCCGTCTGCTACTGTCTCGTTGCTGAGATCCCGACCACCCGCTTGCGAATCAAGACGGCCGTCATCGCCCGTAACGCCTACAACATCGTGAGCATCCTGGCCAACTTCCTGACCCCTCCTATCCTGAACCCAGGGGCCTGGAATCTTCGTGGCAAGGGCGGCTTTGTCTGGGCGGGGCCCTGCGCCATCGCTCTGGTGTGGAGCTATTTCCGTCTGCCAGAGACCAAGGGGCGTGCCATCTCGGAGCTGGACACGCTGTTTGAGAGGGGCGTCAGCGCCAGAAATTTCGCCAGCGAGGAGATTGCCGTCTTCGAGGTGGGTCGTGAGTATAAGCTGGAGGATAAGGAGACCGGAGTCTGATCGAGCGGTCTGTCCCAACCCTCCCTGGAGTGACCCCAAGGACGCCACGGGTCGATTCTCAGGGCTGGCCTTCAGTCGTCCGGTATCAAGCGCGTCGATTCAGACTACGAGCCGTATGTAGAATCAGATGATACGAAATATAGTTTGTGATCCATATGTTGACTTTGAAGCTTTTCTGGTCGATCTTGTGCCGCCACATTATCTCATCTCTCCAGATTGCTAATGGGGTGTGCGCATGGCTGAAATCCAGTTGAATGGCTCTTGGATAAGAGAATATTGAGTGGAGAGATAGGGTGCTACATTTAGGGCCCGAAAGCGATGCGGCTGTTTAGCGTGCTGGGCTACTCCAGTGTGAAGCTCCTCAGAGGCAGGGCGTTGTATATGGTCGTGCTTCTCCTCAGCCCACACCTCCCACACTTGACGATATGGAACACCATCGTGATAAATTGGAAGCTAAATTTCCGTCCCATCGCTTCGATTATATGTCTATCGGCATTTTTAAGTCAGGGCGCAGTGATCAATGTTTCCACGGGCCTGGATAGCGGCATGCAGCAAAGCCACACAGACAGCCACAAGCTGTGCACAGCCACAGCCACGTGCATCAAGTGGGTCACCATTGCCGATCGCCAAAGAGCCGCAATGCAGCGCTGCAACGCTGCATGATGCGTCATTGAGGCTCTCCACGACCAAGCGCTGTCTTCCGTTATGAACCGCAGAAGCAAGGGAGAGGCCGGGCCTTGGGCTAGCCGTTCCGCCCTTTCGATCCTGTCGGGAAAGGCAATTCTTGGCGCTCCACTCTAAAGCAGAGCCTCAAATGGTTGGCCCCTGACCATAAATAAAGCCCCACTGTCGAACGATTTTGCCATCGAAAAGGGCTCCATCTCACTCAGGATGGAGAATTCTTATCAAAACTGGGGCCTGTTCGGCTACCCACGGGCGGAAACCGTCGCTTAAGAGCGCTCAGCGAGTGCGGAATGCCTCTTGATGCTATATCTAGTCGAGTCTTTCCGTCCTGTCGTCTTGAGAATCGAGTGACGGGACCAGGCATGGGTGCTGTCGAAATTTTTCTTCATATCGGCGGTCCTTGGCCTGGCCATGCGGCAATTGGAGCATATATAGCCATGGAAAGGCCTCGAATGCCGAAAGGGTTTGGTGTGGCTGGCATCAGCGGCGCATCTCGACTACATTAGCTTCCCGTTCCGTGAAGGCTAACCATGGCTGCATCGACCACTCCCCAAAGCGCAGATCCCAGTACGGCGGCTGGTTGGCAGACAGCCGCACTGGAAAAGGGTGTTCTGCCCCAGAGCGGAAATTCTTCTACCTTTTTCGACGCCAGCCCTGAGGCAACTGCCAAGGAGGATGCCATCCTGGAAGCATCACGATTAGCCGATCTCGAAGCCCCTGATGGGGGTAAGGGCTGGGTAGTCGTGTTTGGGTGCTCTGTGCTGACGTTTTGGTTCATGGGCACCTCATATAGCTGGGGCGTGCTTCAGAATGCCCTGGTGGAAGACGGTGTCGGGTCGGCCTCAACTGTTAGCTTTGTCGGCAGCGTCGCAACCTCGCTGATCTCGGTGCTGGCTCTCCTGACTGGCAAAGTGCGTGCCAAGATCGGCTCGCGCTACACGTGCATGGCTGGCGTGACCCTGCTGGGCCTGGGCGAAATCCTTGCTGGGTTCACGATACACTCTGTTGGTGGGCTATTTGCCACAGCTGGCGTCATCTTTGGTATTGGTAACGGTCTTTGCTTCTTGGTAAATATCCCCTTTCCTATCTTGAATGTCGTGGCTCGTGGTATACTACTTGCTCTCTCCCAACTCTTCATACTCGCTCCTCTCTTGCCGTCGGGTGACATGATCTAACACAGCCCAGACAGCCTCCGTTGCCCCTGCAGACTGGTTTTCCAAGAAACGTGGAACCGCCAATGGTATCGTGTTTGCAGCAGGCGGCCTTGGTGGCGCCGCCATCAGTCTCATCTTCAATGCTCTCGTCGAAAAGGTTGGAACGGCATGGACCTTTCGAATTGTGGGCTTCCTAATTCTCGGCACAGGCCTCCCAGCTGCCTGGCTTGTACAGGAGCGGAAGAAGATGACGAGTATCTCCATAGACCTGCACATGTTCCGCGAGGCCAACTTCTGTCTCTTGTTCATTGCAGGAGCTATTGGGTCCTTCTCCCTCCTGGTGCCCCCGTTCTTCATACCACTGTATGGCCGCTCGCTCGGCCTCGACGCAAAAACAGGCTCGTATCTTGTCGCTGGATTCAACTTTGCATCGGCGGTAGGAAGAGTGCTCTCAGGACTCGCAAGTGATCGGTTCGGGGCCGTCAATACACTGCTGTCTGCCCTTACGCTCAATGCATTGACGATTCTTGTCATGTGGCCGTTTTCAACAACCATTGGCAGCCTTGTCGCTTTTGCCGTTCTCAATGGCATATCGAGTGGCGCCTTCTTCTCGGCCATGCCAACCACCATCGGCAATGTTTTTGGCTCCAAAAGAATGCCCCTTGCAATGGGATTCGTCGTTTTAGGCTGGCTAGGAGGGTTTACCATGGTGAGTTCACTATCAAACCAAACAATTGCATTTATTAACTCTCTCAAGGGGGCACCGATTGCAGGTTTTATGCTTGATGCCTATGGAGGGCGACAGGCAGGCTACGAGCCTTACCGCCCTGGCATCTTCTGGGCGGGAGCCATGGCTATGACAGCGGCCCTTCTTATAGGAACAATGAGGGTCAGACTCTCCAAAAAACTCCTCTCCAAGGTTTGATTCGGATGAAGGACGCAAGCTAGAGTTGGTCGTTTGAAAGGAGCGGCATGGAGAACTAGATTGAGGGTCGGGGATTTGGGCCCGGCGACACGAGAACCATGTAATAATGACCGTAATGAATAAACTGACGACCAAGAGAGCAGCAGATGTATTAATTCGCGATTTTCTTCAGAGTCAATAGAGTATATACACAGTACAATAAAGAACGGCCAATCCACTAGAACACTCGATTTCTATACCTAACTCTAGCGCTCGACTTTACGGTTACATGATCTTTGCAAAAGGGAAGGAAGGAGAGAAATCTCGATCCATTGATCTGAACCTGTTGCTATTCTATCACGTCGTTACAGAACCCCAAGTTGGCCAGCAGATCAGCAGCCAATACATCAATACCCGCGGCATGCTTGTCTTCCACGCCAAATGAGAGGAATAAAATGTCGTCTAGATAGCCATGGTATCTCTGCGTCGAACTTTTCCAACTCATTGACGTGATATAAAACATGTCTGTCTGGCCATTGGGGTATTTCTTCCGGCCGTTGATCCACAGAGGCTTCCGAGACATGGAGACTACCTCAAAAGGGGGCCTCTGCTGAAAGACCATGACATACGGCTCGTATTCACTGTGAAAATTGTGGAATGACTTGTGCTGGAATATCGTGAAGACGAACGTGTTGGCTTCGTTTGGCGAGCACGAGGCGTCTGATCTCTTGCAGAGGGTGATCCGGAGCGAGTTTGTTGCCTGGTGAATCGATTCGTGTTCCTTGAGAGGGTGTGGCATGTACCTTGCCATGCAGTCCCTGTCGGATGCCTCCGCGAACGGCGCCAGGTCCGGCCCAGCACTGCCGTCGAAGTCGAGTTTGGCGAATGTTCGCTTGGGAGTAACGTCTTGATGAACGTAAACCTGGCCCTCGTGGTCCCAGAAGATAAAAAAGTTCTTCTCAATCGGATTCCAGGGCAGCGGACGCTGCAGCTCGGTGCCAGATTCGAACAGCTGTATGCCGTCCTGTGTGGTGTCCCACTGGATTAGGCGGCTGAAATCCTGGATGAACTGGCCGAAGCATGTAAAGCCAGAGTTGGAACCGTACACAATAAACGGAGTTTCCGGGCCCCAGAATACGCGGGCGTCGTGAGGCCCTAGATTGCCGTTGAAGGCCGCCAAGTCTCCCTTGCACAAACCTCCTTTGGTGTGAGCAATAGGGAGCACATTCGGGGCTTCCACGCATGTCAATATGCCGTCCTTGAATTTTGCCGTGCATGAGATTTCACTGAAGAGCATGGGATTATTGTCATGTTCATCTCTGATTTTCTGAGCCACAATAATCCAGCTGTCCTCCAGCCTCGGGTGCGGAATGATGTTGGGGTTCATGGCAGCACCTTCTCCAAAGTCGAGGAAGAAAAACTTTCCATCCGCTGTCGACTGAGAAGACAAAAAGGTGTTAAAATTATCATTGCCTTCCTGCTGGCTATCGCCAGATGGCACACCTACTCCGGGAGCTTTTGGTTCTGGTGCTGGTTGGCCAATGTCTGGTTGTTGTTCGCCAGGAGAATCTTTGCTTGGAATGACATCCCGGAAACCTCCATCTTCTATAGTGGCGTGATGAAAATTGCCATTGGCCTCGCTGTGGTGCTTGCCGAGCGGTTCTTCTGACAAGGTCGATGCTTGGCGGTCGTGAGCCCAGTGTGTGTCGTCCTCCGGCAGCGCCGCATGGCGGCGGATGTAAGCCAAGAGTGAGAATATTAGGAGGATGGTGGGGGCTACCAGGAGAACAATGCGTTTGATGCCCCGCACCAACATGTTTCTTTTAGAAAGAGGCTGATGGTTCAATGCTGGTATCGTGTGTCATCCTTGTAGCCCACACGACTCAATCTCCGTGATGGCGTCGAGTATCGGGATGACGGCTGATATGGGTGCTTGGCGAAAAAAGAAAAAGAAGGTACTTGGCTGGAATGGATAAATACAATCCCGGATTACCAGCAACCACCGCGCGAAGATCGAGGAGGATGGTGTTGTCGGGACTCCGCCGAGGCACTGCGGAGAAGTCAGGCGGGACTCCAAGCGATGGAGGGTAATGGATGGCTGACATTGAAGCCTTTTCCAGATTAGGGTGGAATAAATCAGGGGCTGGATCCGACGAGAGATAATGCGTCAGCAGCAGGCAAGCCACAATCAAGCCCAATTTGAGGATCTGCAATCGATGCTAGCTAGCATCAGTGATGTGATGGCATGTGCTATGGGGTGCCGAGGTTGCATTTGTTCCCCACGCTACTCAACCCTGGTCTGCCGCATCGACCTAACCCTCTTTATCTATTGAAATGCAGATTACTGGCCACTAAAGTTTGCAAAAGCTTCCCGCGAGTGTCCATATTGCAGGATGGGCATATAGGGGCAAGGATGCAGGGCCAAACGCTGATCCGGGGCTCGCTTCGCGTCAGAGCGACACTCCAACTGTCATTTCGCCCGGAGGCTAGTGCATGCGATGCTACCTCAACAGGGATGGATGTTGAGTGGACATGTGCACCCGGGCTTCATTCATGCAGGGGGCGGGATCGTGATGCCGATGCGGGAGACGACATGTGAAGATGACGATTTGTGAATGATGCACATCTAGCGCCTTGCTATTATTTTAATCTTCTGTCTATGATCTGGATTGCTTCGAAGAAGAGCTTTCCACCACTCTTTTACGAAGCCAGGCCGTTAATCGAACACTTGGCGTGTCAATAAACCTCGTCACCAGCTCTGCTGACAACAATGTGATCGGTAGCAGGATAATATGTGGGAGGAGAAAAGAGACCTCGAGTCCCAAAGGCCCTGCCCTTGGTAAAGGAAACTTGTTGACCCAGTGAGGAATATGCTCTCCACTATTCTCCGGTGGCCACCCAACGGCAGTGTAGATTCGATCCCCTATCGTTGACATGATGGGCCCATGAACCATGTACAAGGCATATGAAATGCGGCCTAGATACTGACAGAATCCTGTCTCAAAAAATCGCTTGAGCCAAGGGATTCGGGGGAGCGAGCCGACAAACAATATGGCAGCCCAATACAGATAGAACCATTTGTAGTCAAACACAGCCTGTGGTTTGAGGTATGATAGGTAGAACCAGCCTCGATTCATTCGCAGCTGCTCGATCTTGTTGCTCTCTGAGGGCACTCCCCCAAGGAACAAACTGAGTAAAAGGAGATGATACGAGATGACCCCTTTGAGAGGCTCAAATCTCTGGATAAACTGAGGCAGCTCGCCTTGTTTCGTGAGAAGCTCTAGGTCACATAATAGCATGCCACCAAGAAAGACGGCGCAGTACCACCCATCTGATATGTACATGAAGTAGTACATGAGCCCAACTGTGCACCAGAGGCGCGCATGTTGGCTGCATCGGGAAAAGGCCATGATGGAGGTGTAGACAACAATCGAGCCCTTGAACTCGGCTGGGATGGTCCACAAGTGAATGTTGTAGTTGAACCACGGGTTTCCGCCCTGGTTGAAGACGAAGGTGAGATTCTTGAAATCGCAGTAATACATCCAGAGCTCGTCCCAAAGATTGCTTTGCTGTTTGGCGTTGCTGACCTTGATACCGAAGACGTGCCAGGATGCCGCGTAGGTGCCTGTTACGATGAAGATTGGTAAGAAGAGTCGGATCCATCGTCGAAAAAGCGCCGATGAAATGGCATCTCCGAGCTTAACGAGGTCGCCGCTGTGAAGCAAGCTCAGAGGCTTGAGTGACAAGACGTAGCCCGAAATAACGAAGAAGATGACAACGGCATAGTGTCCCCCGGTGAAGAAGTTCCTGGCAATGGGGAATGTCGCAAAGTGATATTCTCCGTTGTATCCGAAGCCATTCTCGAGAATTATCGACTTGTGAACCCAGAGTTGATGGTGATGCCAATAGACGATAAAGGCTGCGAAACCGCGAAGACCATCTAAGAAGGCAGTTGGGCGAAGATTTGCCCGGGTCGGCGTTCCTCTGCGGCGGAACAATGCTGAAACCACGCCCCGGAAACCGTATTTATAAGGGTCGATAGAGGATTTGGACTTCCAAGCGGGCTTCCATGACCTGTTCATTGGCTTGTGGTGAGCCACTTCAAGCTTGACATCGTCCCATTTCTTGCTGTCGAGAATACCTTCATGGCAGGAGGGCATAGTGAGGTGTTGAAGTCAGCGGAAGGTGATTGTAAAGGCAAGGGTAGATTGAGAGGCAGAAGGGCGGTCAGGTGGAAGTTTTCGGGGAAGTGGTGGAGGAGCGTGGTGCTGCATTTGGGCTCCAAGATCCGATCTGGAGATGTGTGAGGATCTGCCTCTGGTTCTGGGGTTCGTTCTTTCACAAGCTCGAACCTGTTTGCAAAGGCCAGCCCGAGGCCGACAGCGAGTGGCTTATGCTAACAAAGGACCATTTGTCTCCCCATCTGCCCGATTGGATGTTTTTGCAGATCAAAGGGTAGGGGTAGCCTGGCCCTGAGGTGGAACCACTCTGCCCCTGTAATGCGGGGGTTGGCGAGAGTCCGGGATGGGATGCGGGCTGCCGTGCCGTCTCATGTGATGGACGATGGGGTTGAAGACACGATTAGCAGGCACGGTCGCACATTTACCGGATGAACTGGTGGCCACATGCCTGTTTGGCTTGCTCGGCTAAGATTCATGCAAGTCAAGGTGTCTGGGCAGGTGAATTGCTTCAATCTGATTGGGATGAGCCTGCAAAAGCCAGCAGCATTTGGGTCCGAAGAAAAAACTAGAGTTATTGAGAGTAGTTGAATGCATTCAACTTCGGCGGCGGATGAGTCCTTGGGAGCACCCTCACACTGCCGTCTAGATGATCACATGCTCGACCGCGCACGGGCTGGAACCTGGCCGAGAGTCTCGGCTGTGGTGCACAGGCGCAAGGATGATGGTGTAATGGAAGCTCACAGACCATTTTGTAAGCCTTCATCGTTCCAGGATGTTACATCAGATGGATTTGGCAAACCCCAGTTGAGTACCCAAATCAGTTTCAGCCCTCATTCACCATCGCGAGTGGCAGCAAACACCGCACGGGTCCACCTCTCGACTTCGGCTCCCCAGATCCACAGACGGATCGCCGGCACATGTTCCAGGAAGTGATCTGCCAAGCACGTGCAACCCCACAAACCGAGCCCCTGGCGGGCTAGGCACCCTTGATACAATCAAGAGCACAGTCAGTCCTTGCTATGGGTCGATCTGAGTCCGCCGCATTTCGCGCTCATTTTGTGTAATATGAATGGCATGAAGTGATCGGCATGGTCATGTCTGTGAACTTGGACTGATGGGGGATCGGTTCTGCCCCCGGTCTGCCGAGTTGGTCCGTCTTAAGATGTCTTACTGGCCGGGACCGGGTTCGAAACCAAAACCCGTTCCTTGTGAACGTCTTCCTTTCAATTTCACCTCTTTGTCTCTCAGCTTTCAACGTGTCAGTAGCTGGGCCTGGTGCTCGTTGATCGAGACAGCATCGATATGCACACTCGCTCCTCGCGCAGCTTACCTACACCTAATCTTCGAATCTCCCCTGCAATCCCTCCCTCGGGCGCCTCGTGGAAACCAACAACATTAAAAACACTACCAGAGAGTATGGGATCTCCGATAGGCTCCCCGACTCTGGCGACCCCGACCACCCGTCGACATCAACTCCCCGCTCAAGCCCGGCGATGCTTGCCCATGTACCTTGGCTGCGTCTTCATCATTGTCCTCATCCTCAACCTCGACGTCGTCTTCTACGCCGTGCCCACAAAGCGGGTCTTTACACGTGAACACACATCCAATAGTCCTCGAATACCAGGCAGCACGTTTCCCCAGAAGATATGGCAAACATGGAAGGTGAACCCGTTTAACTTCATGGAGGCTGAGGTGGGCAACGCGCGGACCTGGGTCGACAAGAACCCATCCATGCGATATGAAGTTCTCACCGATGCCAATGAATTGAGCTACGTCGAGGACTTCTTTGGCCCTGACCGATTAAACCGGCCGGATATTGTACAATTCTACAAATCTCTCAACCTCACAATCGTCAAGGCCGATTTGCTACGGTACATGGTCATGTATGCAGAAGGCGGCATCTACGCAGATATTGATGTCGAGGCACTGAAACCGTTAAGCCGGTTTATTCCAGATCGGTATGATGAGACGACGATTGACATGATTGTTGGTGTTGAGATTGACCAGCCGGAATTTCGAGACCACCCCATTCTGGGCAAGAAGGCCATGTCGTTCTGCCAATGGACCTTGATTTCTCGCCCGCGACAGCCAGTCATGCTTCGATTGATAGAGAACATCATGGCGTGGCTCAAAGATATTGCGAGACAACAAGGGGTATCCATTGGTGAGGTGACACTGAACTTTGACCAGGTCATATCCGGAACCGGGCCGTCAGCCTTCACCAAGGCCCTGCTGGAGGAAATGAACAAGAAGACCAAGGGCCGCAAGGTCACATGGGATGAATTTCACAACATGGATGAGTCTAAGGTGGTGGGAGGAGTGCTTGTTCTAAATGTAGAAGCATTTTGCGCAGGCCAGGGCCACTCGGACTCGGGCAATCACAACGCACGTCATGGTAGGTTGGCTCTCCCCCCGACGGAACGGGAGTCTTCTTCTAACACGGACACTAGCCCTAATCAAGCACCACTATCACGCCAGCAACTGGCCGAGCAAGCACCCTCGGTACATGCATCCCGTGTACGGACAGGTGGAAGACTGCAACTGGAAGCGCGAGTGCGTTCAATTATGGGACGAGAATGTCGCGGCCTGGAAGGACTTGTCGGAAGAGGAAAAGAAGCGCAAGATTGAGGAGCACGAGCAGTTTCTCCTCGCTATCCAGCATTAACGTCGTCAAAGAATGGCTGGTAATGCCTGGCGGAAGAGGCCAATTAGCGGAGGCTCCGCCTTGGCTCGGACAAAACTGCAAGTGGGATGCGGTTTGTAAGTGCTAGCTCGCCTCGGCTGCTATTTCGGGGGCCATTGAGCAGCCAGAACTGTCCAGTTGTGGCGTCGGCGAGGTCAGCACGTCGTGGCTTGCTTTGAAGGATCAGCGACAACACCCTCAACCTGGTTGACTATTGACTGCAGACTGCACGAGGTTGGGGGCCTCGATGCAGATGCAAACATCGTTGTCTGGTAGAAGAAATACGAAGAATCGCGCCTCATTGGCTTACAGCATCGCAATGCGTCTACATGTGATAAAAAACCTTCAAGAGTCCCAGAACCTCTAGGAACGTCGAGAAGCCAAATCGCGGGGTTGGGTTTGGGTTTGGGTTTGTCGAAACAACGGTGTCCCTGGCAGCAACTGGATGTCCATTGGCCGGTTTGCCCACGAAGCACCTTAGCGTGACGCTTAGCTGGCCGTATTCCTCCTCCTCCGGGACGCTAACTCCGGCGCGCATTGCATTCATTGTATGCATTGAACGGGCTATTAGCCAGCGCTTTCGTCATTCTTGCGTTGCAACAGTGCCCCCCAGCCTCCAGGTAAGACGGAGGGCACATCTGCCGACAGCACAGGGGGACGGTCAGTGAGATCTAGATGCCTAATGCGGTGGTGCGACTCTGTGGCCCCTGACTACTAGCATGGGTGCGTTGGCGTGGCTTGGGGTAGTCGGCGCTAGAGCTGTTAGGCCAGAAAGAAGGGCACCCACCAGGAAACGTTTGGATCTGTTCCGTGGAATTGAGCATGACCTGATTCGACGTGCGTTTTCCTTTGCCATGCGGCTTGACGTAGCCCGGGCGCGTTGGCATCTCGTATCGTGGGCTGGGCTGCTCACCGGCCCGTCTGGGGATGGGCCAAGATGCCATAAATATCGACTGCAGGATTCCCATCTAGGCATCGCGGCGTTATTTTTTTCTCGTATTTGCTCTTTTCCCGTAGCGCCGTCCCTGGCAGATGGACGGAGCTAGTTCCGCCTGCCGATGGGATGAATCGCAATGCCCTCTCGTCTCGTGTCTTGTGTTTATTGCCGGAAGCGCCGTTCTAGCGTTCTACCAAGCCGAGCGCTTAGACAGACAGGCGGGGTGTCGGAGAATACTCCCCTGGGCATGGACGTTTTAGCTGGCGGACAGTTCGGTAGGGTGGAGCTCGCTTCCCCTTGTGGGCGCTTGGCGAGGTCCAACATTAGCAGCTGAATGACTCTCCGGGCGGTAGCGGCGAGGTAGTGCGCGTTGGGCGACGGTGGACGGAACCTGTCACCTGTGCTACTACTAAGGTACTGCGTGTTGCGGCGGCGTGCCTCGTGTAATCAAACATGGCGTTGCCGCCCCCCCCGCCCCTCCCGTAGCCGTGAGGAGGCGGCATGGCTAACGCCCAGCGAGACACGAGGGCCAATAATTAGCCAGCCGCTATTTTGTTTGCCAACCACATGTCCGTCGTGGCCCGGCCGGCGCTTCGCTGCAGCTGTACGGGACGCCCACGGTGCACCAGTACCGTACCACAGCCACGGGAGGGCCTGCAATTTTATTTTTCTTCCCGATGTGACGCCCAACAAGCGCCCTGTCGATATATATTCATGGCTTCCGTCTCTGGCGCCGTCGCGACCGTGGCCGTTGGGCTCTTGAACACCACTTCCGTCTTCGTCCCACCCTCGTTTCCCTCTTCGCTTCTCATCCTCCCTGCAGTGTCGGCCACTGCAGCGTCATTCGTTCCATAATCTATAATGCTTCTCAAGGCTGCCGTCGCAGCGCTGGCCCTGGTGGGCTCGGCCGCCGCTGGCAAATGTAAGCCCAGCGCGACATCGAGTGCCATTCCGTCTGACACTGGGACCTCGCCTGCTTCTACAGGCCTACACACCTATCCTCAGCCTACCGACGTCTATCCCCAGCCGACTGATGTCTATCCTCAGCCTACTGATGTGAAGACTGAGACTCAGTCCACTGATGCCCAGCCCACCTATCCTCAGCCAACTGACGCCCACACTGATACTCAGTCCGCTGGCACTCAGTCCACCTACGCTCAGCCTACCGATGCCAATACTGATACTCAGTCCACTGGCGCTCAACCTACCTATCCTAACCCCACCGACTCACAGATCGACTCGACCAAAACCGAAGGTGGCTCTACTCAGACTGATGCGACCGGCACCAACACCGAGACCAAGGGCGACTCTACTCAGACTCAAGACACTGGCACTCAGACTGCCAACACTGCCACTGCCACTGGTACTGACGCCACCACTTCCACCGATGTTCAGACCCAGTCTGACTCCACTGCCACCGATACTGCCACTTCTGCCGCGACTGAGGGCAGTACCTCTGCCACTGATGCTGCCACCACCACCGAGACTGGGTCCGACAATACCTCCACTGGTACTGAGTCTGGTGGTTCCACCGACACCAAGGGTCCCTCTACCGAGACTGAGACCGCTACTGGTACTGGCACCAAGGACATCACGGAAACTGGCACGGGTACAGCTACGGAGACTGGCACTCAGGAACCGACCGGAACTGCCACCGACACTGCCTCAGGGACTGCATCCGATACGGCCACCGGCACTGCTACCGGTACGGCCACCGAGACTGCTACCCAGACTGCCTCAGAGACTGGTTCGGGGACTGCTAGTGACACTGCTACCGGCACTGCTACCGGCACTGCTTCAGATACTGCCACTGCCACTGCTACCAACACTGGCACCGGGACTGATACCCAGACTGCCTCGGAGACTGCAACAGAGACCGGGACCGGGACCGCTTCAGGGACTGCATCCGATACGGCCACCGAGACCGCCACTCAGACTTCTTCCGTCAACACTGACACCACCCTAACCACCGTCACCCGACCTCCCACCACCACCGAGGAACCGACCACCACCTCTGGTGAAGCCACCACCACCACCGGCGGCCCATCCAACCCAGTCTGCTCCTGCGAGCTAGACCCGTCGTCGATTGACTTCGCCACCAACTGCAACCGTCGGGGCCAGATCCGCGTAACCGACGCATCCGAAGTCTTCTCCTTCCCCAAGGCCATCTTCCCCGACCAGGGAAGCGACGCGCAGTGCGCCGCCATCTGCGACCAGAACAAGCAGGCCTGCGGTGCCTTTGCCTTCGTCAACGCCCAGGTTGGCTGTGCCTTTTACGTCAACTCCCTTTTCGAGGTCACTTTTGCTACTACGGCGAGCAGCGACCCGGTCTGGTTCAGCCTGACTTGTATGACCTGCTTCGACTGTATGGATGTCACCGACCCCGTCACCCCGGGGCCTGGGCCTGGTGATGCCTTTGAGCTATAATTGGTTGGGGCTCAAAGACGAGGAGAGAAAAATGTGAAGAAATATGCTGAATCTTCCCTGGGCGACTGGGGGCTTTCACCGGCCGTACGCGGATGGCGCGTCATGCTTTTTGTGCTCGCGAGTTCAGGTCGAACCGACTGGTGACTTTGAGTGCCTGGATTGGTCAGGTTGCTTTGTCGTTCACACCATAGATCACTTGATGCTCCCAAACATTGGAGCAAGTAAATAATACCCTTAGTTATCGGCTATACAAGCTCGGTTGTAGATATTCGATTTCTTTTTTATTCATAATTCTAAACAGCGCTCCGCACTTGTCGATTGTTGTTGAAATCGCCTGAATGGGACATTATACATTTGTGTGGAGATCTATATCAATTATTGGGCAACACAAGCCACAGTTGGATGGGGCCACCTCTAATACGGAGCTATTTACAGATTGATACATGTAGTGTTACAATAGATACGACCATCTTGGCCGATTGTGGTCTATACGCATCCGTCAATGGCACGCCTTGCCAAACTTTCTCAGACGGATAAAGTTGTAGGGAAGGGGAGCCAGGAAGCCAGCAGACATTGAGATCAATGCTGCAGTCCAGAACCATGGGGAATCGAATGCAACAGCGCCACCCGTGAGATGATAGTCGACGAGGTTTTCCGCAATCTCCATTGTAAGCATGGAGATGAAGCTCATGCCGATGGCCGTTTTGACGGCGGCACCCCATGCAAGGGCATCACGACCAATGCGAAGCAGGACAGTTTCGAGTAGGATAGAGGTGGATATTCCAGAAGCCACTAGGCGGGGGGTCAGCATTTGCACGGAGTGGAATGAGAGACGTAAGCAGGAGGCATATGGCAGGTGTTCGTACTTGAGATGGCCATGATGGTTCCCATGCCAAGTTCGGGGAAGTTCAGCTGCAGCAGCCACATTGCGGAGAAGTCACCCGCAGTGCATCCAACCAAGCATCGTAGCGTGTTGATGGATGCGCGCTTCCACGTCGGCGGAGAGTTCCAAAACGCCATTGAGGTGACGGACGGTGCTGGCGGCGGCGTTTTGCTGCAGGCCTTTGCGCATTTCTCCCTCAGCGCTGAAGAGGTGGCAAAGTACTGTGACAGACTGGAGCTGGGCCCCAGAATAGTCCGTGGGCGAGCTAGAAGCCGGAAAGGCGTAGATGGCGCGGTGCATCGTCGTGCTGAATGCACGAGGCGATTGAGGGTTGCCATGGGTTGCGGCTTCGGCGGGTGAGGGAAACGCTATGAAACACGACCTGAAGATTGTCTAGAGACTTGGTTGGGAAGATGAAAATTAAAAGAATGTAAATTTGAGAAGATCGCCTCGTTGTCGACCAGGCATGTCCACTCGTTGTTTCTGCCAATCGCGAAATTGACTCGCATGGATGCTATTCGTCGGCGGTCGAGTAAGCCGAAGACCAGGTCATGCGTATTATCACGTGCTGACTTCCATCAGGCGAGCGAGGATTTGTGCCTCACCAGGGACACCACGACATCTCAAAAATAAAATAAAAAATGGCTAATGCGATTAATATGGAGGACCCAATGGAACGTGACCCTATCATATGATGCATCCCGTCGTGCTGCGGTTTTCTCGCCCTTTTCTCGCTTTTCTCGCTTTCTCGCCTTCCCTTCTGTAATTGGACTTCTCGCCCCTCCTTCCGTCGTGGGACAAGTCAGCACATATCCCCACCTCAAGCACTCGGCCGTCGAACGAACATAAAACCCCCCAAGCAAACCCAAGTCCCGCCTCAACAGCAACCCCAAAGCATCAACAACAATGGCATCCATCTCGCAGCCCCTCAAGCGCTTCACGCTCGTCTTCTACGCGCCTCCCAGCGCAGTCGCCGGCTGCAGGGCCGCCATCTTCAAGACCGGCGCCGGTCGCTATCCCGGCCCCGGCAACTACACCGAGTGCTCCTGGTCCACCACGGGCACCGGGCAGTTCCGCCCCGGTGACACGGCCAATCCCAATATTGGAGAGACGGGCAAGCTCGAGGAGACGCCAGAGGCCAGGGTCGAGATTATGTGTATGGGCGAAGAGATTGCCCGCAAGGCGGTCGAGGCTTTGAAGGCGTGAGTCTTGAATTCGCTATCACATAGGCTGGCAACCCTCATCCCAACACGGTTCACTGATGTATTACAGGACTCACCCATATGAGGAGGTTGCCTACCAGGTCTACGGAGTGGAGGACTTCTAACCATGCATGGTTTGGGACGGTGCTAGGCTGCCTTTGACTAGCGTTTTTATCATCACGTCAAAAACCCACATGTAGTTACTCCTCGTTGACGACCACCCGAAACAATACTGCGTCCATCTATTTGCATCTGCGGTCGCTTGTCTTACTGCTTGCTCCGCCATGTTGAACTCTCGATACGGCGCTTGAATCTGTAGACCACTTTGCTGGCAGCCCATAGGGCATCTAATAATATGTATTTGTAGGAATCCTGCCTATAAATATACAATGAATCTCAAGAAGTCTTGGACAACCCCCTCGGTCCAAATGTCCCTCGCACTCGCATCGAGCCGGGCGCGCGACGCCCCGAAATTGATGAGTTCCTGCGGGACGTCGCGAACCGACGATGCGACTCTTTGTTGTGTGTTTTCTGCATTTAGCAGGTACCGTCCTTCTTGCCGGGGCCGTTGTAGTTCTGGCACTGCACCTTGGCGTCGGTGCAGATGTCAGTGAGCTTGGCGGTGTCGCCGTTGGCCTTGGTGATGCCGACGATCTCGCCGCCGCCGTAGGCCGAGACGCCGCTCACGACGACGTCGCGCTTGCACTTGGAACACTGTATCGGGTCAGTTAGCATGCGAGGGAATTCACTGTGTCGGGTGCTTGGGGAACTTACGGTGCCGCAGGAGCGGTAGATCTTGCCGTAGCCCTGGACGAAGAAGTCGTGGATCTCGACCTTTCCGCAGCCATTGTGCTGCACGATTTTGTCCTTGCCGTCAAAGGCACCACCGCCGCGGATGACGGTCACGGCGCCGGGCTTGTCCTCCTTCTACATGCGGGGATCGCGGTTAGTGACACTCCAGATGGCCATGTAGGACCCTGTAGTGTGTGGAGCTTACAATGGAGATGGCATCCTCGCAGACAGCCTCGAACCAGACGTTCTCAATCTTGCAACCGCCTCCAAGGCAGTAGACACCCTCGCCCTGGTTCTTGCCAATGACAACGTTCCTCAGGGTGGCGCCGGAGCGGAGGATGAAGACGGTATCCTTCTGGCCGCCCTCATTCTGGCCCTGGCAGGTGTATCCCTCGCGGTCGTATCGCATGTTCTTGCCGTCAAAGACCTCGCCCGACTTGACCTCGATGGGGTTGGGGTTGGACACGGTGCCCGAGGGCTTGGGCATGGTGTTCTTGGCGCAGCCAAGGACGGCGGGCAGGCCGGCTGCGAGCAGGAGGAGCATGTTGGCGTTGGCGTACATGGTGAATAAATGCAATCAGAAACGAGAGCAGAGACCAGCTGTGCGAGTGGACAAGAGAGGAAAAGGGGGGATTGTTGGGCTTGAGACTGCGAAAGGAACTGGTTCAGAAGCTATTCCAGTGCCGTGACCTGCCGCTTTATGTATTCATCTCATTCAAGGCGTTCCCCTGAGGAATCCATTCGACTCGGAGCTTTCCTCTGGGTGGCTGCTACGATCATCGCGCGTCTTTTCTCCGAATCGTGGAATAATCCAGCTAGTTGAAACAACTGCCAGCAAACTGCCCCTGTACTTTCCCCCAGGCAGAGTGGCCGGCTTACAAGGGCACATTGGCAGCGCGTGCTGGGCGAAATAAGGTATGCCAAGCAACGTCATCTGGGCTACGGCTAACACGGCACCCATCGCCAACCCCAAAACAGCGTGGCGAAGCTTGGCCCGGTAGGGGTCCACCTCGTTCAGCTGTTTCACCTGTGCCATGGGGCACCAGTCGACCAAGCTTAATCATGTCATACTTGACCGCGCCCAGGCACCGTCCAATGTTTTCCAAACGGGCCTCCAGACTCCATGACTGGCTCCGCTCGTAAAAATATATGCTTACTTGACGGGTCGTCGGCCACCATGCACCCCGGTCCTGTTACAGGTACCGCGCCGTCCGTCCCCCCCCCGGCCCATCCCCACTATTGTCACCACCTCCCGAAAAAAAGCTCTCAGGTACACGAAAGCAGTGCGGCTCAAGCGCTTCGGTAGTCACTGGTCCTCAGACGACCAGTTCTGACCGAAATTCAACTGACGATAGAGAAAGCACAGGTTGGCTCACTTCTGAGCAATTTCGCGAAGTTTCTGACTGGTAGTGCAGGCCATATCGTGCGGGCTAAGGGCCCAGGTTATCAACAACCGTCACCTAGGGGTAAACCTCAGAGCTCAACAGGATGGGGACCTGAGTTCTTCCCAAACAGCGAAGACCCCGGGACCCCAACCGAAATGAACAGCCCCACACGTTATGAAGATTTTACCTCAGTTCCCCAATCCGGGCCCGTTCAAGGTCCTGGTCGCAGCAACGGTCCAACTCGGAAGCCTCAGAGAAGGAGCAAGTCAATCCAACCTGCTAGAGAGCCCCGGAGGTCTGAAAGAATCCGAAAGAAACTGTTCGAAAGGTCGAAACGCATGGCGGCACAGTAATTACGTCAGGGCCGCCAGTGAGGCTAAGGACAGAGAGTGGGCTCCAGTATTACCAAGAACAAGAACTGGATATTCTAGAGGAGAAGATCAGGAGGTACCTAGTTGGCGAGCCGGAACAGCTCATCTCAAAACGAGAATCAGATGTATTGACTAGAAATGCAACCAAGATCAACTCCGCCCTCTGCACAAAATGACATCCCCGCCATTAGATCAACTAGCACCGGAAGCACCTGGACTCCGGCATTACTCTCTCTTGCCTTGGCTGCCACCTCGCGTAGATCGCGGTTCCTACTAGGTAAATTAACTTGGTCAACTGTTAGACACGGGATTTTTTAAATTCCGATCAATCTAACCTAAAAGGAAGCCAGCTCCTTCTAAATTATCGCAAGAACCCGTCACCTAAGGTGGCACATTGTGTCCAAGAGGCCCTTAATCCGGTCCCCTCTGCAACGTCTTCGCTACCTGAGCCCTGTTCTGGGGTCAAAGCTAGCGCCGGGTGTACAAGGGTATTTTTCTACTTGTGGATGCTAATATCCCTTTGATGTCAAAAACGGGGACTCCATAGATATTAAGAGTTCTTATATAAAACGTCTCTCGTCCTTCCTGTCCCGTCTCTAAAAAAGATAGAAATCATGCAGGAATCAATATCATCAGCAAGTTATCTCATCCATCGTACCAAGAATGCCCAGTTCAGAAGTTATTCCCAACACCTTTGCTAAGACCTCCGCCACCGAACAGCCTCAGCAGAAGGTACCCAGACTCGTCTACCAAGGACTTCCTCATCGCAGGTTTGGCGAAGACTGGACAACCACACAGACTCTGTGGGAGGAACCAAATGAAGTCGACCAAGAAAGAAGAATGAAAACTTATATGGACCTGAGATCTGCTACGTCGTGGCTCCGGAAAGCTTAAGCTTCTGCTCCGCCGACCCGTTACAGCTCTGCATTGTCCCTTTCCTCGTGCCTCTGTTGCTCTCTAATGGCCTGTTCCTTCGATGATAAACACGTCACTTCTTCCCTTCGACCCCTACATCGGTCAAAGATGGTGCCTTTTGGTTTAGCTAGTATTATCGCGCCACTTTATTTATCCACAGCACGCACCGCAATCTGCAGCCCACCAGCACGCCTGGCTACCAACCTTAGCCAGCCGGCTCCGCAAGTCAGAGCCAGGAGTGCAGACTTTGGACACACCGTTTGAAACACACTGGGTGCTCGTCCTTGTGATCGTTGCTGATGAATCCTTGAAACATCGGCCCAGCGTACTCGTGAGGTCGCCGAAGCTTTTGGATCCAGCCGTGGCATTCTGGAGAAGGCCTCTCAAGATATACGTGGGTTTCGTCCTCATCCAGGTCTCTGCGACGCACCAGGGATGAGCGTCGCTGTCCCTAAGGATTTAGTAATGAACTTAAGCGAGAAGTAATGAGGAGAAAAGTACAGCCGCACAGTCCATGCAGAACACCAGTCAGATCAAGTGACTCTAATTGCAGGACTTATGGCCTCCAGTAACAAAAGGAGATCTTTGTCCTGGTGGGCCTTACTTTATACGTGAGAAGCCGGAAATGACTGTTGGCGGCATAATGCTGTAGACATAGGTATGGGTTCTGAACTGAGGTTTCGCGCATCCGTTACAGAGAGTAGGTGTAGTTCACCGATAATTGGAACTTGCCCAATTCACAACTTCCCACTTGCGTCCATATACTCGCACATTTCGGATGCTTGCGAACCACAAACCTATTGAAATCCTTAGGCACAACGAGCGGCCTTGATAATATCCTGTGAGGCCTTGTCCGAGATGATGAACGTCGGCAAGACGGGGAATGCACCTGGGACATGCGGGAAGACCGACGCGTCAACGACTCTGAGGGCCTTGACGCCATAAACCCGGAACTTGCTATCCACAACAGCCATGGGATCGTCAGCAGCTCCAATGGCGCAGGTCGAGGTAGCATGGTGACCGAAAGACTGGAATCGGAAGTAATCGAGTTGTTCCTCATCGGTGCAGTTGGTAGCATCACCGTGGCAAGGATGCAACTCGTTTCATGGCGTAACGGGAGCGCCAGCTGCCTGAAAACCTCTCCGCATGATATTGACGGCGTCGACCAGCTCTCGCAAGTCCTCTTCACCACCAGCCTCCCAGAAACGGAAGTTGATCTCAGGAGTATCCATCGGGTCTGCCGACCTCAATCTAACGCTGCCGGCACGGGATCTAGGCTGCATGTGCGCCATGGCGCACATGTACTGCCTAGGACCATAGTTGTTTGGCATTCCAGGCCAGAATCCTTCGAGAGCAAAAGCGCCACACCAGGCATGGATGTTCCGGTCAGTCGTATCTGTAGGCGTCTTGAGGAGTAGGCCGGTCTGAAAGGCATTACGGTTGATATCGTCGTTCGCGAGCCCCAGAACACCAGCTTCATAGTTCTCAGCCATGTTCTCGCCAACTCCTGGGAGATCTTTCACCACTTTGATGCCGAATTGCTCCAACTCTGTCGCAGGACCGATGCCGGAATGCTTGAGAATCTGAGGACTGTTGAAGGTACCGCCCGACACGATGACTTCTCGCTTGGCCGTGATACGCGTCAGCCTACCCTGGTTCTGCTTTTTCCACCGAGGGTCTGCGCGGTACACGGCTTGGCCTCTTACGACTTCCACCCCGTTGGCGACTGGTACAGGGCCGCTTTCGTCGAAAAGAACTCTGGTGACGAGGCTGTTAAGCTGAACCGTGAGGGGATAGTTTGCCGGATCGTTCAAGGTGTCACGAATGTAGGTGTTGGAGTTCGAACGGCGACCATTGACGTCCATGTGTAAGCTCATACCAAAAAAACCCTGCTCTTGGTCACGATGAGGGTTCGGTGCGTTGACATCTCGGACGACTAACTCGGGGATGCTGTCTGCGTCTTGGTCTGTGGCGTTGGCTAGACCCTGCATGATGCGCAGAACATTGTTGGGCTGTTGTGTCCACGAGTTGTTGCGTGAGTTGATGCGTAGCCATCCGTCGAAACCATGTCCCGGGGTGCCACGAGGAAGCCACTCGTTCCTCTCGATGTTGATGAAATGCCGGCGCATATTCTCGGGCGTCCAAGTCTGGTCACCTGTACGGTTCACAACAATCTCCCAGTCGGCATCTGGTGGCAACGTCGAGATGCCCGCATTGTTCATGGAGCAGCCGCCCAAGGACGTGCCGCGCGGGTACCAGATTCCAAGCCTCTCAGCGCCGGCCGGAGGGTCAAGACCAGTGTAAAAGGACCCGTTGGCAGTACGGTACGTCTGTCTCTCGTATCGGGCCTGATGCTCAGGGTTCTCCGAGTGCTGGACAAAGAAGTCCCAGCGAGCTAAGGGGCTGTTGAGGGCGGCATAGTTGTTGGCCAGGGTGTTCCAAATGGGATCGTCTCCATGATCGTCGCCCGCCTCGAGAAGAAGTGTCTTATAGCCGGCCCTGGCCAAGTTGCAAGCCAGAGGCCCTCCACCAGGGCCACTTCCGACCACAATGTAATCATAGACTTCCTCAGCAGCTATGGCCTGGATAGCCAATACAGCTGCCGTAAAAACTGAAGAAAGACCCATCATGTCAAAGGGAAGCAGAGAATGTAGAATTCGAAGAGGTCGATGACAAGCTTGAGAAATTGAGAAGCTTGGGTGACTTGAGAAAAGCGTTCTGTCATATTCCGCGACCTTTTATAATAATCTACATCGTCCGATTCTCTTTCTTACTGCCACCACATGACGAGGCGCTCCTGTCTTGCCAACATCACGGCGGTAGCCGGAATTGGGAGTTGTTCCCCTGAAGCTCCGTCAATTGACCGTACATTGGTGGCCGCGTCATCTCAGTACCGCGTTGTCGCGTTCGAGAATCAATGCCAGCAAGGTTACTATACTCTTCTCGGGTCATGATCTGCGCCTGTTTTCAAAGTCGTGAAACTTGACATGGCTAGAGGACGTTCGAGGCTCGTGCTTCTTTGACAATAACTGAATACGCGGCCTCAGGGCTTGGCGAAATGGCGCAGTCAGAGGTATGACTTGATATACAAAAATCAAGTCATATTCAAAATGGGATATTCACTCTCTCTCAGCAGCTTGTCGGCCCGATTGGTTGGTACTAAGGTCGATCTCGCGAGAACGTCATGCTGGGGTATGGTAGAAACCACAAGTACCCTGCATCATGACGTATAGAGGATGGTTAGGTTGCCCAAATTGGAAAAAGGAAGGAATCGAGTTGCCCCTGAAATTTGATGGCTCCTTAGTTGACGTGCTGTATAGCATGTTGGCCCCTGACTCGTCTCTATTGTTCAAGATGACCCCCATGTCTCATAAGCAAAACAACTCGACTTCGCCACACTCGTCGTCGAAATGATTCTCGCCGCCGACTTCGGAAGGGGTACTCCCCGCATAACTTATACACTATTGCACGTCCCCTTCACACAATGGCGTTGCACATTTGGCGAGCGATGTGGGACGGAGGCCGAGGCCCCCGACATAGTTCGCAAGCCACGCAACGGCCTGCTCACCGTACTTTATCTGCGGACTTTATTATTACTAAGTCCGGCGCCTCCCTGAGCTGCATATTGAGGTAGACATCTAGTATGGGTGAATTTGAGCCGTGGGAGTTGGTACCTCGCCCGGGCTAGGAGCGTTGCCGACGCTGTAATGTCATGCATTGCTTGTTATTAATGCTTCAGTTTAGGCTCCCAAGAGGACCGAGTGTCATCTATCACAAGCCATTCCGGCTGTAGCTTGTATCTCCATGCTGTATCTCCGTCTCAATGAAGATGCTAAGGATTTTGGGTTTGAACAGATCCAAATTGATGGCTATAAATAATGTCTAATGTCCTACCTTTTCGCAATACCCTGTCCCAACATCACATCTACATCACTCAACTCAGTTTCTCAATTATCGATTTATCGTACATCCAATCTCCTAATCCAAACTTAATAATGCTTCTTTACGATAATGAATCCGGCCCCAACCCTCTGGTTGTACGCATCTTCATCATGGAGCGTGGCGGCCTGGAGCTTGACGTCCAAGCCATCGACATCTTCAAGACTGAGCAACGCCGACTTGCCTATCGGACTCAGGTCAACAAGCGCGGCGAGGTGCCGGTACTTCGCCTCGACGATGGCACAGTCATCACTGAGTCAGTCGCGATTTGCAAGTATCTCGATGAGGTTGCAATCGGCGGCCACTCGCTTTTTGGATCGACGCCAACTGAGCGAGCTACAACACTCATGTGGCTCCGCCGCATGGACATCGACATTGCCCAACCTCTGACCAGTTGGTTCCGCAACGGCGCAGAAACCGTCGACTTCTACCGCGGCAATCGCATCCCTGATCCCAGTGCGCAGTTGATCGAGAAGGTGCGCATCAACCAGGCGTTGAATCAGCTTGACGATGAGTTGGAGGGGAAGCAGTTTCTCTGTGGCGACAGGTTCTCTATGGCTGACATCTTGTTGTATGCCATGACAGCGCCCTTTCTCGACAGGGTTGCCCCTTGGGTGAATGCTCCGGGTCGCTTGAATGTTGCGGGCTGGTTCGAGCGAATCGGCAAGCGTGAGGCCTGTCAGAAGGCTATTGCAGGCTTTGGGAACCATGTAACAGTCTAGATGATAGGACAATGTGGAAGTTGACACAACCGCTCGACTTCTTTCCATCTAGGTTTTCACCATTGCACTATGTAGTAATGGGTTTTATCCACCCCCTGAGGAGTGATGCACATCCGCTCGCTCGTACTTTGCTCACCATTAATTGCAAACGGATTGGTCCCCATTTCCTCTATTTGATCTGCTAGATATGATTGGTACCTTTATGTCCATATCCCACTCGCTCTGCTATTTACGTGCCATCACCCCAGTTTCAGTCTTGAAATTCAAAGGCACCTGAGAAGTAGTTGCCCAGGAAGGAGGACACCTCTATCGCGTTTTCCTCTCCAGGCCCAGGATTCCATTCATCCAACAGTCTATCCCAAGCCGGCATTGGGAGCAAGGCGTCAGGTGCCGAGTTGAATGGCATGTTGGTCAGATCCTCATCCATGAGGCTCTGGAGACCACCGCGCCCTTCTCCGACAACTCGTTGTTTCCCGGCTCGATGAACCCCATCGAAATACACTTTACCGACTTGATGGTACGTACTGAAAACGCGATGTAGTTTTGCAATACTGGGAGATTGTTGAGCGGCGGTTTGGAGAGACGCCACCGTCCGTCCCAGGAGGTGCAAATCCCCTTCGTCTCCAGCCGCAATGGCATTGCTGAAGACGATGATGAACGGCACAAAGGGGCAGCAAAGTAGCGTCCTAGCCATGTTAGTCAAGTAAGGAGCCGACAATGCAAGATGTGCTAACCAGTGGATGAATAATTTCCAAGTTTCGTCATTTGAATCCCCGATCCTTTCCCATGCCCTGTTCTGAATATTCAGGGCAGCTCTCGCCGCCGACGTGCAGTCATTGCAGACGTGAAGGGGATGGGTTTGTTCTACGACAGGCACCACGCGGTAAACTAGTGTGAGCAGGGAGTAAAACATAAGCTCGAAGGACTCCCCAGCGGTGGTGTCTGTGCCGGCAGAGCCTGGCGTGCTGCCATCCTTCCCCTATGCCCGGTTAGCCCAATTTCGTCTCATCAGCCATTGAGATGGAATAATCCCACAGCTACGAAAGCCTGCCGCATGGCTATTAGCTTCTCGGCTAGTACTTGTGCGTGCTGAGCCTTGACCTCGGGAGGTTGAGCTTGAGCTCGGCCCGAGTACAGTTGTTGATAGATTTCGTGTTGCAGGTCGATAGAGTCAAGCCATGAGAGGAACCCATAGCCCCAGGGAGCGTCAACGCCCCCTGGGCATCTGGGACGTGCTGTGGTGATGTCATGGTCCGGCAAGGTCGGACTGCGGCCGAGGTTGAATGAGAACATGACATCAAACCCCCATACGTACCAAAACACCACGCGCTGTTGGCGGACCTTGTCACTGGTTGAAGTATCCGGCAGTCGGTGATAGCCTGCTTCCTGACATAGAACCGCCGCATGAGATATCAGCTTCCAGTCAAAGGATGGATTAGACCAATCCATTCGCGTTGATGCCTGCATTTGCGTTAGCCAGTAAACACATCTCGACAACGGTAGTGAGTCAAACTGAGAGTAGGAGGGCGAGGATGTTTTCAAAGGTAGGGTCGAGAGCCAGTCTCAAATCCACGGCAGCCCTCCTGACATTGGCTGCGCAGACGGACACGCTCTTGGCGACTTCGACGGTATCCAAGCCCAACTCGTCGATGGTGTCGTTGCTGAAATCTCGAAAGAGATTGCAAAGGCCGGAATTCACGATGATGAAGGTGCTCAAGGAACACTCCTCCGTCGGAAAGTACACTTGTTGGCACATTTCAGTGAAAGTGGCAACATGTACGAAGGGGTAGTCCCTGAAGAATCGTGTCGCGTTGTCTAGACAGTACTATGAGTCGCCTGGAATATTTTGTTGCGTGTGAGGATTGGACCAAAGCTTACTCTTGCAATAATTTAGTGCCTTGATCACCAACTGTCGCGGCGGAAGAGGGAGGCCGGTGAAATCCTGTCTTAAGATTGTAGGCTCGGCGCCTTGGGCATTGGTTGAGCCAAGATTCACAATCTCTCGAAGAGACGCCACTGCCACGTCGCCATCCTTCGAGTACGGCAACTGGCCAACAAGCCTCTCGAATTCTAGTGCCGTATGCTTCGAATGTGCGGCAAAAGACGACTCGCCCTCGAAAGAAGCGCTGCCCAGACTGTGCCCGAGGTTGCTAGGTCCAGCTAGAGTCTTGTTTGTATCTGCTGGCGAATGCGAGTTGGCCAGGGCATCCCGCAGCAGCTTCTCAAGCCTTGCGAACCGACTGTTGAGAATGGCAATCTCCTCCTCGCTTTTCTGGATTCAGCATTGATTGGCCAATCATTGTGGGGCATGCAGGCATAATTCGACCTCGGACTTGTACGTACTAACGAGGGGAGATGAGAACTCGCTGCCGTTTCTGTAGAGGGCCTTTGGTGGTTCGACAAGTGATATCGCTTGCCCTGCAGCTAGAACAAGGTGACTCTCGATCACATTTGATCTAGAACAAACATCAATCATCAGCCAAATGTGGAGAGATAAAGCATCAATGCCGCCTACCTTCCTCGCTCGACAGGTATCACACTGTACATGATAGTCAGCCAAGCTTAGTCCAAATCCCGCCTTCCCAAGACAAGGATCTTACCGAGAGGCCGCGGCCAAGGGGCTCGGCGCCACGGGGCTCGGCGCCAGGGTTTGGTTCCATTTCTCGGGCCTTGTGACGAGAATTCCGATGGCAATGATCACTTGTGGTAGTACCTGGTTGGCATGTTTGGGGGAGGACTCACCACCATCGGGTCCGGTAGGTGCAATCTTCCATGGCTCGGAGGCCGAGGCCTCCAGGGACATCTGTGTATTACGTCATGGTGATTTCCACGGCCCCACCGCCGGAAAGCTCCGAGCTACGTACTCCGTACTAATACATTAGTGTGTGAGAGTCTCCTTGAAAATGTTCCAGCAGGTTCATACATCACCAGCACTGTTGGGATTTTTCGCTCTTTAGACCTTTTTTCTTTTAATTTTGACTTCTTCTTCGTAATCCTTGGAGAAAAAGAGAAGAAGGGGCTTGTTGGAATTCTAAAATGGGCAACGATGGTGCAACCCAGCCTGCCACAGGCATGCCAGTAAGTACACTGCATTCTTGAAGAGCTTCCCTTTCTCTTTCTGATCCATCACTCCTACATTTCTATTCGTCTCTCTGTGTTCCCTTTTCTTAGTTAGGTGATTGCTAAAAACTTGATAGAATTTCATGGTTGACTTCTTGAGTTCGTCCCCAATGCTCCCTCTTGCATCACTTGGTCAAATTCGATGGCAGTTGACCAATCCGAAAACTACGGCTCATGAGATACAAGTTTTATTTGCCAAGATGATATCAACTGACCATTATCCTTGTAGTGGGAGGCGTGTCCGCCGCCGTCTCCAAGACCGCCGCCGCTCCAATAGAACGGATCAAACTCCTTCTCCAGAACCAGGTATCCAGGATCCGGCTGTCCGTAATCGTGATATTGATCTCATAATTGACCTCTCGACAACTCCTAGGACGAGATGATTAAAGCCGGCCGCCTCAGCCGCAAGTACGATGGCATTGTCGACTGCTTCAACCGCACCATCAAGGCCGAAGGTATCGCAGCTCTCTGGAGAAGCAATGGCGTCAACGTTGTTCGCTACTTTCCTACTCAAGCCTTGAACTTTGCCTTCCGCGATACTTACAAGAGTTTATTCGCCTTCAGAAAAGATCGCGACGGGTACCTGAAGTGGATGGCCGGTAATTTGGCCTCTGGTGGAGTGAGTTCACCATGGACATAATATTCTATTATATTCCCTTGAAGTAATCATTGACGGCCGTATCACAGCTCGCCGGTGCGACTTCCCTCGTTTTCGTCTACTCCCTCGATTATGCCCGTACCCGTTTGGCCAACGACGCAAAAGCTGCCAAAGGGCTTGGAGAGCGCCAATTTACCGGTCTCATCGACGTATACAAGAAAACTTTGGCTACAGACGGTATTGTCGGGCTCTATCGCGGCTTTGGTCCGTCAGTTCTTGGCATCGTGGCTTATCGGGGCGTTTACTTCGGCATGTACGATTCCCTCAAGCCTGTTTTGCTCGTGGGCGCTCTTGAAAACAGCTTTCTGGCGTCCTTCTTGCTCGGCTGGGGTGTAACTGTTGGTGCTGGCATTGTGTCGTATCCTATCGATACTGTCCGTCGCCGAATGATGATGACGTCGGGAGAGGTGAGCAAAAATCAGCACAGAACCAACTGCCAGCAATTCTGTCGCTAATTATCTTGTTCAGGCTGTCAAATACAGCTCCTCCTTTGACGCTGCCCGCCGGATCGCCGCCACAGAGGGATACCGTTCCTTCTTCAAGGGAGCTGGTGCTAACATCCTTCGTGGCGTGGCCGGTGCAGGTGTGCTGTCCATTTATGATCAAGTTCAACTACTAGTTTTCGGAAAGAAATTCAAAGGGGGCTCTGGATAATGCTCAGTGCTATGGTGTGGTAAAGGGAGGGTGGAAAACGGAGTCAGGACAAATTCGCCCTACACTCAGGCATGGACTATGAGGCTCTTTCTGTTCCAGCCTATAGTTCAAATTAGATGTTTCTCAGATCATTTACAGGGTAGTTTACGTGGCCAGACTATTCCTCTACTTGTATTTGTTGCTGTCCGTAGCTTCATGCCGTATTGTAATAATCACAGCGCTACTGGGAATCGATATGTTCTTAGTTGAGCTGTGGGTTATCCTCTTGAGTCGCCCTTTTATTACTACGTCTACGCGTGGTATACTCTCAGTACCTCCTTTAAAAATATTATATGCCTCATCTGTCCTACATCCCTGCATTTTCGTCCAGCTGACCCCTCTTTCGCCCTCCTCCTTCTCCGGTGCACCTCTGCTGCTCGGGGAATGCCTAATGGCCTCCCCCACAAGTGACTTCCTTGTCTTTGATTGCGAGACCTTTATAATTCTTAATCGCTTTGCGCCTTCGTTGCCAGCGCTTCTCGCCTCCGTCCCACTTCATGCACACCTAAAAGATAGAGTAACAAAAAAAATATATCTCTAGATATATGAATAAACTAAAACTCTTGCAGTGTTTCTAACCAAGTCGAGACTTGATGAAAGCAAACAGACTTTCCATTCCCGATTTCGCACTCGGTACTTGGTCCGGAGGGAATGAGATGAATCCATGTGTCGCTCCAGGGAAAATCTTGACAACGGCCGGGGCGCCCGCCATCTGCCATTTCGCGGACATGAAGATGGTGTCGTCAAGCAGAAAGTCTTTCGTTCCGACAATAAATAGTGCTGGTGGCAATCGGCTGCTTATGCCATCCGCGTTTCTGTATTCTTCCAGGTCCGCATACAGTGGCGATATTCGAGGATTCTTCCAGGCGTCTCCAACCACGTTGGGTTGATAGAGGTTGACGAGCTCAAGCTCTCTCGCCCCATCGTCTCCGTTCTTCGATGCCAAACGATGGTGGATCTGTGAGGGTGTAGAGCCAAGATCGTAGCATCCAAACAGTAAAATCAGACCCCCAGTCAATTTGAACTCTCGAATCTCCGCCTCCTCGTGCGAGAGAAGATGAAGAGCAGTGACCAGGCTCAGGTGCCCTCCGGCGCTTTCGCCGCCAATGAAGGCCAGTTCGGCATCAAACCACTCCCGTGCGTTGAGGATTAGCCATTCCGCAGCGTCAAAGCAATCCTCATCCCCCGCGGGGCCTGGATGTTCGGGGGCAAGCCGGTAGCCCACGCTGACTATAACCAGTCCAGCCGTATCGGCAATGCTCTGTAGCCATGAGTCCTGGTCCCCAGCATTTCCCATCGACCAGCCTCCGCCATGGATATGCATGAAGACATGGTGCGTCTGTGTTCCGTTTTGTGGTTTCAATAATCGGCAAATGATATCTCGCCCCGGTTCACGGGAAGGGATGGAGATGTTGGTGGCGCAGTCAAGACGGACCGGCTGCACGGGGAATTCGCCATTTTCCCACATTTCTCTGTACTTGCTGACGCCGACCTCATGCCACTTAGGGATGTTGGCCATGGCTGCTTTTATAGCATCGTCAAAATGGGAGCTAGTGGGAGGAATGGCAGCGGGAGCAAAAAGACCGGCCGGAACGATGAAGTCCGATTGGAAAGGAGATGGAGGCATAATGGCTTGTGGTGTAAGGTGAGGCCGGCCTTGGTGCGTGGTGTTTCGGAACTGGAGAGTCGGCAGAAGGCAGGAGGTGTGAGAATCTGATACTTGAAGAAATTGTGTTGAGTTGACTTGAAATCTACTTGATTGATGCTGCGCATGGGTTCCAGCCCGCCCTCAAATAGACTCGTCCTAGTTCGGAGGCCGAGGCCTCCGAATGGGTTGATTTTTCAGAGACTCACTTTTGTCTGCTATAGGTACGTCATAATCAACCGCATTATCGGGCCGAGACATAGACGGCTTCTAATAGATCGTGTCTGTTCTTGTCGGAAAGCTAGCGTGGCACTCAGATGACTTGAATGTATGTATTGTGTGTATATGGCCAGGAGGTCACCTCTCGCACCGTGCACGCACCGTGCGGGCAAAAACGTAATCCGCGTTCGGAGTACTCTACCACGGATTGCTCATTGTTTTCCCAAGCATGTTTATAAAGGGCTGGCCTTACAAACTAACATCCGACCAAAACTGTTCAACGAACCTCTCTTTGTTTCTTCTGCCGCTTCCTAAAGAATAATTCTTTTGTTCACTCTCTGGCAGTGACCTCATTCACGCGACTAGTCAACATGGGCTGCTATTCACGCCTCCGTAGGGTAGGTCTACTTGGTCTACGGGCCACTCTACTGCTTACGGCTCCGGGGCGTTGTCAGTGGCCAGGGGCGAGTCGTGTCGCATCTGGCGAGTCAGCCGATCCACAATGTCGACAGGGACGACATTGCATCCATCTGGGGAAATAGCTAATCTGGCGCTTGATTGGCTATACAGGCTTTCCAATTGGGTTGTTCGGCTGGCCATCTGCGGGTTCCTGAAATGACCAACTGTGAAGAATCCTGTTCGCAGCAGTTGCCGATAGAGCATAGAGAAGGTGTTCAGGGCACTTTCCTACACGCCATGACCTGCCATCGGTAAGCTGCAGGGTCAGACAGATGGCAGGCCAATAAAGAACGACAAGACGCAAGCGCCCGCCCTCGGGATCTCGTACCAAGGTACGCGAACTTCGCACAGCATTGACCCGGCCATGTCAAACTTGCGCCCCGTCCCAAGTGCCATCGCAAGTGAAGCATTCCAGCTCCTCCTATTCGCTGCTTTTTCTCCGATGGCCTGCCCGCGCCCACTGCCTCGGCATGTCTTTGTTCGTCGAGCCCCCTAACTACCCCGCAATTGAGAGGTACCGGAATCGCCTGAACAGGTCAAGACATGCATCGTCCTTGCTGGGCGCTAGTCTACCCCGAGGCGTTGAGTCGCTGTTCAGGCCTCGGGTTCACACCCTCAGCTCTGCGTCCTGATGCCTCAAATAAAACATGGCCCGGGCCCTCCAGCTCAAGAGCTGCAGCCACTGGACGAGGGTAGCTTGCATCTCAACCTGAATCTTCCTCACCCAGCTCCCCTGTGCATACCGGACCGGCGCTGCCGACGCGAGACAAGATGATTTACTCCTCATACAAGGACGTGGACCTACCGAGCCTCGATCTGCTCACGTTCCTCTTTGGTAAGTGCTGTCGTCCCGCCTCCACACCGCTGGCAATATGGCGTCACGACATGACTGACCGCTCCAGACTCGGAGCACACCCGCGCAAAGGAGGATACTCCCCTCTTCGCCGAGGCCAAAGACCCCAACCGCGTCATCACAAAGCGCCGAGCTCGCGAACTCACCAAGCAGTTCGCCTACTTCCTGCGAAAGAACTACGGCATTGGCGCTGCAGGGCCCGAGCGCAGCGATGTCGTTGTGACCGTCTCGTCGGGTCAGTCCGCCCTGCCCTGTCTCTTCTACGGCGTCGTCGCCGCCGGTGGTATTTACTCGGCGGCCTCTGGCGCAGCATTGCCCAAGGACCTGGCACGTCAGGTTCGCGACGGGCCCGGAAAGGTGCTGGTTTGCAGCAAGGAGCTCAAGCCCTTGGCACTCCAGGCTGCCAAGGAGGCCGGCCTGCCGGAGCGGAACGTCCTGATCCTGCAGAGCCACCCCGAGATTTCGCTTGAGAGTGCTGATGGAAAAGTTCGTTGTGATTTTTACGGAAGCCTATCATGGAAGAAAATCACAGACGCAGAGGAGCTTCGACGCAGCAAGGTCTGCCTCTTGTACTCGTCCGGCACAACCGGGCTCCCCAAGGGTAACATCTTGCGACTCATCAACCCCAAGACGTGAATAACATTACTAACTGCTCCGTAGCTGTTCTGGTCTCGCACACCAACATGGTGTCCGAAGCCTTCCTCCCCATGTCCCTCAGCCGACCCATCTTCGACGAACAAAAGCGCCAGGGCAATGGCTACGAGATTCGCACCCTCGGCCACCTCCCCGCCGCCCACATCGCCGGTGTGCAGGGATACTTTGTCAACACCTTGTACGAAGGCGGCATTGTGTACTGGATGCCGGGGTTCAACCTTGACGACTTCCTCAAGTACTGCGACGAGCTCAAGATTACCTTCTTCTTCACCGTGCCCCCCATCTACATGGCCATGGCCAAGCACCCGGCCGTCAAGAATCAGTTTCGATTCATGCGCGGCGCTGTCAGCGGTGCGGCTCCCTTGACGGCTGATCTCCAAGACGCAGCTACCAAGAAGCTGGGCAACGACAGCAAGATCACACAGACTTGGGGAATGAGCGAGACTACCGGTTCTGCTACTTATACTCCGCCGGGCGCGGAAGCTCGAATGGGCAGCCTTGGGAAGCTGCTGCCCAATGTGCGCCTTAGGTATGTGCTGAACAATCTTCATGTGTGAACGGTGACTAAAACTGCGACAGGCTGATCGACGAGGACGGAAAAGACGTCAAGCCTGGTGAGCCCGGCGAGGCTCTCGTCCGGGGACCAATCGTCACACAGGGTTATCACAACAACCCCGAGGCCAACGAGAATGCCTTCACTGCCGATGGCTGGCTCCGAACTGGAGATATCCTTCAAATCCAGGACGGCGAGTTTTACATTGTCGACCGCAAGAAGGTATGAATGCTGTCACCGCCATCGCATTACACACCCTTTAGACCAATGACTAACAATAACAAGGAATTGATCAAGTACAAGGGTCTCCAAGTCGCACCCGCCGAGCTCGAGGGCGTCCTCGCCTCCCACCCCGCCATTCTCGACGCCGCCGTCATCGGCATCGAGGACAACGGCAACGAGGTCCCCCGCGCCTACGTCGTCATCGCGCCCCCGGCTGTCGGAAAGATTACCGAGCAGCAGGTCGTCGACTTTGTGGCCTCCAAGGTTGCTGGGTACAAGCGTCTCCGCGGAGGTGTCAAGTTTGTTGACGTCGTGCCCCGGAGCCCCTCTGGCAAGATTCTGCGAAAGGACGTGCGGCTGTTGAGGAAGCGTGAGGAGGCCGGCTCCAAGATTTGAGGCGGCCACGCGAGATGCTACTTATCGATGGGAGAGGTGCGAGGAATTGGGTTAGATATGGACACACTACTGTATTATTCTTCCGAGTAGGCTGTGTCATGTTTGCAGCCTGAGAGAGCCCTGCTGTATTGCTATAGAGTGCAAGGAAAAAGAAGATGATGGATAACTGCAATGAGGTTGATGATCTACATAATTTTGCAGGCAGATTGTTCGGCTCTTTGTACTGGCGCAGTCCGAGTCGGCCGTTCAGGAGTAGATTTTATTCTTGAGACGAGACAACGCTTCCCGGTCCCTTTCTTCCAATCCATCTTCTAATTTCCAGTCGGCACCATCCAGATCAGAGCCCCAAGAGCTTGCCCAGTCTTCCCAGTCCTTCCATTCGTAGAACGACCACGCAACATAGCGAGGTCCCCCTGTATCTTCTGGTAGCACAAGACGGGATCCTGAAAGCACGCGTTCCATCACTGGAGTAGACCCTCCATCGCCCATCCCAAATGTTTGGACTGTTGTAAGAGACTCCCGCCATCTGTCGAAGATTGTATGCCATCGAAGTGTACATCCAGGCATTGGCCGTGGGCTCGTGGGTGAGGCTTTGTTTCTGTCGTGAACCCAGCCTTTGCGTAGATATCCTTCGTTAGAAACAACAATGTCGCGTCCATCTTCATCCTGCCCAACGGTGGTGGTACCCAAGTCCAGCAGAGAGCTGTGGCATTGCACCCTATGGAGAACAGCACACTTGTCCAGGTAGAGCTGCTCGAGGTTCAAGGAAGCCACCCAGTCTACCTGCCAATCATGGCTAAACACATAGCGCCCAAGAACAAGAGTTTTGAGGTTTGGCATGCCCTTGCCTGCACCGACCGCGCGAAAGTCCATCTTCGGTGCCCAGCCCCAGTACTCGGTGCAAGAGAGGTGCAGCACTCGAAGATTGGTACTTATGGCCGGCGCAAGCCATGTCGAGGGCAGGTTTTCGAAGAGATCGTACTTCTGGGGCGAGAGAACGTACTCACAGTCCACATTCTGCGTGGTAGTTGTGATCTCTAGGCCAAGGTTCACGAGGCTACTTGATTCCAGAACAGATTGGAACTCTGGCGACTTGGTGACAGCCTCGTCATCAAAGTCACCAAGGTTAGATATTGCCAGTGTGTTGAGCGGAATTGGGCTGGATCCAGGCATGTTGGGATACCTTTGGATCACGCTTTTCGGTTCGTGCTCAGCCTCATCGTCAGGCTCGTCTGTATCATTTTCTCCCTCATCATCTCCTTCAGAGTTGTCATCTTCATCGAAATCTTCCTCGTCGTCCGTATCACTCAAGTAGAGAACGTCTTGTTGTTCTGTAGTCCACGTGCCGGCGAGGCAGCCAAACACAGCCCGCAAGAGGTGACGTCGAAAGTCAGGGCCTTCAGCAACTAGTTCGTTATCGAATCCACAGTCTCTGTGGAAGCGAACATAGACCTGTTTCAAGTTGCGGAAAGCGTGCAGAAATCCGAGTGCCTGCACAACGACCCAAGGAAGGGGATACTTGCCATCGCCTGACTCGCGGTAATCGTAGCCAAGATCAACAGCCGTGTGACAGCATATATTTCGCACGTGGATGCAGAGATGTGGTGATGTGGCGATTCGAACAAAGTTCTCTGGAGAGTCTCCTTGGGCGACGAGAGAGATGGAGCCGAAGGCCATAGGCTTGACGAGGGAGTCGAACTGGCGATTGATGAGACGAAGAGAAGGAAGGGTGCATTTCGGGAGACAGGAAAGTATGCGCACTATCGTCTCCGGCGCTTGTGTGTCCAGAGCAGCAGAGGTTGAGGCCATGGCTGTTCGCTTCATTGTAGTTTAGAAAGGAGTTCTTCCCTCACGCGGCCGGACTTGTCGGAGTTGAGGTTAGCGTTTAATATCACTTTGATAGCTACCCCGTTGACGTGTGTCGTAATAAGGCGATGCAATCTGTGTTTAATTTCCATGGGCACCATTGCTATTGTTAGATTACCAAGTATGCCTCGCTTATGCAGGCTCGGATACTTTCCCACTACGCCATGCGCTAATAGTGGTGCGTGTGATGCCAGAGGTCGATCGGCGGTGGGGCCTGTTCCAGGGCTTCAAAAGCCGATGGGGAATTAACTAATTTGTGTCGTCAAGGCTGCTGTGGATTCGGCTGATATGTGTGATATCGCCGTGTGGCTGTGTGAGGCCGCTGAGGCGTATCGTGGTCCGGAGCCAATCGGCGCAACTCCCTGGAAACTCGGGAGCCCCAAGATAAATGGAAGCAATGAAAAAACCGGAGAGGCTGGAGTTTGCGGAGTTCTTCTCATTCGCGAGACTCTGGGGAAATGCCAAAATTCGCCAACACCGCCGCATGTCACCGCCCTAGCCGCATGTTTTGGTTGGCGTTGATTCTGCTGCCGAGATGTCCCGCGTCTCAAATACATCCTCAATACGAGACAGAAATGAGAATGGCATGGCAAAGTCATGTAGGCATGGCCATGATTCGCTTGAGATGTTTACACATGGCACTGCCAGCTCCATATTTGGCCCGCCAGGCTGACTAGCTGAGTTGATGAATCTCATCCAGGAGGTTTTCAGAGAACTGCTCGGGAAGCCATGGGGTACATAAGATTGCCTTTGACCGTTGGATTCAATGGCAATCATCATTCAGAAGCAGTTGTCACAGGCGTTGTCCCTTTCTTCTTCTGAACCCGCAGACTCTACTAGACATGAGAATCTCGCTACGTTGGCTCGCCCCTTTGGGCTATCTTGCAACCACCGTTTCGGGGACAGCGTTGATGCCCCGGGGAAACGATGACAAAGAAACAATCGCATCTTTCAAGCAGCAAGGTTTATGTTTCCATTATCTTCGGAGCGACAAGGGCTATCCTCCCAGTGGCGTGGTTGAGGAAAAGTCGAAGCAAATCTGCAAGGACTGGTGCGCAAAGCAGAAGGACAGTAACATCTATGGTGTACGTCTGCTCCCCAGAAGTTTTGTAACTAAAAGCATGCTCTTACTGACAGGAAAACTAGTGCGAGTCTCACATGAACATTGTCGAAGTCAAGGATGTCGAGGACAAAGGGTCGCCCGTCTACACGGATGACGATGGATGGCCCTATTACCCATCAAAGTGTTGGTGCAAGTCCGAGTTTGTTGAAGTTATTGCCGACTTTGTCCTCGAATCACTGTCCTATCTTGACAACATTGTCTGCGCCGTCTTCACAGAGGCTGCTATGATGGCCGTTGATATTGCAACTATGGCTGTGCCTGGGGGTGCGGTTGTCAAAAGTGCCTCCGAAGCTGCAAAGGGACTCGTCAAGGGAGCTAAAACAATCTACGAGAACGGATATGATGCAGCGCAGTATGGCAACTGGGTCGGCGACCTCTGTGGCGTCGATGACTGGCCAGGGATGAGCATGTCTGACGCCTTCGCCAAGCTGATTGACCAGCCAGACATGGACGGCAAAGACACCGACTCCAAGAGCAATGGCTGCAAACAAAGGGGAAAAGCCAAGTCAAAGTGCCGAAAGGCCCCTGGATCAGGGAAAGATGGCAACAGCAGGGGCAACAAGAAGGACGATGACGAGGACGATGAGGACGACAAGGATGACAAGAAAGACGACAAGAGCGACAAGAATGATAAGGACGACAAGGATGATAAGAATGACAAGAACGACAAGAACGACAAGGATGACAAGGATGATCAAAAGGATCGCGGAAACAGGAGGAAGAGATTCGACTGCACCTCGCGGCTGAAGGACATACCAGAAGGCAATGAAGGAGCGCCCGCAATCCTGCGAACTAGGGGTTTGGAATGGACCATCCCTCCGTACTCGGAGAAGGACGAACAAAGCATTGACAAGCGCAACATTGCCAAGCGAGGTGTAAAGGATGGATTCTCATTCTGCACGGATGCAGCAACCGGGGTGCAAGTGAAGGCAGCTGGATTTCACTATCCTGGATCCAGCGACCTGGTCAAACAGCTGAACAATGGAAAGCAAGGGCTGGATTTCAAAGCCTATGGACCCAAGAAGGACGCGAGCAACAGCCAAGGCTCTAAGAAGGCAGGATGTGATGACTACGATTTTGGTGTTGTCGATATGCCCGACCCGGACAAGGGAGAGACTGAAGACTTTGCCTCGGAACACATTGTGGAATGGCAGCTCTTGAAGGACTTCATCCTCAAGGAGCTTCCAAGTACCGAGAAGAGCCTCAGCAAGGTGAACCCAGCTGCAAACGCCTTCCAGGTGGCCAACCCAGTATTTCAACCACCTAGCTGGAACTATTGCGACTACATGCGATTCTGGTGGGGGAACCGCGAGATTGACTACAAAGCGGTACTTGACAACGGTGTCCAGAAGGTGATTTCCGATACTCCTATCTCGATCATCACACAGACTATTCCAAACAACAACTACTTCAAGAAGGACTTACAACTCCTCACCGGCCCAGCCAACAAGAAGAAGGAAAGGTATGCTTCAATTTTCTACTCTCACCCTGCGTGTGTGCTAACTGTGAACAGACTCTTTGGCAAAGGTGTCATCAGTTTAGCCGCAGAGATGAAAGCCCATATCTCAGGCACGAGAGTATTGTATCTAAAAGATACCAAGAGCAACAAGAAGGGTGATGTGAAGCTGGAACCTGACGCGAACAAGCCAATCAATGCATGCAAGGATGTCATGCACGCTGTTCGATATGTAAGTTTCTGGCTCCGAGTTGCTGCATGAAGTTGATGCTTACAACCTGCTAGATGAGAATTCCCGAGATTGAGAGCTTGTTTGTTACACAAGCCGCGCGAATTGGAACTTGGTTGTAAGCGCCAAGCATGAAAACAGCGAAAGTCTGGGCTGACACATCTTATTTAGTGACGAGCTTGAGGGCAACCTGGTTGGCCTGGTAAGTGAATCAACTCGCTCTGGTGGATGTGTTGCTAAAATGTACAGAACGACCCCAACTGGAATGTACTCCCATACGAAAAGATGGACTTGGGAAACAAGTGGCGCAAGTTTGTCTACGCGAGAACCGACGAAGCCATCAAGAAGCAAAAGGGTGAGAAAGCCCTCTCGGGTAAACGAAGAAGAGTATCCACGGCTGATCTTGATAGATTTCCTCAAAAAATACGTCAATGACATCGATGAGCATCTCAATACAAGAGTCAAGGCCAAGAAGGGAAAGAACAAGGACCCCAAGGAGAAGGCATACCAGGATGCGGCCAAGGAGCGGGCCAAGAAGCTGGTGGATGCCTACGCCGCATTCACAGCTTCTGGAGACTGGAAGAACCCGCTTCCAGCGGCTTGGAAGTAGTATTGACTGTCTGTATTGCGATGAAGACACTCTTGTAAGATTGTAGAAGTCTGGAAGATGACGAGTAGCTGTATCGTTGGAGTAAGAAGGAACCACTACAGAATAGAGTGAATGATTGCGTTGCACCTTGGAAGAGGATATAAGGTTTATCAAAAAAATGACTTTTGTATAAATTGCGCTTATCATTGCGAACAAGTATGGTAGGCAATGAAGTTACTGCATCGTGGTGACCTAAAACATCGCTATGCCGCCCGTAACACCCCCTAGTTTCTCCCGCCCTTCTTCTCTTTCAAGTAATTAGTACTCAAACATGTTGATCCTTTCTTCCAGCATCTCTTCACTATCCAATAATTCCAGCTGGCGGTTATATATCTCTTTGACCTCTGTCCTGGTCACGACTATCTGATCCTGCTGCTGCTGGCAATAAGCTTCCAGAGACTTGACTCGTTGCTCCAAAACTTCCACCATCTGCCATACAGCAGAAATGTTCTGGTACGAAGCCCGTAGCTCCGTGGCAGCGCCTTCTTCGTTCCTCTCGACTGCTTCCTCCAACTCGCTGATGCGGCCGATCAGGCGGGCGATCTGATTGTCCTGGGCCTGGTGGCTCTCGTTTTCTAGCTGCTGGACCCGTTTTGAGATGGCGGCGAGGTCACTGCCGCGTGATTGAGAGTACGAGGAGGGCAAATGGAAGCAGGAATAGTGTCCGCAGTCGCAGAGGGCACCAGGTAGCGTCTTGTTCTGGTGGAAGGCCATGCAGTTGCATCGGTAGCCCCGAAGTTCCGGGACGGTGAGGATATATCGACACTGTCCTTTTGGTAGCTCGGAAGGCGACGGTGGTGGTCCCATGGTCTTTTTGGGAGAGCTGTGGATGTGGTGAGATTGCGGCGATTGGTCACCCTCAGCCGTCTTGGGCGACGACCGAGTACGTGAAACCGACTCCATGGACGGAATCTCGGCGGTAGAGCACCGCCTGATGCAATGAGAGGGATTCTTGAGATTCAGATGAGCAAAGGGCTGAGCGGTAAGCGCGAGGATTATGCTATATATTGTCACTGACTCGGCGACCCCACGCAAGACTTGCCCAGGGGCCCGCCGGCGTGGGGGGTGGAGGAGGCGAGCAACCAGTACAGAACAGCGGTGGATCTGGTGTGTCCTCGTCCCCGCCCCCGCGTTCGTTGAACCCGGGCCTAGTGGTTCTTATTCGGCATTTCCTCGTGTGACTTGAGCTTGAGATGGACTCCTGGGCCACGTGGTAATGGATCTGCACCATTCACGGGGCCGCTATTGTGGCAATTGTAAGCAGTGTGTTACAGAGCAACTCGTGATTGGAACTATCTGATGGCTCTCGACTACTTGGAAGCACTTGAAAGCCTCTTGTTGATGGCCGTCAGAATAATGTACAGTGTTTCCGCTGTGCCGACATCGATACCGAGTTCCCGACCCTTGCGGACCGGGTAGCCCAAGATGACGTCCACCTCCATTGGCTTCCCATTCTCGTAATCTGTTCGCATACTGCTTCCAATCGAAGGCATCCCCAGGATCTTCTCGAGGAGTCTATCTATCAGGCCGTAGTCGATGGGCACTCCCCGTGCCCGCGCCACATCAATTACCTCCTTCATCAGCTTCCTCGTCATTGGCGTCGCCATGTCAGACGAGCTGAGCCATTCATGTGTGCCCATCAGCGTCAACGTGGTCAAGGAGTTCCAGGCAGCGTTCCAGACCACCTTTTCCCACCGCTGCACCTGGATATCTGGCACAATCTGGAAGACAGTCTTTCCGGCTGTCAACAAGCCTTCGAATTGTGCAAGTCGCTCCGTGTCTCGAGAGGGATCGCCGGCTTCGTTGGGGTACAGTCCCACTTGCATGTCTTCTGATGTCGTGTGCGTGACGATTCCGGGCTGGGGCTGGTTGGCTCCAACCCAAGTCTGCAGCAACTTGTCAATGGTCTGTCGTGCAAAAGGGAGATGACTGGTAGCTTACCACGCAGGAAATGATGGTTGCGGCCGGGAAGGCATCACGGAAGGCATCTTCGTTGCCAACACCATTCTGAATGATGACGATTGTCGTGTTGTCACCAACTCCTGGCGCGATCTGCTTGGCGGCATGGGTTTGATCGACGGCCTTGTGGGTGCAGATGATGAAGTCGAACTTCTCATTTGCGTCGGCAACCGTTTTAAACACTATAATTAAGGCATTAGCAACCCAACAGAGCATGAAAGTCAAGTCCCAAAAGCATGTGAGTGTGCTCACCTTGGTGCGGCTTCACATGGTGCTCGCCGTGGTTCTGGCTCGAGATCTTGATGCCATTCTTCGCCACGGCATCAAAGTTGGAGCGCGCAACAACAGTTAGGCGGACCTGCTTGCTGCGGCTGAGAATAAAGGCATAGAACGAGCCAATTCTGCACACGGATGGTTAGACCTACTTCTGCTGTCGACTCACAGCGTGGCAAAGACGTACGCTCCAAGTCCGTAGACGAGAACATTGACTGTGTGGTCGCTCATCTTGTCTCGAGTCTAGCGTCAATCTTTGTGCTTTCGGGTATCTCCGGATACTAAATGAAAGGGGAAGAGTGCACGAGGTCAGGAGTGGCCCCTGTAGTTTCGTTAATCGTTGGACCACCCAGCCCAAGTCGGTCAACCACACCCTTTAAACACGCAGCAGGAGGACTGTGACCCCCACGCCCGATCACAATGTACCGGTACTTGAGCACGGATCCAGACCTGGAGACTCCGGGGCTCGCTAGAGTAGTCTCGAGTTAGGGCCGGAGCAGAGTTTGGCTATCCTCGTGTAGGATGGTTAACGCCGACTTCCCCTCATGGAAAAGTGGGCGTCTCCATCCTCTAGCGGAGAACACGGAACATGACGCAGCTGGCGGTAATATGCCTGATCCGTCAGTCTAAGGGCGCCCAGACATACGGTCAAGAGTGTCATGTCATGTCATGCATTTAGGAGGGAACCGGCTTGTGTGGGCGTGGGGGTCACAGGCGCTGTCAGCTGAAGGTTGGGATTACAACATGGGGAAATAATTCTTGCTTGACAGGGATGGAAGTGGTTTGTTTGAGAATGGACTAGTTTGGTAGCTATGGCCGTCCTGTGGCCGGTTGTTCTCGGCTTGTACGTATCCCCCAGGTCCCCCCCCATCCCCTTCCCCGGATCCAGTGCCCCCCACGCTTTCCTCTACCACTCGCGGATGGAGCCGTCTGGGCCATGGAATGTCTTGCACTGCCAGGGGACCGTCTCCCTGGAGATCTTGATCACCATCTCCTCGTCAATCTCAATGCCCAAACCGTAGCCAGTGGGCGCCTTGACGTAGCCGGCCTCGATGTCGAAAACGCTGCCGTCCTTCAAGTATGTGAGGAGATCAATGTCATCTCCGGCCTCTGTGTTGTAGTGCATCCCCAGACTCATTTCCAGGATTGAGAAGTTGGGACATGACAGTGCAACTTGAATGCTGGCAGCGAATGCCACGGGGCCTAGAGGGCAGTGGGGAGCAATGGCCACGTCGTATGCCTCCGCCATGGTGGCAATCCGCTTCGTCTCTGAGATACCGCCAGCGTGTGCAATATCAGGCTGCAGAATATCCACGCTGGCATCTTCAAGAAACCTCTTGATGTCCCAGCGGGTGTAGAGTCGCTCACCAAAGGCAATGGGGATCACTGTCTGGTCAGACAGCTTTTTGATGGCCTCGGGGTGTTCACAAAGAATGGGCTCCTCTATGAAGAGGGGCTTGTGAGGTTCAAGAGCCCTGGCCAGCTGCTTTGCCATTCCCTTGTGTAGACGGCCGTGGAAGTCTAGTCCCACATCGAGGCCCAGCGCCTTGACTTGCTTGATTCGTTCGATGGTGCTATCAAGCACTGACGGAGAGTCGATCCAGTTCATGTCTTCCGTGGCGTTCATCTTGACGCAGGTAAGGCCTTGTTCGATTCGCTTTTTGCTGTTGCTCGTTAGCATATGACACTGTGCATAGTGCTGATAGCATCTTGCTTACGCAGCAGCTTCGACATCTGATGGGCGATCGCCGCCGATCCAGCAGTAGACTTGGACCTTGTTACGGACTCTGCCACCAAGGAGCTCATAAACGGGTACTTTGAGGTTGCGACCTAGATGATGTCAGTGCCATAATTCGACGCTGCCACACGCGCTGAGTGGCAGACTCACCCTTCAGATCCCATAGAGCAATATCGATACCAGACATGGCGGACATGAATACAGGTCCGCCACGGTAGAAACCATGGCGCCAAAACAGTTGCCAAATGTTTTCGATTTCGCTGTAGAACGCGGCTTTAGTAGGCGGGAATCCCTAGAATGAGGATGGCAGTAGCTTACTTTGCTTCTTGGCCGACAATTCGGGGAATCATCTCGTCGAGGCAGCCTTCGACAGCCAGGTCATGGCCTTCAAGAGTGGCCTCTCCCCATCCATGCTGTCCATTCTCGTCCTCAATCTTCACCATGAGCCACCGGGGCTTGACCCGGTAGTACTTGGCGGCAGTGATCTTGGCCATGATGACGGATTGGAAGGTATTGGGAGAGGTGCAGAGTCAAACAAGCAGGAGAAGTGTGAATGAAGTCAATTCGGATGCCCTCAGCTAGCTTGTGCAGAAGCTCTTGCTTGGCCGCCCTTTTTAAACCAGCCGAAACCTTCCGCTGGATCGTCCCCACTGCAAGTCGAGGTGGCACCGCACTGGGAGTGACCCCCACGCCCGACTCGCACAGAGGCCATTGCAATTAGTGCGGGGAAGTGTTTGTGGAGTCGCGTGCTTGCTAATACCGCAATACAGGGCCTAATTAGCGAGTCCCAAGCTCTAGCCCGCTTCTGGGCGTCTACGCTGGGCTTTGCCCGGTCTTGGAAGAGTGCTGGCTGGATGTGTCGGCGTCGGTGTTGAGTGAGCGATGGTTGGTTGGTGGCTCGACCATCCGATGCAGGGGTCGGGCCACGGGAGTGCTGGGCCAATGGATGACCCAGCAACGGAAAAAACACCAAGCAGCAGCGAGCAAACAATCGTGACCGTCGCTGATGGCCCTACACAGCGCTACCAGGCCTTGGAAAATACACAAAATCGCATGCCCCGACGTTAAATACACGGCTCGACTGTTGTGTAATTGATAGGTCGGCCATATTCGGACCACCAAACTGGCGACCCTGTAAACATGCGCCGACGGTGCCACCACGATGCAATGCTGCTCGCCAGATTGAAACGGCATCCTCTCACCCTATAGCCACTTCCCAGCCGCCCCAAACCCAAGACGACAAACCCTCCAGATCAAGCTGCTCCACTACCACAGCTGCCATGCCCCCCATCCTCGCTCACTACTTCTCCTCCCCCGAGCTCGCTCCGGCTGCGACGTTGATGAAGGACGTCTTCATGCCCCTGCCCCAGCACAAGCAGCCGTATCTCGACCTCGATGTCCTCAACAAACGCTACCGTGAGCAATTCCACATCTCCATTCTTCGGATTACAACGCCGGCAAGAAAAATGCCATGGAGTCCCACACACTATGGGGAGCTGTCCAGTACGTTACCTCCGTACCTATATTGTCCTCCTGTGCCATCCCTCCGACACTGATTACCGCTGCAGTGGCCCAGGGTACGACCCTCTCTGCCGCTCACAAGAAGAACATCGGGATTGGGGTATCAACCATAGCTACCGGCGGTCCCTAACCCCTTCCTCGATCGGCTGGACGCATAAACAGGATCCAGACGTGCCACACACCGTGGTACATCCGTGGTACATCTTGCTGAATGCGCCCGTCTGAAGAATGGCGTCCTCTGCACCAGCGAGCTCGCCGTGCTGGTCTACTTTGCCGCCCAGGCGTCCGTGGCAGCCGCCGCCAAGCCCCATGCGATATATCCGGTACGCACACCTCCCGCAAAACCGCTATCGAACGTTTGCTAACCTGCTAGGTGATGATTGTCGTTGCGTCGTGTGACACTGTCCGTCTCACACAAGGGATTTGGCACGTCAAGACTGGCAGGTTCCAGATTCGTATGACTCGCGTGGTCGAGTTTCCAAACGGACTGCGAAAGGACTGGGAAGAGTATCTTACAATACTGGGCTGGAACGTCAGCGAACCTGTTGGAAAGACGAGTTAACTCCGAACTTTTGTTTTTATCTCAAGTGTGTGGCGTTTGGCGCTAGGAAATCCGGGGTCCCGCTGTCTGGAGAGTTGTGTATTTCGGCTGTGTTCAACCTCTTCCAGTCATTAGGGGCAGGGCTTTTGTCTGAGGCGATGGGGGAGTAGCGAATTGCATTCAAATCTTGAACTATTTCTATGTTTCCCAAGGTAAAATCCCTACGTCTCTATCAAGACCTTGAGCACCAGCGCTCCTTGCTCGTCGACCGTCTGTGCAGCGGCGGCAAAGGCCGACGGGACATTCTGGAACCCAGCGAATCGGTGTGTCACTAGCTTCGAGATATCTGGCAGCCCAAACTCCTCTCGCCTGGACAACAGCTCAATGCCGTGGCGGTAAGTGTCCGAGTAGCGGAACACGCCTACAATGTCCACCTCGCGTAGAGACGCCGCCAGCAAGGGCAGTGTCTGGACTGGAGTGCCCATGCCAATAATCATGAGTTTCCCGCTTGGTGCCGTCGAGTAGATGGCTGCTTGCACGCATCCCTCCACGCCGGTGCACTCAAAGACAACATCAAACTCATCTCCATCCGTCAGCAAAGCTGCCGCCTCTTTGGCTTGGGCCAGTTTGCCCTCTGCGTCGCTTGGGGCTGCTTTACGAGCCATCACCACGCCCCTGTCAGCAAAGCCGTGCTCCGTGGCAAAGTCGACTCTACGCTGCTCAATGTCTGCAATGGCAATGTGGCCAGCCTTCTCGACCCGCAGCATCGCAGCCACCAGCTGGCCTACGGCTCCAGCTCCGAGCACAAGAGCCCTGACACCGGGCTTGACGGCCGATCGTCGCACCGCATGAATGGCAACGCTCATGGGCTCAACCAACGCGCCCTCGGCATCAGTGACATTCTCAGGGAGCCTGTACTATCACGTTAACAAGGGTGGGACATAAAAGTCGAGAATACACCGTACTTATAACACAGGCGAGCTGGGTGGTTGATTCTCTCCTGCAGCGTGCCCTGGGAGTGCGGGAAGAACTTTGCTGAACCCCGGAATCGCATGTCTGGGCACAGATTGTACTTGCCTGCCTTGCAAAGCTTGCAAGTTTCGCAGGCCATGCCCACCTCCAAGGCAACGCGATCACCAGGGGCAAGGTCGGTAACATCTAGGCCAACGGCTTCGACGACACCGGACGACTCGTGGCCCAGAGACATAGGCTCACGGATCTTGATGTCGCCATTTGCGTAATGCTTGTAGTAGTGTTGGTCAGAGCCACAAATGCCGGTTGCTCTCACAGAGACCTGGACTTCGCCAGGGCCAGGAGGGGATATCGTGCGGTTCTCCTGTTGGTCGTGGTCAGCAAGGGACGGTAAGCAGGCGACTATCAGCTGCCGAGGGCCACAAACGAACCTCCCGCAAGTCCTTTGCTCCATGAAGAACGGACGCCTTGATCGTTTGCAGAGACATTGCTTAGGTGCTTTTTGCTGAAATGGAAAGGTGTCACTTTGCGTCTTGTAGTGGGCTTGTGCAGCTCCAAGGAAATACGGCTCCTATGTATCCCCATGGCGTTCCGAACCGAGTATCCATCTGTTCAAGGGCCCTTCTGCCCGCGTTGGTCGGCTTGGCGAGACGGGGTGCAGCCGGATAGCTCCGGTTCTCTGAATCGTCATACCGTGTGAGTGACCCCCACGCCGCCATCCGGCCTCATCGAAACCCACGACAGTGAGTAATCGAACTAGCCACCTTGGTCGGGCGCGTGAGAGAAAGTCTAGCTGGGTGTGGTCTCGTGGTCGAAGGATGAGTTCGCGGAGCCCGGGCCGCCCTAGTGTAGAACTAGTGATTTGGCCGCCGCCGCTGACCCAAGACGGTTTGGACTGGCAGTCACGGAGCGGAGACAGTCCACGCGAGGTCATTTCGGGTGGGTCATATTCCGGACAGACAAACGACGGCAAGAGTGGGGATGTCAGTCTTCCTCGTGTGGTGTAGCCATGAGGCACAAGCAGTAGCCAACCTATCTGGCGTACTGGGCAATCTCAGCATCTTTAGGTAAGGAACCAGCGTATTTGCTCGACTACCGACCTATTCTGGATCATCTACCAAGGGTTCCTTCTTTTGAAGCAATTACCGACCCATCCAGCCGCCATCTACAGTGACTAGTTCACCAGATACATACAAACTGCCCGCCCCAGCAAGGAAAACAGTGACACCCTTGAAGTCATCCGGATTGCCCCATCGCCCAGCCGGGATTCGTGACAAGATGCTAGCTGCCCTCTCCGGGTTGTTGATCAAAGCCTCGTTCATGTCTGTAGCAACGTATCCAGGAGCCACGGCGTTGACATTGACGCCCTGGCTCGCCCACTCATTGCTCAGCGCCTTTGTCAGCTGCGCGATGCCGCCCTTGGCAGCCGCATAGGCAGGAACAGTGAGGCCGCCCTGGAAGCTGACGAGCGAGGCCACGTTGATGATGCTGCCGCGGTGTTTTGTCACGGGATCGGGGCGTCGCGTCAACATGTACGCCCCGAGATCCCGGCAGAGCGTCCAGACTGTGCGAAGGTTGACCTGGAGGACGTCGTCCCAGTCGTTCATAGGGAAGAGGTGCGCGGGATGTCGGCGCTGAATGCCCGCGCAGTTGACGAGAATGCTGACGTCGTGCCCGTCATCCAAGATCCTCTTGGTCAGGCCCTCGACCTGCTCTTGATTGACCAGGTCTGCCGTGTATACCACAGCTTGTCGCCCGAGCCCTTCGATCATCTTTTTGGTCTCAAGGTTGCTCTCGTCTCGCTAGATCTCGTGTTAGTGATGTGAGACACTTGCGGGCAATAGGAGCCGAAGACCATACTTGGATCAGGATAATATCGGCACCCGCCTCGGCAAGGGACAGGGCCATAGCTTGGCCAATGCCTCGCGTCGCACCCGTCACAACGGCTTTGCGGCCATCCAGGCCAAAAAGATTCTGAAGAATGGATGCCATGTTTGTTCCTAGATGCTTGGTCTGTGATCAACGGATTGTAAGATGTGTCGAGTGCTGCCGTAGAGCTACAGACCTAGCGGGGAGTAAATAAAACAGCAAACTCCGCGCGGTTTGACTCCAACTCTAATCCGGCAGAAGCCCGACCCGATGCCTAGCGGAATAGCGACTGCGAGTCAGTTCGGTGACCCCCACGCCGCTTGAGGACCCGAGATGGTGGAGGGCGCAAAATGTGGAGAGCCTCACCTGCGGGGCAGCTGTTGCGGGGATGCACCTCATGGTCATGCAGTGTGTTACTCTTGTGGATCCACTATCACAGGGGGTAGCTGCGAGAATTCAATGACAGCGTGGGGGTTCACGATGTGCCGCGCCGTGGCCTCAACAGACCAGAAGCGCTGGCGTAGCGCCCAGGCAGAGCAAGACTGACTGGGGACTCTTGGCCCTTATACCGCCAGGTGTTTCCGCGGGTCCATGCAGAAGGGGCAGGGAAACTGAGAAACCGCCCTCTATTCTGGACTCTCTTTTGTATCATACTTGGTATGAACCCGTGAGAACGCAAGTCAAACAATGTCTGGTAAGTACATGATTGTCCCTCTCCTTGAAGCAGCACCTTGACCAACATCTGCGTCCAGCCAAGCACTTCTCCAACGATCCCACCGCCCTGGTTACCACTGGGCTACGCTCGCTTACCCTGGTCAACCCCTCGGTCGCATTCGATGAAGCATACAAAACAGTGACGCTCAAGGGCGCAGAAACCTCGCCCAATGTCGTCGTCATCTCGGGTGGTGGCTCCGGCCACGAGCCCTCCTTCGCTGGCTTCGTCGGCGGTGGGTTCCTGTCTGGGGCCGTTGCTGGGTCCATCTTCGCCTCGCCTTCGGCCGAACAGGTGTACAGATGCTTGGTGAAGCTCGGCGCTCGCCGTCCAGAGTCTGGCATCCTTGTCGTCATCATGAACTATACTGGCGACAAGCTGCATTTTGGCATGGCCGTGGAGAAGGCGAGGAGTGCTGGGATTCGGTGTCAGCTCCTCGTCGTTGGCGACGATGTTGGCATTGGACGGGTTCAGTCTGGCAGGATTGGCCGTAGAGGTCTAGCTGGAACTGTTCTTGTCCAGAAAATAGCTGGAGCCATGGCTGAGCAAGGGTATGGTGTTCCCATTCAGCGGATCGATCCAGTTTGCAACGAATACTGACAACGCACCACCAGATACGATCTCGATGAGGTGCACAACGCCGCTCGTCTGGTCGCCGACAATATTGGCACCATCGGCGCCTCACTCGCACACGTCCACGTTCCGGGACGAGATGCATCTGGCCATGACCTTGCTTCAGTTGATGATATCGAGGTGGGCATGGGCATCCATAACGAGGAAGGGTTTGGTCGCGTCAAATCCGACCTGGCAGGCCTTGTCAAGACCATGCTGGGTCAGCTGCTCAACCAGTCAGACGAGGACCGAGCATTCATCAACGTCAGTCCCAAGGACGAGACACTGCTGCTGATCAACAATCTTGGGGGCCTGAGTCAGCTCGAGCTTGGGTCCATCACTGCCGAGGTGACGGCCCAGTTGCAGAAGGGCTACGAGATCCGGCCTCGACGAATCCTTGCTGGCGTTTACATGTCCAGCCTGAATGGTCTGGGCTTCAGTATCACCTTGTTGAAGTTGGTAGATCGACGGTGGCTGCAGTTGATCGATGCTCCCGTCCAAGCCAGTGGATGGCTGCCCTCGATCAACGTCGCTGGCGCCACAGCCCAGCAAGAAGATGGTTCAACTGCCCAGGTCGAAGAATCAGTCGCTGGCGAAACCCTGCAACCGAGCCATCTACTAGGTATTTATCCTAGCCCCAGCATGACCATGACACCTGGGGCATTGCTAACGGAAGCCAGTGAACCCGCAAACATCACAGAGTGCTATTGTGAACGCCTTGAAGAACGTCATCGCAGCTGAGCCTGAGGTCACCCGATATGACACACTGGTTGGCGATGGTGACTGTGGTCTCTGCCTCAAGACTGCTGCTGAGGCGGTGCTATCGTCACTTTCCCAGCGCTCTTCCCCAGAGGACGATGCCGTGCGGCTCGTTCAAACCATCGCCACCGTCATCGAAGGAAACATGGATGGCACATCGGGAGCCCTGTATGCCATTTTCCTGACAGCCCTGGCACACAGCTTGCGCGAGCAGTCCAAGAGCCTGACGGAGTCTAAGCAGATCGGCGTCTCGGAATGGGCATCGGCGCTGACTTCGGCTCTTGAGACGCTGGGCAACTATACCCCGGCTCAGCCAGGCGACAGAACCGTCATCGATGCCCTGGCCCCATTCGTGTCCGAGCTTGCAGCAAGCCAGGACATTACGCGGGCTATTGAGGCGGCGCAGACGGGCTGTGACCGTACCAAGGGCATGAAGGCATCTCTAGGTCGGTCGGTCTACGTCGGCGGCCAGGAATGGCAGAACTGCCCGGATCCCGGAGCGTATGGACTGGTCGCAATTCTCAAGGGGTGGCTGTAGACAGATGTTACGTTTAAATAGAGATAAACAGGACGTCAATTAGCCAGTCTCAATCTTCCACTGTTCAGTGTTCACCCCCGAGCCATAGAAGCTCGTCATGTCGTGGAGTGATCATGATGCAGGAAGACAGACAACGGACCGTGTTACCGTGCCAAAGTACCAGATTGGCCCTAGGACCCTCAGGCGAAGATAGAACGCAATAGTTTCATGGCTCAAGAATAACATGTCATTGTCTATTTACTTTTATAGACTTCGCTCAAGCTTGACGAGCTCCGCAAACCCATCCACCTGTTTCGTGGCAGCCTGTCCCTCGAGGAGAGCACACGGCAGCCGTGGCCTCCCACCATAACCGTAATACTCTTGCAGACCGGCCTTGACGGACACGAAGCCGCCCTGGATGGCGACCCAATCACCTCTTGCCACGGCGGCCTGGAGTTTGCGGGCCTCTTGTAGCATCCCAGCCTCCCAGAGCTCAAAGAGCTTGACGCAGGCTCGGGGTGCGATATTGGCCGTGCCACCGATGATGCCGTCTCCTCCCACGACGAGCGTCTGCAGGGTGAAGTCGACGCTGCCTCCGAAAGTCCTAAAGGGCTGGGAGGCGCCCTCCGACGAAGTGGCAGCCGACACGCGGGCAAGCTTACCCGTGTTTCCGCAGGTAAGCTTGACGCCGACAATGTTGGCGTGGCTGGACAGTGTAATGATGGTGTCGCTGGACAGGTCTAGTCCGCTGCAAGCGCCGGGGAAGTTGTAGATGAGGATGGGGATGGGGCTCTGATCGGCCACGGCATTGAAGTGTTGAATGATGTGCTCTGTTGAGAGGAGGCCTCCGTAGTAGGCTGGTGGTAGGACGAGGGCATAGTTGCCGCCCGACTCGCCCGCCTCGCGGCAGAGCTGGATGGTCTCTCGAGTCGACTGAGCGCCGCATCCGACAATAAGGGGCAGGTTGGTCTTTCCGGCTGCGTCAAGGGCAGCGCGAGAGGTCTTGTTGATGAGCTGCCTCTCCTGGTGGTCGAGGTGGACTGCCTCGCCGTTGGAGCCGTGGGTGACGATACCGGCGATGCCAGTTGCCGCCAAGCGCTTCACATGTGCTGCTGTTGTTTCCACATCGACCGAGTCATCGGACTTGAAGAAAGCGACGGTGGGGACGTAAAGGCCCTGCTGGAGGGCCGGCCGGGAGGAGTTTCCGCCGTTGGGAGAGACGCGCTCGCTCGTTGCTGATGGCGACATGATGTTTGTAAAGTCTGGTAACGACGAGAACGAGGACGAAGATGTCTTGCAGAAAATAATGCAAATACAAGAAAATGGCTGAAGCGGTTGATGGGCCAAATTAGAGATTGTCAAACAGGTGGTAAGTTATAGGGGGCTAGAGAGGAAACCGCTCGTGTGGGTGGCGGAAACATGAACTGACTCCGATGGGCCCCCCACGCTCAGAGACTGCGATCAACAGCCAGTTCCGGAAGATGGGAGTGGGAGTGGGCCCTTCACTTTCCGGAGTCTCCATCGAAAGCGTAATGCGGTGGCTAGTCCTGGGCCGACGCATGGAAGCGGCCGAAGCTTCACCCAGCTGCTCGTGTCGAGGAGCGTGGGGGTCACCCCTTCATCAGTGAATTGCGTGAAGCCCACAAATCGACCGTCTGACTGGGTCAAGGGGAAGGGTTATTCATGGATTGGACCCGGCACTGCGTCTTGACTTTCTGGGGAGCGTGGGGGGTTCTCCTGTCTGACGGACGAGGGGGTCACACAGACATCCCGGTTGTCTCACACCGCGACGAGGTGCCCCCCACGAACAGTCCCCGCATCCCCAGGATTTCATGTCGCATGGATGTCATGCAGAATGACAACCAAGTTCACAAGTACTGTACATTCTGGAAACTTAGCGTCGGTCTGGGGCGGAGCTGAGGCGGGTCAGCCAGAGCTCCTGACTCGACATAGCGCCGACGCCGTCGAACTCTAGCCTCAACTCCACCGGGGCGACAATGGCCCTTGCCACGAGTTTTCATCTTGGGGCCTCTCGCTCCAGGTTGCTCACCGCAACCCGTCCAGACCCTCACTCCATTGCCGTGGCTCTCGTGGCACTCCCCGCATTCTCCGCCTCGAGTTCCCCGGACTAGAGAGCGTGGGGGTCACTCTGTCTTCCTCCGTTCTCCCGTCTACTCGGCGCCTATCCCAGCCCAGGAGGGCGGTTGAACCCTCTTTCCTAGTCACAGCAGGCGCACCAGAGTTCCAAACAAGGGCCGTTGTCGTCAATATCCCTGGCTGAATGACCAAGTTTGCACTGCCAGACGCCCGCACTTCCCCAGACCTAGCTGTACAACGCCAGGTATCCATTCAGCTACTCCCCCTCCTTATCAAGCATCGTCACAAAGCATAAAAGGGACCCGGGCAGCATCCTCCTCCGCCTCATCTTGCAAGCTCTGCTCTTCTCCCCATAGCTCTCCTTCCATCAAGCAAAGCTATCCCCTCATTCAGCTATCCTCATACCTTGGAGTCACCATGTCGACTACGCCAAAGATGCAGGACGACACTTCTCAGGATCACGCCGAGTACCTCGAGTCGCAGACGAAGCATGGCGAGGTGCAAAGCCATGGCGCGGATCGCGCTGCCCAGATGATTGGCGACACCCATATCGAACTGACCGAAGAGGACGTATGTGGCACCCCTTACACAACATTGTGATGTAGTGACTAACATTCCTCTTCGCAGAACAAACGTCTCCGCCGCAAGACCGACAAATACATTCTATCTGTTCTTGTTTGGGTATATTTCTTGCAAATTCTCGACAAGTCCGTCCTCGGCTATGGCGCTGTCTGGGGCCTCCGCGAGGACACCCACCTCAAGGGCAACCAATACTCCATGGTTGGCTCCATGGCTCCCATCGCCCAGCTCGTTTGGCTGCCTTTTTCATCGTGGCTCATGGTCAGGGTGCCTCACCGCATCCTCCTCTCTACGCTGGTCTTCGGCTGGGGAACTGCACAGGCCTGCATGGCGGCTTGCAACAGCTACGGCGGGCTGCTCGCCACGCGCTTCCTTCTGGGTCTATTCGAGGCCGCATGTCTTCCCCTATTTTCCGTCATTACGTCCCAGTGGTATCGCCGAGCTGAGCAGCCTATGCGCGTTGCCTGCTGGTACGGAACCAATGGTATCTCAACCATGTTTGCGGCTGCTGTCTCGTACGGACTTGGACAGATCCACGGATCCATTGCCTCGTGGCGTATTCTCTTCATCTTTGTTGGTCTTCTGACTGTCCTGACTGCTCCTGTCGTCTACTATGTCATCGACAATGACATCCCCTCGGCCAGGTTCCTGACCGAGCATGAGAAGCTGCAAGCCATTGAGCGCCTCCGAGCCAACCAGACCGGTACCGGCAGCCGCGAGTTCAAGTGGAAGCAGGCCCTGGAGGCTGTCATCGAGCCCAAGACTTGGCTCTTCATTGGAATGGCCTTGTGCCTCAACGTGACCGCCGCTGTTGTCAACACCTTTGGGCCCATCATCGTCGGCGGCTTCGGCTTCGACAAGGGTGTGACTTCGCTGCTCAACATTCCCTTTGGAGCTGTCCAGCTCATCGTCATCTTCCCCGCCTCTTGGCTTGCACACCGCTACCGCAACAAGTCGGGTTTCTTGCTGGCCGTCATGTTCCCCGTGCTCGCTGGCGCCGTCATGCTCTACAAGCTGAACCACGACAGCATTCCCCCTCTTCTTGCAGCCTACTACATGCTTGCCTTCCTGTTCGGCGGCAACCCCCTCATCGTTTCCTGGATGATCTCGAACATCGCCGGCACTACCAAGAAGTCTGTCATTCTCTCGCTGTTTAACATCGGCGTCTCTGGAGGCAACATTCTGGGTCCCCTTCTGTTTAGCAGTTCCGATGCCCCGCACTACAAGCCTGGCTTGACCAAGACCATGGGCATCACCGGCGCCCTGATGGGTGTCATCGTGCTCCAGCTCGTCAACCTCGTCTTCTTGAACAAGATGCAGGAACGCAAGCGTGTCAAGAACGGCAAGCCTGCAAAGATTCACGATCTTAGCATGGAGCATGAATACGTCGCGCAAAATGAGGGAGAGCAGGCTCACCTGGGAGAGAATGCCTTCATGGATCTTACTGACTCGAAGAACGACGAGTTTGTTTATGTCTACTAAGTGTGATTGCCAAACTTGGATACGGCCCAGCAGGATGTCTCCTATCACCCAACTCTCAATAGCTAGCTATAATATACACAAGCGTCAGCTGAAACCATAGGCGCTATCGTTGTTTAATGCCAAGTGCGCGAACGCTGACACGTTGAAGATCATTTTTTCGTAGCACTTTCTAAAACAAGAGATCAGTCAGTAACTCCACGCTCTAATCCAAGCGCAATAAGTAGTGACTTGTAATCCGGTGTGGTGGCTGACGGCATCGAAATTCTTCCAGCCACACTCATCAGCCACCAGTGGTGTTGGCTCATCACATTAGTACATTATTGGCGTTGATGGACCCATCCCCTCCCTCCCAAAGCCCAGATCCTCCACCCAACTCTCCAGGACTCCTTCATCCAGACTACGCGCCAATGCCCCCTTCTCCCAGCCAAGATTCCATTTTACCGTGGCCCCGATCACCTACCTGCACCTCTGCCATCCATCTCACAGATCCGCGATGCACCGAAATCAGGCCTGTCTCCTCCAAGAGAAATTTTGGGTGATGACGGAACGTGTGTGATCGGAGACATCTATCTTGTCAAATACGGCTCAGATGTAGCGGAAAATGAGGGAAATGCTCTTTTGCTGGCTAAAAATGGTCTTCCTCAATCTGTGCCTCGCCTCTACGCGATGTTCTACGGCCATGGCGACTTACAAATGAGAAACATTCTACTAGAGCCAGTGCCAGGTGAAGATGAAATACATCGCGTGAGAGCAGTTATTGACTGGGAAAATTCGGGATATTTCCCAAAGTACTGGGAATACGTCATGGCAGTTGCTCGCTACCACTCCGGGGGGACATGGCCAGAGAATGTAGATGACATTCTCAATCCCTATCCGGCCGAGGCTTCTATGATGCTCCTGGTTCTTCAGTAGCTGAGCTTTGCATATGTTCAAGGCATCATGGCGATGTTTCTATGGAAGAATATGTGTCTTTGGTTGCATAGAAAGTGATGTTCGGCAGCAAGCGGTATAGCGAGCTGTCACAAAATGGCGTAGGATGTGTCGATTGGAGGCCAATATTGATGGAGGGTGAGATTTTCATGATGCTATCTAAGTGTTTGATACAGGAAAGATCAACCAGGATCGCAATACGAATTAAAATACAGTAAAACAGTCTTGTGATAACTACTAGTACTAAAACCAAGATGAAGGTATTGTTGTTCTTCATTTTTGAAAGCGTTCAGGCGCCTTCCAGACGTTGGTCCTACCCTGCATTATCACTTGACCACTTCAGTCTCAGCCAAGTTGCTCCCAAACAGTTGACCAAAGGTTGTACTTGGCTCATTACAGAACAAACATGCCCAGACGGTCACAGGCCAATGGGGCGGGTAGCAGGCGGGCGGCTTGTTACGGCCACGACATCGGCAGCCATCCCGATGCCGAGTGATATCAGACGACCCCGGACCCACACACACTTGTCTACCCCACGGAAGCATGGCCTACAGTTTGACATGTCGCCTCGGCCCCAGATCTGCTCTATCGGCGGCCCACCCGATATCCTCGACGCTTGTTCCAGACCGATCGAAGCACCAAGAGACCCTGGTGGCTGCATCGTCTGCAAACCCCGCACGGCTTGGAACGGCCATAGCCTCCACATACTATGATAGATCTGCTGCGCCTATGCAAGAGTTGGCAAACAATATCCCAAAGTAGTCAGGCCTCTCTGACCGAGCTATCGCTTTGCCGCAATTGGACATGTGAGGGGTAATTGAGATAACATGAAGCCGTAGGCAGTCACGGGGCCAGCTTTCAAAGTATCAGCGCCGTCAACGCTCAACTGGTATCGACGGCAGGGCAGCCGTGGCGTGGCGGGTTACTCTCGGCACTGCATCCTATATGATGTCAACACCATGTGCCATCCATTTCGTACATTTCCAAGATCGGCCCATCCTCAAACAGCTCCCAAAGGCTGGCAAACTTCTCCATCTTCAACGGCAAAAAGGAAGGAAACCAGCATATACCATGTCTTCTTGATTGCGCAAGGATGCCTTGAATGTGCTCCAGCAACGGGCTACCCATAGCGGTGTGTCTATTGCCGGTGTCCCCAACGCTCCCTCAAAAGGTTCACTGCTTGATGGCCTACCTATGAGCATGCTCTTGAGGTCGCTACTCATCAACGCCGTCACATCACGATCATGGCTCTTGCGGCCGTCCCTGGCAGTACTCTCCAAACTGGCCAAGGCGGATAACCCTGCAATTATCAACATTGAGAAGAACCCATTGCTGCGATCTATGCTGAAATCGACATTTTACAAGCAGTTCTGTGCGGGAGAGGCCAAGCCTCAGGTCCAGAGCACAATGGTAGAAATGAAACGACTAGGCTTCGCCGGGACGATCCTCACTTACGCAAAAGAGACAGTCTTCGATAAGGATACGGTGAAGGGCGAGGCCGAGATCACTGATGCAGTGGATGCCGGGTGGTGTCCGGATATTGAGGTTTGGAGGAAGGCTACTCTAGACACTGTTGATCTGCTCAACGAGGGCGACCAGCTGGCAGTCAAGTACGTGTCGTGTCCAGTCTCAACTGTGGTGTGCTGGACATACTAACAGAGGCAGGATGACTGGCGCCGGGCCCATTGCAACAAAGGCATTCTCAAAGGGGGAAATACCGAAACAACTGCTAGATGCCATGGAAGAGATTTGCCAGATGTGCAAAGTCCGACAGGCGCATGTGCTGATGGATGCGGAGTCGCATCACTTCATGGATGGCATCTACCGTCTAGCCATCGAAATGATGCGCAAGTTCAACCGAGATGGCCATGCGGTCATCTACGCCACATACCAGGGCTATCTAAAAGGTGTATCGGAGAGACTCACACGCCACCTTGCCATCGCGAGCGACGAGGGCTTCACACTGGGCCTCAAACTCGTGCGGGGAGCGTACATTGCCAGCGACCCGCGGTCTTTGATCCACGATACCAAACAGGATACGGACAACCAGTACAACGCAATCGCACAGGGAGCCCTGCGCCAGCACATTGGCGAGTTTGGCGCCGAAAACGGACGCCCATTCCCGTCAGTCAACCTGGTGCTCGCGAGCCACAACAACGAGAGCCTCATGGCAGCACACGAGCTGCACCAGGAGCGCACAGCAGCCGGTCTGCCTACGGTGCCTGTAGCATTCGCCCAGCTGCAGGGCATGGCGGACCATGTGAGCTTCGGCCTGCTGCAGATGGAGCGGAACGGCAAGCCCGCCCCCAAGGTGTACAAGTGCTCGACATGGGGAAGTATGAGCGACTGTCTGGGCTACCTCACGCGCCGTGCAGTGGAAAACCGGGATGCGGCGGGGAGGACAAAGGAGGAGTACTCGGCGCTCAAGTTTGAGCTCAAGCGGCGGCTGGGCATGGCTCGCGCGCAGTAGTGACTAGTCCACGTCCGATAGCAAGAATGATAAGCATCTTTGGGCCAAAGAATAAATCTCGGCAATGCAGCCGTCAGTGTTGAGACACTCTTACATAATGTGCCAATCTGTGGATCCATCGGATGCGATCCCGGAGCTTCCCCTCCATCGGACAGTCGCTCCCTCCGCCGTGAGAGGCCATATCAAGCCGCTGCAAAGCACAATCATCAGTCTCACTATTCTGACTAGCCCAATCTCTATCCATACCTTTGCATCCATTACCTTGTACCCCATTGAAAGAAAGCGCTCAAACATGGCCAACTCCAGCATTGCTATCCTGGGTTGTGGTACGCAGCATCCCTCGATTGCATAGCTACGCAAAATGCTGATATCTCTCTGGCAGGAAACCTCGGTGCCGCCGTGCTCCAGGGTCTTTTGGAGAACCCAAAGGGCAACACCGGCTTGCCATTCACCCAATATGTTGCATGTGTGCGCTCGGAGAAGTCTCGGGAGGCCCTTCAATCCCGGTTTTCCGACCACGCCAACAGACTCCAGGTCACCCAGGGACAAACTGTTGAGGCTGCACAACGTTCCAGCGTCGTAATCCTTGGCGTAGATCCTGCAGATGTTGCAACTGTCCTGCAGCAACCTGGATTGAGGGACGCCCTGTCGGGGAAGCTGCTCATCAGCGTCGCGGCGGGATGGGCCAGGCACAAGTTGGAGGAGGCCATCTACGGGACTCGGACAACAGATGAGAATAAGACAGGCCGTGCTGCTGTCGTACGGACACTACCCAACATCGCCTGCTTGGTATCGCAGGGCTTGACCTTGATCGAGGTAGACCCCGAATCGCCCCCGACACAAGAGCACGTCGACCTCACGTCGTCCATCTTCCGGGGCGTTGGACAAACGCTGGAGCTCGCACCGAGACTAATGAATGCGGGTACTGCCGTTGGAGGATCTACACCGGCATTCTGGGCAATCATCTGCGACTCCATGATTGATGCGGCCGTTGCGGTTGGTGTGCCGCGTGCATCGGCGCAGACCATGATCTATCAATCCATGCAGGGGACGGCGACGATGCTGCAGAGTGGCATCCACCCGGGTGTCCTCAAGGACCAGGGCACGTCTCCCGAGGGCTGTACCATTGCTGGCGTCATGGTTCTGGAGGAGGCTGCCGTGCGTGGCAGCGTTGGCCGGGCGTTGAGGGAGGCGGTGACGGTTGCGCGTCTGATGGAAACCAAGGACCACGTTAACGATACTAGGCAGTGATGCTGATGCATCCAATCGTTGGCTAGAAATTAATCATTTGAACATTGTTGATAAAGCGCCTGTGCTCTGCTCGGTGATATCGGAGGTGCTGCCGGTGGGAGGTGGAGTGGAGACCGGGAACGCTCCCGGTGGCACTTTTCACGCCCAACCTGGGTTAGAGGATCATAGATAGTCGGATTTCTGGGCTTGGAAGCCTGGATTCACGCTAGGTCGTGTCTAGAAACTAATGCGGGGAAACGGCGAACTGATAACACGGCTAGGTGGTGTGGTGAGTCAGTACCAGACATTAGTACTTGATGCTCCTAGACATGTAATGCGGGTAGTCAGGATCGAATGTATGTATTTCATCGTCTCCGGTCAAAGCCAAACCGCACTTGGGGGCCTTCATACTTTATATAAAAAAGGTAGCATTTCTCACAGCACGCTACATCTCAACCAGAACGCCAGCAAGGAGGAGGTTAGAGTCTGCGCTTCGTTTGTAAGCGACAACTGATTCGGGTTCCCCACTTGATATGCAGCGGGCAGCTAGCCCCCGCTAGATTGCATTTGTTTGCCCCCTGCCCAGATTGCAGATAGAACCTGGACCTTCACCCCGCACCTATGTCGTCCTCGGCAAGTGTGCACCACTCCATCTCCCACATCCACAGTCCTCTGACAACCCTCCCCCCTCTCTATTCATTGAGGGAAACGGTATAATGCCATCGAGTAGCAATCGCACAGACAGTCCGGTTGAAGTAAGGGGCCCTGTCAATACCCGTAGCCGGGTTGTGAAGCGATCAGGAAACGCGTGCGTCGACTCTGACGGAGCCCTGACTTGTGCTAATTCGACTATCCAGCTGTTCCCGTTGCCGCAGGCAAAAGATCAAGTGTTCGGGGCTACAACCATGCGAGGCCTGCAAGAAACGCAAGCTAGAATGCGACTTTGATGACCGTGAACAAAAGATCCTGGTCACTCGAGGGTAATCGCGATAGGACAGCCTCGCCTGCATCGAGAGCAATGATTAACATTGTATAGATATCTCTTAGACTTGCAGCAGCAGGCTGCCAGTCAAGCTAATTGTGCCGCGGCGGGCGAGTATGTCACTCCCGGGTCGTTGGATGCCGCGCAGGAGCCCTCACGAACTCGAGATGAAGGTATCCATCTCAACGTACCATACCTAGAGGTCAACAAGGTCTAATCTGATTTGCATAGATGCGAAATCGCTGAGCGAAGATGGCTCTAACAATCAGCAAGACGCCATCCTACCACAGCTACAAGATTCGGCGGGTGGCAGCGGGCCCAATTCCGTGCGGCCGACCATCACGAACCCCTTGGCATCGGGGCAGTCCAAGTTTATGACTTCAGCTGAAGGTCGAAACTGTCAGTCACATCTCCCTCCTACAGCCTCGACAGCTGGAATCTGATATCGCAGACTATCTCGGTACATCATCGAACTGGTCTTTTAGTCGACGTGTGCTCAGCTTGACGTACGAATACGTCCACCACAACCCGATACCACCATCATGTCTATTATTTGACGGAACTGCGTACGAATTGGACTGGAACGGCAACAGGAACACCCCATGCCCCGACATGCCGCCTCTTCCCAGTCTTGATCATGCAATCTACCTAACAAACGCCGTAAAGTTCCATTGCTCGCAGATCTTCCATCTGTTTGACAACGAGACATTCGTCAGTTACATGCACAAGTTCTACGCAAAGAGCACCCCGGACGACCCCAATGACCTCCGTTACATCCACCTCCTCGTCATACTGGCTTTCGGAAAGGCGTTGACTGAATCTGCTCACGATGCACGAAAACCGCCCGGCATGGCCTACTTCTCAACAGCCCTTTGGCATTTGCCCTCCACGCATCAGCTTTTGCTTCAGCCAATTCTCGCTGTGGAACTTCTCTGCTGCATTGCCCTATATTTCCAGGCCTTGGACAACCGCTTGATTGCACATGGCTTTGTATGTGGCTATGAGCCTGGCTTCCCTTACCTCGATGGTGCTCCTGGCTAACCAGATGCAGATCGGTCAGGCTGTCCGACTCGCGTTAGGGCAGGGAATGCACACCGACATGCCTCTGCACGAGCTGGGAGACGCATTGATCGAGCGCAGCCGCGAAGCCTGGTGGACCGTCTACGTCTTGGATCGCGACATGACCTCGCTTATGGGGCTGCCGCAATCACTCAATGACGACGATGTGGATATCCAGCTTCCTCACTTCAATGGCGTGGAAACGCGAGCAGCGTCGCTTCGCGTGCAGATTCGGCTGGCCCAAATAACTGCAGCCATAAACCGAGGTTGGACATACTACCCCAACAGGAAGTCCTGATTAACATGTTCTGTTAGGGGTGTACGGCGCCAACGGCAGATTGAACAAGAAGTTCATGTCTAGTACGAAATCAGTTCTTGCCGATCTGGTAAATCTATCAGATGAACTCCAACGAAACTTCCCATTGGCTACCGATAGATCGATCCAAGTCAATGGTGTCTCCAGGCTGACTGGCTATCTACATCTGCATTATCACCAGGTATGGCATTCCAAGGAGAACAAGCACATGGGCTAGATCCTAATATAACCAGTGCATCGTTCTCGCAACCCGACCGCTGCTATTCTTCTTTTTGAAGCTTAGGCTAGAATCACCATCGACCTACTATGGATCCCTGAATTCATCACAAGTGGTCTGGAACCTCGTCAAGATGTGTATTGACTCATCACACCACATCATCCATATTCTGAGTTGCCTTCAGGGCCAAGGACTATTGGGTCAGTGGATCAAATATCTTGAAGTAGTCTGGCTACTAACCCAAGCATTTAGAAGCCTTCTTGCCCTTCGATCTCGAGCCGCTCTTCGTTTCGAGCCTGAACTTGCTTGTGGCCAAGTTGCTGGACCCCCGGCTGCTGGAAATCGAGACAACCTGGAGCCAAAAGTCGGCAGCCCTGTTCGTTGAGATGGTCAGAAAAAACAACCTGGTAGCCGAATTCCGACAGTCGGAACTGCAGCAATTGGACGACCTATTCAACAGCATACCGCCCGACGACTCCCAAGTGTCCGAACAGAGCGTGGAGCAGGTGAATGAAGCTTCGCTCGTGGACAATGGGAGTACTATGCCGGTTTCGAATATCAACGTGCTAGAAAACGATATTGGCTTTCTCCCGGACCTCGATGGACACTCGTGGTTGACATCGGAGCAAATCGCTGATATCACAAACTCGTTGGTGCCGAGTAACACAGACTGGGTTTCTCATACGATTATGGATAGCGAAATTTGGTAGTGCGAGGCAGTGGTATTTGGACGGAAATCAGTTCCTTCTTGTAGGGTTATAGTGAGAAAACGGTTCGGATCGTGTAATTGCACATTGTCGGTTTCACTTGGGCTGTGAGCCTTTGAGCGTGGGCTTTTCCATATTTAATTCGATACCATCATTCTTCGGTGTTGTTATCCTTTTAGCATCACCCACTGCAATGCATTTTTAGGGTTAATTAGACTGCGGCAAGCCAATTCAGAGGAGGCAACGCAACGCACAGCCCAGTAAGAACCCCGGCAAGGGAAGCTCGGCCATCAACAACGGACAGAATGGATCATGAGAGAACTAAGCTAGATGCATTTCTAAATAAAAGAGCTCAAGGGCTTGAAAAGGCTCGTCGGTATGGGCACATGGACTGCTCGCAAGAAGTCGACGAAGCCCTTGCCTAGGGAATCCAGTCGGCTTGAGCTGCAGACTCCGCGGCCAAGCGCCCCGTACACGACAAAGTGCACGGCTCGAATCTCCGGGAACTCGACTCTCTCGATGAAGAACCAGTCTTCATAGTCCTGGCCCATAAGCTGCTTCAGCTGGGATTTTGTCATGAACGATCTCAGCCACTGCCACTGCTCGTCGGTGTTGACAAACAGCCCGACATTGACGTTTCCTCCCTTGTCTCCGGATCTTCCCAGTACAATGTCACCAAGCGACCTCATTTCTGTTGCCCCAAACGAATTGATATCGACTGGGTCCAATGTTTCGTAGTTACGTCGCGGAGCTAGCCTCTGTGTTACTGTCGGGGGGCCGACTGGGAATCGTGACGCTTTCTCAGTAGAATCAGAGTCAAAGATGGTAACCGCTTCGTCAACCTCGCTTTGTGAGATAAGGGCGGGGTAGTAGGAGAAAATGGGCCGTGGTTTGGCTGTCCTCATGTCAAGAGAGAAGTGCATGCCTGAAAGAATTAGCCAACGCGACACTAGCCATCAACCAGAATGACGGCTCACCTGAGAAATGGGCCATATGTTGGAAGGCCCACGCGCCACCCACGGCAGCTACTGTTCTCGCATCTATTGCCTGTGCGAAGATGCGCATATAGCTCGTCGATGCAAGCTGACTGCTCGGGTTTTCCATGCCAACTCCCACACGCTGGAACTCAAGGACGTCGAGCTTGTCGAGAAGACCCCATTCTTTCAGCTTGTAGCGCACCTGGGCCTCCTCGATGTCCCACTTATGCTTGGTAGCGTACCCACACGCATTCATGAGTATCTCCATTTGGTATCCGGCTTTGTAGAACACCGCCAGCTTCGTTGTCGGAGGCGGTGGCAGACCCAGAACTCCGCGGACTCGCACGCGGTTCTTTCCCTCCTCATCCACTTTAATGTGTCGGATATCGGCAGCAACGTCGCTGTTGAGGTAAACATCCCCCTGCAACTCGTAAAGGAGCTGTGCGCGCACAGTGTCTGGTGTCACGAAGCCCTTGAGGGCATCATGCTTGGTGATGACGCACTCGCCGTCCGCAAACACCTCGGCGATGGGCAGAGCAAGGCTGACAAACTCCTCGGGAGAGTAAAGGTGCGCACCCGAGAAGTTGCCACCTGTAACATACGTTGAGCATTCGATAAGGTGACCGGCGATTAGCGATCCAGCCAACTGGTCAAGGTCTTGTTCGCTCCATCCATGCCACCATGCTGAGAGAGCAATCACTGGAGACGCGTCTGCAACTCTTCCGCAGATTATAACGTCAGCGCCTTCGTCTAGTCCCTTCTTAATGGCCCGATATCCAAGGTAAGCGTTGGCGCAAATGATGGGCATCCTCTCCGGGTCGTCCAGGAACCCAAGACTGTCATCCGCGAGACGGACACTCTTGTTGGCGTGATCCAGGTGTGGTAACTGGCCAGACCTGATATCTTTGAGAATACTGGGCGCCTTGTGCGTTAGGTCATCTCCATCGACGTAAGCTACCTTGAGATTGAGGGCTCGCTTCTTGACCTAGTCAATTGTGAGTTGATGTTCATACGTAACCTTTCTATTGAGTGATGCAATCGACGTACCATCTCATAGGTCCTTTTAGCCAAGCCCTCAGGGTTAGCACCGCCCCCGTTAATAACAATCTTGATCCTCTTCTCACTGGCTATCCCGAGGGTGAGATCTAGTCCGTCAAGTGCCGTGGACACCCAACCGGAAGCCCCGGGGTTGACGTTATCGGCAAAGTTGGCCTCTGACTTGGTGAGACACGACGGTTTCCGTTATTTTGACGCATTATTGCTTACCCGCTAGGTAGTCACCGGTAATTGCATCAATCGGCCCATATTTGGCCTGGTTATACATGTGAATCCCCGGATCCGCTGTCGGCGCCCAGTGGTTAGCAACGCAATAGACTGGGATGGGAAACTAACTCGAGGCTCCGGAGCAATTGCCAATCCTGATTGCTCGTTTGGACTCCATGATGATGATGGAGGGAGTTTACGAGTTCGTAAATCCTATGAGCAGTGTTGGAATCAGCACGAAAGGCTCTATTTGTGGGCGAGCTTCGTAAGTTAAACAGTGCATGAGCTGGATGCCAGCCACCACGGCCACGTAGTTCGCTGGACCATGTACCGCAGTTTATTTATTAAAATTTAGCGCCGCCTTAGCTCTTCTTTCAACCTTCATTCAGAGGAGAGATAGCCGATGTACCCCGCGCGGGCGGTGCTAGAAACGGACCAGTGACGTCGACTACTCCGCGTTTTGGACTGCGCTCCAACCCTTTTTTGGGCATGCAGGGTTCAATATCCTCGGTATGTACGACCATCGTGCCAGGAGGTTCGGATCTCGGAACAGCCCGCCCACCTGGCGAGTCACGAATGGGTCAGGCACTCTGGATGACTCGTCATGCAGCTCCTCCCATGCACCGGGATGCCTCCACATCCCGATACGAGGAGCGAGCCAGATACGGCACCCCTGGAACGGATCCGTTCAAATACCCATCAGCTTGGGTCGGTCACTACAACAAGGCAGCCTCATCGATCGGCTTTAATACGGAGACTAGCCACATGGTTGATCTGGGGGTGCCGACGCTGCGGAATCACCAAGTATTTGGATTGACACTGCCGAGGTAGTTCGGGCCCATGCACTACGCAACAAATGACATGATATTTGCACAAGCGATTGAGAAGACGAAGGAAAAGAGGAAAAAGCCCCAACGCCCAAGAAAAAAATGCCCTTTACACAGTGTCTGTCACGTTAAGATCCCCGGGTAACCCTGGACTCAATGTGAGATGGTCTGCCTCGGAGCCCCCCGCTACTGATAGACTCTCGGCTGGAATCGAGTTTGTGTCATCTCCCAGACTTGACATGTCCATTACCGGTGCCGAGTCGGGCATCTGTGTAAAGGCGAACAGCTCCTCCAGCAGACCTTGACCCTGTACGGGGCCGGGGTGTGCCAGCGCCATCGCCTGTGCCGCCTGGGCGTGGGCGCCCGTGTTTGGCCCTGCGTAGGGCACCATGGAGTAGGTCTCGACCGAGTTCACGGCCTCTGAAAAGGCTTGAGAGTACTTGTACTCGCCGTTTGACTTGTTGATCATGTACACGTCGCGACCCTGGTATGGCCAGTGGAAGCGGAAGTGCAGCGCGAACTTGGCTGCGATGCTGAGGGGAACGTATGGCGTGCCGACGCCGAGGAGGTGGTCGCGAACCTCTGGCCAGACGAAGTAGTCGATGAGCGAGGGGTAGACGCACGTCTTTTGCAGCTGGGTGGGAGCCAGGAAGGGCGGGATGGCCCGCTGCGGCTGGTTGTTGGGCTTGATCTTGTGGAGCAGCATGGAGCGCATGAGGTAGAGGAAGACAAGTTTCTCAATGGGCTTGGTGCGGCAGAGGATGCCCTCGTCAATGCTCTTGAGGAAGATCCAGACGCGATCCAGGCGGTGGTACGCGGCGGCGGTGTCCCATCCAAGCATGATGGCCCTGAGCAGGATGTCCTCGTCGTCGGCTTGTTTGGACAGTATCTCGTTGGGGTGGGTTTGCTCCACTTCTGCAAATGCATCGCTGACTCTCTGGAAGTAATTGTCGCCCCCGGCGAGATGCTTCAAGTGGCTGTGGCCGCCTCCCGACCAGAGGAAGAACTGGTGCGAGCGGGCGGGCGAAACGGGTCCAGGAGTCAACAGGCCGGCAGGGTTACGCTGTGGGTTTACGTTGCCGTCGATGGAAATGCCAGGAGACGGCTGCTGATCCCTCATCTCATGTTGTTGCTGCCTCTCCGTCTCACCGGCCGACGGCTGATCCCTCTCGCGGCTGCTCGACTCGCCTTCGTGAGGGCCGTTGCTGATGCCGACGGCGTCTCGGACCAGGCCTTGTATCTTGGCGACAATGTTCTCTAGGGCATCAATCTTGGACTGCTGCTTGGTGGCGTGGTCGGCTAGGTAAGATGAATTGTTCCCCTCTCCTCGGCGGCTCAGCTCTGCGATGGCCTTCTCCAGGTGGACAATGTATGCCTTCGTCTTGGCGCGGTTGACGCGCTGGGCCTCCCGGTCGTAGGCCCGCTTCCGTTCGATGCGACAGGAACCCATCTCGAAGTGCTTGCGGTGAGTCTGTCTGGTGTGTTCTGGTCGGGTGTGGTTTTGGGGATCGGAGGAGAGGGGAAGTTATCAATGGAGCGACAGCTGATCGAGGAATGACGGATAAAGACTCCGGGATATTATATTATAGCGACAGGATGGGCAGCGGCAGGCAACCAGCTGTCATCCCCGCGGGGGGTGGCGTCCAAACCCAGCTTGTTGCGTCTGGTTCCTTGAATCCCTGCTACCCCGCATTATGACTTGGGTGGTTGCGGCGTAGTCCTATTCCAAGAGAGCAGATCAGCCCAACGGCGTGGTTTGAGGGAGGCAATGCCCCAGCGCAAAGCAGGACACGAACACAGGTGTAAGCACATAGCAGTGGCACAGCTTGTCCACCACGGGCAGCCAGCAGGGCGCTGAGAGGCGCTCGTCCAACCAGGAGACGCGGAGTGTGGGCGTATGGGGCCGGTGATAGGACGCGGGGAAGCGCCCGCCCCAAGAACCGTGGTGTTTTCCTCACATGGACACCGATGCAACGTCGGCGGTGAGGAGCCCCACGCAACGAGTCGACCAGTTCGACTCGATGGGCCTCAAACCCATGTCTGCTGTGCCAATAGTTGCCTCAGAGGCTTGCTCCTTGGCGGAGCTAGCACGTGAAGCTCATCTTCCCCCCCAGTTCAGTGGATAGGCCGCTTCCCAGATCTCCCGTCGGCCCCATGGCGCTATCTGTTTTGCAGCATGGCTCCCCGGCTGTCAAACAGTCAATTACCAAGGATAACCTTGAATCACCAAGGTCTTTGGGCCCAAACGGGCATTCCGTCTCATCTCGTCACGAACCGTCCGGGATCTCTTATCGACGAGCACGCAAGCTGCACCCCTGCGTCTTGTATTAGCCGGTGGGTAATCCCGGACGGCCAGCTGGGCACGGTGGGACAATGTGGAGTTGAATGAACCCAACGCTCTGGCACACATGATTTGCGTCTATGCGACCATGATAGGCGGGGCCGTGTCCTGCGCATTGCCATATACCCAAAGATGCCATATATCAGCGGTGTTAAAGGTTGCAAATCCCAATGGGTGGCGCACATCTTCAGTGCACATGCACACCAATGGGAGTGTGTGCCGCATCGCCAACCTAACGGCACGGAACAGCGTGTTACCTCGGCTTTACCCCGACATTTCCCATCCACGTGAGCTAAGTGAGCAATAAACCCAAAAATGGCCAGCCAGTTTCTCCAAGAGTCACGTGGAGCTGAATCGCAATCCCATACGGCGATAAACCTAACAGACAGAAGCCCCAGATCACGGATTGAGGCTATCTCCAAGTGAGGTTATGTTTGTTTCGTTTCGCAATTTAGCCTATTCGGCAGTTCTTCCAACATGTGCATGTATTCTCCTTTTTCCTTCTCAACAGATACCAGACGACTCTCTGGCGCAGGGGAATGGCTTATGCGACCTCAAAAACCAAGTGTCAAATGTAACAATCCAGCCCGCGATGAGACATGTGGACTCGATAAATGTCTTGGTCTGCGACGTCTACTGACTATCAAATGACACCGTGGACGGCCAGTGGCAATGCTGGTCTGTGAATGTCACCCAAGAATCTCTGGTCTCTTGCAACCAGATCGCTCAGCTGGACGATCTTTGCCGTGGCATCATCTTCATCATACTACTCAACATCAGTCACTGCGTCATCCAGAGGACGGATATCACAAGTTCTCCCGAATCCTTTATCCTGAAATCACCTTCCGGAGCGGTGGGCTCACCACGGAGTGGGTAATCAGGAATGCCGCTGCCAAACTCGGCTTCTGGCGAGATCCGATCGCTAGTCACTCACACAACTTGGCTCAGCCTTGGCCGCAATGCATGCTTGAAACATGCTGGGCAGCTGCACTCCCTTGTTCGAGGCTTAAGCTTGTTGACAGTGCATGACATGTCGGTAGGTGCGCCGGTGGGTAAGGGAAGCATTCTTTCGGTGCACCCCTTCTGAGCCATAAGCTGGGTGATCCCCCGCCTATACATGGTTAAGCCGAGGCTGACGTGCTCGTGACATGGTCTCCAGTGGCGATCAGATCTACCTATTCTGGAGTGGCATGCATGATTCATCCCCTAATGATACCCTGTCTGCCAGCTCGTGGCCCTTTTGCCTGGTACATTGCTTGTTCTATGGTGGCACGAGCATCCGCGTCCCAGGATCCAGTCACCATTCAGATGATTTTTGGGAGGGGGCTTAGTGTCGGCCCGGTGTGTGTCGCAGCTCGTGACAGAACTACCGCAGCTCAGGAGAACAAACGCGATGAGGCCATTGAAACATCGGCAGTTGATCATTCGGATATGACTTCGGACATCCGGCCTCCAAAACTCAGAGTCTCAAGGCGGCTAGCCCCTGACACTTGTGCATGTCAGATGTCGTATCCGCCGCGCTGAAGCGCACGGGAGAGGCGAAAGGCAGCCTGACGGTGATGAGATCTCTCCGGTCAATCACACACTACCATATGACGATGCTGGAGATTCCGTGGATCTATTCATGCAATCACGGTGACTCCGCGGTATGACACGGTGTCATCTTCCGAGGTAGGGAGACAACCAAGGCTGGATCTTTCGGTATGCACATCCTAAGATTCAGAGGTAGATTTGGCTGGATTAGCCTACCCTATCGTTAGTTCACATAAATTTGAGCCCTGATTTTCGGCAGTTTATGAAGTGTTCAGATGGAGACTCAGGGCCGATGGCCTGTTAGTAGCAGCACAAGCTCATCCAGGGCAAAGAGAATTGTTCTTATCCATCGGATACAGGTATTCACTTGCTGGCTCAAAGCCAGTCGACTTGTCTCTCTGATCATCCGGATTCTCCGCGCAATCTGTCTTACATATTTTGCTTACGCTTAGGGTAGTCTATTAGGGACAGCCAGCCGCGATTACAGGGTGGTTGCCAAGGACTCACTTCTTCGTCCTATCGATCCTGTTTGTCAATTTGTGGCCCTTCTAAGCCTAAAACCCCTTGTGCGAGGCCGGTAAGATATTATGGCACTGCAGTTGAGCTAACAGTCACGTCCAACCTCTCATGCCAATGTACTGGTATTTTGCCATTGTAATTGAAGAATAGTTCCCCCATCGTTTTCTTTGCGACTGGAGATGGATCCAACGAGAGGGGGTGTGCCGTACTGGTATCAGCCCCCCGATCGCGAGATGCACGTGGTATGAGATATCTTGCCTCCCGGAAATGCACGTTGGGGGCGGAATCCTTGAGAATGGTGTATTTCGGAATGTCCCCTGCTAGAACAGTGCAGCGCATTTGCCATCACACACCCCTTTGTAAGCCAAGCTCCATATGTCTTACTGCATCTCTAGCTTTTCGTATTTTGGGGGTCTAGTGGTGCCTTTCTAGCTCTTTTTTACCTCAATCTCGGAGTTTCGGTGTGTCTGTCCTATCGGTGCGCAGGGTTGAAACACGCTTCCACAACAGCTGCACAGCCACCGCGAACAGCCCATAGGATTCATGGGGGCCGTCATCTCCTAATTAACGGGCCGCATATGCATCGTCTATCGATACGGAGGCAGATCATGGCTGGCCACGTCAATTGATGGCCCAGTCACATTTTTCGCATGTTGCTGAGGGGAGCTGACGGGACGTCAAGCAAACTTCTGCCATTCTGATTAAAGCTAGATAGTACTCCCCCCTTTCGAAGCAGGGCAATGGAAGGGCTGCTGTTTAATTGTTTTTGAGCCTGCCGGAAAGAGGAGGTAGTCAAGGCCCGTTGTCGCTGGATGCTTGCGTCAGTGTTCATGGCCCTATCGACAGTTCTGGGGCTGTGACATCTGCTCCACCCTGTTGAGACAGCGATCCCTGTCTGGTCGCCCTACTGGGCGTCGATGTCGCGGGGCTCAGCGATTAATCGTCACACCAATTGCAGGGCTGGCGTTGCAGGTGCGGGCATCATGCATGTCATCGACCAACGCCTCTGGTTCGGGGCTCTGGCCGTGGCATTGTTGAGGGGACTGGCCGCCCACGTCAGCGCTATTCGCATGAACCAAGACAAACCCAGATCTCGGCACACGTGCTGGATAGTGGATCGACCGAATATCCAGGATAGCGGGGGATTCACGTCTGTAGGATCTGACTCTTGTCTCAAAAGCGGGCCAGTGGCCCCTGTCCTCCCAGCGCGCGCCGCATCCTTTGTATCACGAAGTCACCAGGCGGCTGCCCAGGCTAGTATAGCGCTCATAGAGTTCCGATAGTCAGCCTGAGGGCGCAATCAGTGAGTTCTGATCCTCTAATTTGTCTTGATTAACTGGCCACGACTTGACACGCCACTCAAGTCTCAACTCGACAGGGGGTGAGTAGCCCACCCCCACACCATGCTATGTGTTTGGGCCCATATCGCTACGCTCTGCCCTTTCACTAGGTAGCATGGAGGATGACGTTCTGGGACCACCTCGGCCGAATTGACCACTCAGCCCGGTTTCCGCTGCCTATCAGGCTATCTTCGCAGGCCGTATCGATGGAAACAGGCCGGGCTATGCCAAGTTGTGGCTGAGATCATGTCTCGTCCTGGACCACTCACGCCCATGAAAATAGCCGCCAGACAGTGATGCAAACCCACTTGCACCTTTCTCAACCTGTTAAATCATTGATTCGTGTGCAGAAGGATGGCAATGCTGGGTAAGACATGCTGCGGTCAGAGACATGTTGCGGAGTTGATGAGCGAGGCTGTGCTCTGGATACCTCGTTACGAATTGTCACGGCCGCACACAGCTGGACTGTCTCGTTAACGGCGTATAGGGACATGGCTGGCGGTAATTTGTCATGTTCAAGCAGTGGGTTGAAGTACTTGTAGATAGAAAATCTATTTAAGGGCAAACAATTCCACCAAAATCAACTCTTGTCTCATCACCATCAGCTTCTCCAATTCCCCAGCCTCCAACCCAATCTCCTCTTCTACCGACTTCTCACTCCTCTTTTCTACCCCAAAATGCAGCACAAGCAGATCCTTGCCTTGGCCTACCTCTCCATGGTGGCCGCTCTGCCCTCGCAGCGACAGCCCATGGATGAGCTCGAGGTTCGCCAGATCCTCGACCAGCTCGACGCTCGTGGGGAGTCTGTTGAGTCTCTCGTTGCGCGGGACGAACCCACGCTCAACAAGCGCGTGGATTCCAAGGTCTTCTGGAATGAAATTCCCGGCTGCGACTCCAGCGATGACCCTAGCTACATGATCCCGAAGAAGACTGGCTACTCGGTGGATCAGGGAGTGGTAGGCTTGCAGCGAGTCGTCTGAGTCGAGTCTTGAAGCTAATATGGTGAACAGAAACTGCCCAAGAAGGGCAAGGATGACGCATGCACCACGGGCAAGCGTGCGGACCACTGCTGGAACGAGTACTGGTTCGTCGAGTCGGCCATTGAGTTCTCCAGCTGGCAAAACTCGGGTGCTGCCATTGACTGCAAGACCACGTCGACCTGCAACTCGGACGTTGCCAACATTGGCATGAGCTGCACTGCCCACACCAAGCAGAAGAGCAACGGTGTTGATTGGCAGATTGTCGAGGCTAAGCTGGAATATGCCATCCCCAACACCAACGCCAAGGTCTCCCTTGGCAGCAACGTCAAGTACCAGCACAGCGATGTGGAGGCCGACACCACTCAGATTTGCACCACCGAGTCCACCAACAAGTGAGTTTTGTAAGCCGGATGTCATAACTGCTGCTGACATGAAGTCAATAGCCGCTGCACGTGGGATGACAAGGGCTGGTAAGTCTATTGCTTGTAACATGGCCAGAAAATCACATGCTAACCCCTGGATCAGCCACCAGGTCTGGTACGCGGACCGCACCAAGCGAATCTGGGGCCACGTTTCTCGTGTTTGTGTTGGCAAGACCAAGGGCAGTAAGTAGCCATGGACTCGATCAGCTTCCTATTTCAGGGCCTTGGCCAGAGCTAACCTTGCCATCATAGACGTCCAGCAGCAGACCCAGAACAAGAACGGTCGCTGGGTTCGTGGCCAAGCCGAGTTCAGCATTGCTCTCCCTGTGAACAAGATTGTCGGCTGCTCTGCATGTATGCAAATACCCCTATTCTTTGCCATCTTGCTTGATGTCACTAACAGCCCCTTGCAGCCTGCAGTGCCCTGACCTACAACGAGCCTCTTCCTAATGAGGGCATTGGACGTGTGCCCTTTGATATCCAGTTTGACTAAAGGAGAGACGCCACAGACTGAGACGTACGCATGAGAGTGTACTACTGTCGCCAATCCCGATAGATTTCCGCTGTTGTTGGTGAGATGGAGTTTGGGATAGAGGATTAGAGCAGGTCAGGTTGGCGACTTGATAGAGCGTATGCAATGAAATTGATCATATTTCTATTCTACCAAATTCGAATCATATAAATCTCTGTGACGTGCGCTGAGTGTAACGAATCCCGCTTAGTCAACATTTATGTCGGATGAACCGGGGCCGGAGCCGGGTTCTCGGGGTTGAATTGTCCCCGATGCGGCGCGCACAATGTCAAGCACACGCCCGTGACCGCGTCAGCAGCTGATGCACAGCATACCGGGAGCCTAACATAACTCCTAGAACTCCGCATCGCTATCCATCACCCGCTGCTGGGCCTCTCGAGACGGTGATAGCATTCCAGAGCCCAGAATCGTCCTCGTCTTGTCGCGTGTCGCAGCTTCGCGGGGTTCTGGTTGCGCCCGGCGCCGCCTTAAAGTGGGGGCATTGACGCCACCAGGGCTCTTTGACCTCTGACACAGTGAGATCTCCAACGGTGGGAGCCGAAACAGCATCACCCAACTCCGCTGCTGTCCACATATCCTCACGCAAGACGGACACCTGGGCTGCCGACAATGGACGCAGAGGCTCCAACCCCTCCTGGCCCTGCCAAGGTCCCCCGGGTCCTCGCATGCGTGCTCTGCCAACAGCGCAAGATCCGATGTGACCGTGGCACGCCATGCTCCAACTGCGAAAAGGTTGGCGTGATCGCTTCCCTGACGGCGGGAGGACTGGATCTGACATCTCAATGACAGGCCGATGTTACCTGCACGCCGTCGATTCCGGCGCCGGCACGCAAGACTCGGCGTACGAATCGTGACCTGCGCGAGCGGCTGGCCAAGTGTGAGGCTCTGCTGCAGCAATATGCGCCGAACTCGACGACGCCTCACACCGGGAGCAGCGCCTCGACGCCGCCAGGTTCAACGCCAGGGGTTCCAACGGGATTCCCAACGGTAGAAGAACTGGCAGAGACGTTTGCAAATTTCACTCATGAAGACGAAGGGAAATCGTTGGCGACGCTGAACATGCCGGCGGGCAAGCTGATTCTCGAAGGTGGCAGCGCCAAGTACGTCGACAGCTTTCCCTTTGTGACGATCCAAAAGCAGGCAAGTATCTCTTTTTCCCCGAGAAAGGTGACATTATGTTAAACCCTTGCAAAGATTCAAGCCATGCGAGAAGATCTAGAAGCGGAAGAGGAAACCATGGGATATCCGGGAGATTCGCCTTCTGACTTCACCCAACTCATGAACGGCACTTTCAACCTCAACAACTCGACGGCCACGGCGCCAACGCCAGTACAAATATTCAAGCTGTGGCAGATATTCTTGGACAGGGTCAATCCAGTGACCAAAGTCATACACGTGCCAAGCCTGCAGCCGGTGGTCGTGGAGGCAACAATTGACCACTACAGCATCCCCTCTGAGACAAAGGCCCTGCTCTTCTCCATCTACTCGGCAGCAACGCTGAGCCTCAAGGAGCACGAGGCTCGAGAGATTCTGCAGGTGTCCAAGGACGAGGCTCTGCGCAACTTTGGCTCTGGCGTTTGCATCTACCTCACCAAGGCGAGGTTCCTCCAGCAAAACAACCTGGCGACACTGCAGACGTTTCTGCTCTACCTGGTAGCTCAAAGGGCCCTGCTCAATCCTAAAACTTCTGTTTGCTAATCATGAGACAGTTTTCGCTCCACGGACGGGCTGATCGCCACTCCACATGGATCCTCAGTGGCATGCTCCTCAGAATCGCCCAGAAGCAAGGCCTGCACCGCGACGGGGACTCCCTCGGCGTCACGCCATTCGAGGCGGAGATGCGCCGGCGCATCTGGTGGCAAATCATCTTGGTCGACACCAAGCACGCCATCGCTTCCGGCTTCCGCGAGCCCTTGCTGACCTGGAACTGGGACACCCAGTTCCCGCACAATGTCAACGATGCCGACCTCTACCCAGACTTCAAGGAGCCGGTGCGCTCGCGTGACAGTCCGACCGAGATGGCGTTTGTTCTGGTGCTTTACGAGATCACCCAGTTCGTCATTGAGAATCGCATCACCGACTACGAAACCCTGATTATGGCCGGGACGCATGGCAACAGTGGTGGTTTCGACGATGAAGCCTGCATGTCGTTCAATACATGCAAGCAGCTGCTCCAAATGCTCGACATGAAGCTGCAGTCCACCGACGACAAGACTATTGACCCGTCAGTGAGCCCTCTCCACCTGTTGGCGAGCCAGATCCGCATCCTTGTCCGCGCCGAAATAACGGCCTTCTTCACCCCGTTGCACGAGATGCCGGAATGGGGCACCGAGATGTTCACTCCCGAGGACAACGTCTTCCGCCTACTCATCGTCCACCTCGAGCACCACTTCGACCTCCACGACCAGCTCAAGAACACAAATTTCGAGTGGTTCTCTGCTTACAGCTTCGAAAACGACGCGCTCTGGTACATTGCCGGGCAGATGCAGCAGCGCATCGTCGGCACCCTGGTCGACCGCTCGTGGGCGCTGCTGGACCGCGCCTTCTCCCACGACTCGGAGCTGTGGGACATGACCAAGAAGCCCAACGCCAAGATTGGGAGGTCGATTCTCAAGGCCTGGAGAGAGCGTGAACGCGTGGTGCTGCAGTCCGGCATGCCGTTTGACGTGCCGCCTATTGTTTCCAAGTTGCAGGCCATTGTGCCCATCTCGAGCCCGTCCCCGATGCCCCCGACCCACGCCATCGCACCTATTGCACAGGACTCGTTGCTGAATCAAATGACTGGTTTTCCCCATGTTGATATCAATCAATGGAGGTTTTGAGCATAACTTGGTTTGGAGATGCCGATGAGTGGGACGACCTATTAAGATGTAAAACTAGACAACAGTTTTGTAAGAATGCATCCGATTCTCAGTGACCCATTTCCGTTTCAGCTCTCTCAGATTTCCGTCGGGTGCGTGCTTCGCATGAAGAAAGAGACGCTCCCAGAGTGTGGAAGTCCCAGCTGAGTTGGTAGCTCTCCAGCAGCCCCTGCTCCGAATCTCCAACGCGAGCAAGACTATACAGGGGGGGGTTCAAAACCCAACCTGTTCTTAAGATACTCTGGTTTGGCCATTTCTTGGCGACCCAGGCACAGCCTCTCGGGCTACTGCGACTGAAGGTCGCGGGCGGGGCAAAAACATACCTTCAAACTCCCCAGGGAAGAAGCCAGAGTATTCCCAGTCGATGATTGCCTTAACCTGTAATGTCACGGTGTCTACAATAACATTCTGCGTAGATAGGTCGTTGGGGCACAAAACAAGGTCCTTTAACTCTCTAGATATCATCTTCCATTCTAAGCGGGCTGAGTTGACTGTGACTCTGTAGGGTGGTATGACCTGTATTATTGTGTGTCAGCTTAGAGAAGCCACGCTGATGTTGTGGACAATGCCATCGCAAAGTGAACTCACAAGACCAGAGGGGCTCCCCCAAGTATCAGACTTGAATTCTCTCAGAGTGCCTAGACGATAGTCCAGCTCATAAGATGAAGAAGCTGAGAGTAACAGAATGGATGCTTCTCCGTCTCAAATATAATATCATTACTAAGTTTACAAGAACAAAAAGCCCAGCCCAGCAGTCCAGACCCCGAGCGCGTGGATGTTTGGTCTGAACCCAGTCACAGCTCCCGATCCCTTTTTGTCGTCGCCGTTCCCTTGCCCTTTGACACCACTACGATCGAACTCCAGCTCCGGTGTGTTTCCAGAAATCGCAGGCAATGTGATCCCGGAGCCCCGGCACCTGTAGCCAGTGGTGTCGCGGGAGCACAAGGCTTTACCAGAACAGTACTCGCCGCGTCCACAGCAGGTGCCGTTGGAAGAAATACACTTCCATGGAATTCCTTCTTTGGTCGAAGTAGTGGAATCTTGGCAGCAAACTGGACTGTCGCCTTGGCAGTAGTAGTTGGTCTTGAGGCCAGAGGCGGTCACTGGCACAGAAGCGGATGGTCAGAATAAATCGCAAATCAGGAAAATGCCAAATACCTTCTGAACCGCAGACACTTTTGCCCGAAGTAGCTCGTTCCAAGATGACGTCTTGGACGTGACTTGCCGGGCTTGTCGCCAAAGCGGCAAGAGGGAGTAAAATCAGGAATACGGCCGCCGACCTCAGAAGATGGAGTGCGCCCATCATTCCTCGACTCAAAGAGAAATGCAAACACGAAAAATGTGAGCACAGGGTCAAGAAGTGGACGGCATAGCTGGGCTTGAGCGGAGGAAAGGCGTCCTTAAGTAGTCCTGCGCGGCAGGCTGCCTGATTGCTGCATGCGAGCCATGATCAGCGCACGTTTGCCTCGCGACAAGCGGTAAGTAGGTGGATTTAAGGCCCAGATTTAGGCGTGGCGTGCACTAGTGGTGGTGGCGCTGCGTCAGAGAGTGTTGGCCCTTCAGCTGCCAAGGATCTAAAGCGTTCCAGGTTTCCCACTCCTGCAGAATATCGTCTCTGTCCCGTTGCTACTGGCTGGTTCAGCCGGCCGTGTGGAGAAGTGGCAAAACAGGCCACTCGTATCCTGGTTATACAGATCCATCAGATTAAAAGATAGAGCCATATTCTGTCTAAAGTTGTTCACTCTTTTATAACTGTATTTAATGTGACGACCGGGCTGGTTCCAACTGTGTAAACAGCAGTAATCGTACTGGGGTTTATGTTTTGGCAACTGTACCAGGGCGTAATGCTGAGCGTTGATCGGTGTGTAAAACAAATGTATTGTCACGTCTGGTAATAGGCAAGTAGATTGCGGTAACCAAGTTGTAATTGATAACTGAAGAGGCTAGTCACTATGGTAGCCTTACTTATACTAGATTACTGGTTTGCCCGTGGTCCTTGTTTGCCTGAGCAAACATCCTTGGTGCGGTGATCCGGGTGATCACTGTGTACCTGTCGTGACCCCTCTTGGTCACTTGGGTCACTTACTGTATCGATTGGACGAGGGGCCGCTCATTCTTCCGGGGTGCGTCCTGCACGTGCGTCTTCCGGCACCGTGCGTTGGCGCCAGGGTCTGACACCCTATTGCTAGCCCTATTGCCGGGATGCACTGAGTACAACGACCGATGTTGGAGCCAAGGCGAGAACTATACAATCACCTATACCAGTAATAGGAAGCACAGTCATCACATTCATCAGTCTCTAACTGACATAAAGGGAGAACATAAATTGGCCTCCACCGCATCGATATATGAAACCCCATGAGAAGGAATCAGCCATCATTCTTCATTCTTCTTGTTTTTCTTCTCGTCTTTAGTGCCGTAAGGGGTCGTCTTGCCAATTTTACCCGGCAACTCCTGCTTCCAACCGGGCGGAACGGAAACCTGGAGAACTACAGCGCAAGAGCTGGCCTGCTGGTGCCGGAGCCAGTCTTCCTCACTGGCAGAACCCTTCTTGCACCTGCCACAGCATCTTGGCTGCGAGTGATGCCGGCGAAGGTGCCGCTTGAGATCACAGAAGCCGTTTATACGGTACTTGAAGCACTCCCTGTTGAAGTGAGGGTTGCTGAGGTAGTGGATATAGTGTGGGGAGGCATTCTTGGTCGGTGTTTGATGTTCGAATGAAGTTCGTCAAAGGGGAAGCCTGCGCATATCGGAACAGGTCTTCCTGGTTGTGTCTATACGTCGCGGGTTTGTTATTGTACAGGGCTTGGGGAGCAACCGTGGACATTACCGCATGCGAGGAAACCTCATTATCTGATGCATTATTGAATATAGGCAAACTATCAGTATATCCGCGCTACAATCCAGCCATGGCATTCGCCCCTGTAAACAGTACAGATGCTGACTAGTCACGATGACCCTTCATCATCATCGCGCATACTCGATGACGAACATTCAGCCATGTGGCCAGATGTTCACTTTCGGAGGAAACTCATGGGCACGGCAGCCATGTGCTCCTTCGCATCCTCGTGTGATTCTACACGAAGGCCCTCCTCGCTTTCGTTGTCACGATCCTCCCTCGCCTTCCAGCGTTTGCCAGTCCTACCAGTTCCAGATGCCGTGGAGACGGCGGTCACACGGGTTTCGGTCGCCACCTTCAAGTCAAATGAATCGTCAACATCGGAGTCTTGGACTGTCGCCCTCGAGTGTGACTTGTTCCTTCCCATGGTTCCCATGTCATACAGCTCGGCCGGGTCAAGATCGTCGGTCCTCGTTGTTCGGCTCGTCGTCTTTGTGCGAGACTGGATTCCGGAGCCGGTGTGGATGTTGTAAGATCTATACGGGCCGCCGCTGCTCGACAGGCCGATGTGCTTGAGGACCATGCGGGCGAGAGGACGCAACGTAGCCAGGCTGCCGGTAGCAATTGCCAGCCCCATCTCAACGTTGGACCAGATAGCAATGTCGACGGTTGCCCCTGAGACGGACGTTAGTAATGCTATAGCTATAGAGTGCCTTGGCTGAAGAGCACATACAGAGGTAGTCCGGGTCTTTGAATGTCTTGACATAAGCGAAGCGTACCGCGACGGCTGAACTGGCTCTGGACAAAAGTCAGTTGCATTTCTTCCAGGGCGAGACTGCAAGACACTTACACAGTGCCCATGAGGAAGAGAGGCACAAGCATCCACTTGGATCGCTTGCTCATGTTCAAATCCCAGACCATGAAGATGGGTAGAAAGGCGAAGACATAGTCGGTGATCATGCTGAAGCTGCTGAAGGTGTAGGTCAGGGTCATAATGACGCTCAGGTCGATGCACTTTCCATCGCCAGTCCTGGTCCAGAAATAGGAGATGGGCTGGCATTGAAGCATGCAGACAAAGAAGAAGGCCAGGGTCGTGATCAAGGAGAAGCAAAGGGAGATCCAGATGATCCAGTAGTGTGACCTTTTTGTACCAGTGATGCGGAGGAGGAACACGGCGATGGAGGACTTGGAGACCATCATGGTGGCTGAGTAGGCTAGGAAGTCGAGGTACCAGAACCTGTCACACAAAACGTTAGGATAGGCAGGATGCAGGCTTCGTCTTTGCCAATGCAACTTACTTCATGCCATTTGAGATGCCTGTGGGAGAGAGATCGGCAAAGTGACGACCCGTGCCATAGTAGATGCCGAAGAACATCCAAATATTATGTACCGTGTAGCACAACTAGCAAAAATTAGCATATTGTTCACTACCCAGTGGGGAGGGTGGAACTTGCCAGAGCCAAACACATCAGCCAGTCATCCAGGCCAAAAGCCTTGACAATGAAGACTCGGACATAGCTGCGGAGCAGGACGGTAATGTAGCCAAAAGTAAGGAACCCGATGCCGATGGCTTGCAGCTCCGGCCCACGGTTCTCGATTGCCATGGTGGCGAACGAGGGTTGCAAATTGCCGCAGCAGCCCAAGGAAATGGAATAGTGAGTATGCAGGAAATGCAAGGAACCTGCAGGTGATCTGCGGGAGGTCGGACCAGATTAATACTAAAATCACATCTGCCCGGTCGTCAATCGGAGCTCGCGTCGACGCACGCGAGTCAGACGAGGAGACGCCTTCTCCTCAAAGCACCATTTTTCCCTTCTTCACCCGTTCACCACATTCTCGCCTATGTAAAAGATTGTCAAGGCGACTGGTGCTGCCCCTAGGAGGCGCTGGTGGCCGATGATGCCACGCCACAAACTGGCAGCCATGCCATATCAGGACCTAGCACCCATCATTCGCGTCGGGCTAAGAACTAGGGGATTAAACTCTCAGGGGGGCCCCACCGGTAGTATCCATGGCCTGGCGATCGATGATTCCCGCAAGTCTGGTTCCTGACTGATTCAATTTAGGACTGGTGGACTCGGAGTTCGTGGAGGCCTGCGCGAAAGCAGACCGGCGAACACCAAGTGGGCTGAGGCTGGCTCTTTCCCGACCGAAAAGCTTCGAGGTTTTCGTCTGGCCCGACCTCCGAGACGAGCGGTTGGCTCGGGCTCTTGGTGCCATGGGGGGGGGCATCGTCGCGCGTTGTCGAGGGGGGTAGAGTCGCTGCATCCGCGCTGGGATGAGACGCAATGTGTTTGCAGCCATCACCTCTTCGGCAATTGGCAAGGAAAAGGCTGACATGAAACCACTGGAAGGGCTTCATTCCGTCATCCCATCTTGACGAGAGTTTGGCGCGCGCACGGTGAACGTGGCCACGAGTCGCGGGCTGCTGAGCGACCTTAGCACCTCTCCCCTAGCGCGGCCCCTTTCGAACTCGGGACTAGCTCGGGTCCGGTAGTCTTTTTGGTTTGCCGACGTTACGAGGTCTTCCCCGTCAACTATTAGCTGGCTTCGATAGGCTGCATTTCTGAGGGGTGTGCGGAGCAGGAAGCCAGCAACCGTGCCAAATGAGCTGCATGTATCCGGAGGAGAGCCCTTCCTAGCATTTTTCATTGGCAGCCGGGACTGCGGCTAAACGGCTAAGCAATCAGTTAATTCCGACGAAGCGAAAAGCCTTGCAGTGCTCTAGGATGCGCAGCAGCTCGCCCCGACATCCCCTGGATAGGTACAGTACATGCACGAACCCCTTTCACAAACACATACATATTGCTGGGCTTGATACCAGTTGGGACTGCAGGGGCAGAGCTGAACGTCTTGTACGTCTCACACCTAGGGACCACACAGGATTCTTTTGAAAGACGAAGAATAGGCGTGTTCGCTGTGCACAATGATGTCCGTTCCCAATTCCCCGACTACGTAGCAAGTACCTTCAAATTGCATCAATGCACACTCTCATCCTTTTTATTTGCAGTGTCGCACAGTACGTCTCATCTAATCATCCACGAGCGCGCATGATTGTGATGCTCAAACATAGCTCAGAGCGCTCGTGATGAAATTTCCCCAGATTCATATTCCATCTGGATTAAGTAGTTAGTTGATCGGCCACATTGCAAGATTCTAGGCATATGATTGACTCTTTCTCCGAGCTTATTCGCGTTGAATGGATGCGGGTAGTGGTGTGCAATGGAATATCCGGAGGTTTCTTAATTAGGAGGCATACTGATATTATCTACCTATAATCTACTGCTTCCTGTGCAGACCACCTGTATCCCCAGTATCGTGGATCGCGTTGGGGACTGCTCGCTCAATACTCTCGGGTAGCTTTTCCTGGAGCTTCTGCGGGACGATTGAAGCCGCGCCTCCATCTTTGGCGTGAGTCTTTTTGGTAGACATGCCGGGCTCGGAGCGAGTGGGTCCCTTGGGATGGACCTGGCAAGTCAATACGTTGTGCTTGAGCTGCTGTGTGGGAAGACACGTACAGAATCATGGAGGCGCTGCTCAGTTCCCATAGGGGCCTGTCCCTGGACGCCTCCGGGCACCCTGGACTCTCCAGCAGAGCCGGAGATACCCTCGGACATTCTGGACTCTCCAGTGGTCCGGGAGGTACCCTGCATGCGTTGGTTCTCGCCTAGATTGGACATTTTGGGATGCTTAATGGTGTAATGGTATTTGACGATGTGATATGGCGGTGGATGGTAGCGATTGAACCGAAGCAAGAGACTACTACTTATATAGTGCCATCAGACTGCCATCGAGCAGATAATTATTGAATACAGTCGTCATTGATTTCCAAACAGTCGGCAAGAGGACCAAATTGTTCCATCAAAGGCAAGTCATGAAGTAATTGACTTTCACTTTCGATGCGCACTCGAGCGGCTGGCGATCGAATCGGATCGATCAAGCCACTCGGGAGGATTCATGGACCCACCACCACGGCACAGCCTCAGTGACGTCGTTCATTGCTACTGGCATATCGATACCATCTATCTCATAAGCATTGCTGACGCCAATGATTCCACGGCCGAGCTCTCCGAGCAATGCTGCGCATCTTGTCCACGTAACCATTTAAATAGAGGTGCACGGATCATAGAACTGCGCCGCGATGAACGTGCGTACTCCAGCGTTCAGTACATCCAAGATGTGAATGAGCCCTTGAGCGGTGACGTCTCCAATAGATTTTATGGTTTGTTTCATCGGGCCGTCAAAATATGGAAATGGGATAATTCAGCTTCCGTGGAGTCTAGGGGAGCAGACACTGCCGCGCAATCCGGCCACACTCTCGGTGAGGCTACGTACTTCAACGACGTGCATCGAATGGTCCAGGGGAAGGTTTGTGGCTGCATTTTGATAGATCCGAGTGCACCCCATAATGCGCTTGTGATGTTCGGGAGTTAGACTACATGCACAATTCGATGGGCTGTGGGCTTAATATCTGACCTGTAGAGAAAACACCCAGTGCTATCATCTTCTGACCCCTTCAGTGAGGTCCTTCCTACAGGCAAAACCTGGTGTTCGAAACACAGGTTCTTCACATGAGAAAACAACAACCATTGTTGTAGCCTGCAAAATAAATCAATAACATCTCAATTTTGCAGCAATGAATTTCCAGTGCATAAAATTCCGACAAAAAGCACCACCGTAAGTTACTAGTAGTAAAACTAACAAAAGTTGAGTAGCTCATTTCTGCGAACAACAATGATGGCACTCTGAGAATAACTCGTTGCCCTTGTTCAGCAAAGCATATTTTTGTGAGGCACAGCAGGCCAAACACACCAAGTAACCCGTCCTACATATCAATCTCAGACGCTCCAAACCCGAATCATGAATATGGTCTGCCTCTCTACGTTTGACTCGAGTCCAAACCCGTTCCCGTGGTTCTGCTTAGTTCCCCACGCTCGACTATTGGTAGACGACAAGCCGAGCAGGGGTTCCATGCTAACCTCCTCAGGCAACGATGCCGAGGCCTTGGATTTTTCCCAGCCCCAGACGGTGCGGGGCAAGTGACATCCTTGCGCATTACATCACCTGCATCTCCAGCCAACCTCGACAAGAGGTACGAAAATCTACTTCCGCCTGTGATCAATTCGGATCTGATATCTAGCGACAGGGCGCTAGCCAACAGCCAATCTATCCGAGGCCACCTCCTTCTAGATCTAGGGGTGAACGTCGCCGGGCGGGAGACAAACCGAGAGCCAAAACAATGTCGTATCCCACATCTCCCGTCGCGCTCAGCTCGGTGGCTTCACCCAGCCCCGCCCGTCGCAGCAGCCTGGCCCACACGGAACCCGGGCCCAGGACGGCCTCGGAGGCCCTCAAGAAGAAGCGCGAGCGCGACAAGGTCAGCCAGCGCAAGAAGCGGCAGCGCGAGCGCGAGTACACGGCGAGCCTCGAGGACAAGGTGCGCCATCTCGAGGAGCAGCTGGCCAAGCTGGCGGCGGCCAGTCCGGCTAGCGACAGCATATCAACCCAGTCGTCCGTCTTTCGCTATGGCTTCTCTAGCAATGACGAGCCCGATGCTCGGTTGTGCTTGGATCACACCACTCTACCACAACACGCCAAAACGCTGCACCACGGCTCACACCCTCCGTTGGTACCAGCACCCGAGAAGCTCCCCGGGCTAGACGACGCCGAGCTGGCCATTTCCAAGTCACTGCCGACCATCTCGGGGAGGCTGCACCAGCTCGATTCCGCCCTGATGGACGAGATGAGCGACAAGGCCGATCGCCACTCGAACGCGTCGGTCAAGTCCGTAGAAGTCGTCTCGCACTGCTCCAACCCGCCAGCGGTCCCGTTCCCCGTGTTCGAAAAGATGCTCAGCACGCCAGACTGGCTCCGGCTCCCCGCGCACAGTTGGCTCCAGGCACCAAACACGCGGTCGTGGGTCCGGGGAGACAAGCTCCGTCCCTTCATCTACAGCATGCGAGCGGACCCGGGCTCCGAGGCCATGTGTCCCCCACAACCGGAGCCCATTGACATCTTGTACGGCGGCTCCAAGAACCTCCTGGCGAATTTGATCTGTGGGGAAGTTGCAAAAGAAGCCATCCTTCCACCAGAGAGGTTCGCCATCAGCTGGATGCTATACATTTACATTAAAGTATGTCAAGATATCGACCCCCTCGCAAGGATTCGAATTGACTTGTGAAAAGTGGTTAATCTGGCCTTCGGAGGAGACCTTTGCTCTTCTGCCCAAGCAGCTCCGTCCGACTCCCCGACAACTCGCCGTCGAGCATCCCTGGTGCATAGACTTGATACCATGGCCAGAAGTCCGGGACAACATGATTGCCCACGTCCACGACTACGACATTGACGAGGTGGTCGGCCTGTTCCTCTGCACGTGCCGACTCCGGGGCTTCTTCAACAGTAACTTCATCCACCGCGAGAACGGCGGCGAGCTGCAGGTGGACTCGCGGTTCTTCCAGCAGTACATGAGCGCAGACGGGTGGGGGATCCTCGATAGGTTCTGGATGCAGTATCGTGATCTGGTTAGGGGACTTGATCCGCGCGTCATGATCCGGGAAGAGCAGCTTTTGGCCATTTGAGGCGTTGCATCTACCTTCATGGGAGCCCTAGGGGGCCCTGATTGGAGTTGGTTGCGTTTATTTCACTCCTGCCGATTGGCCAGCGAAGGGGTTCGTCGAGGCATGAATAAATAGCAAAAATAATCACGGGTCCCAACTCCCAGCTAACGCCCGCCGGCATTTGGCCCTTGGAGTCATCGAGGTTTCTTCTCGTGAAGCTTTTTTTGCCGCAACGACGCAGACGCGTCGAATGTCATTTTGCCCGTATGACCTGATGGCTAGAAAGTGGCTCGATGGCACTGCCTCGGGCAGATTGGCGCCTCTTGGCTCGGGACAGTGGTTGTCCAAAAAAAGACGGTAATGCCTCGGTAGTTGGTGTTTTGGGTTGTCCAGGGGGCGGGGGACACAGGCGAGTCAACAATGCGGGGGGTTGCGGGGTGGCGAGTCGGATCCGGGTCACCCGGCGCCTACCGCATAGAGCATAGGGGGGGATCAGATGCCAGATTAGTGCGTGCGGCGAGGCAAGGCCAAATTTAGGTGGTGGAGGTGTCTGTTGTCTGTTGGTGCGGATGGTGAGTGACATGTGCACATCGTGGATACACGACCGGCGGAAGAAAACTGCTCGCAAACTCGCACGATTGAGGTGTCGCCTGTTCCATTTTGAAGCTGTTTCGCGCGTAGTTCGCAAGTAGAAATAATCCGTGACGATGAGCAGGGGTAACACCACATCGAGATGTCCATCTCCGACCTCATCTCCGGGTCTCCTCTTAGTAGCCGGGCGCCTTGCCCCCAAACGGCGGCATCCATCGCTTAACTTAGATGTAGCACAGACCCTGGGACACGTCCTTATTAACACCGCCTCGGCTGTTGGTTCGATTTCTGGCGGGGCACGGCACCTTTCCAAATTCTCAGAGCAGTTCGTCGCGCTGCCACGATTGACGAGTCACGGCGAGTCAATCATGACCAGGCTTGCAGCTCTGATGTCCTCGTCCAACCCAGACTACCTCCGCATGTGGTAACATCTGTCGCGCATCAAATCGTCCGACTCTCCGGTGCTGCTGGGCATATAGATAGAGCTCGTGTTCTCAGGATGGTCTCCCGCGAGTCCGTAGCCCTCATCCAGCCCTCCAGTTATCCAACAACGCACCCGCCTCTCCCATATCGACGTCTATAACCCATCAACCAGCAACAACATGGCAGCCGCTACCTCGGCTCTGACGAGCACCGTCGTCGCATCGTTTGGCGCCCTCGTCGAGTACGCCAACCGCACGGTAGCGACCCTCCCGATCCCAGAGTCGGCGCTGCACAGCTTCACCTGGCGATCCAAGAAGGGCGCCGCCGCCATCCTCATCGGATACCTCCTGCTCGTGCGCTCCCTCCGGTTCCAGCGCGAGCGGTCCCTCAAGAAGAAGTACAAGTACACAGGGCGCGCGAGCCTGTCCAAGATGACAAACACGGAGGCCCAGGAGATCGTCCAGGCCCTCGCCGCCTACGAGATGCCCCAAATGCAGGCCCTGAGTCTGGAGCTCGGTCTTTTCAAGGTATGCGCCCGCTCTGAGAGGCCGCGACAATCGTCGTTCTTCGTGGTTTTCGTTGTGTAGGCTGCTGACCATGGCTTGCGCAGACATATGGCATCGAATCCATCGCCAAGCTGCTCGTGGCGACGCGCAACCTGGCCGATCCCAAGAATAGCCCCAAGAGGTATGGCCAGGCCATCTCGCTCCATTCCCACCGCTTCTAACGTCTCGCCAACAGGTACGAGGACACGGGCACCCTCATCGTCGAGTTCATGACCTGGCCTCCCGATTCGGAGCGAGCCACAAAGGCCATTGCGCGAATGAACTTCCTTCATTCCAAGTACATCGCCAACGGCACCATTTCCAACGGCGACCTGCTGTACACCCTCTCCGTCTTCATCGTCGAGCCGATCCGCTTCGCCGAGCACTATGACTGGCGCCCGCTCAATGACATGGAGAAGTGCGCCATCGGCGTTTTCTGGAAGAGCATCGGCGACGCCATGGGTATCGAGTATAAGGGGAACCTCCCGGGAGCGGAGACGGGGTGGAAGGATGGCCTGCAGTTCGTCGAGGAGGTCAGCGCGTGGTGCAACGAGTACGAGGTCGCGAATATGAAGCCAAACCCCGTCAGCCCCAAGCCAGCGCATGCTCTGATTCCCATGCTCACTTACTGGGTTCCGCCGCCGATGAAGGCGTTCGTCACCCAGTGCATCATCTCGTTGATCAACGACCGCATCCGCGAAGCATTCTTGTGAGTCCCTGATGCGCCATCTGACCAGCACTCGCCAGACTGACCTTTGCCTACTAGACTGCCCGAGCCGGATATTTCCGCCGTCGCATTCGTTCACACCGCTCTGGTGGTGCGGCGGTTCGTCATCCGGTACCTGGTGCTGCCGCGACTCTTCAAGATCAAGCCTTTGAACGACCACGCCGACCCCAAGACTGGCCGGTACTTTCTGCCCTACGCCAAGGGCAACTACCCCTTCTATATCAAGCCCACCCTGTGGAACCGATGGGGTCCGCTCGCCTGGGCCAAGTGGGCTCTCGGCGCCAAGGTGCCCGGCGACGTCCCCGAGGAGTACATGCCGCAAGGCTACTCGTTTGACGACCTCGGCCCGGTGAACAGAGCCAACCAGGGCGCCGAGGCGGTAGCTGCGGATGCCAAGAGGTTGATGGCGAGCGGAAGAGGTGGATGTCCGTTTTGAAGAATGTTGAAGAACCCCATGTACGATTGAAAGAGCGACCGCCGGTATGTGTGCTTATTTGTGTGCGGACGAAGGAGACGGGAGGTCGGCCGTCAAGGAGCATCTCGTAGCCCACAATGTCATCAGACGTTTCCATTTTTATTGACACAGCGTGGGTTTGGCCGGGGGATCAGCTCCATAAAAGCAGCTACTACGAGAATGGACGGTATTCTACTGATCAATTGTCCGCGGGCCTGTGACCGGTCAGGTAACCAGGCAACGTCCCGGCAGCGGGACTCGGAGAAGGGATATGAGACATGACGCAACACCCCACGTCATGATCCAGCTTAACGGCCCCAGGCTCGGAGCGAGGCCAACTTCTGGGACCGCCATCATGTCATCAGCTATCAGTTATTGCGTGTTGCCTCTGAGTCTTGCCTGGTCCCTCCGACCCAGTCCTCACGATTCATGAACAAAGGCCTCGTCAATCTTGTCAGAAGGCGTGAGATCCTTGCACTGGCTCTCCTGTATCACAGTTGGTGGGCCCTGTTGATCACGGCATCTCACTCGGCGTCAATCGACGTGTCTCAGCATGACAGCATCCCGTGTTTCTGTAGAGCTTTCAATGTCTGACTCTCACAACCGCTGCATTCCTTCATCCAAAGTCACATACGTGTTCAGATGTGCAGCGTGTCTCGATATTTGAGTACGAGACTGCAGCGGGACACCATATTGTCCCTATAGGGATGCATATGTCGGATGACAATTAGACGACATTCCTACTCGTAGAGGGACCATGGACCCTGTTTAGAGGTTTATATATACAAACTCCAAAGCAAGGTAAGCCCAAGCTCCTGGATACCGGGGCGCACAAGTACCTGCTCCGTTCCCAATTATTAGTCGCCGCCTCATTGTTCAGCCAGTCTCGCCCACAACACCCTGCAATCAGAGCCCGCAGCTGCGCTTACCAACTCCACTGGATCATTCCAAAGTCCTCCGAAGACAAGGATGGCCGAGTTCGAGGCCGGCTCTTTGCCTGAAGCAAAGCCCAAGCGTGAGATGAAAGTCCTGGCTCTCGGACTACCTCGGTCAGGAACCTACTCCATAGCAGAGGCCCTCCGAACACTAGGCTACCAGAACGTGTACCATACAATCAACGCACTGAACAGCAAGGAGGATTGGCACGTTTTAAGCCGTGCGGCAGATGCGACTTTTCCAGTATTACCCACCTATACCGGCCAACCATTCAAGCGTGAGGAGTGGGACGAGGTGCTCGGCTCCAGTGAGGCTGCCACCGACCTGGCCGGCCTATTCAGCTTACAGCTCATCGAGGCATATCCCGACGCCAAGGTGATTCTGTGGAGGAGAGACTACGATTCCTGGATTAAGAGTGTCGAGGATTCGGTGCTTCCCGGACTATGGAGCCCGACAGCCGAAATCCTCATCCACTCTGTGCATCTTTTCCTGGGCCACGAAGTCATCTCCGCCATGCGAAAGGGCATCCTCGGCTTTTTCAATGCGAAACAAGTCAGCGATATCCGCAAGAATTCGAGGGTGGTGTACGATCGACACTACGAGAGGATTGAGCAGGCCGTCCCCAAGGACCAGCTACTACAGTACCGGCTCGGGGATGGCTGGGAGCCGTTGTGCGAGTTTCTCGGCAAGGAGGTGCCGAACCAGCCGTTCCCGCGCAAGAACGACGGGGCGGAGCTGAAGGCCACGTCGCGCAAAATAATCAGGGGCCATTTCGCCGAGGCAGCCGTGGCGCTCCTACCGTGGGCCATGTCGATAGGGACAGCAGGCATGGCCTGCTGGATTGTGACGAGGTAGCTCTGGAGTGGACTGGACGTCGGTTGCTTAAAGGTGTTGGACCGAGATACCGTCTACTTACCTCTTCCCTTATGTACTCTATCTTACCGTTGTTCTCGATGAAGTTTTTAGAATCGTCAGCATAGACGATGGGTGGGTATCAATGCTTGGGAGGTCACAAAAAGCTAGGACAATCTATACCATCAATTTTAAATAAGCAAAAGCATGTTACCGCATACAGGTGTGAAAAGACACTTTACGGATCATTCAGAATGCTATCAAGGGAAGGGTTCAGGATGGGGGCTGTCGATATCACATGAAGCAGCTGCTCGTTTAACCCTGTATTTAATTGCCCAAAGCAGTAGGCTACCGAGGCTGACCAGGACGCTCGCCAGGTGACGACTGCCATTTGCATAAGAAGGGTGTTGACTTGCACCATGCCTCAATGTGATTATTAGCGAATTTTCATAGTAAGAGAACATAACATGAGTGATGATGCGCCACTCAGCCTTAGAGAGAACACCTAATAGGGTCGACGCTTGTGTAGTTCAGGCTGTTCAGCAGCACTCCCAGCCTCACGCCCTCTACCCCTCAGCTCCCCAGTCCATACCCCTTGCGTCATGCCAGCCACAGCCGTAAGCTAGCACCATCCAACCACCGTGCCTCGGAAGTAGCATTTGACGAGGCGGGGTCATCTTCAATCTCACGACATAAATCTTACTCGTGTCCTACATATTCCCACATCATCCGTAGGTCTTGCAAAATGCCAGCCGACCCGAAACTTGACATCGACGCGAGCATCCCGTGGAGTGAGCCCGCGTGGTATCGCTCCTCGGACTCGCCCTACTACAACCAGTCACATCGCGCCCTGCGAGACGCTGTCCGCTCGTATGTCGATACCAACATCTTGCCTTGGGCATTGGACTGGGAGGAAGCCGGCGATGTGCCCGATGAAGCACGGATGAAATTCATTCAGTCTGGTATTCCGTTTGAGGATGTCCCTGGCCAGTATCGGCCGTCCTCTATTCCCCTGCTGGGCGGCATTCCCTATGGAGAATTGGACCCGTTCCACTTCTTGATCCTATCAGACGAGCTCAGTCGAGTCGAGGGAGGCGTCACGATAGCTCTCAGCGGTGGTGCTTCCTCGATCGGCCTCCCGCCGATTATTCACTACGGAACTGAAGAGCAGAAGAAAAAGTGGCTGCCCGGTCTATTCTCTAGACAAACCAGTTTCTGCCTAGGAATCACGGAACCCACAGGCGGCTCAGACGTTGCAGGCCTGACGACCACAGCCAAGCGGTCGTCGGATGGCAAGTTTTACATCGTCAACGGAGCCAAGAAATGGATCACCGGATCGCCATGGGCCACACACATGACCACCGCCGTCAGGACTGGAGGAGGGGGAATCAGTGGCATATCTGTTCTTGTGATTCCACTAGACTCGCCGGGCGTGACTCGAACAAAGATAAGAAACAGCGGGCAAAATGCCGGCGGCAGCTGCATGATCGACCTCGAAGATGTACGCGTCCCGGTAGAGAACCTCCTCGGCAAGGAAAACAAGGGCTTCCCCGTCATCATGAAGAACTTCAACCGAGAGCGTTTTCTCTTGGCCGTCGGATGCAACCGCAAGAGCAGAACGTGCCTGGCCCTCGCCTTCTCCTATGCTCTCAGGCGCAAGACATTCGGACGCCCACTCATGAGCAACCAGGTAATCCGGCGCAAGCTGACAGAGGTCGCGCACCGCGTCGAGGCCCACTGGGCGTGGCTGGAGCAGATCACGTTCCAGGTCAACAGCTCGCCGCTCGGCTGGCAGGAGCCCGAGATTGCGAGCCCCATCGCACTGCTCAAGGTTCAGGGCGGCCAGATGCTGGAGCTGGCGGCGAGGGAGGCTCAGCAGATCTTTGGTGGTGCGGGATACCAGAGGGGTGGCGTGGGGGCCACGGTTGAGCAGATTACGCGCGATCTGCGCATGCTGGTACGTGCCGGGCTTGTTCTTGCGGATGACGAGATGGCTAACGAGATTCAGGTTGTTGGTGGTGGGAGCGAAGAGATTCTGGCGGATCTGTCCATACGGCAGGAGTTGGCGTTGATGAAGGCTGGTCCGAAGCTGTAGGTTCTGGAAGCAGAACGTGCAGAGACAGCCAACTTGATCTCGCATAAGCAGGGAGTTTATTAATACCTCTGTCTATGCAACGGAAGACTCGTAATTCGACGTATTGGTGTGGGAAGCCGCTTGCATCTCACTTAGGAGACGGGTTATCGAGCTGGCCGCAGCAAGAGGCAACGGGGTGCGTAGCAGGGATATAGTTCTTGGAATAGCTTCAAACGTGCCTTGAAGAAGCAACACTTGACGGAGTTAGTCATGGCTAGGTTCACTAGTAGCGGACAGCATAATGAATCTTGTGCGAACAGTGTGGTATTTTGTTCAGAAGTGTGGTCCTACTCTAGCGATAGAAACTCAAGCAACGCCGGCGTAACAAAACAACCCGGAAGATTTGGTATCGAGGGCCCAAAGAAATTCGTATTCTCGTTCCATGGTATGCGCGACTCTAATTAAAACAGGAGGTATCCAGCCACGCCAACAAGACCGAGGCCAGCGACTGAGATGGCGCCTGGGCGAGAGGCAGAGTTGGCGCCGACAACCACGGGTTCAGTCGGCACAGGCATCTTTCCAAGGTTCTTGGTAGCGGCCGGGGTCGCAGCACCGCGCTGGGTAAAGACGACGACGCGGTCCTCGGTGCAGAGCTGACCGACGGGAATGGTGAACTTCTTCTTGCAGCTCTCGGCGGGCTTGTAGGCCTCGGCCGACTGCTTGTACTCGCCGATCCACTTCGAGTAGTCGGACATGTACTTCATCAGGTCGTCCGAGATGGAGGCGGGCGCGGTCATGGTGCAGTCCTCGGACTTGGTCGCGGCGCCAAACAGGCCGCCGCTTGACGAGAGCTGGTCGTTGCCCCAGGACTGCACTCGGGTGTGGACGTTCTTGATGGACAGGTCTTGGATGGCCTTGAGCATGCACCGGGCGTCGTCCGCGGCGTCGCGCTTCTCGAGCAAGGGCGAGGCGAAGGCGCTCCAGGGTGTGAAGCCGGGGACAGGGTTGGCGGCGTCGGTCGGGCTGGCCAGTGCGGAGCCGGCGAGGGCGGAGATGAAGACGGCGACGGTGGTAGAACGCATTGTGAAGGTGGAATTGGATGGGCGTGTGGCAGCTGAGTGCGCTTTTTGGTGATTGACTTGGAGCTTGTGTTGAATCGTCTAGAACGAGGCTGGGCTTGTTGCGGCGGTTCTTATAATCAGGCTGAATCTGCATGCTGTTGGGTCAGGCTCTGAGGATCCTGGTCGTGATGATGGGGCGGTGCTGTCTTGGAGCCTTGGAGGATCCTCAGCCGCACACGGCGAGCCAACAGCGCCAAGATGAAACGAGCCCTACTGCTCGCTGTGGGGTGGCGGGTCGTCGAAAATCACCATCAGCAGGATTCGCTCAAGCTGTGAGTCTGTGACGGCACTGTTGACTGGCCACCAGGCCATGCGCCAAGTGCACCTCGCCGGGCGATGCTCGAAGCGGACATGGCAGGGATGGGCCAACAAGCGGTGTTTGCCCCATGGAGGGATTCATGCGCCCATCACAGCAAGGAGTAGCCGGCTCCGACCCCAGATACTCCAGGCTAAACTTAGCAGTGCCAACGTCTCGTCTCGGCTCGGTAGCTGGATGGGGAAACAACCGAAGAGGCAAATGCGCATGTGGAGAGCACCGTGGCAGCGACAGCAGTCAAAGCCTTGTAGGGCTATGCCGTTGGATGCAAGGCCCGATGGGCCAGCGAGCCAATCCTTGGCGGGTGGACTGGTGGATGGCCAAGACGGTCACCAGGCTGCTGCCTTCTGGAAGCGGATGCATGGCCGCCTCAAGCAGACCTTGGCCGACCAGCGCATGATCAAGCACGACCGAGCAGAGCCTGGGCTGTTTGATCCGTCAGTCTGCCTACAGACCCAAAACTCCCCATATCATTTCTTGGCGAAAAGTCGCTGCTGACCATCACCCGCCGAGTCATTTCTTTTCTCAATGACGCTGAACCTTGACGTCGCATGAAATGGGCAAGGATCTCGCGAGAAAGGCATTTGACAATTTCCCCGTCATCTTCGCCAGGCCGAGTGTGCCTGATGTCTCCCTGCCTTGGCCCTTGGCACTGGTCCACCCTACCAGGGTCTCCCCTTGGCGGAGGCACGCTGGGGACGAGAATGCGAATTTCCTCTTCGACCAAGTTCGCCCAGCAACTGATAGCGAGAGTTAATATTCCCTCAACTTCTCATCACTGAAAATCATCACTCAACCTTGTCCTGGTTGTCGGTCCCGAGTTCCTCCCATCGGCTCCGGGTTCTCGCCCCGCGGATCCCATCAATGCTGCGTCGCTTTGTGGCACTGCCCCAATCTGAGCCACAGCACTGCACAGCCAGTGGGGCAGTGGGTGGCTAGGTGTGGTGCACCAGTGGTCCTACACGAGTTGCCTTCGGATAAGATCATCCCGTCACCAATCCAAAATTCCTTACCCTAGGCTAAGGACAAAAGGTCGATCCGCATCGTTGCCGCCCATATGATCACAATCGTTCCGTCTAATCCCCGGTGTTGAACAGGGTAGTAATTAAGCATAAATCTTTGAGCAATTCGCTACTTCTGGCTGGGTTTTTCTTCCGTAGGTCCTGAATACTAGTAGCGATTGTTATTGCTCACGTTCTGAAGAGCTTATCCAATGCCGTCGAACGCTGGCGGCGAAAGCGGAAGACCTACGAAGCGTGCCAATTTGGTGGGAATGCAATATAGCAATCGTTCTAGAATCGGAATATCTTATCGGCATCATGATAACACTACAGCTCCTCTGGCTGGAGATTGAATATGCGATGACGTGGGTGGAGTCGCTTCCCGCGGGGCGCGAGTTCCGGTACCACCACAGCGCCCGCCGCCAGAGCGCTACAGGTGGCTGTAGCCTGTAGCTGTAGCGCGCCATCCCTAAAGTCTGCTTCCCACCAGCCCTCCAGCGCTGCGTGAGGTGTCGGCGTGTCACTCGGCTGAGTGCTTGGCAGCGCGCTTGGATGCGCAACGCGGTTACAGAGTGCATTCTTGGATCTGCCAGGTCTGGCGCATTTGCTTAAAGGCCTCGAGAATCCACTGTCGCTGCATGAGATCAATCAACATCGCATCTGTCCCCCAACACCTTCGCCCCTTGCGCACCGGCCATTGCCCTCGAGGAACAACATGATGGCGACCCAGACTCCCAATGAAGCCCAGAATCCCCCGAACGTAACCACCAAGAAGGCAAAGCCCAAGAAGGACTCTGACGACGACATCGTCGAGGACCTCATTAGGACTGTCGCCGCGACCATCGGCCTCGCATCCGAGGCAATTCATTACCACCGCGAAAAGAAAAAGGCCAAAGGCCCGCATCAGCCCGACCAGCCAAATGACCTGCCGGAAGAGTCCCCTGCAAAAGCGAAGGGAACCACAGTCGCCGGACCCAGCGACTCACCACGGCAGGGTTCAATAGATAAGAAGGATGCTGGCGACGGGGTCAGCAGTCAAGATGCGTCGCGAATGTCGGATGAAGCAACAAAGCAGGACCCAGACCCGGAGGCAGAGTCACCGAAAGACTCCAAATCATTTGCCAGAGCCTTTCTGAATCGACACCCATCTGAAAATGTCGTCAAATCGGAGCAGGGATTGCCGCTCCCCGTGATAATCGCTCAGAGGCGGCCCAAGAACAGACAGAGAGGTTTCATGCGGGCCTACGCACCCGTCCTGGAAGATGTAGGCATCGACCAGGCCACGTTCCTCGACCTCATCGAAACTTTCAACAAGTCTCTGATACCTAACCCATGGCTTCAATCAGTCAACTTGATTGGCCTGGTAGGAGAGGCGATGCCCGAGCCCGCAAGCATGCTCCTCGGGGTGGGCCTGGAGGTCCTCACCGCTGCGGCAATGGAGGCTCACAGCCGTTTTCAATCCAACAGATTTCTTGACTCGATCAATGCCGAATTCTTTCTTCCCCGTGGCCTAGCTTGCCTGGTTGTAACATGGGATCCTGACGCCAGCGACGAGGAGCTCGTCCGCACCGTCAATGTTGCTGACGTCGGGGCCCAGGCCGGCTCGCCTGTCAAATTGGAAGGCGCCTTGAAAAACATGCTTTTGAACAAGGAGGCTAGAAGAGAAGGCATAGATGGAATCGGAAAACAGATGAATCACGTCATCAGGCCATACAGTGGCAGCTTTGCGGCTGACGAGTCTGCTCCCCTCATCTTCCCAGAAATTGACCAAACTGACGCAGCCGAAGAAACCGAAGGGAAGAAAAAGAAGAAGAAGAACAAAGCTGATCGAGCTGACGACTTCATCGAAAATTACATCGATAAGCGTGCACAGGCCAAATTGATATGGAAGGACAGCGACACTCCCATGTCCAAGCTACTGCCGACCCCTGAATTCCGCTCTCGCTACGCTGACCCGAAACATCCGGCCGCCAGTGGAGACCTCACAGCATTCCTTAGCGGAGGACGTATCCAGGAAAGACTGAAACAAAAGGAAAGAAAAAGGGAAGTGGAAAGGGAGAAGAAACAGGCTAAAGAGGAGGAGAAGCAGCAGAAGAAGGAGGAGGAGAAGCAGAAGGAAGAAGAGAAGAAACGGGCAAAGGAGGAAAAGAAGAAGGACGAGAAAAAAAAGGAGGAAGAGAAGAAACGATTAAAAGCAGAGAAAAAAGAAGACGAAAAGAAGAGAGAGGAAGAAAAGAAGCGGGCCAAGGCAGAGAAGAGGGAAACGAAGAACCGGGAGGCTGATGAAGAGGACGAGACGAAGGCGCACGACGAGAAAGACTCGAACAAGGCTGAGGGTGCCCAGCGACCAAATGAGCGAGAATCAGGAAAGCAGGAAAAGGCGCCACAAGCAAAATCAGCAGAACTTGAAAACGAAATGAAACAGCCACGAGGAGACCCCCAGCCGGCGACGGAAGCTAGCGGTTCAGAAGCCAACGCCCACCAGTCAACGACTTCAGGTAGTGCCCCCAAGCAACAGCCACCCAACCATTTAAAGAAAATTTTCCATGAGGTGAGTAACCATTGCTCCTCCCAAGGAGTGTGTTACTAATGGTGCGTACAGGACTTTGTCTACCTGATGATTGTCAACGTTGGGCTGAGAGAAGAAGTTTCGGTTGAACCGGCTCAGCCGGCGCCAGTGCATGAGCTGGCATAGAGGCTTGAATAGTTTATAACACTGAGGTGGGATTTGGATCATTGGTTGGACACAGTGTAAATAGTTGTCAAGTAAATAAGGATGTATGATTACAGGAACATGAATTCCCAGATTCCAGCGGCTCCCCCTCATCCTATTATCCTACCATCTGCGAAAACTCGCTCTCAAACTCTCCAAACGCTTTTACCCACTCTGGCTCATCACACCAATGGCTATATCGTGCTCATTTCTTGCTGGTGTCTGCAGCTGGTGATGCCGGCATCTCCACTGCCGCGTTCTGCGGAGGAGGCGGCGGGGTGGTTTGCGTGTTTTCCATCTCAAACACCTGGTGAACCGGGGGAGGCTGCACAGGCGGTGGCGTGGGATACATTGGCGGAACGGCGACCGGATATCCTGGCGGGACCTGCGACATCTGGACCCCCGGCGGGGCGTAGGGTCCGTTTTGCTGAGCGGGCGTGCCCCAGGGCTGGGGAGTCAAGGCAGACGGCGCTGGAGATGTCCAAGCTGATTTGTTGTCGGGGGTCATGGACGTCATGGGCGAAGGTGTGGTTCCTGGATGAACGGCCGGGTAAGCTCCCAGCTGGGTCGGGTCGATTTGCGTGGGAACTGTCGATGGTGTGGCGATGGTATTGTTCTTTCTGCGGCGGCGGAGGAGCATGAAGACGACCATGCCGATGATCAACAGGCCAACGGCGCCAATACCCGCACCGATTCCAGCCTTGGCGCCGGTCGAAAGCCCGCCATCGTCCTTTGCAACGGCCTCGTTTCCGGTCGACTTTGCAGAGCCACCAGATGTCTTGGCCGCCTCGTCCTTGCTATCCTTAGCGCTCTTCGTCGCCGCGGCGTCCTGAGCTCCCTTCTGAGCAGCATCCTCAAACTTCTTCTTGTCGACCGCCATGGGCGTCTTGGAGTCCTTGCAGGCCTGATCCATCGTCTCAAACGTCTTGGCTACATCCTCGCTCGAGGCGCCCTCGGTGCCCATGCACTTGGCAGCGTTGGTGATGAAGTCGTTGTTGTTGCCGCAGAGACAGGTGTTCAGCTCCGACCGGGTGCCCGTTGTGCACTCGACATCGTTGGCGGCTTGTGTGAGGCAGTCTTGGGCGCTGGACGGGTAGAAGCCGAAGTCGTTTCGGATCGCTCGTGCTGGGAATGCGACGAGGCAGATGGGGAGGATAACTTGAATCCAACGGGGTGCCATGGTGAAGAAGCAGAGTCCTTCCCGGAAGGATGTTAGAAAAGAAGGCCTGGAATAGGAACCGATGGACCTGATCAGCTCGGAAGCTTCGTCTGACGGTTCAAGGACAACCCTACAGACGACGGAGAGAAAGAAAACGTCGAACAAGCAACGTGGGCGCGGGAGAAAAATCTCATCATGTTAAGTATCATTCCGCAACGCTCCGCTGGATCACAGCAACAGCCCACAATGGACACGAGCGCGGTTTCAAGTCCGTGATAGCCCTGCTTGGTCCCCGATATAGCCTTCAACCCAGGCGGTTCAGCCTCTGGCGAAGCAGACATAGCCCGTCAGCGCTTTGTCGAAAATGGATGTCTTCTCATTTCGCAGCTTACTGCCAGCGCACCCGATAGTGCCACGGACATGGAAGAGGTCCCCGAGACCTTGCCTGCGCCATCCACGCGAACCAGGATACAGACGGGTATCGAAGTAGGGAGTGATTCCAATTGGCCAGACGAAGGGATCCTCGTAGGGCTATGTCAGAATTGTCAGAATTGTCAGAATCAGTTCGGACATGGGATAGTGCTGACCCCCCACTTATCCGCCCAGACGGCAGGCTTCTCGCTTCTTTTTCTCCGGGGGCACTTGGGCGGAATCGATGTCAGGGCGATGGGCGACGCTCACAGAGGAGGAAATACGGGCTTCGACTCATTGGTAGTTTGTGAGGAGGCTCTTCCAATCATTTTCCCCATTGACTGCGGCTCGTTTGATGCTGGTGAGCTGAGGCCTGGGACCACAGCGTACTTCTCCTGTATTCCGCAGGAGCACTGCGGCATCCACGCATAGCCAACCCCTGCTACTCATTTGCCAGGCAGGGAGTGGTCCCCGAAGAAGGTTATTTATCGTTCCACGTCCCCAGCCCTGGCTGAATCCTATCTTGGCCAACGGCCGTGGGTTCAACGCGCAAGTCATTGGCATTGACCTTGTTTGTTACCAAAATATGTGCTAATGTTACCTTACCCTCGGAAAGACGAGACCGAGATTTAGTAGAAGTGGACAAGAGGGCCGAAAAAGGATGAATAATGATGAGACAGCATACGACCTGCTCCAAATGCTCACTTCCGTCTGATAAGACACGCGATTTTGATGCATTTACCTTGTTGTACCACCTGCTGGACCCCTGCGATGCAATGATTGTCATTCGGCGATACGGCATGCACACTATCACACTACATCATGAATGAATGTCTGGCTGAAGCCATCTAGAAGCGAGATATGGTGTCGACAGTTGTACGTGACCTTTTCCCGCTTCTGGTCTAGCCAAGATCGAGAGCAAAGCCTGGACGAGTACATGTACCGGCTGATCCACAACGACCAGGCTCTTCGTGGTCTGCGTATCACAGGCATCATTGGCTCACGGCTGAAGAATGGTCATCACATTCGATGTCCAAAAGGTGGACCTTAACAATGCCAAGTCAAGTACGAATTTTTGTGAAGCACAATGGCAACATCTTTTGCTCCCAAAGGGAGGCTCTGTGTGGGTTTGTCAGCGATTGCAACACTTTCGGCAGCAGTCACTGCCGGATGCCAGTCGTTCCATGTTGACGGACGATGAATGAAACGATTGGACAAGGACAAGGAAGACCTTACTAAGGCCAAGGTCATCACAGACAGGATCTCGCAGGGTACAAGGCTTACGGAATGTCTACTACCATGCATGGGGACGAAGCATTATCTTCCCCACAGCCTCCGCCACCAGAAGACTCGAGGCATGGCGATGACTATCGACAACTACTCTCTGTAAATACGCCAGTGTCAAGCAGAACATATCGCCATCCAAGCTAACGGGCAGAGGAACAGACAGAGGCCTGGGCATAACCTCTCCTGCGGTCACCTCCCTCAACGGCAAGCCCCTGGCTGGACCCATTGACCTGTTCTGGGTATATTGAAAGTGGACAGAATACATCTGGAGTGGCATTACTTAAGACAATAATAAAAAAGCGACAGTGTTATCACTAATTCTCAATCTCTAGCATTTTATATTGCTTGGCTAGTTACACGCAGGCGATGTTGATGATATATAGACAGGAATGCTTCAAACGTTCTCAAGTAAAACCAAGATCAGCTCATGGCCGCCTGATGCCAAGTACATCTAGGAATGGCCCATCGTGAGCAGCAATCAGGTAGGCCTTCTCGCTAGTCGAAGTATTAATGTGCTTCACCTTGGACCAGGAAGGGACTGCGAAAGTGTCACGCGACTCCCAGTTGAACGTGACCTTTTGGCCAGAAGGAGTCTCAATCTCGGTGCGGCCCTGGCCCTCGTAGCAGTGGTAAATGTACGACACCTGGCTCTGGGACGAGTGTGATGCGCCAGCGTCAAGTCTCTCGGCCTGCACGGTCAGAGTCTGTGATAGCGCCGAGCCATCGGAATTAGTGTACTGGTAGATGGCGTAAGGCCCAGCGGCTTCGTCGAGAATCTTCCCCACGGGGCCCCATGGGTGCCGCCACTCACAGGGGTCGCTGTGTCTGATTCCAGGTCAGTTCCACGAGTAAATGGTCAAAAGAAGCGGCTGGAGACTTACGTAGAGGGATAGCGTGGCTCGCTGTAGCCCTCGGCAAAGTGCACAGGGGCATAGGTAAAGAGCGGCAGGTTAAGCATGTCGAGCCAAATAACAGGCTTGTCGCTCTCATTGCCGTGGTCATGCCAGTGCCAAACCGGTGTAACGACGACGTCTCCTCGCGTCAGGGGCATCTTCTTGCCTTCCACGGCAGTGAAGCCATCGCCGTCAATAATGAACCGGCAAGCAAAGGCGAGATGGCGATGGGCAGGGGCGGTCTCGCCGGGGTTGACGATTTGCAGGCCACCATAGATGGTCTCCGTGGTGAAAGGAGCCTCTGTCACAGTGTCAGTCTTGTCCCAAATTGAAGCAAGAGTACGCATGGCTTTCACTCACTCATGCTTGGGTTGACGAGCATCAACACTCGACGCTCCGCCTTCTCCTCGGGGACCAGCCGCGCAGCCGTGTTGAGATGAGGCAGCGCGTCCTTGTACTTCCACATGTGCGCCCTGCTCACGGGGCTCGGGGTTGGAGGCACCATGGCGTTCATCTGGCTCCACAGGGGCTCGAGGTGCTGGGCCGGGAGGACGCCGAGGTACTCGTTCATCTCCTCGTTCTTGGTCATTGTGGTGGTGGCCATGTCTGTGTCGATTTTTTTACTTGGGTTGAACCAGCCGGAAAGGCGATTAATTACTTGCATGTTGGAGGTCTTGGAACAGAGGCGTGAGCGAGTTGCGAGGCGATGAGGACCGGCGCTAAAGCAGATATAAGAAGGCCGGGCGTATGGTGTTGAGTGTCACTCTGAAGCAAAATCAGGCGATTTCTGACCATGTCTGTCCTCTGGCAACCATTTCCTAGCGTGCCACCTCGCCTGGGGCCTGGGTTTGGGTTGGCATATCGCGGGGAGCGACCCGGCAGTTCGGGGAGATGCTCGGAACGCGAAGTCTTCCGATCGGATCGCATCATGATTCGCTGACCGGACTTCCAGGGAATTGCCGTAGTCCTTCCGAACGCCATCTCCCCGCGCTGACATGTCGGCAATTGTCATCGGCCGGAGTCTTGCCGCGTGCCGTGGGGTAGAACGCGTTGCGGGCGGCGGCGAGGTTGATGATGCCGATTGCCTGGTTTGACGGAGATTGTGGTGATACAGTCTAGGTCCTCTAGGATGCGGCTATCGGCTCCGAGCAAAATCACGGGCAAAGGAGGAGGGAATGCTTCCGGGGTATTGGGCCGAAGCTGAGCTCGGCAATTAATTCAGCAATGGAATTTAGTATATCCAGCCTCTCAGTTAATGATAGTGCTGGTTGCTCTTCAGGTGATCTCACAGGCAATGATTTTCTTCGTTACCAACTGCACTTTGGGTCACCATCACGGATATTTGCCGAAAAGCTTGCCAAATTAGCCCAACACCCCCAAACTTCCGGAACACCAGCTCGGAACCGGAGCGGGGCCACTCGGAGCGAATGCCTCTCAGACTCCACGTCTGACACCTCCCCGACGCTGGTTCCGAATCACGCAAAAGCCACGACCAATCCTGTGCGCTTTATTATCTACACCCATTACCGCCATGAGCACAAGACTATTCCGTCTCTTAGCACGTCCAACAGCACACCTCCCCATCCCTGCAGCAAGGCCCTACCAATCGCTCTCATACCACACCTTTTACACAATGGCTGCCCAATCTTGGACCCGACTCATCCGTTTCGCCGACGACAACGGCAACGAGACGTTTGGCGAGCCCGTCGTTAGCAACGAGAAGGAGTTTGCTGAGCTTGTTGCCTCCAACTCCCTGTTTGCCGTCGAGCACAAGGGACAATCGCCCGTCGCTCAATTGACCAAGGGCGACAAGATCCACGTCAAGGAGGTCCTCGACATTCTTAAGCCGTCTGATGTGCCCATCATCAAGTGCATCGGTCTCAACTACATCAAGCACAGTAAGAATTCCCCCAGATGTCGACCCTGGCATCAGCAGCTGACCCACCAACAGTCAAGGAGGGCGGCCGTACCCCACCCCCTTACCCCTCCGTCTTCATCAAGCCTTCCGCGTCTGTCGCCGGCTACAAGGAGGATATCCCCATCCCCAAGATCGCACAGGATGGAACCGTAGACTACGAGGGCGAGCTGGTAAGTGAAACCCTTCCATGTAATTCTTCGATGATCCCCAGGCTTACGGAATCCAGGCTGTTGTTATTGGCAAGACTGGCAAGGACATCGCCAAGGAGGATGCCCTCTCCCACGTCGCTGGCTACCTCGCCGCCAACGATGTCTCTGCCCGCGCATGGCAGAGGGACCCCAAGAAGGCCGGTGGCGTGCCTCAATGGTGCTTCAGCAAGGGCTTCGACAAGTTTGCTCCCCTGAGCCCCATCCTTGTCTCTCCCGCCGTCGTCGGCAACGCCTCCGACCTGACGCTGCGCACTCTCGTCAACGGCGAGAAGCGCCAGAACACCAGCACTGGTGACCTGCTCTTCGGAGTCGAGGAGATTATCAGCTTCGTCAGCCAGGGAACGACCCTAGAGGCAGGAACTGTTATCCTCACCGGCACGCCGTCTGGTGTGGCCATGGGCATGAAGGAGCCCAAGTACCTGAATGACGGTGATATCGTCGAGGTCACCATTAGCAGCCTCGGTGGCGTCAAGAACAAGATGGCTTTTTAGATAGCGACTGCATAAAATAGAATTGTTTAATGATAAACGAATGGCTTCAGACTTCAACAGTACACGTATCTGCTCCATAAGGCTCACCATGTTAACGCATTATTATTATTGCTACCATGTCATTTTGCAGTCTACCCGCTTTTGATATGCTACAAGGCTCGTTCGGATCCATGTGACAAACAAGCCAAAAGCTGTCCGTCCATCAGCCAGTTCTGCTGGAGACCTAAGCAGCGGCATGCTAGGGTTCCAAGACGAGCTCTTAGTTCTTAGGGGCGGCTGCGCACTTAGGGTTGGCGCAGTTGTTGCAGTCAATGACATTGTTCTTGCCCTTGGATCCGTTGAAGATGTCAAAGTCGTTTTGCTTGAGCGTGTTGCGGACAACAACGGTGCCAGTGGCGACGGCGCTGTGGCCCAGAACGATGCACGCCAGCGACTTGTCCTTCGCGTCGCAGGCCTCGTCGACGATGGCGATGCCGCCAGACTTGCCGTTGGTCTGCTGCTCCTTGACAACGTTGTCGACGACCTTTGTGTTTGTGGCGCCGCTGACAACGATGCCCGAGTTGCCGATGGGAGTGCAGACCTTTTTGTTGGTGCCAATGATTGTGTTGTGGCGGATGTTGGCGCCGTCAGTGCCAGGGTCGACAAAAACACCAAAGCAGGAGTCCTTGACGACGTTGTACTGCACATCGGCATGGTTGGTCTGGACGCAAAGGCCGATAAACTGATCGTAGATGGTGTTCTTGGTGACGATGACGTCAGACTGGTCGTCCATGCAGATGCCAATGAATCCAAAAGCGTCAGTCTTGATCACGTTCTGCTTGTAGATGGTGTAGGAAGAGCCGACTGTGAGACCGCCATAAGAGTTGGCATTCTTGATGACGTTTTGGACGACTTGGACGTGCTTGCCGCCGACCACTGCAATGCCCAGAGCATAGCCGCCCTGGACGATAAATCCGCGGACAACCACGTTTTCCACTGGACTCTTGACCGACTTAACGATGCGGTGCTCTGTGATAAAGGCATCGAGGTCAACGCCGCTACCCGTGATGCAGATACCGGCTTCAGTCTTGGGACCAACTAGGCCAGAGCATGTGTTCTTGATGAAAGTCTTGGGCGGGGTGATGATGGCACTCTTGCCGATAACCTCGATGTCTGACTTGTCAATGGTCACTTGCTCGGCGTAGGTGCCGGTCTCGACGACAATCTTGTCACCTTTGCGGGCATTCTTGATGGCCTTCTGAATACTCTGGCCCTGCTTGACGTAGATCGTCTTGCCTTTGTACGGGAAATCGTAGTTGGGGGGCTTGTAGTCGGCGTCGGTGTACTTGCAGCACACCTGGTTTTTATAGTTGCAGTCCTTGCTGGTCATGCGGGCTGGGATCGAGCTGTTAGCCACGACGCTTCATAGTTGACTTGAGCCTGGTGTCATGCTTGTCTGGTTTTACCTTCAAGCTCAAGGCTCTCGAGCGGCGAAGCAGCCGCGAGGCCGAAGTAGGCGCAGGCGATTCCCAAGCTGAATTTCATCGTCAATGGCTTAGAGCGAGACTTTGGGTACAGTGTCGAGTGTATCCGATATTCTGAGCTGAAAAGTTCGAAAGATCAAGTCCAGTCTAGAAAGTAAGACACGGAGTTGTCTTTATACTCCAACAGAGCAGAGCCAGCGAAGGGGTCGCCCTGGCTTGGACGTGGAACCAGACATCAGTAGCCCGCCACAGCGGCCCCTGCCGATCCGTCCTCGAGAAGTCTTGATTAGAGCTGCCAATGACGGCGAGGAATTGAGCTTCTCGCTCGAGCCTATTGTTTAATCCTAGCTTGGTACTGGGCCAGCCACACCGCAGTTAGCTAGCATGCGCTGCTCTGGAGAGACCCGATTAGCCATCCTAAACAAAGGCTGATGCGTGCCTTGCCCTCCCCAAAGCTTCTTCAGCCCTAACCTGTGACGGCAATCATGCTCCTTGCCATCCTCCGCTGCTTGCGGATCTTTGGCTGATCCCGAGCGATCGGTCAAGCGCCACAAAAAAAATACTCATTCGAAGTCGATCCAGGCCTTACCCGGGATTTGGGTGCGAGCTAGAAATCGGGTTCTTATCCAGTTTAACCTCGCCCAACACTAGTTGAAGCATGTAAAGCCACCCTCTCGAGGGGCTTTTGTGCTCTAACACTCTATGATTCTGCCATGTTGGTCTTGCATCAAAGCGAAGCACCCATCCCACATCAAATGATAACTTGAGACGCCAACGCCCGGATAATTGAAAGCCACCTGGGCCTATTTAATTTGGTATCACAATCGGATAACATCCACATCCTGGTAGCATTATGGTTAGGGAAATAGACTCTCGGCCCGTCTTCACTCCAGACTTCGTCAAGTGTGGGGTGTGGTGGGGGTCCGGGATTGAAGACCACGGATCAGTCTAGCGTCCTAAAGTCTGCGAGGCTGAGAGAGATGAATTGAATTTACGGGCAAGTCTTGACCGAGATATTCTGTTGAGTTCCCGGTTAGAGGACCTGTCATTTTCCGAGTTGGATACGATCACCTCCAGCTCACGGCGGATAGCAAATTATGCCGAAGAGTCATACACTCAGGGCGCACTAGTTTGATTGACCCTCTAAGGTTTCAATATCCGTGGCGATTGGAATCTGGGATAGGCCGTCAGTGGTCGGCCTGTGATCGATGAAGCCGCGGGTAATTTCCTCCGATCAGTGGGATATCTGTACATTGCTTTGTCCAGGGTCTCCACTGGAACGCATGTCTATTGTTGTTGAATTCAGCCATGATCGGTGTTACTATTGTATCAGAGTAGCTTGGCGCCAGGCACGGAGGAGCGTCACTTCTGCAAGCGATCCGCGTAGCCAGCATGCTCACATCAGGCTTATTTATCCCAGGCAGCTGCATCTCCCGAGACTTCCAGCCTCACATGTGCGCTGAGGCTCATTCACGCATGTGTTCGATAGATGCAAAAGAGCCAGGTGACTTGAATTAGTAACTTTTATTATCTTCAATACAAACAGCCAAGTCTGTTTTACACCAGCCATTGACCGACAGTCTCTCGCTTTAGTTTAGCAACTCCCACGTAGCGCGCATGTCGTTGAGCCAAGACAGATTATTCACATCAAACTCTAGGCCCTGCAGCCCAAGCGGATCAACCTCTGCGAAATCCAGGCTGAAAAAATCCTCCGCTGTTGGCATTCCCTCTCCATGCGCTGCGTGGCCCTGTACAGCGTCGAAACCATTGCCATCTTGAGGCGGTGGCCTGGCTGGGGGTTCTGCTCCGGCCGGAGCGTCTTGCACCATTTTGGCAGACAAGAGTTGCAGCGCTGTTCCGCATCTGCGGGCAGACTGGCCAAACTTTTCATGCGCCTCGAGCACCGACATGGCCTGGCTCCATGAGCGGCCGAGATCTGCTCCCGAGAAGGCTTCGGGTCGGAGCCTGGCGGCAATGAGGACTGTGGCGGCTGTGTAGACGTAGTAAACGCGGTACCACCACGCCGGTAGGAGTCCCACTGTTCCGTCCGATGTCTGATGCTTCGACAGGACCGAGATAATGCTCTGGGCAGTGGACACGCACATCAGCGCGCACTCTCGCATGGTCCGTGTCTCTAGTGTATCAGCGAATTCAGATGGCTCGGCGAGGCAGAAAGATGCCAACACTGGACGAAGAAGCAGGACTTTGGCGTGGAAGAACCTATCGTCGATTCTGTTAGTAACTGAAGCGTGTCCACGTGTGGTACCTTTTGATTGCAATCGTCTTACCTCAAGTTGAGAATGACAGCCTGACGCTGTGTGACAGCATCACGGTCTACCGACATTGTCCACTTCAGCCGGTCGGGAAGTTCTTGTTCCCACCGTCCCAGTCCTGCATCGAACTGCAAGACCACACCGAGGTCGATGTTGTCGCTCTTGACACCTTGACGATCGCCATTCAGCAACCCAAAACTCTTGCATCGCGCTCCGTTATATAGGGCCTGGATGGTGCGATGGATCAGTTCATACAGCTCAACCGACTTGACGAAGAAAGAGGCGTCAGTGTCCTCATCGACAGCGGGCACGCTGCGACCTGGCGAATGCTTCGAGAAGATGGGCATGGGGACTGCGGTTGCCAGGTATGTTGATACCATGGCTGGACGACCATGTGTAGCGGCAACCATCCTAGTAATGTTAGTTCAATGATGGAAGCCACCAAGTTCCTACTCGAAATCTCACCTGTCCATGAGCACGCAGCCATACCATACCCTCCGCAGCAACTCGCGGTCGTGTGACTCTGAGTATTCTGAAGACTCGCTGAGATGCAGACCCATGCTTTGGGCAATCCTCACAGCCGATCCCACAACCATCCATGTCTGATGAGGCTGATCGGTGCTCTGCAGATACTGGCTCGCAAGGAGTAGATACTGCAATAGTTCTACGGAAGCCGGCTCCCATGTGTTCAGGGGGACCAGGTCTTGTGCTCTTCCAAAGTAGACTCGGCTTGACTCCTCCCGTTGCGACGGTGACTGAGACTCGAACAACTGGGTCGATAGAGCGAATATTATGTCAAGACTGGCCAGGAACACATGCTCATCCATTCCAATCGGAGAACCCTCGAATATTGCGTAGTACGACTCTTGCCACCTAGGCTTATCCAGGAAGGGGTATAAGGGGTCTACATAGGTCCAGTACAGACCGACTAGGTAGTCGGCCTGTCTTCGAGTTGGAAGAACCTTTTGGGACTCGCTTACGACTGAGCGCACAATCGATGCGGCAGCAGCTCTTGGTTGCGAACCAGGGTGTCCGTGAGAGGAGGATGAGCCGCCCTGGTGTGTGCCAGGACCCAAGCGTGCATCAATAGCCCGCTTAATCTGGGCGGTGAAGGATCCAGCACTGCTGCTGCCAAAGTACTCTTGGGTGTTGGTTCCATCGGCAACAACAGCCGTCATTGAGTCTGTGACTGACGGGCTCTCAGTATTGACGGTGGCAGGGGCGGGTGGTGGGCGTGATGATGTGTGGCGGGGCGTATCAACAGTCCGATCTGGAGGCCGCAGAGCCCGGCTCGCAAGGGGCGATCTTGGAGAGGGATGCGGCCGAGGAGGCCGGGCAAAGGGCTGGATGGCACCATCTGACTCTACAAGGGGAGATGCCAGTGATGACTGCGGATGAATCGGCGTTTCAGTCGAACGGCCACCGGGCTCGGCGGAAGCATGCTTGCCGACTGCTAGGGGTGTGGACTGGCTGTATCTGCACCTTTCCCGAGTCTCGAGCTTCCTGGAGCAGTTACTGCAGGCTATGGCGAGGCAACCAACCCGTTACTTTGTGCACTTGATGCCACTACCTTGCGGTAAGATGCCGACGTACCTGGGCGAGCGCCGTCGCATTTCACTTTCCGGCTTCTGCAGGTATCGCACGCAACGTCAATCTTGATCCGCTTCCGCCGCGGCTCGCGGATCGACGAAGTGCTGGGCGTTGGGGTGGACATGGCATCGGTGCTCGGAAGGTGAGGGAGTCTCGGAGCGGAACGATGGGGAACGAGAAAGTGGGCGACCAACGACGTTCATGAGGGCTCGGGGCAGGATGAGCATGGGGCGGGTCCCGGATTACGTGTTGGGTATCTGATCGTTTCGATTGGTTTGATTGCTCGGTTCCGTCTTGCTAGCACGGATCCATTATAGCCGGGCAGAGCGGGCACTGTCCGAGTCTTCCGACTGTCGACACTCATCATGGAATACTCAGGAATACTGCTTACTGCCTGTGGCCAACAAGAACTTCTACAAATTAATCGCGTCTTAATTTATCTGCTTGTGCTGAAATAATCCTTTATGTCATAACAAGTACAATCTTGGCCCTCACTTTCGTGCCTCTTCGAACTGTGCAGCACCTGCCGATGGGCTCATCCACTCAGGTCGGTTTTTTGTATAGATGTCACTACCAGGTTTGAGTTCAAATCTATCAGCCAGTATTAGTTAGCAATGTGTTCCATTTCTCCAATTCAAGACGGGGCTGCCAAGGAACGTACCCTCCCTCTAAGAGCGCCGTCCGGATGATGTAGAACTTCCCCTTGAGCGGACCCGGGACTGTCCACAATGGGCATCCACAGGTGCGGCAGAAGGCCTTCTCCTTGGGGTTTCCGCTCCCGGTGTCGTTCAGAGTGTAGAACGAGATGGCATCTTGGCCGGTGATGGTCACACCATCGGCTGGGAACTTGGCTATCTATCACCTGTTAGCCCCGGCTTCGTCGTGGACCCTGATGGTTTTCTCAAGGTACAAGTCACCTACAACTTGATTGGGGCCGCCAGCGCCCTTGCTGCAGTGGTTGCAGAAACACGAAAGAACGGCAGCAGGCTCAGAGTTGACGCTCAGCTGAACCGCGCCGCAGAGGCACTGACCTTTGTACGGAGCCGGCATTGTGAGATATCGCTTAATGAGGACTTCTTTCGATTTACAAAGTTAAAAGGCAGTGCCCAGACTATGGCATTTGCATATCACTACTTTATGACTGGACGACTACCGCTCCGAGCCGCGTCGGGACCATCCCGCACCTCGTTCCGAGGTCTCGGAATCAAGTGGGGCGCGTCTTTCCGGAGAAGAAGCTGGCAATTTGGCTCTGGTCATTTCGCCGAGGAGTCGAAAAATACGGCTAACTGGGGCTATTGGGGTTAATTTTGGTGCATCCAGGTCCACAGGACGCTTGTTTGTTCGTTGCAAGGACCGGTTGCTTGCTTTAGGGTAGCTATATTGCCTAACCGCGATCACTGAAGCAGAACTATCAATATCACTGTGCCCCGGACTATAACAATTTGCATTATGCGACATATGGGGTTGATTGGGCCAAAAATATTTCTCGCTACGAACATTATTTGTTTTCTTTGCTTATCTTGTCTCGCCGCCAACTAGTTTCCGCTGTGGCGGACAATGGACCTGGATTGTTGATCCTCAGCCTCAAGACATTCTCTCAGCTTTGGGAATGTCTGTTTCAGTCCTCCGTGTGTACCTGTAGCTGAAAATGCCCGGTAACAGAATCTTTCGCACGGATGGTGGAGGATGAGACATGCACAGCAGCCGCTGATGTGGAAGGAAACCGCGGCTTGACGAATTTTAAAGACAGCGCGACGAAAATAGCCTTCTACAGTTGTATCCCAGATGATGCCGGCAGACGGCAGGGTCTATTATCTTGAAACGGAAGGACGGCTGCGTCGCCAACGGCCGACAATGATGACGGGAAAGGAAAGTCTCTCGTTGAGTGGTCTCAATGGCATCGGATTGGCGCTCCATCTGGCTCTAAGCAATTTGTACATCGTACCGCTGCCGCCGGTATAAAATTGAAAGAGATGTACCAATTCTGTGCAACAGCCTGCCATATGGTAGGTAGTGTGGCCAAGGAGGCTTCTACGGAAAACAGATGGCTAGAAAGCGCCCGAAGGCTTGATGAGGTGTACGAATTGCCCAGGAGCCAGCAAGATGTTTATGTCGGCTTGTTTGTGTGCATGTCGAAATGCCGGGCCATCGGAAATTATCCTCGTTCAAAAGCACTTCGACAGGGCGTCCTGAGCATCCCGAATCCCGATGCCGTCTGCAAGCACCCAAACTCCCGTCATCCAGGCCTTGCAGGATGCAGTCAATGCCGATCGGAGGGAGCCGACAGGGCACGACGATGGCGTTGACACAGTCTCAGCGACGATGCCTCGCGCCAAAAGAAACGTGAACTTGGGGATAAAAAAAATGGGAAAAAAAGAAAAGGAGCGCCCAATCAATCGGCTGTCCGGAAGAGCGTGGAAGGCCAGGGACCGAGAGTTTTCTGCCCCATGCGGCGCTGGGAGATGTGGCGCCTGCAAGCCAGACGAGGGCTAAGCGCTGTGGCTCTCAGCTGGGAGAGGGGCCTTGAGCGGAGTGTCTCATGCCGCGATGCAAGATACAAATATTGTCTGCTTTTTTTCCGCGATAGCGCGGGGGTCATCTTGGTGTTTGGGCGTGGAGGGGAGCTCACTTGGCAAAGATTTCCCATAGGTGTCTCTGCCGTCGCCCTCAGTGAGACGGGGCTTATTTCCAGAGGGCTGGATCCCCATCGAACGCCTGGGAGGTCTCAGTTGGGGCATCTCAGGTCGGGCGTCGAGGAGGGTGTGGGTGCCCTGGCTTGCCCTGGCTCTTGACCGCCAGAGCCCACCACCACCCTGACACGACGCTGATTGTGGCCTGGAAAGTCGGGAGAGAAGATTGGACATGAAGGGGTCAAAGCATTGCAGTAGCGGTGGTGCTATTGCCTGGGCATTTTTCTCTCATTTGTGCCTGATCGTCAGCGCAGGAAGCCACAGGGTTGCATTCTTGGCCGTCCCGATGAACGGGAGAGCATGGATGGGCTGCCGAAACATGGCTCAAATGCTCGACGAGTGGTGAATTGGCAATGCTTGTGCATATTGGCCTGCAGCGCAGTGTCAAAACCGTGCCTGGCGCCCAGTCTAGTTGTTCATTGATCGTCGGATGACGCAATGTTCGCAGTCACATCGCTCTCCCCTTTGCCCCTCCCTTCGCTCTCGAGAATCACGACGGAGGATTTGCACGGGGCGACACGGCAAGTGGGCCTGTCTCTGTCCGTGTCTCGCCCCAGCTGCTGTGCCGCCTGAAGAGACGGACAGCTGGAGAGCGAGGCTGGAATAGTGGCGCACCTCAATGTTGTCGCGCGGGCAGATCCCAGTCCGGTCAAGGAATGGGGACGGGAGGCGCTGGGCAGCCAAGGAGACAAGATATCATCCCGCCATGCCCATGCGGCCGTATGTTGCACGACCTTGCGCTGCAGAGTAATTAATTAATTAATTAAGTAGATAGGGCACATCTGCAGGAGGGGTGGGAGTGATTCCTGCAAATACTTCCGACTCGTCGCTTCTCAATCCCGGATTCCTTTGCCGCGAAGCAACAACATCTGTTCACCTCAATCGCCGTCGTCCGCCCCCCAACGCTGGGCTTGTATGGCCGCTTCATCGTGAATGGAGCTGTGCCCCCCTCTGCGCTGTCAAGCATGGATCCCAACCAGAAAATCATCACCGACACGAACAAGGCCCCTCTTGTCCAGGTCTTGACATTGATGTTTCTCGTCATTGCCATTTTGTCCAGCTTTGTCCGCCTCGGCACCAAGATTTACATGGTCAAAATCCTCAGCGCGGAGGACATTCTGGCGGTGCTTGCAGTGGTCTGTAGCTGGGATTCGCCAGTTTTGCGCGTTCCTCGTTCTCTAACCGCTGGTGTGTAGGTCTTTGCGATTCCGCAGTCGATTGCGGTCTACGTGGCCTGCGAAGCTGGCCTGGGGATGCCATTCGATGGGCTATCAACTGCCAGCAAGAAAGTGTTTCTTGAGGTATGCCAAGTTACGCGGCGCAGCGGCTGATGCGCGATGCTGACCAGTCTACAGACGTACTACGCATCAAACATCATGTTCATCATGTCGGTCCTTCTCGCGAAACTGTCGGGCATACTGAGCCTCCGGCTACTCTGTGGGAACAACCAAGGGAGGAATATTCGGGCGTGCGAGATTGTCGTCGGCCTCTGGGGATTCTCGGCCTTGATCGTCAGCCTGTTCCCATGCGCGATGCCGGCACCGTGGGACTACAACCGCGCGGGAGGCAAATGCATTAACCGGACCGCGTTCTGGACCTACTACTCTGTGGGCAACATTCTTTCCGACATTTCCATTGTTGCCATCATGGTCGATCACGCGCGGAGGATCCAGACGTCGTCAGCTAAGAAGGCACTTGTCATGTTCGTCTTTGGCAGCCGCATCTTGTACAGCCCCAACCCTTGATTCTACGCATTCGCGCCTGTTGCTGACATCTCGTAGCATCACGCCCGCCGCAGCTGCACAGCTCGTCTACTCCAACAAGGCATTTGCCTCAGATGATGCGTCATTCTCTCTGTGGGAGTCGTCGATTGCGACGCAGCTGGTGCAGTGCCTCGCCATCGTCGCCATCTGCGTCCCCAACCTCAAGCCCTTCCTCGAGAGTCTGCAATCGGGCCAGATCCGGGTCGACGACCTGCGGCGACAGGGCAAAACAAGCAGCAACGGGTACCCCACCATCCGACCGGGGCAGTCGGGATATCGATCGGGGCCCAGCAGTGGGTTGAACTCGAGATCTGGCATCGGGTCCCGATCAGGGATAAGCAGCCGATCCGGGCTTGGCTCCCGATCAAGGGGCAACGATCGGGGTGGGCCTGCTGCTGCTAATGCTGTCCTGGATGCGCCGCAGCGCCCGGGAAATGGCAAATATCGTGAAGTCCACGAGCTGACGGACCTGGGCGAGACCAGCGCCAGCGTCAATGCGCAGTCTGCAGACAGGCAAAAGCAGTCATGGGATGGACACAGCCAGAAGAGCCACGGCAGCCAGGCGATACTGATTCATCAGACTTGGCAGGTGGATGTGGAGGAGTCACAGGGCAGGAATCGCCTTTGACTGGCTCATGGATATAATTAGTTTTGTAATTCTCTGTTTATTTTCTTTTTTTATTCTTCCTTTTCTTGGATTGTTTGGTCAAGGCGTTGGGGAGGGGCAGAGGACCGGCCGGATGGGAGTCATTGGATGGGACTGGACTGGGCATTGGGAGGTGGCATGAGCTAGAGCAGCAGCAGCAATAATTAATTACATCAAAATGCAAAGCATCAGAGCACGGTCAGTGCTTTCACAGAAAAGCACAGGGAACGCGAGATGGACCTGTCAACCCCGCCCACCCCGCGAGATGAGAGAACAATGGACACATGACAGGGGTGCGACGCGGCAGAGCGCGGGCGCATCAAAAGCAAAGACACGAGGCGAGCAAGGATGCAGCCTGAATTCCGGGCAATATGTCATAATGTCACACAAGATGCCGCCGCACAAGTTGTCCGCCAGCTGGCCTGGCGTCAACTACCGGGCGTAGTGGCATGCCATCATACTGTATGCCTCCGTCATTGCAGCCGGCATCGCTCCGTCACTCCCTCCAAGCCCTCAGAGCACACAGAACGGGTGAGGAGAGCTGAATCACATCAATTGCCATCAATTCCGCCGCAGATCCCATCCCACACGTGGGCGAGCTCTGGCTGAGCCAACGACACAGCTGGCTTGGCCTCTCGGGGTTTCCGCAGGCAGATTCCCGTCGACCACACTTTTGGGAGCCTCCCTTGCATTTCTCACGTTGGGAGGTGCCCGGCGCCGCCGCCCGGCATGCGCTGGCTTGGTCAGAGTGAGACGGTGGCAGGCAGCCTTGTCTCAGAGGGCGTGGCTTGCTCCCTCGACGTGATCTCGCGCCGAGCAAGCCCTGCCAAGCGGAGAGGCAACATGCTTCTGCGACACATTAGCAATCGGTCTACTGGTATACGAGTCCCCAGGGGCGGCCCTGCGTCGGGGGTGTTTTCTCGGGCCAACCACGATCCATCACACGACGACGGAGGCATGCTTTTCAGGTGCTGCTGTTGTCTCCTCGGCTCGATTAACTCCGTAGCGTCTAATTCTTCTTTTTCTTCTTGGTTGCCTTCCCTGTCCCTGGTTGACTTGGGTCGCCTGCCTTGGGGAGTTGTGCAAAAGGAACGAACGAGCCGATGCGCCGTCTTTATTACCCCAAATGAACCCGGCCTGTAGACTGCGATCTACCCTCTGCATTCCCGCACTCGACCCAAACCCGAGGCATTGGTCCTCTGCCGAGACTGACTCTTCATCACGTTGTCAATCTATCGCATCACCAGCCTGCATCAAACCGCAACGATGGGAAGCGACTCCGACACCCACGAGTTGACCTCCAAGGGCCATGAGTCCTCCACCCAGGAAACCTCCACCGTGGAGATGGAGCCTCACTCCGAGGTCTCCTGCATGTCCAACCGCACTGACAACGAGCACCTCGCTCGTCTGGGGAAGAAGCATGTCCTCAAGGTGAGATGAAGCCCAGTTCCCCTGACGTCCACCAGCGACTGACACCCACCACCCCGTGATGTAGCGCAACTTTGGCTTCATGTCGATCCTCGGCTTCAGCTGCACCGTCCTCATCACATGGGAGGCCGTCACCGTGCTGTTCGCCCAGGGCCTCAACAACGGCGGCACCGCGGGCGTCGTCTACAGCTTCGTCGTCGTGTGGCTCGGCAACCTAAGCGTCTTCGGCACCATGTGTGAACTCGTCTCCATGGCCCCGACGTCGGGTGGCCAGTACCACTGGGTCGCCATGCTGGCCCCACGCTCGTGTGCAAAGTTCTTGAGCTACGTGACCGGCTGGCTCACGGTCGGCGGCTGGCAGGGCTCCGTGTCCAGCAGCGCGCTGCTCACGGGCAACATGATCCTCGGCATGGCCGCCATGAACGACTTCAGCTTCAAACCTGGCCTGTGGCAGGGCACGCTGCTCTTCTGGGGGATCTTCGCCTTTGCCATCTTCATCAACATCCTAGTCAGCTCGGCGCTGCCCAAGTTCGAGGGCCTTATCTTGATCCTCCACATCCTCGGCTTCTTCGCCATCCTCATCCCGCTTGTGGTCCTCGGTCCCCATGCCAGCGCGAGCGACGTCTTCAGTGGCTGGGTCAATAATGGCGGGTGGCCGACACAGGGCTTGTCATTCATGGTGGGAATGACGGGAAATGCCTTTGCTTTTGTCGGGACTGACGCCGCTTTCCATGTGCGTATCCCTCATGTCAATCCACCTGCTTAGAGAATGCCTGCTCACACACACATAGATGGCTGAGGAAACGACCAACCCTGGCGTCGTCGTCCCGAAATCCATCCTAATGAGTCTCATGATCAATGGAACGTGTGGATTCGCCATGCTTCTGGCCCTCGTCTTCTGCATGGGCGACTTTGAAGAGGCCATCAACTCCCCTGCTGGCGAGATGGGATTCCCGCACATGCACATCTTCAAACAAGCGACAAACTCGATTGCCGGAGCCACAGTGATGTGCGCAATCATCATGATCATGGGTGCTTGCGCCACGGTGGGGATGCTGGCCTCAACGTCTCGGGTCTTCTGGTCTTTCTCTCGAGACAGGGGCCTTCCCGGCTGGAGGACTTTGTCGCGTGTTGATCCTCGAACGACTGTTCCAGTCTTCGCCGTGGCCGTTGTGTCCGTCATCGCAATCCTGCTGTCACTCATCAACATTGGCTCGCCCGTTGCCTTCCAGAATGTCACATCCCTCTCCATTGCTTCCCTGTACGCCTCATATCTCATCGCGGCAGGTTTGCTACTCTATCGCCGTACCACTGGCGGTTTCAGCCTCCCAAGCTCGGATGAGCTGCCGGCCCTTGCAAACACTTCGGGTGCCGAGCTTATTTGGGGACCATTTCGTGTGCCCGGCGCCTGGGGTATTGTCAACAACATCTTGGCCATCTGCTACCTGGTGGTGGTGGGCTTCTTCAGCTTCTGGCCGCCCATGTTGAACCCTTCGCCTGCTGTTATGAACTATTGTATCGTGGTAACCGGGTTTGTTGCACTGTTTAGCATCGTCTACTATCTTGTCTGGGCGAAGCGCGAGTATAACGGACCTGTGATTGAGCATTAGAATGGAGGAAAGGAGCTACAGGATCAAAAGCGTGTATTGCAATTATAGAATTGGTGAGGTATGAGTGATTGTGCAATTGAATATTACTAGCAGAGATATTTGTGTCTCAACTATGAAGCGAATTGAGCGTTTTCAACAAACCAAACTTGTCTAAAGTGATGGGTCATGCCGTCATAGTTCGTGTAGGGCCTAATGAAGTTCAATTTAACCTGACCTACAAACGCAACAATACCCTTCCGCAACTGCCTTGTTATCCGTGCCCTCAACTCAATGAATAAGTCTTTCGGAAGTCTCAAGTATGTACTCATGCAGCTGAGGGGGTTGATGCGCAACAGCCCACGGAATTAGAACATAGAAGCTATGCATGGGAAATATTAGCGAGTCCTCCATAGCCTTAAGAGACGCACCCCTCGCCGAGAAAGGATGGGCCCATATTGTTCCATCGTCGACCCTAGCAATCATTCGGATCGGAAAGGACGAGAGCTGCAACAGTAAATAAAATTGGGGACAATACCTCTTCGGTCAAAGGATGAGTGATGACCCCATTTTAGACCCTTAGAATGCAGTGAACAGGCCAGTGCTCCCATATTCGGAGGTACTATTGTCTATATATGGCCCCATGCCACTCGCTGTGGCCCCCAAGCACGATTGATGTGGAGCCAAAGGATCATCTCGAAGGGTTTAATTGGAGAGGGTCAACAACATGAAATGCATTGCTTGAACAAAATGATCTCCATCAAAGCTGGCGGCCGCTAGGCCATCCTGCGCGCGGAACATCCCCGACTAGCCTCCCGCGTAGGCCAATAAACACTCACCGACTCGGGGCGGGTGGCCTGGTAGCGGCCCGGGGGCGGAGAGCAGGTGAAACAAACGTCCAGTGCTTTTGCTAGCGCAAACCTTCAGTCATGCAATACGTAAGCAAGGCTCGGTGTTGTTTCTTCTGCCAGTGTCTCAAAATCCCGTCATCGCTGACCTCACCGGCTGTCGTGCCCACCAAAACATTGAACGAAACGAACGCGCCTGCTCGTCAATTGTGCCGTGGCCCCCGAGGTGCGCTGACGATGCTTGAGCAAGAGAGCTCGCCGGATGGCGCCAGCAATTCGGCGACCAAGGCTCACAACGATGCCCAACCTGCTGCTCGCGGTCGGCAGCTCCCTGCCTTGCTGGACCATTTCAATGCCAACGACATGAAGATGCTGTTCCGTTGCTCGCTAGCCGCCTGGACAGCCCTCATTCTCACCTTCATCACACTTGTTCTTCAGAATGTCGGACAGGCTCTCTTCTTGGCGCCGCTCCTCCTGTTCATCGTCCCGCCAGCCGCCACAATATTCGTGTACCTCCTGGCCGGAGCCTCGCTGATTCTGGGCATGTGCCTCGCGTGGGCTTGGGGTCTTTTGGCCATGTACGCCGCGTTGGCCGCCCGTCCTGCCGCTGAGCTGAATGCTAAGCTGGGAGCTCTGAAACAATTGGCGGCACAGAACGCCCAGGCGTCGAACCAGACTGCTGCCGTGGAAGCGACGATATTGGTCAACAATGGCTTCTTGCTCGATGCGAGGGTAACCGTCATCTTTTATGTGTTTGGGTGTGTCTTCATCTACGCATTGGCTCGTCTTCGATGTGCAAACCCCAAGCTGGCGTTGCTGCAAATATTTGGTATGATTGTCGCCGACGTCTTCATCCTCTTTGGGCCAACTCTGCCGCGATTCAGTGCCACTATTGCATCGACCCTGGTCAAGCCTAGTGCCATGGGTGTTGCCATCGGAGCGGCATTCTGCATCCTTCTCTTCCCCAAGTCGACATCCTATGTTGTGCTGGGTTACCTGGAGAAACTTACAAGGCTCTCCAAGTCGGTAGTGGCGGTCACAGAATCTCGTCTAGGCGGTGGGACTTTACCGCTCGCCGGCCTCAAGAAAACCAGGGCAGGGTTCATTGGGCTGTACAAGGCGATGCAACCCTCGGTGGCATTTCTACCCATCGATATGTCCCATGGAAGGTGGAGCGCTCAAGACGTCAAGACTCTGCATGGTCGTATTCGCGAAGTCATGTTTGCTGGACTACTCCTGTTGGACTTTCACATCGCGAGAAGCCTGCGGGCCGAGATCCGGGAGGAGAGAACCAAGGCCTCGAACCAGGATGCTGATGGCTTGGTGGGAGAGAAGCCACAGGACAAGATTGGACATCGTCACCGCCAAGAGAATGACGCATTGCTTGATGCCCTGCGGAAACCAGAACACGAGGATCTGCGTAATGCCACGCGCGATTTAATGCAGAGCACCACATCTCGGGTCCTGGAAAGCTCGAATAAGGCATTGGGACTCGTCGCAGACTCTATCAAGAGCGCCAACTGCAACCGCTGGTTCGGCAGGCCCACGGAAGGAGAACTCGGTACCTTGGCCCAGACACTGCAAGAAACCATTACCGAGCTGCGTTCTGTTCGAGAGACGTGCATTCAGGAGACTACCAAGGGATTGTTGGCAAGCCATGGCCACCTATTTAACGAAGATGGCCAATTTGTAGTGGACAAGGATGTCGAGCATCCCTTTCTTCCCAGCCTGGTTATCTCCATGGTTCTCGAGGAGCGAATTATTGGTTTTGCTATTGCCGTTGAAAGCCTTCTGGTGCACGTACTCGAGCTGACAGAGACACGGAAAAGTCACAGACTATGGATCCCGTTCCGCCTTCGCTATGCCATCTCATGGCTTTTCAGAGGAAAGATGACTATTGTTTCCCGAGCAGAGCCAGAGGAAGACGGAAAGGAATACGTTGACACCGAGTCTTTGGAGGAAGATAACAAGGGGGCCCACGAAATGCTGCAACAAGTCCGCGGCTACGATGGCTCGTCGGCAAGCCGAGGACTGGTTACCAGGATCATCATCAGCACCTGCAAGTGGTTTACGAATCCTGCTGGCATGTACGCTCTGCGCATGGTTGTCGTCACCGTAGCCACGGCCATCCCGTCCGCAATCCCAAGCTCCTGCGGCTTCTTCTACCGCGAGAAAGGTATCTGGACTGTCATCACCGCCCAGACGACGCTTCTGGTCTACATGTCGGACTTCACCTTCTCCCTCGTCGCGAGGCTGCTCGGCACCATTATTGGTGGGATGCTGGGAATGGTGACTTGGTACATTGGAGCGGGCAGAGGGCCGGGTAATCCGTTTGGCATGGGCGCTATCTCGGCGCTGATGGTGGTTTTCATCATGTGGTTGCGTCTATTCCTGCCTCCAGCATTTTCCATGGCCACCATCATGGGCGGCGCGACCTTTTGCCTGGTCCTCGGCTTCAGCTGGGACTCCACCCATCTCTCGCAGTACGGACTTCCCGGAAGGGGCTATGAAGCCTTCTGGAAGCGTTTGCTGACGGTGCTGATCGGATTCGCGGCGGCATTCATCGTCCAGCTGTTTCCCAGCCCACCGTCGGCAACGAAGCATGTATGCAAGACGTTGTCCAACACTATCAAGACACTGTCTGGGCACTACGCTCTTCTGGTGTCCAGCTGGGGCCGCCAAGAGCAAAATGACTCGCTCGGGATCATGGCTGAAAAGATTTCCATCGAAGTGGCCGAGGACCTGCTAGCTCTCGGCCCATCCATTGCCGCACTCAAGGGCGAGCTCAGCTTCGGACCCTTTAGGCAGCGGATTCTCATGGAGACGCAGGAGAACTGCCAGTATCTCAATCAAGCACTCAGTGGCCTCCTCCAGCTCTCCGTGTCGCTGCCCAAGGAGCTGCAAGACCGTTTTACGAGGAACTTGGGCATTCTCGATGACCGCACAATCGGCGACATCATGGCCGTCCTGGGCATCATTGAGCAGTCACTCCTGACTGGCCAGCCTCTGCCAGAGAGGCTTCCCGCGCCGCTCATTCGTCGAGCCGTTGATTTCTACCATGCGCAAAATGTGGGCCCGGCATTGACGACGGCGCTGATAGAGGACGAGAGCTACCGACGCTATTGTGTGGCGATAACGCTCTACTTTAAGTTCCTGACGACGATTGATGATTTGGTCCTGGCTCTCAAGGGTGTGCTGGGCGAGCGTCATATTGTGCTGGAGAGGGCCACTGTATAGAGGGGGTTGGGAACTGGATATTCCAAAATGATTGTGGAGGACTGTGCCCACTTGCGAATAGTTGGTCGGCTTGGCGCTGCATCGGGATGCCGGGTTTGCCGGGAGCAGAAACAGTTCACGTGAGCAGCTGTAATTAATTGCAACACATCAAGAGATGTGGTTGTGTGGACCCTTCATGCTCCGGGATTCCCCATAATTTGTGATGTGGTATGAATGAGATGAGCTCGTTCTTCTCTTGCTGCCAAGTGTTCGCCCTGTGAGATTGAACCGCCCCGATGATATGTTGCACACAGCTCCCCTCAGATTCGCTCCTGAATGAGATGTGATTGGTTGGTTCTGCTGTCAGCCTACATGTGGAACATGCATATCCTCCACACACACGCGACAAGGATTCCATCCAGCTCAGCCTCACTGGCTGCCTGTCCTGCGACGACTCTCTATCTTCCCTCATACAATCTACGCAGCACCCCTCTGTCGCTATCTGGTCTAGATCTCAAGTCTCTCACCCCGGATCAAACATGAGTGCGCCAGATGCCTCAGCGATCCTCTGCCCGCCCGACAACGGCCGAACGGGCAGCGAGCTCATCGCCAAGTTCGTCATCGCCCACTTCACCGCGGGTGCTGCGTTTTGCAACTTCATGTCGGTGCGAAACGACCGCCTCGACTCGTGGGAGCCGGTGCTCTTCATTTTGTGCCCTTTCCTGGTCGTCGCCCAGAACGCGTTCGGCTTGTTGTTCATGATGCTCGCCTTTCTGCTCAACCTCGCCTTGTCGCCTTCGGCGCTGAGCAAGCATGCTGAAACGTTCGTCTACCGCTGGCGCATCATGTTTTGCAAATTCCAAAGCCAAGGCATAAGCCGCACGCCTACTGGTGCGATAGAGGCCAACCAGGATGCCGGATCTACTCCATCCAGAGCCGGGCGAGTGTGGATTAAGATGGGACGAGCCCTCACCGTGGTTGCGGCGCTCTTCCAGTTTGGCGCGACAATCTTCCTATACAACAGACGCATCGAGCTCCATGGCAGAGAATCACTGCACATGGTCGACCACCGGGCGTTTGAGCTGGCCCTGGGCGGCGGTGTAGTCGCCATTCTGTCGTTGCCGCTGGTGCTTGGACTGCCTGGATTCCGAGCGCCGACTCCCGAGGTCCAGGTCGTCGCTGATCTCAGGGGAGCTACTCTCGATGAGTTCCTAAAACTGTTCCGGGGAGACTCGGCGCGCATCACTCGATGGTGGCAGTTCATGTACGTTACCGACTACGGGTCCTTCTCGACAGGCTTCACCTACTTCATGGCCTTGTTCACGTGTACCTACAAGGGGGCAGTCCCGGTGATTACTATGACGTTTACTACATGGGTCGGGCTTTTCGAGGCCAAGGGCTGGTCAAATCTAGCATTTGGACTGTCGTCCATTGCTATCTTGCTGCTGGCCATCACCATACCCATATTTCTGGTCCTCATTTGGCTCAATGGTAAAGTGGACCTCGACGTTTTGAAGCTTATCGGGACGGCCCTAGTAGCAATTGCCTTCTTCTTTTTCTTTATGCTCATGCTCTGCGTTATTACCCCGTTTCTGATGGGGTACGTAGTTGGGATGTGCAGCGGAATCGTCATTGTGGTGGTCTTGAAGATCAAGGAGCTGTTCTACCTTGCCGCGCAACCTCCATTTGGAGCATTTAACGCATTGAAAGAATGTCCCTCGCTGTGGAAGGATCCAATGGCGGATTATCTTTGGTCATTGATGTAGAATGGGACAGCGTTAACAGGTTGCGTTACACCAGTCTCTCAATTCCCATTCTTAAACAAGAAGCATTAAGATGAGGGAACTTTGCTTCAAATATCTCTGAATCAAATATTGATTTGGGCCAAGAATAATTGTATTTATATGACTCATGATTCCCTATGAACTCATGGTAGACTTGTCCCAGTACATGCTGACGCTCAGGTTGTGTACCTGAAGTTGGTGATTTCGCCTGTCTCGTTCTCACGTTTCTCCAGCTGCTTGTTCTTGCGCACACAGTTCCATCTGATAATCAAACAGAAGATGACTGAGAGACCGCATCCAACGATGATGCAACCTCCTCCAGTCTGGTATCGAGGCTCCTGCGAGCGAAGGAAGAAGTAGGGGGTGAACCAGTGGGAGACGGATGAGGCGCAGTTGGCAATGGCAATCAAGGCGGCTCTCTTCGTACGGGGCCGGGGCACGATAGCAGTTTCCCATGGAATATGAATCTGAATATTCTATTAGCACATCTCTTATTTGATCAAGAAGGGTAATGTTACACACGTTGAGAGCAACGAATGGACCGGTGCAGAGCAGGATCAGGCTAAAGTACCTGGCTCCGACATTCAGGGTGCTGATCATGATAACAGCTCCCGCAAGACAGCCCAGCATAGGGCCGACGATGTGGTAACAGTGTTCGAGATGTCTTCCGGAAGACCAGGAAACGAGACATGTGACAGCGAAGGCGATAACGTAGGGCGGTGCCTGGACCAAGTATTTGGTAGTGCCCTTGAAGCCAAGTGTGGCCACAATCTGCCGTTGCGTTAGCTGCATCGCCGTTAACAGATAGAAGGTGCATCACTTACCGAAGGGAAAAAGTCCTTAAAGGATTGGGCCACGATGAGAGCGAAGTGGAGAGCAGCAAAGAGCCAGGTGAAAGGGTCCTTGCAAGCCATCCAGAATCCCTCCCAGTAGCCACCCTCCTCGTCCTCGGAATGGCCACCGCCGTTGACCAGCATACGATATTGAGCCATCTGGGTCTCTTCCTCTGTAAAGTATCCGCCGCCAGTGTTGTTGGGGAAGTTGGGTAGCGCCCACAAGCCAAAAACGCCGACAATCACACTAGCGATACCTACACTGATCAGTCTGATGAGCGCTACTTTCTGATGAATATTCGCTTACCTTCAAGAAGGAAGAACCACTGCCAGGCGTGGAGGCCCGCAATGTCGTCCATGTTTTCGAGAATGCCTGCGGCGAGAAGACCGGAAAAGACGTTGGAGATGATGTTTCCTGCGTGCCAGATTGCCATTCGCATAGGAGACTCCTCCTTAGTGTACCACGAAGACGTCATGAGGGCCACGCCGGGGACAAAGGGCCCCTCGGTAAGTCCGACGAGGAAACGGCAGAGCATAAAGGACCAAGGTGTCTTCATGGCGGGCATGGAGATGGTGACGGCGGACCAACCCAGCATGAACAGAGGCATGAGGACACGGGGCCGTCCCTTTGCGACCATGACGTTGGCGGGAATTTGGGAGATGATGTATCCGACATAGAAGAGAGAAATGCCCGCCGACCACTGGACGTCAGTCATGTGCAGGTCTTCCTGCATGCCCGCAAGTCGCGCATTTGAGACATTGATGCGATCGAGGTAGCTGTTAAGCGAATTAGCGGTCATGTTTGAGTCTGTGGACTGGGTTGCCTTACTTCATAAGCAGCATGAGAGTGATGTAGGGAAGAAACTTCCAGTCCAGCTTTCGCAGGACAGACTTGTTCAGAGCGTCGAGCTTCTCCTGCGAGGCATCGGCAAGCAGAGGATATCGCTGTCGCAACTCAAAGAGCATGTCCTCACGGTTGTCATCGCTCTTCTCAACGTGCATAGCGGCATGATCCTTGAGGGTTCCCGAGTCGTTGGACTTGCGGTCCACAGACTTGCGGTCCGCGGCTTGCGACATGGTGATGGCTCGGCCCTGGAATCAGCTGGGAAAGACTTGTGCGATGGTTGAAGAAAGGGCGGTGAGGGAGGAGCTGCTGAGCAAGAAGACAGTCTCTCCCTGGGCGTTTCCTCGTCTTAAATAGGGGCGTAGGCTGGATCTCGCCGTACGATTTGACGAGATGCCAAGACGCTCTGATCCCTACCTTATTCCATACTCTATCCTTACCGTAACTTGCCCCGCCCCGTTACCCCAGATTTCTCCCCACAAGTGCTGAGTTTTGTGGCCTTCGGAGGTCGCCCGTCAAACAGTGCGGCTGCATCGGAGGTCGGCCGCACTACCTCGCGAGTCATGCCGAACAACATTGCCGACTGTTATTTGCTCGGTTTGAGGAGACCCTGTCCCGGTCCACAGATGGAGGGATCCCCATTGAGCCATATCCCTGATTCTCATGGCGAGGTTGAACCTGAACAGATGGGGTAAGCCGGTCGGCCGAGCCAGAACCCCAGATCTCGCGGCATCACAAATTCAGACGTCCCCAGCGCTTGGACAGGACTACAATCAAGCCCGTCGATGATTTGGAGGCCCTGGGGAGATTATTGTTCCCTTCTACACTAGAGATTACGTCATTGGGTAATCCACGACTAATCATTACAGTCCCAAGCCATTTTCAACCAGCAATTGGAAAAGTTTGTTGGCAGGAGAATCCCTCCAACGGTCGCACTCCCTGTTCCCCAGCTTACCCCGCACTCAATCCCTGACTCCCAGTCAAGCCAACCCCAAGTCAGGTGCTCAGTCCGTCGAAATTTCGTCCAAACTTCTCCATTGGCGGCGAGTCATCGTCCTACGCTCCCACCATTGACACTATCAATTGCGCGCCCTGGCAGACCCTGACCTGTCGGATTTTAACTCCTTAGAATTCGTATCTTGACAATCCTAACCTGAGAGCCCGCGTCGGCCCGCGACAAGCCCCCCCGGACCAGACCACCCAACAACTCTTGCTCTTAATAAATCCCACCATCTCCAAGACACCCCGTCCCCAACACACCTCTCCATTGGGCAGGCGGATGGACCAGCCCCTCCTCCACCATGGCCGAAGGGCGTGACGAGGACCGGCACAAGCGCATCCCCGCGTGTCGTCGGTGCCGAGTCCGCAAGATCAAGTGCGACCGCAACGCGCCTCGCTGCGGCAACTGCACCAAGCTTGGCTCTGCATGCATCATTGTCGATCCCGTCACTTCGGAGCAGTACCCGCGGGACTACATCCGACGCCTCGAGGAGCGCGAGCTCGAGCTGCGCGGCAAGTTGTCCATGACGACGCCGCCCCAGTCGAGCCCCGAGCACACCAGCGCCGCCGGTGCCGCAGCCACCACCACCACACCCCAGCAGACGGATACGCCAGATAGCCTGCCCTCCACCGTGTTGACATCCCGGCCCAATGCATTCGTGGGGGACGGGAGTGGCCTGAGGTGAGTCGCCTCCGGGGAACCTCCGGTGATCCACTCGGACGCCGAGCCATCTGCCAAGCGACCGTCGAAGCATGTAGCTCATTCATTGCATTAGTTTTCTCCGCCACATCTTCTCCAACTCAAAGTGGCAGGCATATCGGCCTGAGATACTCCGACACCTGACCGAGCGTCCAGAGATCCCCGAGCTCTCTCTACCTGCAAACGCGCGGCCGTCGTTTGAGGAGGCCTCGAGGCTGGTCGAGTCCTAGTGAGAGCCATGCCCCTGCTTGTTTCCCTCCTTCACTTTCATGTGAAGCCAGTGCTGACCATACAAGCCTCGGGAGATCCCATGTGCATCACACCTTTCTACTCAGGCAACATGTCTTGCATCTGGTCAACGCGGTCTATCACCCCGCCGAGTCACAGGCGGCTTCGGCCCAGGAGCACTTCCAACTCTATTTGGTCTTTGCCATAGGAGCCGTGACGATGTTTAGACGAGGGCTCATCCAAGAGCACCCATATGGTTATTTCCTGTTGGCTCAGGAGTATCTCGGTGATATAACCCTTATTGGAACCATTGACGCCGTCGAGTCGCTGCTCCTGGTATCAAGATTTGGGATGTACTACCACATAGGTGAGTGTCAAATTGGTTTTTGCAGATAGTAGCTAGAGTGTGCTGATGCACTATTAGGGACTTCTGTGTGGGAGATATCTCGATTCGTCATCCGTCAATGCGTCGAGCTAGGACTTCACGCCCCGCCTCGTCGCCCATTGCCTCTACTCGAGGAGCAGCACCACCGTCGCGTGTTTTGGGAATCCTACATGCTTGATCGTTTCTGTTCCGGAATTCTGGGACGGCCTTTTGCTATTGCAGACAGAGATGTGACAGTCGAGCTCCCGATCGACGCCTCCGATGAGACCATCCTCGCAGCTCAGGATGGCACTTCACTGTCCAATATACTTGTCGGAACCAGATCGTGCCCGACAGAACTTTCCGAGTTCATTCTTGGTATCAAGATTAGGCGAATCTCATCGCGCATTCATTCCGACTTTTACAATCCCCGCGGGTTTGCCAACATCCGTGGGGAGATGACGCAATCTGAGAATCTCTCACCAGGAGATGTATACGTTAAGCTGCACACATATCTGAGAGAGTTCGAGCTGTGGCGGGAGTCAGCGCCGATATTCTCAAACCCAAGATCGCTATTCGAGAGACAAGAGTGGTTTGACTTCCAGATGGAGAAGGATAAGCTGCTCCTCATCCGAGGCGCCATTCACCGCGCTCCGCGACAGCATGGCCACCCGCCCAATGACCTGCTCGTTCTCTGCCTCAATTGTGCGACCAAGGTTATCGAGCTGTACAATGAGATGATGCAGATACAAGTCATAACCTGGACTCGGAGCTACTTTCAAGCCATATTTGCTGCTGGACTCTCCATCATGTACTGCATCTCGGTGGGCGTCTACGAGGACGGCGACTACGCGCTGGAAGCCTCTCAGCCGGCAGCAACACTGTCAATTTGCGGAAATATCCTGCACCTGTTCAAGCGCGAGATGCCTGACGCAGGGAGGTTTGCCATTGTATTTGAGATGCTGAGGGAGAAGTTCCTGCGAGACACGGCCCTGCCAAAGGACAGCGACTGCAGCAAAAAGGACAGCGGTGCTATCCTCGGTCCGTCACAAGCCGCATCTCCCTTGCCTCTAGAGAGTGGCAGCATGGCCCCCCCTGCGCCAATAGGCCAAGGAGACTGGGCGGGCAGCTTTAGCAGTCTCCTCCAGCCAACTGACCCCGACCTCGGCGCTCTGCCTGTCGGGCCGCTCGATCCAATGATGAGCTTTGACATACCAATGGTAGATTCACAACAGCAGATATTAGAGTGGCCGTTCCTTACAGCCGAGATGATGCAGCATCTCGAAGCCGGATTAGGTGAATGGTACGATGATGGCGGCTTCATGTAAAGCGTGAGGTTTATCAAGGACGCGATTTTGTTTAGGACAGGTTTTATCACTGGCGAATTGATGAGGGAATGGTGCATCAAACTATGACAGGTTAGGATACCAAAATTAGGATCGCGATCTGTACGAAGCATATTAGACCTAGAATGGTTTGATCTTCTGCGGTTGCTCCCTCGCCACTCTTTTTCCACGACCTCGCCAACAGCTTTGTAGCCTGAGAGCCTAGCACGCCACGCTTCCCAGATTCTAGTGGAACAGCAGAAGGGCGAGGTCCTGTCGCCTATTGAAGCATATGGCAGACTCAGAGAATGTCTTGTCTAGCGAACAGTAATTCGTGATGGCTGCAACATCAGCTATGCATCACCCTCATCCTCCGCCTCTGTGCTCTTGATAAGCTGAATCGTGTATATTCTTACATTCATGGCTGACGTTCTATTCATAATTTCCACCAATATTCCATATCATCTATCTCTATGAGCTCCTGGCTGCCGCGAAGTCGTACAACCTCTGCACAGCGGCAATTGCCGTCTCCATCTGGGTTTGAGACGTAGCAGCACCAATGTGAGGAGTGCTGGCCACGTTCTGATCCCACAGCGCACTGTACTTCTCCTTGCTCGGGGGCTCTTGCACATGGCAGTCAAGTCCCGCTCCCCAGATGACGCCCTCGCGCAGGGCACGCTCAAGGTCCTCCTCGTTGACAATGCCGCCACGAGCAGCGTTGATGAGAATGGCGGTGGGCTTCATGATTGACATTTCTCGGAATGAAATCAAGTTCTTGGTCTCAGGTGTGAGCGGGATGTGGATCGTCAGCACGTCGCAGGCCCGGAGCACCTCGTCAACTGTCTTGACGCGGCTATGGGGAATATCTTCCCACGCGTTCTCAGGCAAGAAAGGATCATAGGCGATAACTTGGGCGTCAAATGCTCCTCGGAAGATGCGTGCCACAGCTTTTCCGATGTTGCCCATGCCCAGGATGCCGATGGCCTTCTTGTTCATGATCAGGCCAGAACACGTCTCCTTTGGCACCAAGTTGCCTTGGGCCTGCTTAGACGCAATTTGAGTAACTTGGCGAGCAACACTCATCGTCAGCGATAGCACCATCTCTGCTACGGCTTGTGCGTTGACGCCGGGTGTGTTGAAGATCTTGATGCCCCTGGCAGCGCAGGCTTCGGCGTCAATCTTGTCAATGCCCACGCCCTGCTTTCCGATGGCCTTGAGGTTGGGGCAAGAAGCGACATCTTCAGCCGACAGATACCCAGCCCTGATGAGCAGGTACTCGGCGTTTTGGCGCCAGTTTGCGTGTTCGGGATCACTGGGTAGAATGGCGTTGAAGCGGTCCTTGCAGTAGGTGATGGCTTCGGGGTGGAACTTGTCCATGAGATAGACGGTGGGCTTGGCCGCGCTAGTACTCGTCACGACCGGGGTCTCATCGTCAATTCGACTGGGTGCCATGGTTGCGTTTAGTGTTTCTGTGTGACAAGGTAGGTCTGAGGCGATGTGCAGATGCAAGGTTGGGGGAGGGGAGAAGGGAGGTTTTGTCTACGGATATCTGCCCCCCAGAATGCGCCATCCCCCCTGCATGACTGCAGTGTTCCGAGTTTTCTTCGGAAGGCGAGCGCGAGTCCCAATCATGAGCTTTCGATGCTGGAGATAATGCTCTGCGGAGGAAGTCGGTGGAGGCCCGACGGTGTGGAGACGTAGCATACGCCAGGAGGATGAGGTGCGGGAGTGCACCGATGATCTGGCAAAGATGCGGCCCCGCTCCGAACCGAGAGCTTCTTCGTTCGGGGCCACCCATGGTTGTACTCGCAATATGCGGGAACCGTGCCTGCGACTCCATTGACGATCATCCCATGGACTTGCCAGAATTGCAAAGCGTCAACTATGGCACTTGGGCCAAGTTTCGAAGTAGTACATGGGACATCTGATACTTAGCCATGGCTTTCCGAAAGGTAGGTATTGCGATCACAATAAACCCCGAGCATGAAGAAGCCACATCCTGGTTCATTCTATACATAAGGTAGGTTAACTTGCACTCCAAGTCAAGTCATCAATGATGGCATCACAAACAGCCACAGTGGCCAGAATGAGCAAATCACATTACTCCATACGTGATGATGCATGCGCATTTTCGGCAGACGAGAAGAATGAATTGCAAAAGTGGTATAATGGTATAATTTGCATTACGCGGTGTCTATATCCAAGTCACCCAAATCATCTATTCTAAACATCTTTGCTTTTTACTTTATTCACATCTATTGTGTTCCGTTCTGTCCATTCTGGCCATTCTGGCCATTCTGAGAAGCAATCACGCGCTCATTGAGTGCGGCCATCTCACCTCCTCGCTTGGCAGCTGCACCCATGATGAGAGGGCCGTCAGTGGCGGCCATGACCCAGCGGGCTCCCATAGCGCAGAACTTCTCCACCAGGTCCAGGCGAGAGTGCAGGCCACCGACACCAACATACTTGCCAACCTTGTTGCAGGCGTTGATGGTGCGCTGGTAGGCCTCGGTGACACGCGGGTTCTCGTAGTCCCCGGGGATACCCATCTCAGCAGTCAAGTCATTGGTGCCAATGAGCAGCGAGTCGACACCCTCGACGGCAGCAATCTCATCCACGAGCTCAAGGGCCTCCAGGGTCTCAATCATGGGGATGACCAAGGTGCTAGCATTGCAGACGGGGTTGGAGACCTTTGCGGGGTACGAGCGGAACTGGAAGTGAGGCAGTCCATTGGTTGACGAGCGGACGCCCACGGGCTGGAACTTGGCGGCGGCGACGACGTCCTTGGCGTCTTGCACGCTGCGGATGTGGGGGACGATGACGCCAAGGGCGCCGCCGTCCAGGATGCGGGAGACGAAGAAGGGGTCCTTGCTGGGGGCTCGGACGATGGGGGCAATGCCGGCGTAGAGGGCGGCAATGCAGATCTGGCCAGTCGTGTCGAGATCGAACGACGAGTGCTCCATGTCAATCAGCAGACCGTCGAAGCCAGCAGTCTTGGCCATGCCGGCAATCTCAACGGAGCGGACTAGCTTGACGCTCAGTGTGTAGGCGACCTGGCCAGCGGCCATCTTGTCCTTGATGGTGTTTTGTAGCACAGCAGCCATTGTGGAGGAGTGTTTTGGGTTCTGGGGTAGAGGGTTGGTGGCAGACTGAGATGGATCGGATCTAGAGGGTGCAGGGATGTGAAGCGTGATGAAGCGATGACATTGCAATGTGAGTGCGGAATGCTCTGCATTATATCCTCCTGACGAATCGTCGTCCCGCTCACCAACCCCGAAGCTACGGACCGGCCCCGGATGTGGAGACATGGAGGTGTTTCGAATCGTCCAGCCGGTAGCCGAGATTCGTTTCGGCCTCCAAAGGCCAATCCTGGCTGTTGAGTGAAGCCGTCGCTCTCGAGATCCCCCCACCCTACACTAAATGATGTCGGATGTCTTGCGCGGCTCTGCGAAAAGTCTGGGATCCATCGGACCCCATCCGTCCACCCACACGCGGGCGGGGTCCGATAGCGTCTGGACAACCCCACTCGTGGCAATTGGCCAAACGAGACGCCTCTGGTCCGTCATCGCCCTGAGCTGCTCCCAACATCTCACCCGTGGGGTTCTACCGTTACGACCTGCCGCCCTGGAGAGGACGCGAGTACCCCGAAAACCCCACAAGAGTATCGATTTAGACGGGGCCCTCGCCTCGAAGGCTGCCAGGATGGCCGACATCATGCCGCAAGCCTGTGAGCGCTGTTGGAAGAGGAAGCAAAAGGTGTGACTCCGCTCGCCATACCCTGCTGTGCTGCTTATTCCGCTGGCGAAATTCTCGGCTGCAATTGGTTCATCTAACACGGTCATCTACTGTAGTGTGACAGACAAAAGCCCTCCTGCAGGCAGTGCAAAGCAGCCTCCTCGCCTTGCATCGAGCGACGGCTGGGCAACGCGCTTGACCCAGAAGATCCAGAAGCCCATCACAGGTAGCCATTGGTCTCTGAAGCGAAATTTCCCACAAGGCTAATATGGTTGACAAGCTACATCGAGTCTTTGAAGCTTCGCGTCCAGAAGCTCGAGGCCCAGAACCTGTCTGCTGCCGATTCTCAAGATCACACTCACACATCACCCAGACAAGCCATCAACCAACAGCGGTCTGATGAATCCTCGGATAAATCCAATACAAATAGCCATGGAGAAGGTGTCCCCCAAAGCGATTCGCTCCACGCTGAGATCGGCTCATTCTCGCTGAGTGCCATGGCCGAGTTCACTGGCGAGCGGCAATCTTTCCTCGACCACACCTTTTCCTTTCCCACTCTCGTCCAGACAGCAACCGGTGTCTCTGGCAGCAACCCCGCTACTTCCAACTCGCCCAATGCCGCCATTACTGGCCACTTGGGCGACTTTCACCGGAGACTGTTGCGCCAGAAGATCAACCTAACCACTATGGATACCAACGAACCCTTTGAGCGGTATTTGACCATGAATCTAGCACTGCTGCCATTTATAGCCAGCGAAAGCCTCAAGCAGGAGTACATCGAGGTCACCCAGTTCTTCAAGAACGGGGAGCCCAGTCACTTGGATGTCGTATCCCCGGGCAAGATTGTGCGCGTCTACCTCGCCGTGGCCACCGGTATTCTCATGTCCAAGGATCATCGACATTTGGAAAGCTACGCTACCATACTTGCACTCATCGCCTACCAGCTGCTCCCCAATGCTCTTGCATGCACGAGTGATTTGGAGGCTGTTCAATGCCTGGCGGCTCTCACGATATTTGCCCTGCATGGCGAATTCGGCGGGTCTGCGTGGCATCTATTAGGATTGGCCATGAGCCGCTGCATTGCTGGCGGCATGCACAACGCACACGTCTCCAATTCTTGCTCGGACGATGTGGAGAAGCGAGCGAGCAGTCGGGCGTTCTGGAGCTTGTACATTCTTGATACGTGAGTTTTCCTGCCTTGCCACCGTTGGACATCTGTTGAGATATGGCCATCTCAGCCTCTTGAGCACAGCGCTTGATCGCCCGTTTCTTCTCCAGGACGAAGATATCACTGCACCTGTAAGTCACCCTCTAGATGAGCGATAGTCCGTCTTCTCGTGGTGGTAGCTGACCGTTCAGAACCCTCATCCCGACAACACTACTGAATCACAAGAGGTTCGGATACACATCTGGAACATACAAAACTCCAAGATGGTTCACGACGTCCGCAACTTCCCATCCAAAGGAGTTCTCTTTCATTTTAGCAACTATAAATACTGGCGTGACATGTCACCTCTCAGCGTATCAAAAGACACAACAACCTGGACCGAGAAGCAGTATTTCCACCGATCGTGTTGCAGAGTCTTGACTTTCATCGTTCAGATGTGCTGCGTGGTGCCGCCCGATGGCACGACTTCAATGGTTTTGAACCACGCAGAACGCGAGTATTCGGCATACTTGAAGTTGCTCGACGAGCAGCCTATGTCGCAAGGCAGTGCGTTGACGACTTTTGATGGCATCGAGACATTCAACGCCGGCGTCTGTCTTATCTTCATCCTGACTTCCCGCAACGGGGGCGTCATGCCGTTGCGGGGCATGAGCCAAGAGCTGGCTGCAGGAGTGCAGAGGACTTTGCGTCTCCTTACAATGACGGCAGAACGGTTTGCGCCAGTACGGAGCCTCTACCGTATCTTCAACGACTTCAGTGGCGCGCTCACCTCGGGGCCCTTTGGTCAAACCAGCTGGGCCGACTTGGAGTATAGCATTCTCCAGTCCGAAGTTCCGATATCTCGAGTCGTACAGGACATTATGAAGAAATGCATCGCATAGCCTGATGCTAGGCACTTTGTCGCTTTAGGGGCCGGGATAAAAGATGCTGTAGGATATTATCGTAGCTGATGGCTTGGGTTTGGGGGTCTTGGTATTTGAGGCAAGCGTGGGGTGTACCGCTGTTGGATCACCACCCCACCTTGGGGGTGATATTAGGTTGCCGGCTAATTCCCTGATCCCGGCACCAGGGTCAACGAGCAGTGCATTCTACAGCGAGCTGTTTACGAGACCGAAAATGACCCAGACGATTGGAATAGCATTTGATTGGTGCGGAAGATGGGGAAAAAGCCGGGCAAGTGTGTCTCGGGGTCCTCGGCAAGCCAGTCCGAAGCGATTTTGCCTGAAGCGATGAAACGACCATCCCCCGCAACATGAACCCTGGAAATAGCCAATAAAGAAGGCCCTGGGCTGATCAGATTACGAGCTGGATGAATGGCGGTCACACCCATGAACCGATTGATTGCCGGGGATCGTCATATGACCACTCGTAGGTGACCAGGGAGATACGGCCTAGTCTCAGGCTAATCACTTCTATTGGCAACATACCCTGTTATTTCAGATCCATTGGAGTTGCACCCGGCGGTAGATGGCCTGCCACGGTTCGTTGTGTAGGGTGAGGGCAGGGCTAGGCCAGGGTTTCTGTCAAACCGGCTAAATGGGTGCATGACACTACATTTTTCACATGAGTAACAAGGCCTTGAATGAAGCGATGAGATCCATGTCATCAATGATAACCATTACGAAATCTATTGTAGGCAGCTTCAATTCCGGTCGGAAAATAATGCTATTTCCAGGTCGACAGGATCCAAGTTGACGTTACTGCAGCAATGTGTTCGCTGCATCATTCAACCAGATCAGTTTCCGCTATCTAGTATCCAGTATCTAGAGACTAATCCAGTGCAAGTCTACCACTAACTTGATTGTGTCTACTGGTAACATTTTAGCGCATTCGCTGTTTCGTACGAGACGAGAAACTGAGCGCAGTCGGAAAGTCTTACTAAAATATACACGTCACTGGATGAATCACAAGGATATTATGTCATCCGTTATGTCAAGGATCAAATAGTGACTGGTTTCTGGCGTCATGTTCCTATGTAAAACATTACGGTTGGCTATCCCTCGCTAGCTAAAGGCAGGATGCTACTTTGAACCTCAAACCATGTTGCCAGACTTGTCATTCTTTGCCGGGGCAGAAGGGGCCTCAGCCAACTCCGTCGCGGTAATATCCCTCTCAATGTGCTCGTTGATCAGCTTAGCTCCCTTCTCCACGTGGCTTACACCACCAAAGAGCGCATCCATTTCCTCAAGCGGGACCTGCTTCGTCTCAGGCAGACAGAACCATACAAAGACCACCAGGAAGATGTTGGTCGTCATGAAGAAGAAGAATGTTTTTCTGTCAGATGTTAGCTTCAAAAACCCCACAATCCCGGAAAGGGAAACACTCACAGGCCTTCGTTCTTGTAGAAGATGGGGAAGAATTGCTGGAAGATTGTGTTTGCGACACCCTGCATCTGAACACTCATTCCAACCGCAGGACCTCGAACGTGCAGAGGGAAGATCTCGCTGGTGTAGGTCCAGGTAGTAGCACCCCAGGTAGGCTTATAGAAGAAGGCGTAGAAGAAGGCCATGAAGGTAATTGCAATACCAACTGGGCGGCTCTTCACCGCTCCTTCACCCGGCGTCGTGAGGCCAATAATGGGGATGACAGCTGTACAGAGAGCCATACCGCAGGCACCGACCATAAAGAGGAAGCGGCGTCCATATCGATCTACTGTCCACACTGCATTGAGGGTGAATAGAATGCCAAAGGTTGCATTCAATGCGTTGATGAGGTTGATTGTGTTGACATCCTTGAACACCGCCTGATCGGTGTTAGTAAGGGTGACTGACGGAAACTACAAGATGACCTACCTTGTAAATGGTCGAAGAGTAACTGTTCAGGGTACCCTGTCCACTGAGCTGCTGGCCGGTGTTGATCAAGAAAGCAAGAAGAAGCCTCTTGCGAATGCTCTTGTCCTTGAAAATCGCCAAGTATGCCCGCCATCCGTCGGACTGCGTATCCTTCTCGTACTCGATGGCCTCTCGAATCATGGTAATCTCTTCGTCCACCTCGGCTTCCGTGGCTCGCACGCGGAGGAGGGCTTTTCGTGCGCCTTCGATATCGTTCTTTCGGTTGATGAGCCAGCGAGGCGACTCAGGAATGAAGGGAAGTTGGGCGCAGATGATCAGGGGCATCATCAACTGGAAGATGACAACCACTAGACAATGTCAGCAAAGGGGATGCACCCTGGAATAGATCCGCTTACTCTTCCAGTCCCACTCTCCGAGCGCCTTGCGATTCTGGGCGGCAGCATAGTTGATCCAGTAGGCAATAAATGATCCAACGGAGTAGAACATTTGCCAGAACGTCATAACCTTTCCGCGGATATCGGATCGGGTAATTTCACCAATGTAAATCGGCCCAGACGCTAGGTCAATGTTAGCTTCTGTCACTGATTCAAGCTAGATGTGAGGGAAAGGAAACATACTAATAGCGATAGCTTGCCCAGCTCCAACGAGAACACGGCCGAAAATGAAGACGCCGATCTGGTGCCATGGAGGAAAGGTCATGATGAAGGTGGCCACAATGGTGATGAGGCATCCAATAGCCATTCCCCATCGTCGGCCGAGGTAGTCGGAAATTGGTCCTGAGGCAAACCATCCTGTTACGATGCCACCGACTGTATACGTGGTGTTGATCAGGCCGATCCAATGCTCGTTCGGGCTGTTGAAATGGGCGATCCAGTTCTTGGAAATTTGAACAGAATTGAAGACAGATGCATCGTATCCCATAAGCACCATACAGCCCGCAGCCACAAGCGAGGCGTCTGAATGAACTGTCAGTATTCCAAAGGATCGCGACATCGATGATGGGTCGTGTCATGGTGTTTAGGGTCGCAACATCGATGGTGGGTGATAGGATGGGTTTAGGGTCGCAACAGCGATGTTAAGTCATAGGAGGGTTTAGAGTGTAGTTAGGATACTTACACCAGTTGTAATAGACCTCCTTGGCCACCATTTTGGGTCAATTGATAGTTGTTCTGTGTTGAAAGGTGATGCGTGCGTCTGAGTTGTGGAGGTCGGAGGAGGTGGCGAGCATCCCAGATTTAACATAAGCTTAAACTCGATGACCCGCAAAGACACGTTCACCCCAGCCCAAGAGACATAATTAATCCCCCAATGGGCTCTCTACGAGCTCATGCATGCGGGGGAGGTTCCCATGACCAGCCACGAGCCGTCGGGCAATAACGAGTCGCAAACCTCATGTTTTTCGGTCAACAGCCGATTGATTATGTGGGGGATGCTGGGGTATTTGCCCCGGATTTAGGCAAAATACTATAACCCATGGCTATCCCATGAATGGCTTTAAATCAGCCGATCAGTTGCGGCTAGCGTCCCCGGTCCATCAGTTTCCACTGCCGTGGTTGATTTAGGCAGAATGCGATGCATCTGCTTCAACACGAAGTCCCCACATCAACTTCATGATCCGGCTCACAGGATAAGCTTGACACGTCTTCGTTGGACGGAAAAACAAGGCGGGGGCAGGCAGCTGAAATAATAATCCCTGCCTTGACGTCTTGATTAATTCAACTGAACCGCGCCGTTGGGATGATCACAGCCGGAAATTGATTCAGCCCAGCACACAGCCATCATGGAGTTCCAGAACCCCATCGTTCCGGGCTTCAATCCGGATCCCTCTTGCATCCGCGTTGGCGAAACATTCTACCTCGTCACATCGAGTTTCCAGTTCTTCCCCGGGCTGCCAATCTACCGGTCCACGAACCTCCTAGACTGGGAAATTATCGGTGAGTTTCTAGCTTCAGCTTCTCCATCAGTACCCTAACCCCAACCGCAAGGTCACGCCATCTGCCGTACCAGCCAGCTGGACCTCAGCGCCGCGACGACAAAGATCAACAATGCCTCTAGGGGCGAATTCTTTACCGCCGGGCTGTATGCACCTACGATCCGGTACCACGATGGGAAGTTCTACATAGTCTGCACCAACCTCACTGGTCGACCGGGCATGCCCTCCGGAGAAGACTTTGCCCCTCAGAATTTCATCATCACCGCGACAAACTTGGAGGACCCAAGTTCCTTTAGCGACCCTATTTACTTTGACTTTCACGGAATTGACCCGAGTCTTACCTTTGATACGGACGGACGCGTGTACATCCAGGGCAGCTACATGTACGGCTATGGCTTTAAACCTGCTACTGTGATCAAGCAGGTTGAGCTTGACCTTGAAACAGGCAAGCACAAGTCAAATCTCAAGGATATTTGGGCTGGAACTGGCCATCATGTCCCGGAGGGCCCCCACGTGTATCTCAAGGATGGCAAGTACTGGCTATTGATTGCCGAGGGTGGAACGCACCGCAACCACAAAATCACAATGGCAAAGGCTGACAACATCTGGGGCCCGTACGAGTCCTTTGAAGGAAATCCAGTGCTTACAACCCAAGGACCGGACGACGAGATACAGTGCGTCGGCCATGGCGAGCTCTTCGACGACATCGATGGGAACTGGTGGTGCTGCATGTTGGCTCGCCGCGAGTACGGCCAATCCTATCCGCTGGGACGCGAAACATTCCTGACGCCAGTCTCTTGGCCCGAGGGACAGTTTCCAGTTTTTGACCGCGTAGCGATTCGACAAAAGGTCAAGGACGGCCGGCGGATCGGCCCAAAGGGTGGGGTGGCTGCGTCAGCCGCTGGGAGGGTTACGCTAGATTCGCCAAAGGCCGTTTATCTGCGAACCCCAGATCTATCCAATTACCGGGAACAAGAGGGAACAATACTATTGCAGCCCCAGAGCTCGTCTCTCTGCGTGGAGCAGGGAACGGCTACGTTCTGCGGCCAGCGCCAAACCTCGCTCGATTCACATGCCAGCGTAGTCCTCGACCTGACCAGCCTGGTTGATGACGGACACTGCGGGCTATCACTCTACAAGGACACCTTTCGCCATGTGTCCATAAATATTGATTCAAAGACTAACATTTCTCTGGCGGCTATATATCCTGGGCAGGACTATGGGTACCTTGATCCACGTTCTCTGCAGGCGTCGAAGTTGGTGAGGCTCGATATTGAGTCTTCGGTTCAAGAATACATATTCTCATTTGCGACGGCTGGGGAGGATGGAAGTTGGTCAGACATGACTGTGCTGAGCAAACTCCCTGCATCCGCAATGAGTGGCGATGACTTCACTGGTAAGACGGCCTAGCCAACGTGTGTCTTTTCTGGAAGCTAACTGAAACAGGTACAATCTACGGGATCTACGCGACCGGGGTTAAGGGTCAGGCCAGGTTTTCCGAATTTCATATTAGTTAAGCCTTTGTTAGGACATGATTAGCTTAGATCTTGCACATGGGTGCAGTTAAGCCTTTGTTACGACATCATTAGCTTAGCTCTTGCTTGTGGGTGCACTTGAGAATCTATTTCTTTGAAACAGTCGGAGATCCACCTGGCTGCGAATGCGCGCGCTTTGCGACACTCTATTCATTCATTTAACTTTTTGTTCTTCTCTGAGTGATCATTTCTTCATAGCATAGCCCGGTGAACGACGCTGATGTTGCCCGTGACGACTGTCTTGGTGTGTAGATAGTCGTCGATGCCGTACTTGCTTCCCTCGCGACCAAGTCCAGAGTGCTTCACTCCACCAAAACTGCAAGAAGAACGTGTTAGCTAGGATTTGGATCAAGGGAGAGGGTCACCTACGGTGCAGCAGCATCAGACATGATGCCAGTATTCACGGCCACCATGCCGGAATCGAGAAGCTCCGTCACGCGGGTCACGCGGTTCACGTCTTGCGAGAAGATGTAGGCTGCCAGGCCGACCTCACAGTTGTTGGCAATGTTGATGACCTCCTCTTCAGAGTCAAAGTTGAAGATGGGGGCCAAGGGACCGAAGATCTCCTCCTGGACCAGTCGCATGTTGGTGGAGACATTGGTCAGAATCGTGGGCTGGAAGAAGTTGGGGCCTGGATCCTGGTTAGCTTCCAAGTTTTGAGGTCCATCGTGAGCATGTCTTACCCAAGTCAGATCTTCGCTGGCCACCAATCTCAATCTTGGCTCCGGAATCCACAGCATCCTTGACGAGGCTCTCGACGCGATCAGCAGCAGCCGCCGTGACGAGAGGACCGTGGGTAGATTTGCTATCAAAACCAGGTCCCACGTGGAAGCCAGTCACGGCGTTCTTTAGACGACGAATGAACTCATCGTAGATGCCCCTTTGGACAAAGATGCGGTTTGAGCAGACACAGGTCTGTCCCGAAGACTTGAACTTGCTCGTCACAGCAGCCGCCACAGCAACGTCGAGGTCGGCGTCGTCAAAGACGATAAAGGGAGCGTTTCCGCCAAGCTCCAGGCTCAGCTTCTTGAGTGTGCTGCTAGACTGGTTCATCAGGATCTTGCCGACGCGAGTCGAGCCGGTGAAGGAGATCTTGCGAACGACGTCGGATGCGCAAAGAACCTGGCCAATCTGCGGGGTGTTGTCCAGGGCCGTGACGATGTTGACCACGCCCTTGGGGATTCCGGCGCGCTCTCCAAGGACCAGAAGGGCATTCGCTGTGAAGGGCGTCTCGCCCGCAGTCTTGACCACGGCGGTGCAGCCAGCAGCCAGGGCAGGGCCAAGCTTTCGGGTAACCATGGCGGCAGGGAAGTTCCATCTACGGCGCATCAGTAGCCATTTCCGATCCAAGACATTTTACAGCCCATCAATCACTTACGGGGTAATCAGACCGCACACGCCAACAGGCTCCTTCAACACCGACACTCGGAATGCGGGGTTGCTGTGCGGGACGACATCGCCGTAGACGCGAGGAGCCTCCTCCGCGAACCACTCCAGAAAGCTGGCAGCAAAGATGACCTCGCCAACAGAATCGGCCGAAGCCTTTCCGTTCTCCCAGGTGATGAGAGTGCTCAAGTCATCCTTGTTCTCCAGGATGAGATCATACCAGCGACGCAGGATCCTCGAGCGATCGCGTCCCGTTCGTGAGCGCCAGGCCGGGAACGCGGCCGACGAGACTTTGATGGCGCGCTCAGCGTCTTCGGGGACGGACTCGGGGCAGGATCCGATCAGGGCACCGGTAGCAGGGTCTGTAAATCTCGAAATATTAGAATAGCGACGTCATTTGCAAGGGACATTGTTCTCCATACCGTAGACATTGAATCGCTTCCCGGACACCGACTCGACCCATTCGCCGTCGATGTAGTTCTTGCCCACAAAGAGCGACTGGTCCTTGAGCTGGGGGACTGTGTGAGCCATGATGCAGACAATGCGATAGATGCTATTGATTCTACGCCGCAGCGCCAATTGAGCAGTCGCATCCAACTTAAGGATGCCCAATTGCGAAGGTATCGGCTCCGAAGTCCAGTGGCCGGCCGGCGACCCCACCTCCACGCCGACCATCGGTACCGAGGGGCGCTGACTTGGGCAGTTGGGACCGGGTAGGGCTTCATGAGACGCAAGTGCCGAGCGCTATTGGCGACGCGAGCCACTCGGAGGCCACACAGATAAGCCCCGTGACGCAGCGAGCCGGTATTCGTTCTGGGGCGGTGGAGTCGCCTAGTGCCCCCCTCGGTTCCGGAAGGACAAAGCGAGCACTGGCTCTGACTGCGCTTATCGACCGTCGCTGAGTAACTTGACTCGGTCCTGGGCTGCGGGCGAGACACCAAGCGACAGCGCCGAGAATGACAAGTCGTTTGCGAACAGATGGAATGGTGGAAGGGTTGAGCGAGCCACCGGGAGGGTATCGTGTAGCCGGTTGCGATTGCGGCGCCATAGCCGGGATGGGTTTGCCATATTAGAAGAAGACGCTGATGGCTTCGTCTGGTCTCGTTGGCTAGTCGTGTTCATCAAGCAATTCCTCCAATTCTGTTTTCTGTCGGTTTCTCTCTCTCAACTTAGAAGACTCCATCGCCGCAATGGGAAAAGTCGAGACTGTCGACCTCTCCAACACGTCGGGCGCCTACTACGCGCCCGCGACGGTGGCGCCCGCCGGCAGCATCATCCACGTCGCTGGCCAGGTCGGCACCGCCAAGGATGGCTCGGCTCCGGCAGACTACGAGTCCCAGATCCATCTCGCGCTGCTGAACCTGCGCAAGGTCATCATCGCCGCTGGCGCGAGCGTCAAGGACATTCTCAAGCTCAACATCTACATCGTGGGCTATGACCCGGCTCGTCGGCTGCACACGCGGCACATCCAAAAGTTCCTCAATGGCCACCGCCCGGCCATGACCCTGGTGCCCGTCGACAAGCTCGCGGTTCCGTCGTGGCTCTTCGAGGTGGACGCCGTCCTTCTGCGGCCTGAGCAGACCTCTGTTCCTCCTGTGCTGCCCGCCGTGACCAAGAGCTACGATGTCGTCATCATCGGCGCCGGTCTCGCCGGTCTCACCGCTGCTCATGATGTGCTGAAAGCCGGTCTGTCATGCATCGTCCTAGAGGCGCGCGACCGTGTTGGCGGCAAGACGTGGAGCCAGTCGCTGCCCGACGGAAAGGGCACTGTTGATCTGGGCGCTGCTTGGCTCAACGACACCAACCAGAGCAAGGTGTATGCCCTGGCGAAGCGCTATGGCGTCGAGATGATTGAGCAAAACACCGACGGCAACTGCGTGCTGCAGGACTTTGACGGAAACTGCTCCGCTTTCCCCTATGGAGAGGTGCCCAAAGTAAGTATTAGCCTCATTCGCTTCTAAACAACGGTGCTGACAACCCTAGTTTGATGCGGCTACTCGCAAGAACGTCGAGGAGATCCGCGACATGGTCGAGGCCGACTGCCAGGCCGTCGATACCTGGAAGCCCAAGGACACTGCCATTGACTCGCTGACTTTCGAGGCCTATCTCCGCTCCCGGGGTGCCAGCGAGGCGGCTCTGGCGACGGCAATGGTCTGGACCCGCGCGATGCTGGGACAGGACCCCAAGGACATCTCGGCCCTGTACTTCCTCAACTACTGCAAGTCCGGCGGCGGTCTTCTCAACATGCGCTCTGACCGCAAGGGAGGCGGCCAGGCCCTGCGAGCACGCCAGGGTACCCAGGCCTTTGCTCTCGGTCTCGCTTCGTCGCTGCCCGAGGGCATCGTCCAGCTCAACAGCCCCGTCCAGAACGTCGTGCAGGAGAATGGCCGCACGATCAAGGTCCAGGCCGCCGGCATCGTCTACTCGGCCCGCAAGATCATCACGACGGTCCCTGGCCCTGCCCTCAAGAACATCTCCTTCTACCCCAAGCTGCCAGCCGTCAAGCAGGCGTGGTCCGAGTCGCTGAGCTACGGATACTACACAAAGGCCATGATGGAGTTCAAGACGCCCTTCTGGGTCGAGCGCGGCTTCTGCGGCCTTGCTCAGTCCTTCGTCGGCCCCGCCAGCGTCGTCCGCGACACGTCCAGCCCGGCCGACCAGAAGCATGTGCTCACCTGCTTCATGACTGGTGAGCCCGCCCTCGCCTGGGCTGCCAAGTCGGTCCGCGAGCAGGAGTTGGCTCTCATCTCCCAGCTGGAGAAGCTGTACGGCGAGCAGAACCTGGCTGGCCAGTTCGTGCGCATGGTCAAGTACGAGTGGACGCAGGATCAGTGGGCGGGATGGGGCTGCCCCTGCACAGCGCTGACGCCCGGTGTGCTGGACACACTAGGTGGTGATAGCCTCCGGGAGCCCGCCGGTAACTTGCACTTTGCTGGAACGGAGACTGCGGGAGAGTGGAAGGGCTACATGGAGGGCGCTATTCGCAGTGGTGAGCGTGCGGCTGCCGAGGTGGTCAAGGACCTGGCTGCCGGTCTGGTGTCGAGACTATAACGGATAGACGGCATATAGAGAGTGCTTTTCTAGGGACGCGTAAAGAGGAAATGAATCGATTAAAGTTAGATCCCAACACCTTCTGTCTCCCTCGTGCACAATACTTGCAATATTGGTCCAGTGACCCAGGTCTGCAGCTCGCACATCGACACTTCATTCTGGGAGCGCATAATGGAGCGACTTCTTCAGCAAGCTCATTGCTCCTCTACAATCTAATAATAGCAAGCTGCCTGCTGCCCGGCTCATGAACGAGATCCGGCATTTGCAAGCGAGCCATGAGACAATCTGCGATTACCCCACGCATTGGGTACCGAGCTGTGGCCGATCGGGCGTGGAGTCAATCACCAAGCCTCCAATCGCTCGTAAATTCCGTTTCAGGACGGACAGGCAAACCTCTCCCTATTGTAGGGCGGCCTGACGTCGAGTGCCCTCTAATGACAGCAGCGACAGTGGGGAGAAGCGCTACAGCACTCCACCGTGACCACTCACAGCGGGAACTGAGTCTCGGGCAGCGCCAAGTCGTCGGGAGCCGAGTCACCAGCTTTGCCGGCGTCGCGATTTGGCAGGCTTCCCCGGTGGGTAGTTTTCCCGGTAGGTACCACGAGGATGGCGGCTGATGTGCCCGTTTGCGTGATAAGATCTTGCGACGCTGGATTGAGCGATTCGAAACTGTCGTAACTGCCCCTCCCCAAAATTTTAAACGCCAGCGACGCTGCTCGCCCTCCATCTTCAATTGACTTGAATTGACCTGGAAAGGATAGCTTATCCATTTGTGCGCCGGAATTACTTTTAAAATGGCAAAGAGCAGAGTGTTAGTGGTCGGAACAGGCGGGATTGGCACCATGTGTGCCTACGCCCTGGAGAACGGCGGCTTGGCAGAGGTCACGGCCGTGATGCGTTCCAACTACGACGCGGCGATCAAGAATGGCATCGACATCGATTCCGTCCAGTATGGCCAGATCACAGCATGGAGACCCACGAACAGTATGCACAGCTTTTATCTGGTGGGAACTGTATGCTAATGCCTCCCAGTTGTCAACTCAGTCCCCGACGTCTCCAAGGAAGGGCTTGCTCCCTTTGACTACATTCTCGTCACCACCAAAAATATCCCAGACGTATCCCCTACTGTGGCAGATATAATAGCCCCCGCCATCACTCCAGGGAGGACTGCAATTGTGCTGTCCCAAAATGGCATCAACATCGAGAAGCCGCTCATTCCGCGGTTTCCCACAAACCCCCTCATCAGCAGCGTCGCTTACACGGGGGCCACCGAGACCTCGCTGGGCAAGATATTCAATGACGACCCCGACAAGCAAAAGATTGGTGCCTTTGTGAGCCCACAGGTGCCCACAGGGGTGGCCGAGGAGGCCGCCAAGCGCTGGGTCGCCATCTACAACCCGCACAATACGCTCGACGTCACCTACGAACCAAACGTCGCTGCCAATCGGTGGCGCAAACTCGCATACAACTCATCCTTCAACCCCGTGGCATCCATCCTACGCATGGACACGCCCCGTATGCGCATGAGCCGGCACATTATCGACGACTTGATCCTGCCGATAATGGACGAGATCCGAGCCGCTGCTCTGGCCAGCGGCGTCACGCTGCAGGAGGACTTGGTCGACTCCGTCATGCACCAGGACCCCAACGACTCGGCCTTTAAGCCCAGCATGTGCCAAGATTTCGAAAAGGGAAATCTCATGGAGATTGAGACTATCGTGGGCGAGCCTCTGAGGGAAGGCGAACGGCTGGGTGTTCCGATGCCGACGCTCAAGATTGTTTACGGCATCATGAAGGGGCTGCAACTCAAGGCGAAGGAGGAGAAGGACTTGTGGAAGGCAGAGTTTAAGGAAGGAAACCCTTACGAGTAGGATAGAGATGAGTTAAGCGCGGAATAATAGAGATGTCTACTTTAGTCACAGTCCGTCTTCGTGGGAGTGATACAGGACCGCACGGATTCCACTGTAAATGTACGTCGTGTCAAGGAACTGGTCATCCAATTTGTCAATTTATTCATGTTCAATCATGACATGTTACAATTTTGCTGCCGCACTTGGAACGAACACAACCACTTGCAACCTCGTTTTGGTATATGGAGGGATTATACAACCCTTAAGACTACGTCGTCTCTCGTAGATCATTCCGCCCTCGGCACGTTCCTTTAAATTCCCTTGCTCAATTGACCGTTAGACATCCAGATCTCGTACTCGAGGTCAGGCTGGAAGTCAATGTACACAGACTCCTAGAACAGAGGTTAGTTGATCCGAATACGCAAAGGGTTTGCGAAGTTCTTACAGGGTCGGCGTTGACTTTGGCGGTAAACTCGGCTTCCTCGTGGCCGATGATGTTCTTGGGGAGGCCAGCCGACTCAACCAGCAGCTGAACCTCGCAAGTCCTCTCCATCAAAGTGAAGAAGTAGGCGGCCTCGTCAACAGTGGCGCCGGTGGTCAGCAAGCCGTGGTTCTGGAGGATAATAGTCCTACAAATGCAATCAGCAATCAGACGCCATTTCATTTCAATCACAAAACATACCGGCCCTTGTCACCAAGCGCCTCGACGATCCTCTGACCCTCCTCATTACCCAGGACCACACCGCCGAAGCCCTCGTAGACGCGCTGGGTGCCGTAAAAGACACACGAGTCCTGGTTGATGATGTCGAGCGGCTTGCCAAACGTCGACCAGGCCTTGCCGTACTTGGAGTGCATGTGGCAAGCGGCGTGGACATCGGGCCGGGCGCGGTGGATGGCGCTGTGGATGACGAAGCCGGCCGAGTTGACGGCGACCTTGTTGCCGCCAATGACCTGGCCGTCCTCGTTGATCTGGACCATGTCGCTGGCCTTGAGCATGGCGAAGTGGACGCCCAAGCTGTTCACACGTTAGCACCAGGCACATGATACCAACTACAGGGGCAGGGGGCGCGCATACGGGTTGATCCAGAAAGTGTCTGGGTCAACGGGATCCCTCACGGAGATGTGGCCAGCCGATCCCTCAGTGAAGCCTTTGCGAGCAAAGACGCGGAACGCGCCCGCCATGTGCTCCAGCTGCCATTGTCGCTTCTTGTAGGGGTCATCAAAAGTAGGAATGCCGGCGTAGGGGTAGCCTCCGGTGGATAGTCTGTCCGACTGCTTGACGGCGGCCTCGTCCTGGGGCTTGTTCTCAGCAACAATGTTGAGGACAGGCTGGTCGACGACGGCCTCAGTCTTGGTCTCGACAGCGGTGGCAGACATTCTGGCTGGAGGTTTGGACGGATTCAGACAAGGCAGACGGGGGGGAAGCGAGTGCGTAGTGTGTGAGCCAGCTACTGCCCGCAGGGTGAGAGAGACGTTGCGATGCTTATCAGATGAGCTGCGCCCGATACACTTGACGCGGTGCACTCCCGCCGCTGGGCGTCGACTTGACACGGTTCTCCCGCGCCCGTGGGAAGCCGGCCGGTGGTTCCCCACGAGCTGCCGGCAATTAATCTGGGGCGAATTCCCGGGCCTCGCTGTAGCTTTCCGGGTCTTTGGAAGGAGAAGGAGAGAGCGAGGGCGCCTTGGCGGGCTCGCTGGCCGGCTCCTCATTCGGTGGAGTCGAAGCCACTCGTCATTTTATCCCACACTCTCCACCAAGTTGGACCGCTATAGCTAGTGCATTCTGGGTAATACAGTGAGACTTGCGGGACGCAACAGAGGCAGATTCTGGAAATTGAGCGTCACCGGCCCGGTCGACGATGATGATTGCTGAATGAAGGAGTGTTTCGGCTTCGCAACCGATGTCCAATCATCTCGAATAATGAACTGTAGCATGCAGAGTACCGTGAGCTACTGGGACAGGTAGGACAGCGATGAATGCGATAACGGTGACGTACGGGTCAGTATCCGCCCCGATCAACTCATCTATCGATAACAATCGCCAACTATCGCTAAATAATGCAACGTTAGGGACTGGATAACGATCAGGGAAAGCCTCTGCGAGTTCGCAGGCCGATAAGCAGCCCATCCCGGCCTCAGAAATAGCCACCCGGGAGGCCTGGGGATAATGGCGCCCGTAGCGATGACTAACGCCACGCCCCAATAATTGCCACTGCCTGTGCAAGGGAGCGTAGCGCATGACTTTGGCGGTTCAGTGCGCCGGCGGCTCTCAGCGGGAGATTTACGGTGTGCCCGCTGAGTGGCTCGGCGACTCGGGACCGCGACCGATGGGAAAATCGCATCTCACGCCGACGAGTGAGCCGATCCGGGAGGCGACGGCGGAGTAATAAGCTGAACTGGGCTGGGTCAAGGCATTCCCAGTGGCTACCGTGTGTGGGGAGGACTGAGTGAGCCAGCGCAGGACTGAGTGAGGACTGAGTAGGACCGAGTGAGGACTGAGTAAAGGAAACTCGATGGGATACGGCAAGAAAAGGCGACGCGCCGACGCTCGCAGCTTCACCGGAGCCGAGCTGTCTACCTCAGGAGAGAAACGTCGCGCAGTATATCACCAAGATGGAGAATAATCGCTTCTGTCTGTATCAATTCTCCTGTGTTTGCACACCAAGCTGCACTTCTCAGGCATCACCATGTCCTCCACCGTCGATCCGTTGACCTTGGCCCAAGTTGAGGCTGCTGCCAAGGAGAGGCTGCCCAAGCACATTTACGACTTTTACGCGTCGGGTTCGGACGACGAAGAGGCTCTGAGGCGCAACGTTACGGGGTTTTCCAGGTATGTGCAATGACTTGTCCGTCATACAGATGGGCAAGATGCTCACCCGCCCAACAGGCTGTGTATCCGACCGAGGGTGCTTGTTGATGTCTCGCGTGTTGATACATCATGTAAGCTATTCGGATGGTCCTCGACTATGCCCATCGGCATTGCTCCCAGCGCAATGCAGAAGCTGGCTGGTGGTAATGGTGAGCTCGACGTGGTCAGGGCTGCTGCTACGATGGGCGTCAACATGACCTTGTCGTCGCAATCGACGACTTCTCTTGAGGATGTCGCGCAGGCGCGGCTAGATACCCACGTTCAGTCGGCCACACCGTTGCCGCCGCTGTGGATGCAGCTCTACGTATACGAAGACGTCCAGAAGAGCGTCAAGCTCATCCGTCGGGCGGAAGGTCTGTCACCGATAATGAGTAACACTACGGAATCGCAGCTGACATGTGCAATAGCCGCTGGATACGAGGCTTTGGTCGTCACTGTGGACACCCCCGTGCTAGGAAACCGACTGGCAGAACGCAAGACGGCCGTCGTCCTCCCGCCTGGCATGAGCTTACCCAACTCGCAGGCCATGGCGACGCCATCCAAGTTGCCCAGCATCAACCGCCAGCTTATGAACGCTCGATCGGCAGCCGAGGCCAACGCACTGCTGGCCTCGTCCGGGTCGACCATGCACAGCTCCAGCCTCACGTGGACCAAGGCCATGAGCTTCCTCCGCAGCGTCACCAAGATGCGCATCATCCTCAAGGGCATCATGTCGGGCGAGGACGCCGCCCTGGCCGTCGAGCACGGCGTCGACGCCATCATCGTCTCCAACCACGGCGGACGGCAGCTGAGCACGACCTGCTCGACCATTGAGGCGCTGCCCGAAATTGTCGAGGCCGTCCGGGGCCGCATCCCCGTGATTCTCGACGGCGGCGTGCGCACCGGAGCCGACGTCTTCAAGGCGCTGGCGCTCGGGGCCGCGTTTGTCCACGTCGGGCGGCCGGCGCTCTGGGGCTTGGCTTACGACGGGCAGGCCGGGGTTGAGACGGTCATGAACATCCTGGAGCGGGAGCTGAGCCGGACCATGGCCCTGGCGGGGGTGAGGCAGGTGAGTGACATTACCAAGGACAGCCTCGGCGTCATCAGGCGGGACGGGTTCGGCATCTCCAAGTTGTGAGCGAAGCGGGGAAGAGGAATAATTGGGCGAAAAGAAAGTGAAGGTATAGAACGAATTTTCCATCTCCAACTAAAACGCAAGCATTCATTTTCAAGAAAGCGAACCAGGGGCCATCATCATCATCATCATCATCATCCATATGGGGCTACATGCCAGGATTCGATGGGGGTTGGTTTCTGTCACATCATCGTCGAGGGTTGCGCCCGCTGTTGAGGAAAGGCGGTGGAAATCCCGCAGGGGAATCCTCGTCATCGGCTCCGACATGGACGTTAGGCTATACCATATCACGGTACAGTAGACCGAATCAAGTCGACGTCCGCCTCGTTCGGCGTCCGGCATGTCGACGTTATATCGCGCGCAGGCCCCCAGGTGATGAGTCGCTTGAATGACATGTCCTTTGCAGCACCAGCCCCGGCCAGATCCCACCGATCCCCGAACGAGAACACCCCTCCCCAATCTCTCACCAGCCATGGCCCATCCCACTGCCCCGCGTCCACTGCAGGGAACCGATAAACAGGCGGCCCAGTAGCTCGGGCCATTAGCGCCAGGCATGTCGACGAGAAATACGGGGCGTCTCGCAGAGGGTGGAGAGGAGCCCTTATCTGCCCGCCGCCGCTCCCAACTTCCTTTCCAGCTGCCCCGATACTTCCCCTTCCACCCCAAACACGCCACTGTCCTGTGGCACGGGAGACCTTCGGACACTGGACCCTTGCGCCTCGCTGGATCGACCGACGCCTGCTGCTGCTGCTGCTGCTGCAGAACCACCCGGGGCCATGTCGCTCCCAGCCGGCGGGCCTGCGAAGCGCAGCAAGCGTGTCAAGACCTTCACCGGGTGCTGGACCTGCCGCGCGCGCAAGGTCAAGTGCGACGAGGCCCGGCCCGTCTGCATGCAGTGCGACTCCAAGAACCTCGAGTGCGAGGGCTATGAGGTGCGGCTTCGCTGGATGGCTCCCGAGTCGGGGCCGGGCCTGCTCAGCGGCAGTGGGAAGCGATCGACGTCGCCCCAGCCGCCGCCGGCAAAGTACCAGAGGAGCCGCATCGTAGCTGGTAAGTTGTTGGTCATGCATAGTGTTCATACGTTGTCCGTGGTGCGGTCGTGGTGCTGCTGCTAACTCGACTAGAATCCGGCCCGACGCCGCTTCCCATCGCCGAGATTGATGAAATCTTGCGGTGTATCGACGACTTTGGTGTAGAGTGCACATCAAGTCGGAGGGCCGACGATCACCTTGTTCTCTGCAACTTTGGTGTCTTCAACCTGTACTCTAATGATGATATCCCTTCCCCCGATCCCACTGAATCTCTCCCCGGCATCCCCGAGTCCGTCACGGCGGATCCCTGGATGCCAACCGACCACGACCCCGGCCTGTCTTTCCCTTACCTATCCCTAGAATCCCTCAGGCCGCTCCTAGACTTTCCCCAGGACACTGGTTTCTCAGACGAGGGCCCGGCATCAGACTCTTCCCTCGTCCTTAATAATAGCAACAACTCACCCGACTCCCTGGATGAAACTCCGCCCACTCATGTCAGTCACGATGATGCCACCCTGGAGGAGTGCACCCGGCAAGAATACAAGCACCTACATGCACGACCTCGTCACTTCTGGTGGGAAGCCACTGGTGGGGCCATCGTCCGCAACCCGTCACCAGTACACATGTCGAATCTGGAACGATTCCTAATATACCATTATTCGCATCGAGTTGTGCACTTGTTTTGTGTCATTGACAACAACAAGAGCCCATGGAAGACGATTCATCTGCCGAGGGTGCTCCAGAGCGCTGGCCAGCTGAGCCTCGAAGGCTCGACATCAGCGACACGGAATGCTCTGAGAAACGCATTGCTCTCCATTAGTGCGTTTTATCTATCAAACGATAGCAAGTCTCGCTCATGCAGCGATGAATCCATCAGGTGGGCCAACGAGGCCATCATGTTTCGCGGGCGGGCAATCAAGCTCCTCAAGGATACCGTCGAGGGCAACTCGTCCTCGCACTCGCCGCCCAAGTACAAGGAGCTCATTGCTACCATGCTGTCCATGATTACTATAAACGTTCGTTGCAGCTTTGCACTTGTATCAACCCTCGGTTGCTAACTTTATCTACCCAGGTAATGTCTGGTGACAACAGCAATAATGCCATTCATCTCGACGGTGCCTTCCGGTTTATGAGCCACGCACGGAGCTGGAAAAGAAAATATTCAGCCAAGGCTCGCTCACTGCACCGGATATACTTCTACCTAAGAGTTATATACGAGAGCACCTCTGTCAAGGGTTCCAGCAAGGGCTCTGACGTGGGCACTTCGCCCAACACCGAAGTAGGACGGCTCCTTTCCGACCCCGCCCCAGATGTCATGACACTCATCGACGAGCCGAATTCGCCCGTCTCACATGCGAATGCGTCCGGTGTTCAGATGAGCACATACGAGTGTATCTACGGTGTGCCACAGAGCCTGCTAGTGCTCCTCGCCAGGGCGACGGAGCTGATCAACCAAGTCACGGATGCGCGGAAAACCGTCGGCATCGCCTTCATCCCGGAGGAACTAGAGGGGCCGTGTGAGCAACTCGAAACGAACATAATCAACTGGGACTCGGACGCGGGCTATCTGGACCGGTTCACGCAGGACGGGAGTACGAGCTCAGAAATCATCCGCGAAACGACCATTGCTTTCCACAACGCCCTCATCATCTACTTTGCTCAGCACATACGCCTCATCAGACACGTGTATCTGAAATCCCACGTGCAAGTCGTGCTCAACAGCATCGAGGCGATTGAGCAGCTCAAGGCCAAGACTTGCATCCTGGCCGCGCCCCTGTACTGGCCCGCCTTTGTGGCTGGCAGCGAGGCCTTTGATCCGGTGCTGCAGAATCGGTTCAAGGCGTGGTACACGCAAGTAGAGCCGTATGGAATTGCGTCGGTGAGGACGGGAATCAGTGTGCTGAATGATGTGTGGAAGGATGGACCCTCGGCGGAAAACAAGCTTACAAGTAGATGGCGGAGTGTCGTGGAGCGGACAGGTTCAGTCCTGATGTTGAGTTGATGAATACCCAATGAACATGATGCCCACGCTTTCCCTCCAACGTCTCTTGCCCAAGATGCTAACTCCTTGTGCATTGCATGTTCTGTGATTATGTACCCGAGCGATTGCGACAGACACCTGCGCGATACCTTTGGCAGATCGAGCGATCAACGGGACTACGCCTTGCATTGCTTAGCAATATCCCGAGGTTATTCGGGTCTTGCGCTTGTGGAGCATCGACTACTAATAGAGAAATGTCAAGTCGACAGCCGAACGGCCGTCCTTCCGACCCATGTCTGGACAGTCCGGGGAAGCCAGATGACCCCAGAATCGCGTAACCCAAACCTATCCCTTGGGACCCTGATGGTTGGTAATTGACAGCTGGTGATTCACGCTCTTGGGCTAGATGCATGGGGCTCCAATTCGACAGACCCGACGATGCGACGCTGCGTCGCTATTGCTTGCCCCGTTGGCCCTGGGTGATACCTACCAGGTCCACATCATTTCCCCTAGCCAACCTCAGCTGCGCTGGGACTGCAAAGTGCCTGGTCATAGCCCGCGTACGCCATGAGCTGCCCAAGTCTATTTCCCCAAGCCGGGGTCATGTGGAGTGAAATCCCCAGACCTCCTTCAACTTCCTGATCAAGGCGGCTCGTCTCCGCTCAGTTGCTTTTCCCACCCCGGATTCAGCGATGCGTTGTCCGGCAAGGGTATACGCTAATCGTTGACCTCGTGGGCAGATTTCCGGTTTGTATCCGCCCCCTAGCACCAAGCCCTCGCTCTCCCTAGGCGGAACAGTCCTCCAATCGGGGAACACCCAGCACCACGTTATGCCCGACGCCGAGACTTCTCCGTCTCTGGCCGGGTAATTTGGGGAACAAAAAGCCCGGAGGGAGACCCAAGGGCCTGGCAATACCCTGTTGATTAGCGTGGAAACCCCAGACACGGAAATGCCTGGCAGGCAACGGCCTCAGATGTGGGTGCCGGTCCATGCGCTGAAGGCCCACCTATTCGCATTCCTCCCCCAGGATGCAGGCTGCCGACTTACGTAAAGTTTTGATGCTAGGTGGGACCGTTGTTCACGTTGTTTTTGCGATCGCGGAGAAGGATGGGGGGGTAATCGTGGAAGCGGAAGTGCAGCAGGAGAGTACGCGGGTGTTCGGCCATGGGGGCCACTGGGCAATCCACTGGTCAATGTTGGGTGTCCGCTGACCGGCTGGCTTTTGGGAATAAACCGGGCGAGGGCAAGTGGCGCTCACCCGCCTGCTCTGTTGGTGGTAGACCGCTTTTATGTGGAAATGTGCAGGTGCTACGTTCAATATCATGACTCAAACACACGTTGAGCGAACCAGCGGTGCAGGATGTTGGGGCACTCCCGCATGTAAAGACCAAAGCGAACAAAAATATCACGATCCTAATTCATAGAGTTAAGACAATTAGATATTGGGCAGCCTTTGCGCAACAAGGCCGTAATCCTTGGGTTAAAGATAGCAGTCTAGGGTAGGCAAATAGCATCTTCAATGTGCTCGCACACCTGGCGCCACCACTCGCCCCATCCATGGGTCGGGCGATAAGGGACTGACAGCCTTAGGGAGCTATCTTGTGCAGATTGCGGCAAGGCGAGCTGCCTGTTCCAATGAAGCGACAGGGCGCAGAAACGGTCAAACACAGCGACGGGACGGAGCCCTGCCAATCAAGGTGCGCAGATTAGGATGACGGGGCGGTGGGGAATTCGTTGATTAAGAGGGGACGTCGCCATTAGATTCCACAATGGCAGATAACGCCAAAGCGGCATTATTCATGCAAATTATAGCCCACTGTGGCACGCTGCCTCCCAAGCCGCATCACGTGTGCTTTAAGACTCCCGCTCGCCATCACACTCACCAACCAAATTACATCGCGTCGACCTGAATTACTTCTGCCGGAATTATTATTCATTTTTATACACAACATTACAGAGCAAGATGTTGATCACTACAAGCGACCCCTCTCAAATGAAGACTTGTGAGGAGAAAGTGAACTGGGCCAGGGCGCAACGTGCTGCATCCCTGGCCAAGGTCGAGCCAAAGCTTGATGACATCCCAGACACGCTGCCTCTCAGTTCCCAGGGCCTGCCCAAGGAAGTCTTGACGCCGCGAGAGATCGAGATTACTGAAAAATACCCCATTACACAACTTCTTGCCCTCATGCGCGAGAGGAAAATTTCAGTGGAAGAAGTGACGCGCGCTTTCCTTCGCAGAGCAGCGTTGGCCCAGGCTGCTGTATGTCTTATAAGCCATGCCACAAGATTTATTCAGTTATATGCTTACACCCCTGACTTTATAGACCAACTGCCTTACAGAGCTCCTCTGGGACCAGGCCATTGAACGAGCCAAATATCTAGATTCTTTGCCCGAGCCCCAGGGAGCCCTTTTCGGTCTGCCCATCTCAGCCAAGGAGCACCAGGGCATGGTGGGCGACAATGTTACCACACATGCAAGCATGGTGGCCTGGATCGGCAAGAAGCATGGGTCTAATGCCATGTACGACGCCTTTTGGAAGGAAGGGTGCGTCTTCTATGCGAGGACGACCCAGCCCCAGGCTATAATGCATTTAGAGACGAACAGTCATGTATTCGGGAGGACTGTCAACCCGTATAACCGGAACCTCACGCCTGGCGGAAGCTCGGGTGGAGAATCGGCCCTGCTGGGCATGCGCGGCAGCATCCTGGTAAGCATGCGAGGCGGCGGGAGCACAACACGAGTGCATAAAGGGCCACGCTAACAAGGGAGCTAGGGTGTGGGATCAGACATTGGCGGCAGTATCCGCTGCCCAGCTGCCCATGTTGGCATCTACGGTTTCAAGTAGGTCATGTAAACCACCTGCTGAGGGAAGGGTATGCTGACTTGATGTGACCCAGACCTACTGCTAAGCGTATTGCCACTACGGGCTCAAGAAACCCCAATGCCGGCAGGGAGACCATCCCAGGCTGCCCTGGGCCCATGGCCGTTGACCGTGACGCGCTAGAGCTGTTCATGAAGGTGGCGCTGGATGCCAAGCCGTGGCGGCTGGACCCATCCCTGACAGTCAAGCCGTGGACACCATACAAGTTTGAACGACCGTTGAAGGTTGCCGTGCAGTGGTGGGATGGCGTTGTGAAGCCTCACCCACCGATGATCCGAGCCTTGCGAGAGGTTGCCGATGCATGCCGCAAGGCAGGCATGACTGTCGTGGACTGGAACTGCGAACACCTCGACCACCAGAAGGGTTGGGATATTACAGCTGCCCTCTACTGGCCCGATGGTGGAAAGGAGGTCATCGCCATGATGGAGGAGGCTGGTGAGCCGGTCGATCCCTTGACCAAGTTTATTCTCCATGAACAGCCTACGGTCAAGGACTGCACTATGCACGAGCTCTGGAAGGTATGTCGTCCTTGTACTATGCTCACTTGATCATGACTGACTTTCATTAAGCTATGCGTCGAGAGAGACACATACCGTGCCATGTATGCCAAGGCATGGACCGAGACAGAACAAGATGACGGTCAAGAGGTGGACATCATCCTATGCCCGCCCAACTTTGGTGCCGCCACTCCCCACAACCAGTCCCGATACTGGGGCTATACATCACACTGGAATCTGCTGGATTACCCAGGCGTTGTGTTCCCCGTCACCAAGGTCGACCCTGCTGTCGATGTCAAGGACACCAGCTACGTGCCCAAGAACGACCAGGACAAGTTTGTGTACGACATGTATGACGCCGAGGTGTTTGCGGGCGCACCAGTTGGCCTGCAGATTATTGGCAGAAGGCAGGAGGACGAGAAGGTTCTCGCTGCGCTGGTGGAGGTTGAGCGCGCGATGGGCAGGGAGTAATGGCCGGGCGGGGTGGAGATAGGCATTAGAGCATCAGTTCAAGTAGAAGAATCGACCAGTCATAAATCCATTTATCGGTAATCTCGCCACTTGGGCTTCTGTGACTCTGTCGATGGGATCTGAGATGTGGACATGATACTGCTAGAGTAATAGACTACGTGAGGATATGCATTCTCAAAGAGTCGCTTCATGTGCCGACCAGATCACTCATCACTGGATTGCAGTGCGCATCTTCTAACTTGCTCAGTGACCCTTCGTTGACTTCTATTTTTGGTGGCGCTGTGACCTCGACAAATGATGGTGATGGTTCACGCTAAATGTCCTCGTGGGAGCGCATTGCATGAACGTGTCATTACCACAGCGTCGGGAGCCAATGGAGCCAAACAATAGTGTCTGTGCGTATCACCAAGCGACGCTGGAAGCTCTGCAAGCTGCGATATGCGAGCAAATACGCAAGAATGAGCGTCGCTTCAAAATTCCGCACCAAGTGTGCCGTATCTCGAGTCGAGATTGCAGCGAGTCTGGCCAGCCCTCGCCTTGCGTCGTGTCGGTGAGAAATGCCAATCGACCCCAGACCAGCGGGCGCATATCGACGACGACAAGCAATCGAGAACCCCAGCGGCCGCGGCCATGCGTCATGTCGTGGCAGGCATCGCAGGGGTTGAGGTGACGACGTCTGGGGATCGGGCCGTCGCTTCATCGCGAGCGGCAACTCAGACCGACCGGCGTCGCCAACTTTTACCAATTTTTCGCTTCTCAACTCGTCCAGATAGCTTGGCCTTATCAGGGCTAGCTAGCACAAGGGCCGCAAGGGCGCCCCAAGGGCTTGAGAAGCGAACCCGATACCCCGACCTTGAACGGAGTCAGTCGCCGACCCACCACCTCCACACACACTCCACAGATAAGCACCAACCAGATGTAACTCAAACCAAGCACTCGCATCTGCAACCTGCGCCAGACCTTGTCCCATCGCCCAGGACCACGCGACGAGGCGTTCGGGGCAAAACCTCTCCAAGTACAAAAGCTGCGGCAGGGAATTGCTTTTTCAAGGGTTCATGCACTTCGATCCTCACCACCCTCTCTCAGCCAGTCTGTCCATAAATCTGGGCAATTCCTCTTTTCTGGGGTTCATTTCCTCGATCCGCAGTACATTTTTCCTTTGGAGATCTGCTTCGTCTGCTGCCGCTAAACAATGGCCGACCGCATTGAGGAGGAGCGCTTCCCGCCCGGGACGGTTCGCCTCGTCGACATCGAGGGCAAACTCGACCGCTCCAAGCACGCCGAGGGCAAGGGCGTCGAGGATGTTATCCTTATTCCCCGTCCCAGCGAGGATCCCGAGGATCCACTCAATTGGTCGTACCGCCGCAAGGTGCTGGCCACAAGCTGCGTCGTCGTCTACACCATCATGATCGCGATCCCCTCCAGCGCCGTCTACTCCGTCGTCACCCCCATCCGCAAGGCCACGTCTCTGACTCTCACTGATATCAACAATGGCACTGGCATCATGGTACGCCTAGAAACTCAACTCTAACACTTTCTCAATGTGGCTAACATCACCCTGTAGTTCCTGTTCTACGGCTGGGGCTGTATCTTCTGGCAGGCCATCGCTCTCCAGTACGGAAAGCGCCCGGTCTATCTCTTCTCCTGCCTTACCAACGTCATTGTGCTCGCGACGGCCCCTCTCTGCACTACCTCCGGACCCTACCTGGCCAACCGTATTCTCTTGGGCTTCTTCGGCTCGCCCGTCGAATCTCTGTGTGAAATCTCCGTGACCGACATCTGGTTCAGCCACGAGCGTCCGACCTGGCTTGCACTCTACGGCTGGGCCCTCGCCCTTTGCGGAAAGCTGGCTCCCATGATCTCCGGGTTCATCAACGTCGGCCAGGGCTGGAAGTGGACTCTCTGGTGGTGCGCCATCTTCAACGCCTTTGCCTTCTTCTACTGCTTCTTCCTAATGGAGGAGACCAACTATGACCGCAAGCACCACGACGCTCCCACCACTCCCCAGGTCGTCGCGGGTACGGACAAGACGCCATCCGAGTCGGGTGACTCCAAGAACGAGAAGTCGGCCACTGCAGCAACCCCCGAGGATCGTGAGAGCGGTGAGGTCCAGTGGCCCCGTAAGTCGTACTGGCAGAAGCTTGGCCTCATTGACAAGCCCCGACCCAACCGTATGCTCGAGCACATGTGGATGCCGTTCAAGGGCTTCACCTATCCTGCCGTGGTGTACGCTGGTCTGCTCTACGGAGCCAACAGCTTGGTCTTCCAAGGCTTTCAGGTATGTGCAACACGCAACGCTGGTAATTACGAGTAGCTGTATTAACAACCAATCTAGAACGGTACCATTGGAACAGTCTACACTACGAAATACGGATTCAGCACTGCTGGAGTCGCCGCTGCTTACGGCGGTGGTGTCCTTGGCACAATCATTGGGTATGTTGATGCATCCATGTCGCGATACCCTCACTCGAAGGTTACTAACCGTGTAACTCCAGTGGCTACTACTGCGGAACCGTCATGAAGATTCTCACGCTCCGTCTTGCTCGTCGCAATAACGGAATTTCGGAGCCGGAGCATGCCCTCTATGTTTTCGTGCTGAGCATTTTCCTGGTCCCCTTCGCCATGGTGCTCTACGGCGTCGGCGTTCACTTCCACTTGCACTGGTTCTCCCTGGCCATCACCCAGGTTGCTCTCGCCATCAACGCCGCACTTTGTGTCGGTGCCGCCCTGAACTACGCCATCTCCAGTTACACGGATCTTTCAGGTTCAATGGTTACGACCTGCGTCCTGATCAGGAACACCCTGTCCTTTGCCGTCAACTACGGAGTCACCCCGTGGCTCAACCACAGCGGCTATCTCCAGGTCTACTGCATTGTGGCCGGTATTGGTCTGTTGTGGAACGGAAGCTTGTTCCTCTTCACTCGCTATGGACGCTACTTGCGAGAGAAGACTGCTGATCGCTACTGGAAGGACGTTGCTAACGCAAGGGCCAAGGGGTTGGGCCACTGAGTGTAATAACAAAGAGAGTAATCTCTAATATGATATAAATAATTGATCTCGATCTAACACCTCCTAACACTCAATACCTATGGTGAAATTGCAAAAGCAGTGATGAATATGGACTGCGGTAATCAGTTGCTCAACTGGTTTGCGCTTCGGCTTGTTAAGCCCAAACTGGATTGCGAGCGATATCCCCCTTGATCTTTTGCATCTCAATGGTTTGATCCAAGGTAGAATACGCATCAGTTTCGCCCTTGGCATATGCTTCATACTCGCGGAGGATGTTGACCGCCATCGGACCGACCTTTCCGTAGTAGTCCGCCTCCTCGAGGGTAGTGTCAATCTTCGTTGTCTCGGCTCCAAACTCGGCAAGCGTCAGCTTGACACCAGCGAGACCCATCTGGAAGAAGCCCGTGTCGGCGCTTAAGTTAATCTCGCCCTTGGTACCGGTAACTGTCCAGCGGTAGCCCACACCATCGGCAGCCACAGGGGCGGTGCGAAGATTGAAAGATCCAATGGCACCGTTGTTCAGAACTCCTTGAACGAGAATGTTGTCGGGCGCAGTGACTTGATAGTTGGGATCCACGACCTGGCCCTGGGAGTCAAGAAGCTTGGCTACCTTTTCACCAGTCTTGAAAACAGACTGAACCGACTTGAAGCCTCCGTGAACGTTGAAGAAGGCATCGTATTCTAAACAATCAGCACTGGACAAATATCACATCTCAGCTAGTCGGGGCTACCTACGATGCGCCACGACAATGTTGAAGCGGCTGATTTCGGAATCTAGATCAAGGAAACCCTTGGCAGCCTCGGGCCATCCACTGGCGACGGAAACTGGCATTTGGCCGGTGAAGCTTGCCTGAATCACGTCACCAATGGCTCCGCTGGCAATGACATCTTTGAGCTTCCTGATGACGGGATCGGCACGCGACTGCGAACCAACAATGACGTCCAAGTTCTTCGACTTGGCCAGAGCCGAAAGCTCCTCTGACTCTTCGACAGTGGGAGTGGCTGGAAACTCGACGAGAAGCTTCTTGTTGTTCTGGAGAACAGCCTTTGCGAGCTGGTAGTGCGAGCCCAGTTTCACAACAACAGCGACCAGATCGACATTGGGATCGCTGGCAATGTCGGCGGCGGAGCCATAGGCTTTAACAGTCGATGGGAGATCGTGAGCCTTGATTGACCTCTCGGCCGACTCCTTGGTCGAGTTGCAGACGGCAACGAGTTCGTAGTAGGGAGACTGGAGGAGAGCTTGCATATGTTGGACGCCCCACTCGCCAACAGTGTAGTAGGAGGTGTTCTTAGGCGCGAGGCCAATGAGACCAACTCTGATAGGGGCCATGGTAAAGATTTGTGATGTTGGTGAAGATGGCTTGTGAAGTTGTGATGGATAGTAGCATCAAAAACCAACGGCGGCGGCGATGCCTTCTTAAATACTCAGAGTTCATACTGCTACATTGCGGCATTGAGGCCACTTTGGTTTCCAAAGACCGAATTATTGCTTTGATTGCTAATACCTTTCGTTGCGAGCTCCGAATTACAGCATCGAGATCCGCACGTCGAGAGTCAGGCTCCGAAAGACCCACTTGAACTCCGACCGTCACAGGCAATCGATTGGCCCAGATCGCGATTTGACCCACCTGAACTCCGGGCCCCATTATTAATCCTCATCTCACCAGCAAACGAACGCCGAGAGTAAGATCCATCAACATCTCATCGGAGCCCGAGCAATCAACAGACACCTCGCAATGCCCCTGTCACGCAAAAAGTCGTGCGCCAGATGTCGAGAGTCGAAGCTATCGTGCGACAGGGCCACACCGTCATGTTCACGGTGCGCAAAACGTCAGATTCGATGCACGTACACGTCAGAACGACTGAAGCCCTACCTGGACTATCAACCGCCCATCTCTCCCAACAGTCCGGGCTACGGGCTTGGTGATGTGTCCGCACAGATGGGGGACTCCATTCTGAACATTGTGACAGATGACCCGGCGCTCCAGGACTGGGGCGCATCCAGCAATCTCGCCCAAGCAACCCCAGACTTGTTGGGCACGAACAATCTGCTTCTGCTAGATCCACTACCAGGGCAAAGCAGTAGCGTTTTCGACAAGATCGATTGGCTCCCATTGAACAACCAGTCGAGTCTGATGGAGGAAATCATAGATGGAACGCCGGATTCCTCGGCTTCGACCAGCCGTCCGATGCATTTAACTCGGCCGCCAGGAGCCCGTTGGCTCAAACCAAGGCGATTGCTGGACCAATGCGTTCTTAGCGTCGCGGTCGTGGGCCAGTTAACCAGCTGGCCTCTGATGCTCACCGAAGGTCTTAATGTGCCGCCGTTTATGAAGGCGCCGTGTTACTTCGATCCGGAACAGAACCATTCGTGTTTCATGCAAGGAAAACACCAATGCCTTCCGAGGAGGCTGGCTATTTGCGCTGGTCTCGCGCAAATGTTTTACATGAGGACAGATGGGAATGCTCCTTTTGTATGGGACATGATCTACGCCGAAGTTGACAGGCTTGGGAAAGAGGTAGGCTGCAGGCTCCGCTGCTCAAATTGCGATGAATGCTGACACATGGCATCAGATTCACGGATTGAATGCGGAAGAGCAACTAGAAACGCTGCAAGCTGTCACAATCTTCATGCTTTTACAAGCTGATGATCCAGGTTCTGTTGAGACTAACAGAGTATCCAAACTTCTCAAAGTCGCCCTGGTACGTACGGTGCAGACCGCATATTTTGCAATGCTAATGCCTGATACAGGATGTCTTCATTACTGTCACGACCAACATAGATTGGCAGTCTGAGCCGCCCAAGACGCGACCTTCTCACAAGGAATGGGTGTTTCGGGAGTCTCTGATCAGGTACGGACGCGCACATCCAGCAACAAGGCCTAATAGAGCACCGGCTGACAGAATGTAGGCTGATATCTACCTATGGTATCATCGATCTCCTCCTCGAAGTACGCTCTTTGGATGAGCGTATGTGCTCTGATGGCTCAGGCTTTTGCAAACCCCCTTTGCCATGTACACGAGACCTTTGGGAAGCACCCAATACGAGAGCGTGGATGAATAGATTCGACCGTCACCAATCTGCAAGGAAGACGGAGACGACCCTGCACATCGGGGATCTCCTTCAGTCGAGACTCTCGGCGCCGAGTTTCAGCCCCGGTCCTGACCCTCATCCCGCCATTGTGCAGTGGTGCAAGGGAATGGACAGTCTCGGGACTTTGTTGTGGATGATTGTGCCACTGCAAAGGTACAGACTCCAGGAAGATGTTCGCGATAATTGGTGATGGGACTTGATATCGCATGCATAGAATTTACATCGGCCGTGTATAGCGCTGTTTGGATATTTTCGCCTGCGTCTGGGTGGAAGGACCCCGCCAGATGCCTCCTTCATGGTCGCCAGGGTCGGAGATCACACTGACAGATACATAGCGTTTATATCCACGTCAATTGAAGCCTCGCGATTTTTTTACGTCAAGGCAACGGTTCTATCTGGCCGCTCTATGCCGATAAAACTCTGTACACAAATTGTAGAACCCTACCAAGAAAGAACCTAAGGAAGCCAGGCCTTGCCATCAAACTTGACCACGGTGACGACGGCTTGATCGGCGGCGTTGCGAGCGACGGAGAAGTTGTACTCACCCGCCTCCGCGACCCACTGCTTCTTCGCGCTGTCCCAGAAGGCGAAATCACGAGCTTTGACAGGCAACTCGACAACCTTAGACTCGCCAGCCTCGAGTGTCACCTTGCCGAAGCTTACCAGAGCCTTGATGGGGTTCTCGGGGGCAGTCTTGGTGTTTCCGACGTAGATCTGGACAGTCGTAGCACCCTTTACTGCACCAGTGTTTGACACCTTGACGCTGACAGTCCATTCGTCGCTGGAGCCCTTGACGGCTAGGTCTGCGTACTCAAACGACGTGTAGGAGAGGCCAAAGCCAAAGGGGAAGTTGACCTTGTCACCGGAGAGGCGGTCAAAGTGCCTGTATCCGACGAAAACATCCTCGGCGTATTTGACGGTCAGCTTTCGGCCCTCGTAGTCGCCGGGGAAGTTGCCGAAGGCGGGACAGTCCTCGAGGCGCTTGGGGAACGTGCAGGGCAGACGACCCTCGGGGTTCTGGATACCCAGGAGGACATCAGCGATGGAGTTTCCTGCCTCTTGGCCGGGGAACCACGCCTGCAGCACACTGGAAACCTGCTCTAGCCAAGGCATCGCAATAGCAACGCCAGTAGAGTTGACCACAATTGTATTCTTGTTGGTGGTAGCAACGCTGCTGACAAGTAGGTCCTGACTTCCGTCCTTGGGCAGGTTGAAGCTCCTCTGGTCCTGGCCCTCAGTCTCCCAGGTGGTGTCATGACCAGTAAAGACGATTGCGTAGTCGGCTTCCTTCGCCAGCTGGACAGCCTCGGAGACAACATCCTCGTCATGCTCGGACTGGGAGATGTAGTCAAGGCGGACTCCGACCTTGCCCTCCAGGATGCCCAGATCCTCATCCTCCTGTCGGACGGGCGGTCGGCTCTTGATCAAAATCTTATACTGCGTACCCTCGACGAGGTCTAGCTTGAAAACAGGTGCGCTAACGCCGCCAAGGAGAAATCCCATGGGGTCGGGGGTGCTCTCCTTCTGCTCAAAGACGACTTTGCCGTTGAATGCAACGCTGGAAGGGCCGAGACCACTGAGGGTGAAGAAGTAGGTATCAGACTTAGGAGCGGTGTATGTGCCCTCTAGCTCGGTTGTGTTGTTGAAAATCTCCATGGTATCTTGTACAGTTACCTGAGAGCCCGGGTGATTGACAACCCTGTAGGCCTCCGACTGGCCCTCCTCGAACAGCCGCCAGGTGAAGCCGGGCTTGCCGTCGACATCGACAACATTTTCAGTAATGACGGGAAACTGGCGAAGGGTGTGGGCGCCCTTGGCATACGTGAACTCGACGTTCTCGCCCTTGAAGGCTTCCTTCAGACCATCGTAGGGCGTGATCTTGTAGTGCGCATTGACGGATGCACTCCCACCGCCGCTGGACAGGCATTCCTTGGCGTAGCCGAGCAGGGCCACCTTTTTGCCTCGAGCCTTTTCCTTGGTCAGAGGCAACAGGTTGTTGTCGTTCTTGAGCATAACGATGCCCTTGGCGCCGGCCTCGCGAATCAAGGCGCGGTGCTCGGGCTTGTCAATGGCCTGCTCCTCGGGAATCTCGGGGTGGTTGAAGCGGTCGTGCTTTTCGAGGAACTGAAGAATGCGGAGGGCTCGCTTGTTGATGGTGTCCTCGGTGACCTCACCTGCCTTGATCGCAGCAATAACGGCCTCTGGCTTCCTCCATCGCGTTGGTCCAGGCATCTCGAGATCAAGGCCGGCGTTGAGGGCCTCGGCGGTAGAGTTGGTGCCTCCCCAGTCACTCATCACCAGGCCGTCCCAGCCCCATTCGCCACGGAGCACCTGCTGTAGTAAGAAGGGCTGCGAATCGGCGTGGTGTCCGTTGATCTTGTTGTATGCAGTCATGACAGCATCGGGATGTGCCTCCTTGATAGCGAATTCAAACGGCTTGAGATAAATTTCTCGCAGGGCGCGCTCGCTGATAATCTCGTTGACACTCAGACGGAGCGTTTCCTGCTCATTAGCAGCAAAGTGCTTGATCGTGGCAGAAACACCCGTAGACTGGATACCCTTGACGCTGTTCAGGGCCAGCTTACCCGCCAGGAACGGGTCCTCGGAATAGCTCTCAAAGTTACGGCCGCCGAGTGGGTGACGGTGGCAGCACATGGTCGGGCCCAGAATGCAGCTGGCGCCCTTGGTCAGGGTCTCCTCTCCCAGAGCCACGCCGAGGCGCTGGGCCATCTCGACGTCAAACGAGGCACCGAGGCTAGATGAGGCAGGGAAGCATGCGGCGGTCACGCCATCAGCAAAGGCTGCGCCTCGGGCGCCGTTGGGTCCATCGCTGGTCTGGTTGCTGTTAGCCAGCTGCAGTCCAATAGATGAATATCACTTGAAATTACCTTGAGAGCGGGAACGCCCTTTTCGGAGATAGGGACAGTCTCCCAGTAGTTGGCGCCAGCCAAAATAGAAATCTAGAGCTGCTGTCAGTCATCTGAATGCCTGCACGGCCTGTACCCATCACGAGCATATCAGCGCACCTTCTCCTCAAGCGTTAGCTTGGCCAGCACAGCTTTCACATCGGTAGGGGCCATCTTGGGTCGATTTGAGCTAGCGATTGTGATTACTAGCTACAATACAACTGCGGCATCGGGTGACGACCATCTGCAAGAGCTTTATATCGGTCCATCTCATCGGCAGAATCATGGGACCACGGCGTATTTGCGGATAACCTGCATCACCACGTAGGCCCCGAGATGCACTAGCAAGTGGGGAGATATCTGTATTGGGTATGCCGGATGAGGCCCGGATGCGTTAGCCTACCACCGGCATGGTACCGAGCCTATCAACGGGTGGGGGATGCGGCTAGAGGTGCATCAGACAATTCCCCGTCGCTTTGCCGGCCCGAAACCCCGGTATGTGACATCATGCTCATGGGTGTCTGGTCGTCGTGAAGGTTCCGTCTTCACGAAATAGCTGGGATGGTGCGCCATTTCTGGGTGACCGCTTGTTTCTGATGGCGGGGCTTTGCCGAGAGAATGGTCTCGCTCGGCACCCATCGCTCGGAACTCCTGATCTGGCTAGAATCTCAACCATGCTGCACATCACGAGCCCCTGGGGGCTGAACTAGCTCTCGGTAGTTCAGCCTTAAGGATGTCTGAAAGTGAGTAATCGGGTTATTCGTGTGGGGGCATCTAAGAGATCCGAAGATTGCGCAGAGGGCGAGACCCTGCAAAGGTCTCGCTATTGTTCGAATCCGGTTTCGCAGCGGAGCAATGCTTAGAACAGCGAATCCGTCTGGCTGCTTCGACGTGGGTGAATCTTCATCCCTTTTACTAATTGCAACGGCCATGAGCTGAGAATCGACCTCAGAAGGATCAATAACAGGGGGCACGTGGTTCTGCGCACTGGTCGTGACTCTTTCAACGACTGTCCGATTGACAGTCTCGGTGCCGACTATTTCGCAGGATCCAGGACCCCATGAGCTCCAACATCCCACAGCATCAACCAAGACCCCCTGCCTCTCACCCCGATTCTCGTTGCAAGCCCGCATTAAGAAGCAAGGACCGCATACCATTACTATGCTTTGAGACCGATATTCACAAGTAATACTCCACGAGATAGACATTTCTGGCATCATCGGTGTCACGCTGATGCACAAATTTACAAGGAGGGAGGCGACCCATCCCACGCCAATGAAAAGAACTGCGTGCTTGCAATTTAAGTATTTCCAGGCACTACAAACACGATAGCTTCCTAATGAATCATTATCGAGCCATGTCAAAGCCCAAGATCCAGGGAAGTTGTGCCATGGCAAACGGTCGACAGAGTCACACCACCATAAGAATAGCAAAAGCCGTAGTCCAATATGTGGATGACCGAAATAACGAAACACAAGCTCCGATGAGATTAGTATAACAGATATATGATGCCATATGAAGACTTTGTTTGGATGGATGGCGAGCAAGCATGTCGTCACCTGGTGTCGTGCACGCGGAATCAGAGCAGATATTTATACTTGGACCGGCCTCCCTAATCGCATAGTTTGTATCAAAGTAAACACCTGACGTATGCACAGAAAACAGGTCATTCTAGCACCTAGCGATGCCCATAGAGTTAGACACATGAGGGCGGTGTTTCCCAATTAGGCAGCAAGTCTCTGATTGGCCAAGACACCAAAATATGGGGCTGAATGCTGTCTACGCTAGTCCAAATGTGGTATCAGATCTCTTATTGGTTGACATGTTTGCGGATCGGCAAGATTCGTGGGTATTGTGCCATCCTCTAACAAGTCCGGGCACTGCGTCGGAGAAAATGCCCTCTATGACAACGACAAATCGTTCCATTTCCTTTTGCCGACTCTGACGTCGCTGTTATGTTTCTTAAGCCCGACACCACCGACGCCAGTCCATTTTGAGTAGCAGGTCTCCAATTGGCTCCTCTTGTCTCCCGGATACCATCAACGACCATGTGTAGAAGCAGCTTGGGTATAAATGGAGCGAGATACCCAGATCAAAGGAGCAATTGTTCTACATCACCATAACCATCTCAACCCACCTTTTCAGCATCATGGCATTCATCACTCACTCCCAGTTCGGCGCCAACACCGAGGCACTCGAGGTCGCCAAGGCCTTTGCGTCTGGTGTTGTTGGAAAGACTGTTGTCGTCACCGGCGCAAACGTTGACGGAATCGGCTTTACAACTGCTCAGGCATTTGTACGCAAATATATCCTCGCTCCACCCTCTGTCAGGCCAAGCTAATCCGCCCTTACAGGCCTCTCAATCGCCAGCTCACCTCATCCTCACTGGCCGAAATCTCAACAAGATCCGGGCTTGCATCGACAAGATCCATGCTGATTATGCGAACGTGGACTGTCGGCCCCTGGTCATTGATCTCTCCAGCCAAGAGTCTGTCCGCAAGGCAGCCGCCGAACTGATGTCCTGGTCGGATGTGCCTACCATCGACATCCTCGTCAACAGTGCTGGTGTCATGGGAGTCCCAGAGCGAACCCTGTCCAAGGAAGGTATCGAGCTCCATTTCGCCACCAATCATATCGGTCACTGGCTTTTTTCCTGCCTCATCATGCCCAAGCTCATCGAAGCCGCATCGGGCAGCGCCAAGGGTGCCACGCGCATCGTCAACGTCACATCGGGGTCGCCCATGGTATCCGCCATGCGCTGGAGCGATATGAACTTTGACAAAAAGAATAAGGATCTGCCCCAAGCCGAGCAGCCTTCATTTGAGTTCATGAAGATGTGGGCCTATCACGATCCAGAGGAGGCCGCATACCTTCCTTTGGACGGATATAACCGCTCGAAAGTCGCAAATGTAAGAGCTTTGGACCCTTTTCATCCACAGCACTAACCTGTGAGCAGGTGCTCTTCGGCATCGGGGCAAACAAAAGACTATACGAAAAGTATGGAATCTTCACCACAGCTGTACACCCGGGTGTCATCCTGTCAACCGAACTGGGCCGATCCTTCCCCTCCGAGACTATGGATGCGATTGAGAAGATGAAGGAAGCCAAAGTCTATACCCACAAATCCCCCGGCGCGGGCGCTTCGACTAGTCTGGTTGCAGCTTTGGATCCCTTGCTCCATGTGGAGGACAAGGACGGCAGCGAGAACTATGGCTCGTTCCTTGAAGACTGCCAGGTGTGCGAACGCGCTCATCCTCTGGCTGTATCTAGCGGCGAGGCGGAAAGGCTCTGGAAGCTGTCGGAGGAGCTCACCAAGCAAGAATTCGCGTGGTAGATGAAATGTGGAATCTGTGTTCTTCCTAGTCCAGTACTTTAGAAGCAAGTAGCTTGTTCGCATTCTGTGCTCGATCCCAGAGTTCCTCGCCTAGTCCGCCGTGCATCACGTCGATCCAAGGGAACGGCTGAAGGGAACCACGGACATCCTGCCAGGACTCCAGTCCGAGAGACTGGGTGGCTCTCAACAGCCTTGTATCGATCCAAGACTCAGATGCTTTGTCATCTAAGAACCATATGCCCCCGAGCATTCCCAGCCAAAGAGTCAGCTCGGCCTCCTCTGGCAGTCTATCCATACGAGATAGAACAGCCTTGAGAGATTGGCGTAACAATCCGCAGTCCACTACACTATGTCTACCCGATCGAAGAAATAGACTCATGACAAAGGCGATCAGTCCAAGATGATAAGCAGCGTCGATATCAGAATGTAGACGAACATCTTCAAGAGGACCCACTTGAAGTAGCCGGTAGGCTATGGATATAAAAATCTCCTGGAAGACGATATAGCCGTTTGGAATGGTCTTGCCATCGTTGAACATCGAAGTGGCATTCAATACGTCGATGAGAACTCCGTGAAGCCGTGGATCAAGGCCATTATGCCGAACCAAAGTCCTGGCTGCCTCAAGATCGAGCGATTGTCCATTGGAAGACAGGGTTTTGTAAACCTCCGGCATCCTATCTCGGTAAAACGCTGTCGGGCCCCCAAATTGAAGCGCATACGCCATGTCCGACCTATAGAGAGAAATAAATTATGGTTGATCGCACCAAGGGAAAATGAGTAACATACTTGCAGACCTTGAGCAACAATGGCAGATTTCCTTCGAGCGCGTCAATTCCTCCACGAAGCATGACGATTCGTCGCAGCCCTTCAATGTGCACCTTGCAGTCGCGGTGGTCCTGGCGGAGCTGCTCCTGGTGGACCAGTGAGATTATAATCGATATGGTCGAGTCTGAAAGGGCGTCAGAGCCCTCGAGACGCGCTTTGACCAAAGAAAAGGTCCTTGACAAGAGGTAGAATGTCTTTGGAGAGCTGTTTCCGTTTCCCAAACACATTTCATTACAGATTTCCATTAAGGCGAAGTTGCACTGGTACGCTATCACACGAGTCAATTTGAGTGCATATATTCTGTACGCTAGATTCTCTCGGGTGTTACTCACCTGTCTCGTCATGGAACAGTGCCTCGAGCCATGTGAACTTGGCCTCAGACATGGAGAGGCCCAGGGGGACAGGATATAGCAGGTCGGCTGTCAGAGAAAAGACTAAGGACTGTAAGCATTGGCCCAATGAGCTAAGTGGCTCAAGTTCTCGGTGCTCACAATTGTTGATGGATCCCATGGCATTTGGTGTGAGTCTGATGTGACACCCAAGAGCCGAAAGTGAGGTTTCAAGGTGCTCTATGGCCGAGTAGCCGCACTGAAGCTTCCACTTGGCAACGCAGTCCGATTCATGCGGCTTATAAGTGGTGCAAGCCATGTTTTGAGGGGCTTTGGGGGCTGTGGGCTTGAGCCTCGACGGCCTGTTAAATGTTTTACCTGCGTTTTTGCCCATCATGACGTGCCGCCGCATCTGTTTCTTGGTGGCCCTATTCGGCTGAGGGCCATCCACAAAGAAGAATTTCGACTCCATTTTGGGCCGTCCCTTGATGATGAGAACTTGGCGTTAATGTCTGGAGCAGACCAATCCCAAGTGCCGTGTTGGTGATGTGGCAAGTATGATGCCAAACGCCTGAGGCAGAATAAGCAGCGTCATCTAGGCGGAGATAGGCTGCGGAGATAAGAAAGCCGGACACGATGCCATCAGTCTTGAGCACAAATCTACGCATAGCACGATGAGGCGTAGAATCCGTTTAATTAATCCGAAAGGCTAATATATATCATGAATTGCCATCGCTCGCGTTCTACGTAAGACTTTGGCAACGCTGTGAAAGGAGTCTGCTTTCGTAGTCCGAGATGATGCAATTTCTCTTGCAGAATCGTCGTGTTCCTAAACGCCTGGTAAACAGAGATCAACAAAAACGAAGAAAATGACAAACACCTGCCGGCTTATAACATACAATCGAAATCTAAATTGATGACGAGATTTAACTGCCCACCCGATTCAAAACACACCAATAAGACGCCGCTGTAGGGTAGTCAAGCTTCTGGCGCGTTCACTGCCAGCGGGGTCAAGATCCTGCACAGGCGCTCAATTCACAGCAGGACAGTGGATGATTTATGTAATGTTTTTTGTTCATTTCTTTTGGCTAAGATCTATCATGAGGGCGACGAAATGCACGCTTTTCTATTGAGTTTAGAGCTTAGACTCTTTGGCGATGATGGCCGTGGCCTCGATCTCGACGTCGGTGCCAAAGGGCAGCTGGTGGACAGCCACGCAGGTACGAGCCTGGAGCAGAAACAAATTAGCACAGTCAACAGCAAAAAGGCAGAGGAGCTGCGACATACAGGCTTGGACGACGAGGTGAAGAACTCGTCCCAGGCCTCGTTAAAGGGCGCAAAGTTGGCCATGTCGGTCAGGTAGATGTTGATCTTGAGGGCGTTGTCGAAGCTGCTGCCACCGGCCTCGAGGACGGCGCGGAGGTTCTTGAGCGTCTGGCGCGCGCGGTCCTTGATTGTGCCCTCGACGATCTTGCCGGTGGCGGGGTCGACGCCGATGCAGCCGCTGCAGAAGAGGAGGCCGTTGTAGGCGGTCGCCTGGACGAACTGCGGCAGAGGGGGCGGGGCGGCCGAGGTGAAGACGGTGGTCTTGCCGGACATGATGGCTGTGAGGGGGTGGAGAGAGATTTGGAGGGCGGTTTGGGGGTGGAATTGAGAGATTTGAGCTGGTGTTTATTTGTTTGATCAAGATGGGAGCCTGACCAAGACGGAATTGTTTGTAATACAGCTAGTTCCCCGCGGAATACGTCGGCCCAAATGTGAGCGGAAGGGCGCCGATACCCCACCATGGCTGCCGATGGACGCCGGCAACTGGGTGAGCTGGATTACAGCGCCTTGTGTCGTAATCAATGGTGTTGCGCGACAGGCGCGTCGGATCTAGAACTACGCCCGACGGAGGGGGTCATCTCCAATTTTCTACCACGTATTCCAATGGCTGGCATTAATATTATCGCAGCTAGAGAGGCGGGATTGATAGCAAAGCAGGTCATCAATTCTATTTTTTACTATTTCATTGGTATCATCACAGCTTGTTGCCCATGTTGACGTGGACGGCCTTGATCTGCGAGTAGCCCTCGAGACCAGCCTCGCCCAGCTCGCGCCCGATGCCGCTCTGCTTGACGCCGCCAAACGGCACGCGGGGATCGCAGTCCTGACTGCTGTTGATCCACACCATGCCCGACTCAATGGCCGACGCGGTGCGGTGCGCCCTCTCCAGGTCCGTGGTGAAGACAGCGGCGCCGAGGCCGTAGACGGTATCGTTTGCGACGCGCACCGCCTCCTCCTCCGTCTCGAACTCGAGCACCGTGACGACAGGCCCGAAGATCTCGTCGCGCCAAATGGCCATGTCTGTCTTGACGCCAGTGAAAACGGTCGGGCTGACGAAGTAGCCCTTGCCGTCGCCAATCGTGGTGATACGCTCGCCGCCCGTGGCCACGCTGGCGCCGGCCTCGCGACCCAGGTCAATGTACTTGAGCACGCGGTCGTACTGCGCCTTGGACACCTGTGGGCCCTGGAAGGCATCCTTGTCCCACTGGTTGCCCACCTTGCCGGCCTGGACCAATTTGACGAAGCGCTCGATGAAGTCGTTGTAGACGCCCTTTTGCACGAGGATGCGCGACGTGGCGGTGCAGATCTGGCCCTGGTTGGACATGATACCAAAGTGCGACCACTTGACGGCCTGGTCGAGGTCGGCGTCGTCAAACACTAGCAGCGGCGACTTACCGCCCGTCTCGAGCGTGATGTTCTTGAGCGTGGCCGACGCCATCTTCATGATCTGGGCGCCTGTGGCCGTGGAGCCGGTGAAGGCCACCTTGGCGACCAGCGGGTGCTGCACCAGCGTCGGGCCGGCCTCGCGACCGTAGCCGTTGATGAAGTTGACCACGCCGGGCGGGAAGCCGGCCTGCTTGACCAGCTGGCCGAGCACCAGGATGCTGAGGGGCGTCTGCTCGGCGGCCTTGAGCACGACGGTGTTGCCGCAGGCCAGAGCAGGGCCCAGCTTCCAGGTGGCCATGGAGATGGGGTAGTTCCACGGGATGATCTGGGCTACGACGCCGATGGGCTGGCGCACCGTGTAGGCAAACTTGTTGGGGATGGTGATGGTCTGGCCAAAGATCTTGTCGCACCACCCGCTGTAGTAGCGGATCGTGCCGACGGCCTCGACCATGTCGCCCTCGAGGGCCTCGCTGTATGTCTTGCCTGGGGAGGGTCAGCAATCATTCTTTCTCTAATATCAATGGAACCTAGGGTAGGTCCAAGTCATACCGTTGTCCCAGGCGTCAATCGTGGCGAGCAGCTCCTTGTTTTGCTCCATCAGGTCGGCCAGCTTGGCCATCAGGATGCCTCGGTCGGTGGCGGACATGTCCTTCCATTCGGGGCTCTTGAGGGCCTTGTGCGCCGCCTCGACGGCCTTTTCGACATCGGCGGGGCTGGCTCCTTGGACGGTCGCGATGGGCTTCTCGGTGCTGCACAGTCGTGGTCAGCTGGTGTCGCTTATCGCGTTGCGCATCTGGGGGATCATCACTCACGCGGGGTCGATGGAGGTAATGGCCTCGCCGGATCCAGACACAAACTCATTGTTGATAAAGAGGCCGGTGGGCTGGATCCATGACTTGCCGTTGGGCGCTGTGAGCTGGATGGGAGCGGCCATTGTGTAATTTCTGGTCTGTCTCTCTCTCTCCTGCGAGGGGTTGACTGATGATGGCGGGGGTTGGAACAGTTGCAGCTACACCTGGCGATGGCACTGGTGGGGTGTTGTGCTTATAAAAGTCGGGCATCATGGATGGCCCAGCTACCCCGCTACCAGTGCATGTCCCATCACGCCTTCAATGCATGTTACTCGCTGCTGAAAAATGGCCGTCGGGCAAATGAATAATCGAGCTGCTCCATTCCCGACTTCGGCTACCCCGCGCGTGCGTCTGTCGTGGCGATGCGAGTGCGTGCCGTCCATGAGCCGTGAATGCGCGCCCTCTACAACTAGCATAGCATCGCATCTCGGAGCGAACTCTTGCGAGGGCGCACTCCCAAAAGAGAAGGCCAAGCGGGAAAATGTCCCTGATTAGTGCTGCCGGCTTGGGGCATGATAGCCACACGCCACGCCATGGGCTGCGCCGTATCGTGGTGTCACTGTGGGGAAGCTTAGGTAGTGGGGGAGGCCAGAGGGCGCGGAAACTTTCCCAAACGGATCTGGGAGGCTGGGCCGACCTTGATGGCAACAGGGTATTGGGAGTTGAGAAGGGACTGGAAGATTCCCGTGAAGCATGTCCGGCTTCCCTATGTCCAGTTGACAAATCGGTCATGGGCTGCTGGCATATGGGTTGTAGATGGTGAGGCCAAGGGTATGCGACCATGGGCAACAGGACAAGAATTCACGGGCAGCACACAGAGAATAGACGGATATGCTGTGCTGCAAAAACACATAATTTTAAATCCCAAGATATAGCAGACCAGGCTTTTATTTTTTCTGTATTTTATTTTAATGATCTCGGCTCTACCTCACAGCTTGGCTGCCTCGACATCCACCACCCGAATAATCTCAGCAGCCAGGCCATCCTCACGGCTCGGAGCCCAGCCAAGAACCTCCTTTCCTCGTCGTGCCTTGCTGCGCGCATTCGTTCCGTAGAGAACAGCGCCGTGGGGCAGCAGGTTCGCGTCCTCGCCCAGCACCTCGTCAATCTCGCTCGTGGGGATGAGGCCCTTGCTGACAGCCGCGTCGGCCGCACGCTTCGAGATTTCGCCAAAAGTCTGCATCGTGAGGTATCAGCACAGTGCATGTTGAGTGTGGTTTCTCATTGACCTACCAGCTCGCCGAGGCCCGTCAGGTACACGCCATTTGTGTTCCAGGCATCCCCGTCAGCAACACCCTTGGCCGCCCTCTCGACCAGCAGTTGGAACAGCTGGCTCAGGTCCTGGATGTGCACGTTGCCCCAGCGGCTCAGGCCCTTGCCGACCTGGAGCCCGCGCTTGCGCTGCAGCGTCACCTTGGCCTGCTCGGGGATCTGGATGCTGCGCTGGTTGCCCGGACCGCGACCGGGGCCGTAGATGATGGGTGGGAAGACGAGCGCCGTGTTGACCTGGGGCTCGTCGGCGGCCACTCGTAGGACGTAGTTGTCGACGGCGCGCGACGGGTGCTTCTGGATCACGTCGCGGACCTGCGCGGCGCCGTCGAGGTCGTCGTACACGTCGTCGCTGGGGCTACCGGGCACGCGGGTCTTGTCGGCGAGCTCACCGGCTGCGAGCGCCGAGGCGCCCGAGACCTGGATCCAGAAGGAGGGCTGGCTCTTGCTGGCGAGGGCCTTGTGGATGGTCTCGACGCTCTTGAGGTGTCCGGTAGCAGCGAGGTCTAAAGACAAACTGTCGCGTTAGTGGGAGAATCAGGTCGCTGGGGTAGAAGCGTACCCACGCAGAACAACATCGGCATCGGTTGACTCGCGTGAGATGATGTCGGCGTCGTCGAGGCTGCCAATCACAGGCTCGACGTTACTGAAGGTGCCCTTGATGACGCTGGCCTTGAAGGCATCGCGAATGAGGGCCCGGATGAAGTATTCGGGGTGCGACTTGGAGATGAGCTGGAGCACCTCGCCGCCGATGTATCCCGTGGCACCGGTGCTGCAGCATGTGAGCGCGAGTGAGAATGAGCGACGGCCTGGACTCACAGGAAGATCTTGGTCATTGTGCTGGACTGTGAGCCTGGAATTGGACGGGAGAGGTGTGTCTTGGAGCTATAATCCGCGAAAGCAACAGCAGTAACACGGCAAGATGGGAAGCGAATGGTGATTCCGGGTGATGAGCGCAGGGAGCAGCTCATATAGCTTCGGCTGGTGGAGCCTTGGTCGCCAACAACTGCCTACTCGATCAGGCAATGAGGGGCAGCGGCCCATGACGAGCCACAGGGATGTCATCATGACAACTGCAATATTCCCCAGATCGCACGTCACAGGCTCGCGTAATTAGCCCACGGATGCAGTCATGGCACGGTGTATTATAAATCAATTCTGCAAGACTCTTTTTCTATAACCTCGAAGAAGGTGGTTCAAACCTGGTTTTTCCACGCCAAACGTCCCATTATTTTATGTACATGTCTGCCCGCTCCCCGCACTGCAAAGCCGAGATGCCCCTCATCGTCGAGCAATGTTGGAAAAGACAGTCTCCATCACGTCGAGGAAGATGTCGGCTGTAATCACGTTAGCAAACCGTCACTGATGCATGAAAATATGAACATTGACGTACCGTGCTGCTTCTGGAACACCAGCATAGGGCGCAGGCGGATGGCAGCGTCACCGCAGCCGCCCATGTTGACGCCCTTGGCCTTGGCCGCCGCCAGGAGCTCCTCGCGCTTGGGGCAGTCCCAGGCGATAAAGGTGCCGCGGTCCTTGCCTCGCAGGTTCTGGACGAGGTCGGGGTACTTGGCCGACAGCTGAGCCAGGTTGTCGTACAGGTACTTGCCGACGCGGGCGGTCGACTCGACGAGCCCGTTGCGCTCAATCTCGTTGTAGATTGCGCGGAACAGGAGGGCGCGCACGGGGTCGCCCATCCAGGTGTTGAACTGGCGGTACGGCTTGTCCGGGCGCAGGGCGGCGTCGCCAAAGTAGAAGCCGGCGGCCTGGGCCTTCTTGGAGAAGGACACCATGTCGGGCGGCGACGACAGGCCCCAGTGCTCGTGGGCCCAGAACTTGCCCGTTGCGCCGACGCCCGTCTGCACCTCGTCGACGATGAGGAGCACCTTGTTGCGCTTGGTCAGGTCGCGCAGGCCCTGGAAGAACCAGGGCGTGGCGTGGTTGTCGCCCCCCTCGGACTGGACGGGCTCGACGACGACAGCGGCGACGGGGCTCGAGGCGCTCTTGATGAGGCGCTCCGTCTCCTCGAGGCAGCGCTGCTCCTCGGCGCGGTTCTCGGCCTCGAACTGGTCCAGCGGGTACTTGAGCTGGGGGAACGGCGCGGCAGGCCAGTCAAAGGCGGGCATGTCGAGCTTGTGGATGGCCTTGGAGCGGGTGGTGGACAGGGAGCCGAACAGGCGGCCGTGGAAGCCCTTCTTGAAGGACATGATGGAGTAGGGCTTTGCGCCGGGGGCCTGGTTGGCCATGACGGACTCGAGCTCGGCGGCGCTGAAGTCGGCGCCGCCGCGCTCCTGGGTGGCCTTCCAGATGCAGGCGGCCTTGTAGGCCGTCTCGTTGGCGTCGGAGCCCGTCGTGGCCGTGAAGACCTGGTCGAGGCCCTCGGGCGCGGCGCGCAGGAGACCCGTCTCGAGAACTTCCTGTAGGTCCGTTGACGGGAAGCTGCCGAGGGCGGGCCGGCTGGTGATGGCGCGGACCATGGCGGGCGTGCGGGACGCCTCGGCCAGCTGCTCGTTGTTGTAGCCTAGAGGGATGGACGAGATCTGTGCAAACACGTCGAGGAATGTATTGCCGTCAGCGTCGACGAGGTAGTTGCCCGTCGACTTGGTGTAGTCGACGAGCGTGGCGACGCTGCGGGTGTCAAACACCTTGTCTAGGCTCTTCAGGCCCTCGACTACCTTGGGGCCTGGCAGCTTGTCCGTCACAACGCTGGGCTTGGATGGCTCGCCAGAGAGCGTTCCATCGGCGGCCACGGAGAAGGCGCGCGTGAGGCGAGGCCTGGCGGCGCTCTGGCGGACGGCGCGAGGCACAAAGGATCGCATCTGACGGGAGGCCATGGTGTTGTGAGTACGTACGGCAGTATCGCAACAATCCAGATGAATAGAAATGAAGAGAGAGGAAAGAAATTCTTCAGCGGCAAGTAGTTGTCTGCGCGAAGGCGTCCTTTATCGGCGTGGATAGCATGCGGTGCTGCTCCATTGCGCGCAAGCTTACAACTTACAAGCCAAAGTGCGCCCTCCGGACATCGCCATCCCTGCACCGCACCAACCGGCTTCGGCAGCCGGGTGCGAGCCGGGCCCAGACTCGGCGGATGTCTAATCGCCTCCATGCGGGGGATTGTAATTGACTTGCGATTGACGATTGTGACTAAAAAAAATAAAGCACTGAGGCAACGGCAGTGAGATGCTGGAGGCCGAGGGTGCGCATCTGTCATGATGCCTCCTGCTGTCCCGATTAGGCAGTGTCCCAATCAGGGAGGCCATGAAGGATACGCACACGCCATTTGTTCCGGCACAACACAGATGCCGGGCCTTGCCTCCTCTCTGGCGGCATCTGGTGCTCAGTGGTGTGCTCTAACCCATCATGCCACTAGCCCCGTCTCCACCCGTCGCGGAGACTTGCCTCGTCACAAGCCCACTCCCAAACTCGTCGCCTCCCTTTCGGTATCACCATCTTGGCCCCCTGCCGTCATGCCAAGTCACCCAGAAAGTCACCATCGCTACCTCCAATCGCACTACGACTTCTCCAGAATCGCAGCCCGCAATCGTAGTACGTAATAGTTATTCGGCGGGACCGCAAAGACGAGTCGTGTCTCCTGGGTCCTTTTTTTCCCCACGTTTCGTCCGCCTGTTCGCGGGGTTATCAGCAACGCTATCATTGGGGAGAGACCTTCTTTTGCCATCGACGTCCCGGCATCACTTGCAGTATTAATCACCCGTCACCTCGCAACCAGGGATCCGAACTGGAAATGGAGCTGGATTACCTGGCTGTCGGCAACGTGGGCCACCTTCCCTTTGACCTGGACAGCAGCAGCACCAGCAGCATCAGCACCAGCGGCGCAGACATCTTCTCCACCCTGACCGCGCCATCGTGGGACCCGCCACGCAGCACCAGCACGCGCAGTGGCCTCGTCAGGGACAAGACAAGCAGCCCGCCAGGTAGACGGGACAAAGCAGGTCGAGCCGCCAGACGCAGCGCCTCCAGACGGGCCACCGCCTCGGGCATGGCCAAGGACAAGGCTGCCAAATCGGGCGGCGTCACAGGCGAGGAGCCTCGGTCGCGCACCTTTACCGGCTGCCGCACGTGTCGCAGCCGCCACATGAAGTGCGACGAGGCCCGTCCCATCTGCTCTTCGTGCCGTCGCCTGGGCCTGCCGTGCGAGGGCTACGCCGCCAGCCTGCTGTGGCTGTCGGAGCATACTTCGTCGTCGGCGGCCGAGAAGCAGAGCCACCGCGGCAACTCGTACCGCTACCTGCTCTTCTCCGAGGATGTCCGCAACTCGATGAGCGTCGACCTCGTCGAGAGCCTGGGCGCCAGCTCTGCCGGCGATGCGCTGCAGGACATTGACGCCGAGGTTGTTGAGGCCGGCGAGGCGCACCACGTTGGGCCGTTTGGTGTCTTCAGGGCTTTTGACGGCGCGGGTTCGTCGCCCCCGGCGCAGAGTGATGCGACGTTGGCGGACCCCAAGGCGCGATCGGACGTGCCTGATCTGCTGGAGGATAGCTTGATCGAAGACGATGTCGAAGAGGTGCTCCCCGCTCAGCCCTGGATGGAGCAGTTGGACCATGGGCCGCTTGATCCAGCCATGTTCGTTGACAACGACCTAGTTTTCCCGTCCACATCCTTCCTCGACACCCTCAACCATACCTGGCTTGATTCATCACAGGGGGGCGATCCTCTGCAGATGATGTCCGTCGAGGGGCTCGGGGGGATAGGCTTCAACTACCTCTTCTCCCCGCCCCGGTCGCCGCGCCTGCGGAACCAACAGCCTCACGGCATCACCGCCCAGCCCCCCAATGAGGTCGCTCCTCACGGGAACCAGCCCGTTTCCCCGGCGTCTCGCATGCTTGGCGGGCCCGATGCCTCTGATCTGTCGGCCCTCATTCCTCGTCTGGCCCCTTCGGTCCCAAGCGGCGTCGGCATGACGCTCCCTCCCCATGCCGGGCCTCTCCTACGGTACTTCAAGGACTATGCCCTCGAGACCAACTTCTTCTCCAAGGGCATGAAGGTGTCGCCCTGGAAGGTCCTCGTCCTCCCGTGTGCCCTCGAAACATTTGCCGAGCTGTCCATCTGGAACGTCACCTCTCATAGCCGCGTGAGCATCCTCAACACCATCCTCGCCCACAGTGCCTTCCACCTCGACCGGGCCACCAAACAAGAAATTAATGGCTCTCGAGTCTGGCTTCAGGTTGCACTGGACTATCAGAAAGCGGCCCAGGAACACCTAAAATGCGCATTGAGGGATGAGATCGGTGCCATCGTCGAAGGTGGAGCCATGCCCGTCACACAATATGTTGAACTTCTGACAGCCATTCTCTCGCTGTCTGTGATTTCAGTAAGTCATGATTCTGTGACATGCATCTAACTCAATCTTAACCTCTTTGACAGGCCCACCTCCACGGCTCACGCATCGTCAAAGCCTTCTTCATCGACGCCGAGCGACTGATCCGCCGTTACGGCCTCCCGATGCGCAAATCCTTCAAGCATAGGCTGCTTCATCATCAATACACACACCTGCGGGTCATAGCAGAAAGCACCGACGTCTTCAAAGACCCACTGGGCGAGCTCTCGGCACCCCCGTCGCCCTCGCCCTCGCCCAAGAAGGCAGACCAGATGGTCGTGTCTGCGGGAGCGCTGCGCAAGTTCCGCGTTGCCAAGGACAGCCTTGGAAGCGACTTGGACCTGACGCGAGTGAAGCCGGCCGAAATTGGATACTCGGATATTCACCTAGAGGTCTCGGGCCACTGGCCAGCGACCATGTTTTTAGAGATCATTGGCATTCCCGAGTCACTCCTCACGCTCCTCTCTCAAACAGTCAGCATCGCCAACGAGAAGGCCAAGCTCGAGGCCATGGCCGTTAATGATGGCGGAATCTCAATTGCGCTTTCCCGGCATATTAGAATCCTCGAGCAAAACATCTGGCAATGGGCCTTGAAGAACCACGAGATTCCTGTTGGCCCATCACGCCCTGAGGGCCTCGTCAACGAGGACACACAAGTCATGGATCTGCCACACACGAAGCCCATAATCTTCGCCATGCACCAGGCGCTTATTATTTACTTTTACCGTCGCGTTTACAACATGAGCGCCATGGTCATCCAGGACTCGGTGCGCAAGACGGTCGAGTTCCTGCAGCCCTGCGTCCGGTCTGGCTCCTTTGACCACGATTTTGCCACGCTAGTCGGCTGGTGCAGCTTCGTCGCCGCCTGCGAAGCCACGTCGCCGGAACTGCAGGCCGAGAGCCTCAAATGCCTCGAGGCTGTGGCTGATCAGGCGGGCCTGTTTGGCGCAGATGAGCCCTGCGAGATTGTCAAGGCAGTGTGGAAGCATCGTGATGTGTCTGGGGACTGGACTTTTAGCTGGCCGGATGTGATGAGACAACAACTTGTTTAATTTGTGTATGCGTGGCGCCTTTGGAGAGCATGGCAACGTCCTTAATGATTGCATGATGTCTGGTATCTATCGAGGAGTTCAGGCGGCGTTTATGTTGGACTTTTAAATAAGTATTCGCAGTACACAACGACTGAGCAATCTTACTCATGCCGCAAACTTTCGAAGAAGACCCAGTAGGACTTGTCATAGCAGGCTGATGCAACTCGTCCCCGAACCCTCTGAATACAACATCCACGGCTGCATACGGAATATAATCTTATCCGATACCTTGCGCTTTAAGGTCTTTTCATTGTCTCCGTTGAAGCCAATACTTTTTCCACCGTACTTCAAGGTCCAACACATGTTGCAGTGCAAAAAAGATGGATGCAGCACAGCAGCCTATATCTCTCCGCTACGGTTTCACAGACTGGAGAAAAAGCAGCCAAGCTGCATCGAATCTTTACCAAAGCGGGTATCCGTTATGGACCAAAGCCGACCTAGCAGATATCGAGAAACAACTCGCACAGGCCAAAACTTTGAGGCATTTTACTGTGCGATCCATTGATGGAAAGCTGGTGCAAATTGGTAACCCAATGTTTGGCGAGGAACATCCAATATGGTAATGGAGCACTAAATTACCTCTTCGAGTACAAGACTGAATAAACAAAATAGGGAAGCACGTATCAAGTTCCAAGAGTATTGGCGCCTTGTCCGAACACCTCCTGATGGCCCGCCAGAGACACACCATTTGTCGTATCTAGTAGATTGGGTCAACGTCACTGAGCGAAACTTTCGGGGCGTGACAGAACATTCCAGGGCAACCTTTGAGGGGAAAAGAGCCGCCTGGAACAAGAGTGCTAGCTGCGACTTGTTGAGATCTCAGCTCGGCCGCTGGAATATCGCCGGCAAGGTAACCAAGGTCATCTGCTTTGGACTCGGCGATCTGGGCTGCAAACCACCTGATTGGCTCAGACGACAATCAGACTTGGCTGAACCTGAACTCGAAGTCAGCCTTGTCCGTGGAAGCACCGTGCAGCACTCCATTGCATTAACAATGGCTGAAATATGCCGTAATGGCTCTGAGCATGACGTTCAACTACTAGCCCAGGATCCAGCATACACAGAACAGTCAAGGGCGATCCTCCAGGAGAGTGGTTTTACCATCGTCGGCCCGCACGGAGCAGGGGGGTTCGCGGAGGTTGATGATACCTCTATTGTCTTTTCGGCTTTTGTCAAGGCGCCAATCAAACAAATCGTTGCTGACATTGCACGCCCCATTTTGTTTATTGGATTGAGATTTTGTACCTTTAATAACTCTCAGTGAGTGGGAGAGTCGAGAATTACCACTTGTTTCTAACTTTGTTGCCATATAGGAAACCGTTAGAGGATGCCGAATCTCCTCGTACGCTGGAAATGTGGGAAGAATACGACACCTCGAACTTCCCAGTATCGTGGGGCGAAGAAGAGCTAATGGAAGGACTCTGCGATCTCAATCTTTATGTGAAAAAAGTGGCCATGTGAAGTGTCCAGGACCTGGAGGAGGGAGTTGACAGGTCTGGTTACTGGGCCCTGCCATCGGTTTCGCAACGAAGTTGCAGAGCAGAGGAACTCCTAGAGACGGCAACGGAACTTATTTTTGGCTTGAGAGTCGAGCGGCGTGAGCGGCTGCCGAACCCATATCGTGCTTCAACTCAGAATCTAACGCTTTTATTTCATGTACTTGTCTATCTCAACACGTAGTCCCAATATCTTTTTCTCCTTATAGCTGAACACCAGCCTCCTTCAGGAGCTGAGTGAACTCGGCCCGGTGGGCATCACCCAGCAGGTGGAAAGGCTTCCTGACGCCGCCAGTGCTCCAGCCACGGATCTCCATGCCCGTCTTGACGGCGGCGGCATAGTTGTGGGCCTCGAGGAACTTGCACACGGGGAACATCTTCTTCCAAATCTCACGGCCCTTGACGAGGTCGTTCTGCTCGGCCACCGTCTTCCACAGCTCAATGGACAGCTCGGGTAGGATGTTGGTGGCGCCCCAGACGGAGCCCTTGGCGCCGGCGGCGAGGCCGTAGAAGGTGAGCGTGTCCCAGCCATTGAAGCTCGTCACCTTGGAGGAGACGGCGTCGCTGAAGAGTAGCTCGGTCAGAGCAGGGCCGTTGCCTGAAGTGTCCTTGAGATACTTGACGCCAACTTCGGAGAGGGAGGCAATCTCGGCAGGGCTCAGGGTGACGCCAGAGGCGGAGGGGATGTTGTAGTAGACAATGGGGAGGCCCGAGGCATCGTGGATCTCCTTCAGGAGGCCCTTAAGCTGCTCCAAGTTGGGAGCGTCGTAGAAGGGAGGGACTACCATGAGGGCAGCGGCACCGACTTGGGCGGCGTGCTTGGCGTGGATGACGTTGCGAGCGGTAGAGAGGTCACCGGTGCCAGCAATGACGGGGACACGGCCACGAGCGGACTTGATAGTCTGCTCGAGCAGGATGCGGCGCTCCTCGTCAGAGAGGGTGGTGAACTCGCCGGTGCTGCCGCCAGGCACGAGGCCGTGGACGCCAGCGTCGATGAGGCGCTGGATGTGGGCGTCGAGAGCCTCAGTGTCGATCTTGGACTGGTCGGCAGTGAAGGGGGTGGGCAGCGCCACCATGATGCCCTTGAGCTCGCTGGAAGCCATTGTATATGTGTAGAGGATTTGTCTTGTGGGAAATTAAAACGTGGGATAATGTGAGATGAAGGCTAGAGGGATGCTGAAGCAAGCGAAGTGAAGAGTAAATGTCTGGTTTGGAGAATCGTATCTAGCGGGTCACGTCGCCTCTTAAACCTCAACGATGTCGTTTCTGCCCCGCGTCTGTCCCCCCTTCGGACGGACTGTCGCGAATTCGGAGAGTACCCCTCCATTGGAAACCGACGTCACGCAGCTGAGCCCCGCGATGGAGCATCGCAGGATACCGTCGGCCTGCCGTGGTGGGTGGTGCTCGCGAATACATGCCTGTTTGGAGGGCGGCGATACTGGACGGATGTGGACCGCAGATCTGACTTAGCCCTTGGAGGGGCGCTAAGAAGCATGATCTGGGGTGGGTGGGTCGTCAGTGGATGGAGATTCCAGAATGGCGCTTCTGATCTGTCATGCAAACACAATCTTGATAGAGCAGGCGACTCCGACGAGCGGCATAAGGCCCGTTAACGTTGTCCCGTTTCGTTGTCGTCTGTATCGGCTATTATCGCGTTCGATAAGCTGCGAGTTTGCAATTACAAAGCAGAAGCTAGATCTGCCTTGCCGAGCGTGGCATCGGAGTGGAGATCTCGCGACTTGGAGCCATGCAGGTGGCAGCTCATCTTGTGAATGCCATCAAAATGCGCTCGGGAGACGAGGCATACCACATGATGGACAAATAAGTATCCAGGCAAGGGTTTCGGGTCAAGCGTATTTTTTGCATGAAACGTACATGTCGGCCTAGCCTCAAAAATAATTGCCTGAAATGGGGATGCGACTTCACGCATCGGCGGGAGGTGGTTTCCCGGTTTTGTGCATTCAACACATGTTGGTACGAAGATAGAAAAAAAGACAAGTTTCTCAGTAATATAGTGAGATTTGGAATTGGTCTACGGTGAAGAAAACTTATTGGCAAGACAAATCTAGACGCTATGCAGGCTATGCTTCGTTCACATCATACTTTGTACACTCAGATCTTGGACAGGATACCGGAGCCATCACGATACACGACATGGCTGCGGGTGATATCCTTGATTGTACGGCAACTGAACATGGGGGCGATTAGCGAAGGGTTCAATGAATGCACCATCGTGCAGCCCAGATGGCGTGGGGGAACTTACCCAGCAAGGGCCATAGCAACCTTGAACTCGTACTGGAGAATCTTTAGGGCCAGCTCGATACCCTCCTGACCATTGTACTACACCCAAACGGTCAGTCCTGCATCATATCATGTGGGGGGAGGGAGGTGGAAGGGTGGTAGACTACGTACAGCTAGACCCCAGATGGGGATACGACCCACAAAGACGTGGCATGCGCCCAGGGCGAGGGCCTTGAAAATGTCTGTGCCACGACGAATGCCGCCGTCGACGGCCACGGGGATTCTCCCGGCTGCGATGGGGGCAATCGAGCGGAGCACGTCGAGCGTGGCGGGCACACCATCGAGCTGACGACCGCCGTGGTTACTGACGACGATGCCATCCAGCCCGTTCTTAATGGCCATCTGCACATCCTCTGGAGACGCAATTCCCTTGAGCCAGAGCTGCAGCTTGGTGTGCTTCCTCAAGAAGGGGATACAGCTCTCCCAGTCCAGCGACGGGTCAAAGTCGTACTTGCTAGGAGGCGCATTGGGGTCAATGTCCTCGCCGCTCAACTCATTCTTGCCGTCGGACAGCAGGTTGGGCCAGGACATGTTTTCGGGCAGCGTGAAGTTGTTGCGGTGCTCGTTCAGGCGGCGGCCCAGCAGCGGGGTGTCGACGGAGAGGATGATGGCCTTGTAGCCGGCCTTTTCGGCGCGCTCGAGCATCTGCAGCGTGGTGTGGCGATCTCGCAGCACGCACAGCTGCATGGCGTACGGGTTTTCGAGGCCCTCGGCGATGACGTTCTCGAGGGACTCGGTGGCGTACGAGGACAGGGCCATGGCGATGCCGAACTTGGCGGCCGCGCGGGAGGTGGCCAGCTCGCCGTCGGGGTGGGCTAGTCTGTGCATGGCGGAAGGGCTGAAGCCGAGGGGGAACTTGGTCTTGACGCCGAAGATTTCGGAGCTGAAGTCCATGTTGTCCACGTTGACTAGGATACGGGGCATGATCTTGTAACGGTTGTAGGCGTCCTCATTGTCTTGGAGACTACATGGTGTGTAAGCAGGAGGCAAACACCATTACTCTCGAGTGTTTGGCGACTTACGAGACAAGGTCCATGGCGCCGCCATTGTAGTAGTCTCGGTACATCTTTGGCAGACGGGCGCTCCCCAGCTCCTTGAGGTCCTGGATGGTGTGGACCTTGGGGTCCCAAGAGCCTCCGCGGTTTGCCATTTCAAAGATTCGCAATTAAAACACTGATGACGCGACTCGGGTATTTGGAAAGCAACAAGGAAAGTTTGGGGTGCGTGGGCAGTCCTACGAGGAGTGGTGTTTTCTTATATGGTCAAGAAATGGAGGCGGATGAGTGTTAACAGCCCCTGGGATATAAGGTACGATGTCGGGTTGCGCTGCCGAATCGACCCTGGAAAAATACACGGAAAGTCTGAGCTAATGGCTGGCATCGGCTCGACTGCCGACCAGAGTTCGGCAGCCAAGACAGTGGGATCTCATGTTGGAACCAGAAATGTTCTGGGCCAAGCCGACTTCGGGTTCGTACGCATGGCGATAAGCGATCAAGTGACGCGATAGAGATATCCTTAGAAGCGCACAAAGAACAGGTGGGACGGTAGTTGTGCGGAGGGTTTCCTAAATCGAGGAGTGTTGGAGGTGGTCGCGGACACTTTCCCCGCCAAAACGCCAATGGGTGGTGGCTAGATGCGGATGACCAGGACTAGTGCTAGCATTCGCTTAGGAGAGGCGCCGCGACTCATAGTAGCGGCATCCCAGCGAAACGGGGTGACATGAGATGAAAGTGGTGGGGGGTGTCTCTATGAGGTTGCGACCTGGGATTGCGATGCCGAGCTCGATGGCCTCCGGCTCCGGCTTCGAGTACGCCTTCATCCAAAGGAAGGCTTTGCCTGTGTTTTTGCAAGGCGCGGTCCACTTGCCTTGCAATTGAGCTCGGCCATATATTACGAAGCAGGCAACATGGCAGCGTTGAGACTGTCGCAGAAGCAAAGTGGGCAATTGTTCTGCGGCACCTCGTCTCGTCTCGCTACTGACCTGTCGCTTTATTCTCTTGTCCATTCATCATCCTGCTACTCTGTACATCCTCCGCCATGATGAGATCCATGCGATCCGCGGCCGCCGTCCGGGCTGCTCGCCCACAGGCCATGAAGGTGATGGGTACTCGTCGCTTCGCGGCGGCCATGTACACCACCTCGTCCACAGCCACTTCATACCCGACGACACACGCCAAGCTCGACAAGATTGAAAACACGCAAAACTTCATCAACAACGCCTTTGTCAACTCCTCGGCCACCAAGTGGATCGACGTCCACGACCCGGCCACCAACAACGTCGTCACCCGCGTCCCCGAGAGCACAGACGAGGAGCTGCACGCCGCCGTCAAGGCCGCCCAGGATGCTTTCCCTGCGTGGCGCGCGACCAGCGTTCTGCACCGCCAGCAGATCATGTTCAAGTTCGTTGCGCTGATCCGCGAGAACTGGGACCGGCTTGCGGCCTCGATTGTGATTGAGCAGGGCAAGACGTTTGCGGACGCCCGAGGCGATGTGCTGCGTGGCCTCCAGGTCGCTGAGACGGCCTGCGGAATCACTACCCAGATGACGGGCGAGGTTCTCGAGGTCGCCAAGGACATGGAGACGCGCCAGTACAAGGAGCCTCTGGGTGTTGTGGCCGCCATCTGCCCTTTCAGTGAGTTGACCGATCTCAGTCACATATTCAGCAACTAACATGTTACCCCTAGACTTCCCTGCCATGATTCCCCTATGGTCTATCCCAATTGCGACCATCACCGGCAATACCCTCATCCTCAAGCCCTCCGAACGCGACCCCGGTGCCGCCATGATCCTCATGGAGCTTGCCAAGGACGCTGGCTTCCCTGACGGCGTTGTTAACATCATCCACGGCACCCACCGCGCGGTCAACTTCATCATCGATGAGCCTTCCATCAAGGCCATCAGCTTCGTCGGCGGCAACGCTGCTGGCGAGTACATCTACACTCGCGGTTCAGCTCTTGGAAAGCGCGTCCAGGCCAACCTGGGAGCCAAGAACCATGCCGTCGTGCTCCCAGACTGCAACAAGCAGCAGACCATCAACGCCATTGTCGGCGCTGCCTTTGGTGCCGCTGGTCAGAGGTGCATGGCCCTCAGCACCCTCGTCCTAACCGGCAAGGAGACCCACGGCTGGATTGACGACATTGTCGAGGCTGCCAAGAAGCTCAACGTCAACGGCGGCTTCGAGGCCGGCTCTGATCTCGGCCCCGTCATCAGCCCCCACAGCCTCGAGCGCATCGAGGCCCTCATCGCCAGCGCCGAAGAAGAGGGCGCCAGGGTTGTCCTCGACGGTCGCGGATTCCGTCCTGCTGGCTTCCCCGACGGCAACTTCTTGGGGCCGACTGTCATTGCCGGCGTCAAGCCCCACATGAAGTGCTACAAGGAGGAGATCTTCGGCCCCGTCCTCGTCTGCCTCGAGTCCGATACGCTGCCCGAGGCCAACGAGCTGGTCAACAACAACCCCTACGGCAACGGCGTCGCCATCTTCACAAACTCGGGACCTGCTGCCTCGTGGTTCCAGAAGAACACCGAGGCTGGTCAGGTGGGCATCAACGTGCCCATCCCCGTCCCCCTGCCCATGTTCTCCTTCACCGGCAACAAGAAGTCCATTGCTGGTGGCGGTGTCAACACCTTTTATGGTAAGCCCGGCCTGAACTTTTATACCCAGACCAAGACCGTCACGTCTCTTTGGAAGGCTGAGGATGCCGCGGCGGGATCAAAGGCTGCTGTCACAATGCCGACCCAGAACTAGGTGGTTTGTTGAGTCGTGATCTCTCGTGTTTGATTTGGTATAAGCGTTTGCTTGAGTGTGTATCAACGTCCTGGACCGGTAGAAAAACTAGTTTACTTAGAGATGGAAGCACTAGAAATCCTTGAATTTAGTAAGGAACAATGGCACGTTCAATGCTGTCCACATCTTCGCCTCTTGTATCAACTCAGTGTACTCTCCCAACCTAACAAGCCCATAAACGGACACTTAACATGAGCACGGAACAGACTGCATTTACTCCTCTAGGCTCGCTCTCAATGCTGCCCCAGGGTCTAAATCATACAAGCCATCGCTGAGTCCAATTGATGCCCGGCTCACTAGAAACCCGCATGATGCACGGCCATGGCCACCAGTTCTCAGTAGCCCAGACCCTTGGCCTCCATATGATCACTTATCATGAGACCCTTACCTAACTAGCGAGGCAGAGCTATCGTTGCCGAGATTGCCTGTCGTTGATTGAGGCGCTAACATATGAACACCAGCTGACAGTTTTCCCACTCCCGGGCAGAACAAAGACGGAGTGGCCAGCTCGTTCCACCCCTTAAACATGTTGCCACCCAATCATTGCGTTCGCCGTATCACCACCCTGCGCGAATGAGTCGCGCGCACCATCCACGCTATGCCTCATTGCGCCTCGGCCCTCATGGAACGGCCTAGACTTGGCTGCGAACTACGCGGGGAAGCCTGTCTTCAGCCCGCTGACACCGTTATGGTTTCTAGTAGCAGGGCTAGTTTTTCTGAGGGGGAAGGTTTCCACGGCCTTATCTGCACATGGCTTTGTTGTGAGATATGAGTCTGCAGACTCGTTCACCATTGCACTTCCTATCAATGCATAGATTGTGGTAGCCAAAGCCGAGGCTGATTTGATCAAGTTGGCAAGTGCTCAAACGGAATCCATCGCCGTGGAACGATAAATACCAAGCCAAGAATCTCACGATACTCACTTTGGACCTTCAATGCTCACAGTTTCCACCATTCTTTGAACTGCAACTCAAGGGACAACATACACCAGTATCATCTCTTGCATCCCGGAAACAGATCAGCGGGACTCTTCGCATCCACGCTCTCTCTTGTTCTTGAACTCTATCTTCTCTACACGCCGCCATGGCTGAAATCGTTCGCGACGAGAAGATACAGCCCACGGCCTCCGACGCCGAGTTGGAGAAGGGGCCGTCCAATACTACCGGTACCTTCAGCCCCCTGGGACCCTCTCCAACATCCCAGACTCAGCGAGGGCTCAAGACTCGCCATGCTCAGATGATCGCCCTAGGCGGCACTATCGGAACCGGCCTTTTCGTCGGATCAGGCCAGGCCTTGAACATGGGCGGGCCGCTGTTCCTGCTGCTTGCCTACATCCTCATCACTGCCCTGCTCTACGGCGTTGCCACTGCGACTGGCGAGATGAGCTCGTACCTCCCTGTTCCGGGCTGCTCCATCGCCTACTACGGCAATCGATTCGTCTCTCGGAGCCTTGGGTTCACCCTCGGATGGGTGTACTGGTACGTCTTTTGTATCACCGTCCCGGCCGAGGTCACTGTGACGAATCTCATCATCGGCTACTGGAACCCGCCGCTGCATCCGGCCTTCTGGCTCACCTTGATTGCATTCGTCATGATCGTCGTCAACTGCCTTCCTGTCAGATTCTACGGCGAAACCGAGTTCTGGTTCGCCAGCATCAAGGTCGTTGGCATCCTCGGCCTCATCATGCTGACGATTGTCCTCTTCTTCGGGGGCGGCCCATCTCACCAGCCGCTGTGGTTCTCCAACTGGAACCACCCATCCCCTACGAAAGAGTACATCTTTGAGGGCCCGTCAGGTGGGTTTGTTGCATTCCTGGCTGTCGTCGTCTTCTCCGTCTACGCGTTTGCCTTCGCTCCCGAGCTCCTCGTCGTTACAGGCGGCGAGATGGAAAGCCCTCGCCGCAACCTGCCCAAGGCCACCAAGCGCTACTTCTGGCGCCTTGTGCTCTTCTACATCATCGGTGTCTTTTGCATCGGAATCATCGTCCGTGGCGATAACCCGGACCTCATGAGCGGCGGCAGTGGCGCTGCATCCTCGCCCTGGGCTCTTGGTATCAAGGAAAACGGCATCAAGGTGCTCGACCACATTATCAATGGAGTCATTGTCCTCTCTGCGTGGTCGGCCGGAACTTCCTACTTGTATCTTGCCAGTCGCGCCCTGTATTCTCTGGCCGTTATTGGAAACGCCCCCCAGATCTTCACCCGCTGCACCAAGAGCGGCATCCCATACTATGCCGTCGCCGCTAGCGCTTCCTTCACTCTGCTGTCGTATCTCAATCTGTCTAGCAACGGCGCGACAGTCTTCAACTGGTTCGCCAACCTCGTCAATACCGGAGGATTCCAGAGTTGGGTCTGCTGCTGCTTCATCTATCTGCGCTTCCGCAAGGCCACAGCTGCGCAAGGCCTTACAGATCTACCCTACCGCTCCCGTTTCCAGCCATACACAGCTTGGGTTAGCATGATTGGCTTTGCTATCCTCTTATTTTTCAATGGCTTCAAGGTATTCTTGGCTGGACAGTGGAACACTTCCAGCTTTATGACGGCTTACATTGGTATTCTCATCTTTGTTGTCATCTATGTCGGCCACAAGTTAACCGTTGGTCGCAATGATCCTTTCATGCATGACCCGGCAGATGTGGATCTTACGTCAGGTTTGGCTGAGGTTATTGCTTTGGAGACGCCCGCTCGTGGGCGGGAGAAGTGGTATCATTTCTGGAGGGTTCTCTTCGAGTAGAAGAATAGTCGGGATTAAAGCTCAATAAAGATCTGGCATTATTCGGGAATATTTGACACGTGGAATGTTCTTCATGTTTCCGTACCATTCATTTCACTCAGTGGCTTTCCTCTGATTTAGTCTTGTTGATGCGGCTCGATGTGAGCCTGCCAGCAATTGAGTCCCCTCGAGTCGCTCGCCCTTGCATGATGCACATCGTCAGCATTAGCATGAGATAAGCCCTCAATCCAAGACCCAACCCCACCAGCCTACCCCGCAATAGCCGGCAATCTTCGTCATCCGACCACACCCCAAATACCGTGGCTTTTGTCTCGTTGCCTCCTCAACACACCCAGAATCATACAACTCCGACAAAACAAATAGGACACAGCCCCTTACTACTCTAAGTCGCAATGTCCAATCTCCAACGCTCCTTGAACTCGTCAAGTGTGGCCGAGACTCTCGCTACCTATCAAGGGTGGGCAGAGACATACAACGAAAGCCTCAAAAAAGAAGAATACGTCGCCCCGGAACTTGCCAGTGGACACATCGCCAAGCATCTGGGTCCAGACAAAATATCCAAGGTCAAGATACTGGATGCCGGATGTGGAACCGGTCTAGTCGGAGAGTGTCTCGCCAAGAGCGGGGCAAAGGAGCTGCACGGCATAGATCTGAGCCCGGCAATGCTGGAAGTCACGCGGAGAACTGGACTCTACCAATCCTTGGACCTCGCAGATCTATCCCAGCGGCTTGAAATACCCTCACAATATTACGATGTCGTTGTATGTGTTGGCACAATGACAGCAGGTCACGTTGGTCCAGAGGCTTTCGATGAGCTCATCAGAGTCGCCAAGCCTGGGGGAATCATTGTCTCAACAGTTCGAGACTCAGTGTGGACCGAAAATGGTTACAAGGACAAGGTCAAAGCGCTCGAAGACGCTGGGAGGTTCAAAGTCTTGAGCAATCTCTCAGAAATGGAAAGGATTGGGACTAATGTGCAGGCCGTGTTTGTAGTTGCCGAGGTGCTCTGAGTATGAGGCTGTGGCTACCGATGCTTCTAAGGGCTTGGTAGTAGTCCAAGTTCAATCACTACTGTTGCATTAAACAAGAAAAGCCCCGTTTAGAGTCTTTCTCTAAGCCCATTTTCCCAATAACGCCATCAAACCTGCAGAAACGCTCTGTTAGCTGTCTTCCTGTCAAGCATGGGAAGCGAGACATACCTGCGCCAAGACACATGAGGCCATAGGCTGAGAACATGATGGAGGCGCTCCCACTCATCATCACACTGCCAGGCTGAAGTTCGTGCGCCATGAGCTCAACGCAGCCAACGTAGATGAGAATTCCAGCGCTGATAGCATCGCATATGCCATTTACAAGCAGGGTGATCTCGGCTCCGGGCGGATACGATGCCTTGAACACGAGACCAGCAGCAATAGCAGCGGGAGTCGTCAGCCCGAAAGCTCCGGCTAGGATGTATCGTATGTGCTCCTTGGCTCTTGGTAGCTTCAAATCAGCCAGTCTCGAGCCCAAAGCGAGACCCTCGAAAATCTGATGGAGTGTAACCACGACATAGAGCGTGACGAACTCTTCGCCTGATACAGCGAGAGTAAGGCCGATGAAGACGGAGTGGAATAGGACGCCGAACTCGAAGATGAGGGTCGCTGCCATCTGGGTAGCGTAGTCAACGGTATTCATTCTTTCTCCAGTGCCAAGGCTGTGGCCATGGCCAAGCAGGGACTCGGATTGCTGACTTGTGCGCGTCTCGTGGTCCTTAAAGTCGGACGCTGACAAGTCTTCCACCGGCCGGTATGCTTCTTCTCTACTGTATCGATGTACCAAGATTTCGACGAGGAACAAGGCGAAGATGGAGATGAGGACTATTCCCTCGGCCCAGTCGTATTCCGTGATCGGTCCGCGTAGGCATGGATTCTTGAGGGCCTCGATGGCAGGAACAAGCAGCTACTCGACGGTTAGAAGGCTGGATGGTATCAGTTCTGGACAGAATACTGACATGGATGTATGCCGTAGCAATGACGACTCCAGAGCCAAAGTATTTCGCCGCAAAGAGGGCGCGTCGAGGGAGGGGATTATCCGACCAGCTCCTAAGCAGAAGAGGGAAAACCGCACCTAGATGTTCTTGTCAGAAGAGTGTCTTCCCCGGACCATCGGCTGTCAGTAGAGAGGAAACGGATGTCGGACGCACCACATGTCGACCCGATCAACATCACAAAGATGGACGAGATGCGCAGGGCCATCCGACCGTCATACTCGTTGCCCTGGTCGCAGGACGGAGGCGCTTCGCCTTCCTGGCGCGCAAAGTGGTGCACCAGACTCCCGGCCATGATGACGGAGAGTGCTAGAGTGCTCGTGAGAGGGGTTAGATGTGCTACGCGCGGAGTGGCGCGTTCACCGGGGCGTATTTATTTCTTGCCAGAGAACCCTGATGGCTGTGAACAGTCGGCCTCCCCAGGCAGAACCGGGAATATCACTAGTGTTCACCAATGGCTATTTGGCTCCAAAAATCGTCTCCACCCGCATTATCTCGCTTCCTCTTCATTGCTTGGCTGCACGAGGGATTCTGTTTGTCAGCCAAGAGGTCCCTTGATGGCCGGATGGTGTTTCGAGGACTTGATGGCCCCCAGCATCACGGGGATCTGGCATCACACGAGAGCAGTAGCCACGTAATTCATTCACGCAAAGTTCATGACCGATGCACATTAGTAGCGTAAGGATAGTTCAAAGTCTCGGCTGCAGTGCCTCACGGCCCATCGCACTATTATAGTTGCTCGCGCAGGAACAGCAAAAAGTCTGTCCTGCACCGCCGTCATCTGTGAACAGGAGCCTGAACAGTGCAGCATGCATAAGGTTCCTTGTCTTTCGCATTCGGTTTGCCCCCATATCCACTCAATACGTGTACTTCAGCCCTGTCCGTGCCAGCTTGCGCCCGTTGCTAAAGTAGTATTGGATGTTGGCAAGAATGGACAGCGCCACGCACGCAGCGCTGAGGCCGACAATCGCAGTGAAGCCCTTGGGGTAGTGCGGGGCGTCTTCTTGGCGGAACAGTGCCTTGCCGATGATTCCGGAACAGTTGGCGGCCATGATGTGCAGGGCCAGAGTGACTGATCGCTCACCCGGCGACTTGGCATTGAGTGCAAGCCAGGAGCCATTGACGGGGTCTATGAGGTATTAATGAGTGTCACTCAATATAATGTGTTCAACTTACGCCATGGCCAGGAGAAGGCGAGTGAGAGGGTCAACATTGCAAACTTGAGGTTCGAGTCCTTCGACGACACCAGAATGCAGTTGCCAATCTATTGATTCTTGTCAGCAGCTGGTCTTTATGGGTTGAAGTTGCCTTACGTTGAAACCCAGACCCAGAATAAAGCCGACAACAACCAAGGGTCCACGAACCCCAAACTTGTCACTGCAATATGTGGTCAGCAAGGTGGTCAGCCAAGATAAGACACACATTAGACTCACGCCAACCATCCCCAAAGAAGGTTCACAAAAAGCAGGGCCCAGGAACCAATCGATACCATGGCGTTGGCTTTCAGTTTTTCGAATCCGAAGCTGACGACCAAGCTAGGAGCATATGAACCAAAGGCCTGGGCTGGGGCCAATCCGCAAAGGGTGAAGGCCAGGTGAGGGAGCAGCCTCCAATTGGTGAACTATCAAGCATTAACGGACGCCCGCAGTAGCTAATTTGGTGTACTGACAGTCTTTTTGATATCAGTCATCGTGACGTGAGATCCGACTTGAACCTTTGACGGGTCATCTCGCAAGACTCGCTGCGTGAGAATTTGAGCCTCGCGCTCGGTAAAATATCGAACGCCGAGCAGTGACACGGGCTTGGATACTTGGTTTGGAAACGTGAGCAGGAAGATGACTCCAACCAGCACCGTAAAGATACCCTCGAGCTGCGCCGAAGCCGTTAGCGAAGACAGAGTAGAATCAATAGCCTGCCACTTACAATAAAGAGCCACTGCCAGCCAGCAAGTCCCGCAACTCCGCGCATGTGCAAACTGTACAACCAGTGAGCATTATCTCGTTGAATTAAAATGGTATTAAGACACTCACATTCCATAGGCAATTATGCCAGTCATAGCGCCAGCCGTCAAGTTACCAATGAAGAACCAAGAGTATCTCTTGCTAATCTCATCACGCTTGTACCAGCGTGTCATTGTGAAGAGACTCGCCGGGATGAAGCCTGCTTCGCAAAGACTAAGAGCTGTCAGCATTGTTTCTCAAGAAGCCAAAAGCCTGTCTTACCCCAGGAGCAGTCTGGTAGCCATAAATGCCCCAAGTCCCTTTTGGAAGGCCTGAAAGGTGGCAACCAAGCCCCTTTGAACTGTTAGTCCTCATCTGCCTGCTGCAGTGGCTGTCTACTGACCAAGCAATAACCTGACCGCCAACCCATAGAGTAGGCCCAACTCTGTACAGAATCATGTTGCTTGGAATCTTTTTCACGAGTTAGCAACTTGTTTTTCTTACTAGTGTTGCTTTCATGGTGCGAACCTCGAGTAAAATGATGCCGAGAGAAAGGAGCTGCTGGCCAGTGTTGAACTGATTTTGGGTGATGCCGACATCTTTGAAGAAGTTATCCGTCAAAGCGTTTCCACTAGAATCGTCAGATTGGCCTTGAGTGTCTCGGAGAGCGTTGGTTACATGTTTCCTCTGTCGATTTGCAGGGCAAAAAAGCCCAGAATCAAGAGGGGCATGAGCAAAAGGTCGACCCTGCAGTTGGTGTAAGCATCAATTGATGACCATGGCCAATTTGGGCTCAACTCACTTTCGAAGAAGGAGCTTCTCCTCTTCATCGGTCCATTGGATACCGTCATCGGTCGAGGAGTCGTCCTTTTCCACAATCTCGTGGCTGATGGAGCCATTCTGCTTCTCGTCGCTAATATCCGCCATCGCTGAAAAAGGTGGAATCACAGAACAATATTAACAATTCTCGAGCGTACAAGCCAGAAGTTCGCCGGAGACGATGGGATAGAAGCATCAGAACGCACTTTGCTCCTACACAGCGGGCCATCGATGATTTAAGCCCAGGTGTCGACCCCGTGCGTGCAGAAATTCCACCCAGATTTGACCGCCAGGGGTATCCAGTGGGTCTTAGATAGACTAGAGCCTATCCGTGTGGCCATTGTTCCCTTGTGAGGTCGTGGACTGGCCTGGGCCATAGGCGAGAAGTTGGGATGCCCCATATTGGTGCCATTCAAGTCCCCAGGTTGCAACCGCAATGCACATTTAGGGCCCGGAGATGCAAACCGCGGCCCACAATTAACCTTGGCGGTATGGGTTGCGACCATCATGCTATTGCAGAGCGGAATTGCGACATCGATTTGCGACATCAACTCGAGGATGCGCCAGTGAACAAACCCGAATCGTGCGACGCGCAAGCCCCGGCGCGCGTCGTATGCACCGTAGGAAACATAGTCAGCTCACTGGGACTCTCAGAAGCAGAATAGAATTCCAAAGTAGCATGGATTATTGCCATTCTGCGACTACGTTCGTTCGTTCATCCATTCGCCCTATGCCCGTAGCGCAAACCCATTCTCTGTACCAAGCTACTTCAAAATTATCAGAATTGGCAAAAAGAACTCATTTTCCGTGGCCCGGGCGGTCGGCCGATGATGTCCCTTGGATTCCCGAACCGTGGGACAAGGGGGTGATTGACGCAGCCCAAAATCCGCTGGCGTCATGAGGCAGATGGAGCACATCATCAACTAACATGACACGGATTACATGGTGGTGGGGCCACCATGCTGAATCGAGATGCGACATCCGAGCATATTCCGGCGCGGACCTTCGATTATTAGATCCGGGTAATCCAGTCGAGATAGCTCATCTTTGAATGCCAGATTCAGTGGATTCAAAATGTTGTCCAAATCAGTTGTGCTCTTTGCAACTGGGGCGGCACTCGCCGTCAACGCCCAGCAGGTGCCGCTGGCCAAGCCGGACTCTGCTAGTCGACCCAACATCGTCTTCATTCTTACAGACGATCAGGACCTTCACATGGACTCACTGAAGTTCACGCCGTTGACACAGAAGCACCTTATTGATCAGGGCACTGCCTACAAGCGCCACTTTTGCACCACAGCGGTTTGCTGTCCCTCTCGCGCCAGTCTCTGGACGGGGAAACTTGGTATGCAGCATGCTCGAGCAGAACTTCACTGTTCAAATCACTAACCTTCCATAGCTCACAACACCAACGTCACCGACCTCAACCCTCCCTATGGTGAGCTTTTCAAGGCACCAGGTTTGTCGCATCGTCACGTAGCTAACCAGCCAAGGTGGGTTTCCAATCTTCGTCAAAAATGGCCATAACGAAAATTATCTTCCCGTCTGGCTCCAGGATGCGGGCTACAACACCTTCTACACTGGCAAGATGTTCAATGCGCACACCGTATGGAACTACGATAGCCCTCACCTGAAGGGCTGGAACAGCTCCGTGAGTTTCCTCTTGCTGACCTCGCCCCATCGAGACTGACAAACAAAGGATTTCCTGTTGGATCCCAACACCTACGACTATTGGAACGCCACGTTCCAGAGAAATCACGATGCTCCAGTGAATCACCTTGGAGAGTACTCTACAGATTTGGTGGCCGAGAAGGCCTTTGGCTTTCTCGATGATGCCGTCGCCGCCGAGACGCCCTTCTTCCTCGGCATCGCCCCCATCGCTCCCCACAGCAACGTCAACAGCTCTGTGCTCAACCCTGTGAAGGGTCCAGACGAGAATGTCCCTATTTCCGATGACTTGCTTCGGGTGAATTTCCCCAAACCCGCCAAGCGGCACGCAGGTCTGTTCCCCGGCGCCAAGGTGCCTAGAAGGGAAAACTTCAACCCTGACAAGCCCTCGGGGGCCGACTGGGTTAGGCGACAGCCCAAGCTGACGGATGAGATGGTTGAGTACAATGATAAACATTATCGAGGCCGTCTACAAGCTCTCCAGGCCGTGGATGAGCTTGTTGATGGTCTTATTGAGCGACTGGAGCGACATGGAATCCTGGACAACACCTACATCTTCTATACCACCGACAACGGCTATCACATCAGCCAGCACCGTCTACAGCCCGGCAAGGAGTGCAGCTTTGAGGAGGACATTAACATTCCCCTCATTGTTCGAGGCCCCGGTGTTCCCAAGGGCGGCGTTTCCGAAGCAGTTACCGCCCACGTGGATCTAGTGCCGACTATTCTCTCTCTGATCGGCGCCCCGTTGCGAGCCGATTTTGACGGATCGCCAATCCCACTCTCTGCTAAGGAGATTGCTGCTGCGCCAAAGACTCGTGAGCATGTCAGCATCGAGTACTGGGGCTGGGCTATCAGTGAAGGCAAATGGGGCTTCAACGGTGGCCAGGACAAGCAAGTATTCAACAACACCTACAAGGCGCTGCGTGTTGTTGGCGAAGACTACAATTTGTACTACTCTGTCTGGTGCACCAACGAACGGGAGCTCTATGACATGACTGTAAGTGCATCAACGAATCCGTCATGGCCACATTCTTACCCAACGTACAGACCGACCCATGGCAGCTGAGGAATCTGCTTCACGACGAGGAGGCCGAGTTGGCAGCTAAGACAAAAATTCTAGGCCATTCTCTTAAGGACGTGGTATCACGGCTGGACTCGCTCCTCTTCGTGCTCAAATCGTGCAAGGGTACGAGCTGCTCCCAACCTTGGGCGGCTCTGCACCCCCAGGGCAACGTTGCCACCCTCCGCGACGCTCTTTCTACTCGCTTCAACCAATTCTACGAGCAGCAGGCCCGTATCGAATATTCTCGCTGCGAACTGGGACACATCATCGATGCCGAGGGGCCGCAGTTTGAAAAGGACGGCAATGTGTACTGGCAGGGGACTAAGTGGAGTGATTGGACTTGATGAACGGATCAAACATGTAAATCAAAAGTCTCAGTATGAAGCTACGATAGCTGTGTCACGAAAGAAATGGTCAACTTATTTTCAAAAATATTGAATTCCTTCAAGTTGAATTGACGGCCTAATCTGTGCTCAGGTCGACTCCCAAGCTCAGACACGGCACACCAGTCATCGATCAGATTCCTAGATGTAATCTGAAGAGGCTCTTCGTTATTTGTTATCGTAAATTGGTCATTTCTCGCTGCGAATACTTAGGCCATTTAAAGCCGTGGCGGGTGTGTTATGAACCAAGTCAAGTTGCATTGGCTTACCCAGCTGACAGCTTCCCCAGCTGACAGCTCAACATGCACGACATCCATCTACTTAATCTTGCGATCTGAAAACAAGCATGGCGTCTACCAGTGTAAACAGAGTCAGCATCCGGCTTCACTAAATTCTGTGACACGTCATGGTCCTCGTCTCAGCTGGCGAGCGCTGATTGGCTAAAGATGCACGACCACATTCTTTTACCAAGCCACAAGCAAAACAAACGAAATACATTGTGCTCCATCGAAAGGGCCATGGATTGAGGAACATTCAGAGGTGCAGCCTCATATCTACGGACATGTCGTGCTTGTGGTGGTCGGTGTATGCCTCATGCGAGGGTAGCGCGTGAATGCGAGTATTCGTATCACGTCGTGACGATCCCGGCTGATTTCTTGTCTCTTTCGCCGCTCCCTTGTGCGACAATAGCGGAACCAGCCGCAATACCGAGATTGCCGTGGCTAGCCCAGTCGGGCGCGATCCGCCGCGTGCTGTCCTGCACATCGCCGTAGTGCTGACACGCGCGCAGGCTATGCCAATGGAATGACATCACGTCGAGGATCCTTTGGCCTGTTTCTCGTGCATTTGCGCCTTATAAATATCGCTGTGTGAGACCCCCAGCAGTCGGGCACTCACTTCCAAGACTGTGTGCAAACCAAAATGCGGTTCCTATGGCTGTCGCATGTGCTTGTCGCGCTGCTTGGCGTCACGACGGTGCAGGCCAAGCTGACGATCCATGACGAAACATTCCAGCCTGACCATGTGCTCCGGGTCACAGCCAAGATTATTGACGTGGCATGTGAGAAGAGATACAGCGCTGTCGTCAATGGCACGTCGCCCGGGCCTGAGATCCGGCTCGCCGCCGGGCAGGTGAGCTGGATCCGCGTCCATAACGACATGCAAGACAGCAACCTCACAATGGTAAAGGTGATGCCCCATGTATATGGATATGCGCTAACTCCGGATGACGCAGCATTGGCATGGTTTGGCAATGCGCATGGCTCCATTCGCCGATGGCAGCGAGCTGGCATCGCAGTGGCCGATTCCGCCTGGCCACTTCTTCGACTACGAGGTATCGACAGAGCCGGGTGACGGCGGCACCTACTTCTACCACTCGCATGTAGGGATGCAGGCCCTGACAGCGTATGGCCCTCTCATCGTCGAGGACTGCGGCAACTATCCCCACAAGTACAACGAGGAGCGCACGCTGCTGTGGGGCGACTACTTCAACAAGACGGACGCCAACATGACCAAAGGGTTGTTGGCATCGCCAATGGTCTGGAGCGGCGAGACGAATGGCGTCCTGCTGAATGGCGTCGGCGTTGGCTTGGGGCATAGTCCCCAGGCAGGCCAAAGCAGCTGCTCTCTCCCAGTTGTACACGTCGAGCCCGGCAAGACATATCGCCTGCGCTGGATCGGCGCGACGGCACTGTCGCACTTGATAATGCAGCTCGAGGACCATGCCTGCCCTTTCACCATTGTCCAGGTGGACGGAGGCGAGAAGACGAAGCCGGTAACGGTAGAGAGGATGCAACTCGGGTCGGGTCAGCGGTTTGACGTGCTGTTTACTGCAAAGTCGGCCGAGGAGATTAAGGAGAGCAACAGGACGGACTACCTGCTGCAGTTTGAAACCAGAGAACGACCCACCGTCTTTAGAAGCTACGCTGTATTCCGATACTCACAGCCATCTTCCCACTCCGAGTCAAAGCGGCCCGAGTTGTCTGTACCCGATATCCCGCCGTTCAACTTGACCAACTCGACCTACGACTGGCTCGAGTACAAGCTGACGCCCCTGCACCCCAAGCGCAAGGGAAGGGGTATGCCGACACTCTCTGAGGTGACCAGGCGTGTCACCATAGAGACATGGCAGATTGGAAACGCCCAGAACCAGACCATCTGGGTCATGAACAATCTGACCTGGACACCTGATGTCTTCCACACGCCCATGCTCGTCGACGTCTACAACCGTGGACAGGAAGCCATGCCAGACTACGGGGTTGCCCTGGCCAACAACGGATGGGACCCGAGAGTCAAAGCATTTGCAGCGGTGCCAGGCGAGGTGCTCGAGATAGTGTTGCAGAATCACGGATCGCTGTGGAACAACAACGGGGGAGTGGACGACCACCCCTTCCACGCGCATGGCCAGCACTACTACGACATTGGGAGCGGCAACGGCACGTACGATGCCGAGGCCAATGAGAAGAAGATCCGCGACTTGGGATATGAAGCTGTCAAGAGAGACACGACCATGCTGTACCGATACACCAAGAATGCTGGCCCAGGAGTGCCGGCGGGATGGCGCGCCTGGAGGATTCGGGTAGAGCAGCCTGGCATCTGGATGATTCACTGCCACACGCTGCAGCACATGATTATGGGTACAGTCTACTCCTTCCGCTCAATGCATGTCTCGAAGCCGTGATGTAACTGGTGGCTAATTATGATTGTTGTCGTATAGGGATGCAGAGTGTTTGGGCAATTGGCACGGCCGACGAAATCTACGGGATACCCTTTGAAGAGAGCAATGGCTACTTGGTCTATGGCGGGAGCGTCTATGGGAATGAGACGTTTTCGCCCAAGTATTACCATTATTTCAACCCAAAAGGACGGTGTAAGGCCGGAAGGCCCTCTTAAGGGTCGCAAGTACTTCAATATGGCGCCGTCTTGGAGGGGAAATGAAGCTATGTCACAGGGCACCGTGAACTTACAGGAGCTTGTGCGATGTAGCTGCTTGAACAAGCCGGGATCCCAACAAAGCTATAGTAATCATGGACTTGGTTCAATGGCTACATCTAGGCAGACACACATACACACAAACAGACATTTACGTAGAGGTCAATCCGACAATCATTCACACGGCTCGAGTCCTTCCCATCTTTCCTAACAATCATCCATCAAGGCGTTTTACGAATCGAATCCCCAACCAACGGGATCCTGCGCGCCACCAGCGAAGCGCATCAGGCCGCTGACCTGGTTCACGGCATTCATCGGACCGCCTCGGAAAGCGCTCGCCGCCGCATTGACGGCAGCCTGGCCGACCCGGAAGTCAATAGACGGCGGCTGGTGCGTCTCCGGCCTAGCCAGGACCTCCTGCAAGTGAGAATCACCAGAGAGGCCGTCGTAGCGGTCGAGGCACAGCTGCTTGATGGCCGGGGCGAACTTGTCGAGCCACTGCTCCTCGCTGACAGTCGTGTACCGCTTGTTGCCCTGGGCGTCGGCCTGCGAAAAGGGCCACTCGGTGCGCACGACGTGGTAGCGCTTGGTGGTCAGCAGCAGGACGGGCCAGGCGAAGATCCACAGGAATGTCAGGTAGAAGATCCAGCGGATCCAGGTGGTGAGGCGCCAGCCGTTGAGGAGGCTGCTCGAGTATACGTCGACGGCGCGGTCGGCTACGGGGAACTCGATGGAGAGGTGGCCCTTGTAGTTTGTGCTTCGGATGATGCCCGTGAGGCGGCTGCGCAACAATTGTTCGTCAAGGCCGGTGACTGTACGTTCGAGGCGAAAGCTGTGGTGATTGTCAGTATAGGAACAATGCAGAGAGCAAGCATGGATGAAGTGTCTTACACTCGGTTGCTCGCAGAGCTGGCACAATAACGATGGCACCATTCCTGCAGCTTGGGCTTGGGCGCGCCGCCAACTTCAATATCCTGCTTGGCCCCCGGTGCACGCTTCTTGAGGACGGTGCCGCGGTACGTCTTGTCGCCATTGTCGACCGTCACCATCTTCATATGACTGTAAGAGCCGGGCTGGAAGTTGGCCCACAGGTAGTTCTGCATGCTGACGAGGATGCGGAAGTCGGTCACGTCGTGGCGGCTCCGCTTGCCGTCGCGGTCGGTGCGTGTCTCGCGGTGGGTGCCGGTGATGTGGATGTACGGCGCCGGCGGGTAGGCGGCCATGATGCGGACCCAGCGCTGGAGGAAGGCCGGGTCGCGGTCGGATCGCGGGTCTTGCAGGTCGTGGACCTCGCCGCTGATCTTGGTTCGCTTGGAGAAGAGGTGGCGCGAGGTACTTTCGAAGTGGTATTCGGGTGTGCCAGTACCCATTTTGAAGACGAGGCCCTCCATCTCCTCCTCTCGGTTCTCGGCTTGGCCATTGTTATGGTTGTTGCCATCATTGTTGCCATCGGTCTGGCCGTCGCCATCGAATGGGTCGTTGTTGGCCTCGGTGGCATTGTCGCTGAAGGGGTGCGTGCTGCCGCTCGTGCTGCCGCTGGTGCTGCCGCTGTCTTCGTACGTCGGTGGAGGGGTCAGGATGTCGGGCACGTCGTCGGCATAGTCGTCGTCAGTGTAGGCGCTCTCCGGTGTCGTACGCAGTGACACGGCGTCAGCGTTGGCATCGTCTCGATAGTTGCCCATGATGGCCGTCTCTTGCTACGGCTGGCACGCGGATAGATGTCAGAGGAAGATTCTTCATCGTGAACGACGTCGGCCAGACGCTGCTTACGGCCGACCGATTACGAGTGTTTACGGGCGTGGGCTGACTAGCGTTGGCCCGAATTAGGCAGCGTGAAACTTGGTGGATGCTGGGATGTCGCTCGCTTAGCACGATTGGAGAGTCCGCGTATGCCTACCCTACGTGATAGAATTGATACATTTCGGGCCATCGAGATTAGGACTCTACACCAAGAAGTAACATGGATGCATCAATAATATTCCGTCAATAGTCTCTGTGATTTAATTCCATTTTCCATGGACTGAAGGCCCGACTAAGCGCTGAGGCCTCCGTGATGGCTGAAGATACGACCGGCGATTTCCTCATCGAGTAATCACCGGGCGGCGGGGAAAGGGAAGCATTGATCAAGTCGGAGGTCGGCGGCAGTGTGCGTCAAAATCCGAAATACTAAGCAGCAAGTAACGGAGCAGACGGTGACATTAATCCAGCCTATGAATGGCCTCTGGAGGGATATTACATGACCAAAATACCGCTATTCAAAACCTCCAGCTCTCAAAGGCCATGAATAGCCACCACGAAAAGTCAATGAACCCGACTATCCCGGTGCCGACCACAATGACGAGGAAGATCCTAAAGTACAAAAACACCAGATTGACCACCGTAGGACGCGTCAACGACTTCCATGCCTCTACCATGGCCAGAAGGCCCTCGTCCCGCACTCCGTCCGTCAAGGCTGGGTCGAGAGGAACGATCGTCTTCTCATCGGCCGGGAGCAGCGAAGCTTCGACGCGCACAAGCAGCAGATGCGTAGGGACGGTGACGAAGAAGGTCAAGAGCCCCGATACGAGCCAGAATCGGAACCCGTTCTGTATCTCGCCGATATACGTAAAGTCCCACACCTTCATTTCCGTTGCGCGGTACGTCAGCAGGAGGATGCGCTGCGTGATGGCGTCGGCTGTGAGGAACAGAAGCATGGGCGGGCCGACGGTAAGAAATGCCTTCTTGGCAGGCACGAGCCGGGCCAGCAAGGGTTTGGAGCTGGACGAGGTGATGACGGTGTGCACCCAGAGAGTGTGAAGCTGGAGCAGGGCCAGCGGCACGAGAATCTGGGCCACGAACCCGACAGCTGACGACAGCTTCAGATTGACGAGCAGCATCAGGCCTCTGGAAATGTTCCACAGAAGAAGCCAGCTGCATCCGCGAACGAGTGAAAAGCACCTTCTGTCCGAGTACAGCAGGCGCATCATGGACCGTAGGCTGGTGCTGACTGCGCGAGCGTTGCCAGCAGTCTTGTGTCGCAGCGAGATCCCGCCGTCATCTTCGTCGTCGACGGCATGGCCGAGCTCTAGGGACCCGTAGATGGGGGCTTCAATGTCCTCGACGGCAGCCAGCACAGGAAAGACGGAATTGATGGTGTAGTAGAGCTGGGTGCGCAGTTAGCGATTGAGTTGCCCCGCCCGGGAGTGCCTGGTGCCCTGTGGTGCCCTGTGTTTGGTGGCGCCACAAAAGCCCAGGACGCGCGCTAGACTGACCAGAATTGCACATGGTATCACGAAGGAGAGGTTGTAGACGACCCAGAGGATAAATGACAGCAACATGACGCGACGATAGATGCCCACGCGACATGCAACGAGAGCGATTGTTGGTGTCGCAAGTGTCTGCGCGATGAGGCCATTGTCAACAGGAAGATCCTTCAGGGGGAAGTGGGTCACGTGCGAGATTGTCCACTCTGTCACGAATCTGCGACACTAGCACCTTGGCGCTGCAGGGTACAAATATCAAGGATCTTAGGGTTACAATCTAATAGTTCTAATACTATTGAGTTGGGCTAGACAGAGTTGGAGTTGTCGGCGCATGAGAAGGCAGCCGAGCCTCCCGTCTCCTTGTAGTCGTTGATAATCTCGACGACGGAGCCGTAGGTTCCTGCTACCATCATAAAGGTGCCCGAGGCAATCACAAACATGCACCAGACAACCATCAAATACCAGCGAGTGTCCCGCGTCCTCTTCTCAGTGCTCCAGTTGTCGTAGAACCACATAAGGGCCATTGGCTGGAACGACAGCAGCGTGCCGAACAAGGCGCCGATGAGCGAGATGAGCGTGTTGAAGACGGGGATGGAGCTTGCAATGATGTACGCGATGACGATGACGCCGAACGTGCATCCGATCCAAGTCACCCAGTGGCGCATAGTGTTGGCCGTCAAGTGCTCGGTGCCACGGAGCAGGCGAACGAACACGACCTTGGCCGTCATCTGTACATTTGGTAAGTATTTCTCATCTTCAGGGGCTGATTAGATGACTCACGTGGGCCATAATGGTCGTCGAGGCGAGGAGTCCGATAATGGCAATCCCATAGCAGACCTTCTTCATCAGAACACCAGCAGAACCCAGAGCCGGGGACGCAACGAAAGAGCCGGCGAAATAATAGACGACAATGCCGATAACCAGATAGGTTCCAGTGACAATGGACATGCAGCACAGCAGAGAGCGGGTGTAGTGACGGGGCTCGCGCATCTCCGCGACAATGGGGAAGAAAGCCGGGGTCCCGGCAAATGCAAAGATGAGGGACGAGATGGCCGAAGCGGCCTGGAGGAAGGAAGGATTCTTGAACAACTGGTAATCGGACTGCCAGGGGCCCGTCTGGGGTGCCGAGGCGGGCCGGTCCTGGACTCCGACGGCGATGGTAACGGTGACGACTGAGGACATGGAAATTAGAAAAGAGTCCAACCGACGACTTGCAAGCTGGGATACCTACTGGCGACGAGGATGCTGATGACGCCGGCCCAGGCAAGCCAGCTCATGCGGCCCAACGTGCGGATGCAGGACAGTCCGAATGCGACGATGGCAGCGACAGCGACGAACACGGCAGTGCAAGTCCCGTGTGTTGAGATTGCGTTCAAGGAGATGGAAAGGCTGAGCATTCCGGAGCCCACCACAAAGATCCAGTCTGGGACACGAGCCCGTTAGTAAACGCGTATTACATCTACTGGGGAGAAGGGGGAGTTGTCGTGAAACATACAGATGCAGCACGCGGCGCCAAGAAACTCCTTGCCAATAACGCCATACAGCTTGAACCCGACGTCGTCGATGCCGTATATCTCGCGGTGGTTGAGCTTGAACACGCCGACAATGTACATTCCCCACGTGCAAATGACAGAAATCGTCAGCAGGATGATGATGCCGGGGATGAGGCCGAGCGTGTCAAAGGCTTTTGGGATGGACAGCACACCCAGGCCAATCATGGTCTTGCACATGAGGATGACTGTCCCGATCCAACCGAGCTAGAAAGGGCGTTAGTGGGAACTGCAGTTCTTGGCTGGCATATGCACGACACCTGCACATCGGGAGTGATGCGTTACGTACGCTGCGGTAGTTGGGGCCGTCTTCGGTGATTGCTCCAAAGACTGCATCGTTGGTTGTGTCCTGCATAGATGCGGGCCTGGAGGAGGAGTGCCCTAGCATCTCGGGGTCTTCGTGCTTCATCTTCTCAGACATGTTGTATCGGGGACTGTTGGAATGGAGTTCTGTGTAGAAGTTGCTTTTTGGAAGGTTTCAAAACGTGGCCATGCGGGCGTTCTTTATAGTCTGGGGGAAGTGACCGAGCTTGAATCTTTCGCGGGCCTCGACTCATGGGCGACCAGGGGGCTAGAGTCTGGGGGAATCGGTTGACCATACGCTTGGAGGCTGATGGATCCGGGGTAGCGGGAAGCCGGCGCAGGAGCAGCTCTCTCTAGACCCATCTCTCCGCAGATAACCTGTCATTATGAGCTGACTCGCATGGTTGCTTATCATGAAAGCACGGATCTGGCGTGGCTAGGCTAGCCGACGGAGTAACAGCTGGTTCTCTGGCCATGGGGATTTGGCAGCTGGATAAGTAGCAATGTGACATGATTGGATAGCCATGGGCGCGGTTGTGTCGGAGGCGCTTAAGCTAACCTCAATGTCGAGGCTAGGATCCCGGGGGTGGGTCTTGTGTGAAACGGACAATTGTTCGTAATGGGCGACGCATGAGCCACATCGACATGGAGCAGGATCAGCAAGGCGCTTAGGCTAGCCAGAAGAAAACGGACAAATATCAATTCTGGTCTATCTGAGAAGGAGACGCTCTTAATCAACCAGGAGGCGGTATCGTCTGGTGTGGGGGTGTGCAATGCAAGTCACCTTGTGCCACGCTACTGCGCCATCGAATGCACATGCGGTGTTTTTCGTCGCTCGAGGTGATTATCAGCCAACCGCTGGTAGTTGTGATTCATCATATTCTAGAGGGGCGAGCGCAGACAAGGTGATTCCTTGTACTGATGTATTGGTTCCTTGCATATATTGCATCCTCCCTCTCATTGAACTCCTATGTCAACAGGGGGTCAAGCTGGGAGTAACGCTTCATGATATTTTTTCACTGGTACTTTGACTACCCTGCTACCGGAACCCTGGACTAATGATGTCATTCTCCATACTGCTTGAAGTAGGTAGTCCTCCCTGCAACCCGTTCGGCTCCACAGTACCGCCACTGACATGGGGTGACTTAAGGCGACCTGAACTTGAACCCAATATCCAGTGCAAGCGGCTTCCTCAAGAAACCCTCGCGGGTCTCCATGACGTCCTGCTTCAGCACAACGTCGTACCTGCGCGCCCAAGTCCCGACGATGAGCTTGAGCTCCATCTCGGCAACGTTGCGTCCGACACACGCCCTGGGGCCGTAGCTGAAGGGGATGAAGGCGTTCTTCTGTCGTTCCGTGACCTTGGCCCAGCGCTCTGGGCGGTATTCGTCGGCATCGGAGCCCCAGATCTCCTTGGAGTGGTGGATGCTGTATGTCGGCACGCTGAGAGTGGTGCCTGCTGGGAAGTGGTAGCCGTCAATCTCCACGCCGGGCGAGTTGTGGGGGATATCTCGAGGCAGACCGATTCCGGACGGGGAGTGGATGCGGAGGGCCTCGTTGATGACGGCCTGGAGATACGGCAGGCTCTTGACCATGTCAAAGGTGGGCACAGCCAAGTCGCTGGGGATGGCCGCGTCAAGTTCCTCTCGGAGCTTTGCAAGCACGCCTGGGGTACGGATGACGTGGTACAGGATGGCGCACGATGAATTGGAAGTCGTGTCTGAGCCTGCAATGAGCTGCGTCAGTGCCTCGGCAGTGAGCTCCTCCCTGCCCATGGCCTCGCCCTTCTCATCGCGTCCCTGCATGAGCCTGGCCAGCAGATCCTTTCGGTCCGTGGGAGGGGCATCGAGACGTCGGCGGACAGCAGCAATGGCGATTCCGGCGAGATTGTTGACTGCGCTGAGGCCCTGGGAGAAGAAGGGATCCGGCAGCCAGCGGGCGTACGGCTTCAGCTGAGGCAGGCATCCGAGCGTTGCAGAGACCTCACCACGGCGATTCAGGATCTCGACGGCGGGGGCATACGTCGGCGGGCTGCTGGGCGACTCTCGCAACTCGGCCACATCTGCACCGGCGGCCAGCATGCCGAAGGGCGCTCCAAAGGCCAAGTCGCCAATCACGTCAAAGGCCAGGTAGTTGAACCAGTTGAGGCAATCGACCAGCGCATAGCCGTCGCGGTCGGGCGTAGTGGTGATCATGGCGTCCCATTTGGACACAAAGAGCTCCAGGTTGTTGTGCATGTACGGCTCGAATTCGCCAATCGACTTGACGCTGAAGGTGTGGGAGATGATCTTGCGCTTTCGCGAGTGCTCCTGGCGAGAGCGAGTGTTGAACAGTCCTCGTCGGATGGAGACGAAGGCGTCGTAGAACTCACTGAGATGTACACCAATTAGTCAATTGAAACGGATCGCTTCTATCAGGACTGGGCTTACGCTTTGAGGAAGCCATTTCCGTGGCCGTAGATGACGTTGATGGCGGCGTCGCTGTTGACGCTGACGTGGTTTGGCTGGATTCGAATCACCTTGCCATACTTCTTATGCGCCTCGTCGACGAGAAGATAGCGCTTGCCCCTTCGCTGCGTCATGAGAAGCCAGAGGTTCGAGATGCGAGCGCCAAAGGGCCCTGGGATGTGACGCAGGGCCCGGTATGTGACAAAATAGTCGTAAAAGATCCATACCACGAAGGCTGCGAGGACAGCCCACGGGGACAGGAACACGGCGGCAATGCTCATGGTTGCTTGTCGCTCTTGGGGCCAACCGATGGGAGTAAGAAATGGGGTAAAAGGGCTTGTTGACGATGAATTGAAGCGATGCGAGCCGCTAGTTGTTTGGCATTTCACATGAACAGCTCGAGCATTGGCGCGTCATGGCCGCGCGGGAGTTGGTGGATTTATTCTTTCGCTGCGCTCCCCCCGCACGCCGAACCTCCGAGCCAGTCATTTCAGCCTTTTTACCAAACAGAACCGGCCGGTAGCTTAGATTCTGCACTGCGATAGGCTGCAGCGTCACAGGCCGCGGAGCCCCGCAACGCATCCCCACAAATGCGCTGCATCACAAGCCAGATGATCTCGATTCCCCCGCGGCGTGCTAACGGGAAGTACCCGGGCTTGGGTCCCCAGCCAATGATGGCGATGCTGATCCTCCAAGAGGCTCCATCGGCTCTTCTCTTCGGCAAGCCTGGGGGGGTTCTGGCGCATTATATGAAGCCAGCTGCCGTGCTGCAATGCCGTGGCACGCGACCTCTGCGTCCACCACCACTGACAGAATGCCTCCCGTTTACGATGCAACCGCCCGATTGGGACGGGATATGTGCAGGCTTACAAAGAGATGATGTTCTGCGATGAATTGGGCCAGCCATTGTATCCCACCATACGACAGTTGTGGGCTAGGCGACATAGCGGACGCAGTGTTCTGAGATTGAACATCCACGATGCGCGCGACACGGACGCAGATTTGGACGCCGATTGCGCAATTGCTGGAGCCGCGGGACGATACCCATCGCTGACACCCATCAGCCCGATTCTCACTCCCGATCCTGGACACGAACCACTATGCAAGGCCTCGCTGCCGAGGAGACACCTGCGAACCACCCGGCAGCCAGGTTGCATGCTGGCATCATCGGTACCTAATTGGGCATTGCCGCCGCCAAGTCAGCTTTGGTCGCCGAAGCTTCCGAATCCAGTTTTTGGCGACCGCACTGGTTCTGTCTGGCCCTGCCGCCGCGCTTCTCCATCTCCAGTAAACACTGCGGATTTTGTTCACGAGTTTCCACATGTGGCCGACAAGATTGACCCTGCGTGGAACATCTTAACTCTCGCTCTGACAGTTCCACCATCGTCACGACGGTCAATTCGAGACCCGACGTCCAACGCCAGCGGATTTGCAAAAACCCACGAACGGGCGATTGAGAATGGCGACACAACTCCTCGAATTATTAACAAATTATGCGCTGAAGTAGCAAAGGTGGTGCTTCTGCCACTACTGCTACTAGGCAACCCATTCCCGATCTCAGCGATGTCATGGCTCGCCGTCACGTCAGGGCCCCTCTCGACACGGCCAATCCGATTACTCCCACCCCACAAAACTACTCGTACTTGTAGCACAGCCTTCCGCTCTGGGGATCCATAACCTCCCGAATGGCAATCGAGTGGACATGGGGAACCAACCTGTGGAACTCCATCTCGTAGGCCAGGGTCACGTTCTTGTAAGCAGGATTTTTGCTGGTGAAGTCGTAGGGATACGCGAAAGCAGTATCAGGGCCTCCAATGTCGTCCTTGCGCTTGTTCCAGTCTAAGGGATTGTTAGCATTGGTTCACCCGCTCGACAACAATTGCTATGCGTACCCTTTTGCTGCCACTCGTACCAGAGCCTGTCCATGTTGGTGTGGTGGAGGAAGAAGAGGGGATCGCCCGGGCTGGAATAGAAATCGGCAATCTGTCACAAGTAAGTTAAGATGTCTTTGTTCGCAGGGGCAGTCCATAATTGCAACACACATCGCCAAGCTCGCCCCCCAGGCCGATATGACCACCGCCGTGGTACGTCAGTTTATCGAGATCAACGTGGCCCTGGACGCGAATGTCGAACTCGTAGAAGTCGGGAGCAGACATTGTGTAGTCAACCATGCTCTGATTCAACTTGGACATGGCCACCTCGGGTGCCAGGTCTCGCCTGAGGCAGTGAGGCGAAGGTGCAGTGGTGTTGCCCTTCATTGCGACAACCATATCCGTGAAGGGGCCATCCTTGACACAGCCTGACCGAACATCAGAAATCTAGCTTGCATGGGCGTATTTGCATCAAATCTTACCGCCGCCAGTCTTGCCGGGAACCCGAAGGCGGACAGTCGTGTCGTTGGACGAATCGACGAATGGGCCGTTTCCTATGACTGGTCAATCTCTGTCATGACGAAAAGATTGTGTGACATACCACCGAATCCAACTTCTTGGTCAAGGACGGGAGATCTCAGTAGAGCTTCGACGGATGTTGTGTCTTTGGTCCAGTCTACCGCAAGCAGAAAATGTTAGGCAAGCGATGACGAGGGGGGACAGCTTCCATACCCCAGTACCTGCAGAGGGTGTCAGTATTTGAGACAAGGTCATAATATTAAAGACTATACGTACGGTTGTGCCCCCGTGTAGTTGCACAGCGTTCGGAGGTCGGCTTCATACTGAGCTAAGAACATTCGGTGCCATCTATTGGCTATGTGAGATGCAACGTTTCACAGGAATCCTTGAGACGTACGGTTGGAAGTGGCCCTGAATCTATTTAGTATGGAATTGCTGCGACATATTGGATGGACACTCCGATTACTCACCACATAGTGAATGACGCCAGTCTGCGTAATGTGCTCCGCCTGGTAGTCGTCAAAGCGGGAGCGAACGCCGGCGTATATGCATTTGGACCTTGCGGGCTGCTTCTGCAGACACTTGACAGCCCCGATGTACGCCTGTCGCTCCTGAAAGGAGAGATGACGCCTGGAAGAGTAGTCAGCGATGGGGGTCTAGGGTTGGTAGCGGCTTTGGATACACAATTACCATTCCTTTCTGACGATGGGATCTCGACAGCTGGCGTATGCCGAACCGCCCAAGGCGACAGCTAGAACGAAAGATAGACGCATGGTGACTGAAAAATCCGTACGGGAATGATTTGCAATCAGTCTGTCGATCGGGAGGGGGGAATGCTATTAATGGCACGCGTAATGTATGAAAGGAAACGGCATGGAGCCCTGCTGACCATTGTGTTTGCTGGCTCGCATATAATGTCCAAGTGTCGGCCGCTGCATTGAAGGCCCGTCTCTAAGGCCTCGACTAATGTGCCAATAAGGGTCCTCCATCGGTTTTGGCTCTATATTATACATTGCCAATGCATTCCGTAGGTTCGGAATGTGGGCGAAATACGACCTATGGAAGGCTCTCATGATCAAGCCAAGCGAGCCCTTGGCCCTGACGGGCAACCTAACCGTCGGCACCGCCGCACCGGCTCCAGTCCCCCACATGGCCTTCGACGCCACATATCTACCCGCGCTCCAGCGCCGACAGCCATGCAAATAAGGGCTATAAGGCTGGCGCTACGAGGCTTTGGCATGGTCTAGAAGCGAGGCGTCCACGTGGGCCGAGATATGCGATGAATAGGCTATGAGTTTTCTCAGGGCTGAGATTCTGATCAATCACTGGAATGGCACGCCATGAATAGATACCAGGCACTTGGGAATTCTTCGTTTCCGACGTAAAAGCTAGAGATTGTGCCATTCCATCTCATCCCCACTACAGCAGCTTCGCTGGGTCGACGACACTGACCCAGATGTTCTCCTTGTTCTCGCTATACGACACCACCAGCTTCCCCTTCACCATGATCGCAGTCGGGTAGCTAAACATCTGTCGCTTGATGCCCCTCGTATCGGGCGCAATCACCGTGCTCGCGTTTGTGCGCAGCACGCCGATTCCCGTGTACGCCCTGTTCGATCCCCTCGACGTGGCAATCGTCAACGGCTGGCGCAGTCTCTCCGTGTTGTTCCGTGGATTGTGCACCATGTATCTGTCGTCGTTGGGCAGCACGCCGAGGTGCTGCTTGCTCCCGACGCAGGGTATGTTTGTCTGGAAGATTTGGTTTCCGTATTGTTGTTCGACCTGAGGATACCAGTCCTTTCCTTGACGGTCGTCCGTGTGCTCAACCCAGACGGCTGTACTGATCAGGCTGGACCCCGAAATGTCGCGCCAGAAGCGCTCCCAGTGTCCCTTCTTTTTGCTCCCAAACCATACGGCGTGTGTCGGCTCCTGCATGTCGTGTGTGTCATCCGCTGCGAACAACTTCGTCTGGTACAGCCATGTTCCCCAGGCCGGTGTCTTTTCAGGCTCCTTGAGATACGCTTCAATCTCCTTGGCATGCTTGCAGTACTTCATGCCGTATTTTCCGTAGATGGTTTCATTGTAGCGAACCTCTTTAGTCCATTCGTTTTGGTCGGTCCAGCATGGATCTCCGACCGGTCGGCCTTTCTTGTCAATGACTCGGGCAATTCGGCCAGCAGCCTTGGTCCCTTTCTTGTTCCCGGCCCAGCAGTATCGCAGCGTAGTTTGCGAGACGGCGTACAGCGTGTTTCCGATGGGTACCCATGATATCGGATGGACTGCCCTCTGCCAGATCAGGTTATCGCACCAGTAGGTATAGTTGGCAGCGTTTGTCTGGTTGGGCAGAAGGGCTTCGGGCAGAATGGATACGCTCTTGCTCCAGGTGTAGCCGCCATCCGTAGAGGTCGTTAGCCAGGATTCTTGGCCGATGGAGTCTTCGTCAATCGGAGCGCTCGAATACTGCAAGTAGACACGCTTGCCGTCATAGTATAGCTCTGGATGATGGGCATAGGTCCTCCCAACCTTTGTGCCTTCATAGATCATTACTTCCGCTTCCACATCCAATTGTGGCCAACCAGCATATATGGGATCGGAATAGTTGATCGGCGGAGAGACCTGCCAGTAGTCCCCAGGTTTGGGTGGCTCATCCTTTGGTGCACTGGCTGTGACGCACGCAGCTAGCAGTGTTGCCCATAGCGCAGAAACCATGTTGGGGTGTAATGGTAGGCCATGGAAGGTTTACAAACGTTGGCCTGCTAATTTCCGATTGCGCCATGCCGGCTATTTGTATGAAGGCATTTTGCCAGTTGTCTTGTCAGCCGTTCGGTTTTACAGCCCACGAATATCGACCTCGGGCTCGTCGTCGGCCGACCGCTGGCTTCCTAAATAGGTAGTTGATAGACCGCTGATGATTGATGGAAATGCTTTGGTGCATGCCGCCGCTTGGCCTTGCAAGGGCATATTATCCGGCCTCGACGTCCACCTTCCGATGCATATCCGTGTCGCCCTCAACCAGTAGGAATTGGCCTCGAGATTTAACCTTGACAAATGTTTACTACTGCTGCATTCCTTGGCTGTCTCCTCACGCTAGCTTCTGCTTCGCCATGATCTTCGCCGACAACCCCTCCGGAACTTTGGGTGAATACGGCTAATTTCACATAATCGTTCGTTCTCGGTGGTTGTTGTACCGATGGCGGTAACTGTCCATTTTCTGGTTCTGCGGGTTTTAGGCAACGCACGGGACGTGAAGATGTTTGCTGTCTCCCGATAACATTTCAAGGACGCACATAGCGAAACTATACGACATGGTCCGCCTCAGCTGGGCTGTTTTGCTCTGCTCTCTCAACCCTGCCTATGGTCTGGCCCGACCATGGGAGGCTTACATCAATAGCCCGTCGTCGCGACGGGTATCTCCCAAGAAGGTCCACGCCACATCTGGGGACGCTCGTGTCAGGACTGGAAAGGACGGAAGCTTCGTCTTGACTCTTGGAGCCAACAGCCAAGTCTCACTTGACTTTGGTTATGTCGGTGGTCTCTTATCCATGCGAACCGAGACAAGTTCTCGTGAGGAGCCGCACTTTTCCCTGGCCTTCGCCGAGTCTCCGTCGTTTGTGCGTGCCATCTCGGATGATACAGGCGCCATTGCATCCCAGGACTACGACAAGGCACTAAATGTGACCGCCTCTCTAGGTTCAAATGACTACACCATGCCGACGGAGAGATTCCGTGGGGGATTCCGGTTCGTCACCATCCACGCGTTCCAGCCGGTGACCATCTCAAAAATTGTTTGCGAGCTGGGGTATTCGCCATCCCAGAAAGATCCGAGCAAATACGCGGGCCATTTCTACACGGAAGACGACGAGCTGCTCGTTCGGGCCTGGTATGCCGGGGTCCTGACTGCGCAGACCAATATTGCGCCCCCAAACACGAGTCGTTGGCTGCCACAAGTCAAGGATGGTTGGGCGTACAATTCCACCTTGGGTGCTGATGGTCCCGTCATCGTTGATGGAGCCAAACGCGACCGTGCAGTCTGGCCTGGAGATCTCGCGATTGCGGGGACAACTGCGTATCTTGGTCTTGGCGATGTCGGACTCGAGGCGCTATATTATGCGTTGGAAACCATGTTCATGTATCAGAATGAGACGGATGGGATGTTGCCGTTTGCAGGGCCGACCACGGGCTCTTGGCGGCGTGGCGCAAGGAGCGACACGTACCACGCCTGGACGCTCATCGCATGCTTCAACTACGCAATCTTTTCCGGAGACGCAGCCTGGGTTGACTCCAGATGGAACAAGATCGCCGCTGGACTCGGATACACCTTCAAAGCCGTCAGTAATGACGTGGGACTCGCCAAGCAGGTCGAGACGAATGACTGGGCGAGGCTCGGCGGTGGTGGTTTTAACAGTGCTTTGAATGCCCTCAACTATCATGCCCTTTTCGCACTGGCATCACTTGCCAAAGATACTGCTACTGATGGGAATGGGCGCAAGGCCCAGGCAGATGCCTGGTTTGCAGCGGCATCAAAGCTCAAGGCGGCATACAACTCTGTGCTCTGGGACGAGTCTGCTTCGCTGTTCCGCGATAATGAAACGACTGCAGGCTCGCAGCTGTTCCCACAGGATGGAAATGCTCTTGCACTAGCATACAACCTTACTCTCTCGGCCTCTCAAGCTTCCGCCCTGTCTGAAGCACTTGTCAGGAACTGGAACGAGATCGGTCCCGTCACCCCCGAGCTCCCCGATACCATCTCGCCATTCATTTCAAGTGTCGAGGTCATCGCCCACTTCGTTGCTGGGCATGCTGACCGTGCGCTGCAGCTCATCAGACGAACCTGGGGATATATGCTAGACTCGCCACTGATGACGGGCACGACTCTAATCGAGGGAATGAGCGCGAATGGATCCCTATACTACCGCTCCAGGCGGGGATACAACTTTGACGCAGCGTACACATCACTCTCACACAGCTGGTCAACAGGCCCGACACAGGCGCTCAGCTACAAAGTTGTAGGACTAGAGATTACGGGATGGAGGAAGTGGGTATTTAGGCCAGCTCTAGCGGATTTGAAGAAAGTGAGAGCTGAATGGAGCAGCAAGACCGGTGGCAAGTACGGCGCCACGGTTGAGCTGAAGGGCAAGAAGAAAGACTACGTTTTGGAGGTAGAGGTTTGGACGCCAAAGGGCACGAAGGGGATTATTGATATTTCCTTTTGCGAAGGTGTAAAGGTTGATGGAAAGAAATGGCGGGGAGGGGAAGTTAGCGGAGGAAAGAGCTTCAAGGTGCGTGGCGAGAGATGCGCCCTCTAAGACTAAGACTAGGTTATAAAGTCAAGTATTTATATATCCCCCATCCTCCTTACATTGTGCGATGGACCATGCCGGGCTGCTTTGGGAGCTTCAACTCTTCAACTGCAGCTCGCAGCTTCAACATTGTTGGCTCTGCCCAGGTCGACGCCAGGCGTTTCTGCTCCTCCTGATTCCCAGTCTCTCCGATCGTCGGGCCTAGCTCAACGTTAAGAACCCAGCTGATAGCTTTCCTTACAATCGCTATGCACATATCAATGGTTGGCTCGAGGAGGACTTGGTCCGGCGTTGATTCCCAGGTGATGCGGGTGATGCTTGCGCCGGTTCCTGCCCTGCCGTACCCGTCGAAACCGGCATCGATCCTCAATTCTGCGACCTGTCTGCCGCTCCAGCTGTGGTGCAGGTGCAGACGCACCTCTCCCGATCCATCTGGCCCATCGGAGTATATGAACCATTTGTCCTCGTTGGCTGCCTGCTCTTCTGGCGATGTCTTGGTCGATGATAGGATGATGTTGACCATAACTTTATCGCCGGGCCTTATCGTAAGTTGGTCGTTCCAGGTGCGGTTCGACAGGGGTAGGTAGCCGAGAAGCAGCAGAGGTAGCTGCTCAGGCGTCAGTGAGACATGCCACGGCGTCTCAATCGGCCGGAGGAAGCCAGGTGTGTGTCGCCACTGGTGCGGCTTGACGCGTTGATGAGGTGTCTGGCCGCGCTGCCCGAAATTTGAGTGGTGTTTGACGAGGGCTTTTCTGTACTCGTCTGTCCAGTCCGCAGTGTCAATTTCGCCGTCGAACATCCAGCTCCTGTTCTCTGTCTGCTCTGTGAAGACATACTTCGCGCCTTGGACCTCGCTGGCGTCCATGCTGCTGGAGGCCATCGTGACCAACGGGACCGGTTGGATTCAGGTGACAGAGGATGATGTTCTTTGGTGGGAGATTACGCGGTAATGGCAGAGCATGCTCGGTTCATCGTGCCGAAACCCATGCGTCTCGGTGCTACAAGGCTGTCTCCAAGGCTGTGTTTGGCCAGTAATGGAATTACCCCGCCCAAGCAGCCTAGTCTCAGCATTCAGCCGCACGAGGCCTCGTAAGCCTCCCATTTCCTCCCCATAAACCCGACCCTAATCTTTCATGCATGCCAGATATCATGGAGTTGAATAAACAAGCCTAAAGTTGACCACGCTACATGCGGCTGTCGACAATGGATCGGCCTATCTGTCCACATTGCCAGGATTTGGGTCTGGCCCACCTGGATCTGTCCGCGCGAGCCCTTCTTGCTGGCATTCGAGGCAAATGCCAAGCCTGTGCACTTGTTGGCGGGCCGCTTCTTTGGTACATGCTCTATTACTGTCACTCTCCCGTTCCAAAAACAGCCGTCCTTCTTCGCATCGTGGTGGATTGCGCTCTTTATGTGTATCTCTACACCAAGGCCGAAGACGACACCGAACACGCCATCGGCCTGGTCGAGTTCTCCACGGAACAGGGTACGGATTCGAGCCCAAACGGTTACTGTTTGATGTTTCCGTCTCTAATCTCATACGATCACAGGAAAGTCAACAAGGTGGACCAATATTGGGCCAGCTCGGCGAGTCCAGTCAAGCTCAATCTCGTCCGCCTCCCTGAGTTTGATGCGACACTGGCTTGAAGACTGCCAAACACGCCATGATTCCTGCCACGCCCGGGATGCCGGTTCGACCAAGCTACCAACGAGGCTCATCGATGTTGGCTTGGCGGAGAATGCACCACCTCGTGTCTCACTCCACATCACCGATGGCCAAGAGACGTCAACAAGTTATGCTGCCTTGAGCCATTGCTGGGGCGGAGGAAGGCCACTGAGTACAACGAGGAGTAATCTAAAGACACACCAATCAGCAATCTCTTTCAATGCCGACTCACTGACCTTTGCTCATGCCGTGGACATTACGAGGTCACTGGGAATCCGATATCTTTGGTAGGTCTCGGCTCTCGTCAAAGCAGTTCATGTTGCATGGTCAAATACTAAGAAGATGGAATACAGGATAGATTCTCTCTGCATTGTACAGGATGACGAAAATGATTGGACTACCGAAGCGGCCAAGATGAAGCTTGTCTACCGCAATGCAACGGTGACTCTCTCTGCTGACGGCGCCACGGACCCTTCCAAGGGATTATTCTCCAGCAGTGCTCATTTGGCAAGGAAGGCTGCTCATCAGACCAAGGTAATGATCACAACCGGGACAGGTGGCGAACCCGTGCAGGTATTTGCTAGACTAAGAGGGCTGAACGAGCCAAAGCCGGCCTCCCAAGCGAACGACAACGGCTGGACGGAGGAGGCATTGCGCAGACGAGCACTGTGGCCTATCGACCCTGGCAGCGCACCTCACTCGAGCCTGGCTACCTCGATGAGCAAGCTCTCAACACGGGCCTGGGTTCTGCAGGAGCGTGCCTTATCACCACGCACCATCCACTTCTACCAGGAGGAGCTGGTCTGGTCGTGCCAAACACAGCAGAGGTGCGAGTGCCGTCTTAGTCCTTCGCCCCCGTTTTCAATCGGTGGGTTTCGGCGACTACTGGCGGCGCCTCCTACAGATAAATCAGCCAAGGATCTCATCCTCGCGTGGCCAAGCCTGGTTGAGCAGTACACGGTCAAGGGCATCACCTTTGACAAGGACCGTCTGCCAGCCATCTCAGGCCTCGCCGGGCTGATGCATGAGCGAACAAAGTCGGAGTACCTAGCAGGTCTTTGGTCAGACGACCTGCCGTACTCGCTGCTCTGGATCAGTCGGTCATCCGTCCACGACAAGTCCATCCGTCGCATGGGATTCGAACAAGGCCCAACCAACCACGAGTATGCGCCAACATGGTCCTGGGCATGCATCACTGGTCCCATCACATATGTGCCTCGCCACCAGGACCAATACACCTACCGTCGCACTGGACGTGACGAGGTCAAGCCTGTGCTGAAGATTGTTGCAGCATCTGCCGTGCCACGATCCATTTCCAATATTTACTCTTCTGTCAGGGACGGCCAGATCACAGTCAGTGGTGATGTCTTGCGTGTGGTCTGGGACAGCCCACAGAAGCGATGGCGCCCTCGAACCCACGACCAGATAGTGCAGCACCCTTCAGGAGCTCTGCATCACGGCTATGTGATGCTCAACACCAGCGAGGACCCGGAAGACCAGCCCGTGATTCTCTATGACGGAAACCAGGGCATAAACTCCCGGCATCGACTCGACACAGTCATTCTTTTGCGCGCAGCAACATTTCTCCTCTCAGGCATCTGGACGAGCCCCAGGACAGAGGTTGTGGCTCTTTTGCTGGCAAGAATCGACGATGGGCCGAATGGCGAGGCCTTGTACGAACGCTTGGGGATTTTCTTCCACGCTTTTGACAAGGAGACGATCTGGCAGCACGCTCAAGAGTGGGCCGTCACCATTGTTTGACTCATGAAGCACGGTCAACATGACGCTAGTAGGCCGCTGTTATCTGCATGTGCTAGAATAGCCACAAAGAAACTTTAGGCTTATTTCCTCAGTTTTACTAGTTCTTACCATGGTCGGGTTCATGACTGTGGATATGACTGCGAAGGGCGCAGACAACACGTCCGGGGCCGGAGGCAGACGACCGGACTGCTCCGATCCCATGCATTTCTAGATGCGGCATAACGCTAAATGCACACTCATGTAACCTGTCGTAAAGACTGAAAGATGACTCGGAGTCGATGTCGGGGATGTAGCGGTGTATGATTGACTGCGCCCTCCGGCATGGGTAGTCGTTGAGCTTACCCGAGGTTCGTTTATCTGGTATCGTCGGGTTACAGAACTTCTGTTGCGGCTTGCAACTGCCCCGCGATTCCGTTGTGGGGGATGGCCATGGGTTGTTATCTCGGCATCAAACTAGGGTCCGGTCTGGAGATAAGCTTTTGGTGATGCTAATGTAAGCACCTATGGGTCGTTGATGGGTTCCTCGCGCCGGTTTCTCGTCCATCTGATGGCGTTGCAATGCAGATTACCTGCATCCGGGTTGGACTACGCGACTCACGACAAATCAGCCACCCACAACGCCTAAACCCTTGGGCCTTTTTTTCCGTCGCAGTGGCTTATCGATTCTCTACCGTTGCGTGCGGGGTTTTGGTTTATCATGGGACAGATCGCTGACGCATGGTGGTGGAACTTGTGGATCTCTGGGTGCCTGTAGCGCCAGTCCGCTTGTGCGTGCTGCAACATTCCCATGCAGACGCCAGCACACTACCTTATCTCGTGAGCGACTTGATACGCGGACGATAAATGTGCTGTGGGTTCGGATGAAAAACGTAATGAGAACAAGCCGCCAAGCCTTTCCTCTGGGCACGACTTTCCCAGCCTGGCGTATCGGTTCGCATGGAGATGCTCGATCCCGACTGCCGTGCACCGACGAGGTGGAGAAAGATGTTTCTGAATGGATACGTCTGAGTAGTAGTAGCAAGACGGAGCGGCGATAACCTAGCGGCTGCGGGGAATTCGGGAGGATAAACGTCGGGAGGGATGATCCCGACGAGTCCGGAAGCATGTTCACCATGCCTGTCGTTGATGGTTGCGCATGTCAACACGTGGGTGGTTCCCTGTCGGAAGCGGATCACAAAGGGCCAGCGTCGTGGTATAAAATGACATGAGCCTCGCACTCATCATCTGGTTGTCGATCAGCACACAGCTCTCCAACATCCTCCACCTGCTTCAAGCATCAGCTCCAACCTCTCTAAACCCTATTACTATATAAACCCTCTTAAAACCACCATCATGGGCCTTTTCAACACCTGCATGCTGCTTCTCGCTGCCGTTGGCGCTGTCACGGCTGCTCCGGCCAAGGGCGGCCTGGCACCTTACAACTACCTTGGAAACCAAAGCCCTATTCTGTGTAAGTCCATCACTCCCTAAATCCAGTTACATATTACTCACGCAACGAAGCTGGTGGTGTTGCCGCCGGTAACCTCGTCTTTGTGAGCGGCACCACGCCGAATGTCAATGGAACTATTCCCAAGGGCATTGAAGCCCAGACTGTAAGTCTCAACAGGAGAGAGTTTTCTGCTCAGAACGCGGCTGACACCCCCATAGAAAGCCGTCTACAACAACATCAAGGCTGTCCTGGAGGAGGCTGGTACTTCTTGGGACAACGTGGCCAAGACCATCGTCTACCTTGCCGATATGAACGACTTTGCTGCCATGAACAAGGTCTACGGTAGCTTGATGCCCAAGCCGGCCCCTGCTCGAACCACCATTCAAGTCGCCAAGCTGCCTGGCGACTTCATCATCGAGATTGAGGCTGTGGCCGTCATCCCGTGAAGTGGCTACATGTTCGACCCATAACGAAAGAAAATGAGTTACGCATTCTGTAATGAGTTACGCATTCTGCAACCAGTACATAGTAGTAAATAGTCTTAGTTCTGTCAATATCACAGTGTGCCTTTGAAAGACTCCCCATTCCTTGCTGTGAAGTATTTGCATGTCGTAGTCCATTCTATTGAACTTTACTGTATGTGTGACTTTTGATTGTGAACCTCTATTTCTATAAACTGGTCCGTCTTCAAGTCATCGCTAAGCTCCCGGTATAGGCTTGTTTGCAAAACCAATCTTGGAATTCGCTCCATCAAAGACCACAAAGGCGGCCTTGAGGGCAACGTCCCCAAAGATGTTTATTCCAGCACCGTCACTCGGTTGCAGGCCGCCAAAGCACATCTCGCCACTCTGTGCCGCCGCGCTGGCAACACCTTGAGTACCTCGCCATTTTCGATGTCGCTTTTGAAGTCCGTTGGAGGACGCGCCGGAGAGGGGCGCAAAGTTGATGAATGATCCTGGGATCTTGATGGCTGCTTCGCCAACGTGGAAGGAAAAGTCTGGTAGATCCGCGTTGCAAGGAAATACGAAGCCTCCCGCGGTCTGATCCAGCTGCGCACCTTTGACTTGCGAGTAATATGCTTCGTTTACAGCGGCAGGCAGGAACAAGAGTGTTGTTCCGGTGTCAGCAATGCCTGTGAGGGGTGTCTTGGTGACTTGGGTGCTATTTCCGACGGAAAATCCAGTCGAGGTAAAAGTCCACAGCCCGGTAGAGGCGTTGACATTGGTGTATGTGATGTCACCCGTGAAGGCCGTTTTGTTGATGAAGCCAAAATCATATCTACCAGGGGCGTTGTGTTGTAGGTCGGCCGTAAACAAAGTCACGCCATGGTCAGCGTTGGCAGTGCCGAAGAAAGTAGACTGCTTTTGCGGCTTGACAGTATTGATGGAACTAAAGGCGAGTCCAACGAGGCCATCGAGAGCCTGCTGTTGGGAAAACGACTGCGTGACCTCATCGGCAATCTGCACAGCTTGCCCGCTGACGTCGAGGCCCCCAATGGAAACCTGGTCATGGACTACGTGTCCCGCTGCAGCGCTTCCATCGCCATAGTGGATTTCGAATGATGCACCGTTAAATGCCTTCGAGGAGCTGCTCTTGGCTTCTTCGTATGCATTCTGGCCGCCAGCGGCCGCTGCTTGGGCGCTGTAGACCCAGAGATCGGATGATCCAGTGTCAAAGTTCATCTGGAACGTCTTTGGCGGAGTGCCGATTTGCACCGGTGTCAGCCACTCGGCATCGTTCTCAATTGGCTGATTTACTGCACTGCCGGTATTCTGGCGCTTTTGTAGCGCTTTTGGAACAGGTATGCGATGCTTCTTATGTGCCTGTAACAGAGCTCCGCGGTGGTCCCTCTTGAACTGGGGATTCTTGACCTGCTCGACGGAGAAGTGGTTCCCGCCAGGGGAGGAAGGTTGGCCAGCAACGATTGTGAAGGCAGCCATGCTACCGAGAAGTAAAATGCAAAGACGATCCATGTCTGCTGTCCTCTCGTGGAGTATGACAGGCAGAGAGTAAAGAAAGGTAAGCCAGGAGAATGTAGCTTGAATGAGTGGATAGAATGCAAAGATGGCGCAACTGAGCTCCAGGCTGAGTTGATTGCTACTACAAGGCCATTAAAGACGGCATACCCAGTTGATATAACCCGTCAGGATGCACGGCAGTGACGGCACAGAGTCGCTCTAGGCCCTGTTGATGCCAGGAGGCCGCCTACCAGGTGAAACTGTTCACAACACTGATCATATGACCCCGGGGCCCACACGCGTCAGATGTAGTCGTCAGGCAGTCCCCTTGGAAGTTTCAACAATTAGTGTGATGTCTGCTCGTGGCGCCGAAGTATTCATCTCGTCTAGGTGGGCCCCGCGATCGGGAAACCGGCAGTTTCGGAGTTGCGAACGGGGAAGTTGGGAGCCAATGGAAACGCGTCGCGGGGTCGACCCGACGTCAACAGGGGCTTGCGCACCGGCAAGGCGGCATCTACGGCCCAGGGGAAGCGAACTGGCGGGCTCTGAATGGTGGACTTACATACAAGACGATGAAGACTGGTTGGTTTCATGTGCGACAGGAGCTTGTAGAGCACACGGCACCACGTCCCGGATTGAGGCACAGAATATCTGTATTCCTATGATTCTTCACCACTATAATAAAGTATCTCTCCTCTCCTCGGTCCAAATAATAGAGGCGGAGAATTGCGTGCAACTCACGTCTGAACATGAAACCGACGAGTGGCTCCTTGTTTCTTGAAGCCGCACTTGGTGTTTGGTGGCTTCAAGAGCTTGCCTCACCATCAAGTCCTCTCCGAGTAACCAGGAAATACCAAGCCACATTGCTTACCCAGCAACATATAACGTCCCAGCCCACGCTGCTCACTGCGGGATGATTATGGAGCGTCTCCAACACCAGACTACTATCACCGCCATCATTGACCACGTTCAATGTGCCGACAGCGAGGAGCAAGGCCATGGTCACCAGTTTCCATTCCATGCTTGGCACATTTGAGAGGCTTTCCAGGTCTTTAGCCGGTAGAAGTGCGTTGACCAGTAGTGGTGCAAATGCCAAGGTGTGAGGAAGTAGCAGTAGCTTCATAAACACTGCCTGGCCAACATAGGACGGTATAACGACGGCAATAGACACCGTCGCCACTAATATTAGTTGATACAACAACGAATGAGTTGACGGCGATACGGGCTGGGTTCCCTTTTGGTCGCGTTTTTCGGGTTGGCGGGTGTTTTTACTGTTGGGTGCACTAACCAATACGACGAGGAAGAAGAGATTGGTCGCGAATGAGATGGCGACAACTTGGCCAAGAAGCATAAATGCCCATGCAAATGCGATCTTCTTCTTGTGGGCTGTGGAGGCATTAGCAAGCGGCTATACGAGAAGAAACATGTGAAGTGCTGCACGAACCCTGCGCTGCGAGCATAACGCTCCAGTTTGCACAGAAGCCAAAGATCTGCAGAGACCACCAAGCCCTCGGTGCAGTCTCCAACGTCGATGCCCATGCCTGCTTGAACAGCTTCGTGTCACGGAGCCAATCGCCGAGGTAGAGGGCGTCTTCGTCGGGGAGCGCGCGCCCAGCAGCCCAGTCGCCGTAGGACCAGGCGAAGAAGCAGAACATGTGATACCACGTAGTAGCCAGGCTGACAATGCTGAGCGCAGCGAAGACGAGCAATGCCAGCTGACGCTGAGCCGAGGCAGCTTTGCCTGTCTGGTTCTTCCTGGCCGTGGAGATGATGATTGACGTGCACTTGGCCGTCAAGGCGGCAGCGAGCACCATGTACCCTGCCAGGATGGACAGGGGTCGTATATTTGATGTGCGCTCCATTGTGTTGGCCTTTGCGCGTGCTGTGATGGTACTAGTAGGAGAAGGGGAATGTGTTGGTGTTGCGAGTCGGGCACCGCAAGAGACAGATTGAATTTGCTGGGTGTGAATTGGCCGAAACGTGGCGCACGAATCGAACCTCGGCGTCGAACAAGATTGGCTGGCGCCACAAGCATTGTCTCCGCACCGCCACACCACACGAAACACCAACGAAACGCCGACACGTCCAGCGAAACGGCCACTGATTTAGGGGTCAGTTTGTGAAGGGAAACATATGAGAAAATACAATTATCATTAGGGAGGAACGCGTAATGTATGCAGGAATATTACTAGTCCTCGATGATGCTGTCTAAAGTCCTTCTGAACACTGCATTTATTTCCAACATAGGTCTTTGAAGAGTTAGGTCAAATAGTCATAAAGATCTCACGGCTCAGTCATAGGAATACTATGAGACTAACGCGGAGTATTTATACAGAGAAATACAAGGTAATAGATATGAAATCGATCTCTTAAGAAAGACAGTATCAATCCATTAGTATCGCCGTCATAAACCTTCTCCTCCAGCTACCCTATCGTCGACAACCCCGCGGCCATCTAATTTCCCTTCGACTTCTTGGATCCAATCTTCCAAGACGAAATCTTGCTCCAACGGGAGCCAGACCCTCTAGACGGCCCGGAGCTATCCGGAGACCCGGCATCCAACTCAGCAACCGGCCGTGAGCTAGACGCACTAGAAGCACCTCCGTCCAGTTCGGCCATATCCGAGAGTCTGCTTCCACCAGTATTGGAACGGTTTGTCAAGGGGGCCTCGCTGTTGGAAGCCAGTTCACTAGGGCTGATGGGACTGCCGACAATCGATGCCCTATTGTCCGTACTGAGCTCTGAGACGGTGGCCGAGTCAAGCTCAGCAAGCCTTCCAGTCGTCAGGTTGCTCATTGCGCCCGGCAGTTCGGAAATCTCAGACGCGGCGGGAAGCTCTGCCGGGGAGGTTGCAAAATGCTCAATTTCGTCGTATTTGGGCGGCTCCCCGAAGCGGTTCCTGTAGATGATGTCCTCGACATTGGTTCGCAGCTTGTTGAACTTGAAGCCAATCGCCACATTCTTGAGGGGAATCACCGAGTCAATCTCCCCATGCACCTTATCCTGTAGAAGCTTCTGTTCGCTATCGGACGGTTTGACCATTGCTGTCGTGTAGTACTTTGCCGCGTCCTCAATCTGCTTCACTGACACGTACTTGCCGTCGTACCGAAAGGATCGCTCAAGGATCAGGATCACATCACACGAGCACTTCAGAAGCATCCTCGCGGTAGGAGGGAGACTCCAGAGGCAGCCAGCAACGCCGACAAGGGCCCCGATTCCGCCCGAGGGAATGGCAGCTCCAAGCGTGACGATGCTGATGGCGGCAAACTGTGCCATTGATACCGTCATGAACTGCTTGAGGTTCTTTAGGACGATATTCTTCATTATCTGCTCCACCTCCTCTGGCGTCGTCTTGGGGAATCCGAAGCAGAGCAGCGCGTGCTCGCAGATGAGTCGAGAAACCGTCGGCGTTCCAATCACGCCGGAAAGCGGAAGCGGGACTGCGGCCGTCCGAATCGCGTGGGTTCCGAGCCGCATGCACTCTGTAATGGCTGAATTGATCTTCTGCTCAACATCAACGACTTGTGCCGCCACGCAGAAGAGACGTACTCGATCGTTGACGATGAGGCTGAGGGTCCGGGAGACTAGTTCCTTGATGCCCGCGTCGTCATCTGGGCCGTGTTAGCATGGGCGAAAAATATTGAGTAGGAATCTCTTACTCTTTGAAAGACAGCAATACCCATCTGCCTTGTAATGCTCAATCTGTGACAGCTGGCCTCGCAATAGAGAGAATTGCTCTTCCGCCATCTCCTCGGCCTTCTCCTCGGCGATTCTCTTTGCTTCTTTGTAATCGTTAGTCTTCTCCATGAGCTCGTCAATGAGCTGCATTTTTCGGTAACTTGTCAGTTTATCCTTTTTGGTGCCAATAACAAAAACGGGGACATTGTGTGAGAATTGAGCAATGGTGGCAAAGGTCCTCTTGTCCGCCTCTTCGATCCGGCTAACATCGGCATCGACGCAGAACCTGTGGAATACTGTAAGTCGAAATTGCGAGATAGAACATGAACTGAACCTCACCAAATAACATGAAGCGCCTCGCTGGCATCTTGTTGGAATGCTCGATGCCTGAGGAACTTTGCGATGAGCTCCAGCTCTGCATCGCTGCCTGCTTGCCAGCCGCGGGAGTCATGGATGAGCAAGCCGGGATGTTGAGGCGACTCGAAAGCGACATTGATGTCATGCACGCCCTGGTCGTATGATGTGGACTCTTCTGTCATGTCAACGCCAAAGACTTTGTTGATGAGCGTCGACTTGCCGACCCCGGTCTTCCCGCAAACGAGGATGCGGAATGCCTTGACGTTGCTTTCTTCAACGTCGATATCTTTTAGCCACGGCGCGAGGGATTGATTGTCAGCTACAAGACGTGCGTCCTGAAAGTTGGAGATGTCGTTCTTCATCCTCTTGACGGTCGACAGCTCAAGTACGCGTGGGTTTCTGTCCAGAATGCAGAACACGGATGGATGGATGACCGTCCCATTTGGCACTTTGGAAGGAATTAGCGGTTTTTGATATGTGCAATATTTGAAAACATACCGTTGTTGCAAAAGCCGTCTAATCTGCCATCCTTAAAGACCGGGCGCATCGTGCCAAGTGAAAATCGCTCCGAATTGAACTTGATGGCGTGGATTTCGATGCCATTCTCTGAGCGCCACTTGTGTGAGCTTTCGACATCAAACATGGTAATTTGGATGCCGTTAGAGTACCGCAGCTGCCACTCAATGTCCTCGGTGCCGTCGAATTTGGGCAGATTGCCAGCATATTGCGGGAAGACGAGGGAGAGCGGATTCTCTACACGGACTGATTTGTTGACTAGATTAAGGGATAATCCAGATCTAATGCTCTCCACCAACATCCACTGCAGTGGATAGAGAGACAAGCCATCGGTCGAAGTGCCCCCGCAGAGGTCATCTGTGGTACCGAGAAACCAAGCTTGGATCATCGCTTGCGTGCTGGAGTTGGATGTTTTTGGCACCCCCAACATGTCCAGAGCCCTCGAGGAGCGATTTTCGTTCATTGCTACTGCGTGTCGAGTGATCTCGGCTGGTGGGATAGATGACACCTCAACCAGCCCCTTGCTCGATGCCGGCTTTTGTGAGTCGAAGAGTCCAAGGAAGCGAATGGTTGGCGGTGGGCCTGCGAGTTCCTGTGCCCTTTGCAGAGATTCGAATGCGTTTTGATGCTCACCGCCATTCTGAGCCTCGAGAAGTGAGCAAGCAATGTCGAACAGCTCATCGAAATGGTCCGTCAACTTCTGCTTGGCCAAGCCAGCGCGGTGGGCAAGATCCGCAACGGCACGTACAACATAGGCACCCTGTCCTGAGCCGTACAGCCAAAGCTCATCTCTGCCAGTGTCGAGTGTCGAATAAATATCCTTGACTATTTCCCTGATTAGGGCTGACGCATGATCAGCCGATGCCTTGGGCCGCAGCTTGTCGCTGAGTTTGGAGCCGCCACTGGCCGTGGTGTAGTACTTTGATATCTGCACCAGATTGCCCCCGGAAGGACAGACACCCTCTCGTACAAGCTGATGAAGCCTCTGGATGGTAGACTGGTTGCCTGTCTCTGCTCACTTGTTAACGGTACCGATCTCGGCGAAAACCTCGATTGGCTGGAGACTCACTCGGGTCTTCTCGGACATCGGCCCCGTCAACCAGGATGACCATCCGCTTCATCGAGGACTTTTCCGACAGCATCGTGACGACCAGAGCCACTGGGGTGTAAACCGAGAGTGAGCGAGATTTGTCTTCAAGCCGTGTAATAATTATTGCGTGTCCAGCGTCAGATTTGGGCGGGGAATGGTGATGGTGCCCCGCTCTTTGGGACAGGGGAGCGAAAACTCCGTCGGCGTTTAGCAGCAGCACCTAACTGGCTAGAGGGGACGCAGGTCATCAGCGAAGTTATTGTCAGCGTAGCAAAACGAGGCTGACAATAAGCGCTTTCATCTGAGATTTATCTATATTCCAGGCTGAAACGCTGATGAAAGCCACCTCCAATTTAATCGCGCAGTTGGATTCTGTTCAGCAGAACACTGTCGCTGTCACTTGTGGGCGATGAAGCGACAAAAGAAATATCCCGTGAATTTATAGACACTGGAGGTACCAAGAATCCTCTGTTTCTCGCTATAATTAAATGCGATAGTCAAAATTCTGGATGGCTGGTCAAAGCAGCCAGTATGAGTGCCAGCCTAGCAAGTTGAGCATTAGCTGGATGTTGAACACCGATAATACGCCACCTGAGGACCCTCAGATATAGAAAAGGGTACCTTCGCTAGACGCAAAGGGGAGCAGTTGCAAAATGCATAAGATAGAGAGCATAGGAATAAATCTGAGCCTGTTGGTTGCACGATTATGCGAATGACAGGGGTCATGGTCATCATGTGACTCTGCGGCCCAGCGAAAAAAGATGAGGCCCAGCCACCTCCAGCTGACATAGAGTCGATGATGCTACAGTGTGGCAACCGTTGATTGCTGTAAGAAATGCATCGCAAGCAATCTTAGCAACAATAGGATTGCCAGCGAGCCTTGACATTGATGGATCTCGCAACCGACGTAGCCAAAGGGGCCTCGATCCTAGACGCAGTCCGAGCTGGGCGATATGACGACGTTGCGAAGCACCTGGACGACGAAGCTGCTTTGCTGTGGACAAGAGAGCCAGGAACTGAAAAGACATTATTGCAGCTAACAGTTGAATGCAATCATGCGGACATCGCGAAGCTGCTGTTGGAGAAGGGTGCTAACCCAGAGCTGCCTGACAACGGCGGATGGAAGCCGTTGGCTATAGCAGCATGGAACGGCCTTCCCACGTTGCCCATTACAGAGATGTTGCTGCAATATGGTGCAGATGTCGATTCGGTCAATCTAAGCGTACAGCAATCCGCGCTGCATCTTGCTGCCACAGGTGGCGTCACTCAGGTTGCCCAACTGCTCCTTGATCGTCGTGCTCAGGTGGACTTCAAAAATGCCTCTGGAGAAACACCTCTAGTCAAAGCAGTTGAAAACCACAGACACGAAATGGTCAAGCTGTTACTCAAATATGGCGCCGCAAGGACTATTCGAACCGCCCAGAACAACACATTGGAGGCGATTTCTTTCGACGATGACGAGATGCTGAGCATCTTGGGGGCGTCACTGAAACTACAAAAACTGCGAGGCCCACCAGTGGCCAGAAAGCAAGGTGGAAAACGACCAGCAAAATACCAGACGCTTGTATCCAAGAACCCCGCGCCACAAGACGACCTGAAGAAGATGAGTGCCTGCCACGCATTCAAGGCTACAATTGTGGACTTCCATATCGGGGAGCCGAAAGAAACTGAAGAGCCAGAAGAGGAAAGATTCCAAAGCACAATCTCCGTCTACGATGTTCTCTACGGAAGAGGGGCAGACGCGGCGATGCGCGACGCCAAGGCCCAAGCTGATGAACCGCCGAAAGGCGAAGCGACCTTTCGCTGGTATCATTTTCCGGCCAACAATGTACGTTGCATACACTCTATCTCCTAGCTGAGCTTACCATGCTGAATGAATGACTGTTTCCCAGATGGAATGGGTTGAAGCCCTGATGAGGCGGCACTTCGCGGACCGCGAGCCAAGGACTGGCCAGTACACGGACGCCTTTGCCGCTGGTCTCGGAGTGAGGCGGACGCGGAATGAACACCATTTAATGCTCACATCCAAAGGGCCTTTTGCGAGACCCTTGTGCCGCAGGGTCAAGGTATGTTGTGAAAACGATGTAGCAGACGATCAGGGCGCCTAACGTTTGTACAGCAAGGGTCAAATCAAGCCTATGGTGGTGATGGCACTGTGCGTCGGTACATTGGTGCATTCGTAAGTAGACTTGCTCAACAAAAGAACATGCTAATGCGATTAGATTCCTTATTTGCACTACGAGAACAGAAAAGACTTTGAGGAAATGTCGGACTCAGTGTCAAAGGCCATTGACCAATGGAGTCTGCAGTGGCGCTCGAACCGAAACCGTGCCCGAGATAGAAGCCCGGGCGTTGATGGCGAAGAATATGCAAGCGACGACAATTCTCAGGTGTCGCTTCGACGCCCAGCAAGAGATGGGAGATCTCGCCGACGGCGCCGCGATGGCTCCAACCCTGGTAGTGACGGAAACATCGATACCGAAAACTCAAGCAACAGCTCGGTTTCGGGCGTATTGCAAAGGTTACTCATCGATGCCTACTTCAAGCCAACCACTGCTGGGGGTGTACCGCCACTGCAAATACGCCGTACTTTGGACCACTACTTTTACAGCCATCTGGAGAGCACCTCAAAGAGGGACAACGACCAGGTTGTCCTTCGCTACACATCTAATGTTATTGACATGGAGCCCAAGATGTTCATGGTTGATCAACTGTGGCTATGGGTCTTGGATGATGGTAAGTTTGGACCGAAGCTTCGAGACCAAGTCATTTCCAGCTAATGTTGTTGAAGACACCGTCATCAGCTGCTCGTCCATGAGATGGGACTCGTGGAAGTCTGGGCAAGAAGCCCCACGCCGACCAGTTCCTGTACGGCCGGAGACGACAACTGGTGGCGTGCGATCGTGGGATGATTTCGTCGTCAAGGAAAACGACACCCTCAACATTCATCAAGCAATCACCGGGTTTCTGAGGGATGTGGACCGCGACTCTGTAACGACAGTTGAAGACCTGTGCCGTTTGATAGCGTCCGCATGCCTCAACGCGTTTGACCACTATAGTCTACCAGACGATTTTCATTTCCTCGACTTTGTTGAGCGGGCAATCGGCGAAGTGGTAGGCTCAGCCATCAAATTAGAATCTGCGCGAAACCATCATTGATGCTCTATAGATTGACCAAACCGCCAATCGCTTCGAAGAGTTCCGCGGCCGGTTGAATGCCGCTGCAGCAACAAACGAGCCGCTGTCGGCAGTAAACATCAAGATTGAGCTTGAAACCAAGCTCTTGGTTGAGATTGAAGATATCCAAGACGAACTCGGCATCATGCGCTTGGTCCTTGAGGATCAGAGACGTGTGGCGGAGGAGCTGGACCGCTTGCTTGAGGACCCGGAAGACCAAACAGATGCCGATACCGAAGCTGGTGCCAAGAGCTATGATCTGACAGGAAACCGCGTGCTAGAAGACCACCTGTCGCGTATTCAAAGAATGGAGAATCTCAGTCGACGGTCCCTGCAATCGGTATGTCCGTCAAACTTCTACAGATAGCCCACTGGGTTTCTGACTGCATTAGATACGATCGCTGCTCAAGCTGAAGCAGCAGCACGCCAGCTTATCCGAAGCGCAGTCTGCGCGTAGACAGGCAGAGTACACATCGGTCCAGGCAGACATTGCCACATCCTACAACAAGAAGGTGGCCGACCAGCTCGACCTGTCCCGGAAGCAAGCCGAGGAAACGGCCAAGCAGGGGACCGCGTTATTGCTCTTTACGGTCGTGACTGTTGTTTTTGTTCGTGGAACTCATCGAATGTTGGCTCGAACGTCTTGCTAACGTATCCTTTATAGCTGCCACTGTCATTCATGTCTTCCTTCTTTACGATTAATATTGATGCATTTCCCGTAAACGGCGACGGAAAGCTGCGTCTACCATATGTCGTAGGCATCCTCGGTACGCTTTTTCACCCGACCTTGGTGCATATTCTTGAGAAATTGACTAACAAGTGCGTGCAGTGGGTGTCTCCGCCGGTGTATCCGTCCCCTTTGTCATTGCCGCGTTCAACAGTGAAAGGATTACTGGCATGTTTCGGGCGGCCGTCAAACGGTTCAAACGAGCACGCTTCTCAACATCAGTCCTACGTTGGACGAGCTTGCTTATCGTCCTGGTCATTGTTGCGCTGGCTGTCACACTATCCCAGCCATTGGCATCTGGCGTTAAGACTGGAGTTGGCCTAGGGATGGGGCTCCTGGTTATCAGTTTCCTTGCCATGCTTTTTGTTCCCGTCCTCGCCCGACGTCGCGATTCCAATAGAGTATGAACGTTTATCGAGCTAGTCCGCTTGGGGATAGAACATTCTTAGAATTTTAAATTCACTATTTAATCTTCATCTATAATTGTCTCTGCGTATCCCCCTGGTGCCCGTGGTCCTGTATTCACCCAAGCTTGGGTATTGCGCTGCCTCACATTCTGCTCTGTTTCCCGGTCTCGCTGACCAGAGAAGTATAGTAATGTCTGAAGCCAGGCCAAATCGGGGGGCGGTCCCTGCGGCTGCCAGGCCGGTGTTGGTCTCGGCGCCTGTTGCGTCTCGGGGGCATCCTCTGCGGCAGCCTCGTTTGCTGTTGTACGGCTGGCGTTTTCACTGTTGTATGGAGATGCTCTCAGTCTCAAAACACCTATTTTTCGTCTGTCCTGGATCATCCCAGTGATGATGGAAGCGACGGTAAGGGCAAAGGTGACCCAAGCTGAGACGATGGCCCCAGTCCCAATTTGACATTCAACCGTCTTGAAGGAAAGATCTCCCAGGAGTGAGGTGGACGTTGCAGTTGCCAGGTGCTGCCAAATCGCAGCCGTGAAGGCGAATATGGCGGCCAAGGGCATGAAGAAGGTTGACGCAACGGTGAGAGGACGATTGTTGTATAGTGAATGTTTGACGAACTTTTGAACCAGACCTCGAGGGCGCGCAGGTATATTAATATAGACCGAGTAATCGTCCTGATCAGACGAATAGAACGGATAGATGATGGCAATGACGAGACATATGAATGTTAGGATTGTAATGATGAACCTATTGTGGCAAAAGCGTCAGTATGTTTCGTCGTGATCCTTTCAGCTGAGTGTACACTTACATAAAAACAAGTGTAAACGCCTCATTGCGCAAGCGTTCTCCAATCCATAACAAGTTGAGGGAGTCGGTGTTTTCCATAGATGTAAGAGAAGTAGCCAGGCTTGAGGGATGGGAACCACATATCCAAGATTCAAGGTTTGTTCTCACGCATAGACCAAAAAAGCCAACCCTGACTTCTCGCAGGTTACTAGTATGAGATACAGCATCACGAAAAGGCGTGTAGACCAAATTATTGCCAGAAATGGGTGCAGAATCCTGAGAGGGTTGAGTCTTGTAGGAGAGGGAAAGGACGTGCAGATTTCTGAGCGTAGAGTCATCACCAGTGCAGCCTAGGAGGAGCAGGCCTTTGTTGGCGAACGAGGTTAGCAAATTATTTTAGAGTGAACATATTGAGCCAGATGGTACTCTAGAGGGAAATTCTTACACTGGAGGATTATTATTACAGCAAAGAAGATGCATCGGAGCGGATCAATCTGTTGGACGTGGCGAGCCAGCAGGCTCACCCAGTGCTCCTCGGCACCTGGACTCCTGTATTAGTACTTGAAGCAGTTTTAAAGCGACGAAAATAGAGCGAAATAAATAGCAACGGCCGTAGAGCATTGAGCAATGTCTGCTTGGCACACTAGTGACTGACCTGTGGAACTTGAGCTGCCGGTGCGAGACCTTGCAGCCCAGCTTCTGGGCGGAGCCGTCGCACTACTTGTCATGGCGGATTAGAACGTCGACCATGACATTTGAGTGTATTTGCGTCCCAAGATCAAACCGTGGAGCGCGTTGGGCCGCATCGCATCTTGAGGCCTGCGAGGGTCAGAGAATTTCGCTCACCACCACGTGACGCCCAGCCCCCCCTCTGACACCCCTGCGAGTCGCGAGATGCTGGCCTCATCCATCCACGATCTACCGATAGCAAAATCAGATAGAGCAACCTGTCAAGCCCGACTCATCTCCCCTCTTTGTTTGTGTGTTTGGCCATGGTCATTGACCTCGCAGCACCCCAAGATGGCTACCGCGCCCAGTACACCATCCATTGGCGTATCGGACCCCAGCGTGGCCGTCTCTGGCAGTGACCTTCGGTCCGACCGCACTATACGCTTCAGCTTTCAATACGGATGGAGGGCCTTTATTCCATTCTTGGGATATCATCATGTCTTGATGATTCTGTGTACCATAACCATCCCCTTCCTCTGTATGTTGACATGCCTTTTCCCACTACCAGTGTTCCAAATTGTTCTAACAATGACACAGCTCTTGTGCTCGCGGGATGCGCGACTACCGGCAGCATGCAAAACCTTCACTTGGCGACATTCTCATACACGTCGCAGCCTCCCTCCTTTGAAGCCGGCGGGTTGATGCTCAACACAACGCTAGCACAAGACATCTACGATGTATCTCAACAGAGGAACGAAACCACGGGACACGTCAAGGCAGTCCAGGTTGGCTACTTCTCCGTCTGTGCAGATATCGAGCCGGGTGGTTGGCGATGCGGAATCACGTCGGCATCTCCCCAGAGCCTGGTCAATATATCAGATCCTATTGGCATCGTCCAGATTGCTCACCATTTCCGAACAAAATCCGTATCTCCTGGCATCATGTACGTCTCACCACATCCACTCCCGCCAACTCGCAACTAGAATCCTCACACGAGTCTACAGTATCCTCTGCATCCTCCTCAGCGTCTGTTTCGTTGTCATGCTCAGCACATTTCCCGGCTGGCACGAAGAACCAGGCATAGACGGCGAATCTGATCGCGAGGTCAAGCCTTTCCCCGAGCGAGCTATGCTTCTAGCGTCCATGGTGTGCTCCCTCTTCGCTAGCGTTGCGCTGTACTTAGCTACCGCGTGGCAGCACATTGCGGTGGCGGCAGCTGCCACAGCAGTGGAGTCGGTGAGATATGGGTCCGTCGAGGCCAGTGCCGGCACGGCAGTCATTGTCTTGGCGTGGCTGAGTGTCTTCCTCCTCTTCACGTGTGGCTTTGGGATAGTCGTCATGGTCCTGTCGATTGAGGTGCTGGCCTCGATGACTGGTTAGCCAGGTCATCAGGTGAGGCATTCGCCAAGAAGAAATGAATTTTGGTTCAAAATAAGCATGAATACATACTGTGTCGTTCTGAGCGTGCACCTGCATCTCATTTCACGAGGACACCCATTGGATATCCTTCGGTCAGCACCATAAAAAGCTTATGTGCCTTGTTCGGGTGGTGTTTGTCACCGAGCCGTGGCTTGACAACTCCCGAGGGTGCCGTGTCCGTAATTCAGACGTCAGATTCTAAATTTATGCCCTCCGCCGCTAACCGGAGAGTGGTGTCGCGACTTGGCACCCTCGGGGATACGAGCTGCGGGCTAGTCTACCCCCCCGACACAACAGCGAGCCCTGTGTCCCCAACCAATGGGCGGCTAAAGTATAATTACACTCATGAAGCACTGCCGCACAAGATTTTGAGGGCGTGGCTGCGCCAGGTACTGGTACGACCACCAATCTCCATTTGCAACACCACACAGCAGAGGGGGAAAACAGCTCTGGCCTTACAAATGATATCGCGGTGTGCCACATACCGGACCGCTGCAACCTTGGCTGCTTGGTGGTTGCATCTTTACTGTCGGCCTGGACCATAGTCGAGGCCTGTCTGCGCTTGTTGAGTTTTCGGATCTCCAACAACCGACGCCAAGTGCAGGATCCTATACGAAGTAGATGAGGATGTAGTGGTGTAGCCAGCGCTGGATGATGCATGGCTACAAGGCTGACTTGGATATCTGCATCAGCATGTAATGGTGTAGCACCGTGCAGTCCCATGATCCATTGAATCAAGGATATCACTGCATAATACCCTTATTCAAACTAAGCATACTGATCCACATCCGCCGAGAAGACGGAAGGCAAACTCGAGTTCGATGTCCGTGCCGAACGTGGGTGTGTGGACAGCCCCCCAGCCATACATCTCTCAGTCAATTGTCGAGGTCCCACACTCACTATTGCCCGTACTTCCCACGTTTTTCCGCCTGTACCCTTCCAGTCTGCCGATCTGCAGGGTATCATCCATTCCAGCTTGGTCATGGCGGCCTTTTGTAGAAAACCATCGGACGAGGGGCCTCCGAACGTCCTGTCCAAAAGCGGCCAGACAGGGGGCCTGATTGGTGGAATCGACCAAACACCAGCATCCAGGTGCTGTTGTTCGTGGAGACGGGTTTCAACGTAGCCAAAAATGTTTCAAAATCAGGACCGGCTTCCTAATTTGACGCGGAGGCCAGCAATGCAACCTCACGGCATTGTTATATAGAACCAACTGTTTGTGGCCCCGACGTGCAATTTCTTGTAGCTTCATTCATTCACCGTTGTACATATTCGAGGGCCGGTTCTCTGTATTTACCTCATCATGCGCTTCTCTGCTTTGTGTTTTGCGTCCATCGTCGGACAGGCGGCGGCAGCAGCCTTCCCCAACCCCAATGCTCAGCCCGTTCCCGTTGTAGCCGATGCACAAGTGCCTGAGGCTTTGGCCGCCAGGGCAAGTGGAAAAACCCCATACTTTCTCCTCGTGGGAGACTCCACCACAGCTTCCGGTGGCGGCTGGGGTGATGGCCTCATCGGCTTTCTCACGGGCGGTGCCAAGGGCATCAACCATGGCAAGAACGGCGCTACTACCGCCTCGTTCCGCGCCGAGGGCCGATGGAAGACGGTACTGGCTGATGTCAAAAAATACGCCAAGGATTTCGAACCGATTGTGACGATTCAGTTTGGCCACAACGATCAGAAGGCGGACAAGAACATTAGCCCGGACCAGTTTCAAAAGAACCTGCAGACCATGGCCCAGGAGGTCGTCTCCGCGGGTGGCACACCTGTAAGTCTCCTCGATGCTTGACGGCTTGGCTGACATCACTGACTGGCCTGCAGATCCTTGTCACCTCCCTCACCCGACGGTCCTTCAAGGGCAACACGGTGAACCAGAACCTCGAGGAGGAGCGCAAGAGGGCAATTGCTGCAGCAGGAGCCGTCAAAGTCTCTTACATTGACCTCAACGCCAAGAGCACAGCCTACGTCAACGCCATTGGGTCGGCCAATGCTGACAAGTACAATCTCAAGGACGGCGACAGGACACACCTGAACACGGCTGGCGGCCGTGTCTTTGGGAGGATGGTTGTCGACCTACTCATCGGTGTGCGGTCCGACCTTTCTTCCTCGTTTCAACCCGCTGGGGCCTTGAGCAAGAAGATTGCCGCTGGCCAATTTGCGACTGGTAACGAGTAAGGCAGACACAGAAGTTGGGTAATCGTCATGATGCATCAGAATCACAGGCGCTAGGTCGCTCGGCTGCATAAGTGCAGCGACTATTTGAATCTTGTATCTATTTATGATCATTTCCTGAGATCAAATTCACATGACTGGAGCCAAAAATAGCCGTGTGTTGCGAGATGAAATCTAAAAAGCCTTGTCCCTTGCTCTTGAACTCCTTCGATGCCTGGCTAGAATCTTTGGCCTCGGAACTGCGAGCATCCGGCCACTCGTTGGGTGTGCCGGTTTGGAAAAAACTATGCCACCCCCCACCAACAACCGTTTAGCTCTCCGTGCATGACACTCTAAACAAAGTCACCATCATCGGAAACTATGCGTAAATACCTTGACGGCATCTCCTTACCCTAGACTACCGAACCGCCCGAAGAGGTTGCAGTCAACGGCAGAGGGGAGTGGGGCCGATGCTGGCCGAGCTATTGGAGAGGAAGCAGACTTGGCAAGCAATGTAAGCGTAATGGTGTATGCCTGTTGATGCGGCTATGATGTATTGACACGCGAGCAACGGAGAGTACACACACATACACCAAAACACCCCTGTTTGCAGGCTTCAAGCCAAGCGGTCCAAAGAACTCAGACGTGATGCTCACCGGAGCTTGGCAGCGGTGAAAAATTCATCCACTGATGCCGATTCGTGCCCGACTTCCGTTCAGTGTGCTTGCTAACTGAGCGGGTGGCTTGGGCTCTCCAATGCTGCCGCCACATGACCTCGTCCGGGACGACTGTTATGCCGATCAGGGGGCCGCAAGTTGATGCCCGAATATTGACGGGCGGCTGCTCACTCAGCTGAACATCAACCTTGCCTGGTCGATGCGGTGACCGCTACGGGGGATTGGTGATTCATGACGGCTGCATCAGATGGTCAGCTCGAGACTCCTTTACGCCTAGTGTCATGTCCGCTGTAAGTCTAGACAAATTGGTGCTGTGATATCTTCTCTCCGACGACGATAGACGGGCATTAGCGGTGAGATCCATCCGGCTTGGCTAAGTGAGAGTCGCTAGTTGCGGTGATGCTCGCCGGGATGAGCGAGCGTCGCTTGCTTGGGCCATCCCGACGTGTCAATGGGCTCTCAACCCAACCGCCACAATCATGACCAAGCCCGGGCCACCGGTCGCTCGGCTCTGGTGTCCGCGGCGGGTGCCTTCGGAGGAATTGGGCAGGCTAACACGGCGCGTGGGCTGGCTTGGCCGATCAGCACGAGTGAACGAGGAGCACGTTGGTGACTCCCGACGGCCCGGGCGCTGGATCATCGGATGACAAAGTGGGAAATGGCGGCGCCAGTGCTGGCGAGCCATTGACAGGTGACGTGAATGGAGCAATGTTTGGGAATAGTGCGAGGGAGAAGAGGCAGTGCTCGCCCAGAGACGGCAAAGGCGGACTGGAAACGTGAGCGGCACCGTTGACAGTGGCGCGCAGCTTTTTGGACTGTGGAGATGCTAAGGCAAATCCGGAGGGCAGTGGCGGGACCCATGATGCTCAGGATGTGTCATGTCATCAATGGCGCTCTCGAGTGCCATGCGGCGGGAGGAACATGAGTAGCGGAAGGATCCAGGATGGGATCAACAAGAGTATGACCGACTGTAAGCATAGGGCGATGGATCCAAGGGCGCCCCTCCTCCATGCATGACGGAGCATGGCAACCGAGGGCGATAACCGAGGAAACACGGGGGCTAGCCTGGTGCCAAGATCCAGCGACTAACGGAATGTGAAAGTAGCGCATGCGAAGGAGGGTGGGATATTGTTGGTTGAGGAGGGGAGGAGGCCCTGTAATTACGGCTGTTGCTGCTGGGAATAAGCGGACAGCCATCTTGGCGATAATTGGGCTATTTTGGGCGCGACAAGACGAGAACTGACGACTGAGATTAGAACAGGAAATTACAAAAAAAGACGTGAATGAATGTCATGCGAGTGTCAGGCGCATGTGGCGGCGCATGTGGGAAAGCCTCGAGCTGCAATGGCTCCGTCCCGTCCGTGTCGGCGACGGAAGGCGGCGACCGTCAGAACGTGACAGCAACCCTTCTTCGAGTGCTGGCTTCTGCTGGACTGCCACGCCGGACTGTCGCCTGCTCATGGGAGCCAGACGACTCGGCGAGGGGGCGCTCGCCGGCCGGCAACTTTGATGGAGGGCGGGATGCCGCATCGGGGCGGGGCCCTCTCACGCACCACATCCATGACTGCTCGATTTAGCAAGCGGATGCTAGATCGGGGTTTCAGGCCTAGTAGTGTGGAGGGCTCGTTTATTCTTAGCGCCCGGATCGCTGGTGATTGGCGGCAGACTCAAATTCGGACTGCGTTGCGTGAATGGCGATGGCCTGGCCGCCGCCACAACTCAATTCCATCCCGACCAGACCAAACTGGTCAATTCTCTGCCGCCCTCCCATGCGTCCAGGCCCTCTGGAGACGGACTAACCGACCAAGGCCTGGAATACCTCCACTGCCGTTCTGTCCGGGCATCTCACAGGCGGCGCCGTACTTCCGCACATCTCTGCGTATCCGTGTAGCCCCATCGCAGCCAGAGGCGTTTACAAAGGGCATTCGCCGTGTGGCGCGGGCACTATCGAAAAGAAGGTGCCACGGGGCACCAAACGGTCAGAATCCCGACGAGCCGTGGGCGGGTTGGCCAGCTCGTGTTGCGCTCCGTGGTGGTACGGGCAGCGAGACAGTGGCAGAGGGGCGCGAGAAAAGGGCAGATGGGCGTTGAAACAAAATTGGCTTGGCTAGGTGAGCAAGGGATCGTCGGAATGCGAGGGGTAGCATTGCCTCACAAGCTTGATATGCATAATGCAAGAACAGGCTCAGTCAGGCACCGGATACGACCCGGACGATCCTATCCCCATCCCATGCCTGCGGGTTGCATCTCGCATCAGGGGGGGTCAGCCCACCCATGCAGGGGTCGTGCTGGATGTCTGTCTATGATTCTTTGTTCAGGTTTGCAGACCTAGTGGCTGGATATTGACAGCAAAATGCTACATGAGATGTGAGCCGACCTGCATTAGCCAGCCTCAGCCCTCCCCCTCCGGCGCGATACGAACGAGAACGACAATGCAGTCAGCACTGGGCGACCACAAAGCTGCCGTCGCTAATCGGATCCCCGGAGGTGACGTCAAGGGATAAACTCAACTGCCGTGTCTCTCCCGCTCCGTTACGGCCTAGCTCCGGCCTGGACTCTGCCCTTTCTCGTCTGCTGTGTAATGGCTTTGAGTTTGCAACAAGAACCATGCTGGTCCCGGATTGGTAACCATGGCGGCTCTAGCGGCTGCTGTGTCGCTGCTCACCACCTGGTCTGCCTTGGGAACGCTCTTGAGGGCCGCATCCAGACACCAATATACAAAGTTACCAGCCTATGTCATTCTGACTGGACCCAACAGCGTAGTGGTGGTCAACGGATGGTTCCGGCTGACCAGATTTGGTTGCCCAGCAAATGTGCTACACATGTCTATTCCTGGGTGCACATCCACACCTATCTCCCCGGCAGATGCCAAGCAGGACCTGCTCTGCACATACAAATGGATTCAAATATACTGAGTAAGCGGCGGATGGCTTTACAGGGGACTCGGAAAAGCAAGATGCCCCCTCCCCAGTGCCCCAGGCGTTGACCTCTTGGCGGCCGGGCTAATTCACCTCAAGTGCGGGGATGGTTCCATGAATTCCCCCGTAGCGGGCACGCTAGCGGCCTGGAAACACCCATCTTTGAGGCTCTAACGGAGGGGGCCCCACCGCGTGTGTGAGATGCACCCGTCTTCGTATCGTCAAACCTTGGCCCAGTAGCCAAGATGCTGATGCTGGTTGGTGATGCTGATGCCCCCCCCCAACCCGATGTGGCCAAGCACAACGGCGCCAGCCCTACCCTCCGGAACACCCCTCCCACGAGCCCAACAAGCTTGTCTTGATCCTTGGGATCACACTAGCAGAAACACAGTTGGGCCGTCAGCATCTGTAACGGCCTTGGTCCACCAGCCTGGTCCAGCCCTTGCACTGCTCGTGGCCCATGCTGCTACCTCCATCAAGGTTTTTGGGCCAGCCGTCTGCCGCACACCCACAAATAGTGCCGAAAACCTTGGTTGCACCGTGGGGATGGAGATACGAGCCCGGGTAGTTCCCCCAAAGATGGGGCAGGGCATGCGGTGTAGCCTCACCCAGCCACTGCCCCTGAGCCCGGACCATCGCTGTTTGTCCTGCTGGCTGGCTGTTTCCTTTGTGCGAGGGTGCCGTCTTCTCTTTCTTTTCGCAGACCCACATCTCTTGGCCCTACGGCACATTGCTACTAATAGCACAGTGGCGTATTGGGAAGCCCCAGATGGCGCCTTGCTTGCCAATGATCACCAGGTATTTTCCCGGCTCCGTCGGAGGCGCCGACTGGCCTGCCAGGTCCAGCCCGGAGCCTCGCTCTCCTCCGTGAATCGATTCAGCTGCTGCCCTGGCGTCTGCCGTGACGCCCTCCGAGCAGCGGCGATGGCAGGAGGAGGTGGAAATGGTGGAGAGGAGCAGTGGTGGGAGTGCAGTACTGCTACCTGGGGCTGTACCATGCCATCTAAGGGAGGACGGCAGAACTATACTATCTATGGCATCATGGCGAACTGGAATAGGGCTAGGGCCGAGACATCCTTTACACCATGATTGGATAAGCCCGCCGTCTGATGGCCTTCCGTCTCCGCCTGCTCGCGGCTTGTCTATGTCCATATACTACCCAGCCCTTTGGATCAACGCCCGCCAGCCAGCGCCATCCGTGTGCATCACCCGCACATGTTTACCGTATACTTGGTCCCCGGAGCCAGGTGCCGTCTCGCACAACAGGTGAGTTTGCCTAGCAGCCTCGGACCCACCCCTGCATAATGCAGGATAGTATTGAGGCAGTCATCACATCCAAACGCCGTGGCGTTCCGGTTGTCAAAGGACCAGCCTGAATTTGGAAGTCCTAGACCCAGACTGGGGCGATGCATCTCCAAGCCTGGTCATCTGGAAGCTGCATTTTCTCGGTCCAATAAGCAAACACGAGCATGCTGATGGTCTGGGGGGAGGGTTCAGCTCCGAAGCCGAGCGAGTCCTGCACTTCTCTCACCGGGCAACTGACCTCGTGGGACATCCCTCTATGAAGCATAAATAGAGCCCGAGATCTCCCCCCTTTTTTGTTTGGATCCATCACACCCAACCTCATCCCCAGGCTTTGAACAAACAGCCGGGCAGTTTCCTCTCTCAACTGGGTTGACCACTACAAATCATTCATTTCTTCCTAAAGTCATCATCATGATCTTCAAGAGTGTCCTCCTCCACTCCCTCATGGCCTTCGGTGCCATGGCGGCGCCCAGCCCCGTTGACCCCCAGGATCTCGATGCTCGAGACGCTGGTGACCTTGAAGAGCGCGGCGGCTACCAACCTCCTTGCCCCTATGGCACTTACCGCGACTACGACGGCAAGTGCAAGTGCAACAACTGGAAGAAGGGCTTTGTTCTCGAGTACGGCAGGTGTGTCTGCCCCAAGGGCAAGGAAGAAGTCGACGGCTGGTGCAAGGACAAGTGCCCCTGGCCCAAGGTCCGCAACCACGAGGGCAAGTGTGTGTGCCCCAAGGACTACGATGATTGGTACGGAAAGTGCCTGAAGAAGTGCGGCGAGAACCAATACCGCAACCACGAGGGCAAGTGTGTGTGCAAGAAGGGCTACGAGGACTGGTATGGCAAGTGTGTGAAGAAGTGCCCTGAGGACAGGTACCGCAACAAGGAGGGCAAGTGTGTCTGCAAGAAGGGCTACGATGACTGGTACGGCAAGTGCGTCAAGAAGTGCCCCGAGGACAGGTACCGCAACAAGGAAGGCAAATGCGTCTGCAAGAAGGACTACGATGATTGGTACGGAAAGTGTGTGAAGAAGTGCGGCGAGAACCAATACCGCAACCATGAGGGCAAGTGTGTCTGCAAGAAGGGCTACGATGACTGGTACGGCAAGTGCGTCAAGAAGTGCCCCGAAGACCGTTACCGCAACAAGGAGGGCAAGTGTGTCTGCAAGAAGGACTACGATGACTGGTACGGCAAGTGCGTCAAGAAGTGCCCCGAAGACCGTTACCGCAATAAGGAAGGCAAGTGTGTCTGCAAGAAGGACTACGATGACTGGTATGGCAAGTGTGTCAAGAAGTGCGACTGGCCCAAGGTCCGCAACCACGAGGGAAAGTGTGTCTGCCCCAAGGACTACGATGACTGGTACGGCAAGTGTGTCAAGAAGTGCCCCTACGGCCAGAAGCGAAACTCCAAGGGAGAGTGCGGCTACTAAAGGGCAAGCATCTCCCAAGGACGACGAGCTCTGAGGGATCATTGAGCCATTGAGGACAGCAAACCGACTATGCCTGCGTGTTGATGATTTTCAAGGGAAACACGGACCAGAAAAACACACCAAAAAAGACCAAAAACGGGCACTCGAACTTCCCATCTTTTTTTTCATACATAATGCCTTTCCAATCCGTCGCTGGACGGAAGTACACTCCTGGATAATCATCTTTCCTTCTTGATAGCCACAGAATTAAATCGAGTTACCTGCATGTCTGTCCGTCTCTGGTGCCAATTGTGACTTGCTCAATGCCTTGACTCCTCTCCCTACTCCCAGCCGGGGATTCCTGATCTTGGAACCATTCCTCTGGATGTGTGTTGGCTTTAGCCGGTACGACTGATGAAACAGTGGCCGCATGAACTCTACCGGTGGTCGATGTGTGCCACAAGGGGGCGTAAGAGGGGAAATAAACACGCTTAGTGTTGAATACATGTCAGTTTGGGGACTGTTTGGTGGCGGGACACCAATGAGAGATTTCCTAGCGCAGCAACTTGGCTGACTTTCAATATATTATCAATTAATCTTGATGGCTCGCCGCTCACGAATCAAACGGTCGAATAACAACCTTCTCTCCAGAAACACCCTTCTTGTTCTTCTCAAGGGCTTCTTCCAAGTTGGCCAGTCCACCAGGCACGACAACAGGGCGGTTTGGGACGAAAAGCCCCTCGGCGATCCATCCATCCTCACCGCCGAGATTCTTGGCCATTGGCTCGCTCAGATACCTCAAATGCGGGGCGCTACCGAAGCCGACGACGTTTTTGATTTCGACCTTGGGCTCCTGGGACTGCCCAAGATCCTGGGCCTCGCCGTTGACCTGGCCCACGAGGACAACGCGACTGCCCTCGGTCTTGGTGGCCTGGAGAATCTGGACACCCAGTCTCTGCGTCTGGGGGATCGAAATAGTGTCAAATACAAACTCGAGAGGATAATCGCCCACTGCGGCCTTGAAGTCATCGACCTTAGCCTTGGATCGGTCAAGGACGACATGGGCACCAAGCTTGGTCAACAGGTCGACGTGTGCGGCGCTGGCATTCGTGATGATGCGCTCGAAGCCGGAGAGGCGTGCAAGCTGGATGGCGTATTGTCCAACAGATGAACTACCGCCGAGGATAACGATTGCCTTGCCCTTGCCGACCTGCGATCCCCCTTCGTCCCAAGGCGCGGGCAGTCCCTGGCCGGTTTTGTCGTAGAGAGCTACCACAGCAGCCACGGTCGTCAGATGGATGCCTGCAGCCTGGTCGTCGGAAATGTTCTTGGGAGTCTTTGACAGCAGGCTCGCGGGCATCTTGCAGTACTGCTGGAATGTGGTGGACTCGATGTTGCCGATGATGCCCTGGAAGAAGACACGCTCACCGACCTCCAAGCCCACGACATCGGGCCCAAGGGCCGCAACCTCACCAGCGGCGTCGCTGCCTAGGATGGTCGGGTAATTTTGGATAAAGACTCCATAGTCACGGATTTTCCAGTCCACGGGGTTAATGGCGGTGGCCGTGATCTTGATTGCCACCTCGCCGGCCTCGAGGGGCGCCAGCGAGCGGCTCGAGACGATGTGCTTGGCCTGCTTTTCGGGCAGCAGGGCCGCCGTGAAGGTATCCGGAACAGACATGTTTGAGGGTTGAGATTGGTTGAACTGAGGCGAATTCTCCCGCTTGACGTGATACTGAAGATGGTTTTAAGGGATCAAGAGGGGTCGATTGGAAAGCAACGCGCGATGGCCAAGTGTGGAGCAGCCGAGGCTTGCCCAATGCGCAATCGGGCCGTCAAGGGCTGATACTTCATAGCGAGCCCCGCTCTCGTGGTGTTGCTGATGAATCAAATGTGGTGCCATTACAGACGAAAGCTCGTAATGAGGCCGTTGATAGAGGCGACTGCGCTCATGTAATACGATAGATGCTTCCAGAGCTAGGGTTTCATTTACGGAGGTTTTCAGATTCCTTAGGGCTTACGCCTGTCCTATGCAGTCCAGTGCCTTGGCTTGGCTATCAGCATGGATCCACCAGCCCCCCCAAGACCCTCGTCATCAATGAATGTGCTGGACATTCGGCTGGCAAGGGGGTTGATGCGACAACCAGGCTTCCCTGGATCAACAGAGCCTCCCCCTGAGGCTTGGCTCTTTCAACCAACAGAGCATCGTATCTCCCCATTGATTGGCTTGGAAACAAAGATGAACAGTGGCTGTATCGCACTCATATGACCTGATCTGCCAAGGGCCTAAACCCGATTCGGTAATTCGTCAGCAGAAGGGCACAGCAGCCAACAGTTGCTTTTCCAACATGATGGATGCCTGAATACCCTCACTGAACAGAACAAGCTTTAAAAATCATATGGGTACTCCGATGCTGTCAATATGCCAGACCCAAGCCTGAAAACCGCAAGCATGCTGTTGGATGACACCGGTCTACCCCTCGACGATGTGGTTCTCGTATCCCGCGAGTCCGTTGCAGACTACAACCCGTTCAATATCCTGCCGCAGCCCCAGGATGTTCTTAATCAGATCAGATCTTGGCTAAATCCGACCCAATATACCGACGACGGCAGCGAATATCAGAAGCATCTGTCGTCACACCTCAAGGGGACAAGCCAATGGGCTATTGAGTCTGACACGTTCCGGAAATGGCATGGCAGCCCCGACGATGGCATCCTCTGGATTCGGGGCATCCCTGGGGCCGGAAAGTCTGTTCTGGCCGCAACTCTAATCGAGTAGCTGTCAAAGGAGGGCTGTGCTGTCATCTACTTCTGCTTCCGGCACACGATTCAAGCAAACTATCGACCAGAGGCTGCTCTCCGAGACTGGCTCGCTCAACTCTTGGAGTGGAGCCCGCCGCTACAACTTGCGCTGAAGGACGTTCTAGACCGACCAATTCACAGCCTTACGTGTACCCAGCTTTATGAATATCTGCAAAAGGCGTTGGAGCATGTCCCGAAGGCCTATTGCGTGGTGGACGCGCTGGACGAAATGGACCAAACCGCTCTGACTCCCTTCCTGGAGCTGCTCAATCGATTTGGCAGCCTGCATCCAGAGCGACTGAAGCTACTCATTACCAGCCGACCGGTGGTAACGGTGGAGACTGTGATGAGAAAAGTGCAATTAATTGATATCCGGGTCGACAGAGAACTCATCGAGCCTGATATTTCTGCCTACTTATGGCACAGGCTTGGTCAATCATTTGTTCCAGCTGCGAGCCATGCAGCCATCGTCCGAGAGGTACTGAGCAAGACCAACGGACTGTTCCTATACGCAAAACTAGCAATCGAAACGATTGCAGAGTTGCGCACTGATGACAAGATTGCCCAAGCTCTCGCAAACTTACCCATTCATCTATCAGTCTTGTATGGCAATCTTCTCCAAGAGCACTTGCAAAGAACAGGCATTGCCAAAGATCTACAAATCCTGATTTTACAGCTCATCACCCACGCGATTCGACCTCTTCGCCTTGTCGAGATATCGGATTTCATCAAAGTACTGCGACCCATCCATGGTGAAAACATCGGGCGAACCAAGGATCTCATCCGATCCGTCTGCGGCCCCCTGCTGGAGATTCTCCCAGACCAAACAGTCCGTGTTGTTCATCACTCATTGACAGAGTATCTCTCTGGAACTGCAGAAGAATCATACCGTGAGCACCCCCTGTTGCTGGCACCAGGACCAACTCATCGCCATCTTGCGCAGCTCTGCATCACCTACAATTCCCGGACAAAAGTGTCGAGGCACCCTGTAATTCCCACCTTAAACCCGGAAAACCCTCTATAAACACTCCCTTATATCTCGCTTAGTAATATATTTTAAGACTTAAAAAAAATACTACATATAGATTATTAATTAATGTTTACTATAATAATTTTTTTAAAAGTTATACTATAATTATCAAGCTATTAAAAATTAATAAACTTAACCTTTAATTTTTGCCTATTTTCTTATCCCCTATCAATCCACTATAACCCACTATAATAAAAAATTAGGATTTTATCTTAACTTTAAAAAATTATATAAAATCGAGTTTTTAATATGTATTTAGAAAAAAATTATATAAAATACTTTAAGTATTTAAAAAGCTATATTAAATTTTTTAAGATTTTTAAAAGACTATATTGCTATTTAATTAGTGTTTAAACAGCTAGCGTTTTGGTGTAAAAGTGGGCCTGCCTCGACACTTTTGTCCCCCCACTGTACCTCACGTCCGGCTGTCTGAGCACACTGGAAGTCAAACAGTCGAGGTTGAGGAGACAATTGGAGCCTGACCGGATTCATTCGCCATTTGTGACTTATGCGGCACAAAGCTGGTACATTCATGTGCAAAAAGCAGCGTTGCTCAAGCAAGATGTCAGCTCAATCAATGAAGCGCTCTACGAGTTGCTTGCCGTGGAAGACCATGGATACATCGAAAAGCTAGGCATACTTGCCAACTTGGATGGCTACACGGACCCGCAGAAGCGTCCCACACAGTCACTAGCAGCAAAGGCGTTGCTGTTTGCAATTGCTTTCAACCTGACTGGCTTTGCAGAAGAAGTCCTCCTTCGACACGGGAAAGAAACCGCCAAACAAGTTGACGGGTGCGATGGCTACTTCCCCCTGCATCTGGCTGTTGCCAAAGGGAACAATGAGATCGTCCATCTCTTGCTGCGATACGGGGCCGAGGCGAATAAACGTGATAGCCTTGGCCGCACTCCTCTTCATGTTGCAATACGGAAAAGGGACCAGTCGCAGATTGCTTCGGAAATCGTCCAGACACTATTCTCGGCGGGGGCAGATCCTTGGGTAGACATGGGCCGGGATCTCATTCATGGGCGTGGCAGCCACACCAACCCTGGGAGGCCAGCCATGAGAGTTGCTCTCACTAGCGTCGATGACGCGTTGCTCGGTGTCTTCTTGACACATGTCACCCGCAAGAAGCAAGCAACCCGTGTCCTCATGTGGTTGCTTGACCAGCATCAAACCCCACGTCCCAGCGTCATGCAGATGGTGCTGACGCATCCAAAGCTTGATCCCAACAAGAAGGATGCTTCGAAAACCTATATGGCCATGAGCCCACTGTTTATAGCATGCATAAAACGTAATCCACAAATGATCGATTTGTTGCTGCGATCTGGTGCAAGTCCGAATGCGGTCCACCAGGAATCCAACAGCTGGTCGCAGACACCACCCCCTGCCGGGGTCATTGCTCTTCATGCCTTGGCCAACCCTATGGGCTTTACAATGGATGCGCCAGCGCAACGTACTGATGATGAGGTCCAAGAGTGCTTCAAGTTGATGATCGCCGCTGGGGCGGATGGTACGTACCCTCCTACCTCGGAATCGGGCTTCATATCCTCAGTTTGAGTGTATTATTTCTGAGTATCCGATACTAACGAGGGATTTCAGTGCACTTCGCAGGTGGCTGGGACAAAACAACGCCGCTCCACGACGCCAGCGATCTAGTGTCGGCTCAATGTCTCGTAGAAGCTGGCGCGGATATCAATGCTGTCGATGCGAAGGGCCAACGACCAGTAGACCGAAATGAGAACCCCCAAGTGAGAGAGTTCTTGATTGCCCAGGGAGATATAAACGCCAAGTCGGCCCTCACTGGCCAAACAGCTTTGATTCAGGCGCTGCATCAGAACGATACTGGCCACGCCTTGAAACTCCTGGAACTGGGCGCAAATGGCAACATTGTTGACAACAATGGCAATGGCGCTTTGCATTATGCTGCAAGAATCAAGGAAATCAGTCAAGACGAGGCAAGACTCTTACTCGAGAAGCTACGCGAGAGCGGAGTAGATGCGAACCTGCGCAACTCGGCTGGACAAACGTCATTACACAGACTCTTGGGAGTTGAGCGTTTCGGGTCTGGATTTGACTTGGACTATCTTGTTGTCTTTTTATCCATTTTGAAGCCCGACGTGGAGATCCGGGATAACCAAGGATGCACACCCTTGTTTCATGCCTTTGACAACTGGAACGACCGGGAATTGGAAGAGACGCGAACCTTCTGTGAGCTGATGAAGGCCGCCGGAGCGCGTTTCGACACAGTTGGCGAGAAAGGGCAAGCATTGATCCATGCTGCGGCCAGAACTTGGAATCCAACTGAAGGACTCCTCCAACTTCTCGTCGAGTATGGTGTTGATCCAACACAGGTTGACGATAAGGGGAACACACTGTGGCATTGCGTCGCAGCCAGGCTTTGCACATCTGAGACGTCACCACATATGCTCAGAGCGATTTCCGCTCTTGGGGCACGAATTGACCAGGTCAATAACCATGGGAGGCTGCCGCTTCATGTCATTTGTCGACACACCCAATATGGCTTCCATTCCAGGAACATGCCCAAAAGCGAGAACAGGCCTACACTTTGGGAATACGCCTTGGACACTGCATCCGAGACAGTGAACCACGCGGATAACGACGGAGTCACACCGTTGCATCTCGTTTCCACATTCTCTGAGGACTTGACGCGCAGACTTCTCCGGGCTGGGGCGCAACCGATGCTGGCCACGCGCGAGGGCTTGACGGCTTTCCACCTAGCTGCGCGATCACGGCAACCAAACGTGGTTGGGGTTTTGCTCGATTGGTTCAAAGCAGAGGGCAACTTCCAAGGCCTCGCCTCGATTCTGGACGCAAAGGACTCCTTAGGTCGGACAGCCATCTACTACGCATGCGCGTCTGGCTGGGGGGAAACGTTGAAACTGTTCATCGAGGCGGGCGCCGCAACAGACTCTGACACATATATTGGCTCAGTATGGGATGGATGCGCTGGTTTCACCGAAGAAGCCAAAAAATGGACTCGGAATGACATCTTTTCTCGAGAGGTTGTTGGCAGTGTTCTCATAAGCGATGATCTTCGACCCTTGATGACGTCTGCTGCCGGGTCCTTGTGGTCTGGTGAGAGGATTGACGGTATCATCGACGTTCTCACTGTCCATGCTGCAAGTTCGGCTCGACTGTTGATAGACGAGGCTATCGCTGCAGCCGCAGCAAAGAAGCTTGACCTTACTGTCAAATGTTTGATGGGAGCGCGCAGCCGACTTGATGGCATGCCCGCTCTGGAATGCAATGAGGCATATGAATGTTTGGACAGGAGGGCCAAACTGCCTTTGAGACCGTTTGTCCCGGGCCGCAGCGAGTTTTATTTTCATCTGAGAGGTCTCATGCTCAGCGGACTATACCACGAAGCCGCAATCTTCATCAAGAAATGGGCTGGGGATAAAATACCCACTGTTGGCAAAGCTCTTGTACTAGGAGGCTTCTCCAATATCCTCGACGCTTTAATCACTTCCGAAACTATGGGAGGCTCGGATAGCAACGGCAGCGGCGAGGGGACGATGCTAGATGTCTCCTTGCTTCTTCTCGAGGCTCTTGCCACTGAGCAAGCAAACATGGGCGTCGTCCAACTCTTGGTCCAAAAAGGCGCTAAGATCAATGATCAAGTGGCACGAACATCGGCTCTGCATGCACTTGTGGGGAAGTACACAAACCGTCGCTGGTGGCAGATTCACCAAGCCTTACCGTATCTTCTGGAGCAAGGCGTTGACACGGAGATCCGCGATAGTCTCGGGCTGACTGCACTTAATGCCAGTCTTGAGGAGATCGACAAGCCCGAGTTTAGCATCGAGGCAACAGAAATACTGCTGGAATGGGGAGCCGACGTCAGCACGACTGACGACCGCGGCTACTCGCCTCTGTCGCGCAGCATCGGCAACAGGGAAATATTCGACATGCTGCTGGGCCGTGGTGCTCAAGTGACACACTCAACCATTTCCATGGTGATTGCTGCCAAAGACGTCGAGATGCTGCAATACTTGCTCCAGGAGAAGAGAGCGGATCCAAATTCTCGACAGGTTGGAAGGGAAGAGCCTGAAATGTCTGGTGAGAAAACCTACAGGCCTGCGAGGCATGATCCACACGACATGGAGGAGTATTATCCGTTGCATCAAGTCGCTTCTCGTATGAAACCAGGCGCGGCGGGCAATATTAAGGTCGGACTGCGCATGTTTGAGCTTCTCCTGCAGTGCGGTGCTGACATCAATGCCCGATATACGGCTTCAACGATCCTCCACAGGATGATAAGCCGAAGGCGCAGGAAGATTAACAGCACACTCGAAACACAGAGCCCGTACTTGAACATATTGCTGGACCACCCAAAACTCGACATAGAGGCCCGTGATGCTGTGGGCAATACGCTGCTGCTGGCGGCGTGTAAGCTGGGCGATGGCCAGGTTGCAGAGCGGCTTGTCACAAAGGGCGCTGACATTTATGCCCGCGATGACGAGGGGAGGAATGTCCTACATCTAATCGTCTCTTGGTTTTCCACGCCGAGGCGAGGACGGGTGGACAATGAACAACAGATGAGGGCCCTTCTGAATGGCCTCCTCGTCACTGCCCCCGATCTTCTACAGCAGGCTGACAGTGGCGGTCAAACTCCGCTTCTGTGTGCACTTGAACATAGCAAAGGGTTGCTACAGGAAGCTCTTACGCTTGTGAGGGCAGGGGCGGACGTCAATATGGCGAATGCTGTCACGGGTGATTCGCCTATGCATCTGCTTCTTAGGGGGCTCTGGCATGTTGATGCGACTGGTGAGAGTGCGCTGCTAATTGGGCAGGAATTCGATCTTCTCAACGAGATATGTTCGCTCGGGGCTGACATCAATGCCCGCAACAATGCTGGAGAGACTGCGCTGTTTTACTTCTTTCGTGCGGGCAAGATAGAGGTCAAGTACCCCGAGTGCCCACCCGATCATTGCCATTGTCCGAGACACAGTCATCTCAGCGGCAACGAGAAAAACAGCCGTGAGAAAGGGCCGACTGATCTTCAGATGATCGACATGGTCAACAAGGAGCAAATGGTCTTGGAACTCTTCGACCAGATGGGTGTGGACTGGCTGGCAACGAGCAACGCGGGACAGAATTTACTGCACGTTGTAGTATCTGCCACGGCGACTGAAGGATCACGCCAAAGCTTCAACCCTCGGAGGAGACTTTCCAGGTTCGAGTTTGTGGTGAGCAAAGGACTGGATGTGTTGGTCGAAGATGGCGAACTACATACTCCTCTAGATGTTGCAGCAGCACTCGGAGCCAACGACATTTTGGATGCGCTGAAAACAGCATAGGGCTTTGGAGATGGGAAAAGAGCCTGGTGCTCAAGATTTACACTCGTTCAAGAACGGAATACGTCACTGACTGCAAACGAAAGCCGGTCCTGGCCTGAGTACGGACTAGAACCAAGACCTGGTCCAATTTGGACAGCGTGTAAAGACATTTGGTCTGATTTATAAATACAATTGAATGCTGTCATCAACGTTCGACCGTGTGCGTCTTGACTCGGGTAGAGTTGCCGCGATTCCTTTTCCGAGCTGGTCGACCTTACGCTACGGCGGCTCGGCCGCAAACCCCACCTCGGCGCGTTGGCCGAAGGCCCGCTGCTTGCGAGTGATAGGCCAGTTCGGAGCTAGCTCAGAGGTTGCCCCGCAAGCGAGATACGGATAAACGGACAATCACCATGTCGAAGTTTCGTCATTGGGTTCACCGAACCTGTCTGTAATCCCTCATACCAACAGTACGTAACCTGTCCTCGAGAATCTCCAGGAGCAAAACGTGTCGTCACAAAACTCATTCAAACGAGAATGGCTATCAAAGGGTCGGTTCTCCTAATCGGAGACTTGAAACAAGTCCGGAAGGAGTGGGAGGAGCTGGAGAGTGTTCCAGGAGTTGAGAGGTTAAAGGTAAATCCAGCTATGCTCCCCAATCCTTGGACTTGTCAACTGAAATCATTGTAATACAGGAGTATGCGAGTGGAGACCGGCAGGATTTTATCACGAGGTGCGACGCGGGAGAATATGACGATGTTGTTGCGCTCTACAGGAGCAATGAGTCTACACAGGTATGTGTGAACCTCCATCACCCAGACAAGCTCTCACACCATGGCTTCAGATTACAGGCCCTTTCGATGCTGAAATGATCAATAAACTTCCTAAGTCACTGAAATTTGTGTGCCACAACGGGGCTGGCTACGACAACATTGATGTTGCAGCCGCGACTAGCAAGGGTGGGTGGGCCACAACGGCGAGCTGTCGAATGCTTTAACTGATGCTTGCGTAGGAATCCAAGTCTCCAGCACCCCAGGCGCTGTCGATGATGCTACTGCTGACACGGCCATTTTCCTTATGCTAGGCGCTCTACGACTCGCCAATATTTCCCTCCAGGTTCTGCGACAGGGTCAATGGGGTCAGGTCAAGCTCCCCATGGCCCATGACCCCCAAGGAAAGGTTCTCGGCATTCTCGGCATGGGCAGCATTGGACGAAACTTTGCAACCAAGGCTCGGGCTTTCGGAATGAAGATTCAGTATCATAACCGCACAAGATTGGCCCCCGAGCAAGAAGACGGGGCCGAGTATGTAGACTTCAAGACCCTCTTGTCGACGAGCGACGTTTTCAGCTTGAATCTCAGTCTTACCAAGGCCACGGAGCATATCATCGGAGAAAAGGAGTTGAAGATGATGAAGAGGGGCGTAACAATTGTGAATACGGCCCGTGGCAAACTGATTGACGAGGCCGCCTTGGCAGCAGCCCTGGAAGATGGGGACCGGATTTGGAGTGTTGGATTGGATGTGTTTGAAGACGAGCCGGCGGTTCATCCAGCCCTGAGGGCAAACGACAGGGCTTTCCTATTGCCCCATGTTGGAACCATGACTATGGAGACCAGGGTGAGCCCGATCATGAACTCAAAGGGGACGATACTAACAGATGATGCTGCAGCGATCGATGGAACTGTTGGTCATTAACAACATTAGGAGCGCTCTCACCACGGGAGACCTACTTACCAGGGTCAAGGAGCAGGCTACGATGGGCTGAGAGACAGTATTTGATGTGAATACATCCTGCAGAGAGTAGAATAGATAGATGACAGATGGGGAAACCTGTAACTGAGACTCTGGATTGCCATGAAGACTAGCACAGCATTCCCCCCCAATCCACCGTCCAACCCCAGGTAATGTAGCCCCAGACTAAATTCCTTGGCTCAAAGGACGTCCTGTAGTCCCCACAAATTCCCAATGTTCAGCACATGACATGGGCAGCATTACCTAATTCCACAGCGACAGTGCCCCAAAACCCCTCCCATAATTGCCGTCGCGCTGCTCACGCCCAACGAACTCGCACCAATTATAACCGAGATCTCCATCATTCCAATTGAACCTGGCAAGGCCTGAACACCACTGACTGTATAAGATGTCAGAGGTCTCATCCCAGGCCCCGTCTGAAGGGCAAACAAGGCCGGAGCCTGCTCAAGACAAGTCCATCCACAGTCCCCGTCGCCAGACCGGCCGAGTACCAAGAATCCGGGCATGTATGTGAATTCCCCTCCTCGTCATGATCATTAATAGTCTATATGGCTTCGGGAGTTTTCCGAACATCGACTAAATTCAATTTAACAGGCGTCGAGTGCAAGAAACACAAGATTCGTTGCGATGTGAGACCCGGACAAGCGGCCTGCTTTCGATGTCGACGGACCGGTCTAGAGTGCCAGCTTCCCGACAGCCCAAAGAAGGTGATGCAGAATGATGCTGCGTATGTAACTTCGAAACGCTTCTGATCTGATCGTGGCTAATAGACGCCAGGTGGAAGGCAAATGCCGCGGCACAGATCTCTCAGCTCCAAGCAGCCCTCAAGGCAGTGCTCCTGCACAGCGGGCTCCCTGACCTTTCGACATTTGACAATACTTCCATCAACCAGTTTACCGCCCGTAGCCCTACCGATTCTGTGGGCGGCGAGGCATCCACCGGCGAGTCCATCATCATACCGGTGGACCCGGGTGATCATCTCCCCGATCAACACGATGATGATCCCGGCCTCATCCAGGCTCCTATGAATCATCTTTATGAACTGACAAAAGCAAGAAACTCTGAAAAGTCTGGTACCCGAGCTTGCTTAGTGAACCCTCGGCACGATCTCATCACGAGAGGGATCGTTTCTGAAAGCCAGGGCGAAAAGCTATTCACCCATTACCTCAACAACCATAATCGACTGCTTTGGGGCGGGGTCATCTTTCCTTACCAGACACTCGGCGAAATGCGAAAGGCTTCGGTGCTATTATCCACTGCCATCTTGACAATCGCTGCACTTCATACATCCGACCAAGATGAGATTCTCCAACGCTGTTACGATTCTTTCATCGCCCTCGTCGGAAGCACAACCCTCTCACGCAACCATAGCCTGCACGACATTCGGGGACTATGTCTGGCGGCGTTTTACCTGCCCAATCTGAGCTGGAGATTGTCGGGACTTGCGGCTAGGATTGCCGTGGAGATGAACGTCCATCAAGCATTCCACAAGCTTCTAAACGGCGACGAACGCTATACTGAGCACGTGCGGCTATGGTATACGCTTTTTGTCTGTGACCGACAAGTTACCGTGGCCTATGGCCGTCCCTCTGCAATGTGCGATGACGCTGCTGTCCAGGGCGTGGCAATGTTTATGGAGATACCCTCGATTTTGCCCGGTGATACCCGGTTGGCCGCTCAGGTGTCCCTCTTCAAGGTTCTCTCAAAGGCGAACCAAGAGTTTGGAAGCAATCCAAGCCAGATCTTGAGCGAAGAGGATTTGGAAAAGCTGCGCACATTCAACATTTCGCTTGAGCAGTGGCGGCTGACCTGGCAACCTCAGTGCATTGACAGCCCGGGCATTAGCTCGTACCCTTCCAAGTCAGTCGTGCTTTACTACCACTTTGCACGCTTCCAACTCAACTCACTGGCATTCCGCGGTCTGCGTTGGCCGAGCCACGAGAACTTGGGATCGAATAGGAGGGAGGCTGCCATGGCTGCGATATCAGCCGCCATGAACACACTCATCCATATTTGCACCGAGCCTGACATTCGAGATTCTCTCTGTGCGGTGCCACTCTTTACGCACACAATGGTTGCCTTTTGTGCGACTTTTCTCCTGAAGATGGCGGTTATCTGGACAAGAGGCGGCGACATCATCTCGCAAGGACTGCGTCTCGGCTTCAATATTACCGAGGTTCTGTCTCTGGCGAGGTCTTCGGCCGATGTTCTATCGGAAGTCGCCAACAAGATGAACGAAAAACATGTTACGAGACTCATTGTGGCTGGAATCCGGGAACTGCTACAGCGCGCTTCTTCACAACAAGAAGCTGGGGCAAGCCAGGGGCCATGCCCTGAATCCCAAGTCGTTTCTCTGGAAGCCCCCATCAACGGCGGAGCGGCGGCCGACTTTGCTTCTCAGCAGATGGGAGATGGGATTCAAGAGATTATCTACAACATGGACCTGGACAGCCTTGCGGCATTTCTGGAATATGGACCTGAGACGATGTTGGGCCCAATGACTGGCACTGAAATGGAATGGGGGGATCTCAATTAGGGCTATCTATTCTTATGTTTTGAATGATTCATGTCCTTTCAATGAGGAAAGTTGGTTAGTGTTGGCAATCGCTATCGAACTTTTGATCTACATCTTAGTATTCATGCCGAGCTCCGTTTGGTCGGTGCAACAGAGAAACAGGTGTGCATATATCGGGTCATTCCATTTCTACGGTTTAACTACACCTTCTTCTCTAAGCCTTCCTGAAACTCCCGAACAATGTCGTCAAAACATGCATCTCTCTTGAAGCCGAGATCCAGTGCCTTCTTGTTGTCAAAGGTCCCAGGCCAAGAGTAGAGGATCCGCTTCATGTCTTCATCCTCCTCCTCAGAGATGTACTGCAACTTATCCTCTCCGCCGACTCTTGCTAGAGAGTCCATCATGTCTTGAACCGTCACTCCCAGCCCCGGCAAATTTACAACTCGGTCATAGTCCACCAGCGCGTCCCGGGGCAGGGAAAGCGAGAACACCAGGTTCTCGACCAGAACCCTTGGTGACGTCAGCCAGTGCTTGAAGCCGCGGTCCTTGAGCGGTAGCACGCATGGCAACCCCTGCATCGGTTCCCGGATCATTCCTGATAGGAAAGACGAGGCGGCAGCGGTGGGCTTGCCGGGGCGGACTGAAACGGTGGGCAGGCGGAAGATGAAGCCGTTGAGAAATCCCCGGCGCGTGTAATCGTTGATGAGACACTCGCACATCATCTTTTCGCAGCCGTATGAGTTTTGTGGCGTGGGCCTCATGGTCTCGTTGACAGGTTCCGGCACAATGCCACCATACACGGCCTGGCTGGAGGTGTAGATGACCTTGATGCCAGGTTTAACAAGACGAAGTGCATCGAGCACAGCTCTTGTGCTATCAAAATTCACTTTCATGCCTGTACATTGTTAGCATGAATGCTTGGAATGTGGTTAAACCTGTCAATTTACCCAATTCGAAATCAGCCTCGGCGCCGGAAGACATGATGCCGTGGAAGATGAAGACGGCGTCAAGATCCTTGTCCACTACCGAGCCCGCGCCCGTCAAGAGATCCGCCTGGACAGACTTCCCCTTGGCTGGCCATTTAACGTTTTCGGGAATAGCGGGCTTCACAATGTCTGTCAGAATGACATCGTAGCGCCCTTGCTCGTCGTCGAGCAGCGTCTTGGCTAAAAGCTGGCCGACAAACCCAGCAGCTCCAGTGATCAGGACTCTCATCATGAAAATGAATGAAGATATCTAGGACTGCGTGAATAGTAGTGAGTGCTCAAGGAATCGTGAGTCCCAACAACAAGGATGACCGGAAAAGCGAAAGCGCTTCAAATCATTAGTAGCCGACGTTTTGGGTAGTACTCGGCCTAATACCCCGCGTCAGCATCATAATCGTCGACCTCTTCCCCCACTTTTCGATGCAGGCCTCTGGAAACAATCACTTTAATTGTGGAGTCGGCGAATGCTCCGAGCAGTAGACATCGGAGAGTCGGCAGAATTGCCCGAGGACAAATGACCAATGCCATGCCTACCCTACGTCGGTATCTTGACTCGCCGGGATGGCGGGGTAGATCGGCATCTACCCCCATGCTCGCTCGTCATTCTGCCGAAGGCCGATGCGGGATAAGTTGGCAAATCACACGAATAAATGAACCTATCAACACGCAGCATTTGCGAGTGAGTCGGACGATAGAGTCAAAGAGCCCTCTCGCTCCGATATTCTACTACCGGAAATCTGTCCCCAACTGTGCACGTTGTCGATTCACAATGCCGAACCACACCACGACCGTTGCGAAGCAGGGAGCCTCGCCGAAATCGACGGAAGAGAAGCCCAAGCCACGACCCCTCAACAGCATACTCAACGCATATGACTTCGAGCAAGCGGCATCAGAGGTTCTGAGCGATAAGGCGTGGGCCTTTTTCTCATCCGCTGCTACGGACTGCATCACGCACAAGGCCAATAATGAGTTCTTTCAACGCATCTGGCTCAGGCCACAAATGCTACGGGATGTGAGGAATATCAATGTGCGGACAACCATTCTCGGAAACGATGTGTCCATGCCCTTGTTTGTTAGCCCAGCTGCTATGGCCAAGTTCGCTCACCCGGAAGGCGAGCTTGTCATCTCCCGAGCAACGTCAAAGGCCGGTATTGCCCACACGGTAAGTCTGGTATTCGCCTAGATGTTGGGGATAGGTACTAACATGACGATCAACTCAGATATCAACCAATGCTTCTTATCCACTTGCTGAAATCACCGCTGTCAACCCACAGCACCCATTCTTCCTTCAGCTCTACGTCAACAAGGACCGGTCCGAGTCTGCAAAGATTCTGGCTGCTGCTGAGGCCGCCGGCTGCAAAGCTGTGTTCGTCACAGTGGACCAGCCGACACCCGGGAAGCGAGAGGCAGATGAGCGTGTCAAGGTGGATGACGACTTCTTGGCCCCCATGCCCAACAGTGGTATCCTGCCCAGCAACGATAGCAGGGGAAGTGGAATCGGCCGCACAATGTCATACTTCATCGACTCTGGCATGACTTGGGAAATCATTGCTTGGCTCCGTCAGGCAACCAAGATGAAAATTGTTATCAAGGGAGTACAGACAGCCGAAGACGCCATCCGTGCTGTTGAGCATGGAGTAGATGGGGTCCTCATTGGCAACCACGGGGGCCGGAGTCTCGACACATCGACACCAGCCATCATGGTGCTTCTAGAGCTCAGGAAGAGGTGTCCCGAAGTCTTTGACAAGTGTGAAGTCTTTCTAGATGGTGGAATACGACGGGGCACGGATATTTTCAAGGCGCTGTGCCTAGGAGCCAAGGCCGTTGGAATGGGCAGACATTTTATGTACGCTGCAAGCTACGGCGAAGCTGGCGTTGCAAATTTGATCGACAGTAAGTTTCCTCTGCATGCGGAATGAGACATGTTTCTGACTTGCTGTAGTAATGAGGGATGAGTTCGAGACGACGATGCGTATGATGGGGTGCACTGATCTCTCGCAGCTGCACCCAGGACTTCTCAACCTCTATGATGTTGATCATTGGTTCTCCGACTCGCCATGGTCGCAGAGGAGCCGGATCGCACCTTTTCTGTCAAAGATCTGATCAGAGGCATTTGCATATATACATGATTGAATAGATCGCGCTAGCCTTGAGAGTCCAGATCGTTAGCTACTTCGCCTGGATGCGACGTTTCAACCGCGACGGAGTCGAAAAATTCCATCAAGGGCCCTTCTCACTCATGCTATCCCATTATATATATTATAGCCTACTAGAGAGTCTGACCCAGTGACTGTTGGTTGTAGCAGTCTAATCACATTGGAGCAAAGATTTTCCACAAGCAGTCGATAATACATCTCGATTAGTCTATTCAATTCAATTCTCTATCATCATCTTGTGGCCTTCCCCGTAGATCCCATCCAGTCCATATGTCGTTCTATGGCCTTTTGCATTGCCAGCGTCCCCTCTTCGAGCAACGCCGTTAGAGGGATCTTGCCTGCCTTCTCTGCCATAACCTTGATGAAATGGGCATTCATCGCATCATTGATATTGACCTTTGCCATGCCCCGGCTAATGCAGTCCTTGTATAGCTCCTCATCAAAGCCATTCGCCCCATGTAGCACCAGCTGCACGCCCTTCTTGCTCGTTGCCTCGTGCACTCGCTGGAGTCTGTCCAGATCCAGCTGAGGACCTTTGGGACCGTATTTCCCATGGATATTTCCAAAAGCAGGCGCGAGCCAGTCAATACCCAAGGCCATGAATTCCTCGGCCTGTTCAGGAGACGTCAAGATGCCCTCCAGATCTCCTGTATCCTCAACACCATCCTCGCCACCGTTGATGCGCCCAGGCTCTGCTTCACTGATAATACCTCGCGCGTGGAGATACTCGACCAGTTCTTTGGTCTTTGCCAAGTTTTCCTCCTTCTCGTAGTGGCTCATGTCCACCATGATGCCGTCGAAGCCGCCCAACTCGGCCGCCCGCTTGATCAGCTCGGGCGACTGCGCGTGATCCATGTGGACGGCAACAGGCACAGTGGCCTTGTCGGCTGCCTCTTTCGCGGCATGGAGCAGCAGTCCGTCGGCGAACTCAATGGCCCAAGGGAAAAGCTGGATGATGACGGGTGATCGTTTGACTTCTGCCGCTCGTACGGAGGCCAGAATACCTTCGAGGTTATAGCAACACAGGGCGGGCACGGCATAACCGCCAGCAGCTGCTGCGTCGACGATGGCCAAGGCGCGGTTGTTAGTGAGGCGCGCCATGTTGACGATGGAAAATTGACGGAACAGAGCGCTTTTGCCAAGGACAAACAGAGATACACCCTGGCAAGTCACTGTTCTGATTTGTGCAATAATAAATACAGCTCCATCGGCACTGAACCGAGCCCAGGCGGGTTTGAATCCGATCAGCGGGTGGGACTCGCACAATTCGCCGACTTCTCCGTCCCCACACCCGACACACGGCCAAACTCTCCGTGTGGGGGTGATTGTCACCAACCAGCACCAGGCCTGGACAGATTCGCCGAGATCAGAAATCATGGGGGCCTTGGCTCATCTCCACTCGTCCGCTTCCCCGGGCAAAGGAGGCGAGAGTTTGGTACATGTATTTGGCGTGAGAATGCGGGGAAGGATGCACATCCCTCCCCGGATTATTGCCGTCTAGTCACACCCAAGACGACTACCCCGTGGGGTTGACATGGTCATGATCCCAGTCAAGCAAAGGGACATTAAAAGGCCTTCTTCCTCGAGCATCTTTTCTGCCAGTCACTGACTGAATCCTCATTTTTGACCAAACAACAAATCCACATCATCTCTCCGCCAGCCGCCTGCGCAATATCGCGAGAGCCCTTCGCCATGTCTCAACGAAAGGGGTCTGATGCCGATCTCGAGGGCAAGTCTCACGTCGCAACACTCGAAGATGTGGCGGATGATCGTAAGCCCGAGATCCTGCGTCAGTACAACGATGATGAGCTCCAATCGATGGAGAAGGCTCTGGTTCGCAAGCTCGACATCAGATGTTTGCCCATTCTCATCATTCTGTTTCTACTCAACATCCTCGACCGGAACGCAATTGCTAATGCGCGTCTGGGCGGGTTGGAAAAGACGCTCGGCTTGACCGACACGCAATATCAGACCGCCGTCATGCTGGTGTGGGGTATGTTGAGAGAAACCATTATTCGGGATATGATGCTAATAGTCGAGCAGCCGGTTATATCTCGATGATGGTGCCTTCCAACATGCTTCTGTCAATCATCAAGCCCCGTCTCTATCTGCCTACTGTCGTGATTATCTGGGGAGTCGTACGTTCAATGACAACTTCCACTTTCCGCAAGCTGACCCCGTCCAGGTTTCTGGCTCCACGGGCTTCACTCAAAACTTTGCCGGCCTTGCCGTCCTCCGCTTCCTCGTCGGTGTCACCGAGGCCCCCTACTTCCCTGGCTGCATCTTCCTCCTGTCGTCCTGGTACACCAAGGCCGAGCTTCCGTTCCGCATCGCAATCTTCTACCTCGGCTACACTCTGGCATCGGCTTTTGGAGGCTTGATCGCTGCTGGAATCATCTCCGGTATGGATGGGGTCGGTGGATATCCGGCATGGGTATGTCGTACAATATGACTTTCCTGAGAGAAAATGTCTGACATTGAAGTAGAGGTGGATCTTCATTCTGGAAGGTGCCCTTACTGTTGTTGTCGGTATACCTGCGTACTGGATCTTGCCCAACTACCCCAGCAATACGCATTGGCTGAGTGAAACGGAGACGGCTCTGGCTCAATACCGCCTCCTACGTGATTACGATGGAGAGGGCGATGAAGTCCAAGAATCCGTCTTCGTCGGTCTCAGGCAATCTATCTCCGACCCCAAGTCATGGCTTCTCGTGCTCATCCAAACCGGGGCCGTCATGAGCATGAGTTTTACTTGTAAGACCCTGCCTTTAATGAATCTCGGTTTTATCTTGGGCATTAGCTAACATCAAATAACCAGATTTCTTTCCGTCAATCGTCCAAACGCTTGGATATCCCAGAGTACAGACTTTGCTTCTCACGGCGCCTCCATACTTCCTGGCATGTATTTACTCCGTCACAAACTCGTGGCATAGTGGAAGAAAAGAGGAGCGCTGCTTCCACATTGTCACCGGCTGCTGCATTTCCATAGTTGGACAGATCGTGTCGACAGCCACCCATAATACGGGCGCCCGGTACTTTGTAAGTCACTTTACGCTATCTTGCCTGCTCCATTGTTCACTAGGACACATGTTCTAATCGCCATTTTTCAGGCCATGTTTCTGCAAGCCATGGGATCATTCTCCGTGTTCCAGCTTGTGCTCTCCTGGGTTTCCTCGACTGTGCCTCGGCCAAAGGCAAAGCGAGCCGTCACAATCGCGCTTGCGACGGCTGTGAGCAATGCCACCAATATTTTTAGTGCATATCTGTACCCAGCACGCGACGCGCCGTGAGTATCCATCGCCAGCAACATGGTGGAAGGAACACACCAACTAATTCCCGTGTCTAATAGGCTATATCGCACCGGCTGCATTTCTTTGACCGCTGCATTGGTGGTGTGTAGCTCTGCGTCCATTGGTCTACGGTTTTGGTTGAAGAGGGAGAACAAAATCCTCGAGAGCAATGGTATTGGTCGCGCAGGCCACTACATTTTGTAAGATGCTGGTTTCGAGCATAGTCGACGAAGGAGTAATCGCAAAGTGTCAGAGACTGGTACGAACAATCCATACATTTTATTAAGCGTGTACTGTAGCCAAGACTTGGGTGAATCATTTGCTCCATCGACTCTGCGTCGAAAGAAGATGGTCACAACGTCATGCTCCAGTTGGAGAACGCATTCCCATCCGCTGGCCCCCACAACTGCAATCCCGTGAAGCCCGGAGCCAAACGTGCACAGATTATGGACCAAGCTACGTCATCGCCAAACCTCCCAATGGCTACAGCCTTTATCCGGCCATTCAGGCATCAACAGCGCCAGCAAGAGGCCTCGCTCAGGCCCACGCACTACACTCAATTTGGTTTGCCATGGCGGCATGGCCTGACCGAATGCCTGCTATTATTAGACCCCAACCATAAAGACAGGGCGTGAGATGGCCTTTTGAGCTCGTTGCTCCACTACCTCAGCAGCATCAGAGGAGAGGATGGTTAGACCATAGGCGAAGCCGATGTTTCAGATGCCCGACGTGGTGGAGACTAGCCCTATTGACCAATCAAGGAGGAGGGGGTTGCCAGTATTGTGGGGTTTTGCAAATAGTCCCCGAGAATGCAGGGTCCTCGGCGAGCCAAGAGGCCCAAAACAGTCGTGTCTACGGCACGGTCCACGAGATTCAGCCCAGGAGGCAACAACGATCAAGCTGATCTCTTTGCTGTTACGCTTTGTATGGGTTAGGGAAGCGATCACTGTTGCAGCTTCTATGACTTTCCTTAAGTTTTCCTCAGAAGGGACTTGTAATAGTGCCTGTATCGCCCAGAGTCGGAGCGGTGATCGCAAACAAGACAGAATGCCTCCACACATTCAGCCTTGCTGTGTGGACTGCGTGGGTCAAGATCAATGCACCGCGCCCCTCTATAACCGTTGCAATCTGGCAGGGGTTAGGGCATGGGATCGAGTGCCGGTATAAGAAATGAGCATGCGCCCACCCTTTGCCAGACCAAATCCCATCTGTTTGCCTCAATCAGTTCCACCCCCAGACTGAACATTTCACGTTACACCTCGTCACAAAATGTCCGCATTCAACCAAGACAAGGCTTATGCACCTCTAAGAGACCAGACGGCCGATACCGATGGGTCCTGTAAGTTTTGCCATCGCCTCAGGGTGGGATGACATTCTTATCAGGAAGTTGCAGACAGAGCAAACTGGGATGCCGCACAGCAAACGACGCCAGCCGTACCGAAGCCTCGAATCACCAAGACTTATATATTCTGCGTCGCTTGCGTCGTCCTGATAGAGGCGGGCTTCATTGCCGTATCGGCTGTCATACTCAGCAAATGGAAGGGTTGGGACAAGGCGAAGGCAACGGACAAGATCTGGTTGATTGCCGGGTCCATATACACCATTTTCGCTATCCTTACAGTGGCCTTCTTTATCCGAATATGCCAGAAAGTGCGACAAATCAACCGTGCAAGAGCATGAGGAAGCGGGACGGATAAGCCCAACCTAGATTATGGTCATGGGCGACGGGGCCAAGATTGGGCTGGAACAGAGCGGTTTGAGCATTGGGAGGAGTTTCATAGGCATAATTTTAAGCATTTAGCGATAATTTAATCATCATTTGAAGACAACTGCCTTCAGCCGCGCGTAGGAGTCTATCCAATTCCAGAGGGAAGCAACTCGAGGGTCTGCGACAGAATCCCCCGGTAGGCATTTCCGCCGCCTGTGACCCGGCTCAGGCACCCACTGCATGTCAACGGCTAAACCCCAGTTATTCTTGTCCAAAGCGGCTTGGGTAAGTGAATTCTTGCAAACTAAACGGTCAAGAACGGGGCCTTGCCTGTAAGCTGCAAAAAGACCAGTCTAGGGTAAGGATCTGGTTCCAGCGCATCCATCAACTATGCTTCAAAACCGCCATCTCATAAGTGTCTCTGGCGCGGCGAGGACCAAGATCCTGGCGCTGCGGTGAGTCAAAGATGGATTTCAGTGCAAAAGAGCCTGCTTCGGCTTCCTGCGGCTCTTGGACGAGCCTTTGTTGTGCCAGACTTTCATGCGGTTGGTAAAAGCGAATGTTTAGAGGCCCGAAGGACAATGTGCGAACCCAGAACCATTAGATCTGCAAATCACTAGCAAGATATTAAAACCATCTACGAAAATGTGGACTGCATGTTCCAAGGAATCCTCAAGCACACTACTTGAGTTGGCCCTCAAAGCCGGGCGGACCATGAGCCACCTTGCCCCACACCTGTTGGCCTCGCTCCAGCTTCCCCACCACTCTAGTCTCTAGCTGTTTGAAGAGCGCACCTGCGTAGCTCGAAAATTATCCAGCGGCCAGTTCGTAGCGTTTTCCATTCTGTGACTTGATGTTCCCGTAGGCGCTGGGCAGCTCCGAATACACCGAGTGCACACCGGGGGAGATTGGCGACGTGGCCGGCGAAAGCTCGTATGGTGCCTGGCCTGGTTCGACCCTGCTTTCCGCTACGGGTGGCTCATCCCGAGCCTTCTTGAGTCATCTGTACCGGCAAAACATGTACAGGGCGCCTGAGATGAGAAACAAGATGGTAACCCCAACACCGACTCCGATCCCGATGGCTGTGGCGAGGCTGATCTTGACTCCACCCGGGTCGTCGCCCTGGATTGCTGATTGATGTCCTGTCTGCACTGGAAGACTACCGCTGCCTGGCTTGTTCTGCTGGATCTGTTGACTGACTTAGCGCTTGTAGGTAAAGACTTTTGGGGAAGTGTCGCATACCTCTGACCCGCGCCCCTTCGATGTAGTGGTACTGGTGGGCAGATCTGGCTGCTGATGGCGAATCTGGATGCTATACGCATAAAGTTCTCCTCCTACGTCTGACAACTCCTTTATCGTCGTGCTCTGATTGTTGACTTCGGTGACAGCTGATAGTGTCCAAAGGCTCAGTGGCAGGTCGGTTACGCAGCCTAATGTCTTTTGCCATGTTCGTCGAAGGTTTGTTTGGCAGCGAAACGTTCGGGCACTGGCCAACTGTCAGCGACTTGGAGCAGATGAAGGGATATCTTTTGGGGAGGTAGTTACGTTGGACAGCATGTGACTATTGTCTCAGTCTCATCTGCAGCTACACCAAGGCCAGAGCAGGCAGGAGTGTATCCAGATGGACATTCAGAGGCTGGAGAGTAGTATGATTCCCGAAACGGCGTGTAGTTCTCTGGGAAGCAGCTGTAGTACCTGAAGCCCTGAACTAGGTGGGAGTCATAGGAGGACTTGGAGAGTTGGTGGACATGATTCTGGTCGCAGTCGGTTGGTGGCGGGTAGGTGAGCGTCAGAGGCCCAAGATTGCCGCCGTCGGTCATGCTGGCGACGTGAATTGTCACATGGTGCAAGTTGCACGTTTGGGAATAAGTAGGCGCAACGTGCGGAGTTGAGGGAGGGGAATTGTGAGCGTGTGTCACGCTTCACGGCTGTGTTGTTCTTCCCGCACGTTGCCGCCAAAGCAGTGAACACGTGAGGGCACACACGGGGCGAAGTACCGTCATTTTGTGTGACAGATAGGGCAGAAGCGTGGTTGGGTGAAATGGAAGTGAGGTGGAAGTGAGTTGGCGGCGTGTTCAGCTTGCTCCTGGACTGGCCAAGACATGCCAAGACATCATGCATTGATGCCCCGCCTCGTTATCTGCGGCAAAAAGATCAACTTTGCCAGAATCAAGAGGCCTCTCAGCAGCGGAGGAGCAGTCAATGTTGCACGGTGCCGCGTGTTCAGTTACACTGAGGGAATGAATCCGTCGAGCCGGCCCGAAGACGGTTTCGTACTGACGCCGAAGAGATGATCCCATGAGTTGCTGCCGCTGGACTGACCCGTCCTCGCTAAAACAACCTTAGCACTTGGCGCAGCCTAGCGACAGGCGTAAGGCCAACTGTGGAGACCGGGGATGCAGGCTTGATGGCAGGAATCCTTCCCGCGACGGCATTGAAGTGACAGCGCCCCCCCTCGAGCGGCTTTCGGGGTCTACCAAGCCCGACCGGCACAGATTGCCGTGTAGCGCAAAATCAGCAGCAAATAGAGCACAGCCAATGAACAGTGACATAAGCGATGGACCCACACGACCGGGCACGGTTAGTCACAAAGCCGCGGACTTTGTGTTGGCGAGATCCGTTCCATCCGTGAATTGGCCATCTTTTTCACTTATCTTGGGGCCCGATTCTCCCTCTCCAGCACCCGCCAAGGCCAACCCCCCCCCTGGATGCGGCGCGAAAAGTTAGGATATGGTGCAAAACCCTCGAATTCGGTCCTGCTACTTCTGCAGGTCACGCAAGTTGCGATGCAACCGCCAGTTTCCCTGCTCCAACTGCGCGACCCGCGGACTTCACTGCCCGCCGCCGTCAGAGGGCCAGGCTTCCGGGAATAGCTCCGCGGCCGGCAAGCTAGTCGTCAAAAACTCTCCAGGGTCAGAGCATAATGACAAAGCCCTGGATAGGCTCCAGAAGTTGGAGGCTCTGCTCGCTTCGCTTGCCGAGAACCAACCCAAGGCGGGCCATGGGTCAGTAACGTCGCCAGACAACATCTCGTTTGATGCGCTGGATCTACATCATCATCTGCCATCAAAGTTGCAGACTCTTATCGAGGATGCCTTTTTCATGGACCGCTCGTGTTTCTGGGCACAAGAAAAGGTACAATCCAAAATCGCTTCTGACTTGTTGCACGTCTAACTCGATTGCCCCGTCAGAATTCCTCAGAGACAAATGGCCTCCCGGTCCGCTCATACCCCATCAGACTAATCTCCCAGTTACCCTCTTACCTTGACCAAAAATACCCAAGCGCATCTCAATTCTACCCCAAACAGGCGGCGGATGTTACCTGGTTGCCGACCCGCCATGAAGCCGAAATACTAGTCAGCGAATACATTACTCTCCTCAGCCCGCTTAACCCTGTCGTCCATGGCCCCTCACTGAGAAGCTTGACGGCAGATTGCTATGCTCGACTAGAATCTGGAGCCTCTCTCCTCCCTCCAGGCCACATCCTGCTGCTGTTGTCAATATTTGCACGCGTCGTGCTCTCGTGGGAATCTGACGCCGATGCGGAGAAAGTGGCCTGCAGCCTCAAAGCCGCCGAAACACAAGCGCAGTCTTGGTCAGCCAGGGCACTCGAGGTGGCTGATTACTGCCAACGAACCGCCGATACACCGCTTGAGTGCCTCCAAGGTCTTGTAATTCTCACCATTACTACCTTGAATGCCGGCACAATAAGCACAAAAACATTTTCCCTCCTCAACAGGGCGATAGTGATAGCCAGGGAGCTTGGGTTGCACCGACTTGATCACCCGCATGACCGACTCCGGCCAGAGGACCATTGCGATTTCACTAGCGTGGAGACTGAGATCGGAAGACGAATATGGTGGTATCTCGCTGCATCAGATTGGTATGGTTGGCCAGAGTCTTTGCCGCGAGACAAGCAACTGACGATTCATAGGATGCTCTCTACTTGCCCAGGTCCTCAAAGAGGCACATATAACATCCACCCCAACCATATGGTGGTGAAGAGGCCCTCGAATGTCGATGACGAGGACATGGTCGACACCCAGGAATGGTCAGCGAGGCCAGATGAGCAGACTACGCTCATGTCATTCTTCCTCCGGCGCTTGGATTTAGCAGTGGAACTACAAGGATTAATCGAGAAGACACCACTCGTTGGATTCGACCCGTACGCGCTAGGGTACAACAGTGTCATGAAGTTTGACGCCAGTATCTCGCGCTTCTTGCGAGAGAGCACATCCTTCTTCACCAATCCCGCTGCCAATACAGTGCACCTGTCGGCATTAACACTTCAACTACAACGGCACGCTCTCTTTTTGCTCATGCATGGGCAACGTTGCCGCCTACACCTTCCATACATGGCTCGTGGCTCAGTCGAGTCGGCATATGCCTACTCGCACAATGCGGCCCTTGAAAGCGCCAAACTCATCCTCAAGGCTGAGCGCACTCGCCAACTGGGCATGCAGCATAGCCGTACCTGCAAGGGGTTCAAGCAAAGCGCAGTGATGACGGGGTTTTTGTTAGCCGTCACCGTGCTGGTCTTTGATCTTTGCTTGGGGTCGGAACAAGGGCAGCAAGAAACGAAGACGCACGAAGTGGCATTGGCATGGGCGATGCTGCAAGAGATTTCTGTCCATTCCGCAATGGTACGGCGCGGCATCAAAGCCCTGCGGCAAATGATGAAGAAGCACCAAGTGTCTCTTCCTACCGACACCGAAGACCTCGAATCATCGACGACGGCGAAACGGGAAGAAAGGGAGATGTCTGCGGCAACACAATACCGAGGGTCGACGTCGACGCCAGGCAACATGGATTCAGCGTCCCCCCAAGAATGGAGTGGCTCACAGCCATGTTCAACAAACGTCGACTGGGACGGCTTACAAAGGATTTTGGATGTCTCAATTTTGTTTTGAGGGTGTAAGCATAGACCTTGGGATGGACGGCACAGACGGAGTAGTACATGTGGATGTGGAACATTGCATGGTCGACAAGTGAGTGATCTTCTTGTAATCGATAGAATTAGATGGCCCACAAGTGAGTATCGTAATCGATAGAATAAGCCTTGGGCTCTCTTGAAACATTGTACCGTTCCTTTGGTTTATGTTGTGGTGGAATGAATCAAGTCAACCGTAATGAATGGACGGCTCCTAATCCGGCGACTGGTCCATATCACGGGTGCCACCTGAAACTCGGCATACCGATCAACTACCGAAACACCCTAGCCTCTCCCAAGAGATACCGGGGTTGTTCTAATCAGGCAGTCTCCCCGTCGCGCCGTTGAGTGCTCCGCACCACCACTGTCCCCAGTTTGCTCCACCCAAGCGTCCTGTGCGTGGACCTCACCCGCGCTATTGACCAGCTCACCCACTTCTGCTACGCTAGCTGCAATGGCGACTGGTTCAGTGCGCCCGATCTACTCTATGAGGTAATTCGTAAAACCTGCTTCACGAACCCGTCCTTGAAGGATCATCGGATATGAAACTATGAAAGGAGGCTAGAGAATGGCCGAACCATGGCCGGGCTGCCATATCAATACGTTGGGATATAGTTGCGCAACACAGCTAAGACACACGTGCTTGACAGCCCATGCAAGCCATGACAAGTCCGAGCCATTCGTCAGCTTACTCAAGCAGCCTATCGGGCACTATCCCACGTATCGCCAACAATAGCGCGCCCCCGTCGTGCCCTGTTCCACAGCAACCTGGCCACATGCTAGTCTCGCGATTGTGCGATTGGTTCGATAGATTACCCTCGTTTCCAAGGGCTATGTCAATCAAGCATCCCCCCTCCTGGTGCGACCACACAAGAGCATTGATGCAGTCGGGGTAGCAAAGCACATATACCGCGGCCTGTGTCAACGGGCGGGAGTCAACTTCCCTCAGACACACACGACCCGGCAAATGTGAACATGGAAACCCAATCCAACATCCGAATAGTGCCCGTTCCTACGCTGAGCGAGGCAGATGGCCCCAACTCTCCCGTTGAGCCCTCGGTGTGGACTCAGCTTCAGACCTCGGCGGCCAAGTTCGCTGGCCGGCTCGCCATCGCAAGCGCACACCAGCACCCGGACCTTTACGACATTCCCAGCCTCAGGGACTCGCACCCCGCGCCCTATCTCCGGTGGACGTTTGCTCAGCTCGCTGGAGCCGTGGATCGGTTCGCCAATGCTCTTCAGAGACTCGGCGTGAGACGTGGCGATGCTTTGGCTACTCTACTCGGCAACGGCGTCGAGTTTGTCATTTCTTTCTGGGCCGCCCATAAGCTCGGCTGCGTCTTCGTGCCGCTCAACCCTCGGGCCGTGATTAATCAAGATGAGCTCGTGCACATGCTTACTGCATCCGGGGTGTCGATTGTCATTGCGCAGGACGCTGGCATTGCGCAGAAGATTGACATGCTGCCTTCAGAGCGCTGGGCCCCCCGAATGAAGGTTATTGTGTCTGATGACCTACCGGCGGGATCATGGTTGCGATTTTCGGCATTGATGAGCGGCCAAGAGCAGCTATCGTCGATCCAAGGCAATGCGGCAGATGATAGCATCGTTGCCATATTATTTACCAGCGGCACTACCTCGCTTCCAAAGGCAGCGCCGCACACCAGCACATCTCTCAACGCCTTCTGCCAGAATTTATCCCTTGGCGGCAGGACAGAGGAGTCAGTATTCTGCTCCGTGCTACCCAACAACCACGCCATGGGGTACTTTTACACATTGCATTTCATGAAGCATGGCGCGGCGGTGGTGTATCCGGCTCCTTCATTCGACGCAATAGCCATGGTGGAGATGATGGGCACGGAAGCCATTTCCCACACAGCGCTGGTTCCAACAACGCTATACAGCTTACTGGACGTCATAAACGGACTCGAGGTTCCCTTCCAATCTCAACTCAAGGATGTTTGCCTCTCTGGGAGCAATGTCAGCCCAGAGAACATTCGGCAAGTTATATACGAGCTTGGGAGCCAGACCATATCAACCGGGTTTGGCATGACCGAAGGCAGTCCGATATGGACCGCTCCGCAGGAAGACCCCGAGCACCTCATCTTTAATGGCATGACTTTATCTGGACGTCCATCTCCCGGCGCGACCGTCCGAGTTTGCGATCCAGATACCCGCGAGGTTTTGCCCCGAGGAGAGGTCGGCGAGATTCACCAGACCGGAAAGGGGCTGATCACAGGCTATCTGGGTGACGTTGGCAAGGACAGCTTCTACACCGATGCTGATGGAAGGAATTGGTTCATTACCGGCGACCAAGGTGTGATGCATCCGGATGGCAGGCTATCTATCACCGGCCGTTACAAGGATGTCATTAATCGTGGTGGTGAAAACATTGCACCAGCTGCGATGGAGGCCGTCATTAGCACAGCATGCCATGTTCAGGTGAGTAGTCACCAGAGCGAGCGACACTCCTATCATCCTAATCACCTCACAGGCACAAGTAGTGGGTGTTCCGTGTCCAATCGCTGGCCAGGTGCCCGTCGTTGTGCTCGGCAAATCTCAGCAGGCGAGTACCAACGCAATCCAAGACGCACTACTGTCCCACATGGGACCTGCATATATGCCCGACCAGGTCATCACGCTGGAGGACCTTGGACTTGACGATTTCCCCAAGACACTGTCTGGGAAGGTGCAAAAGGTTCGTCTCGCGGCTCTGGTGCGAGACTATCTGGCGCCGAAACAGAGCGAATTGCCTGAGGGAGAGGCCAAGGATGAGATCAAGGACTGTCTGCTGAAGGCGTACTCGAAATCCACCAGCATCCCTGTCCAGAGCCTCAACTTGGACACGCCTACTACCCATTTTGCTGATAGTATTGCCGTGATGCGAGTGAGAGATTATTTGCGAAAGAATCTGGGACATGCCCCTTCAGTCAAGGAAATGGCCGAGAACAATACAATCGCCTCGCAGCTGACATTGCTGCGAACTCGAACTCGTCAAAAGAAGCCCCAAGCAGCGCCAAAGATCCAGAAAAAGTCATCGGATCCTCCTTCCGTGACTCAGTTGGCCGCTACGCTGGGCAGTCAGAACGAAGCGGAGGAGATGGTCGAGAAAATCTCCACAACTTTGGAGCAGCAGGGCTTTACCTGGTCCGAAGACGCCTCCTCTGTTATTCCCTCATCTGATTACATGCAAATCTTGCTCGAGTATGGAATCATTCCGTCGTGGAACTTTGCAATTGGCATTCAAACGTTTGATGCGACTACTGAGGTATGGTTTATCTATTATGTATCAGCAGATCTAACGATTCCTAGGAGTTGAAATCCGCCTTGAAGAAGACCTTGGCAAACAACCCCATCTTGACTTCACTAATTGTACTTGATCGGCACAACAACCCTCACTACGTCACCCTCAAGCCCACTTCAAGATTGTGGGATCGATGCATTGTGGATTATGGAGTAGTGGAGTCTACGCAGGATGTGCAGAGGCTGGCTATCGAATATCCATTCCAAGAGCATTCCAGAGCGCCTGGGCCTCTTTTCCAATGCATCATTGTCCAAGTGAAGGAGACCAACTCGGCAGCAATGGTCCTATACGGTGAGTGGCTTACCATGAAGGACACTGCCATATATTCAACTGCTAACGTGTGCAACTAGTGCATCACATCGTTCAAGATGCGTCATCGATGAGACTATTTTGCGAAGATCTGGAAAATGCTCTTCAGCAGCCAAACGAAGAATTGAGGGCGCATCTCGACTATAAAGTCTGGTCAGATTGTTTCCAGGCTCTTCGATTCTCGCCTGCCGCTACAGAATCCGTAGATTATCAGGTTGCGCGTCTCAAAGGCATCCATGCGCACAAAGACTTCCTCTACCCTGCTGCTCCTCTCCCACGAGCCGCCACGAAGGAGGTACCGGATGGTCTTGACCACGGCTTTGACGCCCCCGGGCTGCTTGACTTGAAGAAGCGGTACCCCAACATTATTCCAGCCGTCATTCTCAAGGCCGCCATCGCGCTAGTCAACGTCGAGCGAACAGGCCACTCGCACGCACTGTTCAACAACTTTGAAGGAGGACGCGAAAGATTTCCCTTCATTCCTGACAGCTTGGCAGCCATGAACCCCGACGCCTTCGAGTCATCGGATGCCAATGGTCCTACCATGCAGACAGCATGCAATGTCATCGCGGTGCCGCGGCAAGAAACAGCCATCGCATTCCTCCAGCGACTCCAAAGCGAGCAAGTCGACCTCAGCAAGCATACCCACGCCCCATTGCGCCGCGTCATCGACACGCTCAACGCAGATGGCAGTGGAGATGGTGACATGGCCATGGAGGTACACCGTACCCAAGTCCTGACCTGGGTCCCGGGATTCCTGGGCGACTATCAGAGGCTGAAAGTAGTCCATCTGGCTATCCGCGCCGAGCTGGGTTTGGTCGTGGTAGGAGGCATTGGCGGCCCGACAGCCACCACGTATATGCTGTCGATGCGATGGGATGTCGCCAATTACAGCCGGGAAAAGACGGCGGTTTACGTCAAGCATCTTGAAGACGCGGTCATGTGGCTCACATGCGAGGCAAATTGGAATAAACCGGTCTCGGGTTTTCTTGATACTCTGTCAGCCACTGTTGCATCCAGGCTCTAGGGGCCGGTGTGACGATTCGAGTAGTCAGTTGAGCAACTCACATAAATAATCATAATGATTTCTTAATTATGTCTCTTCTGTAGACATAGGCCATTCCGGATGTGAACATGCGTTCAACGTCGAAAGGGGGGCATTTTGAACCATTACACTCAGCAAAGATCCACGTTTGGACGTCCGTGTTGCTTTGCGAACAGAACCATGCCTCGATCAGATCACATGTAAGGATCTAGACACAATTCGCACAATATGGGTTATCTGGGAGTGACAATCGTTAATGTGCTATGGGTCTGTCTGCTATACCACTGTCGAGGCCCCGACCCATGACCAAACTTCCGGACCCCCCATCCGACTGTGATGCGGCTACCGGCGCAATTTATGAGACATGCGAGTGTTCAAGAGGTAGTCCAGAACTAGTCCTTGAACACGAAGACAATATTCGCAAATTCTTTTTCCTTGTTAATGCCATCGTCGCACATATCGAGAAGGAAGCTTTGATGGATCGAAAGCTGCGTCGTCCAGTGATCTAAGCCCTCCACGGTGTGGCGGGCCCATAGTGAAACACCATTGCCTGAAAGGCTCAAGATAAGGCGTAAATCCGGGTAGACATTGAAGTCGTCTTCAGCGGGCGGGGCGCCATCCCGCACCCCACGCTCAATCAGGTCCCTGCAGTCTTCTTCCCGCTTGTCGTCGACCAGTGTGTTTCCATCAGACCACGTTTCAGTGTCGGAATTCACGCGTGTCTTGTCACTCGTGTCGCTCATCTTTGCAAATTTCGCGTCCTGTGGGTGGGTGTCTTGCTCTGGGTTGGTTCGGAAATGTTGAGTTTCTGAGGCGTCGACCGGGAACTGGCTGAGACTGGGATGTGGATTTGATTATGGAGTACGGGTGGGAAGAGCTTTTATGCCTTTCAAACATGTGGTGTTCACCTTGATTAATGCTGGGAGACTACATGTTCATAGATAATTTGACAGAACCGGTTCACGGTCCTCGGAGGAAACGAAGCGTGTTCACTGATGAGATATCTCAGTTTACCCAGCTACAGAGCCTCTGATTCGTACGAGAGACACTTTGGCGAGCGGACAGAACATCTGTTGTCACTTACGAGACGGGTATCTGGTCATATCCAGGCCAGCCTCACCCCACTTTCAGGTTTCCCTGTTGTACATCAAGGTAATTCGAGTCGTTATATTGTGATTAAATGTGCTACCTGATCCACCAAGAGCTTTGATTCACCACAAACTGTTCCATATTTACCGCTATCGAAGAATCAATACGTGATATATCGCTTTGCACTTGACCTCGTGTCGGACCAACTAGATTGCGTCGTTCTGTAGCTTGATTCATTACTTCCTGTACCCACAAGAACACACAAAAGTTGGTCTTGCGGTTTGTCACATCACATGTAATAGCCCAATCCAAGCCAGAACTACAGATATGAGAACCCCCAAGATTGTCTGGGATTCCGAGAACAGAATCGAAACAACATCAGAACATATGGCGGCTCTTGTTTGCTGCAGATAAACAATTGTCAAGGTCAAATGTTATAGATTCATAAATATAAACTGGAAGGTTGGTCGGCAGCAATTGCGCCCCGTCTTTAACTGCACATCATTTTCATGCATTCCCAGCAGCGAGCTCAGTTGGGGCTCTTGCTCTTGCTCTTGTTCTTAGCTGCCTTGTTCTGTTGCTTCCACTGCATAAACTGCTTCCACCACTCCCACTCTTGGGCAGTCTCTTCATCAAGCCCGCCAGTAGCTGGGACTTGGGTCGCCGCGCTACCAGGAACCTGGGTCTTCTGTCCTCCAGGCCTCCTGGTTGCCGTACTGCCGGGCACCTTCTTGGTCTTGGTAGGGGTTCCAGGGGTGCCGATCCGCCCACTTCCCGGGTTATCGACGGCTCCGTTTCCAGGAGTCTCGATGGCGGGCTGGTCGGCGACGGGCGACTCAAAGATGGGGCCGACGACGGCGGAGGTGACGGTGGGAGGAGCGCCGATGACACCGGAGGCGACGCCAGAGGTGGCGGCGGGAGGGGCAGGCACAATAACGGTGGTCTCGACCACGGGGGCCTTGCTCACGGGGGTTCCGTTGCCGTTGCCGGGGACGGTGTTCACGGGGGTGTTGTTGCCGGAATCTCCGCCTGCCTGTCCGGCCTTGCCGTCCTTGCAGTTGAGGTAGGCAGCGTTGGCAAAGAGCATGTAGGTATCCGCGTGGTTGGTGGCCTTGTCGACGGGAAGGGTGCGGACATACTCGTAGCCGTAGCCATCGTAGTCCGAGGTGCCCTTGATCTTGGTCATGTGGCTCATCTCGTGGATCGTCACGCCGGGCTGGTCACCATCATGGCAACGGGTAGACTCTGCCGGGAAGCTGGTGAAGAAGGAGTCGCAGTAGACGGTCGAGTGCGTCTTGAACTCGGCGTACGCGGCCGCACCAGTCTTGCACCAGTTGTCGACGTCCTCGCAGTGCCAGTAGATGCCGCTGTCGGTGGTGCTGCACTCGGCGGCAATCTTGGCGTAGACGTCGCTGACCGTCTTGCGCACGTCGGCACTGGAAGACTTGAAGTACTCCTCCATCAGAGAGGCATCGCCGCTCGAGGCGGCCTGCTGGGCCTTGGCGGCGCGCTTCTGGCACCCAGCGATAGAGTTCTGGGCAATCTTGAGTCGGTCGCCGGTGCAAGCCGCGTCAATCGTTGCTCGCTTGGCTCGGCGGCGGGCTTCGTAGGCAGCGTAGGTGCTCATGGCCTTTGCTCCATCAACATCCGCATTGATATAGTTGGAGCGGTAGGGGATGGAGCCAGCGAGCGTGGTGGAGTTGGCGTCGGCGTAATGGAACACGCCAGAAGAATAGATGCCGTGCTTGCCGCCTGATGACATGTCGTGGAACTCGGCAACATCGAAATCGCCTTCGACGGTCTCGCCCTTGGCGATGTTCACAAATGCAGTCTCGGGAAGGTGGTTGTAGTTGACCGTCAGGCGGACGCCATGGAACTCGAGGGGCGTGTCTCCAGAAAAGACCTGAGCCTTTTCGACGGGGATATCATCGAGAAAAGTGCCCGTCTTGAGGATCTTGAGGTCCTCTTGTCCGTAGTTGGTGACGGTAGCCTTGATCTTGGAGTTGCCCTCCTTGACGAGCTTGACAGCGAGTGGCAGCGACGCAGTCTCGTCGGCCACCGGGGCGGCGACGGCCAGCGTCGCCAAGGCAAGGAGCGAGAAAGACTTCATCCTGGAAGTTGGAATGGTTAAATGTGAAAATGAATGTAGAAACGAAAAAGAATGAAGCAAAATGAAAGAAAGGCGCTGCCCGAGCTGAACGAAAGATGCTGCAGTTGGGGTGCCCTTGGATTACGGGAAGCACGACTCTTTATACATTCATGCATTACAATGGCCTTGGCATTTACAAGTCGTTTCATCGACTCCCGACTGTATGTCGCCAGGTTAGCCCACGAATGAGGGCCAGCCCATAGCTTTGGTTTCATCCAAGGTGGGTAGCCTGTTCTCGATGTTGGGCCCTCACATCCGGACGGGGCCGACGAGCTTGCGCCAGTTTGCAGAGGGCGCCCAGTGGGCCATGGCCTCGCGAGAGAAGCGCCAGGCCAAACACATGGGTGGCCTGCCATCAACCCAAGGCGAATGTGGACGGAAAAAGGCACCATCTCCGACGTTTGTGTCAAGCTTATTGCTAGCGTGATGAAAACCGGGGCTCGCAGTCTTGGCCCGTGTCTCAAAAATGGCCAGAAGCAGAAAGAAACACTGCTGTCAGCCCTGTATTTTTGTTGCTGGCGTGGGGTCATTGTGCAACGCTGAAACGTCGCCTCCTAATTGAGTTGGGAATTGCTGTATCAGATCCGCAAATCCCTGCACCCCCTTGCCAAGATCTCCCCAGCCGCCGAGCTCAGATTGGACAGCACTTGATGGTGAGGCGCTTGACGTCGGAGAGCCAGAGTCTGTTTGTCAACGCAGCACAATAGTCCCCGAACTAGCCAGGATGCAGCTCGAGGCGATCTTTTGACTACCCCTATCTATACGCGTTTGACCATCACCTGTTTTAGAGGGCACCGAGCTCGATTCATTGTCTCCCGCTTCCTCCATTTCTAGGTCAAATCTAGGCGGAAACAGGCGATTGGACAGATCATGCCATCTTCCCCCCGCCATCTGGCACCATGAGCAGCGCGGCGCTCAGATATTTGCGCGCCGTGTTACTACAGGCTGGGTGAAATGTGCCTGTCGGTTTAGGCCCTCCATGTTATCCGAACCTAAAACACCTTAAACGGAATAAGCTTACCTTCGGCGGACGCCCCGGCTGGGATGGCCATCGAGTTGAGGAGTCCTTTCCTGTTAACCCTCGAAATGTAAATGTAGCTGCGAGATATGGTGGCTACAATAAATATAATCGCCGGGCAACAGCATTGTGCCGTGGAATTCTTGATAAGCGCCTCTAGGCCACTAGTGTCAGCCTTGTCAAACAGAGCCCGTGTCAGCAGCTCCCTTTTGGGCCACCTCTGAGGGTTTCATCGACCGTCCCGCGGGACGATCATGGCGATCAAACGTGTTTGAATGAGTTCGCATACACTGGGAAACAACTTTACAAGGTTGACTTAGACTAGACTACTACTGCACCCAAGCGGGTTCAATAAGCCTAGCAAAGATTTTAGTGAAGGAATTATAGTCATACTCTAATCGGGCTGATATACTGGAACTGGCATTCTACTTGCGTCTACGCTCCTCAGTGACGATGAGTTGGCCACTATTGGCCAACTAGGATTCGCGCTGTGTTCCTTTTCGCGAAACCTACCCCGGAAGAGCCAAAAACGAGAACGAGAGAGCTCGATCTCATGATGGTTCTATGGGTACAAGGGCGAGTGGGACAGTCGGCACTCTCGGGTAAGACTGCTAGTATGTGAAGAGTAAGGACTGGTATAAATTAATAGCTGCTGAGCAACTCCCAATGGTCGGGTGTATTGTGTAGATTGAAAGCAATATTCATGGGTTGTTTAACCACTATTATACTAAAGCTAGCACCTAGCTGGGCTCCTCATTGGTTACTTCTTCTCCTCCAGACGCATCTCGGCAGCCTTGTCTTCACCAGTGTTGGATTCGACATCGCTGGCCGAGTTGCCATGGACACCAACCGTCGTATTGTTGACGGCATCCACCACGTCGCGGTACCAGGGCCAAAAGTTGACGGCAAGGGCGTATGAGAGAGACCCAACGAAGAAGACCAGGGGCACGAACATGGCCGTGCCAGTTCCATACTTGTCGGCAGATACACCAAGAAGAGGAGGGACACAGGCACCTCCAATGACACCGCCCACGATGAATCCCGAGCCTCGCTTGGTATGGCGGCCAAGACCCTTCATTCCGAGCGCGACGATTGTGGGGAAGCAAATTGACTCGAAGAACATGACGACGAATAGCATGCTGATACCAATGTTTTGCCTCTGCGTAATGGCAGGAGCCACAAAGATGATGACAGCCGATTGGAAGATGAGGAAGACCCATCGCGGTCGGATGTAGTACATCAAGCCCACGCCAATGAACCGACCGGCAGCGAAGGCGCCCTGAGCTCCTGCTAGTAAGTTGGATGCAAGAGGAGCCGAAGTTCCAGGGCGAGTATCCAGGACATAGTTGATGAAGAATCTACAGAATATGTTAGCCCTCAGAGCTCGTTGAGTTCACAAATGCTATCGTACCCAGCAATGGCAACTTGAGCACCGCAGTAGCAAAACTGGGCAAACGCAGCGTGGAAGAGGCGGTATTGTTTGCGAAACGGCAGGTCCTTTCCTTCAATCTTCGTGTCTTCGATCTGGTAGGCCATGTCGGCGTCGGTGATTTCCGGAATCTCAGCGAGGAAAAAGGCGCCAGCCAGGAGGAAGACGAAGGCGGCAATGGCCAGGTAGACCCACTGCACATTCGCCATGGCCGTCTCGTCGGTCAGTCCGAGGAACGCGTGGGAGGCGACAACGGGTGAGATGATGGTTCCGATGCCGTTGAATGCCTGCGAGATGTTGATACGGATCTCGGCAAACTTGGGAGGGCCGCAGACTGATGGCACTGTTAGAGCTTATGGTAATAATGGGGGTATCGTGACATTTACCAGTGATGTAGGGGTTGGCGGCAGTCTCGAGGGCACCGAGACCATTGCCAATGACGAAAATACAGGCGCAGAAGCCGCCAAAGCTTCGTCCCTTGATGGCCGCAATGGCAACGAGCGCGCCAAGACCTGTTGCACGATGATTAGAACCCAGGTGAAGCAGTCAATTGCAGCTAGAAGCCCTACCATAGAGAAAGAGACCCCAAATGAAGGTAGCTCGGTATCCGTAGTGTCGCAAAAGCCACGCAGCGTGTCCCAAAGAGGCCAACGGGTAGGCTCTGTTGCAAGTCAGCGCGCGTCACACCAAGGAACTCGTAGTATACAGCTAATCACTTACCCAAAGTAGGCAGCTTGAAGACCAGCCGACTTGGCCTTGTTGATGCCCAGAGTGTCCTGGAAATGCTTGTTCAGAGTATCGAGAAGGCTGTAGGAAAATCCCCACAGGAAGAAGAGGATGGTGACGAGGGCGATGGGGAACAGCGACTCGCGCAAGGTGATTTCGGGCTTGTTGCGCTTCTGGTCACTGACGCGCAGCGAGCGCTTCGCCCAGAACTCCTTGGAAGGCATGGCAAGTGATTCGACGTCCCGGAAACCAAAAACAATTGATAGTAGTTGTGTGCAGGTTGCTGGTGTTTGCCGGAGTGCTGTGGGGAGAGAAAGCAGTTCGAGAGTCTGGGGAAAGCAGGTGGATTTGTAGTGGACGAGGGCCTCGGACGGACGCAGGCGGGGTGTGGTGCCCGTGAGAATGTCCCTATTCGCCAGACTCTTGGAATCTGCAGAAAACGGCTTAGCCAGCAGTCCGACAACCAGGTTCTTTTCCGGATCCCTGTTGTGGGGGAGGAGATACGGGGAAGCTGCACGGGTCCCATGGGGTAATTACCCGACGGCTGAAAGGGATGGCAGATTTGATTAGATGGAAGAGAGGGCAGATGTGTGTGATTGTGACGGGTCTTAAAAACACGCCATGCCTTATTCAACGAATGAGCCGTCGGTATAATGTCAATACCCGGCCAACGAACCCCGGGAACTGCCCATGTGCACCTCGTTCGATGCATCTCGTACCCCTCTATCCCCTGCGGATGGATGGTATTCGCAAAGCTAATACTTGCTCGCATTCATCCGCTAGAGAGTGTGGGACAAATTGTGGCAGCCTGGCTGATAATACCCGGTGGTCGATTTCGCGTCGTCACGTTTGCTATTTCTTTCTTGATTGGACTCGTGATTGGCGGGGCGAAATTAACCACCAATCCTCCACCAATCCAGCTCCTGTTGTCACAAGACATCGCCATCATCGCGCTGTGAGCCTGTGACCGTCGGGATTTTCCTGGTTTTTCATATCAATCAACTTCCCTTGATGCGCAAAGGACTCAATTCACTGTACCGATGGTTCATTTGGAGCTGCGGCTTGGCGCCTCATTCTCGTCGACATTATGTTTCTCCTGATGATTGCAAGGTGCACTGCTTGCAACAATGGCCGCCTGTCGAGTCGACTGGGGCCCGCTGTTGCGTCCATCTGCGATCCTCGATGACGACAGAAGAATGCCACGCTCATGATGGCGGAGGTGAGTTCGACTTGTGAGGCCTTTCAGACTGCGCGGTGTGCAAAAAATGCTGACCCAGGTGATGACAGGAAGAGGTAATCAAGAGAACTAGTCGTAACCGGTATGCCGACCTGACTATCCGAAATCATGATCCCGCGACTTGTTTCGATTGAAGGAAGCACTTGGCCAAGCCATGAATATTGTCTTGAACACCGTGCTCCTCACCGCACGACTATTGGCAACTCGGCGTCAAACTCTAATAATCTCTGTCTCGTCTCTCTGGCTGGAGTCCCCCGCCTTTACCCCGCAAACCCGGGATTAGTGTGCTTGTGATGGAGGTCGGCATTTTTACCGAGCGCGGGGCACCCCAAAGGCTCGGCTGCTCAGCCGATGCTCATCCTGCATGAGAGTGGCGAGAAGACGACAGACATTGCCGGCGGACCAGCGACTCGAAATGTCGAGCAAAAAGCGTCAACGACTGAGTGAGGACACGCCTCCGCTTCAGAATTGGGCGTCGGAAGCGAATCGGGAAACGGCGCCGCGACTGACGAGGGCTTGTAAGCCGCAACTGACAACCCCAGACAAGAGTGGTGTCGCTAACTGTCGCAGGCGCCGAGTGCAAGAAGCACAAGATTAAATGCTTTGTGCAGCCAGACCAGACAGCATGCAACAAGTGCCTCAAGGCCGGCATCACATGCGTGCCGCACAACTTTGCGCAAAAGTTTATCGATGATGATGCCAAGTGTGTTGCAGGACGCGATATGAATGCAATTGTAGACTGACTGATGGTAGATGGAAGCGAGATGCCCAAGAGACCATGGATAGCCTCAAGACCGCAGTAGAGCATCTCCTTCAGCAGCACAACCTCGGCCTCAGCGACCTCAGTCGCCGTGATACCCTGCCGCCGAGCCGGGCCGCAGAGTCCGGACACGAAACACCATCGCCGCTCACCACGGACCACCGCTCGGAGCCGGCGCACGGCAACTTCACGCCCGAGGGCCCATCGGCCGGCCCCGGACGCAACCACGACGACTCGGACCTTGTGCCGCTGCCAATGAACAACCTGTACAATCTCACAGACGCACACAGTTCACAGCTAATCCGCGTCAACGCCGCCGACGCCAACGGACCCGACTTCATCAGCCAGGGCGTGCTGTCCGTGACCGAAGCCGAGCTGCTCTTCGACCACTACCGCACCCACATCAACCCGCTACTATGGGACGGCATCCTATGCTCTCACCGCACACTCAGCGAGGCGCGACAGTCGTCGTCGCTCATGGTGGCCGTCGTGCTCGCCGTCGCCGCCCTCCACATGCCCGGCCACGAGCCCGCGCTGCTGGCCTCGTACGGCGCCACCGTCTCCCTGATGCGCGGCTCGTGCCTCCTGCGCTGTCAGAACCTCGACGTCATCCGCGCCCTGTGCATCGGCGCCTTCTACCTGACCAGCCTGAGCTGGGCGCTGTGCAGCCGCGCCATCCGCATCGCCACCGAGCTCAACCTGCACAAGTCGTCGCTGCAGTTCGTCCGCGGCTCGCTCGGTGCCTATGAGCGCGTCCAGCTGTGGTATGTTCTGTACGTCTGCGACCACCAGTTCGCCTTGGCGTATGGACGTCCACCCATGATGCACGAGGACGCCGCCATCCGTAGCGCCGACAGGCTGCTCACCAGCGGTCTGTCCTCTCGCGGCGACGCGGCCCTCGTCGCCCAGGTCAAGCTGTTCCGGATTCTTGCGAGCAGCTACTTCATGCACGGCTGCGATCCGGACCTCGAGCTGAAGGGCAGCGACTTTGAGCGGCTGCGCGAGTTCAACGTCTCGGTCGACCAGTGGCGCCTCGAGCATCAGGACAGGGAGCAGTCGCCCTCCGCCAATGCGCTGTACTACCATCTTGCCCGGTTCCAGCTCAACTCAGTATCGCTGAGGGGCATCTCAAGGGAGGCTTCGCCGGGGGCGGCCACGCCAGAGATGTGCTGGGAGAGACAGGAAGCCTCCAACATTGCCATCCTGGCCGCCCTGAGCACATCACGCCTCATCGTTGACGACCCGAGCCTCCACAAGGCGCTCATCGGCTTGCCCATATTCACCCACGCCATGATTGCCGTCTGCGCATCGTTTCTGCTCAAGATTGCCGTCGTTTTTGGCCAGCCAGACCAAAGCAACGACCGCATCTTGCGCCTGCCAGAGAGCCTCGCTAAGCATGGCCTCAACTTCCACACCAAGACTGCCTTGACCAGTGTGCAGCAGCTAGTGACAGTCTTGGATCAGGCTGCGAGCAATGCCAGCCAGCGTCACGTTGTGCGGCAAGTGGTGACGGGCCTGGAGGAGCTTCTGCAGCTCTTCGTGCAAGGTCAGGATGGCAGCTTTTACTATTCTCTGCCTGGCAGCAAGCGTGACGCCTCGGTGCCACCAGACCGCCCGACTACCCAAGCCGTAATTGTAGGTCCGGCTCAGGAGAGACCTACTGAGAGAGACACAAGTGTACATTGCCGTCCTCCAGCATGGGAGAACAGCGACCATGAGGCTGTGTTGAGTGACGGTGGGCCTCAGAACCCGTTGAACCTTACTGGAGACTTGGACTGGCGATTTGACGATTCCTTCTTGCTGGGTGTTGACTTTTCCGAGTCGGAGCTGGCCTTTTTGTAACGTCCTAGTCTGTGCCTAGTTTTGTACTTTAATGTAGCATTACAATCAACAATCTTTCTTACTGAAATTCTTCAGAGAGGTAGTATATCTTCGTTTTTTGCTTTCAAAAACTATTCAAGACCCTTCCACTGATTCCCGTATATGCCGCCTGTCTCCAACCTCAATTATCCACTCGCAGCCATCGCACATCAATCCTTCCTCATGCCTGGCTGTCCTTCTCGCGCCTGGACCTCAGCTCCGCAGCCATAGCATCGGCATGGTTCGTACGCTCAACGGGGTACTTGTTGAACAGGTAGGCAAACACGGCAGCAGAAATGCACAGGACACCAAGCCAGCTGGTGGTAGTAGCGAAGCCTGGAATGTATCGAGGAGCGTCCTTCTTGGGCCACAGCCAGGTGGAGTAGATGGATGACGCATTGCCGATGGAATTGATCAGTGCGATGGCGATGGCGCGCTTGGCTGCGGGCTGTGGAATGACATCCGACACCCAAGTCTTGACCAATGGCGAGCATCCGTAGATTGTGCCAAAGGCGAAGATGGTGAGGACATACTGCGTCATCTTGTCCTTGACGACTGTGACGGCGATGAAGAGGACGCAGCCAACGCCTGAGAGACCGCAGATGAATTTCCACTTGTTCTTGTACCGGTCGGCAAGATAGCAGCAAACAACAACGTACACTAGTGCTGCCATGTAGGCGGGGATAGTGTGGTCTTGGCACATTAGTTGCTATAACCAAGACGTGGTGAAGAGGCGGAACATACATTGGCCCTGAGATCCAGTCCAGCCGAAGCTGCCTACCAGGGTCGGGATAAAATATTGCATGGTCTGGGATCCCGTGACGAGCACGAACAAGAAGCACTGTGCCCAGACCCTCCAGTCGCTGCAGGCCATCTTGAAGGCAACCCAGTGAGGGATCTGTTCAGCGCCTCCTTGTGTCAGGCCGATGCCGTCGACAGCAAGTCTGTTGCAGGCCAGGATGCTTTCTTCTTCGTTTAGGAAGCGCTTGCTATTCGCAGGGTAGTCAGGCATGAAGAAGTAGATGGTAATGGCTGCGACGACGGACGCGAGGCCTTCGATGATCTGGACAAGTCAGCGATCCATTATGTTACAGAATCGACAGTCATTGGGCATACAAAGAGCCACCGCCAGCCAGGCAAGTTGGCCAGTCCGTCCATGTGGTCAGTGATGACGCCAGCGAGGAGACCTGAGACGGCACCGGCGATGGGCACCGATGTGTAGAGAATGGCAAATCGTGTAGCCAGCTCATAGCGACGGTACCACGAAGACAGGAAAAAGGCACAGCCAGGCGCGAATCCGGCCTAGAGACGGTCAGAGCAAAGACAAATGCAACTTGCAACAGAGGCAACAAACCTCGGCAAAGCCCAGCAGGAAACGCATTCCTGCGAGCTGGCTCCAATTATTGGTGGCGGCCATGAGCGTTGCAAACGTGCCCCAGAGCAGACCCAGGCCCGGGAGGAACACGCTCGGCCGGACCCGGGTCAGGATCATGTTGGCGGGGACCTCAAAGACAAGGTACGAGAGGAAGAAGACGAGGACGATGATGGAGTATTGTTCCGACGTCAGGTTGAAGTCGTCCTCCAAGCCAGCAGTTTTGGCATTGCTGGTCAGGCCCCTGTTAGTGGGCGCGCAAGAGGGAAGAATGGTATCAAGGCTACTCACCCAATGTTGGCTCGGTCGAGGAACCCAAGCACATACAGGACCCAGGTGCATGGCAGGATGCGCCAGTCGAGCTTACGCACGAGGCGCTTCTCCTCGATGGTGCCCTCCTGCCACTGGGCGGCAATGTGCTCCGCCGCCGCAGCATCGGCCTCTGCTGTCTTGTGGGCAGGTGAATACTCGCCAGAGCCAGCAGTCGGGACATGTTCAAGTTGTCCGTTGGTTGGGGTCGCTTTTTCGTCGTGGGTGGCCATTGTGAATTGGCGATGGGTTGAGACAGTGAGTATAGTCCGGATAGATCAAGTCCAGTTGGAGCGAGACCAGTGACATGCCATAGATGATGCTTTGCCACAGCAGGCAGCTTATATAGACAATCAGATGCCTCGAGTAGGCATCGGGGAGGAGATGGGGTTGCAAACAAGATCGGAGCGTACCCTGGTCAAACCCCATGGGGAAGCAGTGGAGAGAAGGCGAGTCTAGTTTCTCTAGTCTCGTACGGCGAAAGCGCCGAGTGGCGTGGAGAGGCCGGGAGACCGTCTTATCCCGCTTGGGCAATCCGGAGTACCATTAGCGAATGATGATTACATCCGACAATCGGTAGAACCGCCGTGCTACTTATCCACACCAGTTACCACGTCGGGGCTTTTGCGATGCCACTCGATGTCACTTTGACAACAACTGAAGACGTCGGAATGGCGATTATATCATGCCCATGTCCGGACGAAGCCTGGCCAGCAGAGGCCGGGATACTTCTTCAAACCTCAATCAATCACCTCAGCTTTTGCAAATCACTCAGCCGCAAACATGGGCGCCGCCATCGAACAACACCGCACTCAGCTGCTGCGCCGTCCGCGCATCGCCGTGACGCTCGGCGACCCCTCGGGCATTGGGCCTGAGATTGCAGCCAAGCTGCTCAGCAACCCAGCCAACCACCAACGTGCCGACATTGTGCTGCTGGCGGACGAGTGTGAGTTCCAATCAGCCCTGGCAGACGCCGGAAACGTTCACGTCGCCGTGTCACCAGACGTCGCCGGACCCTACGGCATCCAAGTGGTGGGCGACAACACAGCGCCGCAGTCTGTCGCTGTGCGCCAGGAGATATCGGCGGCCAGCGGTGCGAGGTCGATGCACCAGCTGAAGCGCGCTCTGGACATGGTCAAGGCGGGCGACATCGACGCCATCGTCTTTGCGCCGCTCAACAAGTCGTCGCTCAAGCTGGCCGGCATGACCGAGGAGGACGAGCTGCGATGGTTCGCCAACCAGCTGCAGTTCAAAGGCAGGACGAGTGAGATCAACATCGCGGGGCCTCTTTGGACTGCGCGGGTGACGAGCCACATCGGTCTCGAAGACGTGGCCGCACGCATCACAAAGGAGGGCACCCTCGAGGCTATTGAGCTACTCCACAAGCTACGGTACGTCGTCTTCTGTTCGTCTTACAGCCTAGACTAAACAGCAATAGATGGGAGTCAGGAATCGACTCGCCGCGCCTCGGCGTCTGCGCTCTGAACCCCCACAACGGCGAGAACGGCGCATTCGGACGCCAAGAGATCGACGCCATCCGCCCAGCCGTCTCACTGGCCCGCGAAAGGGGCATCGACGCGATCGGCCCGTTTCCCTGCGACACAATCTTCCTCAAGCGGGAGCAGTTCGACGGCATCGTCACCATGTACCACGACCAGGGCCAGATCGCCATGAAGCTGCTGTCGTTTGACGGCGGCGTGACGGTCCAGGGCGGCCTGCCGATTCCCGTGGCGACGCCGGCGCACGGCACTGCGTTTGACATTGCGGGCAGGAATCTGGCCAGCGTGGCGAGTATACAGAATGCGTTTGACACGGCTGTCACGATGGCTGAGCGGAGTATCCTGCGGGAGATGAAGAAGAGACGGGGCGAGGTTGAGACGGTGATGATCAAGGCGTTGCCGGCGACGACTGTGGAGGCGGTTAGTGCTTCGTGTTGCTAGGAGGAATAGATCAGATTATCGTGTTGGGGCTGCGAAGGAGCGTTGCATCGTGGATGGATCATGGTAGTCTAGTCACCAAGGTTGGAAAATGGACAGTTGCTGCAAGGCATTTGAATCCCAGATTCAAAAAAGGGAAGCAATCTAATATATACAAAACCCTCCTTTGTCTTCCTCACCACCCACATAAAGAAATCTCCGAGACTGATTAGCCTCGGTGGCATCGCTGCACGGCCTTCTAGGCTCTAGCTCTACTCGGAGCTCGTCTCGTACTTGAAGCTCTCAGACTTCTTGTACTCGAAGATCGCCCAGTCGTCATCGCTGCACTCAGGCTTGCCGCATCCAGCATCCTGTCCGTTTTGGCCCTGCTTCTCACGCTGCTCCTTTTCGCGCTGGGCCTTCTCCTTCTCCTCCTTCTCACGCTGGGCCTTTTCCTTCTCTTCCTTCTCGTGTTGAGCCTTTTCCTTCTGCTCCTTCTCCTGCTGGGCCTTTGCCTTCTCCTCCTTCTCGCGCTGCTCCTTCTCACGCTGAGCCTTCTCCTTCTTTTCCTTCTCGGCCTTGTCGTCGTTGTTCTCGCCCTTCTTGTCGTCGTTGTTGCCGCCCTTCTTGTCATCATTGGTCTCAGGCTTCTTCTTGTCGTCGTTCTCGGGCTTCTTCTTCTCATCCTCGGGCTTCTTCTTCTCGTCCTCGGGCTTCTTCTTCTCGTCCTCGGGCTTCTTCTTCTCGTCCTCAGGCTTCTTCTTCTCGTCCTCAGGCTTCTTCTTCTCGTCCTCAGGCTTCTTCTTCTCATCCTCAGGCTTCTTCTTCTCATCCTCAGGCTTCTTCTTCTCATCCTCAGGCTTCTTCTTGTCATCATTGTTCTCGGGCTTGCAGGCCGGTGCAGCCTTCACCGGAGCCTTGAGCCACTCCTTGGGAATCTGGTGGATAAAGTCGTACCACCAGTGACCCATGACCTCGTAGCCCTCCTTGGAGGGGTGGACGCAGTCGCCAATGTGCTTCTTGTCAAAGGTGCTGAAGTCGGCGGCGAGGACATGCTTGCCATCCTCGTTGAACTTGTCGACAACGTTGGCGGTGTGGTATCGGAACTGCTCAATGCGCTTCTGGCGCTCCTTGGCCTCCTTGGAGTCACACTTGTCGCCGGTGATGAGGGAGACGAGGACGGTGGCGTCGGGACACTTTCTAAGCATCTTGTTGATGAGCTTTTCCAGACGCTGGGCGGCCTTCTTGGGGTCGCTGCCCTGAGCGGCGGTCTTGTTGTTGCTGCTCATGTCGTTTGTTCCAGCCGCCAGTAGGATAACGTTGGGGCGCTTCCTGAGCGACTCTCGGACATGTTCGCTCATGTACTGGATTGTCTTGCCAGACCATGCAGCCTGGGAGTTTGTTAGTTGATGTCTTTGAAGCAACCGTTTCATGCCAGCTTACAGAGTAGCCATTCTCCATGTCTCCATTCTTCTGGGTTCCAACGAACGAGACCTTGTTCTCTGTTCACAGTTAGACATTGACATTTTAGAGGCTTTCATGGTCTCTTACTAGAGAGGTCGGCCTTGAGCTGCTTGCGATAGGCATTGCCATCCTTGGCGCCACCGCCAGCAGATCCCCAAGTAATTGAGTCGCCAACACCGAGGATGCGAAGATCAACTCCATTGTTGACGGTCTGGTTAACCTTGGTCCCCTTGAAGGACAGATAGCCCTCGATGCAGGTGTCGATTTTGTAGTCCTTGGTCTGGGGTGCAGCGGAAGCTCCCATCAAGTTGACTGCGGGAAGCAGCAGCAAAGCCAGCGTCTGAGGAGCGAGCATTTTGGCGATTGAAGGAGTGTTTGAAGGATTGAATGGAGCTGGTCTTGGTTCCTCGAGGGCTGAGGAGTGTTGGGTTGCTGGATGGTGAGGAGTTGGATCTACGGCTGGAAATCATGATTCTCTTATAGCCAACAGAAACAGAACTGATGGTGATGGAAGGCATGTCGGTAATCTCGCGTGAAACAAAGGATCGAGTTGACCGCAGCTGCATGTTGAGGCTTGGAGGGATCCATTAGACTGGCGGTTGACCGAGTTGTCGCCCATGACGCTGTTAATGCTCCCGCAGCTCTTACAGCCGACGACGTGAGCGAAGAGGAGATTCCGGAAATCCCAAGCTAAGCCGGAAGCGTCCTGTTGGTGGACAGGTGTTGATCGTTTGGGGGAATCGACCCATGGCTAGGCTGTGGCGTGGCACAGCTTGCGCCCCGGGAGAATAGCCTATCGGGGCGAGACTGGCTCCATGCTGTGATTTTGGCATCGTTCTGCTGATCGGGGAGGAGATTCAGCTATTGAAGATTAAAGATGAAGAAGCAGAATAGTAATTTATTAGCTAGTCGCATCTTAATTTATTGATATTGGGCATTTTCATGGTGGAAAGCCAATGTTTCTTGACAAACACCAAGTTGAAACGCACCACCAATCGCGTAACTTGGCGATGGGATGACCCACCCGTGATACCACCCGCAAGCCACTAGAGACCAGGCTACAGCCCCGCAACAGCTGCCAGCCGCATCCTCCAACACCGCCACCAGGAGATCGGCTGTTGGCGGCAAAGTCGCGCAGAAACCGGGTGCAGAGGCTTGGAGCGAATCCCCCTTGGATGAAATGAGAACAAGACGCGAGGGCATCCTCCCACAGCGCCGACATCTCACGTGGCGATGCCATGAAACACAACAACCGCACTGCGCAGCCAATGGATGGCCGTCTGGCGGGGGGAGTCTTCAATCTTATCAAGGGGCGGCAAGATGGGTGCACAGCCTCGTGTCTATTCTTGTGCCAAAAAAGTCCTGCAGCTAGAGATGGCGGCCAGTGCATGGCGTGCAGTGGCATCATGGGTGGGGCCGCAATCACGGCCATCGGGCATTCAATATCCGCCACTATCCGACCCGTCATGTCTTTACCTACCCTATTCACAGGAAGTGCACTTGGACGAGCCATCATTTGCCCTGTTGTAGCTTGCTGTGGCTTTAACTGACCGCCCGGAATAGCTAGAGCTAAGAGCCCGTTGGATCACGGGTTGCTGACGATAAAAAAAAGTTCTTACAAGTTCCGTCAGGTGTTCCTAAAGCCTGCTGTCTGGTTGGGGGCGGCAAATTCAGAGTTCAAGACTACCGCCACTAGAACCCACGATGTACACCTACCACGTGTAGACGATGCATGGCTTTCTACTATGACCAGCACCTGACGTCTTTGAGACTATGTCCTGAAACAATCCACCTCAGAGTGAATTTGCAATCCGCGTTTTGGCAGAGTAATTAATTATCCATTGTCCCTCCGTTTATATCCCGTCGGTGAGTATCGTAAGGTCTGAGTCATGGCGGAGCCGTGTCTGGGGGCCCCACATCCAAATTCCGACTCATGGCGTCGGGCAACTCTGTAGGGGACGGGAATGACACCAATTGATGCTGAGCATGTCAATTAATTGCCAGAAGACAAGAAATTCATCGCACCAAGCCACCTGCATCTTCCAATACATAGTCTCCCAATAATTGACTCCATATTCATCATGTCCGCTGCAGTCATGGCCCACCGCACCCAAACTGCATCGTGTAGTGCCACTACCCCGGATCTAAATTTTCCTCTAGTCGCCGTTACCGGCGGTCAAGGGTCCGCCGGCCGCCACTCTCCCTCCTACAAACTCTCGTCCTGCTCGGGCCATTCATTGACTTGGCGTTGCCAATCCGTTTGCTCAGTCGCCGTACCTGATCTGCAGGCTTCCTCCGTCCGGTAATCACCAGAAACAAACATCATGGCTTCTTCATCCGCCTTCTCGGCCCTCCCCACCGTGGCCACGGACGAGATCTTCGACCTTCTGGGCGCCTTCTTCGCCGACCCCCACCCAGACCGCGTCAATCTCGGCGTCGGCGTCTACCGCACCGAGGATGGCCAGTCGTGGCCCCTCGACGTCGTCAGCCGCGTCGAGAAGCAGATGCACGCCGAGGAGAGCCTCGTCCGCCACGACTACCTGCCCATTGCCGGCGACCAGCAGTTCCTCCGCGCCGCCCGCAACCTCGTCTTCGCCCTCGACGACGACTCCCTCTCCCGCGTCGCCTCGGCCCAGACCATCTCGGGCACCGGCGCAAACCACATGGGCGCCCGCTTCCTCGGCGAGAACCTCAAGCCCCAGCACATCTGGGTCTCGGACCCGACATGGGCCAACCACCACACCATCTGGGAGGCGGCCGGCTGCCCTCTGCGCCTGTACCCCTACTTCAACGCCGACGACTGCTCCATCGACTTTGACGCCATGATGGCCACGCTCGAGGCCCACGCCCAGCCCCGCGACGTCATCCTCCTCCAGGCCTGCGCCCACAACCCTACCGGCGTCGACCCCTCCCAGGACCAGTGGAAGGCCATCTTCGACTTGTGTCGTCGCAAGCAGATCTTCCCCTTCTTCGACCTAGCCTACCAGGGCTTTGCCTCGGGCGACCCTGCCCAGGACGCCTGGGCCATCCGCTACTTCTACGAGCAGCAGCCGCCCATGGAGATGGCCGTCGCCCAGTCCTTTTCCAAGAACTTTGGCCTCTACGGCCACCGTGCCGGCGCCCTGCACATCGTCCTCGCCGACGCGACCCCCGAGGTCAAGACCAACGTGTCGGACAACCTGTGCCACCTGATCCGCTCCGAGATCTCCATGGCCCCCAAGTACGGTTCCAACATTGTCAAGACTGTCCTCGACGACAGCGAGCTCGTCGAGGCTTGGATGAAGGACCTGCAGGTCATGAGCAGCCGCATCAAGGCCATGCGTCAAGCTCTGTACGATGAGCTTGTCCGCCTGGGCACACCTGGCTCGTGGAAGCACATTGTTGACCAGGTAAATCACTCCAACTGTTGCCGCGGAATTTGACACCGTCTCTGACTCTGCATTCAGATTGGCATGTTCTCCTACACCGGTCTCACCCCTCAGGAGGTGAAGATTCTCCAGAAGAAGAACCACATCTACCTACTGGCCTCTGGCCGCGCTTCCATCTCAGGCTGTATGTCTCGTCTCTCCTCCATTGTTCTATTAAATCCTCGACAAGCACTAACACGCGCGCAGTAAACGCCAAGAATGTCAAGTATGTCGCGCAAGCAATTCACGAAGTCAGGACCAAGCCCGCGGCGAATGGCGTCAACGGCGTCAATGGAGTGAATGGCGTCAATGGTGTCAACGGACACTAAGCGATCAACATGGAGTCAAATTAATATTATGAATGTGGGTTTAGAATTAGAATCAGATAGACAGCGCAATCCAGATCACGAATTACGCCTTCGCTTCCGACAACGACCCTTGTGTTTTCGCAATATGACCCGACCTCGGCTATTCCAAGGAGATGAAGCCTACTTTATTAGAAAACTCCGGCCAAATCTCTCCTTTCATCATACCCTGTACATATGCTGAGCAAACCACCCGATACCTTGTGCTCCCAGGATACGTACTTCGCAGAACCATGGGCTGACTTACCCCTGGCATCAAGACTATCTTGTCACCCTTTTGAATGCATGACGGAGCCGTTCCCATGTAGCCCGACTCGGTCACGAAAAAGGTGCATCCCAACGACATCATCCAGATGTGATGGTGAATCTCCCGAGTATCGGGATGTGTCTTGACAGCACACATAATCTTCCACGCCTCCGTCGTCGCAAGGAGCCGCTTCTCGGGGTTGTCAAAGAATCTTGCTCGCAGCTCGGCGTCTTGAAGAGCTGGCTGCAGCATCTCGTCCAAATCGAGCTCCGGAAATGCGCCCTGCAGCCTTGGGTCGCTGCCAATCACAAGATCCGACCACGCAGCAAACGATGGCCCGCCATGCAGCCCAAAGTCCTGGTACAGAAGCGTCTTGCGGAACGCAGAAAACATGGAGTCGTCCCCGAACCCCTCGTAGCGTGTCGAAAGCGTTGCAAGCGTGAACCAATCCCAAAAGGCCAGCAGGGTTTCGGAAAAGTGCGACTCCAAGTTGACGAATGGGCCGTCTTCGATGTGCTCTGCATCCAGCGGCCAGGTACAGAGTTGTGAGTAATCCATGATTTCGTCGACCACAACACCAGCAGTATTAACTCTCTCATTTCCTGCTTCGTCACCAATTATCTGCAGAACCGCGCAAGTCGAGTCAAGCGTGGCGCGGAAGCCGCCGGTGAGCCCGAGTCGCGGCGTTTGAACCTGGCTAAAGTCGACTACCCACGACGGAACGCCGCGCATGTGGGCTGACTTGCGACCGACCAGCTCCAGGAGTTTTAGCGAGCGTTCTTTGACCAAGACCCTGGCGCAGACATCCTGATGCACCTTGCCTATCGGGTTGCTGTAGTCTGGAGCGGGGATGTTGAATTCTATCTGGCGGAAGAAGGCGAACAACGAGAACACTTTGTCAATCTGTTCCGTAGCTTTGCAGCTCAGGGTAGACGCCATAATTCTCGACAATCGATCCCGTCCTAAATGTGTCATATCCACGCCTCGGCTCGAGATGGCTAACCGCATCAGCTTCCGCAGGGATGTTGCTGTGATGGTGCTGGTGTGGTTGAAGGGGTACTTGTCCCGGAGCGATAGTCGGGCAAGGGCTTCCTCTAAGGCTATTTGGACCAAGTCATAATCCACCTCTGTTTTGTTTCCGAGGATGAACATGCAGCCCGGGCGCGGAAAGGCCGACTCTTGTAGTGTCCACACCCGAGTGAACCAAGGGTTGTGTGCAAGATCTAGGATGCACCGTGCATGGCCACGAGCTTTGACAGATGTCAGAAATACAGCTAAATAGCAGGGACAGGGAGTTTATTCATACCCAGGATTATCTGGTCAACAGCATCGGTCAGCCATCCTGGTAGCAGCACCAGCTGTGCAAGCAGGAGGAGGTAGCGCAACCCTGCCTCCATGTCCGCGGTCAGAGGCCCCAGCCAAACCAGAACCTTGTTGGCACATCTGTAAATGTGGTACATCCACTGTATCTGGTTTTCCTTTTCTGCTTCGTTGGTCTGGTCGATGCAGATGGAGTCGACCCAGATCATCCGGCCCCAGAACCTGGACCTGACGTGGCGCAGAGCCGCATCGCAATTCTCCGTAATGGCAAGTCTTTTATTGCCCAACAAGATGTATCTGTCTAGCAGAGTCCGCTGTTGGTGTTTGTACTGGTTCGGTGAGCGCCAGGTGTAAGAGAGCGCGTCGAACTGGCAAATTGTATCGAGGGAGGTCTCGAGGAGCTCGCCGACCAGGTCATCATCAGTCCGCCCTCTTCTGAGAAGTAAAAGCCGAATCCGATCACGATTCGCCAAGGGTGTGTAAATGAACTTTTCTCGATCAGTATTTCCTTGGCTTCCGACCCGCAACTGGTTTGCCGATGAAGGCCGAGGCGCCGTGCAATCTTCCGCTAGTATTGGGGCGTAGAAATAGATGCGACTAGCTAGCAATATCTTGACGATATTATTCCCGAAAAGAAACGAGACTAGATAGATTGTGCCGAAAATACGATGATCCCAATTCAGCAGGACCGGGATGAAAATAACAACCAGGACGTGGAACATGGGCAGAAGGCCTCGGAAATTCCTCGCCTGCGAGGTCGCGAATGTGAGGCTGGTAAAGAGACGGATGTAATAGTGCCTAAGATCCCATACGACGTTGGCTGGGGCAACGCCGACAGTTGGCGGCGGCAGGAAGAAGCCGACGATCCATTTTACGCTGTCCATTGGACGCCGAGGATGAAGGACTCTGAGCTGCTGCCTTGGCGATGAAAGCGTTGGGATAAGTTGAGGTTGAGAATCACCAGCGTTGGGATTTGGAAGGGCAGGTGAGGGGTATATCGGAGAGTGTGCACGTGTATCCACAGCACCGCCTCATTGTTGCTGCCCATTGCATTCCGCCTCGTCTTGTGCGGCTGAACGACTGAACAGGGTTGTGCATAAGCGACACGCCCGCGATAGGCAGAAACGGGAGGCAGAATTCTGATAAGCTCGTTCAACAAGTTGGATATATAGCCAAGAGAACATGACCACTCCTTGGAAGACTAGCGATATGTAAAGATGCCTATTCTTTGCATTCCTCATGTCTGAACCAATCATTTTCGCTGAGTATAGTGCGTTTTAGGATCTTGCAGGCCTCAATAAACCACGCGGACTTTCAACTTATCACCGGTCGCTATCTCGTCCTTTCTACTCATGAGTTCCTCCATATCCCATGGGCAGCTAATGTACCTCCCACCAAGCCATTCTCTCCGTTCCGCTGCAAGCCAGGCAATTGTGTCCCCAGCAAGTTCCGGCTTATGTGGTAGCTTGTTGCGCAGCTCTTCTGGCTCGTTGACCGTCATTTGCGTCTTTATTGCTCCTGGATTGACGCTGAAGGCGATTAACCCATCGTCACCATGCTCCAGGTTCAAAGCTTCCGTCCAGCGCAATACCGCCAGCTTCGAAGTCCGGTAGCTGGCGCTGCCTTTTCGCACGCTAAGAGCCCCAGAGGATGATACGTTGATCATGATTCCTAGCCCGTCGTGTTTGGCGCGCGTCGAAATTTGCATGGGCAAGAATGCCCGTGCCATATTGAAAAGACCACGGACATTAACTTCCCACGTCTTCCAGTAGTCTTCGGGATCCGATTCCAGGATAGACTTGTATGGTTCCTGATGCCCTGCGTTGTTCACAAGGACATCCAGGCGGCCTTTGAAGGCGTCCGAGGCGCTCTCTTTGAATGCTGTAACGCTTTCCCAGCTGGAAATGTCGACACAGCCGCTTATCACACAGGGCTCAGGTCGACCGGCTTCCACAGCAGCAGTCTTGAGCCGCGAAACAAGTTCATCTGAAATGCTGAGGAGATCAACGACAGCAATGACAGAGGCGCCGGCTCGAGCAAAAGCAGTAGCAGTCGCATATCCCACGCCGTCCTCCCAGGCCGCGCCGGTGATAAGAACGTGCCGTCCGGCGAGGTTCTGTTCTAGAGGCGAGATAAATGGGTAGCTTGTAGAATGGCTCTTGACGGCGAAGTCGCGGCGGACGACAGGGCTGTTAGAAGACATCATGAGGTCTCATGAGCCCACTGTTTAATACCGGGAGAGAGAAATGTGTAGAGGATCGAGTGTGAGATATTTAAACAGCAAGCGTGAGCGCCTGAAGCTGATCAACAACTGAAGGTCGAGGGGCATTAGTAAGCCATTACTCCAATTACCCTGTGAGTTGCGGGCCACTTATCCACTCTGTGAACAAGTAATCCGCTGTAGTGACGTAGTGCATCCAATATTCCTCCATGTATCCATTGGAGATATAACATCGTTCATGTGTCTCGAGGGTATTGCCATGCGATTGCATCCCCAGTATTACCTGCAACACGTAGATCTCGATTACACGGAAGTTGGCTAACAAATCAACGATGATGACATGCTGATTCTAATGTGGTTGATATCACTTCTTGGATAGTATTCTATAAAGGTGTAGCTCACTACTAACTAATCGGAGAAGAATGAAATGGCCATCACCACCAATCTCAAAGATTCTGCCTCATTCCTCCACGTAGCTGTCAAGACATCCGCCATCAAGCCAGCAAGTTTGCCCGAACTCCACGAACCGTCTCCTGCACCCATGTCGGGAACCCCCGGATCCCAGACGCAATACTAAGATGTCCCGGAAGAAACACCTGGCCGCTCTTTCCCTTGTAGACGTGCGATACGATGGCGTTTGTCACGTCATTCGGGTCGAGAAGCGTGTCTTTGAGTGTTCCATTCTTCAGTGCCTTTTCAAACATGGCCGTCTTGATCCACATGGGGTGGATGACGCTTTAAACGTTAGCTGTCCGTTCGTGATTCTTACTAATGTTCACGCTTACCTCGAGCGCACACCGCGTGCGTGGTATTTGTACTTCAACTCCTGGACCAGCCCCTCGTGCAGTGATAGCGCCGCAGCCTTAGAGCAACAGTAGTCAACAGCACCGGCAACTGTCACAAAACTAGCCATGCTTGCAATAGTGACGATGTGGCCGTGGCTCTGGCTGATCATGTGGGGAATAAACTCCCTGATGAGGAAGAAGTGGGACACGACGTTCACGTTGAATGTTCGCTGGATTTCCTCGTCCGTCTCGTCCAGCAGCAACTTCAGGGATGCCACGCCGGCGTTGTTGATCAGCACGGTTGGGTCGCCAACGTCCTGTCGAATTAATGCCGCGACTCTTCGGATTTCTTCTGGCTTCGTAACATCGAGTTGGTAGAAGTGGCAGCCGTCGGGCACAGGCGACTTTGGTGGGAAGAGATCAACCGACACGACCTTGACTCCGTCCCTAACAAGCTTCTGCACCATCAGCTCCCCCACGCCATTGCTTCCGCCAGTGATGAGCACAATCTCCTGCTTCCAATCCCAAGGCTTCTCGTTTGCTAGCCCGTTGAGTGCGAGACGAGACAGGAGCTTGTTAGCCGCGAGCGCCGCGACCAGTGCGCCGAGGGTGCCGAAAACCGGTTTTTGAGATACCAGAGCAGCAATGTACTTGAGCACATCCGGCGTCGTCTTTGGGATGAGTCTATCAAGAGACAAACCCATGGTGGAAAAGTTGTAAGCTGGATGTAATGGACTGATACGTGGGGCGATTGCCGAGACGAGCGGAGCAGAGTTCATCGCCCTCGTTGGCCTTGAGTGGCTATTTAATACAAGCAAGCGAAACAACGCCACTCCGGATGCCGCATGGGGTTTTCGGGCTTACGGGTGCAGTGTTGGCCCGTGTCTCCTGTGCCGCGGGCGTGGTGAGGGAGACATCACACCATGTCACATGTCGCAAGCAGACTGGCCCAGCTCCGTCCTGTCTCGCCGCAAGCCTAGGATCACCCTAGAAAGGGAATGAGGGTGCTCAATCTCCTGTACTGTACTGACGTCGGTTTACCCCGGACGGAGACCCCACGATGCATTTTGTCAGATGCGACTTTGTGCAGCTGGGTGAAGCTGCACAAATGGCATCAGACCAGGGACAGGGGTATAGTACCCCAATTAGCAGACTACCGCGACATTCGCCACTCAGGGCTTTGATCTCGGCAATGACATCTGTGAGGCTAGATCCGATAGCTGACCTTTTGTAGGAGTTGAAGACGTATATTATCCATTCTAGGTACCGACACCCTCTATTCAAGAATACACATACACGATGGCAGGCTGGTGTCATACTTTTGATTGCGTGAGTGCAATCTCCGCAGAAATGCCTTTGCTCGATGGTAGTGATCAGACACAAGTACACTAAACTTCTCACCAAGTGAGATGGCTTGGCCTTGCCTTAAACGAATCGTGTCTCGTCTCTTGTTGGCTCCAGTCCTGCGGGAGTATAGGCCATTGGCTGAGGATCATGAATTGGCCTATAGGCAGTTTGTGTCGCAAATCTAGCCAGCAGAGGCTGAGGCTCTTTGGGGTCATGGCTCTGGTGTCGCTTCTTAAGATTGTTAATCGCAACAATGTCAATTGCCAACATGGCAATGGTAGCCGCACTATCGCGAGAACAGTTAGAGAAGATGTAATTTTTGAAAAGCTGCTGGCAGCAGGACTCACGTTCCGGCAATTCCAAACCCGAGAACTGCCTTGCAGGTGATGCAAAAGGCAACGCCATAATCGTCCAGGAACTCGGGGACGGTGCATTGCATGGGTAGCAGCGGCTTGATAGTGTGAATGAGAAGGCCGAGGCCAACTGCCCAAATAACAACGAGAATGGCGTTGATGGCGGCACTCGTCTTGGGCATGGGGTAGCGTCGGTAAATGAGGATTCCCATGATGAGGTTGGACAGCAGAGTGACGACGGCGGCGCCGTGCAGCTGTTTTGACGGGTGGTCAGAAACGAGTGACAGACCATGGAGGGGCAATGGACGAGGAAAACGTACAACGAAGAGCATCCATGATATATGAGCGAGATCGCTGGTCAGGACGGCGGCAATGTAGATCATACCACTGGTAATACCACATGCTGCGATGAGTTGCAGACTCTTGGCGATGCATAGCGGGACGATGGGATACGGAGAGGCCTGAAGAGTGAGTTTTCTTGCCATCTTGGCTGAAGAGACAGATGCTTGCAGAAGCGTGTGTGGTGAGAATGAGGACGGAGATGGTACTGGCAGATGAGACGCGAGGCTGGATCGTTTCTGTGTGCTTAGGAGTGTCGTGAAGTTGCTAGGGCGAGCTGCTCAATAGGCAATTCCTGTGTGTATGATGGTGGTCCTGCAAGATGAGCAGAATCGACTGTCGCACGGCTTTGTTCCTGGGGCTCCAAGACGAGGCAACGAGCGTGTTTTAATGCGTGAGGGAGCGAGTGAGAGACCAGTCAGAGCAAGGCTGTGTCAAGGGGTCGGGATGAAAATAGAAATGGAGCGAAATCTAATAGAATAAGCATGGGAACTAGATTGAGAATAAGGGCGGCGAGCGCGGGGGTCGTGTGGATGCAGACTCAAGGGGTCCAATGTGCTTCACGCTTAATTCGCCGATGAGGGCAACGTTGGGGTTGGCGGCAATTCAGAGGCAGACGACGCCATTGGCTTCCATGATCGATCGCTGTGTGGATTGCTGTTGCCCGCCCCGGAGTCGCCGTGCGTAAGCCTGACCAGCCCTACAGGCTAGAGTGCAGGGGTAAGGACGGCGATGGAGGGTTTCCTTATGGGGGTTGGCAGCTGGTCCGTGTTGGGTTGGTTCCCAGGGGACTCCCCGAGCTGATGCCCTGTGACGGGCCAATGCAGCTCGGGCTTCACAAACTTCCCGAAAAGGAAAACTGCATGCATCAGAGGTGAGCGGCCGTCTCCGCAGACGATGAGGAAATCATGCATTCGCTTCCAGCCGTTGGGGCGAATTTACCCTGATTCTGAGCCGCTGTCAAACCATGCATCCTGAGCCCATGCCAAAGGCCACCCCGGCATTGCTGTTCAGTGACTTGCCGCTAGGCGACGATGTGTCGAGTCCAGCTGGGCATGAAACCCGTCCTGGACTGCCTTCTGCAATGTCCCTGAAGATAGGACACGCCCTACCCTAGATTATTCCCCGAGGGATAGTCATGTGACCTCGTTTGGGACGCATACTGACTAATTCGGAACAGCTAAGCCGTATCGGTTCCATCTATCATGGAGCGGAGTCGTGCCAGTGGATGATGGGCGTATCTCCTCAACACCCTCCTCCTAGGATCTTGGCTTGATCGTCGATCAACTCACAAGCTTGCTCGCCACTGCTGCAAAATGGAGGCTTCTGCGGCGAAACTAACGCGGGCAAAGGCACCGAAGGTCAGAACTGGCTGCATTACGTGGTGAGTCGTCCTCCGACTCCGAGACCCAACATCTCCTGCTGAGGCAACCGACACTGACCCGCTACTCGCTAGCAAGTATGTAAATCACCTGTAAATATCTGGCGCGATTGATGGTTGACACATGGATTCTTGGTAGGACGCGACATGTCAAGTGCGACGAGCATAAGCCGTTTTGTCACAGATGCGCCGCTGCCGATCGGGTGTGCGCCGGCTACGAGACTGTCCTGACTCGGAAACCGCGGATGCTGGGTACGCGCTTTCGCAGGAGAATTCTCAAGTCTGAAGAGCTCAGCAGAGTTCAAACCCATGAGCCAGCCACGCTGCATCCAGGCTTGGTCGCTGATGCTTGTGATACGCCCATCAGCATGGATCTCTTCCACCATGCCCGAACCAGCACCCTGGAGGATCTGGAGACCGCTCTTAGCCCAACAGACTTTTGGTATAGTTACGCCCTGCCACTTGGCCATCGAGTTGAGGCTGTGAAATATGCGATTTCTGCTTTGGGCGGCGCACATCGCGTGTTTAAGCTACAAGCATTCCCATCACACCCGGGAGGCCAAGAGCTTCAACAGATCTCCGTTCGCCAATACAACCAGGCAATACGCCAGGTAAAACTTCTTATGGAGTCTCCAGCTGAAAAAGACATGGAGATTATACTTACTTGCTGCGTCATATTTATCACCATCGAGAATCTCCATGGCCGCTACGCTGAATCTTTGCGCCATATGAAATCAGGAACCTCTCTCCTCATCTCCTTAATAAAGAGACAGCATGGGACAGAACACAGAAGTTCAACCGACTTAATTGAAGCCAACGATAAATCCAGGCAAGCATCTGATTTCCTCAATGATGTCGCGCAAGCCCTGTGTCGACTAGGCAATGACGTATGGGGATATCTTCGACAAATGATTGCGCCAGATCTCAACTTTTACGACACCATCAGCAACGAGCCTTCACACAACAAGATAGCCTTCCTCTCGGCAAGGGAAGCTGAAAAGGGTTTCCATAATGTCATCAAAGTGTTCGAGGCAGATAGATTTGTTGCACGTCAGCAACACTTACACTCTGGCTGTCCTCCTGGCCACTGCAGCGTGAGCAGGCTACAAATCCCTTTCAGAACCTCGCACATTCCAGACCATCGTCGTTTATTCTCGGTTGAGCGACTAGAAGCTATATACAATGACTGGAGCGACCGTTTCGACCTCTTCCGACTTCAAGTGGACGAAGGAACAATGTCAAGCCAGGAGGTGCTGCGCACGAGGGGCATGGCAGTGAATCAGGCGCTGTGGTCAGGGTGGATGAACTGCAGCGTTTGGGACGACTACAAACAAGAGGACTTTGAGGAGATCCTAACGAGAGCCGAGGCTCTAGTCTCTCTCGATGCCTTCCAAAAGAGCCCAGTATTTGTCTTTGACGGGCGGCTGATTCTGAGTCTGGCCATTCCCTGCGTTTCGAGTATGGATTCGGATATTCAATGGCGCACGATTCGTCTGCTTCGGTCGTTTTGGCGCAAGGAGGGCATCTGGGATAGCCAAGAGGTGGCGCGTATCCTCGAGGCCATGATGCTGGCCAGGTCTCAGGGAATGATAACCAGTGACATGCTTCCGTGGGATATTCCAAATCTGGCGAAACTGGTGGACTCTCTGAGGTTGAGCAATGTAACCATACCACAAGGGCCACTGTCCTTGGTATAGAGCGGATTGTAAATCGAGGCAAAGCAAGCGTCGAGCCAACTCAGAAAAGACCAAAATGACTCGGGCAGGGCAGAGGATCTGGAGGAGGCAAGTGCACAGCCACTACAGGAAGCACCTCGTTTCATGTCGACCAACAACCAACCAACGGTGTATCCCTGTTGGCTACTGCGCATACTGAGCCTCAAAAGAACATAATTCTGGATTCTATGCGCACTCATGAATGACCTAAATGCCGCTGGGGCCAGTACAGATGGATAAACGGTATTATGTGTACCAGTGGGAACGGCCAAAAGCCTCCACCGTCGTATTGCTTGAGTTTTCGGCACGGTTATGTTGGAAATTAATCCCCATCCACGCTGGAAAGGTCTAAAAATAGCGCAAAATCAGTTATTCGGTGTGGTCACGAGAGTCCAACCACCAAAGCGAGGACTACCCGCCCTGTGCCATGCGCCTCCTTGTCGACACTCGACATCATGTCACACAACAAATGAACAGTGCCAGCACAGGCGAGATTCATAGACTTCCTGGGATAGGAATGCTAAAACGGGCACCGAGCCAAGCATAATATTCCATTTTACTCCGGTGATCGCTGTCTATTCTCCAAATCAATAGGCTGAACTTGCAGGGACTCCGATAATTAAGGTCCACAAAACAGATGCAACCTGCTCCTTTGTACCATAGGCCGATCTATTTACCGCTAACACCGATTCATTGCATCATATTTGGTACTGATGGAGACTTCGTATGGGAATCACGCTACAAAACCGGGTTGGGGGCAGTGACATGCCAAGGTAATCTCAGAGAGCCAGGGGGCTGGTTGTTACCGACGACTCCGCCTTCTGGAACACCTACCCTCGTCTGCGAGTAGCAAAGCGAGGCGCGTTGACTGCCCCACATCCAAGGTCTAAGCCTCTGTCATCCTGACTTGCAAAACGCATCTCATCCTGATTGATCCTTTGATCAGGTGCTCCTCCCCATGGACTCACTCACGCACACCCAAGTGGACAGGGTATTCAGTGTGAAGCACGCGATAGGTAGCGGAAAAGGAAGTGTCCGGTGAGCGCGTTGGATCCTTCTGTCTATTTCGACATCTTTTGAGGTCTCCAAATATTTGTGAGCATCATCCATCCACGCAAAGGGAATAAATAGATCTCGTGTAGCTGGACAGCTCTCAATCAGACACGGAAGATCTAGTTGCATCATCAACTGTCGAAATATCAGACTTCCTTTACCACTCTTGCACAATGCAGACCTTCTCAAGTCTGGTGATTGGCATGCTTGCCATGTCCAGCATCACCAATGCCCTGCCGGCGACAGACCCGCCCAATGTATGCAAGATCAGCGCACTGTCCCCGGCCGGTTGGACCAACACTGGAGCCGAGAAACTGGTCAATGACTGGTTCCTAGAGAATGGAAGGAGTAAGTTGTACCTGAAGATGGGGCTTTTGCCTCTGAAATACGGATTATTAACAAGGCGTGACTAGAAAAATGGCTCAAGAAGATGGACGAGAAGTACTACGTCAAAAAGGGTGGTGTGTCCAACGTCAACTGTGCCGACCTGGAGAGTAATGCTTGCGGAAATCCATCCGATCAATGTCAAAACTGGAAGAACAAGCAGTGTAAGTCGGTTTCTACCGTCACGCCAAGATAGATGCTGACTCCCAGCAGACTATTTCGTTCGAAACATGGCAAGCAACGTTCACGCCCAGCTCAAGACTGCCAAAGCCAAGCTTGTCGACGAAACCCTGGTCAATTTTGGCGAAAATGGGCAACTGACCGAAGACTTTACACTGCCCATGCCTGATCTCAATGCTTTCCAGAAGCTTTTCAGGAACCTGGCTGCCGGTGCCTCGATTGGAAACTCCATTACCAAGCTTATCGTTCCTGGCAAGGCTGGCGAAATATTTGCCCTCATCGGCTCCATCTTTCAGTTAGTTGGCAACAATCACCAGATCGGCGGGGAACCAGACTACGCCAAACTAGAGTCAATTTGCCATAAGAAGGTAACGGACTTGTTTCAAGACGTCAACAAGAAGCTGCAAGACTTGACAGCGGCGCTGTGGGGCGAGGGGGACACCACCATCATCACCGATGTCATCGCCTCCATGAGGAAGTCCGGCTATCCCTATGATCACAACAAGCCATTCCTCATGAATCTTATGAACAGCGGCGACCTCATGAAGCCCCCCCGAGAGTCCGACTTCCAAGCAGCCATGAAGCGGGGGCTCGAAGACTTCAAGGCTGCCATGATTGGCAACTATCTAGCCTCTCTGCAATACATGATCTTCAGCGTTCGTGCGATTGTCCAGGAAGAGGATTGCAAGAAGGAGGGAAATGCAGTATGGCTTGAGCGGGGATCCGGAGACATGCAGGCCAAGGGCTGTTATTTCCTCATCTACAAGCCCAAGGGCGATAAGAACAGCAAGGACGCCGCCGAAAAGACAATGAAGGGCCTGAAGAGCCGAGGCATTTCGATCAAAGATCTGGCGGACAATGTTCGCGAGTGCAATAACAAGGACATGAGCAAGCGCGACTTTACAAAGTTCTCAGTCAATTCCGGCAAGCGGTATCCCGACTGCGTATTCGGAATTGCTTATGGGACACAGGGGAGAATGGAGGGGCCCTTTGAGCCTATCAACAAGGCCGCAAACAAGGACACCTTCCCGGACTGGGTGCTGGGCAAGAAGAAGAAGACCCGCGATCAGTGGAACAAGCCTCTTGAAATTGCCTGCAGGGATGCAGGTATGAGAAAGGCCAACCTCCAATGCAAGAGAAAGGATTAAAGAACTAGAAACCCCTCCATCGAATTTTTTTAAGCAATAAAACAATCGGTGCAAGAAAAATAGCCCACCAGAATATGGTGGATGGGCAGCAAATATTGGCGAGTATCTCCTTCATTTACAAAGAGCCATAAAAAGAATCCTGGGGATGCGGGTGAACTGATAGAGCTTCAAAATAGATAGACCGGGAAAGAATTGAAAGTATGCCTGGGAAAGTAGATGAAATGGGTGCTGTTAGAATGATGGCAATGCCGGCCAAACCCTCCATTCAGCCGCAAGAGCCTCGGAGAGGCGAGCGAGAGACCTGAAATGGAGAGGACTGTAAACCAATGGCAATGAACCTTGGGGAAGGGGAGTGAGTGAATCCTTGGCGTAAACCGTCGATTGCTCCGGCGTTCCTGGGTCCATGGCTCCTGGGTCCGTGGCTCCTGGGTCCGTGGCTCCTGGCTCCGTGGCTCGTCTTCGTGGTTCCTGGCTCCGTGGCTCGTATCCGTGGCAGTGCGTGCGAAAGTTCCGTTGCTCGTTTCGCATAGAAAGGGAAAATACCAGGACAGCAATCTTTCCTGGAAATATCTAAAAGAACCGTGAAGGAGCTCCAAAGTACGGCATGGGCTCCTGGAGATCACTCCAGCTCCCGATGTGGCTCCCAATGCCATTGCCAAAGGACTCAAAGGGAACCGTGCCATAGTCACCTGGTTGGTTTCCGTGTTCCAGGCCGTTAAAGGATGGATCCGGAGGAAATTCAAAGGATTCAGTCATGGTGGCATCCGTCCAGAGAAGTCCCGGGTCAAAGTAAACCGCTGGCTCAGGCTCGCCTGCGAGCACATCAGGGATTCCGGGAAGAGGGGAAGGGTCCTTAACTGCGGAGACACCAACGTTTTCGATGTTAGTATGATTACCGCCGGATGGGGCAGAGAGGCCATTCTCTTGGGCTCTGCGCCTGAAGTGCGCCTGAACCCTGTTCATGACTAGGAAAAAGCTGGCGGAAGCAGCCGAATCATCGCTGGCCGGACTGGAAGTGTTCTCGTTTGCCGAGGTCAGGAACCTTTCCGGCTGCTGCTCGCAAATGTCTCGAATCATCATGATGGCCTCGTCTATAAAGGTTCCCAAATACGCTTCACCAGGAGACGGCCTTCCAGGACACGGCTTACCGGGGAATAAGGCCGTCCAGATGTCTTGCCACTGCTCAAGGTCGGACGCGTTGCGTGTTGCTTGCGGAGTCAACCGAAGCCTCACGTCTGCCTTGACAACATCCACATCTCGTGTTCCCAGCAAGTGGCCATGCAGTTGAGTGTGCTCGTCCCGTTCTGCTACAGATGCGAAACGCTGGCAGCAGTGTGGACAGTAGAGTTGATCGAGTCCGTCGTGGATGTGGCGGCGTATAATGTGCTGTCTGACATCTCGAATACGACTCAAATTTAATTTTATGCACTCGCGGTGCCGGACAGGGTCCATGCGAAAGAAAGGACAAGCAAATGTATAGCTCTTCTCTCTGCTCTCCCTGTGTTGCCGCGTCTGAGCCAAGTTGGACTCGGAGGCATGACTATGACATGCGTGCATGGAACTCTTGCAGGTGCGTAGTGGTTCTATATAGGCTATTGTTCGTATACTACAGTTAAGTCTGTGCCACGAGTGAGTGCTTGGGTGGGCTCTTGGACCTACCGATACTCTTGTTTGATGCCTGCTGTGGTTGCCGGCTTGTTGGTCCAGTGCGAGATGGGGGGATGGGCTGACACTCGACGGCCATGCCTTCAATCGCAGAGCCTCCGCGACTGGTTTTCAGCGACCTGAGCCGGTGGTGAGTTGGAGCGGCTGTTTGCCGCTGGTCACGATTGTTCCTCAAATGGCGGCGCATGTTTTTCCTTCCTTCACCTCGACCGGGCGGCGAGGATTTCGTTGGCATGATCTGCGTTGCGTGTTCTGTGCTGCACTAATATCATAGGTTGGGCCTCAAGAGCCGAAGGACAGCGGGCGGCTCTGCAACGTTTAATGGCTGAAACTGACACACATATCATTCAATCGCATACGGGGTGCCAATGATCTGCCGAGGGGGAGTGGGGAGCGGGGGACATACGTAGGCCATTCCCATTCGGCTGAGGCAGGTTGGGCTACTATGCAGGCCTCATCCGTAGTTGAACCGTAACATTTGTAAAAACCTGAGGAGGCTGGTAGGGCGTTGGCGCGGGGCTGCTGTCGTTATGCTGACCTGCCGTGGTGATGTGGCCGCTGGTTGGTGTGCGTGCCGCGGGTAGAGGTTGGTTGGTAGAGGTTGGTTGTGGGCCTTGGGCACATGCCTCTTGCACAGCACGTGTACGCACAAGAGACACAGTCAGTCAACCTTGGGCTACACTGCGCCCGCAGCCATACGAGGTGCGGGGACTGTCCGTCTGTTAGGCTTAAAGGCCTCAGTCGTTGTCACAACCCGCGGCTTCTTGCATCCCAAGAATTCTTTTTGCAGTCGTTGTGAGGACGGATGAGGTGCACGCTCATTGCTACTGCCAGGCTCCAGCTGTAAGGCCTCCCAATTCTAGGACTTCCTCAGCCAGTGAGGCCATATCGGATGCCACCCTCTTGCCGAGGTCGGGCGGCAAGATGAGGCGTACCATTGGCTGTGGCTATGCCTAACGGGAGAGCTTGCTGCCCATATCCAAGGTGGGATGTTTGTAGCCGTGGTCGGAATGGCGAACGATTGTCGGTTTTGTATGTGCTACGTGAATGAACCCTGTGGCGGGGTTTGATGACTTGTTGAGTGGTGCACCAACGGATGGGATATGGAGATCCCGCCTCATCCCAGTAGTCGGGAACACGTAGCCTTGCGGCCTGAAGAGCCATCGATTGCTATGAGATGGATGCATGGTAGAGTGTTGCACATTTGAATGGCCAACGGCAGTGGCGTGAGGCCATTACCGCAGCCTCACGCTCACAGATGTTGACAAACATACCAAGGTATTAAATACCCACCCTCTCAACAGTGAGGAGTTTCACGCAAATTCTCCAGTCTGGTCGACCTCTGCCAGATCGGATCTGTTGCTTCGCCTCCGAGTCTTTCTTCGAGCCTTTCCTCAACCGCCACCTTCAAGGGTTAACTAACTTTGGGGGCATTCAGACAAGCCCCCCGGGCACGAGCAAGGTGCACAACTGCCTAGCGTGGATATACGCTACTGATGCACCAGCATCTTCCACCATTTCTTTTGTGCACAATGATGAAAGCGGTGAAAGGTGGGGTGGTCATGGACTCGGCTGCAGCCATGGTCGCAGCTGAACTCCCACGAGGCTCGGGAACTTGGCCAGTCGAGATTCCGCTAAGCCGAGACTCTCGACGCCACAACTGTATCCCATTTGAGAACTTGGGGGCTGACTTGGGGCTCGGCTGCGATCGCAACGAGCAAGAGTCTTCCCTCTTGGCTGCTCCCCCTCCGCCCATCAAAGCCGCCAAAGGCCACAGCACGAGTGAAGGCCCAAAAGAGTCCGACTTCAGTGCCACGCAGAAGCTAACTTGCATTCCATCTAGATCTCCCGATCCGAAATGCATACAGCTACCCGGTTGAAAAGCCACCAGAGGACGATGACCCATGGCCATTCGCCTGCTCATCGCCGATAGTATTCCCGTACGACGTCAAAGCCATCTCTCTCGTCGCCCGCTTCCTGTCCGACAGCCACAAGTCCGTTTTGCCTCGAGGCAAAGAAAGCGCGAATACCTTCTTTCACCCCCGAGTCTTTCGCTATGTCGACCGGCTGGTCAGCGCCTCTGCGCAGATAGCCGCCCACTTGCCTCAAGGACACAATGCCCGTGGCGAGGGAACGAAGTCCAAAAAGCAGAAGACAAGCAACACGGGATCTGGTAAAAGGGACACGACGAAACGCAAGGCGTCGACCGCCCCCGATGGCAACGACATTGGCGAGCCGAGCAACGACGACGAGAATGCGGATGGTGCCGACGATGATGGGGATCCGCCTCCAGCGGAACACGACGAAGGTGGCACACAAGCCCGGTGTAAATACTTTGCTTGCCCATTTTATAAGATGGACCCTTGGCACTACAGCCGGTGCTCTGCCTATAGATCCAGAAAGGCCACCGACGTAAGGCAGCACATTAGGCGTATCCACCAGCTAGGCAATGGGCACTGGCAACACTACTGCCGACGATGCTACTGTCGGTTTGACAAAGAAGATGCCCTGAAATCACACCAAGACGCACAAAGCTGCATGACGAGGCAACTGCCAGATGCCCTGACGCCTGAGGAGTTCAAAGAATTGGACTGGCCAGTCAAAGGGTTGACGGATGCGCAGCAGTGGAATCACTTGTGGGAGAAAGCTTTCCCAGGCCATGATGCTCCTCCGTCGCAGTACGTTGACGCAAATTTGAGGGGTGAGTTCCTCACTACTCTCGACGGCACGTTGTCTCGGACTGTGCAGAGGTTCGGCCCCATACTGGACGCCCATGGCATCAACCAGGACGATCAACGCAGAGCAGCCCTGGAGAATGACCTGACGGCGGAAGTCTTGGACATTCCACGGATCGCTCGTACTGCTCCACGTGTATGCAGGCGGCTGCCTGAGATAAGCCCTCATTTCCGAGACCCAATACTTACCAGTGGCTCGCAGCAGCTGGAGCCACACGGCGACCTCTCCTTCACAAGACCAGGGACTAATGAAGGACTCGCGATGACGTCGCAACGTACGTCGAGTGACAACATCGTCGGATCTTTTGCTGGGACATGGCCTAACATGGATCCAGCACCTTCGGAATCCAGAATACCACTGGACTCCAGGGACCCGGGCTCAGTGCCAGAACAATGGGACTTCACCTGGAACTACCTTCCAGTTCCAGCCATCTCCCAGCTGCCGATGCCCGATTCCTGGGTTAGCAACTCGGCTGTTGAAGATGGTCAACCTTTGACTAGCTTCCAAGATCCCTTTATGGGCTTTGGTCAAGTTCAAGACGTCGACGCCTGTCTGGATGAACGTTTCCTTATGGATCCTAGGGCGGCATCTGGCCTCCGGGATGAGCGATATGTTGTGCATGGCAATCAGGGAGGAAAATGTTTTTAGTCTATCCCCGTTTATATGGCTGGTGGCAGCAAGTTGCATAGTATAATCCAACCTGTGTCAATTTTTATGTTTGCGACTTTCCGTCAATCACTTGTGGGTGTATGATCCCCTCATCGTAGGGGCGGCTCGTCGCATAGATATGAACGCCCACATCCAAAGAGCTTTCCTCCCATGAAGCTGCCGGTTAGTCTTAGAACGTAGTACAGCCAGCTCTGCTCACGTCCTTGTCCAAGCTTGGGCCACAAGGTGTATGTTAATGCCAGTCGTTCTGCCTCGCTGGTCGGGGGGATGTCCCTAGATCTGATCTAGCGTCTAACAGTGCATCGGTCCTCTCATAATGTAAAAAGAATTGCTTCCTACGTCTATTGTATTCCCTATGCAGACTGAATTCTCCAGTCTTGACCCGCTGGCCAATTCTCCTTGATTCCAAGACCCTTCCAGGCGCACACTCCATTGAGCTTCTTATAGGCTTGACACTTTTGTTACGGCGCTTCTTCCGCTTTCGTGCGAACAACTTTTCTGTCCTTGAGCACCGACCGCCCATTTTACACTTCCAGGCCTCACAATTTCTAAGAAAATCCTTGAGGGCTTGATGGCCGATTGTTTATCGCCTCTGGGTCAGGCTAGCGCGAGTGTATGGCGAGTTTATGTTCATCATCCCAGCCAACTTGACTATCGATCTCCCAATAATCATCCGAGAGCGACGATTGATCGTCAGTCGACATTGTAGTTTCTAGCTCGGGAGTTAAAGTCTTATCATCTGGTTAGCTCGGCATTGAAATGATTCTGTCGGGACTCCCATTGCTGTCCAGGATACGCACCTGCTCCCGAGAACGATCCTGGCTTGTCAGACCAGGAGAGGAAGCACTGCATTCAGGAAATGCAGATGACTGGTTGATTACGGCATTCGTAAAACCAAAATTATTACTGTCATGGTTCTGGGAGGATTCCTCGTTGCTCGAGCCTCTGGAACCCGAGAGTTCGGCGGTGTTGGCAAAAACTATTGGAGGACTGTGAGCATAAGCAGCGTTTGGTCGATAGTTTTGACCACGAGGAATTGACACAGAAGTTGATTCAACGCATCGAAGGCAGTTCAGAGTCTCGTAAAACGACGATTCTTGAGGTGCAAGGTAAAGGCAAGATGGGTTGATGCGGGCCCAGAGGCCGTTGCTGTCTTTCTGGATCATGATTGCCCTGCCCCCCCCTGATCTTGACTCACGTCCGATTTCGAGAAGGGCTCCCGATTCTGTCTGGCAAACGCAAGCCTGAATCTGGAGTCCCCGACTGCTGAACCGAATCTTGCCGTCAAATTCCCATGGTGTATAGAATTCTTCGCCGAGAAAGCGTCCAAACTGTGCGGGTGACTGGGGCAGCAGGCCTGACACCTGCTCCTTCGAGTCGTTGCTCTGCCAAGCCAACAATGATCCATCTCGAGTATCATGCAGTATTTCTTCGCATAGGCGCATGAATGATGGCTTGGCCCCTTCACCATATCGCGGTATCAGGCTGACTCCGGTGACAGCCGACAGAGCGTAAGCAACGTCTTCTTCGCAACTGGCTCTGGTACCAGCAAACCAGGAAAAACGAACGGCGAGTGATACAGTAAGCAATTTGCTAGGTTCGAGTAGTACGGCCTGGGGGACACTCGTGATTTGAGAAATCAGGTGCGCGACGGGAGAGGACGACTTGGTGCCGCATGGATTCCACTCCTTGTCGAACAACTGGACCATAGGTGAAAGAATCAGCTCCTGTAGGTTCCAAGCTCGCTTCCAGTAGCGACACTTGGACCATGTTGAATAGTCATCAATTGGGGTCCCGACTGGCAAATCGTGCAGGTATGCAAGACAGACTTGGGCGCCGCGAATCATCCTCCCGGCCCCGACAACGCCTTCAGCCAAGTCAGCAGACGATTTTCGATCGATGCACAAGAAATCAATCCAGATGAATTTGATGCCCATTTCCCTGCAAATCTTGAATGCAGATTCCACCCGACTATCCGCCTCAGCTCTCGGTCCGAAGTTTGGATCAAAAACCCACGAATGGGACAGAAATGCGTACGGCGGCAGCTGAGCAGCGGCAACATTTCTGATTTTGCGAGATTCGATGCTCACCAGCTTCATGTCTGCTAGAGGGCATTAGTGGCACTGTGCGTGCTACCTAGTTCAATAATAGGAGAGAGGCAACGAGAGCAGGTGGGTGGAATCGTACTGGTAGCGAATAAGCAGTTGATAGCTTCTACAGCTTCTTCGCAAGCAACACGGCGTCTTCTTTGGTTTATCAACTGCCGCGGTTCGGTCCATTCTCGCACAAGATGCAGATTCCCTCCATGTCCCCGCCCTTTGTCGTATGGATTTGCCACCCTCCCATTGGTTGGCACAGGTGTGCGCACATTTGTGCGGTGCAAGGGTATGCGTCACACGAAAATCAATCAGTGACTGCGCCTCGTTCAAGGCGAAAGCCGGTCTAGAATTTCGAGATCAAAAATCACCATAAAAGGAGATGTACAGAGGCGGTGAGCTCCGCCCTGACGATTCAAATGTTTTAGTGGTGCCAGCAATGTGAAATCCGGAGGTGCAATCTCACGCCTCACAGATACCAGATGCACGGGCTCAGGGCGGTATTGGAAATTAAGGCCCCCGAGTATTACCTAGTTAGTACTAGTTGTCGCTGAAGTGCGCTTTTTCCAGCTCACTACGGGCGTTCTCCGAGACCAATCGCCGGCCACAACGCCATCAATGACGTGGGATTCCAGTAGCGGCTACACACCAGGGGCTGCACCGCTGCGAGCATAACAAGGCGGGAGCACCACCGCCCATCAACTACCCTGTGCTCCTATGTCGGCACACGGGCGGTAGGTGCTACGGCTAGGGGCCTTTCCGGTGTAACTATTAATCAGCTATGTTTTGAGATTGGAATGAGGATTGCGTTCATGCAGAAGTCACACACACTTGCCTGTTTGCTGTGGCTAGTGGGAGGGTGGGTTCGGCTTTACCATTCACTACATCTATACACAATTCACGGCGAACATCTCGACTATCATAGATTTTCCATCATCCATACTTCCACAAGGGCTGGGCTCTTTCTCACTCGGTGGTGTGTCACCAAACAGAAAATCGTATTGGTGCCGTGGAACGAATAGTGACTGTAATGTCTGTGGAACACCAGAGTGAGGGCATCATTATTGCCATGGGATTTGATCGTATTAGAGTCCCCGGGCACTAATATTCCCTGCCAAACCTGTAGCTTTTGGAACCCTGAGCAGATCATCCGTACGGTCAATATGGAGACGCCTGGCTATGCCCAGACCAGCTACGCAGAGACGAGGTCGTAGTTCAGGCACCCACCCACCCAACTGGAACCCAGCAACTTGGACAGCCTGACTTTTGGCAGCCTGCGAATTAAATGAAGTTGGCTTGGTAGCACGAATGGTCTCAATGTTACACATCCTCCGGTGGCGGATAGGGCAATCCTTGCCCAGCCCTCGATTGGATCAGATCTGACATGGCGTCGGCTCGCCACTGGAACACAGCCCGACCAATGAAGTCTCTGGGCCATCCACTGAGTTTTTGGGGGCCGAGCACCAGGTGTGAGTGACTTCGAGATGTTCTACCATGCAAGCAGGGCGGAAAGATGCCGGCCTGCCGCCGGCTCCCTAGCTCTGAGTGGCTGACTGCAGGCCAAAACGTTCTGCTCGGATTGTACTCGTACTCCCTGTTCTCATCCGCGTTCCGCTGGATTGAGTATCTCTGCAACTTCGTAAGGCGAGGGGGAGCGTTATCGACGTCTGAACTATTGCTCTTCATGCTTTCGGCTTTATCTGTCGCGACAGGGGTTTACTAACTGTGTATACAGTACGCCCTGAGGATTTATATTGACAGGTCCGACGTAGCGTATACCCTTCCGGCGTTTGGGCAAGATGAAATCCCCGTTTGTGTTATTAATAGCTGAAGAGCTGCTACTCCATGTGCATTTCTTAGAGGTCAAATATCCCCGCTGCGCAGTCTCTTGTCACGCTTTCCTTGTTCTCATGCATCGTGACGAATCGTTTGCGTTAATCACTTCTTTGTCATGGGTTACGAATGCTTGGCGGGCGCGATGGTGCTTGATTGGTCGTTTTCAGCGGGGGCGCTTCCCGTCCGTGTGGCCGCTGCCGAGGATCACGACTTCACAACTCGCCCAAGATTTACGCTACCGAACTCTAACGCTTTGACGATACACCTACAAACCTTGTAAATCTACCTCCTCCCCTTCAGTAGTTAGCAGTATCCGTGCTGAACCTGCAAGCTATGCGATGTATCAACCAACTGGCGCGCCCTGGTTCCGCCCCTCCCCTAGAAGAAAACAGCGTAGCGGAGCAAAGGGGTTGCACAGAACGAGATCCCTGATAAAGCAATATTCGAAGATGCAAAACTGAAAAAGTTGGGTCCTCGACGTCGGATTCTACTTGACTGGGCGGGTGTGCCCATTGCAATTTGGCATCTGCACGCGATCAAGATGGCGGAGGATATCGACGTTGCACACGTCCAATACATGACGCGGCATTTCCGGGAGCGGACCATCGTCGTCTTTACGGTCTGCTATCCCCTGGCTGTCCTAGCTGTCAGCTTGCGATTCCTCAGTCGTCGACTAGCCCACAACAAGCTCTGGTGGGATGACTGGCTGGCAGTTACCGCACTGGTAAGTGGCGATGGAGCTGTGAGAGACGGCAACAATGGCTAACTACCACATCAGTTGATGACCACGGGCTTTTGTGCAACGGCCCTTAGTAGTATGAAGTTCCTATTCAGAACCTAGACCACGTTGACAGGGTTTTAATGCTCACCTTTCTAGGTCTTCCGAGCGATGTTATTTTGGATGGCAAGCAGGCAATCGACGTACCGCTCATGATTTATGGTACAAAGGCCGCTTACGTCGCCGAGCTGTTTTACTATATCACCCAACTCACCCTGAAGTTCTCTATCTTGTTCTTCTATTGGAGGGTCTTCTCGGCTTCCACCTATTTGAAAGTGGCTCTCCAAGTTTACGGATGCTTCCTCATCCTCTGGTTCATCGCATCAGTGAGTTGTCGGCCGGTCAAGACGATGCAACCCGTGTGCAAGCGGCCCTGACCTTGGTAGATTATCACCGCCATCCTCCAATGCATACCTGTCTACGCAATCTGGGATCCTGTCGCTCAAGCCCAACCTGGCGTCAAGTGCATCAACTTGAATAAATTCTTCTTCGGCACCTCGATCCCGAATATCATAGCCGACTTGGTTTTGGTCCTCTTGCCTATACCACAGGTGTTGAGACTTAAAATCACCACCAGCCAAAAGGCTTTCGTTATTCTCTTCTTCATCCTTGGTGGTTTGTAAGTGACGCTTGCCAAATCTTACACATTCATGTGGGCATATCGAGCTGACAATGCACAAAGTGTCGTGGTTGCTTCGGTTATACGCCTACGCCTACTGATTCTTGTCGACTTTTCAACGTTCGCCATCAACTGGCCAATGGTGGATTCCGTTGTTTGGACCATAATCGAGAACTGCTGCGGCGTCATCTGCATCTGCCTACCGTCACTGCGGCCAATCATCAGGCTGCTACATTGGGAGTGTATCCGACAGGCATTTGACTGTAGCTACGGCAGCAGAGAATCATGTAAAAGAAGCCACACGGATAATACCGGTTCTAATCTGTCCACACACCAATCGCATTGGAACGAGACCAGGTCGGCGACTAGCAGGGAGCCGGCGACGCCATCCGGGAGTCGCAAGGAAACATGGGTCGATGTCGAATCTGTCGAGATGCAGACGACGACGACGACGACGGGGAGTTCGAGTCATGACTAAAGCTTCGCAATTCGCTTGTCTGCTTTTGGGATAAGAGATCCGCAAGGTACTGTACCACTCGACGGCAATGCTCAAGTACATAAGGATGACCAGTATATAGGCAAAGTTTCTAAAGGCCGTATAATAGGATAGACGATTTCACGACGAACCCTTGTGCATGGAGAGCTCTAGGGAATGCCTTCAGACGCTGATTCAGACAACCCGGAACTCGGACGCTCCGGAAGCTGAGACGGCCTGTCAGGTAGTGGATATCAACTTTGGAGCTACTTTTGGGCCTTTAATCGTTGTGATATTTCCGACAGGGCGCTGTATAAAGCGGTAAGCTGATACCGATCTCAAGTGTCTGTTGGGGCTACGGGCCTGTCTTCATGTTCTTTGTGGATCGACTGGAATCGGTGGACTCGGTTTCCCAATCAGGGTTTCCCAATCAGGATTTCCCTTGGCTGAGTTTGCAGCAAATCTGTGGTTGCTTGGTCAACGCCTACGATGTGTCCTTGATGCCTATCCATGGAAATACACGGTTAAGGTCATAGTGGCATTGGCCGCCACATCAAAGTACGCATTTACAAATAGGTACCAGGGTTTTTCCATGTTCAGCCAGTAGCTGCATGCTATTCATTCCTACTTGCAATCCTAAACTTAGGTAGCCGCGAGGATAGCCAAGCCGAGTGACCAAGGAAACCCAGTATCAGCCGGGCTAGCTAGTCTCAAGGACCTTAGTACGCATAAAGAATTGTCTCTCCCATCTCCTTAATCTTGCGGTTCTCGCGGATAAGCATGAACCTAAGCACCCAGGCAAGCAATGCCGACATTGCCGAAAACGCAGCGCTCGATGACATGGCAATGGTGAATCTTGGGGTGTCCCAGCTGGGCCAGAGATACTACAGCATCGAGTTAACGACAAGTTTGCAAAATCGCTAAATGAGATACTCACAGCAGTGTAGATGGGGCCGAGTGTGGCGACTGTGTTCACAATAGCCAGTGAAATAGCCCTCTTCTCCCTAGTTTGTCCACACGTAGCGGAGACCCAGCCGAGGATGACACTGTTGACTGCGTATACCCCAGAGGCAAAGGTGCACATGGCAAAATAGCGGGCTCCCGTGTTGAGGGTTGTGCAGGCTAGAACAAACCCGACGACCGCAACGACCTTGGCGATGGTGATGTGCCACGTTCTCTCGTTCATGCGACCTATAGATGGTATTGGCATTTGACTTTCCTCTTGGAATGGGGAACTCACCAGAGTTGGCAGCCCAGAGAATGCAAACAATTCCAGAGATGATGTAGGGCGGGCATGTCAGGGCTAGCGTGATGTTGCGGTTGAAGCCCAGTGTCCCAACAATGGTCGGGAAGAAGTTCTTGTAGTTGCTCGCCGCCATGTGGAAGTGCTGCATGAACACCAAGACCCATAGACGCTTGTCTTTGCAGGCATCCAAGAGACCCTTGAGAGTTGTAGTGTTCTCCTGGACCTCGACCGTGTCGGCCTTGACTCTATCGTGGGCCATCTGGCGCTCGCTCTCGGTAAGCCACCTGGTTTGCAGGGGCTCGTTGGGAAGAATCCACCAAGAAACCACAGCAAGAACAAAAGTGATGATGCCCTGCAGGATGAACAGCCAACGCCAGCCAGCGAGCCCGGCGACGCCGCTCATCTCAAAGACGCCAATGGCGATGAGGCCCGCAAACGCTGTACCACAGATGTTTGCGGTGAAGAGGATGGAGATGCGAGTGGCAATCTCCTTTCGGGTATAGAAAATCGACAGCATGTACAAGGCGCCGGGGTAGAATGGGGCCTCGGTGACGCCGAGGAAGAAGCGAGTGAGGAGCAGGCCCTTGAAGTCGTGGCTCACGGCGGTCAGGGTGGACACAACAGCCCAGAGAGCCATTGCTACCGACATAACGCGCGATGGTTTGATTCGAGTCATCAACATGTCTGAGTTGCCATTAGCTTTCTATCACGTAGACTGGAGTCATTTGATTCTAAGGAGCTCACTCACTGCTGGGGATCTGGCCGAGGATGTATCCGACAAAGAGGATAGAGACACAGGTCTGATACTCGGTCGAGGTCAACTTCAACTCCTTCTCAAGACCGTCCAGCCTGGCGACTGTGATGGCGTTGCGGTCAAGGTAGTTGAACCAGTACATGACCCAGAGCGTCGGGAGCATGATCCAGTCGATCTTGCGGACGAGCCGGATCTCAGCTGGGTCAGTCTTCTTGCGCGCACCCGTCTCATCTACCACTCCCGCCAACTGGGCCTGCTCCTTCTCCAGGTGGATGCTGTGTCCCTTTTCCTCAGCATCATGCGTGATGCTGTTGGTTGCTTCTATCTGTGTGGTCGGGGGCATCGTGGATGCGTTGTATTGAAATGACTTGAGTGAATGGATACTGGAGGTGTGTCGACTGATGATGGCAACGGAGCAGCAGTTGGCTGCTCCTTTAAATGCCGTGAGTGAACCGGATGAAGGAGCAAAGACTTGAGACGAGTTACCCCGGATTTCCCCACGCATACCAGCCCCGGCCATACCCCGCACAGCTGCGCGGGCTGGGTTGTGGTGGGAGGCGAGTGGCTTGCTTAGGGCACCCCCGGCCAGGCATGGTCTCCCCTCCCAGATCAAGTAGGGAATGAGAAGCCGCGAATTTGTGAAGCCTGGTTCGTATTGTCCCCAGGCTTCAGGGACATAGTAATACTTGGGAAATTTTACTCGTGCCTTTTCATCAGCATACAGACGATGCTATCCGCCTTCCAGCTCCCACACTGCACAGCCATCGCCTGGCCATTTTTTTTCAATACCACTGGGTCTCAACCCCAACCTGAAGGTCTCTGGCAGTCGTTTGCCAAGGAGCAAACAGGCCATTCGCCCCCTGGCCAAAACTGCACCAATCCGACTAAGTTCATTAGTGTGGTGTGCCGGCGGCTGAATCGGGTAACCCCCTCCTCCGCCTCACAACGGCTATGCCCGGAGGGGACCGGCAACTCGTGGAATTAGGAACACGGGGTTTCACAGCAGACTTTCCATTTGTATCCTGATTCCCTTGTTGATGCTAGTCACACCCTACTTGTTGGTTTGTAACTAACCGACATCCGGCAGACTCCACAGGAAGTTGAGCGCATCAATATCCAGACCCATGGATAGCTGGTCACACCCCGTGTTAAAAGGAGCTATACTCGAGTCAAACGGAAGTGCCACAAAGGTCCCGTCCACGCTACCCATCTCCGTATTCGAAAAATCCACACCATTGCCCGCCTGCTGCGTGCCCATGGCGAATGCGTCGGCACCATCTGAGCCTGTGGAGCGCGTCGTGGTGAGGTGAGCCCTAAACTGGGCCGTGTGCTTCTCAACAAGAGTCGCGTATCTCAGCGCAAAGTCCATGTCATCCGGCGGATACGCCTTGAGTGTCGCCGTGCACTCGTCAAGGTTATCTAGCGCCGCCATGGCATCCGTGTATGGGTAGCCAACGCTAAGGGCCTTGAGCAGGAACACGGAGGCTGAAATGACTATGATTTTCACCCGAGCCGGCGCAAATGGCAACTGTGTCTTGAACGATGTCATCGTGGCCACTTGTAGAACCCTCAGACTGTCAGATATGACATTTTGTAGAAACCGAGCGTCCTTGGACGTAACAAAGGATGACAGCGAGTCGTTGGGGCTAGGGCTGGTGGCATTGATACCAGCTGCTGCCGCTCTAGCTACCACTGCTTGAATAGCAATTGCTCCTGTACAGGCCTTGAGATGATGAAACTCGACCAAGAGCATGTCACGCAGATGCTCACTTATCACTAGTAGAATCATCAGCACAAGATACTATTCGTCAAGTCGTACCACTGACCTTTGTCGTAGCTCTCCAACTTTTGTTGCCAACTAGTGAGTGGCGCTGAAAAGTGGTCCAGCAGGTCAGCGTAGTGCTCGCCGAGCACTTGGCTCTGCAGGTGTGCCGTAGACTGGAAGAACATGGACAGAGAGGTGCGGGACAGCTGCGTTAGCCCCTGGCTCATCTCCATGTAGGCCACCCAGGCCCTCTGTTGCGGGTCGGTGGCGTCGGCCCCCGGCAGACGAGAGGCAATCATGGAGATGCTCTCGGGGAACACCGAGGGGTAGTTCAACCTCGTCGACGTTTGGGTGACGTAGACGTGGAGCAGGCTCTGGGCACGGAGCTTGCGAGCCTCTTCCTCGTAGTTGACTCCCATCTGTGATTGAGTGGAAAACAATCCCAGCTCGTAAGCCAAGTCTGTTGCCATGCCGAGCAACATCCAAGACATTCTATTGACCCTCTTTGCGGGCTCAAAGACGTCTTCTCGCCAGCGAATTAGAGGCTCCTCGTTGTTTACACTCCTACGGTTGTGCGGGTCATACTCGGGCGACATCAACAGCCCATCCCAGCCGTCAGTCTCCGGAGGTAAGTGGAGCGCGCGCGGGGGCCAGTCGGATATCAGCAGTAGACTCTCAACAGTACCGAGGGCCCTGGTCTTGGCCGTGGATTCCTTTTCCTGGCCGAGGAGGATGCGGCGAATCAGGATCTCGCAGTGGTTCCATAACCGATGGTGCACAGAGTGGCTCCGCGAGGTCCCGCCAGGTCCAGGAAGCATGAAGAAACGCGAAGATATCATGAGCAGCGTGCAGCAGAGCATCGCCTCCTCACATACCAGTCGAGTATGTGCCGAGTGAGGACGGAATTGGTCCACCTTTACAGGCGATAGTGGCGCTAGCATCTCGAAGAACCTGCCCATTGCGTTGGAACATGACCGAAGAGGAGGCGTGGGGTGGGTTTAGGGAGGCTTACAGGTCAAGGTAGGTCACCGCTTCCTGGCCAGTGAACCAGCCCTGTCGGACGAATCGACTCTTGTCCCAGAGGTCGAGGGTGGCATCGTCGACCTCGGATAGTCGCGATATGGTGAAGCACAGCCCGCTGTATCCGCCTGGGATAACACTCGGACCAAGGCTGGCATTGGAGAATCCCGGTATCGACGCAGTGGTAACAAGGGGTTGTCCTAGGCTGGGGGCTTGGGCGCTGTGGTCCGGCCGGGCGGCATCTGAGAGAATGTCCAGGGCGTCATTGGACCCAGTCACAATAGTTGACCGGACCCGATCATAGAGGGAAAAGGTAGAGCTACTCGGGGGAGTTGCTGAATGCGCTGCAGTATCCTCGGCCCCCTCTGTGAACTGCTCCCAGTTGGGTGGCGACACATGGGGAGGTGGGACATGGAGTCCGGTCCTCGTGGGCGGTTGGCCTACCGCGGACGGCTCCATTTGCGACGACGACTGATCAGCATCGCGCTGGATCCATTTTGGCGCGTCTCGCTGCTTGGGGGCCCTAGACAGACGGCTTCAGTACATGGAATCATGTCAAGGGGGAGAGACTGCGGGTGTTACCTCGGGCGGTTGTCAAAGTGACACTCCCGGTGCTCCCGCGCACACTTGGAGCATGGCGGGCTATCCTTGATGATGCACCGCGACTTGCGAGCCCGGCACGAGTTGCAGGCCACGTAGCTGCGCTTGAAGGGCCGGGAAGCGGCGGACGAGTCGGTGTCACCCATGGCGCGGCGCTGTCACTGCTGTGGGGGTGTAGGCGGAAGAGTCCAAGAAGGCGTGAGGGGAGCTGAACAGCCGCCGGGGGAGAGATGATTGCCCGTTCGTGTGGGGTATGTTGCAAGGATGTTCGACGGATGCTGGCGGCGACGTGCGGATGCTGCTGGGTTTTCTCTTGTCGTTTGATTGTGATGAAGGTGATAGGATCTCGTGTCCCCGCTACTATCCGCCCGGACGGATCCGGAGATATCCGCGTCGGTCCGATGCCCCGCCCGCAGAGTTCCACTGTCTCGGATGGGGATGGGAGGGCTGACCGAGAATGCAAACGCATGCCACGGTCTGGGGAAGCCTTGGATGCCCGTCCTGGGGACCTCGTCCCCCCCCTCATATGTAAAAGAACGGCCGGCATTGGCCACGGCGCCTTGATCCGAACTCGGCCGTCTTCTGCCCACTGAGCCGCAGCTAGGCGATCTCGACAGCCTGTAAATCTTGTATAAAAATGGAGGCATGAGATGGAGAGATGAGTAGAATAAGCATCCATCAACACAATTATATCACTGCGATAGACACCTTGACCAGTTCCGCCATCCGCATCACCACCTCAACCAGCAACATGTCGAAGTCAATCGTCAACACCAACCCCTACCCCTTCCAGTTCAAGGCCAGCCAGTCCCCGGCCGTGACCAAAAATGGCAAGGGTGGTGTGACTGTGGACTTTGGCAACTGTCGCGGCACCGTGCCCTCCCTCAAGGCCTCCAGACTGCGCGCATTGATGCAAGAGGCCCACGAGGATCCCTCCAAGATTGTGGCACACGTCTGTAGCTATGACGCACTGAGCTCCCGCCTTTGCGAGGAGGCGGGCTTTCCCGTCATCTTCCTCGCTGGCTACGCAGTGGCTTCGGCCTTTGATCTCCCTGATACGGGCTACATTGCCTTCCAGGAAGTCGCTGCTAAGATCCAGGAGACGGCAAGGGCTACGACCGTGCCCATCATCGCTGATGGAGACACTGGATACGGCAGCCCAATGAATGTGCGCCGCACAGTTCAAGGGTAAGCCACTAACCCCCAGGCTTCTTATCAGGACGAGACTAATTTGACTGGTAGATTCGCCGTTGCTGGAGCCGCTGGCATCATGATTGAAGATCAAACTTGGCCTAAGCGTTAGTTAGACCGTCCCTCCATCTAGCATGCTGTCACTAATACTCGACCAGGATGCGGCCACACCGCTGGCAAGAGTGTTGTATCCCGCTCTGAAGCTTACGCCCGCTGGCAGGCGGCTGTTGATGCTCGAAACGAAGGACAAGACATCTGGATCTTGGCTCGAACTGACAGCCTGGTCCACGGCTACGAAGAGGCCCTCACTCGTGCCAGAAAGGCCATTGAGATTGGCGTCGACGCCGTTTTTGTCGAGGCCCTCCCCGACCGCGCTGCCATGGCCCAGCTGCGCAAGGACCTTGACTTCCCAGTCTTTGCCAACATCATCGAGGGTGGCAAGACGGAAAACCTGTCTGCCAAGGACATTGGAGAGCTGGGCTACTGTGGCGTCGCATACCCGTGGACTCTTGTGGCTGCCAAGCTCAAGGGAGTCCGTGAGGCCCTGGAAGGCGTCAAGGGTTCGCTGCTCGTCGGAAAGCCCCCTGTGGTGCTCTCCTATGCAGAGGTATGCGATGGTGTTGGATTCAATAAGTACTTTGAGACGGAGGAGAAGTACCAATACGAAGGACGACCCAACGGTGCCAACGGGCACCAATGGAGTTATTAGATGTCTGTTTGAACTTGTATCGAGCAGTCTGTTGAGTCTATACGAGCAAAATAAATACTATTCACTGGTAGCCAGGCATTATCGCTGACTTGTCCAAATACTCTCGTAAGAAATTGTCAGAAACCAACACTTTGCAACTACTGGTGATAGATAAGCTCGCTCATCTCAGGATTGTTACGCCGACGAGCAGGAGCGAAATAAGGGAGCATCATTGTTTAGTTGAGACCACTGCTACTCTTGTCAGAAGGGACGGTCGTACACATGGGGCATGGCGTGACTATAGTGGAAGAACAACAATAATACATATATCCTGAAAAGACCCAAACTTCATTTTCCTGCCTCCGATCGTCTTTCCCCCATCCAATGCGTCTACTCTAGCAATACCTCCCTGCTGTAGGGTAGTTCTCACAGTGGGCCCGATGCTTGGTTGGCCGGGAATGGCCGGATAAGGGCGGCCCTTAATCATCGCCACAGCCCACACAGCCCATGCAGAATGGCTGGGATGGTTTCATGGCCTCGGCGCTCATCGCGGGGTATGGGGGAATTCGTCCGATGTCGGGGCCTTCTCTTCATTGAGTACAACCCATTGCTTACCATTTAAGGCTTCGTTATTTAGTGGATGTCCATGTAGTATGCACATCAGCCTCAACTTCGCCTATCATGCCTTCCGCCGACAGTCGTTTAGCATTTGAGATTGCCCTCTTGCACGACAATGAACTAGGTCTCCAGTATGCCTCGTACATTGAGAGAATACTTCATCTGGTCGAGCGCTTAAGGCCAAGCGTCGCCTTCACAATTGCAAAGCACCAGCTCCAAGGTGTGGCAGGCGACCACCAGACCGGGGCCCCATCCCTTGCCCCGAAATTAGATGCCTGTCGCAAATCCGACGCTGCACTGTTCTGCGGCGGCGGCAATGGCCCAAACTCGGCTTCGGTCTTGTCAGATATCCGTACGCTGCTCGGCGTCAATGCCAATATCCGGCCACTCCAGCTTCCGTCATCCCGGCTCGGCTCAGACAATTCTTCACCGTCAAATGTGATTGGGAGAATTGATTACGTCTTCCTTAATCAGACCAGCTCTAGTGATGAAGCATGTCATCAAATAGTGCAGCTGGCTGGCAACGAGGCGACAAAACATGGCGATTCAAAGCCCATCCACTTTGTGTCCCATTCAAAATCCTCGGATCCGACATGGGAGCGTTTCTCAAGGGCAATCAGACAAGAGTTCCCAAGCCTGGTTGTCAATCATTTTTCTGCGACCGAGGCTTTAGCGCTTCTTGACACAAACCCTCTGCATCTTAATGGAGTCATCACTGCTGACAAGGAGGTGGCCGACAACTTGTATCAGAAGAGCGTCGACATCATTGGAGTCCAAAATATATGGCCTTCTGCGTCTATTTTTGATTCAACGACTGGATCAAAAAGGACCATGAAGGGATTGTTTGAGCCCATCAGCGAACCAAATGCACCCGTTACTTTTCTCAGTGTTGTTCAAGCAGTTTGTTCGATGCTCCAGACTTGCCTTAAACTCAACGCCGAAGCGAGCGCCTTGTTGGATGCAATCCGCCGAACACTGGACCCTGCTGCCTTGATCGGTTCCAACATGGTGCCGTCCGACCTTGGCGGGTCTGCAAGCCCTGTTGAATTCGTCAACACACTCTTGCACCATCTGGACTCTTTCTTGGAGGCAGCCAATTCCGCAGACATGGACATCGAGCCTGCACCTGAGTTGCCTCTTCAACCAGCTCCTAGCACTGGTTCATCAAAACCCAGGCCGATGGGCGTCATCGAAAAGATTCTCACACAAGCCGGAGTAGGCTTGAAGAAACCAGAGGTGCAGCCCGGCGAGATGATCTGTGTCAAAGTTGATTGGACCATCACCTCTGAGCTGCTCTGGGGTGGCATGGAAAAGACATACGACAGGATGGGGCGACCACGTCTGCATAGAAATGATCGGTTGTGGCTATCTCTGGATCACACGATTGATCCTCGGACAAAGCACCGACCAAAACAACAGGAGCTCATGGCCAAGGCCGAGAGGTTGCAGCAAGAAGCCAAGCTTATTGACTTCCTTCCTGCCAATGTCAGCATCATGCATACCGACTTCACTCGAGATCGGGCACAGCCAGGCCGTATTGTCGTTGGCAGCGACTCGCATACCTGCTCTGCCGGGAGCATGGGGTCGTTTGCTGTCGGATTTGGCGCAGCCGACGTGGTTATGCCCATGGTTACCGGCGAGACTTGGTTTCGTCTTCCAGAGGTGTGCAGGATCAACTTTGTCAGCAGGCTTCCATTTGGTGTTGGGGGAAAGGATGTCATTCTTCATATCTTGGGTCTGTTCAAGCGAAACACAATCGCGTTCCAGCGAGCAGTCGAGTATGGCGGCCCAGGACTACAACAACTGTCCATGGACGCGAGATTTGCGATTGCGAATATGACGACAGAGTTTGGAGGCATGGGAACTTGCTTCGAGGCCGATGAGAAGACGGCTGAGTGGATTGACCGTCGCCCACACCCGCAGCATCGCCAAGGCGGTCTCTATTTCAGGGCTGATCCTGGTGCCGTCTATGCCGAAGAAAGGACAATCGATCTCTCCGAGGTTGGCGTGACGATGGCGCTCTACCCCAACCCAGACCACGTTGTGCCCGTTACAGAAAAGGTCGGGATGAAGCTGGATGGATGTTTCATCGGCGCCTGCACGACAACCGAAGAAGACCTGGTTGTTGCCGCCTTGGTGCTAGAAGCTGGCTTGAGACAAGGGCTTCGGCCCGTCTCGCATGGAAAGCGGGTTGTCACACCAGGCAGTCTTGTCATCATCAGAAACCTCGAGCGACTAGGCCTGGTGGACGTCTACCGCAAGGCAGGATTTTATGTCGGTGCTCCTGGGTGTTCGTACTGCGTTGGAATCAACGACGTCGACGTTGCCGGTGAAGGAGAGGTGTGGCTCTCGTCACAGAACCGCAACTTCAGAAATAGAATGGGGAAAGGCAGCTTTGGCAACATCACTGGTGCAGCTGCCGTGGCGGCATCCAGCTTCGCCATGGAAGTTACCGACCCGCGGTCTCTGCTAAACCAGATGGACGAGATCAAGTTGGAACGCTTCTTGGGTGCGAACGACATGAGGACGGTGCCAGAGCCCAGGATCAGCGAGCCTCATCCGGATATGTCGGTCCATTCAGCTACAAATGGGCTCGCTGAGTTGAGCGCTTTACAAGAAGGCATCTCGACTCCAGCAGTAGCCAAGACAGTTGTGCAATCTCGGATCCAGCGGTTTGGCGAGAATGTGGACACGTGAGTTAGGAACCAATCAAGCAATCTTTGCAACCACAGCTAACAGGCAGTAACAGTGATGCCGTCATTCCGGCCGAGTTCATGCCTGGCAAAGACAATGCCGATCTGGGAAGCCACTGTTTCGAGTACTACCGACCTGAATTCAGAGCAAAGGCAAAGCAGGGAGCTCGAGTCATGTAAGTCGTCCACAAGTTGAGTTTCGAGGACATTTTGCTAATTTACTCGAAGCGTTGCGGAGCATGGCTTTGGCAGTGGCTCATCTCGAGAAGATGCTGTTCGAGCATTACAAGGCGCAGGTGTGGAGGCCGTAATTGCAAAGGGATTTGCCTTTATCTGTGAGTCAACTCATCAGGTGCTTCTCTTCTATGGTGCCGATATGGCTAACAGCTCGAAGACGAGCGAAATCAGCTCAACATGGGCCTCTACAACATCAAAATCTCCGACCCAGAATTTTATGCTGCAGCCCAAGAAGGATGTGCAATCACCATCAACAAAGAAGAAAAGACGATAGAGGTTGGATCTTGTGACAAAGTGTTCCGTTATGAGCAGCACGAAGTCGAGGAAATGCTGTTGCAGGCTGGAGGTGTGCTGCCGCTGTATGCTCAATTCGGGAAGAAAGTGTTTCGGCACATTGCGGCACCTAGGATCAAGAACGGGAGGGCAAGCAGGGGTGACGAGAAAACAGCGGGGGCTATGCAGACCTCGCAATCGCTCGGACTCGTGTGGTAACAGGGGTGAGTTAACCTGCAGGTGAGGATGGGGGCCAAATGAGGCAGACTTGGGGATTTTATTCCTGGCCAACGCATGAGGCAGTGCTGACGTGGTATTTCCCGAAACACATTAGATCGAAATGGGCGTGTCGCTGTTATTTTGATACTGCAACTAACATTTCTTTCGAGGGAACGGCCCATAATCTTGTCAGCGGCAGTCTGGACTGTTAAAACAGTGACAACCGAACGCTTGTTCGCACTAGGACTGCTGGGAGATACAATGACTGGAATATTAGAGAGGCCATATTAGTATGAGTGTAGTGAAAGTATTCATTGAATAGTTACTTAGTTGCTTAGCCACGCGCGGAGGCAGGGCTCGAAGATCTTGCCAACTCTGTACAGTGCGATGTCACCGTATTTTGGGCTAGCCGCTACCGTGCCAAGATGACGATCCCAAAGTCCAATTCTGCAATACCACGTAGAATAATCCTGCTTATCCCTGCTTCTCTTCCCTGTTTCTTCGTCTTAGAGCTTACTAAAAGTGGGACCAATGGATAATTTCTTGTTGACTTCTTCCCCTCTCCTCTGAAACGTCCGTCAGCACCAAATAGTTCCACGGAGCGCGAACTGGCGCCCGCGGCGTGCGCATTGATCTTATCCTCCAACAAGATAATCATCCAGCGCGTCAAGATTCTAAAGCTTATCCTCTCCTCTTGCCTCCCGCATTTCCTTCTTTACGCGTCAATTCGCTATGGATGACGACTACGGCTACCGCTCGCAGTTGCGCGGCAGCGACTACGCTGAGCTCGACTCGGTCAACTCACGCGCGCCTTCGCCCATGCCCGGCCAAAAATATGAAAGCTTGAGAGAACCCGAAGGGGCTGCGGGCAAGATCAATCCTCTAGAGGAGGACATGACGCTTGGCCAGGCCATCCGTCGGTTCCCCAAGGCGTTTGGCTACTGCATGGTCATGGCCATCCCCATCTTCGGTCAGGGCTACGCCAACCTCGTGGTGCCGACAATGAACTCGCTGGGCTCATTCAAGGAGAAATTCGGCATTCCAGACCCCCAAAACGAGGGCAAATTCCTGCTACCCGCCGTCTGGCTCGCCATCTGGGGACCAGCCGCCAACATTGGCGCCGTGCTAGGCGCGCTTGGCGCGGGCTGGCTCCAGGATCGCATTGGACGCAAGTACACCATCTTTGTCGGCACCCTCATCTCCGCCACCTCAATTGCCATTGACATCACTTCCGACATGGCGGCCGATGGCCAGGGGAGACGGATCATGTACACCGTGGGCACCTTGCTCCTCGGAATAGCGGGCGGCGCCCTCCACACCGCCTGCCCTGTCTACGTCTCGGAAATCGCCCCGACTGCTATGCGAGGTCCCATTATGGGCATATTCCCCTTTTTTGTCCTTCTGGGACAGCTCGCAGCAACAGGCGTCTTCGCTGGGATATCGGCGAGTAAAGTCAAGGACGGCTACCGGATCGCCTTTGGCTCCGTCTGGATCTTCAATGTCCTCACCCTCATTGCCTCCCTCCTCATCCCCATGAGCCCCGTCCACCTACTGCGAAGGGGGAAAGAGGAAAAGGCGATTCGCGCCAGTACGAGGTTATACGCTCCCAAGGTGAGCCCGTATTCCGCAATCGAGCTGTTCCGCGGCGTCATCGATGAGGAGCACGCAAAAGCCCTCAAGCACCCGTACTTGGCCGCCTTCAAAACCCGAGACCGTCGACGAACCCTTATATGCATCTTTGCCGGCGCACTACCGTGTTTGTTTGGCCTTGATTTCCTGTCCAGTGCGAGCTATTTGCTGCAGCTGCTTGGCATGGAGGAGTTTCCAAGCTTCATCACTCTGGGAGGCGGCATCCTTACGGGCGCAATCGCCATCGCCGTTGGCATTTGGCTCATGTCCAGGAAGGGCCTGCGACGCCTCACTATTACCTCACTCGCCATCACTGCGCTCGTTTGGTTGGCGGCGGGCATAACGGGCTTCTTCCAGGGCCCTGCGGCCATGTACGCGCTGGTCGTGGCCATGTTCCTTGTTATTGGCTCGTGTGGCATCGGCGTCTGGCCGGCCAGCTTCGCGTACGTTGCGCAGGTGAGCTCGCTGAAGCTGCGAGCTGTGTCTGCCGCCTTGGCCGCGGTCGTTGCGCAAGTCATCTCAATCATCATGGGCATCATCCTGCCTCTTCTGTACAATCCGGATGCAGCGAATCTAGGAGGCAAGACTACACTAGTGTATTTTGGCACGACGACTATCGCCGCTGGGATTGCCTGGCTGGTGCTGCCCGAGGTCAAGGGCAGAACCATTTACGAGATTGACACCATGTTTGCTATCAACCTGCCGACTCGGCAGTTTAGGAATTATAAGGCTGGTGATCGTCAAGTGGACGAGGACGCAGTGCCTCTGGCGCAGTCATAGAAACACTAGATAAGCTTATATGCCTACTCGATAGTCTAAATATCTAAATTAACTTGGATCTATTTATAACAAGGGTCGTGTGAAGGGACTCAGTGGATACGAGGGAGGAGCAATGCCCTGCGCTCCGGTAGGTCCACCTGTCGGGATGGTGGATCCTTCCGTTCCGAGTTCCTGGATTTGTGCAAAATGTGGCTCGTTTTTGTTGTGGAAGGATCATATTTACACGAGAGGACGGGAAATGCAACGCTTCCAGGGCGCGTGTTTGATCGAGAGGCCCATTGTTGTCGGTCTATATCAGTCGACTGTCTCCCATTTTATTCATCCATCATCGCCATCGCTTGCAACGCCTGCAAACACAGGGCCTAATACTCCCAATCAGACATCACAATGCTCTGCCTACCCAGGTCCCTCGCCTTCCTGGCTGTTGCCGCCACAACTGTCCTCGCCGTGGCACAAGAAATTCCTCTCGGGGGATCAGATTGCCTTATGGGCACGCACAAGGACGGATATTACACGATGCTCACATTCCGCACGTTTTTGAGCCGAGACGAACTCCGCGCCGCATTCGAGCGGGATATCCGGGCGCAAACAGGCTGCAACGGGCTCGAGATCAAGAGCGGATCCGACCAGTACAACCCACAGATCAAATGGATGTGGTTCAATGCTGGCCTGGACTGCAACGCCGCACATATTGAGGCTGCAATCCGAAGCAGCACTGGCCAGGAGCAGCCAGAATGCCAACTTGTTTGACTGGGCGATGCAATCGGATGACGGGAGGATGGCGGGATGGGTGAGGGTGTTTGGATGAATTACGGTACACCCAATGAGGAAGCGGCAACGACGGAAAATGGAGGGGGGATCGTATTATCCCAGGCGGCGCATGGGACATTTCAAACTTGGGTGGGCGCCGGTGACCTGGAGAAATGGGGGCAGGCTGGAATTCCCGAATGTATGTACGAGATCAAGATATCGGGCCTCACGGAAATAGGCTACAGTGCGACGGCGCGCACACTAATCAGCAGCATTAATACAAATAATGACAGTTTATGCGCCTCCTGTGTCGCGGCTGTGCAAATGTGGGCAGATGGCGTTTCAGTCTGGCGTCGGGCACATGATCAGCCCGTCTCGGCATAGATCGCTGCAGCTTCCCCGCAAATGCAAGCCATGACCGACTCCCAGTCCTACGTCAGCACTCAGCCCATGAAGCAGCTGGAGTGACTACATCTGACTGCTCTCGATACTCTCACTGGAAGTGCCTATCCCGAATATAGGCGACATGATACCCGATACCAGGGTCGACAGGGCCACTATGCGTGGGCGGGAGGCCAAGTCTGGGAAATGCGCCCTGGATGGCCCAATGCCACTCTACAACGTCCACGAAAAGACATCCTCCTCCCATGAAAGCGTGAGGGAGGAATCGACGCCAATGACCGACTCCTCTCGCCGCAGACTTCTCATCCTACTAGCCGTACTCATCTCCACCCTCGTCACCAGGACGTACCTCTTACAGGCATGGCCTCGCTTTGGCGCCATCAAAGACTCAATCCGATCCCCCCCGACGCCCTACCAGGTGCAAACCCCGCCGCTGGACACCAACTGGACAACAAAGGTCGGCACCGATCCATGGCCCGAGCATCCGCGCCCGCAGCTGCGCCGTGATGCGTGGCAGAGCCTCAACGGCATCTGGACCTGGCGTGCCGCGGGGGGTGACGGCGACGTCAACAACCCCCCGCGCCCCGGCCCGTTGGATCGCGAGGTCCTGGTTCCTGCTTGCATCGAGAGCGCCCTCTCAGGGCTGCAGATCCTTGATGTCCGTCACATGTGGTACGAGACCACGTTCGAGGTGCCCGCCGACTGGAAGGGCCAGAAAGTGCTGCTCCACTTCGAGGCCGTCGACTACGAATCGACGGTGTTTATCAACGGGAAGAAAAAGGACACGCATGTTGGTGGATACTCTCGTTTCACCGTAGACGTGACCGACCAAGTCAACTTTGGCGGCTCCAATGATCTGTCAGTTGTCCCACGGAAGGTATACATGTCAATCAGCTAATCGGTCTGCAGCCTCGTCTTCGTTCGGGATCCTACCGACTCAGAAGTTATTCCAGTTGGCAAGCAGGCTCTCTGGCCGAGTCACATTTTCTACCGCTCCTGTTCTGGCATCTGGCAACAGGTTTGGATCGAGCCCGCGCCCAGTGACTATATTACCCAGCTGGATGTGGCCGCTGGTTCTGACGGCAAAGGTATGTATTACGACATATGCCATCACCAACCCTACTAATCTATCCCAAGTGACTATCAAGGTCCACAGCTCAAGCGGAGCCGGTGCTCGAGTCATGGTGGCCGTTTTCGACGACAATGGGCGCAGCATCGCACTGGGTGCTGGCCACGCCGACGAGGAGTTCACCTTTACCGTTTCCAGACCCAAGCTGTGGTGGCCCGACAGCCCAAACCTGTATAACATCACAGTGGCCCTCGGGGGCGACCGGGTTCTCAGCTACACTGGTTTCAGGACCGTTTCGATGGGTAAGGTCAACGGCGTTACGCGCCACTTGCTCAACGGCAAGTTCGTTTACCAGTTTGGAACACTCGACCAAGGATACTGGCCTGATGGCCTGTACACGCCGCCTAACCGCGAGGCCATGATATATGACCTCAAGGTGTTGAAAGATCTAGGCTTCAATATGCTTCGAAAACACGTAAGTTGTCCATCCATCAGAGCCGCGAGCATCCCATGGCTGACAGTCTACAATCAGGTCAAAGTAGAACCTGATCTATTCTATCGAGCCTGTGACGAGATGGGCTTGCTGGTGATTCAGGATATGCCCAGCCTGGGCAACAGACTGCCCAATGCAGACGAGCAGCTGGAGTTTCAACGCCAGTTGGAGGTCATGGTCAACGAGCACAAGAGCTACCCTTCTATTGTGACATGGGTGAGTAACTGAACATTATTTTTGAGTCGTGCTTTAAATGACCAGATGTCTAGATGATTTACAACGAGGGCTGGGGCCAGATGAACAGCAATCCGGCACCTGAGAAGCTTCTCACCGATGTTGTCCGCAAAATCGACCCAACCCGTCTGATCATTGCCACTAGTGGCTGGTGGGATCACGGCTATGGAGATTATAGCGTAAGAAACATCCCATTGTTTGCGCCAAGGACATGGCTGACGTTGCTGTAGGATAATCATCACTACTCGGAGCCTCAGTGTGGTACCCCCTTCTACTCGACGCCTAGCCAGCCATATGACCCGCAGCGCATTGGCTTCCAGGGCGAGTTTGGCGGTCTCGGGCACAATGTGACTATTGAACAGTAAGACCCCCCTGCTAGATTATGAATCCAGTATGCTTACTCTTGACACAGCCTGTGGAATGACGAGAGGGCCATTGGCGCCATCGACCAGACATACGAGATCCACGAGAGCCTCGAGAGTTACAACTGGCGCGCGGGTGTCCTGTTCCGAAACCTGCGCGAGCAGACACAAAAGTTTGCATGCAGCGGTGCCGTCTACACGCAGACGACTGATGTCGAGGGCGAGGTCAACGGGCTGCTGACGTATGATCGTCGAATTCTGCGTCCCGACAGTGAGCAGTGGAAGGCGGATATCCAGAGCCTGTACGACGCGGCGGCTACGAGAGGAGGACGGAGGTGAGGCAGAGGCACAGAGAGGACGTCACAGTGATTGAGGCTTGGCGGCTTGTTCAGCAAACCGGGAAGCATCTTCCTGTGCTCACACCAAGGTGGATTTAGGGACGATCCCAAATCGCATCTCACGTGTCCAATCGTGTTTTCTCTCGTACTACAGGCAAGGCGATTCCGATTGGCTCTCAACTGTTGCGAGTGACACCAGTTCACACCCTCTGTTTGTTCGTACTCGCTGCTGTTCAAGGCCATTTCGCCTCGTGAATAGCTCTCGAAATCCAAGATTTTCTTCAACTCAGAGCACCGAACACGGAAATTGATGGCTGTGGGCTAGAAACAACAGTAATTGGCGCCAGCTCAAGCACGTCCGTCACAATTAAAAGCTGGGCGCTACGACACCTTTGTTCTTCTTTGTTCCTCCAGATGTAGCGTGGATGTTTCCTTGATAAATGGATCTTTCAGATAATTTCCAACGATAAACCATCACACTTTCCCCTCAGGCTCTTGACACCATGGAAGGAAATTCTTACGACACCACTGGCCCATCATGCGACGAGCCCCACCCTTTTCGCCAGCTTCCTTATGAGATCAAGCTAATGATCCTCCGCTACGCCCTCACTGCGGAACCAGTGATCCATTCTTTCATGAATCGTCCGCGCGGTCGTCCGCGAGTCGTAATGGGCGACGTGATGAAGGCGCTTCTCCGAATCGACAGGGTCTGCAGGGATCTAGTCCTTCGTTCCCACCCCTATCGAGTGGCCGGCTTCAGTCAAAGCCCCCCATCTAGCCGACCAACGCAGCCTCTAATCCCATTCCATCCCGCGGCCAACGTTGTCGAGACTATCCGGCTCTGTTTCCCACTCGTCCTAAAGCCATCGCAGTCAAACCAGACTGGCTTTGAGCACTTTGAACGGAACGATCCACTCCACCCCGTTCAGCGAGTCATTGGCCACTTTTTCCAGGACATTGGTGACATGGTCATCGACTGGGCCGAGATGGGGCCCTCCGGCGAGTTTCCAAGCACGAATTATCCCAACGTTGAAGATATTACGCTCACTTTCAAGCTGGCGCGGAATTGGCAAGTGTACGGGCTGGACGACAAGGAGGACCCGGGACCAGGACCGACTCGGCCAGACCCGGACACGTATCGCGATAGATGGTACACGTTCCATGTCTTCCGCGGTGCCAACATGGTGTTCTTTGATTTGGATCCATGCGCGGCCCATTTCGAGTCCATTCCGTGGCGCAACGCTACTGAGAGACGGCGCCCTGGGAAGGAATATTCCGACACGCGGCCTGAAGTGATGGTGCGGATTTTAGTTGCGCCTCAGGGTCAAGCAGTGCCCAGCGTCCTGCCCAAAGGATGGCACAAGATCGAGGACGAGTGGGATCAGGACAAGGGTTTGGGATATCTTCACCAAAGAGCGCTTTGGAGAAAGTGCCGAGCCATCTGGTCGACTTGTACAGAGAGGGATCATATCTAGACTTTGCATTCTGCATCACTCGTAAAATATGGCACACACCAGTTAGACTACAAGCGATACCTTGCACATCTCACTTATCTTTGGCTGTGGTTGTAAATCGGTGGGCGTAAGCATTGCCCGATTGAGTAAAGTGGTCCGTCAGTCCACCGACTCGGCGGAGTTTTCAACACTGCATCTCCCAAGAATCACCTATGCCACCCCCCGAACTCGGCCGATTGCCCGACTGCGTCTCATGGATCCCAGCAGCGCCCGGCGGCGGTCCGCGCCGGAAGAGGCGGAATCGCCGCCGCGGAGAAAGATGCGCAAGGGCACGCGGAGCTGCTGGGAGTGCAAGCGGCGCAAGGTCCGATGCATCCCAGCCCCAGGCACCGAGGCGGTGTGCGTCGAGTGCCAGCGCCGTGGCGCCAAGTGCTTCAGCCAGGATGCCGTGCCGCTGGACGAGGAGCTGCAGAACGCGGACCGGCAGGCGCTGGTGATGGAGCGGATAGACAGGGTCGAGGAGCTGCTTCAGCGGCTTGCCGGGGACGTGGCGACGCTGCTGGACAGAACAATGCACCAGAACACTGCGGCTCCCGATCCAGAGCCTGCGCCAATCCAGAATTTTTCAGTGGTTCGTTCGTTCGTGTCTGTTCCACAAGTGGGAGCCATATTGACTAACCGTAATCTATCCTGTAGCCTGTGAACCAGAGCCAGAGCAGAACGGCAGTGGGAGTGCGATATCCAGCCTATCCCATTCTCCCGTCCAGTACTCTCAACTCGGACAGCATTGAACAAGCATCTGTGACATTGTACGCAGCACTATCAGTCACCGATTTGCGATCAGCAGTAGAATGCAGTGGTGGTGTAGCCATCTTCTTCCACCAATTCCTAACCAATCCTCATTCAGTGCTCGGTCGTGGTCATGGACTGCTAGAGAAGGTGGCCATCTTGCCGCCTTCAACTACTCACCCCGTTCTGTTAGCAAGGCATATTCTTCTCATAGCCGCTTCGCTTCAAGCCACGCATCCAGACAACCAAACACAGTTCTCCCAGCCGGCAGATCTGCATGACGCAGTAAGCAGACTAGCAGATGTTGTGTCAAACGTTCTCAGCAATGACCGATTCACAAATTTCATCGAGGGTATTGAATGTCTAATGCTCGAGGGCTTGCTTCACGCAAACAACGGAAACCTGCGCCGTGCATGGCTGTCATTCCGCCGGGCAATGGCATTTGCCGAGCTGATGGGCATAGGCGGCAACAATCCGTCGGCGAGGGCGATTGATCCTCCAACGGCAACAGAGCCGCGCTTCCTCTGGTACCGCCTCGTCAGTATTGATAGATATCTCTGCCTCATGCTCGGCCTGGCACAAGGCTCCATGGACCGTGACTTTACCAGTGGAGCGGTGGCGACCGATGATATGCCCATGGGAAAACTCGAGCGGATGCACAGTGTCGTGGCATCGCGGATCCTCGAGCGAAATCAACGAGGGTTGACCTGGTCTCACAATCTGGCCAAAACAAGAGAAATCGATATTGAGATGCGGGAGATGACACAAGCCCTTCCCGCACAATGGTGGCTTCCCCCCAACATGGCCGCTCTGGCCAGCAGCCAGGATCGAGAGGAGGTCTTTGGGGAAATGATCAGACTCCAAAACCAAATCATTCACTACAGCCTCCTGAATCACCTCCATTTGCCCTTTATGCTTCGCGCGGCTATTGACCCCAAATACGTCTACAATAGGGTTACTTGTGTCACATCCAGCCGTGAAGTGCTGAGCCGATTCATCGCATTGCGGTCCTTTAACCGGATAGCTCTCTGCTGCAGACCACTGGATGTATTTGCCTTCACCGCGGCTATGGCCCTGATCCTGGCCCATATCAACGCCAACCAGCACGCTGGAGACAGCTTCATTGCCCACCAAAGGCCGAGTGACCGTGCCATGGTCTCGCAGGTGGTAGACACTCTGCAGCAGCTCGCCGGGCATAACACAGATTCCCTTCCTCAAAAGTCATCGACGCTGCTGCAGCAGTTGTTGGCCGTTGAAGAGAAGGCAGCCGAAGGTGGAAAATACAGCACGAGAAGTCTTGACAAGGCCGAGTATGAACAAGTTACAGACCAGGGTTGTGATGCAGACGTAGTCGAGCAACAGTCTCCCAATGCATACCTTGATGGAGATTCTTCCATCTTGATCATCTCAATTGCCCATTTTGGCGTTATCAAGATTGCACATGAGGGAAAAGTGTCTAAGGAGCCATTGCTCAGAGGATCGCAGATTGCATCCGGCCATATCAGCGCTCAGGGGCCGCAGATTCAGAATGAGGATCCTGGCGGAGTTGGGAGTTGGCAACCTCTGGAGTCGCTCCAGGATGGCTTCGGCTTCAGCGAAGAGGGGGCATTCCAGGGCGTTGACGCGGCCTTCTTTGACAACCTCATCGGAGGCCTACACTTTCAGGAGGAGGTCGTCACGGGAGTGTAATCATATCTATCGGCCATCGTGTCATGACGGCAAGGCCTGCCCCGAAATTCGGCCGAACTTGGTGGGACTTCTGGTATCGGACAGTGAGATTGTCGGCCCACGATGCGCAATATAAACCTTCACATCCGCGCAATATTCCTCCCGCTTGACACTCATCCCGCTCACAAAGTGCAAATCAGCCGTGCCAATTGAACCACCAATGGCGTACCAATTTCTCAGGATCGACCAGTCCTCACCCGACCTGCCATCGCTGGCGGCCAAATACAAGACACTGCGGCTCAACGCCCTCACACAGTCCCCCAACTCCTTCTCATCAACACACGAGATTGAGTCTCAGTTCCCAGACAGCGTGTGGGTCTCCCGCATCCGAGCCGCCGGAAAAGAGACATTCGTCTGCGTCGCCGCACCCGAAGGCGAAGGCGAATGGGTCGCACAGGTGACACTGCGCGGGCCCATCCCGTCGGACGAGTTTCAGCTCCCGGACTCGTCTGGCCAACCCCCCGCGGCGCCCGACGACGAAGAAGAAAAGTGGCAGATGCTGAGCCTCTACACCCTGCCCAGCCACCGGGGCAAGGGCGTGGGCAAGCGACTCTGCAGGACGGCGTTTGACTTTCTCACGGAAGGCCGCCCCCGTCAGACGGCGCCCGCCAAGGTCAAGCTGCGCATCATGATCAAGCCAGACAATCTCGTGTTGCTCGGCATGTACAGGTCGCTGGGGTTCGAGCAGACGGGGCTGTGCACGCTGGAGGAAGCGCTGAGGGCCAACGGCGAGGGGGATCAGCTCCCGGACGGTGAATTGGGCGCGGCGTACACGACCCGCGGTGGCATCATTATGGCGCTGGACCTGGCGCGGCGGTAGGCAGGTGACGTGCACATTCGGTCGCTCACCGTAGGTGTATGGGCTGACGGCACCCCGGTCAAGGCACAGGTGACCGGCCAGCGTGTTCTTTGTCGCGAGTCAAGCGAGTCATGGTCAGGGATACCCCGCTGATGGCGGGGTATGATGAGGAGGAGGGCAAGGAGGAAACGGGGGCACGGGACGGCTACAGGGCCTGGGATGGGGGTAATTGCATCTAAAAAGCATGGAGAGGTGGTCTGCTGAGTCGATCCAGGGTCAATCAAATGTCAATTGGCTGGTGGGCGTGGGCAATTGATTCATGTACATGCCATGACTGGTCATATCGCCACGGGATGGGGGGGGGTCTCGCCTCCAGCAATGATGTCTCTTGTCTCACCCACGATTACGCACCCCCACGTCAGAGATTGTTTTTTTTTTCTTCCTTACCCTGCACCGGAACTCGGATTCATGATTCCATGACGAGGGGGTGGGCCAAGGATTCATGGCTGCCTGGCCTCTAGCCGTGTTTCTTATGGGCCATGGCTTGCTCTAGTGGTGCTTTGTATGGGCCGGCTAGTACACAACCGGTATTACCGAGAGGCAAACACAGGGCTATCTCTGCGCTATTTTTATCGGGGCTGCATCCCGTCATGTACTGTATTGGCATTCCCGCTGAAGACCTTTTCCCGTCATAAGCGGTGACCGAAGTAGCGGTAACCTATCCCTGTTTGCTCGACTGCTATAGCTATCTGTACTCTCCTCACCTCTTCTCCTCCTCCTCAGCCTCCTCCTCCTCCTCCCATCACTCCATCCCTCATCACAATGGCTCCCCTCAAGCTCAACAGCGCCAACCTGGCCCAGATCGCCGCTGGCGGATCGGTCTCGGTGCCCACATACCCCCGCGGCGCCGGCGTCAAGGAGGGCATCGTCCACGTCGGCGTCGGCGGCTTCCACCGCGCCCACCTGGCAGTCTACGTCGACCAGCTGATGCAGAAGCACGGCATCACAGACTGGGCCATCTGCGGCGTCGGCCTGCAGCCCTGGGACGCGGGCATGCGCGACGCTCTGAACTCGCAGGACCACCTGTACACCGTCATCGAGCGGTCGGCCAAGGGCAGCGAGGCCCACGTCGTCGGCAGCATCAACTCGTACCTGTTCGCCCCGGACGACCGCGAGGCCGTCATCGCCAAGATGGCGCACCCGGACACGCACATTGTGTCGCTGACCATCACCGAGAGCGGCTACTACTACAACGAGAACACGCACGAGCTGCAGGCCGAGCACCCCGACATCCAGGCCGACCTGGACCCGGCCAACGAGGCCGTCCCCAAGACCACCTTCGGCTTCCTCTACGCCGCCATGAAGCGCCGTCGCGACCAGGGCCTCAAGCCCTTCACCGTCATGTCGTGCGACAACATGCAGAAGAACGGCTCCATCACACGTAGCATGCTCGAGGCCTTTGCGCGCCGTCGCGACCCGGAGCTCGCCCAGTGGATCGTCGACAACGGCTCGTTCCCCAACGCCATGGTCGACCGCATCACCCCGCAGACGCTGCCCGCCGACAAGGCTGCCCTCGCCGACTCCTTCGCCGTCGAAGACGCCTGGCCCGTCGTCACCGAGCCCTTTATGCAGTGGGTCATTGAGGACCATTTCTCCGACGGCCGCCCGCCCTTTGAGAAGGTCGGCGTCCAGGTCGTCAAGGACGTCCACGACGTCGAGCAGTTTGAGAAGCACAAGCTGCGTCTGCTCAACGGCAGCCACTCGGCCCTGGGATACCCCGGCCAGCTCGCCGGCTTCAAGTACGTCCACGAGGTCATGGAGAACGAGCTGGTGCGCAAGTTTGTCTGGCAGATGATGCAGGAAGAGGTCAAGCCCCTGCTGCCCGACATCCCCGGCGTCAGCATCGACGACTACTGCAACACCCTCATCGAGCGCTTCTCCAACCCCACAATCATGGACCAGCTGCCCCGTATCTGCCTCGGCGCCTCGGGAAAGATCCCCAAGTTCATCATGCCCTCCATCGCTGAGGCCATCTGGGTCACCGCCCCCTTCCGCCGCCTCTGCTTCGTCGTCGCTGCCTGGTTCCACTACGTCAATGGTGTCGACGACAACGGAAACGCCTTTGAGGTCGACGACCCCATGCGCGAGGAGCTGCAGACCAGGGCCAAGGCCGGCGGCAGCAACCCCGCCGAGCTGCTCAGCATCGCCAACCTGTTCGGTGACGACTTGCGAAACGACGAGCGCTTCGTCAAGGAGGTCACCGAGGCCATGGAGGGCATCGCCCGGGACGGCATCCTCAAGACCATCCCCAAGTATATTAACTAAAATAATGTGGCTGTACGCTGTGAGTTTCGATTTAGAGATTTAGATATAAAGGGTTATGAGAGCGGGCTAGACAAATATGATTCGATAGATATAAACTTGTGGTTATTTCCAATCTGCCCGTCTTCTGAATTGTTGGTAGCCTGAAATGCCCTTTGCTACTGCATTATATTTAATCCCGGAGCGCGAGCGAGATGGCCTTGAGACCGCCCTGGAGCTCTTCACGCGTTGGCCAGCCATATCCGAGCCGGAAAAAGCAGTCAGAGAGCTCGAACCAGTGTCCGGGACCGACATAGGTGGCATGCTTTTTCAGCAGCCTGTCGTAGAATGCCGCATATCCGCCCGCCGGCTCCTTCTTGATGCGAGGGAAGCAGACGACGCCACCAGTAGGCTCAACCCACTCCAGCAGCTCCTCCTTCTCGATCCACGACTTGACCATCTGAAGCCGGATTCTCATCTCGGCAGTCGTCTCGTCCAGGAGTTGATTCCGCCGCGAGAGAACCTGGGTGGCAATCCACTCGTTGATGACGCTTCCGCTGATGCTGATCTGCTCCTTGGCAGCCAGGAAAGTCTCCTGGAGAGCCTTGTTGGTGGTGATGACCCAGCCAATGCGGACACCGGGAATGCCGAAAGATTTGGACAGTGAGCAAACGCTGAGCACATGATCGGCCAGGGAAGCAGCCACAGGGAGCTTCTCTTGGTAGGCGATATCGCGGTACGTCTCGTCTACAAGCAAGAGGACTCCCTTCTGCTTCGTGATGCTGACGAGTCTATCGAGCGCGGCCCGGGACATGGTCGAGCCGGTGGGATTGTGGGGGCAGGTGACTGAGACGAGTCGAGTGTTGGGCTTGATGGAAGCCTCGATCTTGTCAAGATCTGGCTGGAAACCGGACTCGAAAGTGACGTCAATGTAAGTCATCTCGCAACCAATAGCCCTGGGGGTTTCGATGTTGGTGGCGTAGTTGGGACGAACAACGACGAGATGGCTCGGATCCAAGCCTTGGGTGCTGCCCAGCTGCGAGGTGGTGATGATGAACAAGGCACCGGCAGCACCTGAGGTGATGAGGACATCATCAGTGGCCACGCCGGCATCCTCAGCAACGAGTCTCCTCAGTTCTGTCTCTCCACGATGCTCATTGTAAAGGAGGGTCAGGTTGGGGATCTTGAGATTGAGGGATTCGAGAGTCTGATCCGCAATGGAACTCTCGGAGAGATTGTACTTGATCTTGTCGTACCCGTACTCCTCGGGGGACTCGATCTCAATTGGCATGCGCGCGTACTTCATCTTGGCTGTGGTCGGGAGGATGTGGGGAGTTGGGGCTGGCAGTAGAGGAGAAGTGAAGCAATCCCAACACACGGAGTAGACCTCTTTTATATACCTGTGCAGAGAGCGCGACGTTCCGTCTTCGGCAGTTGAGTTGGACTGATCTCTCTTCCCATGTTATCAAGCCGGATTGCGGGGCTGAGGTGTCACTCATCGCATCAAGCCGAATCAGCGACTACAATACAATGGCATCTCCACAGTGGACCAAACGCTACCACCCCATTCGGTGGCGGCCTTACAGTGTCGCTTCGCCCTTCTTTCCCCGTGCAAGGCGCTTCGCCCTTCCTTCCCGTCCTTCTCCTCCGAGAGTCTCAAATGGGACCATCTCGCTGCACTCAGTTCGAACTGGTGGGTGGGAGTGCCTCACTATTGGCCAAGTGATTCCTAGGTGCCATGGAATCACGCAGTGATTGCAAGAAAATGTGGTCAAGAGAATCAACGGACAAACTCTTCTACGCAGCACAACGCGAACTCGGTTACCCCTTACTCTCATCGCGATTATATATCACGAGTTGGCCGTTCCATTGTCTACTAGAATACGCACACGATAATTGCAACCGTACTACTGCCATCATGGCTATCGGCAAGGCCCATGCTCGACACGCGCGTCGCGAAGGTTCGTGGATCACCGTCTCTACTGCCCAGGCGCGCGAAGCTAATGGGAGGTCGCTTCTCAAAAGATAGACGTCCCTATCATCTTCAGGTTCATTCAAGCCCTTGCTGAGTATCAGAACGATCTCGCCAAGATCACCGTCACCGAGGAGAAGCTCTGCAACACGATCGCGTTCGACGCCTCTGACACAGATGGAACTGCCAGTTCTCAGCCCATTTCCCCATTGCGTCCGGCTCGCTGCCTTCTTGCCTTTAATGACGCAAATGTCCCCGTGGGAATGGCCATCTACTTTTATAGCTACGTCACCTGGCACGCGGCACCTGGCATCTACCTCGAGGACCTGTTCGTCTTGCCCGAGGAGCGACGAGGAGGCCACGGCAGGCGACTAATGGACGCCATTGGCGAAAGCCTGCGCGCGGTAGCTGGCGCGCTGCGATGGAATGGAGAGTCCTGGGCTGGAATAAACCTAGCATATCTTTTTATGAGAATATGGGGGCCACGGCCCTGGAGGGTTGGCAGTGCATGAAGCTTGAGAAGTGAGTCGGTGGTAGATAGGCCACCCCCCCGGGGCAACGCACACAGGGCCTTGTTAGTCCATGATGGTGCTGGGTAGTTGTTGCAGTTTCCATGGTAACGAGTGATCAAGTATTAAGTCCAATTAAATCCAAATGAATCCTTTGGCACCTTGGTTGGGCAACTTGGGTTACTCTCAACTGGTTCTCGCCCCCCAAGTAAACCAGCACTTGACCACGCCAATGGAAACCAGTAAGCTTGCTCGGCATTCATCGACTTGGACCAACTGTCTATTTTATGTCGTCTACTTGAGTTGAACGTCTATTTGTTCTCACCAGTCTTGCTGCTCCAGACCCTGCGGCCCTCAAACCAAGTCTCCTCGACCTTGGCATCGAGCAACTTGGCTGGGTCCACGCTCATATCGACAACGACAAAGTCAGCCATCTTTCCTGCCTCCAGGCGTCCTGTCCGCGTCTCAAACACACTCCGTGCAGCTCCCTCTGTGGCTGCAGCAATAGACTCGCACAGGCCCAACCGAAAGTGCTCATTCACCGTCTTGCCGTACCCTGGCTTGCGGGAAGAGTGGCGCGTCGTGGCGACGTAGAGATTGTGCATGGGGAGCCACGGCGACGTGGGGCTATCGCTTCCCATGGCCATCAGGGCGCCTGCGTCTGCGAACTCGCGGTAGGCAAAGGCGCGTTTGACACGCTCCTTTCCCAGCAGCTGCTCCCAGTCTTGCAGGATGGAGGGGTCGGCATGCACGGGCTGGATCGAAGCCGTCAGGCCCAGCCTGCCGAGTCGCTGGGCGTCCTCTTGTGATGCAAGCTCCAGGTGTTCGATGCGGTGTCGCCGGCCTGGAGTGCCGTGCTTCTCGAGCGAGTCAATGGCCATGCTGATGGCTGCATCGCCGATGGCATGGAGGGCAACTTGCAGTCCGAGGCTGTCTGCCTCCTTGACAACAGGCTCGAGATATTCCCTAAGCCATATTGGAGGAGGCAGGGCGTTGGAGGGCGGCGAGTACATCTGTGAGAGGAAGGCTGTGCAGGCGTCAATGATGCCATCGCAGATGAGTTTGATGCCGACGAGGCGAGCCTTGGGGCTAGTGTTCTTGTTGAACTTGCTGCTCAGCTCTGCAGCCCGTCGGACCTGGCGAAGATTGGCCTCGTGGTCTGTGGTGGGCTTGATGAACCAATAGGCCGCGACACGGATGGGCAAGGCTGGCTCCCGCTCAATCAGAGTTGTCAGGGCGTCCCATGCCTCCTCGTCCATGGCCATTTCCACCAGACCCGTGTATCCCGCAGCATTGTATTCCTCAATAGCCGCGCGGATCGCAGATATTCGCTCCTCCTTGGGGACCATGCGAGCTTGGAACGGCCAGATGATGGACATCATTGCGCCCTCGTCAAGCAAGCCCGTGAGCTTGCCATTGTCGTCTCGGTAAATCTTGCCTCCAGCAGGATCGGGTGCGTCGGCTAGGTCCAAGATGTCGAGTGCCGCCGAGTTGCACCAGCACGAATGCAGCGAACTGTTGTCGATAAAGATGGGCCGGGGGTCAATATCATCCAGCATCGCCGCTGTCACCCCATCTGGGGTCATGAAGTGCATCCACCCTTTGCACATGATAGTTTGGGCATTGGGGTTCGCTAAGGCATACGCCTTGACGGCCGATCGGATGTCTTCGAGGTTGCGGCACTGGAAAAGATCGACCTTTCGCAGTGACTGCCCGAGAAGCAGCAGGTGCATGTGTCCGTCAATGAAGCTCGGTAGAACGACGCGTTGATTGAGGTCATGAATCTCTGAGGCATCGGGAGGAACCAAATTGGACCCAACAGCGACGATCTTGTCTTCTTGAACAACCATGCTATCCGCAAACTCGACGGGGTCGTCGCGCCCCGTATCCATTTGGGAGAGGATGCGCCCATTGCAAAAGAATTTGATGCTAGGAGACATGGCTTCTGCCTCTCAGTTGAACGGTGAGGATTGAAGGTGTCCAAGGATCAGAATTGGGTCCAAGTGAAGCGAATTAGGTGCACAGGGGAAAACCGGTGCCTTGCTAAATGCACTTGAATTTTGCCTTGAGACTCGGCAGCATCATAAATGTCTCCAGAACGCATCTTCTCTCTCGTGACATAGCGAGGTACGGATCAGCAGTGCGCTTCGAGCTTCCTCACCAGCTGAGAGGTCTAGACCGGTCTATTTGCCGCCTAGGGTGGAAGGTCGAGGCGAATCCCCTCAGCAGCCAATCAAGTAGCGCCAAGGCTCAGCCCATCTCACCTCTCCGCATGATTCGAGGCCATCATGCAGTCTACGAGGGCCAAAATACAAGAGGCCAGGCTAATTGCTGAAGGACTTGGCTTGTTGTAGACATGGCGCAAGCCACAAGGAGCCCCCTTCTCCTGTTGCCGACTGTAGCCTCTTGCCTCTGGCACACCGGTTGGCGTCGCAATATGCCAAGAGCAGTTCATATTACACGACGATGTGTATCCAGCCAGGAGTTCACAGACCAGAGTCGCCGACCCGACGACGCAGGTCAGGGTTGGTGGACACCCTATCGCCGGCAACATTCGGCTTAAGCCCCGTATGCTCCGCAGCTCCATACGGACTATACCCCATGATTGTGCGACTCAACTCGGCGGAGACCCCAGCTTTCCCCAGACTCGCTCCCTGCAGTGTTCGACATTGAATCTGGACCCTGGCCCATTGTGGCGGGGAAATTGCGTCGATGAAGTGCGAACCGTGGGTCCGTTGGGCCCTTTGTGTGCTCCCCCGAGTTCCTATATAAGCCACCGACCTCGTCTCAAGGGTTGTCTTGGGCAAACCACACAACTCGCAGTCCCTTCCTCATCTCCCATTAAACTCTCTTCCCCCTAGTATCAGCGATCTCCTGGTCATCTTCTCAAAGCCAGCCATGGCTCCGTCCTTTGTCAACTCCGACGTAGAGGCACCTGGCCAGCCGCATGGCAACCAAGAAAAGGCCACACCGTCCGGCCATGTGGTTGATGGTGACGCGACCTCCGAGCAGGCTGGTATGATTTGTCTCAATACGGATAATGAGAGCTTCTTGACTCGACACGGGCTCAATGCCACGTCCTTCAAGAAACTCCATTATGGCCGTGGCCTAGTTGACCTCGCTCGGCCTATGTCCACACGCCATCTCCACATGATTGCCTTGGGCGGCTCTATCGGCGCTGGATTCTTCGTTGGTTCCGGTGGCGCGCTCGCCAGAGGCGTAAGTGCCCTCCAAACCCCAGCCATCACTTGATATAGCCAGTTGCTGAGCATCCTTTTCCCCGTTGTACAGGGCCCCGCTTCAGTCTTCATCTGTTTCTGTCTAGTTGGCACAATCGTCTTCAATGTTGGTAAGGCAACAGCATTACCTTTCATCCTGTGGAAATACCATCTTACTCATCTACTCCATGCTAGTCTTTGCTCTAGGAGAGCTCGCCGTCATGTTCCCCATCTCCGGAGGCTTCTACGCCTACATCGCCCGTTTCATCGATCCCTCCTTCGGTTTTGCCATCGGATACAACTACGCTTTCGCATGGGCCATGACATTGCCTCTCGAACTAACCGTGTGCGGCCTTGTCATAAAATATTGGGACGACTCGACCTCTGTGGCTGTGTGGATCACGGTGTTTCTGGTCGCCATTGTCATCATCAATCTCTTTGGGGCACTTGGCTATGCCGAGATCGAGTTTTGGGCTTGTCTGCTCAAGATCACAGCCACAGCCGTGTTTCTCATCATTTCTCTTGCGCTGATCCTTGGTGGAGGCCCATCTGATGGCAGGTACAATGAGTACTGGGGAACTCGTTATTGGGAGAACCCCGGCGCCTTTCGCAATGGCTTCAAGGGGTTCTGCTCCGTGTTTGTGACGGCCGCCTTTTCTTTCACGGGCACTGAGCTTGTTGGAATGGCCGCAGCGGAGTCCAAGAACCCGGTCAAATCAGTGCCCGGCGCCGTCAGGCAGATCTTCTGGCGCATCACCATCTTCTACATCCTTGGTCTCCTATTTGTTGGACTCCTGGTTCCCTCGGATGACCCTCGCCTCATCTCAGAGTCTGCTTATACGGACGTCAAGGCGTCTCCGTTTGTGCTCATTGGAAACTACGCCAAGCTCCACGGCTTGGACCATTTCATGAACACGGTTATCTTGGTTTCGGTTCTGTCGATTGGGGTAGCAAGTGTCTACGGTGGATCGCGGACCCTGACTGCCATGGCGCAAAACGGCTATGCTCCGACACTGTTCACCTACATCGATCGGTCGGGGCGGCCTCTATTCTCTGTGCTTGCCATCCTTGCGGCAGGACCCCTGGCATACGTCAACCTCCTAGCATCCGGCCCCGAAATCTTCGACTGGCTTCTGGCACTTTCCGGTCTCGCCATTCTGTTCTCTTGGGGGGCCATCTGCTTGGCCCACATCCGTTTCCGCAAGGCCTGGGCACACCGCGGACACAGCTTAGATGAGATTCCTTTTAAGGCAGCGTTTGGCGTAGCTGGCTCATGGTTTGGGCTGGCCGGCTGCATTCTCGTCTTCATTGCCATGGTAAGAATCCCGTCCCGAAGTCGGTCCCGGAATCCTGCACATATCTCGAGTCTGTTCCCCTAACACTATCCCTAGTTATATACGGCTATTGTGCCTCTGGGCCAGTCTGGATTTACGACACCTGAGCGGTTTTTCAAGAATTTCCTCGCGTTCCCAATCATCCTCACTTTTTGGATCTGTGGACTTTTCTGGAAAAAGGCAGGCTTCGTGCGGCTGGATCAGATCGATGTCGATACAGGACGGCGCGAGATCGATTGGGACATGGTTCGCGCAGACCGAGAACACTATGAAAGCCTTCCGGCCTGGCGCAAAGTCTTGAGCCGCATGTTTTAGAGCATAGTCGATGCACGTGTTGGCGCATTGCGGCGCTCTGCCATGAGAGGCCACCTTGGAGGGCGTAGTATTAAATAACGAGATTGTGACGACTGGAGCGGTCCTAACTGTGTAAACCGGTACCAACGTACTGGAGGTTTATGTTAGCCGAACGGATAGGGTGATACTACTGGGCAGTGACCGATACGGGTTGCTGTTACGTCTGGTAATAGTTAAAGGTTGTTGTGTAGTGGTGATTGAGGTAACTAAGTTGTATTGATAGCTGGAGAGCTTCCCATGCTAGATGTGCACTTCCCCAGGAGACTATATACTGATGTTGTTATGGGGTTTGTCTGTGCCTTTATCTAGACTGAGATATTTAATGCTTCGGTCTAGGGACTGATGTATATTTGTCGGTTTACTCTTGGCCTTTGGTATTTCTTTATTGGCCCTTTGTGTATATGCTGTGGGTCTATTCCTAATGCTCGGACTCACGTAGTTCTGGTCTGTGCGTATGACCCCGTGCGTTTGCGTATGGTGCATTAGCGTCAGGATCTGACACTTATAGCGCATAGGGAAGAGGCAAGAGAGGAGTTGCTTGAAGGGAGAGGAAGGATAAAGCTATCATCAGCATCATCTTTTCTTTACTATTTCTAGTTGGCTTTCTACAGCTGAATTACACCTGCACAGCTATGAGTGTGACGTAGAGGGTCCAATTCAAGAGCTTGGAGACTCAATTTACTCCTACAACGCTATGAAAACTACCTCTTAGTTGCCAGGAGCACCCAGTCTGTAGGTCAGACCAATGAGTAGATCTCCAGCCTTTGAGAACACAGGGTTCTTCATGTCAAAAACACCGCCTCCGGGGAAGATGAAACCATTTCGCTGGCTAGATATCTCCTCGGCAATCTTGCCCACCAGATCGATCGTGCCCAGTTTCTTCTCAACGAACGCCGTCGTCTTCTTTGTGAGCTCGTCGTTGGCGTGAAAGTCGGGCTGGAAGAACAGGGACCAGCCGGAGCGCTTGGCCTCATCGACCTTGACGTCGCATTCGGCCTTTCCCTGCGTCAGGCGGACTTGCAGCTTGCCCGTATCCGTGACGGACGCCAGCTCCATGTTCGTCGACCAGGTCACCTTGACCTTGGCCCTGTACGTCTTCTCGCTGGTGGTGGTGTGGGCGATGCCCTGGCCGGTCGATATCGTGTACGACTCGGTTTCCGTGCGCTTGTAGTCAATGACTGTACCGGTTTTGAGCACGATGTTGCTGCTGTCGGGCGCCCAGAACACCTCGGAGGTGATGGTCGAGCCGGCCTCGATTTCCCGAAGCCAGGAGGCGGCGCCTGCTGCCCCGGCCTTGGAGTTATTCTTTCCAGTCCAGTCGAGCTTTCCTCCGGTAGCAGTCGGTTTGAACGCCAGTTTCTCTTCAGAGGGCTTGGAGTTTGAGTCGAGAATCCACGATGCATTCTCAACATTGCCATCGTCAGGCTTGAGCGTCCAGGCAAGCACGGAATTCATGGCTGACAGCATCTTGTCGTTGTAGGGAGCCAGCCGCTGGAGCAGGTAGTTATCCCAGAAATTGGCGTGGGACATGACCAGGCTGCCGTTCATGCTTCCGTCGAACCAGTTCCCCGTCCAATCGATATCGTTGCCGGGCAAGTCATGGCCAGTCATCTCCTTGATGAGAAAAGCATTCATTCCGTTCTTGCCCTTGCTGTCGTCTGGTGCAACCTGTCCATTCGGCCTATAGTACATTGTCTGGAGGCGAGTTGCTGTTGGGGTCAGAGTTGCCTTTGACGCGGGCTCTGAATTGTTTCCTTTCGTCAGGGTATAGCCAACGATGTTGTGGCTGCCCTTTGAATCCCGGAGCGTGCCCAAGTAGGTAGCCATGAGTGTGATGATCATTGCCTTGAGGTCTGTGTCTTTGCCGGCAGTCATATTGATCCCATTCATTTTGGCTTGATTCTCGACCGCTGTAGCCAAGTGCGCCGACGTGAAATCGATGACGAGCTGCGATATGGTGTACTGCTCTGACTTTTCGACGGCGTCTTTGACTTCCTTGGGGACATTTTTTTGGGCGAGCTTATGCGGGTCGAAGCGGATGTCGACTGGGATTGCCCAGCCGTCAACAGGTATCTGAACTTGCTTGGGTCCCCCATTCGCCATATTGGAGAGGTCCCAATAGCTGAAGAAGCCGCTCTTGAAGTTGAGGAAAAGTGTAGCGCCGTAGTACTTCTCCTTTTCCATGGCGGACAACTCAACAGTCGGGGCCTTCATGACTCCGACGATGGACGTACCCGCAGTGGGATTTTTGGCGTTGATGTTCCTGATGTTGGTGTTTTCATCTTGGCCAAAGCGATATGCAAGGCACATGTTGACTGCTGCCTGCGAGATGGCAATGACCTGATCATGGTGTTGCAGCGTCACATTTAGACGGGATTCGTGATCCGACACCATGGTTCCGCAAGAGGGGCTTGATTCGAGCCTTGAATGCGGTGATATGCAAAAGTACAATAAAATGAGCGGGAGATGTGCGCCGACGTTTGGCCTCTCAATGTCGCTGCGAGTGATTTACCCTCGAACACGCCGACGCAGCAGCCGCCACGACGAAAGCCCTTTTATTATTCGCGTCGCATTCCCATGCCAGGCTTGTCTCGGGCAGCCCGTCCCCGTTCATCACTCATCCCATGGCCGGGTACTCCCGCGCCGAGAGAGACGGATCCAAGCATAAAACGGACATGGATGCATTTCAGCTCACCGATACGCCACCGGCTAATACACATTGAGCTGGTGAAATGGCACTATTGGGTCTAGCCCCACGCCCATGCAATATTTATGCAACATCGCCCCAAATGTTCCAGCTTTGGTATCTGCACAGCTGCATGGCAAGCATATTGGTCTATCACACGATCAATTCCATATGGCCCAGAACGACCTTATGGCGAGACATGCCAATGGCCAAGCCGGCCAAGCCCTCAAGCCGTCGCTCAAACTGGATATAGTACAAGGGTTTGCCACGCGCCGCAAGCTGCATTAGGAATATTGGTTCCACACACAGGGATTGGGTTGCCTGCCGCAATGGACTATGTATTCAGAGCTGACGAGTCTTGACTCTTGACCAGGGTCGCCTTCTCTCCCGCGCCGCCCAACCTTCTGCTCAATTCTCTTAACCACTTCCCAGGAGCGAGCCTCGATTCGCAACACGCACATTTCAAGCAGTGACGCACATCATGGATAGCCTCCAAGCGTGCACAGAGCTGATGCACAATGCGCTCCCTGGCCGTTGCATCGAGCCAGGCGGCGTCTTCTATGCTGTAACCGGTAGCAACGAGCAGCCCGTCCTGTTCTCCATCGGCTCCAGTCAGCGACTATATGTCATCACTGCCGATCCTGATAACCGAGAGAGCGTTGAAATCGACCTGTCAACGGCCTTTAAGCTTCCCCAAGGCCATATCATCCACTCGTTGGCTGTCACCCAGGATCTGTCCCTCACCATTCACATCGTCTTTGCGGCGGGTCCGCGAGACGGTAGGAGCGACATCCACGTTGTGAAGCCGGTGCACTACAAAGACATCTCCACCTGGGAGGCATCGTCAGATTTGTCCCCGTTGCTTCTCAGCGGTCAGAACCGAGACATCTATGTGGAGAATATTCACCTCGCCACCTCTGCGCGAGCTCTCGACAATTCATCCTATCCTGCCATCTTCATACGGTTTCGGCGGGCTGAGAGATCCACGTTCGACTTCTGCCCAATCGCTGTAAACGACAAGTTGACCAGTTGGGCCTTCAACGACAACCTGCAGTCTCCGATGAATTCTCATCGCATTTTGGATCTTTGCGCCGCCACTGTGCAAGGTCAGCAAGGACTGTTTGCGCTGACCCAGGAGGGAACACCCAGTGAGCCCGTAACTCAGCTTCGGCTTCTGTCACTGTTCGAGTCTGGTGGTGTCACCACGCTGCAGGACATCGTGCAGAAATGTCCACCACAGGCGTGCCGTATCAGCACCGTGACGAACGCAGATGGAAACGACGGCCTTCTGATTGCGGGCGGGGGCTTGCACTATATCAGCGGCGCCGATTGCCTGCGAGGACTTCGAGGGCCTGCGCCAAAGAACCTCAGTTCAGACAAAGAGTACAGCAAAGCTCTACAGCTGCATGTAGTGCAGGAATCTCATTTCGTGTCTGTTTGGGTCCAGAGCGAGGAGCATGACGTATGCTATCAACAATTCGACTCCTCGGAGGTTTCAACTCTCAAGCCCACCGGACCAGTCGTCCCCATGTTGCTTGGAGAGGCTGGCGGTGGTAACTTCTCAGCTACCCGGGGCGCAGACGGGGGACAGCGACTCTTTGTCATGGGAAGGCAGGGAGGGCGCCCAGCCCTGACTATGCTCGTTCAAAATGCAAAGACGCGGCTCTGGCAGGCATTGCCAGTTCTCATTCCTTCGCCTCAGGAGGTGGTTCGGTTTGTCTCATACACGACCCGTGTCGAGCTCAACGACTCCGACGGTGTTTCGCTTCCCGACAGGCAGATTTTGCTCTCAACCTCCATTCCAACCGAGATCATCATCAACGGCTCACGAACAGCGACTGACAAAGTCGGTCAGCTTGTCTCTCTCGACGGGAGCGGTGTGCTGACCATTATCGTCCCTGGCACCGAAGAGTCTTTGCCGGCGAATTGTCCGGTAATCACCTTGGCCCCCGCAACGGGGTCACGACGAACGTATCAAGGGCCCAATTATGTGATCAACCCTGCAGAGAAGTTGAGTGCCTCAACGAAAAATCTGGCGTCCGTTGGCGAGTTGAAGGCGTTGAGGCAGAAAGGCCTGCTGCCGGCCGACGTTAGTGACGAGCATCTCCAGACAGCAGCTACCGTCTTTGGGAGCTTGAAGGATGCGGTGGGCTCCTTAAACTCGCAGGGCGAGTTTGACACCACAAAGGCTGGGGCAGTCAGTCCTCCGAGCTCGTCGAGCAGCGCTTCGGCAATTGACGACCTCTGGATTCTGATCAAGGAGAAGTTTGAGAACGTGAAGAACTGGGCGGTCAAGAAGCTGCAAGACGGCTGGACCTTTGTTCTCGAACTTGCCGATAAGACTTACAACCTGGTCATCAAGGCCATGTCGCACGTCGTCCAGGCCGTTGTCAAAGTCTTTGAATTTCTCAAGATGGGAGCCGAGAGCATTATCAAGTACCTCGGCTTCGTGTTCAACTGGGACGACATCCTTGCAACAAAAAACATGATGACGAACCTGACCACCCAAGGTATCATATGGACCTCTGACAACCTGGAAAAGGTGCAAGCGTCCAGTGACAAATACTTCACCGAGCTCAAGTCGACGGTGCTGGGCTTCAAGACCAAGCCTCTGCCACCGGCCCTGCGAAACGCGCAGGCTGGCAAAAATGCCTCGAAAGCAGCATCAGAGAAGAACAAGAACAAGGAGTTGACCACTCAGGTCAGATCCCCGGGTATGAGCTGGGGAGAGTACCAGCTCCAGCACGGGACCAAGTCGCTGGAATCTCAACGCCGTGGCGGTTCAAAGCCGAGCGCCCCAGAAGCCATCGATGCCGATATCTGGGATGACATCAGTGATTTGATAGATAAGCTGACTGTCAATTTCTCGAGACTCTTCAAGTCCTCGTCTGACATGCCAGTTGAGAAGCTGCTCGTCGAATTGGGCATCGACTTGCTCGCGGATATCATCGGCGTCATCGGCAAGCTGGTCTCCCAGTTAATCAGCCTCTTTCGGCAAGTTCTCCTTCAACTTGGAAATACAGTCACCTCAGAGATTTCCATCCCGGTACTTGGTCCATTCTACAAATCCATCTCCGGTGGAACCCCGTTGACCACCATGGACGCCGTCTTCCTCGTGATGGCGATCCCCATGACGGTCAGCTACAAGCTGCTCAGCGGACAAAGCCCAACTCAGATCAGCGGCGGCAGTCACCTTCTCAAGCCAAACATCTACCTCACGGATCTGAGGCAGAAGCTGGGTCAGCATTCCTCCAACACAGCATCAACAGGACCAAAAGTTCAATCCACCGACCCGCCAAGCGGCAGAGGCGCAGCGGACCGAGGAACGAACGTAATGTTGTTTGCGATGCCATCAACAGTTCAAGTCCAAGAGACGAAACCCAACTCAGCGCCACCAGACCCAAAGGGTTCTCAAATGGCAAAGGACTTTGACCTCTTCACCCACCTGCACGACGTTGGCATTCCCATCTGCACGACAGCCTGGTTCAATCTGCGCACAGTCCCCAGCTGGCCTCTCCCCCACGGCGGACCGCCCCGCGACGATGGCTCCCTCATCGCCGCCTTCTTCCTATGGTGTCACCAGGGCACCAAGATCGGCGAGGACAGCGTCCCCGGGTTCTGCGCAAGGCTGGCATGTTGGCTCTTCGGCGGCCTGGGCGTGGCGGCGAGGTCGTTCCCGAAACGCAAGAAGTGCAAGATGCAGATGATCAGCTGCGTCTTGCAGCTTGTCGCGTCGTTGAGGAGCTACCAGCAGCTGTATGACGGCGGCGTGGACGTGGACGCGTACTCGATGGTTGAGGACCTAGTCATTGTCCTGTCAAAGGGGCTGGCGGCGGCGGCGGATGACACACTTGGTGTGAATCCCTACTTTTCCATGCCGGCCATGATTTTACATCACGGGGGCTTTGCGATGAGAGTGTTGAATCCGGTGAGCACTAGGGTTGGATATCGATCGGGGATGGATATGCAGTTCTGAGATGAGTTTATGGCTCTACTTTCTTTCACCTCCAATAGCCACCATGTTATGTTCAGGATGCCATTTACATATATCTACCGTGGAGAATGAATATTGTCCGACATTTTAAGCTGTAATAGGAAATTATAAAGCGGCGCATCCGAGTTAGTCAGCGCGAAGTAAACGAGGGGAACCAGTGCTAGCGGTGTATGCAGTAGTCGCTGTTAGCAAGGACATGTGGAGTGGAGGCAATGCCGGGAATTAATTGCCAGCCGCTATCTTTAGCATTCCCCTCACTCTTTTCTTTTCTCAACTTTCCTTTCTCCTCAGCAAGACCCTGCTCTTTCCCGCATACACCATCACCGCAATGCCAGACCCGGCACGTTGAGACTCTAGGATGAATCGGAGTCGCAAAGGCTGTTGGACCTGTCGTCTCCGACACCGGAAATGCGACGAAGGAACACCAACCTGTCGAGAATGCACTTCCCGCCACATTACATGCCATGGGTACGATGTTCAGGCTCCAGAGTGGATGAATGATGAAGCGATGCTGCAGGACGAGCTCCGATGCATTAAGGCCAAGGTCAAGGATAACTTCAAGCGCGTTAAAAAGGTCCAGAACCGCCATCTCAGTCGCTCCTTGGCCCAGGCAGCACGACAAGGGCACGCGCCACCGTTGCAATCAACGACCGAGATTGCAGACGAGGTCGAGACGAGTAGGTCCAGTGCTGAGCAAGTCGGCGGCGACTTGGCTGTGGCGGAGACGTCGGTGCTTCAGGCAACGCGAGCACCAGAGGCGTCCAGCACAGAGGAAGCCTTTAAGGAATCACAACACTTTATGCATTATCTAGACTACACATTCCCCCTCCAGTGGCCCTACTATTCGGACAACCCAGATCTTGGGGGCAGGGCATGGCTCTTCTGGCTTCTAACAAGGGCTCAGAGCACTCCCTTGCGGAAGGCGGCTCTCACACTCTCCGCATTTCATCAGCATTCCACTTCACATCGCCGGACCGAGGACCAGGAAGCAGAGCTACTTGGCTACCACACCCAGGCCCTCCAGGAACTGCGCCAGGTGGTCTGTCGCCACGAGGTCAACCGGACCAGCATCAGCAGGCAAGCATGGGTAGAGTTCGTGGCGGCAGGCATTTTCCTCATCAGCTTTGAGGTCTGAGTCCCTTCCGTTACATCTCCATTACCTTGGTCGCTATACGCGTCCTCGCCTCCCACTAGCCGCCCCAGTGCTGACATGATGGCAGATCTTTCAAGGCGGGGTGGGCCACTGGCAAGCTCACCTCAACGCTGTCGCGTCCATCTCTGGCGAGTTGAGAGTGTCCGACTTCAGGCTCGCATTGGCAGGGCGGACAGTTGGCCCAACGCCTGTGTATGACCGAGGCATGATGGCGGCTCAAGAGTTCATGATAGTCAGCATTCTTTGGTTTGATACGCTTTCCTGCGTGACAACCCGCACTGCACCGAGAACTGCATACCGCGAATGGCTTACACTCGGTGATATTGACGTGGCTCATGTCATCGGGTGTAGCAACTCGATCCTGCTCGCGATTGGCGATATTGCCGCGCTTGACGCTGAGGCGAGCGCTGCAAAATCCGCGACTCTTTTGGAAAACATGCTCGACATTGAAGAGCGCATCACTCAGGTGCTGGGCGTCCTTGAAGAGGACAGCGGCAACGTAAGTGTGTCCTCGAGACGAATGGTTGACAGGGGCCGCGAGACCAAGACAATCGAGAAACTGATATTGAGACCTTTTTGGCATGAAAACAGGCAAGCTCAAACTCGGTAACCGACTCCGTCACACGTCTGTATGCCACCACGGCGCTTGTGTATTTGTATACCGTCGCTTCCGAACTCCATTTGCCAGCCCCCAACCCCCGCGATGCTGTGGCCAGAGTCATTGATGCCGTCAACCAAATGAACCCGCGCCTCTCTCTCCGCGGATTGCCTTGGGTTCTTTGTGTCTCGGGGGCCATGGCGCCTCCTGCACTGCGGTCCGTCTATGTGAATATCCTGGAAGAGGTTCTCCACCAAACTCGGTCAAAATTTACAAACTGCGGGACAGTGTTGCGCGTCATCAAGCATGCCTGGGAACAGCAGGGCCAGAACCCGGATCAGATATGGCATGCAAGACGTGCCATGAGCGACCTTGGCCTATCTGCGTTGCTTATTTGACTATTTGATCTGAGGTTGACAGAGTTCAAGGAAGCAGAACAAGATGGTTATGAAACCATACATCAGATACTGCCACCACAAAGCGATGCGTTATTATATTATATGACACCCACACCATCATCTGATATCATACAAGCTATTATCAACACATGACCTCAGTTCGAAGGCGGGGTCTTCTTCAAGGAAACCCTCACGCTGCCGGCAGTTGACTCATCCTTCCATGCGAGTGTGTAGACACCCTTGGTCTCTGACGGCACAGCATACCAGTTCGACTCCATCATGCCGGTGCTCGCTTTGACAAAGACATTAGCACCATAGGAGTAGAATGAATCGGTGATGACGCTCTCAGATGCAGCTTTGACAAAGGAGACGTGGCGAGAGGCAGACGAGTCGGTGGGAAGGGCAAAGAGGTACTCGGCCCACGCAGCCTGGCTGCATTCAGTAGTGTTTGGCGAAGAGAACCAGCCATCCTTGGACGGCGTGACTTGATTTCGTTAGGTGAAGCTACCAGGAGGCATGGGAATGGCGGATACTCACAAATGACGGGAGCAGCTTGGTTGTTGCTCACGGCCTTGAAGTCTCCAAGAAAGGCATCGTCTAAATCAACGTTAGCCCATTCCGCTTGGCCGTGCCGACAGCATTGAATCGCCACAAACCACCGGAAGAGAACAATGAGAGGCCGCCAATCTGCTCGCCGTACGCGTAGATCTGGAACGACGCCGAGTCGTCGTGGAAAGTCGAGCAGGCCGCAGGTACTCCAGCCAGCAACAAAGCCGACAGGCTTGGGGAGACATGCGAAAACTTCATGGCTTAGTGTTTGGCCTTCCTAATGAGAAACTCCAAGAGAGAATCCGTCGGCAGAACTGGCAAGTTTGTTTATGAGGCGAAGCTACCGAGGGGAGTCCGTTTCAGCTGGGACTGTCCACATGAGCCGGGCCAAAGGGGGTTACAGCACTAAATAGCACAACGATGACGCGCGGATATGGGCTGGGGCGCACGATGCTACCGTGCGAAGCCATCCCAACGACTAGGCTGGTTCAAGGGTTGGCGTTGCGGTGCCTGGGCTCGTGCCTGGCAATAGTCGTGGCCTTGGACCCACCATGATCTCCGCTGGCTATTTGGGTCGATATTGGCGGGAATCCGGCGGGAATCCAGAGCGCCCAGAGGCTTGGCGGGAGATCAGTGGGAGATGTGGGAGATGCTTGACGGGCCTAGTTATGCGGGACATGAAACAAACTGGTGTTGCTTTGCTGCAACTGAAGAGCACTCTACATGACGGGAGATTACGAAAAGGAAAAGGCACTAGGCGTCTTTGAGAAAACACCGACCTGAAGCAATAAAAATGGAATTGAGGATAGTTCCGCGATCTAGTGCCCAGTGGTTGGCCTGTTCCGCCCACTTCCCGGTCGAGCCCCAGTTTATGTGGGTGACGAAGGCAAACAAACACAGCTCTAACCCGCCTTATTCGCTGAGCAGCTGGATTTACCCACCTAAGCTAACTAGTCATGACCTGCCATTCAGCTGCCGACACCCCAGCTTTCAGTCGTATTTCCGGCGAGGCTGCAGTAGAACATGGCTGGCTTCAGGTGGCGCTCGGGACCGAAAATGACACCCTCACCCACATACTACTGCAACTACAGGTTCCCTCCGACTGGCCGACTCGCAAGATGCCCCGTCGAGCTGTCGTCTAGCCCGTCGATAACTACGTTTCGGCTCTCCACTCGACATCCATCACCACCAAAACTAGCTGTGCCGTAGTCCGGATCATACGTACGTAACGGACGGTACGCTGAAATTGGCCAGCGGTGGCGTGCGACGTAAGAGTGTCGCCCATCTTAGTTGGGTTTAGATTAGATGGCACGGTTCAACGTCAAATATGCGATCGAAATGGAGAAAGGAAGGAGATTCCGATTTGTTAGATGCCTCCGAGACTCCGAGTGGAGACATGGGGCACGCCAACACGATGTGCTGAGCCTGAGTTGCTTGTACCGCCATTTATTAAAACAAACGGCCGCGTGAAGTAGTGGCCGTGACTACCTTGGACATTAGCCGTTGCCTAACCTTTCTTCCCCAACACTCGTTAGCATCGATTCTTTTCTTCTTACTTACCCTCGTTCTCTTTCATTTTTAAGCTAGTCATGATGCTAAAGTCCTTTGTTCTGGCCTGTGGCCTCTTTAGTAGCTTGATTGAAGCAGTGCCAGGAAAGACTAGCCGCTGCTCACAGGCTCACGCCCAAGCCCACCAAGACCATCACAACCACAATGGTACCTTGTCATCCAACAATCACCACCACAATGGCAGCCTGCCATCCAAAGGCCACCATTACGGTGCTTTCCCATCCAACAGGTCTCACGCAAATGTGCCAAGGTTCTGCAAAGGCAACACACCTACCACACGCTCCCAGTGGTGCGAGTATGACATCAACACCGACTACATGCTCCAGCCCGTCAGCACCGGCGTCACGCGAGAATATTGGCTGGAAGTGACCGACATCATCGCTGCGCCCGATGGCTTCTCAAGGCCAGCCATGGCCATCAACGGCTCCATCCCAGGCCCGACCATCTATGCTGACTGGGGCGATACCGTCACGGTTCACCTGCGAAACTCCCTCTACACGTCCCTCAACGGAACCAGCTTCCACTTTCACGGCATGAGACAAAACCACACTAATGCCAACGACGGCGTGCCCTCTATCACGCAATGCCCGCTGGCTGTTGGCGAAACACTGACCTATACCTGGAAGGGTGAGTCGTAGTCCTTCCACCGACATCATCAGAACTGAATGTTGACGCAAAACAGCCGAGCAGTACGGAAGCAGTTGGTACCACTCGCATTTCGGCCTCCAAGCCTACCAGGGCGTGTTTGGTGGCATCGTCGTCAATGGTCCTGCCTCGGCCAACTATGACGAGGACCTGGGCGTCTTGTTCCTTCAAGACTGGGATCACCGCACGGTCGACGAGCTCTATCCCGAGGCCGAGAGCTCTGCGCCGCCGCAGCTCGACACTGGTCTCATCAACGGCACAAATGTCTTTGGCGCTGATGGAGACGCCAAGCAGACGGGCTCCCGGTTCAAGCTCGACTTTGAGCCGGGCAAGTCGTATCGAATTCGTCTTGTCAACTCTGCCATCGATACCTTTTTTAAATTCTCTATCGACAACCACAAGTTGACCGTCATCAGCTCGGATCTGATCCCCGTGAAGCCATACGAGGCAACCCACGTAGGCATTGGGATGGGTGAGTGATATTGACAGCTGATAAGTGACCCTTTACTAAGAATTCCAAGGCCAACGATACGATATCATTGTCAAAGCCGACCAGGCTGCTACAGCCGATAGCTTCTGGCTCCGCGCAATCCCCCAGTCAGCCTGCTCCGACAACCACAGCCCCGACAACATTCGCGGCGTTGTGAGCTACGGCGGCAGCAACAAGCTTCCCACCACTACCAAGCATGACTACGTGGACGGGTGCGAGGACGAGACACCCAATCTGGTTCCCGTAGTGCCGAAACAAGTATCTCCCTCCGACTGGAGCACGCTCGCAACGGCTGCCATCGGCCTGCACAGCCCCGGACACTTCAAATGGTATCTCAACAGCACGACGATGCTGATGGACTGGAAATACCCCACGCTCCAGAAGATCATGAACGGCACCGCGGATGAGGTGACGATATACGAGGCGCAAGAGGCCGTGTTCCAGCTCAAGGAGGCCAACCAATGGGTCTACTTCGTGGTGGCGACGCAGATGGCCTTTCCGCACCCGATCCACCTCCACGGCCACGACTTTTACGTGCTCGCGCAGGGCACGGGAACGTACGACTCATCCGTGAGGCTGCAGCTCGACAACCCGCCGCGGCGCGACACGGCCATGCTGCCCTCGGCCGGATACCTGGTCATGGCGTGGGAGACGGACAACCCGGGCGCCTGGCTAATGCACTGCCACATCGGGTGGCACGCATCCGAGGGCTTCGCAATCCAGTTTGTCGAGCGGGAGGACGACATGTCCTCGGCGGTCTCGGAGGCTGACCAGAAGCAGATGGACCAGGTGTGCGCGGCGTGGAAGAGGTTCCAGACGGAGAAGGGGATTCACCAGGAGGACTCTGGCATCTGAGATGCGTGGCTGTGGATTCGATGACGATGCTATGTCAAGACTAGACTACTCACTAATGCATGATACTTATTCCCTCTTTTAATACCAGTTCTGGTCAAGTGCAGGCCTTCAACTCTAGTCCAACTCAGGGGTCAAGGCCGCTCGTCTTGGACTAGAGTTGAAGGCTAGACAGCGATTCTCAGCTGAGTAACACAAAAGATGGACGCATATTGAGAGGGCGACCGGAGAAAGCAGAGCGAATTTACAGCAAAATGCGGTGAGGGGTAGCCTGTAAGCGCTGCACCGGTGAGGCTGGCGCCGACAGAAGCACAAACAAACAATCACATCAGCCACATCACACTACATGCGCTTAGCAGACGCAAAGAAGTACCCGAGTCGTCTACCATCTACTCCGTGATATTTTCTGTACTTCCTAAGTCGAATGTTGAATGTCTAGTGATCAATTTTGCAAGACCGTCAGTGTTGGATGCTGGGGAAATGATCTGGGCTCTGATCGGCTCGCGTTAATCCGTACAATTGGTCTGTCTCAGAATCCACGGATGTCTCAGAACCCGTCTCTTGATGGCGTGCAGTGGCGCCCTCAGCTGCTGCAGCCAACGGATGCAACACTAATGTCGACATGATCAATCGCATCTAACAAGACAGCCAGCTCTCGGATTAACGCCAGATGTCAGTTCCAGTCGTCAACACAACCGTATCTTCTAAGCACCGAGCACCAGCCAGCATTCAAGTGAGACCGGACCGCTCACACATTGGCCGCCATTGCCGGAACACATTCCGGGGAGTCGGTTCGCGTATCCAGGACCCATGGCCGGCGGGGCGATCATCCGGTTACTGCACCCGCATCTCCACTGCCCGACCGACGACGCCGCTGCTGGACGGACGTCTCCCCCCCGCAGAGACACTCTGCTCGCCTTCGCGGAGCTCCTGTTGGGCGGTCCGCCCATCGTTGGGCTTCAAAGCTGCGGCGGCGGGGCATCAATCATGGCCCGTCACGTGTGTTGTCCCTCTGCCGTGTGCCGTCTCGGGCTCTCACAGCCTCGTCCTAAATCGCCACCACAGCACGCAAACTCAAACCCGTCAAGCTGCGCCATCTGGGCCATCCCCCAATCCAGGACCCTCCCGCCATGGAGCCCGACCCGGTGCTAGAGCCAGGTCTAGCGGGCAGTGCCGCCGGCCTGCGCCGTCTGATGCCAGCTCCGCCCCGGTCGTCCCCCGAGCCCGAGCCGGCCGCCCCTGACCTGTCCGGTCTTCCTGCGAAGCGACCCAAGTATACCCTGGCAGCCTGCGAGCAGTGCCGGAAGCGCAAAGTCAGAGCATGTTCCCCCTCCGATTGATTTGCCTTGCAGCCCTGCCTCCCTCCAGTGGACTGCAGTCACTTACAAGATACCCTTGTCTTAGTGTCCCGGCGAACGACCGACCTGCGGCCGCTGCACACGTCGCAAAATACAGTGCACCTATTACTCGAGGCTAGGCGAGTCTCGACTGCAGGCCTTCTACCGAAAGCCCATCCGCGACGAGCGCTCAGTTCACGAGGAGCTGGTCGAGCAGATCCGGTCGATGCCCGAACCAGAGGCCATGGCCCTCTTCAGGACACTGCGTGCCGGTGCCAACGCCTCGTCACTGCTCAGCTTCGCCAAGGCCGGAGACGCCCTGCTCCAAATGGCCGCCGTCCCCGAGACAAAATCCCGATACGAGCTGCCCTATCGATCCGAGATGCCGCCCGAGTTCATACAGAACAACCCATACATAGACTCGCTACTATACCAGACCTCGGAACTGTGCTCAGGAAAGGAGCCTGCCACATCGCCGACGGATCTGGTACCTCCTGGGATGAGTGCCGAGAAATTCACGAACCTGTACACGAAGCCCTTTCATGTAGCCCAGGTGCACGAGCCCATGCTGGCTGATGTTGACATATCGTCGTGGACTGCCGTGTGCTCCGACAACACGCTCATGAGGGAACTGCTCCAGACTCTGTTCCTGTGCGAGTTCCACTTCACCGCCGCGTTCCAAAAGGATCTCTTCCTTGAAGACATGTTTACCGGCAACAAAGACTTTTGCTCTTCGCTGCTTGTCAACATCACCCTGGGCTACGCTTGCGTCTGCTCCCCCGCCACCAAGATCTGTATCCACGGAACCTCGCTGACTCTTGTCCCAGGTCTGCTACCCTGGGTTTGCGAAGCGGTCACAGTACTGGCAGCCCAACACGCTGCTCTATCGCTTCGTTGCTGAGGCCAAGCGGCTGTGGGAGCTGGAATCGGCCGAGCCACGGCTGACTACCGTACAGGCTGGGATTCTCTTTAGCGTGTTCCACAACCTCTGTGGTCTGGATGAGATCGGGCAGCCGTACAGGACTCACGCTGTCAGCCTGGCCCGCGAGCTCGGCATCTTTAATCAGCGCGTGCCGGATGCCAGACTGCAGCACGGCAGGGCATACACCGCCTGGGCCGTGTACAATTGGGAGACGTGGGTACTTTTTTCTCCCTGGCTGAGTTACAGCTAATTGACGCTGCTAGGCTCACTGCCTTCTCATTCAACCTGTCTCCATTGGTCAAGATGCCGCCCATATGGAGACTGCCAGATCCCGAAAAGGGCGCCGCCTTCTATGGCGAGTTATGGGTCAAGTATCCTCTCAGCGAGGAGGCCGTGTCGTTGAACTTTGCCCAAGTCCTCCATGCACGATGTCTGTTCCGGGTCATCATGAACGAATTCTGTGAGGCGGCCTTCCCAAAGAACTCCAAAGTGGACCTCTATCGGGCTGATAGGTTGCGGGAGAGTCTGAAGGCCTGGTACTCAAACTTGCCTGCGCCACTGCAGCCAAGGACTATAGTACTTCCCGGGCACCTACAGATGCAGTAAGTGCCGTAGCTTCGCCATCTCAGTCCGAGTTTCTAACCATTAGCTCAGCATGTATTACCACCACATAATTCTCACAATGTACGAACCCCTGTGCAAAGACCCCGAGGGGCCCGAGACAGACGCCAGCGACCCTCATGCATGCCAGATCGTTGCCGAGACGAAAAAAAACCTATACACCCTCATCCGTCTGTACTACATCCGGCACGGCTATGATGCCATGGATCTCTTCATCGTCGTCCCTCTTATACTAGCCGGCACTGCCTGCATCGAAGCGATTGCGACACGAGCGCCAGGGCCTGAGCTAGAGACGCTGCGGTCCACGCTTTTCCTCGTCGCCCAAGGGTTATACAACCAGCGGCGCAACCACTACTTGGCTGAGGCGCTCTTCTCCGTGATCCGGGGGCGTATGCGGCCCGAAGAATGCGCCTTGCTCAGAGACGCCATAGCTCGGAACGACGACGAAACGGAGGAACGGCAGGTGATGACACAGACGGTCAAGAGCAAATGGCCAGTCAGCGTGGTGAAGCGACATGAAGATGTGGACTCGCACATTCTTACAAACCTAGTTGAGACGTACGCGTCATTGAATATTTACGAAAGAGACGAAGAAGAGGCAGGAGAGTAACTGTATGAGCAGATATACCCTTGCGTAACGAGTGACGCATGTATTAGTGTGTATTGAATGATCTTTGCCATTTACACGACAGCGCTTGGTCTTTTGTTAGTACTAAACTGTTTCTGCTGACAGCTTCCTTATCCGGATAAGAAGGCCATCTTCTTCAGTGTGTCTAGACGGCTGGACGGACATTGACGTCACGGTGATGATAAGAGACAGACGCTCTCCACACACCACACCAACAGCAAAAGCACCAGTCCACATCCAACAGCTGACATGGAATTAGTCAGGATGGCGCGCACAAAACCCCTGGGGTTGGGCCAAGGGGTCATTTTCTTGAATAATAAGCGTACGGTCAACCCCCGCCAGACCCCAGACCACCGACCACCACGCACAAATGTACCCCGAGGATTGATATTAGTCCCAGTAAGCAACAAACGGAGTATCTGACAGGTCTCTCAAGCCAATCACAGCGGCTGGCGAGCTGATACCGAGGTCCCGCAGCAGACTACCGTCGACTGGTACGCACTAAAGTTCCATGGCCGCGTTCCGAGTTCCGAGAGACCACACCAAACTGCCCCGACAAGTTGGCCACGACGGGACCCCACGCCCGCTTCTTTTTACCGGCGGCGTGCACGCGCGCGGGGCGATGCAGATAGGCTTTGACGGATTGCACATGAACGTATGCACTCCATGGTTGTTTATCTCTAGATTCCGGGGAAAAGGTTATAATGCCGGAAAATGACGAATGATGGGCGTCGCGGGAGTCGAGGCTTGGCAAAGAGCAGGGAGATGCAAATACCGAGATGCGAGCAACAGACATACCATCGACTCACCACTGCCACGAGACAGACAGCCCACCAGCATGGTCATATTTAGGTAATGTCTCTCTTATCTTTACCGCACCAGAGCCACCCGACTGCTATCTCGTCTGCCCTCCTGCCTCAGCGGGCTAGATCGCTCTCACTCGCGGCCGTCGACTTGTCGATCCAGTCCGCCCGTCAGCACCTTGTGTCAGAATCAAATCAATCACAACCCGAGCTATTCCCATCGGACCACGATGTGGGTCGCGAAGTGACGGCCGCCTGTGGGCCCCCTTGCCCTTCCTTGCCCACCAGGGACTTTTTGCCGGGCCAAAGTGGGCGACTCATACGACGCGCGCGACATGTTTCGCCACGGGCCGATGCAGCTCGGGTGTCTCGGCGTGGGGCAGACAGCGCGAAAGTGGCAATCTTCTAGAATCTTTTGTGGACATGGCGAGTCGTCCTGGTGTCGCGATTGGCTGGCACCCCTGGGCCCGTCCAGGCGGGACTTGCAACGAGCTTTTCGGTCCTTATGAAGATGGGGAACCTCAAAAGATCCCAGAGATGTGTCAGTGATTGCCCGATTGGGGGGCTGCGAGATGCCGACTTGCCGTGCACTCGCCCGCATCACGCCGCCGCCGCATCGAGTGATGGTTGAGGCTGCGGGCCGCAATAGAATAATAATTACTTGAACAATTCCCCCCTCGTCCTCATTACGTTTCTTCAGCCAACACTTGCACTGCCCGCAGCAACGTGACAACCGCATATAAGCTTATTAGACACCATGGCGTCCAGTGGCGATGATGTTGTGACGGAGAAGAACTCCACCTCGGCCGGCGAGGTGGCCGAGACGGCCCCGACCCCAGACGGACACGAGCCCAACGACTTTGAGAAGAAGACGCTGCGCCGCATCGGCGAGAACCTGCCGTCGTCGGCGTACCTCATCGCCATCGTCGAGCTGACGGAGCGCTTCACCTACTACGGTGCCCAGGGCCTGTTCCAGAACTACATCAACAACGATCCCCATGGCGCTGACGGGCCCAAGGGTCTGGGCATGGGCCACAAGGCTGCTACTGGTCTGAATTTGTTCTTTCAGTGGTTTTGCTATGGTACGAATACTCTACTATTGTCATGCTCTGACGATGCCAATGATACTCGTGATAATTCATACTCTTGATGCATAATGCTGATGATGCCTCTCAGTCACCCCCATCCTCGGTGCCGTCATCGCCGACCAGTATCTCGGCAAGTACAAGACCATCCTCATCTTCTGCGCCTTCTACTGGGTCGGCCTCATCGTGCTGTGGACCACGTCGCTGCCCGCCGCCATGTCCCACGGCGCCGGGATCCCCGGCTACATCGTCGCCATCATCGTCATCGGCCTGGGCACCGGCGGCATCAAGTCAAACATTGCGCCCCTGATTGCCGACCAGTACCAGCGCCGCCGCATGGCCGTCAAGACCGAGTCCAACGGCGAGCGCGTCGTCATCGACCCGGCAATCACCTACCAGCGCATCTACATGGTCTTCTACTGGTGCATCAACCTCGGCGCCCTGTCCCTCATGGCCACGCCGTTCATGGAGAAGTACAAGGGCTTCTGGACCGCCTACCTCATGTGCTTCGTCATGTTCAACTTTGGTGTCGCCTGTCTCATCCTGCGCCGCAAGAGCTATGTCATTCGCCCGCCCCAGGGCCAGGTCATCACCGATGCCTTCAAGGCCATTGGCATGATGATCATGTCGCGCAACCTCGATGCTCCCAAGCCCTCATGGCGCGAGGCCAACGGAAAGACCCAGGCCGTGCCTTGGAACGACCACTTTATTGAAGAGCTCAAGCGTGCGCTGCGTGCCTGCAAGGTCTTTGTCTTTTGTAAGCCACTCACGAGACATATCTCATCTATGCACAAATACTGACAAGATCATCTAGATCCCCTGTTCTGGGTCTGCTACGGCCAGTTCTCGTCCAACTTCGTCACCCAGGCCGCCCAGATGGAGGGCCACGGCATGCCCAACGACTTCATGCAAAACTTTGACCCCATCTCCATCCTCATCTTCACCCCCATCCTCGACAAGCTCATCTACCCCATCCTCCGCCGCGCAGGATTCGAACTGCGCCCCATTATGCGAATCACGCTCGGCTTCTGGTTCGCCGCGCTGTCCCTCGCCTACGCCGCCATCGTCCAGCACCTCATCTACTCGGCCGGCCCTTGCTACGACTCCCCCGGCGCGTGCCCCGCGGGCCTCGACGGCAAGACCAAGCTGCCCAACCACGTCCACATTGCCGTCCAGACACCCGCCTACGTTTTCATTGGCTTGGCCGAGATCTTCATCTCCGTCACCGGTCTCGAGTATGCCTACACCAAGGCGCCCCCGAGCATGAAGTCGTTTGTGCAGAGTATCTACCTCTTCACCAATGCCTTTGGCTCGGCCATTGCCGAGGGTCTCGTCCCCGTCGCCGAGGACCCCAAGTTCCTGTGGATGTACACTGGTGTTGGCTGCTCCTCGTTTGCCGTCGGCTGCCTCTTCTTCTTCCTCTACCGCCACTACGATGCCGAGGAGGACAAGATGTACGATCTTGACCGAGACGAGCCGACGACGCTGCAGATGCCAGAGAAGAAGATTGACGACAAGGCAGAGTAGATGATGACTCCAGTTGACGTTAATGCCTAAGATCCATCAAGGGTCGTCAATTGTAGATAGTCTTATCGATTGATGTCATAACCTTGTCTAAACTATAAACTTCTCCTCTTGTGACTTTGGATGACCACTTTCTGTCAAGTTACAATAGTAAGAAGAGCCGCCTTATTCATCAGGCTATAGGCCATGTAGGAGGAGCTCAATAGTTTCAAGAGTGGTCAAAGATGGAACAAGATATTTGCTGAACCTCCGAATATGCATTGATTATATAAAGGAAAGTCTAGATCAATCGCTTATGCAACCCGCCAATTAATGCAAAGTAATGAGAAATGAGTGAAAAAAGACCAAAACTCCGCCCGTTCTAGATGCATCCGACCACCAGCCCTCATGCTTAGTTCTTCTTGTCGTACTTCTCAGGGGTCCACTTTCCATCGTCGAAGCCAGTCTTGCCGCCCTCATACTTTCCCTCGTGCCACTTGCCATCGTCGTTGCGCTTGTCGTACTTCTCGGGAGTCCACTTGCCATCATCGAAGCCAGTCTTGCCACCCTCGTACTTGCCCTCGTGCCAAGTACCGTCGTCGTTGCGCTTAGTCTTCTTATCGTACTTCTCAGGAGTCCACTTTCCATCGTCGAAGCCAGTCTTGCCACCCTCGTACTTGCCCTCGTGCCAAGTACCGTCATCGTTGCGCTTGCCGTACTTCTCAGGGGTCCACTTTCCATCGTCAAACTTAGTGCCCTTGCCCTCGTACTTTCCAGGGGCCCAAGAGCCATCATCGTTGCGCTTGCCATACTTCTCGGCAGACCACTTTCCGTCATCGAACTTGGTGCCCTTGCCCTCGTACTTGCCGGGAGCCCAGGAGCCATCATCATTGCGCTTGCCATACTTCTCAGCGGACCACTTGCCGTCGTCAAACTTGGTGCCGGGGCCTTCGTACTTGCCAGGGGCCCAGGAGCCGTCATCGGCGGGCTTAGCAGTGGGAAGGGCCAGGGCCGTGACGGCAAAGGCAAGGAGAGTGAAAGAGTAGCGCATTTTGGTGGATTGAAAGGAAAAGGAAAAGGAAGTGGGAAATGTGATGAAGTGGTTGAGAGAGTGGTGGGTATTAGAGTGTCTGAGGAAAGACTGGTTGTTGTTGTTGGAGAGGAGAGGAGGTTGTTGTGGATGAGTGTGTGAGTGAGTTGATGATGATGAGAATGATGTTGATGAGGGAGGTGCTGGGCATCTTATATACCTGATGGCAGCCATGATTCTAGAGTATCTGAGTATATCCCATTCTTGGAGTTGAACCTGCAGCCAGACTATCGCTCGGTCATGGCGCAGCTGGCAGCAGCCACAAGCCTCGGGCTCTATCTCAGCCCCTCAGCCTCGATTGAGAAACCCGATAATCTGGGCTGCGGTCCCCACCCCCGCCTGCATGGTCCTATTTTCGGGGTTCGTCTGGTGGTAGCCAATCAGCAGGCGCCATCCCCATGCCCTAATCGGCGACCTAACCCTTGCACGAAATCTCAAGTGCGTTGGCGTCACCGGCGTCGCTGGCGTTGCCGGGGCGAGGCGCAGTCCGGGGACAGCTCTTGTGTGCCATGCCCAAAATATGAATGGCCTCGCCGGCGATGGATGCGATGCCCGCTGATGGTGGCCCGCCAAGGCAGAGAGCTTGCCGAGTGTCATACTGCGTACTATGCCGTGCTGTAGCGCAAGTCTGCATGTGGTATGTCGTGCTCTGCTCGAACATTCTAAGACGACCGTCGCCGTTCTGTTGTGGGACTAGACAGAGTCGCCCGGAGATGACGCTGTCGCCTCCCGTCTTGGTGCTCGTGTTATGCCCGCTGACCGCCATCTGCTTGTAGGACTTGCCCAGACTTTCGGCCAAGGAATTTACGAGCCCGATAAGCGGAAATTGCACGAGTGACACAAGACCACGTTCGTCATTGGGGGCCGCGATGTGTAATGCTCGGCAGTCTGGGGAGCTTAGGGTAGTCTGGTGTTGATATCTTCACTGCCATAGTAGTCGCACTGCCATACTAGTCTGTATCCTGACAAGTGATGCGAATATTCTCAAGTGATCTTTGAGTAGATTGTGTCTCGTACATTATCTGATTTGTTTTTACACTGTATATTGGTCTACGGTGGATAAAATGTGAACATGGCTGCAACAATCTAACGTGATGGACCTCGTATTTCCCCTCGTTTATTCTGCCAACACAATTGAGCTACCCTCGCCCCGCGTCTCTCGAGTCCTACACCATTCCTTCGTGCTTATTCTTCTCTCCAGTCCGACCAGCTGAGTCCGAGGCCGCCAGTCGGTCAAGCTCCTCGGGATCCTGTCCGTCCCGTCCGCCCGCCCCTCCCACACGCAGCCAGCCCTCACCAAGCCGTAGACCAAATCCCCGAAAAGTCAAAGTAAAGCCCGGCAGCCACCCAGGAGTCAATCTCCCATCTAGATCTCCTGCCTGGTCAGCTGCAGGTTTGTCAGCTCCAGCCTCGGATCGATTCCAAGAATAGCAGGGTTGTGCACATGTTCGTCTGTCGGGCGCAGCCCCATCTCATCTCCCAAGTCAGCCCAACGCACCCGCGCTAACGCGCTTCTGTAGGGCTTGTGGCTCAGCGGACCGCACTATTGGACGCCGCTACCGGCGACTGCCGAGGACTCGAGGTGCCCGCCACAGCCCCCAACCTTAACCCGAAGTAGGCCTGTAAGCTTACCACGGTCCGCAAATAACTCACGGACTCGGAATCCGGGTTGGATATCTTTTTAGAATCATTGATTTCTAATCGCAGATATTATACTCATTTTGTTAAATTGCAATACACATTATGTGTCGTCAACAGCCCAATCATCGCTTCATGCCTCCAACATCGTGACGTTCCAGCTGAACCAGTTCAGTGTCGTCGCCTTCATGACCAAACCCACCCCGAGTCTCTTTGTGGAAAATGCCCCTAGAAACCCCCTCACTACTAGGCATTTCAGCATATGATCTCTCACCATATCCTCCTCCACGACGCTTGCTGGGCGTCTCGGCTGAAATGCCACCACTGTTGAACGTGGAGCCAAACGCGGTAGGGAATAGCCGTACAAGGAGCAGGCGGATTGCAGGCATGCAGGCGCAGATGATGCCAATATTGATTTCGACGGATGACCATCGGATCACGCCAAGAAAGTCCCAGGTCGGGTTCTTCGTGGTGAGTCCAAACTTGACGACGGACTGGAGCCTGAGGATGCTGACAATTGTGACACTATCGTTGACCAGTGTGTTAGCATATCGTACGCGCCTGAATGTCTTGACTCTTGCCTTGCACTCACAAAGTACCGACGAAGAACATGAGACCGACTCCAACCTTCCTCTTCCAATGCAACTGCAGCGACTTGAGCTGCGAGAGCGGCAGCGCAAGCATCCACACATCCAGAACAATACTGATTATAGAATTAGACAGCGATGTCGCGTACGTGTTGACACATTTCCCCTCGTGCTCGCCATCCCACATGACCCAGAAATAGGTAACCGGTCGGCACTGGAATATCGCCGCCAGGGTGAAGGCGACGCCGTACATGGTATTAAACGCCACCGTCAGCCAGAGCAGGATGCGCACGTTCTGGCCCGGGAAGACGCGCAGGTAGAAGAAGAGCAGCGACTGCTTCAGCAGCGTAATCTGCGCAAAGTAGAGCACGCCCATCAGGTGGAAGTACTTGAAGAAGTCGTTGATGCGGTCCGGGGCGAGTGTCCACATGTCGACGCCCAACCCGCTGGGGACCAGCCCTCGCAGGTTCATGACGGTGCTGACGACGAGCGTGAGGAACGTGCCCAGAGTGAGCCAGTCGTCGATGCCGAGGCCCACACCGGCGTAGACTTTGTAGATGAAGCGTTGGACAACGCATACGCCCGCCGTGACTGCTAGCCCAATGGTCAGGCTGGAGAAGGCGGTTTGCTCGTTTCGGATCGGTGCGCTGCAAGCTGTCATGCTCGTATTTTGGGTCACTGTTATTATTGTGTCAGTAGAAGCACCAGTTGTCCTATTAAGACCCTTGTCGCACCGAGGGCTTGTCTGACAGTGCAGGTGGATGCCACGCAGACAGCGACCTTTGCCTGCAATGCAGAATCCTTGCAAATGCATGCCTGGTCGAGGATCGAGCATGTCGAGGTTGTGATTGCGTCACCCAAACATTGGAGCTAAAACGAAATGAATAAAACAGCACAATCCGCAAGGGCGAGGAACGTACTGCGCAGCTAGGCAATGTAAGCAAGCCCAAGGATGGGGACTGCGCGAGGCCTAGCGGCAATGCCAATAGCCATAGCAAACCCCATTGCCCACGCATATTTCATGTCGTATCAATCGTCGGCTGTCGTTCACATTAACGCCAGGCTGTACGAAACAGCAGAAGGAAATAAGAGAAAAAACCAACACCCGCCAAGCCTCCGAGACCAGGTGCTGTGACGGGGGATGCCGCTTTCAAATACTAAACCATGTACGAGATCGACGCTGCCCGGCACTGAGTCGCGCAGAACATATTTGGGGCTAAAACGGTCCCCGAAACGCAGCCCGGCGCTAGGTTTCTAACCCGTTGGCCACACTTTATTAGTAGGGAAGCTCATTGGCGTAGATTCCTCGGACGGACAAGGGCCCCACGAGTCGGGGCTGTTTTGGCAGCGCAACTCTGAGGCCGACTTCATCTGTCACCGGACGCTATTACTCCTAGCGGTGCCTGACACGGCGGTAGGATGGATTGGCTTCTGAACCGTCGGCCGAGCAGACTGTCACTGTGATTACCTGCGAACTTGGTAAGGCTGAGCGTGTCCTGCCCAACGTGGCATCCTGTTCATCGAGCGGCTCCCGGTCCCCCGTAGCTCGTGGTGCAAGGACTCTAGTGCGTCTGTCCGGGCCGTCCGCGTCTCCCTGTACCCTCCATCTCTTCACAGGATCTGCGACGCATCGTTCCCCCATGGACGGCTGGTCTGATTCGGGCGCCCGGAGGCACATACCTCTTGCCAAGCCGTGGAATCGCGTGGCTCGCGCGGCTCGGTTGCAGCCCTATCCGTACAATGGAGCAGTTTCATCGCAACCGTTTCACCATCTGGGCCGCCACAGCAGCCATCGTACCACAGGAGGAAGTTCGATGAGCGATGGTGCGGATGACGCGCCGGTGGCGCCAGCGGAAGCTTGTGCTTGGACCCTGCGTCGCGAGTCAGCCACGCGCAGTCTTGGCCCACGATGGAAATTGGCAGTGGCGGTGAAAAGGGATTTCTCCGCCTTTAGCGTCGCTCTTGTTCAGGCTTGAGCAGTGCCGTGGTGAAAACGGTGGAGGATAGTCACGGCTTCTTGTCAAGCAGCGGGCTTTGTCGTGATGACACTACCAGTGAGGATGCTGGTGATGGCCAGTATACGGGATAAGGATGCTCATGAAAGATATCACAAGATGGGTAGATGCCGGCAATTCATCTCTGATTGACGGATCACGCAATCCGGTTCCCCAGTGCCACCTGAGACACCTTGTATGAAGATCCGGCACTTGAACGGGTCTAGAAGGCTCACACTGGACATGCGTTGCTTGTTTTCGTCTAGGTTCACAAAGTTATTTTCCCAGGACATACAGGTTGGAAGGGATACCCCTGCTATATATACCCACTTCCGCCCACCGGTTACCACACGATTGCTTCATCCATTAGCCGAACCACAGCTCCGTGTCGTGCCAGTGCGGCAACATTATACCGCACCTCATCCAACATTGGCAGAGGTCCACAGACAACCACCGTGGTGCCGACGCCTCCCGCGTTACCCAGCTCCGTCTCAAGGATTTCCCGGACATTGATGCGAGATCCAACCGTGATGTGCGTCTCGACGCGGCCCCAGCTCGGCTTCTTGCCATCGCCCTGCCCAAGCAGCATCCCCTCGATGGAGTCGACGAGGCCTTGGTTTCGACAGCCCCAGTAGAACTTGGTCGTCCCGATGGGCGCGTACAGGCTGAGAGACTGCTCGAGCGCGGGGATCACGGCCGTGACGCCCACGCCGCCCGCGATGACGAGTAGGTTGGGGTACTGCGGCGTCGGGGCCAGCTTGGTGTCAGTGCCCTGCACCGACGTCCTACCCTCGTGGCCGTAGGCGCCCTCAATCAGCACCGGGATGCCGGCTTCGACGCCTGCCTTGGCTGCAAGGTGCTTGGTGAGGCTCTTGTGGACCTTGACGAACATGGTGATGCCGGCCTTCCTGCCCATGCGACCAGCAACGGTCATGGCCTGCTTGGAAACAACAATGCCAGCCTCCTTTCTGGCAGCGGCGTCCACAGCCACCGACGACGCCTCGTTATCCGAGTTGGAGTGGGAGTTGGCAGCGGAGAAGAGGGACTCGGCAGACGTGGCTGCCGTCTCGCCGGGGTTGATGCGCATGACGGAGAACGGGTGGTTCTCCCAGGGACGCCAGGTCAGAGTCGGGAAGTAGGCGTAGCAGTAGCCGGTGCAGTCCACGCCGGGCACGTCGATGCGGATGTAGTCGTCGTCGACCTTGCTGATGTAGGCCCGCTTGATGCCGTGCTTGGCCATCCTCGCCAGGCGCAGCAGCCGGTCAAACGCCCAGACGGCCATGGCGATGAACAGCCAGATATCGTAGCCGTCCTTGCCCTTGTACAGGTAGAAGATGTGATACCAAGAGCCAACAATGGCCATGATGGCCAGGAAGATGTGTCCGATGAGGAAAATCTCGTACCAGTGCTTTCGGATCGGCTGCATCGACAACGGAATGGCCAGGCTGAATGCCAGAGTGCCGATGATGCCCCAATACCAGTACGGTTGCTTGGCAGCGAGAGCATGGGCTGCGGCTCCCCTCTCGGCCATTATTTGCAGCCACATGGCCGAGTGCAGGCAGGCTTGCATGGTGCAGATGAAGGCAACCCATCGGTGAAGCAGCATGAATGTGGACGGGGACCAGTTGGTCATCCACATGACCAAGTTGTTTCTGCCGCCGAAGATGATGGTGAGAGGGATGTTGGCAAAGGAGAGCGCCCCCACGCGGTTGGAAATGGTCCGGACGAGCTCCTTGGTTCTGTCGGGGTAGTATGCATTGGGGCCGTAAGTCGGATAGCCCTCAAATGAGCCGAGGGTGTTGATGAAGATGAGCCAGATGATGAAGATTGTCTGGCCGCGCGTAGGCACCATGGCCAACCCAAGGACGGGAGCATTGTGAGTGCGGCCAAACAGCGGCGGGTCAATGACATAGGCGTAAAACTTGCTCGTGAACTTGGCGGGCCAGGGCAGCAGGCGGATAAGGGAGAGGCCGACGGGGACCACAACACCGCCGAGAAAGACGAGGAGGCTGCATTCAAGTTGTTAGCATCATTGCTCAAGTCGTTGCTCTTCTATTACCAAGTTCAAGGTGACGCTTACCTGTACCGGGACTGGTTCTTGGGAATAGAGTTGGAGCCTCGCATGGCATTTTCGTAGCTCATATATCTCTCCTTGGAAAGGGACATGGTCTTGTACAAGACACCGTCAAAGTCACCCCAGGGTGGAGGGGGGTTCTTGGGGTCGATCTGTGCGAGGGCCTCGGCATATGTAGGATACAGAAGTGGCTGCCTCGTCGACCAAGTAAAGAGATCCGTCTGCCATTTCTTCTCCCTCTGCCACTCCTGGACGTCGTCAGGGCAGTACTGCTTGATGCACCACGCCATCGACGTCAGATACGGCTTGCTCTGGGCGAAGCAGCCCGGCGAGGGGAAGCTAGTGAGGATCTCCTCTGCCGTCAAGTTGGCATACTCGGGGCAGTTGATGGCTGTAGGAACACCAAACTCGCAGGCCCATAGACAAGGCTGTGGATACTTAATCTTGCCATAGCCGACGAGAGGGTCAGCATGAGCCAACGGCGCGAATAACAGCGCTGCGGCAATGGCGGAGGGGGCCGCGACCTTCATGTTGATGGAACAAAGGCTCGACGCCAGAGATGGGAGGTGGAAGGGATGGAAATGTACTGAGAAATGGGACAATCAGATCGTCGGGCTCGGCATGGACAAGCAGAGAAGGCAATGGCCCCTTGGCTGATGATGTCTAACCATCGAGCCCCAGGACACTTTGTATACGTTAGCCATTTGGGTCCATCTATCCCAAAGAGGGTGCAGCATCGAGAAAAGAAGTTGAGCCAAGAAAGTGTCACCAGACCATCCATGGTCTACAGGCGTCCCCACGCTCTGATGAGAAAAGGCGCGCCATGTGTGTCATACTATCCATCCGCCATGCCACACACTAGCCGAAGCGAAGGAGATCGGCATCAGCTATACAGACGACTGGATTCGCCCGACGGGGCTCAACCGGCGGCTCAGTAGGGCTCAGACTAACAGGCGTCTCCATGCCTGTCTTGATCTGTACGCCTGCAGGGCGTGGAATATGTTCCGCCTGTCCCCTCGAGTCCCCTGGGGCCTCACGGCTACCTTCCGAGGCGGTTTGCAACGGTCATCCCTACCTGGGGCCATATAGCAGACGGACGTTTTACATTCTCGACCACAGTCGATTATATCAAGAATCCCCACCAGTAGACGAAAAGGTCCCTTCAGGCCCAAGCTCCGACTGACAGATGGAGAAAGCGACATGTGGGTTTGGGGCCCCAGCTCTTTGCAGGTTTTTCTTTAGGGGTGGGGGGAGGGCCTGCCAAGTCGTGTTATCAGATGCTCTTGCGCATTGGCACGGATGGCCGGCAGGCACCGTCTTTGACAAATCCCACGACGAGCACAGGTCCCGTTGCATTGTGGACGGACAGGGACATGCTGGTCAACTATTCCGGATGCAGGAATTAACGGGCCGGCGAGAAATACGCTTAGGTTTATGGATCTCGACGGCGCCGTTTGCGAATTCCCGTATCCCGACTGGCCAGATCCCCCACTGGCAGCGGCAGGAAATGGGATAGACGAGAGGGAAAACACCTGATGGTGGAGGAGGAGAGACGGGAGCTAAGCAACCCTGGAGGACATGGGATTCTCAAACTGTCCACATGGGCGGAGGAGGAGGAGGAGGAGGAGGAGGAGGAGGCGAGCACTGCCAAAGACTTCTGTCCATTCTGTTGGGAAGAGCCTTGTTAGGGCTGGCATCTCGACAAGGCGAACTTGCTAGTGTCAAGCTAGATCGGCAACAGGCGCATGTGTTACGGCTTGAGCATCACCGCGCCAACTGCGGAACGTGAACGCCACAGCGACGTGGGATGGACGCGAACGGCGGCGGGATAAAATGCAAGGACCCTCGGGTTCTGTCCAACAAGTTCGCATGTCGCACTGGCCCACAGTCTGTACCAGCAACACGGCACGGATGGTGCGAGATGGCAGTATGCGGTAGCATTCAATGTACGCTCGCTTGCAGGCCCTGCAGCTATGCTTAATTGAGGTTGAAATTGCAAATGAAAACAAGGCCTTTGGTGATCAACCGCGGTGCCTGCTGCGGATCGGGGGCAATGACCGGCGTCTCCAAGGACGGATGGGCCGATCTCGTGCCCCGGTCTCGGGCTTGCAGTCATGATGGAATTAGGCGAGTAGTCTAAAGGATAAAAACTCTGACACTAGGGGTCTAGTCTTTTGGGTGGCCGGAGATGGAGGACCGGGTCAGCCACGCCCAGACGCAATACGGCACGGGGAGGACGGGCAGCTGAAAGGTAATCGACGAGGAAGATCCAGGTCACAGGGGATTTTTGAAACGGCTCCGCGCGATCCACAGAGAAAATGGCATGTTGGGTGGCTATAGAGGCCGCCTGGCTCTCCTGACCCCTGGGTCCTGGGATGCTCGTAGCTGGTCCATCGAGTGGGGGAGGGCGAGGGCCCGGGGCGGGAAGCAGCCGAGTCGGCATGGAGTGGGCAAACCTATCTTGACTGATTAGATGCGGATTGATTAGATTGGCTGATCGATAAGATGGTGAAACCAGCAGCGGGTAGATTGATAAGATGAGGTTGGCACACCGTGGCACAAGGGGGGGTGTGAGGTAATGGATCATGGCTTGACGCTATTGCGGCGATTGCGGCGACTGCGGCCATCGCGATGCCGGCATTATTTTTATTACGTTTAATAAAAAGCTAGTGAAAGGTCGGTGCCAGACAGCAGACGCAGGCACTGCTCTGTTGTTGCGCTGCCCAGTCCCAAGGCAGTTTGACTTGGGATGTCAGTTGCCGCAATCCTCTTCATCTCATCCATGTATGGCCAACTGAAGTTACCAGCTGCAACTCGTCTATGGCCGTCAACTCCGTACGGCCTTTCCAAGACTCCCGAGTCCTGCCCCGGGCCTTGAAATAATTAGTGGCATCATGTCCATGCGCAAGAGCCAAACCGTCCATCAAAGCCCCACCGGCTGGCTCGTTTAGCCAGGCTGATCTCAATCCTAATGGACCGTGGCCGAGGACACCATATGAGAGTCATCTGGCTCGGTAGTCTGTGGAGTCGGATGTGCCCATCTCCAAATGCACCCCCCGCTCGTTCGACCGGTTTTGTGGTTCCATCGTGACGGCCTCCAAAATGCCTCACCCAATGCCGCTGTGTGTTGCTCCAAGCCTACAACGCCCAAGCTCCCTCCGTGGCACGGAGCCGCTACGCTGTGTGCTCAGGCGCTGCCGGCGCCGTTGCAGAGAAAATCTCTTCAATGCTCTAAGAGTGTGTCGCGTGATCTATTGCCTCGCTGGGAATCGGCTTCACCCACACCCCGGGTCCTTCGAGTCGGGATCAACACGGCCCAAGTCGGCTTCATCGGCACGTGGCTGGCCCAAGGAAACCACTTGTACGCCGGCCGGAGTGGTAATCCTATTCTCGGACGCATGGTCAACTCCATGGAGACCTTGACGAGTTGGACATGCAACCCCGCAAAATGGAATTGTGCCTGAAGCGCCCTCAACCCAAGATGGCTATATTCATTGCTTTCCATAGGGCTGCACAGAGCCAAGCACAGTACCAAGGCTCGATATTGGCATCGTCGAGGCTGTGATAGGTGGCCACGTCCCAAGAAACGCTCTGGTGCATTGGCATCCGTTCATGAACTGCTGCAGCTCCAGTCCTACAGTCCTTGGCATTCCGCCCTGTGTCATGGAATTCCGTGTCGATTCCGCTCCAGCGAATAGACGTATAGGATTACCGGGGCCTCGGAGGCGGGGCTTACTGCCCACACTGCTAACGGTGCGTGTAAGGGTCTTACGTCAGCAGCCGCGAACTACAGGGCCCAACGGCCTGGGCCACAGCAGGCAGCCACAGCACGCCACAGCGAGTACTATCGCCGCCTGTATCCGTAGCCCGGGGCGCGATGGCCTGTAGCCCCCTGTGGCCTGCTTTCCATTGCCTAGGTACCTGGGGGGATTAGGCCCTGTAGCCTGCTATGGCCCAGGGCGTTGAGCCCTGTAGTTCGCGGCTGCTAACGTAAGACGGTTACACGCACTGCTAGCGGTGCGAAAAGTCATGTGTCCTTACACACAATGTGCTAGCAGTATAATATGAATGTATTAACAAAATATATTATATTTATATAAAATATACTAATTTAAAGATTTATTTTAACTATTTAAGCTATATAATAACTTCATAATGTGCTTATAGCAGTTCTTATAATCGACCAGTAGGAGGGCTGCTTCTGGAATTTCCTATTCAAGACATCTATGCTCCTCCAGCTTCCGGTGGGTAGTGTACAGCTGTGCATGGCCTGGCATGACTACCTCAAGTAGAACAAAACCGCATAGGACCCCTGCTGAAACCCGGCGTTGCCGTGAGTCGAGTTCGAGTTACTGCCCGGCAGCTTAAAGCTCAGCCCGTATAACGCCTGGGTCTGTGTATATACCCTGCATTACTTCCCATACATCGTTCCCCAATCTAGCAGCCAACCCCGACGGCATTTTGTCGCGATGTTTCGTCCCAATCCACAAACGACCGGGATCCTGATGATGAACCCAGGCACTATTGGTGCACTGGGCTGTACGTTTAGCATCTTTATAATTAGGAATTTTAGGCAATATATTAAAGAGCCGTACTGGCCTCTGACTCAGGGTCAGGCCAATAGAAACCCTGGACATTGTCTGTGCTGAGCGACGCATCAATGAACTCAAGGTCCAAGGACGACTGTGCCAAGAGGTCCTGGAAACAGGGCCCGGAGAGGGCTATACCCGCAGTGAAGTACCCTGAATCCAGCATGGTCGAGTCTGATTGAGCACCTTCCAAGTGCACGATGTCCTCGGGGGCAGTCCTGACGCTCAGGGCCCCCATTCTGGCTTCGACACTTGCAAACAAGGCCTTCATCGCTTCGGCATGCTGCTTGAACTCGGCTGCCACATAGTTTCCACTCTCCTTGAGCTGTGACAGAAACTCGCTTCCCGTGTCAAACGAGTCCCTGTCGTCGGCGTGGCTATCGTCGCCGCGCAGCAGACTGGAGATGGCGAGAACCGTCATGGCCGTGAATAGATACTGCGCGTAAAAGTAGTCAAACATCATGAATGTCCCCGCTATCCACGACTCTGTGAGGATCCGAAACGATTTCCGGGCGCATCTGACGCAGGCTTCTAATAACGCAGTGGCAGATTCCGGAATTTCCGACGTCGAGCCCGAGTCGGCGTCCTGGAGACGAGTGCGAAAGACGTGAAGCGCGACCGGCCGAGTGGCGAGTATAACGAGCTGGAGATAGATTAATAAGCGACGATAAAGTAAAGATGCGAGACGTTCAGTCGCCCTACCTGGTTGAAGAGCAAATGCAGCGACTCTGCTTTCTGATCTGGGTTGCGGCCCCGGTCTTGCATCTGGAGTGACGCCGGCAACTCGCTGAGCCATTGCTGAAGACTTGACAGGTTATCGTGGACGCGATGCGACAACGATACCTCTTGGGACCTTTTACCATAGATGGAACCCAGCAGTCGCCCAGATATCCTCGATAGGCCAATCATTGCCTTGGAATAGTCGCTATCCGCAAAGTCACCATGTCCAGGCCCCTCGGATGGAAGATGGACGTCAATGTCACGATCCTCAATGGCCGCCGGATATCCCGTCTTGGTAGCCCACATTCTATCGAGGGTATACGCCGTCCACCAGACCCGGACTCGGTGCTCACGGGCAGCAGGGTCCAGGAGGAGAGGGTCGGGGACGTTGAGGTGCAGGCCCATGACGACGGCAGTTCGCACCGCTGCGCTCGCCAGGCTGTACGCAGAATGGCGTCGGTTGAGACAGAGAGAATAATAGGACTGGTGAGTAAGATTATTATGTCAGGCGCAGCAATAGATGGGTCATGGGAAGCTCACCAGCAGCAACCACGTCTCCACCATCTCGACCGTTGGGCGCTCACTAATGATGCGAAGCACCTTTGTCGCCTTGGCAAAGTATTGCAGCCCAGGGAAATTCCCCTCGGACGCAACGAATGTTCTCGTCGAGTACATCTTCCCAATAGCAAACAAGACCCAGAGCTTACTTCGACGGAGACGCCCCATCGCCTCAGGACGCTGTAGACTCTGCTCAAGCTCCTCCAAGACGACACTCCGACGGACGACGTAGTGCCGCTGCCCGAGGCACCTCAGGGCGGCGTTGACGAGAAGCCGGGCCTCTGCAGGACCCGGCCACGCACAGCTCTCGTCGCTTAGGGCAAGCAGGCAGTCCTCGCCGGGGTAGCTCACGCGCGGGATGTGGCTGTGCCTCGAGTCGGACATGGCCTGCCGGAACCGGGTCGCAAAGGCCGAGTCAGACGCTTCGGCGAGCAGGATGGGCGTGTGGGGGACGGCCATATCGACGAACCACGGCGAGCTTTCTAGTCTTGCATCCTCGGCTGGCGTTACGGCGACAGAGTGCTCTGGGGGTTCGTCCGGGCCTTTGTCGCCGTCTCCGTCTTGTGGTTCGGTTTGCAATCCGGCCTGGTACACCAGACGCCGGAGTGACTCGTTTTCCGAAACCAGCTCGTCCACATATCTATGCATGTCATTATTTAAATCGGCCATCAGTTAAAGTCACAAGGACAGTCACTTACTGCTGGCTGACCTTGATCAGCCTGTCTCTGTGCGGATAGACACACTCGACTGGCTTCTTGGCTCGCCTGCAATTGTTGCAGGGCCGTTCCCCGGAGCACTTGACTCTTCTCGAGTGGCATTCACGACACCTGGCCATAAAGCACACGGTCAGTCCATGTAGTTACCCATCCTGTATGCTTATCTTACGCAATCGATCTGGCTCGGGGCATCGTGGGCGTCCTGCGTGACGAGGCAGCACGCATCGGCCGGTCTGCGCTTCGGCCGTCCGAGGCATCAACCGACATGATTTGAAACAAGTCTTGCCAACACAGCAGCTTTTCGCGAGAGGAGAGGATCACGGCTGAGGCAGGCATGGGCCGTAGCAAACTTTGGTCACCTCGGACGGAGGCATCCTTGGCCGAGAATAATGTGGGCCATGACTCGGCGGCGCAACACAGTGTCCGGATGTCGAGATAACATTGTTCGCACCTCAGAGCAGGCGGCGAGGGCCGAGGGCCGTGTCACAATATCTACGAGATTGCCTATAAGCTCTTTTGCACCAAAAACTACAAAACAAAACTACCCTGTCCGAGACTTTTAGTCTTTTTCTTCCGGTCAGCATCACATTTGTCTATACTCTATCCATCTATACATTCCACTGCATCGCCTACCCAGCACAATGGCTAGTCCTCAGAACCCAAGTATGCGCCTTCTAAACGCTCTCCGGGACGATTCCAAACCCATCATGACCTTCATGGGGCTTCCATCCTTTCGTACAGCCCAGATGGTAGCACAGACCGGCGTTGATGCAAGTACTACCTGAACAAAAGTCCTTTTCATTACTAAAAGTGGAAAGGGCGTAATTATCGATTGCGAGCATGGCCATATAGCCGACGACGCCATGCATAGCGCCACTGCTGCCATCGCCGCCTTGGGAGTCTCGCCACTTGTCCGCGTGAGAGGGACACACGGGGACTTGATCAAACGAGCACTAGATGCTGGTGCACAGTGAGTCTCACAAGATGCCAAACGAGCACATACTCATACTTCACAGTGGTATTGTCGTGCCTCAAGTCAATACTGCTGAACAGGCCCGGGAGGTCGTCTCCCATTCCAAGTTCCCTCCCCAAGGCCAACGAGGGCAGGGCTCAATGTTCCCTGCTATTGGACATGGCGTTGACCTCTCGACATACATGAAGACTGCAAATGAAACCCTCATCACATGCATTCAGATTGAGACTGCGACGGGCGTCGACAACGTTGATGAGATCTGCGCTGTGCCCGGTGTTGGTTGGTACCTTCTGGTGGCCGCGACTCGGACTTCTGCTAACTCTGCTCTACTCTAGACATGGTCTTCATTGGACCAAACGACCTTGCTTTATCGGTGCTTGGATATGTTCCTGCTAGAGGCGATGAACCCCAATTTCTTGCTGCCATAGACAAGATTGTAAAAGCTGCAAGGGCGCATGGGAAATGGGTTGGTCGGCTGTCAAACAATGGTGCACTAAGTAAGAAGCATCTTGAGGTGTTTGATACTGTGGCTCTGAGCTATGATATCCGAGCTATGCAGAACTGGTACGCGGCCGAGTTGGTGATAGCGCGCTCGTAGAGTAGAAGTTGATGGAGGCGTTCTATAATCCCTTCGCCCGTTGGCTTGAAGTAATCCAGCAAATGAGCAGTGAATTGTCAGCATTCAATCAGTGCTGATGTATTACGAAGGCACGCAACTATCTAGCCTAGATAAGCAAGGGATGACATGCATCGAAATGAAACGAGCTGATGATTCACACTAACTGGGCTTATGAACAAGAACAAGAGTCCATAATCTCTGAGAAGAGCCGTCAAAACCATATATGTTATGCCCTATTGTCTAATTCTTCTCTGGAAGATCCTAGCGAACACGTCCCTTTGTGCGTTCCCTCTACTCCTTCCGCTGCAGCGTGTGGTAGCCAACATCCCGTCTCGCCTCGGATATCGTAGCCCCAGCAGCTATCAACTCCCTGATCCTCGCCTCGCTCTGCTCAATACCCTTGGCAATCTCCGAGACCTCGCGCGCCCGGCTCCGCGGCACAACGACCACACCATTCGCATCCGCAACGACAATGTCGCGGGGACTGACGCGCACGCCCCCGATGCCCACGGCCTCGTTGACTCCCGCCACCTGCACCCTGTCCTTGCCGGTTCGCATCCAGCGGCCGGCTGTAAAGAGCGGGTAGTCGTCCGATATCGCCCGGTTGACATCGCGACAGACGCCGTCGATGACGGTGCCGGCAATGTTCCTCAGGCCGGCATACTGCGTCATGATGTCTCCCCAGACGGTGCAGTCGGTGCGACCGCCATTGTCGATGACGACGACATCGCCCGGGGCAACGTCGTCAATGAAGTCGCCGACACTCCCGGGCGGGTCGCTAGCCGGCACGTAGCGCACTGTGAATGCCGGTCCGACCGTGGTCTTGGTGTAGTTACTCAGCGGCATAATGCTGAGTGCCTGTCCGGGAATCCCCAGCTTGTCGAGAGCATCGGACACGGCAGGAGTGTCCAGATCGGCGAACAGGGCAGACAATTCCTGGCCTTCGGCCTGGGGCATCCGTGATTCTGGCTTGGGAACTGAGGCGGCTTGCGGCGCTGGTTCGTTGTATATGGCGTCAAACTTGTTGTCATGCATCACTTCCGACACGGGTTGACCTGTTCGGACAGCCTCCACCATGAGGTCCTGGCGACGAGCAATCCTCTCGCCTAGCTCTACCACCTCTTCCACGCGGTCCCCCGGTACAAAGACTGTGCCACAGTTGTCGGCAATGACATAGTCGTCCTGCTTCACTATGACACCGCACATGTCCACTGGTCCACCAGATTCGACTTGTACCACACGGTTGCGCGCACTGATCATCGTAACGCCACGGCCATAAACTGGGTAGCCAATATCGCGGCTCCCGTCAATGTCTCGGCTCATGCCGTCAACGACAGTGCCGCGAATATGCTTCATCTTGGAGGCATTGGCAATGATGTCGCCCCAGCATGAGATGCCCTCTTTGCCGCCGGATACCACCAGAATGCGATCCGCTGATGTTACCGCATCTATGACTGGGGTTATCAGATGGGCCGTGGGCTTAACATCAGTTTTGGGGCCCAGCTTAATGGTGCTGGCGCGTCCCACGATCTTGGGGCAGTCCCAGAGTGGGCGTAGGCCACATGTTGCTCCTTGAAGACCAAGAAAGTCCAACGCATCAGAGACTGTGTTGGTGTCTAGGAGAGCAAGACGATCCAGAATATCCAGGTGAGCCATTTTGTGGAAATAGTATAAAATGGAGGGAGAAATTCTGACGAGGACAAGATTTGACGGCAAATCTAGATGCAAGCGATATGGTGAAGGATGGGCCTTGACACTTGGATCCAGTCTGACGTAGTGTGTGCAGTCCACTTCTTACTTCTCGGCCATCTCCTGTATCAATATATCTTCTTGCTCTCGCGCTAGCCCCACTGTTTCAACGAGTCGGCAAGTGCGCCATCTCGGTGGGCTGGAATCTCGGCGAAGCAACGGTTTCGGCTGTATGCTCTCGGCACAGCAGCCAGCCGTCTTGCCGCTTGCTCTTACACGCAATATTAATACCAAAAGCCGACAACCCATCTGCAGCAACAAGTGTTAATTCGGTAGCTACACTAAACTCATCTAGCCATGGCCCTCTTCGACAACCTTCCGGACGCAAAGCCCGACGCTGCATTTGCTTTGATCGAGGCGTACAAGGCCGATCCGTCGCCTTTAAAGGTCGATCTCAGTCCAGGCTTCTACCGAGACGAGGACGCCAAGCCTTGGGTTCTACCATCAGTGCAAAAGGTCAATCCAGCCCGTTTCTTACATACATGGTACTGACCTGTATACAGGCCAAGCAGGTCTTGCTCAATGACCCCAATGCAAATCACGAGCATCAACCTATTGCCGGCCATCCGGGACTGCTCAAAAGCGCCCAGAAGCTCTTATTTGATGCCACGCCAGAAGAATCAGCGACAATTGCATCCATCCAGACCATTGCCGGCACTGGAGCAAATCATCTTGGCGCCTTGTTCTTGACCCATGCTTGCCGCCCTGGTACAGTCTGGATCTCGGATCCCTCGTGGATTAACCATGAAGAAATCTGGAAGCTGGCCGACAGCACCATCAGCCGCCAAAAGTATCCTTATTTCAACAAGCAGCTGTTTTCAATCGACTTCGAGGGTGCCATGTCCGCGTTTCAAACCGAGGCAAAGGCCGGCGACGTTGTGATTCTGCATGGATGTGCACACAACCCGACCGGGCTTGACTTTACCAAAAGCCAATGGAAGAGCATCGCAAATATCTGCCAGCAGAAGGGGCTTATTCCTTTCTTTGATGTTGCATAGTGAGCAGTGTAATTTCGGATTCCGTTCAATTGCTAACTCGGTCTGCACAGCCAAGGGTTCGCAACTGGCGATCTAGATGAAGATGCCTGGCCTGTCCGATATTTCCTGCGGGAGACGACAATGGAAATTCTAGTGGCCCAGTCCTTTTCGAAAAACTTTGGTCTCTATGGCGAGCGCGTTGGTGCACTCCACATTGCATGCCGAACGCAGTCTACTCAGTCAAAGGCGCTCAACTCCTTGACGCGCCTGTCCCGGTCGGAAATAACGACGGCTCCAATCAACGGCGCAAAAATCGTGCAAACTGTTCTGTCAAGTGAGAGTTTGAAACAACAGTGGCAGCAGGACCTGGATCACATGAGCGGTCGAATGCGATCGATGCGAGAGAGGCTCGTCAAGGAGCTCAAGAGCCGGAATACCCCTGGCTCCTGGGATCACATCTTGACAGATGTAAGTCTTCTCACCTTGATTATTTTTCTCGCGATAGATTTCTAATTATTCCTCTCAACAGATTGGGATGTTTTCCATGACGAACCTGAACGAAGCACAGGTTCGTCTCCTCAGGGAAGAATACCACGTCTATCTTCTCCCCTCGGGAAGAATATCGTTGACAGGCTGTAAGTGGTGTTCTTCGTGATATTTCTCGGCAAAACCGGTTCTAATTGAGCTTTTTCTAGTAACCGAGCATAATGTGACACACGTCGCAGAATCTTTCCATCAAGTCATCGTCAACAGCCCTCTTTAGCCAGATAGTGTTACCTAGAAACTGAACGGGCTCACATTCATCTGCATTAAGATTATCCCAGCCTCATGGTCTCCTTGCTAAATCTTCGCATGCTCAATAGGCATCATCAACTTCTCTATCGCAGCGTAGAACGTCTCATAGGATCTGAAATTAGAGTGCAGCTGTATGGTGTATTCATCGGGTCTATCTAGTATCTCCAATAACTGTCTATACTTTTCCTTTTTTCGAATTGATAAAATTCGCAATCCTTTCCCACATGCACACAGCGTTTGAATACATGATAAAGTGTCCCGCCTGCGGAATCTCGGCCAACTCGACGCCCGCCTTTGCCAGATGCTCCAGATACGACAAGTGCCGGTACTGTTCTCCAAACATGAACATTTTGGAGCAAGGCAGTTTCTCGAACATGCCCAATAGGTCTTCCGTGTCCGATAGGTGGACCATTGATTCGAATATCGGCCGCACAACCTCTGGCTGCACCTTTGCGGGTAACGCTGCAGCGAAGATGGCGCTCCCAAACTCTGGTGCTTTCCGCGCCCGCTCGACAAATTGCCGGAAGAAGTCTTGTGCGCAGTCAGAGGGGTGCTGCAGGACTTGGCGGCTAAGAAAGCAGTCCTCTGGCTTGAGATTGCCTTTGATGTTGGTGAAAGTGAGCACTGCGTCTGGGTGCTTCTCGGCCAGTTTCAGGGCTGTCAATCCACCCATGGAATGGCCGATGAGGTGGAACTTGTCGACGCCGTAATGCACCAAAACAGTTTCTGCCAAGGAAACAAGAAACGGGATGGACAATTTGCTGAGATCCCCGCACGTTGATTGCCCGCTGCCAGGGATATCGTACAAGATAAAGGACGCCCCAGACAGTGCCTGAACCAAGGCCATGTCGACATAATCCTCTTTAGTGCTTCCAAAACCATGAAGCACAAGAATAGGGTCTGATGGCCCGTCTCGTCTCACGGTAGATATCGCAGCCGGGATTCCTTCGACTGTGACATTGATCGTCTCCCAAATGAGCTCATTTTGGCGAAGCATTGTTGGTGATACCGTCTGTTGTGAATCCAAAGATTAATCGTTTGCTAGAGTCGGTCATCTCGAAAAGTAAGGTAGTTCTTTTTACAAGCGGATATGTACAAGCTGGATTTTGAGCTCGGTCCCACCGTCAATTCGGCGAGATGGATTGTTCGCCGAAAAGTTACCTTACAGCCGACTACGCACTATAGACCGAGCGGCCGCTAGTATATCCCCAGCCACTACTGGACTGCGAACCGCGACAACGTCAGCATTAGAACGACTTTCCGGGGCGAACTGCGGGGTGAGGTCGGGAAAGAGATTTTTTCCGGGTATGGCAGCTTAGAATATGGATAGAAGCACAAGTCAAACAAATACGGGTAACCATGACTATGGCGTTGGTTTGCTATGGACCGGCCGGGATGGCTTGTCAGTGTTCCGATAGGGCCTGCTTTTAAGGACGCGCAGGCCAAGTTGCAGAGCGAAGTGGCCACCATTCGATCAGTATTGGTCTTTCCATTCTCCACTACGTATTTATGAGTCCAAATCCTTGGCCCAATATCTCTAGTCAAGGCCGATGACATCCTTGACGACACACTTGATCTGACTGTACCACAGCTCCGACATGTATTTGGTGCAGATCTTGGTGCTGCCTCCGCCCTCCCATTTCTTGCACTCGCCCGTGTGCTTGACAGAGCTGTCATTTGGGTCGGTCCACGTGAACTTGCCGTAGACTTCGCCATCCTTGAGCCCCAGAGAGCCATCTCCGCAGTCTGTAATCTTGCCCTTGCCTCCGTGCATGTCAAGCTCCTTGTTGCAGGGGTTGCCTCCTAGACCTCCAATCTCGGGCTGGAGGCGGTGTTTGCACACATCTCTCTCTCCATCTGGCGTAGAGACCCAAGAGGTTGTGCATTGGTGATTTCCAACTTGGCCGGGGCCAAAGCCAGGCGCGCAGAGTTGGCCGCGCCAAAGTTCAAAGTCGGCAACTGCCGCCCCGGAAAGCATGAGCGCGAGAGTAATAATGTAGGAAGTCTGAGCGCGCATTTTGGTCGGGGGTGTTTGGATATTTATTGCAAGTCGAGTGTGTAGGGAGGAGAGGCTGGCTGGGTTGGTTGGGTTTCTGGTTTCTGCAGATGATGTGTTGGTAGAGATTGAGCAGGTTTAGAAACTTTGCGGCCTCTCTTATAGATTTCACATTCACAATATTCGCCTTACCGAGTTCTAGAGAACTTATCATCATGAAATGCTCAAGGGTTCAGATCCTACTGCGACATGTAGGTGTGTCAGTGAGCTCGGCAAGTCCGCAAGATTGACAACGATTGGTTGGATAGCCTTGAAAGACTACGAGAATTGATCACTGCCTAGCGGTCGAATCCTACATGATGCCATAGGTCTTGTGAAGCGTGACGTTCTCAGCCTCATTTGCTTTAGTGGCGGGAAGATCTTGGTCAAGAGGCTCTTGGTCAAGAGGCTCTTGGTCAAGGGGCAGTTGGTTGCGGGGTTTCCGAAGTTTGATGCCGATCCAGCAGTTACCAACTTGACAATGTTGTATTGATTAGCATAACGAGCAGCACATTCAAAGTTGATCCCAGCCAATGTGATGCCTGGAAGTGTAAGTGGGGGGTGATCAGGCCAAGGCCGGATAAAGTCGCACAGATCGTCCCCCGCATCCTACAGGGCTGAGTGACGATCTCGGCCCAATGTGGTCGTTTCCACTGCTATCACCGACGCTTCTTGCCACAACTGTCGTCACTGTGCTTTTGGAGAGTACGAAACGGATGTGACCACTAATAGTAGACGCGCACCAATGGCAGCCCTTGGTGATGCAGGGAGTTGGTGCTCCGCCTCACTGCTGACTACATCTACAAGCTGATCTTCACCCTGCTAAATCAAGGTATGCAAAATGGAAACTCCGAGATAGCTTCGTGGTGTCATAGCATTCATTCAATAGTCCCCACTGTTGACAACATCATCCGGTGCACTGCCTCGAGGATGCACCGCCGATGACTCCAAACGAATCTAGATGTCGGACAACTTGAACCCACCTGGGCAAAGCTTCTGAAACACCTGGTCAGGATCATACTTGGCAGCAACTTCCTTCATCTTCGCAACATTCTCCTCTCCATAACTTTGGAGCACCTCCTGGCTCCTGTCTGCATAGTTGAGGTATATCCACGGAAACACTCCGTTTTCAATCGTCTCCGCAAACGACTTGAGGCCCAGGTACCAAGCCTTGGCCTTGGGGTACGCAAGGGCTTCCTGCTCCTTCGTTTTGACCATGACTGCGCCCAGCCACACCAATCCATCCTCAGGCTGGCTAGTGACTCCCATGATGTTGCCGCCAGCGGCCGCGGACCGTTGGCTGATGAGCTTAGGGAGTGGCTGGAAGATGCATTGCGTCACGAAGTCTCCGTCTGGTGCTATTTCCATAACCTCTTTGGCTAGGCCTTCGTGAGTGTCTACTGCGTGCTTGACAATTCGTGCATCGTTCTTGAAGCAGGCGGTAAACCACACGACGCTGCAAGGCATAACGGTCAGTGATGAATCGTTTCTAGGCTGGTGCTGAACTCACAAGTATCCCATAGGCAGGCTAGAGTCCGAGGTTAGCTGCGGGAGCGTGTTCATTTTCGGCTCACCAAAGATTGTTGGAATCTCCTGCCAGTTCCTGTAAGCCTCTGGCTTATCCACTCCATCAACATTGCAGTAGCATGCCGCCGCGGTTATCTGCTTCGCCTCGGGCGTGTAGGCGAAAAAGGTCAAGAGATTGCTCGCATCATCGTTGGCCACGTTGGCGCTAAAGTCAACCAGCGCATCAATCGCAGCTGGGATCGCCTCCTTGGGGAAAACAACGATGCCTCCCCAGACGGGAGAGGAGTCGAAGGTCGCCAGCCTGAAGCTAGTGACGATGCCAAAGTTGTTGGAGCCGCCCTTTAGCGCCATGAACAGGTCCGGGTGGGAGTCTTTGCTGGCAGTGACAATGTCGCCGTTGGCCAGTACGACCTCGTAGGCAACGACGTTGTCACACGCGAATCCCCGCTTGGCGTTGAAGAAGGATAGACCGCCTCCGAGCAGAAAGCCGCCTACTCCCACGTCGCCGACGCGGCCTCCGACAACAAGCTTGCCGTGCTTGTCCAGCTCGGTATAGACCTCTCGCCACCTGCCACCGCTACCCACGACAACAGTTTCCGTCGACTCATCCATCATAGTCGAATTTAGAAGGCTCAGGTCGATGGTAACGCCGCCCTCAATATTGTTAGCACCGCTCCAATTCGTGTGGCCGCCACTGCGGATGGCAAACGTCTGCTTGGCGGCGACGAGTGCTTTCACGATGCCCGAGACATCCTGTGCACTCCGCGGCAAGACAATGGTCGCCGGCTGGAGTTTATTGCTGTTGCTAAAGTACGATTCCAGGCGTTCCTGATATGCCGCGTCACCCGCATCGAGCAGGCCGTCAGCAGGTAAGCCTACAGGGGCGAGGACGTCTTTGAGCACAGCTGATGCGGCAGTCATGATTACTCTTCAAGGGGATGCAATTCGGGTCGGTTTTATATGCATCCGACGTGCGAGGAACTGAGACGATTGCGGCTCTTTTGCTTGAAAGGGTTCCAGATGAGGGGAAAGCGATGGATGGGGCTATAATCTGCCTGCAGCCACATGCCGTCCCCGTTGCCGCATGCAGCATGTCTCCTTATCCCTGCTTCTTTACCCACTCCCTCGCAATTCCCCAGTCGCCTGTGCGCTCTGCGCTCCAAATATGCCGCGGAGAGCAATATTAGCGGCACGGCCCGTAATAGTGCTGTGGAGCGGCGTGCATCAAGTCTGGGGTTACAAAGTATGGCTGTCCAGACTCCACTGACTGGAGAGAGGGTGACTTACCAGCAGAGTGGAAATGAGTGTATAGACTTTCGCCTGATGTGTCATTGCTTTCGTTTTCACAGTTGCGTTCACTCAGGATGTGGTCGACTGCGAAGGCACATGCAGGCAGGTCCCTAGTCAGTCTGGTCACTCTAGTGTCAGCCTCCATTGGCGATTGAACCCTCTTTCGAGGAGCGACCACGTCCAGTAGCGAGTTTAAATGCCAAAATCGTTCAAAGTATTAAAAAATAAAGAAAAGGAAAAGATTCCATCATCGCCAGCTTGCATAAGAGCAGTTAAATTGGCTTTGGATGGGCGGGGGAGAGAATAAATGAGGCAAGTATCCGCGATGGAGCAGCACTACCCCGCAACGACTCAACTGCTCCGTTCCAGCATTCGGGACCACCAAATGGGAAAATGTCCGCGATACCTTCCTCCAAGGCTTCATATTAGCAGATTTAGAAGCTAATGGGATGCATATATTACATCCCCTCGTTCCAAGGCATCCATGCTCACAGCTTTGCCCAGGAAGATAGATATCAAGCCTTCCACCCAAGCATCAACTATGAGCCAATCAACGCCGTCAACCAACTTGTTCAATGTCCAGGGAATCGTGGCAGTGGTAACCGGCGGAGGCAGTGGTACGTTCCCTCTCGCACACACATCATGCAACTTGGTCCAGACACGATAGGAGCTGACGAGGAAACCAGGACTTGGCCTCCACATGACCCGTGCTCTGGCAGAAAACGGTGCCAAGAAGGTATACATCATCGGCCGCAGGAAGCAGGCTCTAGAAGATGCCGTCAAGAATATTGTCAGTCTTGAGAAGCCTTTCCAGCCACACTGCTAACCCAGACCAGGGCTTGGATAACGTGGTCCCGTTGCCGTGCGATGTCACGAGCCTCAACGACCTCAAGGCCGCAGCGGCAGTCGTCGAGGCAGAAGTTGGCTACATCAACCTTGTCGTTGCAAACTCGGGCATCGCCGGGCCGTCTGGCAACGTGCCGCCCAACGCTACCATTGCGCAGGTCCAGGACGCGCTGCTCAACATTCCCATGGAGGAATTTACAAACACATATCACGTCAACTGCAGCGCCGTCTTCTACACGGCCATTTCCTTTCTGCACTTGTTGGACCAGGGCAACAAGTCGGGGTATCAGGGCGGCAGAAGCCAGGTCATTGCGACCAGCAGTATCGGGAGCTTCAATAGGAAAATCACAGCCGGCTTCGCCTACGGAACGAGCAAAGCCGCCACGACCATGATGCTCAAGGTGCTGGCAACGTACTTGGTTCCCTACAGAATCAGGGCCAATGTGCTCTGTCCTGGGTGTATGTCCTCTTCTCTCGATTCAACAGCGGATAATTGTTTGTGCTGACTACCCATGATAGTGTTCCCAACAGACCTCACAACGAATCTCATTAATGGGAGTGATCCGACGGCTGAAGGAGCCTTCCCGCTAGACCAGATACCTGCTGAGCGTGCCGGAACGCCCGAAGACATTATGGGTCCGCTGCTGTACCTCGCCTCCCGCGCAGGATCATACTGCAACGGGAATTGTGTGCTGACGGATGGTGGGCGGCTGAGTGTTACTCCAGCTACGTACTGAAAATCTCTTGTGTCAGATGGGGGGTCTTGACTCGACAATGTTGCGTGGCCTGTATTGAGCAGGTGTTTCGCCATGATTCATATTGTGCTTGAATAATGTTGGCTGTATTATTAAGCTGGAAGTGTTGTGCCACTCTCAACGTTTTGTCTTCCAACGGCATTCACCGTCTCCCCTGTTGTGCGTACAGTGCCAGGTGTGCTGTGACAATTATTGCCTGCATCAGGTCCCAACACCGCTCTAGCTCATCCCCACCACACCCTACGAGTGCCTTAGTATCGGGTCTATGCCGGCGCACTGTTTGAGAAGGAGGCAGCAACGATTCCAAAGAGCTATTCCTGTAAAGTCCCTCATTGAGAGTCATTTTAGGGCACAGAACGCGCGTAGGGTAGGGCCTGGAGAAGGCAAAATCGCAATCGAGGCGAGGCAACGACGGTAGACTGCTTCTGGTATAGCGCGCACGTGACACCCATTGCGTTGTTCTGTAATTTTAATCACGCTAGTGCTAAATATAGCTAGCCGAGGCCGAATATGGTTAGGCGGCACTGACATAAAGAGTTTTCACGTCTGAGCCATTTTATTTTACTTATTTTTTATGCATCCGTGGATGACTGATTAATCCGGGCGGAAGGCGGCCGGCCGCACTGGCAACTCGTCGGAGGGTGGCCGGACAATGAGTGACGCAGAGCCGCTTGGCGAAAACAGAGCGTTGTCGGGGAGCCGAGGATCGGCAAAACAAAGACAATCACAATCACTTTGGCACGCGCAAACAGGAGCATTGTTTTGAAAGCAAAATTGAGCTTTTTGGTGTTCATTCAATCATCAAGCTATCCAGCCGTGTCCGTGTTACCCGATTTTATGGTATCTATGTTCCTCTAAGCGTAAATCTAGAAAGCAGCCATCAAGACTGAGGCGACGAGCGCCAGGCCAGCGGCCGCGTAGGGCAGCTGGGCCCTGGATCCTGCGTTGGCAGGGGGCACAGTTGCGGGAGCGGTGCCGGCAGGGGGGGCGCCGGTGGTGGTGGGCTTGCTGCTCGGCACGGTGACCAGGCTGGCGGTGCTGGTGTAGGCCGGGGCGGCATCCGAGTTGGCGCTGGTGGTGGGCTTAGCGGAAGTCTTGACAGAGGTGGTAAAGGACGACGACGACTCGGCCTCGGTCGTAGCAGGCGGAGGCGGAGCAGCAGTCGTGGTGGACGAAGACACAGAAGTCGTGGTAGGGGGCGAAGGGGGAGGGGGAGGGATGCTAGTGGTGCTACTGCTGCTGCTGCTGCTGCTCGTCGTCTGCTTGGGAGGCTCGGCCTGGGTCGTGGGGGCAACGTACGTGGGCTGGTCAGCGGCAGAGCTGCTGGGGATTTCCTGGAAGACGCCCCCGGTGGACTGTTGCTGCTGGTGCTGGTGCGTGTAGCTGGTGTGCTGGTGCTGGTGGTTGTACTTGGTACTGGTCTCAGGCTCAGGCTGGGGCTGGGGCTGGGGTTGGGGCTCCGGCTGGGGCTGCGGCTTGGTCTCAGGTGTGGGCTGGGGCGCGGGCTCGGCCTGCTTGCTGGTTGTCTTGGGCTGCTCGGGGGGGCTGCTGTAGACAGGGGGGCTGTTGTTGCCGCTGCCGCTGCCGCTGCCGCTGCCGTTGCCGTCGCCGCTGCCCGTGTCGGTAGGAGGCGACGCCTTGCGGCTGGAGGGACCGGCCAGTACCAGCTTACCCGTCTTGTACTCGTAGTCCCAGACCGCGGGTCCCTCGAGCACCCTAGAATTCATGCCGAGCGTGTTCTTGCAGCTGGGCTGGCTGCTGACATCCGGCTCATACTTGCACGTCTCGTCGTAGCCCGAGGTGCAGATGGAGTCGCAGATGTTGTACAGCACGTGGTTCTTGGCGATGTAGCTGCTGGCCTGGTCCAGGCAGGAGGACAGGAAGTTCATGCTGTTGGCGGCGCTCAGGGGGACCTTGCCGTTGTCGAGGAGGCTGGCGCACTTGGAGGCATCCACGTCCTTGGCCTCCATCTCGACGGGGCCGCCCTCCATGGGGTTCTCCGACGCCTTCTTGCCGCTCTGCAGGTACACCCAGGCGTCGTAGCTGATGTCGTAGGCGCCCTCCGACTTGTCGATGCGGAGCAGGTAGACGCTGCGTCCCTCGTGGCTCAGCTCAACACAAATGTTGTTGCAGTCGACTGACTGGGGCCAGTAAGCGACGCGGTTCCTATCGGGGTCAGTGTCTGATGTCTCGCGGCGCGGCTTACACAATGATCCATTTCGGGAACCCTGCAAAGCCGCAGTGTGCCATTTCGCTACTTACGTGTTGATCTTGCAGCCCAAAACACCGATGGAAGACGAGAACTTGTCGTGGGGCGTCGCCCAGACGGACTTGGCTGAGGCGCCGGCCGCGAAGGCGATGGCAAGGAGTGCGTGAGAGGAAACCATGTTTGCGATGTGTGCGATGGTGATATCTCGATTGCTCTTTGGAAAGAATGGAAGTAGCTCTGTTGTTGCAGGGCTGGTGGTGACGTTTTTGACGACGCTGGCGTCGAGAGTCGATGTCAAAGACTGTTGGTGGTTGCTTTGTATGGGCTGTGCGCGCAGTATGAAAGGCCGCTGGTGATGGGCCGTTGTAGTGACTGACTGACAGACAGTGAACGTTGTGTGTCGCGATGGACTCAAAGGAGGGATCTGGCACAGCCGATGGGGGTATCGATCGTCTCAGCAGCAAAAAAAGAGTGGCCTGCCACGGAGAGCTTGAGATGATTGTGTGTGAAGGGGAGAGCAGAACAGGAAACGGAACAGCAGGGATCGATGGGATAGAAGTAGACGAGGGCGACGAAACAAAGGACGCGCTAAAGCAACCGCCGACAAACAGAGCAGAAATGTGCAAGCACAGCACATCCATCCATCCATTACACACACGCGGAGCTGAGAAGGGAACACGCCAGAACACTGACAGTGCGGCACCACCACAGGCGCCCACCCACACCACGCAGGTACACGCACACACTTTTCAGGCACACTCGGGGCCGCTCAGGCACACTCAGGCACACAGAGGCACAACGGGGGGTGCGCTACGCCCAGGGACCGCTAGCCGCACAGCAACGTGGCGGCGGCATTTTAAAATTACGGGGCTGGCTGCAGGGGTGCGGGTGTTGGTCATGCAACCTCTTGACTTGGTGATGTCCTCCCAGATGTACTGTACGGAGTACTGTGCCTTGCGCGTCCTGTTACTGCGTACTGCAAGACGACATGTATTCTGACGAGGCCATGCGCGTCTTGTGTCCGCGTACCGCCATGACCTTCTCTCGCAGTCAAGACAATATGCACCGCCAACAATGAATGATGAATGAATGAACGCATGCCCTCCGCACGGCACTGTACCTCCCGGGGCTAGGACTGCAACCTCTGTGACTCTTCCGACGGAGACACCCATGGAGACACCCCATCCATGGGGCAAGACCAGGGATCCGGTTGGATTCGACGGGATTCTGATTAGCTGCCCGCGCTGGCCTCGATCCACCCGAGCCTTGGCCGTGAAACACCGCCTCGCTGCAACGCCTTGATCCCCTGTCGTCGTCCGCCGCTCCCATTTGCCAGCCCGGGCGCCAGGGGGTCTCAGCCGACGGGCCAACAGCAGCCGGGGCAGACACACGCAGCGTTTGATGAGAGTTTTCTGCTGGCGGGCCGCCTTACTCTGGGCCGTCTGTGCGTCGGCCTTCCTTGCTGTGGTCTTCCCGGCTTCCGTCGTGGGCCGCTCCCGCGCGCAGCTGAATCTGGGACGGGAAGCTGACACTGACACTGGGACGGGGATGCATCGTGCGCTGGTGGGTGATCATCCCGCTCGCTCATTCTGGTCACTTGTGCGAGCTTCCCAACCATTCGCGTGCGCTGCACGTCTGCCCTGCGCCCTGCTCCCAACGGAAGGCTGCCAGTGATCCATGGTCGAATTCGCACATGGCCCCCAAATCCTTGCAAGAGCTGGGCTTCGCTCCCAAAACTCCCACAGTGTGGGCCGGCACGCACTGAGAGTCTGAGGGCAGTCTGTGCCAGTCTGACATGTACGCCGAGCACACCATCGGCCCAACGAGATGACAACACAACTGGCATATCTGACTCTGGTCCTGCATTGCCCGGGCTGCCGCCATTCTAGCTCTGTTCTAGCACTCATCACTAATCACCCCGTTCGTCCCACAGCCTTCGTCGGTTCCTTGTATTTTTTCCCTCCCTTCGTTGGACCTCACCGGCCCGCAAAGTCTTGCGCCACTGGTTTCTCCGCCCCCCCCTCCATTCCCCAAACCGAATTAGCAACCGAAGCCTCCCGAGAGACAAACACGCGCCAAGGAGAGACGGCCTTCCTGCCGTAGAATTGCCCTTTGAGAGCCTGCATCGGACCGGCAAACGTGGCCGACACACTGCCCAACCACGGACCCACAGAGGTGGCGTCAAGGCCTGTGACCTGTGTGTTGGCTCGCTGATCCATTGTACTGTGCCATGCTCCGTCGAACCAAGAGAACCTGCGTAGAACCCTGTTCCTGTGGCTTACGCCACCTCCGTTGCTCCTCGGAGCGCTCTGCGGGCTCACCAACTCACTGACCTGCTGTGGTTGAACTTTGCAGATGTGTGTGTGCGTGCTTGCGTGCGTGCCTTTTATTATTGTCTCCACTTGTGCGATCAACATCACAATTGGGTTCATTGATGCTGTGTGTGATGCAATGCGCCAGCAGCTGCACACCGACAATTACAATGTGCCTTTGTGAATGCTTGAATGTCAAAGCTTGCTTGCAACACTGCTGGCACTGCAATTACAGTCTGCTACAATCCAAAGCCTGCTGACTCGAGTTTGAATTGCTGCGACTCAGGTGCGAGTCAGCCAGTGCCCACAGCACCAAGAGTCAAGCACTTGGCCCATCGCGGCACGGAATGCACTAATATAATCTCCGCCGGGGAGACCCAGCTCTGGGGAACGGGAGGAAATAATATGTAGGAAAGCTGCTGCGGTAGATGCCATTGCACCATGGCCACTTTGGGGATGGCCAGAGTCCCATCCCGCTCCGGCTGCTGCTTGTCACCATGGTGAAGTTGTGTCCTTGTTTAGCGCGAGGAATGGCTGGCGGAATGCTGGCCTAGGTGCAATGCGACGAGCTATGTTCTCCGCATTGATAGTCCCCAAACATGATGGATCTCGACGAGTCGTTAGTCGTGCTTGGTTGCAGAGAAAGATCTTGGTCAGATAGCTACACACGAGTCAGACGCCACTGGTGTGGCAGCCATTCTCGATAGCATTGTATACCATGCGCCAGAGTAATAGCTGCGAAATATGATATTAAGAAGAGAAGATACAGGCACAAGCAGCTAGAAGCTTGATTGCACCTTATCCCTGGTACGCGGCCTCTCGGGGAGCACTGTTTTGAGGACAGGTTGGACGAGAGAGAGTGACGTGTGCAAACATGGTAGCACTTGCAAGTTAAGCAACGTATGGGAGCAGGGCTGTGTCAACGGATGTCTGATCTAGGTCTGTCTGGGGCTATTGACGACGGATTCTTGGGGTGATATGATCAACCACTCTCATGACAAAGAAGCCAGGGAAACTTGATGTAGCTGATGAGAAGGGTTCACTAGGTTGATACCCAACGAGAAAGGCATTGCAGGCTTGGAAAGCTCTAAAGGAAGAAGAAAAACAGGCAGCGACGGAAATAGAATTGCCAACTGCCAGGCGTTTCATCAGCTTGACCTGCCACTTCCGAGTTGATACACCCGTCAGAATAAAGGATTGCATCAATTCAATCCCTTTGCCCTCCCCCATCCGTCCAAGAGAGCAATCGCAGCTCCAGTCGATCCTCCCATTCCGGATGCTCTCCCCTCTTTTCCTTGAGATACCCTTTCAGCTTCGGCCGCTTGGGTTGGATCTGTCGCAACTGTTCAATGAGCTGTACGACTGGTTGCGGCGCACATGCTTCATCAATTGGCTCGTATACTCTGCTACCATGAAATTTGAGCTTCTCATCTTGTGTTGCTGCGTAGCCCTCAGCCTGCGTTGTGCCTTGTTGGATATCCTTGGGCGCGATGATGATGAAGAAGGTGCGCAGCGCGTAAAAACCATCCAGCAGCCCGGAGAGTGCCTCCAAGGCGTTGTCGTCATTTGCGGTCCAATCCTGACTGCCTGGACACCATTCTACTGCCATGTAGAATAGCTGAGCAGTTACACGCTGCATCCTGAAATCCATAGCCGCGAACATGTTGGAGACACTCTTTCCTATCGCGGCCCAGCCAGGGCGCAAAATGACAAGGTCGGACTCGGCATCTATCTCAGACGGCGGCAGCTTCTCCAGAGCGTTGTCAGGCAGGCTTTCCGCGAGTTGAAACGGATTTTTTTTCAACGACGCGGCGTTCTTGATGTCTGATCGCGGCCATTCGAGAGCGTTTGCATATGTGGGACAAGGGATAGGCCAAGGGCCCTCTCGCAGATCGATGAAGCATCAGGTTCCAAATCACGGGCGTTGGTCCCCGGCGTAAGAGGCGGGGGCGGCCGTCCCGATCAAGCGGAGGGTCTAGAGTGCCGACTTTGTTCATCTCGACAACGTGAGCTGCTGGATGTGCGCCGGCTACTGCCATGTCCCATACAATATCCTGCAGTTCAGCGGGAAGCCGGCGAAATGGGAGGAACGCGTCTGACACCATCGTGATGAGCTTCGCCGTCGAGGGACGCGACAGGAGACGCAAGATTGGAGAGGCTGGGTAAAGAAGTGGAAGCATATGTAGATTGTTGGGGACCAACGGCAAGACGGGCTAATGAAGATATGTGTAGCACTATATATGTAGGCAGCGTCTAACTTGTAGGGAGCCTGAGGGAGATGAGCTGGGTTAGGACTTGGAAGAGGGGTGCGAATGACCGAGGGTGCATCCTGGTCAATGGATGGTGGGGGTGATCCCAGAATCATGACAACCAACAACCAACTGTGTTTCAAGGGCTAGATCGTGACGCCAGCCAACATCGAATGCCATGCAAACAAATGGGACGATGAATTTGACCCGCCAAAATAATATTGCGTCTGCCTTGATTTTCACTTGTGTACAGTTGCATTGGCCTAACATTTTCCGGCTTTACTTTACAACAGTTGCAATATCCTATTTACTCAGCTCAGCCTCACGACCAATGCCAGGGAGCAGTAAAAGTTTGGCAGACTCACAGGCACTAAGCGAGACAATGGCGTTGTAGATGGCCTGCAAGCTCACTAGTCTCGCCTGTCTGTGTGATAACCTCCATGTCAACACTAACAGCCTTGCCATTCTTGACGATGGGCTTCTTGGCATGAGATTGGGCCATAACGGTCACGTTGGGCTTGTGTCTTGTGATCTGCTAAAGATATACACTCATATCGAGATGTAGACTAACAAGGTGCAAGGCACGCATGGATTTCACGAGACCTACGGACTGTCCAACACACCAGACTTGCGAAAATTCCGAGATTGATAGCTAGGCCTCGGACTTGGCTTCCAACCAGCTAGGAACATCTACCAATCCTGAATCATATCAGCGCGGATAACCTTTCCGACGTCTTGATCGCGTCCGCCTTCGACCACATTCTTAATAAAGCTGCCACCCTCGGAAGGGTCCTTGGCCCCCATCTTGCAAAAGTATTAGTATGCTATTGAAGAAGGTGGGAAGCTGGATCAACACGTACCTTTTTCAATACCTCGGGCCCCGCTCCGCCGAGTCCAGTAGCGAGAAATCCAGGCGAAATGGCCCAGACCTTGACACCATCGTTGCGCAGGATACGGTGCCAATCACGCACCAACATGTTGAGACCCGTCTTGGCGCTGCGGTAGCTGATGACTGGCACACCTTGGGCCGACTTGGGCCATCCTTTGTCCGGGCTGCCGTTCAGTCGCTGGAAAATGGGCCCATCAGAACGCTCCGTCTCTTGCAGGGAAGAGGTGCCACTTGTGATGAATAAAAGTCTGGGGTTGGTAGACTTCAAGAGCAGCGGAATTGCCAGCGTCGTCAAGACTTGTGTGCCGGACACGTTGGTATCCCATGACGCATTCCAGGCTTCGCGAAGGGTCATTTTGCCCTGTTGGTGCATCGTGTCGAAGGAGGCACCGCCATTGTTGATGAGTACATCAATTTGCCCAACTTTTTCGGTTATGCTCTCTACGGCAGCCTCAAGCGACGAGTCGGACGAGAGGTCTGCCTGAGCGATGCTGATGTTCGATGACGTGTTCGGAAACTCTGATTTAACAGTCGCAGCTGCGGCTTCACCTTTGGACACGGTGCGACATCCCAGGATAATCTCATATGCGGTTTCTGAGGCGGCTAGAGCTTTCACCACCTCGAGTCCAAGGCCGGTGTTGCCTTTTAAACTAACGTTAATGCTTGAACCGGACTGCTATATCCATAAGATGACGTACCTCCGGTAATAAATACGACCTGCTTGTTTGGCATGTTGCACGACCGTGTTCGGATCTTCCTGGGTGAGAAGAGGCTGACTCTGCTTCGATGCCGAGGCAATATGGGAAAGAATCATGCTGGGTTTGAAATGGAAGGTATATTTATACTATTAGTTACATCCCAAATTACAGTTGCTATCTCCGAGAGCGAATGATTCATGATTTCCTATGCCCGCGAGTGGAAGCAGCCCGGCATTCGGGGATGGAAACTCGACCGGGCCGTGCACTAGGTCTAGATTCGGATTAGTGAGGAACAATAGTGGCTCCACTGTGGAATACCCTTCAGACCATGGATGGCCTTCGGCGGGGTTGAGACCATCAACCGCCCCGTTCCTCGTCAACCAATATCCAATCTGTCCAGCAAATAAAGCAAACCGCCGGCGAACGGCCCTCAAATACGTCCGCCCCGGTTCCCAAGTACTCCCAGCAGCCTTATTCCCACCAGAAGCGTGCGAGCGACAAGATCCGCGAGTTCCGGTCACTACTAGATGATTGGACGCCTGAGATGATGCAGCAGCAACATAGTGACCAGCCCACTGCGGAGGACTCGATTTCCGCACGGCAGATCCCGTCGCCATATGGAAGTGCTTGTCAAGGCTGTTACAAGGCTAAATGCAAGTGCGTACGGGAAGCGGAAGCCCCCGGCACCGCCTGCCAGCGGTGTCATCGGCTTGGAAGACCATGCCAACCACCACGCGTCACTCGCAAGCGAGGCGGCGGTCGGCCCCCAAACAGGACCGCCATGATTGAGGAGAGGCTGGAAAGCCTAGTCACTCTGCTCAAGTCACAGGCTCAACCTGTACATGTACCTACTGTGGACACGGGCAGCGGAGAACAGACGATGCCTGGTCTTGCGTCAAGGTACGTCATGTCTCCTTTTCTTTCCGTGTAGCTTTCCGTGTACACAGCATGTCGATACTACCGACAATTGACACCACCGCTGACAAACTTGGGGTCTAGCTCTAGTGTATCACCAGCGGAGCAAACAAACGGTGCATCATCACGGAGCGCGTACCAAGCCCCGAGGAGTTCCACAATTTCTGGCCCCCAGTCTCTCGCCAATACGCCCTCGACAATAGCCTCGTATTCTGACATCGCCGACATTGATCCGCTGCAGACCGAGGAGAGCTTGCAACTATTCCGAACCTTTCATCTAACCATGTTCCCACTAGTGCACATCCCTGCAGCAACCACGTAGGTAACTGCACTGCGTTAGGACTTAATCAACTAAGAGGAGAGACTGATTCCAAGTGGCCAGTGCCGCAGAACTGCGACTGCAAAAGCCGCATCTCTGGCTGGCGATCCAATCGATATGCCACAAGCGGTTAGCCGCACGAGTGCTTTTGCAAGAGAGGCTCCGAAGAATATTCGCTGAGCGGGTTGTAGTCAACTTCGAAGGTGACATGGACCTTCTCCTCGGCCAGCTCGTGTTTGCCACATGGGGCAGGACGAACAACGGCGTCAGGCACGCTTTCCACATGAGCGCCATGATGGCTGCCACGCTGGCACAAGACCTCAAGCTGGACAGAGCTCATGGCCCGTCAAAGAGTGGCTTCGTTGCGTTTGCGTACGGTCCCAACTCAGCTTCTGTCGCCGGCGAGCCCAAGGGTGACCAGACCTCGGCCCAAAGACAGCGCACAAACGAGGAACGCCGGGCCGTGCTGGCTTGCTTCTGCCTATGCTCAAGGTTGGTAGTCTTCTTCTGTTGCTACTACATGAGATGAGTGAAGCGACTAACCAATCAAGCTCCTTTCATAAGCTAGGGACGCCACCGATGCGGTGGACGTCGCACATGGGCGATTGTTTGCGCCAGCTAGCCAGTGATCCCGAGGGTGAAAACGACGAGGTCTTGGTGGTTCAGACAAAGTGCATGCTCATCTTGAACGACATTTTCGGGTGCTCCACCACCTGGGGATATGATGACCAAGAAGCCCACGGTGCCCGGCCAAACGCCCGAACATCATCTACAGTGTTAATCAAAGCACTAAAGGGAGCCTTGGATGAAGTGAGGCACAACATCCGACCGCTCCTGCTGGAACACAGTAAGTAACTCGACTCATACATCCGAGCCTTTTAATTGACATGATCATCTTACAGGCGGCATTATCAAGTTCTGGCTTTCAATTACAGAGGTCATGATATTCGATCTGGCATTAGAAAACCCAACGCCATCTCCAAGCAGCAAGCTCACCTTTGCCAGAGCCGAGTGCGTACAGACCTGTCTATCAGCAATTGACCGCTTCTTCAACAACTTTGTTGCTTTCAAACCACAAGAATATATCGGGCTCCATATTCACCACTGGCTCCACTTCCTGCGCTGCACGCGCATCATCTACAACCTGCTGCTCGTCGACGACCCCGCATGGGACAGAAAGACCATCTGGGAGTCGGCCGACGTGATGGGATGGCTGCAGCGAGGGGTCGACATTTGCCAAGCGATACCAGCCGTTGCGGGGATGGATACTGATGGAATTGAAATACACAGCGCCCTCGCAACGAATATGCTGCATGCAAAGTCAATATGGACGAAAGCGCTCAAGCAAGCTGGGGTATTGACGCCTGATGTTGACACTGTGAATAGCGTCTATTACGATATATCTGCACCAACTCTACCTAATGATGTCTCGTTTGATATATATAATGATAGCTGGATAGCAGATATGACATTTTTATAAAGCATACCTTGAGATATGCTATAGATTCCTCGTCCTTTTAAGCAGGCAGCCGATCTAACATGCCCCACGTGTCTCATACAAGTAGATGGTTGCAATCTTTCAGGGTACAGTAGCCAAGCTATCAGTACCTTAACCGCCTGCGCCGCAACTTTGCAGGTGAATATGCAACTAATGCCGTCTCAACCCACTGCGAAGGCCAATCGTCTGCCCTAAAAACACCTCGCTTGCAAGTATACCTAGTTCCTTGGCAGCCTGAAGAAGAATTGCTTACGCCCCCAGCCTTCCGCACCCCTGTTGACCTTTACCCATGCTGCTCTTGGATTCTCTAACTGGGCCATAACTTATTTTGCTTGGACGCTCTCATCCTGCGTGGTTTTTCCCACGCTTTATGCGACATCCCCACGTCTTGAAGGACTTTCCAGTCTCTCTCCCAACCCCACCAGAGATGGCCTACGAATCCATTTTCGCGTACAGTTTAACACGGCCATACCCCTTCAGATGGTTCACTCCAGTCGGCCTCGCTGGACTGACCATCGCTGCCGTATGTTTCTGTCTTCTCAACATTGCGTCTCAGGGCTACGAACTGGTGCCCAAGTCCTCAATCAACCCTAACGAAACTGTCGCGCAACAAGATTGGCTCAGCTCCTGGCCACGCGTCCTAGTCGGCGTGCATTCCGACTGCGACAACACATTAATCCCTCTCCAGAGCCAATTCTACACGAATAACTCACAAATCCCGTATACATTGCTATCAGTATGGAGGGGTGAGGGAGAGAAGAGAACGAGTCTCGGCGCGTTGACCTACCACAACCAACCACTACGACAATGCAGTGTTATCAACATCAAACTCGATATCGATGCCCGGGACCGACATGCTCTGATTGCCACGCAAGGCTCCGTGAAAGCCCTAGTAGTGTGCTCAATCGATACGGATGACGGCCCTACTTTCTTCAGCATGGTAGCACTATACGAGCCAGTCTCCCGAAGAGGCGATATCGACCTGTTCTTTCCTAGCACTAATAGGACGACTCACCCGTCTCTCTTCTGGGCGCACTCCATGTTGAGGATATACTGGGCGGAAGTGATGCATCAGTTCACCCTCGAGAACGTGCAACGCGAGCCTCAGTGGATCAACGCCGCTTTCAGTGCATTTCACCCCGCAGACCTGGATGGTGTCGTTCGTGCGACTCAAGATGAAGTAATGAGTGATGATTTCTTCAACTTGGATTGTTTCTTGAACCATGATTCGCCACTACAAATGGCACCTCAGATCGACTTTTGCGGTGGCGGTGCCCTGGGCCAAATTATGAAAATGACGAATAGAAAATCTCCCACGGGTGGAGGGAGCATCCTCTTCCTGCCACCGTTCTACTCCGCGCTGAACCTCATGTCCAAGGCCATGTATTTCGGCGTGCTGGCTGACCTCGGTCGAGACGACGATGGATTGCCTAATATCTTCTCCAGAGGGCCTCTCGTGGAGAAACTCAGCGACAATTTGACAGCTGTGTATAAGGGAGTAGTTGAAAACAGATTTGGTTGGGGGATACCTTTGACGCGGCTATCGAATGAGTCGTATGTTGAAAGTGAGAATAAGGACACGAACCTGACTTTCAACGGCGCAGTACTTGCGACTACCTACCTCTGTCAGGTAAGGAAACGGAAGAGCACTGGTGGACTTGTGATTGCTGTTCTGATCTCTACTATTGTTTTGTTGAGTTCGACTTGGAGTGTTTATGTTTGGTTGGTGGATTATTTCGCCCTGGGCAACGCGAGTAACCTCAAGCCGTGTCAATCCTGTGGAAAGGAACAGGACGTGGATGTTGATGGAACGTCAGTATCATTGACACGAATAACGGAAAGAAAAGTAGTAGAAGAGGGATGTGTAGAGGAGAGATCCAGTATGATATCCAAGGTATAACTATTATAGCTACTGGTAACACAGGTTTAGCTTCTCGTCCGATCAGTTCTGCCTTAGAACTCAGAATCCCACGCTCTCAAGCCACTGATGAGCAGCTCCAAAGGACTGAGGGGCAGAGTAATGAGTATTTATATTATGTGCAGTGTCGTCTGGAAGATAGACATCAAACCTAGATGCCTTCGGGAACAGGGGCTTAGCATATTCATAAGGGCTGGAACTGGCCCCTACGCCACACTTGGGTAGTTGTGAGGTGATGTTGGCGTTTCCACAGGCAATCTGGTCTTGCTGCCCTGTCAAGATCATCACCGGCCCAGTAAAATTCGTGGGGACGGGAGGTTTACTAGACGCGATTTCGCCCACGGAGAAAACATGCGGGCTCTTTGCGTCAGCCTTGAGCATTTTCGGATCGAATGTTCCTTTCAAGCCGTATGTGGTATCCGCGATGGTGCTAGTATCTTTGGCGACGGACATGTACCCAGGCGCTAGGTCACGGAAGCGAGGATCAACGACGCTGGCGGAGCGGGTACGGAAATTGATGATGAGTTGTTTGATCCCAGTCAGATTTCCAGAGGCAGCGGTGAGGATATACGCGTCCGCTCCGCCCGTGGGGAAAATCTGAGCCATCAGTCGAGCGAGCACGGAGCCGTAAGAGTGCGAAGCCATGACGACTTTGTTGTATTGCGGAATGCTTGGGAGTGAGCCTGCCCGAAGGCCGCTGACAATCTGACGTAGAACAGCAAGTTGCAGCGGTGGTTGAACCATTGAGACAGGATCAGGTCGAGAGGACTGGCCGTTTCCGAGATTATCAATCGCGAGAGTGGCGTAACCTTGGGATGCGGCGTGATAAACCCAGGAGTATTCACCGTTGAAGTCCGGGTGACGAAAGTCCATACCAGTCCAGTACTCCTTGTCCATGTTAGTACGTGGCGTCTTACAAGAGGTAGCGAAAGGGAATGACAGCACTTACCTTGGTAGCTGATAGACCGTGCAGGAGGAACTGGATTGTTTTCTCGCGCCCTGGGACTTTGACAGAAGGCTCACAGTACGTAGCACTAATATTAAAAGTGCCAGAAACCGGAAAAGCTGGCAAGGTATCTGGATTGAAGGTTTGGAGGTACTGGTACAGGGCATTAGGGGCGGTCGAATCGGGATAAGGCGGGAAGACGGTGTTATTAGCTGCTGCCCGAATTGGAAAGCAGATGTCTCTGCAAACTGGTTTTGGCTGGGGGACAGGGGATGACCACACGATGGTAACCAGACCGAGACTCAGGACCGCGGAAGTGGGTTTCATGGTTGGAATGGTGGTTTGAAAGGGTCAGTGGAAGAAGTATGCGTAGTTGATATTGAGGTGGAACAATTGATGAGTTGAAGAAAGCACTAGGCAATGTCGACTAAGGATGTGGCCTTGAATTTGAATTGCGTTGCTGAGTTGGCACGGCTGTGTGTAATAGAGAGGTTATCTTGACTTTATATATTTGCGTGCAGCAAAATTTGACATGATATGACCCAGTCCCTTTGCCATCCGTATTCTTATTCTTACAGTACATCATGTAGATACAGTAGTATCTCTAGATGCAAAGAAACGAGGTTGCAATGGGTGTTTCGGCAAACTCTAATGTACGCCACTTCTAGCATGCAGTGCCAAGGAGAGCACTGCCCATAAATGGTCTAGTGCCTTCGACCATTGGATATGCGGCCTCTGAGGCTGTGTCCACAGCTTCAGCACACCTGGGTGCAAAGAAATGAGGTTGCACCGGTTATTTTGCTTGCTCACCAAGACGCTAGCTAATACACTCCCGGCAGCATAGAGTGCCAAGGAGAGGACTGCCCAAAAACGGTCTAGTGTCTTTCTTCCCAGCTTGTCTTTGCCAGATGAAGTATTTGAGTGCGCCGTCAGCAGTTAGTGCTGACTGCGCCCCTCGGACTACGTCACCGCCGGGCGGCCCGACTGCCTTGAGGTGGGGGAGATCTACAGCCCTCAACTAGCTCTGATCTGATACTTACTGGGGCTATGCCATTCGCAAGTTAAATAATATTGCCAAGAGGCCGCTTGGTGAGGGCGTCGGTTCAGGTGCCGCACCAGACGCCAGATCGCACTCCCGCCAGATCGTTCGGACGATTGTTGTTTGGACGCTAGACTCGTTCCGCAATCCCTACGGCGCAGAAAGAGGTGCCTTGACTGTCCAAACAAACATGGGGCAGCCTTGGCAATTCATCTCGAGCAAGCCAGATGGGAGGGTCGAAGATTCTACTGGTCGGAAGCTGGTACGTGTCAACGCCACCAAAGTTTTCCGCCGAAGCCAAAGGCTGCAAATGATTAGGGAGCATCAAGGTATACAAGCTTCAAACCACCGCCCTTTGAGAGATGGAGAACTTCCAACCATTCCACCTCAAGGTCAATCAAGCGAGGACAGCAGGATGACATCAGTAATGCTTGAGCCACGGGAGAGACTAACCGTCATTGATGATGGCTACGAATCTAGGCCAGTGGTGTCATTCGATCTTGGCCTTGGGCATGCATTCGACCCTTTCTCATCGACTGCAATGTCCAGCTGTCACGACGCTCCACGGCTTTTTTCACACTGTACGTGCATTGAGTCCCGTGTTGATATTCCACTTGAAGTTGTGAAGAGAAACTCGAATGAAATCCGGACGCTTTCATGGTGGGCTATTCGAGACTGACGTTTGGATGCAGTTGTTGGAGCCATTGCCCCCATGATTCAGCCCTTTGGCTCACAGCAGGCTTCTAATCCCATCATTAAAAGCTGGGCACAGAATGCACTTGCAGATCCCATGCTGTTTGGAGCCTTCATGTTCCACTCGGCAGTTCATCTGGATTCCGTTTACCGCAGGCCTTGGAGTGGTGTAACCCTTTACTACCAAGGAGAATCCATTCGCAGGCTCAATCAGCGACTCGCCTGCCACCCAGGGCAAAGAATGAGTGACGCCGTGGTAGCCACAATTGCATTTTTGGGGTCTTCTGGGGTTTGTGATGTTGTCTTTTTTTCCAGTGACCAAGTGCGCTTATACAATCGACAGAATATCACTGGCGATATCACTCACGATACCATCCATCGAGAAGCGTTGCGTGGAATGATATCAACGAGAGGAGGGTTGCAAAGTCTAGGGTGGAATGGCAACTTGGCTATGCTCATTTCTATGTCAGTTTGCTTCTGTGAACCCTTGTCTGCTCTTTTTCTTCGACATAGCGACACGATACCAACTAACTAGTAGAGGCGATTTGATTTCGGCGACAGTATCGGCTTCGGAACCGATCCTCGAAAGCTTGAAAGCCAACACCTCTATCGTCCCTCTTCTCGATCTCGACAGTTCCATCCTCTTTTCCAGACTTCCAGGCAAAGCCACAAGTCTCGATTCTTTCCCCGACGATATTCATACACTTCTGAGCTTTATCTGCAAGCTCTACACACTCTACTCTAACGAGTACAAACTCCTTAGCTGCGAATCTAGATCAATCCTGGCTTTTAGTCAGCTTTGTTTCGCGGCAGAGAACCGTTTGCTCTCAATAAAGCCCCCAGGGTTAAGTAATATGATGGTAAAGAATACGCATGTCTTCGTCTATGATGCAGTGCGGCTTTCCCTTCTCATGTGTATGAATCTTCTCTTCCGCAAGATGTCGCCCCAAGCAGTCCTATTCTCAAGTCTGCAGAAGCAGCTTCGGATAAGTGTCATGTTGCTTGAGCTGATGGATGAGACTGTTACAGATGAGAGTTTACTACGGTTACTCCTCTGGGCGATGTGTATAGGGCAATTGACAGCAACGGACCACTCTTGGTCTTCAGAGCGTATAAGTCGCTACATGTCAGGCTTGAAGCTTGAGAGCCGGGGTGACTTGATCGCATGTTTATTAGACTATATTTGGGTGCCGGGATTATTTAATTCCCGGTTGAAGGTACTATCGCATTAGCTCGGAGGCCTGTCCACCTTCTCTGTACATATACAGAGCAAGTTTATAATTATTAGTTGGGGGCTATCTACTCCTGTGTCTTGAAGCCGTGGTTGTGCTCTGTTCGAACGCAGACCGGCCTCAGCGGTCAAGCGTGATGTTCCGCAATGAGCACCCAAAAGCTTTTTGGCCGGGAGATAATCTCTGAGAGAGAAAAGGGACTTAAGCACTAATGGAAAGTATTTTAGAGACAATGTTGCAATTGTACATCGAGTCTTGTGAATATTGGTGCCGTGATGCAAGACTTCGCTCGCGCCGTGCCAATCCCGTCTCCGCTCTTCCGAGTCCTCGGGTCTGTCCCCACGACTCAGATGGGCCCATGGAAGACCAGTCAGACTCACCTGATCACTTCTCTGCATCGAAACCGACCGTGGCGCAATCAATATCGTAGCACCATGTATTGCGGGCTAGTCACGAACCATGCAACCGATGATAAGAAAGCAGCGGAATAATTTCCAAAAGGGGCTTAGCCACACTCTGGCTATCGTCTACCCCAGAGTCTGTCCAACTCCAGCAAATTACACATCGGCACTTCCTCTCCAGCTTTTATAAGCCATGGCGCCCTCCCTTGCCACGTTGTGAAGCATGTCCATTCCATGCCCGTTTGTTGGCTTCTTCTGATTATTCCCTTCTTCTTCTCAAAGCAATGAGCAGCCCCAGCACAAAGACCGCCATGGAGCCACCGGAAATCTCAACTCCCCCTGAATCGGCTCCCGCCCATTCGACCAACGAAGCCAAACATGACGCAAAGGAGGCCCTTGTCCATCGGTATAGCCGCCTCTCCGTCATTGCCTTTGCCTTTACGACGACAAACTCCTGGCTGGCCTTTGGCTCGGGCGTTGCCGTGCCCCTGATATCCGGAGGAGGCCCCGGTCTCGTCTGGGGTTTGATTGCGAGTGGCATCGTCATGGCAACTATTGGCGTCGGCTTCGCCGAGCTCGCGTCCGCGTATCCATCTGCAGGAGGCCAGTACCACATCGTCTACATGGTGTTCCCGCCCGCGTACCGCCGCAGCGCTGCCTTTGTCACTGCGTGGATGAGCATCTTCTCGACGGCGCTCGGCCTGGCGTCGTGCAACTTCTTCGTGGCCAGCTCCATCGTGGATCTGGCTGCTTTATGGAATCCCGGATATGTGCCGCAGGCGTGGCAGACATACCTCCTCCACGTCCTCCTCTGCATCATCGGCTTCGTCTCCACGGCTCGCTTCCCGACGTCGATCGGCCGCGTTGGCATCGCCGCCTTCTGGCTCTCTCTCGCCGGCTTTGTGGCCTCGATAGCATCTGTCTTGGCCGCCAGCCCAAGCAAACAACCTGCCTCCTTCGTCTTCACCGAGTATAATAACACAAGCGGATGGTCTGATGGCTTCTCCTTCTTCATCGGCATCACTGGGTGTCTCTGGGCTTTCAGTGGCGTTGATGGGCCCACCCATTTGGCAGAGGAAGTGCCCAACCCCAGCCGCAACGTTCCCATTGCTATTGGGTTGACAATTGGCCTTGGATTCTTCACGGTCGTGGCCTGGAATATCGCGCTTCTCTTCGCCATCACTGACCTGGGCGAGGTTCTTGCCTCGGGTGTCCCGATCATCGAAATCTGTCGTCAGTCGTTGAACTCGGTGGCTGGCACCACTGCATTCACGGTTTATTACATGGTTCTGTTTTATGGCATTGTGTTGAACCTATTCATCTTTGGTGGCCGAACTGTCTGGTCACTTGCGCGAGATGGCGGTGTTCCTTACTCGAACTACTTTGTGCACCTCCAGAACGCCAGCCCGGTCCGCGGAACTGCCTTGATCCTGGGAATTGAGATTGTTGTGGGCCTACTCTACGTGGCCTCAACAACTGCCTACAACAGCTTCGTCGGCCTCACCCTCTTTTCACTCAACATTACCGTCGTGCTTCCCCAGGCGGCCCTTCTCTTCCAGGGACGAAATGGCCTGCCGCCGAGAGCATTCTCCCTCGGACGGTTTGGCTACGTTGTCAACGGCCTGGCCACTCTCTTCTGCATCTTCTTCTCCATCACATTTTGCTTTCCCATCGCCATTCCTGTGACCCCGTCATCAATGAACTACTTGGTTGTAGTTATGGCTGGGGTGCTGATCTTCATTGTCTCGTTTTGGTGGACCGGGCTTCGCAGGACCTTTACCGGGCCCAGTGTCGCCATCGACGGGGAATCTGAATTCGGAGGCCCGAAAATGGAGGGAGATGAGCTTGCGCAGGCGAAGCAGTGATGGACTGACAACCCTCCCTCGTGTTTTCTATAATTTTAGTCTAGTCTTTTTGTATGGCTTGAAGCAGTGGTATCATATTGTGAGATAAATTCCTACGGGTGGTGACTTGTAGTTGCGTCACACATCTTGACACAATAAATAGCCCTGATGCTCTGGAAACAAACGGAACTTTCAAGCTTCATCTTTCTGTTGGTGGGGCTTTTTAATTTCTTATGATCAGGTAGTATAAAATGCTTATAGTGAGCTTGATGTGGTTCGCAGAAATGGGTCTCATTGCTGAACTTGAGATTGTCATGGGCCACATCAAGATGGACGTCTCATAAATTTCACTTATTTGTATTCGGCTGTTGACTGCTGCCAACTGCTGCCAATCTTTTACGAGCCTTACTTATCGGATAGACCAAAGTTGCCCAACCGTGGCACCATGGATCCAGACTCTAACCAGCCACCTGAACATTCTAGACTTAAGAGTAAACGTCCATCTTCCGCCGAGTCTATTCCCTCTTGAGATTCAAGACATACTTGGCTTGCAACTGTGAGATGTTAGGATCAGCTCCAAATGCAAGTGATCGCATAATACTCACCTGTCCCTTGCTCATCTTTCGCATCAGATCCTCCAATTCATCAAGCTCGGCCAGCTGGACCTTGGGTATCACCACTCGTCGCTTGACAAACTCCAAGGCCTCCAAGATGTCGGCCCTGGTTCCAACCGAAGATCCAAGAATTTCCCATCCATTGTCAATCATCCACAGGGGGTGAAAGTTCACCTTGGCCTCCTCGCCAAGGATAGAGATACACATGAGCTTACCAAAAGGTCCAAGCATGTCAAAGGCCTTTTGGTAGGCTGCTGCCGCAGTCGCCGTGACTACCACGGCCTTGGCTCCTTGCCCACCAGTCAATGCCTTCACTTGCTTGCCGGCGTCTTCGCCCTGGGTGATGTCCACGTAGTGCTCTGCTCCCTGGGATAGACAGTACTCCTTCTTAGCCTCGCCGGCGTCTACGGCGATGACACGGTATCCCATGGCGTGGCCAAAGGCAACAGCAAATGCTCCAACACCTCCGCCGGCACCAGACACGACGACCCATTGACCAGGAGTCAGATTGCAGCCCTTGAGCGCCTTGTAGGCTGTAACGCCGCCGCACAGAATCGGAGCAATCTCCTCATCGGATAGACCATCGAATTTTGACGGGAGAGGGGCCAGGTATTTGACAGGGACCAGCGTGTACTCGGCAAAAGTGCCGTCATAAGCCTTGCCCGAGTGAAGTGCCTCGGCGCAGCGCGTCTCACCCTCGTGGGCAAGGTCGACGCAGAAGTCGCATGTGCCACAGATGTCACGCGTCCAGGCCACACCAACTCTCTGGCCAACCTGGACCGAGGGATCGAGTGCGCTGGCGTTGGAGCCAAGGGAGACGATGCGACCAACGCCCTCGTGTCCTAGGATGTTTCCGACAGGTCCCATGTGGCCCAATGCCATACCCAAGTCTGAGCCGCAGAGTCCAGTCACGGAGAGCCGGACAAGAACTTCGTTGGGGCCAGGAACGGGCCGCGGCATCTCCTGGACTGAAAAAGTAGGAGTAGCATCGGGGGCTTGTGGGGACTGTCATGTCTGCGGTCAGTGTCGTTCTGGAAATTGCGTGCAAGAACCGCTTATCAGCAGCTCAGGGGTGTCGTACCGTCAAGAGCGCCACTCTGTGTGTCTGGATGGACCCCATGATGATTTGACGAGATGGCTCTCTTAGTGTGTCGGCTTGGGTTTGGTGGCTCAGGTCGCTTGGGCCGGGTTATCAATGGACGAAGATGGTTGAGTACACTTCAAAATATCCCTGTGCTTTTGGGCAACGGTCAGTCGGACTTGAACTGGGCGGAAAGCGGGCGGAAACCGATGCGTAGTTGCTGAGGAAGAAGCAGATGATCAGTTAATTGCCCAGTTAGGCAATAATTCCAGATCGTGGAGGTGGAGCGTCACAGGGGCTGCGGGCTAGACCAAGCTGGGAATACAGAGATAAGCCGGGGTGGCGATACGCGTGGGCCACGGTCTAAACCAAACGCAGAAATTATTCCGCAACGTCTCGAGTCAGGCTGGCTCATGACCATGGATTGCTTGATTAAGAAGGGCATGAGTGATGGATGTGAGTAATTGTGTGAGATAGCCGGATCATAGGAAAATCTATTGGGAAGCTAGAGAGATGTAGATGCATGTGCCACGGATATTGCTCATTAAGGAAATAAGCCACCCACAATTACCACCTACTCCTTCGCCCCCTCTGCGGTTTCTTCCGTCTTGCTCTGGGCCGCTTGCATCGCCGCTTGCCTCTCGGCCGCTGCCGCCCTCCACTGGACCAGAATCTTTGCGACGGCCGGACGCGCCTCCAGTCGCTTCACCCAGGCAGTGTAATGCGTCTTCTCCTCCCACTCCGACGGATCAGCCTCGGCTGCGATATTGGGCAGTATCTGGATCCACGGTAGGAACATGATGTCGGCAAAGGTAGCGCGGTCGCCGACGAGGAATGGAGTCTTCTGCTTGGCCAGGTGGCTGTCAATGACCCCAACGGTGCGCCTAATCTCGTTCAGGTAGCGCTCAACGGCCGACGGCACCTTCTCTGGGTGGAACATGGTGAACCACGCCTTTTGGCCCCAGTATGGGCCCTGGCCGCTCATCTGGAAGTGCTCCCAGCATCGGGTCAGGTGCTTCTCAGGGGACGAGGTGTAGTGCAGCTTCGCATCCTTGTCATACTCGTCGATGAGGTAGTCAATGATGGCGCCGGACTGTAAACGATTAGATAATTGCACTTGCGTTTGGGGTGACACGTGAACGAACCTCCCAAAGGGTAATGTTGGTGTTGGGGTCAACCATGGCCGGGGCACGTCCGTTAGGGTTGAGGGAGATGAATGGCTCCGCCTTGAGCTCCGTAGCGGCGACCTGCTTGGGTTCCCAAGGAAGACCAAGCTCCTCGAGGATGAGGATGACTTTCCACGGGTTTGGGCTAGGCCCGTGAACGTAGACCTGGAATGGCTTGAGGCTGGACATGATGGATACGCAAGGTAAAGCAAGGTAAGGCAAGGTAAGGCTGTGAATGTGTATGAGGATTGAGGCTGTTTGTAGTCGTTCCCAACATTTTATCAAGGAGTCATATATATATCAATCGGTGCATCAAGATAGCACCCATAGCATCAAACTCCGCCTATGATATCCTCGTAAACTCCGCCATCGCCGTTCACCGCTCGCTGTCGGCTTTGCTCCGGGCCGTAGAGTGGAGCACCCGGAGGACGGGATTCGGACCAAGCGGCATTTTGATTGGCCGGGCTGCGGCCCCTCCGTCGTTCACCTGCTTACAAACCTCCAGCTTACATTCATTCATCACACGTTGCGCAATGCAACAACAGGGCATTCCGCCAGCTCGTCCTCGTTGTGTGCTACCCCCGAAGCGTGGTCCGCGACCCGGACGCCGTAAACAGAGACGCCCCCGCCACCATGGCCGACAATGGCAGCTCGGCCGAGGCTGCCGCGAGTCCGTGGAGCTGCTACAACTGCCGCCGCCGCAAGGTCCGATGTGACCGACGCCAGCCCTGCTCTCAGTGTTCCAAATCCTCCCTTGAGTGCTACTTCCCAATCTCTGGACGGATGCCATCGCGGAGGCACGATCCGTCCGTGCCCAATAAGACGGAGCTGTTGGGTCGGCTCCGTCGCCTCGAGGGCATCGTGGGCGAACTCAGCTCGCAGCTCGAGGAGGAGCAGCAGGAGGGCAGAAACAGTGCCAAGTCTCACGAATCTGAAACTCGCCGTGATGACACTGACCACGGGTCAAAGACAACTACTGATGCTGCCCAGCAGCTGCGAGACGCCACACGGGACATGGGCCACCTCGTCATACACAACGACGACAGTCTGTACATCAAGAATACGCTGTGGGCAGCATTGTGCGAGGAGCTGAAGCACATTGATCGGTCATTATCGGGAAGAGATCACATCGACAGAGACTCTTCCGACTTCCTTGCCCAACGACTGAAACCTTTTACTCCAGTCCAGGCCCCACCGTTTCTCTTCGGTTACCAAAATGCGAACCTCCAGAATCTGCAGCCTCTGCCTTCACAGGTTCCATATATATGGCAAGTGTTTATCGACAATGTAGACCCTTTTATCAAGATCTTGCACATTCCGACCATGAGTCAAACTGTCAAGAAGTCCCAGGGTGAGGCCCCATGAAGTCTAGGATGTACACACTCATGGCTCCAGCTGACATGTCTAGGCCGATTCAAAACCCTGAGCCCCGGCATGGAAGCACTCATGTTTGCAGTCTCACTGGCAGCAATAAACTCCCTATCGGACGACGAGGCAAGTTCACGTGGCCCACAAAGGTGTGATGAACCCCCTTGCACTAACCACTGTGTAAGTAGATCGCAGAGAACTTTAACGACACCAAGGCCAGTCTGGTAGCCCGCATAGAACTAGGCACTGAGCAGGCCCTCTCACGCGCGGGTGTCGTATATACGACCGACATCAGGGTCATCCAAGCCTTCACCCTCTACCTCCACACGGTCCCACGGCGCAACGGCATCAGAGCCATCTGGACCATGGCTGGACTGCTGTACCGCAATGCCTTGTCCATGGGCCTGCATCGCGACGGCTCCCACTTTTCCGACACCATCACACCATTCGAGGCTGAGATGCGTCGTCGTCTGTGGTGGAGCATCTGCTTCCTCGATACACATGTCGGCGACTGTCAGGTCTTTGAAGCAGGCATCTCGCCCGCCATGTTCGACACTCACGACCCGCTCAATGTCAACGATGTCGACTTGCATCCAGACGCAACGGAACTGCCACCTTCTAAGGACGGCTTCACAGATACCACATTTGCCGTCATGCGGTGCGAGATCTGGCGCGGCACCCGGCAGCTCCGCATCTCCCTCACGGTGCGGCCCGACAGCGGCTTCGAGGAGAGGAGTCGAATGCTCAAGTCGTCGCGAGCGAAACTCTGCAAAGAGTTTTACAAGAGCATCGATAGCGAGATGCCGTTACATCACTACATCCGCGTCATGGATAGCGTCTTGTTCGCGGGGTGGGAGTTGGTCGAGTACGTCGTCGGAATCAAGCCTCCATGCAGCCACAGAAGCAGCAGCAGTTTATCCCCAGAAGAGGCGGAACGCGAGCGCCAGGCCAAGGATTCCGTCTTCCTCAATGCTACTGCTAGCATGCACCACAAAGCACAGCTGCATGCTCGAGCAGACTTGCACGGCTGGGCGTGGACGCTCCGCGACTATATTCTGTGGCACGCCATGACGGCCGTCGTGTCCCAGCTGCGTAGCCGGCCATGGGGCCCGTTCTGCGAGCACGCCTGGCGACTGGTGCAAGAGGCCATGGTGGCTATCGGGACCGATGAGCATTCCCAGAGCCATCCAATGCGCGGTGCCCTGCAAGAGCTGGCCGCCGACGCGGGTCGGCACCGCGCGGAGGAGCGGCACCGATTGGGGCTGGCATCAGCATCAGTTGTCGACAAAAGACCAGAACAGGCTGAGGGGGAAGCGGCCGGAAGAATCGCCGGGGGGCGGTTGGCGAGGCTGCGACCAACGGTGGTCGTCCCAGGCTTAGTGGAAAGTGGCATTGGTTTCGACATAGATGCTGCTGCGAAGCGTCTGGCACTGGAGACGAAGATATCAGAAGGGGCTTGGGTTGAACAGCCATCGCAGCCGTCAGAGCCCAGTCAACCGGAGAACAACAGCTCAGGCACGGGGTCAATATTCGATGAGCTATGGGTCGATCTGGACACGGCGCCCCTGAGCTCCGGCATGGTCCTTGATGCACCCGGCGGCCTTTCCATGGCATCAGGGGCGGGTGCAGGCACAATACCATTCCTTGATGGATCTACCTCGTCAGGCGAATTTGATGGAGCTAGGTGGGACCGGGTAGATGATTTTGGGTTTCCCGTCTTTTCACTCGATGGGCTTGATGAGCCAGAAGCCGCTGGTGGCCATTTACCCCATATTGGGAATATGAATTGGTGGGAAGGTTAGCTTGATAGGCCTCTTGATAATTTGCTTGAGCAATGATCCCATAGAGATTGACTGAGAGTGGTTGCTCCGAACGGGAAGTCTGGATTGGCAACCTAAACAAAGCGTGGTGACTGAAGAAATGCTGGCACCCAATGGGCCTGGCAAGGAAAATTATGCCATAACTCGTCGCTCACAACAACTTTCTCATTGAGTAAATCTCCGTTTCCTTTTATTTTCTGCATTCCCTCGCTGCATTCCCCTCCCCATGGACTGGAAGCTCGACTGACATGCAACATTGAACCCCACACGGTTACCCCGGGCCTCGCCCCCCGTTAGCCCCAGGCTAGCATTATGCCCTGGAAAGACGCGGCTCCTTGTCATCCCCAGCTTATCAGCGGAACAATCTTTTATCCGCCCAAGCCATGGGGCCGTGGTCTCGTAGCCTCCAAACCTCAACTCTTGATCTCAACAACGCTGCCAGCCAGAACCATCTTCGATATCGCCACTGCTCTCATGTAGGCGAATACTCTAATCCACTCACATCCTGGAGCATAAAGCGCATCCAGAAGGATGGACGGGATGTGTGCCAAAGCCTCCATTCCGTCAGGCCGCATAAAATACACGACTGGCGCATGCCTGCAGTGCTCCCAAAGTAAACGAAAGGTGAGTCAATCCGTTGTTGCGTCAGCGCTTTTGAGCGAGGCGCTCATGACTATGGTTTAGTGCGATCGCAAGTATTCGCAATGCACCCGGTGCAAAAAGCAAAACATAGTCTGCCAGCCGCAGACGTTCAAGGCCTGGACTGCCCCGGAACCTAGCGGCCAATCATCGCCTCGAGTGTCTACTATTCGGCAGGGTAAGCCGAAAAAGACGGTGCATGGATTGAGGCGAGATGATGGCGATGTGGCGTCAAGAACACCCCGACCGCGGTCCCAACCGCCTGTTGTGTCTATAGAGCAAACAAGCAAACCCCCAGTGCAGGCGTCTCAGGATCGTTCCACGCCATCCAACTACATCGACCCATCCATCTTTGACGACGAGAGTTGGCTGGGCGATGTTCTCGATATCTCAACTCCTGGGGGCCAGCCATTACAGACTGTTACTCCTGTTTCTACGAGTAATACTGAGCTACCACTACCCGAAACAGCCTACGAAGCCAACGAACAGGGGCCCACAGCAACATCGGAGACGCCATACACAGCTGCTACTAGCACGCTTCTTACGTCCCCAATGAACTTAGCGTCGGCAGTATTGGATCAACCTACTCTGAGTTATCCCCCGCAGCCGGCAGCTCTCCAAGGAGTGGCCTGGTTGAATGAGCTACCCCAAGTTCCGCTCTCGCCATGCTCAGAAGCCCTCCAGTTCCCGCATCCTGGCTATACCGTGGAACCGAGACAGCTCACAGACGACAACACATGCGAGCCCTCCGCCTTGACAAGGGTCCAGGACCACACATTCTCTGGTGTGAACAGTCCACTCAGTCTCGCCCTCGATAGTTACGACCCATCCAGCATCGACATCTGGAGCATGTCACCAATGGTGCCCGAGATTCTCTACTGCCCGATGCCATGGCCAACCGACATGCTCGCATCCGCACCCCGACGCTTCCTCTGGAGCCATTTCCTACACGTGGCAAGAAACGGCTTCTTGTGCCTGGATTCAAAGCACTTTGCCCACATGCAAGGATTCCAGGACCCGTTCCTAGTCACGTTTCCACGCATGGCCCTGTTTGATGATGAACTGCGCAACGCAATGATCTACTTTAGCGCGTTCCAGTACCAGGCCACTACCCGCGACGAGAAGTACAAGCCGTTGATGAAAGAGGCGGCAAGAGAGGCGTCCAAAGCTGTTGCGCCCACCGCAGTCAGTCAATCAAGAGTCGAGTCAAACGCCGACAGACTCTTGGCCAAGATCACAATCGGCTTGTTCCTTCACCTGTACGGGCCGGACCGGCCGGAATCACATCTCGAGATTGCGTGGAGCCTCGCCGCCATCTTTCTCAGACAGCTCCGACAGCAGAGGATGGTTCCCTCGCTGCCCGCACGCCTCGTCCTCGCTCTGCTGCGCTGGAGCAGAATTGCGATGCTCTGCTCTTTACGTTTACCCGAAACCAGCTTCTCGCCCGACATGCACGACCTTCTCGAGATTGACGACGAGGAAATCAGCCAAAACTTTTGCACAGACTTCCAGAACTGGACCACGCACCCGATCCTGGCCTTTTCGCTGCGTCTCATCAACCCGCTCCTGCGGCTCGGCCAGCTGCTGGAGACCAAGCAGTCCCACTGGACCGCGACGGGCGAGGCCGAGCCGCCAGACGCGAGCTGGGAGCTGTGGATCGAGGACATTGAGGGCGTGCTGCTCAGCGCGCGGAACCAGGAGTTGATGACGTCGCAGAACGGCGGGGCTGACCCGATGGAGCTGCGGTGCCTCAACGAGTCGATGCACTCGGCCGCCATGATCATCCTGTACACTCGCCTCCGGGGTTTGGCGTCGACAGATCCGCTCATCCGCCACCACGTGGACATTATCGTCGACAGGGTGGCCAGCATCAACCAGGACTCGCGCGTCTCGCACGCTATTGTGTTTCCCATATTTACGGCTGGCTGCGAGGCCGTCGACTCGGCGGCGAGGAGCGCGATAGTGTCTAGGCTGCGCGTGACCAGGGGTCTCTTTTATAACCGGGGTGATCTTGTGGGTGCGTTGCAGAATATATGGGAGATTCGGGACCGCAAGCCTGGGTTGGAGTGGCTGGAGTGGCTTGAAAAGCGTAAGTGTACCATATGCATTATGCATTATTCTCATTCCCAGCTAATGTCTTTCTAGTCCAACCGACAAACAGGATCTGGTGTTTGTTCTAGGCCATCGACCCGACGGAATCACGTTCATGCGCCCTGGTCGCTGATATAGGAGAGCTCAATGTATTTTAATAGGGTTGGGAGTTTTAATTGTTTGTTGGCTTGAATACCTGGGTGTGAAGACCCGAACTGGGCAGCTCAATGACGGCGAGACCATGACATTAGGACCGCGCATTGCATTTCTTGGATAGTATACATCATGAATATCATCATCGCTTCGGCCGACCCGGCCTTGAGTCCGCTTTCTCTTGAACCCTAGCCAGGGACCCCATGAGTGCCGATGTAAAGAGCCAAACCTCTTCGTCGCCAGAGAGAATGGCTCCCTTTGCAACGGGCGACTCCATCATCACCTCCAGATTCGCACTGAGCCATGATGCCATCCAGGTGGCGACGGCTTCATTTTCGGAAAGCCCGAGCCTTGCGATCTGAATCGTGACCATGATGAACTCTTGAACCCCGAGGTTGCGCAGGCGAAGAACCCTCATCGCTTCATCACTTGCATCGGTTGCCCTAGAGTTGGCAAGTCAATTGAGACAGGTTCGAATGCCATCTGCCAACAAGACTTGACTCACCCGACCGAGCACGCCGCCTTGTAAAGCCTGAGGAGAGTTTGGGCCGACGCGTTGGCGAGTGCCGGCTCAGGGCCCCAGCGATGCCATACGCCGTTGACAGTCTGGCCGAGGAAATGCAGGACAAAGCGCAGCATATCGCCATCCCAGCCTCGAAGATGCAAGCACCCGTTGCTGTTGAGGGACGATGGAGAGGAGGCTGGGTTCGAAACCCACTCCTCCAATACCGCCGAGTTGCAGAGCACATTTCTGGGTACGGTGACGGTGTCGATGGGGATGTTGTCTGCGCCGCCAATTTGTATGGCCACGAGTTGATTGCTGGTGGCTCGGCGGGGTGTATGAGCCATGTCTTTGTGCTTGGTGCGTGGGAGGATGGGAGAGATTGACTGGAAACAGAATCGGAGAGGGTGCATGGATGCGGGCAGGATGAAATATGCATGTTGGTTGTGTGCCGACAGTGTGGAGGCCCCAACGCTCCTTCCCTGAGTCCCAGCCTCTGAGGCGTTGGACAGAACGAGTCTTTCAGCCGTTTCTGCTTGCGTCGAGGCCTTGTCCTGGGCCGATGCAGTGGATCCTATGCTCTGTGGGTCGTAGGTACTTAAGGACAGTCGCAACATGATGGATCGCAACAATCAGTGTCAATTACAACCAGGCATGCAGACTATGGCAGCTTGACGGCAGTAAGCACCTAACTAGTTGTTATTGGATTGCACAGACCCAGGCAACAGTCAGCCTTGCCTCAGGCAATTCTCGAGGCATCGAGTGGACGAGGCGACAGTGCTGAAGTTGGTCAGCAGCGAGTGTGGCTCAGCATCGGGCGTGCATGAGGCTATTCCGCATTCACAGCACACACGCCCAACCTACCTGCCATCTGAATTTTTACACACAACCAACACATCCAAAACGGCATGTCGCGCACCAACCCCGGCTCCAGCGTCCTCGACATCGACGCGGCCTCGCTGCTGCGCCGGTTGAATCCGCGCGCGCCCCCGCAGCTGAGCATCGCAACCTTCCCCGCTCCCGTCGTCGAGCGCGATGCCCGCGACACTCGCACCGTCGTCCACGCGCGCTTCCCGGCCATGGTGGACGCCTTCCTGGCCCACAAGCGCCGCCACGGAAGCGACGTCGAGAAGGCGCTCTACGGGCCCGCGTGGACGTGGCGCCACCAGACGGCGCGGCTCGTGGCCAAGCGCGCCGTCGTCTTCGTGGGCTCGGGCGACTACACCGTGCTCCGCGACGGCTCCGACCTGGGCCGCGCCGCTGCTCGCTGGGACCGTGTGGGGACGGACGATGAGCGGAGCATCCTGCCGCTCGCCGACTACCTGAGCTACGACGAGATGATGCTGTCGGCCCTCATCGGCGTCAGCGGGCCCAGCCACTTTGTCAACGACGGCAGTCGCTACAACCGGGGCGAGCGTGGTGAGACGGGCAGCTATGAGCCGCGCGGTGTCATCGTCGGCCTCGTGGGCGCGCGGTTCGAGCGTCCGGACCGTATGGAGTCGACGTATGTCCTGCACGAGACCAAGTCGGAGTCCTCGTCGTCGTCATCGTCCAAGATGCACCCCGAGCTACAAGCCATCTGGCGCGACTTCTTCGCCTCGGCGCCCACATCCAGGAAGAGAAGCGGCAAGCTCGATGCCGAGGCCTACTCGAGCCGCATGCGCCTGACGGCCGAGATGCTCCTCCTCGAGGCTGACGCCCGTGCCCGGGCCGCGGGCACAAAGGCGTGGGTCTACGTCGTCGGACTGGGCCTGGGCGTTTGGCAGATCGACCCCAACCAGGAGCGCCTCTTCGTCGACGTCTTCTCGTCCGCCATGAGGGACCTCGGCCTATCTGGGCACCTCGCCAACGTCGCCACCGTCGAGTTCGCCTGGATCGACGCGCCCAAGCAGACGCAGCAGCGCGCCCGCGAGGTCGCCGCCCGGTTCGGCATTGACGCCGTCTTCTCGCGCCGCAACCCGGCTGCGAGGCTGCCCCGGGACAAGGAGGACCAGCTACTGGTCCTGTCGTATGCCTGGGACTCCAACTCGTTCCCAGGCAACGAGTACTGGGTTGGGTCCCTCGAGGCCAGCGGAGATCCTGCCGCGGCTTGCATGTCGACCATCTCGGACCTGCACAATCCCCTCGTGAATCCGGGCTTCTTGGACAGGATTGAGGTGCTGGGTGAGGGTATCCGGAGCCGTCCATAGTCTGGGATGGCTAAGTAGCTCTATTTAGGACCTGCAAATGATGATTCAACGAGTTCATTCCCCAATGTCAAGCTGCGCAGTGGCGGCATATGCTCTCTAGAGTCGCCGCAACACGACCAATACCAGACCAATTGCGCAATCAATATTAGCTTTTCTCCTCTCCTATCCCCTATCGTTACAATTGGTACAGTAGTCCATCACCACCTTGCAGGAATTGGACAGCTCAATGTTTCCACACATCCAGATGTCGTCCTTGGACTTTGCATTCTCCCGCCTACAAGACACGTTAGCATTGCACCACGAGGCAAGGTACCATAAAATCACTCACGCTCTCTTGATTTCCCTGCCCGTCATTCCAATCCCGTAGTCCTTGCACTCAAACTTGGCGATGCAGCCAGCCTTAAAAAACGTAGCGGCTGCCAGGATTCCCTTGTCTGACCTGCTGTATCGTGTAGTGTAGCCCTTGTAGACCGTATCGTCGGCGAAATAGCCAATCGCCCTATCGCAAGCTTGCCCAAGGCCTTTCTTGGACAGGCCGTCGCTGGTGCCGCATTGTCCGTTGCCCTCATTGTTGACGGCAGTCTGTGTCGGCACTGGTGTGGAGAGGGTTTGCGCGTGGCCGAGTCCCAGTGTCTCGGTCGCTTTGATGACGTTGTCCGTGATGATGAAGCGGCGGGAGTAGGTTGACCAGACGAGAACGGTGCCCTCTCGCGTTTGTGTCCAGATCTCCATGATGGGTCCTTCGCCAGAAGGTGGCGGAGGGGGCGGCGGAGGCGGTGCCTTGGTGGTGACGGCGTCTTCCTTGGGCCGGGGTGCAGGTTTCGTCGTAGTTAGCAGCGTCGTAGGCCCCTCCATGGGCGCATTCATGTCTTCTGGCACAATAGTGGCGGTCATCTCTGTTGGGGCCTTTGTCGTCGTGGTAGTCGTAGGCTCTTTTCGAGTACCATCCGTGGATGTTTGCTTGGGCTCTTTCGCCGTCGTCGAGGCATCAGAGCCTGGTTCAGAAGAGCCAACAGAGGTGATTACTGTCTCTGACTCCGTATTTGTTGCCACTGCAGTCGATGTCTGAGCAGTCTGATTTCCACTGACTCCAGAATCCGCCTCGTCAATCATGTCCAAGAGCTTCTGGAACTCGGCTTCAACCGCGGCGGCCACTTCCGGGTCGACAGGGTCTTTGTTTCTGGGTCCTTCGCTGGGCTCAGCAAAGCCAAAAGCCCAGAATGCCTCACCAGTAGCCGTGACCGTGGCCGTTGTCTGTGTGTTGGTGGCGCACTCGACAATTGTTGGGCAATCCCCAAACTCGGTTCTAGTAAGGTCAGTACGTGGCCTTGTTTGGGAAGATGAGACTTACATGACCCGGGTGCCATCTACTTCCATGTACGAAACAGTCTTTGTACAATCAGGCTGTACTGCAGCGCTACATGCTTCAGTTGTAGTTGTAGTTGTAGTTGTAGTAGGACTCTGGGAAGTCGTAGATGAGACTGGCGACGTTGACTCGGCAGTTGGCTTTGCAGTTGACCTCTCTTCGGCTTTGGACGTCTTTTTCTCCTCCTCTTTTTTTGTCTTTTCATTTTCCTTTTCTTTCTCATCTTTTGGATCATTGGGTTTGTCGTTTGATGGAGGCGGGCCGGAGTAGGGGGGCGGAGGGATCGTTGGGGGTGGGGGGAAAGACAGAGGAGCAGGAACAACACCACCAGCTACGCCTTTACCCCCACCACCAAAAATGCTACCAAGAAGACCGCCGATGGCGCCTCCGACAGTGCCAACAACCCCAGCTGCAGCACCCCCGATTCCTGCCGCAGCACCACCGACGCCGCTTGCAACACCCCAGAACACGCCTCCAGGGAACACCACCACGTCTTGGCCATCATCGCCACGGACTGTCTCAGTGGCTGTTACTGTAGCAAATTCCGAGTCGTACGCAGGGATGTACGTGGCAACGGCACCATCAGCTGCGGTGACGAACTGCTGTCCTGGGAATGAGCTGAAGAAGGTTGTGAGAGCTGCGGCCGCAGCTTGTGTTGTTTGCGACGTTGGTCCAGCCCCAGCAGGCTCTTTTGGGCTTTCAGAAGTGATAAAGGCAGTCTTGGATGCCGCCGTGAGGATGGGGACATCTGACGCGCTGCTCGCAGCAGACGGCAGCCCGGGACTGTCGATTGTAGCCTCTGACGTTGGGCCAACAAACGCCTCGGTACTATCAGAGGAAGCGTGGCCAACGGCACGAGGCGACTCTGATGTAGCAGGCCGAGCCGGGATTTCAGAAGTGGGAGACTGGGTGGAAGCCTCTGACGCAGGAGGGAGTGTGGAAGCCTCTGATGAGAGAGGCATAGTCGAACCCTCAGATAAAAGACCCAGCGTCAAACCCTCTGTGCTGGATCCTGCCGAGGTAAGCGCCAGGGAAGCGGTGCTTGTCGCTGAGGAAATGGCGACACCGAAGCTCTCCAGAGTAGTCTCGGTCAATGTCACCGACACCTCCAAATCACTGCTTGTCCATGTCGGACCCTGAGCCTCAGTGGTTAGCAAAGATGATGCCGCCGAGGCGTCTTCCGTCGATGCAGCCGGGCTCGCCCACAGGATATCGGTTGTCGGCTGTGTCGCGGGAGTCGCAGCAGCAGTAGAATTAGCCATGCTAGCCAAAGTTCGAAAACCAGACCCAATTGCAGCTGGATCACCATCTGGCCCTCCCCCAGCAAGTTGGCGCAGCGCCAAAACGCCCACCTTGAACAGTGCCGGCATTCTAGAGCAAAAGCATCGACGTCGAAAAGAGGAATACGAAGACGACAGAACGAGAGAAAGCAGTGTCGCGAAGGGGAGAGAAAGAATGGGTATTAAAAAGCAGCAGATATAGCCGATAGTCAGAGAAGCATGAAGAGGCACAAAATCCACGCAAGCGAGTCAATTGAGATGAAAGTTGCTTCCTGATGCGACGCGATGGAGGCCCAAGTGCAGCTAACGTCGTGTCCATATTGCCTTCATGTCAACCAAGAAAGCGGATATTAAAGAGCCCCGCCAAAAGTGACGCCTTAATTGATCCTTTGCCCACACATCGCCTTACGAGGAGCCCTTTTCGCATATGGACGGATGAATGATCCTTCGCGACGATGTTGATGGATCTAGCGCCCGCTAAAATTAGACAGAACGCGCAAAGATGCGGACGGAAACAGAAATCCAACGTGTGACTTGTTGCCTGGAATGGCAGCTCGCATGTTTCAGTGCTGCGCGCGTACCCGCCATCGGTGGGCCAGAGAATCCGAATCCTGGGTCTGATGGATGCCCAGAGGAACAGTCTTGGGTATGGTCATTCACTATGCGGTGATTTAAATATTAATCCGAGGACAATGCGCTCTGTAGGATCCAAAATTATGGCCTTGCCCACATCTGACGGCTACCTGCATTCAACTGCCGCCTAGCACCCTGCTGATTCCTTGCATAATTACTGCCGACTCGTCGCCATCTCGACGCTTCTTTAACATGTTTGACTCCCTCTACAAGAATTGACGTGTTTTTTTTTCTCTCTCTTTTTTCACCTTTTGAGCAGCATCATTCACTCGGCGACATGCTGTTTCTTCGGCATGCCTGGGTCCTGGCTGGGTTCGTGGCATCCCTGTTCGTCGCGGTGACAGCCCACGGCGTGCCGTCCAACCTCAACATCTGGACACTGTCCAACAACTGTCGTCCGTATGCCGGATATCTCCAGGAGTCGCAAGATCTCATTCTAGAGATGGCCATCGGGGCCATTGAAGCGCTCGAGTTCGTCCACAAGAAGAAGCCTCACAAGACCAAGGACCGCGAGGGGAGCACGCGCTGGATTCGCATTTGCAAAGCGACCCATGCCGTCTTTGGCGTCCGACTGGATCCACTGGCTGACCAGCCACTGACGAGCACGCCACTGTACACCGTCTGGTGTGAGTCTGCCCCTAATTGTTACTCTCTTTTCTGCTCATGGCCCACCTGCAACCCGTCCAGTCACTGGGCCTTGACGGCAGGAAAACTGACCACTTTCCATGTCCATAGGGGTCTTCATCAATATTCGAAATGCACTCAGCGGCACTCAAAATATTCCGCCCAACGGGTACAATGCCCAGTTATCGAGCAGGCCCGGCGCCAAGCCCCGGATCGAGTGCGGCGACGGCGGATGGACCTGGATCGGGTTGGACGACCTGATTCCAGGTACGACCATGAAACTAAAACGAGCCCCCGAGTCCAAGAGCCTCATCCAGAGGGGCGGGGTGGGTGCCTGGACCAAGCAGGACCGGTTCATCTGGAAGCAACAGGAGAGGGAGACACCTATTGTGTGCATCGATCAGGAGGCCTCTGTGTACTGGCAGCACGACATGCTCGCCCTCTGCGACATTCTGGACAGCAGCTTCTTGGGCCTGGCACCGCCATATGAGATGAAGGGGCGTCTCACGGCGGGCATGGACCTCACGGACGCCACTCAAGGCCTCACCCTCACCCTGCTGCATGAATACACGCACTGGTTTGGCGGTTTGGTCAACCCATCTGATACCCGGTCCGGACGTATGTAATCTCATTCCAGCCCCTGAACCGCCGTACAATGCCTTTATTCTAATATCTCGTCTGGAGCAGTGATTGTCGACTGCTTCGAGGTGGACAAGGGAGGATACATAAACTACTACAACAAGGTCACAAAGCGCTACGTTCCCTCCTTCATGGAGCTGTCGGCCGAGCAGGCGAAGATGCGAGATTTGACCATCGATCGTTCCTGTGAGTATCCCTGTCCCCGGCTTGTCTGTGCCTCCTCTGCCCGAGAGAGGATTGGCTGACTGTGGTGGCATAATTAGACGGAGTGGAAAACATTTGGAATCTAGCACGCGACCATAGCCCTCTGGCGAACTCGGGACCTCAAAAGGCTACCAAAAACGCAGATTCGATTGCATTTTTTGCCATGATGATGTGAGTTTTTTTTGAGCGGCTTTCCTACCCGTGGTGTTGCGAAGAAATGATCTGACATGAACTTGCAGGTATTTCAGTGAATACGACTGGTCAAAGGACGGCATTTCGCGGGACATTCACGATATGCCTGGGTCTTCGATTCTCTAAAAGTAGATTAGATTCAAAAATAATTTATTTAATTTTTTTTACTCTGTAAAATGTCCTACTTTCGTTGATAGAAGAGTTTCCTTAGTTGATCTGCATCACCTTGTGAACATGAAATTTCGACACAGGCTACCCTACATTTGCATCTTCACCACGATTTGTCACAAGGGAGCATTCATACCGCACGAGTACAGGTGTTAATGGGCATTGGGAAGTATCGAGAAAAATTGCTTGGCCAGAAACTACTACTCTGTAGCTACGGAGGCTGTAGACCGAAGTTGATGTCACGATGCTAGACCACCTGTCGCATCCTCACCCAAACGCCCACTCATTCTACCCAACACCTGTGTCAGAAATGCAAAATTTGCACACGAGACTGCTCCACATCTCGTGACATGGCTCCAGCCGGTCGCCACCGGCCGCCGGAGGGTGTGTCTCGCGAGATTGCGGCGAGACCGTTGGGTCAGGTCAGCATCAAATCATGGCCCAGTCGCACACGGCGGCGCAGGGACCGATGTGCCCAGGAGGCCAAGCCGGGCCCAGACCTGCGCGCTCGTCTATCGGAACGGCGCGCGCCAAGCATCGACGAGAACTAAGTAGTGCGGCGCTCCGCAGCGTCTGTCGGTCCGTCAAACCTGGGGCGCCGGACGCCATCCGGGGATGTGGGAGCAACTACCATGGCAGCGGGCGTGTCAAGCGCTTGGGAGTGCCGGGCCAGCTGTCCAATGGAGTGGGTGCAGTGCTGTACAGCTTCGAACGAAAAGGGAGCGGCGAAGGGCAAAGAGACTGGAATAGACGGGACGCAAGGGGGCGGCAGACAGGGGGCTGGGACTCCGGGATTGGGGCGAAATTGTGGCATTTTCGGCGTGGCTGTCGTCTCTGGCCGCAAGCGACGCCACGAGTCAACAGGCTTCACAGCGCATGGAACACAACAACACCACCATCTGGACAGCCAGCTGCCGCTATACGATAATTGATCCGACTGGGAGAGTCGACTCTCAGCCAATGCAGCTGGAGGGAATGGTGGGGTTACTTTGCGGGGAAGTGGGCCGAGCAGTTCGAGGCACGGGCTCGCTGTCGGAGGCGGACACCCAATTGCGCGCTGTGGTGACACGGCAAGGCGGGCCGGCAGAGAGCCCTCTAGCGCTCACGCAGTGTTCCGCTGCCGTATCAGGTGGTCGCGCGCTGGGCCACAGGTTAGGTGCGGCTGGTCACAAGGGGGGGGGGCCACTTCGGGGGAGATTGGGAGTTCGAGTGGCCCCAGTCCGGCGACGGATGCGAGGCCCGAAAAATTGGGTGCGGGCGGTGGAGACGCCTGGGACCCGGGGCGGTCCACTGGTCCTCTGACCTTCTCAGGCGTTGTGTTGCCTCCCCAATTGCCCCAGCTCACCCCCAGGGCCCCCCCAGCTGCCCCCAGCTTGGGGGGGGGGGAGACTGGGCCGTTCATTTGTCCCACGGGCGGGATGGGGAGACTGAAGCCGTGACTGGACAGCCTTGCCCCAAGCGGTGCTAGCAATTCGTGTCTGCCGGCGGACGAAGCCGACGATCCTGAGCTGAGGAGGTTTGAATCGTCGATTGCTTGGGAGGCTGCCGGACGTTGGCCGTCCATCTTGCAGGAACGGGTATCCAGCTTGGCAACGAGCTCGCATCTTGGCGCCTCGATTGCTGTGACACACGGATCACAGCGTAACTTCGTCTCAGGAGTCAGGGCGTTCAGGTTCATTGTCAGGGCCTTTTCACGCGACCACGTGTCTGTCGTCCTTTTCGCAAGTTCGCGCCCATCCCATCCCATCCCATCCCATCCCATCCCCTTCTAGCCCGTGTGTCCCATTTCATAGACGAGTCTTGCATCCGCCCCCCGCATAGTTGTATTGCTCCAGTGGGCTTCCCCCCGGGGGATGTGATTAGTCTACCTTCGCCCGCCCCCGAGCTCTCGCCTCGCCCTCCCGACTCTCACTCAGCCAGGTGGGGCACCCGACGGTCCAGCATCCCGGGCCCCAGACTCTCACTTCCCTCTGGGCCGTCTGCCATTTGGTGAGTTTTGGTAGGGGAGCCTCAGTGCTCCAACGGACCGAAAGGGGGGACAGCCCGGCATTGCCGCCCGCCGGCGAATCAGCGCCGCTCGCAACGTCCCATCCAGACTGGGGTTGGGTCTGCGGGCCGAAGGGACATCGCCAGGCTCGCGCCCAGCAGCGATTATTTCGGGAACGCATTGAGTGTGTCCGTCGTGTCGCGCGCGCACGCACACACCCCATACCCATACCCATCCCCGATCCCCATCGTCGCTCTCGTTCGCATCTCTATAAGAACCGGGCCTGCCTCGCCCTCAGTCCCAAGAGGTGGATCGGATCGAATCATCGATAACCACAGTCATAGTCTCCTTCGCCTGACTGACTACCAACAAGACAACCACCGGTTCTCGAGCTTGTCCAAACGACCAAACCGCCCGCCCCACCGCCAACCATGGGTTCCGCCTCTCTTCACGAGGAGAAGCGCGATGTAAGTTTGATTGAATACCACCATTGCATCGCCTGTGTCTCTGACGCTTCTGCCATCACAGGCGCAGGTTGCCACTACCAAGGTGGCAATCGGAGACGAGGCCTTCCAGCAGGCCATGATCAAGGAGCCGCCGCCCAAGCTGGCCCGTCCCATCCTCATCATTGCCAGTCTGGTCGCCTTCTGCTGCTCCACCGCCAACGGATACGATGGCTCGCTCTTTGGAACCCTCCTGTCCAACAAGGACTTCAAGAAATTCTTCGGTGTCGAGAACAAGGGAATTGAAGCCGGTATGTCTCGGCAACAACACCACGCCACATGCGCTCTCCTGAGCCTCCTCCTCGCCCATACATTCTAACAAAACGTTTGCAGGTATCGTCACTGCCATGTACCAGATCGGTTCCGTCGTCGCCATCCCGGCCGTCGGACCTGCCATCGACACCTGGGGCCGCCGCGTCGGCATGTTCATCGGAGCCTTCATCATCTGCATCGGTGTCATCGTCCAGATCACCTGCAAGGCCACTGCTAGCGTCGACCAGTTCATGGGTGGCCGCTTCCTCCTCGGTTTCGGTGTCAGCATCGTCGGTGCCGCCGGCCCCGTCTACGTCGTCGAAGTCTCCCACCCCGCCCACCGTGGAACCATCACCGGTCTCTACAACGTCATGTGGCCCGTCGGTGCCCTCGTTGCCAGCGGTGCTGTCCGAGGTGGCATGAACTTTGAGGGCAGCGACGTCTCGTGGATGATCCCCATCGGCCTCCAGCTCATGTTCCCCGGTATCATCGTCCTCTGCTGCCTCTTCCTCCCCGAGTCCCCCCGCTGGCTGTACACCCGAGGCAAGAAGGAGCAGGCCACCAAGAACTTGGTCGACCTCCACGGCCGTGGCAACCCCGACAGCGAATGGGTCAGGCTCCAGCTCAACGAGTACGAGGAGCATCTCGAGATGGACGGAAGTGACAAGAAGTGGTGGGACTACCGCGCCCTCTTCAAGAACCGTGGCTCCATCTACCGTCTTGCCTGCAACTGCATCGTGTCTCTGTTTGGACAGTGGGCTGGTAACTCTATTGTCTCCTACTACCTGTCCGCCTTCCTCGATACCGCTGGAATCGCCGAGGGACCTGAGCAGGCCAACGTCGCCCTCGGAATGAACGCCATCCAGATCACGTTTGCCGCCATCGGCGCCACCCTCACTGATGTTGTCGGCCGTCGCCCCATGCTTGTCATTGTCAACATCGTCTGCGGTCTCTGCTGGATCGGTGTCATTGTGCCCGCCTCGATTGCCAACATCACCGACACCGATGACAAGGCGCAGATTGACGCAGTCACCCCCCCTGTCAGCAAGGCTATTCTTGCCTGGGTCTATCTCTTCCAGATTGCCTACTCCATCGGCTGGACTCCCCTGCAGGCTCTCTACCCCGTCGAAGTCCTCAGCTACGAGATCCGAGCCAAGGGCATGGGCTTCAGCTCGCTCTTCACCAGCATTGGTACGTCGTCTTTGGTAAATAAATGAAAAGTAGTCATGAAAACTAATCTTTGTCAATAGCTCTCCTGGCCACCCAGTTTGGTGTTCCCGTCGCCCTCAAGAACATTGCCTGGAAGACCTACATTGTCTTCTGCTGCTGGTGCTTCGTCCAGTCCGCTGTCCTCTACTTCCTCGTCCCTGAGACCAAGAACCGAACCGTACGCATTTGCCCACCTGCCCCTGTCATGGCTCTGCTAACAAGCTGCTGCAGCTCGAGGAACTTGACCACATCTTCTCGTCTGCCAACCCTGTCGCGGAATCCAACAAGAAGAAGGTGTACCAGGTCGATGCCAACGCCAACATTGTCAATGTCGACTCGGCCACTGCCAGCCCATCCGCTGCTTAATTTCTGGCGCTGGCTTCGGCATAGCCCACTGTTACTTGAACTCAGACATAGTGCTATGGGATATTTGTACGCTTGACATAGTTACTACTACCTTAATCTTTTGTGTTCAATCGAATCTATTATACCTTGCATTAGTCCCAGCTACATGTATCGAAGCGGTGAGCTTCATTAGCCAATCCTAGGGCTCGTCTGTCTGGAACTATTTTGCCTAAGCCAGTTTTGGCCTCGACCAGATGTCAACTACTAGTATTACGACTGATAGACATTAGCTTGGCCGTAGCTGATGGACATTGGCTGGAATTGGCGTGCTGCCTAATGTTGTGGGTTGCTGATGGAGGTTAGGTCCGATTCCCCCGATTCCCAACAGCGCTATTGGCCTTGTTCGTGGCCACTCATGGTGTGAAGACGCAGGTTCATTATCAACGACCCCATTTGGTCCACCTTGTTTACACTTTCCATCAATCAACGCTCCGCTTCCTTCACTTGGCACGTGAAAGAGCCGACCCGACCACACGGGCAGTGGGCCGGCAGTGGGCCTGCACGATGGATAGCGCGGCACCAGTCCCAAAGATGCAGGTCTTTGACAGGCCGTGACAGGTCTTGACATCTGGCATTCCCAGAGAAAGAAAGCCCTAACCATGCCGGCCGCCGCTCGGCCCGGCAAAGGCATCAATAAAAAGTAACCATCTGGCCTGTTACTGACGAGCTGTGATGCAATGACACCCTGCTTCGCCCCCGCGGCAGGTTAAAGCAACCCTGCAGACGGTTAGATACCGGCAAGTCGGGCCCGTACGGCATCGCCGTGACGTGCGTCGTTTGTATTTTAAGCCCAAAACGTGGATGATCAGCTCGTGCGCGCGTCTGCGAGGGGCCAAAGGCATCAACCTTGCCGTCGTCAACCCTGCAAATGCAACGGTCGCTAGTGTTTTGGGCGAGATGGATACGCTAGACTGGATTGGGAAATGCTCTTGTGCGCTGTGACTAGCCAGTTCGCCGCTGACCAATCTGCGCTAGGCCGAAAGAGGTGCTGCTTCTCCCGGCTCCAATTTGCCGACAATTGGTTGTGTGACGCGCGAGCATCGATGCGATAGTAGTTGTACGGTGTTGTCTCATCGATTTAAAGATGAGATATCCCCTCGGCGGAGTGAGCGCCGATGAGCTTTGCAAAACTACCACCAGACATTTCACGCATGCTGTTATAGTCCCCCTTTCCGCTGATTCAACTCATGTGCCTTACCCTGCAGCGGCCGCCCCTTGACGCCCCCTGACGGAAACCGACAGTGCCCTGAAGGAGCAGCCCGGAATGGCCTATGAACCACTAATCGCTCCGCCGAGCCCGGCAGCAACAGCGTGCTACTCGCCCTATGGCCATGGAGGCGACAGCGCTGCGACGCCCCTGGGGCTCATGTACGGAATTGTGCGTGTCCGGCGACAGAGAGAGCCAGATCAGCGAAACTCATACTGACTCAACGGCAGAAACACGACTATTCGGGGTATCAAGGCCATGATTTGGGCATGATTGCACCCGTGGGCGGCATGATGGCCAGCCCTCCGCTGACGCCGCCGATGGATGGCTACCATCTCCATGACGGCGTAGTCATTGACGCCCACACCCACACCAGCACACCAAGCGCGGCGGCCATCCAGAACGCCAAGAGCGTAAAGAAACCCCTTCCCGCTGATTGTGCCTGCGTGCCCATTGCTAACCAGGATTGCAGAGACGCCGCGTGCAAAACCGGGAATCGCAGCGTCGGTTCCGCGAGCGCAAGGAGCAGCTGCAGAGGACGCTGGAGGCCAAGGCCGACGAGATGCAGTCAGAGTACGAGACGCTGCGGGAGGAGCACTCCAAGAGCGCATCCCAGATCTCGCAGCTCGCCAAGGAAAACGAAGCACTGCGCGCAGAGGTCAAGGACCTACGCCAGCAGAGGCGCCTTATGATGGCAGCAATGAAGCTGTTGCAGCGAGGCTCCACGCCGTCAGGAGCGGCCGACAGTGCGGGATTTTTCAACGACGTCTTGGGCTGTTTGGGAGACTTGTCCGAAGATGCCGTGGACGCCAACTCACCAGCTAACTAAGTTGACTGCGTTGGCTGAACTTTGGCTTGTTTTGTGTTTTTTGGCCTGGTCTGCTGGCGTCTTTGGGTGGGCTTTTTGCAGGGTTTTCTTTTTTCCTAACTGGGTTTGGAGTAGAGGGGCATGAATGATGATGACACCACCCTCCACTACGATATACACCCCTGTTGTCTCTGTGCCTATGGGGATGTTCTCGACTTTGGGGAAGGCCATCTTGATAACTATGGGAAAGGGAACCGTTTCATGTGGCTTGGAAGGAATGGAGATCTGCAACGAGATCAGCGGAAGATCGCGAACCGCCGCATTGACTTCAACACTGCTGTCGGGTCGACCCCTAAACCCAGCCAACCAGCCCGCTCGGTGGCCGCCAATTCCCGAGGCTTAGCCTGGGCCAACCAACCCAGCAACCCTCTGAAGCCGTCACTAATCTCAAAAAGAGCTTTCCCCCGCCTGGGCGGGCCACGTGATGGGCGAGCTGGCTGGCGTTATCGTGTCTTCGTTCTCTGGAGCCCCCGAAGATCCCGGAACATCAAAACAATTTCGCACCAGTTTTCCGACGCCTGTCCTGCTCACTCGAACGAATCCAGAACCAGATGCCACCGCGGGGCGACAAGAAGCCGGGGAACCAGTTCATCTTCGTCGGCGGCCCCGTCCTGACCGAAAGGAGGGGGCCGATCCGGTCCCAGCTCTTCCAGCAAGCCCACCGCCAGCGAAAATCTGAGCAGAGACGAAATGCGGAGGCCGAGCGGGAGTCGCTGATGCGGGGAGGGGGCAGCGCCGCCTGCACCTGCCAGGATGCTCCCCCCTCTGCACCCGAGGCAGATATCGGTTCCAATGCACCCAACACAGGCTTGATAGCCATCAGACCCAATGTTTCTGGCCCCCAGGGGCTGGGACAACAGCTCTGCCCCGTCTGCGGGAAATCGGTGTCTCCACGGGTTCAGGTTCCCGCCCTAAAGGCATGGGACCTCGGCGCAGGCGGCTCCAACCCCGTGATGCCCATCAACGAAGCAACGTCTGGGCTCAGGGTGCAGGAGATCCTGCACTTTGCCAGCACAATCATCTGGCCCAACTTCCGCCCCGGGACCTATGCGTCCAACTGCTACCGGTTCTGGTCCTTCCCCCCAGACGACAAGATCAAGCAGTATGCATTGCTCTGGTCCGCAACCTACCACAGGGACATTCTCAGCCTGGAGTCCGGAGGCCCCGGCTACCGTGGAGGATCTAAGGAGCAGCTGAAACTAAAGGGACTCGCCCTCGAATGCCTACGAAAGGAGGTCAATGCATACACTGGGGCGACACCCATCGACAGCATCATCATGTGCATCCTCTACTTTGCCGTCAACGACACGCACGGAACACGACTATACCGCGACGCCAGCCCCTTCAACCCACCGTTCAAAGGTCTGCACTCGTTGGACTTCTACGGTAGCAGGGACTACCATCCCGCCCACTGGGCAATCATACAGGATCTCCTCGGGAAATACGGCGGAGTCGAGGCTCTCAAGGAGTTTGCGCTGGCTTGGTTGCTGTCTATATCCGACATCATGGGCTCGGCACACACTCTTCGGAAACCAATCTACCCGTGCTTGGGTGTCGATGGGAAGAGGCTGTTGCTGGATCCCCCCCTTCACCTATTTGAGCAGTACGGCTTCCAGCTGGCCAACAGCCCTTCTGGTTCTGGCTTCAACGAGCTCCTCGCGCTATGCCCCCCGGTGCGCCCGGAACTCGTCGCCGTATTCTCCAACATAGGGCAGCTATGCTGCGTGCTGCAGTATTACTCGAGGACGTATTGCAGTCCAGAGGTCTTGGACCGCTTGGGCGATAGCCGGAACTACGTACATTACCATCTTTTCTCGTCCCCTGATGAGAATGACGCCGACGACCAGATTCTTGCGGATACCGACGGCATCCCGGAGGCGACCAGGCTGTCCAGGGAATGGTATCTGACTTGCAGGCTAGCATTGCTTTTGTTTGCCACCCACGTCACATACCCGATCCCAAGATCAACCGTCGTCCGAGAACCGCTTCTGCAGAAGCTCTGCCCCAAGCTCCAGCTGCTAGTGGACCAAGGTGCTCGTGGACCGTTGTTGCTGTGGTGCGTGTGCGTAGCGTTGGTCACGTCGGACATGGACCCTACCGGACGGATGCCGGCTCTATTCAAGAAGCTGTATGGCGATTTGAAACTAACCAACTTTAATGACTTGTTGATTCTCCTTCGGAGGTTTGCGTGGGTGGACTCGGCGGCGGAACATCAATATGGACGGCTCAGCGGGCTTTTGGCGGCGTAGGATTCGGGACACGGGGGTTACGATACACATGAAACATACACGGGCATTCGCATCGGCTCTAGATCTCTTAACTGCAGAGTATTTCAAACAAACTGGAAACCAAAACACTACCGTGCCCCTGTGATATTACAATGCACTCCCTTTCCTCGAGCGCCCATGTGGTTCCGTACTCGTCACCTAGCAAGTCGACAACGCCAATAACCTAGCTATCGTGCTGTCGAGAATGGTCTGGACTTCTTGGCGGCCGAGGATACCCTCTTCAAAGGCAGCATTGATGACGGTATCCCCACCCTTTAATCCGGAGACGTTGAATATCGGGCCCTGACTGCCTTGTCGGCCGTTTGTTGCCGCTGCTGAGAATTGGACGTCTGTAATTTTCCATTTCTCTGCGCCTCCGTGTGTGGGCTCCTCGCACTTGGGCGAAGAAAAGGCACCGAGGTTCGAGACCAGGGTTGTGCTTGTCAGCACAGTTCCAGCAAAGGGCAAGATTCGCTTTAGGATATGTTCTAGGTCGGTGTTCATGTTCATGCCGGAGCGCACGGCTCGCACAGCTGGTTCCGTTTTCCTAGTCATCCATTCCTTGTATTCCCTGGTGAGTTTCCAGATCTTCTCCTTGTTTATGCCGGGGGCTCCCTTCTCGCCGAGGATGTCACTGAAGTCGGTTTGCTCAGCGGCATCCCTGTATTTGTTGAGCCCTGACACTCGAGCCATGCCAGAGGTGCAGTTGAAGATGGTTCCGTGTTCTGTGCCGCCGCAAATTTGGTCCCTGGAGAGCGGCAAGTGAGGCCGCATATCAAGAGCGAACCGTGTACTGCCGATCGAGGCATACATGTTGTAGTCCACCGTCATTCCCACCATCAGCATTGTCATCAAGAGAGGCGTAAAGGTTGTTCCATTTTCTCGACAACAACGTAGGATCTGTGCCATTTGAGCTTCTGGGATCCGACTCGTGACAACCGCCGTGGTAGTTCTATGGAAGTTGTCGGCAACCTTGTTCACCGACTTGAGGTAGGGCTTGGAGGTTGGGAGGCTGCTAAAGATGAATCGGCTGGAGCAGAATAGCTGTGCGAGAAGAAACCTCGCCTGGCCAAACACCAGGCTCATCATAGAGGGGCTCCATCGCTTGTCACGACAAGGTTGTGTATTTTGAACCTGGCTCCATTCTGGTGGGATTACTTCCCTTCCAGGGTCCGACTTGATGATTGGGGAGCAGGTTGCTGATGTATGTCTTGTGGTTGAAGCTTCGTTTAGGGCAGCCAAGAACTCTTTGTGGAAAACGTATCCAGAAATGCCATCGGCCATCATGTGATGGTACACGAAGAGTACGTGTTTCCCCCCGAGTACGACGACTTTGAACAACGGCCGGCCTGGGGTGTCCTCAACATGATCCCATGTGTTGTGGAGATTCTCCAAAACCATAGGCCTCACGCCGGCGCCTGTAGGATCATTGACAAACTCGATCGATTGCCGAAGATCTATATCGTGTAGCATGGCGATTTCAAGGGAATGGTTACTCTTGCTGCGCTTTGATGGCCCCAAAACTCCGACCGTCCGCATCATCGGGTGCCGTTGCACGACAGTTCGAAGAGCAGCCAAGACTGTCGGTTCGTTTAGGACACGATTGCCGCACGAGTATGTGGCCGCAACTAAGATGTTGGACTGAATCCCGAGACGGTGATAGAGATAGAAGATTCGCTCGACACATGCTGTTCTCGCGTTGTTAGTAATTCTGTATGCACTGTCTGATGGTGTTGGAAGTCACTTGGCCACCTACCTGACTCTCGGAGCACGGTAAATTTGGGATCCTGCGACTTGGTCATTTGAAGAGCTGTAACGATTGTTCATGTTTCGCTCCTAAACTTGGGCAACTTCTTTCTTAAGTAGTTGGCGTTGTTTCATCGAACCGGAGTTTAAGACTGCCGAGGATGGCCTCGCCTGCCCCGGGGGCCGTGTGGTGACGCGTCTGTTTTCTTGCCATGCTAATCTTAAGCGGGTAGCTAGATTTTCTTACCACAGAGACTAGTAAACATACCAGGAGCGTGCAGTCGACAGGGGAGCATGATCCTTTGAAGGCACCGACCCGGCAATCTGCACACAGAATGGACGAACATCAGATACAGAATATGCAAGCAACTTTTGGAGACTGCCCGAGTATCAGGAGATGGATAATTCTATTCCTCGGCAATTGCTATCAATGCAGTTCCTCAAAGGCACGTCATTCCAGTTGCTGGCGTCAAGACAGGCGTTGTTGCAACTCCCCGTCGGAGATTTCATCGCTCGCCCAACCCCGGAAGCCACACAGCCTCAACGAACAGGTCAAAGCGCACACAATACAGGGTCATCTGTAACCGTGGATACTTGCTGAAAAGGTGTCGCTGCATTGTAGCGTCTTGGCGGATATCCCAGCGTAAATGCGCATGCCTGAGTGAGGACATTCAGCCGTCCACCATGCTGACATGACAGTGGCGAATCGAAAGCGACACAGCCTCAGGGCAGCCAAAAGACAGGGGATATTCACGTGACTGTAAGTGCATGGGACTTTGGTTCCTCAGACTCACCATTACACCGGGCAGACATCACACCGACTTCCGAAATTTCCCATCTTCAATGAGCCGCGAGAAAATCACAGTGTTGGGGGAGAAGATGCATCCATACCAAAATCAGGAAGCGCCTTCGTCAATGGAGGGGCAGCGCGGCCTGGTTCGTTCAGACGATGGCCCACTGACGAGTCCCCTCCTCTCTTTGCCCATCGAGATCTTGAATAAGCTCCTGGACAGCATTGCGGGAGCCAAGACCTTACTAGCAATCAGCCTCACCTGCAAGCTTCTTCATCGTCCTTCGATAGAACGTCTCTACCGACATGTCGCCACTTCTGTCAAGGATCCGGCACATACAGCCAAGCTCATCCGTACCCTCGAGCCCCTTCTTAGCATCCAGCAGAAGATGCAGCTCAAGATTGAGGGCAAGTATCTGGGATATCTGGAGCCACGTCAGACATACCCAGCGGTTGTTGATAGGCGATCAAAGCCACTGTATGCGTCCTATGTACGACAGTTGAGCGTTGAGGTGGCTGGGCCCGGCCTAGAGAAGCTATACACCATTGAGCGATATGTGGAAGAGGTGCTCAAGAATCTTGAGAATCCTCAGGTTTTGATGATCGAGTGTTTGAATGAGTGAGTATCCAATAACCACGAGATTGTGTAAGATGCTGATAGCGCGCTATAGATCGATTGCTAGGCAAATCGGCTCATTGAGAAACCTGAAAGCCGTCCACCTCAAATTACCCACGTCGCATCCAGGCCATAACATGACGGAACTGGCAAAAGTCAAAAATCTAAAGCACTTTGCGGTCGGGCTCGGTTGCTCAAACCCCGTGGCCAACTCCAACTTCCTGGCCGCTGTACGATCTATAATCAGGAACTCGGCATCGACACTAGAGAGTCTCAAACTCTTTATGCCCAATGTAGAGAGTGGATGCGATATCCTAGCCGACTGGACGGACAGTGATGCAGAAAACAATTCTGCAATGGCAGAGAGGCAACAGAGACCTGCGCCACTCGCTCTAAAGTCACTAAGCCTCCTTATTTTTCAGATGCCTTTGCCGACTATTCTGGCGTGGGTAAACGCCGTTGACTTTAGTACACTCACCGAACTGAAAGTGGGCTACTCCAACGGGGATATAAGTCCTCTCTATCAGCGCCTTGAATCCATAGTTCGGTCTCCATCATCCAAGTTCAATCTTCGGCACTTGCGGCTCGCACTCTATGAGACCTTTCGCCGAACGACAGCAACCAAGGACCGTGACGCCGGGACAAGAGCAATCTGCGAGTTCCTCTCTGCATTCGACACCTTGGAAACCCTCGTTCTGATAAACTGTGGAGAGTATCCCGCAGTAGAGGACCAGGTGGACGCGGCTAGCTCAACCGGACCCTGGCTACTACCAACGATGGTAGTGCAGGCAATATGTCATCACAAAGGTTTGACCACTCTCAAGATAATCAACTCTCCCAGAGATGACGGATGTGTCCCATATTTATCTCCCGCCAATATCAATATGCTTGTGGATGCTTTGCCTCTACTGCAAGAGCTTGACTTTCCGCTGGACCTTCAGCAAGTCGTCAGTGATGAAAATCATCCCCTTGTGTTTTCAATGTCACTAATCTCTATCCACCAGGCCGAAGTTGGCAAGGCACTCTCACTCGCACCCAACCTTTGCTCCGTGATGCTGCTTAGAGATGTCTATTTCTCGGATGCAATGAAAGTGGATGAAGATTGGAATATGCTTTCTGGCATTATCCAAGGATTTTTGGATAGCCATGTGGACAAATCACAGGTCTCTAACGACAGCACTGATCTCGATGGCAGCAGCAGTCAAAGAAATAGTGTCAGTGAATCTTCCTTTTCGTGGCAGGAACGATTCAAGCTGAGGCAGATCACGACGGAATTCAAGATTTGGCAACTGGAGTCGAGTGCAAGCCCATCTGCGTTTCCGAGATGCGAACAGATATGGAGCACCGATAGAAGCTGCGCAGTGTGGTGTCGCAGCAAAGAGTGGCACGATTGTTTCGATATTTATATGGAGGAGGAAGATTCTTTCTGGTTTAAATTGCTCGAATATGATTCATAAGGTTGCTATTCACGGCCATCATCGATGTTTGATACACGTTACATTCGTCTGAATTTTCAGCTCACTTTAAGTACGAACAAATTAGCCTCAGGCACTGTAGCCAATTCACTTGAGCAGTTATCGCAGTGAGCATACAGGGCCTCTCTGTTCAGTTGAGCGAATTTATATTCGATTTGTTAAATTAACTTGGGCTGGATCGGGGCAGGCTTGTTTCTATTGCCTCTCTCCATAACTGCAAATATACCTTGCTCTATAAAGTGCTTCGGTATTGCCCCCTCACCTGCACCTTCCATCGCGGCACTGAAGAGAGCCATCCGGCTTCTGGGGACAGTCCACCAACCTCCTCCAGTCTGTATATATCGTTAGCGCTGTCACTCGAACAAGTGTCGTGAAGAGGAATCCGCATCGAGCCAAATGGGATTGTGGAGGAGACAAGGTGACGTACTTCCGTTTTCACAGACAAGCTGCAAATAGCAAATGTCAGCAGCTGCATCGAAAGGGTCGTGGACGGGCAACGTCATACCAGCCAGCCTTGATTGCATTGACACGTGCGGGCACCATTCCTGCCGCATGACCGACCGGGGGTGCCGCAGGCCATAGCCTCCCCTGAGAACATCATGGCCAAGGCAACGTAAAGAACCGAAGAGACCTTCATCTTGAATGAGTTGGTTGTATGGTGGTTGATTGTGCGGCGGTTGCGTTGGGATCTGATATTGATGATGTGTGTGAACCATGATTAGCTGGTTGGAAACAGTCCATTATATACATGTAGACCATGGTACGTGGTATCCCCTCCCAGATATGAAACACTTGGAACTTTTGCTCTGGTGTGGCATGTCGCCTCAGTCAGTGGGCGATGACGTGGGGGAGTCCTATGCAGTGTGACAGCATTGGGCGCGTTGAGGATCTACATTATGCAGAGGCGACACTTGGCAACATGGGTGACATCGAGATGGTACCACCGTGCCTGTAAGCCTAAGTGGAATTAAGCTTAATTCTTCGTAATGGAGCAATGGCTAGTCTATGTGTTGCTTCTTTACCTGCCAAAGGCATGGTGTTATGGTGTGTCGGGCCGTCGGCCTTCTCCTTAGCCGCAACGGTCCATCTCACAATGGTCAAGAGAGGTGGCCGTGGTGAATCATGTCTTAGGAATAGGGCTAGGGCTTTCGCTTTAGAAATAGGGATTGCCAAGATTATCAGGCTGCGGCCTAGGCTGGAACGTAGATTCCCAGTGGGGACGGACCTTGACTCAACACAGTTTCATTCCCACTCAGAGACCTACAGACAACGGCCATCCATACACTGAGGGCCTCCATTCGGCCTCCAAGGACAGTTCCAGAGCCACATCCACCCTGGAGACGTGTTAGCATCGGTACATGCGCTGGCCAAGCAGCTTGCCGAGAAGAGAAGACTTCAAAGCAGACGACAACTGGTTGCACTTACGGCCACGTTGGCATGTCAACTGTTCAGTTAAACCCGTTAGTAATACTACCAGTAGTGGCTCGGCAGGGTGCACCTACCACCTGGCTTTTGTTGCATTCACAAAAGCGCCTGCCCTCTTCCCATGCTTGACACGACTCCCCATAGACCCGACAACCCAAGGCTTCTCCGGAAAACACCATGGCCACGGCGGTATATAAAATGAAGGTAGGCTTCATCTTGTTGCAGTCGATGCACTGTTGTTTAGTCAAAAGCGTGTGGTTTTCGTTGCCCTTGGGTATTATTTTGAAAAGGTGAGTTGGAGCTGTCCGTTGCCTCTTCTGCAAGGCGCAAAGGGCGGTAAAGATCACATATATAGCACGTCCAGATCCCCCCAATTCTTGAATGCTATTTTTAACCCTTCCCACGACCTTGAAGCAGGTTGGGGACTTTTGTGAGCCCGTGGATGGAATGTTTCCCTGTGTCGCCGTTGTATGGCGTAGGAAATTCCTGCAGAAGGGCTTTGAATCTGACGATGTTGACAGATGTGAACCAAAAGCTCATCTGTCTACTCAAAATTACGGTTTTCAGCAGGCTAGTTATCACTATCGGCTGTTCATTTTCAGGCTCACGGCGACAAAGTACGCGGTTGAGCAGAGTGGAATGTGAACCCCGCACACGTCACTGTTTCAAAGTATGAGACTGAATTGCTAAAAATAAGCACAGCTGAGTCTCGACTGTGTTGAGAATCACATGTGGTAGATATGGAACATCGGGCCATGATTGGAACGCGGCGGAATCCGGCGGTAAGCCGGCCCTATTGTCGGTGAAACAGGAAAAGCAATGTCTCAATTCCCAATTCCCAACTTCAATCAAGGCCTTTTGCTTTCCTCGCACGGCTTGAATCCATCCCGAGGGCTGCGTGGGTGCTGAAAAGGACTGTAAACCAGTGGTTTTGATAAGTACAGAGTTGCTGGAAAGCGTCCCCGAACAGAAAAGCCTTCCAACGGAAAATAAATATACAAAATTCAAATTACATCGAATGGTTTCACGACTCGCTAGTTGCACTGGGAGTACCACTCGTTGACGAAGTTGCACTTGAAGGGCGATGCGCACTTGGTGCTGCCAGAATATCCACTTCCCTGTTGCCGAATTAGCGCATGATTTCCCATCTGGTGAGACAAATCCGCTCTACTTACGCCGCACTGGCCAAATTGAGCCACGGTCCCAGTTGATGGGTTTGTTGGTGCTGGGTTTGTTCCCGCCTTCGTGGTTGACACCGGGTTCGAGGTTGCCCCAGACCTGCTCCAGTTCCTGTTGCGGGAGAGCTCGTACCACCAGTTGCGGAGCATCCAGCCGTCAAAGTCGGTGATGACGGACGAGGAACCGGCAAGCATGATGAAGTTGGAGATGCCCGAGGGGGTCCAGTCTGTCATGTGTGAGGATTTTGTCACTAAAACGCTGTCGAGGGTGTTTCACGTACCATAAACTAGACACAAAGTTAGCATGGCTCTTCCAATTGCCGTTTCAAGGGGTTAAACTTACAGTCATCAAGGCCAAAGGTGTGCCCCATCTCGTGGAGAAGAATGTGAATGCTATCAGAGTTGAGAGCTCCCATAAAGTACTCGCGGCCGATTCGCTGGCCCCAATCACCACCAGCACCGCCACCAAATCCGTCAGTGAGCCAGAGGGACTGGTCATAGTGACGAGCAGCTCCGCCCGGGCAGGAGCCGTAGTTTCCGTCCTGGTGGAAGAAGCGGCCACATGCCGGGGCACATTCGGGCGCGCCCTCGCCATCCTTGTTGGTGTAGACATCGATGCCGCTGGTCGACCCTTGGAGCAGGTTGCGATCACGAACGGCCCATCCGACGACGTTGACCTTGATGTCAGTGTAGGGGAATCCGTCATACCCATAGAGCCACTTGAACCACTTCTGGTATGACCTGTTGACGGCAGTCGCAACCTGTGCGCGTTGTGCCTCTGTGACGGGCGTGCTGGACTCCCAGCGAACGCACATGTTGATGTAGCCCTTGTTGGCATTCAGTTGGTCCCACTGCAGATGTTAGCATAAGTATCTGATTGCTGAAACCGGGCTACTTGCGCCATAGTTTTTGAATCCGAAGAGTCCACCGGTGTAGGTTGCCTTGCAGTGGTCCCAGACCTGCTTCAGGGGAGTCGCAAGGTTGGACGGAGGGCTCCAACCGCTCTGTCTCTTGACTGGCGGATTGGAGATGGGATCGGCATAGGAGCGCTCGTTCAACGGGACAGACTCCCAGACACTTGGGTCAAGGTCGGAAGCGGCAGAGTTTGCGGCGGTCGCCGAGTTTGCGAGGCACAGCGCCAGGCCGGTAACAGTTGAGAAGCGCATATTCAAGGACAACAGATGCGAGGGACTGACATGCAATAGTCCAGAATGTTATGGTTCGTCACGATCGATTATATATAGATGGCCTGCCCCACGTTTGGCGGTCCTTGTTCATTTCGCTGACCATCCGGACGATCTCGCTCCGGTCCAGACTCGGCCAAGACTGGTGTCGGCCACAACAGAGCAGGGGTTACTATTTCCGCACGAATAGTTTATTTAACGGCTAATGACATGACGGAGTGTCCGAACCGCACTTCCTAACAAATCTCGGAGACCGAACGTATGTTCCAAAATGAGCCCCCCGCTCACCGCACCACAAGCGTGTGTTTTCCATGGAAAATTTGAACCCGGGCTCCACATTGAACCCAACTCCGTATTCCATGGCAATATCTCATCCAATATTACTAATTAATCAACTCCTCGTGGTCAGTTCAAAGTGGTCATTCATAGCCTTCTCAAAAGCCTCCCACTGCCCAGGTAGTACTGTTGACGTGACCCAATAATTCCCTTCGTTGTCCTTACCCAGGACGTAAGTGCTATCGGCGGGCTTGATAGGACCGTGGTTCTCTTGAGCGTACACCGGCTTGCAGGGCGGGTTGCCGGCAATGGGATTCTTCCTGGCGGGAGCAAAGTCGATGCCGAATATATCCGCTTTGGACCAATTCGTCAAGCCGAGTTGAAGCATGGTGCTGTCGCCAATCACGTTGATGGGCAGGCCCGTATTCGCCTGCCGATGCATAGCATAGTATGCTTCGTGCTGAGCTTTGGTCCCCTGCTCGTTGATAGCACGTCTCACGAGGGCAGCAAACCAACTCAATGGGCGCTCGGCCAATTCATGCTTCTTCACGAGGACATTACCCCACCCCCACGCGTTACCAAGGAGAGGATGCTCGCTTTCTGTGGGAATGAGGTCACCTTCGAATGCTTTGCGCAGTGACATGGCCATTCCACCAACAACCTAGCGCCGGGGTCCAAGTGTCAGTGTCGGTTTCAGCTAGGGAAACCTGGTCTCGGCGCTAACATACCAATCTGTCATCGTCAAGCCCGAGGGACAAGACCCTCCAACGCCAAATTAAGGACGCAATAATGTCGCCCTCTGTTAGAAAGACTTTGGATACGTCTCCACCTTCCGCTTTCGCCTTTTCACGGAGCTCTCTCAGCGCCTGGTCAAGTTCAGGCTGCCAATATGCCTGGGGAATGCATATTACGCGAAGCTCTTTGGCCCGTAGGAAGGTATCCACGCAATAGCGGAGTCCCCATCGAATTAGGCCTCCGAGCCCGACAATATGGTCCGCCAGGATATGCTTCTCCACTAGAGGGCGCTTACCTGATTCCAACGGTGCAAAGGGGTCGATTTCATAGCTTAGCGGCTCGGGGATCTCATCGTGTTTGCCCCAGAGCACTTTGGACCACCCTTGAAGAAGATACTGGATGCCAATGGCGTCGAATGCGGCATGCTGCCAATAGAAGGCAACCACAGTCTTGTCAGTAAAAGAAGTAACACGCAGCCCCAGGACCGGTCTGTCCGACGCCATGTATTCGTTTACGCCTGTGGGTTCATAATCCGGCTCCCACACCAAATCGCGAAGTTTTGTTGGGTCGGCCACGATGGCGGGCCTGCGTGACGGCTTCGGGATCAGCTTTGCGATTGGGTGCTCTAACGAATGCATATCATGGTCGACGTGTTTGAACTCGATGGGTGGTCGGTCCTCAGTGAACACGGTAGGGATGTGCCATTCTGTCTCGCCAGCAGCCTACTAGGCACATGTTAGCATTGAAAGACAAGATACGCACTCCTCCAGAGCCACATCAACCAGCCTGACATTTTTCCTTTGGCGCCCTCCCAGTCTCTCCCACCCCTTGCGCTTGACCAGATTCTCCAGCGAAGTTTTTAGAATCTGAGCATTGAGGACTTCGTCGACCACAAGTACGATTGTCATGTTCATGCCCTTCACAAGAAGATTCTTCTCAAAGTAGTGCAACGGCACGACCTTGTCCGTTGGTATCCGGTGCTGGACCGGAGTCCAGCTCAGGAAGAAGTCCATAGCACGGTCTCCTTGCAGGGTCAGTAGAGTTAGTTGCGTTCTTTGCTGGGGCATACAAAGTTCATCCGCAGATTGACGGGCGGTGCGCGCTTATTGTATGCATAACGACTGGGGCTGAGCCAAGATCTAACAACTGGCAAACCTGGACCTGATGGGTCGGTCCGCTATCGTGGGACGAACTAGTCGGGATTCCCCGGCCATATCCCGGCCACGGAATGTTGGTGCGACTCTCTCTCTCTATCAAGTATTCCGTGTAGAACTGTAGATTGGTGTCCTTCCATGTGAAAGGGTGGGTGCGAAACGAAAAATAATGCCAGGCTCGTGCAATCCACCGACAGCTCCACGAATTAGAAGACGACGGCCCCTCAAGCCGCCGTGATCCTGGTCAAGATGCGTCAGCCCACTTCGCTGGGGAGCGCGTCAAATCAGCCAGCTGGGGGTTAGCCTTGGACAAGGGGGTGACTCTCGCACTGATTCTATTGACTGGATAAGTACTTTGGCATCCTAGTCGGTCATCTGATTTGACGCATATAGCAGGTGTCTGTTGGAAGAGACGTTGGCTGCTGAGAAAAGGTCCATTGAGGATGCTGCCCATGTGCGGTACTTGGTCGCCAAATCATTGACTCTGGGAATGTCGCCCAGCGTATAGTCTCATGAACTGCCTCGTCCCGTTTCAGGAGCGTCAGCAGAGGTAATTTTGCTCAGCCAGTTTTTCTAACCACGGGTATGAATGTGAACACTATATATAATCTTTTTGATAAAACTCATTAACAAAACAAAACATTTGCCCTTAGGGATCCCATTCCGCAAACGCCAGAGGACTGGACACTTAGTAGGCAAGGTGCAGGGTAGCAGCCGCATCATGAACAGACCAGCCAAGGGGACAGCGCCACCGTGGCTAATTCTCGGATGCAAGTCTGTGGCTTGGTGCGAATGCCAATGACGCCATGAGACCCATAGTAGAAAAAGCTGACCTTGTGTTGCCGCGCCAGAAGGAGGCACGGTGCTAGAGGTGCTGGCACTGTGACTGGAACGCGCCTAGCGGGTGCTAGGCTTCCAATTACGACTCGTATTTGTACGGGCAGGAGGCCGTGCGTGGGGCTCTGGCACCATTCAGCCACTGTGTAGGTACGGCAAAATGTAATTAGCCGACATACTCTCCCTTGGGACCTCTCGCCCGAGACTCCCCGGCGGAGGCCCAACCGACGACCCCGCCTGCAGCGCCATCCCCATACTACCCCGCTGCCCATCACCATGCAGCACATCACCTCGTCTGAATCGGCTTAGCAAGCGTTGGTCGTCATGGTATATATTATGGGCGCGCCGTCTGCCCAATGTTCCATTAATCTCTGGCATCTTCCTGCAAAAGAAGCTTCTTTTTCGTCTGATTGAACTGAACATCTACGTGATCCATCACCACAAGGTCCAACATGGCTGTCATCAAGGTCGGCATCTTTGGCTATGGCAACTCTGCCAAAATCTTCCACTTGCCCTTCATCAAGTCCGTCCCCGATCTCGAGGTCGTGGCTGTGATGCAGCGTGCAGCTGCCCCGAGTGATCCGGCGACTGCTCCCAAGGGCTCCCACTGCACCGTGGATCTGCCCGGCATTCGACACTACCAGACTGCTGAGTCTTTCTTCGCCGATGCCGAGATCCAGCTTGTCGTCGTTGTAACCCGTGGCGATACTCACATGAAATTCGCCGAGCAGGCCCTGCTGGCGGGAAAGCACGGTTCGTATTGCATCACTAGCAAATCATCCGGACAGCGGCTAACACAGCCCGGGCAGTCATCGTCGACAAGCCATTTGCCGAGACGTCGCAGGAGGCGGACCGTGTCATCAAGATTTCAGAGGAAAAGGGCCTTATTCTTACTTGCTACCAGAACCGCCGATGGGTAAGCAGCTCGTGCCGGCGACTTACTGATAAGGGTACTAATGTGAAACAAGGACGGCGATTTCCAAACTCTGCGAAAGCTCATTGCCGCCGATGCCCTTGGCGAGATTGCTGAAGCCGAGATTCACTACGATTTTGAGAACGCACCTTGGCTGCACATGATGACACAGAAGGAATACACACCCGGCTCCGGCATGTCGTACGGACTTGGTCAGTGGCTGGATCCCCCATCATTTCACTCGGCTTCTCTTCTCACATGCATCAAGGAACACACAGCGTCGACCAAGCCGTCCTCCTGTTTGGACAACCCAAGTCGGTCACAGCCTTTTACCGCACCCAGCGCGGCATCGAGAGTGACGTTGAGGATACATTCACCATTATTCTCCAATACGATGGACCCAAGTCCAACCTGCTAGTCACTATCAAGACGTCCGTCATCTCGCCTTTGCACCACCAGATGAAGTACATGATTCGCGGTAAAAAGGGCGCCTACCTCAAGGTATGTACCATCATGCATCCGTAACATTGAGTTTATTTCTGACAACTCGCGCAGTTCCAGCAGAGGAGGACCGATACTCAGGAAGAGCAGGCTGCCGCGGGTCTCAACCCTCTGGACCCAACTTTTGGCGCTGAGCCCGAGGAGCTGCATGGCGAGCTCTCTACCTATGCGGAGTTTGATGCTAAGTACCAGACGTTCGACGAGGCTACACAGAAGTATGCCGGAAAGTACCCCACCCTCCCTGGACGCTGGGTCGGTATTTATGAAGCCCTGGCGAACACCATCAATGGCAAGGGCGAGCTCCAGGTCAAGCCTACCCAGTGCCGAGATGTCCTCAAGATTCTCGAGATGGCCCGAGAGTCCCATGTCAAGGGGGCTACGATCGCTTGGAGCTAGTCTAGACGGGACTCGGAGGAGCTGGTTAATATATTGACATCAGAGTAGCAACAAGTCTCCATTGACTGGCATGACAATCCTGGTGATGATTTAGATCTTTCCAGTTGCTTATCGTGTCTAGCCCCAGCCCAGCATCCGATTGACGGGACATCAGGCCCCAAGGATGTGCGGCAAATGTCAACGGTGGCCCGATGCACGTTCTGCGGCTCGATATAGAAGTGCAATGCCGGAACCAATCAGTCCTCATCATCTGTCATGGCTCAAAGGTTCAACGCAGGGGCCAAGCTCTATGAAACATGGAGGCTCGAGATGAAGGCTTTCTAGTCCCTCGCTAGAAAACGGCCTAGTCCCGGTTGGGCGATGCGACACTGGGGCGGCCCCCATGTGTTGCGTCCCTGGCTGAGGACACAGTGCTAAATTTGATGATGGGGGCGGCCCCATGCAATCCTCCGTAATATAGGCATCGGCGGGCGAATCCTTTGGCGGCCGCACTAATTGATCGGAGCGGTACGAGGTATCGAGAGACTCAATGTAAGCGATAGACGGCTTGCTCTTATGTTTTTGCATCTCATCTGGTCTACTGTACCTCACGGAGCGTAGCCTATTAATAAACGGCCATGCGACAAAAATGGGAGATGCAGCACCCTGAGTCTGGCCCTACTCTACAGGCTGTATGCGGATTAGGCCATGCATCCCCACACCCAATAATACGACAGTCTATCAGGGTGCTATTTGCGCTGTAGGGATCCGGAACCTTGCCCTACGAAATTAATCAGCTGTATCCGGACGGGCCTAGTCCTGGTTCGACCATTAGCTAACGCAGGACTGGGACGCAGCGACGCATCCTATTAGCCACGTCGCGAAGGCTATCAGCACACCAGAGTCTCAGCCTAACCATGCGTCGACATGTGGCGGCCGCCGCCCACTTCCATTGGCATGTGCCGGAGCCACCCGTGACAAAAATACACTAGGCTGCTTGGTCTCTCTGACCTTCTGTGCCTCTCTGAGACGGCCCCTCCCTGCCGCAGTGCCGCCCAGTAATTATTGTCCGTCTTGCTCGCTGGCCTTTCGCCATTGCTTCATCATTTCTCCATTCTCCCTCCATAATACCCCGTCCGTCCGTCCGTCCGTCCCTCCCCTCGGCCTGCTTGCTTGCTTGCTTGCTTGTTCCCAGCCTGCCGTCAGCCAAGCAACGCCAAGCCAGCCAGCCAGCCCAACCAGCCATGTATCAATTACTTCCCACGTCAACGGACGGGACAGGCGCCCGCACCACCTACTTTGGCGGCTCCTGGAGTAGGCCTGGACGCCCAGCCATCATCGCCGCCGCCGTCTTCGCGCTGCTCACCCTCAACGGGCTGGCCTTGCTATGGATGCACAGCGACACCGCCATCGTCAGTAGCCCCGGCAGCGCCGCCGTCGAGCACGGCAACAATCACACCGACCAGCATCCCGATCAACAACACTCCGACCAACACAGCGACGAGCACAACGACGAACACAGCAACCCGCCGCTCTGGGATGGCATCCTGCGACCCGCCAACCATTGCGACCTCGAGGAGTCGTCGCCGTTCGTGTGCGACCCCGCCAAGAGCACCGTCAAGCACACCATCCCCAACATCGCCCACTTCGCATACGTCTACGACGATCCCGGCCACGAAATCGAAATCACATTTAGCCAGTTCCTCAGCGTGTGGTCTGCGCACCACTACTGGAAGCCCGAGAAATTATACTGGCACACCAACGCCAACAACACCTCCATCGAACGCGCCAAGAACGGCGAGTCGGGCAAATGGAGCAAGCTGCTCCTCAACCTCCCCAACATGGTCGTCAACCAGGTCGAGGCGCCCACCCACGCCGGCAACGGCAAGAAGCTCGACAACCTCGCCCACCGCTCCGACTTTGTGCGCGTCCAGGCCGTCCACGACTTTGGCGGCGTCTACATTGACGTCGACGTCTTCCCGCTCTACGACATCAAGCACCTCCGCGAGCGCGGCTTCGCCTTTGTCGGCGGCCGCGGCTGCACCGGAGACATGCAGAGCGGCACCTTCATGTCCATCAAGGGCGGCAAGATGATCTCCGCCTGGCTCAAGGGCATGCACGAGGTCTACGACGGCAAGTGGCTGACCCACAGCGACGAGAAGATGTCCAAGGTCGTCAGGCCCTTCCAGGACGGCTACGAGTGCGAGACCCTCGTCCTCAAGCAGATCGCCCTCGCACCCCAGGGCTGGTTCCCCCAGGATGTCGACCACCTCTTCAAGCTACACGACGACGTCAAGAAGATTGACAAGCCCCAGTCGGACGAGGCCAAGGCCGCCCTAATAGAGAGCCTCCCGGAGCTGGACTACCAGGCCGAGAGGCCCGAATGGGCCCGCGACTGGTCCTGCAGCTACTTGCTGCACGCCTTCAACGGCTTCGACAAGGATGGCATCTTCCCCAGTGCCGTCATTGAGCGACGCAGCAACATCCACCGCGCTGTGTATCCCGCCGTCAGGGAGATGCTGAAGCAGGGCATCGTGAATCTCGACGATACGGAGGAGGGTAAATAAAAAACGGAGCAATGGCTTTTTCCAATGGTTTAAGGCGTCAACTGTATATTGAAACGGAAAACGGAGAGGAGTTTATATATAGACTGGTGGTATATTATGTATAGTACGCACAAGATGTTAGCGCTTTTCATCTGTCTGATCAATTGAGTCAATAAGATATCAATATTTACACATTCATCACTGAGGAGGGCTTGCTGCCATGAACTCATTGGTGTTTGTGCCTTAGCCCCCCGGCAGTTTATCCAGATCTGGCGTAAGATTGTGAGAATCCCTGCTCTGCGAGGAAGCCAAGAAAGCCCCCACTGATGCCTAATGGGGCGAACGTGTTGGTGAGAGGCCTCGATCGCAAAACCCCGCCCTCATGATCTCATCTGTATATCTAATTCCCGACCTCTTAGCAGATGCATGCATTTTGCATAGAGGTAGCGCTGTCATAAATTTAAATAGTCTTTGCTAGGGTTTTAGGAGAATCGCCATGGAGATAGTTAGCCGCGTTGTTATTCCAAAGTCGCGATGCCACCGACGAGATGGTTCACATGTTGAAGAAGGTGGCGCTGTACAATGACATCGAACTCGGCACAAGGCCGCCAAGATTGCACCAAGCTATCCACGAGGGCCAAGAAATCAACCACATTCTTTCCGAGATGAATGTCATCGACAAAGAGCGGGTAATAAACGAACTCTACAACACAAGCTTCGCACCTTTGCATACAGCTTCGATGAAAGGCTTTGATGGCGTGGCGCAGCAACTGATCGATGCAGGAGCCGATGTCAATATCAAGGACGTGGCCGGACGGACGCAGCTCATGGTCGCCGCCATTCGCAACAACACTGAATCCATGCGGTAGCTAATACGAGCACATTGCCGTATTGACCAACGTGACGAGATCGGCCGGACTGCGTTGCATATAGCCGCACAAGAAGAAAGTCTAGCTGCGGTGAACCTGTTGCTTGATCATCATTCATCCACATCAGCCCGGGATATATTGTTAAATCCGCCGCTCTCTTTGCTAGGTGACATGTGGAAACCTTCGAAGAAAAGAGAGGACAAGGCGCTACCCATGGTGGTTAAATCACTGGTCGAGGGCATCCATGTCGACGTCCATGATGATAGAGGGCGAACCCCAATGGCTCTGGCATTGATGAAGAACAATCTTCCCTTTGTGCGATGTCTGGTAGCCACTGGTGCTTTTTTAGATGTCCTGGATGCCGACTCAAATAATCTGCTGCACCTAGTGGCCGGCCACGGAAATGTTGAAATTATTCATTACCTTCAGGAAGCACGCCTGTTTACCGGCTGTCACCAGTTGTACATCCAGCATTGCAACAAATGGGGCGACACACCTTTGGACATCTTGGTTCGTTCTATTTATGTCCCACCTGGAGGACATCCCTGGAGAAAGCCGACGCGAGAGGACATCATTGCATTTATTGGCCTGTACTGCCAGGTACGAGATGGCAACACCAAGGCAGAAATGGCCGCACTAGCCCAGGTGCTGCATAATTTGGAGAGTTCAAACGCCGAAGCTGCCTGTGCCAATCTCTCCCGTTTGAGCAAGTCTGACAGGGAAAACGGGTCTGGCGATTTAGCCAGTTTCTACCGCGGTATTTCGAAACTGGTAGAAGTGGGAGACATTGAGACGGCCACTCGGCCAGTCGAGGATGAACTCGAAACCTGTATGGACCTGCTGAAGGTGGTGCCTTCACTAAAGGAGTCTCACCAATACCCATCCCATTGGAACCGAGGCCAATATGAAGAGATTCATGGCATCCCATTCGACCAAGAGAAAGATGACGAGATGCTAGAGGAGATAAGGCAGCACTTCTGTGTGACGGTTGATGAATAGGGTTACGACGTGACCTTGTTGCTACTAGAACTGCGCCGAGCAAATAAAGACGAGCTATCTAACGCCGATGCGAGCTGATGATCCAACTATCCTAGTCACAATCTTCTGCATCTCCGTGATTTGACTGAACCTTTCGTTTAAGCGCCAAGTATTGATACAGAACCTATGAGCTTGCAAACAGGATTCCATACTTCTGCATTATGTAGCTCAACCCTTGGGGACCGAATGCTCTCTCACTTGGTTCATCCCACAGTAATTCAAGCAACAAAGCAGCCTGGTCGCACTGTTTCATTTGATACCGTGCGCTGTTGAGGCCTTTACTAAGTCTCTGCCTATGCGAATCTTGGACAGCACAGGAGCCGATAATCAGGGTGGGCCAGAGGAGGAGGGCCTGGTATGGTGATGAGTCTTGCAGGTCAAAGTAGGCCATGGCAATTGAGATACGGCTCTCAATCGCTCCTTTGGTAGGCTCGAGTCTGCATTCGAATGGCCACATTGCGGTCTCGAGGAAGATGTAAACCGACATGCGGCATATCTCCATCACGCCCTGGCGTTGGATTATTCCGTTTGCGTCAGATGGCATATGAATTGGCACTGGGTTCCATCCAGTGATTTCTTTCTGCAGTCTCTGGTATTCTTCAACTGACTCTGGTTGAGCGTCTGTATCGGGCCCTTGCTCGGTACGAACAGCTGCCAGGCGACTGATGGCTGTGATGAGCTTGAAAAGGCCATGTGTGCCCCCGAAGACGCTCCCGAGGAAGAAAGAATCGGCGTCCTCAGGCATACCATTTTCAAGTAGCCTATCATCGAATGGTAGTGTACGCGGCTTTATGGCATCATATGCAGTGAGGTTGTTCACCAACACAAGATATGAGTAGAGCTCCAAGACGAATTGGCAAAGTTGTCTCTCGTTTTGGCTGCCACCGTATAGCAGGCCTGCATTGAGCAGGTTCAGTGCTAGATGTTGACCAAGACGTAGATGTGCAAATAATCCACCATTGTTGTCACACCAGAGCACCTTGAGACGAATCAGAAGAGGCTAGTCTACACAGACGACTTACTTACATCAAAGTAGGCTATCATGACCAGAATTGTCATGAGACGAAGTTGATGATCAAGGCCTCCCAAGACTTCACCGTCCGACATATGTCGTAATCCCTGCAAGACGGCGGCGTAGTGGCGCTGCGTCGTTTGCTTTATCTCGGCGCTCTCAGGGCGCTTGAAGGCCAAGTGGGCACCGCTAAGAGCCAGTAGACTGTGCATTAGCAGATCGTCGTTGACTGCCAAAGGAACAAGAAGCGAAAGAAACGGATTCTGTAGCGGGGACGAGACAGTGGCCAAAAGCCCGCCTGTGTCTGCCAAATAATGGGCTAGAAGGATATTGGAAACATTACAAATAAAGGCTGGGGATGTGCTGAAGGCTTCTTGCGGCTGCAGAGGCTGTGGCATTGCAGGCAGCGCCTCTGTCTCGATTGCGTGGCTGCCATCCGAAGCGTCGCGATGGATGGATGCGATTAGATCCAAGACGTTTCCTTCGTTCAGGTCCACTGACTGAGACCCGTTACTTCCTATGGTGGATGCAGCGCCATTGCCGCTACCGTGATGGTTGGAAAGTATGAGCGACGGCCATGAGCAGTATATGCCATTTCGGGAGCAAGCTGCGCAGGTTGGTTTTCTCTCATCGCACTTCTTCTTGCGTCGACGGCAAGCTATGCAGCCTGTTTTGGACCTGGAATAACGCCGCCGTGGCACAAGTGAGGGGAAAGGGACTGCTAGGGGCATTGTGTCGAATTATAATGTGCCGGTTGTTCAGTTTGTCTTTCTGGCTGTGCACCCAAGGCATTCAGTTCTATGTAAGCGGTATGGTACCCCAGTTGGCTAGGACGCGGCGCAGCTCGAGAAGAGTAGAGTTGACCGTGACTGTGAGAGATCTTGGGTAGTGTAAAGATAACGTAGCCGAGGCTGTTGATAGAAGATCAAGCAGCCCGTGCCAGGTCACCTGACAGACGGGGGAATCTCCTAGCCCCACCTTGTGTCTAGAGGAGCAAGGCAGTGAATTCTAGGCCGAGTATGTAGTCTTTACTTCTAGAGGCTAGCATATTTATTGAATTGCGGTACAGATAGGCACAGTTCTTATCACATAACTCTCTCAAGAAACTAAATAGTACTAAATTTCGTACTCAACCGCAAAGCTGTATGCTGGATCATTGTGCATCGCCCAGTAGCCATCCCAAAGCTTCTGAGTAAGTGGCCCAACCTTGCCGTCGCCTACCGGGTTCCCGTCAAGCAATGTCACGGGGGTTATGCCGCCTGCAGTTGTGCACACAAAGATCTCGTCGCAATTATACGCGAGGTCTACAGGGACCGCCTGCAACCGTACTTCAATGCCGAGTCTCTTTGCCACATCAAACACACTCTTGCGTGTAATGCCTTCCAAAACTCCTCGATCGGCCGTGTAAATAACCCCTCCCTTGATGAGGATGACGTTGAAACCCGCGCCCTCGGTGAGATTGGCGTCGCCGTCGGTAAGGAATGGAAAATGGGCTTCTCGATCCACAGTCTCAAATAGGCCACGAATTAAATCGCCCCATTGCAAGTTCTTGACAGTTGGGTCCACCGAACCAGGAGGAATTCGTCGTACAGTTCTGGCGACAATGGCGCTTACGCCTTCCCGTTGCATGTCTGGACTTGCAATCCAAACGTAGGGAAGGATGAGCATATAGAGGCAGTTGTTGGTGGCCACGCCTCCATGCTGAAGAGACCGAACAAAGTCAAGACCACGTGTAACAATGAGCTCCACATAGGCATCGCGGATTCCACTCTTGGAGAGCATCTCGAAGAGGATTGCCTTGATTTCGTCCCGTGACTTGGGGTTGCGAAGTCGAAGTTTCTTGCAGCTCTCTTCCAGCCGATCGAGGTGATCGTCAAGCCGGAAAAAACGACCGTCCCAAACAGCCGGAACATCGTATGTAAGGTCGCAGTGGAGGAAGCCTTGGTCAAGTAAAGGAATGCGGGCTTCTGCGACGGGCGTGATGTTGCCCTCGACCCATGCGACGCCGTGGGCTAGGGGATTCTCGCTCGCCTCTAGCGCTGCCTGACGGGCAGCATAAGCGCCAAAAACATCATCCATGGAAGACATTTGTACTTGGATGCGGTGGATTTCCGATTTGGGTAGAAGAATGAAGTGTGGTAGATGTTTGTGTTGGTAGAAAAGGAGTGTTCCTCAGCTGCCATTTGTCGCTTATATAGGGAGCTGGAAGGAGAACATGATGCTTCGCAATTACGTAGTGTCTGACTCCCAACTGAGCAACCTCGTGCATTCATTAGCAACGCTTGGCGAATTAGATGTGCGCGGCTATTGTATTGAAGCATGCAGCGGCAACGTGGTTTATCTTGCAGTGATCGAATGACCCACAATGCGAAGCGCAACTGTATGACTCGCTGCGGGACATGCGAGTGGCGGCATGTGCCAAATAACGTCTACCTGTGGCCTGATTGCATCGGTGTCCGAGGAAGCCGAACATCAGCTTGGCACATTAGCCGCGCCTAGATGGACATGGAGCGGGGTTCCTCAAGCGCTGATCTTCCATTGGCTTGCTCAAGAACCCCGCCCTCATGGAGGATCCAGTAGGGATCGATAGACAACCCCGCTAACCGTTGTGGTATACTGTGTGGTTGATGCAATGATCAATGGCCCCTGAGTCTTCCAACTCACTGCGCTGTTCAATATGCGCTAGTACTTGGCCCAAATTGACGGGGTCATTCGAAATCGCAGGAATGCCACCAACCCTGAGGCTCCAAGCGCCATTCCCCCAGCATAAAACATGGCTGGGCGATACGGCTCCAAGCCTTGCTCAGTACCGCCATACGCCTCAAGAAGGTAGCCGGCAATGGGTGCTCCCTGCGTGCCCGAGTGAGTACAGCTGTCACAATCATGAAGAGGGCAAGGGCGAAACGAACCATTAGATAGCCTCCCACCCAGCCTGTGACAACCATGCCCATTGCCACAGCCACCCTGGCCGAGCCAAATACATTGCCCACTATGGTCGGCATGGTTGAGAAGAAGCCGCCGTTTGCAGCTCCATTCACAATAACAAAGATGGCCAGCGGGGTCAGTGTATTGGAAGCAGGCCACAGAGTCAACATGCTGATGGCAGTAAGGACCAGGGAGATGAAAAGCGTGTTGAGAGGCCCAATTAAATCACACAAGAAGCCGCAAAAGATACGCCCAACTGCCGATGAGAAGTTGAATCCGGCCAGGAGGCCCGCGCCGGTACTGGATGAGAGGCCCATGGAGCGGCTATACGACGGAATGAAGAATGGGGGCACGAAGAGGGGAAAGGTGCCAATAGCGCCGACGAGAAAGATAAGAATAAACTGCCAGTCGCGGAAGAGGCGCCTGTTATTGACGTGGTTAGCCATTTTCTCGCGCTTGATCCTGCTCTTGAGTCTTGACCTACCACTCGATGAACCCGGGAGTACGAATCGGCGTGCGTTCCTGGATGAACCAAGCCGCCGGCAATCCAGATACAAGCGTCGCGATGCCCAAGATGCGGTATGTCCAGGCCGGTCCAACTCTTTGTATAAGTGCATCTAGGCCGAAGCTGGTGACGGCGCCGCCCAATCCCCCTCCGGCAAAGACGATTCCATTTGCTAGCCCGCGTTTCCGGCTGAAATATTGCGCTGGGGTTACAGAGACTGTCTAGATGGCGCATTAGCTCAAACACACTTCACATCTCGTTTTGGTGCCAGCGTTGTCTCACCATGAAGCATAGACTGGTTCACTTGGTCAGGATCATCATCAACAAATACCGGGATAGCTCACGCACCTCAACCCAAGACCGAGCAAGACACCACTCGTAAAAAAGAGGCCGGCTACATTGTCAACGGCGGCACTACTCGTCAAAGCTGATAAACCGAGGAAGGAAACTCCAAGCAGGGCTGTTCGTCGTGAACCTAGCCAGCGAATGACGCGAGCATTGACAATGGCCAAAGTGCTTATCAGAGCCGTTGATAGCGACCCGACAAAGGCCAGCGTGGCGGGAGAACCTACTCCTTGGGTGACGAGCGCATCCTGGATGATGCCCCAGCTGTAACTCGTTCCAGTGAACCACCATGATACGACGGCGCAGGCAAACACAATGACCCAGCCCTTGCCGCCATCCGGAACGTCTTGATCGGCCGCCCTGGAAGCTGCGAGAATGTCGTCGGCATCCGAGCTGGAGGCATCTTGGAGCGGGTTGGCGTGTGGGTTCTCTCGCCTTGCAATTGTGTTCGTTCCCTGCTGCTGCAATGCATCAAGACGAATAGAGCTGGATGAAGCCATGATCCATGGGAACAAATTGACAGGGCTTCAGCCTGGGAGAGGTAGGTAAGTGAGGAGGGAGGTTTGGTATTTTGTGTTGCGTGGATGCTTGTATGAGGCGATGTCTGCTATTGATTGTGGGAGAGGAGTGTAACAGCCAAGAAAAATGTCGTTGGCGCCCTTTGAGTAACACGCCTTAGCGCGCCCCAAAAAGAAGTGGGTAGATGGGCACACTCAAAATGTGATGCGAAAAAGCCGTGGCTACCCGTTCTACTCCAGTCTTCAAATTTCAGCGAGGGTGCTACCCCGATGATTCCGATGATTCCGATCACCGGCTTCGGGCCATATGACAATGGCCCAACTCTTTGACCGTCCATTCAAAACGCCAGGGATTGAACCTACATTATTAATGGGACTGAAACGACTAGTTTCCTATCTGTTGAAAAATCCTAGGATATCCTCGGACATTCCAGCGTCAGCCATCAGCATCATCCACTGCGTTAGCTCTCCCTCGCTAGACGACGAAGCTTCAACTGCAGCGCATGATTGGGCAGAACCCCCCCTGGGATTGTCATCCATCATTGTCATAGTTTTCTTCACCAACGTTTCAAAGGCATCTCTATATACAGCCGCATCTTCCCACCGCTCGGCCATGAGCACCAGCACCACCATGCAATCCGTGCAGGTACTGCTCACTTGGCCTTGTCGGTATGTCTGGCGAGCGGCCGGCCAGGCCCAAAGGCAGTGCAGAAACGTTAGACCAGCGAGAAACAGCTCATGGATGGCAATCCATGTGTACGTCGTTGGTTTACCGAGATACTGGCGGCGATAACTCTGGCATAGAGACTCAGCGGCCTGCATCGTGTCGAGAAACACGCTGTCGCTGGTGTCGGATCCTTTTGCATCGATTATATGGAACCTATACAAGTGCAGGATGGTGTAGCAGTACTCCATTTCATACCAATCCGATGTTTGGAACAACGCGAGCGGCCGCGAACATGGAGGCGACGGTGGGATCTCTGCACGCCACCTTTCAATCTCGGCGCGGAATCGCTGTACGAGGTCATTCTGTGGATGCTCTGTAGCACAACAAGATTGAGAGTTGGAGTATAGCGCGGTGTGAAGATGTGCCAAAATCCGCCGAATTCGAAAGGTATGGATGGCTTTTGTAACACCCGTTGGAGCATCACTTTGGGATATTCGGGGCGTGCCCGCTATCCCGGTGCTCGTAATGTCCGAGTCGTCAACATCTATGGGGAGCTACACAGTCATCAGTTGGAAGCATTTCAAGGGAAGTAGATTCGGGACGAAATTGGAGACAATCAACACAGAATCGAAACACTGGGCCTTCCATACCTCGGCGTCCACTTCATGGTAAGGAATGCCCTGGGGTCGACCTAGCATAATTGCTGCTTGGGAATCCATTGCAAATGTGCACCAAAAGACTCTCCGTTGCATCTCCAGTTGAAGAGGGTTCGTAGTAGATTTAAATCGTTTGGGATTGCGGTGATAGCCGAGGTCTATGCAATGTCTCAGAGCAAGACCGGCGAGTTTCCTGGCCTAGTTTAGCCCCTGGGTTACGGTTCCACGATGTAGAAGAAACATACCAATGAGAAGTGCCAACAGATGATCGTAAAGAGTAGACCGCGCAGCATAGCATGGCCTGTATAGATTCTATATTGTCAAGCGCGAGGACCTGGTCACTATATGCCTGCGCCGAGATGTAGAGTGTCTAGAAGACGGTGAAAACCGATCCAAAGCGGCAGTCAGAAGGCGCCACTCACCTCGGCTGGGATAGAAGCATTAGGTAGGGTCAAAGCACCGACAGCATATACCTGGAAGCGAGATTAGACGGACACTGCAAGGCCCAACAACAGCCTGTGGCTTCACGCACCATGTATAAGAAGAAGAGGGTGCTGGGGTCAGTGGTGACGTCTTCAAACTCAATCATGCCGCTCACTACAGAGAGCTCCCACGATCGAAAAGTGGGCTCATGGAGAAATGGGTACTGGGGGTGGATGTTGTCGAAGTAAGCGTTGCTAAGCTCAACGGCTGTGTCGTAGTCGGGTAGCAGGCACGGCATTGGAGCCATGGACGGCTGCTCGCGGCTTTGGGCTGGCCCGGTCGCATTGGAATGGTTACCTATGACCAGGTTTCGAAGCGACGCATTCACGAGCCGAGAAAAAGCGAACGTGGACGATGACCCCAGATAATGAGGTTCAGCGCCGGCGGCGTTGAGACTCAACAGACCAACCTTTGCAGCAAGACCGTCAAGCCTGTCTAGCTCACCGCCATCATCCTCATCATGCTCATCTTCATTAGCCCAACTCTGTGCCGTTTGAGACTCGGCAGTATCAGCAGGCTGAATGTGCGCTGCCGAGGGGGATCCGTGCTGAGCGAGGTGGTCGGCTGCGAGGTCTGGGCGATACTGTCTCAGAATGTCTTCGAGAAAGGCAACACGCTGCTCCAGAATGCCAAGATAGTTACGCGGGCGATGCTTCTTTGTAGCTGGGTCCTCGACGAGGCAAACTATTCATCGTGGTCGGTCAGTAGCTCACGCAAACCCCATCAAGGCCACGCGAATGCAGAGATGATGCAGACTGACCCAGGTCTGCGCGGCGGCAGTTCTCACACCCGGAAATCTCATTGTCGCACTACAACAAGAACAAGCAGCGTCAGCCAAACCCAAGGCAGTAAGTAGGTGGAAGCGGGGAAGCCTCATGATGACCTTTAATTTCTTTTCTTTGCAGTTGGCACAAGCATTCAACGTCCTGTTACTCGAGCGCATGCGTTTAGGTGGCCGAAGTGGCCGAAGAGGGTGCCTCGCGCCGGGTTGGAACATGGTGCGCGCAGCTCAAGCCTACATTCGGCCTGGAGCGTGCAATTGGCGTGTCTTGGAGCCAACCAGATGACCTGGGAGGATGGATGGTGGGTGCGTGAGGTTAGAATGCGGGCACGAGTAGGGTCCAAGGTGTATTCAGAGGACAGACTCGACCTTATCTTATCGCACTACCCCTCGCCCCACTGGCGGCTACGGCCACATAGAGCAAGCGACCCTAAAGTGGCAAAGCCCCATGTTACCCCAAACTGAGCGACCCTTGGACAGGGCATCACATAGTCTATCAGGGCAATGTTGTGCAGGAATTACAATATGCAATGACATTGCGTTTTAAGTGCCTCACTAGTCTAGATCTTGGGTTTGGTTTGTGTCATATAGTGTGAGGGGGCTTATTTCATGCAAGTTTCAACACTGGCTCTAACACTCATGCCCAATTCGCCGGCATCGCTCATATCGGCTCTAGAGTCGTGCTTGTACTACATGCTTGTTTTCAACCTGCCTCTTCAGTCGCTCCATCCGCTCTTCTGTAATCTCAAACACCTCCGGGAGCCTGGTGTCAGCCCACGATCCACCAGACATCAGCTTAACCAGGCCCGGCACCGCCGTGAAGATGCGGGCCATTCCACTAGTATCATACATGTGTGGTTAGCAACCAGGATACGGTCCAGCGATAAAATCGCCATCAGAGTCGGGGACTACTTACTGCCCGTGGTGTCCAGCGCAAATCCACTGACCAGGGAGCCCAGGCAGTTGACCGATAAAGGGCACCCCATCCGCGCTCTTCCAGATGCTCATTAGCAAGGTGCTATAAATGAAACTTGTCGCAGGGAACCTACCAGTCCAATGATGCCGCTCCATGCTCGCCTATAGTCCTCCGACGGTTCCTTGGTCCATCCGCTCAATTGGGCGTCGGTAAAGTCCTGCACAGCATCCGTCACTGCCTTGAAGCCGTCCATGTTATCGTTTGTGCGTCGCTCGGGGCGCTCGTCTCTCCATTTCTCCAGCTCGTGCTGGCCGGGGTTGAATCCTCCGAACAGGACGGCGCCGTGGGTCGGGATTCGGGGGTTGATGGTAAACAACACTCCGTCAGGGAGCACAATGCCATACGAGTGCTTGAGCGCCTTGGATCCCGTAAAGGCCACCGGCGGGGTGATCATGTTGCACATGTGCGGCGAAGGGTTGACGAGCCCGCGCAACGACGGCTCCAGCGCAGCGCTGTACGCATTGGTTGCGTGCACAACCTGTGAGCACTCAATCGATCCTCGGTTGCTACGAACAGTCCATTTCCCGGGGCTTGCAGACTTGACAACGCCAAAGACTGTGGTGCGAGTCTGAAGATTGACCCCCTTCTTCACGTTCTCCCCCATGACGTGTGCGGCGAGCTTCCAAGGATGCAAAGTAGACGCAGGCCAAGCATAGCACGCCTTGGCATCTTTGACACGAGACATCTAGGCACTATTCATCAGCCACGCGCAACATGCCGGATGCTGGCAACAGATTGCATACCTCGGAAGCCTTGACAGGATCGTGCGTGACTTTGATATGATCCACTCTTCCACCAGCTGCCTTGAATCGATCAAAGGTGTCCTTTGCCTCGTCTGCTGCCTCCCAGGTTATCGGGACATCGAGCGTGTCGCCCACCCAGACTTCGCAGTCGACATTGTTTCTTCGTACGTATTCGACAACGTCAGACCACGTTTGGTATTCGTTGTCTAGAATCTAGGGGACACATTACGCTTAGACGGGACTGGGCACAAACGCTGTAATGACAAAACCGCATACCTTTAGAGCTTGCTCGGTGCCAAAGTCGCGCTGGAATTCTGCGAACCCGCGCCATTGGTCGGGTTTACAGTGGCCAGCATTGCGGCCTGTCGCTCCAGAGCAGAACTCACGCGCCTCGAGGACGACCATCCTCTTGTCGGGCCACATGTCGATACAATGCTTGGCCATCAAGGTCCCAGTCAACTAGTACTCATCATCAGCTACCCAATACTGGCACTATTGGTCCAAAGAGAGGCTCACCCCAGATCCAACAATGACAATATCCGCCGACTTGGGTAGATTGGCGGTGGTGCGATGGCTCATGAGGGGATGCCCTTGCATGTCCTGAAGCCAGACAGACAGCGGGCGGCTGTCCTGCTTAGGCAACCCTGCAGCGGGCGTTGCGGTGTGATTCTCACCCATATCACTGAAATGCTGGAGAGTAGTTGTGTTTGCAAGCCTGCCTTCAAGTTGGTTTGACTGAGCGTGATGGGCAGTGTCTTGTTGTGGCGGGGGCTGAGGTCCAGACTTCCTCAGGCTCTGGCAAATCACTCGGGATGGAACAGGAAGCGAACAAGTGAACGGCTTAAATCCAGCGGAAGAGCAGGAGTATCATGGGGTCTTCAATTCAATATACCAAAGCCGCTGCAACGACGCCGATTGGTGGGTCGGTCCAGCGACGGTTATCTTAATTGTTATCCACTACATACTGTACCAACTGGCCTTGGGACGCCGATTGGTGGATCGGTCCAGTGACGGTTATCTCAATCATGATTACCCCCCAGCTTGTTTGGTGCTGCTATAAGTGTGGGGGTGTGCCTCCGGAACGGCCCACCAATCAGCGCGATGCTCCATGTTTGGCGTTGGTGATATCACCGTGGAAGTCGATGCTGGACTCATGACCCGTTGCAGATTATATAAACTTGCATTTCGACCCCAGATTCCAACATTGCAGAAACGGGAACCAGTCAACCCCCTCTCCCCAATCAAAACTCCCCATAACAGTCCACCCACCACCACACAACACCAAATGTCTGCGGCCACAGGCGTCGACAGCAGCCACTGTGGCCCCCCGGAACAGTCACCCTCGAAGCCTCGAGCGGGAGCAAGGAAATCATCCTGCAGCCCCGGCCGACGGACGACCCCAACGACCCACTCAACTGGGCTCAATGGCGCAAGTACGTCAACATGGGGCTCGCGTGCCTCTACGTCGCCCTCGTGGCCGAGTTCATCAATGCCCCGACGCCAACCTGGGGCCCCATGCGCAAGGAGCTGGGGTACACGACGGCAGACCTCAACAACAGCTACGCGGCGGGCTGTGCCGCCCTAGGCCTCGGGTCCCTCCTGCTGATCCCCTTCGCCCTCAAGTTTGGCCGCCGCCCCGTCTACCTGCTCAGCACGGCGGCGCAGTTTGGCATGAGCATCTGGTCTGCCAAGATGCAGACGGTGCCCGACCTGATGCTCACCAACGTCATCTCGTGCCTCTTTGGGAGCTTGGCCGAGGCCATTGTCCAGATGACGATTGCCGATGTCTTCTTTGTGCACGAGCGAGGCCGGATGAACGCCATCTACGTCTGGGTCTGGCTCATCGCGAGCTACATGGGCATGCTCATCGCCGGCTTTGTCGCCAAGGGCCTGGGCTGGCGGTGGGTCTGGTGGGTGAATGTCGCAGTGTTTGGCGTCGCCATCCTCGTCGTCTTCTTTGGCTACGAGGAGACCAAGTATCTGCCTCACCCTACCGCTTCCCGACAAATGGCCAAGCTGGCCTCACATACCGATGGTCAGACAGCGGACGATGGCGCTCGCCAGGAGGGAGAGAAGGACACCGGGCCATCATCTTTGTCTGAGCACAAAGGCCACCACTCTGACTGTGGACAGGCGCCTGTGGACATTGCCTCCATCCCGACCACCGAGGACTTGCCAGCGGGCGGTGTTACGGCCGTCCGTATCAACCCCAACATCCCCGAGAAATCATACTTGCAGAGACTGGCAATCACCACTGCCAGCCCCTCGTCTGAAACGGCCGACGAGTCCATCCTCCGCCACATGTACCAGCCTCTCATTCTATTGGTAACCGTGCCGGGCATTGCCTACACCTCGCTGGTCTACGGCATCCTCGTTGGGCTAGGAGACGTCATGTCCACCACCATGTCGACGTACCTGACCCTACCCCCTTACAACTTCACCTCTGACCAGGTTGGCTTGATGGCCCTGCCCCGAGTCATTGGCGTCACCATCGGCGCACTGGCTGTCGGGCCTCTGAGCGACTGGTGGATCGTCTACTTCTCTCGGACCCGACGGAATGGCATCTACGACCCAGAGCTTCGCCTTTGGTGCGTCGTTCCGTTTCTCCTCTTCGTTCCTGTGGGCTCGCTGCTCTTCGCTTTCGGCTTACACAACCACCTATCATGGCCAATCATCGCCGTAGGGTTGGCCTTTTACAACATTGGAGTGATTCCTATCAACAGTCTGTCAATCACGTACCTGACCGACTCGTACCAAGACGTAAGTCAACGCCACAATTTCCTTGTTTTTATTCAAAGGCTCCCAGGGCTAACGACGAGTAGATCATCGGCGATGCCTTGGTCGGTGTTACGCTTGTGCGAAACATGTTCAGCACTGCCTTTATTTTCGCTCTTGACCCCTGGGTCCACCAGATTGGCGTGAAGAATGTCTTCATCACTATCCTAGTCATCGCTTGTACTATCTTGCTTGGCTTTGGTATTCTGATTCGTTTTGGAAAGAGCTTCAGAGGGCGTACTGCTTCACGGTACCGGCATTATGCAAACCGTCAGTATAAAACACGGACCAGCGATGATTAAGGGACTCATTAAATTGTGACTTGGATCCGAATTCGCTTATGCCAGTAGGCAGATGAAACTTTACTAGCAGCATGCCAAAGCAGACGTGGTGATCGCCAGGATAATTGCACACGACAGGTCGTGCATGATTACAGGGGGATGAAAGACAATGGGTGAGCCACATACACTAGAAGATAAGGCCAGATATTCTTCCACACAACCCTGCTCGCCTGATTGACCCATTGTGTATGTCCATCCAACAGATGGGCTATGGGAGCATTGACATCCACGCCAGATTCATCAAGGAAGACCCGGCCTGGATCTGGATGCTGCCCGGCAAGTGCGCCTACCACGCTACCAACCTCGACGAGACCGTCTCTCACTTGTCCGCTGTCTTAAGAAGTTTGTACACCTAGCTTGCTACCTTCTGATCTGAGAGGTATCCTTTTGTTAATAGCTATAGGCTGCTGACACTGCTGCAGACTGGATAAAATCAAGGATTAGGAAGGGATAGAGCAACGGCTGATTGACCACGGGACAACAAACACCCGAAGCCAGCATCGCGACTCTCCGATGCGACGGAAAACAGAGTAAGCCCAGGCTACTATACCAGGGGTCTCTATAATAGGTCAAACCTCGTAGGGCTGGACACAATAGACTTCTTATCTCCTGCCTGTTGAGGCATGGGTCTTGCAGGGTTTGATGCAGGGTTGCCTAGCGAAGAAGAGGGATGGACCCTGGGAGGGAGGGCTAGGTCTGACAACCAAACCCAAATGGGCATGGAATGCGAACGAAGGGTGACACCAGACTAGACAAATATTGCCTTGCGCGTCGTTCGCTCGCTGCTCTTGGAGGAGAGTCGATAAGGCCGCAGAGTCACGACGCCACGTCAGAACCTAACGGTTTCCCCAGATGCAACCCTCACACGACAACTGGGATATGCATGCCTGACATGTCCTTGGGGCGAGGGCGAGGGATAAGCTAGCTATGGCTTGGAGACCGACATCTGGGGGAACAGGCGTGGTTTCACACAGTTTCAGCCATGCTTTGGCGGCCCCCACAGGCATCCACGCTTATTTGAGGGATTGTGCAGCAGTCGGGCTGATATCCTGCCGCGATTATCCTAGACCCCGGTCTACAGGCCATATTAATGGTAACACACATTTGCATGGGCTTTATGTATCGCCCATGGTCTTCCGCCGACCAAAACTCCTCCGCCTTTCTGCCATCTATTCCGTGGCTGTCCACGTCAGAACTCAATCGCCAGAGTGCACCTTGACCCCCAACCGCGACGAGCTTCTCAACATGCTCACCCTTACCGTTGCGCAGGTGTCGGGTATCATCGCCGCGGCGGTCATGGTCGGTATGCGCTCCATCCCATCAGTTGGTCCCGTTGCGTTGCACGCCGGACGTGAAGCTAATTCGTGTTGCACTTCAGTCCAGATTGCGCTCCCTACAGGCCTAGCACTTATCCTTGTGCGATATCTCAGCTCTGAGAACTCGGCTGCGACATGGTGAGTCCAGCCGTCAATTATGTACTACAAGTGGGAGAGAAAACTAAACTGAACCCGTGGAATCCGCACAGGTCATCCGTAAACAGAGCCATTGCCAATACTATTTGGCCAGTCGTCCTGCAATCCGACTCGATTGGCACGCGCAACCGCTCACGTGTGGCCGTCATCTTCATCTGGACCACGTTCCTCGCAACAGTGCTTATGATCCCCGCCGGTGTCCTAGCACCGCTTGGACTCCGCGACGAGATTGTCCCCAGACCGGCCAAGGACGCTCGCTTCCAATATGTCAAGGACTCGACCTCTTGGGGCAAGGTCACAATGGCCCGGCCAGATTATCAGTTTGGGCGATACTGCGAGTATGGGCGAACGATTAACTGCCCGGGCCAGTATCAGGGCGTTGACTTCAATGAGACAAAGCCAGGAACCCTCCAGAGCGTGAAAACGAACGAGTCATCGACTATCAACACGACAATCCCTGCAAACTTCACCGACATGTTCCTCAGTGCAACTGGCGACGCTCGCAACACCGTATCAGGCCTATTCGACGTCCAATACCGCCGCTGGAGCGCATCCTTCGAAGACATAATTGACCATGGAGCCGCACGCATCAAGGGCGAGTTTCGCTACATCGAGAACCTGATTCCCGAGAATAATATCACCATCAGAGAGGGCGTCATTGTGGACACACGGAGCGTACCAGGCATTGGCTTCCGCAATCATACCATCCCCGTGGGCCTGGAGCACGGCGGCACCTGGAGCGAGGACCTGACTTGGATCGAACCGGTAACCGAGTGCGCCGACACCAACCTGACAGTCGAGATAGTGAGGCTAGACACCCGCGAGAGCTTCACGGACAACGTGACCGTGTTCCTAGTCGACAGGGGGGCCTTCCGCGACCTCGACGTCGACGCACTCGGAACGGGCATCTGGAATGATAACCAGACACTTGACCTGTTCGGCCGTGCGCACAAGGCTGCGCGTATGTACAACGTCTTCGCTGCCGACGTGTTGAATGTATCGCTCCCCCTCAAGGACGGCGTGGAGACGATTCCAAAATTCGACACCCAAGAGGGCGGCTTGAGAAGAAACCAATCCTTCAGGCTGAACAGCCTCTTATTCTCCACCTCGAGGCCGGAACTCATTTCGATACAAGGCTTTGAAGGAATCGGCGACTCTACATACACTCGAAACCAATCCATAGCCGTCCCGGAGGATTTCAAGTTTCGTGGCGACAATGGTTTCAGAAGGCTCTTTGCCCAGAATCTCACTGCAGTTGGTACGTCCCTGATCCGATGACCCCTTGCCATGATAATGTATGCTGATGCTGTATAGCACAAATTTGCAAGGGCTTCTACAACGTCCACACGACAGTCGACTCGAGAGCCACAAACATAACCAACGCTGGAGTGGCATGCGGCGTCGTCGTTGCCGGCGGACGCCAAACCGCGGCCAAAGATGATAGCGATGGATCGGCTGCTTTCCAAGGGACCAGCATCATCCAGAAAAACTTGTACGTCTGCGCGACCGGTGTGCGAGCCACCATCAAGAAGGTCGACTTCCGATACAACGGCACCGATGGCACATTTGACAACCTAAAGGTCGACGGCATCAAGGACAAGGTCTACCCCGACGATAAGTCCAAGCCTCTGTGGGCCGTGGAAACGAGCGAGCCCTTCCGTGGCACCTTTGACCCGCTATGGGGCATCGTCGACGACAAGTACGAGAAGACGCAAGGCTTCTACACGATGCGCGCCGACAAGCTCTGGCTGCCCGCCGTCCTCTCCGAGACAGGCATGTTTGGCTCTCGCGGCGGCTGGGACGCCCTGGCTATGCGCTCGTCCCCCATGTTGGCTGCCCTCAACGCGTACAGCAGACTGAGCAACAACGACATGTACACCGGGGAGCAGTCGTACCCGCTGCTCGAGCGCTTCAACCGACTGCTGCAGAACGGGAGCGCCAGCAGCGTGGGGCAGATCCCCAGCCTCATGGTCACGGACACGCTGGCGTCGCTCCTCGTGGGCACCAAGACGGCGATTCGGACCAAGCCGATTGGATACCCGGCTCAGCTCATGGTCAACGACGAACCGGGGTCTGTTGCCGGTATGATGATTGGATATCAGCGCGAAATCCGCTACAACCTCCTCTATGCGATCCCGGCCCTCATAGTGCTCGCCATCCTGGTCCCGGTCTTCTTCTGGTCCGTCTTCATCTTGGTCGCCTCGGGCGGTCGTGTGTTGGGCAAGATGCGCGACTTGTACAACCAGACGTCTGCTGGCCGCCTGTCGACGCAGATTCTCTTGAACAGCCGCACCAACCCGCGGGATCCGTCGAGGAAATGGGTCAACAGCGATGGAAGCTTGCTCGTTCGCTTTGGATACCTTGGTGGTCAAGAGGCGGACAAGTTCATCAGTGTGAGGGCCAAGGAGGATCCGAATCTGGCGGCATCTGGACTTTTGAAGATGCAGGAGCATACAAATCCGCCTGAGCAGAACTATCATCCGGGCCCCAACTATCATCCGGATCCCAAGTATCAGCCTACCCCGAACTATTCAATGTCGTAAATAGCCTCGATACTCGTACCCTAGCCGTAGCTCTGCACCGAGCAAGGACTGATAGGCCTGACTGAGGCCATGACTGGGCGGGAGTCAAAACACTAATGGACGAGCACTTGCAGTTGCTAGCGAGGGCCCACTGGGGTGTGTCTAGCATTGGGGAATCGACCGCCGGCGGTATGTCCCGCAAGCCCTGTCTCTGTCTGTCCACATGATGTGTGATGCAACAGGCAACTGCGGGGCACGGCGGCTGGGCGGGTTTCGCTGCCAAAGCCATGGGTCAGATTTATATGTCTCGTAATATTTAAGTCGGCCTCTCTGCTGCCAGACTCCTCAAACTCCTCAAATTCAATTCTCGCTCGACTCCGCATCGCATCGCTACATTAAGAGATTTCTTCACAATGACCTCCCCTTCACCCGTGGATGCCCCGGAACATGTTCGTCAGCTGTTGTCAGAGCTGCACAAACGCTCTCTGGAGCAGGAGGCTGCAATCTCCAAGACTGGCAAAGTCTTCTCCTCTGTCATTCTAGGCGACATGGAGGACAAGATGCCCAAAGGAGCCTCGAGCGACAAGTTTGACGAGCTCATGCTGGACAAGTTCATTGCGCTCGACGAAGACAAGTGCCAGTTTGTCTATCAACTCATCAATGCCACCGGCGCTACCAACGTGGTGGAAGCCGGCACTAGCTTTGGGGTCAGCACCATCTATCTGGCGCTCGCCGTGGCCAAGACCAAAGCCGCCACCGGGAAGACGGGCACAGTCATTGCTACCGAGAAAGAGGCAGCAAAGGCAGATGTCGCGAGACAGTACTGGAAGCAGTGTGGTGATGTGGTAGAGGCCCAGATTGACCTGCGCATCGGGGATCTACTCGAAACCCTGAGCCGGGACTTGCCCACAGTAGACCTCCTGCTCCTTGACAATAAGTGAAGCCAAGATAGCCCCATCTCAGGCACGCTGGTAGCAAGAAGAAGCGTCTGACAGATGATTAGTTTGGTCGGCACTTGCTCTTCCCACGCTCAAGATTGTTCAGCCTAAGCTCAGACATGGTGCCGTTGTCCTTACCGACAATACCATCTCGGGGGCAAAAGGCTATGCCGACCTGCTAGCCTACCTCCGAGATCCGCGCAACGGATTTCAGAACATGACGCTGCCATTCACGAATGGGTTTGAAATGAGCGTTTATCTCCCCTCGGCAGCAGCCTCGTAAAGGAATGGGCCTTCGTTTGATATGACTACCGCTTTCTATAGGTCAGGGCAGATAGTAGACACTAAATTGATGCAATTCTGTTGTCCAAATCATCTTAGATAAAGAATTATGTGATCCGACTGTCCAGCCAGTCCACGTCTGGGCCATCGGGGAGAAGTCGTGTTCGTATGCGCTATGACTCTACTGACAGACGTCCAACCACCCTGCAGTCTGAGATTTTGACTGAAACGCAAGGTCACCGCGATAGATCATGAACTTGAATCCCACGTGTCATCTCATTAATTGGTATTCCGTGCTTTTGCCCAAACTGGTCACCCGGAGGAGCCCTCATGACGGGGGACGGGTCCGACTATCGGCCAGGCTAGATCCAATGTGTGCACAAGCATTGACTCATTGCATTGTTTATGGCCCATTGGTAATTTCACATACTCATTGCTCATTCGATGTTGACCAAGCCCGAGACGTGGGAGGCTGGCACGTCAGTTCTTGTTACATACGGTGAAAGTTGTGAGGAAGGAGTTTGCGATCAGGCCCCACGCTTGATCCACTCCAGGAGACGGGCTAATGCAACGGTGTTTTCGAGTGGGACTCGGCGATGTGTGTTTGTACTAGACATACTCCCTAGTCGCCACGCCCTCATCTTGCTGAAATATGATTCATAGCATGCCTTCCATTTCCTTGTCCTACGATTATCAGTCTCTCAATTCCGTCTCAACTTACTGCCTTGTTCGTTATTTATGGAACAGCTCTGACAATGGTCTCCAACGTCCCCCAGGGACCTGATGGCCAAGGGGTCGATGTCAACCCAAGCGGTAATAGCGTGCACCTCAAGCATGCTCGGTGGTAGACTCATTTCCTTCGCCCCAAGATCTCTCCCATGAGCTAACAAACATCAAAAGGCGATACGTCTCGATTGTTCTTGCCGCATTCACCATCAACTTCACCGCCTGTGGCCTTCTCTTCAGCTTTGGGGTGTTCCAGGCCCTTTACGAGACCATGTCTTCGCAGCAAGACACGCCTTTTACTGGCGCCACTGCAGCCGAAATCGACCTGATTGGAACCCTATCGGCTTCCGTCATGACAATTACTGCCCCCTTTGTCATGGCATGGGCCAAACACTACAATCCCCAGTCTGTGGTATGTGCAGGAGGCATCCTCTTTGGCGTTGCGAGTGTCGTCGCCAGCTTTGGCAAGTCGCTGTGGCATTTCCAGCTCTCGCAAGGTCTCCTACTTGGAATTGCGACTGGTCTTTCATTCACGCCCTCGATGACGGTAGCTCCGACTTGGTTCGATGAGCATAGAGCGTTGGCCATGGGCGTCGTCTCTGGAGGGACAGGTATTGGCGGGCTGGTGTTCGCTCCCGCTCTCACTGCGTGCATCGGGCACATGGGATATCGGAACGCGCTTCGGTTGTTTGGAAGCCTGGCAGCAGGCCTCATTTGCGTTGCGGGTGTTTTCCTGAGCTGGGAGCCTTCTATGGCGGCACAACTCGACGTCCAAAACAAAGCTATCCCTCGAGCAATGGGAATGTTTCACATCCCACATCCTGGCTGGAAAACCGTCAAGAAGAACAAGTTTATCGCCCAGGCTGCCAGTACAGTATTTCAGAGTGCTGCCTATTATACCCCCATCTTCTTCACCGTCGCCTATGCCCAAACACTGGGGCTGAACGAGAAGGACGGTGCAAACATCACGGCTGTTGGGAATGCCTGTAACGCCATTGGAAAGATTGCCGTCGGCTTAGTGGCTGACCGGACTGGTCGACTCAATTCTTTCTTCCTCACTACACTCATCAGTGCCATGACGGTGCTCGGACTATGGCTTCCTAGCTCACTCTTGGGGACAGCCAATTCGTCTCTGGCAAGAAGCCTGTTCCTCGCCTTCACAGTCCTATATGGTTTGTCTGCCAGTGCATTTATCAGCTTGTTCCCTGCAGCCCTCATCGAATTGTTTGGCATCCAACAGCTGCCAGAGGTTGCAGGAATCATGTACATGCTCCAAGGCATGTCGGTACTGGTTGGTACGCCAGTCGCTGGGGTATTGATACGAGGGCACTCGTCTATCAAAACTCCGGGAAGCTATGTTGAGATGACAGGCCTCGTCGGTGCACTTTTAGTTGCCACTACCATGGCTGTCGCCTGGGTAAGAAGGGAAGCGATGGTTGATCGTCGCTCAAGCGCTGAACAATGGTTATGGAAGCTGTGAAAACTTCAGGGGTAGAAAATGCTGGCTTAGATGAGATGAGTAGTTATCTTGTACTGGCAATATCTTCACAGTCTGTGTTATGCAAACCAGGGTACTGCAACGTCAAAGATAACTGGATTCCACCACTGCATCGGCTGGCACACCCCAGTAACAAACTGGAGGTCGCTTCTTTTCCAGACCATTTCAATAAGATCTCTGATGACTGGAATGTTGCCGACTTGACGTTTCATTTCCATATCTGCGAGTGTCCGCAATATGACTGCCCGTTGGTCCTCGGACTTGGCTTCACATCCGATGACGTAGATTGGCCAGGGGCTGCTCACTACTTCCAGTATTTCCGTGAGCTTGTATGCTTGGTCCAGACACTCTGACCGGGATGCCTGATCTCCATCCAACGGAAACACACGTTGAAGGTAGAGCAATGTCGCCAGACGGTACAACTCAGCCGTTGCTAGAGCACAAGTACGCTTGAACGGCGATGCAAAAAACTCATCAGCGTCCACTTGTTGCACCATTTGACGGAGGCGCGGTTCCAAGTCGAGCCGCCTTTGCCGCAGCGCTGAAACAGTGACCGGAGTTTGGGTGAGAGTGTTGCACAGCAGCCGGAGCTTGTTGACAGCATGCAAGGCCTGGAAGACTTCAATGGAGCACCCAAGCAAACCCACAATCTGTTTGGATGTGAGCAAGATTGAAAACCGAGAATAGACACAGAGGTACTGACGGTTGAACTGTCACAATCCGGATGTCGCGCCTCCCACAAATTTTCGATGTGTGCATCGTATGCCAGGGCTGGTTGGGAGAACGCGGCCAACGCATCGTAGTAAAGGAACCACTTAACCAGGAAATCCAGAGCTACAGTGCATTTATAGCCAGACTGGAGATGGTGAAGCATTTTTCTGGCCACTGCAAGGTGTATATGCCAGTTGCCTTCGTTGCTGTCAAATACCTGCAACGATTTAGACCAAAGTGCTGAAAAAAATGCAGACAGAGATTGCAATACGCACGCTGAACATGGATAACATCATCATGGCGGCCAGTTGGGTACTTGCCGCATCTTGGGAGTCAGGAAGACTGCCGAGAGACAACGCGTCTGACAGATATCTCACAGCGTTTTGTCTGTGCTTCTCTGCAGCTCGCAGATGAAGGCGGTGGAAAGCGGCTATCGCCAATACGGCTTGTCGTAACGCTGACGACTGCATGGTGTTGCCAGACAACATCATGGGGATAATTTCCGTGATGAACCCGTTGCGAACTTGGATCGTGGAGACCATGGGGGCGATGACACCCGTGTCTTGTAGGCACAGGAATCGCATCAATTTAGCCGTTTCGATTACTCACATCACAATGCATACTTACAGTAGTCGAAATACACGGCATCTTGGTCAAGCAGGGGCAGATGGATTGACAATCCGGGTTTGGGCCGTCCAAGCGGGTTGTTGTGAAACTGGGGATAGCGGTGATCAAAGTCTTGACACCCAAAAGTGATGAAAAATCTGCCATAGTGCCTCGATATGGCTTCATCGGGTGGTGGTGCATAAGTCGTAGCGTCTCCTCTCCTTCGTCTGCCATCCAGCCGGTCTGGCCATTTCAGACGGAGACCATATCCAAGACATTGTCTCCCTGTGCGGAGGCAATTATTGCACGAAGGTGTGTGTCCATCACAGCCAATTTTGCGCCCTGTGATTGGCATCAGCATCGATTCTAGCGTGTGCATGGGTATTATTTCCAGTGCTCGTGTCATGATACTTGCCTTTGCACGTCCAACAGCTACGGCCTGCCGTTAGGAGCTTTTGTGTCATCGGATTCCGACACCTATAACAGTGAGACAAGTGAGGAAGCAGCCATTAGAAGGACGTGAGGTGTTAGTGGCCCGAGTATGTATAGATGGGCTCCGTGACACGGGACTGGTGAGGGAGACAGTACAGTCATAGCTCTGTACATGGGTGAAGGTGACCGGCATGGATGAACTATATGCCGATAGAGACAACCATGCTGACTCAACACACTGTGCAAAAACTTGCAAAGTAAATATTTCACTGGGCTTATCATCACGAGACCCGCCTTGCCAAAGTAGGAATATAGATTGGACACCAGCCACAAACAACGTCATGCTGCCAGTGGTCCAATCTGGTTGCCTCACTAGGCATCTCACCCCGAGCCAACGACAATGAGGCTAATCAGCCCGTTGTGTGACAGGATGACCCAAAGGCTCAAGATGGTGCGGGGTTGACAGTTGTCTGCCTATGCCCAATTTGGCGCATCATAGCGACCGGCAATTGAAGTCAGGCACATGGAGAGGCAAACCGACGGACAAGAAGAAACCATCCCTCTTACTATAAATTAAAACAGCCACAGGCCCTCCAATATCTCTGCACGAACAAGCCATCTGCCATCTTCACTCCTCCGTGTCAACTGCTCAACTACTCTCTCATCTCCATCGTCATTGAGCGCTGCAACGATGACTTCCATCGTGGAGAATATCTACTTGCGCCTAGATGCGTACGCAATTGGACTCTTCACCATTGGCGTGGCGTTGGTCCTTTACCGGTTCTTAACACAGCCCGGACTCACCGGAAAAGGTAGGCCAATTCCGTCAAGGGGCTCAGCGCCTTGATATTAACCTAGCCAATGCGCTGACAACCTCTTAGCCGATTTAACTCCTCCTGCGACACCATTCAGGACTCCTTCTCCAGAGCCTTTGGTCGACTTCGATCTGGATAGCAAAACACCCCAGCTCTATCGACCATTTCGTCATGGCCAGAGCTACGTCACAATGGGTATCCGGAAGCTGGACTGGAACAACTGGATTGAAATGGACTCCAACTTTGTCCGCTACCACGATCTCAAGGTGTCAGAACTGGAGAAGGATCTTCCTGCTCATGTCCAGTACCTCGACAACGCACCTACGCGGGATGCTTGCTACGAAACCCTAGAGGAAATCACAGCCTTCTTGACAGCTCGCTATCCAAAGTTGTTCCAGCTGAGGAACGGAACTTTGCACAACACACTCACTGGCGAGAAGTTTCAGTATCCCCCATGTAAGCGGCTTCACTCACATATCCAAAATAGCGCCGTTTGAACTGATCCGATGACAGCGAACCCGACTGATGCACTGGCCACTGCGGCCAAACTGGTGCAGGACGACCTGGTGATTTTGGTCTTGAACGAAGGTTGGTCACGGCTACGATGCTTGATCTCTTGGTGGTTGACGGCTAATTGACGCCACCCTAGATGGACACTACCACCTGGACGCTGGCGCTGTATGCCTTCCTGGGTTCTGGAGACTGCGAGAGAAGTTCGGAATGTCCCTCGACACGCTGCACATTGAAGCCGGGGTACCCCACTACCAGTCCAAACTCCAGACAGCAATGAACCGATTCTTCAAAAACATGACGCCGGAAAAGGCGGTTGTTCGAAACAATGTATGTCATTGCGCTGTTACGACTTGCTACCGACAGGAAAGATGGTCGAAATGGTCATCAGAGCTGACATCAAACAGTATTTCATCCAGCTTGACGATGGTCTGCACTGGTCTCATCGTATGGGAGACCAGAAGGGTTTGGATGTTGCCTGTAAGAAATCCCACTCTAGGCCTTCCTGTCCCGGCTGTTTCCCGGTATCAGACCATGCTAACATAAATTCAATAGCTTGGAAAACGGCCAACAGTGCCGGATTGAAAGTGGAGGACCTCTACTTTCGATCTGAACGACAATCTCTGCGACGCCTCCCCCGTTCTAAAGCATTGCTCTTCACTGTTCGCACGTACTTTGAACCAATCACGGTCATTTGCAAGGAGCCTCATATTCCGGGACGACTTGCCGACGCGATCGAGCACTGGGACGAAGAAATGTCCACATACAAGGGGAAGCATCACTGGGCTGGCATTCTTCTACCGTATTTGCACAAGCAAGACAGGCTACAGAAGGAATCTGGGCTGGTAGATGCTGCTCAAGAAGGTGAATTTCCGTTCTAGTGCTCGACAGCTTACTCTGCTGGGATTTGACGCGCTATATACGTCGTGTTGACAAGAGTTCTTTGAGGCGTGGGGAAGAGATAGACTACAGATTGAGACGAGGTAGCTGGTCTGGGTCTGAAGGATATGTTGCGCTGCGCATTGAGTAGCATGAATATAGTCGGTATATTTTCGAGCATCATATTCCTTGGAGAAGATTCGTGTTTAGGTAGCCGGCTCCATGAGAATAAAATATCTTTCGAAGCTCGGGAAGGAATAAATATTGAGCAGCAAGAGAGTGGAAGAGACTCGAAGAGATGATGTTGGCCACAGTCTCTAGAGCGCTAGGAGGAAGGAAAGCCGGAAACTGAACTTGAAAATTTTTGATGATTCCTACTTTATGGTAATAAGAGTTCTCTATTCCTACCTCGTTAGTTCACGTTGCAAGTGTGTCGGTGGCGGGTTAGCATAGGGACATTATCAGCACGCTCAACACATCATCAAGTCTGGATAGAACGAATTAATTGAAACTATGGGCAGAATATTTCGCGAATAAAACAACCCGTGTAAGATAATAGCCATTTTATTAGTTCACCACAGGCGAATCCGCAAACCGTAGGGTTTGATTGTCTGTAATTTTTTTGTTAGCTACGCATGACAAAGATATAGGCCAGGCGCAATACGTACTTCGTTTTCTCCAAATAAAATAGTACAAGATGCAAATCAACAAGAAGCCTGCGAATAAAACGGAGGCATAATTCATCGAAATGGGCGTAACGGGAAGGGCGGTTGGCATGCTGAAGAGAACCAGCTGGAACAGGATCCAACACACAGCGACACAATTGGCCAAAGTACCAACCGTTGGGTTCAGCTTCCATCGAGCTTTAGAGACCTCCTTTCTACCGAGAGCCAAGCTAATGCTGATTGGGATCAAGTAGGAAGCAGCAAGGGCAATCACACCGACTGACACGCAGGCCGTGAAAGCGCTGGTGCTTCCAAGGTTGATGCAGCCCAGCAACATCTGGAGGGCGGTGATGAGCAACAAGGCGTTGACTGGCTGGTTGAAGAAAGTTCGAGACCAAACACTAGACAAGGGTAGCATGCCATCGCGAGACAGCGCCCAGGTGCATCGTGTGGCCGTGGTCGTGATGCTCATGGAACAGAACAGGGTGACAAAGAGAACCATGATGAGGAGCGCAAGGGCCAGAGGCTTTGAACCCGTGACAGTGGCCAAGACGTAAGGCAGTGCCTGACCGTACGGCGCCGTAAGAATGTCCTCGAGCAGCGGCAGCGTGAAGCACATGGGGAGAACAAAGAGTAGCATTGCGACGCCGCCGATAGGGACACACATTGTGATGCCACGCGGTACCTCAACCTCGGGATCAGCACACTCCTCGGCCATGGACATGACCATGCCGATGGCCGAAAGGCAGTATGCTGGGGGCAGCAGACCGATGAAGAAGGAGAAACCTGGGGCCCAACCTGAGAGACTGCCGTCATAGTGGCCTAGGGCGTAGGATGCCGAGTGTCTCCCAGCCTTGGCCGTGACACTCAGGCCGATGAGGATGGCAACAACAGTGACGACGCCCCAAACGGCCGCAGCAGTATCAATCAAGGGCAGAAGTCGGTCGGATAATGTGCAAAGGATCAGAATGGCGATGCAGATGCCGAAGAAGATGTATAGCGTCTCGTTTGCGGTCGCGACCCAATCAGGGTTCCATACGGTGGCTGTCGCGACGATCAAGGAGGCGAATCCGAAATTGACGGAGAGGGTGATGGTCCAGTTGCCAATGAGCCACACCCAGCCAGTCAGGTAGGCCAACGCATTCTGAAGCCGCTTCTCGTCGAGCAGGCGGTACGACCAGTAGTAGACGCCTGAAGAAGTCGGGTACCGGGAGGCGAGCTCGGCGAGAGACAGGGCGACGGTGCTTTGAAGTGTGACGACGACCAGGACTCCAGCCCAGAGAGCGACCTGTCCTCCGCCGTAGATGGCCGACATCAGGGGGCCTCCGACGCCAAACGGTACGGCGGTGATGGCGAGGGCCATACCCAGCACCGAGATGAAGGAGCGGTTTTTGCGCAGCTGTGGCGTTGTGATGAGCTGGACATCTTGGACTGCACCGACCGACGAGTTCTCGGTGTTCATGTCGTTTGCAACTGCTTCGATTTTGCTGGTGGAATCCATCTTGAGTGAGTCTTCCATGGTAAAGGGGAAAAAAGGGAGATGGACGATGCAGGTCCTGTCGACTGCAATACGGAGCGCTTCGCTGGCCTTTGTACCGCCTTCGTCTTCACGCCTCAACAAGTAGCGTCGTGAAACTGTCCTGGTGGGAGTGGCCGCTGGGGATATTTGGCCGGGTTGGTGTCCTAATCGAGTAGTCGGATAGGACCAGTTGGACGAGCCGTCAACCATCAGCCTCGCTACTTGGATTGGGTAGTCCTTGCGTCCAAATCCGCTGGGGACATATTGGACCCTGGTCGCTAGGACCCCTGGCCGGCAAAGACTCGCACGCCTGAACCATTCGCAATCGGGCAAGATGCGGGGTACAGGGATGGATGGACAGTGACTTGGGTCACTTCAGCGCATAAACCTCCCGGTGGATGAATCTCGGTAGGGGCATGGGGTGCCAAGGGTGCCAGCCACGACTCGAAATGGCGCTTGTTATCGCAGCGCTAGTACTCGTTTGGCAAGCAGATTGCCCAGACGCCACCTCCAGTCCGTCAACGCAATGAAATCGACAGCTAACCCGCCATGGGGGATGGGTTGTGGAGGGAATTGGGGGGCTGGCGGGGGACGATGGGCCATGTTCGCGTGTGCCGGCTTATCCGGGGTTTGGCGCAATCCCCAGAGTGGCAGCGAGGAAGACGAACGGCCTTTCGGGATTTGGGCTTGCAGAGACAGTTCACGCTAATGGCCAGACGAGCTTGAGCAAAGGTCGGGCGTGGTGTGGAGGAGGGGTGCTGGGTACCGGGCCGGTGTTTCAGTGGCGAATTGAACATGGTCTCTGAATGATGCTTGCTTCTCTCCAAGTCAAGGATGGCGGAACCGGAGATGGCTGCCTCTGGTGCGTGTACCACAGCGCTGAAGATTCACTTTGATGGGGTTTGGAAACTCCCTGCTCATTGGCGAGGCATCTTCCGGTCAAGGGATTCAGACAATGTGACCGACGCCCGTATTATTGATGGCAAAGGAAACATTGAACTCAGGGGATATGTATCATTGAGTTGTAAAACTATGTTGGCAACACTAGATGAGGTACAATCAGCTCACGAGGCCAAGTGTATAAATCCCAGACACTAAGTTCCTTCCAATTTCCTTCTAGCAGCCCCAAATTCTCTCGACGCCGTCAGTGGTGTTGTTTTCAATTCGAAGCAGACTGGTTGATAGCATCCGAGATGACCTCTGTAGCCATAAGAACCTCCTCGTCTCTTCCAGTCCACCCAACAACTTGAACAGAGCATGGCGCACCGTGGGCCACCTCGGCATCATCTGCAACACAAGTTAGCACCAATATTAAGTCGCTCAATGACTGCAACCTACATCCTTCGACGTGCTGCGTGTCAATCTTCTTGTCGGCCTTGGAGAAGGGGATAACTGATGCCGGGAACTAAGACACATGTCAGAAAGCGCCACGCAGGATTCAATGATCAAAAGGGGCCGCCCATACATTCATCAGGTTCCAGATCATGGTGTAAAAGGGCATGCCGTAAGTTCCGTGCATCGCACCGGGAAACTGGGCACCGGGGCACAGAATAACGTCAATCTGATCCTTGACGAACTTCTTGTGCCAGCCGAGTCGAAGCTTTTCTCGGCTAATATTTACATCGATGACGTCCGCCAGGGAGGCTTCACCAATCTTCATAAAAGCTTCTGCCATCATGGCAACTGGTGGCAGAGGAATCTCCTTGCCCTCGGCGACAAGACCCGGGAGGGTGTGGTTGGGGTCCATGTTGACGCCCTTCAAGTAGGTCCAGTAAGCCTCGGAATAGGAGTACTCTTCTGGCGCAGTGATCAATGTAACGCTGTGTCCGGCTTTTTCTAGGATATCTGCGACCGTATTGAGGGCTCGGGTGACTGGGGGAAAGATGGGCATCTCCGCTGAGCCAAGCCACAAGCCAATGTTCAGCTTCGTCTTCTTGGGCACCTCTCGCCACGGTGCGTATAGGGTCGTCGAATCGCGCTCCCAACCGCCTGCGTGGATGACAGTCTTGCAAAACAGCGTTAAATCTCTCGCAGACTGAGTATGGGGACCAATGGAAGCAGTAACGCCAGCCCAACCCTTGGGGAAGTGGTCTTGCTGTCCTGACCAAGGCATACGGTTTGCCGTGGACTTGTAGCCGTAGCAGCCATTGAGCAATGAAGGACATCGGATGGAGCCGCCAATGTCGGTGCCAACACCCAGGGGAGAACCCCTAAAGCCAACCAAGGCTCCTTCTCCTGAGCTGCTGCCTCCAACCGTCAAGCAAAGCTTGTGCGAATTCAAGGCGCAGCCAAACACACGGTTCTCGCCTTCGATAGCCTTTGAAGAGTTAGCAGGAAGTGGGATGCTGTGGCATGTATCAAAACTCACAAAAAGACCCTGCGGAACGGTAGTTTTACAGTACAGAACTGCTCCGCCTTCCAGCAACATGTCGACAATGACCGAGTTGTAGTCGGCGCGGGGCTTCTTCAGATAGGAAGCAAACCCCAGAGTGGCAAACTCGCCTTTAATCATGAACATGTCCTGAATGTTTGAGTTAGTAGTTTTCGCGTATTGACATTGCGGGCTTCAAATACCTTTACACTGACAGGGAGGCCATGGAAGGGGCCCATTGGTTTGCCATGTTTGGCGAGGTAGGCGTCACATTCCTTGGCTCGCTCCAAACCTTTGTCAAAGAATATTTCCGTCAGGGGATTTATCTGTCAAGACTGTGAGTGTCTTGTTCCAAGAAAGGAAAACATGACAAGGTGCTAGGCGTCTTACTAGCTGGTGAGCGATGGCAGCTCGTTTGCAAAAGGCCGTGGTTACTTCAAGCGAAGAAATCTCGCCAGTCGCCAACATGCTGAGCAGTGCCGTCGCGTCGTAATTCTCAGTGATTTCGCGCTCTCGCTGGGTCATGACGGACGTCTCATTGAGAAGATCGAAGGCACTGGCTGATGAATCCCGGTGTGCCTTTGATTTGACAGCATCTGGGATGCGCCATTCAGCGGGGATCTTGTTATCGCGTTCGGCCCGCTTTGCCTCGATGAGGGCGGTCCACTCAGGGGAAGTCGACATGGTTGGCGGGCGAAGGGGGATGGCCGTCTTCGATGTTGAAAGGTGGCGGTGAATAGTGGACGGATATTGACTGAGGGGAATTTGACGATTAATAACTATGACGTCCTTCCCCAGCACCTTAAACACATTTGAGTTTCTGTGCACCAGCCTTGGTCGGGGTCTTAAATGCCGAACAATTGCAATCCATTTACCGATGAAGGATGATCCCGAGGCGGTCGTTGAGAACCTCGGCCAGGCGTCTCGGCGTACAGGATTAGTGAGCTCACTTGCTTGCGTCTACCGACAGTGGCGCGTCTGATCGAGGCAAGTGGCGGACGCTTCAGTCTTCAGAGGAGGGTACCGATGGTGTTCTTCCCCGCACTCTCTCCAAGGACACATCTCAAAACAGCAGTCAGATTGGCCAGGCGACTAGTCTCGTTGGCCAGGCTGGCACTAAAGACGCCGCCTGGCCCAGTGGCCTGTGAGTCTGGACTCTGGAATGCGCCACCTCCGCATTTTCCAGGTCCACTGCCTCCGAGTGCAACCCAACATGAACATTAACCAGCGCCGCGGAAGTGCCGCCATGGCAATCAGCAGGGGCCCGGATCCGACCATTGTGTCAAAGTCCGAGGGACAGAATCCGGGGTTTTAGAATCCCATGCAGCCCATCGGCGTTGGTGCTAGCGATGCGTTGCTGATAATGGGATTGGTAGCCATGTCAGTCAAGCTGCTGGTCAGCCGTTTGACCATGCCCATCACCTGGCGGAATTCGTTCGTTTCATACGCTGTTGAAGGTCGTACCACTTCCGTAAAAGGCCCTCAAATTGCTATGCTGCCGGGTTGCCATGGGCTGTCATCCTTCCCCACCTCCAATGGCCCATGACACTGGGCATTGACGCAGCAGAATCCCCGTGGAGGTGGGTGAGGATATTTCGGGCTTCGCAGTCAGTGACTGGCTGACGGGCGTTGCCTTGGCCGTCGAGAAGCAGTCCAACGGTGCATTAGAGGGCGCGTTCCAGCAAATGATGGGCTGGTGCCCAACCACAGCATTGACGAGCAAGCTGCCAACAAGAAAGTCCGTCGCCTGGGCTGGTGATGTCTTGGCTTCCAGGCCCTGTCAGGCACCTTCGCCTTGGCCAGGTCCGCCATGGCTGGGATGGGCTCTGGAGCCGTAAAACGCATCAAGAGCGGCATTCAAGTCAAGTATGTCCTGCTCGTAAGCGCCAGCTCCCTTGATGACTGCGTATCCCAAATTAACGGATACCAGGACTTGTCAACATCAGCACTAGCTCAGGAACAGGTCGAGCCCGTACCAACGTCGAGGTAGTGCAGAGCATCCTGCGGTCAGGCTGTGTTTTCTTTTTTTAGATTCCCTTCAATGCGACCGCCACACGGCGCCCGCATGGTGTGGTAACTTGCCCAGCCCATGGCGTGCTGGCTTGCGTATTGAACGTAGTAAGTTAGCAGTCCCGCTGCCGGCCCGAATGCTGAATTCCGCGCACCGCCGCCTCAACCCGAACCCCTCTACTCCAAACTATTTGTTCACTTATGGAGTATAGTAGTAGGATTTCATCTCCCCGCAAAAGCAAGCCCTGAGTGAGTTATTTTTTGATCCTGGGGTCTAATTACACGGGCCCATCTCATCCTTCTGGATCATCAACTCCTGCGGCCCTTTTTGTGGGATCCCTGGCTTTCCAGCAAACTGGTCAGTGCTGAGGGCGCAGTATGAATCATGACTGCCGGGGAAGGGGAAGCGGTGAGTCTGCAGCGAGCGATTTAACATGCCTGATTCAAGTGCTAACCATCCCTCGTTCAAGAAGTTCAGAGAAAGGACCAATGCTTTCAATGTCTATGAGGCTCTCCAGATGGCATGCGACAGACCGACACTGTCGAAATTAGAGGCCCAAACGGGTGATTCACCCACTGCACACGCATTATTCAAAAATAAGGCAGACCGGTTTTACGTGCTATGTACTACGAAGCAGATAGGGTAGATCCGCGTCTTAACGTCGGAGCAATAGCGTTGTGAAGGAGTTTTAATCATCTCACTCAATATACGGATTACAGTAGTCGCGCATCCTTGTAGCGAAAGCAGTTAGCGGGGTACACCAAAGAGGAGAGGATTTGGCAACGCGCCCTGTTGATTAGGGAGCGAAACCTTAATATAGAGCGCTGTCCCATTACGTAAGGCTTTGGTCATGCGGACTACGCCCTTGTCGTCCTGATCTCCGATCCTGCGGGAATGTCACACGAGTACGCGCACACGACCAGCTGCTATAAAAAGATTTACTGTCATGTTAGTATCTGCCGACCGAAGCCACAGTAGGAGCCGTACTATGAGCGGCCTGATTTGATCTTGGTCCTGATCGTGTTGACTCCTACGCATGTAGTAGCGTGGGGTCTAATAATTAAGGATTCAATACCCTGTTAGTTTTGTTCAATTGTTGACTTTGATAGTCATGTTCGTTTTACTATATAGATGCTTATCAATATCGGATAAAATAAAGCTCAACTCTTTCAACCCTTTCATCTCTTCAACTCCATCAAACAAGTCTTTTATCTCTATTGATATCCCAAACCTACCAGTCTCACCTACTTCAACGCGCCGCTGTATTCGCGACACGATGCGTCTCCTCACCACTATATCTATCTTCCTCAGCGTTGCCTCGGCTGCATCGGTCTCGCATCTGGTCGAACGTGAGGTTACCGGCATCAACGACCGAGGCAATTTTCTATGTAGCGGAGATAATATTCCCGAGATCTTTGACCAGCTCATCCAGGTTATCGAACCTTGGAAACAGTATTGGGGAGATAGGCATATTGCTTGTACTGGGAATTACGAGACAGGAGGCACTGGGGTTTGTGCCTTTTTGCAAGGGAACCTACCTCCCTTCCCTCTATATGGGCATCAAATAGTGGCCCTTGTCAAGCTCCTCCTCGACCATAAGGCCAAGATATGCGGCAGTGTTCCAATCGCCCTACTCCCAGACTTCGGGGGAAAGAATGATGTTAACATTATGGGAATGCTCACTATCAACTATGTCGGAACCACAACTGACCGCTGCAACAAACGTGTTTGTGACCCCCCGAGCATCGAAGAAGTAGCGACAGCATTTGGAGTCTGTCCTGCCCCCCCGCCGCCAAGAGCAATCTCCGCACGACGCCATTTAACAACTACCGAAATCGACACCATGCCAGAGGACTCAAGCCTCCAAAAGAGGAGCCAAGTTATTTTGTCTTTCAACCCTCTTAATCTCGGTCATGTTATCAACTCGCTTGATCGTCAGGAGCTTTTTGTTAGCCAGCTTAGAGATATTTTTCCAATGTCGGGCCTCTGTGGGCTGACCGGCGAGTGGGCTGCTAGCTACTTACCACTTATTGCTGACAACCTGCCCGTTCAGACGCCACAGAGGTATTTTGAGAGCTTCGTACCAACTGACAATGCGGACTACAGACTTGGTGTTCGCATAATTGCAAACCTCCAAGAGGATGGAACGTTTCAAAATGGTGTTAAACTCTCAGAAGAGATCCTCTTAGCTGTGATGGGGTCTATGGCCACCAGGATGGCCCAAAGCCAACCGTCACTTGCTGCTACTTTCGCTAAGTTGGCAGTTAATGTTGGTGGCAGGGCTACGACAGTTGTTACAATTGTTTTGAGTCTCTGGCACAAGAACTTGCCCGTCGGCACCGGCGCCACACCGGTTTAAATTAGGGCAGAAGGATAACAGGGGGACAAGAGGGATAGGGGGCGTATGAGAAACCTTAAGGCTAATTTTGGCTCCTCTTGGTATTATTTGGACTATGTTTTGTTTTCTACTGTTTTCAAGGATAGAAAAGAATTCTGTACTCCATCAATGTTAAACATGGCAGGCAACCCGCGGTCCCAGCGACTCCAGTCCAGATAGATGCCTGCCAGGCTGCTTCAAGTCAAACACAAGTGGGGTGCCCGTCACGATGTTGCCGAACGTAAAGAGGGCACCGCCTTATTGCTTATCCGACTTGAATTGCTGCTATGCAATCCCCAATCAGCAAGATTAAAATATGCGGCTTGGTGGGCTGTAGAAGAGGCTGGTCAGATTCATAAATGTCCTAGAATCGAGCGGTATGCTCTCACAGACTGCGGTCGTCCCATTGAGTAGATTCGATGCGCCGATGTGTTGAATCTGGGGATACATGGGCGCACAAGTGCGGATGAATCACCGACTGGGTACGAAGCGGACAACAGACGCCAGCGGCGGAGCCCTTGGACGCCCAGCAGACGCTGCTCTTGTCCCTTTAGTCCGACTACGGATGCTCGGGAGAATGGCAGGGCAACATCGCGAGCCATTGTCAACTGGAACCATGCTGTATCCCGTCTTCAAGCCACTGATAGCACTACCAAGCCAGTGAGGGGTCACTGAGAGGGAGAAGTGGACGAGATGTCTCTGTCAGTGCTCCCGCGACAACGAGGCCTGTGTTGAAAAGTTTTTGCTCTTCCCGTCAGCTGACATGGCCCATCTTTCCTTCGTATCATGGACGCAACTGGCGCGTTGCATAGAGGCGTTGGACTATTCCGAACAATCAATGAGACAGTCTGGAGCCGCGGTGCCGCGCGTGCGGTTCTCGACGAGCCTGCTCCACTGACTCGCTAAAACGCTTGAGGAAGCGGTTCTTGCCACCCGTGTCCCATGAGCAACAGCCGAAAGCTAGCCTTACATACTCAGACTTACAGAGCGCAACGCTCGTGTAGAGTTCAGGGTGGATGCTGAAGCACGCGCATAGCACGACAAGAAGGCAGACAGCTTTCTGAAAGGATACACCAGCGGTCCGTTGCCTATTGAAACATTAAAAAGTAAAGAACACGTTTTCATAGTTCTAGCTACTGCAAATTTGCTTACAGCTACTGTGTCTATACAATAGCAGATACTTCGATCTCAACATTAGACCCAAATGGAAGCTCCTTCACAGCAACACAGGTACGGACCTAAGATAGTGGTGAGCAATCAACATCCTAGAATAACCGCAACTAGAGAAGTCAAATCATCAACGACTTACTGGGCGAACCCCCTGAGTGAAGAAGGGTGCGTACGCGGCATTTAGGAGATCGAAGTTGGCCATGTCGGTAATGAAGACGTTCACCTTGACCTGCCCAATGGGTCAGCTTCGCTGATTCCTGTAGTGAAGCTGTGAAGTGTACCTACCGCCTTGTCAAGATGGCTGCCAGCAGCTTTGAGGATGTTGGAGATGTTCTTCATAATCTGGGTCTGGTTGCGTTGGGTCGCGGGGTCAGCAAAAGAAGAAGGGGGCGTAGCATGAGTGTTTGGGACATACTGTTCGATCGGCAACGGTGCCCTCGACGAACTTGCCCGTCTCAGGGTTGATTCCAAGGATGCCCGACACGTAGACCATGTTGCCAGCAATGACGCCCTGGGAGTGGAAGTTGCTCGGGGGCACGGCCTTGTCGGAGCGAACCTCGACCTTGGTAAGAGGAGCTGACATTGTGCGGATGGATTTGGCTGCTGAGAAGGGGATCAAAGAGTAAGTGTTGGGAATGGACTTGATTGAGGGGAAGGGCAGGATGACGGGGGCTGAAGTTGCGGCTCTAGATATACGTGCAAGCCGAGGGGCGGAAGAGGTGAGACACGGATTCCATCAGGTACCAGGCTGCATTAGTGGTCTGGGATACTTCAAAGAAGTTGTTGTGGGTTAGTGGCCTCCATGCTAGGCAGTGTCATACAGCGCTAGGCTGGATTCAGTGTGCAAGAGCGACAGACTACTCTTCAGCAATGAATCAGGCAAGTCAGGCCTTATCACCCGATGATCGGAGCATGTCTCGCGATTCCCACTCTGCGCTTGTCCCCGGGTTTCTTTCCTTTTCCTTTTCTGCATCTTTCTTTTTTTCTCCTCTTGCGCATTGACAAGGTTACCCAGATTTATAGATAACGCCTCCAAGAGCAACGTCCCAGCTGCAACTTTATGATCTCCACGCCCCAGATCCCACACATACGAATCCACTACCATGGCGGACCCCTCGACCTCTCTGCCGTTGACGCGTGCCTCAGTCCAGGCAGCCCACGAGCTTGTGCGCCCGAGGGTGCACCGCACGCCGACGCTGACCAACTCGACGCTGGAGAAGCTCGCATCGACGCCCAGGAGCGAAGACGACCTCAGGGGCACTGAGTGGGAGGATCGTAGCCCTTCCAAGCCGTCTATGCGACTCTACTTTAAGTGCGAGAACCTCCAGCGGATTGGCGCCTTCAAGATTAGGGGGGCCTCTTGTGAGTTCCATCCGCGGTGTCTGATTCGGGCGCCGCGCCTCTGTCTTTTGTTCCGCCGTCTATCCTAGCCATCCACTTCCTTTGATACGATGGTCTGCGGTCTTTTTCTTGATACAAAAGGGTTAATTGGGGAACCCTAGAATTCTTGCAATGCCAATAATGTGACGACGCCGAGGAACTGATTATCTGACACTCTTGGTATAGACGCGATCGAACGACTCAAACAGGAGCCCGGCTGGCTTGCCGAGCATTCTAGCAAGGGTGTCATTACTCACAGCTCAGGTACAGTCTACTGCAATGCATCTTGGCATGTTTCTCTCCTAACACACATGACGTCCAGGAAACCACGCACAAGCACTCGCTCTTGCAGCCCGCCTCAGCGGAATTCCAGCCTGCGTCGTCATGCCGCGCATCTCGCCCCCTGGCAAGATTGCAGCCACGCGTGGCTATGGTGCCAAGGTCATATTTAGCGGAAGCACCTCTGTTGAACGTGAGGCAACCACGGCCGCTCTCATCAAGGAGACGGGCGCGCGCCTGGTGCTGCCGTACGACCACCCCGACATTATCCTGGGGCAAGGGACACTGGGGCTGGAGCTGCAGGAGGACGCAGAGAAGCTGATGGCAGAGGAAGCCGAGAACCATGGCAACAAGCTCGACATTATCCTGGCGGGATGTGGCGGCGGCGGCATGCTGTCAGGTGTAGCCCTATCGTGCGAGGGTACAGGCACCAGAGTCTTTGGCTGTGAGCCTTCGTTTGAGGGCGCAGACGACGCCAAGCGCAGTTTCGAGTCTGGACAAAGGATTGAGGCGGTCAGCACAATGACCATCGCAGACGGCCTGCGCACGCCGCTGGGCCGCGTCCCCTGGTCCGTCATCTACGAGCGACGCCTAGTCGAGGGCTTTTATAGTGTCTCCGAGGATGAGATCCGTGACGCACTGCGCCTGGTGTTGGAGCGCTTCAAGATGGTCATCGAGCCTAGTGCTGCCGTTCCGTTGGCTGTGGCCCTGTATAACGAGGACTTTAGGGCGCTTGTCGAGAGGGAGTATGGCGCAGTAGGGGGCGCCAACGTGGGCATCGTCTTTGGCGGGGGGAACTTGAACGTGGATCAGTTGGGTTCGTTGCTGAGGCCACGCAAGTAGAGGAATTTGAGCTGATGGTCTGATTCACCAAATGAGGTTGGGGTAACTCGCACATCGTGGAAGAGGATGAAATAGAAGAACATTGTACTAGTGACCTCCTCCCCCGTTATCCATCACAACATGACGCGAGTACAGACATCCCGTCCGTTGGATCCTCCCATATACCAATATGGAGTTGATCGTCTGGCCCATGTACGAATCGAACTTTCCCAGCCCCCCACCGTCCTCGACTCGGTGGAAGAGAGCCCAAACGTCGCGGCCAAGGCTTCGCTCACCATTGACAGCCTGGACGACGCGGAGAGCTTGCGGGATGGGAAAGCTCCCCTCCTCGAAGCTTCCCTCGGCGTACCGTTGCAGCAGCCAGCGTTCGATCCAGAGTCCAACGGCGGGCTCGCGAACGCGGATAGCTACAGCCAGCAGCAGGCTGGACAAGCCAACCGTATAGACATTGAGGTCCATGCAGGATTTCCAATCGGTACCGAGGACGATGCGTAGAAAGAGCATGGCCCAGGACTCGGTATTGTCGGTTGCCTGAGGATGGTCAGAGCAGATCGGACACTGGATGATGCGAGCCGTGATGTAGTAGGCGTAGTTCATGGCCGCGTCGTGGGTGTTGAATCTCAGTGGCTTTATGTCCAAGCCGTCAGTGGATCGCAGCAGCAACACGTCCGTGGCGTCGGGGAACGACTCGATGGGAAGGTCGGAGAGGGGTAGCCTGGAGTGCCAGTCGTTGAGCATGCGGCGTTGGTGGATCAGCAAGCCCTCCGAGGGAGTGTGTTCTGTAGTCGTGGATGGCTGGGAGGGTGCGCAAGTAGATGCAGCAGGAATAACCGTGCCATCAGCCGTGTCGTCGTCGTTATTGCTGAAGTCACCGGATGGCAACTGGATGGATCCATCAGACTCGAAGAGACAAACAAGGTCTGACGACATCAAGCGGTAACTCTCGCATAGGATGGCAAGGACGGGTGCTCGCCTGGTGTCTGCCTTGGTCATGAAGGGTTCCAGGCCGAGATCAACAGAGAGCGACGGATGATTACGGTGGAACATGGGTGTGCTGAAGTGGAAGCGCAGCCACCACTTGTGCATCCTGGCCTGTATCCAGGCGGCGAGAATGTCGACGTCCAGGTGGCGGACGCTCACGTCCCAGTCCCCTTGGAGCTGCAGGACCCTGTCGATGCCGCCCGAGTGGAGGTCAAAGTGCGTAAAGTTACCGAGCGAGACCTCGAGGAGGCACAGGAGGACCAGCGTCGCGATGGCGACACCGGGCTGGTTCTCGTACTCGCGATAGCTCCAGCGGCTCAGCTGGCGGATGGCCGAGCCGTAAGACTCGTGGCTATGCATCTTGTGATCAAAGTCTGGCCTCAACGCGCTGCGCCCGCTATTATGCGACGCGGCAGCCGCTATAGTTTTCCTCTGGGGAAGGATGCGGCTCATCTGGCAGGCCGACAGGGCGACGATGGAGTCGGCGACGACGGAGGGCAGAGAGCCCACGGAGCCTAGCTGGTGGAGAACGGAGTCGAGGGCAGGGAGCGTCTTGTTGTTCCAGCAGCTGAGGTAGAAGACTCGTTTCTTCACGCTTACCCGCGGGTCGCCAGGGACGGGTATCTGGGGGAGACGGGCACGGGGGCCCAGGGCAGAGCTGTGACCTGACGAGGCTTCTGCGGGTATGCAACTGTCGGTAGGGGGGCATGATGTCACGTCGGCGACGGTGGTGGTAGTGATGCTGCTGCTGCTGCTTGGTGTAGATGTAGAGAAGGATGTCGAGGCAGAGGCAGAAGCATTCTGCTGCTCTGGTGGTGAGTCTGCCTCACGGGATGCCCAATTGTGGATGGCAGTCTCAAGATTCAGGAAGAACTGGTCCCCAACATCCAGGGATCCAAAGTACAGCGGTTCCTCTCTGGCCAAGATGTCGCCCCTGGCTACGGGGTTGTCACCCGAGAGGAACGGCTGGACTTGTTGCGTTGTTGAGGCTTCATGGGCAACGAAGGCATCAGCGGAACCTCTTGGGCCCCCACTACCGAATGTGTGGGGAGTCCCTGGGAGCAAGGACGGAGAAAGCTGGGCCTGTCGATGTTGCCCAGCGCCAATGGCCGCGGGTTGCTGAATCACTGTTTTGAACTCGAGCTTCTTCTCATAAGCCTCGCAGGGAAGCCCGAGGCGTGTGCAGGTGCTGCACGACGGTTTCTTCTCGTCACACTACGCGAGACGGCACCAATGTTAGCCCATGTTGCGGACATGCATCTGCGTCTGTTTCTGTCTTGTCTGTGTTGCATGATGGAGGAAGGGGAGGAGGAGGACCTTCTTACGGCGCTTCCGGCACACAGTGCATCCTGTGCGGGAGCGAGTAATATCCGTCTTCTTGGGACGCGGCGGTGCTGGCTTGTACATTCTGATTCAACGTGAAGATGGGAAAAGAAACAAGAGCATAGGCCTGAGCATGTGGATTCCTCCCCTGCAGACAGACTAGGTATCGGACCGCCGTCTGCGCATTGCCAAAAGAAGGGTGAGAGACCGACAGGCGGAGAAGAAGCGGGTTTTGTGTTCCGTGCATAGAGGTGGCGCCAGCTTAGCGCAAACGGGTTCGAACTTGATGCAACTATTCTCGATCCGGTGCTCGAGAACGCCGTGAAGACGAAAATGACCTATTAGACGCCAGGCTTTGGGCTTAGTGATCAGCAGGTGAACCCACCCGCCCCGAGACCCCAGGCCGTTGAACCTTGCTTGTCTGCAATCGCAACAAGCGGCGATTCTGGAGCAGGGGGGTCGGAAGGACAAATGTCGTAACGGTCCTCATTACGATTGTCTTTCTCCTAGCAGCGCCAGCTACTATTAGCGCAGCTTGTAGTTTTAGAGCCGAAAGTTCTGATTTCCTTGCTATCTGCTTGAGACCTCTAGCTCCTATTGTGCCCAATCTGGGTGTGTATCTCCAGGGTAGCGAATTAGAGCTGTTGGCTACGGGGTCATATCACTGTGCGACAACAATGGAGGCTGCATTTTTTTTTTACTCGCAACCATTCAATCGGGCTCGTGACACAATAGGGTAAGAAGGCATTTAACAAGTGCTCTGTTAGTCCTCGTTACTGTCTGCTACCATGCGACCTTTCTAGACTCTGCTAATGTCTGGGTACACGTCAAATCTCCGCTGAGCCTCGAGTGGGATCTCCCGACGGCTCTGCTGCAGACTGGCATCTGTGAGCTCAGCGTACACAATGCCCTCGTCCCGGGCCGCCTCCGTCACGATCTGTCCCGAAGGGTTGACGACCATGCTGTGGCCCCAGGCAGGATAGCCCGAGTCTGGGTTGAACGACTGCGAGCACATGGCTACAAAAACCTGGTTGTCGAGAGCTCTGGACCGGGCCAGCGTCTCCCAGTGCAGCGGGCCAGTTGTGCTGTTAAATGCAGACGGGTAGATCAAGGCGAACGCACCTCGCCGAGCTGCGATGGCGGCCATCTCCGGGAAGCGAATATCGAAGCAGATGCCGACCCCGACCTTCCCCAGGCCTTCCATGTCAACCAGCGTCATCGAGTCACCCCCAGACAACACATCCGATTCCCGAAACGTCATGCGGCCCTCGAAGTCGACGTCGAACAGGTGTACCTTGCGGTGAGTACCCAGGACCCGGCCTTGCGGCGAGACGACGACGGAGGTATTGTAGTATTTGCCCGTCTTGGGGTCCAGTTCGGGGAGACTCCCTCCCACGAGGTGCACCCCAGTCTCATTGGCCATGCGCATCAGTGCGTGCAATGTCGGCGAGTCTGCCTCTGGCAGGCTTGTGTCGAGAACCTCAGCGTACACGGGGAACGATGCGGTCGAGTACGGTGAGTTGAAGCATTCCGGCAGCACCACTAAGCGAGCACCATTGCTGGCAGCGGCCGAAACCATTTCGTGCGCCTTGCGGATGTTTGCGTCCTTGTCTCCGCCTGGGAAGAGGAGAAGTCAGCACCACTTTGATACACTGATCGAATCCAGGGCAAGGGTCGCGAGCGACTTACCGCTCGCAAATTGAATGCATGCTATCTTGACCGACTGAAGCAGGCGCCTGGATTGTTGAGTGGTCATTTTGCCGATGAGGTCAGTCGCCCGGAGCGAAAGAGCTGGGAGAGTGCAATTGCAATGTTGAGAGTCTTTGAGGCTCTTTGGTCGTGGCGTGCGTGGGTGTTGCTGGGCTCCCTGGTAGAAGGAATGACGAAGTTTAAGGGGAGAGATAAGGAATCAGCAAGTAAACATAAAAGAGCCCCGTCGAGAGATGGGCGTATTTTACAGGGTATTTTCGACCCAACGCTCGAGGTCATCGTCAACGCTGTCTTCCTGGACCACACAATTGTGGCACCTGGAACACAGCTACCATGCCTAGGGTATCACGCCAATCTAGATGCAGTGAACGAGAGCGACACATCGATCTGTGTAGTTTCAGATGGTCATGTCGTGTGGGTGGCGTGGCCGACTAGCCTCTTTGCAATCTTGACTGGTTGTGCCACGATTCGTGCGCAACCGCTTCCCCGCCCTTTCTCTCCTGGAACGCCTTATCGTGTTGGGGAACTATCTAGGACTCTGATCTCAGTAGCTCCACTCTCAGCGTTAGACCTAATCCGGTGAGGCCGAGTTGGTGGACCAAGCTGCCAACCCGACGCGAACGAACGAACGAACGGGTGGAGACATTGAATTTATTGGATGGCCATTCATTCAGTGGACACCACAGTATAATATTAGACGTCACGCTTCATATAGCATCGGCGGCACTCATTTACAGCAATCCATCCTGTCAAAAGGCCACTCCAGATCCATCGCCCTGCTAGACGCCAGCATGATAAAGGGTCCAGACACCCATAACAACATGCAGTTGATCTACTCATTCAGGGACTTTGACTGCTTCTGGACCTCGTCGCCCTTGACCCCAACTTCTTCCAAAGAGGAGTCAGTAGCGGAAACCTTGCGCGCAAACACTAAGTCGGTCAGTTATCATTGCTCGAGGGGAGATGCAGGCAAGATGGTGGGCAGATATCGACTTACAAGCTTCCATCTCCTCGAGCGACTTGCCCTTGGTCTCCTTGATGAAAAACCAGACAAACACCACGAGGGCGAAGTTGAAGATGCTGAACATCAAGAACGTCTTCCACCCGAGGTTCTCCACCGCGTGGGGCGTGGCCTGGGAAAAGACAAAGTTGAACAGCCACTGCGTCGAGGTGCCGATAGCAATGGATGCCTCGCGAATGCGTGTTTGGAAGATCTCGCCCATGTAGACCTGATGACGGTGTCACTGTCAGTAGATGCTCATGTCGTATTTCTGGGTGGTGCATACCCAAGGCACAGGCCCCCAGGAGATGTTGTAGCTCATGGCCTCCAAGTAGATCATGGTCAAAGATGCGATTGATGGAGGCGTGAGACCCTGGTCGGGATTGGGGGGGAACTTGACAGTCAGGATGGCGACGATGAGCATGTAAGTGCCCATCAGCCCGGCTCCGGCCAGGAGGGATCCGCGGCGACCAATGCGCTCAACTAAGAAAAGAAGGAAGAAGAGGCAAGCAACGACCTTGACAACGCCAAAGAAGCCTGTGAGGAGAAGTTTGTTCTGCCCGGCACCAACTAGAGAGAAAATCTGCGGTGCGTCTGAGAGTGGAGAGTCAGCCTGTGTTTTCGAGTTGTTCGAGTGGGACGGAGCCCAGGAATTTCTTACAGTAGGCCATGGAAGTGTTGCCGGTCAGTTGAACGCCTAGATCAATTTGTTAGCCAGACATCAACTACCATGGGCGCAAATGGGCCATACCAATCTGAAGTGCAATGATGAGGCAGATGCGATATCTGTTGGTGGGTTGAAGCAGCTCCCTCCAGGTGACACCCTGCTTGACGCGCTCCTCCTCTTCAATACCGGCAATGATCTCGGCCCATCTGATTTCGTTGTTAGCAGAGGTGCTCCTCCATCAACATTCAGAATCGACATACTCTTCCTGAACCTCGGCAGAGTCACCCCCTCGGATCCACGCCAGTGCTTCGAGACCCTCCTCCCGCCTATCCTTCTTCGCCAGCCAGCGAGGACTCTCCTTCGTGAACAGCATGCCAAGGCCCAGAATGGCCCCCGGCACAAGCTGGAGGCCGACGGGAACCTGCCACTGCGCTGTGGTGTCTTCCATGTGTTTCTCGACGGCGTAATCGATCCAGTACGATGTCATGACGCCCATGGTGAAGAAGAACTGGAACATGCTGCCCAGCATACCGCGGATATTCTTGGGGGCAGTCTCGGCGCTGTACATGGGGATGATGACGGTGGCCATGCCGACCCCGACGCCGCTGATGGTGCGGGCGACGTAGAAGGCCGCGAGGGAGTGGGTGTTGATGGTCTGAACGACGGCGCCGACGTTGAATATGGCCGAGGCCAGCATGATCGACCGGCGGCGGCCATAACGAGCGGTGAACGGCCAGACGAAGAAGCATGCGAAGAAGGCTAGGTTCGTCAGCTTGCCGGGCTCAGAGGGCCGCAGGAAGGGCAGAGGGTGCGAGGCTTACCACCGGCCTGGAGGAGACTGGTTGAATTGGAACCGACAGTGGCACGCTCAGTCTTTGAGTACCGGAAGTCTCGCTGGAAGCTGGGGAAGGTAAGGATGCCACCGACGATGCCAGTGTCGTAGGCAAACAAGAAGGAGCCGACGCAGCTCAGGGCTGCGACGTAGACGGCACGTACCGTTCCGAGGGTCGAAGGCATGTTGTGTGGCCACACACGCAGAGGGTATGAATTATTTTCTCTTGGCAGGTCGTTGGGAAGGGAAGGCTCAAGGCTTGGAATGCCTAAGATGTTGAGACTTGAGACGCGTTGATGGCAACTTATGCCCTCCTTTTTAATATTTCAGGTACAGGCCCAGGTCGAACTTGACACTAGGGTGCGGAAATAGGTTAGGCGTTTACTCTCGACAGCGTTGCAAGATGTGATGACTTACTGACCGTTCCAACTCCGTCAATACGGACGCATTCTGGCGGGCTGGCGTTGACGAAAATGGCTGAAGATCCATCAATACTTCAATTCTGGCCGATGGCGTTCTTGGCATCGGCCGGAGTTCTCTGATCGTACTTAGCGCTGTGTAGTGCCAGTTGTTCCATGCCAATTTGGGTAGCAGTCCCGACTACCGAGCCCGGATGTCCGACTACCGGACTCGGACTCGTCACGGCAGAGCTCGGCACTCCCCCAGCCAGCCCTTAATCGAGCCTCATGCGGGTGAGCTGATTGCATGGCTGTGGGTCTTCAACATGAGGCTCCATCCCGGATGTCGGGCTGCATGGATGGTCTTACACCCGTGACCCTAATCTGTTTGCAACCAAGTCCCCACCGGAGCTCTTGTTTTATGAACCCGGGCTCCTTGGAAGACCTTTGGCTCTGCCGTTCTTCGTGGTCTCGTCATTCTGGTCAGGAATTACGATACTTTGTCCCCTTACCACCCCCCTTCTCGCCTTTCACAGCTACCAAAGACTAGCCGCGAAACGCAGCGTCGCATTGCCCACCATGGCGCCGTCACAACCTAACATCATTTTCATCATGGCTGATGACCATGCATCCAAGGCTATCAGCTGTTATGGCGCGGGCATCAACCACACGCCCAACATCGACCGCCTAGCATCGGAAGGCATGAAGTTTAACCACTGCTATGTCACCAACTCCATCTGTACCCCATCACGGGCAGCCATTCTCACAGGAACCCACAACCACGTCAATGGCGTGATGACCCTCGACGACAAGATCAACAAGCACATCCCCAACGTTGCAAAGCACCTGAGAAGTGGAGGCTACCAGACCGGCATGGTCGGAAAATGGCACATGGGCGAGGGCATTGCCCACGAACCGTCGGGCTTTGACTATTGGTCTATCCTTCCAGGTCAAGGAGACTACTGGGACCCCCAGTTCATCGAGCCCTCCGGCGAAAAGGTTGAGACTGGCTATGTTACCGACATCATCACCGACAAATGCCTGAGCTGGCTGGACGTCAACCGCGAGTCTGGCAAGCCGTTCTTCCTCATGTGCCATCACAAGGCGCCTCACCGATCGTGGGAGTTCGACGAGAAACACAAGCACCTATACTCCGACAAGCCTATTCGAGTTCCCGAAACCTATAATGATGATTACAAGAACCGAGCAAAGGCAGCCAAGCTCGCCAAAATGCGCGTCGCCGAAGACATGACCTACCAGGACTTGGGTCTCGTCCAGCCAAGCGGCGGAAGCAAGGTCGGCGAACGCGTTGTGCAAGAGTCGGGCTCGAGCCATCGCAAGGTGCCCATCGATGCGACGAGACTGATCGACCAAGACACCGGGGATATCTTCACCTTCAGCAACGGCAGCGAGCTCGCCGAGTTCAAGTTCCAGCGGTATATGCAGCGGTACCTGCGGGTCATCCAGTCCGTTGATGATAACGTGGGCCGGATGCTTGAGTACCTGGAGGAGAACGGACTCGCGGAGAATACCATTGTCATCTACACCTCCGACCAGGGGTTCTTCCTCGGGGAGCACGGGTGGTTCGACAAGCGGTTCATGTACGAGGAGTCGTTCCAGATGCCGTTCCTCATCCGGTACCCCGCCGAGATCAAGGCCGGCAGCGTCTGTGATGATATTATTTGCAACGTGGACTTTGCTCCCACGTTCCTCGACTTTGCTAGACTGCGGATGCCGAGCTATATGCAGGGTGTGTCATTCCGGGAGCTGCTTAGGGGACGTACGCCGGCAGACTGGCAGCAGATTGCCTACCACCGCTACTGGATGCACAATGATATTATCCATAATGCTTACGCCCACTACGGCGTCCGTGACCAGAGATATAAACTCATCTACTGGTATAACGAGGCGCTGGGTGTCGCAGGAGCTCGTCCAGGTGGCGAGGAGGAGAAGGAGTGGGAGCTGTTTGACTGCCAGGAGGACCCCCTAGAGCTGTTCAACGTGTACAATGAGCCAAGATGTCAGCATGTCGTGAAGGAGATGACGAGGCTTCTGGATTTAAAGATGGAACAAATAGGAGACGACCCGGTGCACACGAGGTTGAGGCAGTTGGGGAGCGTTGGTCCATAGATGGCACGAATACAGAGACAAGGTTGGCCTGCAGTCAGCAGCGCAAGCGCCCAATAACCCTTCCGTAACCCAGTGAATCGATTCAAAACCCTAGGCCCAAATAGCTGGGTAACAAACCTAAATTCATGAGACAACAATAGCATCGATCATTGGCGAAGGCCTTCCGGGGCATGGCACCCAACCCACAGGGTGCTTTAGTGGGTGGCGGGGATTTCCTGGGGGGCTGGGGACGCCTAACTCGGAGAGGCATGGCGGTTTTGTGCCAGTGGGGGAACGCCCGACCCCTGCTAACCCGGAAATCCAGCGCTAAATGACTCCCCTGACTCGGGGGGGTCAGCGGGCAGTCACAACATTTCTTCCCCACCATTCGCCATCAATCTCCACCTCATTCTTCAGGCCCGACCGAGATGAGCGCTCGCACGCGTTGTATCCCTCCCTCCCGCACCTGGCCAATGCCTTTAGTGACGAGCCCGTTTCGCCGTCTCAGTCTCCATCAGGATTTGAGGAATGGAACCATACGTCCGCTGCTTCGCCTCCAACCGGAGTAACGTCCAGGAGACCTGCTCGCAGTGCCGATGGCGCAAGGTGAGACTCCGGTGCTGTTGTTCCCCAAGACTTTCGGCAGAAAACGATCTAAGAGGGGCCCTAGGTACGCTGCGATGGCCGTCCCAGCGCCTGCGGGAACTGCAAACGCCTGAATATGGCCTGCTCCCTGGCCACCCAGCAGGACATTGACGACACTGCGGCCGTCGCCGTGGAAAGCCTTGATCGGGCCCATGGTCCCCCGACGCCCAGAGGCAGAAGACCTCGCCGCCTGAGAAGCTCCATCGCCTGCACGTGGTGCCGGGAGAAGAAGATCCGCTGCTCTGCTACCATGCCGCAGTGCTCTAACTGCAAGCGAAAAGGGCAGCACCTGCACGTACCCGACGTTGAAGAGACCGATCAAGGATAAAAAACCAGACTCGCCCTGTGCCGCTAGCAGCCCCCACGAACTCCCAGCGTCGGTTACTAGCCCCGAAGATGGTCGTATGGGTTTCACTCCGTCTGCCGGTTCCGGCACCAACGCTGAGATGATGAGCCTCTTGCATAACTTCTTCAAACACATCTACCCCATGCCCTCCTACGCCTTTCTGCACCCTGAAATCACGAAACGAAGATGTCGCAACCGACGAGTCCACGAAGCATTAGCATCCGCCATCTGCGCCGTCGCTACTATTCACATGGGGGGCGACCGACGACTTGCCTGGCAATGGGCGGATGCCTCTGAGCAGAGCATCTGGCTCAGCCTCGAGAAGCCCACCATACCTCGCCTGCAGACCTTGCTCCTCGTCATACACTTTCGGATGGAGACGGGCAACTTCCAAAGAGCCTTCATGCTGGCTGCCACTGCGGCTCGTTTTGCGGCGGCGATGCGTCTAAACTACGAGCATCCGGAGCTGGATCCCATCGGAAGAGAGGTCCGACGCCGCATCGTGTGGTCACTGAAGATCATAGAGCGGTACTTCTCAGTCGGGCTCCCCGAATTTGAGCTGTGCCCTACCGAATCCATGTTCCTCGAATATCCCGGCCGAGAGGAAGACTTTAACCAAGGCCCGCCAGGCGAGCTTGGCTCTTACAGCCTCCACATCCGCCTGGAAACAGTACGACGGGACATTATGAAGTTGACTCGAAGTGTTGCGATACTCGATCAGCCTTTACCACCGCTAACCAAGCTTATCCGTCATCATGAAGAATCTCTAGCCGAGATTGGGGCGTCCATGCCACACGGCGGCACGCTTAGCATGGCGCAGACACTCGATCTACTTGAAAACCCTTGGCTGCCGAGGCGAACCCTCACGTACGCCTCCTGGCACCAAGCTCACTGTGATCTCTATCGAATACTACTCCCGGGATATCCCGAGGCCGCGCCGGCTGTCGTTCTCGATGCAGTTGGATCAGACGAACTGGCTGCTGCCGAACGACACTGCCTCCACCATGCAACATCTTCGATTCAGATTCTCACCACTCTGAACCAGCAAAGCACCCGCCGGCAGTTCCTCGAGTTTGACACGGCCATATGCGCCTATCATGCAGCTCGTCTTGTCCTGTTCATCTCCCGCTTCGGGAAGACGGACGCCCGCCCTGCGCCCGAGTTCGCCATCAGCAGAGCCGACCTCTGCTTGGCGGCCCTCAGGCGCTTCTTCCCCACCTCCGCCCTCGTCGCCCCCATCATAGACGAGCTCTCGCGTTCTATCGACGCTTTCTCTGAGCAGCAGAGGCTGAAACAACAAGGGAGGGGACATGCTGGTGGTGCTGTGGCTTCTGACGCCTCGTCTCCCGCGCCGCATCAATCCAAGAGGCAGAGCGACAGTCAGTCTAATCTTGCAGCGGCGGCTCGAGTACGGCAGCATCTAGCTATCCACAGTTTGCTGCGTCGTGCGGACTTCTCCTCTGACGATGACGACGTCGACGCGGACGAGACCATCGTCGTAGCTGAAGTTCACCCGCTCGAGACTCTCCAAGAGGATCCGAATGGCGAACCCGCCGATTCGGATGTGAATCTGTCTTCAAACGACGTGCCCGGCGAAGGTGCCCTTTTCTCGGCAATGGTTCTGCAGAATATTAGCGGTTGGGGGTCGCAATCAGCCGGGGGGTGCACAGAGGACAGTCCCGAGTCTCTCCATCTCCCCATGTCCTGGTATGGTGCCCAGGATTGGGACTGGCTCGCAGAGCCCCCGTCGTGATATGGGCAACAATTCCAGTTGCGTTTTCACGTTGATATTTAGCCTGTAATCGCAGCCGTCTTTATGATTGAATATTGAAATACCAAAGCCTTTAGCTGCCATACCCCCCTTTCCCTCCAGGCCAGTTAACGGAAAGCGAGCTGTGTCTCTGTTCAAGAGAGAGGAACATTCAAGATTGGAAGATGCTCCCAACCCAGAAATTATACGCGCCCTCGTCGACGTGCGACGCCCCGTCCACGAAGTAGCCCAGCCGAGTGGGGGTTTCACCTGTTTACCATCCACTGGCACGCACCCACACGTCCTGGATTTCGGTCGTGTTCGCAGCTGACGAATCAACGACCAAATACCAGCCATACATGGCACCAGTAACGCAAGCGTGGTTGGGATAGATGCGAATCGTCTGGCCCGTCTGCAGTGGAATCGGTGGCAGCTCATCGGTCGCTGGGCCGTCTGTGGTGTTCCACGCTACTATCGCGTGCTCCTGGCTGATCCTCTCCAACACCAGACGCCGTTCGACGCCATTTTTGTCCGTCATGGTAGACGACCCCACGGCTCCCCAACCGGCATACGAAGGACATGGCTCTCTTCCGAGCCCCAGCGTGCCCACCGCGACCAGCGCCTCTGGCTGGCTGCGCTCTCCATCGTTGTAGATGCTGACGACCTCGGCGACGACAGACACGGCAATCTCCTCCTCGAAGCCGCCCAGTGCAACCCGTGACTGAGTCGAGAGCTGCTGCATGTCCATGACGGAGTAGACGCCGGCGTGGAGCTCGAGGGCTACGGGGTAACCCAACCCAACAGCAGCACCCGCAGACGAGACCGCTTGAAGAGCAGCCAGCAATGTCTCCGTCGGATGCAATGCCACCGCACTGTCGGCGGTTGCGAAGTTCTCAATGGCGGTTACTTGGGGCGAGGCTCCCACACTGACGACGAGGCCATGCTTCAGACGCAACATGTCCCCGTTGTGACTCAGTGCAGCGAGGCAGCCGTCAATCTCAGAAGCGAGGGCGTCCATGGCCTGCGACGGAGTCGTGCCCGCGTAGCTGAGGCTGCTGTGCGAGTACAGCCCCACGAAGCGAACCTTGCCGTCCGCATCCAGCTGGCACAGCTTCTCGACCAAGCCTTGCTGGTTGAGGGCCTTGGGCGGGATGCCGGCGCGGTGATAGCCTGTGTCGACCTTCAGGAATGCACCACAGGGGCTGCCTGCGAGCCTGTAGAACTCCTCGGCAGCACACAGTTGGGACGGGTGGTCCAAGATCAGGGTGATGCTGCCTGGCCCGAGCTGGCGAGCAATTTTGGCAATGCGAGGGACCTGCGACGTGGGAAGGGGCATGCCATAGAGAATGTCTATCGATCGACCACTAGACTTGAGGTCGCAGAGGGTGGGCAGGAGATGTTCAATCTCTGCAACCGTCGACACAATGAGCTTGATATCTTCAGACTCATGCCCAACTTGGAGAAGAGACAACTCAACAGTCTATTTACTCAGAAGATGCGAAAGTCAGCGTCTGTCCACGACCAATGCCAGCGCAAGCAAGCTCTTTGTTCAGCATGACCGCAGGCATGGACTGACCTTGTGGGTTTTAATATGCGCCCGAAAGTTGACTCCCAGGGCCTTGGAGGCCTGAAGCATCGACGAGCAATGCCTCTGAGCCTTTGCGACGTCCAGGACAATGGCAGGCTTGGGCACCTGCGAAATATCCTTGCCAACGAAGAATTGACGCAGTTTCTCCTTGGAGGGGGTCGATTTTTGCAAGACGTGCATGTTTGTTGATAGACGGACCAAGAATTGTATGTGTAAAAGAAAAAAAGCTGGCAGCTAGTGCGTGTTGCTTGATCGAGGGCGCGATTGAGCTGTTGAGTTGCGTTGACTTCAGGGGGTCGAGTTGGAACGGCAACAACACTGAAGATAACGATTCGGCTGGTGCGGGCCGACCGAGAGATATGACGGGTATAATGCAGTAAAATGCAGTTGAGGAAAAGAATACCCCATGTTGCTATCCTTTTGGCGTTTCGGTACCGACCGCGGAGCTTCGCTATCGCCGTTGCAGTGGAACCCAACAACCACAACCAAGTGGAGACCCGTCGCTTAACGTCGTTGCCGCGCACCGCTTTCGGCATAGCCACTTACACACTCGAGCTCATGCTTGACTCGAACCAAACCAGTAAACGTAATCCCAGCGCTCCACAAGCCGTTACAGATATCCCTGATTTTGTTCCGTAGAAACCGTCCAACGAGGTTGAGCATCCATATCACAGCCCTCCCCGCTAGCAAGGACAATCTGCCAGGCATTCGGTCTACAGCCCATGGTGTAGGGTTGCCCCCGCGTTTCCCCATGGAAGCTAATCAGGCGAGCTTCTTGATCAGGTGCTGCCAACGGCATGTCTGTGTTGGAGTCCCCAAAGCTATATAATGAGCGACAGCATCACCCATCCCATCCTCGTCAATCACAGATTTCCAGCGTCGCACCTTCTCGGTTGGCAATACAGAGTTCTTTCTGTATTACTATCCCATCCCTCTCGTTGGGTTAACCCTTTCTCCATACAAACTCCCTCCTAAACGTGCTTTATCGCCCATCTATTTGCCTCGCCCACATCAGGTTCCGAGCCGGATGGGCAAAGCAAGGCTACAGCTTGGGCCAGATCCCCTACCGCGCGCCCATGGGTATCATTGGCAGCTACGTTGGCCTCGCTTTGAACATACTGTGTCTCATTGCCACATTTTACAACGCCCTGTATCCAAGCCCTAATGCTACGCCAAGCGCCGAGAACTTCTTCAAGGCGTATCTCGCTGCCCCAATCGTCCTCTGTCTTTTCCTTGGCCGAGAGCTGTTTAGCAAGAGACGCATTCTTTTCGTCAAGGCAGCTGATATGGATCTCACGTCTGGCGCTCGCATGGACTTGGAGGTTGATGACGAAATTCCCGAGAGTGAGAAGTCTTGGGGAAAGACTGTGCTTCGAGGACTGCGCTCTCTCTTTTGGTAACTGATATACATGTAGAATTCCATCATGTTTCATGTCACATTACAGAAACCACGTATGAACCATTCGAGCCTAGGTAGGACAAAAATCTGTCTTTTTTCCTCAGTGGCCTTCGAGCCTCGGATCTTCGATAACTCCCACCCTGCGATTTGGGGGGGAAGTGTGTGTTTTGCACCCCCAGCGCCCCCATGCCAATAGAGCCTTAATCGTGGGGGCAAACTAAGCGTGGTCATAAGACTAATATGAGCCACATAATCATTCCACGTGCAAATTCCACACCAGATCTTCATCCAACCCCTAAAGCGGAAGTACAAAGATAGCCAACGTCAAGATGGCTGCTCTGACACGATTAGTGATAGTGATGGGAGCGAATTTTAGAAGTGGCTTCGTGCTGACTACCGCTGGGGGCCGGCTCGCGAAGTCCACTAGTGGGAGGAGTGACTGGTCCTTCAGCATCATCTATCAGCAAGATGGGGACGGTTAAATGAGGGAGAGAGGGAGAGCGGCCGCCAAGGTTGCTTCTTCATTCTTAGTGGAATGTTAAGTCTTCCTTCGCTTGAAGCGCTTGTGTCGTCTGACGAGGTGATGTTATCAAACCGCGCTTGATGGACACGATTAGGCCAGAAGTGTCAGGCCAGCTGCGCTAAGCGATGCTGCAGGATCCAGCTAACCAAAACGCCAGGCGCGCCTAGCCAAGGGGTAGAATCCTACAAAGCATTTTGACCCGCTGCCCCGCACAGCCATTGGACACTAATTCTTCCTTGGGGCCAAAAGTTATTCCAAGCATTCAGCAGCCCTCGTGTGCACCCACGTGGCGCAAGATATTCGGTTCCTGTGCCGGGAATTTTAAGAGGGCCGCGCACATTGATCTATGAAGTGCAGTAGTTTGTCATGCTTACCAAGATGCTGAGCGGCCCAGTGAGATCATCGGGGTCACGAACCCCATCCACACTTATCGCTCTGGAGCACACCATCGAGGCGGGCCCGCTAAGCGTAGAGAGTTACAAATACCCAAGCGAAAGCCCCTCCTGGACAGCTGGGACTCTGTATCAACCTGGACAAATTACAAAGCCCATCTGACCTACAATGAGAATCATCTCTACCCTTTTGGCCAGCCTTGGCCTTTGGCAAGTCGCCGCCGCCGCCGCCAGTTGTACAGTGACTGTCGATCCTGAAACTGGCAAACGAACCGAGAACCAAAACAGCGCAACTATCCTGAAACATATCGACGACTACTATGCTCTGCGACAGGATTTATGCATGACCTTCAAGGATCACCCCTCTGACGTCGAACCCCCATGCGGGTACCAACAGAACTGCGAACTACCACCTTTCTCCAAGGACATCACTACACAGTACTACATCAACATTATATTGTCACGAGAGAATACCGGTGGCAAGGTTGGTTTCCCGGATTGTTGGAATGCAACTGAGTAAGTAGCCAAGTTTTCCTGGCCCTGCTTCTTGAAGCTAACACAGCCTAGTCAAATTATCCACGAATGCATGCTGGGAAACCCTAGACAGAGCGGCGGTTCAATCGAGATGAATGGGCAGCTTTACACATTCAATACCTATCTATTCGACGGAGACCACTCTGGTGCCTATAATATGTAAAGTGCACGGCTGGGAGTACGACAAGATCCGCTCCGGGGCCACACCCGGCCGCTCCGCCTACCCCAGAAACTCGCGCGACTATCACCAGGAGAACAGCCACATCGCCAGCACGCCGACCAAGTACGTCCATAAGGGGCACACTCCCCCGCGCTGGGCTGGGCAAAGTCGCTCAACTGGAAATCGGGAGTTGCTGAGCGAGAACCCGCACGCGCGGCACTTCGTTTCCAAGACCTCCAAGCGCCCGGTTGACCCTCTTTCTGGTAGGTCTTGTCCCCCCCTCGTGATGCGACGTTGAGAAGTTGGGGCGGTGGGGAATTGAAGCCTCTCCTTGTCGTATTCCCACTTTTTGCACAAGAGCTAATTGTTGATCTGATAGGCCCTTTCCTTCATCTTCAGTCCCTGGCAGGAAGAGCTGTGTAGGAGAAGTTTGGGTTGAGACGGTTGCCGAACTAGGGAATCTGACTCCGTTGCCGTCCGAGTTTTACGTTTCAAAGTAAGGGCAAGGCCATTCCCCGAGGTTATTAGTGGCTGTATGTAGGGATGGATCTAAATGGAGCACTCGCAGCGCCAAGTCCTGACTAGCGATGATATTATTCACTTTAATACCCCCAGGCCTGTTCATTTCCCTAGTCACGATCTTCAACCTAAGCCCTTTTGTGTGGTGCGTATGGCACCGCAGCTACGAGAGGCAGCAGCCTATGTAAACCTATGCTCTTCTTCCACGTTTTGGTCCTTAATTTTAAATGCGGTACACGGCAGCAGGACGGCAATCACCCGAGCACGATGTTCCTTGGAAGCATTGATCCATCTATGCATGGTTGCGCGCTGGATTATGTGATCCTACTCAAGCAGATTTGTCAGTGTACGAGTCTCTCGACGGCCGTCATTCATCAGTGCTGAGATTATAAAAACACTTACTCCGGCCTTCAACAGAACCTTTTGGCCACTATCAAGCTCGTGATGCACCTCTCCCATGACGCAAGTCGATATGTCCAAAGACACTGTTCGATGAAAATGCCCCACTGCACCGGGTTCTATGTCGAGATTTATGACATTCACTCCTCCCAACTCCGCGTCTCCGGTCACGGCGTTCAACAGTGATGAAGGAACAATGAAATCTGTACTGCGGGTGTAGCTACTAAAGGAGTCTTGTGCGAAGTGTGCTTTCAAGTCATGGTTATCTGCCAGCTCTGCGGGGAGCTTCAGAGTAGCATAAGAGCGAGATGCTATTCCAAAACCAGGAACAGTTGCCGCATGTAGTTCTGGTGCATCTACGTAGATGCTTTCTCCAGTTGTGGGTTCATGACTTGTGATATACCGTTTAACAGAAGATCCAACAGCTGCAACTCCAGCGAGGGAGGTTTGTACTTGTGTGGTGCTCATTGTACAAGAGGAGCAAGAAATCGTCACCCAGCAAAAATAAGTCTGATGCTTTGTCTAACCCACGGTAGTCAGCAGCCGCTTGCAGTTGGGGAGCGTGTCGAGAGCGTACATGTCCTGGACTCAGATGGTCGCAAAGTAATTATGATGAAGAAATAGAAGGGTAGGACAATCGGAACTGCGTGCACCCTGCAGGAGGCACCGGACTCTTGTATTTGCCGAGTAAGATGGTAGCCATGTTTTCCAGAGCCAAGCTAAGCCTTGGACGTGTGTGAGTTTCAACATCGAGGCCGCAAACATGTTCCGATACGAGTTCCGTGATTCTAGACTAAACCAATTTAATTTGCGGCACAGAGGAGCGCCATCGCCTTCCGGCCGGTGCCCCATCCCCGCCGACAGCCGACCGGATGGCGTTCCGGGATCATTCCGAAATACCGGCGCCAACCAGATTGTGAGGGGCCTTGACATATCATTGGAACATTAAAATAGATGCAAAATGAGAATCTTGGGCAGCATCATTGTTCTTACACTCAAATTCAACAATGACGTTGGAACGCCTGGTCCCTCAATCCGTTGGCACCGCCGTGCTGTTGCTCCTTGGAGCCGTCATGGCCCGTCTCTTATACAACAAATACGGACAAGGCTTGAACCATGTGCCCGGCCCTTGGTTGCTGGGCTTCACAGACCTAGGGAGGCTCATTGTCGTCCGAGGCCGTCGAGCCCAGGAAGTACATATCCAACTACACAAAAAGTACGGGCCTGTTGTTAGACTGGGCCCACGAGCTGTATCAATCGCGGATACGAGTGCATTGAAGATTATATACAGTCCCAGTACAGGATGGTCAAAGGTAACTCTCAGCGGCAGCGCCACTGTGCATCAACTGGCTGATTAGTTCCCGTAGTCGAAATTCTACCCGGTGCAGCAAGCCTTGGCCAGTGGAAAGAGGCTCGAGACCATGTTCAACACAGCCAACGACAGATACCACGCCAGGCTCCGAAGATCAGTGTCAAATGCCTATGCAATGAGTACACTTGTCACGTTCGAACCTTTTGTTGACTCGACGTCAACCGAGTTCATTAGGCAGCTCAAGCTTCGTTTTGCCAACCGCTCCGGCGAAGGGGGGGTCTGTGATTTCGGGGCATGGCTCCAGTTTTACGCTTTCGATGTGATTGGCGAGTTGACCTTCTCAAAACGGCTGGGCTTTGTTGAGAGAGGGGTGGATGTTGATAACATTATCCGCGATCTGGAGAGTTTCTTGAACTATGTGTCATGGGTAAATGGCGACGCTCCTCGAATTTTATACGCGTCAACGACTGACCCCTTTGTATAGATTGGCCAGATCCCGTTTCTGGATAACCTCTTCGTCAAAAACCCTGCCAAAATCTGGATGGCCAAGAATGGGTTCCTCAACTCGAGTGCGCCAGTTGCAGAATTCGCCAGAAAGCATCTCACTGAACGCCAGCGAGAGGAAGAATCGGGTTTGGAAAAGGTCACAAAGAGGGATTTCTTGAACCGGTTCAAAGAAGCGCATGCAAAGGATCCTGAATTTATTACAGATCAACTCGTCCTGGCCTTGACGGTAGCCAACATGTTTGCGGGCTCTGACACAACCGGCATCACATTGCGAGCCGTCTTTTACTACCTGCTGAAAGACCCTTCAAAGATGGACAGCCTACTCAAAGAGCTGTCAACTGAGAGCAAGGCTGGCAGGTTCTCTAGAGATGACGGGCTTGTTCAGTGGGAAGAGGCCAGAGATCTGCCCTACCTGAGCGCCGTTATTAACGAGGCTCTCCGCTGTCACCCAGCAGTGGGACTTACTCTTGAGAGGATAGTTCCCCCGGCTGGAGTTACACTAGCTGGCCATTTTATACCTGGTGGCAGCATCGCTGGTTGCTCGCCATGGGTAATCCATCAAGACGCCGAGGTCTATGGATCTGATGCCGCAGAATTCCGCCCAGAACGTTGGATCGAAGGGACACCCGAACAGCGGAAGAAGATGAACAGCTGTCTCTTATCTTTTGGTGCTGGCGCAAGGACGTGTGTCGGGAAGAACATATCCTTGTTAGAGCTTTACAAGCTTGTGCCAACTATTCTGAGAATCTTCGAGGTAAGACTGCCTGAGGGTTATTGGCATTTTTTGTGGTTAATGAAACGCGCTGACTGTGGTTTCTCTAGCTTGAATTGGTCAATCCAGAAATGCCGTGGAAGCTGCACAACGCCTGGTTTGTTAGACAAATGGGCTTCAATATTCGACTGAAGGAAAGAGAGAAGATCCTCTAAGCCTTCAAGATAAAGAATTAACTTCAGTCAAACGATATAGCTGCAAAAAGAACTATGGAGTAAGCGTTCAAATTGAAGACTAGTATATCGTGTTTCAAGCACACTCATCTAGAAGACCAACTTGTTGGCATAGTCGCTAGCTTCATATGAGTGTTTCAGAGGAATCTAATCATAAGACGATACACAAGCATAAGAAACGTTGTGTCATAATCACAGAACCGCGTTATTCAATATATTAATAACGCTATATTATATCACATCCGCGATCTCGCCGTGCGTACTAATCGGCTGAGAGCTAACAGATGCCCCAACTCCAGCACCAGTACTACAAAATGGATCTTCATCTGGCTTGTAGGCGAGTTAAACTAACCCCCGTAGAGATTCATCATTGGAGGAACCAAGTTCATATCAAGGTCAAACACCCCGTTCACACCCAGAGCGCCAAGTCTCGCCTCACTAACTCCCGGCTCAGTAGTCGGAGCCATGCCCCGAGTGAAGTCAAGACTACCATTTTCCATGATTCTCGACAGCTCAGCATCGTTGGGACCAAAGCTTTCCCCTAATGTCTCAAAATTGAAGTCGGACATGATCCAGCTATCTCGGCGATCATTGTTCGGATCAGCCACCCAAGATGTGGACAGCTTATCCGAGCTCCCTTCAGGTCTCTCGACCATTGCGTTTATAGGCCCGGTGTTGAATGAATAAGCATCTACTCCTTGACCCTTTGGCAAACTCCCGGCAGAATTCATTCCCAGGCCTTCGAGCTGGTTGTTGTACATGCTAGACGTTCCCACTCTATAGTGCATGGAGTCTTCTTGGTCGTCAGTAGGGGGCGTAAGGTGCTGAGTCAAACGATCTGATGTTGACTCTCGCCTGACTCTCGATGGATTTTGGTGATCTTGAGTGTCTTGTGGTCCCAGGGCCATAACGCGCTCAACCAGGCGGCTAAGCCTAGAAACACAGCGCATCATCTTCCCAGAAACCCATATCTTCTGGCAGTATCCATTCAAGCATTGAGTAGCTGCAAGAATGAGGCCTCCATATCTCCTCTTGAAGCCCGGTTCCCTTGACACCAGGCCAATCATGACAAGGGCGCAGCTGGTGACGTAGTGGCTGAGTGCGAAGCTATATCTGAGCCCGTCGTCTTGTATATTTTGATGTGTCGTGAGAATCCGGGCGGCGAGACCAGCACACTCTATAGAGGACTCAAGATCATCCTCGTCTGTGTGATATATTGCACTTGAACTAGGCAATAGCGGCCTTCTAATTAAAAGTCGGAGATAGTTGCAGCACTAAGCATGGTTAGTCACAATAGGGCCAGCTACCGATTCACCACCCCGAGCAAGACTCACATTATTAAAGAGAAACGTCTGTTTCACTTGCCATCGCGGCCTCGTGCTGATCTGAGCTTCATAAGGAACGTCCAGATCATACTGTAGGCACATCGGGATCGTGTTAAGTAATTTTTCCATGGCAGTATCGACGTATTCGACCATGGCCGACATGGAAGAAGTGGATGACTTGACGCCGTACAAGACTTCCCATGTCTTGCCAGCTACACGACAATAACGCACCATGGCGATGACATATGGGATGCATGAAGGGGACGAATCTCTAGCAACCTCGGCAGCAACCTCATGCTGGAGGTCGGCTATCGTTTCCCTTCTTGATGCAAACCGCGTCATCCACTCGTCGCTGAGATCCAAGGGCAGTGGTGTATCAATGTTGCTGTCTTGGATGAGATATGGCTTTCCTGACTCAAGAGCTAGTCGGCGATCCAGGAGATACAAAGACCACCAGGTGCGTGAGTACAGCTGACTGTAGTAAGCTGGCATGCTCTCCGTGGTGCTCTGACGATGCAATCCTATTGTTTGCGCAACCGACACGGCTAGGGCGAGAACTCTTGCAGCTTTCTGATTGGCGTCGAGTCGGAACATGTACATTATCTGGGTGGTTTTCATTGTAAGTAATCATCCAAGGACAACGAGCCGGTGTTGACTTACCCTCACCATCAGGACTTGCAACATGAGCAGCGACTTGATAGCCACGTTACTTGTCTCGAGTAAATCGCCAAGCAAGCTCATTCCCACACTATACAAGCTCCAGCCGGAAGATTCAACGCCGCTGGGGTCGCTGCTTCTTGCTGACATGCTGCATCGTCCCAGGGCTAGACAAAAACAAACCAAAGCTACTGAAACCCTCTGGTGCTCACTTTGAGCTGACTCGGCGGCGGAGGAGCTGAAGGGTGGATACTGCCACATTTCGTTGAAGATGTCCCAAACTGCCGGTGGGTGGACAATGGGATATATGGGATGCACCTCGTCCATAAAGGCTTGCAAGTTATACCTGCATTGCTGCTCATCCGTAACGACGCCATGCCGGGCAAGCATGCGCTCGAACCATGCTCCCTTTCTGCCTGCCACCTCGCTTGGTGACGTTACTGGGCGTTGGACTGAAGATGCTGGGGAGGAATAGTCTACACGCATCGCCGAAGACGATACGGAGCCGTTGTGATCCAAGCAGTCTTTCTCATCGTCAAATGTCGGCGTCATTGTAATCTCTCCCGCAAACGTCTGTCCATCCGTCTCCAAGGCGCTTTCTAGCTTGGCTGCCGAAGGAATAAGCTGATGGTCGACAGGCGACGCGTGGTTATGTGTTGGTCTCGACAGGTCGGGAGTAGGCGGTCGCATGAGGCGTAGATGACGCTCTACTGCCTCTAGACGAAGTAAAACTTCACGGTTGATGTTGCTATGACGAATGAGCTCGTTGGGAGTCAAGGTAGCGCATGCGCAACTTACCCGTCGCTTGAGGGGGGGTATTCCTGGTCTTGGCCTCCAATGGTAGCTGTTCTTGAGTCGCGGCGGCCCTGTTGTCTACCTCTTTGAGCCGAGGACTGGCAAGGGAGCCTCTTTGCAAGACATTGTCGACATGGGTCTCCTCCCTCACACTGACGTGGTTCGATTGATCAGATATCCACTCGCATCGTGACATGAAAGGAGGAAGAAGGACGGTAGGACATGGAAAACCAACCTTTATCTTGCGCTGTTGGCAGGAAGTACTGTGCGTGGCTGTCAGGTACGCTCTCGGATGAATATCGCAGCAGGCGACAGGGCAGTCTTACCAAGCTCTAGATATGTATTTCCCTCTCTTCATCTTTTTTGCAGGCCGTGGGTCAGGCCCAGCACTGGCTGTAGCGGTTTCTCCCCTGGAATCTCTTGTCTCGGCTCCATCTTGGTCGTTCCCAGGCGTGGTATCGCGTGCGTCGCCGGTGATTGACGTGGTCTGGTCGACAGCTTCGCTCGATGGATCCCAATCTTGAGTATGGGATGGTGGCATTGTGTAGGTTAGTGTTTGAATGGAGACGGAAGTCTGCAGAAAGCCAACTGCCCAGTCGATTCCGGTCTCATGTGGCACAGGTACTACGCAGTGGGTGATGGATTCTCAAGACTGAGGTGCAGCAATTTCCCCAGACAACGGGGTCTCTGGTGGTGCGTCAGACGTCAGGGTTCCCCGCATCCCCGCGAATTGAGGCTTGGCTAGTCATGGTCGGCTGGGGAGCTTCGCGTCGCTTGGGATGGTCATCCGGATGTCTCGGACAGGGTAGCTTGTCCATGCCCTGCCCAAGATTCAACGGAATTTGGCTGGAATTTCCGGACAGTGGGTCTCACGGGTGCTGTGACTTGGGCTTACTGGCTTGCCTGGGTTGCGGCCGACTGTCAGAGTTCAACTAGTCATTTCAGCGCGGCTCAAACTAACCCAGGGTGTATTGGCGTGGAAATGCGCTACCACTTAGCCACTACAGGATGGTGGACTCTGGACTCGAGGCCCACAAGCCCCTGTAGTCCAAGCCAGAAGCCGCTCTACGTTTTTTTTGGTTGCTGCTCCTCCTTTGATGGGTATGGCAGCCTACCCTAAACCACCTCATGTCGAAGACGCGTCCATCAAACGGCCACCAAAGAACGGCCTCGGAGCTGGGGGGCATTCCGATTCCCGGGCCCCATCTCCGCTCACCCATGGCCGCATTATTCGTGGTGTATTGTTTATCTATCGGGAGCTAGCCTGGTTAAATCTCCGTCCTGCGTCAACTTTTGCTCGACTTAAATTGCGAACCACCTTTCTACTTGACCTTGCTTCTCCTCTCCGAGGCGCCAGGCTTGTTACATTTGTCATCGCTCTAGCTCATGAACATGGCCAAGACTATTCTAGTCCTCGGTGCCACTGGAACACAGGGTGGGTAAAATTAAAACGCACTGTTTGTGATGGCTTTGAACTGCACTAATTCGTGACTATTAGGTGGATCTGTTGCCAACCTATTGCTTCAATATCCAGAGCAGTACCTGGTACGATGCCTCACTCGAAATCCTGGTTCAGATAAGGCAAAGGCGCTGGCTGTCAAAGGAGCCCAGCTGTTCAAAGCTGATCTGACTGTCCCATCCACCTTGGCAGAGGCATTCGAATCTGTTTGGGGTGTCTTTGCTGTCACCGACTTCTACGATACGGTCAGTCGAACGCTCCATCATGACTTTCTCACCACTCACCAGCTTTACAGGCTGTTCTCGATGATCCCATGAGCGAGGAGAAACAAGGCCAGCATATCATTGAAGCATCGGTGGCAGCAGGCGTCGAGTGCTTCTTGTGGAGCACTCTGCCCAGCTCTCGAGACATCTCTGGCGGCAAGTTTGTCACAAGGCTATATGAAGGTACTGCATACCAACATGTATTCCCAAGGCAGTAAACTAATTAGACTACCCCAGGGAAGCATTCTGTCGATGCAGTGATTCGTGATGCGGGCCTCAAGGGAGCCTTCATCCGCACGGGAAACTTTTATGAAAATATGATCTCTCGAAAGTACGCCACCTATGACAAGGACGCTGATGTCATTACAATGACGCGACCCATTATCGGGCCTGATGCTGAGCGTGAGTTAATTCCAATACTTGCTGTGAATCATTATTCTGAGTTTAAAAATGCAGTCACCTCACTCTACGTCGAAAAAGACCTCGCGGCCGTTGCCAAGGCCCTGTTTGACCAGTGGGAAGACAAGAAGGACAGTCTGGATGGCAGATACTTTCTAGCCAGCGGAGCACGTGAGACAATGGGAGATATCAATGCTATTCTTGAGAAAGGTGCGTCTATAACTTCCAGAAGTCTCGGGGCATGCTGACTTAACCTTTAAAGTGTCCGGGAAGAAGGTCGTCTACAGGGTCAGACCCACTTGCGGGATTCCCGATCGAGACATCATGCTACAGCTTTACAATGATGTGGGAATGTACCCCGGGGTTGATATTCCGACTTCTGAGGTGGCACTGCTGGGGGTCAAGCTTCATAGTGCTGAAAATTTCATCAGAGAACGGTTGCTCCCTCATCTCGGACTCGATCCGGAGAATTAAGTGGTGCAGTTCTAACACGCCTCCCTAAATAAGATTGATCATTGCTATCTAGACTGTTGGGGTCCTTATGATAACGTATTAAACGAGTCCTACACTCTTAGCCCATATTGCACCCTAGCGGCCGACAGCCTCCAAAACCAAGACCCTATTGTGATATTGTAAAAATGCCAACGGAACACTATGGTCTGTTCCTCTCCCACGGTAGGAGGAAAAAGGTAGGCCAAAACCGAGCTGCTGTCGGAAAGCGAAAATTGGCCGACTAGTTGTGCTTCCCGGACAAGAATTATTGACCTCCCGGGACTGTGGCTGCAGTCATTGTTTATTTGAGATAAAAACGAAGGCATCTGCGCGTCTTCTGATGACGTTGTGTTACCAAACTTACCATCCAGCAGCATCAAGCTCTAATAAGCTGCGAGCGAATACTGGAGCCTTGGCAAGCCGAACATGGAAGCTCATGCAAGGGGTAATTGGAATAGGTGGGATTGAGCCTCCCCGCATTCACGAGTTTGGCTCCTAATCCCAATCCGTGGTGTGACCTGGAAATTCCGTGCACATTCCGCGAGTTCCGGGCCAATCCCAGCCTACCCGAAATAAGGGCAGTGCGGGGGGCCTTAATTGCAGTGGGACCTACGGCCAGGAATTATTACCTATGTATTACTGCTCTTCAATTTCTTTGACAGGCCATAAGATTCAGCCATTGGAAACATTCACCTATTTACCCAAACGTTATCAAGATGCTTGACTGGAACGAGGACTCGTTCATGACAGAATGGGACACTAAATATGTTTCCACTAACGTCAAACCCGAAGCCCGAACATATGACAGAAATCTCTTCCTGGAGCTCAATTCGAAGCTGGCTACCTCACACCCAGAGCTGAAGTCTTTCAGTCATGCCATAATTGTATGTATTCTTGGAAATTGGAAATCGCCAGAGCCTTGCTTAAATGCTAACGTTGTATTTAACAGGCTGCTGCGTGTTGTGCTGTCAATCGCGCAGATGTGGTGGGACGCTTCTTTGACGACATCTCCTTCGATTTGTCACCTGAGGCGTCCGAAAAACTGTTTCTCTGTCTCAGAGAGGCCATCACTATTGTTTTCCCATACATAGGGTTGCCAACTTGCATCCCCGCATGCTACGGGATGATTGGCGTTGTGCAACGAAAAGGCTCTGAATATGCCTCTACCAAAACTCTGCGAAAGACGACAATCAATGAGGAAGACGTCAAAAAGGGGTTTGAGCTCAAGTCTCGCATCTATAGCGGCGTTGGAAACTCGGGCATCTTCAGTCTGATGGACAAGTATTTCACGGATCTATGTACGGCAGTCCTTCCCCGCAAGACTAGGCTTTCACCTGCTGACTTCTCTTTTCGCCAGTTACATGTTCAAGCGTTGTCATATGGGGTTATCTCATCTCAAAGGCGAATGAGGAGATTTTCCAACCAAATGAGTCGCACTTGATCATTGCGGCTTCTATAGCTGCGTTGGGAGCGACTCGACAAACAAAGAGCCATATCAAGGCGACTTTGGGGATAGGCAACTCGGTCGCATGTGTGAAAAGTGTTTTGGATGCTATGAGAAAGATTGCAGAGTGGGCTGATCGCCCCATTGGGAACTTTGACGTAGACGCACTCTCGCAGGAAATTCAGAATGCGCTAAAGTAAGAAGAGGCCAGTAGATCATCTAGATACTATTAAGAGAGGGGCTTAGAAAGTCGTAAATCATTATTTTCTAGTGCACGTGTTGCTCAGTAATCGCTGGTGCTTAAGAATTGGGAAATATCCTGGTGTAGACTCGATTGTGTTTTACTTACGGTATTTCGGTACGTGACCAGCGGCTATCCAGTTTCAAATTCCGGTTCGGCAAACCCACCCAGAGGTGACAGCCCTCAAAAAGAGGGTTAGCTCAGATGTGTGACCGACATAAGGCAATTGAAGGGGCCCCCACCGTCAGTGGTGGCGTATATAAGGGCCTGCAAGTCCGGCATGCTGATTCCTTAGTCTTTTTTTGAACTTCCAAGACCAATCATCTACTAATTTACAAACCACATCTCAACACTCCCCGGCTAAAGCGCAGGCAACATGGCCTGGACCCGGTTGATCAGGTTTCTCGACGACAACAACCAAGTCCGTCTCGGGGATGCGGTAGCTGATTCTGCTGAGAACTTGGCAAGTCTCTTGGACGCTGGGAATCTGACCGCCAATGAACTGGCTGGTACCGATCTATTTGATGCAAAACCTACAGGCAAAGCGGTCCAGGTCAAGAAGCTCCTAGGTCCCCTCACACCCCAGGTTGTCCCCATCATACGCTGCGTTGGCTTGAATTACGCAAAACATAGTATGCCGTCTTTCACGTTTTCCAATGTCCTCACACGCTCTGTTCTAACAACACCAGTCAAGGAGACGGGAAGGGCGCCACCGCCATATCCCTCGATTTTCATAAAGCCCTCTCGATCAATTACAGGCTGGAGCAATGATATCCTGATTCCCAAGATCGCACAAGAGGATCAGCTCGACTATGAGGGCGAACTGGTAGGCTGAGCCCGCGTCAGACATAACTGCGGAATGCTCACCAGGAAAAGGCCATCGTAATTGGGAAGGAAGGAATCGACATCTCGGCTGAGGATGCCTTGGACTACGTGGCGGGTTATACCGTCGCGAACGATGTGTCGGCGCGAACCTGGCAGAGAGACCCCAGGTTTGCAGGAGAAGTCCCGCAGTGGTGTTTCTCTAAAGGCTTCGATTCCTTTGCACCTCTTGGCCCAGTAATTGTATCCCCAAGTGTTAGTATTTTGTTGAGACAAGTGTCGAACAGCACGGATCTAACCTTCTGACAGGCCCTCGGAGCAGCGGACAATCTCATTCTGCAGACCAAGGTGAATGGAGAGGTTCGCCAGGAGGCCAGTACTGATGATTTAGTGTTTGGCGTGAAAGAAATTATTGCTTTTGTCAGTCAAGGAACAACCCTCGAGAAGGGCTCGGTGATTCTGACGGGGACGCCGGGCGGCGTGGGTTTGGGAATGAAGCCGCCCAAATGGCTGAAGGACGGAGATACTGTAGAGGTGTCTATCAGCAGCATTGGCACTATCAGGAACAAGATGGTGTTTCAGTGAGAGATTTAGATGAGCAGTCGTAATAGATTGTAGTCAGGAAAGTCCAGATCTTCGTCAGCAATAGCTTCCCATATGGTAGTTTCAAATGTTGAAACTACCATACTAATCCTTAGGACTCACAACATTGAATTAACTGGCTACTTACGTGACAGAATCTGCCGCATAGCTAATCGCAAGCTTTCCGTGGGGTCTTGAGGGCGATCAAATGATCTCCAGCCAATATGACGATCAGGACGAACCACAAGAGCCCCGCGGTCGCTGATCTCGCGCCGACTACTCCACTCACCCAAGACATCGCTGTAAGTACACCACTGGCCGACAAAGTACACAGGCAACTTGACACCAAGCTCTTGGCTGACAACAGCAGCAGCCTCTTCCCAAGCCTTTCCACCAATACCAACGACAAGACCAAAACTGCCGTGCTCGAAGATGTCGAGGACTGAGATTCGCTTCTTGTCAAGCTCTATCCAGGCATGCGGTATGTATGCACCAGGATGCGTCGTAGGTTGATAGAATAGAACCGAGTCGCGCTCATATTCAGGGAAAGGGGTTCCATCGTGAACCACTGCAACCGAGTTGGCGTAGCGGTGGCCCAGATGGACTCCGAGGGGGTTGGATCGACGGTTCCCGCGGTACATCGTCTTCCTCAAATTCTCCCGGCGCTCAGATGCGCCATCAGCGTCAGAAAAGAGCTCTTGGAGCTTAGCAAAACCATCATCCCGGGACTGTCCTCGCTCAAAGCCCAAAGCGCCTGGAAGAAGCGCCATGTCGTGAAGGGTTTCGATTGCGTGGTCGACAATCTGTTTGCCAATCGGCTGTCTCTCCTGGTTGTAGCTCTCGAGGATTTCCTCGCCAGCCTGGCCTTTGATGACGGCAGCCAGCTTCCATGAGAGGTTGTAAGCGTCCTGCACGCAAGTATTGCTTCCGAGTCCACTGGCAGGGGGGTGACGGTGAGCAGCATCTCCAGCAAGGAATATGCGTCCGCGGCGGTACTCGGTTGCCACAACGTGATTGACCTGCCACTTGCTCTTGTGCTTGACCCGGATTGGGAGAGTGTCTGGAATTCCCAGAGCACTGCGGGCATGAGCAATGATTGCTTCGTCGCTCATGTCTGGCTCTCCGTCGGCGGCGTTGTACTGCCGATTGACCACCCATTCATCCCATGGCTTCTTCAGGATGCAAGTTCCGGAACCAACCCAGTACGCATCTCCAGGCTGTAGCATCAAGTAGATGCAGGCCGGGCGATGAGAAACATACTGGGCAAGATCCATCTCCACCCAGGAGCTGATCATATGCATGAGTCCGGGCTCGCCAATGAAACCGAAGCCCATCTTTTGGGCCACAGTCGACCTCGCTCCATCTGCACCGACAGCGTAACGAGCACGAACAAGATACTCCCCTTGGCTAGTCCGTTCACGCACGCGGGCGACAACACCATCATTGGACTGCTCAATGTCTACAAGTTCGTGGTAGAAGCGTATATCGGCCCCATGTTCTCGAGCTCTGTGCAGCAATATGGGTTCCATGTTGTTCTGGGCCGTGTTCCACATCTTGCTTGGACTGGCTTTGGCAAAGTCGGTCAGCTGATGATCACCTCCACCGTAGCAGCTATAGCGCCCAATTTCTATGCCAGTGAGACTGGTAGCCATGACCATGTTGCCAATCTCGGGCAGGCAGGTTCCCGCAGCCTGGATGCGCTCCTCAATACCCATGTCACGGAAGATCTCCATGGTGCGCTGATTGGTGACATGGGCACGTGGAGCAGGCGCAGTACCACTGTGCTTTGCTATGGCAAACACTTTGATGCCGAGTGCTCCTAGCATGGCTGCGAAGGACAGCCCAGCTACGCCTGCGCCCACGACGAGGACCTCTGTTTCAATCTCGGGCAACGGCGATAATTGAGCGTCAGCATGACTAGGGGTAATTTAGTGAGTGTGATGATGGACATGGACTTGTAAAACCTACGCTGACTGAGGTTTCGTGGTTGTAACCATTTTTTTGATTGCTCGGGGTTGCTTGCTGAGATGTGACGGAATTTGGTGATGTGATGTGATGAGCTTGTCATTGGTGTACGTGAAGTGCTATTTGATATAATGCTTCCTTACTGTTTTTGATTCCTCATAAGCAATCAAACTCATCCCTCCAACGGGACTCGGCCTACGGCTTTTCACCAAGGTCCAGAGCCTAGAACTAGTGTAAGAGTGAGAAGCAGTCCCGAGTGGATGCGCAAACCGAAGCATGACCACCGGTATTTCGGGATTTCGGAACTTCTGCCAGCCACGCAACATCCCCGGCCGATCTCCCCGCCGGGACCCCGTACTCCAAGTTGAACCCTAGGAGTGGGTGCTAAACATGCCATGTTCGAAAAAGGACTACCTCAGTTTACAGAGTGGCATGCATCAATACTGGGGGACATGTTCTATCGCATCGGCAGCATGCTACGCAATCCCGTCCATCTCAAACTAGTAGCGCAGCTGAGCACTAAGCCCCGGCGGTCATTCCTTTGCTTCCGCAGATGGCTCTCTCAGCTCGTCAGTTGTTTCTTAATAAAAAGATGGTTCGAGGGCACTAAAGCCAAGTGTCAGAACTCTACCATCCGTTGTTACCTTTTCTACATCTAAACATTCCCGCATCTCGCCCCAACTCTTTTAAGCATACCCAACCATGGCCGCCTCACGTGGAAAAGTTGCATTCGTGACGGGTGCCAACGGTATTACTGGCAATGCCATTATCGAGCACCTTATTCGCAAACCAGAGTCGGAATGGTTTGTCGCTCCTACTGGCTAGCTTTGAATGAGCTTCACTGACGTCAGAGGAAATAGGTCAAAGATCATCATCACATCCAGACGCGTTCCCAAGCAAAGTCTGTGGCAAGACCATCGCGTCAGGTTCATTGCTCTCGACTTTTTGAACCCCGTCGAAGACCTGATCCAGCAGATGGCGCCGCTGTGCCACGAAGTTACCCATGCATTCTTTACGTCCTACGTACATACCGCAGACTTCACCAAGCTTCGCGACAGCAACATTCCTCTGTTCCATAACTTTCTGGTCGCCATCGATATTGTTGCAGCAAGCACACTGCAGCGAGTCTGTCTCCAAACTGGAGGCAAGGTTAGTGAACCAACCTCACGCACATGGCTCCCTCGTACCAAATACTAACGCGTGTCTAGTACTATGGCCCCCATCTCGGACCTATCGAAGTCCCTCTTCACGAGGAGATGGGCCGTTATGAGGACAAGGGCGAGAACTTTTACTATCCACAAGAGGATTTCCTTTCCACCCTGGCGGCCAAACGTACCTGGGACTGGAATGTTATCCGCCCTAATGCCATCATCGGCTTTACGCCAGCAGGTATGTCTATCGTTGGACGAAGACATTGCAGCATCCTTACTAACACTTATTGCAGGAAATGGAATGTCGATGGCGCTTACGTTGGCGATTTATATGCTCGTCTGCCGTGAGATGGGCGTGCCTCCCATGTTCCCGGGCAACAAGTTCTTCTTCAGCCAATGCGTTGATGACTCCTCTTACGCGCCCAGTATCGCAGATCTGAGTGTGTGGGCTGTCACCGACGAGCACACCAAGAATGAGGCATTCAACCACCAGAACGGTGATGTCTTTGTATGGGAGCAGCTCTGGAGTAAGCTTGGGCGATACTTTGGCATTGATGTAAGCTAATTCTTAGATCCCCCCATGGCGGTATTGCATTGTATGCCGACTGACATGACTGTTTAGGTCCCAGAGTTCACCGAGTGGGCAGCTGAGGGAGACGAGCAGCGCATGGCCAACAACTTCCTCATGACTGAGTGGCACAAAGATAAGAAGCACGTATGGGAGAAGGTAGTAGCCAAATACGGTGGCCAGCTCGAGGCTTTTGAATGGGGCACCTGGGACTTCTTCGATTGGGCCGTTGGTAAGTCCTGGTTGACCATCAGCACCGTGACCAAAGCGCGCAAGTATGGCTGGAAGCGCTGTGATGATACGTATGACACGTACATTGAGACATTCCGAGCCTTTGAGAACGCAGGTGTTTTGCCGTACGCGGATGTTTTGCGAGCTGAGAGCAAGGGCCAGGCTCCCCAGGCCACTCTTGCTCCTCATCCCTACGATGCTGTTACTTTGAAGATGGCCAAGGCTGCGTCGGAGCAAAACGGGGTGACCACCAATGGTGTAAGCCATGGCGAGTTGAGCAACGGGCTTGTGAATGGGCTCAAGAACGGGAATGCAGAGAACGGGGATCTGGCTGTGAAGGCATGAACTGGCTTTGGTAAAGGCTGTGTATCCTGCCTCTGAGTCGAGTTGGCGGGGTTTTGGTATCATCTTCGTGGACATTTTGATCATGTCATCGTATCTAGTTCTTGATTATTGAGTATCAAATTGTCTTTTCTTCTTTACACCGCTGCCGCTGGTTTTGGGCACTCGCGACGACATGTTTTAAACTGTGAATAGCCTCATTCGAACCTACCCACTCCGTCACTATAAAACGCCAATCTAATCTCACCGTGCCTCAATGATGACGCTCTATGGACTACCGATTAAACATATAATTCGTAGCTCACTACTCATTATCCCAGTGCTTCGTACTTCCAACCACCACGCGTCTCAGGTATTTGGCTCTCTTGGCATACAGTCATGTCCAAAATCAATCAAGTTCTCAATACGGAACGCGTAAGTAGTTTTGAATGGCTTCGGATATTCCAACATACACTTGATCATACGTCGGAATTTTCATTCCGGGTTGAAATTGATGTCCAGTAGAGGTCTCGTGGCCCTTGGCTCATGCACTGCTTTCATGTGGCATTCGATGGTGGTGTGGCCTCATTGGCTGCATCTTCTCGAGGAACTAAGCGAGATTGCCCACGGCTTGATACTGATATCGGCCTTGGCGGTTATTGGACATGCCGTGGCTGCGTACACCACCACAATTAAGTTTCAGCTTGGCGTTTTGTGCTTGGCCGAGCGCCGTCCATGGACCAGGGAGCACCCACCCCAGAACAGCCTAGCCAAGCACACGACGGGAAGCCACTCTACCCCGCGGGGCCCCGGACTTCGCAATTTCGGAACTGCCATCTTGGCGATGTTCCTGGTCGGCTTAGCTTTGACGACAGAAGTTTTATTTGTAAACACATTCTGGCCAGCTCTGCCGCTCAAGGCTACAGCAGTCGACTTGCACAGTTTGATACCTATCATCACTTTTATCCACGCATCTGAAGCTGTGCTACGATGGAGAAGCCAGAGGTGGAGCACCTTTCCAATGACGAGAACTCAGACAGCCCTCGTGTTGTCGACAAGTTTCCACCCGAGGCTCGAGCCGAAGCAGGTGTGCTTCTCAAAGTTGATGGTGCTGAAGGGACCTCTCTCCGTCTTGCTGATGATGGACATGTAAGTCTCGTCATTCGCCAACCACCCCTATTCCTTGCTAATTGCCGTGTTCTCTCTAGACTGTACTTTTGCCCCAGCCAACTGACGATCCCAATGACCCCTTGAACTGGTCGTCGCGAAAGAAGCACATCATTCTCATGGTGGTGGCCTGGGCTGCCTTCACCTCAGACTTCACGTCTGCCACTGGTAGCGCGCCAGTCATTCTTCAAGCGGCAGACTGGCACAAGTCCCCTGGTACGGTCAACCATAATAACAGCATCAATGTCCTAATGATGTAGGTGGCTCTTTGTCTTGTCTGTCCTTGATGGACCTTGCTAATTTGTTCTCAGGGCTATCGGCGGTCTGATTTGGGTTCCTATGACATCCATCATCGGACGAGCACCAACCTTGTTTTGGTCTACCTTGCTCGGCCTCGTATTCTCCATCCTTACGGCCGTTTCCACCAACTTTGACATGTTCATGGGCGCCCGAGCTATGCAGGGCCTCTTCCTTACCTCTGGCCAAACCATCGCCATCGCATTCATCAAGGACGTCTTTTTCTTCCATGAGCGAGCTCGCAAGATTGGCCTGTGGGCTCTCATGTACATCACATCACCGTACTGGGGCCCGTTGCTTGCGAATTTTGTCATTGGAGAAACCCACATTTGGCAAGATGCATTCTGGCTTGGGGTTGGGGTCAACGGCATCGGCTTGCTTCTCATCTTGGCTTTTCTTGATGAGACGTGGTATAACCGTGACTTGCCCTTGTCTGAACAGCCGCCTCGAGGGCAGGGTCTCTTCTCTCGACTTCTTCGTCTTACCGGGGTGTGGCAGATAAAGCACCATTCCAGATACTTTGAGTCTTTTCACGATGCCTTCAAGAGAGTCGCACTCATCTTGACGAAGCCTGTCATCCTCCTTGTTCTCTTTGCTTAGTAGGTGTCTTCTGAATCCTTTATGATTGATTGTCCGGGACAAGAGCCAGCCAACTAATCACCACTAGCTTTATGTGCTTTGCATGGTCAATCGGTCTCAATATCTCGACAGCTATTCTCTTCGGTCTCCCTCGAGAGATGGGAGGCTACGGCTATACCTTTACTCAGCTAGGATACCTACACTTCGCTCCTATTGTCGGCATTTTTCTGGGCGAGATATTCGGCCATTTCTTCAACGACTACCTTACTCGACGATATGTTCGAAAGCACAATGGCGTCTTTGAGCCTGAAGCTCGTCTTCTGACCATCTACATCTCGGCCATTCCAATGGCGGCCGGCCTCACCCTGATGGGACAGGCCCTGCAGAAACATCTTTCCGTCGCTGCAATTGTCGTAGGATGGGGCATGCACGCTTTTGGAATCATGCTGTCGTCCGTCGCTGTGGCTTCGTACCTCCTGGATGCGTACCCATCTGCTCCTGCAGAGGTTTGTGGTCTAACCAATGTATTCCGAGCTTTCAGTGGTTTCAGTGTTGGATACTATCAGCAGCCGTGGGGAGCGAAGGTCGGGTACGATGTGAGCTTCGGGACCCAAGCAGCTATTGTAGCTGCGAGTATGATTCTTATTGCTATTGTTCATCGATTTGGTCATGGGCTCCGTCTGAAGTTTGGTCAGATTAGGTAAACGAGGAGAGCCAGATACAAGACGGTGCAGAAGTCATTTTGAAGTGAGACAATATGGGTATCGATCTAGAGTAGTTTTGTGCGTTAATTATACTGTGATTGGAGAAGACAATGCAATACTACTAGTATTCAGAATCATTGCTCTCACGACTCCAGCAACCCATTAGACGCTACGCGAGGGCGTCACTGTCTGGATGCTGTGAAATACTGAGAGCCAACTAAGATTAACATTTTCAATAAAGAGAGACGAGAAAAGATAACGCGTCAAATCGTAGCCAACACATCTTTACACACGCACAAACACGCAAGCGTAGCAAATGTGACTGCTTGCATAGGAGCCCGTAAATTTAGCCATCCCCTACTCAACGCCACGATCTAGACTTTTGCATCATGATCCAAAGAACCAAATGTGAAATATCGCTGAGCTCGCAGGGCTGCGAGGTCTCAGCACGTTCCACGTCACTTCCGTGTCTGGCTTGCGGGAGTAGTGACGGGATTTCGGAATGATGTGACAAGAGTACATCGGAGCATGCCAAAACTAGGAAAGCGGCAATGTCCACGCTAAAGCGGTACCGACGGTGACATTAGCGCGTCGCAGCTGGTGTGCGGGGACAATCATCTATTCGCTCGTCCTGTACCAGCGCCGAATGTGGGACTCGGTATTTTGGTGAAACTCGGAACGGAAGCGGACGTGGTTTGTCCGTGAGAGCTTTCGATGTCTTCCATCGTCAAACGCTACGACAGCTGTATCAAGCCCAGGTGTTGTCCGGGCGCCGCCGAGAGCTGGAAATTATCAGCTGATCTGAAATCGGCAGACAGTGCTATGGAGCTGGAATCTGGCCTATTTTACTTGCGCCTTCGCATTTCCATCTAGCTACACGAACTCACTTCCTTCGCATCTCTCCTATAAGCAACGACAACATGCCACAGACTCGCTCTCCGGCGGGGTTCCGCGATTACATTCCCCCTGCCGATGCCCCAAGAAGGATCCAGCTGGCACAGTCCGACACTTACCAATGGGCTGGCCATCGATGCTCCGAGCCCTTCATGATTGGATGGCTGAAAGCTTGGAAGCAGCTCTACGACCAGCCGTTCAAAGGAATCACTACCGATGGCAATGTGATTCCCAACCTGTTTCGCCTGGCCGACAAGAATGAAGATTTCGGAGCCCCAGTACGTGCAGCCACGACAGCACAAGACGCAATCGATATTGCAGAACCAGAGGAAAAGGAGAAACTTATAAGGCCGGTTGATGCACCAGAATGGCGCTTTTGGCTTAACCCTGAAATATACGTGTTCAGGCATGGTATCCGGTTGGAAGAGGCTTCCCAAGAGCTAGTAACCGCCCTACACAACCTGATGAAGGCGAGTTTATCCGCCAAAGGCTATGAAAAGGCTCATGGTTGTATGATGGTAAATGAATTTCTCGGCGAGTTGGTCAATGGTACCAAGGTCCTCAACAAAAACTCGTACAACTTTGTCATATTTGGAACGCCTTCTGCAGAAAAACCATGGGGCTGGCAGGTTTTCGGGCACCACCTCTGTATGAACTACTTCATGGTAGGGACACAGATGGTGATATCACCCGTCTTTATGGGTGCTGAGCCGAATATCATTGACGCAGGCCCCCACGACGGTCTTGAGCTTTTCGTTGATCAGGAACAGACCGGCCTCAGCCTCATGCAGTCATTCGCCCCCGAGATTCAGAAGGATGTTCAGATCTATAAGAAGCTGAGTGGCCCTGAGTACCCTCCTGGACGATGGCACCGAGCCGATCAGCGACATGTCGGAGGCGCTTTCCAAGACAATCGCGTAGTACCATATGAAGGCGTCAAGGTGTCGACTTTCGCCGACTCTCAGCAAGATGCAGTCCGGAAACTACTCAACCTCAGTCTCGACTACCTTCCGGAGAAGGCGTTGGCTGCTCGTCTTGGGGAGATTGCCAACCACTGGGATGACACATGGTTCTGTTGGATTGGTGGATTCGGAGACCGTGATGCCTTTTACTATAAAGTGCACTCGCCGGTTGTTGTAATTGAGTTTGATCATCATTCGGGAGTCTTCCTGAATAATAAGGACCCTTTGCCATTCCATATTCACACACTGGTCAGGACTCCAAATGGAAATGACTATGGAAAGCAACTTTTAAGGCAGTATCAGGAGCAGAAGGATAGAGTATAGTCTTCATACAGTATATGTACCGCCCACACCCAACTACATCTGCCTCAACCTATTCGAGCTCAGTCCACAAGATGCCCGCCGTCGAATTCTGCATATTTCGAAGCGAATGCCGCGCAACCCGAGCGCGCAAATTCTAATATATGTATCGGAACTGCCGGATCTCTTTATCGGTCTTCTCCTGCAAGTTGAGAGGGATGGAGTTGTCAATGTCCGACTCGGTCCCTTCACTTGACCTATCACGTCGCTTATTCTCCCACATTAAGAGGATACGAAGGGCGAAGCATGCAACAATGCTAATTGCATAGCAGATCATTGATGACAGGAACCCAGATTTGTATCCCGGTGCTTCGCGCTGCCAAAACAACTGTGGGCCAACAATATTGCCAGCACAGTAGGCGATAAAAATCTGAATAATTATTAGCGACTAGAACGGTCATGTACAAATAAATTCGGGTATTGTTTACCATGGAGTTAGCGGTTGTCTTCTTAGTGAAGCCACCAATGTTACTCGAGGCCATGGCCAAAACCAGAGGGAAATTGGCCGTGAACGCAATGGCCATACAGTAGCCAAAGAAGCGACCCCACAAGTTCTCTTTTGCGATCTCACGAACCATATTGATGCCTGCAACCGAAATGGCGAGGTTCCATGCCATCCAATACGTGCGGGTGTTGGGCAAAAGAGTGCAGCCAACACTAGAAATCGCGACGAAGATAAACTGGAAGACAAAGGTGACCATCTGAACAAGTAGAGTCTGGAGTTGACCAAAGCCGAGCCCTTGGATGATGATGGAACTGAAGCTCTGGAGACCTCCGTTCGCGATGTTGGAGCTGAGCTGGATGAGGACAAGAAGCCATACTTTGGGATCGGTCAAAGCTTCAACACACTGCGAACGCGAAAACGTATCACTCTTGATTCCAGTCATATTCTCCGAAACACGTTCGACGGCCTTCACGCGATCTTCCTTGCTGAGAAATCGGGCCCTGAGTGGGGTGTCAGGAAGCAGAAAGAAAATGACAACGGCCCAGGCGACAGTGGCAGCGCCAAAGACAAGGAACACAGCCTGCAAGACATATCATTAGTTTGAATACGTTGCGTCCACAACATCAGACGTACCTTCCATGGAGGAATGCTTCGAACGTGACCAACGCCGTATGCAGTAATTCCACCTGCGATTCCTGCAAAGGTATTACCAAGAAACCATGCAGCATGACGGAGAGGTTGCTCCTTGCGCTTGTACCACATCGAAACGACAACAGTTAGGCCCAGGCCCACGGAAGCCTCAAATGCGCCGAGGAAAGCACGGTTTGCAAGTAAGCCACCCGCGTTGAAGCAAGCCGCGGTGAGCATGAGGATAGCGCCCCAGACGAAGCTACAAGAGTCAGCAGAAGATCCGGAAGAAGTGGATAGATGAGACAACACCCCACTTACACTGAAACAGCCATCACTTTGGCGACGGGGAATCGGACCAAAAGAACACCGATCGGATACGAGGCAACCAGGTACCCGATGTAGTACAAACTGCTGGCCCAGGAGAAATCTGAGCCAGTGAGCTTCAAGTCCTGTCTCAAGCCCAGGATAGATGTGTAGCTCAACGCAGTTTTATCTAGAAACTGGAAGAGATATGATACGGCCATCAAGGGCAATAGCCTGTTGAGATGTCAGCGTCTAACATTGATGCGGTGACCAAGATCGCGAACATACCACCAATCAATCTTGCGTAGGATCCTTTTATCTTCTTCGGGGCTAAGTCCTTGATTGGAAATGAACCCCTCGCCAATGTCTTGCAATATCTGGTCGACATGGCCAGCATGTTTGCTGATGGAAGGATCGTCTTTCGTATTCTCTGCCATGTTGTACTACACTTGTCTGCCAACGACAGAGGACAACAATTACCCAAAGATTCAACAAGGAGGGGTTGGTTTATGGTCTGTGTGTTTCGAGCGATGGTTGAGCGTTGCGCTGGACGACGATGGCGAGGAACCCCCCTTTTTTATGAGACTCGAGGCATGCAACAGTTGCAATCGGGGAAGATATGCAAGATACTCCTTGGAGACAGATAAGGCCCCCGTCGGCATTCGGCGACGCGAGGATAGTCTTATCTTGTCATGGTGGTTCATCGGCAGTGCGCAAAATAGCCGACGAGACCCTTGACCACCGATACCGAAAGTTTTGCCGACCTACCGCATACTTCTCAGCACGCGTTACCACTAATATGTGATTAGGTCATGGGCTGCGGGGGCGGGGACGGTGGCCAACCAGTGAACACCGTATGATCACCACGCTAATTACCCCAGTGCTTACCCGAAGCTAGTGGTCTCCTTTCCTTATTACCCTAGTCAATTGAGTCAGATGCAAGGAGGGATGATGATAAGAATCCGGGGTTGGGGTTGCTACAGACCCGCTATATTACAAACAGACCGTCATTGACGGCCTCGAGTCGCTCACGCACATTGATACGCTGTTTCAGCCGACCCTGCAGCTCCACCGCCTCCTTCAAGAATGTACCAGCACGCTCAAAGTTGTTGCCGAACTGCGCCATGCCCCGAAACCGGTCTAGCACCCATTCGCGATGTATTAGGTCGTCAGTTTCCAATCCAACTATGAACAGTGGCCAAGCGATGCGCGTCATGGCCGCGTCGCCCCCATGCTTGAAAAGCTGAAAGGCTAGTTTTAGAATCTCGCCAACAGCAGCTCTTTGGCGGGTCGAAAGATTGAGGCTGTCATAATAGCTCGTAAGCCTTTCAAACTCAAGCAGAAGAGCATGATAGTGCGGGACAACAACGCGGATATTCGTCGTCAGACGCCTTGACATGTCTGCGTCGACTGAAAGCGCCGCGGCTTCGTCCAAAATGTTGGCAAATCTCCACCCAACCTGGCGCATCGTGCTGCCCACGGCCTCCAGCCGCTGCCTGAATATGTCCGCTGCGACGCGGGCCGGGTCAGGGATTTGGGCAATAAAGCAACGCAGCTGGCTGCATATGCCGAAGAAGATGAATACGTTTGCATTCTCGTGGTCATCGACGATCTCGGATTGTGGATACGCATCTGTCCACATGTCCCTATATAGTGATTCGGAAAAGCGATTCAGCTTTTCAAAGGCCGCCAGGGGCCGCAACAGGTCAGGTGTGCTATCGTCTGTATATAGCACGTTGAGCATCTCGTGCAAGGTCAGATTCATCTGGCCTCCTAGCCCAAATAGAGCCGCCGATGCATCTTCGGAGCTCAGCCATACCAGCAAGCGCGCCGAGTATAACGACAGTTGTGGGAATTTGGTGTCGTGTGCGTTACGCCTCGATAACGCTACTGTTCCCTCCTCTGGCTCTTGGCAAGTAGTCGGCAATTGCATTAGGAGATGCTTGAATCGATGCTGCAAAGCGATGCTGATGCCGCGTAGGTGATGAGACAAGCCTCGGCATTTTCCATCTCCGTGTCGCTGTTCGTACATGACCATTAGGAACAATGCCGTCAAAACGGAGTCAGGGTCATGTTTGTTGCCATCCTCTCCAATGACATCAGCCATCATCCTCAGGGCCGCAGAGTAGTGTTGGAGAGACAACCCGAGCATCTGGATTCTCTCAGGGTGGTTGACCTGCCGAAATCCCAAATTTGTCCCGCCAAGGGCAATGATCATGGACATGGCCAATGAGTCTTCACGGGCGATCTCGAACATGATCGAATAGAGCGAAAAGTCCGGGTTCTTGGTGTGGTTAGTCCGGGCAAAGCAGGTGCGGAAGTATCGGATTGCCTCATGCTCCATCGTCGACAGCTCCAGGCCACATGATGCTACAGCAGAGACGGTCAGGTCAGGAGACAGCAGTTCATTGAAGTTGCCATTGTGCATGAGGCTCTGCATCCGCTGAGAGGCATGAATGACGGTTTCATCATCTGAAATATGGCCTTCTTTCTCAGCTGTGGCTGGTTGTAAGGGTTCGTATCGCCGCCTCCTTTTTTTGGATGCCTTTACGCGAGGTTCGTAATCGCAGAGAAGCTGCAGGCGGCTGCACCCTGTCATCAACAGTCAGCCATTTAGCAAGGAGTTGGGTTCTCCCAAGAAGAGCCATACTCGAGCATTCCGGTCTTCGTTCATCACACTTCACTTTGCTCGCCCGACATGTCCAGCACCCATTCCGCGACCGTGGGCCATTACGACCGTTGCCGGTGTGTCGAACCGCCAGGCTGAACGAGGGATTGATGGTATCAGGGGGCTCGCCTGCTTGTCCGTCTGCTGTAACGCTTCCTTGGTCTGTCGATGGAGTATGCGTGGTTGCGGGGGAACTGTCCATTGCCGATGGTACATCCGATGGGGTCAACGTCGGCTCTATCGGCAAGATACCCAGCTGATCATCAAGGGCGTGCGTAGAGGACAGAAAGCTCAGAGTGGACATAGTGTGCACAGAGATGGGATTTCATGTAGAAACGAAACCCAGGTCCTTGACTATGAGCGGGTGGGAAGTTAAGTGTGGAAACCCAGGTCGGGGTTAGGCCGACTGGTGCAAACCAGAGGGTAGACCTTTTTCAAAAAACGAAAAACAAAACATATAGAGATTTAAAACGATTTATTTCTTAATTTTTACCTCTTTTCTTTTCTTTTTATATATTTTTACTAATTAGTTATAGAATTTAAAATATTATAATAGTAAAACTAAATCAGGACTAGTAAGATAGTAAACCCAAACCAGGATTAGTAAGATAATAAACCCAAACTAGGACTAGTAAGATAATAAACCTAAATCAGGACTAGTAAGATAATAAACCTAAATAGGGTATAATATAATAATTAAATTATTAATATAACTTCTCTTGCAACTTCCTGCTTTATATAAGCTAAGTATACCTTAATTAGTACTAAAACAGGGCAGTTACCTAAGACTAAATCTAAGTAATAAAGAATATAAGCTTTATAAGTCTGCTCTCTATTAGAGGTAAAACTAGAGGTACTACTAATAGCAGCAAGGTCAAGCTACTACATTCTATAACAATATATACTCTAAATTACATAGAGATATATTCTAAGTAAACCACTATTATTACTACTTACCTCACCTTCTAGTACTCTTATCTACTACTAATCCAGTTATTAGTCTATATATAGATCTAAATCTCTTAATTCCTATACTAGCTAAAAAGCCGCCTGCACCTTAACTAGTAGTAGAACCACTTCACAACTAGCATAATATATTACAGTAAGATAATAGTTAACTAGTCTAGAACCTAGTTAAGAACGCAAGGACTATTCAATTAATATAAGATAATAGTCAAGATTATAATCGCCTTTTTAAGAACTCTTATACCTAACTTAAGATTATATCTAAAAGTAGTAATATAGCAGATATTATTATACTAAAAAGCTAAGCAAATACTAACTAAAATAATACTTAAGATAAGAAGTTATAATTACTAACTAATATAGTTAATTAACTACTTATTAATCTATATAATAGATCATATTTAGGTTAGTTAAGTATTATACTTATATAAAAAAGGTCCTTATAAACTAACCCTATACATATAGATAGAGGCAATCAGTCCCAGGCCTCTAGTAGTAGTATAAGTATATTAAGTAACCTAGTACTAAACTAAAGCCTGCAGTCAGCGCTTTCAGCTTAAAAAACAGCGTATTTAAGGGTAAGTATAGGTATATAAATACCTTAGCAGTCCTGCTAGCAGACCGAGCAGCCACTATTATTATTAGGTCAGCAGTCAGGGTCCTATACGCTTAATACCTAGATAAAGCCCTCCTAAAGCTCGCCCACTATTATAGCTATTATAGCCCAGGATTATTATTAAGATAGAGAGATATTAAGTATATCTAGGATTATTAGCTTTATAATTAAACTAAGCATAACTAGGCTTAATATAATTATTAGCTCTAATATAACCAGCCTAAGTATAATAAAATAAAAAAGCAAGGTAGTAAAGGAGCTAATACTAAAAAATCCTGCTATACTCTTATTCTAAGAGTAGACTAGTAAAGTAGGCTATACATACTAAGAGCACAAAGACAGCTACTAGTTATAATTAAACAAAGCTATAAAGGTACTTAAAATAGAACCAAGCTATGCATTACTACTTAATATAGCTAAGAGGCTTAAGGGTTAAGTATCTAATAATAATAAGTATAAGGATTAGTTACTAATTATCCTCAACTTAGTATAAAACCTCTTACAGCTAGGGTACTATAATATAATACTTAGAACAGTACTAACACAGTATAATAGCTCTTATAAAGCAGCTATAAAGGGGCTTATAGATAATAAGCTATCGCCGCCCTATCTATACATACACTCATACTATAGTAAATAACAGGGCAAGCAGAGCGCTATATAGTTAATATATAATATTAACAGCCTCTATAACTTCCTTATATTACTTACAGTTATATAAATAAGGATCTAGTAATATATATAGCTATATATTATACTAAACCTAGTTAAGAATATATACCTTAGCATCCTAGTACTAAAGTTAATACAGGGACTTAATAGTATTAAAGCACAGCCCCTGCACAATATACTAAACTATTACTTTAGGCATATAGTCAGCCTTATTAACACCTTTATCTAGGTTTTCTTCCTCATGCTATTCTGAATGTTTATAATAAAGCTATATAACTAGATAGTAATCTACTAAGACGTCTTTATATACTAATATAAAGAGGTAGTAATACTAGCTATACAGGCTGCGATTAATAATAATAATATCCTTTAGTATATCTCTAAGATGCATGCAATTGCTATATCAGATAGCAGCGCACCTTAGAAAGCACTTACAGCAGGCGAGGTAAAGCCAGCAGAGCAGGCCAAGATAGAAGACGATTTCGGAGCAACCGGCAAGAAGTTAAGTATAGAAACCCAGGTCGGGGTTAGGCCGACCTTAGGAAATCGAGGGGTACACTTTTTTTTAAAAAACAGAAAATAAACCTTATAGTAATTTAAAACGATTTATTTCTTAAGTTCTACCTCTTCCCTTTTCTTTATATCTATTTTTATTAATTAGTTATTAAGTTTTAACCGTAGACCTCAGGTTAGGGAATTAACATAAAACCCCAATTAGGACTAATATTAATACAAAACCTTAATTAAGACTAGCACCTAATGCAAAACCCTCTTAAATAGATCTATTATTTAAACTACCTTATAATATTATTCTCTATTATCTATAGTATTTATTTACTTATAATATAGCCCTAGCCCCTAGAAATATAAGTAGTCAGCTAAGGCTTAATCTAATTAAACAGGAATACCTTAAGTAACAGCGTGCCTAGACTAAAATACGTATATAGCGTTTCTATTAATAGTATTATAATACATCCCTAGTAATTAAGCCGCGCATAGGCATATTCAAGCTAAATATATTCCAACACTATACGCCTTACCTACTAGCACTCCTAGGCACTACTAACTTATTTATTAACCTGTATATAGATCTAAATATCTCAATCCCTATACTAGCTAAAGAGCCGCCCTCCCCTTAGCCTATAATAGAACTACCTTGCGACTAGCAAGACGCGCTGCAGTATAGTCGACCTATCTAGAACCTAGTCGAGAATACAAAGGCGATCTAATTGACATAAGATAATAGTCAAGATTACAATCACCTTTTTAAGAACTCTTATACCTAACTTAAGATCATGTCTAAAGGCGGCGATATAGTAGATACTATTATACTAAAAAGCCAGGCGAATACCAACCAAAACAATACTTAAGATAAAGAGCTGCAGTCACTAACTAATATAGTTAATTAACTGCTTATCAGTCTATATAATAAATCATATTTAGGTTAATTAAGCATTATACTTATATAAGAAAGGTCCCTATAGGCTGACCCTATGCATATAGACGGAGGCAATCAGTCCCAGGCCTCTAGTAGTAGTATAGGTATATTAAGTAACCTAGTACTAAGCTAGAGCCTACAGTTAGCACCTTTAGCTTAAGGAATAGCATGTTTAAGGGTAAGTGCAGGTATATAAATACCTTAGCAATCCCGCTAGCAGACCGAGCAGCCGCTATTATCATCAGGTCAGCAGTCAGGGTCCTATATACTTAATACCTAAATAAAGCTCTCCTAAAGCTCGCTCACTGCTGTAATTACTATAGCCCAAGATCATTATTAAGGTAGAGAGATATTAAGCATATCTAGGATTATTAGCCCTATAGTTAAACCAGGCGCAGCTAAACTTAACATAATTATCAGCTCTAACACGACTAGCCTAAGTATAATAAAATAAAAAAATAAGGTAGTAGAAGAGCTAATACTAAAAGATCCTGCTATACTCTTATTCTAAGAGTAAACCAGTAAGGTAAGCTATATACACCAGGAGCATAAAGATAGCCACTAGTTATAGTTAAATAAGGCTACAGAGGCACTCAGGGCAGAACTAAGCTATGCATTACTGCTTAATATAGCCAAGAGGCTTAAAAATCAAGTATCTAATAGTAATAAGCATGAAAATTAGTTATTAGTCATCCTTGACCTAGTATAAGACCTCTTACAGCTAAGGTACCGCAATGCAACGCTAGGGACAGCACTAACACAGTATAGCAGCTCTTATAAGGCAGTTATAAAAGGGCTTATAGATAATAAGCTATCGCTGCCCTATCTATATATATACTCATACTATAGTAAGTAGTAGGGCGAGTAAAGTGCTATATAGTTAATATACGATATTAATAGCCTCTATAACTTCCTTATATCGCTTATAGTCGTGCAGATAGGGATCTAGTAGTATATATAGCCGTATATTATACTAAACCTAGTTAAGAATATACACCTTAGTATCTTAGTACTAGAGTTAATACAGGGACCTAATAGTATTAAAGCGCAGCCCCTATATAATATACTAAACTACTACTTTAGGTGCGTAGTCGGCCTTATTAATACCTTTATCTAGGTCTTCTTCCCTGCGCTATTCTAAATGCTTATAATAAAGCTATACAGCTAGATAGCAATCTGCTAAGATGTCTTTATATACTAGTATAAGGAGGTAGTGATACTAGCTATACAAGCTGTAATTAAGGACAATAATATCCTCCAGTATATCCCCAAAACGCACATAATCGCTATATTAGACAGTAGCGCACCTCAGGAAGCACTTATAGTAGGCGAGGTAAAGCTAGCAGAGCAGGCCAAGATAGAAGACAATTTCAGGGCAGCTAGTAAGAAGAGGAGCTAGCTAGGTGCCAGGAACTTAAGAGTATAGTGCAAGTACTTCTATATCACTCTACAGCCATAATACCTCAACGCTCTATAATATAGGATCTAGTATAGGGCAGCAGCCTATAGTAAGTTTAAGGGCATATAGCTATATATAGTTATAAAGAACACCAAGCTAGCCTAGATATAGCCAAGGTTAAATATAATACTAAAGAAGTAGTAGTAGTACTAAGTCCAGGCTATAGATAAGATATACCTTAAGCTAGAATTAACCTATATTAATATCAAGCGCTAGTACATACTAGTAGAGAAGGGTCTATAAGGCAGGGTCTTATTATAATAGTAATGCTGCTTAGATAAAATATAGCAGCAGCGCCTATAATAGAGCCATATATAGAACTAGTAGTATATTAGCAAGGATATCAAAGGCCGCAAAGCCCTAATTATAAAGACAATATATCTTTTTATAATACTCTGCAATGCTTAGGGTATAATAGTAATACCGCGACTAGGGAGCTAGGAGATAGAGAACAGGCTTATATATAGTCAGTTCTACAACCTTATTAAGGTACTATTTAATACAGCTAAGCAGTATCCTTTCTAGAACAGGTATATAGAGAGTATATTACTTAACCTATTATATTTCCACGACTAGAATAACTCAATAAAAGGGATCCACGCATACTAGTTGTGGGTGTAATGCATATACTGACTTAGCAAGCTATATATCTATTAGAATATCCTAACCTACGCAGATAACCTACTAATCTAAGAGCTACCTAAGCATCAGTTCATATACAGTATCTAGTCAGAGGACAAGGTATCTCTTACACTACTATAGCATATCACAGAACTATTTTAAGCAGACCCGCTATTAAAATAACCTAAAGGTCCAGGAACTAAGGGCATTATAGACAGGCCCTTCTTCTTAATACTATCTGCTATTATAGTATGATTTCTTTAAGTAAGTATTAATCAGTATTACTTCCTATTTAAGCATATTAAGTCCTAGATAAGGTTGAAGTACTTACTTCCCAAGACGATCACTATAGCTATAGCGCTCTGCAGACTTCGCTTTAGCTATAATAAGTCCTTAATTAGTAGTAAGAGTGTGCTATAAAGTAATAGGTAAGAGTTAACATAGCGCACTTATACACAAGAGGGGGGCACTAAAGAGATAAAGACTTAGCAGGAAGGTCTTTAGGGTTAGGGTTAGGGTTAGGGTTAGGGTTAGGGTTAGGGTTAGGGTTAGGGTTAGGGTTAGGGTTAGGGTTAGGGTTAGGGTTAGGGTTAGGGTTAGGGTTAGGGTTAGGGTCTTCCCTTTTTTTCATATCTATTTTTGCTAATTAGTTATCGATTTTTAAAGATCGTAGGGTATTAGTGGGTCTCACGCAAAAACATCATTGGCCCTGAGACTGGGCCGGTGGGTCTCACGCAAAAATCACCATTGGCCCTGCGACTGGGCCGGTGGGTCTCACGCAAAAATCACCATTGGCCCTGAGACTGGGCCGGTGGTCTCACGCAATAACAACTCGACCTGGGCATACCCAAACAACGTAAAACAAACAGAGCTTTTTAATAAAGACCTATTATTATGCCGGCTCACGCTACAATCCCTTCTATACCTAGGCGCCGAGGTAGACCAAAATTAGATTTAACCGAAGAACAGCGAGCAGAACGACGACGCGCACTCGAGAGAGCGCGATCCTATCGTCACTATCACCAGCAACAAGCACGAGCCATCGCGCCGACCGAGACGCGCGCAGGCATTCACCACAACGCGCCTCACCTACCAGCACTGCCGTCTACCACTGATCCAGTCATCGGTCTGCATATAGAACCGAATATCTCGATCCCTGTGCCGGCTGAAGAGCCGCCCTCCCCTCGGCCCGTGGCAGAACCACCTCGCGACCAGCAAGACGCGCTGCAGCATGGTCGACCCGTCTGGAACCCGGTCGAGAATACAAGGGCGATCCAATCGACACAAGACGACAGTCAAGATCGCAATCGCCTTTTCGAGAACTCTCGTACCCAACTCGAGATCGTGTCTAAAGGCGGCGATGCAGCAGATGCCGTCGTGCTGGAAAGCCAGGCGAATGCCGACCAAAACAATACTCGAGACGAGGAGCTGCGGTCACTAACCGATACGGTTGATCAACTGCTTATCAGTCCACACAATGGATCACGTTCGGGTTGGTTAAGCATCGTGCTTATATAAGAAAGGTCCCCACAGGCTGACCCTATGCACATAGACGGAGGCAATCGGTCCCAGGCCTCCAGCAGTAGTGTGGGTGCATTGAGTGACCCAGTACTGGGCTGGAGCCCGCAGTCGGCGCCTTCGGCTCAAGGAACAGCGCGTTCGGGGGCGAGTGCAGGCACGCAAACGCCTCGGCAGTCCCGCCAGCAGACCGAGCAGCCGCCGTCGTCGTCAGGTCGGCGGTCGGGGTCCCATACGCTTGATGCCTGGATAAAGCCCTCCCAAAGCTCGCCCACCGCCGCGGCTACCATGGCCCGGGATCATCATCAAGGTAGAGAGACGTTGAGCGTGTCTGGGATCATCAGCCCTACGGTCGAACCGGGCGCAGCCAGGCTCAACACAATCGTCAGCTCCAACGCGACCAGCCCGAGTATAACAGAACGAAGAAGCGAGGCGGTGGAGGAGCCAATGCCGGAAGATCCTGCTGTACTCTTATTCCGAGAGTGGACCGGCGAGGTAGGCTGCACGCGCCGGGAGCATGAAGACGGCCACCAGTCGCAGTTGAACAAGGCCACGGAGGCACTCGGGGCGGAACCGAGCTGCGCATCGCTGCTTGATGTAGCCAAGAGGCTCGAGGGTCGGGTATCTAACAGCAATGGGCGTGAGGATCGGTTGCCAGTCGTCCTCGACCCAGCACAAGACCTCTTACGGCCAGGGTACCGCAACGCAACGCTGGGGACGGCACCGACACGGCATAGCAGCTCCTGTAAGGCAGCCATGGAGGGGCTTACAGACCATGAGCCGTCGCCGCCCTATCTGTGCATGCACTCGCACTACGGCGAGCAGCAGGGCGAGCAGAGCGCTATACAGTCGACGTACGATGTCGACAGCCTCTGCAGCTTCCCCGTGTCGCTCGCGGTCGCGCAGATGGGGATCCAGTGGTATACACAGCCGCACGTTGTACTGAACCTGGTCGAGAACGTGCACCTCAGCATCCCGGTGCCGGAGTCGGTGCAGGGACCCGACGGTATTAAGGCGCAGCCCCTGCACAACATACCAAACTACTGCTTCGGGCGCGTGGTCGGCCTCGTCGACACCTTCATCTGGGTCTTCTTCCCCGCGCTATTCCGAACGCCCGTAACGGAGCCGTACAGCCAGACGGCGATCCGCCGAGACGTCTTTGTGTGCTGGTACGAGGAGGTGGTGATGCCGGCTATGCAGGCCGCGATCGACGACAACAACATCCTCCAGTACATCCCCAAGACGCACGCGATCGCTACGTCAGACAGCAGCGCACCTCGGGAAGCACTTGCAGCAGGCGAGGTGAAGCCAGCAGAGCAGGCCGAGATGGAAGACGATTTCGGGGCAGCCGGCAAGAAGAGGAGCCAGCCGGGTGCCGGGAACTCGGGGGCACGGCGCAAGCACTTCTATATCACCCTGCAGCCGCAATACCTCGACGCTCTGTGGTGCGGGATCCAGTATAGGGCGGCGGCCTACAGTGAGTTTGAGGGTGTGCGGCTGTACATGGCCGCAAAGAACACCAAGCTGGCCTGGATGCAGCCGAGGTTAGATGTAATGCTGGAGAAGTGGCAGCGGCACTGGGTCCAGGCCGTGGACGAGACATACCTCAAGCCAGAATCAACCTATATCGACATCGGGCGCCAGTGCACGCCGGCAGAGAAGGGTCCGCAGGGCAGGGTCTTGCTATGGCGGCGATGCTGCTTGGACAAGGCATGGCGGCGGCGCCTGCAGTGGAGCCGTATACAGGACCGGCGGTGCATCAGCGAGGATGTCAAGGGCCGCAAAGCCCCAATCACGAGGACGACGTATCCCTTTGTGACGCTCCGCGACGCTTGGGGCATGACGGTAACGCCGCGACCGGGGAGCTGGGAGATGGAGAACGGGCTCGTGTATAGTCAGTTCTACGACCTCATCAAGGTGCCGTTCGACGCGGCCAAGCAGTATCCCTTCCAGAACAGGCACACAGAGAGCATGTCGCTTGACCCGTCGTATCTCCGCGACCAGAATAACTCGACGAAAGGGATCCACGCACACCAGTCGCGGGTGCAATGCGCATACCGACTCAGCAAGCTACGCATCCATCGGAACATCCCGACCTGCGCAGATGACCCGCCGATCCAAGAGCTACCCGAGCATCAGTTCACGTACGGCATCCGGTCGGAGGACAGGGTGTCTCTCGCACTGCTGCGGCGTATCACAGAACTGTTCCGAGCGGACCCGCCACTAGAACAACCCGAGGGTCTGGGGTCCGAGGGCATCGTGGACAGGCCCTTCTTCTCAATACCGTCTGCTACCATGGCACGATTTCTTCGAGCGAGCGTTAATCGGTATTGCTTCCTGTTCGAGCACATCAAGTCCCAGACAGGGTTAAAGTACTCACTTCCCGAGACGATCACCATGGCCGTGGCGCTCCGCGGACTTCGCTTCAGCTACGACTCGTCATTGATCGGCAGTGAGAGTGTGCTGTGGAGCGACAGGTGGGAGTCAACACGGCGCACTCGTACGCAAGAGGGGGGCACCGAAGAGACAAAGACGCAGCGGGAAGGTCTGGGTCTGGGCAAAACCTCGAAGCTGCATGGATTTGGCTGGTGGCTGCCGGGGAAGTTTGACTGGAACATCTGGCGATTCCACTCGGAAGTGGGGGATCGACTGGCCGTCGGAAACGATCTGCTCCGTCAGGACTACAAACGGCAGTGGCAAGTGCTCAAGGACATCCGGGATGTCCACGTACGTATGTGGCAGGCCCAGAGCTGGGTCGGCCGATTCCAGGTAATGGAGAACGCGGCAGCTAAAAGGGTATGGCTCGAGTATCTCCATTCGACCGTTATCGAGCTCTTCCAACGCGATGTCTGGCGCGTGGCCCTTAAGAGCACAAAATGGAAGACGGGCTCCGACGTCACAGATGAGGCCGCCAGTCGCTATCCCGACTCCGATGCGCCCAACCTTTGCTACGATGGACTCTGTGATCTATTCCATGACCGGATGAGCGATACCAGCCACACTTGGCCTCACTTGATTACCGGGAATAAGCTACGATCGACGGAGGTGATGGACTTGTTTCACGATCTGTTCTCCCACAGCAGTTCGCATACAGCCCTAGGAGAGCGGAAAGGGTGGTATTCACTCCCTTTTCGGATTGCAGCACGGCGCAGTATCGAACTTATCACATTCTACTTTGGTCTCGTAGAGGCCCAACGATGGTATAAGGACCTCAGTCGATTAGTCTTCCTCACTCACTGGATCTTGCCTTGGCCATCATCTACAGAGCTTATCGGCACCACGAAGGAAAATAAGCAGAAGGACTTGAAGCGGCGGCTGATGTGGGCATCGATCATCTATATCGAGCCGACTAGCACGTCTCTGGGTTTTCCCAATCCTACCGTAGCACCGCGTAAGCTCGAGGACCCAGACGTGCGCATCTCTGTACAAAGCAGCCTTTCACGGGTACTGGCACCTTTATGCCGCCAGCGATTTGGCGGTTCAGGTTGGAAAGACGACGAGGACAACACAAACAGCCAGTTTCATTGGTCGACGCGCGACTTGCTTTTGAGCTCGAATCAGACAGTGCATATAGACGCATTGCGGCTGGGTCGTGCTGTAGAGCCGTACAACAATGGCAGCTTGTTTCCCGTCGTCGAAGGTGGCCGACCGCCGCAGCTTCGTCTGGTCAGCGCCATACGCAAGAAGACTCTGGACGAGCTTGAGGCTGTATTCAACAAGACGCTGGAGGCAGATCAGGCTAGGCGGCAGCGTAAGATCAGCATGGCGCGGTCCAGCCAAGCAGTCTACACGTCTTCCCCCACGGCATCCTTCCCGTCTCGCCACTCGGTGGCCGTGGCAAGCGAGTCAACGGTATCTCGAGCTGGATCTACCGGATTTTCACAAGGATCTATTTGTTTGGAAGAAATTCGAGAACAGCGTCGATTGGTGTTAGAGAAGCTATTAGAGGAGGAGGATGAAGATGCCTCTAATACATCGGACGGGACCGAGGGGACAGCCTTCACCATACAGACTATGGACAGCACGGGCTCGTGGCGGCCGCAGAAACGGCTAAGGAAGCAAGTCAAGCAGGAACGGGAAGAAAAGAAAAGAAACGCCTGAATGCAAACGCGGGGTTCGTATACGTATAGCGAGAGCATGTCCATAGAAACCTCATATCAAAGAGTAGCGTAGATTCAGGCTAGATATCATTTATCTGGCCGATAATAATCACACATTTGTCAAGTGTGCCTAAAGCCTTTAGGGCTTATCCTCGATGTCGTCTAGAGGCTAGGTGGCCTATCTCAGTTTGGGTGTCCGTAAGAGCGTTGGCAGCCCGTATACTAGCGTGCTCATCGCAGAAGTTGAGCTGCTTCTTAAGCAGATCGATCGTGGCTAGTATATCGACATCCATAGCATTCTTCTCCGTCATGATTGGGTTTGAACTTTTTGCTCGAGGTTAAATGGCATAAAAGAGTGTGTCAAGGGTATGTAGGGAGAGTAAAAACAGAAGGGATGGCATGAGGGGCGAGACGATTAGGGGGGCAAGAGTTCAAGGGCGGCGGTCAGTGGAACATGTCTCGGAATAGTATTGATGCGGATTCGAAGTTGGCCCTACGCCCTGCTCTGTAGACACACGATGAGCACGATGAGGATCATATTTACAGAAGGTTGCGCATATATATGAAGTTACAGCTCTATGTCATATGGCGAGGCCCGTATACCCCACAAGAGGATTTGATTGCTGTATCTACAGGGAGTGTACGTCGTTGGCTAGGTGCGTGGCGAGACAGCCAATAATCAGTGCAGTTGGTTGACGTGGCATCACAAATACCCCGCAGTATCCACCACCGCCTCACTCTTCTCTTCCTCTTTACATCAACAGTCATCAGGTCGCGTACGAAATATAAAAGCCCGAAGTCTTGACGGTGAGAATGAATACATCGGAGTCGAATCTACCAGCAACAACGGGGGCTGCACTGGCTCCATGTTCTCGATGCGGTCCGGAGGACGCTCAACAGACGCTACTGATCTGTGCGACATGCCTCACTCGCGATGAATTGACCGAGCCTCATTCAACGGGTCCAAGTGACCAAGATGTCTATCACGCTCTAAAAAGCGTCTTTAAGAACACCAAGCCGCAACGCGCAAAGGAAAGAAACTTTATCAAGAACAGGATCCAGAGGTGTCAAGGCCAAGAATGTATCCAATTAATGGATCGCTTCGACGAGGATCTTATCATTGCAAAGGCTAAGCAGCTGATTCTCAATGGTGCATTTCGAGATTCTGAGAAAGCAGCAGAACTAGGGCTGCTGGGTACGCAGGAGATGGAAAACTCAAGTTCAGGTAAGCGGTACCCGTCTTTACATCGATTTAAAATACCTGACCAGCATTATTAGGAGAACCCTTATTGCCGACTCATTTTCTTACAGATCTCTCATACCCAGCACAGCATGCAATTATGTGCAGGCTGCAGGCGGCTCTGGAAAACCTCTGCTATGCTTTTGCACAAGAAAATATGCAAGAAACGTTACAGGCACGTGGGTGGAAGTGCGCCGAGTTGGTCCAACTTAGTCAATGGGTGGATGAATTCCGGGAAGACCTCACCTATCTTACTGCAAGAGGCAACACTGATCAGAGGACGCTGGAAGGACTACTCCAGTCAGTGGCCAGAATCCAACCTACTGCGGAGGGGCGTGTTCCTATGTCCTCCAGGAATCTGCAAGCTCTCCTATCCACGGCCCATGCTTTTTCCGAGCTGCTCGATACCGGGGCACAGCACGCCGATGTGATCAAGAGGCTGTATGATGAAACTCAGATGGCGTTCACATCCATTGTCGAGAACACACGCACGTTAGAGTCGAAGCTGGATAATGAGCTATCGAAAATTAGTGATAAGAAGTCGGATTTAGAGGATAGGCTGCTAAGGATTCAGGAGGAGCTGGCGGTTTTAAACAAGGACGAGCGTGCTGCGCTGGCTATGTATATTGCCAAACGCGACGAACATGCTGCTCTTGTAGGGGAGCGACTTGTTGTGAGCGTTAAGAAAATGAACCTGGTGGGCTATTCCTGCTTGGGGCTCGGAGACTTGGGTCCGGTGGACCTTTTAAGCGAGCCTGGTGTACGAACCCCAGAGGAGGAGGAGGGAGTAGGAGGAGGAATGGGAAGGTAGTGGTTCAAGTTACTGCTGTTTTTTTCCATAATGTAAGCACTATAATGATACTGGATGGCTGAAAAGTATATATTAGGGCTACCTTAATCCTACCTTTTTACCACATAGCAATGAAGCTACAGTTCTATAGTACTATCAGGCTGTCCTGCGGCTTGCCGCTTTCACAGCAAATTTAGGCTATAGAGAGACATAATGAACTGGTTATACAGTAGTTGGAACTATCTAAAACCCGGTCTTCGTGCCCTTAGTGGCATATATAATCGTTTATTGTGGTAATGCATCAGTAGGTCATATGTCAGCTGCTGCATGTTGGGCAGCCTAGTTGGGCAACCTCGTTGGGCAGCCTCGTTGGGCAGCCTTATTGGCCAGCCTTGTTCGGCCGGCCTTATTCAGCCAACCCCGCCTGTATGACTCTTTTGTTCTTTCTGTATCACCCCGCCTTTTCACCGAAAGTGGCCACTTTGCATTTTGCTTGTTGCACACAGCCCAGCGCACCCTTTAGTAAGGGTTCCTTCCGCTCGTCAATCGCTCTTCATGTCATTTTTTCCCTAATTACCTTTGCTCTACATCGGCTGGTTCCTTATGCGAAAGGCACACCGCAAACCGCAGTCACGGAAGGGGCAGCAGAGTCGACTGTTTGATGTTGCTGCTCTATTTGGAGAGGACGTAACACCTGACGACGTGGAAATCTGTGACGATAAGCTTTGGGTCAACGTGGCATGCGATAATGCAAGCCCTTGTGGGGTTTGTGATTGTCGAACGTCGCACTTAGACAGCATCGTGATTGCCGTCGACGGCGCTTGCAAGGGCAATGGGACACCACTCGCACGAGCGGCGGTGGGTGTGTTTGTCGGCGCGGCATCAGCATACAACCAGAGCCGCCTACTACAAAGCAACCCAGCCACGAATCAGATTGCCGAGTTAGAGGCTGGAGTGCTTGGTCTTGAACAGGCTCTCAACATCCAGAGGAACAGGCTCTCCGATGAATCACTTTCTCAAGTGGTTATCAAGGCAGACTCAGAGTACTTGGTCAAGGGTATGACGGAGTGGATCTTTAAGTGGCAGGCCAATGGTTACCGGACTGCAAAGGGGACCCCTGTTGCTAATATGGAATTATTTCGGAAACTCGAGGGGCTAGTGAAGGACTTAGGGAGTATTGGCGTCGAAGTACTGTTCTGGCATGTAAGACGCTATTATAATAAAGAGGCAGACGAGCTGGCTAATAGAGCTTTTACATAATAGTTGGCGAGGAAATTAGGAAGGGGGGTTAAAAAACTTGGCTGGTTAGGGTTATAAGTGCTAGCTGTTCGCCTAGTCTCGCATTAATATGGTTCCGAGACAAATCTCATCTCGAGAAACTCGATGAGCTGGTGAAGACCTTGAACAGTGTTGGCATCGAAGTCCTGTTCTGGCATGTATTGCGCAAATTCAACGAAAACGCAGACAGGCTGGCCAAGAGGCAGTCGACTGGTTGAGGGCTATCATCAATGAAGTTAAAGTAGTCTCTTGCTGCATTGTGTAGGTCGTTTCGAGTGATATCTCGACGGCTGATGGCGCTTGCTATGACTGGAGCCCTCTGATGAATGAGAAGGCGATGGGCTGTGTAAGACTTAGCGGTCGAGATGAGGGTGAGGTCGGAGTATTGGCCGGTGCTTAGGGCACTGAGAGTGAGTTGATCTAGGGTACACGCGCAGTGGGGAAAAGGGCGGAGCACCTCTGGAAAGAAGCGAGCAGCTAGTCCATAGCTAAGGAGCGTAAGGTGGTAGGAGGAGGAGACTCGGCGCAGGTCACTCTTGGTTCGGATGGAGACGAGTGAAACAGCTCGGGAAAGAGTAGGCGGGCGTCGTAAATGGACTCAAAGACGCTTTCCTTCAAGAGGTACTAGAGAGCCTCGACAAGTGTCTAATCGGAGAAATAGAGGACGGAAAGACGATGACGAGTTACAAGGTGTTGAATGAGTTTAATCTTGCGTATCTTTGCGTTATTTGGCTGGGTAAATACTTGCCGACAAGGGGCAGAGCTATAGACGGCGCGATAATGTGTTCGGTGTCTTGGTCTAGGGTAGGGTTCACAGGTAACCCTAACCCTACACCGAGTGTCAAGGACGGTCAACAGTGAGGGCCTCTCGTTGGCGGAGCCGTTGTTATGCCGGAGGTCAGTAGTGTAGGGTTAAAAGAAGGCACTGCCTTGTTTCTAGTAAGGTCTAATGTCACCGTGCGTTCCGGACAGCCGACGTAGGGTTACGGACAAGAAAAGGGAAAGGTGTTTCAATTTATCTACAACAAGGAGTTATTGCGACGGCACCGGGGGTACGTTAAGGCACTGTTACGGCATGGGGTGACGCACACGCTAGCGAGACCGAGCTGGACTGGCAGGTCCTACGCCCAACCGTACATCTAATCCTACGGGTGACGGTACGGGCAGGCTGAAGGCAAGGAGGTGACCCTAACCCTAGAGCAGCCCCCAGGGGGGCCACTACAACTACAACCCCAACCCTACCTACGACTACGACTACGACTACAACTACGACTACGACTACGACTACAACTATAACTACGACTACAACTACAACTACGACTACGACTACAACTACGACTACGACTACAACTACGACTACGACTATAACTACAACAACGACTGCAACTGCGACGGCAAGTAGAGCTACAAGGCTGAGGAGTGTAGAGTGAGGTAAGCAGCCGCGGTAAGGGTTAAGGACAAGGAGACTAACTGTAGGTAGCAGGCTGGTTGCGTCTACCCCAACCTACCGCCTGGCCTGTTGAACCCTAACGTGTACAGCGGTACAAGCTGTAGAAGAGCAGTGAGCAGAGGCGTAGGGTGCTTAGTGTTGTGGAAGAGAGTGAAGAGTGCTAGTAGAGTTGTGCAGGGGGGGTTGAAGAGTGGTAGAAACAGGACGGGGGTAGAGACAAGGAGCTAAGAGAGAAGTAGGGTGTTAAAGTAGGTGGCACTGGGGTGTTTTAGACAGCGACGTCGACTTTTGGACGGACAGGAGAAGTGAAGGGGTGGGAGTGGTAGTAAGACTAGAGAGTGAGGTGGAAAGGGCAGAGGAGGGTAAGGAGAGAGGAGTTAAAGAGGGCTAACCTCTGAGGTGTGTAAGGGCGCTGGCGGCAGTAAAAGTTGAAGAGCTAGGGTTGAGGTGTTAAGAAGGGTGTGGTACCGAGTCTAAACTAACCGCTAACCGCTGAAGAAGGAGGGCGCGCCGGCGGCACGTTCGGGGTTGGAGTTAGGCTTAACAGGGTGGTTTAGGGTTCCGTGGAAAGCGTTCACGACAGTAAGCGAGTTTGCGTCGCAAGGGTTAGGGTTAGGGTTAGGGTTAGGGTTAGGGTTAGGGTTAGGGTTAGGGTTAGGGTTAGGGTTAGGGTTAGGGTTAGGGTTAGGGTTAGGGTTAGGGTTAGGGTTAGGGTTAGGGT